>JAILWY010000009.1:11300000-16300000 GCA_022113835.1 Atopsyche davidsoni | reverse complement strand
TTTTTTTAAATAAAAAATGGGAATAAGACAGTTTGTTTTTGGAGTGCAACTCAGTATATTTACATAAAATGGTATTTTCTCGAATGTTATAGAAATCGCCACGCATTGGACGGAGTTCTCAGAACCCAGTCGTGAGTGACAGCTCGAGAGACCGAGTGTTACTTACCACGAGAGGTGTAAGGAGGGGACCCACTAACGCCAGTCAAGCCGAAAAAAATCCAAATAAACACATCCGTAAAATGACCGGACAAAATTAACATACCAGAGTCTAATGAACAGCTCGCGAAACATGTGTACCACCCAAGAATACAAGCGAGTGCGTGTACTACTACCTCGTAATTGGACCATCGAAGCAAAGCAAAAAATAGTCGATGAGACTTGTAAATGCAGACGGAAATATAAAAAATGTGTTTTTAGAAATTTGACGTCAAAATCGTGTTCTGATTCGTAGATTTCCAATTTACGGCTCGCGGATTCAAAACTGTGACAGGATGTTTTTATTTTTGAAGGTGGTGAAAACAGTTTTCTCCGGTTTCAAAGATCACCATTTGTTATTAATAAAAATCATTAAAAAATATGTACTGATACGAATTTCACATCCAAATTTTCTTTACTCAAAAAACTCAAAAGGCAGATAAAATAGATATATTTTTTAAACACTGCCTCAATATTGCTTTGATATACTGACAAAGCTCGGTGTTTTTTTTTTATCAAAACTAAATACATCTATTAGTTGTTATTTTTTTATATTATATATATTTTCATGTTTTGGGTATGTAGAGTGAGGTCGAGCCACAAATACTAACACTATAAATCGCATGATAGGAGAACACGCAAACATGCTGTTACAGTTTACATGAAATATTCATATATATTATGGATACGTTACTCTAATTACGCAAAACTCCAAACAATACGTGTAATTTGTTTTCACATTCTGTCCCAAATTTGGGGCAATCGACACCGCAAGAAACAAATCCGAATAAATTACATAAAGAAATAATACATGAAAAGTTCCCACATTGCGTTGTCGTGTTAATTGCACGTTAGACTGATGTGTAGACACGTCGCAACGAATCTATCAAGCAACTCTCCGCGATGTAAATATATGAAGTCCCCAAGTCCCCCGTCCATCAGAGCATAAAACTACAAATAAAAAACACAGAACAGAAAAACCTCGATATAACGGACTCCTGTTAAACGGACTTCGGATATAACGGATAACAAATCTGGTCAAATGTAAAAAAAAACGATTTAAATTCGAAAATGTAAAAACTTTAATTTTTGATTATAAAAAAACAGTAAACTTCAAAATTGCAACCAAAACTTGATTCCTTAATAGGATTTTAAATAAGACAATAAATAATTTTTTTTTTTTTTGTGTTTTGTATTTTTTATTTATATCATACATACAGTGTATATTCAAAAAAAATATTTATGATTTATTTTAAACCTATTTTTATATAACGGATTTCGGCTTTAACAGACGCGCCCCTTCCCCCAATTTGTCCGTTATATCGAGGTTTTACTGTATGTTCGGAATTTAAATATTCAAAAATAGTTTAAACAATGCTATTTGAATTTTTTTAAAAGCAAAATCAATCGATGAATTATGTTTAAAGTTAATAATATAATATATTTATAATCCGAATATATTCAGCGTACAGAAATAAAAATAATTTCAAGTTAATTTATTAATAATACGCACAAAATTTAACAGCATTCCGGAAACAATAAAATTATGATTATCTTGTATTACTAAAGACAACAATAACAATAAAAGTGTGGTATTTTAAATGAGAGTTTAGCCGAGAGGCGATGGCATATTATACAATGATTCACTCTTTTGATATCTGGCATTTGATTATTTTTTTTCAGAATCGAACGCAGTCGTAAAAATGAGCACCAACAGGTGCCCCATTATCGGCCGATTGCACAATTGTTGTATTTATAAAAAAATTGCACGACTGCGAAGACTTCCAAGCCCGCGGCGTTTGTGGATCCGATCGATAAAAACTGATCGCGCTACGAAGGCACACTCAACATCAGAAAAGTAATACGCACATTATCACAGACGCGAGAATCCTGAAATTCAGTTCGTGTTTTCAAATTGTGCTTAAAAATCTGACCTCCTGAAATCCCGGCTGAATTTCAGGAGGTCAGATTTTTAAGCACACAAACCAAACACAACATATGGGACTCTTTATACTTCAGTGGTTGGCTATTTGTAAAGTACAGCTACATACGCAGAGACTCTTTAATAGCTTCCCTTTATCTATGGTGTTTAATAAGGTAAGTCTCTCCACTCTTCCCATATGTATGGCTGCCATTCTGAGCGTGTGTAAAGGAGTAGTGGACTTGAAATTATTGTGTAGAGACGTGCTTTTGAAACACCTTGTTGAGGTGAGGGGGCTCCTAATATTGTTTCTGTAGCTTGCTGCAGAAGGAGTATCTGATCTAAACGCCAGACCTTTGTAATTGACTTCCAATATAAAAGTGCGGTGTACTCAGGGACCCACTACACTATTTTCCCCTTAAAAAACCATGAACACTGGCTCAACATGAGTGTATGCTCAGGGAAATGGTCGCCAACCTCCTCTAAGAGGCGCGAAAATATATTCGTCATTATACATTACATTTCATTTATTGACCAAAATTTTATATTGGCAAAACTAGTCGATACAATATACTATATAAAAATATTTATTTTACCTATAAATATCTTAGTGGAGTTCCACCAGGCACTTTCTATAAAAAATAACTTATATATTACATTTAAATCAATGAAATTCTTAATAGTTACACTTGTTGAATGTGAGATGAATATTGATGGTACGAGTGGGGCATCGTTGGCATTTTCTTTTCTTTTCTTTTTTTCTCATCACGGGTTCAAATCTTCTTTTACATCATGTGTGATGAGTGAATTCGCTGGCGTGATGTGTCAGCTGTTCGATAAATGGATGAAACGCGATAATCATTTTATGTTAAAAAGTACTTAATTTAACTTAAAGGTCGCGGCATAACATTTAATATTTCCAGTGTAATATATGACTCCACTTATTATTTTTATTTTTCACTCACTGCAAAATCTCGCTAGTTAATTTTAAACATTTTTTTTGTGATTATTATGATTGTTTTCCTAGTTATAATTTTATTGCGATTGTTTTTTTTTTTATGTGAAAATCATATCAATATCAACTTCCTACTAATTATAGTAATATTTAATGTAGATTATTTCCTCCTTTTGTCAAATAATTAACAAATGTTACAAATGACACAACACAAGTACAACACAACTTAATCAGTCGAGTTAATTCAAATTCAATGATATTTCTCTCCTCACAAACCTTTGCTTATAATTTTTTTATTTAAAAGATTAATAATATAATCTATTATTCAACAAATTTGATCTAGCCAAATTATATGCAATCATCAATATTTGTCTATTTACCCTCCATGATTTAATCAGCTTTTTAAAGTGATATTATTTAGCCGTATCTAGAATAATCTAATCTAAATATAAATAAAAAAAACAAATTATAAAATAAACGAGACTGAAAATATGTATCTCTAAGACAATGAGAGCTTTTTCGCGATTTAATGACGTCATCAACTTTTGATGATGCCTATGTAGGATTAAATAATATAACTAAAGTTTTTATTTAAACTAATAAATAATAAAAAACGTATAACCTATTTTAAAATCAACAGCACGCCATTGCAAGCCCATCAGGTGTTCAAACATAACGAAGTTATAATTATTTAGTGATTTAAAGAAATCACTCTATCGATAAAGACGAAGATTTCTTTGTTGGAACTTAATTTGATTAACATTTCACATTGTTGCAAGAATATCGGCATTCATTAAAAACAAATTTGGATGCGGAGAACTTTTCCAAGTGAGCAATGCGTACAATTGAAAATATTATAATAGCGTTGAGAAATGTGAATTACTGTACGTATCTATAATTTTATAATTTCAATTCCCCTTCTACAGTGCAACAGTTGAAGCTATAGTTTTTTTTAATTTGGGATTGGAACTGACCTTTATAGTTCATCATTGAATTGGCCTCAAAAAAGGAGATACTGTACTGTGCTATGATAGAGTCCAAGGTCTATAAAACAATAAATAATTAATATAGTCTTACCTGAGATCTCATAAAGTTCACAGGTACAAATGACAAATGTTTTCATGACAAATGGTCAAGTTTTTATACTACAATGAGTCGATAAATTGCTACTAGAAAACCTCGATAGTATTGTCGCATGTTCCTATATGTTCTGTTCTTTGTCGAGGACAGCTCCACCCAGACCGTTGGAATGTGATTAATAATTTAAAGCATATGTATATTTATGAAACCTCATGGTTGCCATTGTAAAAATGTCTAATCTGATATTTACTGAAAGCAGTTATCCACAAATACAAGTACCCACACCCTTCAGCCACTACTACACTGAGAAACTTTTCATAAATAAATCATAAAATCAAATCCCGAAGAATTTTATAACTTATTTATTACTGACCAACTCTTTGAGCGTATTATATATTTTACAAATTTACGTGCTGAGGAATTACATAGAAGTAATATCCTGCAAATTCGTTCTCGTTTACGTGGATGGGAAAACCAACAAATAAAATAGAAATGCTTTCTGTTTTTGGTATTATTTTTTACATGGGTATAGTAAAATTACCAAAATTTACTGACTACTGGTCAAAAGACGAGATGCTTAGTCAACCTTTTATCAAAAAGTTGATGTGTCGAAATAGATTCGAAATATTGCTGCACATGCTTCACTTTATGAACAATGAAGAAGCTTATAAAAATGATCGTCTTAACAAAATTAAAGGATTGCTGGAGACTCTCAATTAAAATTTTTCACAGTATTACATTCCTAATGAGTTTATATGCATTGACGAGGACATAGTTCCATTTCGTGGGCGAATTAGTTTCCGGCAATATAATAAGCAAAAAAGACATAAATATGGTATAAAATTGTTCAAATTATGCACTGCAAACATATTGTCTAGTATGTCCAACTCAACCACATTATTGTATAAGATATTTCAGTAAAATACATAAATCTTAATTTTTGGCTATGTTAAGTTTTATGTTTGTTTTTAATCATACTAATAGTGTTAACTTTTATATGTCAATAAAATTACTTTTATATAAACATCATGCATTTCACATTCATGAGCATATCTTTGAGAACTATCATATCTATATCCTAAAACCATATCGAAGCAGATAGAAGCTAGATTAGCTGACACGGCGGTCAACGTGTTAAATATTAAAGTTTTATGTTATTACTAATATGATTAGGCACATTAGTTCATACATAGAAGATGATTTAAAGAAACTCTCAGAAAAATATCATCGTGATTTGTGTGTAGATGACCGGAGTACTAACCCTTGTACTAACGAATCACTTCCGTTTATCGAGAATTTTTAACAATCATACTCTACATATGAACATAAATCACGATGATATTTTTCTGAGAGTTTCTTAAAATCATCTTCTATGTATGAACTAATGTGCCTAATCATATTAGTAATAATATAATAAACCCGTAATGGGTAATAAATACGCATCTGATTGACGTTAATCAAAAAATAGACATAAAGTTTTATGTGTTAATTTGTGTGTGTGATCATTTTAAGTTAAAGGTTAGAACTTCACCAAAAGCGCTACGAAACGCTTCCAGTTGCTGATTAGTCCGCGCGGAAACGGTCTCGAGTGCAAAGAGTTAAAATTGTGCTCACACAATAACAAGAATTCATCGGCAGTGACACTCAAAGCTTGCACGATACTCTTGTCTTCCGTGACATATTCAAAGCAAGCGATTGATCTCATTGCATTCCACGTGACAACCACGTGGGAAGGTCCCGTATGCCCGGGAGCTGGCGGCGACACTCACGATCACGACTGGCTTCACGACGGGAGATCTGTCGATAAGAGGTTACGAGCCGACCGAGGGTCTCCAGTTCGATACCTGCTCAATTCTGAGCGTGCGTGGAGGTCAGGTGTGGAGTCATTGTAGCACGAAAAGATAATAAAGGAGATTGGTCGTATTGATTAGAATTAAACTTACCATTATCTTCATCAGATCTCATGTACGCACTGAATAATGCTTCATTTTTTAACGTAGAGTTATGCAATGTAAAATCTGACCAAATTTTGATTGGGTGACTTTTTTATTTAAGCAAATAATAGATACGCATTTATGATTTCATTTTATGAATTGACATGTCACTTTAATTACATTTCAGTTGAAAATAATCGTTAATAAATATTTAAAAATAATTGTGTGATATATTTGTTAAAATATAATGTAAATTGAAATTTAAAATAATACTTTTCCTTTATAAATACAAATCATATCCCAAAAAAAATGAATAGTATAAAATCTTCAGGTTTTATTGAAAATGTTCAATAAAAATAAAAAAATCTATGAAAAAGTGATGTAACTTGCTTGGCCACTTATGTTTCACATGCATCCTGAATTTATTTTTAATAAAAAATAATACTTCTAAATATCAAATCTTCTGCTTATAGAGCGTACACAAAATAAAATAAACCTTTTATCAAACTTTTGCTTTAATAATTTCATAAAAATTATTAAATAGAATATTTTTTTAATTATAGAGTGAATACGAATAAGGTACTACATTAATTTGAAGATGGTCATCATTTTTTTAGAGTTTCAGTTACATATTGTAATTTAAAAATAATTGTTAGTAAAAACATATAATTTAACGAATTAAATACACCAGAGAAAAGTTCAAGTGCATGAATGCTACCGATACACGTTCATTGACTATTTATAAATTCTAAGTTTAGCTACAACAAGCAATAATTATTATTATTATTCTGATAGATTTATTGCTTCCTGTACATGCTACTATTATTATAATTTGTAATTACAGTACAATATTATAAATTTGAGCCCAGCAATAGCTTAATTCCCCTAGATTTTTTAATAACAACAACCTTGGTTTTTAAAGACGCATCCCCGTTTCTAAGTAATGTAAAAATATTCGCGGTCATAAATAAAATGTTTCGCCCACACATTTTATATTCCAATCCGGATTTTTACGAGAACTCATTAAGTATGACTAAAATATAATATGGCAACACTGGAAAAAAGCTCAATAGTTACTGTAATGTTTATTTTTTTTTTATATATTTAGATTATTTCAAGTTCTGCTTGAACCAAGCATGATGGAGAAACAATAAATATTTTCCAAGCATTTTTTACGTAAATATTATAATGGAATTCCACCAAGTACTTTCTGTCAAAAATATTTTATATATATATTACATATAGTACCATATTATATTTAATAGGCACTTATTATCAAAATACTAAAGAAAACAATGGCTTTAGTAATAATTAATTGCCTGGAGATATGAAATTCTAAATACTGAGCATTAGCCGAACGACTTTCCGATTTATAAACATTAGATATCAGATAACAGTAAGAGGGACGTGAATTAAAAAATAGGGCATGACAATGTCCACAAAATCTCAAATTGTGCGAGGCCGAGGCGAAGGCATTTCATAAATATCGCTCGTGTCATAAACAAATAATACAAAAGATCGATTGTTGTACAAAAAACAATACGGCATTTCGAAGTCTATGGAAATATATATACCAATAAATCATATTTCACCATTTTTTCATTGGTTGATAGATTTCTAGTTTGCCAAGAAATCCATCAAATCATTATACAGATTTTGATAAAATAAGGCATTGCGATGAATATCTGAACTTAATCTACTTGTTATTTTTTAAAAGTATTATTCGTAAACGTGCCGCTGATAATCATTTCCAAATTAAATATTGATGTAAACAATTTTGACTGTTTTCATAATAAACGTAGCATATTTGTCATTGTGTGTTTTATTTTTGCATATAAATTTCAAGTCTTTGTTAAATAATGATGTTAGTCTTAGAAACTATATATTTAAATCAGTCAATATAAAAACTAGAAGATATATCTGCCAACGATTGAATATTCAATAGATCTATATTAAATGCGTCTAAACAATTAAAAAAACGATACATTTGATTCTTGAAAAGTTCAAGAATGTTTGCAAGAAAAAAAATATTTATTCATAGAAGTTACATATTTAAATTTTCGCTTGTTATAGGGAAACGATGAGCAAACGTGTGTTAATATACCAAGCCGTATCCATGAGAAGTGGACTTTAATCCCTTTTTAGTTCTTAAGTATTTAATTGAAATAACTATAAAAAAGTTTTTTCACGTATATTAATGTTTTATCTCTTTTTGAACATTTTATGAAAATCTATTTAATATTTAAAAACGTCATATTAATGGTGGAATTCTTCTTCTTTGTGTTCCTCTCATCAAAAAAAGTTGGTGGCTATCAATTTATTATTATCCTGGCCCATTCTAACTTATTCGATTATACCTATATATATAGAGATTCCGCATTTATAATCACCTGCTGTAAGCTTTATTAGATATTTCTGAAAATATGGTAAGAATAGGATACCTAACATTTCTATACGCATTTTTTTCACGTGGTCAACTCATGGTATTAAACCAGATTATAATATCCCTGAACAGCAATTACTTACAATTGAATGCCTTCAAAGCAAGCAAGGATTTTTCGACTGCTTGTTAAATACATTGACCCTATATTTTTTGTAATCTTTTAATATTAAAAAAAACGATTTGAGAACACGCTTCAATTATGCTAATCTTTAAAAGATACCAAGGTAAGGAGTAGCCATTTCATCAATGGTCATATCAAGTTGCCGACATTACCATATCGGAGGCTCTTCTTCTATAGGCCAACTTTGTCAAATCAAAATAAATCTTTTTAACACGAAATTATCAAAATAAAAGCTTTTTAATGGCTTGGTATCGATTCATCATTGTATCTCGTAATTTATTACACAAATTACGAAACTCAGAAAATCGTATTGATCTCGATACAAGTCTTGACAACACTGTCACAAAATATGGGTTAATTATTTAAATACATCAGGCATTTTGACTTTTACTTTTGTCAAAGTTGTGTTTATAGTTAAGTGTTTTGGACTATTGGGAATTAAAATTTAAGGCATTGTCAAAAATCAAGAGTAAAGAATATGTATATAAATATAAACGTTATCTGCTTGAGCGAACAATAATGACAGCGATAAAAGCTAACAGTCACTTATAAAGGCTCTTCCCATGACTTTTTACAGATTTCACACGAATAATGTCCTGTTATAAATTTAGGGGACTACCACCTAATCACGACTTGGCCGTTTCTGAGTGACGCGTGGTCTCACCCGAGGCCATCCCAGGCTACAATGTTAATTTTATGGATTCCCACTTATTTGTTTAAAAATGCATCAAATTCGTCCAAGGCTGACGAGGCCATCCATAAGTCACGACTCAAAAACGCCGATCAAGCAAATCCATTGGCAGACACTGCAGCTGCTCGTGAACCCGAAGAGGCGTAGGAGTGATGGAAGGTTATCACGAGAAGGATTTGAGGTTCGGCTTACGATTGCCAATCTGAACTGCTAACATCTATTTCTGAAGTCGAAGATGCACTCCAAGTTGTATCAAAATTTAAATTAGTTATGCTACTAAAATATTTATTTGTGAAAAACATGAAGAGTACCAATTTTTATGGCTTGAAAGCATTGAATATGAAATATGTCCTCCAGTTCTCCCGGTTGCATCTTCAAATACACCACCAATTTTACTAATTCAATTCATCTTCATGAAATATTCAATATCAGCTATAACTGAATTAGTGGATTTAAAATTGGGTAAAGTAAATTATAACTGAGTGTATCCACATCTTAAGAAGTGGATACAAAGCCAGCGATGCAAATCGGTAGTATAAATGTAACCATAATAAACATAGATCTTGCTACAGGTATCAATAATTGTTTACATTGCGTTTTTACATCGATATCATGATAACAATCTCGCGTTGCACACAATGCGTACCGATAATAAAAAGAAGTTTCGTCACGTAGTAATGAATAATAAATCCGACAGTGATTCCAATAAAGACACGAAACAGTATCGCACGCTCCCAGTATTGCCACAGTCGAAATTCCGACGCTGAGTTTATTTCCTCGGTTAAAATTTTCATTCCGTGTCTGATCCGAAGCAAAATAATTTAAGCGATTAAGAAACAATGCGTGTGCAGGCGAGTCAAATCACAGCGTAAATCATGTAATGGAGACACCTCTGGCTGCTTTACACAACGACACGTGCAAGTGGCAGTGGCAGGCAAGCCATGCATCACTTTATCTATATATATATATAAAATACAAACTCAAAAACCAGCGTGGAACTGGCTGCGCTAAGCTTTAAAACCACCCAACCGATGTGCCAAAAATCGGTTTCATTTGAAAGCCAATAATACTGAAGTGGTTTTAGGCCACTGAAATTAAACAATTAATAATCAAATTCGGTTTAGTTAATTAAATAGATTTTCGACATTTCCCATACAAAATTTTCAACATTTTGCGGTAGCGAATACTTTTCAAAAAAAGAACAGTGTCATGTTCGCGGATAATGCAGGCTGCCAACAAAAAAACACTGTACTTGATGTTTGTTAAGATTAGTATGACGTTGCCGTTGTATAATGCAGGCTGCCAAATCAACAACAACAAAAAAACAACACAAAACTGTCATTCATTTGCGACCAGATCTTTTCATCACATTTACGTACAATCCTGCGTGGTCCAGTCTAGAGTCCGGCTTTTGCCATAACTATCAACAAGGCTCAAGGCCAATCGCTAAGTGTTGCTGGTTTGAACTTAGAAAATTCCTGTTTTTCGCAATATTTCAGTTATGTTGCTTGCTCCAGAGTTGAAACGCTGTAAAATCTTTTTGTTTACACACTCAAATATCCGAAAAAACTTAATATATTAAGATAAAAAGATAAAAATATTATTGCACTAAGCATTAAGATAAAAATGTTAATAAATAAACAAAAGTTCCTTAAACAAATAAAAAAGTACTCTTTTATTTAAAATATCCGGTACATGTAATATTATATCCACATCACTAAGAATAAAACAAAGTCATTTTAATGGCCATCTTCCAAAAGCTATATATCAACTTACATCAATCAAATTTATTTTTTCAAAAGTTTATGTATCCCACGCAAAATATTACCCACATTGTAATGAAACCCATGCCTTGATCGGCATACACTAATTAATCTTACAATTTTTTTTTTTAATAAATATTATTAATATTTTTATCTACGGACGCTACTGATGTGATAAATGGAGATATGTGTGTAAAGGGGAGGAGATTTGTTGTCAAACTTTTCATTTTACATGTCTAAGTATGAATAATCATATCGTTTCGTGCGATTACTGATGCTTCATCAAGCCCCGTACAACCGAACGAATGCATTTGAGATTTATGAGGATTTGTAATCTCACAAGAGCAATTATGAACAATGTGAAAAGGGAAATCATTATATTATGGAAATGTATCCGCGACTGTAAAAACTAGAATTTACACGGTGATGAAACTGAAATATCTGGTTGTGCTTTACAAACAATAATTATCGAATTACAATATTTTGTTTTCTAATTGTTGGTTAAACTGTATTATATTTCCTTAATACTGTTTAGAAAAACCGAAATCGATAAACCATATATTTTGTAGCTTCCGATTAAATTTAGCCAATTTATTATACTTTTGAAGACTCATGAGGAACACAAAATAATATAAAATATATATGAATGTTTATTATTTTTTTCAATATTTATATATTTTACTACAAGCTGGATTATTGAAAAGACATTGTGTGATTATAAAACACATAAAAATAGTTTTTTTCTTTATGTATAAATATTATTAATATAATAAAACTGGCGCATGTGAGTTGTTTACATTACATAACACAGTGTTTCGCTCACAATTTAAATATCTTACTTTAACACCTGATATAAAAAAAATCGTAAAAAAATTATAAACTGTTATGTGCGTGCATCTCTTGTAATCGGCCCAGGGTTGCCAGCGTGTAAATTGAAACAAGAAAGCATTTTTAGGGCAACACTTTAAATAGTATGTTTACATTTTTTTCAAAATGTCAGAAACATGAATCACGAAGTCTCCGCCAATACTTAAATGGACTGATCGCTTACTTCTTTCGACTTCATCTTCAAGATATGTTACGTAAGCATTTTGATAAGTAAGGTAACTCTGACCCACTCAAGAATATTTCTAAACCTTAAAACTTAAAATAATTTGACTAGTACGTTTGAAAAATATTTTCCTAGTTTTAAACAAATAAAAAAAATTTACACACATTTTAAAGTCTATACTTTTTGCTATAACTTGTACGGACTTATGAACCGTAAACAGAAAAAATCTCAATTTTTTTATCTTTTAACAATTTGTAAGCTTTTGTTAACTACCCAAAGTAGATATATTAAAGCTTAATTTTTTAGATCTTTGTGATAGAAAAAGATTGACTATATTATCTCCACGACGTTAAAGAGGATCATCTTTTTAATTACAACGAACTCTAATTATTTTATATATATTCGCATGCAGTGAATATTCGCTCAAATGTCAACATTAATATACAATACATATAAAAGTAAACGCTTATTGCTATAATTTAAAAGGTAGATTTATATAATCACTGCAAAGCAAATTTCAGCGCAATTTTTTTAATAGGCATCGTCAGTCATCTCTCACAATCAAAATAACTATGAAAGCTCATAGTATTTTTTAAAAAGTCTACTACACGTAACGACAAAAAAAAAAAGCTTATTAATTAAAAAATCTTCCAATCAAAAATGTAAATAATCCAATGAATATAAAACTAGCGGAAACTAATGGAACATTATTTTAATGATATTAATTTGACCTTTTCTATTTTACATACTTATTAATAAAGAATCAAAACAAGATGATCTTCATAAAAAAAATGTATAATATTGGGAGCGATGCACGTTTTAAATACCAAAGCGGATTTCAGATATCAGATTAGAATTGATTTTCAAGGTAAATGCGAAGAATAAAAATTGCTAGCATTACCAACTCAAGGATTTGTAAATACAACAATTGCTCAAAAATATTTGCGTATCCTATAATAATAATAATAATTTAATACAATACTTCTCATTAGTAGGAATTTAATACAAACGACGATTCAATTAATTTCATTAAATAAATCATGAATGTACACATCCTTGAGGGTAGAACCTTCATTGAAAAGTTTCCTCCTTTTACTTGAACGATTCATCACACACTTGCATCTCTATTCATTTCAATATCCACATTTTCAATAAAAAGTCTTCTGCAAAAGATTAATTTATTAATTTCTTTGGCGAGGTTCTAGTAGATGAGATATCAAACAAAAAATATTATACCTCTGAAATTATTTAATGTTAGAAAATCTGCAATCCGTCGCAAAGTTGTAATGGTTTTTCTGTTTTAAAACAGTCTTTAAATTCCTCATCTAGCGTCAATAAATTATACACTGGTCAAACGTGTAAGGTTGTGGGTTTGTTAAGTATATTAAACTAAGTTTATCATTCAAGGATGTATTATAGTTAATACAGCTGCTGAGTTTTATATAAATCATAAAGTTCGCATACAAAATTTATGATTAATAAAAGATAATTACATTCTCACGCTAGATTAATATTATATAATATATCCGTTTGTGTTTCACATAGTAAAAAATTAAGATATGACATCTGAGTATTTATGATGGTGGAAAAGTTTTTTATGGTTATTTAAATAAAAGCAATAGTACTCTATGTAATCATGAATGCACAAGTAGTATTGTTACTTTCTTTGTAATGGTTTTATTTTTACACAATTAAATTCACAGGCGGTTATCACTCAGCCTTAAATATAAACAATAACTTTTCGAGAAGATTGGTTTCAGATAATTTTTTTAATGTGTATTTAGTTTTTTTTTAAACCATAAATAGTTAATGTGCGAATCGGTGAACTTCCGTAATGCTATTTGATAGTAAAAAATGTTGTATCTTTGTATATATTATCATAAATTAAATGAGTAATATTCAAAGTGCTGAATTATATTCAATGCGTTGATCTAGCAATAATTCAATAAACAAATCAACTACAGATAAAATTATTTGCTCATTATTTATTGAATATTCATTAAAACCACTACAAAAAATGACAAACAAGTCATGAAAAAAATCAATCAACATTATATTTTTTAGAGATTAAAATGAAGGACACGGATGTGCTTTAAACTCACCCTCCTGATTTTAGGCAATCTGCTCCTTTTACCACTATAGTCTTCAATAATTTACTTTTAATTAAAAAGCACAAATACTTTCAAATACGGATCTTTAATTAGTATAAACGGTATTTTTTTTTGCCCCATCACTCACCTATTTATTTTATTTGCCAATCCATTGAAACTGCCATATGTCAAGAATGTCCAAAAGATATCTTACCTGCAAGAAAGAAAAATTATCAATTAATAATTACACATTATTAAAATATAAATTATATACTAAAATTTAAAAAATACTTCATTAAAGTATAGCAAGTAATACTAATTAATGCAATGCTAAATAATATTATACAAAATCTCCATTCATTTTTAGATAATTTGCCTGCTTTCTTGTTTGTTTCTTTATAGTTTTATTTTATCTATAAATATCAGATAACATTCACAAAGTTGAATACGATGTATTGTTTCAAAAAAATCATATGAATTTGAGTCATATTAACTTATCTACCAATTTCTTAATAAATTGAATAGTTTTTATAAGACCACGTGCAAACAAACCGTTTGATTTTGTTGATTATAATCAAAGAAAAATTTTATTAAAATTTTAAAGCAAATGCCATATGCGATCAAGCCAAGCCGTTGGCGAAACTAGTCGAATCAAAAAATGGAAACATCACTAAGTAATATTTCTATTAAAACAGAATATAATAGAATTTCACCAAGTAACTTCTGACTTACATATCAAATACATTTCAAATACCAAAAAAATATTAATAAATTTTAGCATGGAAACACGGTATGTGGAAGTAATTTCTTTTGAAACATCATAATTAAGATGTCGAAACCCTAATTCGTTGTGTGTTTATCCATCACATATCTAAGTGAAGAGTACCATTTGTTTCTCTATCATTAGTACAAGCTGCCCACAGCATTCATGCAATTATAATGTAGATGCAGAATTATATTCCCGATTTGTAATCCATCCAGTTACAGTAAAACGCGAGCAAGCCTCATACTCAATCACTCTAGTGGACTGAGAGACTGCGGGGAGTTATCAAACCGAATCACCGGCAATTACGCCACGCAAAGATGGACGCTCTCTCTCCCAGCTGCTTATTGAAACTTCGTTTGCAACCTCTACGTGCAAAGATTGACAAACTGGTGTTGAAACAAGCTGGGTGTTTCGCGATCCTACAGTAAATCCTTAAAAGTCTCACCTGTTGCATACAGAAGAGTTATACGAAGGCTTTAAAATTTCCCCTCAACGTTTGTATATATAAATGTCGTCTTCAGTTCGAAAGCCGTAAAGAAGTTTTAGCAAGCGTTGGTCAAATGTGAGGTAACTGTATATTATATTTGATCAATTTATTAAGACTAGATAAGCAAACAAGAGTACATATAATGTAAACCTATATAATGGAAGTAACAAGAATCCTAGTATTAAGAAGCATCCATAGGCATACGTGATACGTTTACGGAGTTCGTCTTATTTTATATAGGGAAGAGAGGGTTTTTTTTTTTGTTGCTCTTCTCTCTGAATCTAATAATTTTAACGGAAAAAAACTTAAACTATTGCTTCACCCGAATTCAAACCCGGGATCCCACGATCGGTAAGCCAGCATGCTAGCCACTAGATCACGAAGTGGTTTTGTGCTATAAAACCGACCATCCATTACCTAGCTATAAATTACATATGGATAACGAGAAGTTTGCACAAAGGTTTAGTATATCTTAGTAAAAAAAACTTGCTTGTGCCAATACTTCTTCCTTGAGATCCATGAAAATTCGACCAATGAGTAAGTAAACAGAGGCAACACAATAAAAACTTTTTTATATTTTTTCTGAACAACATTAATTAAATACATTTTCTCAGAGCGCATCGTGACTTCATATGCTTCTATTTTTTTAAGAACTATTTTTAGTATTTGCTAATCGGTATTTATCCCAACATGAAAGATGCTATTTATACGAACACGTTGATTAAAATGAGGTGGTTTTTTTTATTGTATTATAAGATAAACGCTGTTGATTCTACTTGTGTTTGATTTGAGTATTTTTTACTTACCCAGGAACGGATCTAAATTTTATCACTCTCAAATTTAATACGATTTAATGTATATGATTAAACTTCCTTGAAAATCTAATTTTCAAAGAAAAAACCTTGTACGCTATTAATGAATTTACACAACGCGTAAAAGTAAGGGGGGGCTGTATAAAAGGATGCATGAATTTGATGAATTGATAAGTTAATTTCATAATATAGATGTACGGATTTATACACGCTGCTTTTGATTGTCTGTGACCGCACTTAGAAGTACAATGATGTTAGAATAAAATTACAGATTGTAAATTCTACAAGGAACGCCATTGTCCCCTCACGAAATTGCGTAATAAAATATGATTAATAAATGCACAATATGACACACATCACGGAGACAAAAAATACGATTGTTTGGGCGTTGTTTTTCGTCTCACATCCGTGTTATAAGTTGTCAACACAATACGTTATTAGGTCCCGCCATAGTTGACGCAAAATGCTCACTGCCAATTTCGTATGCCAATTTCGTATATAATTACTGTGACCTACTATTATGTGATTTATAACTGAAATTTAGAATATAACACTGTGGAAAGGTAGTTACACATTTATGTAATAAGGAAATTACTGTTTAAATATTCAATTACATAATTGGGAGTGCGACATGACATGAGCATTGAATTTAATTTTAACAGATTATCTTACAAACCAAGACGTGTCGTTCTATATCTGTGTTTGTATTAATGGCTTGTACTGTTATCATAAATAAAAACACAAACACAGATAATTTGTATAATCTGCAAATCTGCTTATACTCTCTTGTATGTAAAAAAATCAATCAAGTACTTAGCGTTTTTCATTTCAAAATTTAATAGCATTGCATGTGTGTTTCACGTTAAATGTCAAGTACTAAGTACACATTTGTTTTGTTTTTTTTTTTAATTAATTCATCAATCAAAACAAACATCGTAAAACACAGACCGTAAATTAAATGCCTTGCAAGCAAAAATTGGTGTTACTTAACAGTTACTTATGGTGAGCGATGAAATTAAAACTTTCTACAACTACCTTCAGCGCATCTGCAAGGAACTACTGTGGACTACTGCGACCGAACAAATGCCAGAAACGTAAAAAACAATTAAATAACATGTATTTTACTTACAAGAAATTAACATTGTTAAATCAATAGAACATTGAGTCTATCCATTTAGGTTAAAATAAATTAAATGAATTTTTTTCAGAAGCTTTGGATTGTGTACAAAGGTGTAGTATAAAATATTGTATGTATATATTTTTAAATAAATTTTGTTTTAAATGTTTAAATGTTTATAAATATCATTTGTTTCGTTTATTAACTTTGGCGGTGTCTTAATAACGTGATATTAAAATCTAAAAATCGTTTTGTTTGACTTATAATTGATAACAAAATGAAAACATTTTGCAACAAACATTTACAGCCATCGTTAACCATCTTAATTTTTAACCAAGTAATCATTTATTTTTAAAAAATAATAAGCTTTATATAATATTATCATGCACAATTAATCTTGCATGCAATTCATAATGAGGTTACTATGCCGATTTTCAACCTTTAAATGATCTACTAAAGTATAATAGATTTGCACATATAAATTAATCCGGCAAATATATTAAATAATATTGTTAATATCAAATTAATTACCTTAAGCCAAACATATGAACCAAATAGAATTTAACATATACGATTAAAATTACCAGTGTTTTGCTTCATATTTGCAACTTACATTATTATTCATGCTTATAATTATATTTGGAAATACACTAAGCCCAAAAATCTTAATAATAAAAAAAAGCCAATTTTTATTCACCTTTGGCTTTTCTGTAATCACGGAATCTGCGGCTTCCTGTTCATTAGGCATAATTATTGTTTTTTCGATGGCAATCTGGCAGTCATTCGAAATAACTCTGCAAGTGTATTCAATCGACACCTATTGCGTTAATTACCAAATAGTGAAGAAAATACGATAAATTATTGAATGTAACAGACGTGAATTTTGAAGAAATTCAATCGATAGAATTACAAAAGTAAACTTAAGTGGAAATCTAGAAACCATTTGAAATCTTGTATTTATTTCGTTCATGTTTCTCCACTAGCAAAATACAGACGGTTTCAAATATCAAAGAAAAACTGCCATCTTTTCTTAGAAATACTTTTGAATATTCATACAAAATAAAATATATTTATTACAAAATAAAATATATTTATTGGATAGGATATGGTGGTCATATTCTTCAGGAATATTTTTTCTTGTTTTACTTTTTTTCAGTGATTACATTTTGCACGTAACTCTTAAAAAATATTTATGTCGAATTGCGAAATTATATAATGGTTTTAAAGTTTATGGATATTATTTATATAGATTTATTCCGACGCACAAAAAGCAGGTTATACAGATATTATAAAAGAAACATCTAAGTAGCATTTTTATAGCTAATTAATAAATATTTTAAACGAAAGCAGTATCACAAATCAAGACTTTTATTTATAACACACTAGTTTCTAATTTACAGCTCGCATCACTTTTCTTAAGTAATCCACAAAACACGGCGAGATAAAAGCCCAATAAACGCACGGGGGCATGAAAAGATAGTTAGGAATTCTTGCTACCAGCCACGGAGCCTCGGGACACAGTACACTCAAGCCTCATATAACGCGGCGTTCGTATAACGCGCTTCAAAAATTATCTATCGCATTACTTTGATGTATTCAATTTTTGTGGTCAGAAATACTATTTTAGGGGTGAGAGCGCAGTTATACATTGCAAGCCCCACAACCTGTGCGCAGGATCAGGGGATAGCCACACACCATATTATAACTATTGTAAATTTACCTTCTTCTTCATCAAGTGCTTCTCCTCAGAGAAGATTGGTGACAATTGCACTGTGCAAATAGTCATACTGAGCTAGTATTCATGGTTTTTTAAGGGAAAAATAGTGTAGTGGGTGACCGGGTCTTTCTACACTAACAGGCGATAAAGCACCACTCTCTTTTAATTAACAATAAAATTGTCCTTCAGACGACAAATATTCTGATTTAAATATTATACAATTTTCAAAATTATTTGTATTAATTCATATCACGACAGTGTTTTCTATGTAACCCGATACGAATCAATCGCATTATGGGAGTGTTTATAAGACTGCCTTAGTATAGAGCATAGGTTCCCAAAGTGGTCAATATCGACCCCCAGGGGTCGATTCTGCTCTGCAAGGGGTCGATGACAGCGAAAAATTAAATTGGAGGTCCATGAACTGTATATGGGGGTCTACAAGACCATTTGGCCACGATATTTTCGACGATATGAACGTTGAGTTAACACAACTGAACAACTATTTTCAATGTACAGCGTCACTATTTCGGCGCGTTGTTTCAGTGCAAAGCATGGTTAAAATTGTACTGAATTAATGTTTCAAAACATGTTTACTTAAGTCAATCGGTTTATAAATGTTAAAGATATTCAATGTTTATATACCAACATAAAATATGGCGCACCCTGTATATCAGATGTCAAAAATGTTTGAAGTTGATGAATTTTATAAAAATTCAATATTAGCAAGGCAGGTGTCTACGAAAAATAGGAAAACTCGACAAGGGGTCGACGAGACATAATAGTTTGGGAGCCTATAAGTATAGAGGTATGTTCTGCGAGTTAATATACCATCCTCATCTGAGGAGAGGCACCTGAAAAAGAAGACAGGAGTGTTGACTGCATTGGGAAATGTCTGAGCAGAGTCGTAATTTCTAGAAAGGTCAGGCCAAAGGAGCGGCCACCACGACTCCGGGGCGAGAGGTGACTCCGCGGTCGGCCACCTTCCCACACACCTGCCGAGATATCAATTGTCTCTAGCACGATTGTTTTCTAGTGCACTATTTGGGAGCAAAGTAAGTCTCATGATTTACAATCAGAAGCGATATTGATTTCTTTTCTAGTATCAAGGTTCCCATGGGAATTAAACACACTGCTGCAAACACTATTATAAATGTAACCTTCATCTAGTCCAGTGCTTCTCAAAGTGGTCCCTACGGACCCCAGGGGGTCCCTGGGATCGTTCAGGGAGTCCTTAGAAAATTTAAATCGATTTGGTGGTCCCTGAACAATGTCAGGGGGTCCGCGCAAGGTTTAATATAAAATAAAAATATTGGGACACATTTTTATTAGTTTACGTAGTTTTTCACCCAGGGTCCGTAGGCAAGTTTTAACTATGAAAGGGGGTCCATGGGCAAGTTTTGACTATGAAAGGGGGTCCGTGGGCAAGTTTTGACTATGAAAGGGGGTCCGTGGGCAAGTTTTGACTATGAAAGGGGGTCCGTGGGCAAGTTTTGACTATGAAAGGGGGTCCGTGGGCAAGTTTTGACTATGAAAGGGGGTCCGTGGGCAAGTTTTGACTATGAAAGGGGGTCCATGGGCAAGTTTTGACTATGAAAGGGGGTCCATGGGCAAGTTTTGACTATGAAAGGGGGTCCGTGGGCAAGTTTTGACTATGAAAGGGGGTCCATGGGCAAGTTTTAACTATGAAAGGGGGTCCGTGGGCAAGTTTTGACTATGAAAGGGGGTCCATGGGCAAGTTTTGACTATGAAAGGGGGTCCGTGGGCCAAAAGAGTCTACTTGCCGGCTACATAGTTCCGAATATTTTTTCATTCTACCTAAAGATGTCAACCTATTTATCATAATCTTAAATCCAACAACTCCTACAGGAGCAGAGTGATATAAAAATCTTCATTTCGATAGGCTAAGTCAAGTTACCCTGTAATTTAATATATTTAGCGTGCCCTACTTTTTTTATGATGTCAAGATGGTATAAACCAAAATTGTCGAAGATAAAAATATTATTATAATTACTATTATTATTACTGCTTTGTGATTTGAAATAATCTCTTCTATCCACTTATACAAATGATCGATTTCATCGCATAAATAATAAAATAAAATCTATTAAAATAAATCTCTAGCACTTTTCTTAGACCAATATAATTTTTAACTTAAACCTAAAATCAAATGAATGCAATAAATATAAAACTGATATATTTCAAACATTTCTGTTTTAAGCGAGTTTGTCTTTCAAGACCTTATATTGAAGAATTCTTTGAATAGCGAAATCGCTCACAAATACAAATACTTGTAATCTTTTAGTAATTTGCAGTTTTATCATGGAGTAAAAAAATTTTTACCAGTGACCGGCTATAAAAATTTCTGATATTTCACCGCTGAGAAAACATTTCGATTTCAATGTAATGGGAACTAAATGAGATTAAAATTTACGATCTGCAGAAACAATACTGATTTTGACGCAAGTATCAAGGCTGTGTTTTTTTGTAAGTATTTCGTTTTATCTCCTGAAAAATATCTTTGCTTTTACTAACTGATGCTGTACGTGTTCGCACGCTTCAACCATTGATCGACTCAATATCAAGAGCAGATTAAAAGTGAATGTAGGTTTCATTTACTGTACCAATTCCTTACTGTACTGCTTAAAATGGCAAACACCGGCGGCAACTTGCTGCTGCATTGGCCAATAGAAAACAAAAAAAATACTTAAATATTAAATTTTTTTGCTGTATCTATTTCTCATAGAAAAATAAATAAAACAAAAATTTCAAATGGTTTTATATTAAAGATATATTAATTGCTTTACAAATGATATTTTCAGTCATTTCCTGTTAACATTTATTTTGTTTTCGTCGTCGACTTATTTGTAGCAGTGTTTTATTTATTTTATTATTACAAAAAAAAAAGTACTTAGCAGTTAATAATAATACATGTTATCAACCAAAAATACCGACGAATTTGATAATTAACATAAGCAATTCATAACACTTTTTATTTTTATTTTTCATAATAACAAGAAACTCAAGGGTACAGAGATTAATATTTGTATAATATTCTATTTTTATTTTTTTATCATGGAGGACCCCCATCCGAGAATTCAGCTTCGTTATCAATAAAACAAAAAATAATCATAAGAGTATTAACTTATCTTATTAACGTATCTTGTTTTTTTATAGCAAAATAACGATTACCATAAATAAAAGTATTAATCGTCTAGACATCCAAAATATTTTAGAAAGATGTCACATAATATAGCAAGTATTTATCTGATTAAAAATATTTATTACATGCAATTAATAAATATTTTAATCATATAAATTCTTACGTAATGTCCCTCATGCACTATGAAAAACCTTTAAACTTTCAGCAGAAGGCTTTGTATAAAGATAAATAATGATAGAAAACATAAG
Organism: Atopsyche davidsoni; assembly: GCA_022113835.1. Taxonomy (NCBI): domain Eukaryota; kingdom Metazoa; phylum Arthropoda; class Insecta; order Trichoptera; family Hydrobiosidae; genus Atopsyche; species Atopsyche davidsoni. The sequence continues at coordinate 16,277,446 of JAILWY010000009.1, read as the reverse complement.
TTAATTCAATTTTATTCAATAAATCAAGTTTTCTCTCGGATAGAGAAATTTCAGCATTTATTTAAGGAAAACGGACGCGTAATGGAAATCCAAGAGTGGACAGAAGTTAAAATATAATACTTAAAAATAACCCAAGCATTAATCAGACAACAATATATATATAAAAACCAAAACCACGCTACATATAATAAATCGCCAGTAAATCGAAGATGTACCAACTGCCAACTATCAACTAATGCTCATAGCCCCAACATGTAGGGCTACACACAACAACTGGTTTTATATTTTCATATACTCAATACATGTATTGGTGCTTAAAATGTCAATATTTTATTTATTCTTCTTAATTATGACAACATTGAAACAAGCAAAAAAAAATTATTTTAATTATGAAGAAACACAATTCTGACTTTCATTGTAGCCAGTCAGAAATATTATGCGCTGTTGTCTTGTTTACAAAATAAAAAAACTACAGACGCTCGTTTATTTATAAACCTAGAAGATTTCTTAAATCGTATTTTAAGTCTCGGGATTCCTTTCCGCTCGATTAAATAAAGATAATAAAGTCAATTGCCACTAAGAAGTAATTCTATTTAGAATCAAAATTATTTATGTAGTAGTCAATAATAATTTGTAACAACGTGAACGCAGACAACAAGTACCAGTGTTTATTTTCAGCAGTAGCCTGTTTACAGTTTTTTTGAGTTGGCAGCCCTATAACTATCCGCCATGATTCATCAGCTTGCGCAACAATCGAGCCAAAAAATAAACGATGATTTTGCGTTTGCAAATGATAGTGCAAAAAAACCCAGCAAAAATTAGGTAGACATCGCGGGAATGGGTCATCAATAATAGCGTTACATTCCTCTGCGTCCCGTCCACCTTTCTATTTTTACCGAATTAACTATTCAACGCGACGTTAAGTACTTATTTTTTAGGACATTTTTCGAAACCAAGTTGCATGGAGTACATTTATTACTCGGCTGATTAATGAGGCGGTGCAAAATTGTAACCTGCAATTATCACTCACTCGTCTGCAGCTGATAAACCACATCGTAAATTTTTGTATAAATGTTTAACCATCTTGCTGTGTTAGCTGAATACTTACGCAAATTAATGATGAAAATCTCAAGCCAGATCTGGTTTCATGTAACCAATTTCATGCTTGTAATATATATTCAAATCAAAATTAGATAAAAAATATTTAGTTCAATTGATGTTTTAATAGCGTTACTTGTTATTAAATATTTGCAAACAATATTATTTTTATTCAATTAGTACATTGAAACTAAAGCAACAAACACATTTTTTTTAGGCTTTTATAAATGCAGATCTACGACCAGCATCTTTCACGAATAGTATATAAAATATTTATTGAACTATCCCAAATACAAAGGCGTTGATCTCGCTTGATAGATAAATGGCGATCATATTAATTAACAGGATTATTCTGACATATAAAGTAAGTAGTCTTGAATTATTCCTTCCGTGGAAAAAATCAAACTCTAACAGCTATGCAATTAAGCCTTTTACCTTTATAATTACTCTATATTATATTCCACCCGTATAATTATATCTACCTCTATAATTAATTTACAAATAACGATCACATTACTGAATATTCCACGGAGCTCTATCAGGTGTAAGCGCACCGTAACATACTAGAATGATTATGTATGGCTGTAGATATTAAGTCATTATTTAATACGTTTTTGACGTAGATTAATACTTATAAATGAATTCAATGTGATTAGCAAGCCGATAATAATGCAAAAAATCAATATGTTCGAGTTTGAATAAATCAATTTATCATTTTCATGGATCTATACGAGATATGACAGCATTGTCTCAATGTCATACTGAGATCGATTGATCGTGCTCTTATATTTGTATATTTATAATTTTTTAATATAATATAAAAAAACTTCATTTTTACGAACTATCAGATTCATCATCTTCATCACAAAAAGCTCTAGAGGACGCTCCATTGTGCAAAACCTTTTTGGTGAAACGCAAAGGAAACTCGGTAAATCAACAATACCCGATGATGGCACAGGTGAAGACGATCAATTAAAAATAATTACACATTATTATATCACATTTAACGACCGGACAATAAACACTGCGTTGCACAACTTTGCGCTCGTTCGATTCTTTTCAACGTGTTATTAAATACGTGTAAGTGAACATCGCCCAGCCATAAAACAAAGCATCAATCTGGAGAAGAGCCGAGACTTGCGCAACATTCGTACACCTTTAGGCTCGGTTCATATCAACTCGATCTTTAAACGTAAAGCTACACCATTTACATTAAAGCCAATGTATTGCATAAAAATATCATGCCAAAAAACACATACCATCCCTCTCAGCTTTCCCAATTATTATGCATGGCTGCCTTGAGTGTGTGTAAAGGATCAGTAATAGAGTAGTTGACTTGGAATGATTGTGGAGGGATGTGCTCTGGAAGTACGTGGGAGAGCTCCTGCTATTGTTTCTGTAGCTTGCTGCAGAAGAAGTATCAGACCTAAACGCCAGAACTTTGTGAGTAAAGGACGTATAATAATGCTATTGGGCAGCAGCAATACGCAGATTTTTCTTTTCTATTTAAAACTGCGGTGTAGAAGGACTCGGAGACCTACTACACTATTTTCTCCTTAGAAAACTATGAAAACTGGCTCAGCATGAGTATATGCTCAGTGAAACTGTCGCCAACCTCCTCTGAATTTATACAAATTAGAAATAAATACGTATTCATAAACGTATTACAAATATAAATTTGTTTTCCAAAACCATTGTTGCCATATCTTATTACATTTCATTTCTGACGGTATATCCTGTATAACGATACAATATTAAATCTAATTAAAAATACGCCACAAGACTTGTTGTTTGCTTTTGGTGAAAGAAGATGAACGTAAAATCTAAGATAAAAGTATTATACTCATTGCTTGAAAATATTTTATATTTATACCAAAATGATTGCGAAGAAACACTCGCTCAATTCCACAGTTATTTTCATAGCACTTCAGAAAATTGACACGTCATTTTTTTTTAAGGCTGTGCATGTAAATCACCGCCGTTCGTATCTACCCTCGAGACGTCCTCCGTGGAACTGCATGCGATACATTCCATTCCGGCCCTTGGCATTTGCAGTCCAGGGCCGGACGCGCGGGCCAGCCCATCCGCGCCCACGTGTGATTGATTAGGCCGCCACTCCGCTTGCCCAACACCTAATCGTGAGCCTAACAACTAGGCCCCCTGATCCGGTCCGGATCTGATCATTCATTTCATTATTAGCAATCAGCTCTTTTGGGTATACTATATAGTACTATATAATTTTTTTTTTAATAAACAAAATAAAAGGGGATTAGAGAAGACAAACCAGACTCACTGTCTATCCACTACAGACATAAATTCCCCCACCATATCCTACTAGGTAAGAAACATATATAGGGGTGATTATTGTACCGTCTTGTTCTACCTCTATATTTTGTTTTCTGTTTATAAATCTTTGTTCTGTAGTTCTTAGTTATTTATTCAATGTGCTCGTGCAAAAAAAAGTTTTTTTCACTTATTTTCCCTGCATAACACAATAATGTAAATATAGAAATACCCAACTATGCAAGCCCCACAACCTGCGTGCAGTATCAGGGAATAGTCACACACCTTAGTATAAACCTTAACCATAAGAACTATTGTAAATTTACTGAATAAAAAATAAAAGAATATTGAAATTTAATATTTTTTAAACAAATCGATGAGTTTTTAATTATTTGCATTTAAATTTAAAACCCTTACGCAAGTTTTACATTTAATTTTATCAAGTCAAATATTTGATCAAAGTATGAAAATAATTAACAATCTTTTAAGTATCCATTTACTTATATTTTACACATGATTTGGACACATAGTATTCCCTTGTACATAATGACCTAATGGTAGTGACTATAAAAGTATTTGTGTTATAATATAAAGAAGAAAATTGTGAACGCCATAAACCATCAGAAAACAAATTAAAATAAAAAATTATCTGGTTGTTATTCATTAATGATAAACTTATTTTCAGAATTGTAAATTACTAACATAGACGTTGAGGCATTTCCTCATCTAGCGCCGAAATATGCATTATAAAAAATAAATCATTCTTAGACCACTTAGATATCAGCTTCCTTGGATACTAATAAAACTGATTCGTTCATTGCCCATCATATATTTGATTGCAGCCGGTACTGAAACTCCTCGGCCATATCACTCGAATCTAAACCGACAGGTACTCCTCCTGTGCCCTCACCTGGGCTGGTTAATTATTATTGCCTAGTAACTGACGCAGTAAACTTAAATAGAGTTATCAATTTAATATGAAAATTCATTCCTCAATAATATCGTTGTGGAGCCGCAAACCATCTGGCCGTATCGCACCAGACATCTTTCTAATAAAAACGAAGAGAGCTCGGATTTCTATTCAAATCATTTTGACCCCCATTGTACGAATGGCAATAAAAAATAATGTACAAGTATTTTCCAATATAAAATATATTTATTCAAAGGTATAAATTGATAATATACAAATCATCAAAGCTGCGAAATCAACAGCTGTATATATTTATTTGTTTCTACTTAGTTTTTGTAAAGAATATTAATGTTAAAAATTTTGTCATAAATTGTTGACTTTTATTTACTATCGTATTTTCTATTTCAATATAAATTACAACATTTTATTAAAATTTGTTTCAATTCATCGTAAAGCTCGTCTTGAATAAATTTTATAATTGAAAATTCAATGATATTTTAAAGGAGTATCTAAAGTCATTACAAAGATTAAATAATAATATATACGAAAAGACTTGAATAAAATAATAAGAACTCTTAAGCAAAAAGTGCAATATTATGCATTTAATTGCGTTTAGTGCGATTATGTTCAAGGAAATTAGAACTGAGTATAAAAAAGCCCTTGAAAGGCGAAAGTAGTAATAAACAAAAATGTTTATAATAACCTAGTCAAGTGACTATTCGAATTTGTTATGTTACTAACAAACACGTTAGTTTTTATATGAACTAAATATACACAAGTATATCTTCGATATTCTGACAAAAAATATCCACAAAAAAAATGAATGACAGTGATGGATATATTTTTAAACAACAAATGGCAAAACACACTCATTACTCACTAATTTATTTCTCAAGGCATGCTTGTGTGTGCACAGTAATGAAACTGATAATCATCACAACAATTACATCTAGAATATACACATTGATCTAGAATAACCATTCATTGGTTCATTTATTCTTAAAAGTAACTAAAATAATGTCATAAAACTAAACGAATACAATGTAAATAAATTAAATAAATAATCAAATAACTTGTATTACAATAAATTATAACCCCTTGACACTGTGTCTGAAATATGTGTATTTATATATTTTTACGTACATTGTCTGCGTATTAATTGTATGTACAATTCATGTATGAATATGTATTTTATTATATTTTTATTAAAAACAATGCATGTCGGCACATGCAATGTCTTTTCTTCGACGAAACTGAATCAGACTTATAAGCCTAATTATATTATTGATATTGAGTGAACAAACCAACTATAATACAAGTATCCATGCAAAATAAATCATGATCAATATTAATTATAGCCAATTAGTATATGGTAGAGTTATTTCAAAGGCAATGTTTGAAACTTTCACGTTGATATTTTTTTTTATTAAAAAAAATCTTCGGTAACAGTAAAATCGTAATGTTTTTTCATTGAATATATTTAATATTTATGAATGTGTTTTTTTTAGTTTATTTAAATCCGAGATGCCACAAAGAAAGCGATCTTATCTTGATTCATTGCATTATTAAAAAAGCAACACAATACAATACCACAAACACGAGAGAAATTTTAAAATAACATTTACGAATTGTTTTATGTATGTTTAGCAGAAGTGAAAAATTACAATACGTTGTGAAAATAAATATTGATTTTAATATTTGTAAATATTCCAGACCACAGCGCAACGGTGCATTTTGCATCAATACGATGCAAAATGATGTAAAAATTAATACAAATATAATTAAGTAAGCATACATAACTTTAATTAATTAAATTAATTTGGTTTATTTTATAAAAAATTAATTCAGTTCAAATGTTGACAGTATTTTCTTTGCGTTAATATTCGTGAACGTTCTTGTATAATTTTTCAGTCATGAAATATTATTTTAAAATAAGTCTTTTTTAATTCAAAACTTGTTTAATAAATAGATGTATCTCGTTGAGAAATAATTGAAAGAATGATAAGTTATAGCAAACGAAATTCATCTGAACAAAAAAAATATTTAACAAATTTTAAAATGCTTCGTCCCTAAAATTTTGATTCAAGTGCCGTGCTTATTGGCGTTTTTTTTTTTTTATTATTATTTTTTTTTTTATTTAAGCAAAGTTTAAATTAAACGATTTGACATAAAAGACACTGCATGTACAATACGTACGAATACGCCGCTATAATGGTAATGATGAAGGGACTCTCGTAACTCTCCAGCGCAATCGTCTCCTCTGGCAGAAGGCCGGATGAGCAGACGGCCTTGGGCAGCCGAGAGAGACCAGCTCGGGCCGGGCGGTGTCATCACAGCGAGAATGCTAATCGAGGAATCCGCCGTCTCCAGTTCAAGGTCGCCTCACCCCGCCCGAGACTCACGCGGCGAGCTGCCTCATCCAAGAGATTCTACTGCTGCATCAGCGTGACAATACCTAGTAAATGTAGACCCCAAAAAAAAACAGAACCGATACAATATATCTAAATTTTTACGCAGAGAAAAATAACAATAAAACTACAAGTAAATGACAAACCAATGAGTTAAAAACGCACTTAAACTTTACAAGTAGTCGGAGCTAAGTTGATCTACTACATTGAGTATCAATGCAGTTTTGATAAATATAACTAGAAAAGCTATCAGCTCATCATCTAACTTGTTCTAAACCAGTGCTTCTCAAAGTGGTCCCTACGGACCCCAGGGGGTCCCTGGGATCATTCAGGGGGTCCGCGCAAGGTTTAATATAAAATAAAAATATTGTGACACATTTTTATTAATATAGAAGTTAAAATCAATAACAATGAATACATTATTAGCGAGTTTTACGTCCTAAGTAAAATATAAATATAGACAGTGCATAAAATACAAGTAATAACAGGCATCGCGGTGAGTCAGGTAGGTTTATAGAGTCGATACTTGCACCAACTAGTCTTTCAGGGTCCGTAGGCAAGTTTTGACTATGAAAGGGGTTCCGTGGGTCAAAAGAGTTTGAGAGCCACTGTTCTAAACAGTGCATAGTCAGAAAATCAAAGCTCGAATATTTGTCGCTCTGAGCTCGAGAGAAGAACCCGTTCTCATTTTTGATGATGATTCTGCCTGAACTTTGCTTTTTTGTTTGCGGGTTCAAGCACCCTGCCAACTGGATTCTTTCGAAGGATTCACATTATAGCACATCAATTACACGGTTAAAATATTACTGTCTAAGAAGTCGTTGGACTTCAAGAGCGGCTGTAAATATAATGTGAGTTCACTGTATTTGATAAAAAAAAACAATAGCAAAAACACTTATTGGTCTTGTGAATAAGTTCATGTATGAGTATTAAATTTTTAGCAATACTTTGTTCTCTTCTTTAACCTTGTTAGTAAGTGTAACTGTTATATACAAGAAATATCGGCAAAAGAAGTTCATTATGTTCAAGGCAACCTAAATTGTTAACAAAAACTATCTAAAATGTTAAAACATGCACGGTGGATTTTCAATTATCTCATTTATTTTAATTTTCAATTGTTGAATTTGTATTTTAAGTAGTTACTGAAAATATTCAGATAAATAATATATTAACTGTAACATCTGATTTTCTTCCCTTGCTTACTTACCCCCTTACAAATGGTTTTGCTTATAACCTGTATAAGATATCGATGGTTAGTTTAACTAACCGTTGACATTATTTATGTAATTATTCTTAATTAAATATAAATATATGAAAATTTTAATTATTTTAATTGAATTGACGCCATTCATTGAAAGTCTACGTCGTTTTAGTCTCAGATGATTTGTATTGACATTGCGCGTGGCACTACAAATTATTTTTATAGCTACAAGAAAATACTACAAAAGCAGTCTTTCCTGTAATACTTGTATGGACAACCACTCCATGGAATTAGTGAAATGTCAAATTTTTCATATATTATTTCCACTTATTCTCATAAGAAGATTCGATTAGAACGCAGTGTAGTCACGCCTTATTAATGTTCACTTCAGCCTTGATCGTTCACGAGAATGTCCAAATTGAAAAAGAGTTTTTTTTGTACATTTTCATTCTCACTTATTACATATGCTATCGTCATCTCGCACACGGCTTTCCGCCATTACTAAACTCCTCATGGCCGAAAGTAACAAGCGTGCATAGAAATTTGTGTAATTTTATTTATAATTTATTTTTAAATTAATGAATCAAAATATTATTTACATAAATTATTAACAAACAAAGGTTTTAACATAGTCCCTGCGTAAGAGAAAATAACCATAAGCGAGTTCTTAATTACTACCTAAATAATTACCAAACATGTTTGCTTACTTACTTTATAAAATAATAATATAAATCCAGAATAATATTACAAAAAATATTTTAATCAATACCCTCAATGCAAAAAGTCATAACTAGATTTGTGAATATTCTTTGTAATTTTATTATTTATATATACCATATTAATATTTATTGTAAAACTTAGTATAGTTTAAATTAGTGTAATTTTTTTGGAAAAAGTTTTACCGTTTAGCAACAAAATGCTAATTATACTCAAGAATAATATTTTTTTCGTTTAGTATGCGTACTTAATTGAGTACTTATTTTTTAATTAATTAAATGAGACTATCATTCAACATTTGTGATAAATTTATATAAAGTGGTCTCCAAAATTATTTATCCAACACACAGCACAACTAGCGATGTACTTGCCACGATACAAAATATGAACACACAATTAATTTAGAATAATTATTTAAGCGTGTACAAGAAGTTTACATTATAAGCAAATGTTTTTTTTTCCTGAAAATTTCAAATATTAGCACATTAACAAATTTTTCGTGACGAGATCGTTACAATTGAACTTATAAAACGTTTGAACAAAAACAATGCAATAATGCCGATCCTTTCATATTTTGCAAATGCCTTCATAATTATTTCAAATTATCATGAAATTTACAAGCGCAGGTTACTCTGCCCGAACGCAGACCTAAAAAGTCCACCAAAAGGTTAACTGCGAGGTGTACTATCAAAAAATCATCGTGACCTTTCGTATGTCTGCTGCATATTCAGATAACAATTCAAAGGCATCATCGGAATCAATCGCGATGGCTTCAACCTTCGGAGTCGCACGGATTCTCACACAACCCTAGCATTACGGCCGGGAATGGAAAGTCCACTGTTTCGGTGCGATGACAATTGAATTCAACAAGTCTTTCTCGACCGCAAAGGTCACTCGGAAATCAAATCACAATATGCTGACCTATCACGTACCGCCGAAACTCGGACCGTTTTGCCAAATAATCATTCCTGGGCGAGAAAAAACCCCATGTCCGGGCGATATCGAGCTCCGAAATCTGCACGCAACGCTTCAGTCATCTTCAGTCTTCGCCCTAATAAGCCCAATTCTCATGGTTATTATTACTGCGTTATTATATCTCCAATGTAGGTTACTAGGGAGTAAGCCATCTCAGCCAGCAAGCATCTGCCAATTAATGATCATATTCTTGTCAAATTTGTATCGTAGCATGCATAACCAATCGACAGTGTTTGAAGCATATAAATAAAACTCCACCGCGATAAACACAAGCGATAATTATAACTCTCAAATAAAATAAAAATACACTAATGAAATTAATTATTCCCAAAAAATTATTTGATTAGTTTTCTGACTAAAGTGCATTAACGATCAAATTATTATTTTATATAATACCACCGTTAGTGTTGGTACAAACCGGTTATCTATTTAGATTCGATGTCTCATCAAAGGAACAATGAAAAAGCAATAAAAATCAACAGATTTGTCGTCAATTTTACAAGCATCTGGTGTCCAGTGGGTGTGAAATAAACTAGTCACGAACTGAAAGCGAACATCGGCATTTATCGAGTTAGCCAACTTCAAAACAGGTGATTCAAACGTACATACATTTTTTTTTACAGATAAATTATTAAATATGATAGTTTTATGCATACAATATATTTTAACATTTATTTACAATCCAACTTATCACGAAAAAGTAACATAAATTTTATGCACTGACTATTTTATCTTTATTCAACGAGTAGTATCATTCAAGCTTAGATAATCTAAGAACAATAATTTTGTAACAACACTCTTCTGCAAATGTAGAAAGCAGCAAGAGAATCAAAAGATATTAATGAAGTAAGAATAATTTAATCAGAAAATCATAAAAAAATATTCATCAACGGTTTTACTTTTCTCGACGAGCTTTCCTTCCTTTCTTAGTCGAAGACCATTTATTATATAATTAAAATTAAATAAAATATATATTGCTACGCCTGGATTCGACTCTACGACTCTTTAGTCAGCAAGTGGTTTTAAATATACACATACGCGAACATGTATTTAATATCAGATTTATTAAGTTTTTTAGTTGTGTGCCGTACCTTAAACGGCTAGGCAAGCCTGTTAGAAGATCGCTCCGAAACAATACTTGGATTAAAACTGAATAATGAACTCTAGATATTTTATTGCTTTTATTCGTTTGAAGGCATTAGATTTCATTTTGTTTAATGCATATGATGGAGCTTATTATAATAAAACTTTAGCCTGGTTTATGCATAGTTTGATTATTGTATTTGACACTTAAATAACCAATTATTTAATTTTAATAGAACTTCTGGTTAAACGACCTTAGATTTAGTTTATCTTTTTTAAAACATATCTACTTTTTAAAAATGTGTTTTTTATTTTAAGCCGTAGCGCTATCTAAATCCATGTCTTTGTTGGAAAATTTGAAACACCCTATAAAAATAACCAAACATCTTTAAATTTATAGCCATTTTAATTGATATAATCACTGTAATATAATAAATATTGTATAGAAAAAAATAAACACGCATAATCATCGTGGAAATGTCAAGTGTAACCAAGTCGAGTGGACTCGAAGTATTTTATAATCATATCACATTAACATATCCATGCATTTCATTTTAGCTATTAATTATTACTTAATGAAATAATTAATTTCATGTGACGATGCGCAAACTCTGTTCGATATTTTGCATATTTTATTTAACGGTAAGGCTTGCAACAAGCCGATGAAGTAAGTGAATTTTTACAATGCAGCTTGCCTTCGTCCGGGCCGGTTGCATCACGCCAGCGTTTCCCAACTGATTTATGGCGTGGAACCCTTCCAAATCCGATTAAAGATCTGTCCCATTTCCGAGCTATAACTGCAGCATAGCATCAACTGAACTATAGCTATTAATTCGGCTTTATTGAATGCTGTGCTGCCTTGTGATTTGGGTCTATCACCATTTCGATCCAAGTCCTAAAACCATCTTCGTGGAAATCCCTGAAAATAGTCGCAGAACCGGGACAGAAATATAACTGAGTCTTTTGTATTTTTTAAAACCTATTTTTTCAGATTTTCTAAAAGAGACGACAAAGACAGGTAGATTTTAAAAATATGGTGTAATCGAGTTATATCGTAAAATAATAAATTAATTATATTAAGACTTTCGCAGAACACCTTTTAAGATTCGCTGCCCTGCGTAAAGTAAAGATAGAATATGCGGGGAAAATCAAGATAACCTCACCCATCGAGAAAAATACACTTCAAATCAAACTACATATCCAACATGGCCGCCTTTTTTTTGGGTTAATTATAGTTTATTATTTTTTATTATTTGCAATCACAGATAAGAGTCAAGTTCATCCATTCGAATGGCAAGAACTCTGGCGGGTGATATAAATATTCATAATGGCGACTCCGCACATGATGAAAACAGAAATAAACACAACGATTGCGTACATCACAATACTCGTAATGGTAGTATTTTTTATTTTAAATATTATTAAACATATTAATTTATGATGTTTTTTTTTGTATAACCTAAAAGCGGGTCTCCTTGGCCACGCAACTTTGTTAACGAAATATTATTATCCCTAACAAAGAGATGAATAATGTATTTGTGTGAATTCAAACGTCTCGCAATCCTACGAAACTAGAGCTGTTTTTTTTGTTATAATAATATATAGATAATCTTATTTAAGCAATGTATCTAAATATTAACGATCATTTTTGCTTTTGATACTGGCGAACTGTTAAACTACATTAAAAATATTTTTTAAACTATAATTTGCTTTAATCAATCGTGCTAAACTGGACAAGCTGGCCATTATGTTGCTGGAAGAATTCTCGCTTCCATGATACTAAATCTTAATTATCGAGTATGCTCTATTAAATTTAATCAATTAATATATCAACATCATGAACTGACATTCATAAAATTATCAAATTAAATTCACATATTATATTTTTTTATAAAACGTATGTCATCTTTGACGACTTCACAAAAAGTTTATAAAAAAACGTTTATACTTCTCGTTTGTAAAATTTACAAAAAATAAATAGTTTTGAAGGCAGGAATTTTTTTATTTTAATTTTCATAATTTATACGATATTATAAAAATTTTATTTGTAAGAAAGTGGTCAAGGATAATTGGAGGTAAATATTGCGTTTCTTTGTCTAGTGTTAAAAAATATATGTGGCTCTGCATTGAGGAGGTTGAATCTCTGTAAAATAGTTCCCAGGTTATTTACGAGGAACTTACAATTAAATCATATGCATTCCAGCTTAAAGTCATTGCTAATTTGTAAATTCATATTTAATATTTTCAAAATAAATAAATACGTTTAATTTATCTGCAGAATTATTTTTACAATAAATATACACACAAAAAACAAAAAGAAGAACGGATTAATCTTTCTAAAGACCTAATCATCAATATAGATTCGTCTATCTTCAGATTTTGTTTTGTTGCTGTATCGTATCTCTGTCTCACTATATGGGAGCAGTGTTTTCAGAGTGCACTATCACTTTTTTACCCATATTTGTAAATATTCGTATGTAAAAGCATTCTATAGTATGTCAAATACAAAAGTGATTGTGAAGCACTAATATAAAAAAAATATATGTAGAAGAAATGCACTTTTTTTAAATTTATTATGATATCTTTATTATTTTGATCTGATCAATAATAACACGTCTGACAGACAGATCAGTAGGTTAGCTGATAAAAGTTTCCAATTAATTTTTTTTTAAGACAATCGCCTCGCGTGTGAGCGCAGGGACGCCCTTAGAGCAAAAATGATATTTACAAGTAGATTTGTTTAAAATAGCGCTTTATTTTAAATATTTAATAAAACTAAGTGATCATCAATTTTAAACTCTTTATCGATAAAAGTGCTTCAAAACTTTCATGTCAAATTGATATCGAAAGCAATGCTATACATATTATTATATTAGGTGTACAATTAGGTTTTAAAGAATTTTCAAGAGATGACGTTACTAGTATAAAATCGAAACGAACAGTGTTGCAATTAACTTCATTTTATAACCTCATCATTAGGCTCTCTTTTTCATTATGTGACATTTCGCTGAAGTGGAAACAACTTAGTTTTTGTGTGCTCCGAATATGTCAACTTTTGTGCCAACAAAACACAATTTGCGGGAAAGCTTACTTTTCTGCTTCCATTTGAAGAAAAGTGCAGCTGAAGGCCATCGAATGCTGCAAGAAGATTTCCATGTGTGAATTTTGGTATAAACGTTTTAGAAGTGGTGATTTTAATACCAATGACAAAGAGCGCGAAGGGCAGCCAGAAAAGTTTGAGGATGCCGAATTGGAGGCTATATTGGATGAAGACTCGTGCCAAACGCAAGAACGGGAGTGACTCAACAAGCCATATCCGTTTGCTTAAAATCCATCGGAATAGTCCAAAAAGTAAGATATTGGGTGCCGTATGTATTGAAGCCGAAAGACATCGAACGCCGTTTTTTCACTTGTGAACAGCTGCTTCAACGGCATAAAAGAAAGGGTTTTTTGCATCCTATTGTGACTGGTGGCGAACAATGGGTTCAACACGATAAAAATGCCTGGCCATACGCCAAAATCGATGCCAAAGCCGAATATTAACGGTGGAAAGGCCATGCTCTATATTTAGTGAGACAAATTGGGCGTGGTGTACTATGACCTGCTACCACCAAGTGAAACCATCACAGGGTAACTTTACCAAACTCAATTGATGCGTTTGAGCCGATATATATTTTAATTTTCCTGGAAATATTAACGCATCATCCCAATATCCTAAAATGGTGTTCGTAAGAATATCCCTCCATAAGCTACGCAGCCCTGTTACGTGTCAGTGAGGAGGGAACACTTTCTTCGCGGAGCATCCTCGGAGTTCGGACGGGCGTGACGTCATTAAAAACCAGTTGTCAGTCTGCCAGGCGGACGCCACGGCGAGTGACGTTATAATTTGTCGATAATCACAGCTTTGTGTGTTTACATATAATTACCTGACGGACATGCGAGATGAGGTGTGTTTTATTATTATAATTGAGCCATTTTACGAATGGAAAGTCGCTGCCAGACTTAAATTTTGACACATGATGAAAGGACGCACAGCTTCACTGCCTAGTGCAAAATATTATTTGAAATTAACGCAACCCACAGTAACATCAACAAAACAAAACATTCAATTATATTTTAACCGTCTTATTTACAAAAATACTTCCTAATATATATGTTTTTTTGTTTTATGCATTAAACTTTTATACTCCTAATACATATACAATATAGCAGGGGTCTCCAACCTTTTCGCACCCAAGAGTACACTCTAGAATGCCGGTCGGGCGGCGGGCACCATTTATTTTTTCTTGGTGTATTTATAGTTGGGCATAGTCAATAATACATATAAACTATAATTATAAAATATAAAATTAAATGTTTATATTTTTTATGTAAAATAAATATAAGTATAAAATTCTGGTAAGAACTATTATTTTGAAAATTATAACGATATAATTATTTTCGCTTTGTTTATTTACTAAATATAATTTTTTTCATAAAAAATTATTGTAAACTCAAATAACTTCCTTATCATGGTCGCACAGCGGCGGGCACACACAAAACAGTCGGCGGACGCCATGGTGCCCGCCGGCATAGGGTTGAGGACCACTGCAATATAGTATATGAGACAAATATACAATTTTTAATATCATAAATACAGTTATTTATGTGTATGTATAATAAATATTTTCGAAAAAACCTAGTAATGATTTTTATCAAATATTTTGTAATTATATCAAAGAGGAAACTGATATAAATAGTACTTCAATATTTTCAATCAAAATCAATTTATATTATTGCCAATTAGTCCTTACCGCTAATGTTTCCTCCTTCTGTTGAATCAAACCAATTGGGTCTAACGACTTGCAATCCGTTTGGAAATAATAAAAAAATTAACAGTAAAATCGCCAAAGAATTACAGGAAACCATTAATAAATATAATTGAATTGTTTGGAATTGATGAAAATATTTAATTTGATTTATTTGGCACTAATAATATCGCCACGGGTTGTCTACGACTGGTGCCGTCGGGTATCTCAGGAAATGTTGAATTAAAGGCACACTTGACTTAATAATCTCGCAGATGAAAGTGGAATCTAGGATATCCGTGTATGACATATGCTGAAACCTAAATTGGTTTCAATAGCTATTACCTATTAAATTTTTCATTTATCACTTTTTCGCACAAATTTTCAAAACAAAGTATTTATAAACTCATGGTTTTACCCAATAAGAGACTACTGGAGCGTAAATATGAAATAGTTTGTTTTTTGTGTATCAAATTAAAGTTGGCACATAATGAAGTTGATTTTGCCCTTTTTTATTATATTGATTAAAGATTCAACTATTATAGATTATACTAACAGTTACTTGGTGTCTGTTTTAATATTTATTTTAAACGTGCATTTCATTGAAATGATGCACTATTTATCGAATTTCATTATAACTACATTCTTTTAAAGATTCTTAATTAATAAGACATAAAAATAAAATAACACAAATACTGGTTTTGCCACTACTCCGTTCTCTCCTACAAATTATTAAATTGTAAGTCCCGCCTATTCTTATGATAAGTAAAAAGCATACCTTACAAAATACTCGCCAAACCAGTACCAATACGCTTCTAAATTACGGAAATTTTACAAAAAATATGAAATGGTCTTTGGCATTTTCGAGCAAAAGTCATCAACCAAATATTAAAATTAATAAAATGTAATTTTTCCACAATTATTGATGATACTAAACAGGCTGTATTAAGTTGTAAAATAATATGTCATAATAATTATAATCGTAGCTAAAGATTGTTTTTTGGACGTAAGTGTAAATGGCTTTCAAAACTGTGCTATTAGTATAGCTTATCACTTTTAAATTTGTCTTGATTCATCATCATAAATATGAATATTTGATTCCTTACACTGAAACCAAAACCATGAGTTGTTTTGTATAATAAAAAAAATATATATATATATTTTGGTTTTAGATTCAGTCAGTCCTGTGCCAAACATAATCATTGTCTATCCTCTCTTATAAAAGAGCCGCTCAATACGATTTACATTCATTAACTCGCCTCATTTATATGAAAACGGAATTGTCTCATTATTTACCACACCGCAACAGTTCCTTTCTACAAATTAAATAATCAACTCAAACAGCGAAAGTGAAGGAAGGCCGATCCAGTACACGCCAGGGTAAATACACCACATCCGCATATCAGACAACATCTTCTTGGTTATCTTAACCTACGCTCCATAAATGTTGCGATCCTCTTGAATAAATATTAAACATAATTTTCACAAGCTCTAATATGTCAAACACCCTCTTCCGTGGCCTTTCGCTGGAGCGGCCATTCAAAAGTGCCGGAACTGAAAGCTGGCCGCAATTACAAACCAATACTTGCTCGAGTCCCTCACACGACGCAACTAAGATGGAACTTCAGCCAACGATCATCATTTACAACAATGGTCCCCAACCCTATGCCCGCGGGTACCATGGCGCCCGCTGACTGTTTACGTGTGCCCGCCGCTGTGCGACCACGATAAAAAATATTTAAGTTAATATGAAAAAAAAAAATATTTAGTAATTAAACAGAGAAATAAATGCGAAAATAATCATATCGTTTTACTTTTATACTGTTATTTATTTTACATAAAAAAAATTTTGTGCATTATATATATTATTGATTATGTCCAACTATAAATATACCTTGAAAAAATAATTGGTGCCCGCCGCCTGTCTGGCAGTCTAGAATGTGCTCTTCGGTGCTAAAACGTTGGGGACCCCTGATTTACAACAATATGTCTCATATAAAATGCGATTGAAAATCACCTGTTAATAAGTACGTTGGGTCTTAAATGACAGATTAATTACCTTCTTCTTCAAGTGTCTCTCCTCAGGGGAGGTTGCGACCGTTTCAATGAGCCCGTAATCATGTGTAGCATGTATCATGTGTATCATGACTCATGCTGAGCCAGTAATCATGTGTAGTGGGTCCCTGGTTCCTTTTACACCGTAGTTTTATATTAGAAGGAAAAATCTGCGTATTGCTGCTGCCCCATAGCATTATTATATAATGCTTTCTTTACAAAGCTCTGGCGTTTAGATCTGATACTCCTTCTGCAGCAAGCTGCAGAAACAATAGCAGGAGTCCCCCCATGTATTTCCAGAGCACATTCAAAGTCACTACTCTATTACCGATCTTTTACACACGCTCAGGGTACAGAACGGGAGCCATGCACAAGCAAAATATTAATTACCAACAAGTAACAAATAAATATTCGGTAGCTTCATATGTGAAACCTTTTGTTCCGTTATAGGAACTTTGAAGGATAACTTCAGTATAATTTTAAAAGTCTATATAAGTATAAACTAGTTTTAAAGCCGCCATATTAATTTTTAAATATCTTTATACTTGTTTAAATTAAAAAATTGACAAACTTACCGTAAAAGCGACTTTGCATTTGTTCAGCATGGTGACTGCGTGAAGTTCTCTCGTAATCAACCAATCCTTCGGTGGCTGAATCTGAAAGTAAAAATTAACACCAATTAACAAAATTATACAATGTATTACCCTAAGTAGACAACTAGAAACATTCTAAACTGGACAACAGAATGCAAAATTGTCAAGTGAGGAACTTTTATTTCCAAATCACTGATTTAATGAACAACGTTATACAATGATTCTATAAATACTAATAAGAGCAGACGAACTCGCATTTCGCCTTTTCGTGTAATAATGAGTTAGTTTTGCATTTTTCCGCTCTTTAGGCATGAAACCGATTTGAATTTTTATTATAATGATCTTGTTAATCGTTCTTCGTTATTAATTTTCATATATTATTTTTGGCGATTTCAATTTCGCGATTTGAATAAGCGCAAAAGATCACTAGTTAATGTAACAGCGGGTGGAATGAAACAAGCCGAATGACTTGCAATATTAAATTATACTTGCAGCATTTTCACATGGTTTATTTCTTAATCTTAACTTGCTGATAATTTTTTTATATGGTGTATAAATAAGCACTTTTGGCAATAGAAGAATGCACAATAACTCGAGTATTAAATAATGAATACACGCTGGACTCATTATTATTAAAAAAAATATATATTGTTGTTTATGTCTAACTAAGAAATATTTTTTTATGTATGTACTAAACACATTTTAAAAATAATTATATACATTTTATCATGTCACCTCATAGAAAATAATATTGAATATCCAAGCTTAAAATATCGTTTTATAAAGATGTTCTTGTATACAAAGTATTCTTATCTTTTTATGCAAATTTAACAAATCTATAAAGATGAAATGCGTAAAAATCACACGCTTAAGTATATTTAAGTTATCTATACCGATTAACATACTTTTAGCAGTGTACAAACATAATTGTAAGCGCAAACGAATAGCTCGAAGTTAAAAAAAATATGGCGCCATCACCGCACCGAAGTACCCATACAAAATTAATAACTCTTCTACAAAAAAGATGGTTGTTATTAATGATGCAATTACATCCTCAGACCGTTGCTATTTGTCAGTGGACCGTGACCTCGTCAGCCTCCCTGACGTCACAGTTCAATGTAAACTGAAAAGCTCTTCATCAATATGGCAGTCCAGCTATATTGACGCCTTGTAGTATGGAGATCCTTGAGTGCAGCGACAGGTATTTCCTCCCATGGGTCCTTTTTCTTTACTGGCCGTTGCAATTATCCCAAAGATCCGAAGGTCCCCTCGTGGTTTCTGAATTTCGACTTCGTGCACATCCGTGTAAAGCCGCACCTAAACCGATCTCAACCTCTGCAATTTAACCGGCTTGCCCTGTTACTTATGGCCTTTCTACACGTCTACACCAATAATTTATATCTATTTTTGTACTGGAAAAATATGTACATGGATCTAATTGGATTACTTGTAATCCACTACCGGGTGTGACATCAATGTTACATTCCATAATACTTTGCCTTTCAAAAGCAGCTATCTGACGATGAAATATCCCTCAAAATTTTAAATATCCCATCAGTTAGGCTATACATATTTAGATAGATCAATCAACAATTTATAGTGTCTATAAAAAATAATAAATAACGCAAAACAAGCAGCAACACCTATTTTTAACAGCGATAACATACCAATTAGCTATTTCAACAAAAACCATTGGTGCTTTTTTTATAATAAACCATGCCTCAACTTTTAAACTGAATTCTTTAGCATTGTGATTTTAACAAACTATACTTTTATGAAATATGGACAAATCACCATGTTTTTTTTTAATAAGCCTAGTGAGTTAATATTATAAAAACATATTATGTTTTTATTCGCACGTTGACCCAGTTTATTGGTGTTGACTATTGTTTATTTAGAACTAATTTAATGAAAATTGTATGGTTCATGTCATATTTTACTGTACATAATGTAATTAATAGCCCATCAACTAGAAGCGCTTTTGTAAACCTTGAACACTGTATTTCAGGCCAAATATGTAGAATAGTGTAGTGGATCTCCATGTTCTTCTTTTAAGAAAAAGATATGTATTGCTAAGTATTGCTGCTGCCCAATAAAATTATTATAAATCTTTTCCTTACAAAGCTCTGGCGTTTAGATCTGATACTTCTTCTGCAGCAAGCTACAGAAACAATACCACCTCAACAAGGTACTTCCAGAGCACATCCCTCAAGTCCACTACTCCATTACCGATGCTTTACACACGCTCACTGTACAGAATGGCAGCCATGCACAAGCAACATATGGGGAAAGAGCATGAAGGCATTTTTTTATATGATAGTCTAAATTATAAATAATACAATCATTTTATAATCCAAAAGTTTAGGGAGGCATATTGGAGATCCCCTCAGGTGGCAAAAGCTCTGGGCACGCCAATGCATATAAGGATTATCAGGCCCGAGTTACACAACCGCGTAAGCCGCTCAGGCCTTAAACGCCGAATAGCATTTTTGTCAAAACGAGTTTTTTTGCACAAACTGGGTTAGCATGCTTAAAAAATATCATTTCAAATTTGGTCCGTGCGCCGATTGTAATCAAGATACAATATGATTTTTTTTTATTTGCACAATATTTAACCTAATTGTTATCTTATAAATTGATTAAATAACATATGGGAGTCTGCATAAAAAGAAGTCGTTCTCTTGACTGGCTTTATTCACTTCGAATATAAATAAAGCTTAAATACTCGTACAGTGAAGATCTATAAATGTGATTTTGATGTCATTTCTACGTGTTTTAAAATAAATATAAATATTTACTATTTTAAATCTCTTATTTACATATTTTCCTAATATAAAATTATCAACTCTTATTTCACAACTATTTGATATAAAATATTTTTTGAGGCGCCCATAGCTATTACTTAATTTATACCAAAAAATACAATATAAATTTAAATATTAGATAATGCCATATTTCAAGAGAATTTTAAAGAATACTTATGCCGTAAAGAATAAAATATATTATAATAAAGATGTAACACATTAATCATGCCACAAACATAGTTTAGTTACGGTTTTTTCTTCTGCTTTTCAGAAAGTATAATAGCCATTGTTTAAATTTACCACTTTTACCTTGCATAATTTTTAAAAACTTTATATTTTAATACAACTTTAAAAAAACCATAAATGTGGCGAATCTTAACAAGATATCATCATCGCTAATGCGGTCTACACAAGCTTACACGTATAGCATTTATAACCTTATACAAAAAAACTATGTATACAGTTACGTTTGAGTGATTAAGGAAACGAAGAACAATAAATGGCTAATATTTCATATTAAGCACCAAAATTCCAATCTTATCCTACAATAAATCTGAGCACACAAAATAACCGACTGCGTTATTTTTCAGGTATAATTTCAAAGAGTCCTTGTGCCTTGCTGACCTCCGGCAGATCGCTTCCCATCCAAAAGTTCACAATGGCAGATTCTTTTCAATAGCCTAGAATCATGACAACCAAATACCACACAAGTACCTCATAATGATTGGCTTAGAATTAGTTACAATACGAGATAAGTATCTACTTAAATATTTAATGAAGCAGTCACTACAGCATACGCACACCGTGGGATAGGGTAACCATGTGGCGAACAAATCAGATACTCGAGTGATCTTAAATATTATACTTTCATTAAATATAATAAACACTGTAGAATAATATCTTAATGTAATACTTTTCTTATCTTCTTCTTCTGGGGATTCTCATTATTATCCTTTTTTTATACAAGACGTCATATTTTCAATTGCAACAAATGACTTTGGGATCTGTTACGTTTCTATATTTAATAAAATGATATATACTAAGCAAATAATTTTTTAACAATTAGCAGATTGAATAACACACTTTTTATTGCATTTATTATCAATGGAAATTTATTAATAAACCTTTTGATTAATAACTATTTGCATTTTAAAATATGTTATATATCTTTTAACTGAACTTCTTCGTCACTCTTTTTTGGGATATGCTATATAATAGAAAAATATAAACAGAAAAAGTTTTAAGATTTATTTAAAAAAAAAATAGCATCATTTTACTAATTGAAAAATTTAATTCGTTTTTTTCTTTTTTAATATTTTCTTGTTAAAATGACATCATCAGTGGCTTGTTTGTCTTGTGAGCTTTCATCTTTTTCTCGTGGGTGGTAACCCTACTCGCGAAAATCATTTACCTTTGATGGATGACGGTCATTGTTTGCACCATGGGAACTGATTCAAGCTCATGTAAACTTGAAAACTATTAGTTTGAACTATAAATCATCATTGATTGAAAATGATGAAGTACTCTTAAAAAAAATTCTCGACCTCCTTGAGAAATATTTCGATAAATAATTAAAACGAATACATTCGATGCTGTTATTAACAATCAATGTTGTGTTTTCTGAATTCTTACATACAATTTCGGATTCATGCTTTTAATCATTGGTTTCTTTATATTTAATATCATTTTTTTCGGCTAGTAAATAATTGGAGCTTTAATTGCAACGCACTGTGAAAACATTTCGATGAATACTGAAGGTTGCTGAAAAAAATGTTTGCTTCTGAATTATAAAAAACAGATTCTTCATAATAATATTTTAGTATCAAAATCGAAGCTACTTTTACTTTCATAAAATCAAGAGTCCCATATTTTTCGTAAATATATTTTTTTAGCAATGAAATACTTATCCACCATTGTCATTAAGTATACAAGTATTATTTAAGTTCATATTTGTAGTACTGTTTTTTCATAATATGGTTTTGGTTTTGATCGCAGTTTTTTGGTGCCTTGTAAAAAATATCATAATATTGCTTTGATAATAAAATATAAAAGTGAAATTACCTGGAA
Organism: Atopsyche davidsoni; assembly: GCA_022113835.1. NCBI lineage: Eukaryota > Metazoa > Arthropoda > Insecta > Trichoptera > Hydrobiosidae > Atopsyche > Atopsyche davidsoni. The sequence goes on along the minus strand of JAILWY010000009.1, from coordinate 16,254,465 downwards.
TTCATTTCTACATAAGTAAAATATCCTACCTTTACATTTGAATGAAATACTGAAGTTTTCATATTAATATAATACTAAAGAATTTAGGTTTCGTAATTAACACAAAATATTTTTATTTTCTATCAACAACCGTAATATTGAGATGCCAAAAACTAAACGAGACTCGACCAGGTCAGTTTCGAAATCGTAATTGAAATATCTGAATATTAAACAGGCTGTGTAAATAATAAAAAATAGTTTGTATACATTAAGTCTGGCAACACTCCAAGGTCCCTCCATGCACATTAGGCGTTAGCACTCAATAAACAGACCAGTTGGATTGCTAAAAATAAATAAAGATCGCGGATCGCCGTACGTGAGCTCAGGTGCTTATTGGCAGGTGCATTCTGTGAAATATAACCTGGCATTAGGAAATTATTCGACAGTCATTATATGTACTAAACGCCATAACGGTCATGTGAGTAAAATATTTTTAAAAAAAAATTATTTGAATAAATTTCATTTGTAACGTATTGACAATTTCGAAGTGTCAATGTGATAAAATATAACAATATTTTAATTAAATAAATACTCACAACAATTTATCAGTATTTAATATCAAAAACATAACAGTGGCAAAGAAAAACTTCAATTAAGACTTACATGGGAAAATCATGTCCAACTCGGTCCCACACGACCGCAATTCACTATATCGGTGCTTACAATTTTAATTGGTTTTTAATAATTAATCATGTGTACAGCATTCAAATATATTATATGGTTTTTAAAAATATAGTTTATTTTTATGATGTTATAATATTCTACCATAAAGAAAATCTGCGTCTTTTAATCACATATTTTTTTATAAAATGGTTTTTCCGTTAAGGATCTAGTTTTATATGAAATACCATAATCAAGCAATGTATTTACAGACTACAGGTTGGCTATTGGTTGGTTATTTTAAACGCTCGATTGTTGTTGTGAAATCGGAGAAGATCTCATATTAAATCTATAATAACAATAATATAAATATTAACCAATAATTATCGCATATGTTTTAATGTCTTTCGCTGTGGAAAAACAGCAATTTTGTTTTCTAACTTCAAGGATAAGATCCGACCTAATAGTATGTTACATTTACAACCATTTCAAACGGTCAAATATACCTCAATTGCTTTATTACATAGTATTTTAAGCCGTAATTAATTTATTAGCTTACAAAGCAATTACTTTAAATAAAGTGAACTTTAAATGAGGTTGTTGATATACGCAATGATTATAAAAAATAATTTACTCCGCAATCATCATACAGCACCTATTTGCAATTTACCAACAAGCAGTGAAGATAAAATGACTGACTGTTTACATTACGGACTATCTTTAGTACATATACAGATATTATTACTCATTATATATTCTATTTAGGCCCTCTAGAAAATATTCATCTCAAATAGTAAGGATTTTTTAAGATTTATTCAGTCTATAAGATTAATGATATATTGTACATTTCTGACAACTCATTAACAATCGGTAGTTTTTTATCTATATCTTACGAATGAAAGACATTCTAGTTTCATTTATCTGATAATGAGAAGTCTACAACCATGCTAACCGGTAAAAGTAGAAGGACGTAAGAGTCTGGCTTGGTCGTCTTCGCCATTTTTTTATGTATACAGGAAAAAATATAAAATCTGAATCAGATAAGATTTTTTACGAAGGGCGTTTCTTATTATTTTCATGGAGACAACTTATATTTCTTGGGGGGGAGAAGCTGCAACCCAATGATCAGCGTGCAAGTGTGCTAGCCACTGAGCCACGAGGCACTTTGATTATGCTCAGGAAATCTTTTTATTTATGACCTTATTGAGTATTCAATAAAATCATTTAGTTTACGATTCTTCGATAAATTCCGAGCCTCGATGCTCAAGGTATTATTAGTGTGTAAGAATATGTCCATTAATATCTTTTGACACCAAGTGATCTGGATACCTGAGGCGAAGGCCAAACTATGCACGATTTAACATAACTTACTAACTGGTGAATATAAATAACTTGACAATGACTGCAGCATCAACCGTGTTCACTACTGGACGAAGGCCTTCCACACATATCAACAACATTCTCTCACAACTTCCAGACAGACATCTAAATCTATTGTCATTAATTGGCATTAATCAAAAAGATACATGAGGCCAACATTTCAGAATTTAATAGTATTGTCATAAGTATTAGAAAAAACAGAACAAAGACACAGATTCAGAAGATAATATTATATTAAAAGCGAGAAAAAATTTAATTTTTATCTCACCCGAATAATTTTAATAAAAATATCTACATGCAAATAAATACAATGTGACAGCACACGAGATGACAATATTTTTTAAGCCAAAAAAATTCCAACATTTTATTTATACATCCTGTAAATATTTTACTATGAATGAATTACCGAGAAGACCCGAAAGATGATATCTTTACGGTTTTCAGAGAATTTGTAATTTGATTCTTTCGTAGATTTTTTGTTACTTACAATGTCAGCACCTCACAACACAACTCACTTATTTATTAACCATTTAATAATGCATAACATTTGAGGTGATCGAACCTGCTTTGTATGCCTTCTTTACCTCTTTAAAGTAGCGTTTTGTGCGCATCGACCCATAAAGATCATTTTATAATACATCAAACAAAATAATTATTATATTTTAATATAATAATTTTAAATGTGGTATATTGTGGTACATGTGGTATATTATATTTATAAAATTCATCCAAATTATATATCACTTAATTGCACTAAGAATCAAAGCATATTGAGTTTGATTTAATTTTGTGTACCTTTCATATGTATTATTGGTAAATATCACTTTTTACTAAATCCATAAATGCATTGCTAAATTTCAAACGTGTTGAAAGTGAAAAGATAATAGAAGGGTTCTTTTACAAATATATATATTAAATATTTTTACTTGTATAAACAGAAGAAGCAATAAAAAAGGTCTTGTTTAATGTATCAAGAAGAGATTTACGATAACATCCCTTGACTATATCATCATTAAATCTATAAATCAATGTTATTAAATAATGTTAAGTGTTTAAAAAATTTCAAAAATTAGTATGCCTCATAACACATTTGAATAGTTTAAATTATGATTCAAGTATCGTAGTTTTTGTGTCAAAAACCAAAAAAAAAACCACCTGTTTATCAGGTTTTCGTCTGCCAGGCAGAAAAAATGCATAGATCTATAGTATGCAAAATAGCATGAGCTCATTTTTCAACTTTATTAATTTTTTACTAAATTTTCATTCCTGTACTTATTCTTAAGTATAAAAATTAACTTTTTTTTATTTAAAATACGACACAGATTCAATTAAAGTCAAAAAAATTGACTTGGGACCTGTAAACTTATACTCTACGATGCATTTAAAGATCTCGATTACCTTACGTGAAATATATTTGACAATGTCTTTGATCAAATTTTTTTTTTTTGATAGTGTAATAAACGCCTTAATAGTCTATTAGTTTTTTTTTAATTTGCTTAACGAATCGTTCATCTCCAAGGATCATCAATCACCTGAAAAAAATCCTACAAAAAAGGAGTAATATTTTTAACCTCTGACTCATACAAAAGACGATACACTCGTGTCTGCGACGACTGTGAATCTATTGGTATTTGTGGGGTATTACGATCCCAGTTGTAATTATTATTTTATGCCGATTGCAGTGGAGATATCGTTCCGGAATCTTTTTTAAGAATTACAGTTGCCCTTTAAGCCTATTAGAGGTCACGGGGATAATACAAAACTTGCTAGGATATAACGCGAAACTTGTCTCTATTAATTACCCATACACTACAAGATAATTTATATCTATTAAACTACATAAAAAATCTCAACTCGTGATTTCATCTGTGCAAACATTTAGTTTTAATTACATAAACAATTTATTAAAATGATGAACTTTGATATTACGATTGTTTTCTGAGTCGAAAAATTAATTGATCTCCCGAGACAAAGTTCGAACTCTGAACCCTCAATTATCGCAATTGGTATTTTACCATCAAGGCTATTTTTACCGCGGCGTGTACTAAGAAGAAACCGAATCGCGTCCGAAGCCATAAATGATTCAAAGTATGTAAATATCCTTTCGGATAGCACACATAATTAAAACTAAAAATACCGTGTACTTCAAAAGCATGTAATTTTATTCACTTCGTGTAGAATATATTTATATCTAGATCCTTAAAAATCAATGGCGTGCGGTATTCGCTAAAGCATCGCGTGTTGTGAATTATGTTTCAAACGGTTAAAACATATTTTATATTTTTACGTATGTTTTTGTAAACGTACGGTGATTATATTTTATATTATATAATGTGAGATATTGGAGGCTTTCTTTATTCAGAGAGAGATTATCGCTGATTGCGATCATAAGTAAAGGCTAGATTTTTAAAAAGTTTGTAGTAAAAGCTGAGGGTATCCATATCACAAAAGTGGGCGCCGCGTTAAGGTAATAACTATAAAATTGTCATGAAAGTCACATCGCATTGTTCACTAATATAAAACTGTATGTTTATTGCTCTTTCTTCTACTCTCACTCATTTATTGGATTGGCGACAGTAAGCCTTTTACACCCACTTGAGGCTTTTGTGGATGCGCATGGGAGGAATTTACGTCTGTAAAATAAATAATATTGCCTACTTTATTGCACTTGTATCCCATTTCAGCTAAGAATACTTTTTTTATAACTAAAAGCACAATGGGTAGTCATAGAGTCAATAGCATGCTAGTATGGTGGTTATATCTCCAGATCATTCGTGTTAATGATACGATCGTTGTATTAGATTTAATTTAAATACATTTTTAACTATCACTATGCATAATTTTATAAATTGCAAAATATAGCAGTTTGTTTTAAATAACACACGTTATAATTATAATTAAGAAAACACTGCAATAGATGTGAATAAAATCTAAATTATTGAGAGAAAAAAGCCTTTAATTTCTCATGCTCTTTAATCTCTTCTCATTGTACAAAAACCACAGCCAAAACAGGCAACTTTTCTTTTTTTATGAATAATAAATTGCTTAACTATCCTTATTTTTTTATAATGAAGTAACTTTTTTCAATGAAAATAGTTTACGTTTCATTTAAAAGTAAGAATACATTTCATGGACAAAAAATACTCCAGCATTTTTTCAACTACTTCCAGATTGGTTTTAAAGCAAAATCACAGTAGAAACTCGAAGCAATCAAACATTCAAAAGAATCATTAAATAAATTAAACAATCTATTTTTACCACTAGCTCTCCCAGAAATGTCAGAAACGGCAAAGTTTTCAATAAATATTTCCACGTTCTAACCGCAAGTGACTGTAAGTTTCATTCACGTTTACTTGAAATACTGCGAACTTAGCCTCGATGTCTTTATGAGTCACTACTGATAATCTTCTAAGCATTACCTTCTCGGTTAGGACTGCGATTTAGCAATATGCTTCTTTTCAAATCTTGCCCCCATACAAAATATAAGATTAAATAAAAGGGTACGAAGCATTTGAATATACAAAAACATTTATAGTTTCTGATATATCTAATATTAACACTGGAGATATACTGATCCATTTTACCATATGATTTCATTGTTTATAAATTGATCAAAAGTTTTATGAAGTAGTGAATAATACCTAATTCTTCAAGAATCGGCACGATATAAATTTTAACGAATAAATACTTACTCGATTTAGATATGCACTTATAAAAGTAGATTTCCAATTAAATCTGCGGTTTCTATTTTCGAGTTGGTGGATTTTATATTTTCGTTTTTTTTAATCTGACAGGACTCGGTTTATTTTATATCTATACAATGTCTGTCATAAGATTATAGAACATTGTTTACTAATATGCCCTATGATTCTTGCTAACACCTAAGTCAGTGCGGAAGAGTCAAATTTCTAAAATATTAAAGTTAGTAAAAATTATAGCGGTAATAATTTTAAAACAACACGAAAAACAGGCAAATAATTTTTCAATCATGTTTTGTTTTTGGTATATACTTGCTAACTAAAAACATTTCATGTCTTTCTTGGTCATACGGAAGTAGGTAATAAGTTGTATTTTATTCCAACATAATACACAAATATAAAATCTAATAAATTTGTATTTCCATAAATTAATAAAAGGAGTCTTATTTTTTAAAAGTACAAATTTTAATTTTGCATTTTTATTAGTTTATTAAAAAATAAATACATTTGATATTTTTGATAGAAAGTTCTTGGTTGATATTGTGGTTAAAAAATTGTATGTCATTGAATATCCCATACATATTTTTACAAAAAAAAAACTATCAATTAAAAAAATACGTATTAAAGACAACATGAAATCTAGTATTACACAAAGGCATTTATTGTGTTTTTTTTATTTTGGTTTGAATGTTACAACGCGCCACTGATAAAGAATAATTATTAATAAATAATTAAAAGGATATTAACCAATAGTTTTACGTACTGTAAAAGGAAACAGACAACGCTGGAATAAACAAACTTATTAAGCTAATCTCAAGGACTCTTACACTTTCTTACATATCATATCCGCGGTTGCAAGCGGACGGCGTAATTAGCGAAATTTATACAATTTGGATGACTGAGAACATGTTGCGTGCAAGTTTTACTGTTTTACTGCCTGCAAACGCAGAAAAAGCCTATTTAAATTTATGCATTTTCACTTGAATACCACTTGACTCCTAATTCAAACACACATGTAAGTTTTTTAAAACTTCACTTACGCTTGCTTGTTTCGCTATCACCTTCATTGAGTAGGTTTGAAAAATCGTGCGTTGATGTCTACGAAGCCGTCGAGTGAATTTAAACTGATGAGACTTTTAGAGCGTTATTATATCCATAGTAGTTTGATTAAAAATGAAAATAACTTCACTACCATGCATCACAATCATCCTCAAATTTAATTATTTAAAATTAATAACCATAAATATTAAGCATTAATTTTGCCTTTTATTCGTAGATTCAATGTCAAGTGTCACGTGATAATTTTCTTTAATACATTTAATTTTCATTTATTTAAAACAGATGTTTTGCAATTACACCCTTCTACTAAATTATGAATCAATTGCTTGACAATCTCTCAATTAGCAAGAAAATGTTATTTAATATTAAATTTATTTTATAAATTATTTCACTGCCGAATTGTCTATATTAAAATAAATATACCTGGGCCATTAAATGTACTATCTCTACTTTCGGAAATTCATTAGGTGGGATAATTTATTTCAGTTACACTGTCGTAATATTTATAAAAATGTTTCTTATTTTAAGAAAGCCTATTCAAAAAATCATACCTAGAAATAGCATTTGGGAATAAGTTAATTTTACTACGAGGCTTTTACTTCTCTTCTTTAAAAAAATTTCATTCTGACGATAATGAGATACTTGTCAAAATAGCAGAAACAAGTTTTTTTTATATACTTTAAATGTGTAATTCTATGAATATAACAGAATAGACATATTGTCCTTCGTTCGCTAGTAAGATGTTCGCTGCATTGGAGTGGAGACGTTTCCAAGTCCTGTCTCTTACGGCAGCGCACTTATTCATATTTCATGTCCCAATAAAAAATTCTGAAATATTATTTGAATAACAGTATTTTCATTACCAGTGTTTGAAATAATATTTTGTGCAAGCGCGAACCTTGTCATTTGACACTGAATAAAATTTAAATTAATACGATTTCATCCGACACAAGCATAAAGCGAGAAATTGTGAAAAGAGTCAGCTTCAAGTTGCACTTTTAAACTTGAATACTATGTAGAATTTTAATTTAATGTCACAACTCTGTGGAAAAGTATCTTTTCAAAAAATTCGTTACAACATCAAGTGATATTTTATACATGAAGTAACTGAAATGACAAATAAAAATTGAATATCTTGCAGGCCGGATTACATGCGTGCATATCGTGATGTCCAAATTTCCAAATTTCAGCAGGAGCACTGTCATCCGGTAGGTCTGGTGGAGTCCTCGCAATGCTCCGCATCGCTGCTGATGATGCCTCAATTCATCGGAAAAGCGTCTTTTAATTTATTTCAATGCGGATTTTTAATCAAATTGCGCCACTCGAAAATTGCATGCCGATATTAAATTTAATGCTCGTATCGTAAATTTTGCAACGCAGAACGAATTTTCGATTTCTTCAATTATTTTTATTTCACGCGTGTGGTAATATGTCATTTTATTTATTTATTTACGGAATTTCTTTCGAACCAATAAATAAAGCACGAATAATCTGTTAGTGACTTTGAAAAGTTATTCACTAACAGTTTGGGCATTAAAGTAAATAACTGTACAAGTATTATAGATATCATGCGTATTATGAAGAACATGATACGATACATACAGCAACTTCTATTATATTTTACCAATGTATCTCTATAATCAAATATAGGCTTTCGTGTCTACGTCTCAGTTTATATATATATCCGAAGTAAGCATGTTTATTGCAATACAATAGACCTAATAAAATTACTGACGGTTTCATTTCACCGTTGCAATCGCTGGGCGAGTCATTGGTTATCGATTTTTTTAATCAGCTCGTGTTTATGTCATAAATAAATAACACCAAAGCGACACGCGGAAGCGAAAGATACACATTTTTAATTTATATAAATTTTCACCTGGAAATATTTACAATTTCATACGTCAAATAATTTATGCCCTAAAATGTATTAATCATGACCATTACCTTAAAAATTTTCCTCAGGCCGGTTAACTAAACTGGATACAAAATCCCGGAACACTCAATCAACAACACAGCACACAAAAAAAAAAAAAAACAATCACAAACTACCGGATAATTGTAAAAAACAGTAATCGCATACAAGAAACGAGGGGCTCGAAGTTTGACAGTTGGCGCGGAGCTCCGACCTGTCAGCTGGCTCGGCTGGCGCGGACGTGCTCCAAGTAGGTGGTTCTCGCGAGGCGGGCGGGCCAAGACAGAGGACAGGCTCCTCCGCCGCGGACTGGCCGCTCCGCCAGAGCCTCCCCGGCTCGTCGCCCTCGTCCCTCTCGCGCCTCCACGCCTCCGCGCCTCCACGCCTCCACGCCTCCACGCCTTCACGCCGGCGAGAGAGACAGCGCAATTTCGCTTATTATTATTGTCACATTGCGAGTGCGGGTGAGTAGCTAAATTTTATTATATCTGAATTTCTTTAAATATATCATACTAGCGGACACCCGACGCGTGCTACTACGCTATATAAAGAAATAAAATACGTATTGACCCATCTGAAATAGAGTGATTTCATCGTTTCGATTTGAAGGCTCGAACACTGCCATGTCACTGCCTTTGTTAACATATTTGCATATGTACTTAATGGATTTCACGGAGTTGCAGTATTCCACATTGGAACAATCTATCTGTCATCAAGGTGGTGAATCCTCCATCTTCTGGCTTTCGTAGATCAGTTTGAGTTTCATTGATCAAATCGCGTGGATATCTTTTCGTGCATTTGCCGTCTTTTATGCAAGGCGAATTCATGTTCAATGCTCCGCATGGGCCGTGAATCATGTTCCTACAAACAACGTCAAAAAGTATCGGATCTTCATGTTGATTCGGTAGTTCAGCAGATATGTCACTGTCGATTTAAAATCGTGCGGTAAACCCTGTTTTTGCCATTCAATCGAATACATCTAGCATTGCACTTCGCCGTACATATGATTTTGTATCGTGAGATCCATGAGTTTTTGTTTGAAAACTCTAGCTGTCAGATCATGTCTGTGATGCGATGACTGACCAGGCGATAGCAAATCTTTGATTTCCGACCAAGCAGAATTGTACGTAAATGTGATGAAAAGGTCTGGTCGCAAATGACACTTCTGTGTTGTTTTTTTTTTTGTTGTTGTAGCAGCCTGCATTATACAACGGCAATGTCATACTAATCTTAACAAACACAATATCAGTGTTTTTTTGTTGGCAGCCTGCATATACGCGAAAATGTTACTGTTCCTTTTTTGAAAAGTATTCGCTACCGCAAAATGTTGAAACTTTTGTATGGTAAATGTCGAAAATCTATTTAATTGAATAAACCGAATTTGATAATTATTTTTTTTAATTTAAGTGGTTTAAAATGACCTCAGTATTATTGGCTTTCAAATGAAACCGGTTTGGAGCACATCAGTTGGATGGTTCTAAAGCTTATAGCTGCCAAATAACCGCCGGTTTTTGAGTTTGTGTTTTATATATATAGATAAATTGTCATTTAATAGTATAACAAACCGTAGACACCGACCCTTTTTTTACCTGGACAAACGTGGCATCCTTTTTAAAATCAAAAGTACTTGATGGAATAAGTAATGACATGATATAAGTATAGTGCCAAAAAATTAGTCATCACACTCTTTAGGATTTTATTTTGATATAAACAGACATATACATTTGACGAATTCGAAGAAGACGACGCAATTTTAATATGTATTGAACTACTTTTTAAACGAGAACCTATAATCGAACCAAATCTTCATAAAATTTAATAAATTTACTTCAAAATACCAATGGTTTTGGAGAGTACGACATGTTAAGTATCTTACTGTGTTCTATATCATTTAATACAACTTTCAATTAAAGCCGGATTTACTTTTTTATACTATGCATTCAAACTGTGATTATACCCTTTATAATTTTTTTTTAGAAAAACACAGTAATATTTATTTATTTACTATTTCGAAATTCAATATTTTTTACAGAGAGTGCTTGGTGGAATTCCATTTTAATATTTTAAATAAGTAAAATTCTTGAATGATTTTTCCAGATATAAATTTTAATTGGTGACCGGTTTCGCCAACCTTTCACGTTAGCATTATCAAACTGAGTATGATAATGCAAACGTGAAAGGTTGGCGAAACTGGCCACCAATAAAAATTTATAAGAGGAAAAATCGCTCAAGTATTTTACTTATTTAAAATATTAATAAATTGTTTATCAATCATTTTTAAAATATTATACATCTGTATGAATCTAAATTTCAAAATATTTTATACTATAAAAATGTGTTAATAGTATATAAAATAAAATTTTGAAGATAATTATTTCCTAATAATATTTTTAAATAAAATATTTTTCTAATTTTTCCACATGTTTAATTTTATCGGTGACCAGTTTCGCCAACCTTTCGCAAACGAAGTTTTTGGCATTTAAAACAAAGTGAAGAACTTCGTTTGATAATGCCAACTTGGAACAAAATATCAAAATGGAATTCCGCCAAGTACTCCACTGTCATAAATATTGAATATACATACTTTCTAATATATTTTTTATGCTTTTATTATGATAACAAATATTATATTTACGTGTGATTAGCTTAATTTTTTACTTCCAGTAATTTAACAATCACCGGAGACATTTGTTTGTTTATTAATCAGATCTTTGCTGTATTCTACTTAACACAGTTGTATATTGTTTGTTCAACGCAAAGTAATCTCTAACTACATCGTCAAGCAGTGCACCTTAAGCCAGTGGTGTCTAACCTTTTTCTTTACCCAAGCCAATTTAGAACTTTTAAATTTGGGGAGAGCCCTGTATACATTTTAATTTTAATTCAACTGGGTAATGTAATTTATACAGCAAATAATTTTTAAAATTATAAAATGGGCCCCATCAAAAGTCTACACAATACAGCTACAGATTGAGCACCACTGCCTTAAGGTATTTTCTTTGCTGATTCTAAATCTTTCATACTATGCAAATTTTTCAATATGCATTGTAATTTTTTACAGCATTGATTGTGCTGTAAAAAAGTGCTGGGAGGAATTTTCAAGGAAATAATTTACATATTGATAAAAAAGAATTTTACCCATAAGTTATTTCTTGTATAAATATTGGGAGCCTTTTTATAATTCAAATCTACATTATCATAACTTTATATACTGTGTTTATCATTAATTGACCAAGATAGCATTCGGGATTTGACGTTATACAAACCGAATAAGAATTTAATTTATGAATCTCTTTACTTACATTATTTGTATTGTTAATGAGAGGTTCTTAACATAGCGACGCTTAGGTAAGATTGGTAATTTAAGAACCTTGTTCATTTCTGGTGTGTAATTATTCTACAATCCTCTTTAGATTGATGTCTATAAGCTCAGTAACCTTACATTAACATCACTTTGCTCACTATTTTTACTCATAGATAACAAAAAACTGAAAACTGAACTGTGTGCTGAAAAATAGGTCCAAAATATACATCCTCGTATTACATCTCTGAAAATTACTTTCAATAGTAGAAACGCTGAAGCACAAAGATGTCAGGATAGAACTTTACACCCAAGAAACAAAATCTATATTGTGTAGCTATTGGTTAATTATTATTATTAAATCATATTTAAAATCTGAAAAGGTTTAGGATTATCATCAATTTTTCATCTTCATCATATTGTCTGATAAAAAAGTAAATATTTTTATATGATACATGAATGATCATGTTGTAAATATAGATACAGGATATGTAGATAACCTGATAAATATTTAACATTTCAATTAATTTCGTAAATAAACTTTTAAAAATTCAAAGGGAAATTTTAATGAAAAAAATTGGTCATTTATAAAATATATATTTTTGTATAAGAATATAACATTTTTTATAAGTAAATTTGACAGCAAAATAACATAATACATTCAAAATCACTGGTACCTAATGACATTATATCACTAAAATTATTATTTAATAACATAATTCACGCTAACGTTAATTCCTAATTACATCGTAAATAAATTGACACATTTCTCAAAAAATATTAACTATAACTTTTTTGATAGGCATGGGAAATGTTAAAAAAGTAACTAACTAAAAAAAAAACATTTTAAATGGGCAATATCATCATTTTTTAGTTTTTTTTCTGATTTTGGGAAATCAAGATCCCTTTTATTTTGTACGCATTTACATTCCAATTTATTGAAATATAAATTTTTTCTAGGTTAACGACTACAAAATTTAACATAAAAAATATAATATCACTCAAAATGATGAAAAATTCTGCAACCATCAAATGATTGAAGGCAATAGAAGTTTTACTCATTGTAAGTTTTATATTTAAAAAAATACACTGATTAAAATATTAATTAATTAATTAAGCAAATTATTATAAAATCAAATGATATGATGCATTCTTGTTTCATCAGCTTAAATGATAATTCAAACTGATGGGATTAAAATTAAATTATTATCAAATTATCTCTATGATTATAAATCAATGAACAAAATACAAGGATAAAACATAAAAAAGTAAAGTAAGAAACAGAGCCCAATACCATGTTAGATAAACCAAAGAAGCTAAAAAATATTAATGTGAGCAGTGTTTAACATGTAAGAGATCTAATTGTTTATTAAACTTGTTTTAAAAAATTAGCAAAGCAAACTACATAACAAGTACTCAATATACCCAGCAAAAGTGAAAACAAATCTACAAATTTACAAATTATTCCAAAGAAAATTTAATAGTCTTTTAAATCACTCCCAATATTACTTAAGGTCACATGGTAAGTATTTATTTCACACATTGTGTGTGTATTTTGAATACACATCAAACAAAGTTCACAGCACTTCTTCAAATGGCGCATCTCAGAGCAGAAAATATTTCAAAAACTAACAACACTTTAGCCGGGTTTGGTCACTCATGGCGTTGCCTCTGGATGGCCAGGATCGCATCACATGTTCTTCACAACTTGGTCAAAGCAGTTGGCAACGAATTGCTCCTTCTCTCCCAGTTTTCTAGGGGTGCCGTCTTCGACATCAGAGTGCTGTAGAGCTTCCTGCAGTACCACCAAGGACTCCGGAGTGAACTTCTTCCCCTTCAGGTGAGTCACCACGGAAGCGTCTCCATGGAAACCAGAAGCGATCAATCCAGGTGGAATATTTAAAGTCACATCGGTGATCAGCCCTTTCTCAACGTTCATCTTGATGCGCAACTCTTGGCTGCCATGTTCTTTAGCAATATGTTGATCGGAATACAATCCATCTGACAGAAGATTTGACGGCACTGTGAAAGACCTGCTGATCTCAAAATCTGGAGTCTTTCCAAATCGCCAGTCCCAGCTTTTAAACTCGTTTCGAATTTCTTCAATACCTAAAAATATATACATACATTAATAAAATAAACCGCATTCACAAATATTAATCAAAATATCCAAATAATTATATAATACTTCTATTCTATTTCTAGGTATGATCTCTTGATTTTCTCATTAGTTGCACTAAGTAAAACGGCATGATTAGGATATACTTATTCATTATAGGCATGAAATTAAATTTTAGAGTAATCTACAATATATTCCATCAAGTTGAGGGGTCAGAATATTATCTAAATGTAGACTTTGGAACAAAACAAGTGTAAAAACAGTGAACATAGTAAGAAACATTGCCCCTGGTGTTAATAAATTTAAAAATAAGTACATACTGAATAATCACAAAACTAAAAACACAATAATCTAAATAAATTTCACGTACAAGCGCAAAGGGCAAAGGACAGATTATCTGGCTGATATTATTTACCTGGGAACCAGCCTTCTGTAGGGTTGACCAGCTGGAAGCCTTGCTGCTGTGCGATCAGGTCAGATCCACCGTCAGCGATGTGCAAAGCCGGCGTTCTCAAGTATTCCCAACCCATCGCCGTCTGCAAACCGTCCACGGTCACTCGAGAATTCTCTTCCCAGAGATTCTTGACGGGGGACCTCACTGATGGTGTTGCTTTCGAAGTTATGCCAGTCTGCAAAATAAAAACAAATCATAAAGACTTAAAATAGTAAACAAAGTGATAAAATTATTTAAAACAGCTGTCTATAAATATAAGCAAAGTTCTGTGCTGATTAACGATTGTGGAAAATATGTCATAAATGAACTGCTCCATGCAAATTGTGCATTCAAAAAATTACAATATGGCATAATGAAAGAAAATTTACATTTTGTTTACTTATTCCGATGACTGGGCTGAACGAGATATCATATCCATAATATAGGTATGAGTGTGTGTAAAATATTATTTAAATAGTAAACCTCATAAAATAAACGGTATAAATATGAAAATAATCAAGTTAAAATAAATATGAAAATTTAAAGTAAATTTGTTTGTATTCATGTAGACACTGTATTCCCTTGTTAGAATAATTAGGTTGTTGATATTCAATATGATATTGTTGTTACTGAAAGCCCTTTGTTTATAATAACCTTCAATCCAGGTTTCTATCTCTATGTAATATATTGAGAACATAGCAACACAAACAATGTGGAACAATAGTCATTACATCATTTTTTTAATTGATACAATTAAAGGGGAGCCTGATTTAAACACATGTAGGAATCCTTTTATGTGAATCATGATAAATAACATTAAAAATATCACCACGGTTTGTAAATCTGGAGCACACCTGATACTACTCCACAATAATTCATAAAACATTAACGTATTTAAAAATATCCTCTTTGTTGCTACAAATGTTTCTAAAAATATGAAGAGTTTAAAAAAAAATACTCTCATATTTTACATTATGATGATTATAAAAATAAATTGGTTATAGAGTGAAGCTGTAGTAAAATAATATTTTTAAAAAAACGAAAATATCACTCTATAATAGTATGAGTAAATTAGTATAAACAATCGTAGACTATCTCTTGGGGGGCTAAGAGTTCAGCATTATTTTTTTAAAAAAGTCTCACACTTGGGGAACTGTCTAACAGTAAACATAAGATTTGCTGATACTCTCAAAAAAATTCAGATAAGCTTGCCTCCTGCGAGTGATAAAGCATTTGACTTCAAACAAACATTGACAATCTAAAACACGCAAACGGAGCGTGATGCCTTGTGTTTTCAGCCTTCAACGCTGTTACCAATCCACATCATTTATTCAAGGTTTATAAATTCCATATTTACAGATGGTTCACATACACTATTTTACTAAATACTCTGAATTGAAAATAACTGTACCTACTAGATTTATACATTATTAATAATTGAACACTCCTTAATATTAGAATCTAAATATTTATTATATGTACATAATTATTTGATTACACGTGAATCTGAGCAATTATTACATTATAATATTGCCTACATTTTTCATTTTGACTTTACAATTATTTTACTATTAAAAATTCTACCCCTTTAAAAAAATGTGCTTTATAATTTCTTTATTTTGTAATAATTATAAAATTAAACTTTTGGGTACTAAAAATATATGGAAAAGCATCAATAATCACAAATCAAGAATCACATTTAAAAAAACTCGGGACAAAAATCTATATTAAAATTAATGAAATGTCAGAATATAACTGGAAAATAAGAATGTTCATATCAATTGATGATACCTTAATATTTTAAATGAAATAAAAAATATAACAATACACACCTCATGTTTCGCCAGCGCTTGACTCAGAACCTGCCTGTTTGCATTGACCAGCAATGTGCAGTGATGATAAGCAGAGGGACGACCGAGCTTTGATGCAGTTCCAGAAATCTACATCATATAGAGTTAAGAAAAAACAATAGAAAACAGCTCGGAAAACATACCTATTTGTTAAAAATAGATAATAAAGTATGCATTCATAAAAATGAGGTCAAGAGAATCTTACTGGAAAAATCACAAAGATAAACAGTATTTGATATCTTTTAAAAAAGGATACTTTATAGTTGTTGTTTAACACAATGTCTTGTCTCTCGTTGATGTCTGTTTTAAGGCCGTACTCTCTAAACAACGCCCTCGTGATGAGCTCCAAGTTGTATTTTCGGTTGTAACACTCTTTTGTTGAGAAAAATGACAAATTCAGATTTCCTCTATCGTGATACACGGTTCCTCCTCCGCTATTTCTCCTTGCCAACGGAATTCCACGCTCCAACAAAAATGGGATATTCGCCTCCTGCCACGGATTTTGATGTCTGCCGATGACGACGCAAGGATCATTTCTCCAGACCATCAGAATATGATGATTTGTAAAATCATAATTTTTGTATATCCAATCTTCCAAGGCCAAATTCGTGAAAATGTCAGTTGATTGGGAAATGAAAACAGACTTCTTTATACTTTTCTCTTCCACTTTGGGTTTACTCTCCTTGGAAGAAACGGAACGAGAGGCAGTAAGCAGAGAAGCACTGCTGCGTCGCGTGAGGCCCACCACCAAGCAGCTGAGGCCCATGGCACCTCTTTGCATCATACTCTGAGCCATTTTGGTGAAGTTCTTCTGTACTTTCACTTTTATTGTTATGAAATTATATTAAATGCGAAATGTGTCAACAATTTATGACAGATCAGTCTATTATGAATTTATTCAGTTCGAAGGGCTTAGAATTAGTAAGTCTTAAATCACTCGAGTTCTCAGCGAGTTTATCCTGTTTAGTGACGGAGACAGCGGTTAGAATCCGTGTGGGCAGCGGAAAGAGAGATGAGATATTCGTGAAGGGCGATGGTCTGATGCAGCCACTTCCAAGTCTGGTGGAGGGAATTAGTTCTGTATCTGATTCCCAAACAGTCCCGGCAGTCTCTTGGCATTCCTTTTTGCATCTGCGCGGTACTAAAGAAAATAATCCACTAATTAAAGTTTACTAAACTCTTATTAAAGACGACGAATACTGGACACTGAAGTCGTAGCGAAACTCAAAACAAAAATTAGGTATTCGAAAAACTTTTAATAACACTTGTGATGCACGAACATTCTGTGAGCGATGATGGGTAACTCAATAGTGATAAGTATACCTTGCTGCCACCCATTATATTAGCTCGCTGAAGCTCAGTCCCGCTGATAAGAAACGAGCAGTGGGGGCTCTCGAGGTCAACCGAGGGCAACGAAGTTCACGAGCGTAATATCGTAACTGATAAAGTGCGCCGAGGAACTGAAATGGGGTTTTTGTATTCTTCAACATAAGCCCAAAAAAATCAATGCAATATCGTTATGCAACAGGCATTGCCCAAATTAAATATTAATAAACTCTTCGCATGCCGAGCTCGTCGCGAGTCGCACGATCTACAAACGTCAAATTAAAAAGTATTTAAACCGACAGATGTCATTTTCCATAAATACGCTAAAGGCTTATGAACATTTATTACTTTAAAATAAATCAAAAGGAATTTCTTTTTAATAATCAATTATTTTTAATATTGTCTAAGAACACAATATCTCTGATAATATTAATTGATTTCATGTCCGAAATAATTTATTTCAAGGCCCTAACCTTTTTAGCTTACGATAATATCTGACCTCTGAGCACAAGTCAACATCAAAAATATCGTTTAAAATAATTTAATCCCAACTGTAAAAAAAACTGATGAATATTGAGTTTTGCTGATATTTATAAACTTAAAAAATATATATATCTATATTATTGGTTTAAGGCTCATGACCGGTTTACTGACTTTTTTCACCAATAGTTATGTTTATTTATTTTAATTATTAATTTTATATTATTTAAAACGCTTTTTTTCAATGTTAATTTTGCTATTTGCAACAGATTGACATGCCAAGTGTCGTGAAAACATTCTACCGAAGTTTTTTTTATGTTGTTGGTGACGTTTTGACGTTTGATACACAGCGCCTCAGATCATTTTCGCTGTTTTAAATAAATATATTTTATACAGATTACAGATTCAATACATCTCATTTAATTTCAGATTTAATATATTTACTCAAAATTTAAAACATGCCTTCAATGCCAATAGTATCATTAACTCGAAGAGAAACATTCAGCGCCTGTCATAGACTTCATAGGTAAGAAAAAACCTTGATTTTATTTTTGCGAGTTAAGTAGTTTTGGACTTTATAAATAAAACCCATTTAATAGATTTACTAGCTTTTGTTTCATTAGTAATTGCAAACTTTTATTGTTATTAATACATACAATATTGTGTCGATTGTGCAAAACATCAGCTGATAAGTATGAACTAATCAAAATCACGAATAAAATAAGCTGATTGAAATATGTATACTGTACCATGTATTCAATACATAATTGAATAACTAACTTAGCATGTTTATATTTTATAACTAAGTTTTTTCATTATTCTCAGATCTGTCATTTTTCTATCTATAATATTGGATGTTGAATGAGTTTTTTTTTGACATTCAGTCAGTCATAAAATTCAGATTTACCCCAGATTTTTGTAACTCGTTAAATCAATTGGTGGACTTTTTAAATTACTTTACTCCTATTATTTTAAGCAACTCTTTGAGTGATGATGAAAACAAAGAGATCTATGGCAAGTGCAATAACCCTAATGGACACGGCCATAATTATGTTGGTGAGTAAATAATGTTCAATAATTCCTAGTTATTTATTTATTAATTCTTTGACCTATATTATCTGGATGGTTGTATATCGAATAGCATCAAACTTCTCACATTAACTTTTCTTATAATTTAAAACATTTACTTAAACTTATGTGTCGTCAATTGTGGCATTTTTACCTTTATCTTGTAACATATTTAGTACTGCTTTAAATAATTTAGGAACTCTCCATATAAAGTAACACTGTGCTATAAAAGTAGAAACAACTATAGTGGTTTGTAATCTGGTACAGGTAAAATGCATCAAGGAGAATAAATTGTCATTATTAATGGTATAAAGTACATAACCGTACATACTGTTTATGTAAATATTGACTTTTCTAGTTTTAGTCACAGTACGTGGCCCTATTGATGAAAGGACCGGAATGGTCATTAATATAACTGACTTGAAGAAATATATGGAAACAGCCATTACAATTCCTCTTGACCACAAGAATTTAGATAAAGATGTACCATACTTTAGAAATGTTGTAAGTAATTTAATACTTTCACTAATATTACTTTGTACTTTTTCTATTAAGTGTGTAGAAGCTTTTAACAATACTTACCTGTTAAGTAACTGTTTTTATTGTACGTTTAAGAAGCGCGAGTAATCGCAGTATTGGGATTATTGTACTAGGATAATGAGCATTAGAGTATATTTGTCATTTCTGTAATTAACATATTCATAGTTTTTGTTCAATTTCACCGCTGATTTTCACTCACACAAAAATAAACAATCAGTTATCCATTGCATATGAAATTGGCAACTGTTACTAACCAATGAAAAACTCGACAGAACCAGAAGTTGTTATTCTTTAAAATTCTATATATGTATATATTACTTTAAAAAATTGATCTTCCCACAAATTAGTTCGATTACAGCATACATTAAATTTTCCCTTACTTTGTATGATAAAATACTTGCATCTTTTTAGGTAACGACAACTGAAAACTTAGCAATTTTTATATGGGACCGCCTACAGTCTCAAATGAATAAACCTGAGCTCTTGCATGAAGTCAAGATCCTTGAAACAGAGAAAAATCATGTCACTTACCATGGTGAGTCCACCGTCATCAATTATCGCAGAGACAGGGAGATTACTCAGAACTCTGGAAACAACATATCATCCGACTCAGACTGAACTGCTGGACTGCCGCATCATTCCTTAGCCATAATGCATTTGAACGACCATGATTGTTACCTTTCGTGTAGCATCCATCAGAGAAATACTCTTTATTATTTTTCCGTGAAATTGAAAGTCTATTGTGACAAAATAAAGACATACTCTGATGAAATGGATGTTAACTCTTGTTTAAAGACTTGGTATTTTTTTTTGTATTATATTAAATAATTAATAAATAAGGTTTTAGGTGTATTTTTTTACATTTGTATTCAATGATTACATTCTGGTAGTCCTGAAAAATATAGTTTTAAGACTTATTGTAGAGTAGAGATTATTTGACAAGGTACTTATATCATTCAAAACATGCTGAAAATTTTACACAACCTACTCCGTCACACCTTAATCTTTATATTATATTATTTTATAAGCACCACTATTTGTGTTTATTTTATTTTGGTAGTAAAACCATCCCACTTTAGTAACAGACCTTATGCAGAGCTTATTTATAACCTGCTTACTTCAACTACATTGTGTGATCCAATTATATTTTTTCCCAAGCAATAAGTGTAAAATAACTTTTTTTTATGTTTATGTTAGTTTTGTATCTTCCAATGATTTTTGTAAATATTCTTTGCAATAAAAACAAAAAAATAATTTTTCATGCTTTTATTATATTTAACATAAAATTATTGCACTCACATTAACTTGATAACATACTTTTTTTATTAGAGCACTTCTAAATATTCTTGTTTGTATAACTTTTATATCAAATATATACCTACATGTACATCATAAGAAATAATCTATACATCTAGACTATTTGTGTGTATCAATATAATATGTAAAGGTTTTGATATTAAATATAATATTTTAATAAATTTAAATGTTTTGTAAATTATAAGTCTTTGGGGGTATAGTCATCACTTTCTATATCACAACAAGGAAATTGCAAAAAGTACCTAACCAAATAGTTGAAGACTATCGATTGGTATGATTATAGTATACATAAAGTAACCATACAGGCTTAGCAAACTTCACACTCACTCAAAACACAACCAGATTAAAATTCTGACTAAATATTTAAAAAAATATAATTCAACATGATTGAATTAGTAGTTTCAACACATCTTTCTTTACATCCGAGTTTGCTGTCTGATCTTACCCAATACAAAATTGATGGATACTTTAAAATATATGTAGAAATATTCTACCATAATAATTATGTGATGGAGATTTTTATAATTTTCCATTATAAAATAAGTACAGTTATCTTAAAGCTAAACATTTCTAAATCTGAGAATACTTATCCAATTTATAGGACTGCTTAATAGAAACATACGGTATTCCCAGCTCAAAATCATTCCGTGGCCAGTACTTCAGAATGGGAATTTGCTCTGGTTTCTCTTCTTTCACAGTAAAGTATGCAAACAAAACGAGTGCTGTATAACTGGCAATAAATATCAAAATATGCCAGAAACCATGAAGATATGGGAAGTTTATTGAAGACCAAGTATCGCAAAATAGTCTGTCATTTACCCAGCAAAACACAGCTAAGAACCAAACAGCAGTGCATCGAATTCCCAGCTTGTATACTCTAATGCAGCTCACACTAAAATAAAATATACATCTTTATTCAAAATAAACATTTTTGTAAGAATAATGAAACAATGGAATAACAAAAAAAAAATTACCGTCTAAGTTCTTTGAATAAGAATGTTATTGCAGGAATAGCCAGAGTCATGAGAGCAAAAGCATTGGCAGCAGGATGCATAACCAATACTCCTGTCGAAAGTATTGAGAATACCAGAGAAAACACAGATAAAACACGCCTAAAAAGAACAAAGAATATATATTTTTTCTTCAGACCTGTTATTTTTTTTTATAAAATTATTAATGTGAAAAAATATTTTATACATACCTATCACGGCGACAGAAGTTAGGAAAATATTGTTTGGGGAGAAACATAGTAAATGCAGCCATAAATACCCATAGTATAGCTAGCTCATCAAGTAGCTGACCTGAAAATGTATAAGATGCCTTAAAAAGTCATCTCAAAATTCAAATAGTAAAATCTGATTTGTTGTCTATTCGCTCATACCTACTAAACTGAGGGTTGCATGGAAGTATGCTGAACTTAGTCCAACAACCATCAAAAGGACCCATAGTACATGTATTGCAGGATTCACAAATTTTGCGTATTCTTTGAATAAATGAATCAGAACCGGTGGCAGAAGTAAAAACAATATGTTGCTTATCTGAAAATAATATAAATAAATAGTAAATTTGTCCGAATTTGAAATTTGATCAAAGGGCAGAAAAAAATAGATTTTCTCAGAACAAAGGATTCATTTTTTTTTTTATGACCTACCGTATTGACGAATTCAGCAATCACTGGCGTTATAGAATAATTTTGTTCGCACCAGTCGACTGGCGAACTACCTCTTTGCAGATGGGCCCACGTCATTTGAAATTATTTTATTGAAAATCTGGGCAAATAAAAATATATCCCTGAATATTACTGAATTTCAGTCACATTTTCGAGTTTGTGCCGAAATAAATGATTAGTTTAGGTTTTTTTATGTTAATAATCTAAATACACAGTTCAAGTCCTGGTCGCGTAGAGCTCTTTGTTTTGTTTTCTGCTGTAACTACCCACTCGACGTCACGACGTCAAAATAAAGCATTGACATTTTATTTTCAATATTGCCGCAATCAAAAATATACTTACGATTTTATTGCTAATGGCAATAAAATTTATTTTATATTATATTTTAAAAAATAAATGAAGCTTATAACAAAAAGAGGTTGTGATAACCAAGAATAATCAATATTCAATTCGTCTTTGCGTAATCTGCCAAAAAATTTAGCATCATAAAACTATTATTTTCGTTATGAATAACCAGGTTACTAAAAATGATTTTTTATTATGTAATTACAGAAATAATAGCTGTTTTGTGATAGGACAGGAATTTCAAGGTCAAATTTCTTGATCCATCATATTTTTTTTAAATAGAAGATGGCAGGATGATAAAAACCAATGATTATTATCAAAAATTTTAATAAATCGGCATTTTTTACCGATACAGGTTTAATGTGTATATAATATTTAGGTAATCTTTTCACACATGAAAAAAAAAAATACTACAAAAGATTTATCACAATACCAGTTGAATTCGTACACACACACAGGTATCGCAGTCAGGTGTTATAACTTATTTAACGTGTGGATTCAAATCCCACTGGTTTCATGAAAAATCTTTGAGGATTTTTATCATTGTCCCGTGTGTAAATTATAAACATTACATTATCATAATTTTTTTAAAACATTTCATTAGTTTTAAAGCTAATGCACAAAAATCTTTTAAAGTAAAAAGACAATATAAAATACAATCTATTTAAAATGCACAGTCAATTGGTTACAGTCATATTTTCTCACAGCAGAATCTCTACTGCCTGTGAACACCCATCTGCCATTAAATGCAATGCTTCTGACAGGCTCACAAGACGATCCTGTAAGATGTACTCTTAAACCAGCGTGCTGAGGCATCAAGGAATGAATTATACAACAACCATCTTGCCGTCCAACTATGAATTTGTTATTTGGAAGACTTATCAAGCTAAGAATAGGACTTGATGATTCCCATAATTCATTCAACACAGAACCATTTTCAGTTGAAAGTAAAATGACCTGAAAATTATTATTATTTTATTTATGTGATTATTGGAAAAATATTTATTGAATAAAACAAAGTATATACCTTTCCATTTTCGCAACCAATTAAAACATCTGAATTCATGGCAGTGCAAGCATTAATCGGTGAATCGAGATTTATGCAAAAGATTATTTCTTTTAAAGCTATATGAGCACAGTAAACAGTTCCATCTTCACAGCCGACAACTACTAATTTATCACCTGTTCCAACCTGTCAAAGAATCATTAATTAGGGACTACTAGTAATATTTTGATGAATATTACAAATACTGTTTTTTTACTATTACCTCTCTTGGGTTTTGCGCAGGTTGTACATTTGTAGTTGAAACTAAACAGCAACAGTTAATAAAGCCATCAGCCGATACAACATCACTTAAACAATTAGCTTCTCCCACATCCCACAACTTTGTTTTTCCATCTCTGAAAATAATATTTAAAAATCATGAGAATTTAATAGATTTATAAATAATATTTCAGTTTAAAAATTTAAGATCATAGATTTTTACACTTACTTGCTAACAGATATAATATTCCTCCCTTTGTCTATAATTTCCATGTCTGTTACAGCCATCTTATGTCCAGCGAGAGTAATAGGACAGGTGCCATTCTCTGCAGACCAAATCCTAAGAGAACCATCAGCCCCAGCTGTCAATACGACAATTCCAGAAGGAAAGAATTTGCACTTATAAGCAGGGCCTCCGTGTCCTACCAGAGTTAGGAGCTCATCACCTAAAATTAATTGATAAAATGTAATACACGATTTTTCATATAACCAGTGACCTTTTTCGAAAATAGTACATTCATTAGGGCTAATAAAGTGAATTATACTTCATAATATTATTAAAAAGGAAGAAATTTACTAAATATACAAACCAGTTCTGCTATCCCATACATAAATTTTATCATCTTCTGAAGATGATACAACTAAAGCATTCTCTGCAGCCGACACGGAATGAAGTGCTTTTTTGTGAATTTCAAACGATTTCATGGGAGCAACAAATGCTGTGATAAGCTCACTTTGGATATGTTTAATGACTATGAAGTTGGAAGTCTGACTTTGAATATGAAAGCCATCACTTGCAAAATATTTAAGTTTATCATCAACTCCAGCAAATGAAGATTTAATAGTACCATGAGTAGATGGTTCGTTTAAATATTTTGAGGAAATCCATATTTGTGAATTAGGCAGTCTAAAATAAACAACATTATTATTTAGTATATTAAAAAATTGATAGGTTATGAGATTGTAAAGAAGATTTGAAACACGTGATAGTGGAAATAAATCATAAAACTTAAGTATAACACATATAGAAAAAAATTACAACATCCAAGTCTTAGAATTAACACTTGCTATTAATAATAATAAAATAAATATTAAAATTTCTAGATACCTGAGTGCATCATTCCAATTACTTTCGATAAATAATGTCGGATATCTCTTAGGTGAATCCATTGTAACAGTTATTACAAAATATGAGAGAATTTTCTTTTTTTTCTTTTACTTCGATGGACCACACATGATGACGTGATAATTATATTTTTGAAATATCAACGAAATAACTTAGTATGTCGGCAAAATGACATTTCAAAATAAATTGCTGTATTGCTATATAAAATAATGTTATTTAATTTATATTCAAATTTCTTTATGGCAATATTTTGTAACTGTCAGTCAAATGAATGAAGTTAGCAGCAAAATAAATATAAGACTGAAATCTGCACAATTGACCTGTCACTGCGAACAGAAAGTGAAGTGCATGTTAAGTGAAGCGAGGGTATTCATAAGGGGAATCAAGCTCAATTTGCAATAATCAATCTGATTCACGGCACAACAACGGTGACGACCGAGTGATGAAAGTTTTAGGTGTACTTGGGATAAAATGCATTTTTCAATTCCGGACACCCAGGAGTTTAACGGCGACAATGGGACCACATATATGGTGATTACATTGTTTACTATTCAAGCATATCCTTATCTCGTTTACTATCATTACATTAAGCAGATGTAGTCGTTATCGACAGACGAGACATCCATGTTTTCATTTGTAATTAAATGTTACTTATAGAATGCATCATGAAAGATGACTCGAGACGAATTGTTATCAAAACATTGTTTTTTTCTGTTCTATAATTTTGATTGGAAACGCATCATTTTCTTAAAAACAGTTTTTATTGATATATATATGTGATTCCATCCAGGTTAATTGTGCAAAATAGTATTTTAAACGGTGGAAGCTATTAATTATCATAACCAATAGCCCTTTCTATGAAATATAAAAGCAGTAGTGATGTATCTTGTAAAATAGTCTTTAAAGAAAATACATAAATTAATACATTATAAGTAGCTCTTTCTAATTATTATATATTTACTATCTGGACATGAAATATTTTCTATTACACTAATTAAATCATAAAAATAAACCATTTAATTAATGACATATTTTTATTAACATCAATTGCACATTAGTACCTAATTTAGTAAATATATTCGAATTAGTATTATCATTTAATGAACACAAATTATTTGTATTTAATGAGTTCTATCCCTAACATGAACATTATAGCAATATGAATGTCTTATCTGGTAATACTGACATTTATTATATAAAATGCATGAGATAGGCGCAATAAATTCTTTTTTTTATCATTTAACGCTATCCTCTTCACAAAATAGACATGCAATGTTTTATTCTTCAAGTAAACATGAGGTTATCAATCATAAAGCTTCACCCGTTTATTTGTGGCATCAAAATATAGCTTTTGGTAAAGAGCAGTCGCAATACTCCCATTTAACTAAAATTAAAAATCTAAATAAAATAAGTGATCTCTCGAGGTAAAAACTTAAACATAAAAAATAACACTATCTAAAGTTACATTTTATGCAGCAATAATTTTATTATTATTTTTTTACTACTGGTATAAAAGTCGCTTATTATCTTTATATGTTATAAAATAACTGTAAATTACTAATTAGATTATATAATATACTTATGTTATATTTAATATACATATTATGTACTTTTATTAGTAATTTTTGAGAAAAAAAGACAGTTAAATAATTTATGTCAAAAGAAGTTTCAAAGATTATCTGTGACTTTTGATCCACTTTTAATGACCTAAGAAATATGTCGCAACTGGCACCCTCGTAGTAATCCCAATTTTTCTTTTTTTTTGTTTCTCTATTGCTAGTGAGTTTATTTTTTAGTCTGTCTGCTAAGACTCAAATATTAACAAATATAAAACTAAATAAATAAATAAAAAGGTCATACCTCAAATAATTTTATTGCAATCCTGAGATCTTCGTACTGTATTATATTATATTTCAATGGAATATTTTTGTAGATTATTACCATAGAGAAAGCTAAAATCCTTGAAAACAATTCCGAAATATGTTGATGTAATTACACATTTTGATTTAACTGTAATTACATTTTGATGTATGCTCAGGTACATACATGTGTACTACTTGAACTAAATAATGTATGCTTAAATTACATTACTGATGAAAGATAACTACTAATACGATATTCTTTAGCCTAAAAGTGTTTCTTATTTTCAGGGTTACAACATTCACATAAATGGAGTCTTCCACTGTACAGTCCGCTATAAGCAGTTGCACAGTTTGCACGAGCAACTCCGACAGCAGTATCCGGCTCTAAAGCTTCCACATTTTCCACCAAAGAAACTATTACCACTAACAAATTCTCAACTCGAAGAAAGGCGGGCATTACTTGAAAAGTATGTCCAACTTGGTGAGTAGTGACCTATTGAAAACTATTTGAAATTTGTACACTGCCTCTGGGTATAATGGAAAAGAAACAATTATACAATTTTTCTGTAAATTCCTGACAAATGCCAGAGCCATAAAAATAGATTGGACACAGGTGCAACAAATCTTTCCGCCCTTACACCTATCAATTAATCAACCAACCATGGATATAAAATGACCGTTTCCATTCTAAATAGTAGTAAATTACTTGTCATGTTAAAGACAGAAAATCAAGAGTAATTACAAATAACAAAACAACGCCCATATTTCATAGAACATCATTACCTATTTGATGAACAAAATCAAGCACTCGAATTTTGTTTGTCAACAGATGCTTTACTGCCTATTGTGTTTTTCCTTCCTGCTGACAATTAAGTACTATCAATCATTAATTTAATAATTACCAAATATCATGTTTTTTATAACCAATGTTA
This sequence comes from Atopsyche davidsoni, assembly GCA_022113835.1. NCBI lineage: Eukaryota > Metazoa > Arthropoda > Insecta > Trichoptera > Hydrobiosidae > Atopsyche > Atopsyche davidsoni. Next base: position 16,226,142 of record JAILWY010000009.1, on the reverse strand, counting down.
ATTGACCAGGAAGAGTACTTTTGTAAAATACATTTATTTTTGTTATCTGATTGCTTTTTTATAAAAATAATTAGATAAAAAGTATGTGGGTTTAAACCACAATAATATGTGTTATATTCTAACTCAACATTATATTATTTTCATATTGCATCACCCCATGGTGCATATATAATTAATATTTATTTATATAAAAATTACTTGTGTACCAAAGACGATTTCATATTCACTGCTAATAAAATTAAAATCATTCAATATGATGCATTACTCAATCTAACCTTGCGTAAAAAAATCTGGCTTATCAGACCATAGCATTTCAATGTTACCTACATATACAAAGAGTTACTACAGTATTTGCAATATTTAAAATATTTTTTTGGTAAAAAGAATTATCTATTACAGATTATACATTTTTATTTAATTTGAATGCTTTATTTTCTTTTTAGTGGGTCAAAACTCGACTCTGTCGAACTCAGATCTCATCATTGGCTTCCTTGTCACGGCGCAGCAAGAAACGCACTGTGAGATGAGACAAGAGGTCCCATTGGATGTATTTCTCATGAATGGCTACAGAATACCCCTCACCGTGCTATCCACCGAGCGCTCCGATCAAGTCCTCGAGAAGGCCTGCGCCCAAATACACCTGACGGCAGACCTTGTCAAATACTTCTCATTATTTTTATTACAAGTAGAAAATGTAGATGATCAAATAGTCGTGCTCAAGAAACTAGAAGACTTTGAATCACCATACATATCACAGAAAGCATTAAGGCCAAACCACAAAATAGTTATAAGAAAAAGGTAAAGATGTTCTTAGTTACTCAATTTAATTTTAATCAGTAGTTAAAAATTCTAATTTCAGAACTTTTGTTCAGCTTATTAAGATAATAATTATTACCACTTTGTGGTCTAGTGGTTAGTTAGCATAGTTGCTTACCAACCACGGATTTTATATTTATTTTTATGTTTATTTACCTTTACCATTATGTTTTTAAAATGCGAAAATTATAATGAGCACATTTCCTGGGAAATTATTCAATTGTATTAACAAAGATTATTTCCACATTACCTAAATACAATGGATCTTTATTGTAATGATGATGTTTTCCTTCAGCTACTGGGATCCGTCCTATGATATGGAATTAATGTTGGACCGAGTGGCGCTGGATCTACTGTATGCCCAGACTGTAGCGGAGGTCCACGCTGGCTGGGTAACAGCCCCGCCAAACATCATTGAGCGCCTCCATCGCTATGAGGAAAATAACCAAAGACGAGAGGTAATGATAATATAGAAAATATAACATAAAATTGATGATCCATCTTACATTGTTTTCTCTTACATCGAAATTTCTGTAACACCCTTTCCCTGATAAAGCTCTACACATTATGATTATCTATAGAGTAGAGATCAAGCAATTTATCTGACTTTCTAAACAATAAACTCATGTGGAACCATAAAATTTTATTTTTGACCAGTAGGAATCAACCTCACACTTCTTAAATCCTTATCTTCATTCCTTCATTAGGTTTAAAGCTAGTCTTCTTCTACTTTATAATTATGTTTAAATAATATCTATTTTACGATTTCGGCTAGTCTGATTTTTATATAATATTTCTGACCAATCATCCTAATACCTGTTTTTTTTTATTTTTTATTACTAAGATATTCTCAGAAAATCAACCTGTTTGTTTTGTTTGCTATTTCGCATGAACTAATATATGACCTCATTTCAAATTAGTATACATAATGAAATCATCCACAAATATTTCTTTATTTTATGACACATTGAATGATGCGTACCCCAATGCTGTTATTTTTAAAGACTGTATGAATGTAGACTCTTTTGAAAATAAATTTACTATTTTTTATTTATAATATAAATTTTTTTGGACATACTTTTGCATTTCGAGGAGAATTGATAATAGTCTATACTAGATATAAAAGAAATAAATTGCAGTTTAAAAGAGTTCCTGTGCAAACATCCACTAAAATTTTCTTGGTAAAATTATTAAAAATTTACAAATGTATGATTAAATATATGTTTGTTATCTACTCTTATATCAACCAATAAAACCACACTGCGATATACCTTAATAATTTTAGTTACGATAAACCACAAAAAATATTATTAAATATTTTTCAATTATATTTTCAAAAAAACATAGTACGTCCCATATTTAATATGCATAATTACATTGACGATGATAAAGATTATTCTCTGGAATCCTGTTGCTATCTCTGATGCATTTCTTTGGAAAGTAAACATGCCAATCTCTGTTTGCTTTAATTTCTTTGTTTTGCTTGTGATATTCTCATTTTAATAATCTAATGCTTAATTTTGCATGACAGATGTAAAATCATTTATAGCGTGCTGATTCATTTAGAAGATCTTGAGATTCATCTTTTATGATTTTTTTGTGTGTATTGGGAAAAAAGGCATGCAAACATTCTGTCTATAATATCTTATCTTGTTTTGACTCCAAGTAATTTGTTTCTCCTAATGTTTCCCGTTAGTACGGAGGCTTTTTAATTTGTATAACCATAACATGTTACAGTGGTACATACGGTTTTAAAATCTAGAAAAATAATTATTTGGTTTGATAAAAAAAATTGTCACCGCACTGATAAAATTTGATCGACAGTGAATGGTTTGAAAAAAATTAAGCAGCCTTGAAACGAAAATAGTATATATCTACCCAGGATGTCTGAAATCATCATTTTAATAGTGCATGATGTTTCAGAGAAAATAGCAAAATTTAACTTAAGTATTTCCAACAATCTTACGTACTATAAGTTATTTGTTATCATTTTAAACAAGCTAGCACTTTTTGATAATTTTGAATGTTATTTCCAGTACATGGAACTAGCTCGAGGCCAGCGTTACTATGGCTGTGTGGTGGGTGGCCAGGGACGAGCTGAGTGGGGCTCTTCAGGCGCCTCTGGCCCAGCACGGGGCTCGGCTCAGGTGTTACTGGGTCCCGCAGGTCTGACACTGCTTACGCATGACCGCCGCGAGGCCTGCTTCAAGGTCACCCGCATGCGATGCTGGAGGATCACAACACTGCCCACGGTAATTCCAATTATTAATACATCATCTTTAAAAGCCACCAATATTACATATTTTTTACAACTATAAATGATGCATTTAAAGTTTTATCTAAATTGTACTTTAGAAATGCAAAGTATTTTGCTTATGAAATTTTGCCACAGGCTTCAATAAGTGTTTTCATATTATTTTACATTACTGCAGCTACAAAGACTAAAATACACACCATAAAAATTAATATTATTTATTTAGTAAAGGCTCATTACTATTGTTGTATCCTATATTCATATTATTTTTGTCATAAAATAGTTTATAGATATTTATAGTCACTTATAATAGATGGTTATTGACTATTATATTCCTAACTTTTCAACTCAAGTAATCGAGTCTTCGTCAGGTAATTATGAAACATGAAGAGTGGTAATGTTCAGTAACTTCCAGCTCATCTTTGTTGAACCACTACTTTAAGATGCAGCCTTTAAGGCATTGAAAATCACATTGCAGAAATATGATTGATTACCGATGCCTGATAGGCTGTATCTCAAAGTGATGCGCTTGATAAAGTCTAATGGAATTTACTAATTATGTTTTTTTAATATTTTTATTCCCGTGAAAAACTCAAACACCTGCATGATTAAAATAAATTAATTTTCCAGAGTGAAGATTCTCTCGTTACCAACAATGGACACTCACAAAATGGGACAGAACATTCGGAGTCGCCGCAGCTAGAGCTATCATTTGAATATCTAATGAATAAAGACAAGCTGCAGTGGGTGACTATCCGCAGTGAACGGGCTATGTTTATGAGTGTTTGTCTCCAGGTATGTAATCTTCACCTTTTAAAGCAAAATCAACTTGACCTCAATCTAAATATCTGATTTTGATTTAGTTTTAAATCCCAATTTTTGAAAAAATAAAGATTCAAAGCCGTATTCAAACCCTACTCTTGATAAATCTGTATATTTACTTCATACATTATATTCTTTTTTTTAGTCAATCGTTGACGAACTCATGAGGCAAAAGAACTATGGAGGGATACTCGGAAATGGTCATAAAAGTATTTATAGAGGAAATTTAAAGAGGAACAGCCTTACTTATATTAAAAGAGACGGTTCCAGTCAAATCATAACACCATCCTCGTCAACAGACACACTAAGCTCAGGGGTAAGTAACCTACTACCGTTGCTAACTATTTAACTTAATAAATACTCTGCTGATTTATCGGACAGTATTCTCTTTCAGGTTAGAATTGTTTGCAAGAGAATTAAGGAAAAATTCTCTTTGCCAGCATGGCAAATTTTATAACCATAATAAGTCAGATATGATATTAATTGCTTATAATCACTCTGCTATTGTGCCTCTCTCTTTCTGTCCCTCTCTAATCAGGATTTATTCAGGAAATTTCTTAGTTTGAGCATCACGTAAAATATTGATGCTAATGGGTACATGTACCCAATTTCACAACTGATGAGCACACTAAATCATGGACAACCAATCAATCTAAGAAATGTTTTCAAAGTGATAATTTTCTTACGTAGTACACTCTTGTTTTCAGAATGGTGATTCAAGTTCCGTCACAGGACACAAAGAGACATTTTCAGTGAGAAGACTGTCTGAAAAGTTTGCCAGCGTCTCATTCAAGTCGGGGCGTGACTGTGTTGAGAATGATGCATTTGAAGGAATCGGAGACGACGATTTGTAACATAACTAAGGATTATTATAAATATTTGTATAGCTCTCTAATTTTATACCCAAAACCTTTTACTGACAACATATTTTTATGTGAAATATAAATAATGAGTATTACTAGGATTTGAATTACTGTCTTGTCTTCTCAATATTCAAAAAGTTAGTATGAATTTTATGTAAATTAAAAGAAGTTGAAGACTTAAATCATTAATATTAATTATTATTATTATTATACAATATCTGTGTATACATCAATTGCCATTTTATACATGACAACATCTTTAACAATATATTTTGAACATCTTTGTATTATAATAATTTATATTTTAGTGTTTCTTTAATCGCTATATGTTAAATAACTATTATTGATAATCTAGTAATCTGAATAAGATTTTAAAACATTTTTTTGGCCGAGTTCTTTTATTGTTGATCAACTTTTTTATTTTATTGTTGATCGTTTTTAAATATACTTTAACACTATTGGTTAAGGTATTTATTTTTTAGTGTAACATTTTGTATAATGTTTTATAAATGTACATAACCAAATTATCTAAGTGTTAATTTAATGTCTGGTAAATTGTTATTCAAAATGAAAATTGCTAAGTTGATATTCTACAAAATACTTTAGTTACCTATATTTTGCTTAGTTTTTACTCCAAGAAGTAAATAATTTTTAACTCAAACTAAGGCTAATCTCATGAAGGAAAGTTGCAAAATATTTCTGTGCTGTTGCAAAAAATGTGCTTTTTCTATTGTTATAATATGTGCTTGGTGCAGTTCAAGTTTGTTTTGTACTAATATTATTTATAGTTTTAGCTTATGATTATTATTTTTCATTTAGCAATAACGTATCGTAGTGAAATATAATTTCTAATATGTTCCTGGAAGAATATTTAAAAATATTGAATACACCAAATTGGTAGAAATATCATTGTATGTGCTGTTAATTTTTACTTTTTAAACTATTGTTTATTCGTATGTAATATATATTTTTATACCAGAACAAATTCCATTGCTTTTAAACGCCAATTTAAAAGTCAACATCACCACTTATTCTTTGCAACTATTTTTATATTATAAATTGAATTACTAACACTTTACATATTAATTTTATTATTAGGTATGCATTAACAATGATAGCCTATTTTTTTCTCCTTATACTGTAAATTTTTTTATTATGTATATATTTTACCCTCACATTTTCTTATAAATTTTATGCTTGTATTATATCAGCATACAATTCGAGCATTTAATCAAATCAAGTCAAAACGTTCTTGTTACGTAAATTTGTTGAGTTTCTAGCCAAGAAATAATATGAATAAACAGCAAGCTTACAGCATTCCACCCTCGAAACAATCATAAAATAAATCAACAATGTTTCTATACTTATTTTATTACTAAGGCATATCAAATTTTTATTATTATTCTAGAATTTATATGATGCGAACTGAACAACCAAGAAAATAAGTCTATTAGCACCGACCGCCAAATTCTTCAAACAAAACAATGTTGCAATATATGATACAATAATCAATCAATAAAACATGTTAATATTCCATCCTTTTTACAAAACACTAAAATGGTTTGAAAATTGCATTTTTTGAACTTTCACGTAACTTGCTTTACCTATAAACTTTTTAAATAAGCCTGCATGTGATAATACATTCCTGCCTACCTTGTGATTAAGTGACCCTTAGTAAACTCAAATACCCACCCGCAACCTTATAGTGCATGCTGGAGTATCTTAACTGCTCGACTTGTAAGTTTGACATAAAACAGGCATGGTATAATTTTTCTATTTGAAAATCCGACACTTTTACTATAAAATATATTTTTATTTTGAGTACAACATAGGACGTCATTTTAGTATGTAGACTTTCCCATACCTGCCAATGTGCATTTAAAAGTTACTATTTAATAATTGATTTGATCTGACAAGAATGATATTTTAAAACATTATAAATAAAATATTTTTGTGATTTTTTCACATGTTTAATTTTATTAGTGACCGGTTTCGTCTACCTTTCACGTTGGCGTTATAAAACAAATTTGGCGAAACCGATCACCAATAAAATTCAACGTGTGAAAAAATCACAAAAGATATTAAAATGGAATTCCACCAAGTACTCTGTCAAAAATATTGAATATACTCACAAGAATATTTTATTTATTACATTAATACCTTGAAATATATTGGCTAATTCAAAAACCTATTATTCATTCCTAAAATATACATTGTCAATTTACGAATTTATCGGAAAAACTGAAGACTTTGAATTTTATATCTGGTTATTAAATAATAATTAAAAACATCTGCTTGTATAAGAGGAATCTTTTTGCTAGTATTTTTTTAAAACTGCAAGAATAACGCCAATCTTCCAGTAATTTTTAACTCCATCTGTCTGGGTAAATCTACCCAATCTTCTATAGAACATATCAATTACTTGCTAACATGTCTAAATGTGTTTTAACCAATCCAATTCATTTAACAAAACTTCCATTACATAGAACTCTTCATTTTGTCATGTGACCTGTGCCAAAAAGCAATTTTGATATAAAATTTATACATTAATCTGCATTTCTACAATTATTCATTAAATCAATGATAGTAATATTAGTAGCGATCGAACTACCGCAAATATTACCATGAAAATCAAATCAAAAATATGAATTCTTGTTTTATGATCAATTTAGCAAATTGATTGCATGTTTTCTTACTTATTGGTGTCATGTAGTTCTGATATAGCTTTTTCATTTGTATGAATGTATATTAAATTTTAGAAGAAATAGAATCTTCACATTAATAAGTATAACATTCTATATAAATATCTTTTGCATAAGCCAATGTATAAAGGGCACCAGAAAGTCCATTCTTTTTCTCAATAGTATAATACTCGAGAGAAAATTGCATAGACTGGCATATTAACCTGATGCAATTATTTTTGATGCCGCACATCCTAATATTAATAAATTACTTTCAACCATCCATGGTGAGAATTTTAAAATGTGCGAGTTCAAAAATATTATTTTCATAATTGTAAAATTTAACCTTAGTATTTTTACATTTTAAAAAACCAAACTCATTGAGGATATTTTAAAATAACTGGAAATTTTTACTCAATACGTATTACACTGTAGGATTGTAATATTTATATTATTTTTTATTGCCTATATATTAGGCTGATTTATTTTGTCTGCTTGATTATTGTTCTGTTAATGTATAAGGACCATGCAATAAAAATATTTTCACTCAATTATAAATTACTTTTATTTGTTTCACATATTTTTTATTGACTAACTGATGAAACCCATAAAGTTTGAAGCCTTTTGTTATTGACTTTCAAATATACACAAATAAAAAGAACACATCATCTATAACTCATATTTACTATAGTAATCATCAAATTGTCATCAAAACAAGAATGCTGACTACATAATAATTTTACATCAATATTAACATGAATGTACAATAGCAACTCGGAAAGATGGAACAAAAATTATTCTAATTTACATTGTCTTAATGATTGCTGTTCCACACTTCTCGCTCCTCTCTCTCTCGTTTAGCATCCTCAATAAAAGGCTCCAAGTAACGGTGAGCGATATCGTCTTCCCATTTTGTCCACTGATCTTCTGGAAGAATGATCTTCTGCATAGACAGCTGACTTGCCCTGATGATTCTGTAGTTCCTCTCGTCATGCAGACGATTCGGCAGCCTCTTGAGGGCCTCCTTCACGTCATCATTCTCGTACAATAGATCATCGTGGAACAGGCCTAAAAATTATTTTAAATTAAGTAAAACAGTTAATTCTCATTACTATTGATTGATCTTTTAAAAAAATGCATTATATGCATTATACTTTAAAAATATGCTCCCTTTCCTGAAAAATTTGTTACTCTGCCATTTTTCCCTAGTCAGTCCCCATGATGTTGTTGGAAAGAATTATGTATTTATGAGGACAGTAATGAAATGAAGCGCGAAACTACATAAGACTTAAAAGAAGTGATATTGATTGATTCTGATATTCATGATGAAAATTTAGTCGCTGTCGTTATCTACAATAGACTGTGAGATATATTTAGAGTTTTATCATGGAATCTGGGGCCTATAAAACCTACTAAATGCAACAAAATATAGGTGGTTTCCCAAATAATTTGTTAATTGACCTAGCGTTTTCATAATACTAGAGGTAAATTCAGTATATTATTTATATGTATTTTTTTTTGGTATATGTAATAATCTAATACAATAATAATTATATTTAATATGAATATTCCAGGTATTTAAAATAACCTATTTGTTTTTGAACACTTTAATGTAAATATACATTTTTCAGCAGTAACAAACCTTTACATATGTTATATATATTAACTTACCATATTTATTGAATCCTGACAGGTTGTAAGCCCATTTCCTCAAATTATCTAAAAAAAAGTATATAATGTAAATTATGTAACATCCCCAAGCTTTAAGAAGAATATCACATCGGAAATATAAATTAGCACTAGGGAGTCAGTATCAATACGAAAGCTTAGTTTATTTAACTCACGCATAAAACTCGGAACCTTCGTTACCGCAGCCATTTTGGTATAAATGAAACCTTATTCTGGGCCTCTTGTATTTCAGTTTCAGTCCAATATTCGGAAATGTGACATACAATTCAAGTATTGCCATTATTTAGCAGCCGCCTTAAATATGTCTACGAATTTATATACTTTGAAAATAATATTATTGATTATTATATGTATTCTTAAATAAAAAGAGATCATCTTTCCTAAGTCACTAACCAATGATGAAAGTACTCTAGTAATATTTATTAATAGTGGAAATTATATAATTGTTTTCAAAAATTTGATTAATCAGATCAGAGCATTTTGGACATCAAATATGTGTTCAATTAAATATTTAACTTTTAGTAGTAAGGAGTACTATCCAGTATATCTGCAGTATTTTTTAAAAATAATCTTCTTTCTTTATTTTTTTGCATTTGTAGTTTAAAAATGAAACATTAAAATTAAAATCTGCCGTGCCAAAACGCAACAATAAAAATTCTAAATATCTACAATAAATATATATTTTAGGATATCCACATAATTTATTTTCACGTCGATCGAAGATATTATTAAAATTCAACCTATCAAAATTCGTCTTTAAATAAATAATTTCTATGTTCTTAAATAATAACTTTTAAATTTAATACAATTGTATAAACGCAGTGGTCATTTTGGTAATTACGATACTTTTGTATTCTTGTTGATGTCGAGGAGGCTGTGCATTACTGAAGACAGTCACTGCAATCATGGCTGAAATACGGTGAAATGTCAATAATAGATCGAAATAATTGAATTATAATAAGATAGATGTGTCCAAAAGTGATTTCATCGTAGTGCGTAAATTCTCTATATTTGTGTTATTTTGTGACCAACATCCGCAACATGAACGGTTTAAGCTTAAGTGAACTTTGTTGTCTGTTTTGTTGTCCGCCATGCCCAGGCAGAATCGCTGCTAAGCTAGCGTTTCTCCCTCCCGAACCCACCTATGCCTTCACAGCTGACGATACTGGCTCCAAGTTTACGCTCAATCTCACCGAGAGAGCAGAATGGCAGTATACAGACAGAGAAAAAGAAAACGTCGAAGGATTTTTCTCGAGGACCACTAGGGGAAACAGGATAGCCTGTCTGTTCGTCAGATGCAGCACTAATGCGAGATTCACGATCCTATTCTCTCACGGCAACGCCGTCGATTTAGGGCAAATGAGCAGTTTCTACTTGGGCTTAGGTACTAGAATTAACTGTAATATATTTAGCTATGACTACTCCGGGTACGGTGTGAGCGGTGGAAAACCTTCAGAGAAGAATCTATACGCTGACATCGATGCCGCCTGGCATGCGCTGAGGACTAGATATGGCATTAGTCCTGAAAACATTATACTCTACGGGCAAAGCATTGGCACAGTACCCACTGTGGACTTGGCGGCACGCTATGAGGTTGGGGCTGTCATCCTGCATTCTCCACTCATGTCCGGAATGCGCGTAGCCTTTCCCAATACCAAGAGGACCTGGTTTTTCGATGCATTCCCTAGGTAATAATATAATAAAATATATATACCTTACATTTCATAAATGATTTTCATGTTATCACATAATCGTCACCACTAATGTATATAATATATATCTTCTTTTTATTGATGATTGAATGTATAACTTTCCATAGCACAGCCGAACCTTGGATTGAATACAATCATATCTGCCTTATTAAGATCAATTATCTCAATCTGTTTAATAAATTCAAGAGAAGTCTTTAGATTTTGTCTCTTAAGTGCTAGTTACAAGTTGTATTTTAGTTTCATTTCTGCATTAGGTATTACCTGATAATAATGACTTGCATAGTTTTTTTTTTTTTTATCCTTTTTATCCGTAATAAATTTTTAAAAGGTTATCACGTGAGAGTGATAATTATTCCATTTCATACTTCATTCTTTGAAAATATTAATGTATTCATTTGTATTTCACAACAATCAGGTTTCAAATGTCTGAACTTCGCCTATATCATACCATAAACTTTTACCTTCCTCAACTGAGTATATAAATAGTAATTTTAAAATACTTGTACTAGCTGTTTTGCTGGTATAATTAATTTTACTTATTGAAAGAATTTTTTTTTTTAAATTACGCATTTACTGTACACCGAATGTTAAACAAATCAAAACATTTTATTTCGTCTATTAATATACGTTATTAACACACTTTAAGCGGGTAACCAAATTGACAAAACTGATGTGCGTAGCGGGCAAAATTCGCGTAAAATTGCGCGTGTGAAATCTAGTCTATACACTCTTTAATTTGCACTTTTTGATTTTTTTTTTCTTCCGTTTAGCAACTCCGAGTTAATTATGAGATTTTTGTTTATAAATTAAATGTTATTGTTACACAATAGCTTATATTATATTTATATTTTAAGCAGGTAACCAAATTGACTAAACTGATGTGCGAAGCGGACGAAATTCGCGTAAAATTGCACGTGTGAAATCTAGTCTATACACTCTTTGATTTGCATGTAGTCAAATAAATCGTTTCCTATAAAAAGTTGAACCACTTCATACACACTTTGCGGATTACTTGGCATCACAACAACACCACTTTGTCCTAAAAATTATTCAATAATTGGAGGATTATCATTCTCTGACCACTCCATTTCTTCATTGTCACTTTGTTCAGAATCGCTGGAAAGTATTGGTAGAAGTAACGTTGACGAGTCCTAAACAAACATTACGAGCTGTAAACCTAAAAACTAAAATGACCTTCTGCCGCTTAGAGTAAACACATTCAAAAAGGTATTAATACGCGCCCCGCTTTTAGACAGCAGTCCGCAAAACGGGTACTAGTACCCACCCCGCCTTTGGTGTGTTAATATACATCTAAAAATATTATTTCATCAAATCTGTAATTGTAAATTACTCTTATCTATTAATTATCAATTTTAATTAATAACAAATTATAAATATAATTATTTCTTAAACATTTTAAATTTTACTTATTGAAAATTGAATTATTAAAAATTAAAACATTTTTACTACTAAAGAAATAACCAATATTTAAACTTGTTTTGTTTCTCCTTTAGTACATTATAATGTTTGTCGGTAAATGTGGTTAAATTTGAAAAAAATTACTCTTTTTTTATAAATTGTTATACTTACTGGTCAGGTTATCATATTTACTATCGCAGATCTCATTATTTCTATGAATTAATGTAGACTTTGATCTAGAATTATTTGCATAATATAATATGTTGTATATGCAATACTGATTGTACACTTTGTTAGTGTATATATTTATTACTAATCTGTGAAATATATACATAGATAATATATTTCACTATCACTTAATAAAAATACAGGTCTAATTCATCGTTTCTTTATCAACTGTTTTCTCACTATCTGCAGAAATGCAAGCAAGATAACTTAACTTATATCTATTTATACTATGTTGAGAATATCCAAAGTTTTTTTTAATACATTCCCTTATCTTCACATTTTAAAATACAATCAGTAGCGGGCGCGTTGACTCGAGAATATATGAGTTTCAACAGTAATAATCATACAATCCACATTTATCAAAGCATGAATAAAAACTTATTTGCTGGAAGGTTCACAAACGCCAATTTCAACTGGATAACAGTGGACCACGATCCCGTTTCATACATCATAATAATTATTAGGTTTTTTTAAATTTTTATTAGGGATATTTGATTCCCAAGAGTGCAAGTTCTACAATAAGGACCTTTTTCAAAGGTAGTGAATAGAGGACAATATTAAGGCAAAGAGAGGTGTTACATAAGACTTTAGAATGGAGTATTGATTCACTTTAATGCAGAATCCTTTTGTTGGATTTTTCTTTAATAGATTTAGGGGTGTATCTAATGATCTAGAACATATAAGTTGTTTCTTTTGAGCTTCTAGCTAATGATACCAAATTGCTTCTCTAATTATAGGTAAGACCATGTCATGGCAAAGAGAGTATATTTTCTTACTAATCTTAAGGATTTTGGTAAGGATCAGTGTAGTCATTTTATTTTGTCTTAACAATCAAAAACAGCAGATAGGGTAAACCAAGTGTAAGTGTAACTCGCATAAGTTAAAATCAATTTTTAATAATTAAATTGTTGTTTTCAATTTTGTAAAAAATGACATATATGAGGTTTCTTCAATTTCTGGTCCAATTATTATTAGAAACAAACTTATACCATGGTTAAAACAAACCTATCTCAATTAAAAGTTATTAAATTCATTTTATTCTTCTGAAAATTTTATACAGTCATCAGATTTGCCTAAAATTTAGAATTTTAATTTAGGTGTTTTTGAAAACCCTTAAAAACAATATTGAACCATTGTTCTGAGCTTTGCTGTTTATGAGAGGTGTAACAGTAACCCACTTATTTTTTTGTTTATTTCAGCATTGACAAAGTACCTAAGGTAACATCTCCTGTCTTGGTAATTCATGGGACTGAAGATGAAGTCATCGACTTCTCTCACGGACTTGCCATTTATGAACGATGTCCTCGGGCTGTGGAACCTCTGTGGGTTGAGGTAATTCCCCCTCTTGAAAAGTGATAATTACTAGGATAAATAAAATTACTTTGGGGTATGCTCTTTATGGTTTGATATTTATCTGTTCAGGGTGCTGGGCACAATGATGTCGAGCTGTACAACCAGTATCTGGAGCGCCTGAAGCAGTTTGTGACTGTGGAGCTGCTCAACTGACAACGACTGCAGGCCCCAGGCCAGAACAAGTCAGGTATTGACAATTTATTTCACTAAGATCACAGAGCAAAATTTCACAAATAAAATATTTGGTATTATGACAATATTTTTAATGATTTTAAAATTTATTAGTTTCAGTGGAGGATCAAAATCCAGCTTCCACCGTGAGCTCCGATACGACCAGCTCTGTCACTGAAAAACTACTATAGCTAGCGGGGGCCGGGTCCAATCACCTGGCCGGCCCCAAAAAAAATTCTTCTATTGATCACCCACACACCAGTCCCCTGCAGCGCGCGGATACCATCAAACATGTCACCCTTCCTGGAGAGACCAAAATTCAGAGACTCGTAGAAAACGCCGAGTCTATGAAAGACAAACACGGAGTGAGCATCAATATCACCGACGCCGACTCCCCTGATGCCACTGTCAGAAGAGAGTGGCGCCCCCTGCACTTCCGCAGTAATAGCGACATCACACCTAAATGCGTGTGCGCCGTGCCTCCCATCCCCGCTCCCCCCTCCCCTATACCTCCACGCCCTCCACCAGCTCCTCGCCCACACCCACGCTCGCGCTCCCTAGGCGCTAGACCTGCAAATAAGCAAGCCAAGCGACAACAGTCTCTCTTTATTCCAGTAGAAACGGTCACTCACCTGGCTGTCGACTTCTCTCCTCATTTAGAAATAAGTACTCTGAGTTCTATTCTCGCCAAGTGTGAAAAAGATGTGACTCCTGCTTGCAGTCCGCGCAAAATTCGTAGCGAGCAAACTTCCCCCAGTGTTTCTGTCGTTTCCATCCCGGATGCTGAAACTCCCCATCCTAAGGTGGCACCGACAGAAAAGAGCGGCAGCCAACTTGTGTATGTGCCCTCGGATCCGTGGACTAAGATGGCGGACTGCGACCTCAGAGGCAATCGAAGACTATCGCGCACTAACCATCTCTCCCTGGAGTGCTCTCCAGCAGACAATGGGCCGTGGGTGCTCAATCCCGCATCCAAGGGTAACTCTCAATCCCAGCGGCAACTGTACCGCAAGGCTCGATCACTCTCCAAGCAGAAGAGTTCCATTGACAGTAAAAAACTGGAAGCTTTGTCCGCTCTACAGTTCCCTGTTAAGCGACATTCCCGATTGGAAAGGTTTTCTAACGTGTCTTGTGATCGCTGTCGATCTACCGACATGTGCAAATGTTCCATGAAGAATGACAATCGAACTCTAGACGTTCCTCTTTCTCCCGCATCGACTGATAAAACTTTGGAATTCGCTTTACCTTGCCAAGCCAGTCCGGCACGCTTTCCCGCAGACAATAAACTAGGAATCCCCAAGAGATCCCCGGTGTCCATGAAGAAATCACCCCGATCTTCTCCTATTGATAATTCTAAATGTTCCCACAATTTCGATGTACAAAATGTAAACACTAAAGGTGAATTGATTTGCACGTGCGATATCCCAAAACCTACTCGGGTATCTCCGCGCCCTTCCCCCTGCAAGATGTCTCCCCGAATTGGCTACAAATCGCTATCTCACGATGGTGACTCGGATAAACAAGAAATTCAAAAAAACTCACTTACCTCGACCAAACCGCCTTCATCAGATAAAGTTAATAACACAGACTTTCTTGAGACCAAATCCTTTCTGAACTGTGATGGACTGGAAGCCGTTCCTCTTCCTGCGGAGCGCAAGGCCGTCTCTGCCAGCAAGGAGCCATGTAACTCCAAACCTCTGGATGTTTGTGATCCTTTGCTCGAAACCACTTGTTAACAATTTACTACTTTTGTATGTCACTTCTACTCTAGTCTGGCACTAGGGAACGTAATATATATATAACATTTTTACATCATTATAAAGTATGATAGTATACTTAGGTAAATTTCTCACACATAGACATCAATAAATGAAGTATGAATCACTTCTTTTTATATAAAGTATAATACTTATTGTTTCTATTAAGATACTATATGAATTAACTCTTTTTACTGTCGATGTTGAACTAGGAATTAATGACTTTTATTTGAATTATATTAGAATTAATCTCATTCAGTGAAGGTACGAGTACGTTGGGAAGATGAAGTCAGTGAGTGGGGGTGATGTCGGTGAGTAGTGGAGTGAAGTGTGCGAGGAACCTGCCTCTCTGAAGGTCTCCCGGCTGCCTTGGACAGTGCGGGACTGTGAAGACATTTTTATATTTTAGTGCAAATATCAATGTAGGTAAGCTCACTTGAGTTGACATAATATGACCCAGAATTATATTCAACTTGTAAAAAGTAAGCTATCAATTTTTAATTAAATATTGTGATTATTGAAAATTGTTATCAAAAGACTGCATTACTTTCCAATAAGAATTATGTATCTTGTCACCATGAAAAGTGTTTCGAGTCATAAATAAATTATACGTTCATACTAGTAGCATCAACACTCATGATTTCTGCTTTATCCTTTTCAGCTTTATGTTATTTTTTTTATTTTTTGTATAACTTCATTGCCAGTATCTTTCATCGTTTCATCTCAAGAATAAATCTACTGTAGATGTCATCGTCAGTATTGCTGTAGGAAGATAAAGTAGAAATCATTTTGCTAATGCTGCTTCTCGACATAAAAAGATCAACTCTTTGGATATATCGTGTTTAGAAAATCATCATTAATATAGGCTTAAAATTATGAAAATATTCTTGTTTTAAAAAAATTATATATCTATATACACATAGTTAATTAAAATGACACACCTTTGTTTTATAATGTGTTTGTTAAAGTTTTGAATTGAAATTTAACGTCTTCCGGTACTTTTTTTTGTTATGGATAATGAAAGTTATTCATAATGTGTAATTTATAGTATAGTGAGCTTTAATTTATGTTTTTTTATCGGCTATTTTTGATGTCAACCAAAGGAAAGAATGATTTGTCATGTGTAACTACATAATTATACTTCAGTTATTACTGATTTCATTTTGTACTTACTCATGTTCCATGTATTGATTGTTACTGTTATAATATATCTAGTTTTGCTGCAGACAGAAATACCATTTTTGACAATTATTGTTCCTATACAAATATTACTTCATTTTAAAATCCATTTGCAATAGTTTCAGTAAATGTCTCTTAACCAGCTTGTACAACATTCCAAATTATTAACCATATATCATTATGAAAAATAAACTTTGTATCATAAATTGTCAGCAAAACTTTCTTTTAATGTATATAAATCATTTAGCTCTAAGTTGGAAATCACTTGTATGTGAATTTGAATTACTTCATTATTATATATTAACTATTTCAGACCAACGTTCTTGGAGTGTTTTTTTTTTTTTATATGTATAAGAATGTTCCATGTATCCGTGAAGTTCATTTATACGAAAAGATCTGAGGAACTGAGGAGTCCAAAATGCATTTTTAATGTTTACAAAGTACTCTTTACTTTTATGCGAATAAAAAGACTTTTCTGGAAATTGATTTTATTTTTTTGTTTTATTTTTAAAGGATACCTAAATCAGCTTTGAAATGCTAGTTGTATACTGTAATAGAGATCTCCTATATAATTAAATTATTATTTATATTGACAGAAAACATAGAAAGAAGGTTATAATACAAACTAAATATGAATATTTTGATTTTGGCATTTATTAGCCGTAAATTATCCATTTGCTGACTTGAAATTCTGTATAATTTTTATTTGTAGTATACCAAATTTAAGTCCATCGTAAGGTATGAAATAGAGTCAGTTACTAATTCTTATTAAATTATCATAAAATTTAAAAATTAATTCATACCTTTAAGTTTACAGGTTCGGTCTTACCTATAAAAATTTAAAATATAGTATCAACACATTGTGTAGTATAGAAGCATGTCAAGGATATGACTTGTGAGATGAAAGCAAATTTACATTTTCTCTTTGCCTTGGTGTCTTTTTAACAGTAAATTTTTAATTAAAGCTTTTTTTTATCGACTTATTTTGAAAATCAATATTCAAAGGAATTATTAAATTATAATTTAACAATCAAATAAATGTCCATTTACACAGGATTACATTAAACTTCAATGCATATTTTTTTGTTTATGGAAAGCTTTTTTACAAATCAGAACTCATTTTATAAACGACTTATTATTTCTTCAACTATTAATATTGAATATTTAATCATTTTTTAATATTATAAATCTACAATTTGTTTTTTTAATTTGTAAAAAACCGAAATATATAAAAAGTATTCTGGATTTATACAATTTGTATCATCAAACTATAGCTATTGATAAATTTTATTTTTACATTGGATTAATTGATAAATGGAATCATATGTAAAAATATATTTCATTTAATTATCAATCAATGCTGAATTGCAACAATTAATGTTTAATTATGCTGAAATAGTAATTAATTGTGCTGTATATATAGACTTGAGATTCAAAAATATATATATTTAATACCAAATTATTATTTTAATGTGACTACTTAGTCAAAAAAATGTAATAATTTACTAATTAATAATAATTTAAAAACATAACTTTCTAGAAAAAACAGTTAATTTCTATTTTATTTGTCAGATTAAAAATCTTGACTTTTTCAATATTGGTGGGTTATTCGATCTATTACACATTATTTTCATAATATAATTCACTAAATTCTATAATTTCATGAAAATATATATTTTTTAATATATTTTCCATATTCTATAATTACTAAATTATGTTTAAAATATCAGGAAATTTTTTTTTATTAAATTTCAAAATTATTTTATTTTCATGTGTTATATTACAGTAAGTCTCAGGTCTAATGTTGTGGTGAGGTGTGTGGCTATCACCGTCCTGCGCGCAGGTTTCGGGCTTGCAATGTGTGACTTATGTGGTAGCATTCATGAATTACTATAGAAAATATCAATTCAATATCTTTTTTTATAGTTACAATATTTCAGAATATATTTTGTCTATTAAATTTGTGATTACTTAGAACCACAGACAATTTAGAGGAGTGGCGTTGTTGATGTCACTGGTCACGTGATCAGGCAACGGCGCATGCGCAAGCTTGGCGTTGCGTGAGAATCTGTTTTCCGGTGGCGTGGGTACGTTTTAGCCGGTGCAGTGCTTCATTTCATCTATAAAAGTGATTTCTAACTCAGTGAAGTGAAAATGGCATCTAAAAGTAAGAAAACGACGGTCACGTCGTCGAGCAGCATCAACGTTTCCTCGATTCAGACGCCACAATCGAGCAGCACCCCTAGACCGGGCAGCCGTCCCGCCAGTTCGGCCGGCCGGTCTAGCAGCCCCATGAGTCCCACTCGTCTGAGCCGCATTCAGGAGAAAGTAGATCTTCAAAATCTCAATGACAGGCTCGCCGCCTATATTGACCGAGTTCGGCATCTGGAGACCGAAAACTCTCGGCTCACGAGAGAGGTGACGTGCAATCAAGAAACGGTCACCCGCGAAGTTTCAAACATCAAGGGTATGTACGAGCATGAACTCGGAGATGCTCGTAAACTTTTGGATGAAACCGCTCGCGAGAAAGCGAAGCTCGAAATTGATATCAAACGCCTGTGTGAAGAAAATGATGACCTTCGTAAACGGTGAGTAGTATTCGCTCGATGCATTCTTTCCTATCGGCATGTGGATATGTTTTGATTTCCTGACATACTTACGTTATTTTAAACTCCTTACCCGCGTACTCATTTATAGCTATTTCAATGTTGTATTTTTATTATAATTTTCTTAAGAACTAATTTTCCAACTCCCGAATCGAATTCGGTTTTTATATCTTATCCTTACTCGAAGATACAATAGTGTGCGTGGGCATGTGTTGTGCAACATTATTGTTATTTTGTTACAATCGGAGAGGAGCGTTTTCATAAAAGTCACTTAGAAAAAACTATATTTTAAATATATAAACTGTTCTGCGATTAAAGATCTCTGTTAACAAATATATTTTAGAATTTGTATACATTCATACGTATTGTTACTAAAATAGTTAATGGTTATTTTGGTATTTTTCTTAGATTAGTTATATTACACTGAAGTAAATAGTATTTTTATAAAATATTTTGCTTACAAAATACGTTTGAAACTTAACCTTCAAACGTCAAAAAATAGCGTGGCCGAATGCTAATACATAATGCTTATTGCGGATAGCAATGTAATCAACTAAATCTCATGGTTATTTTTTGTTTGTTTCATAAAGTATACCAATAACGTAGTTTTGTGAACTTTATAAAAAATATACAAAACATTTATTTTCTGATGAATTAAGTTGGAAAACCCAAATAAATTAAAGTATTTAACCATCAAAATATTAAGTTTCGTCGGTTTTGCATTTTTTGTTTTTTTTTTTGTTTCATAATCTGTAATTTTTACAAATATGTGTTTTTGTGCTGGATAAGTATTTAAAAAAAAAAAACCAATGCAAACGGGTGCGCTCTGCTGAAGCCTTGCCGCCAAATGTCTGCAATCTGCAAGCCACCATTTCTTACGTCCTCAGTATCGTCATGCGGCCTCGGCTAGACTTTGTCACTATCCGGTGACATCACTGCCCAATATAATCTCTGACGTATGAGAGGCTCTAGGCTGCCTCGGTTCAGTTGCGTATCGCAGCCAGCCGCCGACGGAAAGTCGATGCTTGGCGATATGCCCGCCTCGCCTGATGTAAATATTTTCAAACGGCGTTCATTACGCAACCGCGTCGTCAGAAGTCAGAAGCCAGGAGCTCGGGCCCGAGGGGATGAAAATAAAGATGAGCCTCGAACGCCCACCCGCATAATTATCGGGTTTCGCAATCAATAGGACCCGGGTCCGGCGACTATTTAAATTCACCGAAATGCACCGGCATTGATTTTTTTTTGCGTCGGTTTCAATAGATACCGAGTCGAACGCCACGTCCTAATTTTTTTATTTTTGACAATTCTAGTGTTTTAGTGATTTTGAAATTTTAGATCAATTAGCGAGATTATCTTGATAACTGTATTTTTTTAAATCTAAATTTCCTTATCTAATATGCAGAAAATTCACAGGAAACTGCACTACGATAACTCGCTCACTACCGAGCGTGCGATACGATTAGGTTAAAAATCCACCGCACGCCACTGCTATTTATAACGCGCTATTGGAGGATTGCACGTATCTCCAATGTGACGTCACGCTTGGGCTCGCTTTCTTCGCGGTGAGTGAATCGCCCAGTTGGTCTTCTATAAAAATAATACTCTAGCATTTGTCCACTAAATTAGCGTCGCGGCCATCGCGGGACACCTGTTGTCCCCGCATTGTGCATGGAGCCGGGCGCCTTCCTTCAGTCCTCCACCCTTCGCCCTGCCCGTCTCAACTATATAGGGGTGTTGATTCATATTCAACCACCGCGCTTCACATGCCAATTGAGTCCCTCCCCCCTTTGAGTATTTTGAAATGTTAGTCGATTTAATAAAAGGTCTTATTTTCGACCTTGTTAAAAAATACTATGATGTTATTGATGTCCGTGCCGGGTTTGCGCACGACTACGGGGATGATCGATATTTCCCTTCCGTGACCCGGCAAAGATTGCCGTCCCAAACGAATCTAATTCTCAAGATTCTCCATGAATTCACGAATTTTACAAAATACGATAAATTAAGTGAAATAATACATGAAACCGCCCTGAGTGTTCATTCAAGAACATAAGTAGAAATATGTGCTTTTATAATAGTATGTATTCATTCAATTAAAAAAATACTCGCCTACTTGATATGAAACGATTTGTATATCAACAAATCAATGTATAAAATGTGCGGCTCTACAATTAATTCTTCCGCGAGTTTGCCATGTCGCTGATACCTACGACAGACGATGTGGACGGGCACGGCTGGAATACTGCCGCCTGGGTAATATAACGGGGGACGAGCTTCACTTGCCTCTTACAAAATTCCTTCAAAACCGAGGTCAATAATGTTGTCATGTTAGATTTTCTAAATAAGTGTACTCGTCTCCATAGTTAACATTTGTCAGAAATTGTCTCTCATGTACGACCTGTTACCGTCCCCATGGTGCTCCGCCACCGCCTCGCGCCTCCCCCGGCGCCCGCATTCTCTTGTTGCAACTCATAATCGATTTGGGTCAAAGCCTCGTCTGAAAACTTCCCGAAATAGGGCGCCTCGCTCTCGGCTCGGAGCTTCCCGCCCTCCCCCAACCATCGAGCCGCAGTATCCATGAGTGATCTCATTTGCAAATGGCGCAACTGGAACCTCCTCTGAAAAGGAAACGGAAGTCCCTGAAGAAGCTCTTCCGGATATCTCGCGTTGCCATTAGGACTGACCCGCTCGTGTTTGCCAGAGGACGTGTCCTCATCGACGGCAAAATTCTATTCAATATTGGAGGATCGACGATTATGAGCATTGATGGTACTAGTCCTCCCACTAAAGGAACATATTTGCCCAAACGTAATCGGCAGTAATAGGAAAGTGAACAAATTAATTATTGATTTCGTCTTCCGACTCCTTCGGATCTACTGGCCAAATCGTTTGTTTTGCTTGGAATGCAATATATTTATATATAATCTTTTGCTGGGTCCATCGGTTTGTTTTTATACCTTGACGCCCTAAAAGCTCAACCCACGTATGTCTGCTTCGACGGCATCGATCCAAGTTAAAACATTCATTAAGAAATACGTTGTAAAGAATTCGCGTATATTTAAACGTTTGATGCCATGTCACGAACATGTGTACTTTTTTGAAAGTTTTTAATTAAAATTTAAGCTTGATGATATTATTATATATATATATATAAAATGTACTCTTATCAAGTGAAATATCACACTCTTAAAACAGGCTTGGGCTTTTCGTGGGAGACCCGCCACACTAGGTTCATCAGATTATCCGATATTAAAATTTCTCACATTGTGTGTTCGCACTTGCCCTTCAGCCTGACCCTGGAAATGGAGTACAAGTGGTAGACAAACGGTTCTCGTGGCCCGCTGAGGCCGCGGCGTCACTCGCCTATTTTGGTCACCGGTTGGTTACCTGTAACTTTTAGTATTACAAACTTATCGATCGCCCGGGACTGTGAACACGAACTTTGCCATTCTTTCGCGGTCGCTTCCCCTGCGTAAAAAAACTATAGACGGAGTGACAGACAGCGGAAGGAAATAGAGGCCAAGGTCGAGCGAGAATTGCTTCTAGTTTATTCTTTTTTATACACAATTATTGTAATTTATTGGAGTTCGATAACAGGCGTTCTATATTGGATCATATTACACAGCTTCACCCATGAAGTCTTTTAAAAGTATATTATTGATTTTGAATAAAAACGCAATGCTACTTCCCGCACAATCTGATGTGAAATGTTTCCATGCACGATTCTGAAAAAATCAAGTACAGTAAAATTATCCATTAGGAAATTTGTGGCTGCCTTGAATTTTCTGCATGGTTTTTTGTGGTAACTTTCCTTTGTGTTTTAGTGTGACCTTGATACGATCGCCCATCTGATTGATGGACACGCATCCAAACATTCCTAATTCTACTTTTTTTTATTTGTCTTACAGTTTAATGTAATCCCAGGAGCAAGCATTGCTAATTTTTCGAAAGGGGGAGGAGGGTATTGTATACACAGGAAACCGATAAAAATTATTGACAGAAAGTGAAACCAAAATTGATTTAAATTATAAAAAATATATGCATTTTTTTTTGATAATCTTCCCGCCCGCGGAAGTAGCTGCAGGCCTCCAGACCCACAGATTTGCCACAAAAATTTTGGCTATCGACTAATGAATCCTGCTGGCCGACTGCGTTTTCATTTGCGGGGTCGTCTGCTAGAATCAAAAGATTTATTGTGGAAACTCTGACCTAGTTATTTAGCATTGCCAACCTGACTCGTTTTGCCCATTCTCAAACGCCGCAGTTATTCCCTATTAGGAAGTAACGTTTTCATCGATGTAACGTATATCTAAAAAAAAATACACATTCAAATCTCGCGCCAGCTGTGCGATACCCGTTTTTAAATAAAGTTTATATTTCATTTTCTACCACGTCGATAATGATCGCGACATTTTCTCTTCCCATTATTATCTCGCTACGCGCGAATGGACGTTTCGACTAAAATGAAAGGGGATTTGTTTTGTTCTGTTTGCTTGAAATCTGACACCGGGTGTTTCCAACTCACCGTCCATAATGACAATATTTGCTTTTTCTTAAAATCTTAGTCGTCTGTTCTTCGGGAATCTTCGAAAAGTTTACTATGCACGAGCTGATGCCGCGCGGCCCGTTATCTTGAACTCTCCGTTGACATCCGATTGCTCATATTTATACAGAAAAATTCCTCTTCTCACTACTTGGATATATCTACGGGCCTACCATACTCGGTGGCTTGTTCTCGTCCGTAAAAACTGATACGCACACTACGACGAATATGTAATAAACGCTAAGCTTATCTTATCAGCGATTTATGTCAAGTTATTATCTTATTTTTATCACCCCAATCGTTTTGCCAAGAGTTTTTTTTTTGTATTTGTATGTACGCGCGTGCTTGCTTATTCACCTGATGAATCGTTGAGCGTGTTTTTATTAAATCAATATAATTTACTATTTCTTTTGTAAAAGTCCCATTTGTCTACTACGTCGAGCCACATGAAATATTCGTATTTTAGTACGCCCGGCAACACCGCACCGAAAGTGGTACACCCTGTGAATTTTTATTGAACAGGTTTTCGAGCAATGCTTCTCTTGTGCGGTGACGTAAGCGTCCTCGCTTACTTTATATTACGGCGGGAAATGATTTCCGAGAAATAATTATATTATATTGTAGCCCAATTCGCCCACCGTGCCGCCGAAATGGATGCCTGGTAATCCACTGCAGTCAAAACATACGAGTCTTGTTAGCCTCCGATTGCGGAGGCGTCGGTGTGGCCACATCGGTACATAATTGCACACCCCACGATAATAACACAATTAGCTTTACCGCTTCATATTGCATCGAATACTAATTGATAAATTATTTTTACACGCTTTGAGGCTGCATTTGACTCGCACACCCAACGACTCTGTTGATTGTTTACTTTATTCCTTTTTCAAACACACGCGTCCGCTGTAAAGTCAACGGTCTCGAATCAAACCTCGCGCTTCCATTGGTCGAGGCGGGGAGCCGCGCGTGCAACGCCTCCTACGCGCACGCCACCGCCACCGCCACCGCCACCGCTGCAGCTGCGCGTCCCGGCAACCTCCCCCACTGGGCGACCATAAATAAAATGCCAGAGCGACCAACTTTATTTAGTCTATGGGTGCCTTGAATGCTGTTTGCATAATATTAAAAAGAACAATCATATCGGTACATAGTTTTGCATATGGAAAATTCTAGATATAATAAAAATCTATAAAATATAATTGTTTTAATTTATCTACATATATTATGCTGAACACTTCCATACAAAGTTCTGAGAAGTATTTTTAGCCACAAAACTTATAGTACAAAGTGACGAAAAACAAATGCGTATGTTATGAATCATTTCAGAATTTTATATGAAATGCCGAGTGCGATCTTTCTTGGTACAAGTTTTAATTTAAATCCGAGTACATAATTAGTAAATCTAATGCCATCACAGGGAAGACCTTCATGTTTGAATTAACAATAGAATGAACATAAAATTATGTATGGCCATGCAATAGCTATCGATCGGCATGTTGAGATTTTTTTTATTGTTGACGACTTCTTGTACCGGTGCCTTGACCGTTTGACTTGTCACATCCAATAGAACTAAATATATTTTTATTTTTAACTGTCACGTTGCCCTCTTCTGTTACAATAAATATTTTAAATAAAATACTTTTGTTATTTTTCCACGTGTTTTCAACAATCAACAAACATGTGGAAAAATCACAAAAGTTAATGGAATTCCACCGAGTACTCTTTGTCAAAAATATTGAATTATAGTTTATCAAATTCACGAAATTAAATTGCACGTAAGTTGATGCACCTGTACGCTATGCGTAAACAAAAGTGTGTATATTATTAGGTACTTAATGGAAAATTATTTATAGCCCAATTAATATCATTGAATGACTATTATTTTGGTAAATGTTTGTATGTACACAGGTGAACCGTGTCAACCTTTTAAAGACTATCTGTAATCATTAACGAAATTTCGATTATTTTTTTTTAGTCCAAGTTTATTTAAATAGTAAAAAAAACCGTTACCAAATTATTGCATCATCAACTCGTGCAGTCTTCTTGCACACTTACATGGCCGATGACCAAACCTGCTCAGATTGACTACGTAGGTGGAGAGCATTTTTTAGGGTCACGTCGATATTTTTAATGATTAAGTTTTTTTTTTTGTCCATATACCTGTGTATTAAATTGTACTTATCTATTGAAGTGGTGTTAAATCGTAAAATGAATGTGAACCGCAGTACAATGAGTTCGGTGTCGGGT
The DNA here is from genome assembly GCA_022113835.1 of Atopsyche davidsoni. Taxonomy (NCBI): domain Eukaryota; kingdom Metazoa; phylum Arthropoda; class Insecta; order Trichoptera; family Hydrobiosidae; genus Atopsyche; species Atopsyche davidsoni. The sequence continues at coordinate 16,199,799 of JAILWY010000009.1, read as the reverse complement.
TTCACGACCGGGTGCGAAAGCTTCTAGCCTCCTGCCCCCTAATTGGATAATTTGAATCAATTGCTTTATTTGAAGGGGACTTCTGTTGCGTTTATTTTTATATTTTTCTTATTGAGTACGCTATTTTGAGACGCTCTACTTAACTGTTCAGTTAATTTATTTTTAAACATTGTTTTTTTTTTATGTTTCACGCGTTTCAAAAGAATTCATGCCCAATAAATTACCCCCGGTTCTCCTGACCCAGTGAAAGCATAAACACGGCCGTGCCAGAAAATGAGACGCAGTTGTTTTCTTTTTTCGGGTTACAAGTCTTGTAAATTTTCGCCACCGTTAGGGGAGGAGATATTCGCTGTAGGGTGTAAATGATTGTGAATATTTCGTCCCGTCTGCCGCATTTCTGGCAACACTGCAAGGTTAACAACTGACATACAACGTTACCAAATTTACCTGTATTAATAGCTTTATAAAATATGCACGCGATGGTTTGGCCTTTAAATTAGGTCCTACCTGGTAATCGTGCCCGAGTCCTATTAGCTAGACTTTATTTCTTCGGCTGCGCTAGAGTTTTACTTTAAATGTATAAAAATATATAATAATGATTTTGTAAATTGACAGTTTTCATTGGGCAGGTGCTTCAGTGAACATTTTCGATTGCGCAAAATTAATTTCGATTCGTAAAGAAGTTTCACTTCCAACGCGATTGCAGACCACACTTTTTTGAAACCCGTGCCTCTCCTACCTAACATCTGAATTTTAAGCAAATAAACCTACCAACTATCCTTTGAGCTGCGATTGTAAATTCAAAGAAGACAAACAATACGACGAGGACCAATTGGACTCCAAAGAGATTCGGGTGGATTACAGTGAAGCACATTTCAGTACGTTTATTCGTTTATTTCTCGAAAACTGCACACAGCTGTACTATAATAAATGTTTATTCATGCTGAGGGATACCTCGATAAAAAAAATATCGATCCAGCACATTTGGGGTATTTTTACTCCGATGTGGCGCGCGCTCGCCGGCAGGGCCGCGACTGACGACGCGCGAGTATTTTTAATCGTTGCGCGCGGTCGCTCGCCGAATGGCACATATTTGAAATATTTTTACCCAATGACATCATGGCCATCGACAAACAGAGCCGGCGTCACCGCCGCGTGTCGGTGTTGAACTTCGGTTCTATCTCTGAAGCGCGAAAGGTGCCGCTCACCGCTTCTCTGCTGTGCTGCATCGTGACGCAGCCTCGCCGGGGAGCAGGCCCCTAAGCACCTCCTTTTGGCGGAAAGCAACCGTAGACTGTTTATCTTAGACATACCTAAGTAGACTTGAACGAATCTTTTAAAATAATTACTCATATATAAGTACTCACAGAATATTATAAACTGAGGTCGATTTGCTGTTCAAATTTATACTGTCTTAAACAATGAAATATTATTACAGTTAGGTTTATTATTGCAACCGTTATTATTATTTCACATTATATTTGACTGTTCACCGGCTGACTGCGTTTGACATGTTTTCGCATCGCTCCAAAACTCAAGGTTCTCGATATGGACGATGTGCGAATCGTTTGTTCTTCATGTTTTGCTTTAATTGTTTTTATAACAAAATTTTGATGTCAACCGTCTAAGCGACGCTTAAAAACTACTAAAAGGAAAAACTGCTAAAAAATATATTACAATTGATAATTATAATTTGCTTATTTTTTATTTTTAAAAAAATTGTTACCGGGTTCCTTTTTTCATTTGATATTTGTATACAAATAAAACCACATTTGATTTTATTATTGTGTTGCGTATTTAGTGTCTTTGGTTATCTCATAAGAAAACAAGAAATCTCGCAATATTAATAACGATGTTTCTTTTTCAGTTTGGACAAGAAGACCAAGGATCTTGTCAATGCAGAAAACTCTGCCCGTCTGTTTGAGTCTCGTTCTGTGGAATTCAGCAACAAGTACAGCACGGCTGTCAATGAAAGGAAGAAGGCCCAGGATGAAGTTCAGGTGCAGATTCAATTTAAAATTTTATGCAATCCATTCAATACAAAGCGTTCCGAACACTCACCTTACCGGAGTAATTTGATACGCGCATTTGCAATTTTGTTCGTGACATACTTCAGTAACGCTGTACAATATTAGCTCTACAGTTTTGTGTCGATCGACAATTATTGATATATCTGTATTTACTTTTCTTCTGTAAGTCATTCATTGCTTATTAGTTGACAGTATGTTGTATGTTTACTCTGCTTTTGTACTATAAATAAGAACTTGAGTTTTTGAAAGCATTATTAACTTTTGTTTTTCACGGGACTAATCATCTTTTCTTCTTCACGCAGGATCTGGCCAAGGAGCTCGAGAAGACCCGTAAAATGCTGGCAGACACCCGCAAGATCCAGGAGGAAGAGACGCTCTGCCGCATTGACTTAGAAAACACTCTGCAGAGTCTGCGTGAGGAAATCTTATTCAAGGATCAGGTAATTTGCAGCATCTCAAATTTTGAACTGGTCATATCAAAACAACACACATAGCCAAGATAGAAAAGCTGTTCATTGAGTGAATTAAAAAGATCCATTATTATATTTAATCTAATTGAAATGTCATGAGTTATGATACTTCTGAAACTCATCTTGAATATTTTTTGGTGAATATGTTTATTTTTGCATTTGTGTAAAGGAAAATGCAAAAGTTCTTATCATAAAAATGAATTCATTCCCCACAAATATTTATAGGAAGTTTCAACAGTATATGTACCGTGTTAATGTTTTAAAATCAAACAGTTTTCTATCTGTCTTGTGTTGCTCTTTGACATGTAAATATTATTTATCGTATCATGTTTAATGTTTTGTATTTGCTATGCAGGTGTATCAGCAAGAGATGACAGAGACTCGCAGTCGACGTCAAGTAGACATCAGCGAGATTGATGGGCGCCTCGCTCAGCAGTACGAGCAGAAGTTACAGCAGTCTCTCCAAGAACTGCGGGAGCAGCAGGAGGCTCACGTACGAGCTAACCGAGAAGAACTTGAAACGCGTTATGACAGCAAGGTACTAACTGTGCCGGCCAACATTCAAACAATATTATGTGAACCCTGGTGAACAGAAATACGTCTGCCGAAGAGTCATGCAGCTGCTTGTTCTTATATTTCAATTCATTTTATGTAGAATCAACAAGTGTAATATTATCAACTAAATTTACAAATTGTATTGTATGCGCTCGCATATTATTTTTTTAATGTTACAAACATCACATGCCTTGTAACCATATTTTACAAGTTTTCTCTTCTCATAGATTGTTTTTGAAAATTGATAATTGTGATAATACTGGTTTTGTTTATTTCAGTTAAAGTCTCTGCAAGCAGCAGCTGGCCGCAACAGCAATGCCACCGGTCTGGCTGTGGAAGAACTTCGCAGTGCGCGTCTGCAAGTCGATGGACTCAACAGTCGTATCTCTGAGCTTGAAAATTCCAATACTGCTCTCAGCGTAAGTAACAATTCAAATTGCATTTATAAAGCATGGGCTGAAACGGTTTAGATTTTGGAAGTAAAAAGTGTTATTTAACATCATTACATATATATATATATATATATATATATAATTAGATGATTTGTTTATTCAGTACTCTTATTATAAATAAAACATTATTGTACTTGAATAATATATTTGAGACTTGGAGTTTTTTTCCTGAGTGAAGATATGAGAGTTGGCTTATGAGAATATTCGTACAAACTATGGAGTAATGGTAATGATGTGTCTTGATGGTTTATGTAATATACACAGATCCGTTGCCGCGAGCTGGAGAAGTCGCTGCAAAGCGAAAGGGCACGCCATGCCGGAGACCTAGCTCAACTGGAGGCAGAAATTGCTCGCTTGCGTGATGATATGGCGGAACAGCTTAAGGAGTATGCGCTCCTCATGGACATCAAGACCTCCCTCGACCTCGAGATCGCCACCTACCGTACCTTGCTTGAAGGAGAAGAGGATAGGTAAAAGCACAACTCACTGTTAGGCATTTTAGAAGTTGTTCATAACATAGTTTGATTATAACGCTAAATATCTGGCAAGTTCATCTCAAGTAACACTAGACTATGAAATGCTTCCCTCTCAGATCATCCGGTATATTTACAATCAAATCTTCATTATATCATTCACTAAACACGTTGTTAACCTGGCAGTTTGAAATGTATATTCAACAAATTATTGTTTATATTTAATTACGTACGTGTACATCTATCTCTATTTATAAAAACAACTTGCCACTGTTTCAAAATTACGTGTAGTTTTCTGCTGCTGTATAAATTGTATTTATTTATTTCTAATATATTAATACTTTCTCTAGGCTGAACCTTACCCCTAACTCACCCACCGAGTCCATGCAATCTAAGTCTATGAGCCTAATGGGTGGAATGCGTCGCGGTACTCCTCTGCGCGCCGCACGCAAGCGAGTGCTTGTAGATGAGAGCGAGGAACGCAGCCTGCAAGACTTTTCTGTCACCAGTTCTGCCAAGGGAGACATTGAAATCGCCGATGTTTGCCCTGATGGGACCTTTGTCAAGCTACACAACAAGGGCAAAAAGGTATGTAATACTATATTGTATGTATGTTAAATCTAGAAATTGATGGTAAGTATTACTTAGTCCTAGTGCCCAACAACTCTTAAGAAATATAATTTCAATATAAAACAAATATACAAACAAATACATATTTAAATATCTGTATGGGTATTTAAATACCTACATGAAGATTATCTGACCCTACTATTTATTATATTGAGATATTCAGTTTGATAAAATAATAATAATATCCATTCTAGGTAATAAGAGAAGTGCAGTCCTATATCACCAAAATTATAATAAACTAAATCAATATTCAGAAACAAGCAAAATTATATGAAAGAGTGACTTAAAAAATAAAGATAAAATATATTCGAATGATTATTTAAAAGAAAGTAATAAACCAATAAATTAAATAGATATTGGTCAAAAATGTGAATTCCATAATAAGTATTACTTGAAAACTCGTATTACTTTTCCCTTGTGCATATCAAGTTATCACATTTAATTGTTTGTTTATGATTGCTACTGATTAATTTACTATCTTTATTTGATATATGAACTCAGTTGAATTTTTATATAATTATCTTATAATATTATTTATTTGCTGTTCTATTGCAATAGTCAAAGAACATTTACTTAATTTTGATAATTAGAAATTAATAGTTTAATCGAAACAGGAGGTAGCTCTGTCGGGATGGCAGCTGGCACGGCGTGCGGGGACAGAGGAGACAGCCTACAAGTTCCACCGCTCAGTGAAGCTCGAGGCGGGCGGCACTGCCACGGTTTGGTCAGCGGACTCAGGCCACGAGCATGAGCCACCACACAACATCGTCATGAAGGGTCAGCGCTGGTTTGTTGCAGACAACATGTCCACTGTGCTCATCAATGCCAACCAAGAGGTTACCTTTTTGAAATTTACTCCTTTTACCACAATGTCCAAAGAAATTTAATATAAGGTTTTGACATGAAACGTATTGGCTGACTGATTGATTTCCCCATGCCAAAATGATGTGGCTGTGCACGGCTTCAACATGTTTTGAATGGATAAATTAATATGTCAATTTAACAAAAAAATAAATTATACCATTATAAATGTATTAATATTCAATATGTTTACAGTTAAGTGACCATCCATTTAATATCATTTATATTATTAGACTATAAACAATTGATTATAAACTCAAATTGCGTATAATATATAAAATTTCATATGCTTTGAGATGTTGGTAGTTAACTTAATAAAATTAAAAATTATTTGGGAACTTCTGGTCATACTAAAAGAATGCGAATAAACCATACTTTTTATATGGTTTCATGTTTTCTATAAAATTCTTTAGAGTGATGATATCACATTCATTTTTGCTTGTTAGACTGGATGCTTGAAGTTAGTTACATGCTTAATATTATGACAATTAGAATCACCTTTCAACTTGGTCATTCCTTAGAGGACTCTTCTAGTCCGCTTTGCTGACTGACAAGTGTTAATGTGACATTACAGGAAGTGGCAGGCTCAGAGCGACAGCGGCGGCAGCTGAGCACGAGTGCGCTGCGTCACCGCGAGATGCACAAGTTGCCCCGACATGACTTCCCGGACATCGCCCAGGTGAATACCTCCACCATGAGCGCCCGCCGCTACTGGTAGTCCCCCCCCCCCAACCACCGGTAAGCCAGGGGTCTGCGTCTCGCTCGCTCTTCACTGTCTCGCTCTCACGGCTTCTGCTCTCACCACACTATCCGTGTCCTAACTCTGGCGATAGGTCTCAAAGCTTACCAATCAACTGTTATGAGTAAACAAGTTGCGAATGATCACTTCTGAGTAAACAGTGTTTGTTCTGAGTTGGTTGTGTGCAGCAGATTTTTACTCCCCTGAACGAATTTACTGATTCGTTTATACATGTGTGTGTTGCGTATTCTAATGTGAACTGCTGTTAAAGATAGAAACAAAGTAGGTTTTTTGCAAATCATGAACAAGTGGCCAATTGTTTGTGATTTTGTTGAGTCTATCTTTGTTTCTTTTTTTTTAAATTTATCTTTTGCTTGCAGTTTACTGATGAATACGTTATTTGTGTTGGAATGTTGCTTTTTTTTTTTTGAGGTTATTATTACCTGACAGAACGAAATACAGTCTAAATTAGTTGATTTTATTTTCTTGATGCTTTATTTTTTGTTATTCATTTCTCCCAGTATATTTTTGTTGCTTTATAATATAAAAAAGATAAATATGAATCATTCACCTTTACACAGTATTATATTATTTGCTTCATCCAGTATCTGTCATTTGTGTGTATTTTTAATAAAGCGTTCAAAGTGCCATTCTTTTGTGACTTCTGAAGTTGCATCAACTGAAAATAAAAACATAATTAATTTAGTTCATTAATATTTTAATAAACTGATAAAACGATTGATAATTTGACAGCTTCTACGTTTACAAGAACATTAGGAAGTGAAAAGTTATGGACTAGCTTCTTATTTTAATATAATATATTTGTAATTTTTGTTTTATACAACAGATTAATTTGTACATTGGTTTAGGAATACATTAATGAAATAAAAGTAACTTGTTGATAATTATTAAGAGCAATTGCTTATATCCTACTCGTTATTCTTAATAAATTATATCACTCTTTCTTAATTGTTTAATATGTAAGTATGTATTCAAATAATTTTATCTCAACAGAATTCAAACCTTTTTTTATGGACAAATAAGACATAAACATATCAAGTAAATCAAAATATCTACTTAGGAATACTTTTGAAATTCTGTCTTAGCAATCAATCGTCTTTGATGTTGTAGATGTTGAAACGTATTGAAACTGTCAATTTGATATCTGCATGCGGCTGTAACTTGTGAGCCTGCAATATATCTGGTGTTTCTAAATATAAACAATTAAATTATAACTTTTCATTCCATTTTATAACACAGCTAAGGGATGTGGAAATACTAAATACTAATATTTATAATTTTTTTATTTAATAGGACCAATATTGCTATAGGTGAATATTACATTTAATGCAGACAGTATTGAGCTTGATAACGTAGGTTCCCAACGGCTTCCGAGTCTCCCATGTTTTTTTTATTTTTTTAATCCTGTTTACCACCAATTTTTTATTATGTTATGAATACATAATGGTTGTCACAATAAACTCTTCAAATTACTTCCAAATGGAATTGGAGTAATCTAATAATAGCAGTTTGTGTAACTCTTCATTAATATTTAACATTTGTTGTTAATGATCATCAAGCATTGTGTACATTGTATAAATTTCTTTTTATTTGATGTAATTCTCCAAAGAATATTTCCATTCACACTTCTCAGCTTTTAATGTCAAATGTTTAACAAATAGAATAACTGCAATATAGATTTTTAAAACTATATATATATATTATTATTGAAAATAATGTATGTTAAAACCAAAATAACATATTACCAAAAACATTAGCCAACTTGCCGTCAAATGTGTTTACAAAACAAGCTATTTTTTTCTGTTAAGTTGCAGTAGCTTGATTAACTTTGAAAACTGTATTTAATATATATATATATAAAGTATATTTTGGAGTTCTTTGGTATGTTTTAATATTTTATAACTACACAATTAATAATAAGTGTCAGAAGTATGGAAAACTATTTTTGGGCAGTTACTTATTCTGTCAAGAGCAATAATTATTTTAGATTTTTGAACTCTTCGTGTAGGTTTAATTATCCACTTGAGGAATATTAACAAATTTGTTATTGATGTACCCAAGGAAAATAACTTTATCTCAATTTAATTTTGGTCATGTTTTAAGTAAAATGAAATAAAATCATAGAGATAAACTAATAAATTTTTAAATATAGATAGAATATTGACCATTTTCATCTGTAAATTTTTAATTTTTTTTTATTGTTGGTGACATTAGCACATGTCTCATAAACTGCTATTCTTAGAATACTATTGTATATACTGAAGTAGCTTCTTAAGCCCCACACAGATTGTGACTTCAAGTGACACAAAGCATCCATTTTAATGATTATTTGTTGATAAATTTAGTTTTACTTATTTTTATTTCAGTTTTAATATATTGTGGTGACAATGAAATTTGACAGATATTTAAAAATATTGTTTGAGAAATTGGTTTAAAGTAGTCATTCAATATATTCAAAGGCAAAATAAAAAATAAGCCTAACTAGAAATCGACAAAGTTATTAAAATGCACTTAATATGTTGTTATGAAGTCTAACTTTGGTTCTAATAGTCATTTGACACTATCCTTCGTAAACAAGTAAGAATATTGGATTGTTTGTAGTAATAGTGATTTTTAGGATGTTATGCCGCTTTGCCAATGAGTGTTGAAAATGAAGAGAAAAGGCTTTAAAAATTTCCAAAATTTCATTGTTGAACTGGTTTGGTAACTGGGTAAAAATTCTTATGAAAACAGGTTCTCAGATTTTGAAGATGACACCCTCAAAAGGAAATTTCTTGAAGAATATAATAACAATAGCAGGGCGTAATCTCTCAAATGTTACTACGGGTCTAGAATAATCCAATAATATTAACTTGTACTTGTAAAAAAGGATGTACTCTTTTGTTAATTTGATTGATTGATGAGACAATTAGTCATTACCTTTTTCAGTGTTGATGTGTACGGTGTGAAATGATTTGATTAGACCAATGTTCTCTGTTCTCTGTGAGGTTAGGGTGTACTTGATCTATTCAATAATTAAATATTTTTGTGTGTTTACTTTCAGGGAGAAGAAAACGGAGAGAAGTGTAGCATTATGTAAGAATCACTAACCTGCCTTAAGTAGTGTACTTTAATATTAATTCAGTTACGATACAAAATAAAGTGTATTAGTTTCTGCTAATAACCATGACTGGTTTTTGGACTGAAGACTTAACTGTCATGTTTGGGGAGAGTGTTCTCCGAATGTATGAAATTACTCATTTCTCCTGATGTGGCTGAACTGCCCTTCCATGAGCACAAATCTCATCAGGCCCCCGGATTGGGGACTCCTTGTTTTATTCAATTTGATAATTTTCCCTGTGAAGCAATTGACATAAGCTGAAGATTTTTTATTTGTATTTCTATTGATTATCAAAAATATCACTCATGTGTCGTCAATTCATCTCTAGAAATAAAATTTTTTTGGTGTGATCTGGAGATTTACTCGCAGTGGAAATCTCTTAGGAAATGTGGAGCAAATGAAGACAGGTAACTTTTGCCATTAAGATTGTAATACTATTAAACAGTGGACAGTGCTCATTCACATTATGCTTGTCATATGCTAAGTTAGTGTTCATTAAGTATCCACCATAATGTGTTGTTTATTATTATGTGTTGACTAAGAGAAGTCCGTGGGAAGGATCCATCGAATGCATTTATTTAATATGAAAACCTGTCAGTCCGTCGCGATATCTTACAGAACTCTGTGTGGTATCTTATTCTGTTCGATTAGGTAGGTACAACTTTGCCTTTATTCCTTATAAGATTTGACATTGAATTTTAACAACTTATTACGGAGAAACAATATCAAAAATGACTAATTTTCATGAATAAAGGCACAGTGATTTTTTTACAGTTTCCAGCACCTTTAATATAGTAATAAAATGTGGTGGGGTTAATAATATAAACTTACCTGATTTATGTATTGTTAAAATTATTGTTTAGATTAGTATCAATTTGAAATATCATGTTTTAAGAGAATCTATACATTTTGAACATTTTTTTATGATAGTAAGAATCAAGTAAATTTACATGATTAAATAAATTTCATTTTATTTCTAAATACGCCTGTGCCGTACAAGTTCTCAGTCGTAGGACCGGAAGCTGCCGAGGTGGAAGCATCGGCATCGGTCTTTTTGATTAATATTTATTTAAATTCCTGTCATTGTATAAAGCTGAAACAGAACAAATTAAAGTCTAAATAAAAATATATATGTCTCTTTGATTTTTAAATAATTTTATTATGTATATTATTTAACAGTTTTTTAGAATTGGTGAATTTTACCGCAGTTCAGAACAATACGAGGGCTTAATTCCGAGTTTAAACTATTCAAAAACATCATAATTGTTCTTGGCCTCTTTAATATGTAAATGCCAAAAAAGATGATACTAGTTACAAGTCAAAGGAGTAGTTGTCGGTCTCCTTGTGTGAGACTTTTTAAACGATAAGTTGTTCATTAAGCCCTCGATTATTTATACTACGTTTACAAAAATAATGTCAGTACTAAATCATGGAAGAGATCCCGTACATCGAGCGCAGAGCTCAAGGAAGACAGGAACCTGGCGGAGTGTCGACTCCGCTGCACCGCCCTTTGTGTGCGGGATCCAAACAATGTTTGTTAAGTGAAGTTTATATATTAATAGTCTTTATGGGTATTTTTTATAAAATTTATCTAGTTTTTCTACAAATGATTGAGTCCCTCGCCAATTTTTGTAGTTAAGATTCTTTTAACTAACATGTCCTATAATGTGTGTGGTATTTATAGATGCCCATCACAAATTCAAATCTTAGACTTAACAATTACAGATTTAGTACAGGAGTAACTCGATACATCCTCTTGGCGTGTATGTGTAACGAGCCAATGGCATACTGCTGGACAATTCATTGTTTAGTGTCTCGAACACCGATGAAGACACGCCTGTGGATATGTTCGGTGTGCTCCTAGCCGTATTACTGCACAAACAGATGAGCTTCCTATTGCTGTATTCACGTGCCCCCGATTTGGTACTTTCTACGCACTAATCAGTCATAACTGTTAGAAAATAATTGTGAATTCAAAAATAGCGCGACCAGCACTTGCTCCTATGTTTGTACATGTAATATAGTATTTAGATAATTTTTTTAGCGTATGTTTTAAAATGTGTTGACAATTATTTTTATGAATACATTAATTTTTCTCTCAAGTTAAAATATCAAGAATTTCCTTTGGTTTTCTTTAATTTTTTTAAGTCAAACTTTGTGTTCTTTAATAATTTGCATAAAAGCTTATATCTACTTTGCACATTGCGAAGTTATGTTATTGTAGACATATATGATGATATTTGAGAGAACGTCGAGTCATCATATTACATAATTATTTTTATGTATAAATAAAAAAAATATACTTTATTTAAATATTGTTTTATTTACTCCAAAGTATTCAAGAAACTTGATGGAGCTGTGCAATCTATGAAATGCTAAAGTACTCAACTGCAAAATGGTAAGGCACTAAATTGATTTTTTTAAACAAACACTTTAGTTTACTATGAGTAGATTAATGTAACATTACTAATTATATAATACAGGGATGAGCAACCCGCGTGCGGCCCGATTAATATGTTTATGCGGCCCGCCAAGCATTTTTAAAATTCAATTTAACTATCTCTCATCAATAGATTGTTATAAAATTAATTATGAGAAATGATAAAAAAATGTCTGACTGCTGCTGCAGAAATAGCATTTCCTGATAAAATAAATATTATTTCAAACATTAGTTTATCAAGATTCGTTTGTTTTTATTTTGCATTAAAATTTGTATATAAAATCTTTTCTTTTTTTTAAATTTTATATTTTTTTATTCTAATGTTTATTATTATAAATAAAGTTTTGTAAATTATTGATAAGTGTTACTTTATGTGCGGCCCGCCAAAAAAATTTGAATTTTGATTGCGGCCCTTTGATTAAAAAGGTTGCTCACCCTTGATCTTATACATTATTTTAATTTTTCCAATTTAATTTAAAGTTGATAAAGCTTTATTAGTACATCTGACTGATAGTATCATTAAAATTTAGGTATATGAAGGGGATTATTTATTTCATTCTGTGGTGATTTTATGTAATCTTATAAAACAGTTTATTATATACATATAAATACTTCAGCACAAGTACTTAATTTAATCTTATTACTAATACGATTAGGCACATTAGTTCATATATAGAAGATGATTTAAAGAAACTCTCAGAAAAATATCATTGTGATTTGTGTGGGATTTGAACCCACATCCCCTGGTTTACATGACCGGTGTACTAACCCTTGTACTAACGAATCACTTCGTTAGTGAAATGATCAATGATCAATCAATCAATCAATCAATCAATCAATGAAGTGATTCGTTAGTACACCGTTCATGTAAACCAGGGGGTGTGGGTTCAAATCCCACACAAATCACGATGATAGTTTTCTGAGAGTTTCTTTAAATCATCTTCTATATATGAACTAATGTGCTTAATCATATTAGTAATAATATAATAAACCCGTAATGGGTAATAAATACGCATCTGATTGACGTTTAATCAAAAAATCGTCAAAGTTAATCTTCACATTTTTTTTAAAGTAACACGCTGTATTACTTTATATTAAAAATACTTATACAAAAAATATGGAAACATGAAAATAAGATGTTTCTACTCTTGATAAATTGCATACTTTTAAATGAAAAGACATCCTGTTGAAAAAAATGGATAAAATGAATTTCACAAATTGACTTATATTTATTATGGACCACAAACTGCTTCAATATGTTAAAAATTTACAAAAAAATAGCTAGCCTCATTAAATAAAAATGATTTATTAAATGACGACCATTTACCATTTTGTTTTTATTTGTACTTTCGTAAAAAGATTATAGTTTTTTGACTTACTATAAATATTTAGCCATAGCACTGTCAATTTATAATTTTGCTTAAAATAATAGGAGTTGGGGTATTTTTTTCCATATAATAAAAAACGAACGCATAATCAACGCAGCAAATATAATTTTTTATCAATATTAAATTAAATTAATTACATTTTGTTTTTTTTGTAATTTCGTTAGCAGATTATAGCTTTTTGGCTTACTATAGATATTTAGCCATAACACTGTCAATTTCTAATTTTGCCTAAAATAATAGGAGTTGGGGTATTTTTTCCATAAGCAAAAAAATCATCGCAGCAAATATAATTTTTATGTCACTTTATTATCAATATTAAATTTAATAATTTATTTATTATTTCATCATTGTTTTTTATGGTTGATAAAAAATAATGATCATAAATACAAAATACCACAAATAAACGCAACAAATAATAGTATGCTTAAAATGATTTTCAACGATCTGTCAAAATATTTGACAGTGTTTTTCATTGGCACATACAGTGCATTTTTCAAGTAAAGTATTATTTGTGAGGTCCAAAACACAATAAAGATATTTAATAAGTTTTAAAAATATTTTCTTGTGAACATTTGTATACATTAGGATAAATAATTCCTCGTAATGTTTATGAAACATGCTCGCAACAATATGTTTACTAAATGTCAAATTTGAATCTTTTGTTCAACAAAGAGTGATGCAGCCGCACTAAGGTTAGTAAATATAAGACTCAATAATATAAACTAACCGCGTTATTTGCTTTTAATTAAGAAAAATAATAATATTGTTTGTTAAATACGTTCTTGATATTGAATAAAGATGTACAAATAACATCAAATGTTAAAATAAGTTGCACAGAATTTATTGTGTGTAGTAAATTAAGAGTATTGTGGATTTATAATTTTAATTAAGTGCAATTATTGATTTTTATATCACATTTTGGTCTTATACATTCAGACTATTGTCAAAAAATGAACTTTGTAGGTGTTAAAAATTACAATTGAAAAATAATAATTAGAGTAAGTATTTCAAATAGAAAAAAACTGTTTGTTTTTCTAACTGAACCTTCAAAATATAAATTATTAGTAGTAGTATTAGCAGTATTGTCAATTTGTAAACATTTTTATTTTTGCTGTTTTCACTATTTATTGTGAAGATGTACCAATAATTGTTAAAGACAGCAGTTAGTGTGAAACAAAGCGCCTTTATGAATGAATTAATATAAGAGACCACAGTAAATCTAAATTTCTTATCAAATAATATTAATTTAGAAATGAAAATACAAACACCTCGCATCAGTTATAATAGATCTCATCGTATGTGCAATACAATCTATAACTCTATGATAATGTCCATATGTTTGTGGTTTATTTTTGACAAAAAAAAATTACACATCAAGCATTTTAAATATTAAGGGATATCATTGAAGATAAAGCTAACGACTGGGCTCTCCACATTGAGACCAGAATGACTCAATACCGGTTCCTTGAAGTCTTATGTAGTACCACTATTTGCCCGAGATATTGTCCTAAAATGTTCCTAATCGTAGAATTAACAATCAAATTATCTACTTACCATCAGATAAAGCCTTAATAAATATAACTATTCAGTTGATATTGGCACTTTTGAACTTGTGGCAGGTCCTCAAAGCGTCTGTTTAAAGATTTGAATGAAAGTGAGTTGGTGGTCTCCCTCCTTGAGAGATTATCGAAGTCTGTACTTGTAGGCTTCTTAAATATCTGATTGCGTAGAGCAGACGAGTTAGAGTAAATATTACAATTGATAAAGATAATCCTTCAAACACACTTTAAGGAAACCACACCCCTAAATTCCACTTGTATCAAAGCACTGGTCATTGAATTACTGACTTAAGTCAGAAATTTTGATAACACCTTATAAAATTAATATGTATTTGGCTGGTATGATGATGCTATTACTCAAACGGACTTTATAATTGAGAGAGGTTTTTCACTTTTGTGACTGAGAAATGAATGATTAACTGAAAAAAAAATTTAATTCACTGATCATTTCAATGTGTATACTTTAAATTTCTAAAATATTTGACTTTTTCTGATTCTGAAAACAATATTCAAAGTTTTCAATGTGAATTTTGTTCACGAGGATGACAACAGATGGCTTAACCTTTATTAAAAAATGTTTTACTTTAAAGCTATCGATATTTAGAAACATTGCTTACAATCTATTTAAATTAATATGTTAAACTAAAATATGATGCATGACCCACATTTTATTTCATTTTGTTCCAGCATTTAAGTTTTAAATGTTGGAAAATCGTTTATTAAAAAGCAGACCACGAAACTAATAAAACACAGTTTAATGCTTTGGTGCTTCATTTTTCATATGAAAAGAGTATATTTTCAGATTCAAATTCACCGCGTGCAATTAGATAATAAATATCTTCTCACATCCAAAGTCATTGTTAGAATTTTTGGACTTGATGTATATTTTTCCAATTTATGTGTCGGACCAATTGTTAGCAGCCAATAGCGCAGGATCAATAGTTCAAAGTATGATTGTCGTAGAAACCTAGCACTGAAAATCTCACTGATGTGCTTTTGACAGACCTGCAAATTTATTATGATTTTTTTTTTAGAAGTATTCAATAACTTTTGTAAAATAAACATCAATAACTTGTGTAGTTATTGTGTGCTTTTATCTCATTCTAAGGACGGTGCTACACAGTCATGGCATCTTCAGACAACATAAACTGGGGACTTGTTTATCCAGTTTTTAATTTATATATATATATAATTTTCATTAAAAAAAATATTTTCTGGGTATAATAAAAACTATGCATCACGCAAAATAGATAAAACGCTATTTCTTTGATAATCTTGTTTGATTTATCAGACACCAAACGGAAATAACGGAGGCATTATGAAATATATGTGAATTATCAAGCAGCTCGGTAATCACTGTTGAATTTAGTCAGTACAGTAAAACCTCGATATAACGGACCCTTATTTACCGGACTTCGGATATAACGGACCAAAATTGGTCAAATGTAAAAAAATAAAAACGTTTTAAATGCGAAAATGTAAAAAAAAATGTTTTCTTTCGTTATTTTTTAGAGTTGATTATTAAAGAAACAGCAAACTTCATAAGTGCAAACAAAACTTGATTCCTTTTTAGTAGGATGACCGAAAGCAAGTGCGTCGATATCAAGCAGCAACGTCACTTCACGGCGAGTATCCTATGACAATTAAATAAAATTTTGTTTTTTTTATTTATATGTAAATACATACGGTATATTTAAAAAAAAAAAACGGTTTTTTAAATTTATTTTAAACCTATTTTTATATAACGGACTCCCCCTCCCCCCAATTGGACCGTTGTATCGAGGTTTTACTATATTTCAGGAGACCGGCTTTACTCCTGGTGTTCCTAGGTCCGCGGGCGCGCTGCTGCAGCACCGCGTGGCGCCGGTCGCCGACCCCGCTGCAGATTGTTCGCGCGGCCGCAAGAATGCGCCCGGCCGGCGGGGGCGGGGGCGGGGGCGGGGGCAGGGGCGGGGGCAGGGGGCAGGGGCAGGGGGCGGGGGCGGGGGCAGGGGGCGGGGCGCGGCCGGTCAAGGGGGCGATATGCCGATCCTCTACAGGCCCGAGCCTGCGTCTGCCAGACGTGGAACTAACCACAATTTACTTATTTTTGTAGGGTCCAAGTACACTAAAGCCGGCTACACCCGTAGCGACACAACTTCCAATTGATCAATGGCGTGCTTTATATTTTGGGTGTTATTTTTTATGATCCAAGAGGATGCTATTGGCTAGTTACGATTCGGTTGCAGTTATGTACGGAAGGCTCAAATAACATTTATCCGTCAAGATTGTGCATTTTCGTTTCTGTGTGCATTGTAACTAGAGATCGAAGGTTGGCTTTGGTGAAACCGTCGGTCGAATTCCGATTGGCCCTCGAATTCGATACACGAAATGCTTAAAGCTCTATTTTACTGATTTTGTTACTGAACTATGACGTAAAAAATAAAAAATATATTTATAAAGTTTTTTAGTGCTTCATTTCTTATACGTTTGAATCAACAGCGTATGATTGAATAAAATATACAATAAGCACAAATAATGTTATTCCCAAGATATATGTTTTTATATATTCCAAAGCACCTCTGCTTCCAGCTCACGCGCGACGTACGTTTATCGGACTGCATCATATTTTAAAAAAAATGCGGAGTTTAAAGTGAATAGAATTGATTTATTGGAGAAAGCTTTGTCCCCTCCAGGATATAAATGTTGGTCACCGTGGGCTGCGGTAGTTGCACCACAGTTAGGGACACCACCCACTCGAATGCTCTCCAGTGGACAGTGGCTCGGACGGTCTGGTGACTTGCGTCCCGATTCTTGCAGCAGTGCAGAGCCTCTGATTGTTTTCGATAGACTTTTTATTAATATTTAACATGTGATAAAAAATTAATCGAGTAATACTAATTTACAATTCTTACCTCGCTTTAAATGACATATCTCAAAAAAACTCAATGTTTTCCGTTTATTCAAATTGACTGCATAGAGTAGGTAGTTAGTTGCCTTTTGCCTTGCACTCGCGGGGGCCGCAGTACATATACATGGCATGACTGTCCGTATTTAGTAAACAAGTCTACATTGTGATTAGCATACACGTGTCACATGCACGCAGACACTGGTTATTAAAAAAACAATATTTGCACCGTCATTGTTGACGACAGGCTTTGTAAAACATCTCAATATTACATTTTCAATGCAGTGCACCTATATATTAAAATATTCGTATGGATAAAAAATATGTACTTATTGAATTTGGTCCACGGAGAGCGTCGAGGCGAACTGCAAAGTTGCCAGCCACAGATCGCCTCTCGGAGAGGTGCGCAGAAGCTCACTGGACCTTTTTTATTTTATTATCTGATAAGTACTTCTATATAGTTCTCAAAAACCGTCGACCGAGAAAAGAATAATTGTTTTCCCTCACTTTATTACCAAAAGGAGTCGCAATCCATTAATAATATTTTGCATTCAGTGCACAAAAACTGCAAGACAAGATTTAAAATCTACTGATTATAGTGTTATATTTTGTTAATCCGATAGTGTTCTATAACATTTCCACGCAAAGTTCCAATACTTTATTACTCATGTCGTGCGTTATTTTTTTTGATATTGAATATGTTTTTCAGCAGACGCGATTATTATCTATTATTATGTAAATCTGCACTCGAAATCCACACAGGTGTATTGTGCTAAAAATACGTTTTTAAGTAATCGATTCTCACGTTAATGACACGAAAAGTCGTCAAATAAGTGTCAAGGATTTCTCTCGTCGTTTCACGTGGGAACCACGAGGTTCGTGCAGTGGTTATTTTGAATGCCAGTGCACAAATGCAGGCGGTCCATGCTGACGCGGCGCGGGCAGTGGTCGGTGGACTACGTGCCGCCCGCCACGCGACTCAGTCTAGTTTTTTCTTCGGATGCATTCACTCCCTTTTTCAAAAACCTCATAGCGTACCTAAAACTGAACTCAAAATATACCGATTTCAATTTGCGTCAGTATACGACTCAAACTGGGAGAGAGGGGGGGGCGTCACCGTTTTCCGACCTCTCGCCACTGGCGCAGAAGAAAGGCTGGAGAGAAATATTATTTATGTAGTCCACTTCTGGCGTTCCTTTGAACCGGCCGCGAACCTTCCGGGTAGAAGCGGTTCGCAAAAAACCGAAAACAATGCGGGCAGGACCGCAGCGGGGCGGGCCGAGCTGCTGCTGGCCAGCTCCAGATTCCCGGAACCGGCAACCACCGGCGGCCACACAGGGCGGCCGCGAAATATGCTGCCCGTCAGAGATGTACCTGCAACAGGTATTAACAGTTACGGAATAACTGTTCCAAAATAATAGGCAGAGCGCAATGTGTATTGAGGACATCATTATATATGGCGGGTATTGATCGTCTCCATTTGACTCGGGGAGGCTCGGGTGTCTGATCCGCCGATTTATTCGGTTCTTCAATCGGTAAACTTACAAATTGTGATAATCAGTACAGGGAGTCTATTTGCAACGGTTTAGTTCAAACTTTTGTATAAAAGTTATTTTAAGTTAAGTACGGTTGCCTCAACAGTTTCTACGAATAAATAAGTTTATTCACCCGCATCTATTAAATAAACTACCGGTATGAATGTGTCTAACAATATACATAAATTTACTATACTAAATTAAATGTATTTACATATGCACGTAACACTTTAATAGCGTGTCCGGATATTAAAAAAATATATACGGCGTGTAGCGATAATTAATGCACGGATACCAATTTAATATAATATAGATCAAATAATAAACGCGGCGATAACATCTGCAACCCACGCCACGGCGGCAGCGCAGGTGATGTTATTGAATTACCGGCCATCGATAGTGGAACGATAAATCCGCAATCAGAGACACAATGCTGGAGGGCGATAGGATCGGGCTCGGATCCGGGGAGACAGGGTGATTCCAAACAGGCCTCTCACAAGGTACAGAAAACAAAAAATGTTATTGTAAGCAACGCAAATTACTCACAGTACCGGAAAACGTATAGTGTATTATTATTCATAATGTTTAAATTCCTTGTAAAATACTTTTGCCTGATAGCTTGCACGCACGCCCCTCGCTGACAGGGGACGGGCCACGACCGTGTGTCTGTCCCGCGCTTGGCGAGCAGGCTGTGTTGTGCTAGGTTAGGTTATGGCGGGGCTCCGAGCGGCATAATTATATTCCCCGAAGGCTTATCGGGGTCCCGCCCACCGCTGCGCCACCAAAGCAAAACGATCGAGAGCACTAGCATCAGCACAGCATTCATTTGCATTTGGAAGCGTCCTTCGAGTTCGGACTGGTGGTGCTCGAAAGCTCAGAGCTGCTCAGGGTGGAAACTCGCCGCGAAGGAAAACAAATAGTATAAATTTCGCCAAGGACTACTCGCCACTGGCAGATGCATAACAGTGGCATATAATATATTTTTAGGCAAATTGAGAATCAACAAATTTCTCGTATCATAAGTATCCTCACCTTTGCGTCCTTCGAAAAGCCAAAGCGCTTCACCCAAAAAAATATTCGTATCTTGCTGATATTTGCATTTCATGCCAAGGCTTGGGATACTCTGCACGCCGCCGCTGCACACAAATGGGCCCTTATCTAGCGCGGAGTGGAGCCGGAGTGGGTTGTGCGTTTTTTCAAATTTGGCGCAGATTGTTATCGACGCCGGGATCAACCTCCGGGGGCGGGGGCGGGGGCGAGGGCGGGGGCGGCTGCCAGACACAATCATCGCGGGGAGCGCCGCAGCCCCCGCCCCGCCCCGCCCCCGCGCAAGGGCGGGGCCGCGTGACGTCACCGGGCGGGTCGATAGCGCGCGTCACAACACGGTCACGTGGGCGGCGCGCCCGCCAGGGCTGCACTACTCTCGAGACGCTCACACACCGATCTGAATTTTAAAAAAAAGTAATAAAATATTAATTGATAATGATTAAGTACATTTTTTCAAATATTGAAAATTGATTCAAAAAACTCTTAGAAAAATATCATCGTGATTTGTGTGGGATTTGAACCCACACCCCCAAGCTTACATGGCCGGTGCATTACCAATTATACCAACGGAATCACTAGTACTAGGCAAGAATTTCTTAACAATCATATCCTATAAATGAAACAACGTACTTATTATGCTAAGTTGCTTCGTGGGCCAGTTCCGATCTGGCGCTAATTCCGCGTCCATGTGAAATTCGTCTTTCCTTAGATTTTTCCTTGGACAATCAGCTGGAGAATGCCATACTTGCCATAATGTGGCCAAAATAGGAGACCTAGGAGGTCTGCACCAATGTAATACTTACATATAAAAAAAAATGCTCGTCACACCGGTGTGACGCTCGTGTGTTGTAAAATGGTCTTTCTTTCGTCCCAAGCCGTAATGTTACTATGCGAATACAATAAGATATAATTATGTATTTAAAAAAATTAAAAAATTCTTCGTGAAATTCAAACTCTCAAATGTAGCAAAATATAAAATCTAACTACAGGCTTGTTTCATTTGTAATTTTTATCAGTTGCTATTTTGTTAGTTTTGGCAGGTTTATTTCTATCCCGCACACGATAATTGTTACAATCGGTAAAAAAAGCGGATGTTTTGCCATGATTAAGCATTATTTTTATCTAGTGAAGTTTGTTTATGAAATATTCACGTATTTAAAGGCCATGTGTCACTACGCCCCCTGAGAATTTTATTCACTGTTAAGATAGCGCGAACACACACTAGTGCGAGGCCGCGCAGTACATTTAATTCGAATATAATAATACTATAGACCGTTTATTTTATATTGCATATTAAATAATATTGATTAATAGTCATTCAGTGAATGGCACCAGGTTAAACTGAAAAATTTCAATTCTCAATACATTAGCCACATGCACAAAATATTCATATTGTATATATGACTCGCATGCTCTAAAACTCATTATAATATAAAATACTATGTACCTGTAAGTATTTTGATGTTTTGTAGAAAAACAAGTTTTATTAAAAAATATATATAATACGATGCACGATTCTATTGCCAAAACACAGCAAAAAATGTTTTACCATTTTTATCTTTAAATACCAGGAAGTCTTATCAATTGGTTTTTTTTCTATATTTTTCTTGTTTACTTCTACAAATACAAGAACACACACACACACATGTATATCTACATAAGATACATGCATGATATTTTACAGTAACACTATCAAAAATTATCCAGGAAGATTTACGTTTTCAAATGTGATTTAAATATTGTAAAAAAAGTAAATCAGTCTAATCTTCAAAAGTAATTGTATACAATAAGATAAATTGTATAGTTTTATTGACTAGACTTGTCATTCCGATCATCTCGAATCGGATGACTGAAACAACGGTTGTGGTCCCGGCAGCCCTGCCCCTGATCCGCGCCACGCTACTCCGCGCGTACGGCGTAGTAAGGCTTCCCGCCCCTCGCCCCGCCGCCCCCGCCGCCCCCACTGCCCCCACTGCCCCCCACTACCCCCACTGCCCCCACTGCCCCCCACTACCCCCACTGCCCCCACTTCCCCCACTACTCCCACTGCCCCAGCTGCCCCCACTTCCTCACTCGGGACAGCTCTCCGCGGAGGGCTCGCGAGATTGTTGCGCTGAAAAACCGATTAATGCAATACTCAACAAAACCTCGTATACTATAATATTCTATGATTTGATTAACACTGTATTCAAGTTTGTTAAAAAAATATATAATATTGAAAACAAACATCTTGGCATGTTCTGATCTCACTCTACACTGTGAGTGGCGCGTGAATTTGTTGACTTCGCATTCGGACTTTTATTATCGTCTCGAGGGCAAAGGTTCTCGTTGTTTTCAATTGAGGCCGATTATCTCTCAATCGATACTCATTGATATTTTGTAAATTCCGATGGCTTTTCTGATTACTCGTATATATCCCCTTTCGGTTACCATAGAATCCCCGAGTCGGTGCTCACCATACCATAATACCAACTCGTTTAACTATACTTTGTAATGTGACTGCAATATCTACATTATAGTTACCAGGGTTAGTTAGTAGGGGAAAAAATTGTTTATAGCAATTTCACGTATAATGTTATCCAAAAATATATAAATTCATGTCAGTTTCTGTGTGGGAAATGAGTTGTTGGTTTACAGCAGCCTTGATGCGCGTCTAGGGGATGCTCGGAACAACCCTCGGCCGGCGGGGTGTGCTATCGCATAGCGTGCTGCAGTATCCGGAGAGACATTCGACACGCCGACCGACTTGTTTGCAAATCTATACGCACGTAGCTGATAGTAAATTCATATTGATAACACTTGTTTATTTACCTGGTTCGATTGATAGGCTGTTTCCTAGAATTAACGATATCCGTCATATCGCGCTGTAAAGACACGTTTTCAAAATATCATTATAACCGTTTAGTAACATTGATATTTTTATTGAT
The DNA here is from genome assembly GCA_022113835.1 of Atopsyche davidsoni. NCBI lineage: Eukaryota > Metazoa > Arthropoda > Insecta > Trichoptera > Hydrobiosidae > Atopsyche > Atopsyche davidsoni. Next base: position 16,176,685 of record JAILWY010000009.1, on the reverse strand, counting down.
CACACGTATGAATGAAAATAGGATAAAAAATAACCCAGATTTTTTATTGAATTAGTTTGAAAAAATATATATAATTATTCAGTCTTAGGTGTCAGGAAAACCGTATGAGAGAATTTCTCTGATTCGGTATTTCATTGATTTGATCACGCGGTCGGTCCGCCAGGTCGCCAATCGTGGATAGCGAGGCGGCTGGTGCACCAAGGAAGTCCTGAAATTTCATCAGCGGGGTGGGGCAGCACTCGGCATGGATGGACCCAAATATCGGGCAACGTGGGTACACTCTGCCGAGCCCCACAGGCCTTGGCACGTCCCGCGCAAAGTAAATAAGTTCCCTCACGCTCCAGATGTATTTGATGAGATTCCTCGCTCCCGCGGAGACTCCGCCCCCACCCTCAACCCCACCCCCACCCCCACCCCCTCTCCGTCAACCCAAATTCATGAATACATTCCATATTAAATGTTGTAGCCTTGCGGCCGAGCGCTACTCGTCGCTTTTCCGGGAGTGTCGCTAGCCCTCTGGATTGCAATGGATCATTTTGTGCGCTTATGCAGCTGTAAATTTTGCGCTACGTTAGACCGAGCGTTATTTTTAAATGCATTGTAAATCTTTAAATATATTCATTAAAAAAAAATTTAAAAAAAGGTTTTCCACTTGCCGACATAGTTGCTTCTCGAGCTCCATATGTTGATCTTGTCCATGGATATGATATAATTGAACCATACTTTATTTAAATAACAAAATTATTCATATTTAATTTTCCAGGTATGTTATTGTTCTTTTTTTTATTCTTAGAATCTCTTTTGTTATTGTATGATTGTATTCCTTTATAATAAAACACACTTGTTGAAGATTGATAGTATCTATACGAGGTAAAACCCATTGCTGTTTAATATTGGACATTTTCCTTCCTTACTTCCAAGAAGCTCCCGTCTGCGGCCCTGCAGGAGTCGTCATGGATTAAGAATATTGTTATTAAACCTGCATTATAAATTCTACATTACACGAAGAGCGTCAGCTTTCGTGTGTTAAAATCTCACAACAATTTTTTTTTAGATTTTAATAATACAATTTTGTGCCTTTGTATTTTATTTTTTTTACTGTCTCGGTCAATGAATCCCTCTTGGTGCTGTGATTATTGTCTTGTATCAATATTACATAAACATTAATATCACATATCTTCAAAATATATAAAGTTCTAAAGAAGTATGGGTGTATTGCATAATCAATATTTTGCCATTATCATAATCGTAATCATGATAAAGATCTGCAACATGAAATTTTTGTAATAATTGAGCTTTCAAAGCGAAATTTACACAGTCTAATCGATGTCAGCAGATTGTGATAATGTCACGATTACATTTTTTGATAAAAGTTATTTTATTTTTATAGAATTGAAAATGAAACCTTTACACTGTAGTAATTTGTTATTACGAATAACACTGCGGAGATGCGAAAAACGGGGTAAATTCTATAATTTTTGGCCACGTCCTACTGTGCCATTTTGTTTTTCTCGAGCCATTGCCAGCGGAGCACTGGCAAATTTATTCTACGATAACAACTCTGACATCAACATAAAACAGCGCCAGTGCAAACCCAAAACATCTCGTTATATATTTATAACCCGCCGTCAAGTAGAATTTGGGCAAAATCGTATTACCGTGTCAACAAAGGTGACCCAGAAAGTCAGATCGCAGGCGGTGGCGGTGGCGGTGGCGTCGGCGGTGGCGATCAGCCTCCCCGCGACCCCCGGCTACATCAATTCTCTCGAAACTTAAAGCTCTTCATATCATATCTTGATGTTTCACAAGATAAAAACAGATTTTCGTATATTATAAGTATATAAAATTTTCCAGGACACATAGGCTTTTTTTATTATAAAGATTAAAAATAAATTATTTATTATCATTTGGCAGCACGAATCTTACTTTTTGATACACAATCAATCAAAAATCTTTTACCATAGTTGTAGGTACTTCACTTCGGGAATTTAAGGTTGCAAAGCGGGGTATAATATTGTTGAACTACTCTTTGCTTAGATCTGCTCTGGCGAGCGATTCTGAATAATACGGTGAGGCTTTATTAGCGCCAAGGGTACTGATGTAGGTCACCGCATCGGGTTTTAATATCCACTGAAAGCGGAACTCGCAGCGACCACCGGACTGACCTAAATAAAAAACCTTCCGCCGCTCAGGACCGCTGAATTTCCACATGAATAGAAACGAAGAAAATCACTCACTCTCGTAAGAATACATTGGCTTTTTTTCAAGCTTTCGGTGTGTACTGGAATTTATATTCGCTATTGACTCTCTCGACTTGTTTATTTTCATTGAAATGTCAGCTCTCTAAAAGGAAAACTATTGTATTTAACATAACAAAAGATTCCGGCAATGGAACTCGAACTAAACCTAGTTCTAGCATATATATACCTCTTATCAATTACTTGATATGGACTTTGCGTATTGGCAGCTCACGAGGTGATCTCGAATAGTCACTGAGGTGGTCACTTCAGAAGCTTCCACTGTTTATTTGGTTTAGCAAGGTATAAAATAAAATGTTGCTTTATCCTAGAGTTAAAAACCATGCATTTAAAGCTTATCTATATTATTTTTCAGCAATCGATACCCTTTTTAAGAGAAGCCTTCGTGTATTAATTTATCAATGGTGTTTATTACAGTAGCATGCCGTGAATGCACGTGCAGAGTGATGCCGCTTTGGAGAAAATAATACGTGGATATATATGGTAAAAGGTAATCAATAGGACTCTTTCCTATTACTAAGTATATATGTTCTACAATTTCACAAATAATATCTTACCTCCCAAAATGCTATGTTAATATTTTACGTTAATGAATTCGTCTAGTAAACTTGTATATATAATTTTAATGATGACGTATTGTTAATATTTATATTTTACTCCTTTAATACCAGGAATTGAGCGTACCAATCCGAGCGTGCGTGCAAATAAGCTTGTGCGGTGGTCTCAACGTTTTTACTGCGTTAACAATAATAAGTTATCCAATGTGCATGTTCCAGAACGTGTTGTATTTAATGTCTGCCGATTGCGGCCCCATTGAAGCCGGGTTATTTATTGACAATTCACAGTCATTCGATGTCACAGAATGTTTCCAGAGATAAATGCGCTTCCGCCCCTCGTGCCCTCGTGCGGCAAACCCCGTTATGGCCGTCCAGCGGCTGCCGGAATGCATTTATAATCACACGCTAATAATAAATGTGGTTGGACATGATTGATTCCGCTGCTCACTCGACAAACGCGGTGCCGACCAACTTAATTCTCTACAAACGTACTTTTGTATCCCAAGCAACGAAAATTTAATGTTTTGAAATTATACACAAATGTGGATATTTACAGTAATAATTTAGTATGTAAATATTATCATAATGCACAGATATTATATCGAACATATTACAAACAATGATATGCCATAAACCAGGGGTCCCCAACCTTTTTGCACCCAAGTACACATTCTAGAATGCCCGTCGGTCGGCGGGCACCATTTATTTTTCAAGGTATAATTACAGTTAGAAAAGTCAACAATACATATAATGCACAAAAAATGTTTAATTCCATAATATAATTTTTATGTAAAATAAATAATAAGTAGTAAATTGTAATTAGGGCAAATATGCACCGAATAATTATTTTCAATAGCAACTTTAAAATGTACAATGAATTATTATTATTATTTTTGTTTATATTTCTCTGTTTAATTTTTTATAACATTTTATCGTGGTCGCACAGCGGCGGGCACACGTAAAACGGTCGGCGGGCGTCTTTGTGCCCGCGGGCATAGGGTTGGGGACCACTGCCATAAACTATCGTTTCCAAATGACATTTTGATGAATTACTGTCAACACTTCTTTGTATTTACAAAAAAATCAGTAAAAAATTTTTTGCTGCTTTAATCAAACGAGAATCTGAGTATCATTATACATTTGAAAAATCATCACAAAAAATAAAAACGGAGGCCGTTATTCACTCGCACGCCCCGATTGTTGAGGCCGTAAATGAAAGCCCGACGCCTCATTACGTCGCGGCAGTCCCGCCCTTCCAGGATGAGGCCGTCCAAGGTCGCGCGTCACTACGACCCTCAATGAGCCGCCGTAGTACTACGGGGCGTGGCACCACCCCCGCCCCCGCCCCGCCCCCGCCCCCGCCCCCGCCTTGCGCCGCCCTGGCGCGCAATAGCGCCGGGATGTTTGAATACAGGCCCTTTCCAAAGTGAACTCACTATCAAAATATAGGGCGGGAACTTATACACACACACACACACACATGTGTTAAGTGTGTATTTGTGTTAGTTTTGTTTGGAACAGTTCTGAAATATTTCTAAATAGAGTTTCATACGAATGCATAAACGGAAAATACTAAAAAAATTCCAAGCCTCAACTACGCTTAATCGTAGTATGGGAAGACATAGTTTATTGATTATAGCAATAATCTCTGTCGATACTTAGGCTTGCAATGAATATTGTAAAGTTACTGTGTATTTACCTAAACTGTCGTTCTATTTCGTTGAGTTTAGAAAGGGTCCATTCATGGCACCGGGTAGTGCCGCTGTGGAGTAGAGCAAGTATTGATTTTCGTGCAAACCTAGCTGAGTACGTATTATTTGCAAGATTAATATCAACTTGTTTATTTTGATAAAAAATAAAACGATAGATTATATTTATTATTGTTTTAATGAAATCACAAAACAATGAAACGCCGTTCCCATGATGATTTTTTAAAACTCATAGTGATTCCTTGCTTTTGCAAAAAAATACTATTTCACATGAGTCTATCTGCGTTTTTCATGCTTAGAGGAGTCGGTGGCTTTCTGTGGGTTTAAATCTAATTATATAAATAAATCAAGTAAATAATTTATTGTATCAAAAATGTGAATAATAACACTACAAGCGCATTTTAGATATTTTAATGTAAGATGTTAATGAAATTGTAATTTTAAAACACTTATGCGAGTAATGTTGTATTGCTCGGATAGACCGCACGCCACAGGCTAGTAGCTCGGGAAATTGATAATTGTAATTAGTTGAGGTGCAAATTCAGCTGGTTAAGCCTAGTCGGAGGCTGCAGCGCGAGCTCGAGGCAAGCCCGGTTTCAGGTTTCAGGCTTCAGGGCCACTGCGCAGGAAGCGCTCCTCCAGCGGTCGACTAGAAACGATATGCAGACTATAAGACATCCCCTGAAATATATATTTACATTTTATTTAACGCCTTGGGATATACAATCAATGTTTCCTTTAAGTTTTTTTTTTTTTTTCCCCGTATCTAGGTTCTCATATTTAATTTCTCTAGACTACAGAAATTACATTACTCTAGAAAAATCTACATTTCTCTAGAAAATATTTTTATTATTTTACGTTTACTTTTCACTTTTTGTGTGTGTTTTTATATCAGAGTACATTTAAATTATATTTTTGGTTTATTTTTAATTTATATTCTCCAGAGCCAGCCCTTCTGAAGTATTCTCTTCAAATCTACTTTGATAATCGCACCTCAAAAGCCGTGATGTTAAAAGCTTTCTCAAGTTCTGCTCAATAATCCGGAAATGAGGGCATTTCACGAATACAAAGGTTTCTGCAGACTACCTACAGTCTGTATGTGTGTAGGAAACGAAAGTGGTTGTAATCATCCTTCCATCAATACACATATTATCATTTGGTTGTACAATTCAAATACTACACACTTAAGATTACAATTTCAAATCCACTAGCCTTTTGCACGCTATTGTAGCTATGAATTCTTGTAATTTTTTGACATGAATGTTTCAATTTAAAAACTTAAAGCTTTCTAAACGCTAAAATATTTTACTTCTATTAATTAACACAATTGTATTGATTGATGATAACTAAACAGTATTTTTTCAAATTTACTCTAAGCGTGATCTTTGACTAAATATTTGTTAGACACACCGCTAGGAATTACTAATAAATAATTAATTTTAACATTTATTTTCAATTTTTCTTGTATCAGAAATGAAGCTCTGCATTCATCCAATATTCCCGGAATTTTTATTCCATTCTCGTTTATCTTTCTATATTTTCTTTTGATTTGTCGAGGTGCAGGGAAAGGAAACACGTGCACTTTAAAAAATACAATAGACTTAGAATGAACGGAGAATTTTTTTCCCTTTACAAGTCCTTCTTCTCACAGGGTAAACACTCTCACGTATTATAGAAGGTAAACATCACATATACTTTTTATTAATCTCTGCCTACAGCATGATAAGCCTGTTTTTAACTTGATATTAAAAAAAAAAACTCTTCAAAATGAAATCAATCTGTGTTTTCCAAGCATGAATATTTATTAAAATCTTTTGAATGTATTCGTATATCTTGTATTTCAAGTGAGTTTATTTTAAAGTCGCACAGAGAAGCAGTGATATGTTTTATTTCTGGTTGTTATTTAATTTGAGTGAAACTAAATGGTTTTTGTTTAATGGACATATTTTTAAATTTCTATTATATTAAGGGTCGTCTTTTTTCACCCATGTATAGTCATTTCTAGCATATTTTTTGTATGCTATTTATTTTAAATCCTACGTGCCTGAGAATCTCAACAATTCCCAATATGATTTTTATTGGTTAATGTAGATGGTTATTCTAAACCAAGTGTAATTCAGTACGGAGTGTGAATCCACCCGAGACGTTCGCTCTTATTCGTGATTGAATTCGTTTTTAAAGTAATTCTCCGATTTTTACTCTATTAACTCGCCCACGCGGAGGAATGAATGAGTATTCAATTAATACACACCGACGATAGATGCTATTTCAGTTTTTTCCGGCAATATTCTTTATTTTTATTTGCTCAAAAACATTGCTTAATTTCTCGTCGTTTCTTAAATATCAATCGGCATGCATGAGTATTGAATTTAGCAGTAATAATCTAATACAAAAAATACTAAGCACTTTGAATGATCAAATCTAAAGAATCATCGGCGTCACCCGGGTGCACACACTTAGCGTTATTAGTTGATTTGCTGGTTACTTGCGCATCTGCCCTCACACGTAGACGGCTAGCTGAAAGCGTGACGTAACGGACTTGTTGCGAAACCCGAGGAGGGAAACCATGGAGTGTGGTGGGCGCGACATCCACACCTGCCGACTTCCGCTTGGCAGCCTCGGGCAGGCTCAGACGGTAGCGGCTCGAGAGTTTACGGCGAGTCTCATAGCCCCAAATACCACGAGTGCCCTCGCGGCCATTGTCATTGGGTCCCCACGTTTCGACTCTGGTTCTAGAATCATCTTCAGAAAATACATTCCTTGTACGTGACTTCAGCACAGTAAAAACAAATAACGCTCACGGCTGTATTACTTTCATAGCGTTGTCAATCAGAATCAGGAAGGGTAAAGGACCGAGACTCGGTCCCTGTGGTATTAAAAAATACAGCAGGAAAATATCGGCTTATCTGCTTACGTATTGATATAAGCAACGGCGTAGCTAGTGCTTTTGGCACTTTGGGCGGTCCCCAATATGCCGCCCGTTTTATCATATTCAGATAATTATAAATAAAAAAAATATATTTAAAATTACATGCATTGTTAGGTAACCTGCAACATTAAATGTAAAAATAATCTATCAACCCTTTTAACGCATTGAATGTAGGACAGACCGACCCTCACGAAATGCAACAAAAGCCCGAACCGCTGGGAATTTTTCTCGTCGATAAATTATGGATCGCGATACTTTAACGGCCAAAATATTCGATAGTGATTGGGGTGGAAGTCATGGGCACAGACAAGGTGTGCGGCCATGCCCGCCATGCGTGCCAGAGCGCACGCCGACCCTCCGGCGAGGGTGTTTCCCGAATTGTTAGTAACTTTACACTGTATCACCCTGCACTAGAAAAATATATCCCAGTTGATATATTTTTATCATGTGAAAAAATCATTACTTTGTCGTTCGAATGCGAAAAAATGTATAGTAAATATAAACAGGACATCGGGTATTTTCAGTGAAGAATCTATTCAGAATTTAACAGAAGCGGCAATACATAAGGTTCAAATACGCAATACCGTCGTAACCTTTTGGGAATTTACAGAAGGCTATATGTAGATATGGTAACATTGAGTAAGATAAATATGACAGGCGAGATCAGTCCATCGAAAGCGAAGCGCGTTATTGTACAATATAATAAAAATTTGTATGGACAGGACCACGAAATGTGAACTCTCTCTTGAGGAGCAGGTGCGACGGAATCGTCAACCCTACTAGGACTATATAAGGGCCGCGTATAAGATTCGACGCCCTCGCCTCCAGATGACGTCGCTTTTGGGCGAAACACCCCGGCTTCAGACCGAGCAAAATGAAAACAATACAAAAAGCGAAACCTTCCAGCTGTTTGTTTTCGGAGACCGCCGATCCGTCCCGGGCCTCGAACCGCTCTTCCCGCCTCGTTATCTGCCCCGCTCAGCCGGTACAATGGCTCATAAACTTATCCGCTGGAATTTATCTTTCAATTGGACGTCAATTTTATGACGTGTTACATCAGCCATTGTGCGAGACTCCCCTCCATTGTGCGCGCCCGACAACTATAAAAACGTCGCTTCTAAATAATACCACTCTACGTGAATACCCGCGCGCCCGCGGCTCGGGGCGCGCCTGAGCTCGACAGAAGTACGCCAGTTTATAATTTAAATGAGATATTCATTTTTAAAAAATCAAAAATGGGAAAATAATTGGGCAAAATTTTATATTACTTTACAAGTTAAAAATTAAAATAAATCTATAATAAAATGGTGAAGAGCGCACGCTCATCCCGTCTTTGATATTCCGTCACGTTACGCTGTGACGTAACAATATGAGGGTAATTCGACTACTCTTTATTTTATTTTATTGGCTTAAGTTTTTATTAAAAAAAACTTTTTAAATTTTACATCATTGTATTTTTATCTGAAACAGCATTAGTCATAAAATGAGAAATAATGATACTAAAGGCACCAGTTCTTTCAATACGGCGTATTTATCTAAAGGTCAAATTTTGAAATATTTTTTATATGTTGTAAATATATTTCATTACATTGATAAATAACTCATTTGTCAAACATGCCGCGTCCAAAAAAAATTAACGTCGATGGTGACAATCTATCGTCAACATTTCGTGTGCGTCACAGCTCCGACTTCAGGATCCGACATGAGTTCCGAAGACGTGTTTCATGTCACGCCACCCTTACCCTCAATACCGTCCGCCATGTCATCGGCCCAGATCAGTGGCTCTCAAACTCTTTTGGCCCACGAACCCCCTTTCATAGTCAAAACTTGCCTACGGACCCTGGGTGAAAAACTACATAAATACATATTATAGACTAGTTGGTGCAAGTATCGACTCTATTGGGTTCCTGTATTAACCTACCTGAGTCACCTAGGACGTAAATACGCTAATAATGTATTCATTGTTGTTTATTTTAACTTCCATATTAATAAAAATGTGTCACATTTTTTTAATTTTATATTAACCTTGCGCGGACCCCCTGACGTTGTTCAGGGACCCCCAAATCGATTTTAATTTTCTAAGGACCCCCTGAATGTTCCCAGGGATCCCCCTGGGGTCCGTAGGGACCACTTTGAGAAGCACTGGCCTAGATGCTCAAAAATTACACGCTTAATAAATAAAATTACTGTATAAACACTCTCAGTTAGGTTAAGGTTTTTTCTTCCTATTTTAGTTTTACCAGAACGCGTTAGTGTTAGTTCAATTTTTTTCAGAAGCAAAGTCAGTAATTTTATTTAATAGCGATATTTTGTAAGTAGCAAGGTGTTGATTGGCCGTTTCCAATTGCTAGTTGCGATTTGCTGACTGCAGATAGTAGGTCAGGGGGTGAATCCTGGCCGGCGGGCTACGTGCTTCCCTACACGACTGAATTCTACGGTGCGCAGTGGCTGTAAACTGCATCACGTAGGACCCTGCCAACTCACCGTAGTAAACCAGTAAGACTTCCTTTACGCCAGGGAGAATACCCATTCCTTCACAGTGCAATCACAGCTGCATTCACGAATCATTTATGACTTTTCCGCAAAAAACCTATGAATAATTTATATATTTCAAAAAATAGATTTGTAAAATCTTTCTTGGCGTTTACGTAAAATCTTTCAAAGGAAAAAAGGAGGGGGGGAATTTTTGGGGAGGAATGATTTCTTGTACGCTACCCTCAAGAGCACAGCTGTCCGTTGCTTGCTAATATTACTATGACTGTTGTAGTTACTAAGTTTTGTTCAATAATCAAATACGATTTATCGAAAAAACATTTATTTTAAAATCTACATTATATTTTATAGTTAAAATAAGAAAAGAACAACCTCTGCTGTCACCCTGTCGAGTGTAAACCCAGCCCAGCTGGTTACTTGCTCGCGGAGCACCCCCCGCCCTGGCCACTTGTGTAATTTTTTTTTTACACTTTTCGGCGATGGCCCTTGAATCGCGTATAAATATTATATTTTATTAGCTCTGTTGTGTAACTGTTGGATAATATAATTGAAACCTTCGTTGGGGGCTATTTGCATTAAACACAAACGCCACATATGTTACCACATTATGTTGTGTTATTTTATGTTTACTACGAAATTAGCAGTAGTTTCTACTTTGGCATTTTAAAAACAATTTCTATTCAGGTGAAAACGACACGAGTAGGATTGAACCCTAAACAAGCGAGGACACTCATTTTCAATATATTATACTAGGCTATTTTTGGCACTTTCGTCCTTGCCAAAAAGGTGTGCTTGTAAAGCTGGATAGATGCGGGCTCGGGTGTAGCAGAATGAGATTTTTAATTTTCGTAACAGTTTTGGTGATGTGCCGCGTCTCTCTATCTCCCCTCGATCGTGACGGGGCGAGTGCGGTGCCGACGATGACAGATTTTATCGTCTTTATGGAGCCTCACGAGTATCACTGTGGATGTGTGGATTCCCAATGAAGCGGTTACTGCGCGTGGGGCTGCACGCTCGCGTAACGTTTCCTACCTTAATAAATATTATTTATGTATGTTCGCTTAGTACTCGTATAGCGGACGAGTTTGCTTAGTAATAAAAATGTTAATTTGAGCGAAAATGATAGTTTCGCACAAAATGAAAAAATATACTTGAAAGCTTTTGAATTCTAAAACTTTTTTAACTGATAGTGTGATAGTGATATATCTTACAGGACACCCAAGCGATGAGTTTTATCTTACACTTAGGCAGTATAAATTTTAAAATTTGTTTTTTTTTTGTTGTATATTCATAATTTATATATATTTTTTTAAATTAGATGTCGATTTTGAGTTCGCAAAATAATACTAGAAAATTAAATGTGATTTTCGTATTAAGCTAAAAAAAAAAAAAGTTCCAGTAGTAATAATAAATTTAAAAAAAAATTATTATTATGAAGTGACAAGGTAGTGACACTGTTTTTTTTTATTATTATTATTTTCGTAATTATGAAGTATATCTGACTTATAAATATCATTAAAATGAAATTGTTTATTAGTTATATGGCAATAATAATACAGCCAGCATATCAATAATTCGTTGTCGAGTAACGAGGGGGCGGCGCCGGGAGTCACGCCGCGCCACTCTACGCCCGGCGGCCGCCCATTCACCGCTCGCGCCGTGATCGTGAGCGTGAGCGTGAGCGTGAGCGTGAGCGTGAGCGTGAGCGTGAACGTGAGCGTGAGCGTGTACGTGAACGCCGCTCACGAGCGCGACTACTTATGTCCTCCCATCGATTGCACATGCAGCCCGGCACAAGCCCCGCCGCCAGGGACTAGGGACAGGCGCAGCACGGCTGGCTGATAATCCCTGGCTGGCGGCTGCTGGCTACCGGTTGCTAGTTGCTGGCTGATGGCTCTCGTCTGCTGGGTCCTGACTATCGGCTGCTGACTTCCAGCTGCTGGCTGCTGCTTGCAGGTTGCTAACTGCCGGGTACTGCCCCTTCCTTCGTGGCTCCGTTTAAATACTGCTAATAACTCGAATCGTACCATGCAAATTATTAGGTAATATAGGTTAGGTTTTTTTTATTAACTTTATTTTATAACGCCGTAACGTATTATATTGTATCGTGTCATAAACATGTTTACAATACAAATAAATAAAGAATAGTAAGTCAAAAAAAATGTTTGCCTTGCGTTCGAGTGCCGATAGACTGATTAAACTGAACAGCGATTATCAAACTGTAAATTACGACAAATGGATTGCATAAAACGTTATTTCACCATTTAATTACTTGTGATTTCATTGAAAAAATGTGGAGTAATATCAAATTACTTTTTTTTTTTTTAATAATTGGATCTTAATTGCAGATCGTTTATCGAAAAGTGGCGTTTGATTAAATTCCCGTGAGTTATTATACAACAGCTTTGGCAATCACTGTTCAACTCATAACATGGATGCAAGATAAACAATTTTCGTTTTACCGCAAATCGTTTATTTATTTTGAATATGTACTTATCCGTCTCGTACTGAACCCAATCTAATGACATTTAATTGTTTTGTATTATTTGTCTAAGACGGCGCTAGAGAATCTAGCTCGTACTCGCTAGGTAAATAATTATAATATATATTTTTATTATTCTACATAAAAACCTATTTAGCTTCTTCGACTGTCAACTGTGCAACCTTCCCAAACGCGAGAGCATTTTAACATCAAATTATATGTCAATCTTGTAAAGAAATTTAATAACAACGCCTGAGTGGGTGGAATTTTTTTTTATTTTCCATTCACTCTCTTCTAAACCTGCGCCGAGAATTACTTTACCTGAACAAAAAAATATATATTGATACTTCATTTTTAATTAGTTTACACATACCCATTCATGATCAGTAAAATTTTTCCATAACCATATCAATGATGGTGTTAAATTTGTATTTTTAATTCTGTTAGACCAGTGCTTCTCAAAGTGGTCCTTACGGACCCCAGGGGGTCCTTAGAAAATTTAAATCGATTTGGTGGTCCCCGAACAACGTCAGGGGGTCCGCGCAAGGTTTAACTAGCCTGTAATATGAATTTATGTAGTTTTTCACCCAGGGTCCGTAGGCAAGTTTTGACTATGAAAAGGGGTCCCTGGGCCAAAAGAGTTTCAGAGCCACTGTGTTAGACGAAGAATAGAATATAGGCAAGGCGTGATTCAATTCAATAATAACAGTTTGAATGACACTGTTTTTAGTGTTTGTTATAATTATTAATTGGATATTATAATATTTACAACAATTGCTCAACGGTTATTAAACGTCGAGAAAATTTGAAATGTTTAATATGTCAAATTTGTTTGAAAATTTAATCCTACGGGAAATTGAATCCGCAGCCCCATAGTTTGTTATTTAATTCAATTTCTTTCGAGATGAAGTCTCGTGTTATTATTATGGAGATCTGATATCGGCGGCTGGCTCCTTTTTCAATTCCGGCTTATCTATATTGAATCAGTCCCGGCGCCGCAGCCGGCCGTCCCCGAGGATGTGTCACGGACATGCCCGGATAAGGAATCGAACCGGCCCCGGAATAAAGGATCGAAGGCTTCGACGTTCAATCTACTTGCTACTTGTCAACTACACGACTACCTTTTTTTTCCCCAAATGCTCTTAATTCGATCTAAAATTTCCTGAGTTATGTTGGAATTGCTTCGAAAGCGGTTTTGGGTCTACACGTACACTCCAAAAAAATTGAACGGATTACCGCAAATTTATTTAAGAATATTTTGATCGTGTAACAATTCTAAATATAATTCATTCACAAACGGTACTGCACGCGAAATGTTTGGTTTTGCCTACACAAAGTTCACAAATAAGCATCCACTCATACTCGTATTATCAATTACATTACATTGGAGTGTTTTCTTTTGTGTATTTTATATTAAAAATTTAAATAATTAAGTCATCTTTAAAAAAAATACCAATTGCATAAAATATTTATAAAAAAACCAGTTTTGTATGATCATGTCAGTAATAACAAAAAGCTATTTTGAATTGAAAAGGTGTTTTTCTTTATTGTTGTGTATTAAATTGAAATTCACCGATAGTTAATTAGAAATTCAATATTTTTGACAGAGAGTACTTGGTGGAACTCCATTTTAATATTTTAAATAATAAGTAAAATACTAGAGTTGGTTTCGCCAACCTTTCACGTAGGCATTATCATACAGAGTTATCACTCTGTTATTGCTCATTATCACAGATAGTTAATAAATTGATCAGTAAAGATAAATACAACTTGCGTTCGTTGGAATGAGTGATTAGTTTGCAGTCTATTTTAATTTCGCTGCAAGTGGAATGAGATTCCCAGTTGGCACTTATTTCAATTAAACGGAGTTGAATGCTCCCCGCGTCCAGGGCGCGGCCGCGGCGGCTCCGGCGGGGCATTCCGGCGGAGCCTCCACCGGAAGTGGCAGCCGCTGCCCCTGGCCGGATATGCGACCTCCCAGCCGTCCACACTTTCATGCTAAAATTATTAATCAAAATGCTAATTCAAAATATAACGTAAGGGGAACCGTTCGTGTTTAATTGCTTATTATGAATTCATGATTTCTAAGAATTTCAAATTTTGCTAAATATTATTTTAAAAAATCCCCTTCATATTTATAATTATTAAGAATACACTTAAAACACACTAAAGGCGGAGTGGGTACTAGTACCCGTTTCGCGGACTGCTGTCTAAAAGCGGGGCGCGTATTAGTAGTACCTTTATGAATGTGTTTACTCTAAAAGCGGCAGAAGGTCATTTTACTATTACTCGTAATGTTTTTTATAGACTCGTCAACGTCACTTCTACCAATACTGTCCAGTGATTCTGAACAAAGTGACAATGAAGAAGTGGAGTGGTCAGAGAATGATAATCCTCCGATTATTGAACAATTTTTAGGACAAAGTGGTGTTGTTGTGATGCCAAGTAATCCGCAAAGTGTGTATGAAGTGGTTCAGCTTTTTATAGGAAACGATTTATTTGACTACATGCAAATCAAAGAGTGTATAGACTAGATTTCACACGTGCAATTTTACGCGAATTTTGCTTAGTCAATTTGGTTATTCGCTTAAAGTGTGTTTTAACAGCAATAACTTGTACTTATTTGAGATTAAAAAATAGATTGAAGAAACGCAGATATTCGCGATTTCTTCGAACACCGTCTAGTCCAGTCGTAATCGTTGGGCTGATCGTCTTCCCCGCCAGACGCTGAGCGCAGACGGTCCCTCACCCCAGGGCGGCGAGCCTCCTGTTCCGGGAAGGCCTCCCCTGCCCCACCCCAGACGACTCCACGCACAGCACCAGCTGAAGGCAGTGGCGCTTGTTGACTTCCCTTCTTCATTTCCAGCAATTCTTAAATAGACGTAATTTTATTTTGATTCTTCATCGGGTGTCTCTCCTCAGAGGAGGTTGGCGACCATCTTAATGAACATAAATTTATGCTGAATTTGTGTTCATGGTTTTCCAAGGGAAAAATAGTGTAGTGCGTCATTATTTGCGTCGTATTTCATTATTTTAATACTGAATTTAAATTAATGATCTTCAGCAGCCGTCGCGGAATAATGGCATTTCCACACAGCGGTACCAATAATCGGTTATTCAATTTTATAAATATTTTTGTAATACTCAAAAATCATATGAATGTAACTTCTTGGGGTATTGAATATGTATTTGTTTTTTTACAAAAACGGACTTGAGCCCGGAATCAGTATGCAAACGTGCTAATCACTAGATAACGAGGTGATACATACAATGCCCCCCTACCTACGGCATTAAATTCTAAATTGATAACTTTATTATTTTTAAATTGTTACTATTTTTAAACACGAAAAGTAAAATTAGATTTTATTATTTTAACCACACAGCTTACGGTTTAACATTGAATGTTCGGTTGTTTGGATTTCCCGCCGCCACTGGCCGAGAGCTTTCTGCAGACGGAAGGAATGTTTGAGGAAATTATACGGCGAAATTATCGAGATGCATCGAAATGTGCGTGGATCGAGAAAAAAGCGGATTTATATGTCTAGACTTAGCCTTCGGGTGGTGGTGAATTCCGCGACCTACCTGCTTAATTATGTCTAAAACTATCTTAGTATAAACCGTAGACGTTAAAAAAAACTTGAAAGGATAATTTAACAACTTCACAAAACCAACCCGTCCAGCCAAACAAAAATAAATAGGTATATTTAAATTCTTGAAAATTTATATAGAAAATACAAGTAAATTTTTTCTCTCAGTAGGTGGGTGCAACAGATTATCGACCGATCAAAAATCCGTATTCACACTTTCTTCTTGAAATAAACTCATTTCCGGCTTTAGCTCCGCACAAATTTGATGAAAAAATCCAATTTATTTTATTTTAGACTAGCACTTAGTATGCAACATAGATAAACCTCAAATGAATGCAAATAAAAAAATACTTCAAATGAAAAAGCTTTTTTGATAAATATGTCTAAATCACGTCATTATTTGCATCGAAAAATAATAAAACGCAAGTACACCAAGAAAGCACTTCATATTTAGTAGTAAAAATTTATTACTTGTTAGGCTGGTGATTTTTTACAATGTCGACCATTCCTCGTGCAAATAACGTCATGCAACTCTTCCCATACATTATTTATTTCTTAGATTATATAACCTTAACACGCTATCACCATCATGAATTTCGATGCATGTATTTAATATTTTTAGTTTATTCATTTATTTCATGAATACTACATTAATATTAGTCGTTGAAAAAAAAATCAAAAACCTATGTCTCTAAAACGTTAAATTTTTTAAATAGAAAATATATTACAAATAAATATAATTAAATTGCGATTTAGTCTTGCCATGCCCAGTTATGCGTTTTATTTTATTTAATGTTGTAAAAGTTTATTAATACAATCTTAACTTTACGCGATTTTGCTAATAACAAGGGGGTATAAACATTTTAAATCTATATTATATGATACATACTCATACCCGAATACTGCAAGTGTTATAAAGTGAATATCTGCAATTTTACCCTACGATAAAAGATCACCCAACTTATTATAATATACACTGTAATAATATGTTTTTTTAAGTATTGGTGTTAGTCTGGCCATTGAAATTGTTTGCCTAAGTGTATTAAATTATTTCGAGATACACCTCAGAACCCCAGACAGCTCAGCCACCCTTGTAGTACAATACATCGCGACGTTTCAATAGAGCCTTCCGGCGCCACGGGCAACGCAGAATAACCCCTAGAATTCAGTTCAAGTCTTGTACTATTTTTTTCTTCGCTTATCGAAGTATAAGTTCTGCAGACGACGGCCTGCGCCACTCGTTCCCAAACCATCCGCCATTTATTATTTTTTAATTATTCTTAAAAAAATGTCGCGTTGCAAAACAGAGCATTCTCTAAATGTAAGTATTTCAATTTTGGTTTGATAGTATTTCTAATATTGCTACAAAGTCTCGCGCTAGTCAGTGGAATCGGAGTTTTGAGAAAATTAAATATGTACTTAGACGTATAGAACTCGGGTTCAGTTGCATGGAATTGGATGCTATTGAAACTTTTATAGTAATTAAGTTTCTCGGCTATCAAAACCGAGCTGTCAAAATCGTCCCACAAATTGCGCAAAACTTTACTTCGAATATTAGTTTTACAAAAGGTTAGTCATAAATTTTGGATTCGGCATCATCGCTGCACAGGATACGACAACGACACAAAGTTAGTTAAGTTTTTGCGGTATCGATATGGTATTTTACATTTATTTCTAAATTTTCTATGTTCAAAATGTAACAAGATATCATCCGTCCTCGCGTCATGTCGGAAATCGACTCTCACCCGACGAAACTGAAGCGGGCGTCTTTCATTGCGGGCGGATTATCGTTAGCCTGACGAGCCGCTTAACGGAGTGTGGATAATTTATTTTCGTTCTGGACAGAACCTGTTTGACCGAGCAGATGGACCCCCGAACAAAAGGGAACTGATCCCGAGAGGCGCTCGCGAGGGGATGTCCCGATCCACTGTGCGCGGGACCCAACTCGCCTCGCACACCAAGCGAGTCCGGAATGTGGAGAGAGGAAAATAAGGCTGACAACCACGCGGAGGCTCGAGTTTGAGCGCTTTGTTCTTGTGCAAGTTTTTTTTTTTTTGTAGTATTGTGCATTGCACTTCGATTGCCTTTTGTGGGTTGTTTTTCATACGATGGGACCCCCACAAATAGCCGCAAGGAGCTAGAACCGTTCGGGTGAATATCAAAGCCTTCGCTGGTAAAGTAATATATTTGTAAATGAAGATTCCGGCAATGGAACTCGAACTAAACCTAGTTCTAGTTTATATATACCTCTTATCAATTACTTGATATGGACTTTGCGGATTGGCAGCTCATGAGGTGGTCACTTCAAAAACTTCCACTGTTTATTTGGTTTAGCAAGATATAAAATAAAATGTTGATTTATCCTAGAGTTTAAAACCATGCATTTAAAGCTTATCTATATTATTTTTCAGCAATCGATACCATTTCTAAGAGAAGCCTTCGTGTATTTATTTATCAATGGTGTTTATTACAGTAGCATGCCGTGAATGCACGTGCAGAGTGATGCCGCTTGGGAGAAAATAAAATAATAATTTTACTTAATACTTGGATATATATGGTAAAAGATAACCGATAGGACTCTTCCCTATTTCTAAGTCTATATGTTCTACAATTCAACAAATAATATCTTACCTCCCAAAATGTTATGTATATATTTTACTTTGATATATTCGTCTGGTAAACTTGTATATATAATTTTAATGATGACGTATTGTTATAATTTATTGATAATGATTAAGTACATTTTTTCAAATATTGAAAATTGATTAAATAAACTCTAAGATAAACGAAACCCACATCCCCAAGCTTACATGGCCGGTGCATTACCAATTATACCAACGAATCACTGGTACTAAGCAAGAATTTTTAACAATCATATCCTATGAGTGAAACAACGTACTTATTATTCCAATTAAATATTGTGTGACTTGCAGTACTAGACTTTTAACACAAAGTACTGAGTGAAATTTGTTATTCATGATGAGTTTAAAGTTTACAGTGTAGGTGTCCTCGAGCAGAATAATGACTGAGAGAGAAAATTTTGCTCAAGTGAGGACTGACCGACAATTTTTTATCGGCAAGAGCGATTCATCGATGCAATTTGGCGGTCGCCTGTCGGGCACGCGGCCGCGGGTGTAGTGCGCAGGGAGGCTGCTCGCCGTCCTTCTGGGAAGCGCCGGGCGGGCGTTGACCCGCGCCGCCCCTCGCGGCCCTCCCCGCGCCGCGCTGGTGCGTCTCCGGAGCCACTTCTTGGAAATGCGCGACGGCGAATTTGCGCCGCTTCCTGCCCTGCCGCCGAAATGACGACACCAAAGCTGCACGCTCACTGCGCTCGAATGAATAAAAAATCACTCTAAATTTTGTAAATAAAACTCATATCCGTCGATGGTGATGATGTCCTAGCGATATTTTGGATTCTGCTTTTGGATGATTAATTTCATGGGGCAAAAGAGCTCTCACTGTCAGTGAAATTTATTATGTGATTTCGAGTCTTGTGATTTTTGCTGTATTATATTATACTGTACTAGAAATGTAACCCGTCACAGAATGACGTATTCGATAAACGATGTAATAATGTTTGAACATATGTTTGGCTGACAAATAGATGAATATTTGATTTCATTTTGTACACATATATTTTGAATAACCGGATATTAATTTCGAAAGCAAAGCCATTCTTGGAAATATCACATTTCGTGTCACAAACAACGAATCACTTGCACTGCACTGTTCTTTATTAGATGCAGTCTTTATCACGTTCAATTGTGCTATTCTTTTTTAATTACGTTTGCTGTGGTTAGACGGTGTTATTTTTTTAGAAGGCATTTTAAGTTATTAATGATGTGATTAATAATTTCTAACGCAACCAAAAAATAAAATTGGTACTTGTGTCAAGCTGACAAACACTGGAAATTTGTTAGAAACATCATATTTTGTTTTTTTGTAAAAATTTGAAATTTGAAATTCTCGCTGTGAACAACAGAATCATATAATTCGTACATAAAGCATATTTGATAGTTTTATTTAATTAGTTTATGAATGAAAATATTATCCTATCGTCTTGAAATTCGGCACATAACTGCGTAAAATCTCACTAAACTTGCGTGCAAAAAATCAGCGTTGTATCTTTTAAGATATTCTATAGAGAACCTAAAAATGAAACATACACACACACCCACCCACACACAATGGATATTATTATAGTAGATTATAGAAAAGTGCCTAGTTGAAATTATCTGAACTCGGATTGCTCTCGCTCGCCTCTTGAAGGATACCCAAAAGTACCTGCGACTCGTTTTCTAATTTGTGAACTCCGATTAGGCGGGAATAATTTTGGCATTCCGTACCCCCTTCCCCCCACCCCCCTTCCCCCCACCCCCCTGCCCCGCCCCGCCCAACATTTCACTTCGCGGGGATCATTCTGAATTATCGCTTTTAATTTCACTCCCGCCACATAACTCGCGGCCCTCCTCGGCCTCATTATGAACGAGTGTAATCAACTTTCCGGTGATCTAAGTCTTACTTATTGCTTATTACCTTTTATAAAACTGAATAAATATTTTTTTTTTATTTAAGCTTTGAATTTTTATTTTTAAAGGTTCATTTTATTTACTTGTGATAATTTTGTCAAACAATAATTTTATTATTGGATATACAACGTAGCGAGTTTGCGAGGAAGTAAACAATGTGAGCTCAAACTCCAATCGTGGCATTCACGATTTAAAAGTATCAATCTACATCTACGTGTAAATATTCGTTAAATCCAATCTATAATGTTAAATATTATTCTAATTGCTAGAAAAAGTTATGCAATACTTGATATTTACTTTTGGTTAGCAGTACAGCGAACGTAAATTTCAAATCAAAATATCGGCTGTGTTTTACAGTAATACCCCGCTTTACGCGACCCCGTTATGCGCGGTTTCACTATAACGCGAATTTAAAATTTCGCGTTAAAATGCTTCGCATTACGCGAATTTCTTATTTTAAGAATGTGTATGAACATAATGTACTTCTCTTAACAATTAAAAACAGCGTTGGGTGTTATGAACGTATTTTGCAAGAACGTAAAATAAACGCTACCCAAAAGACAATAGATGCATTTTTCAGTAAAAATAACATGTAATACTGCATAAAGTGTTCTTAGAATTAATGTGATTGATGTGATTGACTATGTATGTATTTTTAATCGTAAACCCCGATATACGCGAATTTCACTTAACGCGATTTTTTCCGGAACGTATCCCTCGCGTAAAGCGGGGTATTACTGTATTTAGTTGCTCTTTCGCGATATCAAAATCTCGGACAGCGAGTCCAGCGCGCTGCGAGGGATCCATTCATTAGCGTCATCCCCATTCATGAATACTTCGGTGGCCTTTTATCGCCTCGGCCCAGGCCAATCGTATTTGACAAATTCGCCGGAAGCCACCGCTAGATTCTGGCATAAGAATCTCACAGGAGTCGTTATTTTTTCAGTGGATTTTTACCCCCGTGCGAAATAAATGTGTGTGTGGTAGAAATGCGGATTTATTTGAAATATTTTGGTGATTGTTGATGGTGGTTTTATGTTGGTCCGAGATGGCCCCGGGGCGGCGAGTGCAGCGGCAGGGCGAGGGTGATTCCATTAGCGGAGACAGTCGCCGGGCAGGGTGCGGCAGATCGCTCCATTGATTTTGTCGGAACATTCTGCATTGCGGGGGGAGAGGGGCGCGTCCCGCTTCCGGCTCCGCGGGAGTCACCCGCCCTGACCTCCTCCCCTGGCACCGCACGCCGACGCCCTTTTCGATGCTCAACTGCATTTTTTCAATAAAATATTTTATCGTGAGCCGTATGGGTTTTCAACGGAAAACTGTTCGACTCTCTCCGTTATTATTTCACATACAATTGTCTGTAATTGTTGCATTCTCGTGTGAAGGTTTTGATGCAAGTGCATGTTCTGAAAAAAATGCAATATCAGTACGAAATTTCTTCGTGAATCTTCCTGATGTTCCTCGTGAATGTTCCTTTATAATAACTAGGATGTCTTGCATTATATAAACTCAGTAAAATCGCTAAGTTTACACATAAGGCAAATATATAAATGACTCTGTGATCGCTCCCAAAGTTTGCTTACAGTCTTCCAAGATGCCCGCAAAGATATCCGAAATATTCGAATTTTGTTGTTTTCGTATTTAATTATAATTATTATTATTTGTTACAGGAATCTGAATTCTTGGGTTTCGTAGACGAGAGATGAAAGGCTGATATAATCTCTAAGAATAGTTAGAACATCATTTAGCCTAAAAATGGAGGAAGATGGACCGCTGTTGCCCCTGAAGACGTTCAGGAAGATACCCATCTATGTCGTGGAAGATCACAACGACGCCCTGCCTTTTATGTACAGGTGCATAGGCTCCAAGCACTTGCAAGTGTACAACAACGCCTTGATCCACCTGGACTCTCACCCTGACCTCCTCGTCTCTCGGGACCTGAAGGCGGACACGGTCCACAACAAGTACGAGCTCTTCGATTCGCTCAGCATAGAAAACTGGATACTTCCAGCCGCGTACGCCGGACACATCACCAAAATAGCGTGGGTCAAACCTCCTTGGGCCAAGCAAATGGACAACGGCGTGAAGCAATTCAAAATAGGCAAATCGAGAGACGACGGAAAAGTCAGAGTCGATAGCTTGGAATCTTATTTCTTGGCTGATGGTCTGTACCTGCCGGCTGAAAAGATGGACAATAGAAAAGACATCACTTTGGTTGTTTCCACCCTAGAAGATAATGAAGAGGACGACGCTGATGATGAGGAGGGTACCGGAGCGGGAGTGGTGGACACCATTACCAAATCGTTCAACGGACTCACGGAGTACATTTTGGACATAGACTTGGATTTCTTCAGCACGATGAACCCCTTTAAGGGGCTGTACGAGAAAAGCAACCTGTACGACAAGCTGAAGGAGCTGTACTACTTCACGCGGCCGTCCGTCGCCACTCAGGCCGGGCTGGAGGAGGCCATGGCCCGCCGCGGCAGGCAGCTGCAGGAGCTGCTGGCGCTGTTCTCGCACCTGGACAAGCACCGCAGCCTGGGCGACTGGCCGGGGGAGCGCAGCCAGACCTACCGCGAGGTACTCCGCCACTTGGCGATAGATTTAAATAATCATAATATTGACATTCAATATCATGGAAACACTTTTAAGATATATGTCAAATGTTCAAGCGAATATGTCATTGCTAACCTTATATACCTAGTCACATTCTTGAATTTCTGATTCATAGTTATCTTGATTGAACTAACTACGTCTTTGCAGAAATGTGCAACTAACTGAATGCAATATGTTGAAAACGCATGTACATCATAATTTCTGATCCGATAACCTTATAAACCGATAAATTGTTCTAACGGTCAATTTGACCGGTTGTGGTAGTAATAGGTATGGTATACTACAACCATAAGAGGGCTACTTTTTCAAAAATTCCGTTTTCATTCACCAACCCGGACACCAGAGGTCTCTAGCGTAGCTTTCAATTGGAAACTGAATGACAGTTCTAGTTGGACTAAGTTTTGTTATTTATGGTCAATTATCAAAGAAGAATTTTTTTTTTTAATATTTAATAAATTTATATTGTTGATTTTTCTTTTCAAATATTCAAAAAGGAATAAATATTTATAAACATTTTAAAATAATTATTGTCATATTTAACTTATTGAAATTATGCTATAAAGCCACATTTCCATGGGATTTTTTTGTAAACTTTGCGTGAATTCAGTAAAATTGCAATAAATCGACCACTACTTTACCTTTTTACAAAAAAAATTCCAAACAAGAAATATAAATATTCACACTGAAGTCAAAATCCGTTGTTGGAGGTTCCATATTTGAGTTTTTTGATCATTTTCTCGTACCTTTTGCGAAAAATCGAATGCACCAACCAAAAAAAATTAAATGCAAAAAGTTAGATAAATCCCTTCTTCCAAACGGAAGCTTTTTTTTATTTCTAATAAATACTCAATACTCTAAAAAAATCAGTTTTCAACATACAAAAATAAAGTGACATAATACATATATAAATATATATATATATATATGTATATATACACGCATATATATATATACATATATATATATACTTATATGTATGTATGTATATATATATATATATATATATTTATTTAGACATATGTATGTAAATTATAATAAAAAGGCCCAAATATATATAATGAAAACACACATCTCACCAAAAACATTTATTTATTATTAATTGAACAAATATATGACACTGGACAGAAATCTGAACATTATACAGGTTATTTCTTTTCTTCTTCATCCAGTGCCTCTCTTCATTGGAGGCTTAGTAATGTGCAATTGTCCTTGTACTTGAAAATACCATTCGTGGTGGACGTTTATAGTAATATTCTGTTTTTTATCTATTTTCCAAAATTTTAATTTTTTGTTGAGAATTGCTTCTTCAACACTTGTTCCCGATATTGATAGTGGATATTTTACTTCCACAATTTTATCACCACTAATTCCATCAGGTGTTGACGATCTATCAAAGGGACACAATTCTAAAAAAAGAAGGAATTTACTAACTGACAAGATGATTATTCACGACAGTTTTCTTATTTTTCCTCCAATCGATTGATTTACAAGACACTAGTAATATATAAAATAAATTTACTCGTTTCGCTTTTGGATTCTTAGTATGTATATGAAAGCGAGTATTTTCTTGGCATTTTGAATTTTGTCACAAACTGTCCGTCGCCACTGTACATGCAATTATGAATTTTTAGGTTAGACTTCGTTATGATCTCACGACCAATGACTGTTAGACCAGGCATCCTCAACCTCCAGCCCGAAACACGTATTCCAAAGTGAAATATGCAAGAAATGTATATAGAAATCGACTTACTGATTCTCACCTTGATAACGTATTGAGAGTAGTGTGTAGCAATTATAAACCCGATTTTTCTAAAATAAAAAAGTTTTATCTCAATATCACACTAAATTTGAAATAGGCGTTTGGATATATTTAGGTTTTAAAGATTAAGATTTAATACATGGGAAATAAGTGTAAAACCAAGTCCCCACTAACTAATTGCCTGAAAAAAGCCATTACTCAAAAATATTGCATGTGTGACTTGTAAGAAAAAAAATGTTGAGTATCACTGGGTCGGGTATTACGGTCGCAAATGCTCCTGTGTCGAAATTGTCATTTGTACAAAGTAGCTATGTTGCCAAATTGACATCTTAGAGAGAGACATGCTTTCAATGCAATGTTGCCAATACTAACAACGACAAACGAGCACAGTAGCCTAAGCTGTCATCTGCTCCGTTCTCTATGGATCAAGCATGGCTGACACGTCACAAATATTCTAAGTAGATTTTTAAATAAAATACATTTTTGTATTTTACTCGCAAAATACGCACAAATTTAATACAATTAATGTTTAAAAAGTGACATGATGAGCTTAAATATCTTTTTTAATAGATGTCAAGCCTTGTACAGCGATAAATCAACCAATAACGATTTTTAAATACCGAGAAACGAATTGGCGTCATGCTCGCTTGGAGGCTATCTCCGTTCTGACAGAAATAGAGGGCCGTTTTACCTGGAGAAATCGTGTCATTTGATTTATTTAATTCTTAGTTTATTATTCTATTGATAGAGTTGATTTTCTTACAGAGTATTAAAAAAATATTAAATTATATTTATCTATTTTTTATTATTTAATTAACGTCCATTTTCAGGGTAAAATAAAATCTTGAAGATGTTGAAAAATTGGATAAAATGACGACTTTTTAAAACCAAAGTTTGATAAAGATTTTTTTTTTTTAATTTTTAAATTAATAAGGCGCACATGGTTTATATTTAATCTTTTAATTCCAATTGAAAAAAAGACTTTTAAATGTTAAGGATTCTTGGAAAATGTACCGGACGAATCTCACAATTCCTACACTTCAATCGGAAAAACACACATTTATCATATTAATAGTAAATTTATAAGGAATAAAAATATATTGTGTTCGGAAGAAAGAATGTATCTAACTTTTTGCATTAAAATTTTTTTGATTAGTGCAGTCGATTTTTCGCAAAATCGACCTGAAAATGATCAAAAAAACTCGAGAAGTGGGACTTGGCCCATAACTCAAAAAATACACGATAGAAGAAAAAAAAATAGGATATTACTTGTATTCAATAAATAGAAAAAGTCATGAAGTCAAATGTGCAAAAAATATAAAATTATATACGCATTTTCTATACCAGAGTACCCAACCGGTCAAATTGACCGGTGTGGTATGTTTAATGTTAATTGGATGTTTTTCAACTGCATGTGGTTGTGTGCCAGGTGTGCGAGCTGGCCCGCAGCGTCCGCCGCCACTACCAGGACCGCGACGTGGACTGGCTGGCGGTGCATGACGCGGGCTGCACGTGCGACGACTCGGAGCTGCCCAACCACGTGTCCAGCGCGGAGGAGTTCCGGGCCTTCGTGGGCGGCGCGTTCCGGCGCCTGCTGGGAGCGCTGCCGCCTCCCACGGCCGTGACCGTGGCGCGCTCCTCCAAGGACGACTACTGCCCGCCCGAGCAGGTGGACGAGATCCAGGCGCTCGTGCTGCAGGAGCTGCGCCAGCTCTGGAACATGGACGAGCCCATCCTGCGCTACCTCATCGAGGACGACTAGCAGGATGACATGGAGTCGGAGCTCATGGGGCGGGGACTCTGCTAGGTGTCCGCCGCCTGAGCTCGACTCCGGCACTCTGCATTTATTTCGTAATAAAATTAGTGATTATTTGAAAACGAGTGATTTTTAATCAAAGGGATTTAAAAATATACACGGTGTTTCAAACATTATGGTATTACCGAGAAAAGTATAACTGAGTTGGTACTGAATCTTATCCCAATTGTTTTTTTTAAATGTATTCGTAATCTTATTGAATTAATTTTTAAACTCTAGGAAAACAAATATTTAAAAAGCTGTAAATATATTTTTATTATATTAGTTTTTAAACAAATTATGATGTCATAATTCAAGGTATTAGGAGATTTAACTCGTTTGGGGCTTCTGCGGTTGAAGCCAACTGGGTTCCGTCAATATTATCGTAAGCGTAATATTATCTTCGTCAGAAACGATCAAGTTGCCGTATCGTATCCCCAGCTGCCGGTTCGGAGAAGCGTCGTATTCACCGGTGCTTCTCGTAGGCCAGGCTCGGAAACTCAATCGTCTGGACTATAATTCATACACAACAGTGGCGCGCAGGGAATTTAATACCTTAATGCTAAATATATACAATGAATTACTTTTACTATCACTATTTGCTTCAAAGATAACACCAAAAGAACTATTATAGTACTGTGCGTTGTAAACTTGCATGAAAAAACGAATTATTTATTTTATAAACATCACGCCATCACAACAATGTGAACATTTCAGGTAATACTATATTTTTTTAACCACCTTGTATATAAATATGAAAAAATAAGTTGATATGTTTTCGCAGTTTTTTTATTACCTTTTTTTTTTCATAATTTATTGCGGTAAAGACTGGTAACGGTGCTAAGAGAGGTTGGATCGGGATCGATGAAGATATTGTATAAACAAAACGAATAGACGGTTTCATATAAATTTGAATATTTTGAGTGAATTGCACGAATAAAAACGCTCGTAAGTTACGTCGCTTTATATTCTTTTGTTGTTTATAACAATAGCATGTTTACAAACTTTATTAGCAGTGGTTCCCAATATCAGCAGCTAATTGGCTCGGTCAGTGTTAAACCTGTAATTGTAGATTAGTCCATAATATTTATGTCATATTCAAATATCAAAATACATTAAAAACTCGATTATTCGCCTGTCATATATCCCGAATTTTAATTATCACCTTAAACAAAATATTTTATATACGACTTTTTATAAGAACAAAAAAATGAAAAAAAAAATCTTTGTAACTTTTTAAGAAGCTGCATATTTCACAGTATTTTTTTTTAATTAGTCCCACAAATATGACATGCTCTTCTTTGTTTCCTTCGTTTCATTCAACGCATAAAACTGTATGCAGGAGTGTTTATTCCGGATAATCGAGTTAATACTGTATTTATTACTGTCGTGCTGTCAACATATAATAAATAGAAAGTGAAACGAATATAGGTTTCCCCATTTTCAAATACATTAGATGAAATTATAACTTCTTTCACAATTGTAATACGTAGTATCGGTGTTTTATCATATCCTATTGATGTTTAGATAAAAAAAACATAGTAAACATACTTTTATTTTCTACTTTATTATGTGAGTCAAATAAAAAATCCACTGCTTTAAAGAATCTCCTATATTGATGTACCAATTTAAAATAAACGAATGTGTCAAAACCAAATCATTTTACTTTTATTCGTGTTGTTGATGTTACGTTCATCGTTGATTAAGAAAGTGCTGTTTTCATCGATTAGTTCATCTTGATGATGCCTCAGTTGCGTTTGGCCGCTTCACCACATGCTTGAAACACAAGTTTGAAAATGATATAATTTTCACAATAATATGATATTTTAACATAATTTTTAATGATATTAAAATACATGTAAATTTAAAAAAATGTTTGAGCTCTTAAGTGTTATCGATCATAATCTTTTTAGATAATACCATGGATTTCGAAGCATCGCGTATAAAGCGATAGCAACGGCGTCCGAGCAGTTTGAAGTGTTGTGTTTACTTCTTCAATTACCGGCGCCGGGCAGGTGTTCTGCGACACTACCAGGTAACGTGTCAGCTGCTCGTTGCTTCCCTCCACAGATTCTACGAAATCCGGCTTAGCGAACACCTTTCAGTTTATCGGCTATGTTTTTAGGATGTTAGTAACAAATGCTTTTAAAATGGCAAAATGTTAGCACGGAACGGTCCATTTATAAAACAAAACTTTGTCAAATTAAAAATATTTTTTAAAAAGATTTTGCTATGCAGTATAGTGCTAAATGCGTTTTATAGGTATGCCCCCCTTTTTTAGATGGTATGAGGGTAGAATATAATTTGATTCGCTATCAAAGAAAAGAAACAGCAATAAATGATAAAATTTTACTGTCAAAAGTTAAACACATTTTTATTTTTCCCTATGATGTTTGCAATATCGGAAATTGTTTTGTGCAACACGTTGCAGATTAAGAGAATAACTTTGAGTTGTTTCATTGAATTGTTATTCAACAAAAAATTATGATTTTTGTCAACAAATGACGCAAAAAGAAATCTATGAAACAATGAAAATATAAATGAATAATAAAACATATTTAATAAAAAATCTACATAAGATGAATATTGTATTATTCGCGGCCATTGCTATGGTCTCAAATCAGAAAGTGCCTTTTTCCGAATTTAAGCTCTGCTAAATGGTTATACATAAGAAATGATATTTTTACCCTAAATCGCGTAAGTAACAAGATAAAGCGCTGTTTAATTAACAGTAAATTTATTTTATAATAAAAATTAGATCGCACTTCCATCGCGTAACTAATGCTGTCCACTAGTAAAGAATACAACAGCCGCCAATGCAACATGATGCATCTCTTAAATTAGAAAATAATTACTTTAATGACATTTCTCGTGGCCGCGAGACGCTGAAGAGACCCAAACACAAACAAAAACACTCAGCAATCATCGGGCAATCACAAGCCACTAATTTGTTTTAGATGTCTTCAGCAGCCAGCGAGCTGCAATGCGTGCAGCGGGGAATCATACTTAATAATAAATATATAATTATTTTAATAATACTGCCGACGAAATTAAATAAACACAAAAAATAACAATACAATGTGAGTAGCCTTTCTATCGTAATATATTTTTAATTTAATTTAAAACCAGCTGGCGTACTCGGCGTAGTATTTTTTTTAACAATGTGAAACATGCAATGTCAACGCGATCGACTTGGTCGAGCTCAGCAGCTCCGGCGGAGACGACTGTCGTCCAGCTGGACGAGAATCGAAACAAGATCTCGACTATAGCAAGAAAATAAAAATCATTAAAAAAAATCATAATTGAAACATACAATATAAGCAGAAATGCTAAATTATTTAATGTTTGAAAATTTTTCTACCGAATTTTCGTTATTATTAATATAGTGTATAGTTTCATGGCTACTGATTTTTAATGATAATTTATGAATACTATATGCGTTTGATTTATTGTATATTTATAAAGAGATAAATACCTATAGATATTACCCAATGTGTGTTTTCTCGGAATGATGATAATGGCAGTGTGCTAATCTTGAACTTTCTCACGCAACTTGATTTATGACACAAACAATAATAAGAGTCAAACTTTTACTCATAATACTTAAAACGAATTTATGCATCCTGAGAAGGTAACAAAAGTAGCAGGTAAAGAAAAAAAAACAACTAGGATATTTTAATTATTCCAATAATTTTGCTTTCATCTATTGTGCGCTTTATGAACAATTATTACAAATTTTTGAACAATATTGCTTTGTTCTGTGGATTCTTTCATGGCACTAGACCTTGCGGCCCACCGTTTAGGAGCCTGGGACAGATTCGTAGAAATGCTTAAGAAAGACGTAAATCATAAAAACTACTACCTGGGTGTAGGCCAGAGCAACCTCTCCGGGTATTATTGTCACATTCCGGGATGAAGATGGACTGCCTTGGATGGCAACATAGCACATTATTTACATTTTAAATTTTGTTTCCTACCTATTATTTATTATTTTATATTTTACACATTTTTAAATAGTATGGAGACATTTTTATTTGCGTAATAATTTTTCTAGATTCAAACATGCTATCTTGCTATCATATTTAAAAAAAACTACACTTTTATAAATTTGAAACACTTATATTATTTAACGCTTCCTTTGTGACGAAGCGGCAAGAAATACACATACATCCCAATATTTTACCACTATTAAACCTCCTTTTAACCCAATTGAAAGTGTTTGACTACCCATTTTACTGTCTAAATTAAAAATAGATTTTTTAGATTTATATTAAAATAAACATTTGGTAATACCCGTAATTTTTATGTTTGGACGCAACTAGATTCGTCAATATGCTAAGTAGGCACCTTCGAGCTTAAAAAGAGTTTATATCAATTAATTAACTCACTTCTGAAGGCAGATATTTATTTGTATCTATTTGATGTTTTAAAGAAAATAATTTTAATATTCTAGGTAAAATATAAATAAACGTTATTTCATTTATACGTATTTGATTACTCAAAATAAAATAACACAATAAAAACAATACATATATTCAACGAGTAAAATATTACTATTGCAATGAATATTGTTTAGTTGCGATTATTAATTTTATTGTTATTATTTACG
Source organism: Atopsyche davidsoni (assembly GCA_022113835.1). Lineage (NCBI taxonomy): Eukaryota > Metazoa > Arthropoda > Insecta > Trichoptera > Hydrobiosidae > Atopsyche > Atopsyche davidsoni. The sequence goes on along the minus strand of JAILWY010000009.1, from coordinate 16,145,362 downwards.
TTTATTCGAGACGAGGTCTCTGCACGCGGCGCTTATTTAGTTTTGGCAAGCGGCGCATCCTGCACTGAAAAAAAACAACAAGCCTCCCTACCTGCACCGACTCGAAATTAATGATGGGAGCGACCTTGAACGTCTCGCATTGGACACAGCAAGGAGCCCTTACGCGATTATGGAATGGAAAAAAAAAACATCCCTCATATTGCAAGGCAACAAACAAAAAATAAATCCTCAAAAAAAATAAAGCCCGGGACGGCGGCCGATACAAAGCTTCTGAAATTTTGATTTACGAAAACAATAGGAAACGTCCTGTCTAATGCATCGTCCGAGTTGCCACGTTTTTTTTGTTTTTTTTTTTGTTTACTTTTTTGTAATTTAGATACACTTACTTACGCATACGATGCGAAAAATCGAGGCGTTCTAAATATGGCTTTATAGGAGGTTATAGGGTTGACCACGACACAAACGAAAGTCTTCCACAGAACTCTTGAAGAAGGAAAAAAAACGTAAGGTATCCTGTATTGGCCATATTTGTCGAAATATCAAATAAAGCCATTTCCTAGTCCAGGGAAAAATTTAAGGAAAAAGAGGTATTGGAAAGAGAATGCGGATTCGGAATTTGCGCCAGTGGCTGGAAGTCGGGAGTGCGGGAACCAAATTAGTAATTCTGGCTCAGAATATGTTTAATGAGATGGTTCCCAACCTCCTCTGAGGAGAGGGACTTGAAGAAGAGTATAGAAATGATTTTTTTTCTTTTTTACAAGATAAAAAGGATCCATATACAGATATTTAAACAACGAAAAAATCGCTGTATTTTTATATTTATATTTTATTTGAGGAGTGACACCCACTTTCTGCTTATGGTTTATTACAAAATTTTTAAGATGACTTGTGTCTTTAATATATATCAATACTAATGGAATTCATACTAATTAAATAATATAACATAATTAAGCATTCATCCAATCTGTACGACTTATCTAACTTCGTTTTCAACATTTACCAAACGCTTGTAAACAAAAAAACGATGAAGAGATAAAACGTCAGTTCCTTGGTTTCATGTCTCTCTGCCCAGGGCGCTAAGCTTTTATATTAAATTCTCATCTCTACCATTTTTATAGGTTTTCAATATGATGAAACCATTATATATCAAAGATTCGACTCTCAAGATGTCATGTCAGATGTAATTGCACCTTTCGAGTGATTGGACGACACATGACCTGAAAACCAACGGAAGACAATAAGCTTGATTTGTGCACCGACAGGGAGATCGCTCACGGCGGCTGCTGCTCGGACAGGCAATTGATAATTGATTCATCATCACGAGTATTATTAGCATCATTATTAGGAGTGAAGTCACAGAAGAGCTCCTGCCAGAGATGTGCTCGGGACGCTGCTGGGAGTCAGTAGCGTGTCGTGGCGTCAGCGACATGTCAAAGCTGTTTTTTTTATAAAGATAAATGACATCATCTGTGAAAAATCCCGTGTAAATCGTAAATAATGAAGCTTGAGGTTACAGATATATAGACAGGACTTTAGATGTTTCAGAAGCTTAGAGCTGTAATTTCTAAAAAACTCTTTTTTCTCTGCCTGGGCGCTGATGTAAAATTTGATGGTTGTTGTAAATCGCAGTTGAAATGCTTCCTTTTAATTTTTTTTGTTAGTTTTAAATAGATCAACAACCTAATAGAATAGTAAATGTTATGTGACCGGATTCTGCTTACAATGAATAAACATATAATCAGCAGCAACCTGCTTACCTTGTTTAATTTCCCCAAAACACAAAAAAAATAACATTAGGGGAAGTAAACAGTCAACATTCTGTCGTCATGAGAAAAAAGTCAATTTAACAAAAAATATGTTTAAAGGACTAGGGACAACATATAATCAAAATTATTGTTTGTTAATATAATTCGTTCAAAATTACATGAAATATGTGACAGGAACTTGGGTTATTATTGACAAACAAAAAAGCAAATTATTATAGTCACAATATACAAATAAAAAATAGATGATTTTTTGGGAAGTGTTTTAATAAACCACACTGAAGTGCTGCGACGTTCTGTGGGAATAATATTCACCGGAATCGCATTTTATTCAGTTCGGATATTTAATCAGGATAGAATTATATATTCTACAGTTAAAAATACGAGTTTCCAGACATAAATTATATAAATATAAATTATATTTCAAATGTTTTTTTTTAAAATAATCTTACTATCGCATGTCAGTTAAAACATTATTATATTCAACAAGTAGTAATTATGAATTACTTTATTTCATTGAATATATCTTAGTAGTTTTGAAAGCTTTAAATATGTATAAAATACTGACAAAAATCTTCTGGTGGTATTTTTTTTATATCAATATCCATTTCAATACAATGAAATGAATTTAATACGATTTATAAAATGACAGTAAAACTTTTAGTCGCCCTGGAAGAAAATTCACACATCAAAAAATCTGATAGCTTTTTTCTTTGGGTATTTATTTTATTTCAGGAGACTCAGAACTATTTGTATTGAACTGTGTATTGGTATCATTATACAATGTTCAATAGTATATTTCAGAATATATTGATAATAATTGAACGTCATAATATATGTACACGATTGCTTTTGAATTGAATAACCTTCAGTTCAAGAAGTTTGCACGGCCACTGAGCAGCGAGCGATCGCCGACACGAGTCAGAGCCATGAGCATAACTTATTATAAAATTAAATTAGTTCGACAGGCATTTAATTCCAATTTTCTAATTCCCACTTGTCCCCAGAGGTCAGCGGCGCTCTTCACCGGGGCGATTCACCTACATCATTTTCAATATAATATTAAATAATAATATTAAACAAACAAACTGATTCTTAGTATATTTTTATAAACAGATGCAGATGATTTCTCCGTGTAGAACTGAAATAAAGTATTAATAAAAAAAACTGCGGTGTAGAAGGTTCCGGAGATCCACTACGCTGTTCTTCCTAAGAAAACTGTGAACACTGGTTTAGCATAAATATATGTTGAGTGAGATGGTCGCCAACCTCCTCTGAGGAGAGACACTTGAAGAAGAAGATCAAAAAAAATAGACACCTACATAGAAAAAATGTATCTAATGGCAACATGTACGACCGTTTATTAAAAATTTATTTTATTTTATTTCGTTAAAAATAAGTTTAAATTTGTTAAGGTATATCTGAAACACCTAGTGCTCTATGCATGTTTTAACAACAAACCAACGCCAGGTAGATTAATAAAGTCAGAAGTGTTTTTTAAATTAAAATATTTGATTCGTGTGAAGTGTTACAAATCGCGACGAAAAACACAAATCACATTCGATAACGGTGAATTAATAGGAAATCTTGGAGCTGTATAATCCTCGGCGCTCGATCAACTTCTTATTTATTTGTAAAATGTATTTGATAGATAAGATAAAGCGCTGATTCAGGCACCGGCGACTTATCGTTTACTTTTCGGATAGTGGAACTTCGCTAAACAAAAATGCACGATTTTATAATTTTTAATGTAGAATAATAATAATATAGTTTTATGCATGCAGACTATTAGTGGACAAGAGGGGGAGGTCTAGTGAGGTCCTGACGTGATCCAGGAGATATTTTATTGATGTTAATGTTCTGCGATTCAATGACTATCGACGAGTTATTTTTTTACTTCTGTTCAAATTAAAAATCCAAAGTAAATTCCGAATACTTTTCAGTCGCAATTGCTTTTCATTGATGGCCTATCTGCCTTGTCCCTGCGGTTTTTACTCTTACAGAGCAGTGCAGTTTTCTCTTTTATATTGCAGATTTGACAGAGATATCACTAAAATGCAATAGTCGGTATACGGTCGCCACTTCAAAGGGTATACAAGCATAAAATATTTGCAGTGGAATACAACCCTTCATGACACTCAGTATAAGAAAAACAAGATCAATAATGCTCCCCGAAAGAAAGCGTTTTGTTGTTTATATATTTGATTTTTTTTTCTCAAGAAGAGTAAGTAAAGAAGACGAATTTATTATTATCAAAAGTGAGAATTTCCTATTTTTTCATCGCTGCTTATTTCTTGCCTTGAGAGCGGCCAACTCGCAGTTTGTAGCTCAATATTCCGGCACTCGTACATTATGGGCGACGCGGCCGGAGAGGGACGGAGAGGGACGCACATAGGACCTGCCAGGATGTCAGAAAGAGACTAATGATTTTTTTACGATCTTCACGCCCGCAGGAAAACCGCTGATGGGGTGACCATCTCGGTAAATTATTATTCATGTCATGTATTAGTAATGCTGCTGTACACCCCCCGATATAAATAGCTACTTTTGCAGATCTCGCACACATTTTGTGTGGCGGCATCAATATGTATTCAGAAATATACAGACTGGTATACGGTTTTTTCACGAAGAATGGTTTTATTTGTAGCACGAATGACTGAATAGCGAGAATAATTTTTAAATTCTTAGTATGAAAGTTATAAAAGAAAGCATTCAGAAAATTATATTATAGATATAAAAGCCAACTCTAAAAAGTATTTTCGTTATTTCCTGACTATTGAGCTGCTCAAATTTAATAGTACTTTTGAATGTTTATAGTCAGAAGCTAGGTGCCTTAAAAAAATGTTTTTTTAATAAATGATGCAATTCGTTCACAATTCATATTCAAAATATTGCATTTAATAGCTATGGAAATAAAAATATATTAATTTTATGTGAGATAACCTCAGCTAATTGAAAGATTAGTTTTCATGAGCCCCGATGGTCGCCGCAGCATTTCCGAGCCGGTCCTGAATAATTGCTTTTCCACTTTCCATCCGCGTCGAGCACTCTATTGTTGGGATCGGAGGCCATCGCCATTTGCATTCAAAGTGAAAAAGAGAGCGGGGAGGGTCACTAACGTAATTGGCCATTTTCCAGTCAAACGGACGCTCCCGATCGTTTGTTTTTTAGTCACGAAATGTCGGAATTTATGCCTTCTAATAGTCACCTGCCCAGTGGGTAAACTCAACTCGCCCGGAAAATGCACGGTAATCCCTACATCAATGCAACTCTTGCTTTTGACGGTTAAAGCAAACAATCAGATTTTATCATTTTAATTTTTTTACGGTGCTGGAAGCTGCTGCTCCATTAGCTGGGGTTGTTCATGTTTGTAACTTGATATCTCGAGAGGTTACAAAATAACAAGTTGAAATTATCATATCTACTGTGCAAAGTGAAAAACCTCAAAATCGCAGAGAAACGATTGACAAAAACCTCAACTGGTCGCGGCGTACCGTCAGCTTGTAATAAAGTGGTAAAAGGCAGAAAAAAGCGGTACAAATCTGAATTGCCAAACCGCCATGGAGGTGTCCCCTGAAATCATGGAGCAGCTTCACCATGGGGGCGTTGAACCTCAGGTTGCCTACGCTTCGTGCGTCTGGGCAGACAGAGCTGGACGCACAGCGACGAAAGTTTGGGCTTAACTTTTTTTAAATAAGGTTAAGGTAAATTTAGTCATTGGGCTCTGCGATCATCTATTTAAAAAATTATACATCCCGGCGCGATGGCTCTTCAACGCCCGATGGGTTGCCTATGGACCAGGCGGCAAGCTCGGCCAACTTCACACCAGGTTTTTTAAAAAAATTTGCACCGCACAACACAACGCCAGAACAGCTTTGATTGTCCAACGATCAGTCAAACCAAAACAATGACATTTAATTTATAACCAAAATATGTATGCACTCGTACGACCGTCTGAGTCTCATTCGCTTGAAAAAAGAGATAAAAAACATACAATTAAGAATAACAGCAAACACACACTTAACAGATCCAAACTTCAATACTTAATATTCTAATATACTGTTCGTTAGCGAGTGAGGGTTTATTCTCAAAGAATTTTCCTATCGTGTTTTTTTTACTTTGTATTTTTATTTACTTTTGAATCGGAACCTGTAAAAAAAGTAAGCATTGATGTTGAATATCATAAATAAGTATTGTGAACTTACGTCGGCTGCATTACGATGCAATAGTTATATTATTATTTTCTTTTATTTATAGTAATGCGCATTATTATATTCAGTTGGTGTTATCTCTTATAAATTTAGAACTAGAAAATAATTATCGTAGTGGAGTAATAAAGCAAGATGAGTGAGCATGTTCCTGTTTGCGCTCTCGGCCGCAGAGCGATTAGGACCGCGAATATTAATTCACAACAAAAAATGTGGATTCTTCGCCAACCAGTTTGGAATTTTTAGAATATCTGTTATTATTTACTGTTTCAAAACAACTTCTTATGAGCAGTTTTTTTAAGTCAACATTCTAACGCAATAATAAAGCGAGTACATTTAACAGAGGGAAGTTGGCGAAGAAAAAAATAAAAAATGGAGAAAAATCACGAGCAGAAGCTCATCGCGCAGCATTTAATGACAGTTTAAAATAAACTTAAGCTAAAGCGTCCTAGATTATTCAAGAGAAATTTGACGAATTAATCTTAAAATACACCAGGCGTCCAGCCCATCCTCGGGACTTAACTTGGGGCAGCTTTCACCTGTTTCCGAGCTTGCAACAGCACTCTGGTTGATGGTGGTTACCTTTTTAATACGTCTATTCTAAAAGAGCACTTGCCGGACGCTAGTGCTAACAATAAAATCGATTTTTTGTTTACAAAAAAAGTTAGTAATAATATTTTTCGTAAGGCTGATCAAATGACCCTCGGGTGTACCGACAACAGACGAGCCAAAAGCAAAAGTGGTTTTCAAGGACACGCCAGGTGAATTCGCATTGCAGTTACAATAGGTGGTTCCGGATTTTTTATAGCCACACCCAGACGGGCATTATCATCTTCGGCTGGAACCGGAGGCCGCGGAAAAGAAACTGCGCGGGTTTCGAATGAACAGAACCGCAAGATAGCCCCGATCTCGATATGCGGCAGGCAGTCGACAAGCGAAGATGGAGAAGCGGAATAAGAGTAGAACCCCCCAGAACGTCTGTTCGCATCTACGAAAAACAGACTCAGCATTTCAATGTGCTCCTCTCCTCGAGAAATCGAAAGAGCGTGCCGATTCAGCGTTTCTCACGATGCAATCGCTTATCTATGAATTCTCATTTCAGCTTAAATTTATATAATGAAAGAAACCGGTATGATGCAGTATTTTTTTTAACCGGTGAAAAATCCTATTGTGATTCCGTATTTCAACTTTGAGATGTTTGAATATATTTGATTAAAAATTTGTTTACTAAAAATCAAACTCAGTGATTAAATGAGAATATACGCAGAAAAACAGATAACAGCTAGATTCGAGCCGCAGAGCCGAGCGCCCATCGTCCGGCATCACAATAAATCATAATCTCCAGCGCGTTGGTATCAATTACCCAAAGAACGGCGAGGAATGTCGCCACCTCCGATGAAAGGGGCCGCCGCGAGTATTACAACTCGGCGTAAAATCACAAAAACATATTTGCTTTGATCGACGAGTCGCCGTAGATTAGCAGCGACCGTTGTGTTCGTGAAATTCATTGATATTCAAAGTCACGCGGGTTCAGAGGTCGCTTTTGTGTTATAAAGCGTCGCGTGATAGTCGGACCGGACTTCGTCACTCGCCGGTTCCTGTCGAGGCGGAGACTTCACCGGCTGCTGCTCCATCGCAGCACCCGCACAGCATTGACACTTCTATCGCAATATACTTTTACAAGTATTTAAAATTTTAAATATTTTTTCACTCCACAAGGTGAAGTGACGTTTCAACTGCTTATATACAAGCAACTGTTTTCCTTCCTACGAATCGACCTGAAAATTTATTGCAGGATCATCGACAGCGCGCAATCCGCATTTCAACTGTGTACCCCGCTTTACGCGAGGGATACGTTCCGTAATAAATCGCGTTACGTGAAATTCGCGTATATCAGGGTTTACGATTAAACATACATACATAGTCAAAACTTAATACAAAAAAATATGAATCATTTGAATCAATCACTTCTAAGAACACTTTATGCAGTATTACATGTTATATTTACTGAAAAATACATGTATTGTCTTTTGGGTAGCGTTTTTTTAACGTTCTTGTAAAATACGTTCATAACACCCAACGCTGTTTTTAATTGTTAAGAGAAGTCAATTACTACATTATGTTCATACACATTCTTAAATAAGAAATTCGCGTAATGCGAGGCATTTTAACGCGAAATTTGAAATTCGCGTTATAGTGAAACCGCGCATAACGCGGTCACGTAAAGCGGAGTATTACTGTATTTATTACTTTAAAAAAGTTTTTAACAGCCGTTAGTGAAAATATACGTTTTTAGAAAATCTTACAAAAATCGACTGGTTTTTTTGTAAGAGTATTTCAGTTACAAGCGATATAACGTATTAACAGTTTTTGCTGCTGTAAGAGCAGGCAGAAGTTTTAGCGGATAAATCTGTAACTGTTGCTAGTTACGAGGAAAACTTGTCTGCGAGGTACAACCGTACTTTTTATATTTTATTCGCCGTTGAGTGATATGATGCCGCATCTGCTGCGTCCGATAAAATATTTTACTACCTTTTCGAGAATTAGAAAATATTATAGTAAGGTTCACTGTACTTGCAAAAATACCTAGTTATTTTTGTATTATTCTACACGTGAAGAGAAGACATTTCAGATTTTTATTATTTTATTGATATGTATATTTAAAAAAAATATATAATTGGTTATAGGGAGGGCCAAAAATACATACATGAAAAGACTTATGACATCTCGAGGAGTGAGCCTCGATGTTGCTTTACAAGAGGACGGCGACATTATCTATAACGCTGGGAGTTTATAAGAATTTATAGAATTTAAAATAAAGGCAGTCAAAGTTTTAAAGACTATTTTATTTATTTAAACCGATAAAAAAATAGCAAACTTAACTAGAAGTAATGGTGGTTTATTGTTTATTTCTCCACTAATGGTTTTTTCTGCACTGTACATCTCAACCATAAAACTCTATTTTAATTAATTTTATGACATGATTTTTACATTATGCCAGGTGTAAAAAAACACTTCGCACCGAGGATTCGAAAATTGACCGTTTCTTATTGCTAGGTTATTTTTTTTTAAAATTATTGGCGTCTTTTTAATGGATGCCTATTGTTTTGATGTGCATATGGGAGATATAATTTGGGATAACTGAAATTGATGCATTCCAAAATGTATGCAATCAATTCCACTTAGAAAGAGCTCGAGGGACTCAGTGAAAAAAAGAGTCTATTGAAAGTTTTAATGCTTTATAGAGCAAAAATATAATAATATTAAAAAAAATTGGCTCGAGCTGTGTTCCGAAGTTCGGCCATCGAGTCGGGCCGCGGCGATATCGCATCTCGCGCCATTGGCAATAACAAGGAAAATTACAATAATTGATTTGTCATTATAAAGGTCATTAATTTATCTGTTTGCATATTCCGGTATGACCCGCAGTGTTTGTGACAATACTTTTTGCCTTTAATTGATTTATCCCCGGCCGCCTCTCGCACAGCGACCTTTGTATCTCTCGCAGAGGAGTCAATAATTATTGACCTCTATTGATTGCTTAAATTACCAGCCGAGTCATTGGAATATGCTCCAATTGTTGTATATTGCATGGGCCGATCGCGGACGCAATTGCCGTCCCACGCCCCGAGCCGGCGGGGCTGACTCTGACCACTCACCAGAGGACCACCGACCAGAGGACCACCGACCAGAAGACCACTGACCACAGAGGACCACTGCATCCGACGACATCGCCCGTCGTGCCAGAACCGGGCCTGGAATAGTAGGTACGGATCGAAAAGATTTCGGCAGAGATTAAGGGCACGGTTGTTGCGCGCAGTGGGGTGCGGTCTCCTCAAGCCATAGAGCATCACTCGCCCTCAAACACGCTTTGAGCAATTCAAACAAACACTTTGTTTGCACTAATTAACAAAAACGCTTGAAAATATATTTTCCAGTAGTTAAGGCAACTCAACTGGCGGCTTTCTATCGATATGGTTAGAAACATGCTTAGCCACTGTATTGAATCTGCTCGCTATTTCGCACATTGGAAACCGAGGAAACAAGGCAAAGCACTCCCTGGAAAATGCCATTCGAACTATCAGAAATTACTGAATACGACTTAAATCTAGTGTTGCCGGTGAATTTATGACACTCTATGACGCATTTACAGTGTGAGTGCTTTCAATGGAGGCATTCATGGATTGTAGAAAAAATATTTACAAAACATTATGAAAAAATATTTGACAATAATAAAACATCTTACGTAATGAGCCTAGGTAATCGAGCATCTAATAAAACTATTTTTTTTAAAGTAAGTACATCAGAATAAAAATATATAATTTGGAAAACAATAAATGAATGAACATTTTTTAGAAGGAGCCAACTGAAATTATTTTCACATTTCATTTTTGCAGAGATTGCAGAGATTCTGCCTTATAAGCGTCTTTTTTTATGTGTGTATACATTATCATTTGCATTAGCTCGAATGAATATTAATCGCCAGAGCCTCCGTCGCGACACGCAGCCTCCGCCACGGGCTGCCAGCCACCCGTCGGCCACCAACCACCAACCACCAACCACCAGCCACCAGCCACCAACCACCAGCCACCCGCCGCCACGGTCAGCAATTAGACGGTGGATATCACATAAATACAATTAGTCGGACGCTAATTCCGCTCTGATGTTTCATTAAAGTTTTAATAACAGAAAACGCGCTGCAAATGTTATGATTAATACATCCTGTGTCAATAAAAATATAATTACGTTTTGTTCGAGTCGACGGCTTGGGGGAGAGAAAAATGGCAGTTATTTAGAAAATTGTGACTGCGAATTACTCGTAACCTTTTTGAAAAAATTCTCGTCATTTTAAAAACTGCACGAGACTTAATATTTTTCATATATTCAATACTTGTAAAGCAATATTTTCCTAAAATTATTAGAAACGGTTTCCGCTTTCCGGAAAGACGAAGTTTTTAAGACATCGGAACCAAAATATGTCATATTTGCAAGGATCGATTAAATTATTAAAATGATGCCACCAGAAGAGGCGCACAGCACATTAGCGACCCCACGCCACTGTTCCCCGGCTGGTGCAGAACAATGGCCGACTAGATATGCAAATACTACAATCCCTGCAAAAGGTAGAACTTATAATCCACCCGGCCATTTGCAGGAGCTTGTGCAGCTAAGCGCATGAACCGGCGCGAGTGTCGGGAGCTTTCCAGAAAACTGCAACCGACCGACGGCTAACGCGACTGGAACTAAACAAGCCAAATAAACAAACTACATTTAATTTCATTTATTCAAAAATACATGCATTACCAAGTTTAAACCTTCGTAATCGGTAGTCAATAGCAATTTGAACACTGGTTCAGCATGAAATGGTCGCCAACCTCCTCTGAGGACTTGATGAAGAAAAACCAATTTGCATTGTAAATTTAGACAAAACCGTAAAAAGCGCTCACACTGAGAAATGTCTACTGGTTAATCACCTTTCGGTTGCCAGTATAGCAACGTGTATAGCGTGCTCAAAAGGGAAAGAAATAATTCACGAAAGAGTACACATTTTTATACAGATTCTGATGTCGCGATTCTTTCTTTTATTCAAGTAACCAATACTAGCAAAATATTTAATGCGAGATGTTTTGTTTTTAAAGTAGTAACAAAACCACGAAGAACACAAACCGCAGAAGGAAGGAGCGAAACGAGCCGTCAAAATGCACTGATTTTATTTTACGACGGGGGCGGTGAGATTAAAATCAGATCTCCAGACAGAAATTAATTCCGTATGTTGAGATGAATAAGGGCATAATAAACCCCCGAGAAGGGTAGTCGAGCGCGAGGGGCGGAACTGCCGGCCCCTCCGTCTGCCTCCCTCGAACTCATCACAAATATTTTATCACCGAAGCCAGTCTGGCAAAACAAAACGGACGGCTGTCAAACTGTAAACTCACAAATACTTTTGAGCTATGTACTTTTTTTATTTACGCTATTGTGTGTTGGTTTTCCGATGTAAACATTAGTGTGTGGATTTTCATTTCCTCTTTCCAGCGTGAATGTGAAGTTAAACTAATAGGTTTGGTTCCCGACGACTTTGCCAATATTGCAAGCGCGCAAGGCTTGGGTGCATTTACGACATTCTGTTTGTCTTCCTTTCATATATGAATACTCGAATAAGCCGGAACTATGCCCAGTATCTCTATAAAAATGCTTACTTAATAATAATATTACTTTAAAGTATAATAAATTTACTTCCTTAAGCTTAAGAATAATCCTGGCGGGGAATGCTCGCGTATTTGTATTGAAGTGCGAATTTGAAACCGATCGACATTGCGATGCGCATTATTTTGGAAAATCGATTCACAATGACAAACAAAATCCCCACCATCGTTATTCTTACGAGAGATAGAAGGAAAACAAACAACTGAAAAATACTAGAGCAGCCACGTATTTGTACGCGGTCATAGATAAGAGCGTTGTATAGTTTAGTTCACAGACGCCACTCGCGATAAGGCATATCAGATCATATCTAGCGTTATGAATAAAAACTACAATAATATTTACACAATCAAACGGTATTTATTGTTATCATCTAACGCCAACGGATACTATAAATTTGTTTATAATTCTTTACAGTAATATAAAAGAAATATGTTGTAACAAATTAAGTATTACTAATATGATTAGGCACATTAGTTCATACATAGAAAATGATTAAAGAAATTCTCAGAAATATATAATCGTGATTTGAGTGGAATTTAAACCCACATCTCAAGGCTTACATGGCCGGTGTACTGACCATTGTACCAACCAACCATATCCATTAATCGATAACTTTTAATAATCACACTCTACATATGAACCAATGTGCCCAGGCCTGCCAATATTTACCAAACTAAGTACCAAACTAAAGCACATACGCTCCCAGGAATTATTCATAAATTTAGCTCTGAAAATCAGCCCATCTACGCATTAGAATATTTACCCCACCGGACACTCCAATTTAGGCTTATTTATATTTATAAAATATAAAATTTAAATCGTGATGATTCCACATAAGAAGCAAAGCTCTGAAGTAACTGCATCATCATATCGAGTCTAGGCAGATATGCTGTTGAGTTCGCAGTTGGCGGGTAGACATAAATGGCGGAGGAGGCTCAGCCTGGGCGCAGTCAGCCTCGCCCGGGGACGCCCAGCGCCGAGTCGGGACGCGCCTACTGACTGCTCCTCCGGGAAAACTTTGCCCCGCGGCCGCCGTATCTGCCGGAAGTCTGCTCGCTTTGTTCCGATTATTCGGCCGCCCGGACAGACGCGGGCGTTCACGTTCGTTTGCCGAAATCCATTAAAATATACATTTGATAAATATGAATTTAGGCGGTAACGCGGCACCGAGCACGTCAGTTTTTTTTTTTCTTTTTTTTCTGCAAGTGTACAAAAAATTTCAAACCTGCGCTTTAGTATCTCAATATCATGCACAGTACATACATTTAATATATGGTAGTGCTAAATAATGACATATCGAAATGTTTATGTATTATATTTGTACGATTGCACAGCGATACTAGTGAGTGTTTCTATTTATAAATCTGACTTTTGTCCTGCTCCTGATCAATTGTGTTTAGAATAAACGTATGATATTCAAATATATATATAAATATGTATATCATTAAAAGGAGACAAAAACTTCAGTCGATTCCGAAACGGTGCTCCGAGGCGAGCGGAGCGCTGGAGCTTGCGACCCGCAGAGCGATAGAGAGAATCGAAATAAGTCAAGATGAAAGCTAAACGAAAAATATACTTACACAGTAGTTTGATAAAATTATTTTGCGGAGCTTTTTTTGCGATGAAAATTATAAATACAAATAATAAATTCGACTGCAGCATCGATGACTAAAAATTATTTAATCACACAATAGCGGAGAAGGACTACGAGACCGAATACTTAGATATTCCGTTCGATCTGGAAGAACTTCCATCCGGCGCGCCGGGGAGCTCGGAGGGAGCGCCGTTATCGCCGACGCGGAGAGGAGACGCCGGGTTCTGAAATTCCACACACTACGTTGACCTCGGCGATCGGTTTTTTCTCCATTCGGTAAAAATACGTAAACATCAGCTGCCGGATATACGAATAGAGAAGCCGATAAGGGAGCCGCGCGCTACTCCATTCATAAGTCAGTCCGGCAGCGTAAATTTTTATCGGAATCTGTGCCCGCGCGCTCGCCCCGCGCATGCGCCTCCTCCCCCCCTCCCGCCCCGCCTCCCCGCCCCGCCCCGCGCGGGCACAACAACAAACCCGCGTGGCCGGAATGCGGCCCCCGCCCCCGCCCCCCCTCGCGGCAAGGCGCGCTTTTGTTGTGGTTTTTTTTGCCTCACTTTTTTATTGTACTGTTATTGTGATCGGACAGAACCGTCGATTCCCGACGGGAATACTTCGTTTGCGTTAGCGATCTCTCGAAATTCAGCCGACGCCTCGATCTCGCGGGGAAAATGACGCGCAGTACCCGTCGGACGGAGCCCCCGCTGACCCCGCTCGTCCGTCGGAGGGCGCGACTGGAAGAAGAGGACGCCGGGCCGAGAGCGGACGCCGCGACGCGACCGCGAGCCCGACACGTCGCCGTGTTGTGATGCGCAATAGCCCGCGGAGCCGGTAACCTCTCCCGCGGACGCGCGCGTAGTAGTTTCTAGTAACGTCTTCCAAAATTTACGAGAGTCGTAGTAGGGGGGGCCGGCGGGCGGGGCGCGGGGCGCGGGGGAGGGGCTTCCCTCTCCGACTTCCGACTGGCGTTCGCCGCACGGTCTCCGCCAGTGCGCGCTCGGCCGCGAATCCGGGCGAATGTGTCGTTCTCCGCGAGTCCGTTCCCGACACTTTCGGCGAGACCGACGCTCGACGCCGTTTCCGCGCGTCGTCGCGCGCGTTCCCAGAAGCGAGCGGACCTCCCCGCGGGCGCCCCGCGCGCGGCCGCTCCCTCGGGCCGCCGCCCCGGTGGCCGCGCCGCCTCCCGCCTAGTCGGCTCGGGGCGCCGGGCGCGTCCCGCCCTCCCCGCCCCGCCCGCCCCCGCCCCCGCCCCCGCCTCTCCGGCGGCCATTGTTTTGGCGCGCGGCTCGCCGGCCCGCGACCCGCGACCCGCGACGCGCCGGAGCGGAGTCCCCGTCTCCGCGTCCGTCTCCGTCTCCGTCGAGACGCTCCGCCGCGTGTTCAGTGACAGTGCAGTGTCCGGCCTCCGAGAGCCGCGGAGTGAGCGCGCGCCGCCGCCCGGAGCCGGAGCCCGAGCCCGCGGGGGCCGGTCCCCCGCGGTGACGCCGCCGCCGCCGGAAGGGACGCCGAGCGCTCCGCCCGGCCTCCGCCCGGAGTGCCCCTCGTGCCCCTCGTGCCCCTCGTGCCGCTCGCGTCCGGGGTCGCTCGACCTCCGCGGACGGCGAGCGGAAGCGATCGATCCCGCCCGCGAGGGACCTCGCCGCGGGATCGCGGCCCCGCAGCCCCACCGGTGAGTCGTCCGACGCGCTCGCCGGCGTTCCCGAAACGCCCGTCGGAATGCGGCGCGGGGACCGCCGGGCAGGGCCGCTGCAGCTCCTCGCCCGCCCCGTGCCTGCGCCCCTCGGCCTGGCCCTGCGAGGCGCCCCCGTGCCGCCCCCGTGCCTCCCGTCGCGCCGCCCGTCGGTCCCGGCCGCCCGCGAGGCCGGACGAATCGATGCGGACTGGTTTTTTCGCGTCCGCGCGCGCTCGTCTCCGGATCGTTTACCCGAGACGATTCGCCCGGCGTGGCGGTTCGAGCCCGGCCGATCGTCCGAATAAAATCGTATACCTATCGATCGGAAAATACTATCATCCGACTCGCGGATCCGTTCGGAAGGTGCGGTTCGGCCTCTCCTCCGCGGCGTCTCTTACTACCTTTTCGCACTCCGTGAATATTTACGACGGCCGTGCCCTTGGACTTCGAGTAAACATTTCGGTAAACAAAATATTATCGGTGCGGCGGAAGGCGCCGGTGGGCCCACTCGAGCGGCCACCCCTCGCGCGATGCGGCTCTTCCGCTCTTGTGAACGTTTAGTATCTGAGAATGTCCGTTGCGGTGTGATTTTGTCGCCGAGAGTGGCGAGGAGACCCGTTCGGGGGCCGATAGGGTTTCGTCTCGAGGTAATCGCCGCACTCCATCGTCTCCCTCGGCTCGCGAGGCATCGTCCCGTCCCGGGGAGCCGCTGACCGCGTTTCCGTTCCGACCGAACCCCGAATAGATCGGTTGAAATTCGAGAACCCCGCGAGTCCTCCGCGGCCGGCGATCCCCGTCGTCCCGCTCGCGCCCTTCCGATCCGATCGATTCCCGTTCGCTTCGCATCTGTCCTTCGGCTCGTTCGCTCTCGTCGGGTGGGCGACATTTTTTGTAGGCGAAATCTCATGAAATTGTAATTCGCGCTCCGCATCCGACGGGAGAAGCGGCGGAATGCAGAGAACGGCAGCGAGAAGAGACAGCGGTCGACAGTGTGTCGCTTTACTTCGCATCTCAGTTTTGCGAATACGAATATGTTGAATGCGAATATTTCTTCTGTTAACTCATTTCGTAACCGCGTGTCGCCCGGTGGAGTGTATTGCGCATTTAGTTACATAATAAAAAGTTGTTTACTTTTGATCGATGCAGTCGGAGCGCAAGCCTTATCGCTCATCGCTCATCAGGAATGGCAGTCGCCGAGTTCTGGTGGAGGGCCGCAGTTTCCGGCGCGGCCCCCTCGGCGGCCCTTGCGCGGGAACCCGAATCCCACATTTATTCTATCGCTTCATTGTAACGTTCAAAACGAGATTTATTACCCCCGGAACGATTCAACAGCCGCACGGTTCGTGTGGGCACCTCGGTGTTGTCGAGTTTGTTTATCGAATACCCGAATAGTAAAACTGCGCTTGCATCGGTAAATACTTGTTTAGTTAGCATTTTTGTAAAACGATTGTCGGCCTCGAATAGGAGACAAACCGCACTCTTACGGATGAGAGTAGAAACGATAGAAAATTTGTCTCTCGAGTTGGTATATTTCGGGGCGCTCTAAATTAATAACCCAAAGAGAGCTATCGGGAGTAATATTTCCCTAGTCTTCGGTATTTCGTTTTGTTTTCATTTTATTGCAAGGAATGCTGCTATTTATACGACCACAATGAACACACTATCCCACCCGGCACTCGTGGCGAGCGCTTCCTCCGGCGACGAGAGCGGACTTTTTATTCGAAACCTCGCGTCGATGTTTCGAAATTCATCAGGAACATTTTCGTATTCGCTTAATTGTTGAGATAATTTTTTTTTTACTGTACTAGAGGTTTTATTGATAGAGAAAAGTACCGATACTTATTGTTTGTGCCAAACGGCACTACTTGAATAATTTTTCTGTACGATAGTGTACTGAGTTGTTTTCAGTCGTATGTATTCGGTTTTGAATTATTCGGAGTAGGTTATGTGTTTAAAACCATCGGGAGGTTGTGGATCCGAGTCCCCCCGGGCTGCACCGGCGCAGCCCGCGTCCCGCCCCTGCCCCGCTCTTCCGCCCCTCCCCTGCCCCGCGCCCCCCTGCCCCGCGCCCCCACCCCCCTGCCCCGCGCCCCCGCCCCGCGCCCCCGCCCCGCCCCGCCCCGCCCCGCCCCGCCCCGCCCCGAGCCTCTGTAGTCCTGCAACTCGGAACACGGCAGACTCGGCTCTGGAGTCGCGATACAAAATGATACAGAATAATAAAATAGTGTAAAATATTTTTCTGGTGTTAAAATTTCATCACAAGTTTATATGTGGAATAGTGTTTACCGTCAGTGCCTACGTATTGAATTGATTTGCTATTGAAGCCCATCATAATTCACATTGTACATGTTTTTTTATTAGGTAACTATATAGGTATTTATTCAAAAACATCAACAATCTTTATTTTTTCAACCGAATACCTAATTCACATTCTATACATCAACTGATTTAAAAAGCTTCATGCATACACTTTATATTGTATATCTGACATACCTTTTATCAATTTAAATTTTAACACGACTAAAAATTTCATGAAATAAATAATTCATCATCAAACCTTGTATATATATACTTATAGTTCTAAAAATGGAGTATTACAAAATAATAAATTACATACAATAAAATAAAATACAATTTAAAAATATTTCCCCGCTTCATAAAAATATTCAAAATACAAGTTGCGTAAGAAGTATAGTTTGTTTTTTTTTTTTAATTTTGTTTATTTTGAAAAATGAATATTTCCGCAATAAATTATTGTAGTTTAAAATGTTCATGTTAATTTGTATGAAAACACGGTGTAAGTCGGTTGATCTTATAATTAACCCAAAATTGTAATTGCGTAAAGTTATATATAAATATACTAAAAACTTGCATTACTTCCCGTCGGTATGGACATCGTCTTGAAACTAAGAATATTATATTTATTGCATGTATTGCGAAACAAGAAGGTAATGAAAATTAGATAAATAGAATGTAGAATAATGAATCTAATACCAAAACGATACTCGATACCTGATCATACTTTGTAAAACTTATTTAAAATTACTAGATATTGCGTTTAAAAAATGATTGGTCTTAGTTGGTGGTTATAATACTAGATACTGTGTAGTTGTCAAATTAGTGCCGTAATTTCCGCTTTTTAATTTATGGAAGTTCAGTTTTCACGCCTTAGCAGCTGTAAAATTATTTACTAATTATTTACAGGCTTTGAGACTGTTGGGCTAAACTTTTTTTTTTTTTTTGATAAAAATCTCTAAATGAGACCTAATATATTAACTATTTTCTTATGGTATCGTGGCGTTTTTTTATATTGTGTTTTCATAGACAGGGAAGGCGGAAGTGGCCAGCCGCATCCGTCTGCTGGAGCTGGTCTCTGCAATCCACAGTTCAAATATAACTTGTGTCTGCCAGCCGGACCAGCATCCAGCAGTGTCACACTTTCGCGTTTGCTAGCTAGCGTAGCCCTCTTCGCGGGTATTTTCGACGGAGGAAAATTTAAAGTGCTTGCTATTAAAAAATAAAAAAAATCAAATAGCAATAAAAATTATATATTTTCATAATCGGTTAAGTTATGTTATGTTATTATATATTTTATGAATTTAAGATTATTCGATTTTTTTAACATTTAATTCTATCTTTTATAGTATAAAACAGGTATCTTTAGGTATGTCAATCATCAAAATTGTAGTTACGGACACTTATTTAAGTTTACTTCATTTATTTATCTTTTTAAAAGAATATCGTGGGCTTCGTTAAAGATTTAGTTTTTAAATAATAATAATTATTTTAATGAACTAAAAATAGTTTACAAACTGCACATATAAATATATGTGCACTCAGTCAAGTAAGCTTAGCAAATAGGTTATTATTCCAACTTGAACTTATCCTAACCATTTGGCGAAGTTTACTCGACCATGTATAGTCGCAATGAATTGTTTATTACACGGGTTTAAATCGTTTATCTTGAATTATTGCACATCTTCTTCTTATATAATATCTCTAACACGTGTAGGGCTGTCGTAAACGGGCATTGTATGTGCACATTATGTGCTATTTATATGTCACGTTTATTGTACTCGATACTAGTCCACTGGGCTAATGCTGCTAATCGCTGCCGTTCGTTAAAAGCACAGTAACGTGTCGGATAATCGACTTACACAATTAATATGCAGTTGCTTCTCATTTGAAATAATTACATATCATCAAATAGCGCTGCATTAATGCAAGGTTTTAACTTAAATTATTATTTCATCATATTCATGTACAGTCTTCACAAATAATATATGGAAAATATTTTTCATTAGCTTATTAACAATACTGTGTATAGACTGTCATAAATCCATGTTTTGCATAAATCCAAGTAGATAAAAGTATTCATTGTTTGAAGCGGCCAGTTATCATTTCAGTTGCAAGGAAAAATATTGAAATAACTATCACTAGGTTATTGTTTTCTTGTTGTCTGCATGGCATGGTGTCTGAATTCGAGTTCTATAAAGTGGTCGTGAATTAGGTAAAAGACGTAGTTCTTCGTTAATTAGTATTTATTGGACTACACTATAAAAAAAGAGAACTGTGCTGAACGGACACCAAAATAAGAATGATTTTTTTTTACTCTTTTTTTTTAAACCATCTGTGGTACACATATTTCTGAAATTTACCATGATCGCATTTTTAAAATTGGTGCCAAAGCCACATATCAAAATACCACCGGAGGCCGGCATCAGCTAAACATCATAAGATCGTCTCCCAGCCCATCTCCCTGTGCAAGTGACCGCGGCGCCGCCTTCCTGCCGCTAATTGGCCGCCACTCGCCGGTCCACTCGCGCTGCTTCCTCCGTAATCCCAATAACCTCACCTCACCAGTAGGTCCTCCTCTTACCACCGTGTTGAAAAACATCAACGATCAACTTATATGTTCCCTTTGAAAGTTATTTATTGTATGAATTTAACAAATTGCAAATATTAAACTGTGCATAAATATCTTGCTCCCTAAGTCTAGTTTTTTTTAAAAATGGTTTTTAAAAATGTGAACTCATTGCCAAAATTTTGATTTGCATAATATATATTTTTTGTTTCCGATTTGTATATTTTTGGGTCCGTTGCTGTTTGCGATAGTATTATTGTACATATTCAAATATCAAATAAGCAGAGACACCCTCGATAAAGGAAGCGTCGAGTCGAGCACACTCGGCCAAAGCGAGGATAACGGATGTTAAAAAAAAAACTCTCTCGCTGCTCTAATCTCGCTCACTATCTGGCGTACAATGGCTCATTCGCATGTCGAGGCCCCGGGCTAGACGGAAAGCTGTTAGGATAAGTTATTGCATATAAATACGACAAAATAAACGGTAAAAATCGCATCATACTGGCGTTACCTGTCCCGGGGCGAGTTACGGTTCGGTCACAATGAGTGCATGTGCAC
Source organism: Atopsyche davidsoni (assembly GCA_022113835.1). Lineage (NCBI taxonomy): Eukaryota > Metazoa > Arthropoda > Insecta > Trichoptera > Hydrobiosidae > Atopsyche > Atopsyche davidsoni. The sequence continues at coordinate 16,124,499 of JAILWY010000009.1, read as the reverse complement.
CGGGCGGGGGGAAGGCCACCCCGTCTTCTGCACCCTCCGCCACAGTGGCTGTCAAACTCACAGTTTTTTTTCTATTGCAAAATGCAATAAAAATAATTATTAAAAAAAAAAAAGAAAGATAAACGTTCGCACTAGAACTCGAGAAATAATTTACTATCGGTTTAATATTTATGTTACATTTTATAACCTCACAAATAAAAGCTGATAAATTTTACTTAACTTTAAGAACTCAAATATACTAATTGTTCCACATTGCTTTCGAACTGGCAAGCTTGCAAACCACCGTGGCGAATCTTGCTATTTTTTCTCAAAATGAACTCGCCAGGCTTAAATTGTACAAACCTCGAGTTTAAAGTTCGAGAGCCGCTGGCCACCACATCCCGTCGGCTTACGCGGGTCCACGTGCGTGGCTTCGCAATCCCTCGCTCGATATTTGGGCGCAGATGAGGGATTTTTTTTACATTAGATTGCATTATGTCCCTGCATTTGCATTTAAATTCTTTTCGAATAACAATGCCCTGCAATGAAATGGGATTAAATGGCTTGTTTACACGGGAGGCCCTCATCCATCACCGCCTTAGACCACTTCTCCATTCTGCTCATATAAAATTATTATTTATTGATGTCAACTATTCAGTTTTTTTTTTTTTTTAATTTTTAATTTACAATTTAAATCTGTTGATTCCAGTTTGAGAGCTTAGCAATACATGCATTTTTATCTTGTTTTTACAGCCTTTTGTGAATACTTAAATAGTTTAAATTATTATATTTTAACCATTTGATGATACTTATATTCCATTGAATCGTATTTTTGTAATATCTCATTTGAAATACTCATTAAAATATATAATTTAAATTGCAAGTACAGCCCGGTGTTTTGCAAATTGCAATTATATTTAAAAATATCTAATTATCAAAAAAAGGCCAACTATTTCCATCACGCTACTATTTATTTTTGGTGTTATTGAATAGGTTATTTTTTTTAGATATTATTTCACATTTAAAAAAACCGTTAAGCTATCAATCACAAACGAGCTTGCGCCAGTGCACTACAGGCGGTGAAATGCACCGGGAATGGGCCAGTATCCAGCAGAGCGCAGTGACCACGTGTCTGGTTCAACAGCCGCGCGGCCGGGGCGTCGACCCCTGGCCTGCACCCCTGCACCCCTCCACTCCTCCACCCCTGCACCCCTGCCAACTGCTGGGGGCGCCAACCTTTTGCCTGTGCACCCTCACACCAGAATAAATTAACTTATATTATTTGTACTAATGTCATTTCCTACGCGCTAAAAATACTTTACTTGGGAATCTGCGAGAAAGGTTTGTCGTATAGATTTTTAACATCGGTCGTTGTGTTTTTTATCTTATAGATTTACAACTGTATTAAACGTAGTGACGGCCAAGATAAAATTACACTTATCGATTTTTATACTTATATATTTAACGAAATAATTAATTAATATTTTAAATAAGAAGTAAAATACTTGAGTGATTTTTCAACATATAGATTATTATTGGTGACCGGTTTCGCCAACCTTTCACGTTGGCATTATCAAACAGACAAAACACTCCACCAAGTACTCTCAGTCAGAAATATCGAATTTCGAAATAGTTCATTAATAAATATTATTGTTTTTATAAAAAAAAAAATTAAAGGGTATAATCGCACAGTTTTAATGCATAGTATAAAATAGTAAGTCCTACTTTAATTGAAAGTCGTATTAAATGATATAGAATACAGTAAGATACTTAGCATGTCAAACTCTCCAAAACCATTGGTATTTGAAGTAAATTTATCAAATTTTATGAAGATTTGGTTCGATTATAGGTTCTCGTTTAAAACGTAGTTCAATATTAAAATTGCGTCGTCTTCTTCGAATTCGTCAAATGTGTATGTCTACTTATATCCAAATAAAATATTAAAGAGTGTGATGACTAAATTTTTCAAATTACTCTGTCATTATATTTATATCATTATATATTTATCTATATATCATTACTTTTGAGAATATACATCAACTATGATAAAATTAAGTTTTTTTTAAGGATCATGTTTATAATTTGCTGGTATATTTTCTAGCCATATTATTAGTAAACATCCGTTTTTATTTCACATGCTTACTTTTGCTATATCTTTATTCAATTCAATGAAGACAAGCTATTCATAGACCGCTATTCTGAAACTTAAGCTAATTAGTAACTTAATCTATTCTAAAACCGAATATGGCAGTTTCTTTAGTTTTTAATTGTCTTTTATATTAAAACAATTTTTATAACCACTATCCACATCGAGAGAATAAGTTCTAAGGAAATAACACTATTCAAAAACGGTAACCCTGCTACACAAATTAATTACCCATTACGACGAGCTTGCGTGTATCACACTATTTTATTACTATTATTTATATCTACTTCGTTATAACACCTATTGATAGAACCCATTGTGTGTTTTTATGGTATACATTTCAAAAAATATTTAGTAATAAGCTTGTTATGAAATTATTGAGTTGTTTTTTTTTGTAATATCTAATTACTAAATTTAAAAAAATATGTATTCATGAAAGGTCGCGATTCTCACACGGATTCTCGCCAAGTATTTATTTTATCTCTTACATCGGAGACTTGGCGGAAAAGTGTCGTTTTGTTGCATCGTCTTATGTGCGAGTAGTATGAATCGAATTTGTGGAATTGCTTATTGTTAACTATAACCACCTCTCCGAGACTCCTGTTCGCTGCGTACGAAGAATATTTGTACTCCCCGTTTTTGTATTAGTATTATTTTATTATTCGAGAAAAAAAAAATTACGTTATATCCCGTTTGCCGCCGCCATCCTGTCAATATTGGTTAATGATGCTAAATGCATAGTTGATATTTTCTGTAAAAAAATCTGCGACTTGTCACATGAATAATTCTAAACTATCATGTTGTTGATGGTGTTGATTCAATGATGGTCTGTTAATATGTCATAGTAACTATTCTGTCTGTGATAACTGGTATGTCGACAGAAGAACTTAACCATTATCTCGCATGGAGCCAATTTCTAAAACAATAACATGAATTCAACAGCTGTGATATTTTAAAATTATCTATGGCAACCGTGTATTTATATTAAAGCAAAATATATGTTAAATATATTTATTTGATTATCTATTCGAGGTGTATGAATTTAAAATTTTACCGTTGCCCTACGCTACAGAAATAATCAAAAGATAATAATAATAATAAAAAAAATAGTATTTTAGGGCGGAAGAGCGGCAAAAACATTTCCACACACACCGTCGGTAGCGGGAAGCGGGGAGCGGCGACACTGCCCCCGTGCTGCATTATTGAAGAAGTCCCCTTCCCCTGCCTCGCTCCCTGGCGGCAGATGCGGCCCCCGAAGTACTTCCTTCTTATCCCACTGTATACCCATCCTAGAGAATAGAGGAGCCTATTAAAAATAATATCCTTAACAAAAATACCAATATCAAATACGTACTCTGAATGATCCCGTTCTTGATATTGCATCAACTTGTAAATACACATTATGAAACCACTTTTTATAAAGGTTTTTTGAGTATGCATATTATCTATCAAAAAACGCGTGAAAAGCACCAACAAATGAATGACTAATGTAGCATTTTTATCGGCTTTTGGTGTACAGAGTAAGGCTTATCGAGAGCCCCGATTCTTGGAAGTATTTTAAAAAGAATATTAAATACTGTCAAATTATTCTGGAATTGTGAAATGTTTGTCAACTGTTAATTCTCTCAAAACGTATCAAATTGCAGAAATAACAATATTGGTTTTTTAAATGCGTTGTTGTAGTTTGATTGTCTTTTCTCATTGAACTCAATGAATGGCAGTTAGTTGGTACTGCAACTCTTACATTCAAATATATAATACAGTAGGAATTTATAGTTAATATTGATTTGTGATGTCTTTTAATCCATATTAGGTTTTCACTAGAATTCATGAATTGATAATTATAACAGCAAAAACATCGAGTATCCTACGTGGTAAAAATATTTTTGTAGCAGATGTAATTTTGGTAACAGATAAAATTATTTTTGATCGTATTGAACGTAAACTCAATTATAATGTTTATCAAACAATTCTTTACTTGATTCCTATGATTTATAAAGTAGGCCAATTTTTAGGGATTTTTGGTTTAGATTTACTTTAACTCCAGGTTTTCTTCAATTTATGTTGATTATTTTCACATGGGTTATGGCAATATCTTGAAATACCCGATCAGCTAATTCATCGAAGATCGCGCGGCACTTCTGTTCTGAACTATTGTATCCGATATTATTGTGCTGTATCGCGTATTATTGTGCTGTACTGTACTGAAAAAAATCATTCAATTGAAGGTCTCTTTTTCACTCGCTCTCTTTTTCGCATGAACATTATTTATCTGCAATAAATAATCCAAAAGTCAAAGGTATCGAAGCAATCATCGTAATTTTATTAAGTATTTAGGTTATTACGTATTTGACTGATCTACAAATAAAAAAAAAACATATGAATATAAATTGCGACTGCGTGCTCAAGTTAACGTTCAAATAAGTAATTGTAGGCTCTTTGGTAAATGTAACAGACAATAGAGTGTTGTTAAACTCCCCTCTGCCGTGTCGGTTGTTAGCCGCGAATCTTATTCGCGAGAGGTGTTTTTTGCCTTCGGAATCGATTCCATTCATTTTGAAATTGTCATGCGGCCCTCGCCTCGCTGGAGATGGGAAATGAACTCGCCACTCCCCTGCCAGCCGCTTCCAGGGGCGCGCACGCGAGGCCCGCGAGCACCCCTGATTTCTGAAACATGCCGTTCAACTAATCAGGCATTACAACTGAATCTTAATTTTATTTTAAAATAATTTTACGTACAAAAGTAATCCAGAAAATGACAGGGCATTATTGCTTCAGCCTGCCTTGGAAGATGCCAACATACGGAAGAAATCTCGATGAATAGAATCGCACTGGAAGTAAACCTTTTTCACGACAGTGGATACAAACTAAGATTTTTTTATATAAATGTGTTAGTACTTTCTAAAACATGAAATAAACAACATTTTAGTAAAATAATATATTGTATTTGTTAAAAAATATATTAAAAATTCAACGAATTCATCAAAAATAGTTTTATTAAATCATAGTGTCAAGTGAATACCTATCTAATTCAATGGCACTAGTATAGGTTTAGCAATAAAAATATTAAGTTTATTTTTATTGCAAATCTGTTTGTCGGACTTGTTATGTGATGTTTAGTTTTGTTCTTTTGTTTTTTTTTTTAATTTGCTTCCAGGCGCCTTTGCTGTTAAATTAATGTTATTTACGTTTATCTTCAAGGTGTCATTTTTAACTATCGACGTATTTCTCGGGCGCTTTGCATACGCTCAGTCGACCGAAAGTCGGAATACTTCATTCAATAATAATCATTGAAGCGAATCATTCAGGGGGGGATGAGTTTCAATAAATTACGCGAACGGTTCATTTGTATACGGCGAACGAATAATCGGTGATTTATATGTATTGTTGTAAAATTTTGGTGAGAGATCGATCATCTATCCGGTCGCATCGGAAGTCGGTCACACATTAGGCTAAGTGTGCACATCCATACAGAAAAAAAAAAACAATAATCAATCGTTCATTTTTTTTTTTTTTTTTCATAAATAGATAAACTGTCATTATTTAGTCATGAGGTTTAAATTAACAGAAAATAAATTCTTACAACGGTAAAAGAATACAGAGTCATCGTTAATCATTTTTATCAACTTTATTTAAAAATTAATATATCATGAGGGTGTAAACTTTTCGGGGAAGTTATTTTTTTTTTTGCCGGACTATTCAATATATTTCGAATTTTAAAATAAACCAAATTTGCTTAATCGTTGAAGGTTTGAAAACAATCATGAGAGATTTTTTATATTTTTTGTTTATCGTTTTGTTTCGCTCTCTCGTTTTCTTTCTCTCGAAGGGTAGTGTCGATTGTTTTCTGTATCCGAATTCCACGTTCAGCATCGCCGTTTGTGGCTATTTGGGAATGAGCGATTCCCGGTATTTCGCTATTTAGTCTATGGAGTGTGATTGTCACGCGGGCAGGTCGGTAGCGAGGAGCGGGCGGACAGACGCCCGGCCCGCGTGTCCAGTCCCGCGTCCAGTCCCGGCCCGCCCAGCTCGCCGTCTCCATGCTCGCCTCTCCGCCCCAGTAAGTGCCACGAATCTGCGATCCATCTAAAATCGACGGGATGACAAGAGCCGGTAGTGCAGTATCGCGAAGTGTCGATCGGACTTTTTATTATTATTATATTGGAGCTCGGAGTCGATCGGAAGATTCTCCAGCGACGGGTCCGCTCGTGCGGCGAAGATGACTCGAAACGCGTCCGGATCGTCGCGGCGTATCGGCCGCGTTTTATTTTCATTTGTGGGCGAGGAAATCCAAAATCCGTACCGCAGGGAGTATTAATCTTTACGGACGCGATATTTCGGTGATGTAGTTTTTGTACCGATGCGAGCGGATAATAAAATCCGCAGGCCCCTTGCGCTCGTGTTCGTCCCGATCGCTCCGCGATAAATTGTAAATAATATTAGAATATAATTGTTTATCAATCGGCGGCGAGTGCGCGCGGCCGGAGAGAATACTATTAATTATTACATTAATTGGCTCCGCATTCATTCCGGCCGACGTCATCTTTATCTGGAAACGACATCTTTATGGTAGCGCGGTAGGCGTTATCTCCGCCATCGCCACCGGCCGAGTCCGCCCGTCCCCGTCCTGACTCCGGATTTCAACCATTCTTATAAAAAAAATCATCTCAGTCGTGCAATTTACATTTCATCGTTCGGTCGAAACGGTTCGTCATCGCCGTCGATTTCGATACTTGTTGTATATTTCGCAAAATCCCCGAAGTCTCCGGCCACCCGTCCTACTGATAAATAATTTTATTTCGTTGACCCGTTTTCTGATTGCAACGAGTATCTCTCGCTACTATTTATTTTCAGATCTCACAATCGCATAAATTATATTGTACCGAAACATCACTTTCAAATAAATGTAGACCTACCGGAATGTTCCTCGCGACCCCGCACGATTGTGCTATATTATGGTAGGCTTAAATTGCCCGAGTGTTGCTAAAATCGTCACAGTAACATTTATAATTTATTTTTTTGATTTAATCATTTAATCAAATTATGTCCCAAATTGTTTGCAAGCAAAACGCCCATTATTCATAATATTATTAATATTATTAATTATAATTAGCAAAAATGCTTCCAAAAATCATAACTGTTAAAAAGATACAAAAGACTCGCTCTGATGGGATCTGCTGCTGATGGGATTTGATTTTAAGGGATAGGGGAAAGTCAAATATGCGTAAGCTAAAAATCGCGAGTTTCACGATACGGCGTACCTTACTTAGATTCGATTCGAAAGTGGGAAGCACAGCGTAGATTGTTTAGTGTTCATCGAAGGCAATCAGCCTCAAATTTAGGTTCTACCGCTAGTTGTAGCGGTGTGCGTAGATGATGCAAAGCAAAAAACATAATTACTGATATAAATAAAAAATAAACGTGGTTTTCTGCCGTTCCGTCGGCCACCACGGCAGAAGTCCCTGCCGACGCCATACTTCCTCATTACTCGGTTAGGATATGCAGGCGACTGCAGCTAGAGCGGGACCTCTCCTCGCCCCTCGCCCCTCGGTTGGTCGCTCCTGGTATCGGAGCGATCTCCTCGCTCGTCACCAGAAACTGTCAGTATTGAATGCGCTCAACGGATAATTAAAATGGTTATCGCGGTGACGTCTCGCGCGCTTAGATGTCATTGAATTTTAATTTCACAGATGTTACTGTACTCCGGTAAATAACGTCATTCGTGTCAATTAAATACGTTATCAACTTAACGGCCGCAATGTATCATAGCGGTGACACCGTTTAGCCAAAAGGTTTATTGATATATACTTTAAAAGTTTTCGTCTTTTAACATATTTTTTGATAGTGGATCTAAAAAATAACAGATGATTCTCATCTTCAAGTGCGTGCCAATAGTTCTTCATCGTTCGAGTTCTTCATTTTATGATTATTTATTTTTATATTGTTTTAAATGGTTTAAAAATTCAGGTGTTTTTTTAAATTTATTTCACCAACATTAGATTTTTTTTATTTTTAAGTTTCCGTTTTTCAAATGTACATCCTTTTAACGGCTATCTATGGTTGTATTTTTTTTGTTTTATTAGTTGATTGTTTGATTTACTCCATTGTAGATAATGAAATCAGAAAAAGATTAAGCACGTATTTGAAACCTGACGAAGGTTCAGGTGTTTTGGAACTAAACTCGTAATTGAGTAGTTAAATTTTTGTATTGAAAACATATAACATTTATTTTAGTAAAATGGATCTTATCTGGAAATACAGTATAGGCTAAAATAATTCTGAATATAATTGGGATATGTACACAACAATCAACAGAGGTATCCACTTTGCAAAGGTAGGGCGGGGTTTCACGGACATGAGAATATTTACTCTAATTAAATTAATTTAAATAAATAAATAATATACCTTGAATTCTGTCGGAATCATAAAAATAACTACTATTTCTGATGTGCTGCGAGATCAAAGAAATCACTTCCCGTAGAGTTAATGAAGTTGCGTGGATATCGCAAAATCTACGGCACGTCACTAGATATCTTAATTAAAAATCTACAGCCTATTTAATAATTATGACTTAATGCGGTTTCTCTTTCCACGAGTCTTTTAATGCGGTGCAATGTCTTGTATTCAGTTGCGAAATTCAGTCGGGTCTTGCATGCCTGGCTGGACTGCACGCCACTCGAAGAACGGTGGTTTTCCCCCCTTTATTGGACTAATATTTTTATTTAATTTTTTAATTTACAATTTTATTTAAATTTTTAGCGTTGAAGTATTGGCCATCCTAATTAGTTTCGTTAGTTAAAGTCAGATTAGTCGTTTATCTTTCATGAGACGCTTTTTAATTAATACTACGAAAAACGAAAATAATGTATTAATTTCAGATTATATTAATTATTCATTTACCTCCCGATCTTTGACGATTTGCTTAAAAAAAATAATAACAAAATATTCTCGACTTAGTATTACTACTTATTACAAAACCTCTACTTAGCTTACTATCTAAAAAAAATATGTTCTATTTGGGCATCGGTACTTAATAATACCTCTTGAGTTTGGGAAAAATCACTTGAGGTTCCAGGATTTTTCTTTTTTGTTCACCCAAGGGTCAGTTCTCTCATTGAGTTCGTATCTCACACGTTGCGGTAAATACAACCGAACGCAATCCGCCCACTGTGCTCCTGCAAAACAAATTATATACGTACGTCACAAACACAGGTTGAAACCAATTGGACTAGTTATTTTTTTTTATCTCGAAATGCGCTAGGTAGCATATCATGTTTAATGATTACATATTAAGGTTTTGCTGCATTACAGAAAATAACAAGAAGCATATCAACATATTTTGCATATACAATGCATAACAACAATTATAATGCGTCACGTTAAAAGCCTTTTTTTATTTATGTGGAAATGTCATTCTGATTTTCAATGCAAATGCAGTGGAATTCCATGAATCGCGGTCTGTCGGACACGTGAAGTAGATTTAGGTGGTCGCTGACAGTGGCGCACCTGCCGCCCTCTCCACCTGGGCGCTTAATTACTCTATAAATTGCTGTCGTATTTGTATATGCAAATTACATTTTTTATAACATTGCTTAGAATTCAATAAGCCAATCAGGTTTTGCGAAATAAACAAATGAGATATCTTCACTGGTCATCATCTGCCTCCATTTTGTTTCTAGAAAAAAATATATCTAGCCAATAAAATACTATGTCACAAAAAATACTGAAATTAAATAAATTTTCGCTTGCTAGATTATTGTGTCGTCGTTTGTAGTCTGAATTCTGTTGTGTGTCAAAATATGAGGAATAAATTATTTTAGCCGGACAGAGAAATTATGAAATAGTATGGAATAATACGAGTAGATGGTCTCACGCAGTTGATAGTAGCCATGAATAACAATCGCGCGTGCTGCCGTATATTCTGCTCGTTATTTATCGATATTATTGTCATGCTTTATTTTTTTCAAAGCAAACTGCTTATTATCTACGAGAGGGCATTATTAATGGCGATGTTGTTAATTTTACACATTTGAATTCATTTAATTTATAAAAAAATGTTATTTTGTTAAGGTTGGGTGCCTTACCCAAAATTCCAAGTTTTTCACTTTTTAGAGGTGTTATTACAAAGCAATAAATTTTATTTCAAGCGCCTTACTTCCTTGTTAAAAATTCAATTACTTTTACTTATCAAAAATATTTTAATATTAAAAATGCTATATCTATAGTATACTTATTGTAGTTTTGGTGTTTATTTTTATGAAGTTGTAAATCCAAATAATATATTTTTTTTTTAACAATAATCATTACAATATCAAATTTATTGTATGTTGTGAAATAACTCTCTATTCGTTGAACTCTTTGATTTCATGCACATGTTTATTATCAATACTAATTTATTGTAGGTAATAATATTTCACATACGTGTATTTTTGTTTGAATAACCATCCAAATGAATTAATTCGCCATAACGTGTCAGTATTGTTTACAATGCACCGGCCTGCACAAACTCGCGCAGTCGTGACGCCGCCGGTCCATTGAGCGGTTCTCTTGAATGAGTGGCGTTAAAATGTAGGGCGATGGAATATTGACAAAATAATTCCTATCAGAAAAATAATTTTGCGAAATGGATCGCGCCGCCCTCCCCGCGTAATGCACGGACTTCAGCTACTTAAAATAAAACATAGCACAGTGTATCCAAAACAATACATAGAAAGAAATATAGATTTGAGAGTTGTACTAAATTATTATGATGTTAAAATTACGATTCTCTGACTTCAAATGCATGCAAAACGTTCGGTTGTGAGTGATATGCACATTAAAAAATATTAACGTTAAAGCTTAAGGTATCAGTAGATTAAGGTAGATTTGTCATGGTACGAGAAACTTAATATATCATAATTTCGATTATCGATTACCTGCCTCAGAACAATCGACAATGCAATGAGACAAAATTCTAGTTAGAAAACGCACATGAATGGTTGCTTTATTGCTGATTTGTTCTCGGTTCGAGTGAGTTAGGCGTTATTGAGTGAACATTAACTTATTTTATTACCTGTAACTCTCACAATGCACATGGCCGTCGAGTAGACGGCTGTGCAGGTGAGTGCAGGGGATTATGCAACTTTAACGACACTGACATTTAATGTCCAGTTGTGAATGCAACCAGTCGGCAGTTTGTCCAACTAATGAACTTGCTCGAAAGATTTTACGAGACAGAGTAGGTATTAGAGTACCACAAATGTCACTGTCAATGCCAATGTCGTCGTGCGAAGGTCTATTGGGTCACGCGGAAAACAAGCGAACTCAGCACAGATTCAAAAAAATATTTTTTCCGAGTGGGTTTTTTGTATCGGTGTATAAATAACATTTATGGTGTATGTGCACAAAGAGCTTTATTAAAAAAAAAAAAAATTTTTAAAAGAGGTGTTAAATGTGTAAAAAAGAACAGTTATTTTATTTATCTAAATGAAAGTAACTGATTCTGAATAAGTTCTTTTCGACTGATCTGATGATGTCGTTTTGCTTTGCAGACTTCGGTTCGGTGGAGGGTTTCCTCCGGAGGCATCTGCGCTATGGGCCATGCGTGAGTGGCGTTCGCAGAAGCGGCGGGGGCGGGATAGGCCCTCGTCCCCGCCCCCGCCCCCGCCCCCGTCCCCGCCCTCGGGCGCCCCCGCGTCCCGGCCGCCCCCGTGCCCGCTGCGAGGGCAGGCGCCGGGCCAGAGCGCCCCCGAGGCCCCCGCCCCTGCGCCCGCCGCCCCGGCGCCCCCCGCCCCGGCGCCCCCCGCCCGCCGCTGGGCGCGCGCCCTGTTGCTGGGCGCCCTCGTGCTGGCCGTGACGGCCCCCTCGCCCGCAGCAGCCCTGTCGCCCAGTGCAGACCTCAATTCCCAAAAGGAATCTGGCGGTGAGTCTTTTTTGCACACACTTACTGTATTCTTACTAAAGCATTGTTGATATTAAAAAAATGTTCTTTTAAGGTGTGAAAACAGATTTCGCAATCCGACCTATCGATATTAGAGATGAATTCAGTTTTCATGATTTACAATAATTTATTGAAAATTTTTCAGTCTTTTGACTTTTTGATTTCTTTCTGACATTTATTATGACTGCTCGAATCGTTCAATCAAATCAAATACACGATCCAAACGATACCGACCCGAAGAAATAAATCGGTGATTTCTGAAATGTTATGTCCATAGATGATCCCTTTTTCCTATCCCACCGGTTCGGAACTATTTTTATCTCGAAATAAAGAAAACCATCGAAGATCCCGAAGGAAACTGCATATATCAATACATAACGAACAACTTCAGAAGGACTACAGGGGGCTTTTCGTATTAGACTTATTGCCAGTGGTGCTAACCCGGTGAGCTTGCAGCTGGATTTAAAAGTTTTATGATATTATTTTCACCAAATATCTATAAAAATAAACTATACTTATTTAAATATAATCAATATCAATGTTGTATACATTTACAACAAGTAAAGAACACTCATAGTATACTATAAATATCGCGAATACTTTCATATGCTTTGAATCATACCTCAGTAACAACCAGATTGAAAGTAAGTTGAATGGTGGTTTTATTTTAAGATCAGATTTATTTTGGGTTTTGCGTGAACACGACTATGTGTGGCTATATATTAAAACCTGAAACAGCAAACTGGGGTTTTGTGTTTGGATGACTTTATTTCAATCTTATTGGTTTATGTTATACAATTTTTTTTTATTCAAATATGATTTTTATTAGTAACGTCTACCGGTAGTATTCGAGAATGCGGGAGCCGCTGCACTTTTGTCTCCGCGAAACTTTGATCCGGAACGAGAGTCGCCCGCCCGTCCTCGCGCACAGCTGGTTGGAAAAAGTCGGCAAGTTATTCAAAAACATTCAAGGCGCAGGCATCAGCTGGGGGTCACGTGGCCCGCTGCACGCCCCCCGCCCCCGCCGCCATTACAATATTCAACAATTCAAATTCGGCGACTCTCGCTCGCTCCAATGTCTCCCCACTTATCTGAAAGACACTAATTTTATGCCGTTGAGCGGACGGAGCTCGAGCGCGCCTCTCCCCGACATGTCGCGTGTCGTCACACGCCTTCCACTCGGGGAATCGCATTCGCTTTCTGGCAAGGGTCACGGGTCATGCTGTGATTTTTAATATCAAAAACACGACTGCTTCAGATCGCAGCGCTGATTTCTTGCCTTGAACCACAGAGTACTCATAAAGCGACGAGATGTAACCCTATTTTTTTTTTATTAGACTCAATATTATTTTTTCTTCCTGATCTATCCCCGCTGTCCGGTTGACAAGAACCCGAGTGGTATTTTTGCTCGAAGGTAAATCCGCTAATGCCTTGATGCTCGCTATTGGACTGGCGGTGGCACTGTCGATCTTTCAGCGATCTCTCAGGTATAACAATCGATACCCTAAGCTTAATTTTCTCAGTTCGCAAAGCGAGTTGTATACATATTTATGTCTCTAGTCTGGTTTCTTTCTCTTACGTTACTTGTTTGCTTTTTATTAAACTACTTCGCAATATTTAAAAATATATTGGCATCTCCTGAGCAAACATCGCTCATTTTCGCTCCTAGCACAACGAAGTTTTCAAAGTAAACGCGCAGAGGAGCTTCTGAAAGATGTCAATTCTACCGCTAAAAGCTTTAGGAGAAAATAAAAGTTTTCGTCTCCCAAGTCAGTGGTCCTTTCCGCGGGTCTGGCTCCCGAATCCCGAGTCCCTCGCGCGACCTCCGACTCCGGTCCCCGCGTCCAGGAGCGGCGCGTGGGAGATGCGAATGATTGTGAATTATTGTCAACAATCATGGCGGAGTACTCTGATTCTGTCGTGCCTTATTATTATTTATTAGCGATCGTCATTGAGATGAATCATGTTTAAATTATACCGTCAACTTGTCTCGGATTCCCTTGGAACAGTATTAAACGGGGTCTTTTTTAGACAAACAATAACAGGCCGAATTGGGTCACCCCAAAAGAAGATGGATCCCGAATTAGCCGCTTGACACAGTAAGAGTCTGGCGACGGACTTCTCGGCGGAGATCCCGCTCAGGAAGATTCCTAAAATCTTCTTACAAAATGCCCCCGAGAACCAAATCATCCAGCTAAATTAAAACATTTCGTTGATATATTTTAATGTCAAGAGTATATTTCCGCTAATCCCTAGCTCTGGAGCCCAGCGGCGTGCCGTTCACGTATGCAATAAAGTGTGGCGTGTCCTTAAAAACTTGTCTTTTAAATAACTAAAGTATTTAAATATGAAATAAATAGATACGATAGTAGATATTAAAAATGTCATCATTCGATGCGATTTCTCGCGTACAACTAAAAAAAAACATTAATAACACACTACATGTTAATTTTTTGCAGATAAAGTTCAGTGTAATGATTATCATATTTTATATGTTCCCCAAGTATTTATTATTATTATTTTTTATTTATTTTTCACGCATATAGTCGTTTATATAATTACACAATCTTTCCGTAAATTATTAAATAACACGATGATTAACATATTAATAAAATTAGTATCTTGCAAGATGTCCTAAGCCAAGTGCTTATGTAATCACGAGAATTGTGTTCTATGTGAGATATTTTTAAATCAGAAAGGTTAATGGCTCACATATTAAATCAAACATTATGTTTTGTGATAAGCGATAGATTATTTGGAACTGTGGGAACGAGGACGCGTCACCGAACGCTTTAAATATATCGAAACACTGCCCTCCGAAGTCCGCCCGGACCGCAGCCGCGGGGGCCTCGGGCTTCTTATGCTATATTTTTATTATACATTCATGAAAACATGTCATCAATAAAATCTATCTTTTCGTTATCAATTGTATGTTTCAATAGTAAAATATGCAAAAAAATAAGCAAACAAATTTATTGAATACCCACTATCACCGCATCAGAAAAAACATAATTTATATGAGATTAATGGTTAGTGTTACTGTTAAATGAGAATTAGACATCCTAAATGTTATATTTTTATTTATAACACATAAAATATTTCGAATTCATTTAAAAGAATAACTATGAAGATCTTTGTAAATATGCAGGCATCACTCTGATATTGGTAAATATGATTAGTCAATTAAGCAGATTGTAAATATTCCAAATCAAATTGATATTGTCGTGGACAACCACTCCGGGAGCTATAAGCTTGGACCGTTTATTCACATAACAATAATAGAGTACACAACACATCCCGACTAACTACGTTTTACAATATAGCGTAACGGTTGTAAGTCGTTACCTGTCAATCCGTAAGCTGATGATTTGCCGGCGGCGAGTCGCGCGGGGCGCGGACTCTCCCCGTGGAGCCCCTTGCGGCGGCGGTAAACATGTTTTTCACATTTGTGACGCGCGCGAGTCAATGCCCCGGCCGCCCCGCCCGCCCCGCCCCGCCCCGCCCCGCCCCGCCCCGCCCCGCCCCGCCTCGCCCCGCGTGGTTTCCTTCGCTTTTCCCGCGGCGGGACTGTCCTGCGCTGCCTCTCCTGCGCCAGAGTCATCAGCCGCCCTTTCAACGTGCACAGCGTCCAGCGTATCGATGCGCACGGTATAAACGCCTTAAAGGACATCGGCTCTATTGAGTTTCAGTATAAAAAAAAATTTTTTTTTTGAGTTCCCATTTTTATGCAATCCAATTTTTCTGATTATGCTTTCGCAATATACGAGCTTCCGCCAGTGTACGTTTAATTAATTATTGAAACACTGCAGCTCACGAATTTGCTTGCAATTGGTTCATTTTACGTTTCAGTGCTTCAGATTGAGATTAAATTATTTTTTATCTCCCGCACGCCTCTTAAATGTGATCAGCTAGCACTTTTAAGTTTTTGATGTTCAAAATGGCGCAACCCAATAATGCCCTTGATCGTTTTAAATCGACTGCGTTTCGCTACTGAGCAGTACAAATATATGCGATTGTTTCTTTTAATTCTTGATTAAAACTACACAGTTGACGTGATAACTTAAGTTTACATAAATAATAAAGTATATATAGTAAAACTAATTGTCGATGGAAGGAGTTCAACGATTCCCCGAAGTCCAAAATCAACCTCCTCAACGAGCACTCGATCACCTCTTGTTGAATAATTTTGTGCAGATGCAGGGAAATTATCATAATTATTGAGGGCAACTTAATATGAAGAAAAACAGCCACGTCGCTCGTTATATAATCACGTGTCACCAATTAAGCTATTTTTGTAGCGCTCGAGGACTCCTTAATTATTGATTTGACATAAGTCTCGGTGATAACCGACTTGCACATATAATTAGTCACCGATAATATATAACATCGGCCTAGGTGTGCGGAGTGGCCTCCGCTGCCGGTTAGGATACGCACTTCCGCCGAACGGTCGAACTTTATTTACACCCGAGCTTATTTAAAAGAATCGGACTTTGCGGGCATTTATTTGTGCTATTTAATTAGAGTGTTACAGAAAATATCAATACAGTTATGAAATTAAGCGCTTTCGCATTAAAATGATTTTTCTTACTCGGAAAGAATATTTCTATATTTAGTAGAAGTCTTCGAAGTGTGAAGGCATCGTTGTACAAAAATGATTGGTTAATATTTTTTTACGGATTAGCAGTATTGCACATTACGGCAATGCCTCGGAGGAGCCTGATACCGGAAGGAGGCTGCCGGCCCTTATCGGCAGCGTTGCCGACTGCTAATAAATGCTGAAACCTTCTCCACCTTTTTGCCATGAACATGGTATTATTACAGATTATTTGACGGGAGTTTATTTGAAATCTGGGAAATGTTTTATACTTCAAAGCTTCTTCATCTTATATTATCACCAGAGATGGAAAATATGTACCGATTTTAGTGCTAAATCAGCAACTAATAAATATATTTTATTTTGTTGTTCTGTAAAAAAATATCGTTGTTTTATTTATTTTTTTAAATATTTAAAAATAATCCAAATATTGTTTGTCGCCTATCTAAAATTGTGGACGTGTTCTCGGTGTGTGTTTAAAAATTTCCGCTGCCCAATTGATATTTTATTTTAATAATAAAACAATTTTGTAAGCACTGCAACCTAAAAAAAGTGTTGCGGTTGCAGTTATTGCGTCATCAGAAACTGTGAACGATCGTATAATGTATTTTAATTTCATAAAGGGGTGAAGCCCCCGGGTTGAGTAGATGGTTTTTTAAAAACTGGGGAGCGGTGGCTAATCTCCGTACTGTATTTTGAAGATCATGGTTATATGTGTATGGCATGACTTAAATCAACAACTCGTTTTTATATTAAATAATAGTAATGCAATTTTTTTAAGCACAATTCGATTGTTTCATGTTGTTATTTGATAGCACAAGCTCAATTTACAAAATGAATGTCACATTCATTAATATTAAATATTCAATCTAGACTTGAACTAACGAATAAAAAAGCAAATGATTGCGCAGACACGGAAGCGAGCCTATGTTTTTTGTTAGCGATTGTCTCATAAATTTTCGGACCTCTTGTCAGTTTTTTTTTTTGCAGGACATAACTGTTTTTTGTGTTGTAATTATGAATGCTTCGAGTGAGTGCGCCTGCGCCCCCGCCCCCTCCCCCGCCCTTTGCGCGCACTTAGGCGCGAGGAGGAGATTCATGGAAACCCGAATGTGCTTTTTCGGTGCTCCCGGCAAAAACGAGCGAGCTCTCCGCCCGCTAATTGTCATTGTTCCACATGACCGCGAGGTTTATGATTGATGTTGTTTTGTTTCGCCGGCCTTATTGCGGGGAAAAATACAATTCGCAGGGTAAACACGACCGGAATGGGTTTTTTATGCTCTCGGGGGCGCGCGCCTATCCGCGGCCCTCCCGAAGCTCCTCTCGCTGTCGGGAAATTTGATAAAAAAATATTGCCCGATTTGTGCCTTTTCCGCCTTCTCTCTCCGTGATCTTCGGCACTCGCAGAATATTGCCTATTTTTAAATTTTTCGGTTGTGCGTTCTTATTGAATTTTCGTTTGGTTTTTGTCTTCGAAGCGGATTCTTGACATTTTCCGGAGCGGCTCTCGCGTTTCGCAAACTGATTTTTCACAATATAGGTCATTAGTCTGGCGCCTGTTTTTTGTTGCAAATAAACCGAACGTAAATATTATGTAACATATTGTCTGACAGACTGTACAAAATAAAATTAACCGAAATGTAAATAAACTCTGCGTTTACCCAGGTGGCGACTGAACGCACACTTGGCACCCAAACAAATGAATGCGTATCCACGGGGCGATCGCGCCTTGTCGGGGCGGCAGACATCCATTATCCACTCGCCGCTAAATTTAAAACGCGTGGCGATCGTTTCTGACCTATCAGACAAGGCGCGTCGCTGCATCCCTGCATCCCGGCATCCTGGCATCTCGACATCTCCTGCTTTTCGCAAGTCTCGGCTAGCACCCGCGCGGACACGGTCGACCTGAAATGATCGACTGACCTGTAGCGAGTGCTCTTGAAGGAACTCGGTGATAAGAGGGACGGAACAAATGTATAAAGTTAAAAATTACGTGCCTCGTGTGCTCCTCCAGAATCACGGTGCTCACATAATTGCGTTCGTCAAATGTAATAAATAAAAAAAACGACAAAACTAGAATAGAAACGGGTGCGTCGCTCCGACTGTCCGGCTTCCTCGGCTTCATCCGCCGCCTGCGCCGATGCTTCTGGGGAACCGGTCACGAACTTTGAGTTCGCTCGCCTGGAATTCCTCGTTCGGTTTTTCCCCCGCGCACACTTTGTCCTTACTGACTACAATCACACTCGTCAATCGATCCGCCGTTACTGTCAGATTTCGCTCGAAAAGCGATCGACGATGGAGAGATTACATTCTGGGCGAATACTCGGAGCTCGCGATGGCGGGACTCGGCGGCCGGAAGCGGCGCCGCCGCGGTGGTATTTCTGCCCTCCTTGTTTTTGGATTGATTCTCCGGAACTCGGCCAGAGGCGTAACTTCCATTTCCCCCCTAGGCGAATCCACAAAAACAGCGCAGTCTCTTGCCCTCATAGAGCAATACAATTGTGAAATGGCAATACAAAATAAATTTTTAAAAATTAAGTATATTTTGAAGCGCCGGAAAAGGCAAGATTGAACATATTTTTGAAAAGTGATCAATGAGCTTTGACAGTTAAAATGAATCTAATTTAAGTAATGCGATCATTAAATTATGTTCATTTGAAAAAAAAAAAAAAACAATACGTTAAAAGTTTATTCATTTTATCATACTTACTTTGCGGAGGTAAGCATAAATTCTCTACACTGTCACACTGATTACCCGACGATAAAGTTCAAAAGTTAATCCTAGGCCCCTTCGGGTATATTACCTGGCCGCACCTTGCCTAATTACACCCCCGTCCTTGGCCATGAAAAATTAGGCATTTTCGGATACGAGATTTCCCACGGGGGCGCCGTGTGCGACTCCCGACCCGTTCCGCCCCCGCCTCGGGTCCGCCCCGCCCCGGGTCCGCCCCAGGTCCGCCCCCGCCCCCGCCCCCGCCCCCGTCCGGCCGCCCGTCTTGGCGGACCGTGTAAACGGGAAGCATCGCTAATGTATGTAAGCAGTATACAGACGGTCGGTGCTCTTATCGCCCCTGAATAAGGATAATAAATCTCTTTAGTACCGTGTTTACGAAACTTTACCTAAGATGTAATATGTAATTGCGTACTTGTGCGCATTTCGTAGATACCGATTATCTAAGATACGTTTAGACGACGTATACAATTCATTGACTTTTTTAAAAAGTTCTTCGTTTTAATAATATTGCATACGCAGTGTAAACCTCAACGATGCAGTTAGGTGTAAGCTGTATATTCTACCTTATCCACTATTTATTCCCCAGATTAGATATTTGGATCAGCGTACAGAGCTTAAATTAAAAATTTAAATTTTGAGTTTAAAATATAATTTTTCTCATTAAAGAGACCAAGTAAGAGCGCCAAGTACTGAGTAATTAACGTGTACTTTTATTAAGAACCGAAACATATATAAAAGTTTTATTGATAATAACATCCTAAAATCGTCGTTATGGATTCATCAGCTGTAGCAGCTGTGTGCTACTGAATACAGCAGCACACTATTTATACTTATTTATATCTATCAAAGGAATACCTTTGATAGATATAAATAACAAAAAAAGTCGAAACGCAACGAATTTTTTTTATTTTAATTATATCGTCTTGTGAGTTCAAATAATTTAATTTTAGGTATATATTACCAAGCATTTTTTTTGTTGTAAATTTGTGTATCCACTCGATATCCATCGTAACTTAATACCACGCATAAACAACATATACAAGTACATAGGGCAAACCCAAAAACAATCGAACCTCTATGTTTCTGCAGTGTTGACCAAATGTAAAATGGAGTAAATACCAAAAAAAATATTCGAATAAACTAAATTTCCCGATGTCTTATCCCCTTGCCGGCCACTCGACCGATCGATTAGTCTTGTGTGATACTCCACTGTTGATTCATGAAAAAATGCGTGTTTAAATCGGGTGTTTTTCATAGATTTCTTTGTATGTGTAACGTTTGGGCTACACATCACATGTTTGCTGTTTATTTTCGTATCATTCGAGCAATAAATGTAGTTAGCATGCTGGATGTTATTTTTACTTCACATACAATAACTGATATTTAATTGCGGGGCTTTCTTATTCAGAAAAAAGCTATTTTCATTTTTTGATGTTCAGCTGTTTTTTTCGATTACTCATTCAGAATATCTTGCATTTTCGTTCGTCTGATGTAACTTCGGTAAAAACAAACAGTTTCACTAAGTAATGCTCTTTGGTTTTTATGCTTGTGTTTGTTGAACGAACGTTTTATTGCCCATAAATCGCTCAAACATGTCAATTAAATATGCAGAAAGAGTGCTTGCAGAGTTTCATTTTATAAAAGTCATTTATTAATAAACCTATTATTTTTTCTTATTATAAAGGTGGGTGATAAAATCCTTTTTAAAATATCAATCTACGGTAATCTTCAAATAATTTAGTTTTGTTTATAATAAGTGACATTAATATTAGTAAACACTAGCATTGCCTGTTGCCGTTTTTCTGTTTAAAGTGGGTGTATACTTTTTGAGATATTTGTGACGACGCTATATATTTTTCGAATATGTTTATTATTTTTAATGTCATTACATATATAACACAATCACCTTAAAACACGCCTCGGTCTAATGGAGTCGAATTGTGAATATTATCAATTTATGGAAAATGTATTCACCAAAATAATCTAGTATCTGAGGTTGTTATCGACGGTCAGATTATTCGCTGACCCGCCTGCATTCTCCGTCCTTCCAGGGGTCCCGGGCTGCTGCCGCATTCATCATTTAATAAATCATTGCATTTGCACACATTTTTTAAATACCTACTTAAATTAGGTCAGTATTAGTAATAAGCTTTTACATATTTTTTTCCTGTAACTACTTTGACTTTTTTTCAAAAATTCTGTACAGACATACTAGCCTATTCACAAAGTATTAAAGCAAATATTTAAACGATTGTGATGGGTATACTTTTAATTTTCTGCCTCATTTCTGCGTTGCGATATGTTTGAAAAAAGAAAGTTTGAAAAAGAAGAAGACGAAAAAATGCTTCAGAAACTTCTTGGGTGGTGTGCGAAACAAGAATAATACAATCTTCAAAAGAAGTGGATGTGACAGTTGGTCTACCATTATCGGGTGATACACAATTTTGTGAAGTATATGTGTTAAAAATAACGATTCCATTGAACACGTAGGAATAAGTCGAGTGCAGTGGATGGGTGCAGGAGCTGGCCAGCCGCGGCTTCCGGGCCCGCATTCGTCATAAACAAATCGCGTCTAGACACCTCCCCGCGCGCCGCGGCTGATCGCTCGGGTGGACGACCCCTGGCGCCTTCATTTCCCGTTCACTTGCACGCGCTTTTTAACTTCTTGATGAATATACACACACACATACACACACACACACATATATATATATATATATATATATATATATATAATAGAATACAAAAAATAGCGCCGCATCTACATGGCCACGCGCATCGGTGGTTCTCCGCTATTCGTGGCTAAAGCTCTCTTATTTATTTTGGGTGTTTTTTGGGACAGTATTGACTGGATGCAAGTTGGTGGCACGATTTGTTGTTAGGCGTGTAGAGGGCCTCAATCAAACTCGGAAGGACTAACCGACATATTTCCTAATTTATATATTTAAAACACTGTTCAAACATTCCAGTTTGAATAAAATGTTTGATTTTTTGTTTCCGACGTTAATACTCCAGTACTGGGGTCATTTCCGTATAAATTAAATTTGTAACCTGAAGATGACTCCGATACGGGAATCGAAGGTCCCAATTATGTTATTCTATTAACGAATATGAGCAATCCGCCAACTACCCGGCTTTTCCCGGAATACTTACAGTCCATTACTCCCATCTGAAATATTCGAAGCGCGATAAACAAATATTGCTTTGTCTGTCGCAAGATTAAGTCGGAGCTGTGCTCAAAGTATCAAAATAAATATGAATGTTTTTTTTTTTTTTGATAAACTAGTACAAAACGGATTGCCAAATCGTGCTAATTTTGGCATAAACTTTAAAATGCCGCGCTAAAGTTGCAGCTATTCTTCCGATGGCATTGACAATCGTCAGTTCAAAAACATCTTGTTAGATATAATTGAAATGAAACATACTTTGTGACATCTTCACTGTGACCGTGAGAGCCCTTTTTCCACAATTAAAACTGTATTTGAACATTCAAGGCAAGAAATAACGTGACAATTTTCAACTGACAGAGCTAATTTGAAAATTATTAAAAGCATCTAAATACGCTGCGATACAATTGACAACAGAATACTAGCATGTCGATGGCGTCCTCTTTTGCGTTACTTACTTAGTCTTCCCTAAAAAAAATTCCCAAAAAAGGAACGCCATTGGGTTATTACAAATCGGTTGCAATCTGTTATAGCATAGATGAACTGAATACGTTTAAAATTTGGTTGAAAATAATGTAAGGTAAGAGTGCCTCTATACAGCAAAAGAACTCTCGTTAGTTCTAGTTTCGATAACTGCGGGCGCAGTTCCCACAAGTCGAATGTGGCCGAGGATATCGATTATGAATTCGCGCTCACCGCCTGGTTCTTTCCGGCAGCAGACCCAGAGGTTGGAGACCCGCCGGTGCCATCCTCGGGTGCCATCCTCGGATGCTCTCCGTGCAGGAGCGGCGGCCGTCGCGTGGCCCGCCGCCCGATCGATAATGCGTCACTTGCCGACTGTGATGTCAACAACGTCGAGCACATTGACAACACTCGGCCCGTACCACACTCTGACGGTTACTGTTGCGCTCCAGGTTCGCGCCAAACATTCGATATTTGGCGCGAAATTTAAGCACGTTCTTCTCACAGAAGTACACTCTGCTCGAGTTCATGTATATTTTAGTCATTTGGAAGGGATTTTAATAATTAGAGACAAACATATTGAGTTAAGGAAAAAGCATGCGTATATTATAATATTTTATTACGTTAGAACCGACATTTTATTTTAGGAAATTATTTTAATGTGATTATAATTTTTTTTTTAATATGATAAACTTACTGTGTATTATTTATTTCTGTTGTATTTTCGCATTCAGCACATCGAGTCCTATGATTATCAAATTATATATATGGATAGTTCTATGATTATCAAAACCTATGTTTTTTAAATGAGCTGAAATTGTCTAATTATATCTTTATACCATAGAAAAAGACAATTTACAATATAAATAACGAACTATGTATCACTTTTCTGTAAAACACTTTCTCAAATTTTCACTTTTGTTTTGCTGCTTTCCATTTCTACGTAGTCTCAATAGACGATTTAGTTTTTTAATTATTTAGCTGCTTGAAGTTTTCATACCTCCGACGTGTTGATCTCCGTGCTGATCGATCGATCGGGAACTCAAAACTTCAAGCAGCTCGGCACCAATGAAACCGAATCATAATAACAACGACTGCCAAAACCTACGAGCGTACCTGGTCTTAATACTTTATTATGAGTTTAAACGCAACTAGTTCTGTGTTTTAAATATATATAAGAAAATTGTGTAACATGGAGCGAAATTCTCGCGAGCGGCGCGGCAAGACAGCCATACCCTCATTAACCCCGCATACCGCGTCGATTGGGGTCAATTATTTTATAATAGTTATAAAGCGATTATTGGGCCGGGAGTCGCTCGGGCGGCGCCGGTCCGAGGCGTCTCGCGGCGTCCTGACGGCGTCCTGTTTGGCAATCCACAGGAAATTCAATTATTATTTATTTTTGTGGCTTATTGGGATCTCAAATCCTGTGCGTCAAATACATACTTTTGATTGATTTTTTTTAACCATATTTGCTGTATCGTTTTGGATCCTAAAACTGAAGGAAAATTTGGAAAAAAAAAAAATAGAAATTAAAATTTTAAAAATATTTGTTACGCAAGTTAAAATTAATTAAATTTGATTTTATACTTTCTTTATTTTATACGTTCTTTTGGAGGTTTTTTTTTTATTTTTAGTTTTTCAACTTTTTCGTGAGTATATAATTTTAAAAAACTGCCAAAGACCGATAACACTTTTGTTTTATGTAATAATAATATATATAGTTTTTCCATATACACTGCCGTCGTCTGAACGGAAACGGGCGTGCGGCCGATGCCGACCACCGGCTGTCGGAGAGCCGCCCTCGGTCCTCTCGGCCCCGTTTCCTCCGACACGCCGTCACCGCTCCCTATTTACTAATGCAGTGTTTATTGCTGACTCGAGTTTGAATGTTTCGCCAAGTTGTTTTGACACGCAGGCAGCCGGCTCGGCCGTTGTTTACCTCCCCGGGTATACAGATCGGACTCGTTTGAAGCGGAGAGCGCGAGGTGAGCTGCTCCGCCTCAGCGCTGTCTTCGATGAAAACAAAATCTCTCGTGCCCTCGAGCGGAAACACCAGGAGCTCCAGATATTCTTTAGTATTTCTGCAGATATTTTATAAATTGTTGTAACGTCGTATTCAATAGCTTCGCACATTTCGTAATGTTTTGTTATATTGTTATTTGTTTATCGATAAATCAGATATAATCGTTTTGATTATTATATGCCTAGCTTATGATTTAGTAATGGTAAATTCATAGAATATAATGTATATCATTAAATTTCTAATTTCACACACATTTGATAAATATAACATAACAACGATTATAGAGTAAGATGTGCGATTTTGACTTGAGATTATTCTACAGCCGGCATTGATAATTAAAATTCATTATCAATCGTTTATCATGTGATTTTATCAATGCATTTGCGTAAATCATCGATTCAGATTGTAGAACCTTAGTTTTCAATTTCAGCGCGGGAGTGAGGAGGTGCGGTGAGGCTATGGTTATGATTATGGTTTCGGTGCTCGGAACAATGCGCGGTATAAATGATGCCGCGACCAACGTCGCCGCCGGGGTGGGCACGCTCGTTTCTGGTCAGCACCTCTGCAATGCGCAGTCCTTCCGGAGGCTTTGGCCATTACCCTTGAACCAAATTTTATTTTTTTTCGAGAATCCATACGTTGAATTGTAAAGTATACATAATAATTATTCCCAATTTTAATCATGCAGCATGAGATTCCGCTACGTGCGGGATTCAACAACTTTTGCGTTTGTTTACTAAAAAAGTGATAAGGATATATATATATATTTTTTTTAATAATAGTCATTGTTATTTGTTTGTTCATTGCATCTGTCATCCCCGTCGTCAGTAGAACCGTATCGAGCGACACGAAGTACGTCGGACTCGTATCTTCGCTCTCCGAACGGAGTGCGTTCCTCGGCCGACCTTCGCTTGCGGTGATCGCTCCCCTTTCCGTGCATTATTAAATTCACGGAAACGATAACGCCACTTACCTGACAGGAAGAACTCCATTTATTTGATATTTGAATAAACACGATATTTTTTTTATCAAAACCTTGAGGATCGATCGCATTTCAGCAGTCCGCCGTTCGTAATTTCTGTGACTGATGAATTGTAATTTCATTGATTAAATTTTATACCTTGACAGTTTATTATGCCTGAAGTCATTAACTCTGAGTGGGATTTGTGAAACACCACTACTGTGGTAAACATCGATTACTTAGTATTCAATATTTAACATTTCTACTGCGATGGCGAACCTAATCGAGACTGAAGCGAGCCAAGTGCGGCCGGGCACGGCACATTTTTTCCTGTTTGGATCTGTTATTATAAAAATCCCAGAAAATTTCAGCAGAAAGCGGCCGATGTCAGGAGGAACGGAGCCGGTATTGGATCGAAAACGCCTCACGACGATAGATTTCATGAATAATTTATGAATAAATTATAAATGACATGCTAGTTTTGTTCGAATGTTATGTATTAAACGTCTTCATATTGTACAATATTATGTTAGATTAGCGTTGAAAAATTTCGCCCGCTGAATTATTCTAAATAAAATGATAAAACATAACAAGCCGTTATCTTATCGCCGTATTGCATTCGCGTTAACCAATCAATTTCAACAAGAAACATAATAAGTCTGATATCAAATGTAAGACATATCATCGGCAACGTCTCGGGATTTTTCGGTGACTTGACAGCAGTCACACTTTCCTCAATGAGAATAATTTGTTTTTTTAATTAATGTTCTTCTAGGCTCGATGGTAGGTAGTGTATTTAGTCGGTATTATGTGGCGGGTTATATATATAGGGTAAATTATCATTCCAGCAAGACTCATTTATATTCATAAAATGAAAGCGTCAGAACTAACATCCGGTGGATTTCCATTAATTTAGTAAGAATATCTTGTATTATAGTAAATACAGGATTAAATAATTTCACAACGCATCATGACAATTGTTTCGGCTTGTGATCGATTTACAGATTTAAAAAAATATTACATCTGTGAGATAGATTTAATTTTAATATACGATTTATGATTTGCTGGATATAAGAGCTTTTCCATTATTTTTATGATGTTAACACATGGCGGCAATCCGTGTGATATTGTTACAAACAAAAGACAAGCCAGCGTATCGGATGCTCGACTCAAGAGCGGCCAGTGAAGCGGCCAGTGAAGCAGCCAGTGAAGCAGCCAGTGAAGCGGCCAGTGAAGCGGCCAGTGAAGTGGCCAGTGAAGCAGCCAGTGAAGCGGCCGGTGAAGCAGCCAATGAAGCAGCCAGTGAAGCAGCCAATGAAGCAGCCAGTGAAGCTGCCAGTGAAGTGGCCAGTGAAGTGGCCAGTGAAGCAGCCAGTGAAGCAGCCAATGAAGCAGCCAGTGAAGCAGCCAGTGAAGCAGCCAGTGAAGTGGCCAGTGAAGCAGGCGAGGAGACCCGCGCCCCGCGGCTGCCTCGGCGTGGCGCGCTGCAGCCGCACGCAGTGATCGCCGCTTTCTCGACATTCTGACGTAAATAGATCGCGCGCGTACTGCTGAAGGTCACCTCTTACGCTTTACCATACGTGCTTGTTTTCTTTGGGCAATCTCTCCACTAACACCTCGGTACATATTGGTAGACTCTGTCTGCATTACGTTGGGCAGCTAGAAATACTAATTTAATATATATTTTTTCTAAATTAAAAAATAGCTCCTTACGTCCATCTTCCGAACATCCTTAACCATTAACAAATTTATTTGGTCTTTTGAGTAGACACGGGCAGGAGCGGTCGCCCACTGCGCGCGGGGGCGACTCGGATGACAGGATAATTGTCGTAGTACACTTGTAAACCGACTAATTATCGGCCTGACAGAAGAAAAACTGTCGTTCGTATTTTTTTAAAAACAATTCAGACTAAATTCTGTCACGGAATGAACATAATTTATTCGAGAATCAATATCACGAATATATTGTATTATTGTCGCCGTGCATATTTATGCTGATAAATTGTCGGTGTGATAAAAACGATACATGTCTTGGGCTGCGCATTTTATATTGCATTTTCCACTTTATTGAGCCCCCTACATCTTGCGGCCGACTTGCAATCAACCAATGGCCTCCTATTTTCCGGTAAATCGGTCGCAAGTCATATCGCGAAGGGGGGTAGAAGGCTTTTTTTTTTACATTTTCTCATAAAATAAATTTGATCCATTTACGTGTCAAGGTCAGGGGATATCTTGCACTATCGACAGCTCGCAGAAAGATTGCCCTAGCGCAAATTCAAACCGACCAATTAATTATCTGCGCGACAAAATGCGGCCCGAGTTCTCACTGCGCCTCGCATTTGTCACTTAGCGTTTTGTCGTGAAATGAATTTGATTTATTCGCGTATCAAGGTCAGAGGATATCTTGCATTATCGCCGGCGATACGGAGCGGGCCATTCATGCCGGCCCGGAGCGCTCGCCACGTCTGCCGCAATTCAAATATCACCTCGCATGTGAATCTTTTCTCTCAGGAGATGATTTAGTCATTTGATAATGTTGTAGAGCGAATACGTTATAACTGCTGATAATTTAATATTATATATAATAATACCTGAAACCTCTTTTGTTTTTGGTATCTGAAAATTCATGATATTACTCGAAAATAAATCGGGTGTTATCTTGACAACCATGTGTATGTCACACTATATTGAGAAGTTTGTAATAAAATTACATTAATATACGCTGTATAGTTAGCCGTTTTAAACGTTTCTAACAACCGACACATCACGCCTTGTGTAGAGTTGTCATTTCTGAGAGATCTATTTATTCCATTCTATAATTTTACCGACATACCATGTCTAAGTTTATAAACCGAGGTCAAAGCCTCTTAACCACGCAGTTATGAACGATATTTCTATATTATATCGAAGTGAATTGTCACATTGTTTTTTTTTACATTTAAAATGTTTATTTATCTTGTATGGACTCATTCTCTAGTAAGACTGGAGCTAGAATCCAGCTTCTGAGTTGCATTTTATGAATCATATCATTATGGAACAATCAATTGCGATCCCCTTGAATTTGATATTAGGTATAAAGGCATGCAATTTTAAGATATCGTATATCATTTACACGCATGTACTCGTGCAAGGGTGTAACTTCGCAGACGCGCAAGTCCGTGTCTGCACATGTTAACATGTCCTCATTAACCCTCTTCTCCTAAACAGTGACAGCTAAATGACATAATAAGTTGACATGTGTAATTGTTATTTAAACTAAACTCGTGTTGTGAAAACAGCAATGTCAAATGATATACATTCCCACGGTGAGGACAGGTGCGGTGTGATAACAGACCACCTGGTGATATTAAGTGTTGCATCGTAAACTTCGATGTGTTAACCCTATGCATTCTATTTCCCAATTATTTATTTTTACATAAATAAAAAATACAAATAAATATAATTTAATTCAGGGGGGGGGGGGTATTCAGTTGAGGTTATATAAGACATCATATAATATTTCAATTAATTTATTCATCTGAAATGCTGTTTTCTTTGCTACGTTGTTTTTATATTATTTAGATAAATATTTTCAAAACATGCAAATCAATCTAAACATCTCTTTAACCTGGTTCTTTGTACAGGTGGATACGGACACATCGTTTCGTGGTTATATTTTTATATCGTCAAGAAAAACAATTCATAATTGAGCATTCGCTTATCTAACTAGGAAACCCAAATCTTCGCTTAGAAAATAAATTAAGACCTCAAATGTTATTTATATTATATTCTTTCATTGTTGATATGTGAGCATCTCTTTATGAAGTGGAGTATTAAAATCGACCCGACATTTATTTTTATAAAAGTCTTATCACACTGACGTGACGCTCGCGGTCAACAGGCTAATGTGCACCTCGGAAGTAGTACCACAGCACTGCCCGGGGCCAATCGTATAAAAAAGGCTAATGTGCACAGTCAGCACGTGCACGGGTCATTTGTGAGTATTTCTGGAGTGGATTATGCGACATGGATTAAGTGTGTTTGGGCGACGGTACGCGCGCCCTTATTGCCACCTACTCCAGCCAACAACCAGTTAGCAGAACAAGTCGTAATACTTTGTACGACGTAAACAAACTTTAATGCGATTTCACATTCGACAGATAAATACTCATTTTGACTAACCCTAATAAAACAGGTGTTTTAAAATTTAGTTAGCTCTAGAAATAAAATATTTTTTATATTAAAATTAAAGGATAAATTTATAATGAAATAAAATAATTCTCGAACCGTGAGATACTTTTTGAATAAAATAAAAAGTAATATATGATTAATTTAATTGCAGATGAAAATATGATTTTAGAAATTCTGATATAGCTTATAAATTGCTCATTTGACAATAATTTTATTAATATGTATGACACAGTGATAAAAATAATGTATATTTGTTTAGTTGTACATATCATTTTTATCAATTATATTAATGTACAGTTTATTTTGTTTAAATATTATTTTATATTATACACCAATACTGTTTATTTAGTATAATAAAACTTAAAATAACTATTCAGATAAATAATCAATTGAAACTATAAACAAATTATTAATTACTACTACACACCGGTGATGATAGTTATAAATTAACTTATTAAATTAATTATTTCAAAATATTGCATCTCTTGAGGGTTAGCGGCTGCCTATGAGACAATATGGATTGCATTACGATCACAATAACTGCGGATATTTAGTATCTAAGTTACTCGAGGATTTA
Source organism: Atopsyche davidsoni (assembly GCA_022113835.1). Taxonomy (NCBI): domain Eukaryota; kingdom Metazoa; phylum Arthropoda; class Insecta; order Trichoptera; family Hydrobiosidae; genus Atopsyche; species Atopsyche davidsoni. The sequence goes on along the minus strand of JAILWY010000009.1, from coordinate 16,093,764 downwards.
TGGCAGCCCAGATATTAGATTAGCGCTATTGTATATCCTGACACCGTTTTCAGATAGACGAACGCGCGCTATCTCTTCTTTATAAAATTGGTTGATTATGGGCAAGGTAGTATAAAAAAAGTATGCTTATCATGGCACATGGAAATTAAGCATTCATAAAATAAATATTATTCAATATTGAAATCAACATTGGTGGGGGGGAAATATGTTAAACGTGTAAATTGAATTTTTCTGCCAGACTTGGATTTCTTATCAAAAAACCGCAGAAAACTTTAAAAAAGGCAAATTATATAATTGATACTGTAATTTGAATTTGTTGTTTATAATTAATATTGTGATTAGATAATGTTCACATTTTAAAGCTATTATCTTCCCATTACATAGTTTTGAGATTCATTAGAAATAATTTTAATGTAAATATTTTTTCATGAATAATTTTTCAACATTTGCCTTTACATATAATTGATAGCAGTTTTCTGCTGGAGGTTTGGTATTTAATTATATATTTATGTACAATATTAAGTTTCAATATATTGATTTTTTAGCACTTTCTTTAACATCCTGCACATCAAATATTTTTATTGGTGTTGTATAATATATTTTATAAATATACTGTTTCAACTACGTTCTCCAGACAAAGCCCTCAATATCGGTACATTAAATTTTAAAATAGAAAAAAATATAGATATTATTCGTTTCTGTACTTGTTGATCCTGAGGCTCCAACCCGCGCCTCCTGTCCCAGCAACAACGACCCCGGCCAGAGCTCTCTATGCTAGGAATTCGCTTCACGTGTAACTCCATCCGCGATGAAATTTCATAGGCCCTTTAAGCTCGCCGATGGCCACCGCGCCGCGATGAATTATTGCTCAATTATTGGCCATTACCATTCCGAGTGAGCCGCCAGTGCTGATGGCGGCGGCGACTTAAGCTGGTTTCTGTCGCAGGCGCTCGGCACGACACTGCAGCCGACTCCAATCCACTCCCAAATACTAATAGCCAAATAGCTAGGAGGTAACCGTCATTCTTGTTTTTGAGGGTATATCCCAGCCATTCAGCTGTGCATACTTGTTGTTGTATTTCGCACCATTGGGAATTACGTATTAGTCAAGATCTAAAAATATTCCTGAAATACAAACAATAGAAACCCAGTTAGTAAAAGATAAATAATTAAAACATATTGTTAGTAGATTTATTCGTTTGGATTACACGGTGTTTACATGTTGAGACCTAATCAAACAAATTGGCTCAACGTTTTTGTTAAAATGTGGGACAACGTATTATTCAATGTCACTCCTGAGATCACCGGTAAAACTGCGGTTTTACAAAAGAAATCTAAAAATTATATTGTGGATATTATATAAACGGTATTTGAATTCAAAATATATCTAAATATTATGAAGGTGTATAAGATATATTTTTTTGCGACCCAGCGAAAAATTGAGAAGTTTGTCTTTTCTTCCAGGTGTATTTTTTTATTATTGAATACAATGATTATTTAAAATAAAGAAAGCCAGCTTGAGTTACTTTGGACCTCAAGGTATTTCATTAATATGATTTATCAAGACAGTCTGAGTTTATTCTGACATACATTTTCCAAATATAAGGAGTGTGGGCGACGCCGGGCGATTTCAGCCAGTAGTAGTATATCGCCTCGCAGTTTAAAGACATCGCTCTCGACTACTTGGCCGCCCTTTGAGGTGTGCTTGTGGTTTGTATGGACTTGGACCTTCATCCAGCGATGTCTCTTTTGCAGGTCTGTTGGACCTTTCAGAGAGTGTGTTTAGCCTGCGATTAATTTTCCAACTTTATAGTAATCGTAAGCTTTGAAAGTTTATGGTCTCTTCCGATCGAGCTTGCGAACGACACAATACTGAAGTGCGTCTCTCTGATTGATGATTTTCTGAGTATGCTTTTGGGTTCACTTTAACTGTAGTAGTAAATTAATTACAATTATATAAACGCTTGTATGTTTTTTTTGACCTACTTACATTTTTGGAGCCTCTCTGCTCTCAATGCTTATTTAATATCGTCGAGCGGTTTATAACCCGACCAGACATCTGTGCAAATGTCGAGAAATCGTACAAATACCGTCATGCATAAATGAGTTCTCCAATTACTATTAATAATTATTTATTTACTACGAGTGTTTTCACAAAAGACGTATTTGCACTACACGTCGGGCGTTATGTCGATAAATTTGAATATTTCCCAATGCGAGCGGAATCGTTCAGCCTTTTCAAAACGGAGGTGCTTCTCGCTCCCGGCGCCGCAACGGTCCGGCACCGTCTGCATGAAAACGGACACATTTGAATCTCAATGCCAAAAACAATGTCGCGCAGTCGCATCTCAGCGGTCGGCGCAGCGGGCGGCTGCAAAGCGTCGAACGAAATCGGAATCTCTACAATTCACAGGGATTCACATCCTAAACGCTTTCAAACTCTCGTTTTTCTCGAAAATAGTTCGATAGACGTTAGTCAGCGATCGTCAAGGTCGCCCGAGCCGCGGCCGCCCACTGCCCGGCACATCACCCGGCACATCACCCGGCACATCACCCGGCTCGAAATAAACATCTACGCAGTTTTACAAAAGCGCGGAGACGAGCGCGACCGTCTCCGAAGTGCACCGCCGCCCGGACTCCGGAGAGCCGTGCTCGCTGGAGCCATCCGCCGGGACCTTGAACCGAAATAACGCCCCGGAGGAGGTCCGCCGCCCTTCTAATCCTGCACTTCGCGGACCCCCCGCTGGCAGGAGGCCATGCGTATTGTATTTGTATTCAAAATAGACGCGCTAAAAATATTTTAACGAATTTCGCACGCCGACCTTGAAAATTCCGCCGTGACCGCTGCAGCACCAAAACTGACGCTAGATCATTCTATTGATCGCCGATCGCCCGCCGACTGGCTCTCGCGCGTCGGTGTCGTCGCGTATTCGATTATATATTTTTCGACATTTCGGTTCCCGCCCGAGGCCCCCGGCAGGAGCGGCATCCCTGGCGCGGGAAAGCATCGCGTCGCGTCCGATCGTCTACCGACCCGACCTAACCGGAACACAGATCCGCCACTGAATATGCTCATACCGTTTGGGACCCCGATCGACGGATCCGGGTACACCTCGTATTAATTTCGCCAGTATGTATATTTTTTCATTAATAAATAACAATTCGGCGTCCGCAATGCGGTACGGGTTAATGCTGAATTTTAATACGCTCTCCTCCGAACGGCTGCATTAGAAGACGCGGTCAGCGAGCATCCCTGCGGGTGGGCGCCTCCGCGGGGGCCCGCCGACTCGGGAATGTTATCTGCGATCGGATAAAAGTATTAATGAGATTTCGAGGACAGTGCGAAAACTCTAATTTAAAATCTACCCTCTGGAATTCCGGCGTTCCTGCGAACTTGCGATAAATCCCAAACAAGCCCAACACTAAAAAGTAATGTGATCATACTTTTCCGGCTGATACTTACAAAAGATCGGGCATTAGCGATATCGCGACCCCGCGGACGGCGCTCTCGGCCGAGAACTCGCCATTTTGCGTCTCGACGAAGCTCCGGAAGATGAAAACTTTTCTTACGACAATAGCTTGAATATATTGAACTATTAATATATTTCAAACACCGGCCTTCCCGCAGAACTGGCGGGCGGCTCGGGGGGCAGTCTGCGGGGCGGCACGGGCGATGCGCCGACCAGGTGGCCGGGCCGGTCTCGTGCGATACTTATTTATAGACACCTCGCGGAGTGGACCGACTGCCTCGGTGATTCCTTGCGCGAGGGTTCCCGACCCGCGTGTTCCGTGACCTGAGGTGTTCCGCTGATTCACACTTATCGCTGGTGAAGGAAACTATACAATACAACGGTCAATTATTTACTATCGGTGTATCGAGTTCACAATAGTGAATAGTGTAATAATACATATATAAATAAATAATGATTTATTTTGAAAATATCCTCAATTTTCTAATGATTTTTGAATCAAAATTTCTCTGTGCTGTCGTAAATCTTTTGTAAATTTTAGAGTTTTGTAAAGATTAGTTTTCAAGATTGCAAATGGGCGTTATCAATGGGCGCCACGGTCCAGTCCGCACCCTCGCCCCGCACCGCCCGGAGGATGCGGGTCGGGGCGGCCGGGGGTGCGGTAACCCTGCACCCCTAAGCCCTCTATTCTACTTACTTGTATTGAAATACTTAACCGAGTAAAGTGATTTAGTTATTTGTTAATGGTAGAATTCTATTTAATATAATATTAACCGAAATATTAAGGAGTGTGCATAGCGATAGTTCACCGCCATTTTTTTTTTAATCTTCTCTCTCTGACAGCAGACAAGGCCTTCGGTTGCATATAAAATAAAATACGGGAAAATGTTATTTATTTTTAATATATAACCTATTATTTTTACATGTTGTTTTTAAAATTCCCACTCGAGGATAAGAAATTGCGTATCTGCGCACATTTAGCTCTCAAAATAAACAATTTTTCAAAAGTTTTTATGTGGTCATATTTTTCTTTCTTTTATAGTCTAAAATACAAAAGTATTTTATTACTTCATTTCGTAAAAATGAAGTAACAGGATTCGGACCATATTTTTTGCCATTTGATGAACCAACGCAGTACTGGATTATTAATAAGAAATAATACATTTTAAAATTATAAAACACAAAAGGTCGGGAAGTGATGGCCGGGGATATTGAAACATTTTAATGGAAATTTAAAATATTTTGTTAATAAAAATAACATACGGCAATTCACACGATCTTTTAATTTTTTGATACGTTTTACGATTTTAACAATTCAATTATTAATTCAACTCTTATTTCCTGGATCACAATTTAATTCAATCTAAGTCAATATTGCACAGTTTTATTCCGATTGTTTATATCGGCCATTCTTACCCGTACAGGTTTTTGTATACATATTTCAGGTAATCGATTCACACGCGAAACGTCGAGAAAATTCGTCGATAAATAATTATACGACTGTATTGTACTCACAATATAAATCTGTACGAGTAAAGAGTGAGAATTTATTAAAAATATTTCATCATAGGTTTGGTGAATTCATTGGTTTGCGTTATTGCTATGATAAAAAGGTTTCAAACGTATGCAAACGTCAATATTGAAAGCTGCAAAAAAATTGGTTACCGGGTTCCGCACTTCCATAATGCATGTCGAATTCTCCGTAGCGGCGCGGCTTGAAATCACATTTCTCTTCCCTAAATATTGTTTATCGTATTTTGTTTTCGGTTAAATAATATGTATCCTCAATTTATTTTGATAACTAAACAAATATCTCAGCGAACCTAACCTAACCTAACCCAAGGCTGTTCTTGCCCGCGGACGCCGCTGCAGCGCCTGCATTAGTCTTGAAGTGGGAAGATCGCACGTCGCCTGTCAGTGCCGGCACCCTCTGCCGCAGTGGCACGGCAGTGACCTGACAGTGGCACGGCAGTGGCACGGCAGTGACCTGACAGTGGCACGGCAGTGGCACGGCAGTGGCCTGGCAGTAGTCGCTCACCCGCGGCCCGCGAACCCATACAACCCATCGAATGTTAATCTGTATAAAATATAAGCAAGCAGTTAAATACTTTAAACTGCAAGTGCTTTTTGGTTTGTAGAGTTTTTCCACGCCAACTCGCTTTCGTATGATAACAACTTTGTTCCGTTTTCATCAAACTCGATTGTATCTGCAGGATAAAAATTCTATTAAGTATTTTAACGCAGAACCGCTGCAAGTTTCCATAAACTTGTTATTTATTAATATTTTGAAACCTGGAAGTATTAAATAAATCAATCGCTTCCTTAATCTCACGAAACACCCGTTCGACGTGTATGTTGATGGATACGCATTGTGAAGGGTAATCAATAAATTATTAGTTTTTTTTTTAACAGAATCGTCAATTTTCTCTGTACGGAATCAATACGTTGAAAGCTAACCGAAAGAGAGGAGTCAACGACGTTGCAATTCATTAATAAAAATGTTAACACAATATTTATCATACCTTTATTGTGCCGGTGAACAAAAGAATATTGTTACGGCATCGTAAAACAAAAGATTATCACGATATGATCAAAAGCGTGTTACGAACCTTGTAATTTTTTTATAAATATTTTAAACGTTTATCAAAATATTATGTCCATACATTTACTAGGCACGGAAAATTTATACACCATCTCGTATACGACGCGAGACCGGAGATCGTGTGATTATTATCGTAGTATTGAAAAGGTGTGATGCTCGTTGAGAATATGTGAAGAAAAGGTATTTGGATGCATTCAATAGACTTCATTCTTTAGTCGTGAACGCAGCTTGTTTTAGTTTGTCCCTGGCCAAAACCGGTGTGTTTTCGCAGAGTGCGGCGTAGTATCTCCGGAGTTCGTTCATCTCCGCGGCCGGGCGCACGCACTCTCGGCTGCCCGACTGTCCGGCTGTCCAGCTGTCCAGCTCCCCGGTATGGACCGGAATTCACACGCAAATCTCAGAAATCACCGGCACAGCGCCGTAAACAACACCGACATTGAGTGTTTATTTACGCCGCTGTGTTTCAATGGATAATAACCATAAAGTATTGCAAAACTTTTAATGATTACTTTTACGCGGGAAAATATTTTCTTCATGTATTGGAGCATTTCAACCAATGTTTTTTTAAATATTTATATACTACTCTGGACAAACTACTAGCTTTTGTAACCAATATTTACTGACATTGAAACGATGTATTTATTCAATTAAATGATGATATTAACATCTTATCAATATTTTTTTTAATTATGGTTTCTTTGTTTTACTATTGCATGACGAAAGTGGGTATTTTGATTGAATTATAACATTTTATTCAATATGACTGCAAATATATGAAATAGAGAGCATTTCGATTCTCACAAAATAAAAATAAAAATCGTCCCTCCGAGTTATAACGTCGCTACTCAGTAGTAAGATGCGCACTGCGGGCGCACTGTGGGAACACTGCGGGAACACTGCGGGAACACTGCGGTGACTCAGCGGACTGCATTCCGGGGCGCGCGTGGGCCGCTCCGCTCCACCTCAGCATCTCCTGATTTACCGCCGCCCAGCCTAACGAATCCTCTCCGCAAACGGACGGAAAGCACGGCATTTCTGCGCGAGCATATCGGCTCGCGCGGTTCGAACTCACCGCATCTTTCGGAGAGAAGACCCTGAATCTAAAATATCAATTATTTTGTTGGAATAGTTTTCTCGGATAATTCTCAACATTTACGTCATATACATCACATATCTAACTTCAAAGTAGGGGACTCAAATTGTTCGGCTTTGACTTTGTTCGGTAATAAAATGTACTCACAAATAAACCTAAGGACGATCGGGTTCAGACCTAAAGTATTTCTTAATAAATATTGAAAAATATATCTTCAAAAATAAGTGGCTGCTTTGTCAAATTTTACTCTCATAACCTTTGTCGTTTTTTGACTATACTCCGCAATCAAACTCTCCGAACGTAGCGTACTAACGGTCGACAGCGAAATGTAGTGTTACTGGTAGATCGGTACCGCCCGGCCCTCTCGCGAGATTCATATCGGTACAAATTGACCTGATATTGTTAATTTAAATCTATTAATTTAATTCAGATACAAATGGTGGAATTTGTACGGAACGTCCGCCCACGAGTTGTTTCGGACGTGAACACCTGTCGGGCTGGCTGCGGCGCGGACGGGCGGCTGGACCCTAACGGGCTGTTAGTAAACATAACGATTATCAAACCGCTCACCGACGTTCGTGAAACTGAAGTCGCTCGCAATTTCGCGATGCAATTTTATCATATTCTACTAAAATAGTGAACTTCTTAATAAAAATATTTTATTAAAAAACAACGAAGCAAATTTAATTTAAAAATTATCTTAATTGGTGTTTCTTTAATTTTCTTTTAGATATTGCTAGTTTTTTGTATATTTAAGATTATCTCCAATGCGAAAAAATAATTGGATTCCGCAACAGCCCTCATTGGATCTTTTCGAAGAGTAAGCGGTAGAGCGATATATTTCTTGCATGTGCACGAATCAGGCGAATCGATACGTTCAATGGTGGGTCGTTTTGAGTACGTCCAGTATCAAATAGCTCGTGACGGAAATTATTTACTAAGTGAAAAGAACACAATATGGTATCTTTTGGTGGGTGTTCTTCTGATTTATTTATTTGACACAGTAGGTGTAGGTTTTGTTACATGTGGTACTATTTAAAAATATTATTTTAATAATTAAATAACAGCATAAAATTTGATGGATTTCCGCTCGGCGAAACTGAATAACAATATTATTTCAGCATACTGTACCGACCAATTGCGGAAGCAACTACAATTACATCTTGGTGTATGTTCTTTGCGATTTTAACAATCGGAACTGGAGTGAATATATATATATATATATATATATATATATATATATATATATATATATATATATATATATATATATATATATATATATACATATATATATACATATATATATATAGATCTCGCAGTCAAAGCATGAGGGTCCTCGTCTCTCAGATGTCGGTTCTATTAAATCTGCAAATCAATACGCGGAACAGGGCAATAATTGAACTTGTCAATTACTTGGACCCACATGACAGGGTTATCAAATTGTTTTTTTTATTTTAATAATAAAAAAATATGCTACTCTGACAATATGTTGACATCAATTTTTTTTTTTTTCAGTCTCATGTGGAATTAAGTGCAACACGATAAAATATAATTGCAAATCGATAAAAATTTATGGCAGTATTCCTAACGAAAGTTCCCACAACGTATTTTCCATTCATAAACATATTTAAGGAAATCGACCTACGACAGATATCGGCGCTATAAACAATCATTTAAATTATGTATGATTTATGACGGATAATTAAATTATATTTATATTTATATAAATGGACGTAATAAAATATTTTTCTTATTTAATATATAATTCTTTTTAATTTTTATAGATTGCTTTCGAGATCAGTGTGGCCAATCGTCAACCAAAAATATTACTTTCATGTTGCAATGTTTTCCAATGAGTCCGGTGCCCTCAAGGAGTTCCTTTTATTTATTATACGCACTGATAATTAGTGAGGATATTGCAAATTTTGCTTTTCATACTGGGATCGAATTCATTATAGATACATACATATCGATGAGAGTGACCCACACAATAAAATGCATACGCTATACATTTGAACATGCGCACTGGCGAGACTTTTAGAACGTATTTCCTTAAAATTATATCACAAATATGAATTTCAGTTTCATTTAAATATGCAAACGGGCTTCTGTGATAACTGATATTGTATAACGCTCCTTCTAATTATGTGCAATATACATCAGTAATTGACAATGAAACATTGTTTTCCCTAAAATAGCTTGTAAATATATCCCCATACATTTTTCTTGTAAATTTTCACCATAACGATCCATTCACATCCAATGATACTGTACATTACGGGTCATCTTTGGACTTTTATATTCGATGTATAAAACTGTTCTTCTGAATTCGCCACGTCCTGGACGACGTCTCTGCAGAGGCTATCGCGCCGCTGTGGGAGAATTCGCGGACGAGACAGCTGCAGCAGGCGCCAGCGTGCAGCTATAGTATTGCGGAGAGCTCTTGGCCTGGCGCGGGCGGGGCGGCGCGGGGCGTAGCGGGGCGGCGCGGGGCGGAGCGGGGCGGCGCGGGGCGGAGCGGGGCGCTTATCGAGCAGCCGCGCGGGTCGGCGTGACGCGGCCGTGGCGTAGGTCGCGGTCTGGCGCGGCGCGGCGCGTCACGCCTGCTTGTGGCCGGTGCAGTGTCTGCGCTCACTCGGGGCGCCATTGTCATTTCACAACACGATAACTATACTTGCAAATTTAATCCTTTGGTTTCGAAATTAGATCTACATTAGACAAGAATTTTAATTAACAGAAAAAACAAAAAAATTGAAAAATTGATTTATATATCGTCTGCTTTAAATAATGAGAGCCACTACTATTACAGCAATATAAGTATATATTATATTGTAAATGACTTCCTGAATAATGTCTAGATAATGAAGTTTTACATGTTGGACAATCCATAACCGCAATACACCGGGGCAGAATTGCGCAATAAACACCTAGCAGTCACAATAAATAATGCGAGGCATCCGACTCGTGTGCGCCGCCGAGACGTTCGAGTTTTTCTTGGCAAACTTGTTATGCAGTTGCCGCCATTGATTTTCTCGCACCGGAAGACGGAGCCCCGGATGTCGTGCGCGAGGGTCGGACGTTGAATTCGCAGCCAGAGTACTCGTGCCTAGCTCAGTATATTTATCAATGTAGGATTTTTGCAACAAAACTTACTTCAAAACCTTTTTTTAGATTGATCTTATCTTCACCTATATAATAAATGTTGAAATTTAAATTTTCGTTCAGTGGCGAGTGTATTTTGTATGTTCTATGTATTTATAATTATCTGCTTTTTTATATTATTTAAACATAAGAACGTGAACTTTGGAGTGTAAATATAAACCACTGTACACAAATGATTGCTTATCAAAAAACTATTATCGTGAATAAAAATTCAGTAACTCAAAATGAATTTCAACGTCGTCTTAAACTGGTAAAATGTTTTAAATACATTTTTGTCTCGCAGTGTTTTCCAGAATCTTCCCCGTAGCGGACAAACTGCAAGGTATTTTTTTTTGCAAGCAGTGCATGCGAGCACCGCATGTCGCCTGTCGGCAGCCGCGGTGTTCGAGAGATATCGCGCTACTTGCACGAAGGCCCTCATCGCCATTCCAGAAACCACAATTACAACACCGATTTGAGAATAGCCCGTTGCCACGAAAGCGGTATTAGCCCGCTACGCCGGGGATTACGCGAGGTTAAACCTAAACAGCGATTGTATTGTTCGCGGGCGACAGTCGGCATGCGAGCGACTGCACGCTAATGCACATCTGATGCACACCGATGTGAATGACTGAATACCTCCGGCGATAGGCTTCCCCGAGCGCTGGATTTTAATCCGACTCAGAAATGTCTCGGAAAATTTCCTCATCATATTGAGGTCACAAATAATCTCCGGTAGATCGTTATGCAAAGTTTTTTTGATTGCAATTATACTTTGAATGGTTATGCAGATTTTTGATGCAAATCTACGTTATCTTGTACAAATTACCTGCAACACGCTCAAGGCAGCGCCGGAACTGCCGCACGAAGCCTCAATGATTCCTAAAATTAATTCATTACATATTCATGAAACATTATATACAATTTAAATCTTCGCAAGAAACTCGGGTAAGAAGTGAAGGTGCGCGTGTCTACCTTGAAGTCTAAAAGTTCATCTCAGTAAACGGCCGTGTTTGTATTTTCCGTGATTTTTCCTCGCTTAGCACCCCGCAGAATTACCTTATTTGGACCCTGAGAAGATTAGAAGAGCTGGAGGGGCGGGGAGGGGAGTGGAGGGGAGGGACTCGCGCTATCAGTGAGTGTCGACATGAATTACGGGCGCCTCGCGGGGCCGTGTTTGCCTGCGGTCGCGGCCCGAGCACTGTCGCGGCGTGTAGTTTTACAACCGCACTATTCCAACATCACCCTGATAACACCATTGAAAACTATTTTCTTTATTTTGTTAACACTCCGCAAGACCTGCGACTGTTGATATTTCGACTGGAAACATGGAGGTGTATATATAGGGTGTTTTTTTATAGAGGTATAGAACTTTGAAATGGAATAAAACAAAGATAATTTTTTTAAATTGACATGAAATTAACTTTATTCGAAAGATAATTTTTTGGCATTATAATTTAAATATGATTTCTGGCATATGACCGCCACGGCTGGCTCGGACGTAGTCTAGTCTGGAGGTCCAATTCTCGATGACTTTTTCCAACATTTGTGGCCGTATATCGGCAATAACGCAGCGAATGTTGTCCTCCAAGTGGTCAATCGTTTCGGGCTTATCGGCGTAGACTAGCGACTTCACATATCCCCACAGAAAATAGTCTAGCGGCGTTAAATCGCACGATCTTGGAGGCCAATTAACGGGTCCGAAACGTGAAACTATGCGGTTACCAAACGTTTCCTTCAATAAAGCAATTGTGGCACGAGCTGTGTGACATGTTGCGCCGTCTTGTTGAGACCACAGCTCCTGCACATCATGGTTGTTCAATTGATCAACGAAAAAGTCAGTAATCATGGCTCTATAACTGTAATAATCTCTGTAACGGCCTGACCAACATCGTCTTTAAAGAAGTACGGACCAATGATTCCACCAGCCCATAAAGCACACCAAACAGTCAGTTTTTCTGGACGTAACGGTGTCTCAACATACACTTGAGGATTATCATCACTCCAAATACGGCAGTTTTGTTTATTGACGTATCCATTCAACCAAAAGTGAGCTTCATCGCTAAACAAAATTCGCTTATGAAAATCGGGATCAACGGCAATCTTGTTTTTGGCCCATTCACCAAATCTGCGCCTTGCTATGTGATCGTGTGGCTTCAATTGCCGAAATGCCAAACCAAACTAAACATAAATCCCTTGACAGCTGACAAAATGGCCGCCAGTTAAAACAGTGTTGCCAACTTAAAGTTCTATACCTCTATAAAAAACACCCTTTATATATATATATATATATATATATATATATATATATATATATATATATATATATATATATATATATATATATATATATGTATTAAATTACGTTGTCTCCCAGCGCGCGCGTCCATCTAGGTTGTTAAATTATGTTTATTTATATTATTAAATTTATCTGGTTATATCACGTGTTTAAACTTATTCCCTGAACAATCGATTCATTAATTATCTTATTTGTTGTAAAAAATGTTGAGTCAAAGAAGCAGTCGGTATTTATATCTTACAGTTAAACATCGTGCATTAGTTAAAAAATATATTCTGAAATCTTTTATTTTTTAGACGCACAATCAAGGTAGAATAAAATGGTAAACGTTACGTCATATAAAGGGTTAAGTAGCCGAAAACCACAGTTACACAATCAAAACCCAAAAACAATTATGCGCTTATAAGCTTAGAAAAACCCACTTCGTACTTTTTTTTTAATTATACGAATAGCGGCAATGTGGGTGTGTGGGCACGCTACATTGTATGGACTGATAACGTTGCAACATGTTTGCATAAATTTACTATCTTGTAATTTACGATTATGTTTAAAATACACATCATGAAAGCGTACGATCGTTGTACTGCAACTGCAATCAATAGATAGGGAAACGTTTCGATTACCTTGCGAATTTTTAGATAATTAGAATGTACCAACCGATTACAGGTGATACATACTGTACGTCGCGGGATAGATATTCAGTAATGGTTTTTTTTCCTCGACATTATCCATTGGATTATCGTATGTATTTTTCCTGATCTTGTAGAAAAATAACTTCTAATAATTATTTTTTAAGTTTTAAATTTTTTTCTATTTATTTTATAAGCAAATAAAAAAATACTGTTGATGTCGACAAGGTTTAAAGAAAGCATATTTAATTTAATGACGAAGGATTTAAAAATAAATTAAAACTAAACAGTTATCTTACTTGCAGATGTAATACTCAGTAAAAAATATATCTACAATTAAATGAACGGAATGAAAAATGACTTTAAATTATTAAATGTTTTTATTCCACTTTACTAGTGTAATGTATCGATATTACCTTGCTTCCCGATATTTTTTACAAGGATTATCTTTCACCTTGTACAAATATCTGCTATCTGCTAATTGCATCTATATGAACATTTGAAGTATTAATATTTTGAATAAAAATACTTGAGTGATTTTCCACATTTTTGTTTTTATTAGTGACCGGTTTCGCCAACCTTTCACGTTGGCATTATCAAACAGAGTGGCGTTGGCAGAAAGGTTGGCGAAACCGGTCACTAATAAAAACAAAAATGTGGAAAATCACTCAAGTATTTTTATTCAAAATATTAAAATGGAATTCCACCAAGTACTCTCTGTCAAAAATATTGAATTTGAAGTATTGTCAATGTGCTATTTTATTATGATTCAGCACTCACTTTAAAACTATATTTTAAATATTTTTTTTTTGAATTGTATAATAAATGACCTTTTTTTTGTTTACAGGTAAGTTGATAGACCTTTCTCCCCCTGGATGTCCCACTTGGAACACAATCTCCCTGCGTACTTCCGTAATTGTCTTTGTGTAAGTATTTAAATGCTATTATTTTAAAACATCATAAATATACGGCCCAAAACCTTTCAGAACGTATCGAACAAAATATTAAACGTATAATTTCTTTTTGTCTTTTTTAAAATGCAGAATAGAAAGTCTCCTAAATTTTTCCATTATTTCTTATTAGCCCTACTTATTCTCGTTTTTGTATTCAGCAATTTCGTTTTATTACGGCACTATAAGAAATATAAATTTTTGCCAACAATACGTCCTCAACCACAACAATTTAAATGCATTTTTTTTTTTATATTTTGGTATATTTTTTGGGACGTTAAAACTGTAGATGTAATTTAAAAGAAATTTGAAATTTAATATATGTTACCCGGAGTATATTTATTCCATTCACAATAGTCACGTCGAGGGTATTTACTCGGAGCGACTCGGCTGGGGCTTCCGACATAACAATCGGAGGCTTTTATTAATCACGCATCGTCAAAAGCCACTCCGGCGACCTCACTTCTTATTTATTGAGATACCGATACTTGCATAAACAACATTACGGGACGAGTAAACACCTTACCCATTGGAAAAAAATATTCAACAAAGAAACACAAAATAAACGACAGTTTAATAAAAGGACAAGAGGGTGAAAATTAGATTGCACACTGAAAATATTAGGCTATATGGACTTTTATAACGACTTCGTGATATTTCAGCGTCTCAGAAAACAACAAATTAAACATTGAAAATAGCGTCATCTTAAATATATGCCTACTGGCGCCTATATCATGTCCATAGAAGATAACATAATATCGTACTTGTCGCTGCCATATCGGGGGTAGTGTAGCTTCGTATTACAGATTTGTTCAGGTGCCAGTGCTAATTCGATGGAGGGTCGAAGCTTGCGACCGATCTGCCGCAACAGTCGCGAGCAGGCGCGAACAGACGCGAACAGACGCGGGCAGGCGGCGCCGCGCACTTGCAGCGCTCCGGTGTCATTGATCACGGCGCGCCCGCAGTACTGTACGGGCGCTTCGCTGCCTATTTTTAGAAATAACAATCAAACCGACCGATTTAAGAGTTTAATTTTAGAGCACCCGAGTCCTGGGTGGTTATAAATACGCTCCCCGCCAGATCACCGTTCGCCATGTCGTAATGTTGTTTGTTTGGATCGCCCATACTACTAACTATAGCACGCTTATCCAATACGAAAAATGTATATATATATTGGGATGGAACTAGTGCTAATATTTTAGCTAAAACTGGTTATTTTATATTAATACAAACTTTTTTTAAATGCTAAAAATTCATATCCAATCCATATATGCATGTTTTTATTCGAATTTAATTTTAGTGAACTGACCGCGCGCCAGTGCATTCATGTTACCTGCAGCTCAATCTTCCTTTATCCTCATGATTTAGAGCCGCACTAAGTTAATTAACGGACTTGTAATTTCGAGAAACTGATGTATCAGATAATATATTATCCCCCATAAAAAGTAAATCGATTGCGCGATGCTTCCCTGCTGTGGCGTGCGACGTTCACTCGCAGAAAAGCAGTAAATACCTTATTAAACCAAAAAAAAACATTTCAAATTGAGTGATTATTCATAAAAAGTCGCACTGAGAAATATGTTTAAAAAAGCATAGCATATGTATATTTTATGGCTTTTGTGACTTTTTACTTATGAAACGCACTAGTACATTCCACGTTTACCTTAATTTATTTATTACTGAACAGTTAGGCATGTTTCCTACATTTTGTTAAACGTATAATAATAAATATCCGATTTCAAAGATAAGTGTTTGTTTTACCTAGAAGATAATCCACCAAATAATTAATTCCACGTCTATTGCACATAATCATTTATTACATATTCAATGGAGCCAGCATATTACGAGTATTTTAAACTTACAGCTTTTAAGTCTGACGAGCTGTAAACTCGTGTCCTGTGAAAATACCACAATATCATTCTTAGGCCCGCTTACAAAATGGTTTTGTAAAATGTGGTTTCCAGAACTGTTATTAAAATAATTAAGATTTTTAATACTGTAGTAAGTCGTTTTATGAATTAGATTAAAAGTACACGCCAAAGGTCACTCGTATGGTTTAGTGAATTACGGGCCATCTGCACGAGGCGTTCAGCCTCACTCGGTCGGAATAACTCAATTATATTCTCGACACGGGTATTTAGGCCGACAGTGTAATTGTAAACTGATAGCAAGTAGCTTTTCGTTATTTTCAACCGATCATCAGGCAAGAGTAGACCTATGCATTTTTTTCGTTTGGCCGATCATGTCACATATCTAAAGACAAAAAGAAAAAAAACCTCAGTTTTATATCACAGAACTAGCTAATTTTTAAACATCGTTTCAGTCTTTCAAGGTCATGTGTAAAGCGAAGCCTTCAACGGGCGGAAGCGCTCACTGGATTTTTGAACAGTCAGCTTATTGTGTGTACTACTGGCGGGGCGGGGGCAGGGGGCATGGGGGCAGGGGGGGCAGGCGGGGGCGGGGGGCGCAGGGCGGCGGCGGGACCGTTAGCTCGCATTCCTGCGCACATTTTTTGTTCGACGAGTCGCTGGAACGGCGGTTCCGTTTGTCACACCCAATATGTAAATAAATCCAGCCGGTGCCCGAAGACATCTCCTCAAATGAGCATCGGCACTCGGCCGCTGCAGCCGGCGTTACTCGGCATTTTAATTGCGTCGTAAAAGTGACTGCGGCTGCCCGCGCCGATAACGTACGATCGCATTAATACTCCGAATAATTATTTATTACGAGCCAATGAGATTCTAGACTCATTATTTTTTTTTACGATGGTGCGTAATGAAAATGTATTTTAAGACTTCTGATATGCAGGTTTATCATAACGGCCATCGCGGTTTTCTGGGGATGCAGCTTTGTATTTCAAATTACCAGGTCCCACTGATTGCTTTTGATGCTGAATCAGAGATTCCACCGGATTCGTCCATCGTGCACCTCTTTATCGAGATTTCCAAAACTGTTCAGATCGCTTCCATAAAAAATTCAACAGTTCCTTTTGAGTACAACTGTTCATAACCATGGTTATAATGCATCGACCCTTACCTTTAGTTTCCAAATTCTCTCATATACATAAAATAGAAAACCACAGTTCTGACCCTATTGATTTGATATTACTTTGAGATATCGCGATATTTTCACATGACTAATGTCTGATATAAATGTTTGATAATATATTACGACAGTAACTGCGTATGTGTACAAGTTAATGTTCCCTTATTAATATTGCGAAAGTCAATCAACCGCCTTCTGCGTCGCGTGACATTTAATCTTAGCGTAATAACAATTTGCGACTCCCGGCCGTGTTCGTGCAGTGCTCCCGTGTATATTAACCCTTTGCGCTCGAGACCGTTTCCGCGCGGACTAATCAGCAACTCGAAGCGTTTCGTATCACTTTCGGTGAATTTTTTACCTCTAACTTAAAATGTTCACACACACAAATTGACACATAATTTTTTTAATTTTAATATTTAATGTATATTTACATCTTTACGAAGATAGGTTCGTAAACATAAGTCTTTGTAATTTTGCTTTGTATGATATTTCATGTAACAATTGCCGAGATGCATGCCCGGCTTTTCGGGACAAGTATCACAAAAGTATGTCGTTTGATGTCTTTTGCCGGGTTTATTTTTTTGAGAACAGACTTTGTAATCCTTCCTAACTCCTGTTAGAATGTTATGCAGCCTTCCACTTAGGCGGATTTTCGGAATCGCAGGTTGAAGTGAAGCTCTAGCACGTGTCTGACGAAAATCTCCAGTCAATTGCCGAACTAAGGTTTTCATATACCGCAAGTGATTAAGCGGCTGTTCTCCTCTCAGCTGTTTAGTGAGATACACATTATCATAATATTATTATATATTATAAAGCAAACAAAATAATGGTACGATAAGTGAATGGAAAGGTTATTGATATTGTGAGGGAGAAAAAAGTCTATTCTTCAGTGCAATATAAGTTTAAGCAAATAAGGACCCTCAAATGAATGATTACGATAAGAAGTACAAGCAAAAAATATATGGGTTGATTAGGTACACGTCTAGTCATTTTGCCATGGCTGTTAAGGTCAAACTGAGACCAAAAATGCAGCTCGCTTTATGGTGCCGCACTAATCTTGGATAAGAAATTCTAGCGTAGTTTGAAAGGGGGATAACATGATCTTTGTAAAATTATATGGGCAGTGCTTAGTAACGAACTTTAAAGAACAAGATCACATAAACATAAACAAGAAATCACCAGATAAAAAACCATAAATAGTTATCACCGCACATCGAATTTCCGCACCAAGCAAATTGGTGCGGAATCCGCACCTCTCGAGTGCAAAGGGTTAACACTAAACCTACCGACATTACATGAATACCTATTCCTACCAGCGGGGGTCATTTTGACCCCTCGAGGAGGTATGGTATTCATTCCTCTAAACCTGAACGATTTTAAATTATTAGTACTAATTTGCAGAAAGGAAGAGTCAAGCAGTAATACCATGATATTATTTTTCGTACACAAAAATGTCACGGCGTTCAATAAAAAATATGAGAAAATAAAAGAGATAGACAAATGGCTTTTTGGATATTACTGGAAAACACTCTAAATGCTTCACTCTAAGTTTTTGATGATTTTTTGAACGCCATGACATTTTTGTGTAAAAATTCACCCAGAAATATTTTAATACGTACAATTTTTTTCCATGATATTGCCGCTTGACTCTAACTTTCTCTAAATTAGTACTTATAATATATAATATAATTGTCCAGGTGTAGACGAATGAATACTAAATTACCAAGAGGGGTCAATTTGACCCATCGTGGTAGGAAAGCACCTGTCACATATGTATCTCCGAAAATAAAACTAAATGTAAAAAAATAAAAATGCATTTTATGCATAATTAAGGAGTAGAAGTAAAATTTGATAGCGATACGATAACGTTTAAATATCTAAAAATGTCTTGCCAAAGTTTGAAAAGGGGTCAAAATGACCCCTCCGGTAGGATTAGCGTTTGAGTGTTTCCGTTTTATCTTAGAGGCTGGTGTTTATCTCGTTAATGGCGTGTGTATTAACCTTTCTTCTGATTTATTTGGAAGATTTATTTCATGTTTATGAGGCGTGACGCTTCTGCCGGTAATTATGGTAAACCAACAAATACCTGAACGTCTGCTCAGTGCCTACTTACCTACTCAAGTATTAAAGCGATTAGACCATTAACAAAACAGTAGCAAGCTGCGGAGTGGAGCTTTACAAACCCGTGTGCGGAACTCAAAAGAAAACGACATGCTAAAACATCGTCTTACATGGCAAAATGTCTTGTATACCTAAGTGATGTATCTTGTATAACCATATATTGTAATGTTTCAAAAAGTGATTGAAGCGCTGTAAAAAAAAAAACCCACGGAAACTTTTAAAGGTAAATATGTTGCTTACTTACTTGCTACATTGCTCTCCAATTATATTTATGACACAACATAATAGATACTTTGAATATAACTAATTGATTTTGAAAATGACGAGTAACTTTAACGCTCCGCTCCAGCGTCGCTCTCGCCGCTAGGCTAGTTGGTTCTGATGTAATGGCAAATTATACGAAATTCGGCGAACTATTTGTTTATTTATTATACTCGTACGAACTACACGCCACTGTTTGTTTTATGGTTCGTTAACCTTTTATTCGCCTTAGTATTTATTTACTTTGCGATTCCGATAGTAAAACGAAGGAGCTTAAATCGCAGTTACATTAGCATTACGAAAACACCCCCGTCCCCCGGCAGCGAACTTTCGGCCCCCGTCCTCTCACGAACGATAACAAACGGCCGGCATGCTAAAACTTCGGAGCGACAGCGGCCGAGCCCTCGGCACTAAAACATTTTCATTTAATAAAATAAAAAATATATATTACCAAGATCCCGGCTGAATGATCGCGAACCGGCTCAGGCGTCCGCCGCGGCCGTATCCGCAATTTATGGCAGCCCTATAAAATAATATGTTAGTGGCATAATTTCGATAACGTCTCAGATGCGATATTGTTCCGATTTTTTTTATTATCCAGGTAGTGCGGGCCTCCATTTATTGCGGCGGCTTTACGGCCGTGTTTATCTGGGCGGGGCCGACGGGGCTTCTCGACATCTATACGAGAGATTAATCATTAGGAAATACTATCCCCGCATTCGTGTGAACACAACCTCACGTCGTCCAATGCAAAGCTGTTCACCAAAGCATATTTATGTAAGGTTCGATGACGTCATGCTCATTTCTCGTGCCTCCGTTTTATTGTTTACAGAGTTAAGATTTTTATTTATTTTAAATTCTAAAATAAAGCTCAATTATCTTTAATTAAAATACTTTCAGTCGTATTGTTTTGTCGGATGGAAAACAAAATTTAACTAAAATAATTTTATATAATTGGAAAATACCTTTTCTTATTTATGAAATAAAAAAAATATTTCCTATTTTGTTTTATATCTAAAATGAATAATTATAGACTATTTTTCTTTTTGATTTTCCTCATTGGAATAATTGTACGAATAAGGTTTTATATATCATAAATCGCACCCTGTTTCAAATATAGTATAATTTAATAAATAAAGAATAGTGGACAATAAAGTATTTGGTTTTATAATAATAGATTCACTACGTCGACCACAATGCTAAGGTTAAATAGCCGATTCCTATTTAGTCCCCCTCGGTGTAGTGCGATCTAGAAACGCCCTTGTCAGTAACATATGATTACATAACATAGTTATACAACCCGAATCAATCCGCGAATATACAGTCGCTAATTACGTGTCCGCTAATAAAGTTCGTTCTGGAGAGTCGGGCGGCGGGGCTGACCCTCGCCAGGGCGGCCTTGGTGCAGGGCGGCCAAGGCCGGGCGGGGCGGGGCGGGGCGGGGCGGGGCGGGGCAGGCGGGGCGGGGCGGGGCGGGGCGTTGACCTGCATCGATCGCCGCCCCCGCCCTGCCGGTGCGTTTTTTCTCGCGGCGTCATTCCCGCCCCCGCCCTTCTCTACAGGGTCGTATTGATGAATGCTAGATTAGCGTGTTCAAATTTTAGTCGCTGGCTTTATATAGATCGCCCGGTTTCGTATTTAAATCATTTTCCCAAGCCTGATATCGTTCTGTTCAGATGTTTCCGATAATGGAAACTCAGGTGTAATTTATTATTTGCGTTTCGGGTGTATAACAAGTTCGATCGATTTGTTTTTTTTTGCTATAGCGTTACAATGACAAAATTACTGCGATCGGTGTGATTTAAACCTCGTGGCGAAATATTTAAGATATCTTATTTTTCTTTTTTGTCAACATGCATTGCGGTATGATTTTTAGTTTTGAATAAACTGTAAATGCTTGTACCTCGGTAAGAATGCGGTTGTAAGTTAATCTATGTGAAATTTGTTATTTGCGCGTGACTTTTTACTACACGTAAATCTATTGAAGAATAAGTTGTATAAATTATTTGTATGCAGGTTTGTTTATCTTTGACATTCTAACGCTTTTTTCCGCGGAATGGGAACATACTGAGACCGAAACATGAGTTTTTATTAAATTTCATCCCAGTCTTGACATGCCAGATAAGTCCTTCCCGCGACCCACGCGGCCCACGCGACCCACGCGGGACCCGGCGCGGTGTAAACATTACACCTGCGTATCCGTACAAATATAAATTACGCCTTTACAACGCAGTGTTGTTATTTATGGACGACAGGAGCGTTGCTAGATATCACAGTACAAATAGTAAGATAACAATTAGTAGTATTTGCCTACGAATTGTGCGTACGAAATAATTTACAATATTATATATGACGACAGGTCGACAGTGCGTGCGCTCATCGTTGTGTGCTCGCGGATACCCAAATTGACAAATAAATAGTAATTCGTTCGCTTCGATAATATTTACTCAAAATTGTGCGATTTCACTAAAATAACACACAATCACGCTTATTGTAAAGGTGACTTTGTTGTTTTCGTTATGAAAATAACTCTGCGATTGCTCGAAATAATCAAAGGAGTGCCTTGACTTCGCAATGTTGTGACAAATGAAAATAATTTTAATTATACCATTCGTCATTCCGTCCAAACTTAACGAGCGCAGTGAACGGGAGGGTGTCGGTGTCGGTGCCCCGCTGCCCCGCATCAGCCGGGTCTGCCGGATTCGTTGCTTTCCGCGCCACAAAAACGGGGGACTATCCATCCTCTTATCCGAATCGCGCCCATTCCGGCGCTCGCGTAGAAATGTGTTGATCACGGCGGAATAACTTCATTAGTTAAAATAATAGCGAAGTTCCACGAAAGCGGAAACGCCCGAAAGCGCTGAAATATTATTGCGCGTATTATTATGAAAACAAACCATCGGCTGTTGTGGCGGCGGGGCGGAACTGCGGCCGAGCTTTCGCGACCTCGCGATCGATATCGCTCTCACTCGCCCGGCATCGACTACTTCAGCGGATATTGTTATCTGTGCTTTTGAACATTTTGATTACCAAAGTTTACTTCGATCATCAATCAAATACAAACACTTTTGTCCCGTTTCCGTACACGGAGTCCGTACACGGCAGGTCGCCCAACCGCGCTCTACAGGTTTGGGTTTCTCCAAAAATGGTACAAATTTATTTTTAACGCTATTATCTCTGATTATTTGCCGTGCCTTAAAGAATTTGGTGTCAAAATAAGCGTAGTAAAAAAGTTGAATAAAAAGATTAGTATAAACTACGACGCTCGAGTGTTGAATTGCTGTCCACGAAACGGTCACCAAGTCGGGAGGGTTAGCTCCACAAACGTCGGCCGAGGCTATTTGTAGTCTCAACGTCTCGAGCAATCAGTTGAGCTAATGTTATTTTGTATATCACACTTGTTCGAAAAGGTTGGAGATTCCTGTTGCAGAGGGATATATCTGCAGGTGTATAGTTTCGATCCTTTCGATATATAATAAGTAAGACTCGTCCTTGTTGATATTTCAGATATGATAGGATCAACTTTGGGTAGTTAGCAAAAGAAAGTCTAATCCCATGATTCGTGTTGGTGATTTTCACGATCTTTCCCAATTCTAATTTTTAAGAAAGTTTCATTTTACACAGGTATTTTAGGTAGTTCGTAACCTAGTAGTAACCTCGAAAAAAAAGTTATCTGTTAAATTTTGTCGAACTTATCTCCGTGCAATGGACCGGTCACTCTCGGAGCTAGCGACCGGCCGGTCTGGCCCCGCAGTCATGCGGTCATCCACTCGGCAGATGGGTCACGGACTGGTCTACTTGACTCGCCGCTCTCACTCCTCAAGGTCGCGGGGAGAGTGATCATTATGCGAAAGCAATTTGCCAGATCGTGCGTTCCCTGCCACGGGTTGTTTAGGTCAGTAAATATCAAATACAAAATTGGGCAGTCCACCCGAGCAGCAGAACACTGTGTGCTGCAATATGCATCTCGTATTAATTTAAACGTGTTTTCTTAGTCAAATTATTACATATTTTGTTCACCTAATATGTGGTTCTTAGTTTAATCATAATTTTTACTTAACCTCATTCCATTACTGCAATACAATAGTTTATTAAGCGTTCAATTCAAAACAATGCGTGCGGAGAGTCAAAAAACAAACGCACAGCACGCTACAGCCGAAATGGTGATATTCTAGTGCTGCATGTCGGGGCCTCGAGCACGCGCGATAGCCAAGTAAAGTAGCGTGCCGTGACTCAGACGAATAACGCATCTTATGCTTTGTACTATTATTTGTAATTTTCCTTTTCAGAACTAAGCAAACCGGGTTTTCAGGTTCGGATGTTAAGGGTATTCATAGGTATCGTGTCGCGACGCTGCGTCCTTGCCGGGGCGGCGGGAAGCGACATGCGCCGCGCGCGGTGTCGCGCTAAATGGTATGTAAGCAGCGGGTGACGCGATAAGGGGCGATAAGGGGCGATAAGGGGCGATACGGGGCGATAAGATAGCCGCGGCGCCTGTGTCGGCGCCCGCCAGGTGTGCGGCTCGACTCCCGGACAGGCGAAGCCCTCCTCTCTACGCACGCAGCGACGCTATGTTTTGAACAATTCAAAAAAAAAAAGTCCTCCTAGCTTCTTTGTTCCCCATAATTGGTGTTTTTTAAGAAATAACAAAAAAATGGTAATTATAAAAAGAATTTAATAAAATTATTGTACATGCACTTTGCGTCAGTCAGTCCACTCAAAGTTTGTCAAACCTGTATAAATTACCATGAACGACAAATATATTTATAAAATTTGGAGTACATATCGGTATTTTGCTTCGATCTAAATTTTACGGAATGCACTAACGTATTCCACAAGTTCGCATTGAATTCTCTAATTTGTGTGATTTATTTACCGACGAGATGGACTCAATCGATCATTGCGAATAGCCGGCTTATCGGATCGCGCGTATCCGACTGCGGCCATCATTACTGGCACGGCACGGACGCTGTCTCCTTCCCCGCGGACGGTTACATTCCGCTCTGTGCTCGAAAAGCGATAGTCGATTGTGGGCTCCGGCCGTCTCGCCTACTCGCATCGCATTAGTGCGGCAACTCCGATCATTAATTCTTTGTGTACTTAATTCAATCCGTCCATCCATATTGGACCGTTTCAATACAGATTAGATTGATGTGAGAATAAACTCGGGCAGACGGCCCGGCGGGGAGGGGGGACTGCGGCTCCGATAGTTCCACAGCAGGGAAAAAATGGCTGGGAGTACCGTGAGTTTTCTGAGCTCTGTAGAACGCGTTGACCGATGCATTTATTAAAAAAAAAACTATCACATTTTAAGGCATTCTTGCTTTGGTCTTTTTTGAATGTTTAACTTTTTTAAAAATTTATAAATATATTTTTTGTGTGCATCGTGTACTTTTTACCGGTACGGATTAGTTGTATATTTAATAGGTGCAATTCGATTGTAAATTCAACGATGTAACTGTGAGCTATCAGTTTTGACCAAAACGATGTATCGAAGAGTGGACTTCCGGGAGTTCCTTGACCGGGCGCGTCGACAAGCCGCCGCGTTCATTGGCGGCAAGCTGTGCTCGCCTAATGGCCCGCAATTAGACTCCAGTGTTGTTCTCTTCCTTCGCTCTCCGCGCCGATGCTTATTCGATTACTTTTTATTTACTCGACATACACTATTGTTTTATTATTATTGCTGCGCGTTATGTCAATATTTTTCGCATTTCTTTGTTATTGACCGAACCGAGTGGACTCTTCCGATCCGGAAAAAATCAATAACCGCGCTAGAGCGATTCCTGGCTGATGGCGCACTCGCTTGCTATTTTATTAAATATCTAAGACCGCCCTGTTGGATTCTTTCCACTCCT
This sequence comes from Atopsyche davidsoni, assembly GCA_022113835.1. Lineage (NCBI taxonomy): Eukaryota > Metazoa > Arthropoda > Insecta > Trichoptera > Hydrobiosidae > Atopsyche > Atopsyche davidsoni. The sequence continues at coordinate 16,068,295 of JAILWY010000009.1, read as the reverse complement.
TATTCGTTCTACTTTTAATCATGCATCGAGAGTTTTTTTTTTTACCCGATGTTTTGTTTCTTAATCACATTTCCGCAAATCGTTTTGAAACGTCAGATACTTATCAGTCCTCCGGGGTGCTTAAAAATACTCCTAAATTGCGGTGTTACAAAAAAAACACCTGCGGAGCGGAGCTTCTCAGTTGAATAGTTTTTCAAATAATATTGATGATTTTATTTGCAAGGAAAAACAATATTTGTAAGAATTTATTTTTACTTTACTTTGTCTACCTCCGGATGAAACATCAGCAGTATTTTTGTAATTAATTATTCTATAGTGTTATTTGTAATATTAGTGTACACATTGAATTAAAATCGAAATGCACAAATGTGCAGTACCGAAAACGCTAATTATTTTGGCAAACATCAGGTTATTACTTGGCAGAATGTGTTTAACAAATACTGCATATTTTGTAAACAAATTAATAAAAGATGTATTACTTACAAATGATCCTTCTATGTTGCACATTTTTATTATGCAAAATGGATGTAACATGTTTAATTTTATAAAAAGGGTTCTGTTTACATTATATATTTATAGTATGTGTATAATTGATCAATAAATAGGGAATAGTTTTATTATTTACATTCAAAATTATAAAAATACTTCTGAGAATGTTAGCTAGCATCGAAATTCAAGTTACTATAACGTCGACTGCTAAGAAATTAAGTAAAAAATGTTACTCAATCGTTGCCAGCGTTGTTAGAAAAAACTTAGCTGTTCCTCCAAGAAGCTATTGATTCAATATTTCTAAGAATATGACTCCGAATAGGTTGCCAAATGTTTCATTTTTACCAAAAAATATACAAATGATTCGTATCATAAAGTATTCCAGCAATATTCATTCGCTTGTCGCGGCACGAGTGTCTTATTTGTGGCGGTAATAACCAGATATTTTACGCGCAATTTACTTTATCTCTTGCGAGAAATGGCGCTAACCACAACCGTAATCAATTCCGAGCTCGAGGAGTAATCAGGGAGCGGCAGGTGCGCCCGCGGGCCGCTTACCCCCGAATCTAGAATGTTCCTGGAGGTCGAGTTTATTAGCGGACCTCCCGATAGTCCGGGCGGGTGGAACCGTCGGCCTGATGACGATGTCACTCCGTCCAGGCGAGAGGATGTGAGTATATAAATATATATATATATATATATATATATATATATATATATATATATATATATATATATATATATATATATATATATATATATATAATATTTTTATAACATCCGTGTTTCCGCTGTGCCTTTATTTTGAAAAAACCGAACAGATTTTGTTATTCATATTCAAGTCTGCTTCTCCCGTCACGTGTGCAGCGAAACACCAAGTCTCCGCAGTGATTACCTGACATACACAAGTCCATATACATAAAACCAAATTGTATTTAAGCTGTCAGTGTATGCAAAACATATTCATTGTAAACTGTACGAAATTTTGTCAGCGAAAAATAAATTATTAACAATAAATGTCTTAATATGTTATCGAGTGTCGAATAAAAGAAAACTTGCGTTTCCGAAATATCCTTTCTCGACTGAGTTTATTATTTATTCTATTAGTTTTTGTCAAGCAAACGGTAAGAAATGGTAAGTCTATATATTGAGAACGCATTCGACACAAAATTACAAAATCGATCTATTTCACAATTAAAACTGTGAAACCCGCAAACTTATGCTACTAGTCTATACAACGAACGGATTTACGATCGTCGGTCGCAAACATCATAACGTCTCAAGATATTCCCTGGTCTCGGCGGGCTGCCATTGTGCTGCTGCTGCACTTTGTTATGCACCCGCAGCTCTGAACGATGCATCGTTCGGCAGCCAGCAGGATGTGCCCGGAAGCGAGGTTCCTGGGCGCGGGGAGGCGGCGGGAGGCACTTCCGTCGTTCGCAGCAAAACAACTTGTACTCTCGAACTGAACAACAAACATCACGTCCTCTCCGAGAGCACCTGACGGGACTGCAAACACAATGTTTATTGAAATATTGCATTGAGTGATTTGAATAAGATGATATTCTGCATTTTTCAGAATGCACTGCCTAATTAATTCATAATTAATATTTCGGAAATGACTCGGATTGAATTTTGCAACTTGTTTACAAAAGCCACGTTTATGGCTTTTTTCACGAATGGAAGACTGGAATTATAGAGAATCTGAATGATGATCCTAGCGTGTAAAAGTAGGAGAACGCGAAATCCAAACAGATGATATGAGCGTGGGATAGTCTTGAGCATTATAAAAATGTGACGCTCACGAGTTCCTTTACTCGATTAGCAAATTGTCTTCAGAGAAACTGCTGGCTTCGCATAATAAGCTGGTCGTTTTGATTTATTATCTATCTATTTCTTGCAACATGCTACTACGCAATATTACGTATGTATTCATTAATTAGATTAATTAAATTATTAAAAATAACATTTTAAATCTAATCGGGTCATGCTTCTTTGAGATTTTGCAGCATGTATTTAATTGAAATGTTTTTTTTAATAACTCGTCGTATTATGTGAAATACTTCACAATTATTCATCATCTAAAATTTAAAATTCTTTTTTAAAAATATTTTCATGTAAGTTTAAATTTTTATATTCTTTAATAAAGAATGCCGTCGGTTTTGAGAGTATTTGTTTGTTATGATTGTTTATCTCCAATCGCTCTACTTTTCTTCCTATATTATGAATACAAAATTACTAGAGCGATAAATCGTTAATTGATTCAATTAAATGTAGATTGATTTTCTTACCTGCACCGTGTTGACTAGCCAGTCGCTGGTGGTGTTCGAGCCTCGCCCTGCGGCGGTCCGCGCACAGACTCCCCTCCCTCCCTCTCCCCTCCAATCAAACATTTAAAATATGTTTTACCTGTAGAATAGGTCCGCTCGCGATAATGACTTGATTACTAAAATAAGGCATAAATATACATTCTCATCGGGCGCGACGAATTTTATTGATTCGTAATAAATGCAAATGGCTCGTATTTACGTATTCGCTTTATGCGTTCGGTCCTATAATTTGTATATTTTAAATTGGATTCGTTTATTTGCGGTGCGGGGCATCCGTTTACGCCGGGCTTCACGCAGCCGAGCGGCCGTAAGCGATATCCGTGAAATTGTCTGATTGATCGGGGAATCAGTGACGCTGGAGACCGCAGCCGGGATGACCTCGCATTAGTCGAAGGAGGCCCTATTTGCCCATTTTTCAAATCATCCTCCGAGCTACTGCTCCACGACGATATGTTTGTTTGAATTTCTTCAGTTTTTCGTGAGATCTCATTCACGTTATGGAAATACACCATAGTTGTTATACCGAGTAAACTGAAAGTGATGATGATGCATTATTTTATAAAAATTGACTAATTACTGCAATGTTGCATTTGGCGTCACGGAGTAGCGCCGAAACAGATAACGGCCGAGTCGGGTTTCAGTTGCGGGGTTTTTCTTCACAGACGCCGCTCTAAAACTTAATGAATCGACATAAAAATATAGCAAATCGAAAAATTGCTGTATTACGCCTAACGGTTTATTTGCACGTGTCTTGTAACAAAATAATAATGATGTTTTTCTTTTCCTGAGTAAAATAAATAAGTAGAACTTGAGATCAGCGGCAAGTTTTTATGCTTCTAGCATTCTTTATTATACAGGTGATTCAAATGCGCTCGAGGGCATATTCAACATCACATTTTTCAATCGCAATACATAAAAAAAACATTTATTTTACAATATAAACTTAAAATTTATACCACTTTTCGATCCGAAGAACCATTGTTTTAAAATGTAAATCTTAATTTTCATTATGTAGCTGATTTTCGAAGTTTTTTTATCTTATTTGTTTGAATGTTTAGATTATAATATTGTAGGATTTAAAATATCATACAGTGAATTCATTCATTTGCAAAGTATAACTTAAAATAATTAATTAATTTTTGTTATTTTTATGTGGCCTATAGTTTAAAATACTCTAAAGCTTGAGTATAACGAGTTAAATCAATTTAGTGTGATTATTTATTTCTATGGAACGGAATACAAGATATAAAATATAATTTATAGTAAACAAGCTACACGTGTTATCATTTTTGCAGTGAAAAATGTTGATGTTGTCATTACAGCGGAAACCCGTTGGGGCCCGACGGCCCCGGCTCTCGCGCGGTCGCATGGATCTGCAGCGTGGCACCGCCATCCTCTGTACTACTTTATCATTAGATTCAATTTAAACATATCTACCTTTGAAAATTTTCAAAATAAATAATTTGATTTGTACATGCGTTATCTGTTAAAAATATTTTTCTTAGGGCTAGTTTTAACCGTGTCGGATTTGATTGTTTAAACATGCACCGCCATATAGTGCAGTGATTATTCATGCCGTTGCGTACGACTCGGTTGCCGTTTGCGTCGAACCTGTGGAAACTTCCCCGATCTGCATTGTCGTCTGCTGTCGTCGCAGACTGGACCGTCTCCCTCGTGGCCGACCTCGGCGCCGAGCGCGGCCGTGTGGGAAGCGTGACGTCACAGCGCCGCGGCGCCTGATGTGCGTCACGCCTCACTCCTCACTCCTCACTCTGCAGCCAGTCCCCTCGCCAAAACGTGCATTTTAATTCACAGCACTCTGGTGTGGGTGCTTTGTGTTCCCTGCGTGAGTTTTAATCGCTATTTCATCAATTCAAACAAAAAAGGTCACGCTTGCTCAAAATGCTACAATTTTTGTCACCATCTTGCCCCGAAGTGAACCTCGTGATAATAATTAAAAGCGTTTTGAGTTTTTTTTTTAAATTATATTAGTGCTACATTTATCTGAAGTTAACTTCGCTGATTTTCCCTCAGAAATTAAATGAAGGTGCGTTGCATATAAAAGTGACCTAACAGCTGGTAACCAACTCGAGTGACTCGTCTGCCCTTCGAATCTATTCTCTTGGTCTAAGAATTATCTACTCGCTGATGAATACACCTTATTTAGTCTATTTATTTTGTTGCTCGGAATATCCTGATGGATATTAAATATTATTTTTTAAAAACCTCAATGTACAAATACAAAGATATTTTATCTTTTCTGTGGAACTTTTTATTTTGATTCGAGAATGTTTATATTTTATGCTTTTGATAACACCACTTACGAAACGCATTACAATAGAAATTGTCAATAAAACCATTGCATGCGACTAACGGAAAAGTTATTATTACTGTGGCATTTTATTGTAATTGCAATAAACAAACTCATTAAAAGTTTTATTATGTCAATAAGTTAAAACATTGTTATATAACAAATAAGTAAATACAACAAAAAAAAATCTTGTTGGATTTGTTTTGAATTTAGATTTAAAAATAAACATTTTCTTAAAAAGTAAAATTTGTAAATGAACAAGTAAGATCGGTGTCTTATATTAAGAAAAGGTTAAACGATGAAGTGATTTTTTAATAAATGATGGGATCAGAGTTGATGAGAACTTATAAAATATATTGATTTGAATATCGTCGAGTCGACCACGCCTTTAGTTAGATACTTGCGGGTATCCCTGTTTCCATAAAACGTCGTGACGCACAATTATTCACAGCAAAATAACAATCTCCTCCCAGCGAGCGGATACAATGTTGCGTTGCCTCGCTCAGCAGCTCTTGCAGTACATATTTGTGAATAATAATATTCGCAAAGTACGCCGAGAATTCAGGGCGATTTACTCGATAGAAGAGCGGTGTCGAATTACTCTTGCTACATTGTTGTCTATAAGGCGCTGGTTACATTTGCAGTCGCTTGCGATCCGGTATAGTAAAAATGCTTGACTTCTTATTTTAATACTGATACCTATTATTTTTGTAAGAAATTCAATACTTTTGACAGAGAATACTTGGTACTCCATTTTAATAATTTTGAATAAAATACTTGAGTGATTTTCCACATGTTCGTTTTTATTTGTGACCGGTTTCGCCAACCTTTCAAGTTGGCATTATCAAACAGATTCTGTGTGATAATGCCGGTCACAAATAAAAACGAACATGTGGAAAATCACTCAAGTATTTTATTCAAAATTATTATTTTTGTGACAAAATTATAAGATATATATATAGTTTAAATTATACCTCATTCCTAGTGGAGTGAAGTCTTATCTGTTGGATAGAAGTGTAACCGGCCCCTTTAACCCAGTTCGTCCGGAGACTCGTTGTTTTTCCCTTTGTATTGAGCGTCCACCGTGAAATTGCACACACAGGCTGCCATCTCCATTATTACTATCTGCTTAGAATATCGACTCGGCTTCGTGCTCTGTACATTGTAAACTACAAAAGGCTTAAGGTTTCACATTGCTTATTGTTATATTAAATAGAATTGATAAAATAGACACACTGATAAATATAATATATAGTGATAAATAGGGTCGCAGGAAGACGTTAAGATGATTTATATATATATATATATATTTTATATACACGTTTTTTTTACACAAAGATTTTTTAACCATCAAAAACGGCTCTTTATCCTAATTTAACTGGTTTAAATTAGCCTTAACTGGATATTCAAAGCTATCATTTATTTAAATGAATAGTCTAACCTATTCCCCTTGCCATTGGGTTGTTAAAGAACTTATCAATCGACCCTCGTCCGTCAACAGTAGACCTAGAAAAGAATGCGAACCACTAGCAGTCTTCGGTGCGGCGCGGGATGGGGCGGGGCTGGGCGGGGGCGACATTCCCTCAGGGCAGATCTTGGCTAGCAGGAGTTGCTTCATTACCGACAGCATTCCACCAGCTTGTCATTCGCAGTGGCCATTCTGGCAAATGGGCGTCACATTCACCGACTCTATTGTTTTGTTTTTTCGACATCTTTCAAATTCACGTATTAGCTTTGATCGTTTGGTTAAAACATACCGCCGATTGTGTTGGTCTTCAACTATCCTCTTAGTCAAAATTGTCATACATATTCGATACAACTCATCGTGTATGTGAGCGCATAACCAGTAAGCATACTGATGTCTCGTCAGGTCTCCTACTGACGGAGATTGAGCCGCCCCGCTGGAGATGCGCCCGGCGGAGCGCCGATGGCGGTGGATTTTCGATTCCACCGGTTATTCGAGAATACATTCCTCCCGTACGATTTTCAAGGTTGTATTTAATTCTCGACTTTTTTTTAGTATCATTAGATCATTCTTAAATAATCGCGCATAAAAACATCGTATCGACAACATTTTTTGCAAACTCAAAAAAATAATAAAACAACTTGAATGGTCCCCTTGAGTAACCGGTTTTGGAGTTTACCGCTAGAGCTCCGTCCTTGAGCTAGCGGGGGAGGCCGGGAGGGGAGTCGCGCCAGCGTCCTCCGTCTCTCCCGAGTGGACCAGCAGTACCCAAAGATAACATTCTCCAACACTACAACCGATACAAAACCAGACCACAGTCATGTGCGTCTCAAATACGACTCGGTCGCATAAAATATCATTAAATTTCAGTCGATACAATTCAAAGTTATTTATAGCCGAGTGGCTTATCGGCCAGTCGTAAGTGGTACCTTCGATACAGCCGGCTCGATCTCCTTCCAGACTGGGCAGATTTTAAAAGACGATTTGTACTCCGAGTCGTTCGGAATTTACTGATATTTCATTGTGTAGCTTTTATACATTGTGAGCACAAATAAATCTCCCTTTTTTGTACTGCCCCGTTATAGCCTCTGAAGGATGACTACTTCCACCGTGTAGCTATACAAGTGGACGTCGCTCTTTCAAAATCACCCAAAAACTTGTTTAATATGTAAACATGATACCATACGACAATCATAATCGCACTCCACCCGTGTCAAACAGTACGCCTTCGTTTATTGAAAAATGACCGTACAATAGCTCGTTTAGTCTGCGGTACCGGTCACCCTCGAGGAGTATTCTCACGACTTAGGAATTTCGATATTAAAAAGCTCCGCAGAAGGTGTACCGAGCCGGCCGGAGCCCATCTGCGGAGCGCATTCTCCGGGAACAGGTTTGCGCCGCGCCGCGTCCACTCTGCGTCCACTCTGCGTCCACTCCGCGTCCACTCCGCGTCCACTCCGCGTCCACTCCGCGTCCACTCCGCGGGGCGCTCGCTTTATTCCGGACGAGATTGGTCGACGGCAAGAAGGATATTTGCATTATTTATCGGAGAACTTTCAAATATTTGTACCGGGAATCCCTCGACTCGGGGAAAACGAATCAATCCCCGCGCACCTGCAGCGGCTCCGTTCTAGGCGTTGACTTTTATTGTGTTTTAGTTCATTTACTTTGCATTCTTACGGTCGGTTTGTTAGTTCTTTGGCAATCGTCTACTCCGATCTCTGCTCTGTTGTGCACGTTCGTTTGAAGAAAATTTCTAGATAACGACGTGGCATTTTCTGTTTTTAGAATACGATTTAAATAATATATTTCATTAATGCATAAAACTATTCATTAAAAAGATGTCTAAAAAAATGTTAAATTTGTTTGTTGTATTGAGTCAATAACTTTTTTCAAACGTGATGTCCTTGTATTTTGTCTAGGGAAATGATATAAAAATGACAAGGTATTAATCATTCATTCCTGAACTACTTGTTTTTATTTTAATATTTTAGTACATTTACCACCGCCATTATACCAGTTATAGTTTTTATCCTTTAGTAACATACTATGAGAAATATCTGAGTGTATTTGTATCGAGAAAAGTAATTTAATGACTCAGTATATAGCCTGAAGATTCTAGGCGCTGAGCTGAAATTATACCGCTACTATTGGGAAGTTTCGAGACTGCTTTGAGTTTTTAGATATTCATTATTTTCATAATTCTAATTAGAGCTTTCACATCTCTCATCGTCGTGAAAGTGCTACGCGCTATATTTTAGTTGACAATTTCTGATTCAGCATACTCTATGGTCAGCGGATTCACACTATCTCTATTCAAATTTTCCTACAGCTAATCGAAGCATAACAGTCCGGTTAAATTGATCGATGACCGGTCTCCACGTGGCGGCGCCGGAATGTTCAAATGTCCCCGGCTTGCGTGAACCTCTCGTGCGCCTGACGATGGCCGAGGTCAACACGTGTGCGCACGAAGGCACCGCGGCAATTGTCGCTCAATTGGCTTTTCTTCTAATTGAAGGCTGTGCCTCCCGGGAAACAATATTAACGGTCGCCCAAGACACGCTTGTGAGTTTTCAATCGCGCCAGCGGGTCACCCGAAAGGGAAGCGGGGCATTTTATACCTTCAGCTCGCGTTTTAAATGTACAGGTCGGTTTATATTTTCTCTTTGTGAACAGATGTACTCATTTAAAAAATAGCACTGGACTAAAGGTATTTTTAAAAGAGGTGTCACTCTTGATATTGTCACAGTTGTTTTGGAAAAGGTATTGACCCACCCCAGTCCAGGAAGCCCCCGTTTCAGGAATCCCACGGATCAAACCACCCGCGCGGTTTCGTTGCGTTGCATCGTTTAGTTGTGACAAATGTGTATCTTTTTGAACCAATAGAACGATTACTAATGACTAGTTTATATGATAACGCGCAGTCACCTGGTCGCGGAAGAGCGTGGGTTTAACAATAAGTTTTATTGGTACGTGAAGTGTTCTGGCTGTTGGTTCGCCACACCGCCAAAGGAATAAGTTTTTAGCTGTCTTGTCATTAAAAACGCATAACGCCTTAATTACTCCACTTTATATGGACTCTTGATTGCTTATAATCATATTTACGGCGAGTTTACTTAGGTACGTTCATATTTTATTAATTATAAACTCAATTATGCCACTCAGCCTAATAAAACATTGGCGCTCTTTGTCGTAAACGGGAGTGAGATCATTTGTGATTATTCGTCTATGCAATTCGTGTACGGATAAAGTTTATAGTAAATATCTCGGTTATCAATCATAACGCGATAAGATGAATCGATCCATTAAGTGCGGTTTGGGAACTGCTGTTTATCAAACATCAAGTTCATTTGTATGAAATCTGAGCTCGATCGTTTTATGCTTCTGATTATGGTGCATTTATTTGTTTGCATATCGATGCACGTACAAATCTAGTTTTGATTTACGATTTTTACTTTCTCTTGTATTTTTTATTAATTTCAAAATACTTCATATAAGATTTTTCAAAGAAGTGTGACAATTTTATCGACACAAAGGGAGCATTTTGATATACTATCCATTCGTTTTGTAATCTTAGTAGTATCTTCACAAAATTAGAGATTTGAATATATCTGGATGTCATATGTTTTACTAATTTTTTTTTTTTAAATTTTATAATTTAAAAAATTTAGTCAGCTTAATTGATGATAGCGATTAAAAACCAAAAAAAATATTCCAAATATAAATTTTGTAAAAAAAAATATTTTTTTAATCTGATTAAAAACAGCCCGAGATTTGGCGTGCTGTCTCTTATCGTCTTCGCTTTGAATATGAATATAATAAAATAAACGAGTGTGTCGCTGTTTCTGAACGCATTAGCGACAGCCGGGCGTAGCAGATATTGTATTTTGTCTGGGACCATAATTGTGGAAAGATTTCTCTCGCCTTTATCTATTTCCGTCGCGTCGTCGTTCACAATGTAGTTCTCGCGACTGCACCGCCCACCGCTCACGGCCCTCTTCCTCTGCGTATCAGATAATTTAGAAGCTTTACACTATTTGATTCACTCCCTGCCTCGGACTCTGACGGCGCGGCGGGTATTTATACACGCACCCGAGGCGACATTCACAGCCAGTGTTTCGTCTTTGTTATTATTATCCATAGATTTCCCCATAGACTCGGCGTCGGTTGTCCTTTATTGTGCACGGTTTCGCTCCTGCCGGAACACAGCGAGTTTTATTTTTCCAAGTCCAATCGAGTTTTGTTTTTCTCGCTGCATGTTAATATGTCGTACTCGCCAGTACAGTGCGCTCTGCGCTTTTTAAATCATCCGAATAACTGTAACCGAAATTGAGTACGCTTTCATCAAACACAAATTACTCCCTCGCCTCTGCATGCATTTATTAGTAATTTGCAATTGTATTTTTAAAATGCGTTTTCTGAAAATATTTTGCAGTATGCTTGCATCGTATTCTTTCGTTTCTTGATGCATTTATCTTTTGTATTTTAAATACTATTAGATAAAATGTATTTGCCGGTCTGCGGCGTCCCCGCGGCCGCTCGCGTGCCGACGGCTCACACGCCACCACCGTGCAACCCGAGGAGAGACAACGCTTTCTACTGATTGGCAAATATCCTCACAAAACACACTAATAGATAAAATCCCTTCACAAAAAAATCTCGACTGCTTCGAGTCCATTGCTTGAATATTTTATTTATTTATTTATCCTGGGAACAGTTTGGAAATGAGAATCGAGCTCCTCGTGTTTAAGTCGATTATATATTTTAATAAACATTTATTAAATTTAAACTAAATCGATTATTACTTAAATTTCGTATTCAATCTGTGCACTTGCATGCCGTGGTGTTTTATACAATTATTATAACTGCGAATAGCGACTTATTCGCAATCAAAAAATAGTGTCAGGTTCGAGTGCCGTTGCGAGTGATTGAATGCCTCATAATGAATTAAACACAAACAGCTATAGGATCTTCAGAGTACTGACATGGTTGCCGTCAGTCGCGCGACCCTCTGGGGGACTCCTAGTGTAGCACATCTCCTCAATGCGGACGGAGGCGGCCACGCGTCCATGCGGCCACGCGTCCATGCGGCCACGCGTCCATGCGGCCACGCATCCACGCAGTCCCCGCCCGCGATTTCAATGCGCCGGTCTTCAATTTCACTTCGAACTTTGCGCAGCCCATAGCGGACTTGTTCCGGGTTCAGGCTCGAATGCCGCACACCTGAATATTTACAGTACCCGTCAGCTTGACGGACGCATTCATCGCTCGCTATTCAAAGACATACATGGAAATGTTTTGTAGAATGTTCCTGGACACGGATGTGTATTTCGTAGGATTATTATATTCGAAGGTTATGTTTTTCGTAAAATTGCAGTTAGATGCGATTCCTTGCTCGCCGTTGAGAGAGATCCAAAACCTTGTAAAATAATTTTAACAATTTTACTGAAAGCTCTTAAAAAATCTATGAACATTTTAAATATCAACACGAACAGCAGATACTAAACCTAATTGAAAAAAAGTTTTTATTTTTTGTTGAAAAGTTGAGATTTGATATTAACCCTTTGCACTCGAGAGGTGCGGATTCTGCACCACACGATGTAATGCCGCAACTCGAGAGGTGCGGATTCCGCACCAATTTGCTTGGTGCGGAAATTCGATGTGCGGTGATAACTATTTATGGTTTTTTATCTGGTGATTTCTTGTTTATGTTTATGTGATCTTGTTCTTTAAAGTTCGTTACTAAGCACTGCCCATATAATTTTACAAAGATCATGTTATCCCCCTTTCAAACTACGCTAGAATTTCTTATCCAAGATTAGTGCGGCACCATAAAGCGAACTGCATTTTTGGTCTCAGTTCGACCTTGACAGCCATGGCAAAATGACTAGATGTGTACCTAATCAACCCATATATTTTTTGCTTGTACTTCTTAACGTAATCATTCATTTGAGGGTCCTTATTTGCTTAAACTTATATTGCACTGAAGAATAGACTTTTTTCTCCCTCACAATATCAATAACCTTTCCATTCACTTATCGTACCATTATTTTGTTTGCTTTATAATATATAATAATATTATGATAATGTGTATCTCACTAAACAGCTGAGGAGAACAGCCGCTTAATCACTTGCGGTATATGAAAACCTTAGTTCGGCAATTGACTGGAGATTTTCGTCAGACACGTGCTAGAGCTTCACTTCAACCTGCGATTCCGAAAATCCGCCTAAGTGGAAGACTGCATAACATTCTAACAGGAGTTAGGAAGGATTACAAAGTCTGTTCTCAAAAAAATAAACCCGTCAAAAGACATCAAACGACATACTTTTGTGATACTTGTCCCGAAAAGCCGGGCATGCATCTCGGCAATTGTTACATGAAATATCATACAAAGCAAAATTACAAAGACTTATGTTTACGAACCTATCTTCGTAAAGATGTAAATATACATTAAATATTAAAATTAAAAAAATTATGTGTCAATTTGTGTGTGTGAACATTTTAAGTTAGAGGTAAAAAATTCACCGAAAGTGATACGAAATGCTTCGAGTTGCTGATTAGTCAGCGCGGAAACGGTCTCGAGCGCAAAGGGTTAATATCCCAAATTTTTACGGCATATTGAAAAGTCAGTTCTGTTTTTTAAAAAGCCAATCACAGTGGCCGAGCGCGCAGCGTCGAACGACTCCTCGGGGCAGAGGGCGGTCGCCGGCTCCGGACGGGCTGCAGCTTGTGGAGCACTGCCCCATGGCATGGGTCGGCAAGTAATGGGGTATAGTGATTCAAGCCACACCGTTTATTGTTCAGTCGTAACTGTTTTTTCCAGGTTATTTATGAATTTTGACAGCCACTGTAATCTGAACTACTCCTATGCATATATATGTGTGCTTGTACACATACACACATTGATATAAAAAAACTTACCCAACGGAGGTCTGCGTACAGCACACCTTGCTAACGTCTGCAGCTGATGAATACTGTGTAATCCAATGTAAGTAAACAGCCTCACCGTGGACCAGTGACCGACTAGTGTCGCGCGCGTAAAATCTGGGTACCGCAAAGTTTTTTCAATTATAGTTTCTGTTTTATTGAATTATTCCTTCAGGTTTAAAGAAATTTAAGATATCTTTTAAAAATCCACCCTTCGTCGTCTGTGGTTTGCCTTTATAAAATTCAAGTTAGGCACGGTCACAGCTGCCACTCGTCACGCATAGAGCCGCGAGATATAACGTGTTGTAATCACGATGCTTGGACAAAAAGCCATAAAGCCGAGAAGTCTGGTGAGAGACGTCCGGCCGGCACTGACCTTCCAAATCAGGTTGTGGTCCAATAAAACAACACACAGCCTCGTACCGGTACCGGGATCTCGCAAATGAGCTCCATTTATCCAATTCCACTTGATTTACAATATTAATAAGGCGAAGATAGTTTCGCGTATAGATTTTTAGATCCTACCAACAACGGTCTGAACGATCAGGCCGTGTGGATAAAATAATACGATATTATTTTATCCATTCATTTTAGCGCTTCAATGAACAAAGCCGCCATTCTGCGTTAGAGTCAAGTATTCAAATGACATTCGGTCAATCTTAAATCGGCAGGATTAATTTCATAAATTTGAGGGTATTTTTTTTTTCTAAATACTGGTCCGCGTCAACATCTCCCGTTCACGGCGTTAGTTTCATCGAATTACCGAGACATTCAGTTTTATTTAATTAATTCATTTTTATATTCAAATTTAATTTTACAATCAATCAGTTTAGGCCAACAAATATGGTTTATTGATTTGATAAAAACATTAACGCGCGTGTAAGTATGTCCGAGAACAGTCGGTCGTGCGACCTACCGCACCGCTGTGCGGTTTTCGCCAGCGTCGTTTTTTAAGTTTATTATCGGTTTTCATAGTTTAAGATTTTTGATTTTACAGTCCACCACACTATTCCGCGGTTTCGCCCGCGTCGCCATTACGCCAGCTTTCCATCTTCATCCTCACTGTCGTTACCACAGTCTGGCCGTGTACGGTAAGCGGGTCGTTCACTCCGGGCGACCTACCGCACCAGCTCGCGGTTTTGGCCGAGCCGCCTCTGCCGTCGGTTATTACTCCATCCCGATTGTTTTTCGGTTTTACGAGCCCCACCGAGAATCTAGCCCAACATTTAAGTGCTTGCGCCGCGATGATGTAACCGCCAAACCAAACTGGTTTATCCAAACCAGAATGGACACTATCCATAAACTTGGGGCTGCTCCAATCACATTGCAGGTTCGTTATATCTGTTTTTGAGATACATTTATTGTCTTAGGTCGAATCCGATATTTTGATTTATGAAATCCATGCAATGATTCACAACAACACATGTTTAATTTTATCGGTGACCGGTTTCGCCAACCTTTAACGTTGGCATTATCAAACGAAGCCACTAAAATTAAACATGTGAAAATCACAAAACTATTTTATTTAAAATATGAAAAGGGAATTGGACCGAGTACTCTCGGTCGAAAACATGGAAAACTAAGTGTATTACTCATGAATTTTTTGTAATTATCGCAGTATATTTTGATAATTTATATGTATGTTTCAAAGCTAGAGAATTTCGCATAATAATTCAGTTACCAATCATCAGCTAATTATTAAAATGTACCATAAAACCATCAGGAACCGAGTTAATTTTAATTAAATCCACGTCCAGAGATCAAAGCGATAATCAAAATAAATAATAAATAAAGTACCTGAAATTGTTTCTCTAATGAGTATATATTATTCTTATGATATAATCTTTTCGCGAGTTCAACCGCATCAGAAAATAATGAGCAGTTATCGTTTTGAAGGAGCTCCGCGCCGGCTCTTCCCGCCTGCCCTCCCCGCATGTCCTCCCCGCCAGCCCTTACCGCATGTCCTCCCCGCATGTCTTCCCCACGTGTCTTCCCATCATGTCTTCCCATCATGTCTTCCCATCGTGTCTTCCCATCATGTCTTCCCTGCATATCCTCCCCGCCGGCCCTCCCAGCTGAGTGGGCGGCCCGTCGCCCGTAGCCGCCGAGAGCCCGATTATTTTGTTTTACGCGGCCGTTATACACAATGGGTCCGTTAATTATTATTACAAAACTAACGACGAGCTTTTTTTATTCAATTTGCATTAATTTTCATAATTGAAATGAATTTTACACATAATACGTATTCTTAACTCAAGAATTATATTTTATTCTCGTCAAATTACATGCAGTTATCATTACCTTGAGATTTTTTCTTATCTGGAAACGTTTTCATACGCTGTTACGTATCCGTAAGTGCTAAAAAACCATTATTAAAATTGCGCCTGCTAAGTAATCTCGTGATATATTCTCCATTGCCAGAACTCTAATCGGCCTTTTTCAATTTGCGCTTTAAAGAAAACTCGCCTTCGTGGATTTTTCCCTTCTCATTTGGTAATTGGATTTCGCATCAGATAGCATTTAACATGCCACTTAGCGATCGACACGACTTAACTGTTTTTGGTTATTCAGCCGATGGTGGCATACAAACTGAGGGAATTAACCTCATCAATTTTGATTTGAAGTAACTATT
Organism: Atopsyche davidsoni; assembly: GCA_022113835.1. Classification (NCBI taxonomy): domain Eukaryota; kingdom Metazoa; phylum Arthropoda; class Insecta; order Trichoptera; family Hydrobiosidae; genus Atopsyche; species Atopsyche davidsoni. Next base: position 16,052,140 of record JAILWY010000009.1, on the reverse strand, counting down.
TTCATATGAATTCTAAATTTTATTTCGTAATCCTATTTGGTACGTTATGCGGGCAGTTTGGTCAAACTTGAGATTCTTGCGTAATTTTATTTTTATTAAATATTATATTAAAAAAATCTATTCTTCTACATCTAAATCTATCTCTAATATCTCAAAATCTAAATCTTATATTCTAGCATTTGAGTTTTTCTTCTACGTATGTTCTTCAAAAAAAGCAAGGACCTTGTTTAATTTGGCAGTGAACATTCATCTACATACTAGAGAATGATTTGCGCGGATCTTCTATAACATTAAGTATAAATAATGTTCCAGATTGACTTTTTTGGTTAACTTGACGAAAATGTACGATATGGCAAATCGGAGGAAGTCGGTGACGCAATGAAAAAAATGGGGTCGCAGGGCCATAACAAGTGCGCGTTTTCAACAGTTACACATGTTTATAGATTTTTTTTCGACAGTGTGCATTTTTGTGAAATGTGTATTTCGATAGTGGGATTATTGATTGCATGTTTGTGTCTAAAAATGCAGCTGCTTTCTGCCGTAGTACACGGAACGCCGTACACGGTACACCGCGCGCAGTACAAGAACACCGCGTCCCACGGGCCGTGACGCGCCGCAGTAAACAACTAATTATAGAGACTCGGCGACACGTCCTCGCGCGACGCAGCACCTCGCAGCACCTCGCAGCACCTCGCAGCACCACGCACTGCCACAAAACATAGCTCATCCAGGATTTTCTCATTCATTGAAAGCGTCAAATCGGTGTACCGGCAATAGCCTCACAGGTCAGATTTTCAACCAAAGGTGTAAAGAAGGTTGTCACAAACGTGTGTAATCGTACTAGTTATCAAATAGTTTAGAAATCGTAGAATCGGGTGGAGTTTTTTTATATTTTACCATTAACTGTGCAAACTTTAAGGTGATGACACTAATAACTGATGTCGCAAGTCGTGATAGCCCCTGTAGGTACACGATACACGGCATAAGGTACAGGTTGTAGGTACACGGTGCAGAGTACACGCAAAGAGAATCCTCGAGCCGCAACCTGTTGTGCGCTATCAGCGGCTGACATGTTTTATGTTACGAGCAGATTCTTGCCGTCGCTTCCCTCAGAATGTATTCGGTGACACGGCCGGTCGTTAAATCAGCCGTTAGCATCTCGGGGAGTGATGATTTATTGCGAGCAGTGCCTCCCGAGAGTTGCCGCAGTAAAAACGAGGCTACCGTGAATCGGTCTATACGCAGCTTGCGCGCGTTTCCTGGATACAAATATAATACTGAGAACTACAATATCTATTACTTTTTCTTCTTCAAACGGCCAGGCGTTGTGAATCCATTTTGTAATGCTGCATATTTTAAACTAAAAATAAAAATAATTTAGGAGACATTCCAAACAGTAAATTAAATTGAAAAATAAACGGGTAATTGAATTAAACTTGTTCAAAGACGCTTTTAAGTCACAAATTATATAAAAAGTAGACTGGTTTCTTACCGACTGCAAGATGAAGTAAAAGCGCATAATTCGCTCATATATTTCATATCTACGAATCCAATTTTTTTTAAAATTTTAAATACCAGTATTTCTTTAATTGATTCTGAAAATACTAATACACTCATCTCTGATATACTTAGAAAAATTATTGTTAGACCGTTGCGGTGTTTTATATTGAAAGTTTAATATTAATTTTATGTGATTAAGCACATTTTTTCATACATTGAAAACGATTAAAGAAAACTCTCAGAAAATATCATCGTGACTTGTGAGGGATTCGAACCCACATCCCCAAGCTTTCATGGCCGGTGCATTTATCCAACTATGCTAACGAGCCACTGCAATTTAGTGAGAATTTTTAATAATCATATTCTACATATGAACCAATATGCTCGGGCTAATCAATATTTAATGATTTGCAAAAAATTAAATATTGATTAGCCCGAGCATATTGGTTCATATGTAAAATATGATTATTAAAAATTCTCACTAAATTGCAGTGGCTCGTTAGCATAGTTGGATAAATGCACCGGCCATGAAAGCTTGGGGATGTGGGTTCGAATCCCTCACAAGTCACGATGATATTTTCTGAGAGTTTTCTTTAATCGTTTTCAATGTATGAAAAAATGTGCTTAATCACATAAACATACTAATACCTGCATGGGTAAATAAAAACGCATTCTGATTGACATTAATCTAAAATTAATATAATTAATTTTATATTCAAGTCCCTCATTGAATTTATATCACAGTTTTAAAAAAATTGAGATTTCGTGGGGTCAATCCTCGGAATATATGAAAGAGGGCGTCGTTTATACAAGTATCCCGGGGGTCGATGTTAACATTTAATTAAAAATTAGTGATCTAGCAAAATATACACTCGAAGAACGTTGCTTAATAGAATATTCATATAGCGTCGCGACGCCGACGCCACACTATTGTTTCGCAGGGCACGTCCGCGCGATTAGGGGAGCTTCCCGGTGAGCCCCGCGAGAGGCTCGTGATCGTTCCTGATGTAGATTCATCGGTGTTCCTTGCCGTGGTCCTTTTAAATTACGTCATTGACTATCATTTAACTCGGGTTGATCAGATTGATAATCGGTTAAGACCATCGCCGCTTCTCGGAGACTTCACCGGTGCAATGATAAATACATTCTTAAAGAATGCTATCGGGCTTGTCCTGTTATGGTTTAGGCGAGGAATGCGAAAGACGAAAAAGCGTCAGTAATTAATAATCAGTACCGATGAGTGTTTGCAGCCGCGTTGAGCGGGGAAGTATAATTTTTTTTAATACAATTTGAGATGTGTTTCAAACAAACAGAACCTGGACGGATTTTACGTAATCGTTCTTGAGTGAGTCGCATATTGATGAGAACCCTGTTTAGTTTTCACCTCAGAAAGCTAAAGCAGTTTCTTTCAATCACTGAAAATTCAATGACGCGAATTCTTCCAATCCGTTTTATTGAACTCCGCTCCGCCCCCGATAGCTAGGGACGTCATCCGTTTTAATTTCCACAGTGGGCCCCATTTCTCCTTGTATAGCGCGCTGACAGATAAGCGATGATCTGCAATGAGGGCATGAAGCGAAGGGCAAATCTGGCGGAGCTCCTCACAGCCGAGGCGGTGCATCGGAGACGGTCGGGGCGACCGACAGGGGAATCGTATTCCCTTCACACCTGTTGAAAAAATAATAAACATTTAAAACCATGAAGTTATCTTTTAAAGCTTTATAATATGTCGCGTCCAAAGATGAGCGCATTAGAGATGAACACGATGATAGGTTGTTATTACTTGTGCGTCTATTTTATTGTTCTAATATTCCACGCCTGATGTGAATCTGTAAAAATAATTGGTAATGAACATTATAATCAACTTGTTGTTTTTATTGCCATTCAAACTGCGAACCTATCCTGAGACTGGCCCAGAATAGGGATATATTCGAGGAACGGTCACCGACCTCCTATGAAGAGAGGCACCAGAAGAAGAAAAACTGCAGAAAATGTCTACATTTTACTAAGTACATCTTTACTGTGTCTAATAAAAAAAATATAAACGTCAGCTGTCACTCCTCGATCTGTTATTGTGGAACAGGTTATTAATTTTACACATTTTTATGACAAGTTAACAAGTAAATGTTATTCCATCGTCAGTTGTAAATATTTTTTTGGAAGCATAATAAGAAATTCTGAATTTGTTAATCCTAAAAACACACATTTAGAAAATAGATTTATTTCTCCCACATTTTTAAAAAAATCGATAATTATACTAGTATAAATAAACAATACAAACTTGTTATTTTATATTATCGTGAATGGAGTTTTTGGGGCAATTTACCTAAAATTTATTAAAGTTTAATGAGTTTTATTGTTTAATCAATGACAATAAAAAAAGGCATCTAGTTCGATGTCGCATGCGACTGACGCTTATCATAATGTTCTTACTAATATAATTATAATATTAATCGGTAGGGAAAGTAACGCAATAAATAATAATATAATTTTTTGTAACGACCGGAGTCGCTGGAGAGCGGCTCTCGCTGCTTCGCTTGCGGGTCGCGATTCGAGCCGGGGAAACTGACAGGAAAATGCAAGCCTTAATCTGTTCCGGTAGTTTATCGCCTGCAAACGGTCGCGGGGAGACTGGCCGGCGCCCGCAAATAAACCGCTTTCCTCGCAGCCGCTCCGAACCGGCTCTCGACCTATTTTGAGAACGTTCCTTACAAATACCTCTCCTTGTTTCCTCCTCTTTAAAACCTTACTAAATTTTTCTTCAAAACAACAACAAGTGTGAAAACAAACGGTAGATAAAATAGCTGTACATATTTATCGCTCGATCGTGTAAGGCGTCCATCGCTAAGCGATCGTATTTCATTGCAGGTTGGAAAAGTTTTCAGGGTAGGGGCGTTTAAAAAAAGAAGACAGCGTTCCGAGAAGATGAATCTCCTAGCATTTTTGGGCCCGAGCGTCCGCTTGTTGCGGTCATTTATCGTGTTGCAAGTAAAGTTAGCAATGCCGGCAGTCCACTCTTACATTCTGCCATTCTAACTCACGGCGGTTGTCGCGTGCCGACCGCCCGAACGCGCCAATGAAACCAGTCAATAGTTTATTTTCCATTATTAAAACATTATATTCAGGAGATATTATATTCGGGTGATATGAATATAATAAGTTTACCAATTCACTTGGCACTAAAGTTTTACTAAGGGGATTATATTAAATGCGGGGAAAATGGCGAGTCGCGACTGCCCGCTTGCGTGAAACATTGTTTAATAATTATACTGGCGCTCGATCCGCCGGCTGAACGTGACAAACAAAATTATAGTCCTTTTAATCTTCGTAGCTTTCGCTCATAAAATTGCCAATAAAAACTGCAATTTCTTTCAGTTGTGAAAGACATTTACGATCGCTATGCCTTTCTTCGTGAGCTAATATTGTGCCGGAGAGCAGTCCGCGAATAATTAACTTGTCTTTGTTATTAATTCTAACCCTTATATTTATTTGATTTATTTATGTATACATATATATATATATATTTATATTTGATATTTAGCTTCATATATAATAATTAATCTAAAATGTATGCTGGTAAACACATTGAAGATAATCCATTTGTCTCGGTTTTGATCTGCGAGAGAACAATGTGCTTGTTGTTTTACGAATTTTTTTTAATTGTGAGTGTTTAACGAACTGATGTGTCAGATAATTGTCTGTCTATTCTTTGACAATGCGATTTGTTTTCCTTTTATCTAAATTATTTTATAAAATTGAGACGTTAGTAAAAATGTCGTAAAGTTGACATGTTTTTAATAAACCTAAGCCACATTAGCGCGTTCTTGATGCAATCCGCGTATATGGAAAAACAAGTTAAATATGATTTTCGTAGGCTTCCAATAAATTAAGGAAGTGTTTGCAGTTCATTGTAATATATTGAGATACTACTCAAATTACAATAAAGAAATCGGTATTCGATTCGAATGCACGGAAAAAATTTAGTAGGGCATGTTTCCGGAATATCGATGTGACTCCTTAACTGAAAAAATAACCCGCGTCTGCCGGTTTTCGCTATGCTCATGCAAGATGACACTTCGCTACCAAAAACCGACCAAGCAATGAAGTTTTCTCATTTTGAAGTATATTTTTAAATATCGTGAACATACAGTATGTTAGATAAATACTTAAATGTCAAAGGTAAAAATATGTCTTAGCATATTGAGAGTACTTTCACAAAGTTGGCCAACTTTTTAATTGATTTATTTGTATTTAAAATACTACTACAAATATGCTGCCACGAGTTGCTAAACACTTACGAAATGCAAATAATAATAATTGTACATTACATGGTAGATTCATGGAAAGGAAAATATATATATACACCGTTGGATAACCGTCCGTGTTCACCGAGAGCATTACTTTTATTCCACCTGAGGGATTGTCGCATCATCCATTACGTCGGGCGCGAGGGACGCGTGACGTCAGCCGCGGACTCGCATCGCCGGACCCGCTCCCGGGACACATCACTCCTTCATCCCTGGATGTAAAAATGCGGACTGGTGTTGTTTTTCAAAAAAAACCCTCACTTGTCATATCAAAACAAAAAAGCTTTGAACAATTTTTAGTGTTTCATTGTAAATGTTTTTTGTTTGTGAATCGTTTTTGAAAACCAAATTTAAAAATGTATAATTGTTTGGAAAATGCAATTTAAAATGCGGTTACATAGTAGACTTTAGTCTTAATTTAAATTAATTGAATATTTAATAGTATTACTTTTAATGTACTTTCTGACTCAAGATAACGAAATAGTTTTTATATTTTGAAGGAAAGAGCAATATTATAATACAATTTTTGTATCCTAATTTTGTATACTTAATTTTACAGTATTATTTGATTAATTGAATATTCTAAAAGACCAAAAGCTTCTTTCAGTCTCCCAGAGCATTTTCAAAGTTAATCAACTGAAATTGTAAGATAACGATCCAAATGTTAAATTATTTTTTAATAAAAATAATTGTGCATATCAAACATTGGGTTAGCTTATTTGACTAGGTAGCGAGATGTGTGGAAGCGTCGTCTTCAGTCCGCGATAATGTTCGTCATCTGTCAGGCAGTAATCTATCCGTCCCTTTTGTTCTTATGTTAATCACCGTCTGGCCTTTGTATTTGTTGGCCTGCCAATTTTCACAACCGCCACTATTCTTACATCCGGCTGGTTCTGTATCGCCACAGTGATCTCTCGCGGATCGTTACCGTTTGTCCGGTAACCGGTTCGTTAAATAAACAATGACACGCATTATTAAAACGAGATTAACAATAATAAACATTATTAAAACGAGAATCACGAAAGTTTAAAAACTTATTCTGTTACTCAAAAATGACAAAATTGAGTGTCATTAAAGCTAAAAGAATAATTAGTCGATGTAAACAAATTATTGTTTAACGTTTGCTGTGCCTACTATATTTCCTTAGCTTTTAGATCGATGTTCGTGTGTTTTTAATCATACCTCAAATCGCCTTCTTCCAGGCTCTCTTTTTCATAGTTAAATAGTTTCCCATTTCCCTGAAAATCAGTCCATCGCGAGTATAGGTTTCCACAGGGGAAACGAATGGGGATAACCATTAAACTGCAATAAGATGAAATGATAAGAAAAACTAAAAGCTGAAAAAATTGCTTTGCACCCTAGAATATTTAGATTGAGTACATTTTTGACAGAGGCATTCAGTTCGCCCAGTAAAGTCTCGGTTCAATGTAGTAAATGAACTCATTTCAATCTTTTTTATGCGCTCTTTGAGTTGTACTAAAGCTAAATTTGTGTTAACGCATTCATTTATGAAACTAATTTGTATTCAAGACTTTGAATGCGATGAATATTTGTACGCACTCACATAAAATAACGACTAATTAAGCGACCCTATATTTTCTTGTTCCACCCTTATCTTACGAACTGTGATGAAATTCCTATACTGCCTGATGTAATAAACATTCTTACGCAAGCGCTGGAACTCCCTGGAGATATTTTATAAGAACTTTGGGCATGTTTGTAATCCCTCCTCACGCTCGCTTGTCAACCAAACTGATCGCAGCAAACGGAAAAGTAAGAAATACGGAATTAGACCTAATTTTAAAATTTATTATGTATAAATGTTTATTCAAAACTAAAATATGTAATCAGTAGTTTACTTACATATCGTTTGAGGAGTAATTATCGTTTTATAATAATATATATTTTAAATCGATTTTTGTAGAAATTTTAAATAATTTTACTATTTAAATATAAAAATTAAAACATTATATATGTGTTTCTCGTGTACATCGAAAAATCCACCATAGAGCTACATTAATATGGCAAATATCATAAAATAGTTTTCAAAAACTAGGATGTTCTCAAAGTTTTATATTCCAGTCGAGAAGTCCAGTGGAATGAAGCTTCGTAGGTTTATGAACCATTAGATTTTCTCATTATCCGTGCTCAATAATACTAAAATACCGGTCCTTAGAACCTTCCAGCGAGCTCTAGATTTTTCCGGTTTGTATTGATTTCACGGACTTGCTGCGAACAAGATCGGTGAATGATACATCGATCACACTGATGGACGATATTCTACGAGAATTTATCTCCACGGGCTTCAGTTTCTATACCCCCCGGACGAGGCCGGACCTGCATGTGATACAAAGATCGATGATACATCAATCCATCACGCTGACAATAACTATCATGTCCGGGAAACCGACATATTCGCATTCCTTCTCTGCAGCAGCGCTTCTCAATCCGAGTGATTATCAAACACTTCAAATCACGTTATTTGTCTGTAAAATATTTTTATTGAAGCAATATAATATTTTGTTTTCAAATCTAATTTTGAAACAAATGCAAAATAAAAAAGTAACCCTAGCAGAATAAAGATGTTTTACGAGTATTGACATGGATGCTAATAAATGTTTTGTTTAGAATATTGAGAATTATTTTTGGTATAATGCAAACGTTTATATAAATCTTTCAATAAAATTATATTACATTCACTTGTGATACGTAGACTTTACAGTTTAAATATTGTATTTTATAATTATGAATGATTTAATTATAAAATTTTAGTTTTAAAAATATTGTATATTTTACGTTTAAACTCTAACGAGTCAATGGATCTAGGAGCGATAAACTTCGTGACACCTTGATACGATAAAAAAAAAACGTCATTTTATAATCAGTATAATAAAATTAAAAATAAAAATATTTAAATATACACTAACTAATCTTCTAAATGTTTTTTGAAAAACCCATTATTCATCTGTTGCATTGCGTAAATATAATTATATGGAAGTGAGTAGATTATGCATTGATTTCGTATATTGCAAAACTCGACAGTATATTTTGTTAAATAATAAAATTATATACTCGATATTTCTTTCAACATAAACCTAATACCGACAAGATGGTACGTTATTTTAAAGATTATATTGCGACTCACCACTCGGGAAACGCAGCTCTTCAGGTTCATCCAATATATTATTTATAAGTAAACCCGCGTACCATTTTCTATTGTTGACCGTGCCCAATAAGTTATTGATGTTTCAGGATTAAATGGAGGGGGGGGGAGGGGGGGTTGGCTCGAGATTTTCCGGCGGACACTTCACAGGAATAATAAAGACTCGGCCTCGTACATTTTTTTTGCACTTACTGTAAAGTTGTAAACCGAAATGCGTCCGGACATACGCCTGCCTAGTCTCGGTCTGGGCCGGGGAGGCACCGCGCGACGCCCGCAGCCGGCATCCGGGTATTTTGGATCAGCAAACCTGACGCATCGGTCCGCTATTGAAGCTCTCCTTGGCGGAGATCGAGGAGATTCACATTTCACTGGGTTGTGTTTATTTTCCTCGCTAACCGCGAAACGTTTAATTTAAACCGTCCTTTGTAAGTTTACAAGAAAACACCCGATTTTCACATTATTTTTTTAGCTGATTACTATTCTACAGCTTGAGTCCATCTGAAATCTTGGTGTCTTAAATATGTTTTAAAAACAGGACATGTACAAAATACTCTTGATCCAGATACAGATTTTAGGAAAAATAACCGGATGCCTCAAGTCGGTGTGACGGGGGGATGGTTACAGTTTTTCCGTGAACACTCGACTCTATTGGATTGTGTCCTCGGAGCGCGCAGGTCGCCGCGGGTTGTCGCGGGCGGCATTTCCTCCGGCGCAGAATTAAACCCGCCCAAGCGCGAGATCTGCTTCTTCATTTGATGAATCACATTCAGTCGCAGACGTATTTAGAGTCGACTGCCCGCATACCTCAGGGAAAGGGCAGCCGTCTGCTCCGAGGATCGACAACAGAACGACACGAATCCCAGCCGACTATTTATACCGCGTCACATCTCGTCTGAATTTTGATCCCCTCGAATAGCTCGCGTTTGTCTTCAATTCCCATTCCGCGCGGCTTGCGACGCGACGCGCTTTTTTCGTCTATGCGACTCGCCTTGCAGCCCGCACGAGCAGCCCGCGGGGCTCACCGCCGCCTCCGCCTCATTATGGGCAGAGAGTCCTTCCTAAAACATGAAAGCTCAATGGGAAAAAAACATTTTACAACACATAACACAGGGATAAATTTCATTCGATTACAGATACGTTTTTAATATTTAAAATAAAATATTAAAATGGAATTCTACCGAGTATTCTCCGAGTATTATTTAGATGTGTTTTTATTCAATTCGAATTGTAATACAAGATGAGAAATGTAATTTGTCATGTCAAACTCCCTCTTTCGATTTATATAGATCTTATGTGACAATATAAATAATAACTTATACAACGAAAAGTAAGAACGTTCGCATTTAAAATTTTAGTCGCCGAGCATTTCTGACGCGAGTGCCTGAACCCGCTTGTAGACAACCGGCGAGGGGACCGGCGGCGGGTGCGTGGGACGCCTCAAAGGAAGCCGTGGAATATTCGCGATGATTTCAATTCGCTTTATTTACCCGGCGTTTTATGACGCCTTCTTTGAATTAACATTCCACGCGAGCACTCCATAACACTTTCATCTTTCATCGTTCATTCGAATTTGGCGAGTACGTAACCTCAATTAGCGACATGAATCGGCCGACCTTGGGCGTTTAACGACTTTTTGTTGCGGTCACATTCGCTGTCCGGAGGCCGGAGCGCGTCACTCGGGACCGGCGTGACGCGGGCGCGGTCTCCGTGCCGCGTGCCGCGTACCCCGTGCTGCGTCCTCCGTGCGGCGACCCGACGGGCGACCGGAACGGCTGACACTGCGGACATTCTCGCGGTGTGGCGGTGGGCGCGCAGGACCGGCCATGCGGGCGCACGACACGGCGTGCGGGTACAAGGGCAGGGGTGCTGGCGTAGGGCAGGGGTATAAGGGTGCAGGGCAGGGGTGCGGGCGCAGGCCCCGGCACTCACGCGCGCAGACACGCAGACAATCCGCGCCACGTAAAATTATCTTGACGCATTTAACTTACGGTGAGTCAGCTCGCACGCAGCAGACGATGACTCCGCGAGACCCTTCAGAGATGCTATCTCAGGGGAAACAGGATCCGTCTACCGTACTAAATCCGAACACTCTCGAGTCACTTCCTATGGTACATTGATGGCGAACGATATTTTGGATATTCGGATGGATTTTTTTTGTACCTCAAATTATTGAATTTTAAATATTTTATTATCCGCATAACTGAAACAAAATTTTTCATACCAAGTCGAACTCATCAAAACATTCAAATTTATATAATAGTTATAGATAGTTTATTTTTTTACACTTATATATATATTTTAAATAAAATATTTTAATGGAATTCCTCCAAGTACTCTCTGTCAAAAATATTGATTATTATCGATTAAAAATATTCAATTTATTATTCAATAAATTATTGAACTCGGTTGATCTTCGTGTATTTTTAAAAAAAAATTGTTCTTTAAAATTTTTTGAATTTATAGAATTATTCTGTAGGAATGCATTTAGCATCTAAAAAATTTTTTTCTTTATACGATGCATAAAATAAGATATGAGGATAAATTCTTATCGAATGATATTCGCGCATTTGTCAATCTCCGTTTGTATATGCAGGAGGACTGTGACGTATTTTATAATTAAGCTATTCAGGTGTACCGGGCTTCGATATTTGCTCTTTGCGTCTAAGCACAACTTAATTTTGGATGTTTTTATTATTGTTTTGCCTAAAATGTAGGACGCTATTGGCTAGTTGCAAATTGGTGGCACGATTTGTTGCTATATGAGTATAGGCCTTGGTGTCGGCGAGAGAGAAACCCGCAAACTCCCAGGCCAATAGACATTTTAATAACCCAAAGTTCTTAATCAATATACATCACATAAGTCAATACAATCGACAGAGTATTCCATTTCTTTGTTAGAGTTTCACGATATAGCGAGTCGGAAGTCGGTTGCGCATTTGTAACGGAATGCGTACGAAAAGATCAGCTTTGTTTACGCACGCTTTGCTGATTGAGAATCCACAGGTGAACAGAAAGAAGGAAGAGGGATTCGAATTACCGTCAGATAACAAAACGTTCTTGCGGTAGGGCATTTTTAGCAATAAAAAATATTACTTTAGAAACCTATCAGAAAAACATGTTTGTGTTTAATTACATAAATATATCTTATGCGCAATTAGATAATGAAATTTAATACACAGTACACTTGACGATTAAAGTTAAAATTAAGCGCAACGAAAATGAATGTTGTTTATAACGATTACTTACCATAATCTTTTCTTTGTTATATTCGTGGTTGTTTTGTACAAGGTTTCGTTTATATTTATATTTCACTCTGAAATTTACGGAAAACTTGTATTTATAAATGTATAATTCTTGCAATTACTAATTCACGCATTTTTTATTTGCTTACAGGTAAGTTGAAAGACCATCTGCGTGAAGTTACTCCGGCGGTGCACGTGAGTGTCGGAGATCAGTGCTCGGCAGTGCCTTGCATTTTTATACTATCAACGATTATATATTATACTTTTAAATTATACTATTAAATTAACTTATTTACAACGATTTCAAATAAATTATTTATATTGAAAAGTGCCGGATAAGTACCTATACTCTTACAATTTGATAGCATGTGTTTTACGAACTGTCATGAAGCCCAGAAATCTATAATCGAGTCAGTTTACTGATTTTTTTCCGACGCACTTTTCGATGCACCTAACGCGTTAATTAGATTTGCTGAATTATAAATCTTTACATAAAATTTCTGAAAAAAATGACGTTCGAATTCCCGGCTCTCGGTTGTGGCGCGCTGTGGTTGCGCGTGGAGCGCGTTATTGGGAATAACCGAAGCTCTATTAGTTGGGGGAAAAAAGGATTTTCCATCTTGTCAGAGTCCGCATATGCAATTTACATAAATATTCAGAATCTCGGGAGACTCTGCGCTATCTCGCGAATAAACCATCCTAATCTCTATAAATAACTCTCCCGGCGACCATATTTCTCGGGTGTCATGTGCGAACATAACAAAATAAAGTAATGCGAACGAAGGCGCGCAGTTCTCTGGGAATGTATTCAATGGCGGGCAGCCGCGGCCTTATAAGCTCGCGGTTAATGAGCTTTATCGTATTTGCATAAAGTCTGCAGATCTTGTGCCCGATTGGGTACACGCTAGGATTGCACGCTCATTCATGTCTAGTTTCTAGTTTTTTCCTAGAGTCGGGATGCTCTCGATGGGCTTAATCGAAAGTATCCCAACAATGCCCATATAGTTTGCTTATCAAAAAGGTTACCTGTAACTCCTGAACGACGTCTATCGATAATACAAATGATTTTCTTTATTTAATTTATTTTTCACGAATCCTCGAAGCACAAGCGTAAGCTCAATATACAATAATAAGTTTTTGTCTCTCACTATTGGGGGGCCTACTGATGGCTTTTGCGGTTTCATATCAATTGTGAACACCGTACTTCACAAAATAAGTAACTTTATTTACAGGGTGAGAGTAGGACTCGAATAATGTTGGACTTTGACATCAAATCTAGACTTGTTGGAATATCGATATATACTATGAGTATGAATGCGTGCACGATACGTTTTTAACATTTTTTTATTAGTATTTGGTTAATAATATTAAAACAATTAAATTGGGTTTTCTTGTTCCGATTTTTCGAATTAGATTTTCCCATCACTAGTTTACTCGATTTGTGTGAGATCGCTACTCTCGATAGGAGATTTTCATGAAATATTCCCGCCGCCGACGGCACCGGCGGACTGCGGTGCCGTGCCGCGGTGCCGCTGCGGTGCAGTCCTGCCGCAGCCATTGAATTATTAAGATTCCGCCGCTTTGTCAGCCGCGCCGACTCATCGTGATCTCTTATAATTAATGAGAGGCGACGCTCATGGCTCGGGCCGCCATGTCGAGGCGGCGAGGCGGCGAGGCGGCGCGGCGACAGGTGGTCGACCTCGCGGGAGCCGCTCGGGGCCGCTCGGAGCCGCTCGGAGCCGCTCGGAGCCGCTCGGGGCCGCTCGCTCGGACCCGGCCCGGAAGCGGCCGGAGATGGCGACGGACCGAGCCCGATACTCCACTCCTCGCAGACTTGCAAACATCAATGATAGATATTTTCGCGTAATGAATAACATTTAACGCGAAGACTGGCCCAGGATAGAGATATGTTCCGCGAGATGGTCGACGACCTCCTCTGAGGAGAGACTCTCGAAGAAGATGAATTCAACATAAATTCTCAAAAATATTACGGTTCAATCAATAAAAATATATACTTATTGCAATTTGACTTGGAACTGGAATCGTTACGTATCTTACGGGTTGTTATAAATGTTATTTTTGAATATTCACAAAAAAAAAATTACATATATCAATGAAATACTTGATATTCACCTTAAAGTAATTTTTTGCGTAAATATTGCAAATAAAAAATAATTTATGTTATTGTGGAATCAATGGCACGCACTTCCGCTCATGGTGTATAAGTTCACTTTTAATTAATTTGAAATTTAAAACGTCACTGAAATTAATATATATGGTCACCATACTAATTAAAACAAAATTGTGATTAAAAAAAAAATGTGCGTACTACGCACGGCGTGGAGTGGAGTGGAGTGGAGTGGAGTGGAGTGGGGTGGAGTGGTGCGGTGCGGGTTGGGGACACGTGGCGGCTATTCCGACTTGTTTACAGGCGCCGTGGCGGTTACAATCTGCTAGTTCTGTTCGCCCCACGTCGACGAGAACTCCGGCCTCCACTAATGGACTATCACGAGACAAATAATATCTTAGAAATTTTTGATTCGATTCCTGTGACCAAAATAGTACTGTTTTCTTTTCAGTGTGATTGATTTCATTGCGAATACGCTACAATAGTTTCAATAAATGTTAACCAACAATTTAACTAGCATTAAATTATGTAGGTATTTTACTAATTAACATCATATTACAACTGAGATGATAAGTATCACTAATACAGATGTATGCTTTATTATTTTATTATTCGCTGTTAAATAGCATTCAAAATTAGCCGACCGGTTAATGACGTCACTTTTTTCGCGGAACGGTAGGTTAAAAGTATGAGAACATGTTTCACATATTTGGCCGGCTCGTTGGGTCGTCGGTTATCCCGTGGGCCAGTGCTTCTCAAAATGGTCCCTACGGACCCCAGGGGGTCCCCGGGATCATTCAGATATTCGAATCCCCAAGATATATGACAAAAATATATTTTTTTATTGCAAGTCATTGCATGAATGCATACTAATAAATTTATTACGCTGAAAACAAATAACGTGGAGATCAAGGTATTCATGCTGTTGAGAATTTCAAGTACGGTGAGACATTTTATCGATTAACCCGAGTGGTATTTATCGTTATCACAGACCGACATTCTTACGTTTGCTTATAATAAGGACGCATATTGCGATCCTCGACATGGGAATTTCAGTTACCTGCAACATTTTATTTTCATAAAATCATTTCATTTTTTTAAAATATGAAACTTTATAAAATAAATTATGATTAAGCACTTGATGAAAGGTAGGTGTTTTTTGAAATAATATTTTTTTACAATAGAATATTTTTTTATATATTTTCATCAATGATCGAAAATGAAAATTGCAAATTTTTAAATTGGTAGTTAAATTTATTATTTATATAATGTAAGTTTTCTTATAATTATGAAATCCGTAATAACCTATGAATAATGGTTTTCCTTTTGATACCTTTTTTATATTTATAGTTTTTATCTAATTATTTTTTATAAAAAGTGAAAGATTCAGATTCTGAATAAATAAAACAATAGACCCAATTCTCTGCATAAAGACCTGTTTTGACTATTGATATTTAACTGACAATTCCGCATCTGCGCCTTGGCTCCGAACCTCTCCAGCCTCACCTGCTCTGCTCGTGACCGGCTGCTCGCTGGTACTCGTTTCTCCTGGAAAATCCCCGGCGGCCTTGCTTTCCATCGACATCGCGATGCACCTCCGTTTCGTCTCTCCGGACCGGCGAGTTGGGATGCTAACGATCCTCGATACTTTCTGACCATCGGTGTGTCGATCGCAACCTGCAGCGCTTACCATCGGTCGGCCAATATATATAATGATACCACGCGCATAATTGACTTTGACCGACAAATAGGGATGTAAACGATGCGTCGATACCGTCTATGTATCGATCGTGAACCGTAGCGGTTGTTCGTAGTTGAAATTCGCTCCGATCGATCGGCTTTGATCATGATTGCATGCATATCGTATTTACAGTCTCGGTTGCATCTGGTCGTGACTGGCGGTCGGTCGTTTGTAGTTGTTTTTTAATGATGTATCGATACAATCGATTTATTGTTCATAAACCATGATGTTTGTTTTTCAAAATATAGCACTAGCCTGCAGTTCACACAAGCAATAAAGCACTTTTTGTTCTTTTCACAAGTTAAATTATATGTGCTCTTACTAAATTTATTATATGCAGTGTCATATTTTAGTGATTTTTTTATACTTGCATATTATTGCCACACTGTAAGCAGTGATTTGAATTTTTTTAATGGCGTCACTTGCAACTTGATTCATGTCTGATATCTTCTTAATAGTAATACTCGATTGAATCGTATTGTCGAATTTGAAAAAGAAATGAATACACATACCTTGAATGTTTTTTTTTTAATCTACGGTACAACCTGTATACTAGTTAGCAGACTAGATTGACACGTTCTGTCACGCTTCTATCAATCCTGGCTCATGGTTACCTAGTCCAACCTGCTTTATCGGGGAAACCGGTTGCATCAAAATAAAGCAAACGTGGAAAATTTACGGATTTATTATTTATTATTATTAATTTAAATTATAAATCCTTATACTACTTTGTCAATACGTATTTCTTATTTATTTTCTAGATCCATAAATCTAGAAGAGAACTATTTTTTTTTTATCAGTGATGTTTTTTTTTATATACAATACCTCTTCCATATTCGATGTACAAGATAAAAATATTTGAGTAATTTTTATTACTAAACTAAACAAAACAAAATAACTACTATGGAGCGAGATAGGATGCCGTAGTTCCCTTGTTGAACACAAATAAATAATTATAATTACATGTATATTATTTATCTATTTATATCATTGGTGCATTTATTCGAACGAATCGAGAGATCGATCTTCTTGGCGTTGCATCTCTACTCCCGGCGGTTCTACCGGCCACGCGCCTCACTACTTCCTTATAATATCATAACATTGAATTGAATTTTACAACCGGCAATTTACATCAAATTGCTTTATTGTCTCTGATGAGTGCATAACGTGACTGGAAACAATTCCGCTAGGCTCATGTCTCAAAACAAAGACTGCATTTGTATCTCATTGATTTTGTTTGTACTGTCATATTGCCAATTGATTAAATTAATTTATACAAATTCATACCGTTATAAAAAATCTGCTAGTTTTTGTATTAAGGTTTGTATGATACAATTTACCATACAAAAAAATAGAACGAAGAAAATATAATATGCATTTATTTTACTCCCTTAATTATGAATAGAAAACTGTTCTGCTGATAATTATTAAATAAAACTATTATTCAGCTTCACCTGTATAGCATCTCAAACGACATACATCCTGCTTCTGGTATAACACATTTTCATATCACAGTAGTTCATGTCTGTGAAGTTTTCAATAACTGATGTGCCGCGACCCCGTGGGGAGGGGGTTGAATGGGGTTTAAGGGGGTTTAAGGGGGTATAAGGGGGTTTAAGGGGGTTTAAGGGGGGAGGGGTGGGGTCAGAGGTGACGACAAAAGGAATTCTCCTGGTGCGTTGCCCGCGGAATGTCCCACTTTAATCAGCGAAGTCGAATACCGCCGAGGACTCCGCGTGTTTCTCGGGAGTCTAAACTCACATTTGTTCATGGTAATGCGAATCGTATATTTTTTAGCCGCACCATTTGCATAAAGAGCTTGTAACGTGTAACGCAGCTAATAGCAGCTGGTTAACGCTGATACCCGCTGCTCTCGGATTGATTCGATTGATCGGCTTTACACAAATCTATTGACTAATGTAATATAATTCATGTAAAAAAAAAAAAACCGATCCCTTGTTTTGAATTCAGCTGGAGAGACTCAAATAAAATACCTTCTACAGTTATGAGTATTAGTCGTCCTCGAGGTAGAGTAAATTAATCACTTTTATTTTTCTTGAAATGAATTACATCCTGGATCCTGGAATACCTTTAACATATAATTGTAAATCTCTCGCAGCAGCTGGAAGCATTGAAGTAACTGGAATAAAATTATTTATGATCATGTTTTGAGCGTAGTCACCCTCGTCTTGTTTGTTATTATATAATAATAACAGTCCCTCTGTATTTTGAAACATCAATAAATTTAACCAGTAATGCCTGTAATTTCGATTATTTTCGGATGTTTTTAATTACATGGAATTCCCATAGAATGGTTATTTATAGTCGGCGCTTGTGAGAAAGACGCCCAATTATCACGTGTAAATATAATCCATATTGAACATAGGTTATTGGACGTAATATTTACCCGGTTTTCAAGACAATTTAATCGACTAAAAATACATTTTTTTTTAATATACGTTCTGAAGAACAACCATAGACTAAAAGTGTTCTCGGCACGCGGAGAAACGTGGTAATCAGTCGCGGAGCGAACATGGGCTTAAGCTGCCTACTCACGCAGCAACATAATCGAACGGTGATTAGCCAGCCTTGTGTGTAAAGTATACCCAAAATGTTGTCGGTTGTGTTGCATCGTGGGTAGGCAGCTTATCCGAATTCGGACACAATAACAAGAAGCGGTGCGGCCACACGCGGCGGCTGCGCGGGCTACGTGTCTCGGGCCACGTGTCTCGGGCCACGTGTCTCGGGCCACGTCCGCCGCCTCCGGGCGCCTTCCTACTCGTACCTTACTAATATAGAATGAGGAACCCTCCACATTACAAGCATTTCTCTGCTCAAAATTTTACCAACGATATCCGTGTGCCTGTTTTACAAATGTTTCGTTTTATACTTTGTGCGAGAATATTGTAAGGTCGTAGTTTGAAAATCTCACTTTTCTGTTTCACCTTATTAATATAAAATTAGAACTTCTCAAATGGCAGTCATTTCTCGAATAAACATTTATGTAACGATTTCTTTATTTTTTATTATTTAAAAGATTTTTCTTAACATCGATTTATTAGTAGGTCATATTTATTCACAATTTAAAAAAATCACACACGCGTGTTTTATCTTTTAAAATTTGTTTTATACATAACATAAACTTTCACAACTTTTGTAAGTTTAAAAACCTTTTCCTCACTTCATTTAATCTATTATATTCACGAGTAAGTTGCTCGTATTTTAAACTTTAAACTAGGTGGGTTTACTTTTTATTTCTGTGTAGCACATTTCAAAAGTATGTGCTTCAAGATTTCGTCGTTATTTTAAAATTTGGTGGCACTCTATAGCAAAAGTAAATTTTCCTGGATATAATCACTAAAATAATATAATTATATGTGCTAAAATAATATCATTATATAGATAGGACTGAGTTTATCTAAAAAAAATTGCTATGGTATTAGCGCCGCTTATAACCAATATAAACTATCAATTACTAGCGAACATTCATATTACCGATATCTTCAATAAATCGGTTTGTTGGCCTGTCGACCATTTCTCATATTTAACTTAAAGATATCAATGTGTTGTTTTGCAAACGTGGACCCTACGCCGCGCGTTTAGTATCAAAATTTATTGAAATACCCCATCGGAATAATAATTGCCTATATTTATGCAAATGAAAGGAATTAGTGATATTTTGTTGCTTTAAAGATACTCACAAAGCAGAAATAAAAATACGTAAAAATAGGTATTGTAAATCAAAACAATTACTAATATGCTAAGTTTTATACAACCTCGCATACAAAACTGGCAATATCCAGTAGTGATGTTGCCTCACAAGTTCAAAATTCATACCTGCCTTATTATAATTTAATTTAAATAAATCTAGCCTAAAGGTATGCTTAAAATTAGTTTCACCGTCAGGACTTTGGGCATAAATTATGAAGAAAAAAAAATCGATATTATAAGCGGGAAATGTGCGGATATTCCGTGATATCTTTTGGCTTAATCTTTGGTTTTCTCTGGTTTAGTTGGAATCACGGATTTGCTATTCATATTTTCGCATGTCTTTAATATAGAGTAATTATCTTTGATAGCCTCAAAATATATCTTAAATATTCTTATAAGGAATTTTTATTCAAACCAAATTTATATCTCTTCTAAAGTTCAAACATTCTTTCAAAACACGTCAACAGATTAATTTTAAACCAATTAAATTACTATTTATTTATTTTACTTTAAAAAAAACTCCTCACCCCTCGCCATAAAATGATAATGATGCCGCAGCGCATGCCGAATTGATATTTTTTTCCAGATATCTGGAACATAATTTTTCGGAAACCTAATCCCGAACGGAAAAATCCTACTCCATAACCGCACTAAGAAATGCTGTTATCAAGGTCGCCGCACCGAAAACGGCCAACAACAACAATATTTGCATAAGATTTTAATGGATTTAACCTGCGCCTGAACCGGGGAACATTCCTCACCACCGCGCCGCGGAGGCATCACAATAATAAAAATCTACCGGCGTTTTATTTATTGACTTACCGATAACGGCGGAGCTCGGCTTCTCCGGCCGTTCCGTGCGATTCGGCTCGGTTTCCTTGAATTGAAAACCACGGTTTTGGTTTTTTTCATCGGGCCGTGCTGTGGACTGTGCGGTGCGCCTCCGGGCCTTCTCCGGGCCGCCTCCGTGCCGCTTCCGTGCCGCCTCCGGGCCGCCTCCGGGAGATCTGCGCGGAATGTCAGGAATTTCCTGTCTACTCTTTATGCGATGACTGATTCTTACGTGGAGGGACTGCCGAAGGCGACGTGACCGTCCTGGGCTATAAATTTTTGACTGTTCGAAACGGTTGTATTCAAAAGGTGTCAATGACATCAATTCAATAGTACAATTAGAATTAGCGATGCCCATTTCAAGGCATTCGTGGAATCCAGTCTTACATTATATCTGCTTTCACGTACTTTCATTTCATGGGATATGCATTTATATCGTATAAAAAAATAATAGCCCTGTAAAATTTACCAGATTATGATTGGAAATTTCAATATAAATAAAAAAATTTAAAATATATGAAAACATTCTCTCATCCAAAATATATTTTTTTTATATTTCACGCAGTTTTCATGAAAATACGTCTGAAGCAGACCAGTGTGGTTGCTCAGAGTGTTCATTGACAACGTGGAATGACAGTTACTTACTATGATGGATGTGTACTGTTTCATCGCGGGCCATTCCTTATTCATTCATGCGGCCGGGCGGTTGACTCATTATTAGGATATCCTTTTTTCACGGTACTTTTTTGGCAGTACAATGCATTCTCTTTCAGCGGACCTGCTCAAATAGCGTTGGAATTTCCTCTTAATTGTCCATCTGATATGGCATAATGTTCAATTGTGTGACTAAAAATACGCCGATGATCTCATGCATAGAAATCACTCGTGTGCTTTTGGACACTGTGCTTAAACCTTCCAAATCACTTATATATATATTGCCAGCAAGGGTGCCAGGCCCCTTTTGCTCCACGTTTACCAAAAGGGCGGAATATGTTATCATAAGTTATACCATTCTCTCTTGACTTGTTAAAATTGTATTTACATATTCATATTTTTCTAAGATATTTTTATTACATCTCAAGCGAGAGACGAAGTGCTTTAATCGATTCGCTACGAGTCCGTAGAGCCCAGCTGTGTTCATATGTTGAGTGATAATTGTAATATTGGCTCTATAAGCATTCGTTTTTTTATTTGGCATGTGAATTAATACGACTACAAAAAAGTAGCTTGCTCGAATAACTATATAATATATATATAAATAGTGAGAGAATTATTAAGCCAATTGGCGTGTAACCTTCGGCTCGTGGAGCTGAATGAAGGCACCTCGCGGAGAGCTGCGCCTCCTTGGCGGGGGGCCCTCGCGCTGACGTCACCCGCCGTGTAAACAACTTCACTTATTTATTCTAATGCCTCCGCGTAAAAGGCCCGCTGAATTCTAATTCCGAGATATCGACAACAAACACAAACATATGCGTCATCGCCCCCGGTCGCATTCCGAGTCCACTTTTATGCGGCCGTAATGGATCCTTCTGTAATAGTCCGTGGTCCTTTTGTAGGCCTTCGTTTTTTCTTATACGTGTCTACGACACTTTTAGCGTGCATTCATTAGTATTTTTATTGAAGAAATCTTAAGTTTTTCTGTTACATAATTATTCCTGTAACGCTATGATTAAATGCGCTTTTCATAAATAACAGACTCAGGTAGGGATACATAGAAACACAATTCTGTTTTTTTTTTTTTGATATTTGATAACAACGTAAGTTTTAGTGTATAGTAACAAATCGCGCCACCAACTTACAGCTTCGTGAATTTACAAAATTGTTTACTATTTAGAATGATGTGTGTGATTGTATTATTAATGTGCGAGATGTTACTTTTCTTAGACGGGAGTATTCTTTATTAGGCAAGGTAATCAATCTACTATAAAGATATGATTAATATTATCCATTAGGCTATCTTGTTGACGGACCTAAATATCTTGTAAATGTGTCGAAAACACAGTCGCTCTGCTTATGTCGCTCCTTTGAGCAGTCCAAAGACCTACATAAATATTTTTATCGTGTTGTGACTGTTCGCCTTCGGTAGGCGTTTCCTTGGAATTCGCCGACCGGGATATTATTTATGGCAAGGAAGATCTCTAATGTTTTATAATATTAATTAATTCCCTAGTTATTCGAAATTATTGTTCAGCGCAGAGAAACGAGAGTTCAAAATTGCTCTGTGTTCGAGGACGGATTCACAGCCGTGCGGAAATTGTCTTGAAAATGTGAGCTGGAATTCTAAGTTGAATTGTCCCGAGGGCTGGGGAAGGGGCAGGGGCAGAAGCAGGGGCAGAAGCAGGGGCAGAAGCAGGGGCAGGGGCAGGGGCAGGGGCAGGGGGCGGGGTGCTGGGGAGGCAGTTGTGAAGAAACGCCCGGGAAATAATTACACCCCCTTCTTTATCAGCCGACAGAGTACCGACTCCTTTGTGAAGACTAGCGTGCCGAATAATTCTTTATCAATATGAATTCATTAATAAAAAAACCTTTATAAATAAATATATTATTTGCAAGCAAACCCTGTTTGCAAATAATCGCGAAAAATCAAGTTGGTTAGCATTTAAAACATATTTTGTGTTTACAAACAATAGCAAAGAGTATTATTAAATATTTAGTAAACCCATGTGTACAAAATATATAAAATCTTTTTTTTCATCCATTGAGTGTTTTCAATTATTTAACTCACTTAATGTGGCCCTCGCCTTCTTAAATAAACATTTTCATTGAATTCGTCTCGTTATTTATTTTCTTTATAAAAATAAAAGTTATATCAATAAATATCATGCTAAAATTTTGCTCACAATTTGCAATGGTTTGGCTAGTTTTATACTTCAACTTTTCTAACATAAAAAGCGTGTTGTTTACATTAAATTTGATACTGCCAATCAAAAAGTCAAAGATAAGGTTAGTGCTGCAATAACGGATTGTAATTTTATGTTAAACGGAATAATAAATAAAACAAATTGTCAGTCGGGCATTACGCTGGCGTTTATAGTGTCATGTCTCTAAAGCCATCGCCGAAACCATTTCAATGCGTATCTTAATTATGTATCTCTTATGGCACGTGTTTGTAATCAACAGGAGTAATGATAGCGGGCTTATGGCCAGTTTCAATCAGTTTACATGCAGCGGGAGATTATTATTTTTCTTGTGTATTTATTCGCAGTGAAGCGGAACTCCCCGCCACTCGGCGCTTATAGTTATAGCTTAAAGCTAATTAAAGTGTTTTCACTTGACATTCATTGCGACAGAGCTTCTGCGAGTTTTTTTTTCATGTAAAATAATATATTTATTTATCGAACGGATTTTTTTTTCATTAGTGACTAAATGCTAATTAATCGATAATATTTGATGAGCTAACTTAATTTTTTTTACAGAATAACAACAGTCAAAAGGCATTGGTTTACGTTTGCCTGCAGAACTCAACTCAATGTTTCACAAAAATGTTTAATATGATGTGATTTTATGATTAAATAATCATATTTTAGATTGACAAATGATTTATCTTTTCATACAGTTGGCATTGCAATTAGAATACAAAGAATAGAAAAAAGTGTTTTCAAATTGTTTTATACGCTGATATTTTATGAAATGAGTTCACCAGACAGGTATCTGCAAAAAATAATGAATCTTTCCAATAAAATAATAGCAATTGTTATTGAGTCATATAATTAATTGTGATTGTTTTTTCGCTTTCGAATGGGTGCCTTGATCAGTAGCTTATGTAGTCTTGTTTAAATGATAATATAGACTGTTTGTTTTTTTATTAAATGATTTTACACTCGCTTAGCAATTTGATTTAGTAATGGACCTCGCCTAAGGCGGCGGACGTTCGAATCTTCCAGTTTTGTAAAGTTCTATCAGATGTGATCGCACACGTGGTCATTATAAGCTGTTTGAATTCAATTTTGGCAGTATCACAAAGCGTCAACATTATAAACACAATCTTCTGCCAGGAGAATGTTAAGGACTGGGCGGCGTCATGTGCGCCACTCATTTCCGTAAATAACGCGTCACTCGCGAGCCGCCCCGACACGCTGCCCGTGAGCCTGCAAGCTGCCCCGACACGCTGCTCGTGGGCCTGCACGCCCTGCTGGCCACGCGGCTGACTTTAACTGGATTTGTAACTACTCATGTTCTTCACAGCTTGAATCACGGCCAATTAACCAAAATTTGATAAATGCTCGACGCTACTAAAAATAACGGTTTTTATTTGAGGTAAAAAATAATTGATTTATATTTGTGGTAAATACAGTGGGTAAAGATTTACTAAAATGTGTGTTTTACCATTTATAACTCTTTGAATTTTATTAGCATAGTAGTTCAAAGGGTACGTACAAACATTGTCAGTTGGAAATTCAACAGTCGTACTTGTTTTAAATCGGCTCGTCATCTTTTATTTTTATCAAATACTTGTAATAACTGAACATTTTAATTTAATCCATCGGTTAGGATAGTAATTTCGATTTGAATATGAGAATATTTAAACATTTAAATCAATATTTTATTCCAATAAAATATTTAAATTCCTCTCTGATGACAGAAGAATAATCTTTCCCAAAAGAACTTTCCTGGTACAGGATTCCGTCCGGTGAGCGACCGCCGTGGGCTCCGAACATCAGGATGCACAAAAAGCCTCGCTACAGCTGGATAATGGCAACTTATCCTAACAAAACACGGATGTCGAGTTAATTAATATCGCAACCAAAACACTGGCCGAAGGCAGGCGATGGGTTCACGGCTCGCGACGGGAACTGCGCGCCGCGTCCTCTCACCTGTTTGTCGACACTCTGTTTTTGGAAACGTGAGTTCTTGTTGTTCCACTTGAAATTTAGAATAAACTAATAACTCGAGTGGGTATCTGTTGAACCTGTTGTGGATATAAACATTTTGATTAGCCAAAAAGCGTTAAAAAAAATCAATTTTAAGCTCATTTAATAAAACTATTAAATTCCTTAAAAAATAAAAACGAACACAAATCCTTTTTCTGTTGTTGTATTTGGCTTTATCGGCGAAACAGGAGGATGCCTTCCTTCAACGCCTTCATAATCACTGGGTGACTTTTGTCACCGTGGGGTTATGTTTGGGGTTGTGTGGGTGTCGGTGGGGGGGTTGGTAGTGAAGGGGAGAGGGGGGGAGGGAAGAATGACTTTTGGCCTTTTTTTGTAGAGGCAGTCCTCACCAGAACACAAATCCTGAAAATGGAAAACGAGGGTGAAATTGTCATTACGCTAATATCAAAACTTTTGGAAGAATCTTATGCCTTTTAAAATTTTAACCTAATCATCAATTTTAATAGTGTTTACGATTAAAATACTGTTATAAAAAATCGATTGTGAAATTCGTAAATTAAACAAAAAATGATATTTTTGTTAAATTCGCTTTCAATAAGAATACTTTATTTTTATTGATGTTTTTGCAATTGCAACGCACGTTGTAGTTTTAACATAAGATAAAGTATTGAATCACACCTTAGCTGTAGCATATTTGGTAGCTGTATATTATCTAAATACTATTTCCTATTCTTTTCGCCGTGTTCCCAAGGAAGCCTCTAAGATTTCGTTAAATAAATAAATCCCCTCTCGTAGTCCACCCGCCTTATTCGTGCTTAGGAGGACTACAATGTAATTGGAAGCTGAAAGGACAAACAACGGCCTCGTTGTTGAATATTCATAGACGGGGCACGAGGAGCAGCTAGGAAAACTTCACATAATCTTCTGCAAAAGCTTCCTGAAATCCTTGCACCGTATCCTGACAAGGATATTTCCGTTAGAGATGTTTCTTCAGACGCTTTTAACTGACGAGCTTGTGAAATATCATTATTGTCATACCGAGCACTGCAAGATTGTTTTCAATGATTTTTTTTACAAAATCATCGTTTTAGAACCCATATTAAAATACGTCGGTATTTTAAACGTTTATTGCTTGTTGATAACAATATTTAAGTTTTCCTTATTTTTACGATTGATATGACATGATATGAATATCAGAGTAGTAGGATTGGGGCACGGATTCCACTCGTCTCGACGAGGCACCAGTTTCGGTTTATCATGCAACCGGCAACGAATTACACTTATCTGCAACAATGTTCGAGTTCATCTCCAAACAATTAACAACTAACAACCAATCATCCTCAAACCGGAGGAGAGCTCGGGCCCCGAGCGAGTGCACTCGTCTTGGCCGGTAATTGAGTCCCCGCATACCCCAGCGCTCATGAATATAAAGTTGTTTACGACTCTATCGGGCTCGATTACCGTTGCTATTATCTTTTCCGGGAACTTGAGTTTTCACAGCGCAATAGCGGATTTGCATTAACGCAGTCGCTGCCGCGTGCGTCGTATTGTGATAACCAGTAAACGCTGAGGGAGTATGCGTGCCCTACTGGTCTGATTTATATGCTCATTGCGTTACACACAACGTGGGTAACCTGTATCGCATTATTTGCCAACAGCCATATGTGGAAATGTGCAATCTTTTCAAGGATATTTGAGATAAAAGCCTATTTTTGAAATATGCAACTATATAAATTAGGCCTAAGATAACTCCTTGAAGAGTAGAGTACTGAAACTATTTATGTGGTTATCATACACGTTGTTCATATTACTATGTGGATTCAATAGTCTCGTTTTCGCACACAAATGGTTTCTGACCAAACCGGAACAATTGATAATTTCTTCATTAATTTAGACCGGAACCAGTCGAATATAAAAAAAAAACAATAATCGGTTAATGTGAAATGTACGCGGAACTAGCGTGCTGCTGCAATAACAAGCCACCGGAATCAGGTCATATGCGTATTAACGTTTGTATATATTGACACCAGTAAGCAGGAATGACTTGACCGTCACACTATTTCACTTAAAAGCATTTAAAGATTTATAGATTACACAGAGCTGAAATCAATTAATATATATTTTAAAAAAATTAAATAATGTGGTGTTAAAATTATTTAAGCTTCCTCTTTTTAATACGACAACCGTTCACAGTGAGGTCATTAAATTAAAAAATTTAATTTTACTGACATATAAGTATAGATGTATTGTCTGTTACATTTAACAACACTCAAGAATACTAGTTTTATTCCGTTTTATTGGATAGGCTAATACATATCATAAAATACAGGTAATTCATATTATATACAGCTAACGGAGCTATTAGCGACTATGGAGCATAGATGACGATTTTAATTCCAAGAAAATGTATTGATTGAAGTCTGTATTCTAATTGATCCGACGTCATTGTGTCACTTTTAATAGGTATGATTGTAGGTTTTACCAGCCGTTGTTATGAATTGATTTAGTTTTTTGTTGTTGTTGAACTGCTTAAAGTTTTCAGAGCTCTGACGTTTCGATCCACGTGGTGGACCATTTTCAAGGAATTTTAAACATTGGAAAACCGAAAACATCTTGCAGTGCAACACCCTAGAAACCATACCATTTTAAAATATATCTGATTACTATCAATAATTTTTATTTTGTCGTGGTCATAAGACAAACAATATATAATCAACCGTTTGAGATTTTTTCTGGAACTTTCCTCACGTCAGAAAAAACAAACGTCGCGTTAATTCTCCGGTGCACTCTCCAGGCGTTGTATTCAATTAAAGCTCGTACGCAGTGACGTGACGCTCTTTTCAATTATTATTGTAATTTGGAAAAATTTACAATTATGTATCGGCGCAATAACCATTCGGCCTTATGGAAGACTTCTCCCGTGGCCGTCATGATGGATGCACTGGTGTGATTACTTTCCTCGACGCCAGTGATGTCATAAAAAAACAGACTCGTTTCTAGTCATGAAGCTCTTACATCCCAGCATTTATATTGATTTTTAATAGCTTATCTTGTCGTGTACTGTGTGTTTCTTTAAACAATTTTTGATTGGAAGACATTTAAAGACTCCTTATTTTAAGAATTTTTACACCCGGACGTTATGCCTTAACTTTAACATACATGTTGAACATTATTTTGTAAAATCAGAAAAAAATAAAAATACAGACTGCTGTAATATTTTTTCATAATTTTTTTATACTTATTGTGATCATCAACAAGAAAATACAATTTATATAAATATATGAGTTTTCTTCAACTATGTAAATAAATTCTATATATATATATATATAAAAATTTACAATTTACATTTATGTATTTCGTAGACATTTTGAATCAACCGAGTCGGCGTTTTTATTTGACTTTTAACTTAAGACAGAACACATCGAAGGCGACTGTTTGTTATTTTGCCGGAGAGCACTTAGCACTTACTTATCCAGTCTCTCGAGTACTCCCAGATAAGTCCTGTTGATTTATGACTTCGTAATTTATAAAATCATTGATGTTATCTTCAGTAGTATCATATTTTATTCCGCGTAGTATTCGCGTCGTGTTTTCTGCGGAGAATTCAGAGAAGAATAAACTAATCCGTAATATAATTTGGCAGGGGAAGCATTCGTTATCTAGGCGTCCATTTGTTATAAATTCTGACCCATAACATTCTTATTTACTTGTAAAATAAATGAGCCTAGCGAATTTCCAACTAGAACACGTGCACGCCAAAGAGGAAAAATAATAAAACAGAGTACTTTCACTATATCGCAATTTTTCTTCTAGATAACGCTAAGACCGGTGTTATTTAAATGTCGTAATATTTGCTATGCATATATAATATTTTGAGTAATTTGTAGCGCAGAAACTGCGAGCGTTGTGCACAAAAATAATCGACTCACAATCGATAGAGCGAACGATTTTTTAAATTTTATCTAACACCCTAATTGTTTTTTTTTTAAAGAGTACAATGAATAACTCGTAATTGAATTTTGAATTATCCGAACTCCGTTATTCGATTAAAACGATTACTTAATTTTATTCACTCGCTATGAATATTTTAAGCGGATCATTTATTTGATCTTTCTCTCGTCAATTTGGATGAATCGATTATTGAGTATGTACATCCGAATGTGGCCATCATTAGCGACAGTCCGTTCCGGGCAGATCGCGTGACGTGACGTGACGTGATCTGCACGTAGCGGGTGACGCAAGTCGGGCGCCTCGCCTCTTACACAACCTCCTCCTCGCCGCGTGATGCCGCCCGGCCGAGCCGAAATCACTCCCGGAACTCAAAAATGACAATTATAAGTATGAGGTTCTCTCCAGTCGGATGTGGGCATTTCTGTCGCTGACTTGAATCATCTTCGGCATTCGGTCTGATGGCAAGTAGTGCGATCGGGCTACATCGCTTTTCGCACACTTCAGTCGCAAGCGGTCGGGTCGTTCCTTCCGGCTCTCCGAGCAAAGATAATTTTTTCCATTGTGTGGATTTGAGAAATCGGCTCTGCGAGATAATTATTATCTGTTAATATTTCGCGAACGCGATGGAAGGAAGGCGCATGACCCTGTGAGTTCCAAAAAAGTGTTTCCACAGTGTGCAGTAAATTTTGATAGAAAAACATCAGGACTATTGCATGAAGTCTAATGTTCCTGCTTTCTCGTACAAAAACGCGGTGAGAGTTAGCAACCTCGAGTCGTGAATGGGAAATCGGACTCTCGCGCTCCCTGCCACGAGATCTGGCGGTCGAGGGTCTCCGCGGCCATCCCCTCGACGGCCCCTCGACTGTCCCGCCCGGAAGTATCGGCACCGACTTGTGGTTAGATTCACATCTCATCTGATATCCCCGCGAAAAGTCCCCTTTTATAATAAAAAAACAAATATAAATATCCCCCGTCGTAATGCAGTTATTGTTTGCTAGAGTTACTATCGGAAGTGAACTGCCGCCATGGCGCCGGCGTGCGTGTCCTGTAATCCCCCGCCAACCTGTCGCCGATTATTACTGCCGCATTTGCATCCCCACGTATGCCTCTATTTACTTTATATAAGAGATTCCTAATAAAACCGTAGCAGAAGTCCGCAATTCAACAATTTGTGCCAGAACGTGCATTGCTAATACAGATTGTCTTCATCCTTACCGAACAGCCATTACTCGTGACGACAATGCGAATTCTTTTGTTTTAAGCATAATATCATTTATAAATATTATTTACTTTCGAATGTCATTGTAATATTGATAAAAAAATATATTGTTTATCGACGTATGGTTACACTGGTTCCTCCTGGAGCCTTCACTAACCTTTCAGATGAGAGAATGGGCTAAATAAATATCAAATGTAACATCGATAAGTTGAAATAGAAGGCAAAAATTCTAGACTTAATATTTTAAATTTTAGTTAATTTTCATACAATTTAATTCTCTTAAATCTCTAAGCATAAGTAATTCTAACGTATGTTGATTTTTTAAATTAAATTTTTGCTTTTTTGTGAACTTCAAAATTTAAAAAAAGGAAATTTTCTAGTAATTTAAAAAATGTCACTCTCAAATATTTATTTACGAAAAATTCAAGCGATTCATTGTGTATTTAAATTGATATTGAAAAAAATGGCAATTAGACTCATTTCCCTTTTCCAACGACGATATTTTTCCGACCCTCGCTCCCCCCCGGGAGCCTGTGTTGTTACTTCTATTTTTTCAAATTTATTTGTACAGGAAAAGGGGTACAACGGTAGGCAGAAATAAAAAATGACTCACAACGCTTTTCCGCCGAATGGCATGTTTACTTGTAATCGTTTCCGTCGAATGATACAAACTCACAAGTACTCTTTACCGGACACTGTACCGCTCAACGGAAAAACATCCATTTATTTTTCTAAGCTGTACACTGTCATGACCCGACTTCACGAAAAAATTCGACACAATCGTATTTTGCTCACAACTATTCAACTCAAACGAGTCCCGTAGATGAGTCGATTGGCTTACATTTGATCTAATTCAATCGATATCTAGCGTTTATTTTGTTAATGGTAATTTTGAATGCACGAGTATGTGTATGCAGTGTTAGAAAAATTTTCTACATTTTCGTTTTAAAATTATCTTCACCTTGTATACTTTGATTTTTGTGATATTAAGAAATTCAATATTTTTGACAGAGAGTACTTGGTGGAATTACATTTTAATATTTTTGAATAAAATACTTGAGTGATTTTCCACATTTTCGTTTTAATTAGTGACCGGTTTCGTTGTTTCTCTGTTTGATAATGCCAACGTGAAAGGTTGGCGAAACCGGTCACTAATAAAAACGAAAATGTGGAAAATCACTCAAGTATTTTATTCAAAAATATTTTGTGATATTCTTTATAAAACGGGTGAGGTGACAGCATTCCCTCCCCGCCATTGCGTCCTCATTGCGCGGGTCGCAGCCGCATTCCTCGGGCCGAGCAGTCTCACGCTCCACATCCGCCTCATCCGCGACACACATAGAGCCTCCCCCATCCTCGCGGGATAAGAACCAGCCCTTTTTCATCGGGATCAAGGCATCATCGTATGATCGAACTCAGTTTACGTAAATTATGGCTTATCAACGTCACATTTTGCTTTTTTAATATTAACGCTTTCAGCATTATAGTAAGGTGCTTCACACCTTACTGTAATGATAAATAAATTAATTAAAAATGATACATTTTTATTGTTTTTGATTTAAATATGTTAGTAGCATGGTTATAATTCAAATGTATTGTTTGTTTAACCGCACTCGCATATTAATCATATTTGAACCGTTGGCAAATTATGATGACCGGCACTCGCATCGGCCGTCTTCGTCTGCCCTTTGCGCTTCCTGGCACCAGACGAGACGAGCGCATTCCTCGCATGGAGATCGGCAGACGCGCAGAAGGAATCGTCCAGCGGCAGCGACAGTTAACTTGTTATTTCTTTACCCTGCAACCTGCCTATCATTTTAAAACGATACTTTGTATGGACCCTAAGCATTAAAGTAATCTTACCGTTTGAAAAATTTTCGCTCCCAAATGAAAACTTACCTAGCACATTATTGAAAAGTCAATTCCGTCATATCGACCTTGGAAACACTTACCCACAATAAATTTAAACACCTACGCCCGAGCGACTTGAAATTATTTTTCAGATAAAATTATATTAGGATAGGTACTGATGGATTTTTCAAAAGCAAAAATATTTGTTTTTTTTTTTAAATATAAACGATGAAGTGATTATTATTTGGTCAAGTCAATTTTTCTTTTCATTGTTAATATGAATCGGATATTTTTTAATATTAATAAATCAAGGTATATTTGTGTTTAAGTAGAAATTGGACATTACAGAAATGAAAACAATTTTATTGTTAATTCGTTACGAAACAGTAACAACTTTGTGCGTTTTTTTTTGTAGATATTTTTTGCGTTCATTTCAGTAGCCCTCAAAGTCCCCCAAGAACTTCAGTAATTATTTTTTTTACCCAATTAGTGCAAAATTAGCCAACAATAAAATATCGCTCCTCAGCAAGCGGTCATTTATTTGCGAGGGCCGCATTGCGTTAATTTATTTTTAATTTAATTCCAAGTCGAAATGCGCCCGCTCGCGAGGTGCGAGTGACGACCGGCGAAGTTAAAATTCGAAAAATATATTTATTTAATAAATTCCTCTATATATTTTATAGAAAACTATAGTTACGCTTTTCAAAAAATAAAAGACTATGTTCCCAGGGAAAAAGCACTCCAAGACGACGTGAATAATCTACCACTCAAAAACGTGAAATCTTTTCGTTCCCCTGTCATGAGTTTATGCCGTCACTATTATAATATAATCAAGAACGTGAGAGGTGCGCTACTGAAAATTTATATCAAAAAGTGAATATCTCGTTGTCTTAATTTGCTTAATTATCACAAATGAATGCAATAACCGTGGACATGAGCGATGGCGCCCGAGAGCAGTCTTCAATATTTCATCACTTATCGCGCAAACAATGTCGTTAAAGCCGAATACCGCATTTTATTGCCTCCGAAACCTTAATTAAAATTCCGTAATGGAAACCTCGCGCTCAGAGAGAATTTTTAACGGCGATTTTGCATGTTATAATTTTCCGGGGCGCTCTTGTCTCTTTCGATATTTTTACTGTTCTCTCGATCAAATAATATGTCGTCACTCCGTCGCTTTGACCACTTTCTCTCCGTATAAGTTTACTGCTTCGAGCAATGTTGCTACAAAAGTGATGCTTTAAAAGCTAATACAAATGATAATTTAAAAAAATACTACAAATAAAATAAGTTCATGGTTTTTTAAAACAGATTAACGTGTTTTTTCTTCCTGTTGATTGTTCGATCTATAATAAATGGTAATTATAAATTATATGCATACCAATAAGAAGTAAATACTAAAACCGAAATCGATTTCGTTATTTTGATGGGGTGCCAACATAATTCTTACTGTTTATTTTTTTATAATTCTTAATATTGAAAAAAATCTCACAAGATATTGCCAGTTTTCTGTTCAAACCAAGAATGACTTTAAAAATAATTACAATTATGCTAGGAAAGCTCGGAATGTACTTTTGAAAGCTCTTCAAGCATTATGTCGGTAACATTATACTTTAATAAGCTTATTTAATTAATTTAATGCTGATGAATAAATATATTAAATCCTAATATGTATATATTTTTTAATATATTTCGATTACATGTATTCGCTCAATTAAAGTTGTCAAGATATTACAAATTGCATATTCCGAAAACATATTTCTTGTTTGCAAATCTCATCGAATTGTTTATCTCATTTAGAGATATTTTGTATTTAAATTCCGACCAGAATATTTAATGACAAAGATAACGTTAGGTTCGTCAAAGGAATAATTAATGTCTTTGTTAATCTTAAAAAAGGTTTTGAAATTTTTCAATCCAACAACTGATATCTCTGGCAAATATCTTATTTATAGCCGTGGCTTCTGAATAACAAGTAGTCGGCGGAAATACTCGCCACAAAGGAACACGTGTCTTATACTAATGACTAAATATTGGATATTTAAATAAATCGAAATTAAATTTCAAATAGCTTAAAGCGATTTCCGATTATTAAAGCTACCAACTCAAAACAGTTTTTTTTTTAATCTAAAATAAATATTTATAAGTAATGCGTGCACGCCACGTGTTAAACCAATTGGGGAATTGCATAAAGATGTCACTACTTTTTTGAAAATAATTTGTTATTGTTTATAAAAAGTATCATTTTCTAATAAAACCGTAAATATCAAAAATACCTTTAGTACATAAAATAAATTTTATCGTACGCCTGATGTTTGTGCGTTACGGTCGATATTTCAAGTCCATTTTTATTCCATTTACATTTCTTTACTCCTGGTGAAATATCTACCGAAAAATAAAATTAAACACACCATCATCACATACGGATCGATTCCCCAAAATCATCATAATTTCACATCCACAGCTGGTCCCACAGTCTGCTCTCCGAGGGTGAGATGCCCGCGGCTGCCTGAATATTTCAGGGCCCGCTCCGGCTGGGAGGCGCGTAATATTTACAGTTTCTCCGTTACTTATTTATGGACAGCAAGAAACGGTTGTTTTACTGCTCTCCTTCGGCGCCCCAAACCGAACAGTGTCGATCTGTCAAGTCTCGGTTTATGATTCGCGCTGCAGTCACGGTCAAGTCAGCGTCAAGGGGTGATGCGTTGTTCTTTAAAGGTTCTATATATTACAAGTTTTACAACACCGGTTAAGTCAGCTTTGACTGGTGCGAGGTGTGACGTGTCAGAGAATATTTGAGAATTCGAGGGTGCAGACAATCGTAGAATGTGAATAAACTGTATAGTGAGTTACTTCACTGAATTGCATAACAGTCTATTTACACTATTTCAATATACCACAATCTTACCACATCCTTGGTTTCACAACTAACTACTAATTACGTTAAAACAATGTAATTTAAATTAATTAAATTATAAAAAAAACACGTAGGCAATCATCGGCAGATAGTCTTGAACAAAAAAAAATAAGTAAAATTAATATTTAATTCCTACACTTGTCTGAAAATGGAAACTATTACCATATTGTGTGTTCAGAGTAGAGATGGTCTCTACCAAATAATCGATCTATAGATAGTATGAAAACTTTATATTATGATCGAATAAATATTAAAAATAATATTAAGTGCCTTTATACATGAAGACATCTTGATTGTTTTTGTGTCTATTTCGAGTTTAGTCGATCATCGAATAACCCGAGCCTGCCCGACACTAGAACAGAGTATTATTTTGGAGCTATGTGCGCACTATCGCACTACGTTTACTACGCTAGCGCATATTTCAGTTGTAAATGAGGATTATAAGCATCCATTATTTTTTACGACAGGTAAATTTAATTGAGACGGAGCGAACAGACAGGTGTGCATAAGTTGTTGCGTGTATAAGTTTTTTTTTTTAATTGACATGACAACTGTCAGGACGATATTTTCTTGAACAGTCATGGAAAATTAATTACAAAAGAGTTTTAATTACAATTTAGTTTTTGTTAAGAATTTTCAATTTCCAAAATTTTCGTTATAAAATAAGGCAAAATATCTAAAAATAAGTGAATAGGTATATAATATATTTAAAAGTTTCTTCATATAAATATTGATTACTTATGGGCTAGGTTTCTGTTTTAAATACCTGGTTTAAAATAATTATTGTAAGCATCTGAGTTTTTTTATTTAGTTATGATGCTCCTAATTGTAATCAGTGCAATTAGTTCATCAAATTAAAACCAGGGAAACAGATTTTTCTATTTGTCAACATATCTATATACGACAAAATATATCAAACAATTTTTAATTAAAATTTCGGTTTTCAATTCGTAAAATTTTAATACTTATATTTTATTTGCGCTTGATTTGTATTTAAATATTTTAGTAATAATACAAGCTGAAATTTCCTCTAAACAGTAATTCGTAAAAAAGACAATAAAGCTAATGTTGTGGTGCAAATAAATATTGATTGAATCACAACCGTGGTTTCCGAAATGCCACTTGTTCTCCGAGACTGCGAGCGACGCTGTCCTTTTTATCACAGCAATAAAGTCGACGTTGTCCAATTTTACCACGAGATAAATTCTTAGCGAAGTCTTTAACAAAACTCTTCCCATTTTCGAAATTTCATCTGCTCGAATTTCCCTACTGTGCCGTCCGTTAAATTAATATTGGAAATTCTGTGCTTAAACACTCAAAGCAATTCAAACAGGACGGATTCTTGAGACATTATTCCGAGTTAAGTTTCTTGTACAAACAAGTACCGTTTCCGAAATGCCACTCGCTCGAGCCTCCCACCGCGCTGAGCGCTCAAAGACAATACGCAGACGTTTGTTTAATTTTTAAATCTACTATGTGCTAATATTCAAGTCAGCTCAAACAAAACAGTGTTACCGGCGTCGTTAAATTTTATTAGTCGGCAAATTCCAGGCGGCCAGCACAACTCCTACCGTTTCCGAAATGCCACTTGCTCAAATTTTCTCACCGCGCGGGCTCCTTTCGCGGTGCTCGCTGACACATATTTTGACCTATGGCGAAGCAAATTTATTGAGGAATGCCGTCGGCGGGGACCGTTTACGAGCGACTTGAACTAGCCGCCCGGGGAGGGGGAAGTGGCGAGGGGAGGGGGGGAAGGGGGAAGGGGCGAGGGGTGGGGGGAGGGGCGGAGAAGGGGGAAGGGGGAAGGGGCGAGGGAGGGGGCTCTGACGTCACGCCGGGCGCCTGCAACGGAGGCTAATTCAATTTGCATGCAAAAGTGCAAATATGCTCTTCAGCCTGCTATTCTGCCACTTGCACTTGCAAGCCCGTGGAGACGTCTAGTTGAGCTCATAATAACATTTGAGCTCAACTAGAAGTCTCCTCGTCTGAACTCAATTCAGTCTCCTCGCCTGCCACGTGCTGCAGTATTTTGAGTAAAAATTATCGAGAATATTTTAAGATTTTTACGAAAACATGAAATCAAACTTGTGCTACTACTCACATGCCGTATACTTGCTTAAAATAATAATATAAATGCACGGATTAATTTTTTACTGATAATATTATTCGACAATGCTAGTGATATAATTATTCCTTATGTTTATTGTAATTATTACTTTATTAATTGGAAACAACGTTTACTTGAATAATTCTTGCTAAAAACGCAATCGTTCATGTAGGTTTAATGTTATTTTATAGAACAAAATGGAGCAGCGCGAATCTACCGATGAAAATAATACAGTTTGCAAGGATATATTCTCATACAATCAACTTTTATTACTACGTAGAATAAAAGTATACCCACTACGTTTTTATCGGCGTCGTATATTTTATTTTCAAATTTTCTCTATATTATGAAAACCTTTTTTTTCGTCCCAAAATGGTAAATCAAATCGTAACCATAAAGTCTGCTTTCTTGTTCCACTTGACTTTTTACCGTATGGCCTCCGTTTGCGTTTACACCCTATTTTACCATTCATCTTTTATATAAACTTATAAATTTGCCCGAAATCCACCGCATATCGTTTTGTATCATTTGCATTCGATCGTTTTACTTCAAATTTATATTAAATGAAAACCTCTTTGGTCCTTCAAATTTCAAATAAAGGTTTCAGAAGTGTAGAAATCTCTCATATTTTTATTAAAAACTCATTCAAAAAAATAAAATCGTGTTCCAGATATAGCGAAACCTTAAATTACTCTACGTTTAACAGATATTATCGATTTTCTGCGTAAATGTTTTTATAAAAATAATAACCTCTCGCCCATTATTTTAGTATGCGTCTTCATCTCAATCTTACTATCAATTGATAAATATTATTATGTTTGAAAATCAGTTATTTTGTGTGATCAATGTTTAAGAGTGATGGTGTCCATGGAATTATTATCATAGGACAAATAATAAAAACTACTTGTTATGTCTATACTAAATTGTACATACGACAATTGTTTAAATTCAAATACCATATGAATTTAATAAAGGAAAAATATTTATTCCTGAATTTTACGAAAGATTTTACTTTACTTACATTAAAAATCAACAGTTGTAACAAGAATTTTGACTCTGCATTTCTATTATTTTTAGCTATATCTTTAAAAACAATTTTACTTTTATCGCCTGCAAAGACCTCCGATTTTTTTAAATTTAATATTTTGTGAAACGATTCTATAGTTGCCATTGTTTTCTCTTTCGCAGTGTGCATAAGTATGGACATCCGAAACAGCCCGCGGATGTTCCAGAAGCTGCAGGGCTGCCGGGTGGTGGAGGGCTTCCTCCAGATCCTGCTGTTCGACCATTACAACGAGACGGCCTACGCCAACCTGAGCTTCCCCGAGTTGCGCGAGATCACCGGCTACCTCATGATGTACCGAGTCAACGGCCTCACCACCCTCTCCAACCTCTTCCCCAACCTGGCCGTCATCCGCGGCCACAAGCTCTTCAACAATTACGCTTTTATACTTTACGAGATGATGCACATGCAGGTGAGACTTTCATCCTTTATAATTCTTACAGAGGTCGGCAAGAGTAGCAGGTCGACATCTTTTTAGTCTTCTATTTGCTGTCGACCGTCAGATACTCGGCTTCGTGCGCTTTCCACCGCAGACTTTAGAGACTTCATTCCGTGTATATGCTCACTCTGCTTGAATATACATTCATATCATATGGTTCGCTAATATAAAATTTTAATTAATTATAAAATTTTTTTTTTATTATAAACAGTACATTATTTATTCACAATTATCTTATGAATATTTAGAACGTTCAATTCATAACGTTTAAGTCGTCGCGATTATTATTTTGACTGTTGAATTTCTCCAACGTTTGAAATTATCGATTGCCACAGATAAACGTCTGTTCCATTACGCACATGCCTACAATCTAAAAATACAGCGATGCGAGAACACGGCAGGACTGCGAGAAATAGCCATCTACGGGCTTGCAGACTCGATTTATGGGACCACGAGGTCACGCTTTATAAGATGTGTTGTTTTTTTCTTTAGTTTTCTAGATTATTCCACACATTTTTTAAATTGAAAATATTTCTGACACAAGTCTACACCATCGAGTAAATGTAAAAAAATAACACGTTTAATTTTTGAATTTGTTAGATAATCTTCCACGATGTCTAACAGTATATTTTTTCTTGTGCAATGTTTATTTTATAAAGTTATCACAAATTTACAAAGGTGCATGCTTTTTTTTAACAAATTGTATGTCACTGCTACAACAAGGCAAATAATGGCCATATAAGTAATAAACCAAACATAGCAGCACTTGCATGTAATTGGTTTTGGTTCCCTATCGGTTGTTCAGCTGTCTATTTTTCGTCTGCGGTCGGCAAATGGATATTTCATACCCATCGTTCATATTATTTGGGTATTTTAAATAAAATACTTTTGTGATTTTTCCACATGTTTAATTTTAAGTATTCAATATTTTTGACAGAGAGTACTCAGTGGAATTCACGTTGGCGAAACCGATCACCAATCAAATTAAACACGTGGAAAAATCACTAAAATATTTTATGGAACTAGCATGACAAAATATCATCAAAGTACTATTAGAATCACTGAGATTGCACTGTGGATGTGAGTGAAGATCTTTAAATACTTTATAGAAAATGATACATGTATCCAAAAGTCGCCTCTAATTTCGAAAAGTATTTTATATTTGGGCATGTCTAACAATTTTTTTTGTTCCCAGGAAATCGGCCTGCATTCGCTGACGGATATATCACGAGGATCGGTCCGAATAGAGAAGAACTACATGATGTGCTACGTCAACACTATAAACTGGGACATCATAGCCAAGAGTGGCAAGGAAGGCAACTACATCAAGGTCAGTACTGTCCGTCGTGCCGCACAGCCAAACTTGGGCAAATCTGAGAAAAAAATCCAACCTGGCTTTCAATATTTTTAAGTCTGAATATTTTGTCAAAATATATTCTAGAAATTCTATATTCAGATCGACACCTACAGAGCAAAGCAAGCGAGTTAGTATTCTATGTAAAGTAAGGTTGAATGGCGTCATTAATTCACCCTTCTAGAATCTGCTTCAAATACTCAAGGTGAATAAAACGGTTATAGTTCAAACAGTGAATAATAAATATATGAATTTGGATTGGTGTCGATTTTGATTTCGCTTTTTTAAGTACAAGACAAAAAAAGCCATATCGCGGCTCCCGGCCAAGACTTTCAAAAGAAAACTGCGGAATGACTATGCGGCCTTTCAACTCGGTGGTCTTTGTAATGATTAGTTCATTTTTTATTAAGTAAACTTTATATTTCTTCAACACTCGTCTTCTACATACCGGGCCGAGGCTTCTCGTTCTTTGAGAACGTCATCTTATTTATAGATTTGAACAAATATGCACAGAGTAAAGGAATTAGCAAAGTATTAGCTATCATTTTTAGCGACTTTTTAGATGATTTGGGAAAAGGTTCCAAAAACGCCACACGACTGTAACACGCAGCTTTGAATTGATTCTTAAAATCCGCATTGTGCTGTACTCAAGGCAGAGGCGAATTTCGGCTCGAGGAAAGCTCGAACCGGCACTCGGATGTTAGTGACCCCGGGCCTGGACTAGTCCGACGTTTACTGCTACATCGATTCATCTCGCCCTCCATTCTTGTTCAAGTCGGTGCCCATCTTTAGTTGTGTCTCGTGGTTTTTGCCGTTACGCGCGCGCCATGACGTACCACTAATCATCGACTCGGCGAGCCGTGCTCAAATATAGAGCTCGTTTGGACAATGCACGCGGCATCCGTGTGACATCATGGACGGAGTCTCCGAGGAGGTGCTCGTTGCGTCATTTTCGGTCGGCTCGTTGGCGGCCTTTATCGTGTGTACCCAGTATCTATGAAATCCTGCTAATTTCAAATTACAACTCGTAGCGCCGAAAACAAACAAAAACGAAAGCTTTCTTCGTAAAACTTGTTTTTTTTT
Source organism: Atopsyche davidsoni (assembly GCA_022113835.1). Taxonomy (NCBI): domain Eukaryota; kingdom Metazoa; phylum Arthropoda; class Insecta; order Trichoptera; family Hydrobiosidae; genus Atopsyche; species Atopsyche davidsoni. The sequence goes on along the minus strand of JAILWY010000009.1, from coordinate 16,010,701 downwards.
TTTAGATTGCTACTTTTACTTTGCTAAGCAAGATTTTGGTATTATTAATTTATAATGCAAACATGTAAGATTTTAAAATAAGTTTTAAATTATTATTTGCCATTTTTGAAATATCAATAGCTATGACTGCAAATGCGTCGACAGCGTAGAGTTCCCTTACTTCCTAATTCCGATACTTTGAAATACGCGTAGATTTGATTGTAAAACATATTATATAATAAAAGAGGAGTTATTGTGCTGATAAAACAACCGCAAAAGAACACTCTGTTATTGTGGTTTTATAAATACATGTTAAATGTCGTCCGTTACTCTTCGGTCTAATCGATTCGTTCAATAAAGATCGTCTCCCGAAACTGGCAATCCGAGTGAAGTCGCTCGATAACCATGCGACAGGATTCACGTTCGACAATGTCACATTCGTCGTATTTCCAAGTGATTAAATTAATGTAACATGTTTTTAGCGAATGTTTTCTTTTCCTGGAAGCCTAGGGAACATTACGTTACTTTAGCTAGCATGTTGCACCTCCGGGAGCGGTCCTCCTCCGTGGCGTGACGTCACGGCTCTTCAGGTGTATTTTTATTTATTATGTTTCGGCCGCGCTCCCCACCGACTGTTTCGGGCTATTTATTTATAGTTCACAATATTTACGTCTCAGTCGAGTTAATGACCTTGAGGTCTTTCGGGCCGATGGTCGGAACGCTCGGATTTAATAACCATTTCGCAATGATTGAGTAATCTGCGTTGTTTTGGTTATTAAAGATAATAATATCTTGCAGCCAGCCGAGCGACCTTCGCTGTAAACATTCACGTCTCGCTCGGGACTGACTTTCCGTTTTGAGAAACCTATTTCTCAATATTTATTATCCTTTCCCAGCGCCAACGCACCTGGCATTGTGCGCTCGCACGGGTACTCGGTCCTTTTCGATATTATGATAATATTTATGTTTTTACAAGTGCAACCTTGCGCTATTTAAAATATAAAAATTCTAATTTAGTAGAGTGAAATTTTGTACTAAAAACTGCCAAATTGTGTTGTGTCGGTCGCCGAACAAACCGACCACTGGGAATATTATTTTTAATCCGCCTGAGTAATAAATATTAACAAGAAAACCGAGTAGATCTTAATATTCATCGTCATGCTATTCTCGTTGTATATCGTATATTATATATATATATAGAAGCTCGATAAAATAAACGAAACACAATACACTGACAGTCACAAGTATATGTATGAATGTATCAAATTAATTTATAACATATCACCTAAAAATTCTCAGTTCTACTATGTGTTTCTATTCATGTCTTGAAATGACGCTTTGTTGAATTTTAGAGCGCATTTTCCAAATTATATATATTATACATAGCAATTTGAGTATGTATGAACGATAGTAAGTAAATACTGTTAGTTTTTAAAGGGTTTTTTTAAAAGTAAAATTATAATTATATTTGAATTTCACAATAAAAGTTGTAGTGGGTAAAAGTGCGAGCTTTCGCCTCCCTGGTCGCGGCCGAAGAAGTAATTGCTTCCCGGTTGCATCGAGATCTCACTGGAACCAATTCACACCCAATGCAGCACTCGCCGTCGACCGCAGGAAAAAGCTGGATCTTAAATGTAGTCAATTAAATAATTTATTACAAGACGCCTGTTCTCGGTATATTACGCAACGAATAATTAACAATATGCTTAGTTGTAAACGATTTACTCGCGAAAATGTGACAAATATAGATTAAGACACATGGAACTTGAATACTTCCTTCTAGGGTTTCGTTCTTTCGACCACCGTGTTCCTCTAACTGAGCGATAATTTGAATAACGACTTTATTTAAGATTCCGTTTATAAATTGATAACGCATTATTACGCAACTTTCTATTACGACCAATAAACAGCATCGAAAAAAACAACACTTAAAACATATGACAACAATATTGAACGCAATTAAAAATTATATTATTTCATTAAATCTAATTTTTTACCAAATCGCTTCGTTCTCAAATTTGTCGGTGCGTCCACTGTGCGGTGTACAAGAAATGCTTAAATATCACGAGCAGGTCTGCTGCTTTAAATACATTATTTGCTGGTGGGTATGGTCATGTCTCGAAATCGTATCACCTTGGAGTAAATGTGAGCAGACGTCTTGCATGCAGCCGCAGTCAACGCCGAGCACGCGTTTAAACGTAGCATTAGCACGCTCAACCGCGCTCACTAATAGTTCGTGAGATTTTCATTTTTCACTGAAGCGTATGCTATTATTAAACATAAAAAAACCTACTGAGTTTTTGTACTTTTATTGACAATTGCATTTTAAAATATATTTATGTGTTCATATTACATTCAACTCTAATTATTTGCACCATACGCAGATTATTTCCAGCTGCTAGTAATAGTAAAAATTGATTCGTTTGAACAGGCAAAACAACGCCATGCCACTGGTCTCTCGAATTAATTTTATCAATATATGAATAATTTTTTCATTGAATGAGTTTTAAATATTATCAACACACTGTGACTGACACAAAAGGACTGTGGAAGGATTTTTTAGGTGCCACGTTAAGTTTTTATTAATTGATCTGAAGTCTCGGCTCAATACAAGATTGAACTTCTTGAATTGATCCTAAAATCGGAGGCGAAACAATGCCCAGAAAAATTTTAAGTTATTACTCATAGTAAGATAATTCAAGAATAGTCAAGTTGTGGTGCCGGAGTTCTGTGCTAGTACAGAAGAATTTGCGTTATAAGTATGCCTATCAGAAAGCCGGCACCAGGGTCCGCCCGGGGCAGCCGCTCCGGCGTTTCGGGACATAAATCTCTCAACTTCCTTCTGCTGCAGGGTGCTCGCGGAAAGTTATTCCGGCCGCGTCCTTGAAGCTGGGCGCGGGCGGGTCCGTGACCCAGTAAAAGGAGATGATTTATTGCGAAGGAAGTTTTTTTTCACACTTTCGTTTTCAGCGCCAATTTCTTTCACTTTTCGGCGGCGGCCTCGAACGCAACCCGCACTCGATGCAGCCAATTGGCTCGGCCCGCAGCAACACCTCTGCTTTTTTACCGAGGACCGGTTATTTAAGGATGCACCTATAAATATCACTGAGTCATATATCTCTTTCTACGTCTATCAAAGGGTTCGGTGATTAACGGTGATTTCTCATTTCTCACTGATATTCTTTAATACCGTATTCAGTAAACCCTTTTAAAATAATTTTATTACATACTCCCATGCGTTTTACCTGGTCTGTGTAGTAAATAAATGGAATACACAAAACAAACGGGGAAAATGAATAGTGATACTCGGCATGGTGCTCTTTAAAAAATACGTAGTCTACTTGTCGGTTTTCGTTTCTCGAATTGGCACACCAGCTGGCGAAGCTACATCGATTTGTGCACGCATATTAGATTACGCGGAGCATTCCTCCCGGCCCGCACGCCCCCCGAGGTGGGCTTCCGTTCGATTGTCCCGAACCGGATTTTTCGGAAATATGAGATGAAGCTTTGCTCACCGACTGTGGTAGAAACTTGCGCCAGAGTTTAATCGATAATTTATTTTAAATATGATTTTCGTCTGCGCGGATCTACAGACGTGCAGATCAGGCTCGATGCTGCTTTTGTAAGCTTTTGCAGGGAACATTTTCAAAGTATGCGAAAGCTTTGCAAGCTTATAGCACTAGTTGTGACAAATTAATAACGGATTTAATTAAGAAGGTCTTTTTGTAGCAGTTTGCAAATTCGCAAAAGGCAGTGTATTTACGGGAATGATAGCATGTTTATTTCTCTTACCAGGGTAACGCCCATTAAGACCCGTCTCGGTTGAGTTCTGTTTTACCTAGATATTTTTGAAGGTATGTGTGATAGAGCTCCACCGGTTGCGGTGAAGTGTATCCACACACGCTCGTGTATCGCGTGCTCGTGTCCAGCACATTTGTTCCGGGCCAGGTGTATTCGCTCTACCGCCATAACTAGTTAAGTCGTCCATTTAGCGGTTCCGGTTCCTCCGCCGAGATCACGATGATCGATGACAGATGGTCCTCCGTTAGTCATCATCGGCTGCGAGGAATGCGGTTTCCTTTCCAATTCTCACATCAGGCAGAAGGTCCCGTTACTTCATTAGCTCGGAGCGTTCCTTGAGCGTTCCAGGTGTGATCAAATAAAACCGGCATCTTGTTAGCGCTGTTCTTGCACTCCGCGGAAGCGATTCGATTGGCTTGTTAAGATTGTAGGGTTTTTTGAATGAATAATTCAACTCCCATCAAAATACCTTCTTAGTTCACTGAGTGAGTTGGTTGGTCTATGGTGAATAAATGTGAGAATACTTAATAGAATTTAGCGGTTTAATTTGTTTCTTGAAGTATTGAAACATGTCTGGAAATAGATAATGTGCATCAAAATTTTTATACATTTAATGAACATACTTTAAAGCATTATACTTAAAGTATACGTACCTTGGTTGAAACGAAATAATCATTTTTATATTATAACGTTTCTGATTTTATTAATATAATATACTATATGTTACTTATGAAGACCGTTTTCTGTTCTGTTTTTAAGTAATTTCTTGAATAATTTCGCTATATATTGTTAGGGCAATCTTTTGTATTATTTAATTTTATTTATTTGTTATAAACATATAATTATTGTACTGTCCTCATTTAGGGTGAATTTATAATTTTTGAAAGATCTTAAATTTTTCCACTCGGATTTGAACCCGTGACCGAATTTTCGCCAATCAGTTATGTTATCACAGAACCACGAGGCGATTGAATTATGGCAAGCATACCTTTGTGCAATGGATGCAGTCATCCCGAGCAATGGCTCCGAGACGGCCCGGTCACTTGTTAATCGCGTGGTGATCACGTGGTAATTCAGCAAATAGGTCATGGACTGCGCTGCCCGGCCGCTCCGCACTCTCCGAGGCCGCGGCGAGAGTGATCATTATGCGAAAGTAATCTGCGAGAACGCGGTCCAGACGTGCGTGGAGACTTCAGCATTCCACACACGTAGTAACAAATCTCGCTACCAACTTGCAGCTAGTCAATAGCGTCCTACATTGCTTTGTTTACTTAGGCAGTTATAACAAAAAAAACACCAAAAATAAAGGCTAACTGCAAGTTGGTGGCATGATTTGTTGCTACGTGTGTAGAGGCCTTTACTTCTGGTACGCATGTACAAGTCAATTTCAAACCCCCTTGAGCCATGTACAGGTCGGCAGCATAATGCCGGTGAGCTATGCCGTTAAGTCAACGGGCGGTTACAAATATGCTCTTAATTAAGTAATAAATATATTTGTGTGTTAAAATATTTTTATAACGGAATTAAGTCAAATTGATGACAACCACTAAGTCATCTGCAAGCATAATGTTATTTGTCGTATTTAAATATTGATATTTGCACGGCTCGCCTTTAGAATGCTGTAGTAATTATGTGTAGCAGGGAAATCAAAATATATAATTAGTCGGTGCACCCTGTCCTGGCCGCACTCGCGCTGCTTGCTCGGCCGACCTTTAGCTGTGCTTGCTAATTTATTTAATCAGAATAAATAATAAATAATACTACAAGAAAAAATATGCTTTCTATAAACTGTAGATATGGAGGTGGAATCCGATGTTGGCAAAAGTATAACGCGCCTAATCAGCTGCCTGTAGGCTCATTCACATTAGGCCACACCGTGACGACGAGGAGGCATATAGATATAGTCATAATCTCGCATGCAAACAAGCGAAAAATCAGAGACTGATGTTATTTATTTTTCGTGCATGTTATTCAACCGTGTTAACAAATAGGTGAAGAAGTCAAGTTTAAAAATATTTGAAATGAAAAGTCCCAGGCTGCCTGTTGCTACAGGTGTGTTGTGCCTCGCTTTCTGCGTAAAATAAACATAAATTGTGTCGAAGCGTCAAAATGGGAGCAAAAGCGAACAAAGTTTGAGAAGCGCGCGATTGCACCCGAGACAGGTGGGTGGGAAGACAGTTATTAAATAAATACAATTCTATAATATTAAGCGATGCCCTTTCGTCAGAACATTCGATTTTATGTCTAATAACATACTCAGCTTTAATTAAACTTTTTTTAAAAAGAAATTCTCGCCAACGGATTGTCTGAAAAACATTTTTTTGCACGACTTCTGGAAAGTTGTCGAACGGAATTGTAATTAATTCTCGGAAAGGTCGCGCGCGCGGCTCCGATCTGCCGTCCCTCTCTGTAATTATTCAGCAGACAAGGAGAGCAAATGCATAATGTATTTATTTATTTATTATCGAGTGATTTGGAAGGTACGCCAGGTGTGCATTTCAGTAGATAAATAATGCCGCACCAGAGAAGCCATTCGAGAAATCATCAATCATTTTTACGCGGCGCTTTTCTGAGAACGTATTGCTTTTGAAGTGTAATTCTAAATTGATTCTCGTAAATAACTCAATGGTGAGCAGAATCTGTCTTGTAAAAAATCTAATTGCTTAGAATCTGATGGGTTAGAATTATGCGCGTGAAAGCCTCTGAACTACTATCTCTGAATTACTGCACTCACTGCAAATAAAGCGCTACTACAGTAATAAATGGTATTTATATCTCATACTATAAATTATATCCATGTTTGAAGTATATTAAAAAAATTGGATGACAATATTAAATTCTTGGGTTAGTACGAAAGACCTGTGAAACTTTGTCGTGGCAATACATACACCCTAGAACACAATTTTCTTGATACTCTAACATCTCATCATCAAGATTTAGTGTTAAGTTTTCAAATATGTGATTTATGCAATTTACAAATTTCTGCATATTAAGTAATTATGAACATATTTTACGTCTTCTAAAATCTTATTGCAATATTAATTTTATGTATAATTTTATATCATAAAATTAATTTTATGTATTAAAAAAAATAAAATTAAACATGCTGGAACATTAATGTCAAATTATGACTTGCTACAAAAAATATCATAGTTTCATTTTCTTCTTAGAATAACCATTTTTATTTCGCGATGAATTCAATAGAAAAAATAAAAAATATATATAAATATACGTAGTTATAATATCGCATCGATTTTGTTAAAAACAACTCTTATTTTGCATTCAATATGTTTAAAAACGTCTACTTTTGGTTATTAAATCAATATTAAATAACATACGTATCCACTAAAACATTTTTTTTCTTCATAAAACACTATTCAATATATTTTGAATAAAAACAATTTTGTGATTTTTCCACATTTTTTATGTTATAGGTGACCGGTTTAGCCAACCTGTTGCGCTGGCATTTTTAAACGAAGTTCGTTTAAAAATGCCACCGGTCACCTATAAAATAAAATAAAAAATGGAAAAATCATAAAAGTATTTCATATTTAAAATTTAATTGTAGAAAATTATTTGATATAGTAGAAAAGTAACAGAGCAAAGTGTAAACGTAAATACGCTCAAATTTATTTTTTAGAATCTTTAATTTGTATACTTGGTACAGTAGGTTCAAGTTTCGCTCTCTCAATTCATGTTCGAAAATTCTCCACCTGGTCAGAGCGCCTGCTGAAGAATCAAGGATCCCATGGCCACCGTGGGAGTGCGCCGGTTCTCGTGGGACCCGCGGGGCACGCCTGCAGTCCAGGCCGAGCCGCCTCATTAGCGGAGGCTCCGGCGTCCCAGGCATTGTTCCAACTCGTAAACATATGGGAATATAGCAGACTTGCTCTGGAATCTTCCATGGACTCGCACCGCTTTTGGGCAAAACCGGCGGAAATCTTCAAATTGATCTGCAATGTAAAAGTCGTCCGGTTTATTATTGTATGGATAAGAAAAAAGTACCATCTGTTTTATTCGCACGCATATCATTTACTAACACACAACACGATGACGATCAAAATGAAATGAAAAATAAGACATGTAAAATACAAAAGTACAACTCAGTTCCCCATTTCGGAGATGCTTTGTGTGGTTTGATACCGTATTGATATGGGAAATATCTTCCAGGTGTGTTTTATGATAGGCATATATAGGAAGACCATAGTTACCATCGTAATGTTTTTGTATTAGTCTCGACTGGAATCTCCGATCATCATCAGATGACAGAGTTAATTTAACCCGGTTAGAGCACCTGGCCGCGATAGCCGCGAAGTGCTGGTTCGAATTCCACCGGTGTCTAAATAAAACTTTTCAACATTTTTTCTCGTAAGTGTGTAATTCGATTACCTAAATATTATATAAACGCGCCAGTCACTAAACCGCAGCGCGGTTTTATTTTCTACAGATAAGTCTTAACAAACTAAAAGTTTTATCTTTTAATGATATACTATGTGGTTTTTCGCTATATTGCTCAAATTGTGTGTAGTAAGCCATCGAGAAAATAGTTTTATTGTGACAAACAGCAGCACAGCCCGCGAGGGGCTCCGGCCGGGGAAACGTCTCGCAGAAGGAATAAAACTTAGCGCAGATGGAAATGCCAGAGAATTGATACGAAGAAAATGGGATCCGGGAGATAAGCCGACAGCGGTGGCGCGATTTATGGGGCGTCCTCTCGGCCCTCGGATTTGCCAAATTATAATTTCACTTCCCGACGAAACCATCGAGGCTGATAAACGGGCGAGATAGGACTGGACCGGCAGCCGAGCCGAGAGGCAACCGACTGCAGAAGGTCTCGCCAGCCACGCGCTCCGGGGATGGGACGCAGATCGTATCTGGGGCAGTTTGGACGTCCCAGTAGGTACTTGCTTCAAAATAGGACGGATACTATTGATATTATATTTAAAAAATAAATATTTCATTAAGTACTATGCTTCAAAAGTAAATAATAAACTTTTTATCTCTTGGACAGTGAGATGAGCTCTTTCGAAGTTTGACTATACTCCTGTGGGGTGAAAGAACTTTATTATAAAAACCGTTTTTTTATTTTATTTATTTCATTAATGTTTTGTTTGCAATCTATGGAGTACGTAGATGCCAACGTGGATTATAAATTCGCTCGCATCACGAAGTACAATTGTGTTTGTGACTACATGAAAGTATGATTATATTATATATGTTTTTTTTTAACATTAACCTCCTTGCGGTCTTGTGGTTACAGTTGCATAACAACTGCAATTCGAATCCAGGTTGCACAATATTTTGATAATGATTAAGTACATTTTTTCAAATATTAAAAATTTATTAAAGAAACTCTTAGAAAAATATCATCGTGATTTGTGTGGGATTTAAACCCACATCCCCAAGTTTACATGGCCGGTGCATTACCAATCATACCAACGAATCACTGGTACTTAGCAAGAATTTTTAACAAAAATATCCTATAAATGAAACAACGTACTTATATTGCCAATTAAATATTGATTATGTATCAATCAAACCTGTAATTTCCCTGTTAATAACCGCAACTGTCTCTGATTCCTTAAATTTATTCACCTGTCCATTTTCCGCTCACGGTTTTCTATTCTTCCGAAGAACTATGATATATATATAGTCCCCGTCAAATCTGAATATGTTTGATTACAGCTTGCGAAAAAAAAATATCTCACATGTTCAAGAAGATAAAGAAAAAAGCAATTTCAGCCCTGTTGGGAGATTCTGTTTTCAGTTACGATTTTGAAGGTATATAAATACCAACCCCCCGGCCCCCGCCCCCCGCCCACCCCTGAGGCTGCACGCGTCATTCATCCCTCATCTCGCTCCGTTCATTGACGCCGCGGTGTGCCACTACCGCACGGCCTACTCAAATCACTGACGAGCGGAGGCTTCCTTAATCCTTTTTTTTGTATATCGTCATTGATCTTCCCTGTGATCGCAGTTTTTTTAAATTCATTTACAAGATTATTCGCCGATAAATTTATCAATCTACTTTATGCCTTTTGTTTTTGGCGTTGAGCATGTGCCGTCATTCCTTATGTGGCTTGTCTTTAAATTATTCCGCCTAACGTGCCAATGGACAACTGTTTTAAATAAACAATAATTTTTAGCATTTATTCATCAGGGGGATTCACTCAACACTGCTCTCTCGATCGGGCGATGGGCACAAAATATTGCAAAACACGAAGATCGCGAATTCCGGTTTACAGTTTTTATGCAGAATACCTTCACAGCGATAGTCCACCCGGTGTCGGTTACTTTCCGGAATTAGACGTTCCTTAATCCTGTAATCGGCATATCAATTTCTTGTTTACAGTTTTCAATTTGACCTTTCGCAGGGGCGTATCGGGTTTCTCGGCGAAATGCGTCATTGCCGATAACTCGGGGGCGGTTTCCTCCGCCCCCGGCTGCTCCTCCGGCACGACCCTCTGAACGCTTCGACTTTGCTGAATGACTTGCACTCGGGTAGTCATGCACATAAATGCCAATAGCTTAGGTTTCGCTTAATTTATTTTATGAAAAACACAGTGAATGCCCATTTATGAGTATTTTACATAGTTCGTGTGAACAGGTATGATGTACGTATTCTGTTGGACAACCGGCGGTGCGATGTCTCGAAAGAGTTGATTGACTATGCTGACGACCCAAAACCGATGATAACAGACAAATTATGCGTTTTCATTGCTTTATGTACAGTTCTTAAAGTGATTGGAACTCTACATATCGGAGAGATTGGATCGCCATTCCATTCAAGGAGTAAGAAAAAAATACTACATAGACTAGTCACTCGGGGGCTAAAAATGGAACTGAAAGAATTTCTTAATAGAGCAGTGTAACCAAAAAAATCTAAGAAGGATGGGGCAATTACTATTCTCTGGCATTGTGAAATGCGTTCTGCACACACACACACACATCGGAAGATCCGGTCTTTATCTACCTAACCTATACAGACCGTAGATGTTTCTAGTGTATTCAAATAAAATGAATAAATTACGATCAAATTAACTGGCGATGTTTTGCATGTTACAACTTTATAATAATTTCCAAAGGTTAGCAAACACTCGCCCCGTGTTCTCCGAGTGGGCGTCCGACAATCCTCCATAAATACGTCTCATTCATAATTCCGAGCAGAGCTATAATTAGATTCGTACTTTGCTTAACTGCGTGGGAATTCGATATAAAATAATGTTATGGAAAATATCGAGGCTTCTTAGGGCGTACTTCTTTTTTTTTTTTTTTTTTTTTTTTTTTTTTTTTTTCAAAGTTGCTGTTTATGTATTCGTGCCAGTCCTTGCCAATCCACTGCAGGATAGCGGCCTTTCTGCTGTTTATTCCATACGTCTCCAGGAGCACGCATGCACGTTTTTGATGGTTTGTTATATTATCTATGATATTATTCAAACACCAGCGAGTATCATAATCTGCGTTATCGTAAAAAAATAAATTTGTTATTTAATCAAGGCAAATACTAAAATTATATTTATTAGAATTTCTTTCTAACTAAATGACAAAAACCAAAACTGTGCATAATTTCTATAATAAATCATTATGGCTATCGGTAAATATCATATTGTGCGCTTGCGCATATATTTATTATCATAATAAATGTTTTGCATAGGATATTAGAAATAATGTAAATTTATTAGATACTGTCGAAAAAGTGAAAAATGTCATTCTTCATTTCATATATTCGTCATGGCAATCAAAACTGATGCGGGCATCGAGTATGATATCTAAAGTGCGTGAATGATTTTCAAAAAGAATCGCCTTTTGTATAGAAACACGAGGGACCTTTCACCCTTAAATCCGAGTAATATTAAAATTGATAGTTTTATTTTGTGATTTAATGTGAATTTTTATTATTCCTTAATTTTTATGATGATACGTAATTTTAATGTGTCTTGGGGCGTTCGCAACGAGTGCGTCGATCTAATTGATACGGGCAATGGATTCATCAAAACTTGCCACAAAGGCAAGATCGATCGATTGCGTGTTCTATACTTCTGCAATAGACTCGAAAATACCAAAGGAACAAAAAACGTGCGCAATACAATCGCGGGGGGGAGGAAGTCTCGGCCGCCAGTCCGAGCGGTTCCGGATCGGTTCACGCATGGCGGGATGCTAGTTGCGAGGTCTCGCGTGCCAAAATTCGCAGAAATTGATCGCTTCTCAGGCATTCTCCGGCGTCCGTCGTCAATCAGTCCCGCGCGGTGATACGCCATTGTAGTTTGGAAATGATAACGCGAGAAATCTAAATGCGTGCCGCCCGGCCGGGAGAAAACGTATTTCCGCAGCGGCGCCCCCCCCCCCTCCCCCCGACCCCGCCAGGCTATCAATTTGCTTCCATAATTTGCCTTTTGTTAATCCGTATTTTTAACTTAACCTTATGGACTGTCGATTTTAAAATTTGAATTCAGACCGCGATACGTATCCGGCGAGATGTGGGTTCGAATCGCACCGATTTTTCTCATCGTTTCGTGTGTTACTCGAGGGCATGCTGATGGCGGATATTTGTATTTCGTCGACGTTCAGCGTTACAACTGCCGGACTCTCGGCCGGCCTCGCGCAGTTCAGACTCTCCGACTCGAGCCTCCCCCGAGAGTGCTGCGCGGTGCTGCGCGGTGCTGCGCGGTGCTGCGCGGTGCTGCGCGGTGCTGCGCGGTGCTGCGCGGTGCTGCTGGCCGAGGTGCGGTCGGCGGCCCGCGAAGCCGGCGCTACCCGGCCGGGCCTCCGAACTTATCAATGAAACGACCGGATGTTTACAACGGAACGATTCCATCGCGTCTCGCTTTTCGGGCGGGATTCGGGAGTGCGCGGACGGAGGTCGGATGCGGTCCCTTATCTGCCCGCGACCGCCGCCCGCCGAACCTCACTCGCGCTCTCGCGGCCGCGGAACTTCTCGGGTCTGCACAACTCCGCGAGAGAAGGATGCCAAAAGGGGGGAAATATTCGTTTTGCGCAATTTAACAAAATTGAAAAAAATATATCGTCCCCCTGGAAAACCAAAATTTTGAAACACACAAATCATTCTATTTTTCTACATTCGTGACCAACTCCGTTAACCGGGTACATCTGTAGGGTGAATGAACTTCTCAGTATAGCGATCGTTGTACCTGACCTTCGTCGCCCACCGTTAACCACTACTGCCATGAGGCCGATACCATGCTGTGGCTCTGAGCCACAGCGGGGAATAGACGGATTTAAATCGAACGGAGCGACGGACGACGCTTTCTGCGAGACTATGGATCAGTAGCTATAGATTCTCACCCCCGGCCAGCTCTCCAGCTCTCCAGCCCTCCAGCCCGCCAGGCGAGTGCACCGAATCTTAATTAAATGCAACGCCCGCGCGCTTCCAATCTCGCGGTACGGTGAGCAAAGGATAGATCGGATGTCTCTTCTGGACATTTATTCTATTATTCTCAATAAATGTAGTTAAATTTATTCCTCGCTCCTTATGTATTAACATGCGTGTAAAAAAAGTTGAGGAACGATAGTTTCACAATTTGATTATAAATTACCGCTTTTGTATTAAAATGCATCTAGTAGAATTGTCTTGTTCCAATATTTTGTTCGTCTGTCGGAAAACGTAAGAGAGAATAATATGTATTTTTTATTCCCTGAGTTAAATCTGACTGATCCCCGCGCTCGAAGCCTCCCTTCACCGGGGCGGCTCGGGGGGTGGCTCAGGGGCGGCTCAGGGGCGACTCAGGGGCGACTCAGGGGCGACTCAGGGGCGGCTCAGGGGCGGCTCGGGGGGCGGGCCTCGCTGCTGCGCCGCGGAATGCCAGCGATGTTATTCTGTTACATTTTGATTGTATTAAATATAGAAAGTCGTGAATAGCCTGCCGATCTAAATTTCGATCGCGACCCACTGCTTGAAAAATACTCGCTTGTTGATTAGCTCGGGCCAAGGTCACGCGTTCCTCAATATCAGTCGTATTATTAAAACCGACACACGCGAAACTACATTAAACCACCTACACTTTAATAAATACTCGATATTCTTCTGCAGTGTTGCCAGCGCGGCACTTTTTGATTACTGACAGTAAAAAAATCGAGGTGTCGAGAACTGAATAGACCTCCGATGAAAAAAGCAATAATCAGTTTTAAATAACACCTGTTTCCATACAAAAGCATTGTATTTTTAAAATATAATCGATTTTACAACCCCTCATTTGGTAATGTCTTAAATTTAGTTACGTTTTTGTGTATTGAATTGATTCCAATACACGAAGTGATAACGAGAATAAAAATTTTATATGTGATAATTGTTGATGTTTTGAAAACAGTAAATCCTTCCATTTATCAAAATAAAAAATATATTTAATAATGGGTTTGTCAGATTATGTTGTGAGCACCTTTGCGAGAAAAAAATGTTGTAAATGTGGAACATCGAAAGATTAAGGGAAAATATTCTTCATAATATTTTCAAAAATATTTAAGAAATATATATTTGGCAACCCCGTACTCAAGTCTTTCTCAACGACATGCGAGGCCCTTAGCCGGGCCTCCTGAGACCTCAGAGGCAAGGCAGCAAAGTCTGACAAACGATTAAAAATTCAACTATGATATATTTTTAAGATGTTTTATACATGAACAATATCATAAAAAGAATAAACATTGAGCATATTTCATATCCTAATAAATGTACAAAGATTGATGATTTAAACTGAGAAAAAAAAGTAGTAAGGTGATTATTGATTTTTAAAAATGAATTGTGATCTTTTAAAAATTTCAAATAAATCGTTTAGCTACTGCCTAATTCAATATTGGCTGCAGTTGACTTTTTTTTGAGTTGTAATAATTAAAATGTTTTTTTTTATCTTAGGATAATAAACTAGAAAATGAATGTCCCGTGTGTCCGGGAGATGACGGAACGGCGGTGGCTGGCACTCCGGGGATCTGCCCTGAAGCCAATCATGGCTCTAAAGAATACTCCAAGAAACACCTCTGCTGGAACCGGAAGCACTGTCAGAAAGGTCAGCACCACTTTACCTACTTTCCATCTTCTCCACTTATTTGAATATAGTTTTGTCAGGTTTCTTTTTTAAATGAAAAATTTACACTTGAGCCGAGGTTAATTTACAATTACACATTGTGATGTATATTTTAATTGAGCATTTAAGCAAGTTGACTGATGATATAACTGTATAATATATGTTTTGCGTTGAATTCTAATGGAACAGTCACTGTAAAATGATTTAAAATAAGACAAGTTGATCACTCACTTACTTATCAATGCATACAGATTAAGGGGTGTCCATGTATTCTCCATTAAAGTCCTACTGAACTATTGCATCACTTTTGTATGAACTCCAGGAGCAAGAAATTTTCAAGCTCAAGTAATTTAAATGATTATGAGTCATCCTACTCTTTTAGTATGTAATTGAACAAGGCTAAAAGCTATAAAGAGCAATTGTGGCTAATCAAGTTTTTAACGTCTCCAGCATATTTTTTCATCGTCCCGTACTGGTATTAATGTACAATATTTGTTTTTAAATTAATATATATGTTTAAAAGTGTACAATGATGCTTATGAATATAATAATCTGTTTCAGTTTGTAAACCTGAGTGTGGAGGCAACGCTTGCTCCGCTTCGGGGGAGTGCTGCGACAGCACCTGCCTAGGCGGCTGCTCTGAGTCCATGCGAGACAACTGCACTGTCTGCAGGGACCTCTCCATCGGGGACCTGCATGACCGCAAGTGCATCAAGGATTGTCCCGCCAACACCTATAAGGTGAGCACTATCAAAGTTAATTTCACTTGACAACTGTTTGTTTTTTTATATTAATTGACATCGTTTTTGGTTAACTTTTTCTGTATAAATTGCAGTATAATGACACCATGCTACCTTTATTTACCTGACGATAATATCAATAAGCGTTTTTCATCTTTAATGATTGTATAGATGATTAAAAATGTACATAGTTTTCAGCAATCCAGAACCAGGTCTACAAAAAACTATTTAAAGAACGACTTGTTCTTTGATTTTTTATTTTCTAATGGACAGGTCATTCAATTTTAGAAATATGGGCTTAAGTATTTTTATAAAAATGCTTATCACTACTAACAATGAAGATTTATAATAATTTTATTTCGAAGCCAATCGAAACCTTTTTTAAGCTTTGCTAGACTAAAGAAAAATTATGTTTGCCTTTATTTTTATTGTCACAATATTTTAGTTCCTGAAAATATCTTGTGAAACACGTGTTTGTCTAGTTGATTAGGTTTTGGCACTAAATTAAAAACAATACTTACGAGTCCAATGTAAATAGAAGGACTTCCACAAACTAGGACGAGGCCACACTTTTCGCTAAAATAGCACCGAAGAACAATAGTCTGGTGATATCAGAATATATTAACTAATATCTTATGGCTACGATTTCAGCACCAAGACAGACGATGCATATCAGAAACTGAGTGTCGAAATCTGTCCATGCCTAGAGAGATGCAGGGCGAGCCTGATAAAATTGCCAAGTCCTACAAACCGATCAATGGAACCTGCATGCTGGAGTGTCCACCCAACTTCTACGAGGTTTGTTCCACTTATAATTAAAGATCATTTCATCATCTTACTTATTATTGGGCCAGAACTTTTGGTAAAGAATTGAATAATAGTGGTTCTAGCCGAGAATGTGTAAGGACTTTGGGAATTACTGCATTTTTGAAATGTTAACGACATAAATTAGGCACCATGAACTTCTAAAAGTCATCTTTGAGTATTTTACATAAAATATTTTTTGCCTTTACCAAGTTTTATTTACTGGGCGTACAAATTTATTGGACATTAATTAATTCTTTTGTATGTCATAATCTTAATCATAAGATGTGCAAAAAATTTTAAGACTTAATTGATTGCCATCTGCTCAGTGGAGATAAAGGGTAAGTTTACTTTAAAAGATTAGTATTCATACAAAGTAGAGTGGAAATATTGATATTTCTATAATTATTTAATTGTGATTGGTTTCTATGTTTAGATTACGAACAGCCAGGGGCACGTGACTTGTGAGCGATGTCAAGGAACATGCATGCGAGAGTGCTACGGAGTCAATGTGGATAGCATCCAGGCCGCGGAACAGCTGCGAGGCTGCACTTACATTAAAGGCTCTCTGGAGATCAGTGTCAGGGGAGGAGGTAAATTATTTTAACATCTCTACATTATACTTATTAAACTGATAATAAGCAAAACCGAATAGATTTTAGTAAAATATTTTACATCTATTAGCAATAGCTCTTGCCTTATTAACGAATCAGCAAGGTGATAAATGTTTTTGTAAAGCTAATTGCAACTTCTTACTAAATAAGGATTTTTATTTATATATTCAGTTGTCTGTGTTCAATCTAATATTTACTGGTGTTTTGACTCAGGTTTTTTAGTATTTATCTTGAAATCTCGAATATTGTTTTTACTAACATAAGCTAAACCCACATGACTAGAATTTTGCAAAATAAATTTATATTTCACATATGAACCAATAAAACTTTATATTTAATTTTTCAGGAAGCATAGTAAAGGAGCTGGAAGATGGCCTTGGCCAGATTACTGACATTCAGGGCAGCTTGAAAATTGCTCGTTCCTTCCCTCTCGTGTCACTTAACTTCCTTAAAAGTCTGCGTAGGATCCACGGATATGATCTCAACATGCGCGACGTGGTCCCGTGAGTGAAGGGTTTCTACTTTATATTTATGTAGACTTAAAAATGTTCAACACACTGGAAATCAAAGTTACTAACAACCAGATTCACTCAAATAATATAAATTATATTATGAGACTATATTAGCATTAACAATTAATCATTGGTCATTGATTAATTAAATTTGTTGATCAAGAATAAACTTCATTTTACAATCTCTCAATCGTTATTTGACTAGTAACACTATTTACTTATTTATTTTAGTAATGCTTTCTCTGTGACGGATAACCAAAACCTTCAAGATTTGTGGGATTGGGAGAAGCACGGACCGATTGAGATCCTGCATGGAAAGCTGTTCTTCCATTTCAACCCCAAACTGTGCATAGAGAAAATCCAGCCTTTGAAAGAAATGACCAAAGATACCGAGTTCAGTGATCTGGAGGTGGCCAGAAATTCTAATGGAGATAAAGTAGCATGTGAGTTCTAATCATTTACGTATATGAAGGAGGCTGTAAGTTTTGACAGAGATCTTGACAAATAATATTCATTGAAATATATCCAAGTTAAATCTGCTGTACCTACAAATAACCTTAATTTGTAGAATATAGGTGTGCTTGAACAGTGTATATTTTAAACTAATATTAAATTTATTCATCTTTAGGTAATGTAACCCTTCTTAACGTAACGGTAGTAAGTCGTGTGCAGACCAGTGTGCTCATCAAGTGGGATGCATTTGTTCACGATGACCCTCGCTCTCTGTTGGGATACGTGGTGTACTTCATCGAGGCTCCGCATCGAAATGTCACTCTCTACGAGGGCCGGGATGCTTGTGGGGGAGACGGGTCAGTACAAGAACATGTTATTGCTGTGAACCATGAATTGTTGAATTATTATCTAATAATATTCTTTTTTTTGAGTAGATGGCACGTAGATGACATTCAGTTTAAACCGAAGGAAACTATCGTTTACCACATTTTAACACATCTGAAGCCCTACACGCAGTACGCCGTTTATGCCAAGACATACACCATAGCTACAGAGCGTCTCGGTGCTCAAAGTGACATCATATATGTGAGGACTTTGCCAGGACGTAAGTTTTAAAATATTATTATCACCAATTATTATTAGCACAAATAAAAATTAAGATGGTGAATGATAATTCATAATTATGTTTTGGATAACAGAACCGTCCGCTCCTCGCATCTTGGATGTGATTTCACCAAGTCCAAGCTCCTTGTTCCTGCGCTGGGATCCGCCTGAGCAACCCCATGGTAATGTAACTCAGTACAAAGTTGCCGTCAAGTGGGAGGAAGATCGAGAAGACTTCTTGCAACAGCGGAATTACTGCAATGAACGTAAGCCTGCACTTGTCTCTTATTCATATTTATGACACATAACAAATATTTATTCCTTAATGTAACAGGGTGTATATTGACTAAAATTCATTTTATCTTTTCAGCCTTGGTACCTGTAACCGCTTCGGAAAAGAAATCTGTTGTTGAAGTCGAGAAGCCCAAAGAAAAAGAACCCAAAGACAATGGCAAGTGTCAATGTGACTCAAACGGATTCAGGAATGACGATGAGGTTATCGGGCAGATCACCTTTGAGGATAATTTACAAAATCAGGTAACTTCATACTTTTTATTAATCTGTTTGTTAAAAAAAAAAAATAATAATAATAATAAGATAATATTGTTTTATGGATAGAAAAGTATTACTGTAAAGATTTGAAACCCTATTCATCGATATTTCCAGGTGTATCAGAAACGAGAGCCAGCTGAAGAGACAAGAAGGAGGCGAGATATTGACGCCACAAGACTACGTTACGAGGGGGGTCCACATGCCTTCCCAGACAAGCCCGCCCACGACCAGCCCATGCCTCAGGAAAATATCGAGACATTCAAACAAAACGGTCAGTAATAAGTCCACTACACCGTCTCGCTCTTCAAATTACTTCTACCAAAGAAGCTGAAAAAATTATAAACCTTAATTACAGGTGCAGATAAGTGCATCTACTTTTTAACACTTGCTATAATATTTTGTGTATATTTCCAGGTTCAGACACATTTGATGTATTTGTATCAATCATTGAGAACCAGACGTCCCTGAATGTGACGCATTTGCGCCATTACGCAGCGCACTCCATTAGCGTGTGGGCCTGCCGCGAGGTGGAGGCGGATGAGCTTGTACCCAATGTCACTGAACTCAACAACTGCAGTCTCAAGTCCATTGTCAGGACGCGCACACTCAAGCTGGGTCAGTACACACTCTCGCAATCAGTTGGCTATGTGGAATTTGGTACACTTTGTCAGTTGATTCTTTTCCTTTACTCCATTGGCAATATATTGGCATTGAATCATCTTTTCGGTTCGGCTTTTTAAGCATCATATAATCGAATCTTGTCTACTAGTGGATTTTTTATATGATAAATACAAGCATGATACATAAGTAATACGACACACCATCAATCGAATTGTAATGCTCGTCTGAAAGAACTCATCTTATATAATATTAAATCATTAATAATGAGTTACATTTTTAGAGGGCGCTGATGAAATCACGGACCTAAATGTTCGAGTGCAATCATCAAACCAGTCGCTGGGAGTCGTCAAAGTCTTTTGGAAGGAGCCATTCAATCCTAATGGTTTGATCGTGACGTACGAGATACAGTACAAGAGAGTGGACATCGAGAATCACAAGGCCACCGTGGAGTGCATCACTCGCACCCAGTTCAGGCGAGGAGACAACTCCTACACCATCAAGAACTTGAACGCCGGCAACTACAGCATCATGGTCATGGCCACCTCCTTGGCCGGTAACGGAAACTATACAGCACTCAAGTATTTCTTTATTGAGGTAACTAATACATTTTAAATTTAATTTTACAGCTAATATCTCACTTAATACTTATTTTTCATTTGTACTTCATCAATATTAATAATTAGCATATACAAATGTGTAAAACACAATGTTTACAAATAAGAATAATAAAGTAGAAAAAATTATAAATGTTTAAGTTTATTTTACACTAGTGAAATTGCTCTTTCTTCAGATGAAGACATTTCATAATAATATGATATATTTATTTGCAGGAATCTGGAAGCAGAGCCAGTCTGCAGGTGGTGATCGGCTCAGTACTCGGTGTGTTGGTGGTGATCATAATTCTAGGCACTGCTGTATTTATAGTGCAGCGCCGCTGCCTTCCACCGCCCGCACCCCCACCCACCAAGCTTATCGCCTCCGTCAACCCTGAGTACATCAGTCCAGTGTACGTGCCCGACGACTGGGAGGTGCTTCGCGAGGACATCGAGCTCCTCAAGGAGTTGGGCCAGGGCTCTTTTGGCATGGTAACTAGTTCATATGCTTTTCCGTCATTCATTGTTATTTTGTAGGGATGACAATTCCATTACTGACCTTTATTTTTCTCTACAGGTCTATGAAGGAATCGCTCGAGACATAAGAGGAAAACCAGAGATTCGCTGCGCTGTAAAAACAGTCAACGAACATGCCACTGACAGGTTATATATCTTTTCTATCATCAATATGTATTATCTCTTGCAGTAGAATTCATAATGTTATTTATTTTAAATAATCATGTACATGCCACAGACTGCGCAACTGTTTCAAAACACTTATTCACCAATTGTTTTATTTGCGTCTTCGACCGTTGATGAGTCAGACCTCTCGAGTCACATTTTTTTAATTTACCGATACAGAGAGCATCTGATCATATATTGCTTAGTGTTTTCTTTTATAGTGAAATTGAGAGTATAATTATCGATCTTATCAAATTTAGTATTTTATTATTTGTCTGCAAATTTAATGACTTCTATACGAGCTTTTGTGCATCTTCTTTTGGGCAGTTCATTAACAATACTGTTTACAGAGAGCGAACTGAGTTTCTGAACGAGGCGAGTGTGATGAAGGCCTTTGACACGGCACACGTGGTGCGCCTGCTAGGAGTGGTGTCGCGCGGCCAGCCAACACTAGTGGTCATGGAACTCATGGCCAATGGGGATTTGAAGAGCTACTTGCGCTCGCATCGCCCTGATGCTGAGAAACCTCGCAGCACGCCACCCACCCTTGCCAGGATCATGCAGGTTTGTAGCACTAAGCTAAGAAATTGTATAGGATTTTTTTATGCAATGAAGAAATTTTAAGTGTGATATTTTATTGTCAAAAAAGTTTTCCTAGAAATTCCTAAAGTTTACAAATTTAAAAACAAGATACAAAATAAATATTCTTTCTAAAGAAGTCCCTGAGCTATTTCTTATTTTTAATAAAAATACTTTATTTATTTAATATGTCTTATTTAAAAAAATCATTTTGGTTTTTTCAAGATCAAAACTGTGTTTTGCCGTATTATTGAATATTGTTTTTAAATAATACATAATTTATTTCAGATGGCTATGGAGATAGCCGATGGCATGGCGTATCTCTCGGCAAAAAAATTTGTTCATCGAGATTTGGCCGCTAGAAATTGTATGGTCGCTGGAGACCTCACTGTTAAAGTGGGAGATTTCGGCATGACCAGAGACATCTACGAAACTGATTATTACAGAAAAGGCTCAAAAGGACTCCTGCCGGTGCGGTGGATGAGTCCAGAAAGTTTAAAAGATGGGGTAGGTGGACCAGGTTTTTCATCTATCACTCATATAAGTGTTGTCACCATACAATCTTTATAAAACTTTTTATTTTTAAATTTCTAGGTATTCACGAGTAGTAGTGACATATGGAGCTATGGTGTAGTCTTATGGGAGATGGCTACGCTAGCATCACAACCATATCAGGTAAACTTATATTTCCCCTAAAACTTACTAATAATATTCAAGCTCACCGTGACTACATTTTTATCAATGCTTTAATTAACTACTGTTAACCGATTTTAAGCAATTTAGTTTGCCAGTTAAGGCAAACTTAACGTGCTTAACATCTAACCTTTTAACAGTACTAAATCTTTTGTTACTCCATGGTTCTGTTGCCTTCTATATAGTTATTGATGGGATACTAGATATCTGAACATGTATATAAAAATTTTAATGAATAATTTTGCAGGGATTGAGCAACGATCAAGTATTACGCTACGTGATAGACGGCGGCGTGATGGAGCGGCCAGAAAACTGCCCTGATAAACTGTACCAGCTCATGCAGTTGACCTGGCAGCACCGGCCCCAGGCGCGGCCCACCTTCCTTCAGCTTGTGGACACGCTGTTCGCTGATGCCTCGCCAACCTTCCGCACCTCTTCCTTCTTCTGCAGTCATCGAGGCAAGGAGCTGCTGCGCCAGACACAGCCTACTACAGGTAATATCTGATATATCTGCATGCTATTAATTTACAAAACTAACTACTCATTAAGTGTTATCACCAATGTGATTCAAAATATATTATAGTCTATTTTTAATGGCAAACAAGGAGTGGTGAATGTACTCATCCCTGAACATCTGGATGGCCACAGTTGTAATGCAGTCGATTTATGCAATGTTTAAAAATAGATATGTATATATGTATGGGTGTGTTTGTGTGAATATGCAATGTAAATAAAATGTCAAATGATAGTCTGATACTTCTAGATTTTAATATAAGCTTAATTTTCGATTATTTTTACTGTAGTGAACAAAAACACTGATGCAATATTTTGTATACATTTCTAATGAATTTTCTAGATCACGCAAATCAACTGGACTGTCTCTGTATTCACTTTACCTTATTCGTAGTTCAAACAATAGTCTAAAGCTAAAATAATTAAACGTCTATGGAGCGTGATGTAAAATATTGTAATTAAGAATAAAAAGGCAGTTTAATAAATAATTTTGTATTCGTGAAAAATTATAAATTTTTATTATTCATATATTGCTAAGTACTTCTTAAAATGTAGCAATAATGAAATATTGTTTGAATGCAGCGGAAGAATGATTTTCTCGATGTAAGTAAATCAAAAAGTTTGGCATGCACTTTAATACCTGGGTGGGCGGCTGACCGTCACCCGCCTCCAAACTTTCCATTTTACTAGTGTCCATTAGATTTAGTTTTCATCATATGCAAGCTTATTCATTTTTATATAAAGCTTGAACTCAAAAGTGCGACTAAGGTCAAAATAAGTTCAAAATGATGTACACATTGCTATTGCAGTCACCGATGAATGTCAGTAGAGCAAACGAGCAGTATTGTAAACGGTTCTTGTATTTGCAGCGGTACCAGAAGAACCGGAACAGTCCGCATCACC
Organism: Atopsyche davidsoni; assembly: GCA_022113835.1. Taxonomy (NCBI): domain Eukaryota; kingdom Metazoa; phylum Arthropoda; class Insecta; order Trichoptera; family Hydrobiosidae; genus Atopsyche; species Atopsyche davidsoni. The sequence goes on along the minus strand of JAILWY010000009.1, from coordinate 15,987,027 downwards.
GAGCGAGCTTCGCACATCGTGGGCTCACACGCTGGCCTCCCTGGGCAGCGACAGTTCGATGCACGACTCACCACGAGGCTCTGCACGAGCGTCACCTACTTCCCATCACTCATCAGTCTACCGTGATTTCATCCGTCTCAAGCCCTTCGAGCGAACGCACGATCCGTGCGAGACGGAGGCTTTAGTGGTAGCGCACGCGCGCAGTGCCCCGAGCGCGCCGCCGCTCTCGGACAAGGGATCACCTCCGCCAGCGCCTAATGGATACCCACCACGTGCCAACAATGGCAATCCCTCCTCGCTCAGCACCTCGCGCTGCTAGCGACCCGACAGTATTCGACTCCGAGGGCGGCGTCGGAGCTCGCCCCTAGTTTTATCCGAAGATATTTTTTAATTTGAGCACTTGCAGTTCAACGAAGCGCGGATACGAATGATCCCGATGTACAAAATGACGCTCGGCGTGAATTCTTACGCGATGATGTTTTTTTTTTAATGAATTTTGTGAATTTTTCCTGTGAATTTGTTTAATTTGATTGCGCACCAACCGATGCGGGCGCTCCTTTGTGAGAATATCCTCAACATATTACCTCATTGAAAAATCAAGACCGTTATTGTTATTTAAGAATGTTTTTTTATTAATGGATGTTTTGAAAGTATGTACTGCAAAAATGCAGACCGATGCACCATGTTGGATGTGAACTCGAGGCGATCTTCCTGTTATGACGAGTGACTGTACGAGATACCGTAATTTTATAATAAAGTAATATTCATCATTAAACTCCTTAAACTGTGTCTGTGTTTTGTAATAATTGTTAACTTATTTATTTATGTATTAATTTAAGAAATACAACTCTGACGAAAGATGTACATAAATATAATATTAGTAAAGATACCATACTTCATTTAGTAAACAGTTTATTGGATATTAATTTAGAAAATTTTGTAACTTCCGTTATGAGGTTTGTTTGCCGATAACGAGTGGACTGCAGAGGCCTCAGCCGTAGGAGCCAGTCAAGTGCCTTCGCTCCGCGCTATAGCAATGTGAAAATGTATCTGTTAAGTTATTATAACAGTTTTGCCTGTGATGAAACATTGAATAAATGGGTATTTTTAATTTAATCGCATCGTTTAGTGTATTATGTATAATTATGTTGAATTTTTGCAGTAGACGAATCTAGTTTTGATTTTTTTTGTGACGATGAGCTAGAAGTAGCGTAGATGGAAGGAAGCGCGCCTGGACTAGTCGACAAAGTCTATTCAAAGACGCGAGGCGTGCGAATTCTCTCGCGAGTTCTACTGCAACAGTCGGAGAACTACATCCTAAATGCTAAATATTAATTGTAAATATATGAAGTAATGTAAGAGTTGTCTCTATATGTAAGATTAAGCGTATTAATGGTGTCGCCTTATTTAACTGAAATTAAACTAAGACGTGCAACAGCGCTTTGGCCATGTTGCTAAATTTCCAATGAATAGTGCAAATGTACCGATTCGACAGCAGTGTGTTAGAACAAATGTACATATTGCTAGATAAATAATTTGTCGGCGTCTGTACGACTGTAAGGTATTAGGCGGCCGCAATAACGTAATATAGTGCCATGGTTGGGCGGCCCTCGGCGCCCCCGCCAGTCCCATCCTCATAGTTCCTGGTCCGCCCACAACACAACTTAATGGCAGTTTATTCAATATTGTACCTATTATTGTAATCATTATTTATAATATTATGTAATGAGCATGAATTTCAATTATCAACATGTATTGTATCCTAAAGTAAGTACCTATTACTTAATTATATTTTGTACCACAATCAAATAATGTACATTTCTCAATAAACATTAAATATATTTCTGTATTTTTATTGTTTTTTTCCTACTCTTGATTCATGTTTGCACTGCATGACCATCATCTTTAGACTGCGCATCTACATTTATTTGTTGAGTTTGTTTTTTGAAATGTTACTTGCCAGTTTAGTCCTGGCATACGGATTTGTTGACACTTACAGAACTTACAGTTACTGTGTCTCCACTGCTATCTGGAAAACGGCTAAAGATGCCAGACCATTATCCAACTCTTTAGTTCCACTGTATTCCTCAAATATGCCACAATACTGGAATATCGGTATGAGCAATTGCCTTAAATAATTGCTACCCATATGACAGAAATGTTGGCAACCATCATATAGTTGTGGAGGATAAAGTACAATATACTGCACAATTTATAATTAAAGGAAGCTCCTGAGTTAAAGTAATTGATAGTATATATTTATATAAGTAATTATAATTTTGAACTATGATGATAATTAATATACACTATAAAGTTATATTTACAAAAATGATTTGTAGATGGATGTTGCAAGGTGTTGGGTGATACTTTGATGCGTCACTATGATTTGGAATGAAATGTGTCACCACTAAGATTAGTCATCATTTTCTATTTCATCATCATCGCCCCCGATGGCCTTCCAGAATGTGGACACCACCTGCTCTGCACAAGCTCGTCGATCTCTCAAGGGCAGGGACTGGATACTTTCCTTCATGGAATGGAGTTGTGAAAAAAGTTCACAGAAATCTTCAGAATTTTCATCACCATCAAACATATCTGAAAAATACAAAACTTTAATACCAAATCTCTCCGAGGGCAAATGAATAAGTTTTGCAAATTCAACAATGCAGAGTGTACAGCCGCTAATATAATTATCGTAAATGCACATTTGCAATTTATGAATAACCTAAGTGGCAATGTATATTATTGACATAGTCATCATTGTGTAAATTAATTTATTTTTGATAATTAAAAGTTATTTATACTTTAAATAAATTCTTCATCATCCCTTCAAATTTAACTTAACAGCTTTAATAAAAAAAAAATATTTGTTTTGATTTTGAAATGTAAAATAACATTTACAATGAAGAGGTAGACAACCTACCGCTATCAAGCATGGGATCGTTGGTGTGAATACCATTTGACTTTGCTTTCATGTTAAGGTTTGACCACATGTGAGTATGTAGAGCTTCTACAACCCTTTCCACGCCCTTTTTGTCAAGGATTATATTATAGTCATCTTCTTCAACATCTTCATCAATATCATTTAGCGTGATAAGCTCATAACCATTATGTAAGCACCAATCAGAAGTTGTGTTCTTTGATATTCCACCAGAAGGAATATTTTCAAAGGAATCACAAACCAAAAGTAACACTTCAGGCAAACATTCTTTCATTTTATTACTCCATTTCCTTACATTTTCAAAAGATTCAGCCTAAAAATAAGACAAACGAAATTAAGCATGTTTAAGAAAATACAAGTAATAAAAGGTTACTAAGTTAGCAAACACACAAAACTAACAAGAGATTTAATAGAGTGCAACTGACAATAGAAACCCCTAACATACTGTATAACGGTTGTTGTACATAAAATTTATTGGTTATACTATAACCGATAAATTTTATGCACGTAGACCATCAAAGACTAGATACCTAAAATTACATACCACATGACTGTCGAAATATAGGACTAATGCTTCTGTTAAGGATAATATCACATCGGGGACTTCATCTCCTACTTTCATGGGACACAAATTTACAGTTGCTGTATAATATTTGGTATCGATTTTCCATGGATATACTTCTATGTTATCGACACGAGAAGAATCGGGAAGGTTGTCGGTCTTGAGAATTTCTGAAATAAGATATAAAAATACTCTAATTGAATTAATCAACTTGACATATTGATGACGATGAATCAAAACAAACAATTCTTACGTTTCACAAAGCTATCTGAATTTACAAAATCACTGATTATTAAAACGCACGGTAATTGAGAATCTATCATTTTGATTCGTTTTCAAATGTCTTTGCTTTTGACTATTGTTATTTTTTGACAATAATTGTTATTGTTTCACGAGTCTCAACGTAGCTAAAAGAGAACAACAATAATCGAGACGCCCAAGTCTTGCTGTCAAATGTCAACCTTGTATTTGTAGCGAAGCAACTGATAGTCAAAAATTAATACAAATCACGCTCTAAAATTTTTAACTAAAAAAATAAAAAATTGCAAGGGCTTTATTTTTTTACATAAATTATAAATGTATATGAATTTTATAGAAATTATTTTCATATATATTCAGTATAGCAACATTCCGAGTCTCCAATTTTCTAGAAAATGCAGAGGAAGTACCACGAGCATTGGTGCTGTACTTTATTTATATAAATATTTGATAAATCACCCAATAATTTTAATTTTGACCGACAAAAAAAAACTAAAAAAATAATAAGAGAGAATTAGTATGAATATAATAAAAATAGAGATATTTTTTAATTTTTAAACACCTAATCTGCCGGAATTCAAGTAGTACTTTCTGGAAGGTGCTGGAAATTTCTAGAAGGATTTGTTGTTTCTATATATACAACAGATTTTGCGCGCCGCCGATATTCGTTTGAAAACATCGCAGCTGTGAGCACTCGCTCAGACGCGGCACCGCAACCGTCTCTTTTCCATTGTGTGATATATATCGGACTAACTAATATCAAGGTGCTTATACCAGTGCGAATTATAATACTCACGACTGTGGTTAAGAATATTTAGTCGAGTAATATTTAACGTTAATTTATTTGATGTTATTATGATTTTCATTTGGGATCGGGAAAACGCCGGTCTATGCGCCTTTCTTGAAAGTCATCATCAAAACATGTGTTGTCTGGAAGTTTCTATTTAAGAATTCCAATTTCAGAGTCTTTATTGCATTTTTGACAAGTTAGGTTAATTTTGTCGTGTACAAAAGCGCATTAATTTATTTACTTGCAGATGCCCGAAGAAACTCAAAATGCAGAGGTGGAGACCTTTGCCTTCCAAGCTGAGATCGCTCAGCTCATGTCTCTCATCATCAATACATTTTACTCTAATAAGGAAATTTTCCTTCGAGAGTTGATCTCAAACTCATCTGATGTAAGTAATTTTCAATGTATTTAATGAGAAAGCGATTTTCGTATTATTTTATGCTTGCGAAAAATAAGGATAAATTAATATTTTCGTGAAGGATTATTAACATTCTCATGTATTATTTTTTACAGGCTCTCGATAAGATTCGATACGAGTCCCTCACTGATTCCTCCCGTCTGGATAGTGGTAAGGAGCTGTATGTAAAGATCATCCCAAATAAGAGCGAGGGAACTCTTACAATCATTGACACAGGTATTGGAATGACTAAGGCTGATCTGGTTAACAATCTTGGGACTATCGCTAAGTCAGGCACCAAGGCCTTCATGGAGGCATTGCAGGCTGGAGCCGACATTAGTATGATTGGTCAGTTTGGTGTAGGGTTTTACTCAGCTTACCTTGTTGCCGATCAAGTCACCGTGGTTTCCAAACACAATGACGACGAGCAGTATATTTGGGAGTCCTCAGCTGGTGGCTCTTTCACTGTCAGAACAGACCATGGAGAACCTATTAGCCGGGGCACCAAAATCGTTTTGCACTTCAAGGAAGATCAAGCAGAATTCCTAGAGGAAAACAAAGTCAAGGAGATTGTCAAGAAGCATTCCCAGTTCATCGGTTATCCCATTATGCTTCTTGTGGAGAAAGAAAGGGAGAAGGAACTTTCAGATGACGAGGAGGAAGAGAAAAAAGAGGGCGAGGAAGATGATGAACAGCCCAAAATTGAGGATGTAGGTGAAGATGAAGACGAAGACAAAGAAAAAGAAACAAAAAAGAAGAAGAAGACTATCAAGGAAAAATATACAGAAGACGAAGAGCTCAACAAAACCAAACCCATCTGGACTAGGAATGCCGATGACATCACCCAGGAGGAGTATGGAGAGTTCTACAAATCTCTGTCTAATGACTGGGAGGACCATCTTGCAGTTAAGCATTTCTCTGTAGAAGGTCAGCTGGAGTTCCGAGCTCTGTTGTTTGTGCCACGAAGAGTTCCATTCGATCTTTTTGAAAACAAAAAGCGAAAGAATAATATCAAACTCTATGTCAGGAGAGTTTTCATCATGGATAACTGCGAGGATCTAATCCCAGAATACCTCAACTTTATGAAGGGTGTTGTGGACAGTGAGGATCTTCCACTTAACATCTCCCGTGAGATGTTGCAGCAGAATAAGATACTCAAGGTCATTCGCAAGAATCTTGTCAAGAAGTGCTTAGAACTCTTTGATGAGCTTGCTGAGGACAAAGAGGGCTACAAGAAGTTCTATGAGCAATTTAGCAAGAATCTCAAGCTTGGTATTCACGAGGACTCTCAGAATCGGGCCAAGCTCGCTGGGTTGCTCCGTTTCACCACCTCTGCTTCAGGAGACGAGTTTTGCTCTCTCAAAGAATATGTATCTCGTATGCGTGAAAGCCAAAAGCACATCTACTTCATCACTGGTGAAAATAAGGACCAGGTTGCCAACTCTTCGTTTGTCGAGAGGGTTAAGAAGCGTGGCCTTGAGGTGGTTTACATGACTGAGCCTATCGATGAGTATGTTGTTCAGCAAATGAAGGAGTATGATGGCAAGCAGTTGGTATCCGTCACCAAGGAAGGGTTGGAGCTTCCTGAAGAAGATGAAGAGAAAAAGAAGCACGAGGAAGATAAAACTAAGTTTGAAGGACTATGCAAGGTCATGAAGAATATCCTGGACAATAAGGTGGAGAAGGTGGTTGTTAGCAATCGGCTGGTGGAGTCTCCATGCTGTATTGTAACCTCTCAATATGGCTGGACAGCAAATATGGAGCGCATCATGAAGGCTCAGGCACTGCGGGATACGTCCACCATGGGGTACATGGCGGCCAAGAAGCATCTCGAGATTAACCCTGAGCATTCAGTTATTGAAACTCTCAGGAAGAAGGCAGATGCAGACAAAAATGACAAGGCTGTTAAGGATCTAGTGATTCTTTTATTTGAGACATCGCTCCTGTCGTCTGGCTTCACGTTGGACGAGCCCCAAGTGCATGCAGCACGCATTTACAGGATGATTAAGTTAGGCTTGGGGATCGACGAAGAGGACCCGGTGGCAGCTGAAGAGATGGAGGGGACAGAAGGGGAGGTACTGCCACAGCTTATTGGAGATGTAGAAGATGCATCCCGAATGGAAGAAGTTGATTAAGTAATGATATTCACCCCACAATTGTACGCTAGTCAGTGCATTTAGTTGGGATGTAAGCCTCGTTCTAGCGGTATACTAAATTTATTATTTATATTAAGTTCTCATTATTATTTTAATGACTTATCATTCCTACTAAAATATTTTATACGAATATGCATCATTTTTCATTAAAAGTACAAATTACTTTAATTGGTTTTTAATTTTAATGTTGGTCTCATTTTTCATTTTATGATGTGGTAAGATCGATGAACTGGAGATTTTTCTGATGTGCACCACTGAGATAAGTATTACTCACCTTATCAAAGCTGATAAACAATATTTCCTAATTTTAAAACGCTGATTTGAGGACAATTGAAATGTAAAGTGTAGTATTGTAATGTCCTGCTGCATGCAGACATAGTATTATTTCTGTATTTCCTTTACACATTGTAGACTCACTGTTTATTTCTCTGTTGTGAACCTGTTGCCAAGTAGATGTGCAGTCTATGGCATACTTAAGTTTATATCCTAAATATAGTAAAGAAATAAAGGTCACTGGCAATTATGCTCTGCACATGTGATTTGACTTAGTCTTTCAATTGCTTCAATAAAACCTTAATAACTTATATCTGCCTTTTCTCTATTTACAACATAAACTCTATGCCCAGCTATTTCGGGTCGCATTTTGAGTATTCATAAATTTTCAAGTGTGATTCAAATAGTTACACAGTTCAGCAATTTCTTTTTTCAGTAATGGGATGTGAATTGATTTTTCAAATTTAAATTTCATAAAAAAATAAAAAGCAACGGGCTATGAACATATACACAATAATATGAAAACCGCTGGCAATGTCAAAAAAAATTGTCATGTTTTTGTCTTCTAAAAATTTTTAGATGTGTGCTTAGCCCTATGAACAAAATACAATGCCAAATATATTACGATAAAAAGTGATATAAAAGAAAAAAGGAATATTTTGTAAAAATACTTTTTATTAAAGAAAATATGCTTTGATAAAAATAAAAAGATCACATTGCTCAACTGACTACTGTCATTTATTCTTTAAAATAATTTTGCCATATTTTGCTAAGCAAGACTCCACGGTTGAATACACGGTCAACAGGCGCCTGTCGATAGCCTCCAAGTGAAGTTCAGTCAATAAAGGCGCTCCTTGGTCATTTGCTTGCAAAGCAGATAGGGCAGCAGACAACGATCCTCCAGACATGAGTCGTAATCTGTTCCAGGTAGACTTTCTCAATCTAAATGCAGATAAAAGTAACGAATGATTATTCAAATAAAATAAATAAACAGGACATAATTTTATAATGCAGAATATAATAACCTGTTAACCAGGCGGGACGTATATATACGTCCAATGTAAACAATATCGGTAACGGGTAGGACGTATGAATACGTCCTTGACATGTATGTTACGCCCTGGAACAGGCGGGACGTATATTTCCGAACAACAAAAGTATTTGGTCATCCATACATGTCTCGACATGAATTTAAGACACGGAGGGAATCAGTATCATTACGCTATTGAGAGTGGTGGAAGAGTTCTGGGTGAGCAGTGACAGGTACGTTTCTTACACTTACCTACCTATTTTCGTATTATATATTATTTACTTTTTTATATCTCCAACCTTTTTTTTAGAATACATTTTTATGAGTATCCATTAAAATGAATGAAAGCAATATCAGCGATGATAAAATCAATGTACAGACAGGTAGAAAAAGGAGACGTATTATGAGTTCGTCATCGAAGTCATCTGGCAGTAATTTTGACTACGACACAGAATTGAGCAAAACTAAGAATGAAGATGGTGAAGAAGTTTGCTTTATATATAAATAAACGATAAATATATAAAATTCATAGTCTTTTCGTTTATTTTAAGCATAAATAATTAAAAAATACTAATATGAAATTACGTCTTCCGGCCTGACACGTCCTAGTGAAAGAGTACGCGCCCATTGTATGTTGCATAATTAAAAAGTGAACTCCCCGGTTAACAGGTTAAAAAGAGGCAACTTTTTTAATTTAAATTTGATGACCTTTGAAAACCCAAAATAACACAAAAACCGTTACTTTTTACGTTACGATTTAATTGGCTTTAGTCGGAAGTTTCAAAGGTTCAAAAGAGAGAAAAATCTAGAAATATAAACGTCCTACAAGATGTAGAGAATTAAAAAAAAAACATCTTCGAAATTTATAGTGCATGGTAAGTCGGTTTTTCTTATTTTTCATTAAGGTTTTTAATTCCAGCAACTCAAAGGTTAGAAATGCTTAAAAACTAAATCTAAAACTTAAGGATTGTTTCAGAACTTACATACAGCACTGGTAAAGTGGAGCTAGTATATCTGTGAAGTCTTTATAAGGGTTGCCCAACCCTTTTCCGTTATCCAGTAGCACAATATTACTCATAAATGTTTCATAGTGATGTCTGTCACCATTTTGAAGCAAAAAATCAAATATAGCAGCATCAACTAGATCTAATATCCTTGAAATGGGTAATGTGCGCTTGACTAAGCTACAAAATTATTTTAAAAAATTACACATGATTTAATTTATAATAAATAATTCTGATTCTTTAGATTTAGAAGAATGTATTATATTAAATATAAATCTGATAAATTTAACACACCTACAATAATCACTGTTACTTTCCCACTCGGCCAGTTTTTGGAGGTTATAAGTTCTTCTCCAAGGGGAACGAAACTTAATGGAGGTTTGGTCAATAACGAGAATGATCGCTCCCTCGAGATTTCCATGTTCATCTCCACAGACAGTTTCATTTCTTCGACAGTAATGGCACTTACCAAACATGCATAATGTACCATTATCTAAAATTTACAGTGCATATAATTTTAAATTAAATATTTGGCACAATCAATAAAATTTATTTACACGTAGTTGATAGTACATCAATATTTGATTAAGAAGCTCTAAAAGACAGAACTATCACCACTGGAATAAGCATAAAGTGAAGATGTATGTACAAAATAAATGATTTCATGAAATACCTTTTTCTAGCATAGTTTGTCTTAGCTGCGGGGTTGCAACTTTCCAAAGACTTTTCATATCAATAAGTCTTGTTACAGCTAATGGCACCAACCTTAAATCTAATATTGCAGATAGATAAAAACCCATCACTTCTGCATTATGGCGGTCTTTTCCTGAATACACGGTACCTTTAATAATAGTATTGCGGCTATACCATTGAGGTTTAAACAAAACACTTTGCCCTCCCTAAAAGAGAGATAATGGAAACTAATGCAAGTCTTTTAAGAAATAAATATACATTTGAGAATATAGTTATTTTAAGTTACATCCAAAATTTTGTAAAACAAATAACGGTATATCTAACCTGGAGAGTAAGCAAGAGCTTTAATTGTGTACCTTTTCGTGAGTTTTCTGCACTTTCAATCTTTGCTGTTCGTAAAGCGTCCAGAACATTTCCGATCAAATTATCTTCCAGAGAAAACACATTACCTTCTAAAGGCCACTAAAACCAAAATCGATTCAATGATGTTTGTTTTCACGAGTAAGTAAATTAAATAACATTAAATGTTGAATGGCACATACATTTTTTGCAACTTCCCATAGCGTCGAAAGATCCACTTTATCACTCGGGGAAAATTGTCTCTTTAAATCCGAAAAAATCGGATAGAACTGAGTATTCACATTTGTATAAACGGGTAATAATTTATTGTTTACGGTGGAGGAAAGAGGGGGCGCGGGCGTTTTTTTAACATACTGAGGCTCTTCGCTGATCACATGTAGAAAATAAAGGTTTACAGCGAATATTATCACAATCAATATCCCTGCTAATATCAAAACATGACATTTTTGTTGTCTTGTCATTTAAACTTCATGCAATTTTGACATGTGCTCGCTGATTTGTCAAACTTCAAAACCGCCGTCAACTTTTTAAAAACTCTCTCCATACAGACGATTTAAGCACAGGCGGATCAAGTTGTGTTATAATGATAAAATTTATATTTAACTTTATAATACCAGATAAACCTTGGCCCTCAAAATAGTTTGCCTTGCCGCCCGTGGCCGCCTGTCTATTTTGGCAGGTAAACAAATCTGACAATCCGTTCTGATTGGATCTGATAATACCGCCACCAGGTGTTGCCGTAATAGTACGTTAGTGATGCCAGCACACAAAAAGAAATGAAAAAAATAAATTATTTATACACACATAAATCTGATTTTTCAGTTGATTTTTGTGTACTAAAATTCACCCTTTTATTAAGTTATCAATTTTGATGTAGTCATGTAAGTAATTATATTAATAACAGATCATTATCACCACTAACAAAGTTAAAAAGTAGATAATTAAAAAAAAAAAAATTGTGTTACTACCATAATTAAGCGTCATTACAATATTTGCGTCGTTTAAATTGCTAATTGTTAACTAAATTTCATGTTATTAAAATCTTCACTCAGGTTGATAATGCTAACGCGATGGTTGGCGAAATCGTTCACCAGTATAATTAAACACGTAGAAAAATCGCCAAAGTATATTTAATTTTTATTTAAAATATGAAAAGTGATTTCTCCGTCAAAAAGATTGAATAACTAAAATATTTTTAATGCCAAGTAATGAATTTTCATATTTACATAGTCATAATCTTTTGTATTTATTATAGATCACTTTTCAGTGAATAGGATAAATACATAAAATATTACAAACACGGATAGCCCCTTACATTTGTAACACAAGTTTTAGTTACATTCAGTCACTTTTCAAATGATTAGCATAATGTAATCAGTTTGCAATAAAAAAGAGCACATTGTAAAAATAGTTTAAATTTATTATTGTGAATCATAAAATCTAAAGAAAATAGAAATCATACCAGTCTCCCTGTTTGGGACTGGAGTCGGTTAAATATTGTAATGATCCTAAAACAAGCATAGTATTTAAAAATTAACATTTAAAAGAATGCAAGAATGAAATTATGAAGGTTGTTCAGTTATTATTAGCATGATGTTTATTAGTAGCCTTTATATGTTCAATCAATCAAGGGGTAAGTTTAAGATTTTGCCTATTTCTGCTTGTCCATGATACCCATTATCAGGGATGCTTTTAAGTTTCTCTACATAATACTCTGGAAGTTGGCTTTCAATGGCTCCCTGGACAATTGTTTCTTTGTAAAGGAAAGATGGCTTCTCCAAAGGATAGCTAACACCCTCTTGCAAAGGTGGGGGGTTGACTGTTCTCTGGTAAACTCGGCACGATAATGATTCTCCATTGGGAAGTTGAACAGTCACATTTTTCGGGAAGTATATATTCTCTGCTACACCTTCTTGGCTGAAATAATGAAAGTGAAATTGAAAAGACAAAACATGGTTAAAAAATAAAAATTAAGATTTTGATTTAGATAAATAATAACTGTGAAAAAGTTTTAAAACACAAGAAGAAAAAAAAACTCACAACATCAGCAAAAATAACATTTAAACAACATCGCTTTCTTCATCAGGGATAATGGAGAATAAAACAGGTAACTATAATGCCTAGTGACATGGAAAAACTCACACAGAAAAATACTTAAATAAATAAAAATAATTACTTGTCTAAGTTATCTAAATTTTCAATATCAATTTCCCATATAGCGCCCCATACGGAATGTCCTACTGTCGGGACTACCGTAGCTGGAGCTCCTCCCCACCGAGAAGAAAATCCAATAAAGTCTAGTCGATGCTCCTGAAAACAAGTAGGCTGATAATTGTTATTCACTAATCTAATGATTAAAATTTATAGAACAACATTTTATAGTAAACAAAAAAACATTAAAAAAAAGTTATAATATTACATACAACCCCATTCATAATTTAGAAAAAAATAAATATCAACATTACATTAAACATTTGTATTTATGGGATGTAATTAATAAACTCATTTAATAAAAATATTTACTTTTATGTTAACATTGGATTCGTTATAAACAAAAACACAACTATTATTTTTTCATTTACAAAATTGAAAGTAAATCTTTTGTAATGAAAAGTACACAAATAAAACATGTATAATGTAGTTTTCTAAGATAATAATGTAAAGAGATGTGAAAAATAATTTACTTACTCTAAGCTCTCCAATATTTTTTCGTACCGCAGTGGGATTCTGAATGTGTATTCTTTTGGATAGTAAATTACTGCCATATCCAAAGTAATTGAATGTTCTGTTGGTGGCCATGCAACTGCAGAGCTGAAGGATTAAAAACATGTTTAGAATATTGAGATTCATTTTTATATTTTAACTGTACAATGTACTAGTGTGTAGAAATATCAGTGCTATACTAAACTTTTATCAAATAATGTTATGAAATGTTGATGTAATCTATTAACGGTCATAGTGGCATGGGTCATGAATGTTAATTTAAGCAGATATTGATAGCAGGCAAAAGATATCAATATAGTTTTATTATTAAATTGTTTTAAGAATAATATTTATTAAAAAAATAATGTTAAGATTTTACTTCATTATTTAAACCAAATAATAAGTAATTATACAATCATATATATATAAAATACATTTGACTATATCTCAGTAACTAGTACCGAATCCGTCTCTCTACTAGAACACTTGCTTGTTGACCACGGGTTCAAATCCACGAGGAGCAAGTGGTGTTTTAAGTTATTTTAAATACGACTAAGCTGTAAATTGCCTCCATGTTTAAAAGTAAGAAAAGGTTTTTTTTTCCTGTATACAATAAAGCAGATTCTAGAGATGCATCAAGAAAAACATAGCACAAGTGCCGCTTTCTTTGGGACCTCCCACTCATACAGAGCTCTGGGGTTATAGATCCCACACTTTCAGATTATCTGAACTTGATTGTCTCCTGCTCGTAGAATAAAGAAAAATTTTATGTAAAATTAACACGATAGTGACAATTCTCATAAAAATAAAAAGTATGCACATACAATATATGGTAATGATGTATTTATTATAAATATCAACAATAATGTAAGTTGCCAATACAATTGATAGATTTTTCTTAATTAATTATTTTTATTTACAAAAGAGAAAAAGACAATACAATTAGAAATCTGTTGTGTTTGGTTTAAAAAGATATCCAATGGTTGTGGTAGTGGTAAGAAAGGAATTACAAACATTTAGCTTATGAATTCTTAGAAAATTAAGTTTTTACACTTATTGAATAAGCTTGTAAATAAATATTAAATAATAAAAATTCATAAATAGAAATACGTGTTCATACAATAGTATCAGGTTACTCACCACTGACCACTTAAATATTAAATTTAGTATATTTCTTTGGATTTGCTTATTAACAACGAGCATAATTACTATCGACAAATTAAAAATATAATCAACGATATAATGCGTAAAAATAAAGATGAAATACAATTTACAGTATTTTTAACCTGCTGAAAATAACATTGCAAATGACATATGACAGGTGATAAATGCTGATACCGTTGATTGCGGTAACAGATAAGGAATTAAAATAAAACATCATCAGTATATCCAATTGTTATATATATATGTATATACAGCGTTATATGTGGTTACAATTAATTGGTATTTATTGTTCATAAAACTACATAAATATCCATTAGATGCAAATGTCAACCTATACAATTTTTTTGTAGAGCAAGAGTCGAAAACAATGCTTGTATCTCAACAACTAGTATAAAAGTAGTAATACATACAGTTTTTTTCAATATTTTTTATAATTTCTGAAAATATATATTGACATCCATGTCGGAAGAATATAAAGAATATTACGTTTAACAAATAATTATTAAAATTACACACTTGACGTTTTTCTTCCATTTTAGTTCAATAGCAGTAAAAAAATGTAACAAGATGGACGACTCGACGTCGGTTTAATAATAAATGAATGTATTATTTTAAATCTGCCGCTGATCATCTGTCACAACGCAATATGATGCAACAACAAAAAAGTCTTCTTCTTAATTTTTAGGATTTTATGATAGGCTACTTAGTGCAAGCAGTTTGTAGCGAAATAAATAATAAATTACCCAATTATTTTATAAAAGAACACGAAAAATTATTATTTTTTTTTAGTTTTAAAATGACTTATTTTTTTCGGCTGTAAAATTGTATTAAAAAAAATTTTTTTTTTTTTAGAAAAAAATTAAGATCAAGTATTCTTCAAAATCAATAGATATATGAAAACATATTTTTTGTTTATATTGCACATCTAATTGCTAATTTATATATATATTTTAAATATCTTTATATTGAAATTAATATCATAGTAAAATGAGTTGGATTGAATATGAAATGAAAATAACATTCTCTACAATGAGAAGAATAATAAATTGGCTTTATAATAAGTAATATTTTATAATAAATAAAGTAATTCTTCAATAAGTTAATCATTCTCATAGTGGTTAACACTTCAAACTTGATTATTCAATTGCCAAAACAATTATTCTATTGAGCTATTTTACACTGAGTAGGTACCTAGGTGTATAATATTTTAATATTATTTATTCAATGTGAGTTGACTTTGTGTCTCTAGTAGTTGTTATTTTCATTTAAGATTAACATGTCTTTTACCGTTGGACATTTAGTAATATTTACATTTTTTATTACAGGTATGTGATATGAATCTTTAGAGGAAATTTTAGAGTTTAAAATAGGCATTCCATTAGCTGATATAAAAAATATAATCCAAAGAAAATTGTCATTTTAAGGTGTACTTAGTAAGGCAAAGTTCTGTGCTGGGACATGTGATCCATATGCAAATGGAGTTTTTAAAACGCAGCATACTTATGTTTACACTTACGAGTTTGTAACAACAACAAAAGTAAACGGTTCCAGCGCAATTTCATCTGAAGATGAAAATGTTCAGTTAATATTTAAAGCTGAAGTTGAACTGTATGCTCTTTCGTCTTGTGAATTTATTTTGCAGGTAATTAGTTCTGAATAAAAAAATGCAATAAATTAACACCAAGATTAAAAATATTTTTTGGAATAACGTAATGTTTTTGCAGGTAGAAGGAGTAAATTTATCTGAATCGAAAAATATGAAATTAAACTCGAAGCAGAAGATTGATAAAGAGAGAGAATTTTCGTTTGCACTTTCAAAAAACTCTTTGCATGTTCACTACCATTTAGGGAGAATTATCGATGTGTGTCCTCCAAAATCAGAAGATCCATGGGTTTTGAATATAAAAAGAGGAATTATGTCGGCCCTTCAGTATTCATGGAATAATAATACAGATAGTTACATCAACTTTGAAGTAAGTATTTTTTAAGACAATAGCTCACTATCCAGATAAACAAAATTAAAACTATTTATTCTTACAGACTGATATCCATGGCTTATGCGAAAGTCAGTATACAAAGAGTGTTGCTGATAGATGGATAGTACTACAACGCTTTCGAAACCTTAGAGATTGTACTCAAAGAAACACAATTCAATCTCTACCATTAAATGATAATGTGAAACTTCATTCAAATTCGTTAATAAGGTAATTGAAAAAAATATTCAGATTTAATCGAATTTAATTTATGCAAAAGATTCACTCATAAAATGATGAGCTAAATCCTTGAATTTCGTCTAGTCATAAATTTAAAGGATTATCTCTTTATTTCACATGTCAATTAAACATAATATCAATAATTATTTTGCATGTGTAATAAATGCATATGTAGTATAAATTAAATATTCAATTTTAATCAGTTGATTTTATTTTTGAATTTTCACCAATGATCCAAAAACTTTTTGTAATAATAATCGTAATTTTTTGTTGTCTGAATGCTTATTTATAGATCAACACAAAACTGTAAATGTGTATTAGGAAAAGAATTACAACCTGTTATAACAACTTGTACCGAGAAGCATTATTTTCAACCATTTTCTGCAACATCAAACGGTGCAATCGTAATCATTAGGCAGAGGCTAGATCTTGATCGGATCATCATCAAGACTATTACTGATTTGGGAGGTAAATTCCATTTTATTGAATTTTCCAGATAAGTATTATACTAAAAGTAGACATGCAACCAAATAATGCTATTGATATTCTGTTATTGACAGATTTTATTGAATTTGGTAGCATAATACAGAGCAAAAGCAAATTTTAAGTAGTTCAGAAAACACCTTTTATCTGAACTAAACACATTTCAGAACAATGAGTTATTTGATATTTATATACATTTTGGACTTAAATAAATCAATATTTTAAAAATTATTTTTAGATTATACCGAACCTACAAAAACATCCCTTATGTACGAGTTACAATCAAATAAAAAAGAAAATAATTACAATGATGTTCTTGATGCTCTAAGCGATCTAGTGGAGGAAAATATATTCGAGTTTGGGGTGCAATCAACGACTCCGTTGAAATTTTCAAACCTTATCACTTCAATTGAAGGCACAACATTTCACATTTTGCAAAATGTTTTAGAGCAGTGCCCGTTCAAAGAAAGACGGTAAGGGAAATTTTAGGAACTTTGTCAATAATAACGCATAGTGAAAATTTGTTTATAGTCAAACTCTTTATATCCAGGTATTTTTTAGAAGCTCTGCTTAGTGCTTGTACGAGTGATAGTGTTAAACTAGTAGTTGAACTCTATAAAAGAGGTGATTTGACCGATCGTGAAATTCAATCATGGCTACATACAATACCATTTATCAAGGAACCTTCAAAGCAAATGTTATCTGATTTGGAGGTAAGAGTATCTTAAATGACAATATTTAGATTTAAATTTACAGATATATTTATTGATTGCTTACATACTAATCATATTCCAGCCGTTACTTGATATTAAAGAAATAAAAAGCGAAGCCCAGCTTGGTATTTCTGGTCTTATTTATGTGTTCTGTCAAGAAAACCCTAAGTGTAAAAATGAGGTAGAAGTCAAGAATATTATGAATCATATTGAGGTTCCACTTAAATTATATTCTGAAGAAAATAATGCCTCCGATGTACTGATTGCTTTAAAAGCAATCGGAAATGCTGGACTAACGTATTCATTAAATATTGTTGAAACTATTTTGCAGGTTTGTAAATATTAAAATTTTATCCATGCTCACAAAATACAAAAAGAAATAAATACAAATATTAAATTTATTTATTTATATTTTTAGAAAAATAATATTTCAAACACACTTCGACTCGCTGCAATATCATCTTATAGACGTATGTCATGTACAGATGCCTCCAGGGATGTAGTTTTTGAAATATTTATTAGACAGGTGATTAAATTCAATTAACGTTATAATATACTTAAGTATTTTGAAAAGATAATTCACATTAATGTTATAAGATGAAAGCTATAAAAATTGATTTATTTTAGGCTGAAAATGTAGAAGTCAGAATTGCAGCATACCTCACAATAACGCAATGCTCTTCTAATGAAATAATACACAAAATATTATTGTTGTTACAATATGAGGAAGCAGATGAAGGTAGTGGTTTAATTATTTATTTTTATCAACTGTATAGTTATTATATTCTACAGAAAATATGTAATATCTTGAAATTAACTATTTACAGTGGGCTCTTTTGTTTGGAGTCATCTTTCTAGAGCTGAAGATGAAAGCATAACTGATATGCTGAATACAAAATATTCAAAGCTAGATTCGGGACTTAAAAAATTCTCAAAGTACTATCAAAGAAGCATACATATTTCATCAGACGTAAAGCTTGAACTAAGAAGTAACCAAATATTTAAGCATAAGAGTATTTTACCACTTTCGACAACACTTGGTGTATCTTTCAATATGTACGGGAAGAGTTATGAATTTTTGGAATTCGGGGCACGCTTATGGGACGTTGAGCCGATCCTCTCAAAATTTTTCGGAAAGAATGGATACTTCCCAATACCTGAAATAGAAAACATAACCCTTGGAATGAGACATAACAGTGCTAAGATCGGTGATCACAGTCAAAATGACCCCGAAGGTCAGTTATATATGAGAATTTTAGGGCACGAGGTATATTATTTAGATCATCTAAATATTACAAATGAATTGCGTAAAGATTATGTAAAAATGTTTTACAAACGCATTCAAAAAATCAATGATGAAAATTATAATAATCGCCAGAAATTATTTCAAAAGAATTTTGTATACATAACTGCAATTGGGATTCCATTGAAAATTTCTTTACATGCAATAACTGTTTCAAAGTTGAAGATGTCCCTAATGCGTGAAGCATTAGGGACGCAAGGAGAGATTTCACCGAGTTTTGCATTGGAGTTCACGGGTTCGATGATATTGGACGCGACCATGACCAAATCAGGTGTCATTGCTTCTATCACAGCGAGCTCAAATATATTTGTGATGGGGAGAATATTAACCGAGTCAATTAAAGAGTTTGACTTGAAATTAGATTTCAACGAGCAAACTGAAGTTTTTAAATTAAATTCAAAAATATTTTTTGTGCACAATCATTCAACTTTTGAGACCGAAGGAATCACCAGGAACAGGAATGAAGTTGATTGGTGTACATCTGATATAATCGCAAGAGTCACAGGCATAAAGCTTTGTAATTGCTTAATTTTTTCAAAGCTTTTAGAATCAGACGATGCAATATTTTTCCCATTTACGAGAGCGGTTTCTTATACACTGAACTTAAAACAAACGGACAGCTTCAACTTTATTTGTTTAAAATTCTTAAGAGAGAACTTTGGATTTAAGGTTTTATTTGATACTCCTAATTCATCAGTAAATAGAAAAATGGATTTGGAGTCTACTTATATTTCAACAAATAAAAGTTCAGTACTAAATCTTCAAATGCCAATAGCGGAAGTAAAATTTGACGGTAACTTATTCGGCGGTTCCTTGATTGGAATCGTACTTTTAGACGATTTTGAAGCCTCTTTAGATATGATTTATAAACTTAAAATGACAAATGAAGATATTAGAGAAAACTTCACTTTTATAACTATATGTAATGGATACGTTTTAACAAAAAAAATAAAATCAAATGATTTTTACCCCACCATTGATTTTATCGAGTATGAAAATGCCACAAAAGAACCGTTTGAAATAATTTTATCTGCGTATTCTCAAAATTTAAGCAAAGCAGATTGTTGTGAACGATTATTGAAATTGAATATCACATCAAATGAAGAGCAAGTGATCAGCATGCGAGCTGTTTATAACGTGTCAGATATTCATTACAACTTATCTCTGATATCACTTATCGGAAAAGAAAAATATGGCCTAAAAGTAAACTATACAAAGATACCGCATCGAAATATTTTCTTGATATTTTCATTGCAAGATAAATATTATACCGTACAGGCAAAAGTTGAAAACATGCCAGATTATAATTTGTTCTCAATATCAAAATTATTAGAAAACAAAATCACCGTTGGCACAGATTATGCCAAATGTAAAAATATAAGCTACTATGCAGTTTTCCTATTTTGGTATGAAGCAAATCAGAGTATGATTACCAAAATACAGTTAGATCAAAACAATAATACAATGATCGGATCCATCGAATACCCTAAAGGAAATATAAATGGACAAATATCTAAATGGTAAGGGTGTAAATTATATAATCTGTTCAAAACACTTTGAAGTATAAAATAATTTTTAGAAAAAATGATGTTTCACATATGAATTATTGGACCGTTGTACAAAATGTCTCAATTATATTGACTGCATTCAATAAATAGTAAAAACTCACGATTTAGTTTCTCAGGTGTCGAGCTGCCCAGTGCTCGACACCTTTGAAACCAAATCATCTAATTACAACGACTGCCAAAACCTACGAACATACCTAATAAAAACGCACAGTATAATCATGTTGAATCATTATTCTTTTCAGTGAAAGGGAAACAACATAATACTCGTTTGGAGAAAAAATTATTTGGAAGACATTATCAAAAGTGTTACAAAATAGATAAGTATGGTTATTATTAAATAAATACATTACTATGCACAATTTATGTATACAATATTCTTTAGTAAAAATTAAATGAATATAATTTAAAAAATCTCAGTTTATTTTAAGCCTATAATTGACTCTATTGAAAATGATATTTTCGACCGGCTGGGATTTTCCGGCTGCCGCTGGTGGTGGTCGCCAGGTGAGCTGGTGGCCTGCTCCATGGCCGGGCTGGGGAAGTCCGCCTCGTCGGTCTCGACCGGGGCGCTGCGGCTCTCCGCGCCCAGCAGAGAGACCGTCGTCTCGCACGGCAGCATGCGCATGTGCTCGCTCCTCAGAACGAAGTCTCTGACGAATGAGCTGACGGCGAGGTTGTTGAGGTTGTGGTGCAGCAGGGCGGGGTCCTGCAGGCAGGGCAGCGCGGGGGGCAGGCGGGGGCACTCCTGCAGCAGGCGCGTCCTCAGCAGGGCCGCCGTGTGCGCGCGGAGGGGGCTCAGGGGAAAGGTCGGGGCTCCCTCCAGAGAGCTGTCGGCGAACGTCCTTCTCTTCCGCAACCTGTCGTTCAGCTCCGGGTCACTCGTGAGAGGAGCCCACCGCTGGTAGCCTAGGAGAACAACCAACATTATACCCCATCAAAACAATCACAACTTCACGTATTCCATCGATATTTTTTTAATGTCTACCCATGCAAGTATGAGACAGTTTTCTCATCTCATATCTGGTCTTTTCATTACTACATCAGAATGTATTCCAATCACTGTCAAAACAAAACAGTACCGTATCGTTTTTATAAAAACGAAAGCATATGCAGTTGTTGGTTAAATTTTTTTTACCGCTTTGAGTAATATAATCAACTGTAGGCATAAATTATAAATGTTGGTGAAAACTTCAAAAATATTTATTTTAGCAAAAAACATCATAATAAAATTCCACCAAGTACAGAAGTTCAAAATAAAAATTAAATACTCTATCTTTTCGTAAGTTACCATTCTGCAAAAATAATTTATAATCTGAAGAAAATAAAGGTAAAGCTACGATAACTTTACACATATTTTCCTTACCAAACTCCATAACGAAAATAGAGAAATTCATGTACGCTACCACATAAGCCACACCTTGTAAGCCCTACAACCTGCGCCAGGACCAGGGAAAGCCACATACTGTATTACAAGCATAGCCTCAACAACTATTGTACAATAGTTGTTGACAAATTAACATAAGAGAAAATGTAGAGTTTTGGATTAAAAAAAAATTAAATAATACATTTTGCCACATGTAGTCACTAATCGATAACATAATAATTATTGAAATGCTACATTTCATAGAAAGCGGGGACACATTTCGACAAGGAACATGGACATCTGATACTTCCTGCTACACAAATATGCATCGGTAACTCGAGTCAGTGAGAAATGTCGAAGAAGTGTCAAAAGAAATATGAGTCGCCAAATATTTGTGCATCGTTTAAAGATTACAAAAAAATGAGCCATGTGGAATCCCCTAATGAGATTTGGAGCCATGCTGTCTGGAAGACAAGACCTAAAAAAAAAACACGGGATAATGTTTCCGCGGCGAGATATGTTGTCTAACAAAATAAAAGTACTAGCTCACAATATGTATTATTAGAATCAATTTATTTACATGGTAATTTAATAAAAAAATATTTAAAAATTACAAGATCTTTACTTTCATATATGTTCTTCGGATTCTGGCGCAAGTAGGGGGGCTTACAACATGTGGCTTAGGTGGTAGCGTGCATAGATTCCTCTATTTCATTATGGAACTTGGGTAGGGAAAATGTGTGTAAAAAAATACTTATTGTACGAAAGAGTAAATTTGTGCAGATTATCATCGTAGACGTAGGTCATTCATGCAAGTGTGAGATTTATCAGTGCAATAAATTAATATCCGAGATGTGTATACTCGAAATAACAGATGCGTTTGCTTCTGTTTGGTTTGGAGCGATCCAGCACGGACAGGTGGAGATTTAATTGAACCGTCTTATAAAAAATAAAACAGCTTGGTAACATTACAGCTCTCCATGAAAAAGTCATTATACCTCTCCAAAACAAACAACGCGCTTATTTATTCAAGGGGTTATTTAAGGGAAAACGCATTAAAGATTGTGCTACAACATCTCAGGGGCTAGACTTTTCCACAGTCTTGAGATTATCAGCGATTCTCAATACGATGCTTAATTATTCTAATAAGTACTTATAATAAGCGCCGGATACAGACACACTGTACAATGCATAGCACGTACACAACGATAAGCAGAAAAGTATTTATGAATACATTAAAAATTAAAAAAAAATTGTTTTTCTAGAAAGTCGTTTATTGCTAATCTACATCCAATAATATCATTACATATTATATTCTATGGGGTGGAAATGAAAATAATAAAGTTGCTTGTTTGCAATACAAAGTATTTAGTTTTCTCTCTGCTGCCATTCTGTACCTTGACCGTGTGTAAAGGATCAGTAATGGAGTAGTGGACTTGGAATGATTGTGGAGGGATGTGCTCTGGAAGTACGTACGATACTGCTGCAGAAGGAGTATCAGATTTAAACCCCATAGTAAATAAAGGATTATATAATTATTCTATTGGGCAGCAGCAATATAAAACTGCGGTGTAGAAGGACCCGGGGACTTCACTATTTTCCCTAAGAAAACCATGGCTCAGCATGAGTGTATATGCAATCTCATCGGAGAAGAAGTTTTCTATTAACTAATTCAGTACTACAGATTTTGGTTTCTATTAATTAAATCTGTATTTTTGAAACAAATAAAGACGAGGGTGCTTGCTTAGAAAGTCTAGGCGCGTCCAGAGCAGCTTGAGTACAACAAAAACCAAACCAAACACTTTGAGAAGTGTCTACTGTCTCTGGCCCGGCATTGTTGTGTTAGGACACCCGACACGCCGAGGAGACGAATAAACAAAAATATTATATTAATGGCTATTGGGTTTGTAAACGAGACGGCGAGTCTTGTCTCAGCGGATATACTCACTGAAAACACACGGTTTCTCGGTATTTAGGGATGAAACAAATACGACTAATTTTGCGTTCGTGAAAAAAAATAATAACAAAACTGCTAAATATGTACTATGGATACACACACGTTGAATAACACATGCTCACAATGATATATAAAAAAAAATCTCTCTATAACAAACGCGATCATTGCACACATGCATAAAATGAATCAATGAATTAAATTAGACAATATCAACTTTAACATTAGATACCTGTAACTGTAAGGTATCAAAAACTTATTCAGAAAATGACTATTTTCTAGGCTTAACAAGTACATGCAACTGTAGTTCTATAGGTTTAACTGTATTTGTATTTTTTTTAATTTTGAGTATAATTTATGGTACAAGAAATATTTTATGAGCTTTCATATATTTTATTATTGGAACGGCGAAGGTATCTCTAAAAAATAATAAATTTAAAAACAAATTAAAACTTGATGTTTTCACAGAAATTCGATTTCACCGAGCTCTAAATAGATAATATTTATAAAAAAATATATGAAAGAGCAGTCTCTGTTGTAGCAGAATCATTTATTTTAGCAAAGAAATATTAGCACCACTTCGTGCGAGCCGCTCGTTAAATTCAACGGAGGATACATTTCTAAAATCACATTCTCGTTTAACGACACTATCCGAGGTGAAAAATCAAATCGTTTGAAGTGCAGAATAATAATTGTTTCGGAAAGTATTATTTGTTATGAGCCGGTCAATAAAACGGCCGCCCTAAAGAAGTCTCGCTGCAGCGCCAGGTGGAGCCAGCCGGGCCGGGGCAGGCCCGTCCGGGGCAGGGGAGCTCTAGAGATGTGTGCTGCACCGAAGGCCTAGGGCAATAATACAGCCTGTTTTGACGGAGCTGAGTGCTGGAGACAAAGCCTCCACTGTGTGCTTGACCTTTTAAAATTTAATATTTACTTACATGAAAAATTTTTTTTTTTCAAAATTGCTTGTAATGCTGAAATAATTTTTGAAATTTTGTGAAATGCTAGCTTTTTTTATTTTCCCCAAAAAAATCGAAGAGTTGAGAAATTATGTGTTAATTTAAGGAAAAATAACGAAAAAAATATTTTGTATATTTTTCATATGTTTTATAGGAAAAAATGAAAATGAAAAAAAAAACAATTAATAATTTTAATTGATTAAAATATATTTTTCATGTAAAAAAAAGATCTCGAATAATGTGTTCCACTAGTTTATACTTAAATCACGTTTTCACTCAATTCCCAAAAGTTGGCAAATGTCATCTTCTAATACGGTTTGTGTCAATTCTAGGGCTGTTAGTGATAAAAAGTTGATTTTAATTAGTTCGACAGGTTCAACACAAAACGAAATGGTTGATCCTATAAGTTTTTGCGTGGTTTTAAAAAAATGTTTTAAGGTGTGTTACCGATCTGTCACGGTATGCAATTGAGGGTTTTAAGGGCGCATTTATATTCGCGAGGCCCAGACTTCGGTCCTCGGTCCGGCCACGCGCAGTCAGAAGTCTCGGAAGCTGTTCGGAGAGGTAATAAAAGACAAGTTGTTGTTCGTCCCGATCTGTTTACACAACTAATTCTAAAGAGTGTTTACGCAGGGACTGAGCCGGCAGACGCAGACTGAAATCGATACATCCAGCGTAAACAATTTCCATACAACACTCGGCCAAGATTTATAGATTCGCCTGTTATCGATGATCTATTTGTTATTTTTGTAGCCGACGGGAGCTGGAAAGACGCTTTTTATTTTGATTTTTAGTGCACTTGGTGTCGCTTTCGGTTTTTTTGAGACACACCGAAATACCTACGGAATACTTAAAATTAAAAAAAAAATAGATTTTTAGAACATTGGCGCTCTCCTATATTATTGTTTTGGACTGCAAAAAGAGGAATGTGGAACAAACGGCGAGCAAAATCCAGTAGGCTTGAACCCATTTCGACTCAATTCTCGATTCTACCTTCTCACTCAAAGATTCTTTGAGGACATGGTGAAACAGCGGCCAAATCCAGAGAATATGTTGAAAATAATTACTAGGGGATATGACGATGCTTGAACCCATTTCACGTGATGAACCACTCTTTGAAAAGTTCCAGCGAGGACATGGTGAAACAGCGGCTTTGAGAAGGTTGGAGTTATTTTTGGAGGTTAATTAAATTGAAAATAATGTGATTGAAAGTACCGACCGTTGATGATGTCGTTGGCGAGGTTGGCCTGATGCAGAGAGCGCAGCTGCTTTTGATACATCCTCTTCTGCGCCATCAGTGCAGCCAGACCTTCCTGGGAGCACTGCTGTCGGCGCAACGCCACCTGATCACGAGAAGAAATTAAATCAATTAGAATAATGTTTCAACGTTTTACAATACTATGTTAATTCGATTCAAACACATTGAAACGACGAGGAAAATTCTTGAAATAGTTTTTCGCGGCACCAGTAGGATATGAACTCACGCCTCCATGGGTATCGCGGTCCGGCATTCAAGGCACTTTTTTTGATCGTTACACAATAATAAATAAAAAAAATTATAAATAAAATAAAAACAGCTGGTAATTATTATTTGAATGGACCATATAATAATATTTTTTACACATTCTAGGCGGAGATCGAACCGGTGAACTCTTGATCAGAACCGATGGTTTTTACCACCGTGCCATCTTTACACAGATTGTAATATATTTTGGACATTCCTTCTAATAAAAAAAAATATTTTTTTAGATGAAAAATTATAAAATTAATCCTATTTCCACGTAGGAAAAATCTTGCCGCACGTGGAAGTCACGACTGTGTATATATATTTATTTATTTAAATCATACAATTATTGTAACCCTAAAAAGCATTACTTACTTTGAGAAAAAATACAATTAAAAAAAAAAAATTATTGTATAAAGAATAAAGCGCAAAAAGTTAAATATAAGGGTTTAAAATATAATCACATAAATGCGTCCGTAAGTTTTGTTAACCGTTGCATTATTTCTGGGATTTCTTGGGTGAATATTTTGCTTTCCGACGTTTCAGTCCCGGTACTGGGGCCATCAAAATCCCTGAAGATGGTCACAGTACCGAAACGTCGGAAGACAAAAACCACGTCACAATTTATTACTCAAGAAATTCCAGAATCATCGAATATAATAAACACACCATACATGAACCCTTGCATATAAATTTCATGTATGTTTTGAAAAGATTTTAAGATGTCAGGAAATGCATTGAATGGTGAATTAGCAATTATGAATAATTATATTTAATATCGATTATCGAGCGTTGAAATGTATTTTTGGAGATTCGGTATAGATTAATATATTTCTTCACTGCACGGTTACTTATAAATTTGTTTGTTTTTAAGGGTAAGGGTTGTTTTGAAATCTATACAGTTATCGCCGACGGGAACCACTTCGTTGCGGTTAAAGATAAAAGGTTTAATAACATATTTAAAAAATACCTAGAACTCATCTATTTCCGGTGATATGTTCATATATCATGCCTCAATAAATAAGTTTTGTGATTTTTGCCCTGGAACACCAAAAAATCTGCACAGAATGGTACCACAATCGAAAAACCACAGTGATGAAAAGTTTTTCCAAAAAGTCATACAGTCTCGAAATACCGAAAATATATTTAAGTCGAGAATAATATTTACATTATTTAAAAAAAAGTTTACTTTGATAATAATATGAAGTTAGTTTTGACAAGTTCAACGGAGAGACTCCTGGGCTGATGTAAGATATGGGCTAAGCAATTTTTTTTTTAAATATATAAAACAGAATTACATAAAGGACTTTTTAACAAATGCATAAACTCAATAACGAAAATAAAGAAATCCACGTACGCTACGGCCTAAGCCACATGTTGTAAGCCTCACAACCTGCGCGCAGGATCAGAGGATATAGCCACATAACGTATTGTAATCAAAGCATATTGTAAACTAATTAAAAGAAAATAATAATAAATAAAAAATAGCCATCGTACACATATCACATGAATTTTTTTCGTCTTTGGGGTTTCCAATTGCTTTGGATCTGCCCGCAGCACACAGCATTGACTAGGCCCACATGTAAGGGGGTTGCTATGGGAGGTTCATGGAAATTACCTGTGCAGCCATAACGCGCTGGCGCTCCACCACCAGGCGGCAGGAGGCGCAGGAGCAGTCTCTCCAGCGACACACGCGCTTGTGTCCCTTCAGGCAGGAGATGACGCCATGGTTCCTGCATCGAGCACACTTGGGGGTGCGAAGCAATCGCCGAGGCCTCAATTCACCCGACATTATCACAATCTTCTGACACTTGGTTAAAAATTATACAGTACCTATGAAAAAGTCCTCCTCTGCTTTTTTATTTTTTAATTTTTTAACATTGAAATACACATAAACAAACAAAATAGTTTTGTGTATGTATATATTTATATATATATTTATTTGTATAGTATATATATTTGTTTTGCAACTTCACTCGGCGCGTCTTGTTTCGATCGTTCGTGTGAAATTCCACCTGAGAAGGATCCGCGCGGAGATCGCTCGGCGGAGACTGAAGTCTTCGGAGAGCTTTCTCGGGCTTTTTTTCCCGTGGAGCTTTTAACAGGTGGGCGTGGCCAGAGCCGAGGAGGGCGTGGCTCCGGTGGACAGCCGCACGGTGATTGGCCGGCGCGGTGAATGTGGAAAATCTCATTTGACAGTTTGTCTCGAGTGTTTTGATTTATATTTTGAATATTTCAATATATTTTTCAACCCTGTGAAAAAAATGACACTGCCAGCAAATTGATCTTACAAACTAGCGAAATTTCTGGTGATTTATATAACATTGTTAGATAAGTGTCTACATAAATAACATCACATAAATTTGATACATTTATAAAGTATTTAAAAAAAAAGTTTAATCTAAAATGAGTTTGTATTAAAAAAAAATATTGACTAAATTTTCTAGTTGTATGCAAAGTAATCACAAAA
This sequence comes from Atopsyche davidsoni, assembly GCA_022113835.1. Taxonomy (NCBI): domain Eukaryota; kingdom Metazoa; phylum Arthropoda; class Insecta; order Trichoptera; family Hydrobiosidae; genus Atopsyche; species Atopsyche davidsoni. Next base: position 15,958,169 of record JAILWY010000009.1, on the reverse strand, counting down.
TACTTGCACCGGAGAGGGTTTTTCTTGAAGATTTTTTCACTCTGATTTAAACCCGGGACTTCATTATTTGTAAGTAAGTGCGCTAACCACCGTATCACAAAAAGGGTTTTAAATGAAACCATAAAAATCTATTAATTAATTTGTAGGATATCGCCAGTTTTCTATGATTCTAAGAATATGATTGTATTGCTTTTTTTTTTTTTTTTTTAATTGAAGATTTTTCTGTCTATTTAGAGTTGATTTAAATCATTTTCTATGTATGAACTAATGTGCCTAATCATATTAGTAATAATATAATAAGCCCGTAATGGGTAATAAATACGCATCGCAAAATCGACATATTATATTTTTCTTACCAAAATAAGAAATCCCTGATCGTAGAGATACCATAATTATAAGGTTAAAACATACACACACACACACACAGATATACACAAACTTTAGCTGTATTTATTTTATAAGTGAACAGATAATACTAAGATTATGCAACAGGGAAATATTATCCTCAAATTGGATATTACTTGTTTTACTCATGGATGCGAAAAAATAATACTCTTCATCCGATACGTACAATAGAACTTGACCATTCTTCAGCCTGGGGCTGAGGGTGAGTGGAAAGGGAGGCCGGGGAGGGTGGCGATCGGCTGCCCTCAATGTATCAGATTATTAATCTCATTTGGTGTCTATTTCACACGAGCTTTCGATTCAGATCTATTTTCAATTTCGCATTATATGACCGCTTTTTTATTTTTTTTGCAGGCATCTTATTATGTCTTTCCACTATTGAAAATATTCTTTTTTATGGTGCCTTTTTCTATCTGTCTTATTTTACTGTAGTGGAGAGCTTTTTTTACCTTGTAGTTTAGTGGTTAGAATGCTCGCTTGCTTCTATTATCATAGAACAGTGTTGTTACAGATTATCAGTTTATCTACATGGCTGTCTCTCACTCATGGAGTAGATTTAAATAGTTATGCAAAATTTTAATCAGTGATTTAGTTTGACTGTGTCATATCTCGTTCATGCATCTTCATTTTTATTGGATCTAGAGCAAATTCCAAAGAAAACACGGATAGCTTGCAGAGTGCGCTCATTTACTAACTAAACTTTATTTTAGTCAACCTTTTTTTTACCTCGCTAAAAGCCTATCTGATTTGCTTTAGTATTAAAGCATTTTGCATATAAAGCTATTTCACAGTAAATTTAAGTAATTTGTTTTAAACTATATTTAAGTATCATTTCTTGTTTGAATCATGTTTATAATTTTTAAAATCAATGACAAAGAGCTGTCGTCGTACAATTTTTTTTTCTATTTTCTGAGTCTTCTTCATGAAAGATAGTTAGTTCTTACATTCGGGGCTCCACCCCAGAGAGATGCAGCATCAGTTTCAGATCCTCGCGACGTCGGGCTGAGCATTTATCATTTTAAAACATCAGAAGAAACTGACACGAGCCTCGGACACATGTCGCAATGTCTGCTTGAACGGAGAATTTGTTACTGCTTACAAATATAACGCAAGAATATCTCTACCCTCAAAGTAGTCGCGAACAATAAAGTAAATGCTGAATATGTGCTTCGTGACCACCGATATTAAATTATAATATTATTAGCTTTGAAGCTCTTATTTTACCATATAATTTTTTTTTTTATAAAAATCATTTGAATGAATTATTTAGTCCCAATTCAATCCCTACAAACAAATGTGTAAAAAAAGCAATCGAATTGTAATTAGTTTTTTCTCAAGCTATACATAAAATTTTAAAATCGATTGCCACAAAAAGTATCAAAATACTTGTTCTAGAAATTGATAAATTTATCGACCCATAAACTTTTAAAGTCTTTTTGAAATATTATTCTCCAAAAATGATAATATCATGACACTTTATTTTAACAATTTTTCACAAATTATATTGATCGAAATAAGGCAAAAAAATGTTTTTTTGCAAAGCGGAAACTGACATATTTTTTACAATTTTTGTTGAGGTTTTATTAAATTAGATTTAAATATAACATGAAAAAGAATAGATACTCCTGGCATTTACATGGCACATTCGTGTTTGTTTTAAATATCTATATTTTACTCTCTTCAAACGCCATTTATCAAATTATTTTAGACTTCTAAGAAAAGGTAAAGTTTTCTCTGTTACATTTTTTAGAAATATAATTAACACATGAAAAAGTGGTCCGCTCTGGTTTTCCACAGTCATGTTGCATAATAATTTTTGATATACCGCATAAAATAAAATAAAAAACATGTTTTATACTTTGTTGAATGAGGCCATTAATCTTTGATGTAATTTTGACTACTTTTTTTACGGAGAGAAAATAAATAATACTATTACCAGTCACAGCTGTATTAAGCCTCTCGCAGACCCATAAGATTCCATTTTTCCTTGTTTTGTTTTTTTATTTTTATTCAACGAGCAGGAGACACCTTAGCTTAGATATTTTGAGAGCAACGCGAGATAATTTCGGCTGCATTCCGTTTTTTTATCTTTGAACCTAAAGACAATTTATAATTTTTACTAAAGTGGAGAAATAAGGGTTTTTTGAGCGAAATTATTTGACCCATCAGATAGTACTCTAAATGAGTTAAAAGACTTATTGTTTTATTTGGATTCGAACCCGGGAGCTCCGGTCGTAAGAGAGCGTGCCAACCACCGGACCACGGTGCGTTTTCGGCTGTCGCTTTTGTTGGATGAGTTCAATTCAAAACAATGCTTGTGCTATGAAAATAAAAGCGCTCGACGATAATGATCATCAGTCCTCCCCCCGCTTGCATATCGATCCGGGTCACCATTTAAAGAGCACTTCATCTTGGTTTTTGCTGGATGACACGTGTGACGACGCGTCGACAGCTCCTGCAAGCTCCGAGTAGCATCCAAATAGACGCTAAACACCATCGAGCGCCCGCATTCTTACAGATTCGGCTGAAAACGAGACGCCGCGATGGGGTGACCACGCGTTAGCGCCACTGAAAAACAAATTATCTCGATTTGCCTTTTCGGATAGGTTAGATTATCCCACGCAAAAAATATTGCCTAGTAGTATAAACCGTTCATACAGTGCATGGGTGGACACACTATTTATCACTACTATGCGTTGAGTGATCATAATAATAGTTGTAATTTAAAGCATATTCAATATCAAGCTATTTAAATAAAATAATGATTTTGGGACTAAAATCGCTTCACTTGTTACTTTGTTCATAAAGTCCAGTGCTTGCAAATCACTAAATATTGGTTGGCCTGGGCACATTGGTTCATATGTAGAGTATGATTGTTAAAAATTCTCGATAAATGGAAGTGATTCGTTAGTACAAATGTTCGTACACCGGCCATGTAAGCCAGGGGATGTGGGTTCAAATCCCACACAAATCACGATGATATTTTTCTGAGAGTTTCTTTAAATCATCTTCTATATATGAACTAATGTGCCTAATCATATTCTTCTCATAAACTAATCAGCTAATGCAGGACGGGAATCAGATATGTGTGCATATATCACACTTTGGCCACCCCTGATAAAGTGTAAATTGAATAACAAAAAAATATATACAAGTTTTACAAACAACAAGGTAACTTGACGATTTTTGCGTTTCAGCGTAGTTCGCGTGTTGTTTGCGAAAAAAGGTTTGCTTTATTTTTGGCAAGCATTAATAAAAATTTCTTAATGCATGAAAAACTTACGCAATAATTAGTGTTTAGAGGGATTAATAGAATCCTTTTTTTTTGGAATATTCGGATCAATTAAATATTATAGTCAGTGTCTGTAGAGGACGAAGCCATGGTAACCCTGCGCCGGAATGCCCCGTGCGAGCTGATGGACGGCCCCGCAGGAATGCTGACGTCTCGCCCCAACGCCTATCTCCCTAAAAAACATCTCTGTGTATTAAAAAATAATTATTTTTTCAATGTAAACTGATACAACGACTTTTTACGTAAAAAATAACGCCGGCAATAATGGTTTCCGTGAGTATATATGCGCACACAATATAAATCTCTAGAGATAGTGGAGCCACAGTTGAGTTGCATTCCGGCCATTTTGGAAGAGATAAAATTTCTATTTATTAAATTAAAATATAAATGTGATAATTTACTATGCGCTGCTTTATAAATCAACCCACAATATGAGAGAGACCCTTGATTCCGTAGCAATAAAACTACACATTTAGCACCCGGCTGGTGGCTGGTGAATGCGGCATTTGGGGCCTTTATTTTTAATTCAAAAAGAAATATAGCCACAATAAAAAAAACTTATAATTATACAAGTAAAATTTGATGTTGGTAGATCGATTTTTATTTGATCTCCAAAATAATATTTGTCTATTAGGATTTCTATAAAAATGTGTTACAGTTATTTTAAAATGTTTTATTTTGTGTATCATGAAAACAATTTCGGACCGAAGAAAAATAACACGCGAGGTATTTACATTTCTTGAAATTTTATATTTGTCCCTGTCAAAATATTTTCAACTTTGCTGAAGATAATACCGGCGTGCGAGGAACTGTCGTCTGTTTCAGTTTGGAAGGGACGACAATGAAAATAATAAGTAACACAAATTCACAAAAAACCTAAGCGTTTCTTTTAATAGTAAAAATAAAAATAAAACTATTTTGCTGAAACCATTGCAAGGATTATTAAAGCTCGCCCGTTTTTGAAAGTAAGCCGACAGTATGGCGCAACCTTCTGTGTGATAAAAAAGATGTTTTCATTATTACTAAAACAATCGGGATATCAAATAAACGTATTACACGCGCTATCAAATATTGAATAAAATCTCTGCAAGCGTGTTATTGTATTTTGCGGGATAACAAACGACCATATTGTGTATAAGGATATGACTGGTGTATTGTATTAATAAACGATAAAGACCCCCATTGTTTAAAGAAGGCCAGCTGTTGAAATGCACTGATGCGCCTGATGGATTTTCATATATTATATGATATATTTAAGTTTATTCAAAAGAAAACTGTGATCTTAAAAAAAATGATAATAAAATTTAATAAATTAATAATCTATACAATATCATTAGCAGGTACGTGATAACTTGATGTACAGAGATGATTATGTCTATCTGATATCTCTTTGAATAAGACTTACATGTCAACAATAGTACAAAATAATAAATAACAATAAAGCATTTATTTTAATCATAGGTTTAATAAAACTGGTGAAAGTATCATTCTATTTATTTTTTTAAGTTTGTAATTTTTTTACAAACATTTTTACTTATTTTCATACGATTTGACTTGTATATATGACTGTCATTACAAAATCTTGAAGTATGTACTGAGTAATAATACAAATTATCACTTAAAACGATTTTACACGGATTTTATAAGTCGCTAATTTCTTTCATTAAAATATATATTCAATTTAGATCAAATACTTGAAAAATTATACTAACCACTCACTTATAATTAATTCATGAAAAGTCAATTCAGTCTCTTAAAATTTTTGTACAGTAAACTCTCCGCCTTTCCAAAAAAATATTGTAAGAGAACTTTGTCTATGCAAGAATGTCTAAATTTCTGTGATCTGTTGAGAAGAATCTGACGAATGAAAATTTTTATTTTATATAGCATCTGAGTAAAAAAGTTTATAAAAAATATATATAGGTATGTAGGATTTATTATATTTTTTAAAAATATCTACTAATTTTTAGTTAATAGAGAATTTTGTACGTTTGTCTATGGGTAGCGAACGAACTTCAGATGTTTACCAAAAACAGCTGGTGATTTGACATATTGTTATTGTTTTTCATTTTTTATCGTTAACGAACTATAATTTTAATAAATCTATTGAAAGCATATTTTTTTAATATTTCAAAATGTCTTCAGAATTAGTCGATATAGTTTCTGCCGAAGTCGATAATATTTCGTTAGGAAAGGACGATTGCGATGAATATATTTACGACAGTGAATTGACTTTTATTAGTGGACCTTCGCTAGATTCCATTCCCGTTGAGGTAAAGCTGTTAATTTAATCAATATTGAATAAAATAAAAATTAACTTCACTCAGCGGTTATATTGATTTATAAAGACTTTCCCTTTATTTTAAACAACCTGTAACATGTGGTTCTATTTACGTGTTTACAATTTTTTTATAGTTTTGTAAATATAATGTTTAACTATTTTTATTTTAGATATTTTTAAAAATATGCAGCTATCTTGATCCTGGATTTATAAGTAATATACTCACATCTGTGTGTAAAAGGTTTAATGATATTCTCGGTGATGATAGTCTCTGGAGGTACTGGGTCAGCAAGAGTCTGAACTGTAAAAAATATCCTCCTATTGAATGCAAAACTGAGCATTTTGATTGGGAAAAGGAATGTATTCATATCAATAGATTAAATAATCTATGGAAAAATGATACATCTTCAATGAGACATGTTTCATTAAAACATGTCCACCATGCCTCTGTTGACGGTATCTATCTAATGCAAGTAAGTTACGAGTCAATTAATATGTATTTTGTAAAGTTTTGCTTATTGTATTCCAGTAAAATATCTGCCTTATACTATTAATGCTGTACCCAGATGACTTCTAGTAATTGCTTATATATATATTCGGCTCCCAGCATACAGGGGTAACAGACATCCAACATATACTATGAAAATATTTTTTAATGTAATGACTCTGACTGCGCATTGCTATGAATATGGAGCTAGATGCAGAAAGAAAGTATAATTATTTCCAAGCTGCAATGCTATTTAAAGTCTTAATAAAATTGTATATAACTTTCAAGAATGGATCTATTTGCATATCGGGAAGTCGAGATCGCTCATTGGCAGTGTGGAACGTAAAAGACATTGTGCAAGCAGACAAAAATATATCAGAAGACGATTCATCTACTATGACTCGGCCTGCAGTATACAAGACTGGTGCTCATGATGGCTGGGTTTGGTGTTTGTCGGCAAATTCTACAGATGCCAGTAGCATACTTTCTGCATCTTGGGATAGCACAGTGAAAATATGGGATATACCTACTGGATTGACATGCACAGAAGTTTTTAAGTAAGATTTTATGAATAAATCATCAGTATTTTTATAATCAATGTGTACTTTATTTAATCTTACTTCCAAGATAATGGATAGTGGAAATATAGCATGAATGCAGATCTCACTTATCTTAACTAAAACTTAAATTTAGTAAAATGTCAACTCACGGGCTAATTGATATAACCATAAAAAAATAGAATAAATTCATGAATATGAACATAGTCATGTTTTTTTGCATTTATTCTACTCTAAAAGTTATTATGGCGTTATAATTTAAATTTTTATTGATTAATTGTCAAAGATTGATAGAAGTAATTCTGTTCATTGTATTAATGATTTGTAAATAATATTTCAGGTGCTCCATTTCTGTGCTGAGTCTGACTTGCATTGATGAAAATATTTCAGTGGCAGGGCTTTATGCTCCTGACATTGTAGTTATCGACAAGAGGGTAGGTGGTGCACCAGTAGCGGTCCATCGTGTGCACAAAGCATCTGTCTTAGATATTGTCTTCCCAAAGCGTGGAGGGAACATGCTGTACACAGCTTCAGAAGATCACACTCTTGGATCATTCGACATTAGAGCAGGAAACCTCAAAAGTCGAAAGATATTGGAAAAAGAAACATTTGCTTTGTCGATTGCGGCTAATGATGAGTATTGTCCTCATGCCATATTTGCTGGTGACACTACTGGAAAATTACATTTAGTAGATAGGAGAACTTTAAAGAGGATATCCATGACATCACTATGGCCACCGGAGAAATGCAGTAAGATAACCGGCATGTCCATCAGTCCCAGTGCTTTGATGGCATGCTCAGAAGGGGGGAAAATTAAAATCATGCATCCATCTTCGCCTCCCAATATGGTGAATACCATCCAATCTACGTCCACTGGTGTCAATGAGGTAAATATAGATTTATGTAGATATAAATATAGTTTTTATCAGTATTCTCATTGACTTTATTTGCAGATTCATTATGAAAATGATGTCCTGGCGGCTGGCACTTGTGACTCTGCAGTAGAATTGTGGGTTCCATTAGATAGCCCTATTATTCAATAAGGTATACATAGATTGACCTATATATTTATAAGATAGGCTACACAAGTGCCGACACAAATGCGACAATGCAAATGTGCCTTGAATTTCATATAACTATATAACTTTATATATAAAATATAGTAAATATTTCCTATGAAAATATGAACTACAGTATCACTGAAATAATGAAATTCACAATTATCCTTACATTTTTTTTTACCATAAATATAAGTTTTTATAAATTGTAACATTTTTTTTGCTTTAGTAACCAAATAATTCACATCACTATGAACTATAATATTATTAGCTAGTGTTTTATGAAAAATATATCTTTCATGTTGAATTATATATTTTAAATTTAAATAGTTTTATGACATTTTTGTTGTGTGATTTTGATCGTTTTGAAATCACTATGATGTAATTGAATATTTTTGCATGTTATGTTTGAATTTCATTCAATCTAATGTAATAATACACACTGCTACTTATGTAAAATGACGAACTGTTTTAATAGCTTGTGTAACAAGTGAGTTGTTCGTTGGTATTGTGATGAAAGTACTATAAAGTATATCTTCTGTTTATATTCCACATTTGATGAACTTTGTTGATTTGGGACCAGGAATTATTTTTTTAACAATCTGAAAAAAAAAAAACAGTACCGTTTTAACATACAACTTAGTCTTGTATGTGTTTTATTTGCTATCTCACATAATTATAAAATTCAACTTATACAATTGATTGTACATAATTGTATTTGAAATTATTTCTGCCAATTCATGGTGCTCTATAGTCAAGTAATTTGTAGTTAATTTAAGATTTTGACAACACCAATGCTTTGGTTTTGTTGTATCTAATGCGGCCGTCTGTAAAATTAAAAACATCATTTGTAGACAGTAACAGATGGTCACTTGATTTGTAATTGAAAGCCTTATTCATAATTTCACTCTACCACATTTTATAGCAATTAAAGAGTTGTTACTATGTTTAAGCTTTATGAGATAGAACAAAGATGATAATTATAATAATTATTATTAAACTAGGTTGTGGACTGCAAGTAGATTAAGACAAGTGCCTTTTTTGTTTATATTCACATACTGCTTTCTGCATTTGAAGCTGATATGTCTGATAGTAAAACAATTATCGAGAATGTGAAATGAAGAAGATCTTTTATACGATTAAATAGTTTATTGATTATAGAATAGGTCCGTTATATACCTACATATTTTATAATTATAAGTCACATACTGATTGTATTATACTTGTTATTTTTCAACTTTTCAATTATTATTGTTATAACCTTTTCAGTATTGATCTTGCAGATTTTTATGACCTTTTGATTTAGAATTATATGAAAATTGTATGTGTATACATGTGCATATGTGTTTGTGTCAAATTAATTTAATGTTTATCTATACTCATATACTAACTCAATAGCATTGATAAATCATTAGTTTAAGCAATAAAATAAAACCAAACGGTTTTGGAGACTACGTTAATTTCACTATTAGCGAGAGCTCTTTCGCCGAACACGGCATCTTCAAGACAATCAAGACAATCTTGAAGATGTCGTGTTCGGCGAAAGAGCTCTCGCTAATAGTGAAATTAACGTAGTCTCCAAAACCATTTGGTTTTATTTTATTGTAATAAAATGGAGTATTATAAAATAAATACCAGTTCCATTAATCATTAGTTTAAGACCAATAGATTATGTTATTCTAAAAATTTACTTTTATCGTAATTAATAAACAAGTTTTTACTAGTAGATTTTAATATTCTTGAAAAATCTCTCTCTTTCTCTCTCTCTATATATATATATATTTATAATATATCTATCTTTTCTTCGAATAAGTGAATAAATTATTCTCTTTTTTACAATTAATGGCATAAAATAAGTATGTTGTTTGGTTATCTATTTTGTATCAATAAACTATTAAACAAACATTGTGTCTTTTAATCTATATGTACTTACGTTTGAAAATTTTCAAACTGATAATACAATTGGGTAAAAGCAGAATGACTGTTTTGGCTGTCTGGATGGACATAATAGTGAGAAATTATTATAAAATAATAATTATTGTTGTAAGGAGATCTTGTAATAATTATAAAAAAATAATTAGTTATTCAAAGTCACTTTTATTCTCATTTTTGTTTCACATTGACATTTATGAAGATCTTTTTGTTTTCTCTATAATGACTTCTGGAACTAAGCAGTAAAATTAATTTAATTACACATAAATTTCACAGTTTGTTTTTAACTAAAATTTAAGACATCCCCGAAAATTCTGTATACACTATAAGCATTCAAAATCACTTTATAATGGGTGATCAAGTAATAATTAATATGTACATAAAAAAAAACATTGAACCACATTCAATTGGTTTGAAATGTATGTGAATTGGAAAAATGGTGTAAGCGTAGCTTTATAATAAAAATATTATTGAATGTATTTAGAACCACCACATAAAAAGTGCGGAGTATTATGTTGATATGTATAAATATTAATTATATTTATATATTTTTACAACTTATCTTTTTATCGAAGCAATCGATAATTTCTTTTGATAACGGCACCATTGGTTTTTTTTAATATGAATCATGGCAACACAAGATTAAGCCTTCGTTGATTCTGGCATGGTTGTTTCGATACGGGGTCGTAAGACGTACAAAGAGAATTGTAGAAAATAATTATGAAAATGGAGTGGAAGCCGCAAGCGGAAGGTTTAAGGCAAATACTTACACTACTGAAAGAATCACAGTCCCCCGACACAGCGACGCAGAGGGCCGTGCAATTGGTATCCTTTTCTGAGATTTCGCCTATGACGGCTTCGCAAACGATTTATTTTATTTGACTATATTTTACAGTTATTACTGGCATTTCGCATTCCTAGATGTATCTGGGAAGTAATAATCACGATCAGGATCATTTTTTTTCAGGAATTGTGCATATTTAAGTAGATACTTAGAAATTCTCCGAGTCGAAAAAATCGATTTTTCGAACACAGCATGTGTAACTGTCATTACTTTTTCCTTAACAACATGTTCAGAAACTTGAAGAGCTAAACAAATTTCCAGACTTTAACAATTATTTGATATTTGTATTGACGAAACTTCTATCTGAAGATGAGCCGACACGATCCTTAAGCGGATTGATCTTGAAAAACAATGTGACGGCGCACTATAATCGGTTTCTACCAGAGGTGTCTGAGTTTATTAAGCAAGAATGTCTGTCGGCGGTAGGGGATCCCTCGCCGCTCATCCGCGCTACGGTCGGCATCCTCATCACTACCATCGCCTCCAAGGGGGAACTCACCTCTTGGCCCGAGCTTCTCCCCGCCCTCTGTCAGATGCTGGACTCGCAGGACTACAATGTTTGCGAGGTACGTCTTTTACCATCTTCAATGTAACTAATGGATAGCTTCATAACTGATGTGAGATTTAATTTTTTCTGTAAGATTCTTTGTAGCGCAGGTAATATAGGTATTGCTGCAATTTATCATCTTTAGTATAGGGAGAAAATAGCATTTTATATTGATGAAACCTTTAAATATCATACCACATCTATGAAGATGTGAAATGATAAATGTTAATTAGATATGAATGTTGCAAAGTTTTAGTTTTATCTTGAAATATTACTGACAACGAAGCTGGTACGTTATCTTGACTTACTATGGTGTCCTTATTGATAGTAATTTGCACAATAAACATTTTCCATTTTATCATTCAATATATATTTTAATAAAAAGTTTTTTTTATAAAAATAATCAAGCTCATTTACTATTATAATTCTCATTTGACTATATTCATATTCATTTATAGGTTTTTGCATTTGAAAAATAAACATTAATTGATAAAATTTACTCATGATAAGAAAAAATGCACTCACTTTATAGCTATAAATATCTTTCAGGTACTTACTATTAATCTTTGTCAAAAAACTAGCAATACAAAGGAGAGTCACATAAAAAGTACTGTGTGATGATAATAAATAATGTTGAGATAAATATTATTATAAATATCTAATTTAATGCACAATTTCTTTAATTTTAACCGCAAATATATATTGATATACTGCAAAAAAAAATAGATTTTGTTAATTAAAAAGTCATTACTTTGCAGGGAGCCTTCAGTGCTTTACAGAAGATATGCGAAGATTCCACAGAGTTGCTGGACAGCGATGCCTTGAACCGTCCTCTCAATATCCTCATTCCCAAGTTCATCCAATTTTTCCAACACTCCAGTCCGAAAATCCGATCTCAGGCCATTGCTTGCGTCAATCCTTTCATTGTTAGTCGAACACAGGCGCTGATGCTGCACGTTGACTCCTTCATTGAGGTGCGTGCCTTTTAAATATTAATGCTATGAATCTTGCTTCAGTAAAAAACAATTATTTTATCTAGGCCGAGTGGATTATGTTTTTGTAAAGTTGTGTTGGCACACATCTAATTTTGAGATTAATTGTTAAGAATATTTTCTTTTTTAGTATGAAATATAATATAGAAAAAATATATTTCATAAAATTATTAATGACAATATTATTGCTGTATTTTCACAGTGTGTAATAATTTTTTCAGAACTTATTCCGTTTGTCCATGGATGATGATGGCTATGTACGCAAGAACGTCTGCCGTGCCTTGGTTATGCTCCTCGAGGTTCGAATGGACAGGCTCATTCCTCACATGCCCAACATTATTGAGGTAATAATTTCATGATGTTTATGTATTTTTTTTGAGGATTCTACTTTAGAATTACATTGCTTTTAATATGACTTGATATTTAATAAATTAGTTTGATGTATGTGGTTGTAGGTGTACTTTTAATAGGTGTTATATTTATAGTAATAAAAATGTATTTGATAAATGCTGTAATTTTCTATTGCAGTATATGCTGGTGCGTACGCAAGACGGGGATGAAGGCGTGGCTCTGGAGGCTTGTGAGTGGTGGCTGTCTTTGGCTGAACAGACGGTGTGTCGTGAGGCACTGCAACCTCACCTAGCACGTCTATTGCCAGTTTTAGTGCGTGGCATGCGCTATTCTGATATCGACGTCATCCTCCTCAAGGGCGACGTAGAGGACGATGACGACACTGTCCCTGACAGAGAGCAGGACATCCGCCCTAGGTTCTACAAATCGAGGCCCGCTGTCAGACAGACCGGTGAGTACCATAATATTGTTGCATTTATTATAATGTAATTTTACTGCTACGAGATAATTATATTTTCATAATATTTTGCATAGCTGGAGGCGAAGAAGGAGGAGGCGATTCAGACTCCGAGTCAGAAGGCGCTCTGGAAGATGACGGTGCCTTGTCAGATTGGAACTTAAGAAAGTGCTCTGCTGCAGCTCTGGACGTTTTGGCCAATGTCTTCGGTGCTGAACTTCTTCCTGTCCTCTTTCCCATTCTGAAAGATACACTGTTTCATGAAGACTGGGTTATCAAGGTAAAAAAATTGAGTTTCATTTTGAGTTACAAATACTTAAACAATGGTCCAAAAAGATCACAACTGTATGACCAGCAAAAATATTAGTGTAAATGGGAAATTGTTGAATTTTGGCTCTAGAGTTAGATATTTATTGATATTTTGTTTCAGGAAAGTGCAATCTTGGTGTTGGGCGCTGTAGCGGAAGGTTGCTTGGTAGGCATGTTGTCGCAGCTACCTGAGCTGGTGCCCTATCTGGTGGGACGCCTATCTGACAACAAGGCTCTAGTGCGTGCCATCACCTGTTGGACACTGTCCCGCTACTCTCATTGGGTCGTCAGCCAACCTCATGATGCCTATCTCAAGCCCCTGCTTACCGAGGTAAAGCCACGTATTTTTATTCATTGTGAATATTTTCATCAAATTTATTAAATTCTGATCTTCACCTTTTATCATTTAACAAATTGTATTTGCTTTTAGTTATTAAAGCGAATTTTGGACGGTAACAAACGTGTTCAAGAAGCTGCTTGCTCGGCGTTTGCCACTCTGGAGGAAGAGGCGTGCACTGAGTTGGTGCCGTACCTTGGTTATATTCTAGAGACGCTCGTCTTTGCTTTCTCCAAGTACCAGCACAAAAATCTGTTAATCCTGTATGATGCTATCGGTACCCTAGCTGACTCCGTAGGACATCACTTAAATAAACCTGAATACATTGCAATGCTGATGCCGCCACTTATTGAAAAATGGAATGTGCTCAAGGATGAAGACAAAGACCTCTTCCCACTCCTTGAGGTAGTAGTCGCTTAAATATATTTTTTTATGATCTTTGTTTTTTTTATAAAAAATGGTATTCTAACTTTAATAAAGTACTACTATTATACAGTGGAAATTGACACCTATAAAATGAATCATGTTTATAAAGCTCTTTTGTAAAGATTTATTGTTATCGGAAATACTTGGTGATACTTGGGCTCTTATCTGTCCCATCTTCATTAACATAGTGAATGTCCAGACGGTTGCAAGCACCTGGATTCACACTTTGTACCGATTTCCAATTTTCTATACAGGCCTAAGTTATTTTTCTATTATGCAAGTAAATAAAGCAATGTGTATGTTATTCCAGTGTTTGTCAAGTGTTGCGACAGCCCTGCAGGCCGGGTTTCTTCCGTACTGTGAACCCGTGTTCAGGCGCTGTGTGTCCCTCATCGAGCAGACCCTGAGTCAGCACATTGTAAGTGGATTCTGAGTTTGCCGTAAAATCCACCACACTCCTGAGTCAGCATTTGCATTTTGTAAAGAGTAGCTACTGATCGCTGAAATATTTAAGTGCATGAATTTCAGACAAGTTTTGTTATATTATTTAATAAAATCATTTTTCAGGATTTACTTGTTTACCTGTTTTTAAGCAAACAGCATGGAAGTTAAAATAAGGTGATGCAGGAATTTGTCATTCAAATGCTTTGCTTTTTTTTTAAAATTTTTTTTTTATTATTATTGAGGACTTTTTGCTCATGTCATATCATGAATATTTATTATAAAGTTTTATTTTTATTTCATTTTTTTTATTTATTTTTCATGCTTGTATTCATTTTTAGATTAGTCGAAATTCGATCGCATGAAAATTAATTTAAGCCAAGTGTTTAAGCAAATATTGTTTATTAATAAATTAATCTTAATGCAATATTTAAAGTAGTTGAGAAATAATAGTTTTTAATAGTTACTACACAAAACTATTGATAATATTGTTGTCATGATTATGTCTTAAAAGTTATTATCAATAGTCACGAACACTCCTCAAAAACAATTCTATAGGCGACCTTGATGAAAATTTATAATGGTGCTTCAAATAACATAAAAACCTGCATGAAATTACATAAGCCAGGTTTAGTTAGATTTCTATTATACAAAACTGCTGTAGCAGAATGTATACAATAGTTTCAACTTATTTCAACTACCGCTGTGGTCAATTTAAAATCCCTTGTTGCTGAGCTCTTACTAACCATCCTCGTAGATGTAGAAATAAAGCATTAACACTGTGACGGGTACTGAGCCGAGTGTACGGCAATAGGAGTGTGTGTGTGCGCAGGCCAACAGTCAGAGCCCAGAGCAGTTTGAGGCGCCTGACAAGGACTTCATGATCGTGGCCTTGGACCTGCTCAGCGGCCTGGCTGAGGGCCTGGATGGCCACATTGACCACCTCGTCCATCACTCCAACGTCATGCAGCTACTCTACCAGTGCATGCAGGACCCTATGCCGGAGGTTAGTTAGAACACTTATCTTAGTACTTGGTATTGATTTTATTACTGTCATACTCCGTGGAAAGATTTTGTGATTAGTGTTTCGTATTTGTGAGGTTAGAACATTTTGATTCCCTGATTTGATGTTTTGTACTCCCTGATTTTATGATCCATGAAGTACTTAAAAATAAAAGCAGGCAAGTTTTCTCACAAATAATGCAAGGAATTTTTTTTCACATGGTGATCTATCATTTTACATTTTATTTATAATCAAAAAAATTTATAAATATATAATATTACAAAAATATTATTAACAATAGATTCTATAAGAAAATTACTTCTAATAATTCTTGAGTATGTCCCTTCCTCAAATACCAACGATGCCAGAACTTTGATTTGATATAAGTTCTTATTTATAGTTTTTGAGTTGCTATCAAAGTTTGGTGAAAAAAGAGTTCAGAAGCTGAGCACTGTTCAGATCTGTTTGGAGAACTGACATTGTGTAATTCAATATTTGTTGTGTATTTTGCAGGTGCGACAATCATCATTTGCGCTTTTGGGAGATTTGACAAAAGCCTGTTTCCAACATGTACTGCCCAACATCGCCGATTTCTTACCCATCCTCGGACAGAACCTCAATCCTGAGTTCATTTCGGTGTGCAATAACGCTACTTGGGCCATCGGCGAAATAAGCATCAAACTGGGTAATTTCCTCTTATTTTTATTGTCTTCACATCCAACTTGGCAACCAAAATAAAATCAACACTAAGATTTTGAAATGTTAAAATTTTTAGGGGGAGATATGACAGCTTACATCCCGCTGGTTTTGACTCAACTCATAGACATAATAAATCGCCCCAACACACCCAAGACTCTCCTTGAGAATACAGGTATGAAAATAATATATTCACTAGTATCTTATCAATATATTTAAAATCAAAATTACTTGTGATGAGTTATTTGAAATTCTTGATTATCAATATAAAAATTCAATCATCTACATATATGTAAGTTCAACTTTTCAAATTAGGTAGTATACCAATGTAATATTATAATATTTAATATAGGTATTCATTGTATATATTGTATGAAGATAGTGTATCCATAAATCTAAAATGGACGAAAAACATAACAAATCCTTCCCCCTGGATAATGTATCCTCTCCACAAGCACTTCTCTGCCCCTTATTGTTTAGCTAAACACTTATGTTACATTTGAATCTTGAGTATCTTTTAAGTACTTAACACATTCATTTTAATTTTGTTTTGTACTTCCAATTTCATTTCCAGGTATTATATTATATTTATTGTGGATTTTTTCTGAGTTGGATATGGTCTATTGTAGACAATAATTTTATTGTGCTAATTTTCGTAATATTTTGTGTTTCTATGGTTATGTTTTCGCTATTAACTTGTACATACATGTAATCGGCTAAACCCCCAAGCGGCCCGACTGTAGTTACAAGCCCGGCTCAATCTCGCTGCATCCACTGCAGAGCATTCAGCAAAACACATCATATAGAGTACAACGGGGTGGTCACAGCGCACTTTACAGAACTGACAGTCGTCAGCAGTGTTTCCTTAATAATGAAGCATTTCACCTGTCAGTTAGCTTTTCATACCGATTTATTTTAAGTTTCAATTTTCATCTGCTTAAATATTCAGTAGAGTAGGTCTTTTTGCGGATCGCAGTTTGTTGACTCGATTCCCGATGCTTATCACTTTGGCCACCCTGTGATTATTATAAAACATTACTTTCATTTTTATTTATTTCTTATGGGTATAAGTTTTATTTTCGAATGCAATCTGTATTTATGAAATTGAATTTATCAATAGTTTAGTATGTATTAATACAATTCATTATTTTATAATTTTTCTTCTAGAATAAGCCCAGTTTATGCAGCATTACAAATATTCACAGCGATCGATCAAACGATAAATCTATTTAATATAAAACTTAGCAAGTAAGATTGAAGTGCAATTTTTGAATGTGATGTTTACTGCAAATAGTACAGAAGCAGTCGTCTTGAACTCGGTTTAGATTACATGTCAACAGCTGCTTTGTGGCGGGGAGTTTTAATGAAACCGTAAATCTTCACAGAAAACATAAAATGTCTCATTGTTGCACCGCTAATCTTGCAATCGAGTCACTGAAATTTTACTAAGCATGCGCGCAGCCCGTGCTCCATGTTAGGCGGTGTGCGTGAAGGGCTTGCGTAGGTGGTCGTTGTTCAGAGCGATCATGAAACTCCCCGCTGCGATCATGAAGTTTTGGTTATTCATTACATATTCTATGATTTACTTGGTTGTTTATTTGTTTTTGTTCTCGGTTTGTTGGCTGATTTGTGGCGTGGTTTGTAGCGATAACTATTGGTCGGCTAGGTTATGTGTGCCCCCATGACGTGGCGCCCGCCTTGCAACAGTTTGTACGCCAGTGGTCTGTAGTCCTTATATTTTTTATATTTATATTTAATTTCATCGCTAATTTGTTTTAATAGTATATTTTTTCTACCAGGATCTGATTGATATTCGTGTTGCTCCGAGTCTCCGGGACTCGTTTACATTTTTAATAGTATGCAAGAATAAGTTTATTTAATCACCAGTAAAAAATAATAAACATTCAAAACATAAAAAATTGAAATTACTGTCTGATTATATTTGTGTTGTAAAGTTAGTTAATTTTGAATCAAGTGAGACAATCAGATGCTGGTATAGTCTAAGAAGCAGTTGATTTAAGTATTTTTTAATCCTTTTGACTCCAATTAACTTATATAAGTTTATTATATTATATTTGAAACACGAACATCCCATTGCTAACTTGTTTTACCGATAATTCAAACTAATGGTATTTTATTTTTGCAATATACTAATCAACTTTGGATCCAATTTAAACTGTCCACATTTTGTTCTAATACCTTTATATTGTGTTATTAATTCGGACTGTTATTTACCCTCGTTTACAGCATTACTCATATTATATATATATATTATGTTTTTTACGCTTTGAGTGTGGAATTCCAAAATTTGAGTTGTATTTTATGTATGTTTACAAATCCTCGTAGCACATATTCCCTGATTTGTTAACACAACCCGCACACCTCGGGCCACTGACGCTCTAAGCAATTTCCTAAAGACAAACTGAGCTTATTCCATACGACTCTATGCCGTTCTCTATCCTCGATCCAATAACGCAATAAATAGGAATAATTTATTAGGACAATAATACTCGCATTCGAGATAGTAACATTTTATCAGATAATTTATTCCGAGAGTTACGATGGAGATGTTGCCAGGGACACAGTAGCATTAGTGGGAGTCGTTTTGCAGGTGCATGTCGCTACGGAACATACGAGACAATGAGGAGAAGGACTCCGCCTTCCGCGGTATGTGCCAGATGATCACAGTCAACCCGGGTGGGGTAGTCCCAGACTTTGTCTACTTCTGCGACGCCGTCGCCTCCTGGGTGCTTCTGAAGGATGACCTCAAGGAAATGTTCAGCAAGGTATACACCATTATAGATGAAGAATCAAACCCATAGCAAACCGTACTGAACTTTTTTATAAATAAAAATTGAATTTATAGATTTTGCTCAGCTTCAAGTCTCAAGTCGGAGAAGAAAATTGGAAGAGATTCAGTGACCAGTTCCCACCACAATTGAGTACCAGACTGCGGGAGACCTATGGAATTTAATCAATTCAATGGTTAAAACAATTTTATTTGTTCTATGGCATCTTTTCAATATTTTCATATTACATAGGTTGATATTGATATAACATTAACTTTGTTTGATAAAAATTCTTAAGTGTAACATTTATTTACTAATAGAAAAAACAATATGATAAATATAAATACTGTAAAAAAATATCATTCAATGTTTTTGGATGATTTTTCAGAGACATCAAGTCAGATTTATCCATTTAACTGAACCTAGCATTTTATTGAATCTTCTGTTTCTTTTCTCAATTCATAACTGTGGCTTCTTAAGCTCATCAAGCCAGCATTTTTAAAAATTCATCTACTCTATTGGCTTGGAATTGTGATCACATATAAATTATGCAAATCTTTTGACAAGTGTTGTTCATTTGTGCATTGGTTTTTATATGGTTGTCTGTGTCATTTAGAGGATCTTATGGCAACCGTAAAAATTGAGTTGGAGTATTACATAGCCTCTATAGTTGACATGTATTAACAGTATGTGACCTGCACAATGTCACTGACGGCAGCGGTATGTTGCATGTTGCAGGGAGTCTGCCACGCGTGTTCCTGATGCCTAGACTGCTTCAGGTGACATTTATTCTGGGGCTCAAAACTTCAAGATTCGTGCAATCAGATTTTTCAGTTTATAATTTACTGTCTTATCCACTCTATAGTTACTCGAGCGTCACGAAGGTTTCACCTCGTGAGAGCTTCAATCGTTCACTTACTGAATGAATCCTTCTATCTGTTAATTATTTTCCTTTTGAAACAAACCATTTTAAAAAAATTCTCAAAGGCCCTCAAAATTCTCAGTAAATGTATCTTTTTTTGAAAATCCCTTATTTAGATGTAAATTGTTTGTTTTTAGAGTTAAACTCTGTGTAATGTGTAGGAGTTCATGTTGGATGAAACACATGCTTATGACTCTCAGAGCTTATGCGGTTGGTGCCGTGATGAGACACGTGTTAGACAACAGTTGCGTAGTAGGGAATCTCCTGAGTCATTTCCCCTAGCTTAGCTCCGAGTGGCGAAGCGATTCCACTTACTTAAAGGCTATTTTGGTTTAACGTGTCGAGACTGTGTTTCAATATGAACAAATATTTTTTTAGTAGTGATGATGTGCTTTGAAAGATCAGTTGCATATGTATGTATGTGTACTGTAAATTTTTAAGTATTTTTGTCTAATAAATGTAGGGAAGTCTGTTTTGTCAATATATAGTTACAATTCATGCACAAAACTCTCACGCTTCAATGTGTATTTGGAGACATTGTTGTGATAGTCGCTTATACTTTGAAATTATATATATTTTTAATGGAAACGTATAATACCTATCCTACTTTATCAAAATTTTAGTTTGAGATGAAGAAACTGGGTTCCTTAATAGTTTGGGCATAATATCTCATTTTAAAGAATATGTATTTACAAAATAGGTGCGTTTCGATTATATAACATCACGACCGTTCATGTATTTTCATTCTCGTGTGACTGAATATTACTCTAAAGATTTTGCCGGTAAACAATGACCAGAATAATTCCAATCTTAAAAATACAGCAGGTGCGCGCTGCTTATCCTGGAAGAAGGGCTTGTATGCCTAGGACTAAAAAGTCTTAAACAATTCAAAAGTGTACTCACCCGATGATGATTGTAGTTTGTGGATTATGTACTTATCCAGTCAGAGTGTTCAGGATGTTCCTGAATAATATGATACTGCGCGCTCCTGAGTAATGCTACTTGTTCTAGTTTCTAAACTTTTTAGTCTTGTGATATTTTTTCTATCTTTTAAACCCTCTAAAAATAACTCATAGTCAATGAAGAATGGAAATACACGTAGATGATAGATATTATGTTACAGTGTAGATTTGACAGGGATAGTGTAAGCACCTAAGTAAGGAGTAGTGTCTTAGAGTATCCGCTATCAGCTCCGCAGCTTACTCTCGCTTACTGTAACATGTGCACAGTGGCTTCTATTGTTTGCCCGCGTCGTGTGATGACGCGACGGCGTAACGTTACACATTTACATCGGCCACCGCAGTAAATAGTAGAGCACTTTTTTTGTACAGATCTCACCGAATGCGATGGCATTTCATTTCCAAATAAAAAAGAAGTGATTTTTTCAAGAACCGCTCCCGACTTTTTGTATTATTTTTTAGTGTTTATTAGTAACTCAGAAACCGCATATGTAAAAGTTTGTACATAGACTTTAATTAATAATTAATTTAACAGAATCATTTTCTGGAATGATTTACTTTATATTGAATTGCCAAAATCGTCTGGATAAATTTTTATTCAGACTATTAAATAATTGAATTCGTAGGAGTAATGAAATGAAAAAATGACTTCTTGGTAACTCAAGTGTATAACGAGCCCCTGCCGAGGAGAGTTGTAGGTTAAGTCCCCCCCGGTCCCTCCCCTCCCTCGTGATGTCACAAGTGCCAAGTTCACAGCTGGTCAGGTGCGGTGGGCCGCCCCGCCGCAGACGGTCGCGAGTCCCGCGACTCCCGTCGACTTCGGTTCTCGAGTACAATCCTCATTATGTAAGTAGACATCGTTCGTGTAAATCTTTATTTCTATCGTATTAAATCTCTCGTTTTTTTATCAGTCGCCCTCTTTGAAAAGAATGTATATTTTTTTAAGTGGAAAACTTTTACTTAATCGAAACTTAGTCTTTTATCGTTTATGTTAAGTGTTGATAGATTTTATTGAATCGATTTTCTAAGATACTTTTAATAGTAATTTTTCTAAAAAAGATGCAATCGTGATAATAGATTTTAATTATTCAAATATTGTAATCGTAATATAATAGCTCGTCGCGGTAAAAAATTCAATAGAGTCAAGTCTGAAATATCATATATTTATTATACTATATTGTTTATATATCCGTGCTCGTGTTTATGAAAATGCGCATCCCGTGCGTGTGCATGCGCGTGTGTACCTATACATATATACATATGATGGTATGTATCTGTATCTTATGTACCCGTATATGTATGTTATTTATTATAAATATTAGGATGGTGTGTGAAAGGAGAAGCGTGCAGTGTGTATGTCCGTGAGCAGGTCTGTGCAGGTCTCGACTCCCTCCCTCCCCCCCTCCCCTCCGCTGCTGGACTGCCCTAAAGCAACATCTTTACATTCCATTTTGCTGTCCACTTTCCGTCTGCAACTAATTTTTAGAGATATTTTTTCAAACTCATTTCGATAGCAATCAATTCAGTGGATATGTGTTTTTTTGTTGTATATATATATATATATATATATCTATATATATATATTATTTTAATTTAAGTGATCAATTCGATTGAAATAAAAAAAAGATGTATATTCTCGTCTGTCTGGTGATGACTCGCTCCGCGCTCCCCCGGGGCGAGTCGGTGTGTCCAGCGGTGTCTCGTCCGGAGACATTCCTTTCTGAATTAAAGTTACTTAGAGAAGGTGATGAATTAAGATTTTCAATGTTAGAATATGTAAAATGGTCTTTCAATTATGTGTTGTGCATTTTAAAGTCTGTGTTAAAAGCGAAAACCCACCCGTCGCGTTTTTAATTTTAAATTTGTATTACCAGATGGTATTTAATGGGGTAAAAGTAAACTCGTGTGATAATCAAACATTGTATGTATGCTCCCTTGACAGATGAACATTCTAGAAGTCATCTTTTGGAATTATTTTTCCTGAACCGCTCATTTGTCTCGTATTCTTTTATTATAAAACGGAGCATTGGAGATAAATGAAGTTACTTTATGAAATTCCTATTAATTATAACTTAACATAACTTTTGGTTAATATCTTATATGAGAGGGATTCACAAATAGTTCACACTTTTTGCATTAAAATAATTTTTTATATTATCAATAATTAATGTTAAATGCTTTGTAGTATTGTATATTAGATTTTTTTATTGAATTGTAAATATTTTTGAATATAATGTCCATAGATGATGCTAGAATTTGTTATTTTTTTTGATTCCTTACAAATGTCACAAAAATACTTAAAATCTTCACAAATGACTGCAGCGTTACTTAAACTTAAAAACTAGTTTTTTTACACCTTTATAAATTTTTCTTGTTTATCTTTAGACTTATTTTTTTTTTTATTATTCCTGCTTTCATATTGATTTTTATTGTTTAATTTTGCTTGTTTTGTTCATTGCTTTATTTTATTAAATTATATTTCGTGTCGTGTGCATTGGCCCCTCTCATATTCGATACTTTTTTGATTATTGTAAAAGACACTCATCAAGATGTTAAAAATTGTTCATAAGTTTTTTAGTTCCTGACTCCACCCGCCTATCTGGGCGGCGATATTAAAAATCTTGTATCTCGGTTCAATTAACGTCAACGGCTGTACAATGTAAATCCAAATCTTAAATAAATGAAATAGCATTTTGAAAAATATAAAAATTCACTCTGTTCTTATATTTGTCTTTTATTTACTTATCAAATCCCCTCTACTTAAAATCTTCTTGCCTTATAAATATACGAAGCAGAGAGGCCCAGATGTAACCGTGAGTTATTTCAGTTGTTAGATGATGTTTGCTTGAATCACCAATTAGTGATCAAATCACTTGGATGGACGAAAATGATATTTATGATCTAAGGCTGCGCAAGGTCACCCACTGGAAGCTGAAGGAGCTTAGTTGCTCCATATTGGCGAAGTTCATGAGGGTGTTTTTTTCAGGATTCCAGTGTCACTGATAATGGCCGCTAAAGGTGGACGGTGTAATTTATAACAACCATTGGTACTATCGACATGTGCTCGTTTTGCTAGATGTCTGATCAACAAATAAATGGGATTACGTATCAACAATATGAATAAAAATCAATGAATCGTTTTTGACAATCTGCAGCCGCATTTTTTGATTTCAAATTGGACTGCGCATGGACTACAACGGGGGTTAGGTATTATAATCGGTTGCTTATAAAAAAACTGAGAGCGCGTACTGAAATTTCATTTGTCACTATGTATCGGCCACTCGAGCCGATACATGCTGATTTATAAATTTGACAGAGCGTCCACAAAGTGCAGGGGATGTTTGGTCGGGCTCATCGCGGGGGGGGGGGGGGGTTAGGTTAGGTTAGCCCCCTGCAACCCCCCCCCCCCTCCCCCTGCAGCCGTGCGCTGATTGGCCCTAACGGGATTAGTATCGGTTGTTTGGGCTGATTGCTGCGGCCGCCCCTCCCGCCCTCGCCGTCTGACCGTCCTGAATTACGGAGGGAAGAGCTTTTTTTAACCCCCGCTCGAATCGAATAATAAAACAATCTGCAGTTATTGACAACGACGAATGGAGGAATATCGCAAATGTGCGAGTACTGCCCGCCCTATTACACTCTGGACATCGCAATCTGCCGTCGCCGAACTGCGCACTTCGTGAGTTATCAAAGTAGATGATACATTACTACATATAATAACAGTTGCACCTGTAACCGACCTTTTATTTTTGCTATAATCAAACGCCTACCGTAAAAAGGAAGAAAACGAGCGGAGAGATAATACAATAGATAGGTAACCTACCTACACGAATTTACCAGGGAAGGTATGAATTATTTTAAATCCGTTTGATAATTCAATAATGCGAGTATGCATAAATTCTGTATAATTGATTATACGACGTAATTTTCGTACACACAAGAAAAACTTTTATCTTACGTACCTACACGGGTATATATTTTGACTTATTCAGTATGAGATCGCGAATTATAGTAATTTGATTCTGTACGTCCGTGCATAGTACAAATTACGGAAAAAAAAACTTATTATATTTTTATTGATATTTTTTTATGAATTAGCGATATTGAAATAACTCACTCTGAAGACTCGTTGCGTATAATAAATATGTAAGGTTGTGGCGTTTTTTAAAAAAAATTATTATTAAATCATGGTTTATACAAAATCACGAAATGTTTGCATTAAAATTCAGCCGAATTAATTCAACTTTAATTTTTCAAATTTTTCAGTAAAATAAACTAATAACTATATTTTTTTAAGCTGTTAAAAATACTTACCAGGGTAAATTCACTTTCGATCCACTACTGCATCAAGAGTTCATTACTGGTAGGGCCTTGCATGGTGAATCAAAGAAACTGTATGGCAAAAGATTCATTTCTTTTGTGGGGAAAAATATGAATATTTTGTAAACACCTAAGTAATTATATTTATTACACAAATAAGCATTTGTTTATATTATCAAACAGAGTTGGTAATAGCCAATAACAAAATGGACCAATCTACAAATAAAAATCATATACATACGATTGGAAGTCATATAACACAATTTTTATTATTACTTAAGTTTACTATGTACATATTACCCAATAATTAATATATTTTGCAACTAAGTAAATAAATTATTCGTATATTTGTTAAGAGATAATATTAAAAGTAAATATGAGTAGGTCTTGTAATATTAAATACACTGACACTTTATAGTCACTAATGTCCACCTCGGGACTTTCCAGCGCTTCGTAATATTCAATTACAACAGCTTGAACTTGGACTTGGGTACAGGAACACACGAGACCACTTCGTTGTCAACATTTTATAAGACCAATCCGTGCGACAATTATCTGCAGTGTCGGTACATTTCTTACAATCACATTTTTACACAATATACACAGTCCACACTGTTCCCAAATAAAGGCCTCCACACCCGCAGCGGCACAACTTGCGATTATCCAATGTCGTCCTCTTTTGCGTTGTTTACTCAGGCAAAATCACAATAAAAAAAAACACCCAAAATTAATGTCTGATTGCAAATCGGTCGCAAGTTGTGCCGCTGCGGGTGTAGGCGGCTCTGAGTCTTCACACATCCGGCGGATAGAATTTTAAAGCACACTGAACCGTCAGAATATATAAAATGAAATCGTAAATTTATTTCTTCTCTACAAATTAAGTTGGTTAGAATTATAATAGAAAAAAAAAATTTACGCTAACTGATATAATGTATATATTTTTAATATGTTTAATTCGACATCTGTATTGATCATGCTAAGAAAACTACAGTGTTTTAATACAATAACGCTCATGTCCCGAAAGCATAATTAAATTGAACAGTTACGAAAACACCATGCCTAAAAATAATAAATTATTATTATAACACTTTCAATTTTCAATTGATTAGCCAAAAAGTCACTGTTCAATATAACTAGTCTTTCAGAAATTGACAGTAAGTCTTATTTATTATATTGCTATGAATTTGTAAAAATGATAATTATATTAATGTATTTTTTCATTGGTTGATTGATATAATGATTTAATGAACATTAGTAAAAAGCATTGTAGGAGTAAAAAACTAAATGGCGTTTTATTGGGCTTCATTACGTTATCGTGGCTATCATTATAATGGAAGATTTTAAATCCCCACACCTTTAGACTCACTTTCTCATTTTATATATTCGCAAGTGCCCAACACAGGTCGCATTTTCATTATCAATGTATATTATTTCCTTTCACGCCACCTGGGCCGATTGCATTTTTGGGACGGATATTCTTTTAACAGAATTTCTGCGACGCTTTCACCTCAGACGGATTTTTTGGAAAATTATCATTATTATTATTATTATTCAAGTTAAACGCGAAGAACGATGCCGTGCAAAGTTTCCTTCAGCTCAAACAAGCTGCAAATATATTTAATTTGTATTTTTGCACTTTGCTCCGCGGCACGTAGATTAGCAGGAGATATCGTTTTATAAAAATTGTACGTAAAAATAATAAAAAAAATGAATTGTATTTTTAAAGAAACACTTTGAACCATAGAATATATCTTTAGAAAATGATAAAACAGAAGCACACCAAAATATAAGATTTGTACGGCATCAGTGGATAGGTTTGAAAGCTGTATCAATTTAAATCACAATAAAAAAAATACATCTTCAGTACGAGATGTGTTTAAATGATAATCATCTCAAATAAGCCATTTGACCTATGTGCTATCAATATCCTTTCTTGTTGAGGGACAACGCATTTGATTGGTGAAGATCCATTATTATAATAATAAAAGTAACTTTGTATTCTGTCTTCACTTTGAGTTTATTATATTTTTTTGCATCACCAGTTTCGACCGAATAGACTAGGTCATCATCAGATATATAAACAGACATGTTTAGTTATGCATCTGATGATGACCCAGTCCAGGGGTCCCCAACCTTTTTGCACCGAAGTGCACATTCTAGACTGCCAGACGGGCGGCGGGTACCAATTATTTTTCCAAGGTATATTCATAGTTGGACATAATCAATAATACATGTAATGCACAAAAAATATTTTTATGTAAAATAAATAACAGTATAAAAGTATAACGATATGATTATTTTCGCATTTATTTCTCTGTTTAATTACTAAATATATATATTTTTTATATTAACTTAAATGTTTTTTATCGTGGTCGCACAGCGGCGGGCACACGTAAAACGGTCGGTGGGCGCCATGGTGTCCGCGGGCATAGGGTTGGGGACCACTGACCTAGTCTATTTGGTCGAAACAGAATACAAAGTTACTTTTATTATTATAATATCCTTTCTTTTACGAATTGTATGTGAGTGAAGTGTATAAAAAAAAATAACGCATATTTCTAATAATAATCGAAATACGTTATGCAAGCACAAAATATATGCGATGTCGTTTTTTAGTACACATTAATTTAATGCTAGTAATATTTTATTTGAACGAGATGCATGATAAAGTCGTGTATTTTTTTTTAAAATTATTTAGGAATTTGCAGTTTAGCGTAGTCTCTCACCGATCGGGTCGGGTCGGGGAGGTTTCCGGTGCCCGGTCCTTGTGGGCGGGGTGGACTAGCCCGGGGGCTGGGGGCGGTCGGGGGGGCGGGCGAGCAGCGCGAGGGCGGCGGCGTGGCGGCGGGCCTTGAGGCGCAGGTCCGCGATGGACGAGGACTTGCAGCGGGCCAGGGCGGCCAGCCCCAGCGGCGCCCCGAACAGCCCCGCCGCAGCCGCGTACTGGAACACACCGCAACGCCTTCTCAGAGCCACACAGAGATGTTGCCCGCCACAGAATGACGTATTCGATGAACGATGCAATAGTGCTTGTTACTAATATGATTAGGCACATTAGTTTTTAAATTTTTTATATAGGTTTGGTACCTTGCTTGTTATGTACAAGGTTTGTCATCACAATTTGGGGAAACTTTCCAAACTAGTCGATCGAAATTATGCTATACATGGGAGTGACTGAAGCTACACCCCCTGGTTTATCTTCTTTATGGTTCCGATGACACGCTTCAAGAAGCCATCCAACTGTGGGTGTCTCGCCACTGACTTCAGGCCCTCCTGTCGGCATTGGCTCTCCAGTTGGTGTCTCTGAAGACCAAAGACGGGGCATGAACCCACAAGGTGGATCACTGTTTGTGGAGTAATATCATCATTCTGCTGTTCGCCGATGGATATACATGAAAGTGTTATTATTCAAACGTTCGAAAGAGAGTCCACCCAGTGTGCATCCGCGGAGGCATTCGCGAGAGGGGCACATAACAGTTAAACCATTGTTCAATTTGTTGATACGCGTGTGGGGCGCTTAAGATGCGCTTTGCTTCAGCTTTAGTTCTATGACCATCTTGAGCTGCCTATACTTAAAGGTAATTAGTTGGGTTTTGGATGAGAGGTGGGGAGATGTGGGGAGATGTGGGGCGGCTGACCTGTTGTGCGGCGGCCGACAGCACGGCGGGGTCGAAGGGCGAGAAGGCGGCGGGCGGCGGCAGCGAGGGCGGGGGCGGCGGCCCGTGGGCGGGGGGCGCGGGGTAGGCGGGGGCGGCCCGGAGGCGCAGGGCGGGCACGCTCACGTAGGGCGCCGCGCGGCACGGCTCCAGCGGCGTGCCCCCGGGCGCGCCCGACAGCACCAGCCCTGCGGACAGACCACGAGGATCAGCGACGACTATCTCCAATATCAACATGGGGGTCCACGAACTGTAAATGGGGGTCTTCAATAGTGGACCCATTGGCCATGTTGACCACGATATTTTCGACGATATGCACGTTGAGTTTTAACACAACTGAACGACTATATTCAATGTACAGCGTCATTATTTCGGCGCGTTGTTTCAGTTAAAATTGTACTGAATTAATGTTAAGTCGGTTTATAATGTCGGCAATCGGTTTATAAATGTCAAAGATATTCAATGTTTATATACCGACATAAAATATGGCGCACCCTGTATATCGGGTGTCAAAAATATGTTTGAAATTGATGAATTTTATAAAAATTCAATATTAGCAAGGCAGGGGTCTACGAAAAATAGGAAAACTCGACAAGGGGTCGACGGGACAAAATAGTTTGGGAACCTATGACCTAAACCATAGGTTCCCAACGGGGGCGGTACCGCCCTCCAGTGGGCGCTGGAGCTTTTCAAGGGGGCGGTGGCGGGTCCAAGAGAAAATGGGGGGCGTTTTGAAATACCTCTATGGTATTTTTATAATTTACATCATATACAAAATCATAACATAGAATATAACATTTGTATCAATGAAGCAACAAAAATAACGATAAAAAATAAAATAACATGATATAACGCTCTCAGTAAACAATAATAAAGAAAAACAAATATAAACATTTGTTTATAACAGAGAGAGAGAGAACTAATTTTTAATTTGTGATTGTTAATAAATAATATACAGAAATAAAATTGGTATAACTATAACTGTTATGTCAAAGGGGGCGTTGGAATTTATTTTTCTTGTCAATGGGGGTCAATAAAAGGTTGAGAACCTATAACCTAAACAATCCGAGACCGACCTCCAAATTCTATAAGACTTCTACACCTGTCGGTACAAGACATGCGACCGACTTGCAATCAGCACACCTGTATAATATTTTGGGTGATTTTATTTTTACGGTTTTGCCTATGCAAACAACGCATATTAGGGTAATTGCAAGTCGTGTAGAGGGCTTTAGCATTATATTATTACAAACTTCATATCAAAAGGTTGAATTTGAGTTAAAGCAAATACAAAATAATATCTTGTTGAGGGACAAGGCATTTGTTTGGTGTGCAGAACTCTTTTGGTTGAAACTAGTCATGCATAAATGTTAAAGTAAACTCAACGTGAAGACATTATAAAAAGTTATTTCAAATCATTAATACAAAATAACATTTTTGATTTTGAGACATGTACATATTAAACTACTACACACGCTGCGACACAACCGGACAGTCGATAGTAATTAGCAAATCGTACCATATTTTGCGTTATTTAAATAGGCGAAACTATAAAAAATACTCAAAATAAACGGACGCTACTAGCTAATTGCAAATCGGTTGCGTAGACGGCTTTAAATAATATATATATTTTTTAAGTTTTTTGAATTCGATTTTCATACCCTCACTTTATAGATCGGATGACGGATGTATTGGCATTGTAAAGTATATTTAAATTATAATAAACCAGGACAAAAAAAAAAACAGTCGTCCGGTCATGACTCTAATGTCTTTAAAAAAATATATATTAACCGTCGGGTTAGTGTAAAAATATACTATTGTATATAATAATTGACGAACAATTGAATTCCTCGCAAGATTTACTTACACATAGTCATAAATGATCTCTTGCTTGATAGAAAAGAAAAATCCTCTTTGGTCTAGGTTTTGTGTAAAACAACGCAAATGCCGGAGGCATATCAACCTGGACACAGGCTCGAATGCCTTTGAATAATTGCTATTGCTGCCCTAATTGTTTTTGTTTTAACTAACTAACGTAAATCGTGTGGTGAATTTCATAGTGTTTTTAAAACAATTTTTAAAATTATCCAGAAATCAAACATAATGTCAGCATAAGGGTTTTATTTTTCTAACATCTGAAAAGATAGCAAAATAGTCAAAGTAAATATAAAAAAAAAAAAAAAACAACGAACGACTTTCAGCAGCGCGGCGCTGCGATTTGAAAAACCGTGTCAACACGACAAAGGGGTTGTTTTCACCCTTGCGCATTGAGAGTCATTTGTTGGAGAGCGCTTCACTAATTTCAACGTCCAATAAAAAGTTTAAACCGAGGCGGGGAGTCCCCGGGGAGCCCCCGGGGAGGGAGTCCCCGCGGCAGATGTCGCGCCACTTGTCGGACACAACAACCTGTGAAGTGATTTTAGAGTCAGATGTAATATTTCTTTTATAAATTAAGGGTTATTAGATATGTTCGTGGATTTTGGCAGCCGTTGTTTTGAGTCGATACGGTTTCTTTGGTATTGCTCTGCTTGAGGTTTTGATTCTTTCGACACTTCGGCCCCCTTGCTGGGACTATCTTCCGGAATCATCCCAGGCCGTATCAAATAAAAATTATTATAATGTGATACAATAACATTTTCATTTTTGAAGTAGGTATACTAGTTTTGTAGCATTGTGCTAACGTATAATAACGGGTATCTACGTTCAGGAATACACTCCGTGAGTATTAATATATCTAAAGAAATTATATAATTTCTTGAGGTTAGTCGAAACCTGCGAACATATTTATTGTTTCCAAGCATTGCCCACCTTGGCCGAATAAGTTTGCGAATATTTATTGAACTTATAACTATTATAAAAAAAAAATAGATTGTCCTTTCTTGCCGTCTCAAATGTGGCACCGTGTGCCCGAAACATATCGCGATTACTGGAAGTTTGTAAGTGTTGTCTAACCTTTATGCAGTAGGTGGTCATACGATGATAGAACCACCTTCGTCCACCCCTGATCTCCCAGGGAGCAGACGTAACCATCACCTACAACCAACCAAAACACAACACAAGGTCAGCTCCATTATCTCAAGGTTACCAACAAAAAAAAAAATATTATGTGCAAACTTGGAAAAAAGTTATATATTAAATATATAATATATTTATAAATATATAAAGCAACGCTTAAAAAATGTTGAGTGAGGTATAAAAATTTCGATAAAGTAATTTTAATTGAGCTAAATAAAAATAGTATTTTTTTATACATTTGTTTGGACAAGTTTCTTTTTATAAACAATACAATACTTTGAAAAGCCAAACGAAGAGTCGTTATTGAAATTTTCGGAGCGAATTTATAAAAGTATTTACTAAAAACACACGTGAACCCATGCTTGGATTTAAATTACAAAAAAAAAAAAAAAACTATTTGTATATAATGATAATTTTTGTGTCCTTTATGGCCTATGCGGTACATGAACTAAATCTTTCTGTACAGACAATAAAATTTATCAAAATTTGCTTGTTTTCAAAAATATATATTTTTGTTTTCTCTTAGTGATTTAAATAAATTAAAAAAAAAAAAATATATATATATATATGTCAAGTGTCGCGAAATTTTTGGAAAATCAAACAGTACAATCAATGAGATATAAGAAAAATCAAGCCGCCGTAATTCCTCGCATGATGTTATTAGAGGGACGCAAGTGATATGAAAAACAATGTAATCCCCTGCAGCCGGGGTCCCCTGGGGGGAGGGTGATTTGTCGCGGCGGCCGCGCTAATCTGTTTAGTGGTGGGGGGGTAAAAAGGGGGTGGGGGGGGCAAAAGGGGGTGGGGGTGGAAATCCCCCCCCCCCTGAACCCCCGCGCCCCCTACGCCGTTTTTAAAGCACCGCTCTACGAGTGAGGCTTTGCACGGTGGGCCTCACCAAATATCTGATTCACGAAGCATTACATAGTGAACATTTTGATATAATGTTTATAAGCTGTAAAATCCGCTCTGGGTGACGTCACATACTCAAAACTATAGCCCGAAAAGTTTTTCCCCATTAAATAAAAAAAAAAAAAAAAAAAACAAGCAATACTCCCGAGGCGGGTTTTGCAATTCGACGGTGCAACGAAACTCAAGCTTTTGTACATTGTTTGATTCACAAACTATAAGCATTACTTTCTAGTTTTGATTTATTTCATATACTTAAATGTCGTATAAACTTTACAATTTTATAAAAAAATATTTACACAGTATTGAAAACTTTTTAATTTGCACTCGAGTTCATAGTTTTTAAATACAGTAATACCCCGCTTTACGCGAGGGAAACGTTCCGGAAAAAATCGCGTTATGTGAAATTCGCGTATATCGGGGTTTACGATTAAACATGCATACACTGTCAAAACTTAATACAAAAAAATTACGAATCATTTGAATCAATCACTTTATGCAGTATTACATGTTATTTTTACTGAAAAATACATCTATTGTCTTTTGGGTAGCGTTTCTTTTACGTTCTTGTAAAATACGTTCATAACACCCAACGCTGTTTTTAATTGTTAAGAGAAGTCAATGACTGCATTATGCTACATACACATTCTTAAAATAAGAAATTCGCGCAATGCGAGGCATTTTAACGCAAAATTTGAAATTCGCGTTATAGCGAAACCGCGCATAACGGGGTCGCGTAAAGCGGGGTATTACTTTAAAAAGCAGCATAAAAATATTGAATCAATTTTCACACACTGATTGTGTTTTGTAAAGATTTGCAACGAAAGGTATCATTCATACATATATATATATATATATTTTAATACCAATCAAATGAGCCATCTAATAGAAAATTAAAGCGAGACAATCAAATTTCAATCTCTTATTTTATCGTAAATGGCAACATTACCCGCCCAGCGCAAAAAAGCCGCCGGCCCGGCCCCCCCGGCGCCCCCCCCAGGCCGGCGCACTCGCTTATTTGATTAACTCGGGTTGTTTAATTCCCCGGCGCTATTTTTTAGCTCCCCTTATTATTTTGCTCCACATTTATTTATGTTTATTCGGGAAGTCTCGGACTTGACTTGTGGGCGCCGCGGACGTGACGCCGCGCCGGCCGCTTTTTTTTTTTTACTCCCCCCGGGCACGTCGCGGCTCGGCTTTGTTGATTTGCCCTTACCCTATATATAAATATATATATTTTTATATTTATATATATATAAATATAATATATTTCTAGTGCTTAAGATCATATCCCTCATTTTAGCCTAACACTTTGCGTTGCTGAAACATATATACATACATACATACATACATACATACATGCATGCATCACTGCATACATACATAGATACGTCAAAAATAACAGCAGATTACTAAAATTCAAAATTTTTGAAATAAAATTAAAACGTATGAGGTCTGTCGCAATCATGAAACGCATGCAGGGGATATATCTTGCATGATGCGGAGCGGTCAAGGGACCGCTGCGGAGCTCGGTCGCGGGCCACTTTCTGATGATGCGAAAGTGGCCGCACCGGAGGGCCCCCATGATCACCTGTCCCGGCCCTCGCTAACGGCCCCCTGGGGGAATTATTTGATTTGATTGCGCCCCTCCGGGCCCTGTCCCCCCCCCCCCGCCCCCCGCCCCAGCCCTCGCCCCCGCGCCCTCGTCCTCTGACCCCCGAGCTTTTTTACCCCGGCTCGGGATAATCACTGCAGAGAGTAACGCTTTATTTTCCTGGGGTGTCTCGTGTTAGGGTACAAGAAAATAAAACATATTACGCGAAAAAAAATGCATAGTTTAAAAATGTTGTTATGTATAAAGCGTTGGCGAGGTATTGCCTATTTACCGTAAAACAGCTAGGAAGCTTGCGAGTCGATTATCGGTTTTTTTGTGACGTGAGTAGAATAAATATTTCATAAAGATGATTGCTTGTAAAAGGAATTATATAACCGATATTAGAATATTATGCAAAACCTCACTCGCGACATGCATAGTGCATGTAAAAATAATCCGTTTTATAAAAAAAGAAGACTGAGTAGCATCACGATAAAATTGTTAAGAATATGTTCTCAAATAATCAATAAAAAAATAGTTTACGTACTCTGGTGTAAAGAAATGGTTCCGTTTATTCATATAAATATTGACAGTCATTAAATAATAAAAAAAAAACCATTTTTTCAGAGTGAAAAAGAAAACGCACCTGCCTTAGGTTGGGGAATTTAAAAGAGGATAACATTTTCATTTTTCAATTTGATAAAAATCAAGGTGTCGGCGCGGCGGCAGGGGCGGGGCGAGGCGGGGGCATGTATTATTCAGCCGCGTGAGTTATGGCCGAATTAAAAAACTGTTAGACCCTCTCCCGGCCGTCCCCGACGCCGCCACTGGCAGCGCATAAAGCATTTTCTTTCTGCTAGGAGAGCGCTTCCTGAGCACGCCACTGACTGGATCTCGCACATTTATTGTCTACAAAATGTATTTTGTAATAATGGTGTATTCACTGAAAATATTAAATAAACCTTAGAAATACTACAACAACTCCATGCCAGAGATTTTTGACTATTATTTCTGACTTACTAGTGGCAGAGGATTCGAGAGGGAATAGAATTAACGATTCCTTATTTCACACAATTTTTTTAAAGTCAAACACATGTTTAACACTCTAAAGATATATTTCACTGCTATTTATTTTTTTCAGTAAAAATACCATAAAATAAGTTTATAAGAAAATAGTCTTGCCTTTATGCATTTGGCTTTCGTGTTTTCGGCACTTCGCTCTTCGGTTTTGAAACCAAACCTGAAAATAAAACAAAAAAAATCAATTATATGTAAATAATACATTGATCGAAAAATTACTGCAACAATATTGAAAAAAAATATGTGAATAAACATTATTAGATTTTTAATTTTGTTGTAATAAGATTAGAAAACTTCTTACGCGATTTGGAAGGACGCCAAGCTGTTAGTAAGAAATTACCAACTGTCACTTTTCACTGCTTTTCAAAGACAATGAGAACAAAATTTTGACCATAAACTACAAAAGAAAAATTAACAAACAAATATATTTTTTAAATTTAATATGGTCGATACAAACGCATTATTGATTTCCGATTAGCAGGGGTGTATTTGGTTATCTCGCGGGGAATGCTCGTGCTTTTGTATGTATTGGAAGTAAACGACGGTAAAGTGAATTAGTTGATTACGAGCGAGTGCAGCGGAGACGGCCATTTACGTACAAGTGACAACATTCTGCTAGAGTGGCGCGGCGTAACTGCCCCCTCGTGCTATTTGCAAGGGGTGAAAAAAAAAATATAATAATTTTTTTATTAATTAAAAAAACATTTAAATTGTATATAAATTTATTCACATTACCAAATTTAACCCATGTATTATATAAAAAAAAAAAATGTTATAATTTTTTTCGAACGTAAAAAAGGTTGCATACGGACTGGTAAACTTTTTAAAAGTTGAAGCTACACTTTAACGGCCGTAGATTCAATAATAGGTGCATAATAGCTCCAACGAGCGTGGGTTTAGTTTTTACAAACTGCAATCACATTTAAATAAAAAAGCAGTTCAGAAAACTTAGACATGGGCGTGTAAGAAGACTGCTCGACCCTCACGTGCGTCCAACGACAAGAGGACGCTAACGCGGTGTTATTGCCCATAAAGGGGAGGGGGTCGGGGGGTCATGCCAGGGTTAAATCCCGTTTATCTCACACTTAGCCTTACAGCGGGCACTACTTATCCGAATTGATTCCTTTATTCGCCGCTCATTGGGGCCCATCTTGCTCGCAGTCGCGTCGTGTAGTTTTTATCCATTGCGTTTAGGCTTTTTAAAATTTACTATTTTTTTATAGACATTGAATTTAATCACACCGATGTTCACAAGTGCCACACTAGTGCATTTCATTTGCAAGTCATTTAAAACGTTGCTTTTTGAGAGTATGATAATCAGTGCTCAATTCTATTGATGAATTAAAATTTGCATTTACGAGTAGTTACTAAATCAAAGGGTATATTTTCTATTGGACAGAAACTTTCACAAAGCACGTCGTGTATCATGAGGCTATTTCCTGACCAGCTAGTCGCCACTTGGCAGCCTTCCAGCTCCTGTCGGTCTCCCTATAACTTTGAAATAATATTGCCATGTAAATGCTTATTTACAAAGAAAAGCGATTGTTTTTGGTCGCACAAAATTGTATCCTATTTATTGCAGCATTTGTATGTCCTTATATAATTTACGTTATGTAAATCTTTATTTCAACTGCTGGAAATAATTCTGAAAATAAACGCACGTCGGTGATTTAACCTTTACAAGCCACATGTCATTTATATTGGAATTTAATAATATTTTTTTTTATTTTGGTATCATTAGTTATAGTATATGTGCAATAAGCATAGTTCTTTTTGTAAGATGCTTTGTTAAGATTTATACATAGGCACAACATGAATAAATAATTCTTATAAATCTTCATGTGTTGTAGTCCGCCGCGGATTGGGCTGCACAGAGGCGGCCTCTAAATTTACGGCAATTTATTGCCCAGCCCTGCCCCGGGCCTGGCGCGTCTAATCTCATTCCTCGGAGAGCCGATGCGGCCCTGGCTTATTCCCAGCACATGCAGATTATGTAAGTGGATATATAATACTTTATTTGTAAAATCTTATACACGAAACATCCAGTGGTCTACTGATTACCATATTTGTTTACCAAACACTGCGAGCGAACTCGATTCGATTTTTTTTTCATAAAACATATATTATACATATATACAGGTGCGCCATATTTTATGTCGGTGTGTGAATAATAAATAACTTTTAAAAAATGCAATTGATTTCTAAATACAAGGTATTTTTATTTAATTTGATTCTTAACAATTTATTTGAATTGATTTTTGAATACAACATTTTTCAGGTGGCCGCCTTTATTGACCAAAGCAAAATGTGGCCTTTTTCGCGTGTGGCGTTTTCCATCACTTTTTAGAGCATCTCGGGCGGTATAGCGATGGTTTCGGGACGAATGTTTGCCTGTATATAAATAAATATTATATTTATAAAATAATCCACGTGTTATTAATTCCGCAAAAACATTTGAGTATGTACTACATTGATCACGATAAAAGTAAGTAAGCCACCCGTTACATTTATTGGCAACGCGGATTTAATATTGTTGACGTCGGAATGGTTTTAATATTACAGGCGCATAAAGCAGCGTTTTATCGCAGTTAATTTAATATCAATGTGTGCGATTGAAAATGTTGACATTTGTCGGACTAACGATATGGGGGGATTAGGTGAGCTGGATGAAGGTCCCGCAGTTGTCGGCGCGGCGGGCACCTCTTATGTAATTGAAAGGGGGAATCACACCGAGTTGCTGTTTAACATTTATATCAACTACACGATGAATGCCCGAACGGCTTATTTTTATTGCGCAATAAAATTATTTTATAGTTTACATTTATGTACGCTGTTCGATTGAGATTTGCTACATAACAATACTTATTGAGGCGGAAAATGATGTGGCAGAAGAGCTATATTTTTATAATTGATTTAAGAGTTAAAAAAATGGCTTTGCGATTTGAACAAGATGTTATTTTTATTATATTAAAAAAAAAAATCTACTATAATTATAATTGATTTTAAAGCGTCAACCAGAAAAAAATTAGGCATACACAAACTGAGGTCTCTTTTGATCAGTCCATGAAATGTATTTATTTTTGATATTGATAACCAGAAAGAGACTGGGTGTCTTTTTTGGACCACAAAAACATGAATATTTTTACACATGACAAAAGAAATTCCTTTAAAAACGACAAGTGAGTATAAACACTGTAAAAATATATTTTTTTTCACCTGTTGTTTTCATTAATGATTCATAGATAACAAAAAAAAGTTGCAATGTGTGCTGATTCAGTCGAATTATATTTCAATCAGAATCGTTTTATGTTATATTTTGTAAATCTAGAAAAAACGAGGATGACGTCACAGCGAATGGCTGCAATATATTTTAATAAATGACAATTTACAGTGCCCCTCTGCAGTTTCCGAATAAGTGCCGTTTTTGCAGTAAAAGCCCGACTGCAAGTCACGCAATAAATAAACTGCACCGCCGCTGGAACTGCCATTGATGTTACTCAATGCGGGGGTGGCAAATGAATGATAGTGGCTTTAATTAACATAGAATAATATTATGGAAATCATCAAGCTTATACCATATGAGTAGTTTGTATGTTACATAGACAGTAGATTTAATTTTAAAAAGTAAAAAAACTTCAGTAAAAAAAAATTTCTCTAATACATTAATTAATATTAAAATGTGATACATATTTTTTAAAATTAATTTTTAAAAATTCTGTGTATGGGGCATTACCTGGACGCGGGCTTCGCTGAGCCCCAGTCGCTGGCTGAGCTCCTCCCGCATGAAGGCGTCAGGGTAGTGCGTCTCGTCGAAGAGCCTCTCCAGCTCCCCCAGCTGCTCCAGGGTGAAGTTGGTGCGCGACCGTCGCTGCTTGGCGCTGCTGCCCTTCCCTCCGCCGCCTTCTCCTATTCGTTGCCAATCAAAACAACAACGAACTTATTATTACGTGCTTTTGTATGATCGCACTTGATCAAATATTTCATCTTCATCAAGTGCATCCCCTCAGAGGATGTTGGCGACCATTTCACTCATGCTGAGCTAGAAACAATGTAGTGGGTCCCCGAATCCTTCTACACCGCAGTTTTATATTGAAAGGAAGAATCTGCGTATTGCTGCTGCCCAATAGCATTATTATATAATCCTTACCTTACAAAGCTCTGGTGTACTTATACTTCTAAGAGATAGTAAATCCTTAATTGAGGAGATCCTTTTCAAAAGGTTTTTGAGCTGCCTACACACGCTCTGATATAACCCAACGCAAGCTGCGTTAAATGCGTTATTTTGTCGCAGATTTTATGATACAATTAAACGTTTTTATATAGCTTCAAAAAAAGCAACTTTTGTTGTTACTAAGCGCCCTGGCATCAAAGCTCTAACAACGCCGCTGTTAACCGTGCGAGCCCATACAACAGCCATATTTTTTTTATACGGCCTGGGGTTCAAGCAACAATGATGCCGTAGCCAACTACGTGAACTCATGAGAGTAAAAAAAAACAATAATCTGTTATATTCGCGGGTTGTAGCGCCGAAGCCCTCCGCCGGCAATCATGGCCATAATCCACTTTGCAGCGGCGCGGCGTCGAGTGAGATTTATGGCAGAGGCGGCGCACATTTTTGAATAATCTGCCGGAGGGCGCCGCTCGTGACTAATGGAGGGCGGTTGAAGAGCTGAAGGTTCTTATTCATCAGCGTGAGCCAGCTGAAGGAGGATCCGTCTTACTCCCCCGCGGGACTGCCTCGGAGACGGTCACAAAAGCTAAAAAATCAATCTCACGCGGCACCCGCAGCAATCGGTTGCATCGCCCGGGATCAAAGTTCATAGCAACTTTTTTATTTTGTGTTTTCACATAAAGTAAACTTTGAGTAAACCATACATATTCAATAAAAATATTATTTACTTTTATGTTTGTGAATAATATATTAACTCAGATATTATTGTAACATATCAACTATGGCAGCCTGTGAATCGATACTATGTTTTTTTAAATATGTGTCGGATACTAATATAGTACAAACTAAGAAGTAATTTTTTGGGGTAACAGGACGCGTAATATATAAAGCTGTTTTTAAAGAATTCTCTTTTCTGGATTGCTGAAACATTAATCAGTCAATGACGCGACATAATACCCAAGATGTTAAGTCCAAAAATGAACTAGATTTTTTAGAGTACACCCAATAAAATATTTATGTACATACTTATGTATTACTTTAATATATTTCAACTACATGGCATTAATTTTGTAGACATCATCATCTATGACAGTAGATGGTGTGTGACAATACAATTAATGCTTAAAATATAACAGTTTTTTTTAAAATATCTAAGTTAATATTTAATTCACCAGCGTACATAATTTTTAGATAGTAATACGAACGCTCTATTAGTACAGGAAAAACTTAGTAGTTGTGTCT
Organism: Atopsyche davidsoni; assembly: GCA_022113835.1. Classification (NCBI taxonomy): domain Eukaryota; kingdom Metazoa; phylum Arthropoda; class Insecta; order Trichoptera; family Hydrobiosidae; genus Atopsyche; species Atopsyche davidsoni. The sequence goes on along the minus strand of JAILWY010000009.1, from coordinate 15,917,100 downwards.
TAAAAGGCTTGCACGGAGCCCACACCGGAAGTATCGGTTGTCTCTATTCTGGATTTCCGCTTCCTTACACGCTTATTTACATCCGGCCAGGAAGTGGAGTTAACTGATAAAATACTCCTGGTTATTTTGAAATCTTTACCTTGAATAAAATTAAAATAGTTATATGTGCACATAGCTAAATAAAAATATTGCTATTCCCGCTTGATAAAAATATACAGTGGAAAGATTTTTCAAATGTTTATCTTCGGGTATCGATACGATGGACGTTAAATGCAATGGATGTTGATATGAATCCATTTAAATAATATAACTAACATAAATATATAAAAAAGCACTGAAATATTGCTTGCAGGTTTTATTTATTATTTTTATTTTCTATTACCATTTTCCTGTAACATTTATTATGTATCTATTTGCTTCAGTTTTAGAGGCATCAATATATACAGTAATACTTATATCTTCTTTATCAGGTACCTCTCCTCAGTGGTTGCCGACCATTTCACTGAGCATACACTCATGCTGAACCAGTGTTCATGGTTTTCTAAGGGGAAAATAGTGTAGTGGGTCCCCGCGTCCTTCCACACAGAGCAGAATATTTATACAGGGTGTCCAAAAAGAGTATCAGGTGAATGTGAATAGTGACCGTTATTGCGATATGCTGCGAAATTTTTTGAGCCCAGAGTTGCAGGAGTTTTAAGGTTTCAACTCAAGAACGTGGTTCCAACAACACTTGCCATACCCAATCAATCAATTGAAGCTGCTAACGAATTATTCCCAAATAAGTTCATTTCACGTAGAGGTAACATCAACTGCCCCGACCTTAGCCCTCTTGACTATTTCGTATGGGGAGACCTTAAAAGTAGGGTTTATGAGAATAATCCGACGAACCTAACGGAATTGAAACAAAACACCAACAATCTTCGTTCCAGATTAGAAGAGTGCCAGCAGCGTAGCGGTCACCATTTGGATAACATCATCTTTTTGAAATAATTTGAAATAATAATTCCATTTTGTATTCTTATAATCAACAATAAAAATAATACTTGATTACCAGTAGTTTTTATTTTACTGAACCAACAAATACCCGACACTCTCTTTGGACACCACGATTTTAAATATTTCAGTAGACGCACGCTGTTCAAAATAATACTTTGCCCCTAGGCTTTATTTTTTGTTTTGTAGTAAAATATACATTTTACTGTTTTCTCGATTTGCAGCAGCAGACGCGGGCAAGGCTATCGGAAATCGTGCAAAATTATTGATTGCACGGAAACGTTGAAAAAAAGCCGGCGGCGGAAAATGAAACAGGAGCGCCCTGAATTCGGAAGCGTGCGAAAACAACGTCATGCATTTGTTTCCCATCGCATCGATCCCCTCCCCCGCCCCTCTCCCCCCTCTCCCCCCCACCCCCCACTCCCGCCCCGTGTTATTTCATAAAGCGGCCGAGTTATTTATTTGATTACCGTCTGCGCCGCCGTCTGCGAGAGCCGCTCCGGGGTCTCCGCGTCCCTCTCGCACCCGCGCGGGCCGCCGGCCGTGCGAGGGAGACGCCGACGGCCCCGGGGACCCATCCGGCATGATTTAAATTGCAAAAATGGGCGTTTTTATGTTTTTATCCAATTTAATCCGTGCGGATGTCGGGTGACCAGGTGTTGGTTTCTTTTTGTCTTTCGCTTTTGTGGCGGGACAGGAAAAAATGTAATTTTTCTTTAACGCCTTCATTCTGGCTTGGTCGCGTGTGTCACCATGGGGTTAGGTTAGGGGTGGGGGAGGTGGGGAGATTGCTTTTGGCCTTTCTTAGTAGAGGCAATCTTCTAGATCAGTCATGTCAAAGATACGGCCCGCGATTGCAATGTGGCACAGAAAGAAGAATCATGTTTTTTAGAGCTTTTAGACTTATTTTATTTTTACACATATTAAATTTAATATATGGCCCTTCGCAAAATTGAGTTTGACACCTCTGTTCTAGATTGTATTCTGGAAGGTGGCTAATCGAAGGGTTTGGGACAAGGGATGTTGATATTTGGAAGGAGTGGGCGAGGTCGACGATTACCTCGTGGATCGTCTTGGTCCAGGTGTTGGTGTCACACTGAGAATTTTTCGCGTCTGTTGCGATTTCTGCTGTTTTACCTCGATGGGACTGGAATTCGACTGGAAAACTGTGTGATAACTTTTATCATAAATTATTACACAGTAAAACCTCGATATAACGAAACACTATTTAACGGATAAAAAATCCGGTCAAATAGCAATTAGTAGGATTACCGAAAGCAAGCGCGTCGATATCAAAACAGCAACGAGTGTCCGAAGACAATTAAATACAATTTTGTTTGTGTTCTGTATTTTTTATTTATGTGTGAATACATACAGTGTATTTTCAAAAAAATGTTTTTTAACCTATCGGGTTTAACGGACACCCCCTCTCTCCAATCGGCTCGTTATATCGAGGTTTTACTGTACTGTAAATACGATTCGTTGTTAATAAAATTTAAATATAGCGCATAATAAATTCTCTTATCAAAAGATAGAACTGTACAAAGTTCAAGCAAAATGTAAAAAAATACAATGAATATAATTAGTGCTTTTGACAATACGTATTTTTGTGTAATATGAAAAAATCAAATGCACGCTTGTTTAATTTTATTATTGTTTTTTTAAAGTTGAGCTGAACTTTGTAAGAAAAATGATGATAAACATATAGCAAATACCTTTGGACGTCAAATTATAGTTTAATATATTTATGATAAGAAAGTATATTACTATTTTGATTTTTAACCTCACACCATAGTTATAAAATAATCTAAGCATAACACCATTCTTTCTGTTACTTTGGTCGTTTTCATACTTTTATTTCACGTTAATTACAAATAAGTCGCTTACACTTGTGGAGCAAAGATATTTATAAATGTAGCGTATTTAACTGCTAAAAATATTTGAACATTAATAAACCTGGAAATTTGTTTTTGATAATGAAGTGATCTTTTTAGATGAACCGAAGGGGTGGAAATCACTCAAATAAAAATAATAGTTTTTCCCGCAGTTTCACGTCCCGCGTCGGCGGTTCGCGTGGTCACCCGAGCAGTCTGCCGGCAGCTACACCCCCTCCTTGTTTGTTCTCTTTATTAATTTACAGTATCGGAAAATTTCAGCGCAAGATGGTCATCACTTCTCGAGCACATTTGCGTGGAACATTTATGCGCCTTGAAATGCCCCGGCGTATTACACATTCAGTATTAATCGAGGAGGGAGATTCAAAGCTGTGGAGAAATCCAAACGCTACCCGTGTTATGTAGTCATTTGCTAAACCAGGTTTACGTAAAACATGACTTAGTGAGCTATAGAATGCTTTTTAACCTTTCCAAACGTAACTTAGTGATATCATAGTCTGTTTTTATTATGCGTACGCCTGAGCAGTCATAAAATAACGGGGTTTGACAAGTCAATTGCGACATTAAAATTTAGTTTTTCTAGATGCGCATTGTGGTAAATTTATCAGTTTTACAAATCTGAAATATATCCAGATGCGAACTAATGATACAGGTAGTTTCTTAATTCCTCTCGTAATTCATTTGCATCTCCTGATTGATTATCTATTAAAATAAAATTATGATCCGTCGAACACTAAGCGACTGTATCACACTGCTCTTTAAGAACAGATTTCCAATTTTCATAATATAGATATAAAAAACTGACTCTTTGCCCTGAATATTTTGTTTTATATAATACGTTTAGATTCGAACACACGACTCTGTGGCTGGCAAGCAAGCGTGCTTACCACTGGACTATTCGGGGTTTTATTACCGAATTGAATGTAGTGTCAAAAGTCGGGGAGAAATAGAAATAAAAAATGTTTAATAATATTAAATATGAAATAAATAATTTTTTGTCTAAAATTGAAAAAAAAAAAATTAATTAAATACTTGAAACAATGTCAGGCCTACGAGCCACGAGGGAGCGAAACAGAACTATTCCGGTGTCGCTGTTTCTCTTTCGTCAGCATCCCTTGGCGGCGGATATTTGTATCTTCATTACCGTAATGGAATTAAATTAATCTGGGGGGAGAGGGGGTGCCACTGCCACCCTCCCACCCTCCACCTTGGGGGGTATCGTTCCACTGATTTAACTACATCTTAAGTGAATTTATAAACTGGCTGTTGGAAATTAATGTTAACATTGAGGTCGCCGCTTTATCTTCATTGGACGATTGGTAATTGTACGCCTGCTGCGAATGTATCGAACTTGTTTTTATGGGTGATTTTACGAACGCGGTTTTATTTATATGAATATGAATTATATGAATATGAATATGAATTATGAATTTACTTTATCTATTTATGAATGATTACTTTTTGGGGACCCACTACACAATATTCCCCTTAGAAAACCATGAACACTGGCTCAGTGCTCAGTGAAATGGTCGCCAACCTCCTCTGAGGAGAGGCACTTGATGAAGAAGAATATTTTACCTATTAGCGTTATATATTTTCGATATGCTTTAATCAGATACCAGAAAAAATTGATTTTATTAAAATCGCTGACTTAATATTGAAATATATATAAATTTATATAAAGTCATTTTCATTGAAAGCGCATAACAATTTACAACTATTCACGGAATTTAAATGCATCCGATTTTTATTCACTATAAATTTAACCAACTTGCAAATGATATTTATTGCACTTTATTTATATTTAAAATATACATATTTTTAAATGCAAAAGCAATGTAAAATAAATTTTATATAATAACTCATAGAAAAACAACGCATTCAGGATGAAATCGCTAAAATGATGTGCAGTCCTAACAAGCAATAAAATAATAACAAAACTCTTTTGTTGTAGAAACTCTCGTTTACATATTTCTTAAAAAATTATTATATATAACGTATATTTGACGAGACAGATTTTTATTTAATATAATACAAGTACAAACGAAAAAATCATTATTCATCGTTCCCTGAAAACGTTTTTAGTCCGAAAACCGTGACGCGGCATAGCATCCTAGAACAGATTGTAAGCACGGTCGCTAAAACCTGTGAACACAAACTATCATTGAATAGCATCTCTGTCTGCCGCAGATCCTGGGGTCGTTGGAGAGAAGCCTCCCCTTCCAGGACGACCCCCCGGGGACCCGCCCCGTCACACCTTGAATCACTTACTTGACAATTTACAAATTAAACAGGGGGCCTTGCTTTATTGCCCCCCTCGACCCCTCGCCCAAGGAGTTCATTCTCGTTGATGTAGGGTTATTTTTTTCATCTTACAGTACTTGCTTTCAAGCATCATGTATATTCTTAATTAAATTTAGGAGTATTTGAAAAATATTATTAATTTTATTATTTCACTTGTGTTCATGTCTCACCAAGGGCGTTGTAATCAGCAGTTGTGAAATTAGTTTTATTTTTTTATTAAACGTCAATCAGATGCGTATTCATTACCCATTGCGGGTTTATTATATTATTACCAATATGATTAGGCACATTAGTTCATATATAGAAGATGATTTAAAGAAACTCTCAGAAAAATATCACCGTTGATTCATATGTAGAGTATGATTGTTAAAAGTTCTCGATAAACGGAAGTGATTCGTTAGTACAAGGGTTAGTACACCGGTCATGTATGCCAGGGGATGTGGGTTCATATCCCACACAAATCACGATGATATTTTTCTGAGAGTTTCTTTAAATCATCTTCTATATATGGTATGAACTAATGTGTCTAATCATATTAGTAATTAGTAATTTTCTCAATAACAATATCGCATTTATCTTTGTAACAGTTTTATCTCTCAATGATATGTATAAATAAACAAGAAATCTTTCAACCAAGAAAATACTTGTATAGCATTCTATTACACTCCTTTTTAATCAGAAATATATTTATTTTACATCTATTTTTTATTTCTATGGTTCGTGTACGATGGTGTCAATTTTATCTTTTTACACTAGTATAAGTTCCAAATGACAGATTTCTTATTTGGATCGTTATTTAGTTAAAGCTTATTTAAGAGTGTGTTTAGAGTAATATTTACTAGTTTATTTTCCATTCATTATTATAAAAAAAGCAAAAGGTTATATTTTAATATGTACTGTGAAGTGAATGAGATTGCTCAATTTGCAACAAAAAATCTAAGAAGAGATTAACACCAATTAATCCAATTATAACACATATATTTGAGTTCATTAAACGCATCTGGGTAACTTAAAAATATTTATTAAATTTGTTAAACATTTTACAAATAGTTCTTTTTTATATCTGTTTTTTACCACTGAAAAAATATATGGCACTTAATTTAAGAAACACTTTCGTTAAATAACATGTTGTTTAGTAAAATTTCATATAAAATATTAAAATCTGCAAACACTGATGAGTACCAATAAAATTTCTAAGAATGTTGTATTTATTCTGTATACGTTTTCACAGAACAGTAAAAAATAAAAACCAATTAAATTACGTTTAATTTTTGTAAGATTTAGCTGATTATTCTGTTGGTATATTTATTTTTAAAACACAATCTTCTTTATTTAATTACTCGAAAGGAATAATGAAATCACTTCTTTAATTAAGCAAAATGTAATCCTTCTTGAGATTCAATACAGCGGAGGAGAACCCTTCAGCGCCGGGCGAGCTCTCTCGGCTCAGGTGAGCGAGGGTTGAAGGGCGCGCAGGGTTAAAAAAAAAATACCTGCTATGCTATTGTATATAAAGTATTGACTCAAAACAGCTTGATTTTGAAATGTAACATTTTGAAATGCAAAAATTGAGACTATATACATATCTAATATACATTTTGCCTCCACGTTTTGATGTTATGAATAATAGATTTTTTGGAAATGGCAATTCGGATTTTTGTTCATTAATAACTTACAATAATAATAATAACTGTGTTGTTTGTACATGGCTGCTAGTCTGTACTCTAAGCGAGTATAGTAATGAAGGTGCTGTGGAAGTACTTTGCCTGCTGCAGAAGGAGTATCAGATCCTAACTCTAGAGCTTTGTAAGGAAGGATTATATAATAATGCTATTGGGCAGCAGCAATACGCAGACTTTTTCTTCGAATATAAAACTGCAGTGTAGAAGGACCCGGGGACCCACTACACTATTTTCCCCTTAGAAAACCATGAACATATATGCTCATTGAGATGCTCGCCAACCTCCTCTAAGGATAAGCACCCAAAGAAGAAGAATAATAATAATATAAGATAAAACCATAACTCATTGAAAATCAAGAGTATATTTAAATCACTGTAGCATCAAGATATATAATGCGAGTGATGTGATGTATTCCCATTTTCTTTTTTTTTATAAATATATTGATTTTGTATTAAAATAAGGTCGATCAGAGCTATAAACACGGTTGACGTGAGTTATAAATATTGAATATTAACATTAATAAGGTGTTAAATATCCTCATTTTATTGAAACACAATCAAGGGATATTGGCAGGCAACGTACATCAAATTCACAATGAAAACATTTGATTACAGTATTAAAGAGCTACAATATATTCCGTATGTTTTTAAGCAATGCTTTTTTGTTATTGAGTCAAACCATTATTTGATGTAAAAATACATTTAATAAATGGTTTTATTTTTTCTATAAAATCAATTATTATAATGTTAGACGGCAGTGAGTATTCTGAACTTGTAAGATGGAAGTAAATTCATTTTATACATGACATGTATTTAATCTTATAGAATTTTTATTCATAAATGCTAATAAGACTGCTTTATTGTATACATAAATGCACAATGTTGCTATTGTATAAACAATTAATTTTCATAAATGCCACGTCAATACAAATCGTCCTTGAGCAAGCTTAGACATCCGTTTGGGATTTACTATAAATAATACCGAAACACTGCAGTCAAGCGAGAGTAGGTACAAGCCAGTTAATATAAAAATTAATTTGTTTGTACTTTAATAATAATTTTGATACATTTTATTGTTATTATTTTTGTGGTCACAGTCTATGAAATGTGAGCGATAAGCTATCACGGAGGGTTATGCTGTTAGTTGTGATTGTAATAAGAGCGGCGTATCACGGCGGGGATATTCTCAGCTCTTTTTTCCAGACTCGCAGGTCTGCCCGAGATGTTCTTTGTTCTGCGTTAAAAACAATTTGCCAAATTGAACAGGCTTACTGTTTTATTTCACAATTATGTAAATTGGGAGATTACCCTTTCCCGTTTCGGCTGAAAATCTCTCCCGTTCGCCCGAGGGGCGCGCGGCTACGCCCGGGGGTGTCTCTCACCCCTTTTCGAGGAGTTTTCGTATATCAGCAGGTTTTATAAACCCCATCGCTGTTAAGATGCTTTCTCTCCTGTTTGGAGCTTTTTATTGCAGCTACTTTCTTAATTAATAAACCTTTCCAAGGCGAGTAACTCAGTGCTAACGACTGCCGAAGGATGGGAGCGTTGGGGGAAGCTGCGTGCTTACTTACGTTTGCATTAAATCAGCAAATATGCCAAGGATCAGTTTGTCGTCTTCATGCAGGATGGAAGTGAAACATCTTTGCGAATAGTGTGACAAATAAATCAACTGAGAGGACTGCGTCAAAAAAAATATGAATAATTTCACGAAATTTTTAGTCATAGCGCTAAGTAACAATATCAAGTTTTTTATGTAAATTATCTTCAAAAGCAATGCCAGTCAAAAAAATATTATTATTGACTGATTGCTACCATCACATAAACTCATTGGTATTTAAAAAAAAAAAATCTCTTGATTACTGGAAGGCTTTGACGGGTTCATTCGTTTATGACAATGAAAACCTGACTTTTTACATTATAAAAGAATGCGATAAGTGTTTTCAAAATAAGCGAAAATGTTAGAATTTATTAGGTAAAATATAAGAGATAAAAGCTTGCATATGTTGATAAAATTTATAACTTATATAAGTATTGAGTAAAAAAACAGTACGCTGATAAGATTTTTACTAGCGATAAGATTACATTAATAAATTGGTGTTGCGGAAAATTTTATTCAAAAAGTATTTTTATCGAATAAAAAAATATTTATAGTTAATTTAAACTAAATTTGTAATGGTGTATTCCTAATAATACCATGTTTTCTAACTAAAAAATATAAACATGTTTCAAAAATATAAATATTAAGTTTAAAGCATTTTTATTTGGTTTCAGGAGGTATCACAGTTTATTCAAATAGAAGGGGTGAAAATCAAATGCTTTTCCTGAAAATCTGTTCAAATAGCGTCTGAAATTTGTAACACTGAAGAGAGTTTATATTTTATTTTTAGTTTTATTTTTTTTACATGATATAACATCCAGCATTGGGTCTTGAACGTCTTTAATACACAAAACAGACTATAAATATTTTTTTGGTGAAATAAAGCGTACGGATAGTTCAATCGAACAACAGGAAGTTAAAGGAATAAATTTTAAGGTGCATTTTACTGTATTTATTATTGATCTGAACTTTGAGGTATATTTTTAAAAATTTACTTATAAAGTATTTACTTAGAAATTTTAAGACCTATTAGTCTTATTTTTATCGTTACAGATAATTTGAAAGCGATATTAATTTTTGTATCTTTAATTTAAGAGTGAAAGATATCCAAGCTTAGATAATATAAGAAAAAGGAAAATAGGCATGTTGGTAAGCAGTTGAAATCATCGAAATGCCGTAGTAGCCATGTCCGATTTGAGACGTCTTCGGCATTTGTATTGCTGTGTACGGAGATAACAGAAAAAATTATTATTGGCTCGAAATAGATTATAATTTGAGGCTCTATTGTAGGCAAGCAAGAACGCTAGTCACTTTATCTGTAAGGTGGGTTAGAATAATAATTAGGTTTTATATATTATTAATGATACCTGATAAGTATGAAATATTTGCATTTATGTTATGCTTTTCATACATTTGCAGTTCTTGTTTGTATCCGTCGCTGTATTTTATAGTGCCATCGGATATTATATTTTTAAGATAAGAAAACTAACAAAGAAATATTTGCCTAGTTTTATAACAAATTAAAAACTGATTTGATATGAATATACTCGTAATATTTGTTATAATAAAAAAATAAATTGAAAACATTAAGAATTCTATAGTAATTTCAACTTACATGAAATTATTATTTTTCTATAAGAGTGATTATTGCTTACTAGTATTAATTAAAAACTACAATAGATTGTAAAAAGATATATGGAAGCGATCATATAAAATGAAAAATTCTACAAAATCTCAAATATTAAGGTCTCCGGTACAAAATCATATTTTTTATTAAATTTATTTGCTTGAGAAGCTAATTTAATTAAAGTATTGGTACGAATATAAAATCAGATATTTTTGAGTGCCATTGTGAATAGTCGTACCTGATTTTAGATCTAAGTCCTGATCCTTCTTGGAGTCCACCCCTCCAGCCGCCGGGTCTTCGTCTCTTCTTTCATTCTCTTCCTTGCTGATTCCTCCCGACCACTCGTCATCGTCCTCCACATTCACATTCTTACTCTCGTCGTCCGAACAAGAGTCCTCAGTGTCCACAGCCGGCCTGTCCTTGGAGTAGTTTATGACCCCACTCTCTGCATCACTGTCTCCAGTTTTAATTGCACGATTCCTAATATTTCTTAGATCTTCACTTAATTCTACGTCCGATTTGATTTCCGGTGTGATGAATGCTGCTGCAGAGAAGAAGCGCCGAGGTTCCGGTGGAATGTCATACTTTTGTTGTTTCGGTTGCCTTTCGCTGTCGGGGAGAAGCCAGTTCTTGGCTGGTGCTCCGGCGGTGGATAACCTTCCACGTTTGATGAGCGGTACTGGACTTTCTGCTCCTCCATTTTCTACTTCTGTAATATCAATATCTTCAGGTTTTTCTCCGTCTAAACTGGAGCCATCGTCTTCTTTTATGCGGTTATTATTGTATTCAAAAGACTTCGATACAAAATTAGTCAGTTGCTCCATAATTATTAATATCTTTGCATATGCACAAACACCACACTAATCACATAATTAACGCTTCATTTTGATTACTAGACTATTTCCATTATTTAAAAGAAAAAATCACTTATAATTACTAGTCTAATATACTTACAAGAATACAAACTTTATTCAAGCACGAATAAATAATATTCACTTATCAAATGCGCCTAAATGTTGTTGTTTTTATTATGTACAAATTTGGATCACAAATAGTTTAATATATCAGTAAAAGTATGTTTTAAGGTAAACATATACCTTATCAATGTAAAGCGATCATTTTAGGTATCCACACAAGCCAGTACTTTCCGAAGCGGTTACTTTGAAGCCAGGGCGCTCGCGCTTTTCCCCCGTGAAAGTTCCGCCTGTCACTCGGAGTGGGTTTTCTGCCGACTGGGGTTGCGGCCGAGGGGGCGGAGGGCGGGCGGGGGGGGGGGACACGTGGGCGGGGCGGGGCCTCGGCGGGCCACGCCCCCTCGCAGCCCCATTGGCCGGATCGCTAATGCGATAAATAGGGCGATTTATTCCCGGCGCTTGTGCGACGGCCGGGAATAATGTATTATTAGGGAGGATTAGGGGGGAACACCTTCAAGGATGATTTTATGACTGCTTAAATGATTTGTGGAATATTTATGTATATTCACGCCATTACTATATTGTAACGCTACATATTTATAGATATCTACAGGGTGATCCAAAACGTCTTCAAGACATTTCACACTTGCGACACAACCACTAAAAACAGTATGTTTAAATATTTTAGGGTAAGCGATGATGCAAAGATAATTTGCATGCCATTGATACATTATTTTTCTTGCATTTAACTCATGAAGTTTTGATATAGCGTATTTTAAAATTATTTTTTAAGAAATTAAATATTTTAGGTTTTAGCAGCCCTGAAGGGGTTGGGGCGGCACGAGTGGCGTTTTTATCTCGGCAGGGCGGGGGCGGGGGCGGAGGCTGGGGCGGGTGTTGACTGAGACGAGCGCCCTAACGGCCGGCCGGGAGATGGGCCATTAGGGCGCCCGCGGCCCGCAAAGGGCTGCACCGGGAGCCACTGGCCTGATGAGCATTATGCCTTTTACGAGATACCTGCTACATATGATTATCTAGCACAGTGGTATCTCGATAGCTCGAATTTCAAGGGAAATTATAAAAAAATCGTGTCAACGAGTTTTCGACTTAACAAGAATTTCGAGATACAAAGATTTTGACATAGGAACGCACAAATACTAAGTATATTTTTCGAACTCTATAACTTGAAAAATCGAGTTATAGAGTCTAAATAATTCGAGATACTGCGAATTTAGGGGTTCAGCTGAAGTACCACTTAACTAGATTCGAGTTATCGTGTTTCTACTGTATGTACATACATTTTTGTTAGTCGATTCGACTGACTTGATTTCGATGCGGTTTTTTAACTTTGTCACATTCTTGCTACATTATATATGTATCGATGAAATATAAATCATTAGACGCATTATTGAATTCTCGGAGATGAGTCGCGTGTTAAGTAGGTTAATCATGTATACTTGGCGCTGATATTTGGGAAAATTTCCAGTCGATTTGAACGCCGAGAGCGGCATCGGCCATTAGTTAAAATGTAACATTGGAGCTACAACCAACGTTCACAATTAGCCCCGTAATCGAATTCCGGCTCCAATCGAATCTCCAATCTCCGATCGGGTCCCCAATCTGCAGTCCGGGGTGGGCGGCGTCGATCAATATGCATTTAGATTAGGCGGGGGCGGGGCGGGGGCGGCGGGGCGGGCGCGGGCGGCACTTACTCTTAATTAAGTGTTTCATTTGCCCCGGATCAATCTTAATGGATTAATTACATCGAGGAAGACAGTGGCAGCTGCGATGCCGTGCGTGCGTTTTATTTTACTGCTTCTACTATCTTCTTCGAGATTCTTATTAAACTGGCTGTAATAACGACTAAGTCCCCCAGTACCGGGATCTCCCCTTCCTCATGGCGAAAAGCTTATTAAGGTTCGCAACAGTTCTATCAGGTCCTCACTGGATCTTTCCAAAGAGTTTTACAGGTATAAATGCATTATTTCTTTTCATTTGTGTATGTGATTTTTTTTAGATTTTAAAATCAAAGAGATGATATAGATAAGGGTAAAGAGCAATAGTTTGATTCAATAACATTGGTTAACGATAACGATCTGATCAATTGTGGGGTCGAATAGCTTAGTCAAGTAAATAAATTATTTATAAATCCAAATATATTTTTTTATTCTTCACGAGCCGCTCACTTTCAGCCGCTAATTAATTGAGTAAGACATCGTTGTGTAAGGTTCTAAGAAAGCGCTTCTTACAGGGGCGGGCGAGGGGGCGGCGGAAAAGGGAGAAAGTCAGTAGCGGCGGAGTACGGTTATATATCAAGGAAGAACATTGTATATACAGTGTTTAATTTCACGGCTTAAAAAATAAATTTTTATTTAAGTTAGTTACGACGCACACAGCTTAGGATCCTATATATTTAATATTATTAATTATCAATCCACACGTGAACGATGAAAAAAAAATCGTAAATATTGGATATCCAATATATAAAATATAATATATTTAAAAAAAAAAATGCGGCTTAACACCCAAGAACCGGATACTTATCGTGCATATAACCAACATTATTTTTTTGTCTTTATACTTATGGTTCATCCTGTGTAGGTATACATACAATATTGATTTGTATTGTAAATATAAACTTACCGGGTCTCTGGATTTGGAGTTCGGGCCTGGTTTTCATTCATCCGAGGTCGTTTCCGCTTCCAGTAAGTCTTCAGAAGGCCACGGGAAATCAGGTGCCGCCAGTTCAATCTCATTTTAAAGCAATTAGAGTTCTTACAGACCTCGGAGGAGGGTTTTTCCGACCCCTGACTTGAAGACGAACTTCCAATTGGTGTGGTCGATTGGAAAAAAAACCACATACCTGTGTCCGTAGGTTTTGTCTGCCGGCGTTTCGGTCCCGGTACCGGGGATGGGATGGCTTCAGGGACAACGCGGCACAATAACCAATAACGAAACAAACCTAAGACACGTACCCGTTGTTTGTGCTGTAGATTTTGGGAGTGCGATGTGCAAAGTTTCGTGTGATTACGGGATTCGTAATTAATCCACTTGTATTCAGTGGCGTGCCGTGACTAAAGCGGCATGGTTAGACTCAATGAGTAAGATAATATTTATAGTTTAAAGTTTAATTCGTAATTCAATAAAACAGAATGCTTCGTTGTATGACCTCAAACTTAAATAAGTATATTTTTTTAAATTACTCAAGTATATATAGCATGAATTTTGATAAAACTTGTTTTATATGTATGTAGTCTTGTATGGCTTAAAATATAAAATAACGTCGGTTCAAATAAATATGAAATATATTCCGTAAACCATATTTTAAATTAACAAATATATAAAATTTATTAATAGAGTATAAATGTATACACAAAAATATTTAATTTAAAATAAGTTTACATTTGTAAATATGCAAATACCTAACTTTAAACTATTTTGACTATTCAAGCTCACGTGAGACCCTCAAACGAGACCCCCAGACAGAACTTATCGTTGGTGTGGTTCAGCAGCGCGCTGAGGGAGACCGTGAGGTACGTGTCCTCGGACCTGTACAGCAGCCTCTTCACGGTGCACGCCACCACGCCGCTCGAGGAGTACGAGGTCCGGATCTGCGTGCCGGAGTACCTCCAGTAGCCCCCCAGGGTCGCCGCGCTCCTGACCTCGTCCAGCCTCCCCTCGAGCTGGCGGCTGCACTTCAGGTCCAGGACGCCGGCCACTTGGAACCGCGGGGTGATGCGCCGAGTCATCCAGGTTTGCCATCCGCTGCAATCCGCCGACACGCCAAAATACGATTTACCGGAGCTCCTACTCACGACAACTTTGATACCTTTAGCCAATATGATTTCACTTCCCACCGCCCATTTTTTGTTGATTCTATAGACTCCCTGAACGCCTACTACTCCATGTGTGACTTTATTATCAAAAACTGACGGAGAAGAACTTGTAAGTAATGTAGTAGCCGGAATCGAACACCCTCCGAAGGTAAGGGCGGTGGACACATCACCGGCACTGTACTTCACCGAAGCCAATGCCACCGAAGATCGCTTCATATGTATTTGTGTTTCAAGATCTACGGAGATCCCTCTCGTTATTTGTTTGTTGAATTGCAAAGCGAAAGCTCCGCACGGGGCCATGTTCAAGTCGATGGCGATGCTTTTGTCTGAGAAGGTGGACGAGAATTGTCCTCCGCTCGGCGTTATGGTGCTGAATATCATGCTGTAGCCAACGTCAAGGGGTCCCGGGAGTCGCCTCTTCACCTTGATGTGCACCCCTTGCAGGCACTTCGGGAAGATGTCTCTCGTGCGAGCGCTGAGGTCTTCCACCAGCCCGGGACCTCGGCAGGCGTCTCCGCATGGTGGGAACACGGTTAGGTTCTTCGGGAACTCACAGTGAGGCTTTTGGATTAGCTGGCCCATCTTTCAAATTCATATTTATTGCATGACTTTTTCGTTAAATTTAAAATTATACAAGTGTGCACGTACTGTATTTTTTTTGTTTGAAATGTGTCAAATAAGACTTTTTTGAAGTAATAAAGTTATACTTCATATTTTATTACAAAAAAATGAAGATCAAAAAAGATTTGAACGTTCAGCGAGAATTATTTTCATAGATTATGTACTAGGTTTTTATTTTTATTGTCAATACTCCTTTGTAGGTATACCTAGTTAAAATTATAACATCCATTTTTTTCTTTCTTGTAATCAACATTTACAAAATTATATATACAAAAATGATCCATCTCTATAAATAAAAAGATTTTTTTACCAATATTTATTTATAAAAATTAACAAGTAACTCTAGATGCAATCATTGCCTATGTCGTATGTGTAGGAGTATTGAATTCGTATTGTAGGAGTATTGAATTCGTGACCGGCTTTGTCTGGACCAAATTGTACAAAATGAAATAAAAAGTAGTGAATTGTAGATAAAATTTTGTGTTTTTATTTTATTGTTAATTTAGAGAATTTCCATATAAAATCGCCAAACAACGAGTTCACGTACGGAAAGTACCTCACGTAGATTTCGATTTTATGCCTACACTGTATAAAGAGAAGACAGGTCAATTGACCTTTCGCCCAAATATTTTATTTTATGCAAAATTATTTGTATTGAACATGAAGTAGATCCTTGATTATTTACATTTGTTTTATATTTTAAGTTATCATTGATGTTAAGCGACCAGTTTCTGAAAGATTAATCAAAGAGAGATGTAAACAAAATGTTAAATATTGTGACACGGGTCCAATGTCATTCGTGTTTCATATACGAGTATTATAACAGTGACTGGATTAGTGAGCCTGGCCCAGAATAGATATATTCTTCTTCTGATGGCTCTTCTCATAGGTGACCATTTCATCAAACATATTTCTATCCTGGGCCAGTCTCACTAATGCCCCTTTTTACTTCGATTTTTCCTTGGACAATCAGCTGGAGGATGCCATATTTACTGTTACGAAAAATGTGGTCAAAATAGGAGACCTTCCGTTTCTTTACCAACACCAAGAGCTCTCAACGGAAACAGACTACCTTGTAACATGCAAACAAATATAATGTAGGGAGATTTAATTAATTTCGTCTTTGATATTAGGGAAAGTGTAACATTTTACAATAACGTATTGTACTTCTTCTAGTGCCTCTCCTCATAAGGGGTTGGTGACTATTTCATCGAATATATTCCTATCTTGGGCTAGTCTCACTAATTCGGCCGTACTTCCGACTTCCAGCCACGTCTCACCAACTTTCTAAGAGAGGCACTAGAACATAGG
Source organism: Atopsyche davidsoni (assembly GCA_022113835.1). Taxonomy (NCBI): domain Eukaryota; kingdom Metazoa; phylum Arthropoda; class Insecta; order Trichoptera; family Hydrobiosidae; genus Atopsyche; species Atopsyche davidsoni. The sequence goes on along the minus strand of JAILWY010000009.1, from coordinate 15,900,321 downwards.
TTCCCAAAGTGGTCAATATCGACCCCCAGGGGTCGATAACAGCGAAAAATTAAATTGGGAGTGCATGAACTGTATGTATTCATGAAATGGGATCTACGAGAGTGGATTCCATTTAAGCAGGTCATCACCAAAATTTAGGAATTCCGTAAATGTCATAATGCACCTAACACAGATTTTACCTATGTACATTAGGGTGTCCCTTAAAAATCAAGTTCAATATTTTTTTACGCATACCTTCTTAAAAGTTTAGTAATAACCCTATATTGTCTAGAAACAAATATTAGTTCGATTTATAAACGATAACCCGTGCCGACTTGCGATTTTAACTTGTCCATACAAGTTGCGTAAGTACTGCGCTGTGACTTGTAACTGCATGTTTTATTTGTCATTTCATACGTGATTTTTGAGATTAGTAGTGCTCCATTGTTTAGTGCGTTAACATGTCGGTGGAATTACGGAGTGATAAACAAAATAATTTCCTTATCGGTTTGCCTAGATATCAAATAAATGGTGCAAAATTACCATCTAATCGACAAATTCCCTCGGTCCTATTTTACAATATTCGTGAGGTTAAACTGATTGTTAGTGAAAGTGCAAATCTTGTGATTAGGGAGTGCATCATATATTGGGAAAAAGCAAGAATTCCAACAAGGGCATATCCTAACTGCGTGAAGAAACTTGTTGATTTATATCATGTTTGGAGAGAGTTGCAAAAAAAATTGTAAGAAAACTCAGGTTACGTTCAAGAGCCGTGAGAACAATTTCAAAATTGATCTTGATAATTTGTTTGATATTGCACATGCTGATGCTTTTGAGAGAATGAAAATAGAGTAAGATAAATTATTTTTAATGAAACAGAGAGAGCCAGATCGACCAGGATGCTTAGGTGGTGTTGATAAAAAATTGTCGGAAAAAGAAGATAGATCTAAACAACGACGATTGGAAGAAGAGGAAAGGGTTGTAAGACAAAGATAACCACTAGCTGCTGAAACTAGAAAATCAAGGGCAGAAGCAATAAAATCTGACTTCTTTGGAAGTAATGTACCCGACGTAGTCACAGTCCATTGGGATGGAAAACTATTACCCGGGTTAGATGTACGAAGTTCTAAAGAAGAACGCTTGCCAGTTATTGCTTCGTTTGACGATAAGGAACAGCTTCTTGCAGTGCCAAAACTAGAACATTCTTCTGAAAAACATCAAGCTAAGGCTGTCTCAACAGCTCTCTTTGACTAGAACCTTCACGATAAAGTACAAATAATGTGCTGCGACACAACAGCTTCCAATACTGGCCGTTTCAATGGAGCTTGTGCTATTTTGGAGAAACTTTAGGAAGAGAATTGCTGCTCGTCTGTCGTCATCATGTTTATGAATTGGTCCTAAAAGCTGTCTTTGAAAGCAAAATTAAGTAAATTACTAGTAGCCCAGATACTCCAATGTTTAAAAAGTTCAGAGAAAATTGGAAAAACATCGACGCTAGTAACATTGAACCATCTCTTAATTTCGTAAAACAACGTGTTGCCGAGACAGACATTCAAGCTTTGTTAATATTTTATAAGGCAGAATTAGACAAAGGTTATATAAGAGATGACTACCGCAAATTGGTCGAACTGTGCGTAATATTTTTGGGAGGAGACTCAGAGGAAAAATTAAAACTAAGCCCCCCATAGCCATGCATCAGGCACGCTGGATGGCGAGAGCGATCTATTCTTTAAAAATGTGTTTACTTCAGTCACAATGCAGAATAACTGCGAAGGACAAAAAGACTCTACAAGATGTTTGCTTATGTTTGTAAAACACTGGATGATTTCGTATCGGAAAAGAGCAAACAATTTTTATCACGACTGCAGATCGACGACAGTTTTCTAAAGGAAGATGTATCTTCTTGGAATAATAATAGTGCTTTTGTGGAAGCTAAAAGAAAAATAAGTTATTTGAGGGTTGTGAATGATACTGCTGAAAGGGCTGTTAAAATGATGCAAGATTTTAACGGACTTATCGCGGCTGAAGAAGAACAAAAACAGTTCTTGCTGCGCTGTGTCCAGGAACATAGAAAATTGTATCCGGACTGTAAAAAAACAACTCTATAAAAAAGTTACCCTGACTGATTGTTATTACTTTATGTTTTTGATTAAAGATTAATGTTCATTTAATTGAATTTTTACTATTATTCACTTAATTTATTGCATTTATAATGATTTTATACCAGACCGAAATATCAAGACAAAACACGTTTTTTACTAAACTTTGAAGCTCGGTCGGCACTAGTTGCAATTTTTCTAGAAAGATGAAATTTTATATTTGAGTATCTTATAGCATTAGTAAAAAATGTAGAGGGTATGCATTTCGAAATTTGAAAAAAAAATTTTTTTGGTCATATAAGGGACACCCTAATGTACATACATAATAATTCTATTTATCCTGCATTATGGACTATCGCAAGAAGATTTTTGATAGCGTTTCCATCTTCATACCTCGTGGAAAAAGGGTTTCAGTGCGGTTGGCAATCTTCTTATAAAAAAAAAGAAATAGATTGGAAATCACTGGGCGAGTATTGAAAATTTGCTATCAAAGCATCAGACCCATCCATCCATTAAAAGTATATTGTTTTAGTGAATTTTACTATATTTGCATTTAGTGTGTTTGTGTTAAACTTTTTATTTTTAAATCCACTGTACAGTAAATCCTATGAAAGTGAGTTGTTCTATATCACATGTCAAAAAATTTGAAGTTGATGAATTTGTAAATATTCAATGTTAGCAAGGCAGGGGTCTACGAAAAACAGGAAAACTCGACAATGGGTCTACGGGACAAAAAAGTTTGGGCACCTCTGCACTAGAAGAAGAATCGCTTAAAATACTTGTTTTCATGGTTTAAAATAATTCACAAATGAGGTTATAAGTTTGTAAATTTTTTATTTTTTTATATGGGACTAGTGGTTTCTTTGTAGAGTGGGGCTGCATGCGGGGACGGGCGATCCATCCGCCAGCGGGCAGATGCGGGGGAGGGCGAGGGCGAGGGCGAGGGCGAGGGCGAGGGGGTGGGTGAGGGGGTGGGCGAGTGGGTGGGGGTGGGGGTGGGTGGTTGCCACGTCCGGCGCCCCTCGCCGCCCCTAACTCATGGCAGACCCGCCCGTAACTCATGCGCCGCCACTCGCGCCATTCAACTATTCAACTTAATGCCTTGTTATTACGACAACTCGATTTAAATGCGCCACGGCGGACTTTGCGAGACCTTAATCATTTACGCGCGAGCCAAATATAATACTATACATTACTTTATTTTTAAATAATATGCGAAATTGAAGATCTCTATAATATGCACAATATTGAAAAAATCGCATAAAACGTAATAACGTCAACGTCATATGACTGATTAAATTAAAATTTTACCGATTAGCTGAATTTATTCAAGTAGTAACTCTAATACGTTGTTGTCTGACTGTCTCATTTTTTATTTGCATATCCAATCACCTCCCCGCTCTCCCCATTCTGTTGCTTGTGCATGGCTGCCATTCTGTACCGTGAGCGTGTTTAAAGGATAGGTAATGGAGAAATGGACTTGGAATGATTGTGGAGGGATGTGCTGCAGAAGGAGTATCAGCTCTAAACGCCAGAGCTTTGTAAGGAAAGGATTATATAATAATGCTATTGGGTAGCAGCAATACGCAGATTGTTCCTTCTAATATAAAACTGCAGTGTTGAAGGCTCAGCAGTGAAATGGTTTTTGAAAGGAACTTGATGAACAGCATCAGACAACAACTATTACGTCTACTAACTCATTGACAAAATAAGACATCATCACAAACGAGTCTAATTTCCAAGATCACCAATTTTTTTTTTTTTATTTACCAAGCACAATCTGCTTTTACAGTGACAAGTTGAAAGCACGTATTCAAGTAACTTGCATATTGGGGGGTGTACGATTGATAATATGTTGAAGGTATTTGGTTTGCAGTACACCCCCGGCTGGACGGGGCAGGGTGGGGTGGTCGCACTCCAGGATTGTCTGTTCCTTAATTATTGACATTCGCCAGCGTTTGCAGTGGCAATTGCGTTCAGGTGCAAACAGCACCACACAGCGTCCGGTGGAATAACAAAGGGCCTATTTGCATGAAGGCAGACAGACGAGGAATTGCACACCTACAATCTACTGTTGAACTGGCATTATACCGTAGCGTCCATTTCCGTCATATAATATAATATCTACCAGTGAATTACTCTCAATCATATCAATATCACAAACACCTACTCATGATACATTTATGTGTACAAATCGCTTACTTAAAAATATATGTTTCAATTGGCGGGAGATTTTCTGAATGGAGCTGAGTGTTTTTTTTTTAAAGTTTTTTAATTACCAATAAATGATCAACTGGATACAAAGATTAATGAAACAACCTGGTCAAATCAATCGTTTAGATAATTTATAAGCATTGTATAAGCATCAAGATAAACCAGAAAGGTTCGAGTATCTTTTCCATAACATCGTGACTTTCGACTGTCTCATTTTTGTGCCTTTAAACTTATAATGTTACTGTGTATTTTATTCATTGAATAAAAATACATATGATATATATTATATATAAAAAAAATAATTTCTTAGAAAACGCTTTAAGTAATGGATAGATTCTCTCCATGGTAAGTAAGCGACCCCGTCACTCTAACAATGTGATAAAAGCAACCACCCACTTACCCTTCATTTTCATGGAACGCCACCCCAATGACGATTTTATTTCATCCCCAGTAACGACGTCTGTTCGCTACCCTTGTTCCTTTCATTTAATCCACATAAATCATGCGTCGGTTTGTTTTTCTATTTTATAATGTGATAACTGAATTATAACTGTATAAAATATTTTTGCAAATTAGAGGGGACTGAGATTTTAAGCATTCAATTAAGTTTTTGGTTTGTATAGCGTTGATTTAGATATTTTCAATTTCACATTCATGTTATGCAAGAGTGGATGTTTTTGGGAGTGAAAACATTCATATTATTAAAATAGGTAGAATCAATATATCAATAATCAATTAAGTGCCTCTCCTCAGAGGAGGTTGGCGACCATTTCACTCATGCTGAGCCAGTGCTCATGGTTTTCTAAAGGGAAAATAGTGTATTGGGTCCTTCTACACCGCAGTTTTATATTGGAAGAAAAAGTCGGCGTATTGCTGCTGCCCAAAAGCATTATTATAAACCCTTACAAAACTCTGGCGTTTAGGTCTGAGACTCCTTCTGAAGCAAGCTACAGAAACGTTCCAAGCCCACTACTCCATTACCGATCCTTTACATACGTTTAGGGTACAGAATGGCAGCCGTGCACAAGCAACACAATGGCGAGAGCGGGGAGGAGAATCAACATACGCGCTGATTTAAAACTGTAAAATCGTATTTTTTACAGCCAAGATTATTTCACATTGAAGAATGTTATTATTATGATTTTATAAGAAATCCGATAGTTTATTCAAGAGTATTCTTAATAAACTTAATTCAGAACACGAAGTCAGCCGAGCAAGGCAGACTATCCGTCATCTCGTACGCATCTGCGAGTCGGGACCCAGTCGGTAATCTGAATTAAACACAAATTACATTATGAACAGTTAGTTTAACTACAAACCTCGGCTAAATTTGTACGTATCTTCCCTCTTATTTGATTTCCATCGCCCCGCGCCCCGCCGCTGTGTACACCAGATAAATTATTCAAAGTATGTTAAGACCGGGAGGGTAATTCGATTACATCTTGCATTTTATAATGCCGGGACTCGCAATATAATCTGAATGTATTTCGAATGTTGGATTAAAATATCCGGCGGGACGAGGCGGTCTGGGGGTGGGAATTGTTTTATGATATGTGCGCGCTGTTAAGGGATGCAGTGAAACGCTGAAATTGCACCTCGTTTATCTATGTTTATTGTTGGACGTAACTCGCTAAAGCGGCATTAGGAAAACAATTTTGCCTAACTCTAAATTAAAACGGTGCAAAGAGCTCAGTGAGTGAGATATGCGATATTCAGAGTGTAGTAGTATGAAGCAAAGTATTTTCACAATTATGGATAAGCGCCTGAGTTGTTTCTGTGAGTTTGAAATTTGAGCAAAAAAATACATTATTAATTTTTTTTATTGCTTTTAAAAGAAATTAACTCCACCTACTGCCGACTCTGGATGTAGGTACAGTAGAGGCAAGCGACACCATGCTAAAAGGGCTCTCAAGATCCATACACTTTTACAACATCTAAAAAATAAAGTATTTAAAAATAGTTAGCAGGATATTTTAATGAAGGTGAGGTGGAATTTCGTATAGAGCCACATTGTTGATATAAGGTTAGAGTAGGCGCCCTTAGCGCTGCTAGTCGTGCGCACAAAAAAAATAACAAGACCGCTTGTTGCGTAAAATATATTTTATTTGTGAAATACGATATTCCGCTGTACAGGACTGTATATTTAATTTAGTTGAAAGTTGCTAAATTTGACCAATTTATTTGAAAATTCAAAAATGGTAAATAAAGAAAACAAAAAAAATAAGGGAGCTAAATAGGAACCGTAAAAAAATTTATTAAAAAAAATATCTCAATTATTTCCCCAATAAAATTGAATTTGGATTTGTTACTGTATCACTACTACTAAAAACGAAAGCTTTAATTTAGTACAATATGTTGAAAAATAATTTTCTAATTTTTTAGATTTTTGTGCGCCAAAATTTCAACCCTATTTGAAAACATAAATATATATTTTTTAATTGTGATCAAGCGATAGTACTATTTTTTATTGTACAGGTATCGCTTGATATTAGTTTGATATAAATTTACAGTGTTGGTATAATCAAAATTCTAAATTATCGATAAAGTGACGAGCGGGTAAAATATTTTTTAATCTATATTTTTTATGATATATAAAAAAATATGAAATAAAACATAATTATAATTTTTTGTTTTGTGTATGACTATGAGTTTTTAGGAATATTTCGTACGCGAATGGAGTTCTATATCAAAGGCTGCGCTAGACAGCCATAAATATTTTTAAAAACAACAGTACAGTTTCACAACCGGCAAGTTGGCAGCAGTTGAAATTTGAAGTCTAACCTCAAATACGTCAGACGGCTAATGTACACATAGCGTTTGTTGATTTTTTGCAATATTTTTGTATATTTTCTTAGTTTTAGAATAATTTGATTTAAGTTAAACTTCAAGAAGTACATGTGATATGTAGTTGATTGATATATTTCTATATATATCTGACTGCTTTTGTACGATTTACATTTTTTTTTATTGTGCTTTGTTTCGTTCATTGCCCGAGAATGATAAGTAAAAAAATATCATACAAGTAAGTTGTTATCTGCTTAAATACGAATTATTGATGTAATTTTGTTCGAGAAAAATGCATATGTATTTAGGCAGTTGTTCCGAGTCTAATAATGTTTTATTTTTAGATTTCGTATTAAACAAGTGCAATGCAACACAGTGACGCAATTCAGGGAGCATCCAGCTCAGAAAATAAAAGGCCTAACATTCTCAGGCGTAAGACGGCCTACCAGTCTTCCAAGGTTGCTGTGAGCTCCACGCCTCTGCTGTCATCGACTCATATCAATAAACCGCAGAAGGTTTCTGATGAGGGTGAGAAAAATGAAATCGGAGATTTATGGGGGCCAATTGAACCAAAGCCCTTCACCAAAAAACGGAAGCCTACCCCGAGGATTATCCTCGATACTTACGTTTGTGACAGGTATCGCGCTGCTCAGCAGGTAGCGTTAACGGAACCGTCTATAGTTACTTCAGAACCACTCGATCCATTGACGGTAATAAAGGATGATCCCCAGACATTATTGTTGCAAAATGACCTATTACCTGAAGAAATCTTCACCTTTGATATCGATATTGACCTAGGTAAATAAATATTTAATTTAATTATGATAAGGTTTTTAAAATCTTTTTAGTATCACAATAAGTCAATTATCATTTACATTAAATTTATGTTTTCAATATTATTGAAAGAAGGTATTTATTTGATAAATTTCATATCAAAAATAATATGTTTTATTTTCTTTACTAATATGATCATATTAGTAAATATAATAAGCCCGTAATGGGTAATAAATACGCATCTTGACTGACTAATCCATAACATAGATATTTTATTTTCTGTTAATTGTTTATAGTTAAATGTGGGAGGGTGTTAAGAAACTTTTTTGTACTAATGCCATCTATTAACACATTGTAAGCGGGGCGCACCTTAAGGCGCTTTTTGTGGACTGGTACTAGAGCGCGGGTCGCATATAAATGTGTTTTTGATGTCTATGGCGGTAGAATGCGGGTCGCTTCAATTGCTTTGAAAAAAAAAATCTATGTTCGAAACTAGAATTTATGTCCACAGAACTGTGAATAGTACAATTATAAGTAATACAAAAAAGAAATATAAAAATCAAATGAGTATTTTCCAAGTTATCGCAATTTACCCAAATGTTTAATTTTGCGAGAAATGTCGCGAAAAACGCCCGCTCCACGCATATTTCCGCGCGCAAATCGCCCGCATACAAAGTGTTAAGTTATGTCACATGTTATTTGCCGTTGCAAAATTAACATTAGCACTATTGATATTTTCATCAAAAATATTTATTTCATAAATTGCTGATGATAATTGCATATTGTTCGTAAAAAAATTATTACTTCATATATCTTATTATTAAAAATAAACCATATAAAAGTAAAAGTATTTCAGTTGGTAATTTTTTTAAAAATTACTTGTTAGTACTTGTACATTATTACAGTTGTGGTGTGAATTCATAACCCCTTTTGATCTGAATAGTTTATAATTTAAATACTCAATGAATATCATAAGTGTACAGTCATTTTGTAAGGTGTGACTCCGTTCCCACCCTTTACTCGAATCTTTATTCACGGGCCTGACAAATGGTGTGTTTTACTAAAGGACACTTAGACCAATAGTTAATTCCACAAAAGAGCTAATAGAAGTCACATTCAGAAACATATCATTGAAATGTTAATCCTTTTGTAAAGATAAGTTGACTTGGTTTATTAAATGTAAATAAGCCGTTTTGAAATCTTTGAAAGTAACGATAGGACAAATTGAGTACAGTATTTGAATAGCTAACGCTTTTTTAAAAAAGAGTTAAATCCTACTTACAAAAATATTAAACAGAATTTTGTCTTTGCTTGGCAAAAATTTGCCAAAAACACATTATTCATACTCATAAATTCTGCTATATAGATTTGTTTTACATAAATTTAAAGGCCTCCAGGAGTATGCCACGTCATCACATGTTTTTCTGCACACACAAAGGTAGATAGAATTAGTTAGAAATTTATTCTAGTTCAATAGTGATTCAAATATAATCTTGAAAGTTCATTTAGTTTTATTTACAACTTATGTAATTAAGATACAAGATTAAAAATAAAAAAAATAACACAATGGTGAAAAATGTATTAAATGTATTGTAGGTATGTTTTAGAGTATATAATATAATTTTTGTCTGTGAAAACAGTTTAGGTGTATTAAAATAAATTTTCCCAAAATGATAAATATAACAAATTTTATGGTCATTAGTTTGAAATAATATTGTAGAGGGAGAGGAGTAAAATAACAATATTTTGCTATCATTCAGCTTAGAAGGATTGTAACATAGATTTGTGAATATTGCATTTAGTCTCGCAGGACTAATTCAAGGGTAAACAGGGAAGCTGAAGCTCTGCAGTCTTGGCATCCTGCACCAGCTAGCTAGCAAACAAAACCAGTTTTCATTCACTGGCCCAGTCCTTTATTGTGCCGTCTGAATAGGGGAGGTAACCGTGGACCGATTGTCCATTCATAACATCATATGGTAAAAAAAGCAAAACAAATCCTTCCAGCTTTCATGTCTGCTCAGTGGAAATCTGTTGCACCACGGCCCTTTTGAAATTGGCAGCTGATCTTTGGTATTGGTGGATTGCGACCATTTCTCTTTGGATTGTCACAACGGAGAGAGTGCTTCTGTTTTTGTAATATTAGAAACAATTTGGAAATCTGGATTTTGACCTTTTTGAAGGTGATTTGTTTTAATAATAAATTGTATTATTATTTTATTTCTAATGTGATTTAAAATAGTTATTATATTATTTAAAAAAAAACAGGTTTTTGGTGTTTCCCAATGTCTCGAAATAAAAATATTTTTTATGTTTTTTACATTACCAAAGTCACCCTTTTTAAAAATTAAATATTAATCTGAACTATAATTCAAAGAATTACTTGATATTAAAAAGGATAGCATCGTAAATTACTGGATACCTTAAATATTCTGTATGCTTGGTATTCACTTCCATGTGTTTTCCGTAGAAAAAAAATAAGAAGCTTTTGTATAATTTAAATTTTATTTTACCGTGTGAATGTGCATTTACAATATTGTTAGTTTATTTATAGAAAGTAGACTTTCCATATACCTTTATTTATACCTAAGTATAATTTGTCTTGCAAATGATATCAAATACGTGATTCATAATTTCCTACAATAAATATTTAAAAAAATAAGACTATGGCTAGTATTATATTGAAATATAAACTAACAAACGTATCGTTTAGTGCTTTGTCCAAAATATATTCAACAAATGATATATGACCAATTATAATTCAATTTTAAGCAGTGTATTTTAGCAAAAAAAATTTGTTTAGAATATTTTATAGCATAAGTGGGTTATTGTAAAACTGCTTAGTCAACAATTAAATAATAAATTTATTTCCAGGAGTGTCGGAGGAGATTCTCGGTCATGATGTTGTTGACGAAGAATTCCAGCTGGAAAATCCGCTGCAGCTGGCTCCTGCCCTCGCAGAAGACTCTGTGGGTGTGGAGGAGTCCTCTGAGGGCTTGGAAGTGGCCGGAGAGGAAGAACTGCTAGGCTCTGCACGCCGTCTGTGGCTTTGTTCTATCGATGGCTGCAATAAGCTTTACAGCGACCGTTCCACGCTGCATGCTCACATGTTGACTCATTTTGATGATACCGAGTCTTACGTTGTAAGAATAATACTTTTAAATTTTAACAAACATTTACTGCTAATCTTTTGATTAGTTTGGTAGTTTTCCATATGCAAGAGACCGTGATTTGAGCCATTTTGCTGTATATTGTAGAAGTTTATCCAAACTAACAAAATAAAAAATATATATATTAGTCACTTAAAGGTTTTTTGTAATATATTTCAGTGTGAAGTTGAAGGGTGTGGGGAATTATTCACCAATGCAGCAGATCTCCAACAGCACCAGCAGGAGGCGCATCCGCCACGGCAGCTGGTTACGGCGGCATTGGCCTCTGTGGGAGTCACAGAAGACCAGATCTACTCTTTTTTACTGCCTGATGGCCGACGCTGTTGGTTGTGCCCCAATGATGATTGCGAGCTCACTTTCAAGACTCAGTACTTGCTGCGAAACCATATCCTCTCTCATTATGATCTCAGGCCATTTAAGGTATGTCGATTCTGTCAGACATCGATTGAAGTTCATTTTGTTTACAGAATTGTTTTTAAACTAACTATTTGTAAATTATTACTAAACAGAGAAAGTTATAAAAATATGTAATCTTCTTTGATAATAATGAATTCTAAGAAAATTATTTTTGAAAAAATTGTTTTTGGTTTCCAGTGTGGTCACCCGGGGTGCGATTGGGCCTTCCGTTCGATAGGGAAGCTTCGAACTCATCTGACCGTGCACACCAGGGGAGCATTGCATGCTTGTCCCGTACCTGACTGCTGCAAGACCTTCAGTACCAAGTACAACCTGCAGGCTCATGCTCGTGCCCATGAGCGAGGCCCTGCCCCTGCCTGCCCTGTGCCTGCGTGTCCTCTATCCTTCTCTAGCTGTGTAGCTTTGGAGGCTCATTTGACGGCTGACCACTCCCCACACCAAGCTGCTCATAGGTAATACTGTGTGTTTTCCCACACAGTCTCAAAGTTCTGCTTCTTCCCATGATGTTTTATTGATGACAAGCAAGGTTGGTGAAATTACATGTTTCAAAGTTGCCTGATATCTCTCCTGGTTTAACTCCTTCCCCACTCATGGTTAAACAAAGAATTAGTAGTTAAAATATGCATACATTTAATGCTTATAGCTCATTTTATTTACGAGTGATTTTTTTCATCCCTTGTATTTTATCTATTGCAGGTGTAGTATATGCGGCAAGCGTTTTTGGTGGAAGTCAGAGCTAGCTGCACATGCACGAGCACATGCACGAGTTCATGCAAACTCTCCGAGCGAGTTCATGTGTGCGTGGCCTGGATGCGGGCGTCGCTTTCCTCACCCGTGCCGTCTGCGCTACCACCAAAGATCTCATACAGGCGACAAACCCTATCGATGCACTTTTCCTGTTAGTTATTTATTTAATTAAATAATCATATTTATTTTAATCACTATTTATTAAATATTGCTCCCATTGATGGGTTTCTAAGAAACCATCTGTAGTTGTCTTACAATAGTTGATTTAATTTGTAATTTATTTTTAAATCTTCTTTTAGTCATGCAATTGGGCCTTTACATCGGCAAGCAAGCTCCGCAGACACGCACGAGCACACGCTGGAATAGGAGAGCGTCGGCACGTGTGCACCGCTTGTGGACAGGCTTTCCTGCGAGCTGAGCACCTGCGGGAGCATTTGCCTCGGCATCATCCCCATCGTCATCATCGCTGCGATCATCCAGGTTTAGCCCTTAAATTGAATTATCTCAATGTCAGAACAGTTGCCTGATCATTTGATATTTTTAAATTTTAGGCATTAAAAAGATTTAGAATGTGATTCACCATTCCTAAATACAGATTTTGCATGATTTATATACTTGTTCTAACCATTTTAAATTAGCAGTCTCTGTATATTATATAGTAATTGTTGTTTATTTCATCAGGTTGTGAGGAGAAATTTTCTAACAAGAGTTCGGTATATGTTCATAAAAAGAGAGAACACGGAGCCGACAGTGGCAATAAACCTGCCAAAACCAGGAGAGCCAAACCAAAGGATCCTTCTAATGAGATATCAGGGCTTTCTATGCTTCCCCAGGTATAAATTAAATTATGTAAATGACTGTTGCTACATTAATTTAAAAAAATACAGTTCTGTGTGATAATTTGATTTTAATGCTACCAACTTCAAGTTCAACTGTGAAATTTCATGTCTTCCAATATCTGCATATCTAAACCAATAAAGCACTGAATGTCATAAAATAATTTTTATCATTTAAAAAGGAACATTACCAATACTCCAAGATTATTCATTGGTTATATTTAAGTAACATTGTTCTTATAGAGAATTTTTTAAAATGCAATATCCTTTGTTTAGGTTCAGATCTGCGAGGATGAATTGTTGTCCCTCCGAAGTGCTCGCACTCATGTTCCCTGGGCTCCCTGTGCTTCCAGAGACTCTCAGTCGCACCTCGTATCGCACGACACAGTTTTGCTGCAGCATCACTCTGGGTATGAACATTTTTTGATTTTCTGCTTAAAGTACCTAGTTATAAATGGATTCCAAAGTATTTTTGGACACAACTTATAGAAATATAATTTCTATTATAAATTGGTGGTGAAAATAAATTGTGTTTTGTGCTATGTAGTTTGATATTTTTGTGAGATTGTTTTAAAGTTTGATTTGAAAACATTATTTTCAGGTGTGATGAAAGCAAGGGGAACCCCCTGGTGTGCGGGGGCTTAGGACTGGAGCCTGACGGCAGTGGCGGGGCAGTTTTGGGTCTGGGCGGGGAAGGCTCCAGCAGTGCGACCCTAGGCCTGGGAGGCGAGGGCTCTGGCGGCAGTCTACCCGAGCTAGGTCCCGATCTCTTGGGGCCTTCGAGTATGCTTCTGCAAGTATGTCTGTTTCCAAATTTTTTGCTTAGCGAATAGGATTAAATAAAAAAATGTATGATTATTTCATTGAAGCAATACCATCTCTTTGATCAATGTTAGATTAGACTAGGTTTATATTACCACTTAAAATTATAATATAATATTATTTTAATCAGATTCTTCTATGGCAGTTATGCTCTTGACCCTTCTCTACATTGATATCACTTGTTTTAAATCTGCTATTTATGTAGTTGAAACCGTTGCTTACAAACATTTTGGATATTATCATGGTGCATCAACTTTCAGGAGGAGCTGTCAGACGGGATGCTTTATGCTGCAGAGGAAGAGACAGCCTTGCAGGTACTCTTGCTCAACGAGGACCCGGGACCATAGGCGGAGGGTTTGGTGATTATCAGATCTGCATTTACACATTGTGAAAATATAGCATATCATACAACAAACTTCTTCATTACGAATATTAATTATCTCATAATAATGGACTGTGGTTTCTAATGATACCAGAACAATATATTTAGAAGTTATGATGTTGAAAGGCTTGTCAAGGCGATATAAACTATTTTAATATATTTTTTTATATTTCCTTACTTGTGATGTTTAGTGGGCTCATAGGTTTCACAGCTTATGATTATAAATATTCAAAAAGCATTTACAGTCTAAATTTATATATTTAGATTTAGTAAAATATATTCAGTAAACCTGTAGATCAGCGAATGACTCGGAGCTCACGCGGATGTGTCCAATCTGCCGGAGATAGCGTTAGATGTAAGGTTTTCATGGATTGTGTAATCATCTCTTTTTTCAATATCCTTTTGCTTACATGCTGTCATAAAGCTCCTAGTAATTTTCCGATCTATGCAAATGTATCTTTTTCTTGTTTGTCCTATCATGTGAGACTTTCTTTTTGTAAGTTATGAACAGTCAATAGTGTGAGTTTATTTTCTCAAATCGTAGATTTAAGTTAATCAAAGATATATCTTGATCTCCAGTTGTTTATGCTGCCTTTATTGTAATGGTAATGTAAGTCGTTAACATGTTGAATATTTAGTGTATCTGTCGTAAATGTTTGGAAGCAAAATATTAGGCGAACGATGGGTGTATTTTGAAGTAACCATGTAATGAATAACGTGTGATAATTCCTGTTAATGTTTGTGCTGCTCCTTAGGAAGACATTCCACTGACCTTTGAGGTTCATATCTATACTTATTTTAAAAAATAACTCTTCTTAATACAAGTATTCAATATTTACATACAATTTACACTAGCAATGTTTGCTGATTTTTTTTACACTATTTTTAAAGTAATTTTTTCATATTTTTATACTTGTAAAATTTATTCACGAAGCTCATTTATTTTTACTGTATATTTGTTTTTAACGTAAATTATTGTGAAAATTATTTGCGAGTTATTGAAATTTATTATGTTAGATAAATAATTTTTTTTACATGGAAATTAAATTCTTTCATTATTTTACACGAATGATAAAATTTTCCCACTTGTGTGTGTGTGTATATATATATATATACATATATATACATATATATATATATATATATATATATATATATATATATACATCGTTCCTAGCTAGAAATATTCTCCACTCAAGATCCACAAAGGGTTGCCATATCTCAAGAAATATGCATTCGAAAATGCCACAACATGCAGTATTATATATTTTATATCTTGACTCCCATATTTACCAATTATCGTCCAAACCGATTGGACAGCTGCGTGTATTTCTTGAGTTACTTAGTGATTTTATTTGTAGGATATTTGTTATTGTGGGTGTTGCACCCGGTATCTGACATTACATGTCAACTACATTACGATGAGTGTATTTAAAATACAAGTGTTATAAAAGTAAAGAAAATGGTGTACATATATTTTAAAGTTGAGTTTTCTGTTACCCTATTCATGGGAATGCACTGAGTATGGTTTTTGCTTTCATTACGCTGTAGTCACTGTCTTTCACTATGAGCTATTTCACAAAAAAATATGCAATTGACCTATTATTGCGTCGACAACAGATTATACAGGAGTTCTAAGACATTTTGTACTAGAAAATATTTGAGTTTTTTTAACTTCAGCATAATATTTGACATTTTGTCATATATTATGCCGACACCAATTGAACGTAATGCAAAAAAACCATATTGCAGATTTTGCTTGTAAGCCCTTATAATATTATATCCTCTTTAACAACATTGTCCACAATGCTCGGAGAACATAGAAATATTGATTTTTTTAATAGTGATTATCATTGATTACAAAAGTGTCTATTTCTGATTCCGAGTCTATCTCAATAGTGATTGCTCATGTTGATGACCACTAAGCCCAGCATATACAAGTATATGTTTGGGAACTGCAAAATAACATACAAGAAAATTCAGAAATTCTCAGGCATCTTCTAACCTCTTGCTAGTTTATGCCTGGCTTAATAGTTGTACAAGACTGCTTCTTTATGTTTGTTCTAATGTTTAATTCTTCTATTACATAATCTTAGGTTAAGTGAAACGCTTGCTGCAATATTTCTCGCTTTATTTAGCCAAATTTATGTGTAGTTTAAATGTCATTTTTGTGTTATTATGTATTTACCTGAATTATTTATTTTTGTTTATTCAAAACTATCAGGTACCTAGACTTTTGTGCTTTAATTTTTTATCGTTTTCAGTGTTGATTGCTTGATTTTTACTTACAAAATGTGTACTGTATTTGTTTTCATCAAATAGATATTTTTTTCATTTATTTCTTTTAACATAATGTTTTAATAATATTGTGGTACATTATGTAGTATTTTATATTCTAGATACATTTACTGGAAAAAAAATACAGATGTCAATTTGAAAGATATGATGTGGCACAGTATTTATACTCGCTACATTTGGCTAGTTTGCTGTTGTAACAAAAAGCAGAATAATTTTATAGGCTTTATCGGGCAAAATATCAATGTCTTAAATTTCAATGTGTCATATCAAGTTCACCTTTACAGCGCCAGATTGGTCTAAAATAATTTACTTTTAAGGAGGCTAAAATTCTTGAGAATAACAGATGACCTCGGTTCGTTTCTATGTTTCCCATTATGCAGAGTAAAATTACTTTTTTACATTGCAGAAAAATCTCAAAAAACGGTTCCGTGTGCTTTGTTGCATACAACGGCAGCTGTCGATAATTTTGAATGATTTAACAGTGTATCATTTTGCAACTTTGATTGAATTAAATTTATTTAGGTCTATTATTGTTTTTTAAAGGCAGGCTTACGTGTGGTGGCCCAGTGCATTATGGCATTATGATTTATGGGGCTCTGGTCCAATCAAGAATGTCTTTGTGTCCTGACATTCCTGGGAATATATTAAAATGGACTGACATTCGTGTTGTACTAATTTAAAATTGTAACGACAGTCACGTTATATTTGTTTAAATTTGGATGTTATTATTTTTTTTGTATAATATATATATATATAATCTCTTTTTTGGTAGGTATAAAAATGAAAGAAAACCAGCATTACTAATATCGTCAATGCTTTCTAATGCGAATAAGTAATGTTTATAATTTAAGTACTGGAGGAATAAAACTTCAAAGTAGACTAAGAAATACTGACTGACTTCAAGTAGTGATTAATGATTGAAGATTAATACAATGTGTACTCTAACTGAAACTATTTATGCTAACGTGTTTTAAGATTGCTTAGGGCGTACTTCATTGTAATGAATATAAAGTGCCATGCTCACTTATAATATAGAATGATTAAATCATTATACAAATGTGTGAATTGAAAAAAATGGCCATGGAGTATTGATTTTATTGTCAATAAAATCAAGACTTACATTAGCATGTACTGGTTTCACCCAATCTTTATGATTATCATCCACAATCATTGTCTGTTTAAATTAAATGTGTTAGCCATACAAATTATGACTCAAAGTTGTACGATATATATAGGAATATATAGCAAAAAACTATTTCACAAATATTTGATTATTTGAACACCAGTGATGTTTTCGAATATTCAATTTCAATACTGTATTTTTCGAACATGAAATATTCAATTACTCGATAATGTCCAATATTTGTATTCATTGATCATAAATTTTCTTGTGTATGATGCCACAAATTATAGTTGGGGCTTTTTACAAATATTGTACTCTGTTTCCATATTAATAATACATAATCACATTTCCAAATCTTTCGGGACGGGATAAAATAATAATGTTACTCTGGACAGCGGGATGTCCTGTACCCTTAGTTACATGCAGAGCTTTGTTCAGTGGATTTTCGCTATTCATTCAGGTTGAGTTTGCCTAGCGTGTGACTCAGTGCTGCTAATATTGTAGCTGCTTAGGCAGCTGTGATTATTCAATTTTTATTTCAATTATTCAAAAACCTCTGTTTTTGGGGATAAAATATGTTGAGGACAAACAAAAAATAATCCTTATTGCAAAAAAGGAAGATTTATACATAAAGATAGAAGCTCTGTTATCAATCAATATTACAAATAGAAAACAATACTTAATTTTCCATAAAGCACAGTGAGCGCAAAATGTGACTTCTTCATCAACTCTTAATCATTCATTTTTAATGAGAACTGTCTCCTGTGCTCCATCTTAAGTGAAAAACATCTTACTGAATACTGTATTATGTCTGAGACGCTGTTGTCTAATCTCAGAAGATTTCACGCACAAGAATCTGATCTATCAGATTAAGGAAAATTATGATTATCTTTTTATAATATTGCAATTTGATTTATAATAAGATGATTAATGTCAGTGAATTCTGGATATTAACTCAAACAGCTTCATTCATATTCCAGAGTTATTTCTGAATTACTTCTTATGTCTATTGGAGGTTCTTCACGTGCATTGCTTTCTTCAGTAAATATATTAAATTTAAAAAAAATTGTTATAAACTTCCAAATTTCATATTGGGTTTAGTTATTTTGCAATATTTTGATTAAAATGTATATTTGGAAAATTTAAATAAATTTCACAACTTCTGTTTGTCTCTGTTTACCAATATTGGTAAACGGAGACAAACCAGACCAGAATGTCGTGTGTTGAATTGCAAGTTTTATTGTTTTTTTTTTACTATATAATTTGTATATTTTTTCAGAAAATATTTTTTTGTGTATTCTGATACATTGTCATCCCCACCCAATTTATATTTCTTTTTTAAATTATATATATGTTTGTATATGTGTTCGACTTAAACCGTTGTAGCATCAAGTTATTATGTTTTTTTTTTGTGAATTGTCAAACTGTATACTATTAATTTAAACGACTACTTATACTGTAAATGTAATATTTTTTTTTATAAATAAATATTTAAAAAGTATTTGTGCTTATTGCTTCCAGCTAAGTCCATGATGTGGCTTTTCAGGGTTCTTTTGATTTCGCTCTCTCATTTTCTCTCTATCACCTTGCTCATAAAACCTATTTAGTATTGATGGGTATGGGATCCACAATATTATTTTTCCGACATTGCTAGTATTAATAGCTGGTACATAATCTTTTGATTATTTAGTCTGACGAAACCCTTGAAAAACTAATGTACTTATTCAGCTAATCATATTTATACAAATTAAACGTATTTGTTGTGGATTCAGCTTGTAAATTTATAAAAAAGTGTATGGCTGCTTTTGTTGATATATTATAATAATTATTTCAAATAATCAGTTTTGTGATTTAGGTGGCCTTTGTATCGCATGCAGTCGAAATTTCAATTGTAATACATAGGCAGTCGAGTTGCCTCACACAGCAGTAAAGTAACGTATGTCAATTAACAAAACAAACAGCCTCGGTAGCCATGCATGGGGAGTCAAGTCATCTTTATTGTATGGACTATTGTGTATGAGTTGTGACGTCAGACTCCTTATTCAATACCAAGCTGTTCAACATGGGAATTGAGCGACGGCCAGTATAATTGGACAGCAGGGTTAAGGAATCTAGTGACCAACAGTCGTTCATGTCATTAATTCTTCAGCATTTTCCATTTCACAGGGCGCACATTAATATAATCTCGTTTTAATTTTTATGCATGTGTACATAATCTTATAATTTAATCAACATATTATCTTTATGATACAAATTAAATAACTTCAAAGTGTTTATTATTTGAATTATTTATTATTTGTACTCTATTACATGGGCATTAAGGTGTGTTCAATACAATTAAATAATTTTTTTATCATGTGCAAATATAATACCTTATCACAATACTTTAGGACTAGAATTTAAAAAATTAGGATAGGCGCAAGAGATATGTTTTGAGATGTCGTGTGGCACGGTGTTATGAAACATATATTAAAATACTAACACTACTTTGTTGCAAAACCCACATATCTATAATAAAAACAGTTTTAATAATAGCACATATCACACAATATTCTTTAATTTGTCCCATAGTAAAAATTACCACCCAAAATTGTCTACAATTAGTCTAACATATAAATTACCTAATTATATAATATGATTTGCAATTATTGGTCAAATCATAATTAAAATATTCTATTTTCTGCCTTGTTTTAATGCGTAAACAATGCCATAGTGGTATGTCTTTAATTATAAAAGAATTTTATAATCTTTATACCATTTTAAAAAAAAATTGTTTACGTTAACATCAAAATATATCACACAAAGCAAACATTATTTATTGTTACTCGACGGGTGTTGAATTATATTTTATTATTATGTACAAATAAATTAATATAACCGTAGTGCACCGTAGAAAAAAAACCATAAATAATATTTAATTTAATTAGCTATTTCTTATTTTGTGTATATAGTTACACATATGTTCACTTTTCAATAAAATATAAAAAAATGAACTGCTTTATACTTAGAAAAAATGTTTATGACCGTAAAACCGGTCCATTTTATCTATTGACAGTAATGTTTGTTGGGACATTACGCAGTTCCTTCCACAAATGCCTTGTTGAAGGTTCCCTGAGACAGTGTCGGCATCACTGTGTGGCCCATCGGGCGCCGCTTGCACTTGCTACGCAGCTTGGCCAGACCGCACACCACCAGGTGAATCAGGGTCATGAAGAAGAAGCACATGAACGCAAGGAGAATGGCTGTGTTGGGATTGTTGCTCCAGTCCAGGACGAAGTAAACCCATGGATTTCCTTTCCTGTAAAACAAATAACTAGTGAAATTTTTATAACACAATCTAACATTTTAGTAGACGTAACCTGTTTTACTAAAAACATATAAAATATAAAATTTATTGCTTTGTGACTCATTACAATATATTTCATATAACAATGATTCTATGGATGGTAGTGTGATATATAGTCTAAACTTTAACCTATATTTATTACAGTTTTATAAGTAGAGGTTTATTAATAAGATATTATTCTTACGGATCTTTGCCGCCGAAGGCCCAAAACAGGATGTTGAAGATGAGATAAGCGGTGGCGAAGGACAGTGGCTGCAAGAAGTGCAGGAAGCGGGAAGGCAGGCCGCCCACGCCCAGGTCCACAATACACAGGATGGAGTTGAATCCATGCATCAGGAAGTTCATTGTAAACGATACATCATTCGGCTTACTGGCTGGGGAAGAAGAGAAAAAAATATTAAATTGATACAATTTTGAAAACCATTGTTTTATTCGAGTGCTTCTCGAAGGAGGTTGGTGACTATTTAACTGAACACATCTTTGTCCTGGGTGGCCGTACTCCCGACTTACCGCCACTAGCGTAAATTTCACACCCACGTCAGTTTACCCCTTTTCTTTCGATTATTTTGTAGGCTTTATTTGTTGTTTCGAATAATATGGCCAAAATTACATTGGACAGACTATTTAAAATATTGCCAAATGATTTGTAACTTGAATACGATTTGCATAAATCATATAGCAAATAAATCTAAATCTTATTTTGCCTTCATTATTAAGTATCCTATTAAAAATTATTCACTTCACTTACAATACCAAATACGCACTTGCATAAATGAATTTCTCAGAATGCAGACAGCTGTCTTGTTTGTGTAAATTCCTTTTACTATTCATGAAGCGCAATTGGATATTGAGTAAAGGTAATCTCCATCTCAATGTGATAAGCATATCAAGTGTCTTCTTGACACATTTGGGAGTCGGTGACTTAAGTGTGTCGTGTGACATTTTTACAACGAAGAAGCTTATTGTCTCTATGTTAATATCCTTTTACGATTTACGCATTAGTCTATAGATATTACATTGCCGTTGCTAATTGAGTTTGCACTTAAATAAATTTGTTATTTTAGAACCTTTTATACTTATTCTATTTATTATTTATGCATTTATGGTAATGGTCTGTCGACACTGTCTGAGCTGGTTTTGCACATTGCAAAGTCCCTCCGTCGAAGGGATTACAAAACAGGTAATACAATATGCAAAGCAAACAATCTTATTTGCCTAAGCCTGATATAAGTAAGCAAGACTTGTAGACAATATATTCTAAGACTTTCAATGTATTCGCGGATGACATGTTTTATTATTGATTATGAAAAAAATATTTTATTTATATACACTTACGATTGTACAAAAGTGACCAGTATAGGATTGTTATGAAAAAAGCCACCGGGATGGAAATGTTGAATAAAACCCAATAGATTTTATAGGTTAAGGGCATTGTAACTTCTTCTGGCTTCTGCGTGTCTGAAACAAGAGAAATATAATATTGTTTATTTGTTTGTAAATATATTACAAAGTAGATGTGACAATGAATCCATTAGAAAGATAGTAATATGAAGTATTTTTAGCTGCAGTTTTTATCTCATGTGGTGGACTCATATTCTTTTAATAAAATAAAAAGGTTTATCAATTATTATAATTTTATGAGTAGTAATTATCAATATACTCATTATTATTAATTATAATTGATGTTTCAATGTATGATTTATGCAATTTAAACATTGTGGATAATAATTAATTTGCGATAGTGTGTACTAAATTATTTTTATTAAAAATTGAAATTTAACTAGTAAAAGTTAATTAGCTAAAGCATTAAGTGCTATTTTCCTGTTAAGTCTTTTAAAACATAAAAAAAAAAATTACGACTTTGCTAATTTTGATACATGATCAGCTTTTAAATTATTTTTTCAAATTTATAGATATATTTAAAATAATAGGAAGTGGCACAAGAATCAAGATAATCAAAGAAGATAAGCCTTGATAATAATAGTACATATACTTGTGATACTTACGTTACTTTAAAAATGTATTTTTTTTTTAATGTTATTTCATAATGAGTTCAAGAAAACTAAGATCAAATATTAGTTGAATTTGTAACTGCCATAAAATAACGTAATCTTAAAACCTTCGTAGGGCAACCTTGGCGAGTTAGTTTAAATAATTAAACTATTTTTTATACCAGTTTTTCTGCCTCGGGGTATTCATGTCAACATTACTGGCCTGTTGTTGTTTTAGGCGAGCTCAGGTGAGTTCAGGTGAGCTCGTTGGTATGGAAAAAGGCACATTGCAAATCACTGACTACCAATTTTTCTCTATTAAAATTATTTATATATTTAAACGTTTATCCTTCTTACCAAAATAAATACATTTGAAATTTTCCAAATAATTTATTAACGCTTACTCTAAAATGGTCTCGCTAAAACCTGACCTAGTAATAATTTATTTTTAAATATGTTTTTGTCCCCAGGTTTTCCTACAATGTGTAAAATTGAATAGCTGTGGTTAAAAGCGTATTTATTTTTTAAATACGTGCAAAATTGATATTAATTTATTTTGGGTAGGTGCGTAAATTTTACTTGTGGTTGCACCGCCCGCCAATTTTACGTCAATAATGTACGTTATGGGATTAATTCATTTATTTAAACCATTCATTAAAAACCACATTTTTTTATTCACCGTGTCTATCGTTTATTATACGTTTTATTTTTATATTCTAAATATAATCTGTCAGGAGTTTTAGGGCACGAACTTTTATGATGTATTGATCCCGAATTTAATCACTGTTCACTTTGTAATCCACTCAATGCATTTATTCAGTTTGGCATGCACGTGTAATATTTTGCAACGATATGTCGTGTGAATATTTTTTTTTTTATTGTTAGAAAATAGCCTAGCATTTCGACGGACATGGTATCCGGATTTCCATCCGGTAACCTCAAAAGCAACCGTTACGGCGAAACCTCACAATGCACCGGACGAGTTAGTCACTAAAAATTGTACATGGTCAGTTCTGTGACCAAAGGAAGTCGGTGCGCTGCAGTAAAAATTAAAATAAAATTCAAGATACTTTGTTTTATTTTATGTTAATTTATATTAGTTGTAAGGGCTATGCTTGCGATACGGTGTGAGGCTTACAACATGTGGGTTGGGTGGTAGCGAACATGGATTTCTCTATTTTCATTATGAAGTGTTCAGTGTTCTCAAGTGAGATCTCTTTCCAATGCGAATGCTTGTAGACTTACATAAAGTCTGTCTGGCTGTTATGCTGTCGGCAGGTAGTTAAATACTTATTAAAATGTTAATATTATTCTGAGGTAAACGAGTTATTGGCTTCCAATCCTACGGAGTTTCCCAAAGTCCACCATATTGCACAGTATCATTTCTACAACTTCCGATTAACTTTGATAATTGGTAATACATTAACGGACGTTTAAATACAATAAAATCGACAGCAAAAGCGCTCGCGGCTTTTATTGGAATATTGCACCGATTGAACAATGCACGCTAATTATATTAATATCATAACTTTGAAAATGACTGTAGCAACGGAGGCTAAAACGTAAAAAAATCACTACTGTGAATTATTCCCATAAAATTACACACAATCGTTTGCATGGTAATTTTGCAGTAGAGGCATAACATTAAATATCATGTTAATATCGCATCATTATGAACACAGTAAAGATTAAACATTATAATTTAGAAGTAAAGGGTGTCACTCGACCTACCTTGCAATCTGAAATAAATTAAAATTAATACAAATATTAAAAATGCCAGGAAAGGTTTCGTTTTCTAAGAAGACCTTGTGGTTTCGGAAAAGATGTGAGTGAAAAAACAAACGCAATTTAAAGCAGCCCACACACGTTGCAATACAACGGCGTCCTCCAATTTTGGGTATTTTATTATGGTTTTGCCTAACAAAAACGCAAAAGAGGACGTTATTGGCCAGATACCATTCCTTGTCGGTTTTGTCGCATCGTGTGTGGGCAGCTTAAATAGAATTCGTGAGTTACAGCCACTCGTGTCTGCAACTTCAGCGTCGTATAATTTAATGTATTTTGATAACAAGAGGAACCTGATGCAGATAGTAAGAGTGGCATGCCAATATTTCTGGTGAAAAGAAGAGGGTAAAACACCCTGAGAAGGCTTTCATCCAACACATCAAACCGAGATCTAAGCACCAATAGACGTAAACCTTCAAACAATAATTAAAACACGCAGAAATACAAGTGATACGTTTTGCGTTTAATGTTGAGTAAAACACAAAAATAGCGAAGCATTCATTAAAACAGGAAAAACTTGTATGCTTGATTTTATGATATTATAAATATGTTGGCATCAGAACCTGTCTACCTTCAAAATTCAGTCTTAAGCTGGTTCTTTAAACTACTACCTAACATAAAAAAAAACAGGAAATTATTTTTTAAGATATTTATTAAGTGTATTTAGATATCGAAATTATTGATATCAGACAGAGAGAGGTTTTTTGCAATTCAAAGGTATCGAAAAAGTGTAACAAGCAAGTATTAAAATTTTAAAGATTGAGAAGGGATTTCTTTTGAGCGAGAGTCGAAATGTGCCAGAGAAAATAAATCCAGTGCTATTAAATTATTTGTTTATCTACTTAGCCACGGCTTAGCTACCTTTCTTCAGCTGTTGTGTCTCATCTTCAACCGAAGTCATTTTCAGTTGAAGTTGGCGAAAATCTACAGACCGCCAACGGAAAAATTCTTGGACTTTTTGAAGCCAAGTTAGGCGATTCCTCGATTTTCCCTTTTTTCCTTTGAAGATAAGCAAGATTTAATGTAAAACAATAAATTAAACACTAAAATAAAGCATCACTACTATTTTAATAACAATACTTTTAGATCTTTCTCCCTGTGAATGCATTGTCAAACTAAGGTATATTTATTATTTATAAATACATTGTGAGCCTTAAAATTTTTATTTATATAGTAATAATTCAAATTGTTTAAGATTATATGCACCCAATATAATAATTTATATTTTAATTAAATTTTCAGTCAGTTATAAAAAGTCGTTTTGTGTTCAAACCGTTTCTACTGCATTTGACAATTTTGAATACGAGATTACCACATCCTGGTCTAAATAAAAAAAGGATACTCATATTGTATATTTTTGTCTGTTTTTGAGTTAAAAATGCTTTTAATTAAAAATACTAATATTTATATCAAAATATAATTGATTCTCTGCTTATCAATATATCTATAGCTACTTCAATTTGATTTTATTATTAACTTCTAAGTTTTAATATTTTTGAATAAATACTTGAGTGATTTTCCACATTTTTGTTTTTATTAGTGACCGGTTTCGCCAACCTTTCACGTTGGCATTATCAAACAGAGTCATATTGATAATGCCAACGTGAAAGGTTGGCGAAATCGGTCACTAATAAAAACAAAAATGTGGAAAATCACTCAAGTATTTCATTCAAAAATATTAAAATGGAATTCCACCAAGTACTCTCTGTCAAAAATATTGAATTTCTTCTAAGTTTTACTCATCATTTTGCACCAGGGCGATTTTTTTGCGGAAGTTAAGCACTTGCGATTTTATTTTAAATATTTTGTAAAAACTACTTCGCAGAATGTTTACTCCCTAGATAAAATGATTAATATTAATTAAACTCTGTTTTTAGTAGGGCGCCAGGAAGCGAATGCCTCGATAACTAGTTTCACGCAGAATCGCGAAACGTATTGCTTTTTCTTTTGCAACTGTGAGCCGTTGAATTATGTTAGATTGATTGGACGTCGCGTGGTGCGAGTTGGACAGTCGGAGTTCCATTTAGCGACGGCGGCGGGTTAGCTCAGTGGCACCCGCGCCGGCCAGGTAAGCGGCTTTGCGAGCCTCGGAGCCGGGCAACGCTCTATAATCTCGACGGGAAACTAGTTTTACCGACACCGAAGCCATTCAGGTACTGAGAAATTGCAAGTTTTCATCATAATCGGAAAATTACAACCTAATATCATAATCTTTGAAACACGCGATGCTTCAATACAAAATATCATTAA
Source organism: Atopsyche davidsoni (assembly GCA_022113835.1). NCBI lineage: Eukaryota > Metazoa > Arthropoda > Insecta > Trichoptera > Hydrobiosidae > Atopsyche > Atopsyche davidsoni. The sequence goes on along the minus strand of JAILWY010000009.1, from coordinate 15,873,307 downwards.
ATAATAAATACATCAACACTCAATAAATTTAGATTAATAGATACAACGTTATGTACTATTTGATACAATAAAGCCTGAGATAGCTCGAAATATATTATGTTGTAAGTGTAAATGAATAAACATAAAAAAAACGTTTGTTTTTGCTAATTTGTTCGAAAAAAATAAAATGATATTTTAAACTAAACGGATAATATTAATTGTCAATTTAAAAAAACGTGAGTTGGGCTTAATGGGATACAAGTATTTTAAGCACATTTCCTAGTATAAATGTGTTTTTCTCTATACTGGTTGATTATATGTCTGTGAGTCTTGTATCAAGTGTTTTTACCGGTTCGGTAATTTGGTAGTGAGAGTTTCATTTTTGACCCTCCAGCCACGATTATGTCGTATTTTCATATCAGTTAATTTTAACCATTCAACTTAACATTACGGAAACAGACTATCTTCTAACATGCCAACTACTACAACTCTAGTTAGATTAAATTAATTTCGTCTTTGATATTAGGGTTTATGTGACATTTTACTATAACGTATTATAGTGCCTCTCCCATGAGAGGTTGGTGACCATTTCATCGAATATATTCCTATCCTGGGCCAGTCTCACTAATTCGGCTTCCAGCCATTCTTTCTTTGGACAATCAGCTGGAGGATACATTATTTATTGTTTTAAAAAATATGGCCAAAACAGGAGATATTAAGTTTCTTTACCATCGCCAGGAGTTTTCTTTCTTTGCGAATTTCGTGCTAGACTTTCTCATTTTTCAACCCAAGGTATCCTATAAAGCCATATTTAAAACGCCCCAATCTTTCGCAAGTGTCTAGATATCAACTCTATAAAAAAGAACTGAGACGACACATCACGTATTTTACAATAATTGATTATTGTTTATTACACATCTGCCATCCAAAGTTGCCGAACTGCGTTTATTTTACCTTCAATTTGTGCAAATCACATTTCAGTTCGCAATCAATTTCTACATTTTTCATTTTGAAATTCTAGAAAGGAGTGTCTCCTCAAAATTTGGCCAACTCGCCCACAACTTGACGAGACATACATTTAATTGTGCTTTTGATTGCCTTTTTAATATTATCACACAAACATTAAAAATGTTTTTGATATTTAATTAAAGAGAGCTAAATCAAGGGATCATGGCGATTCGTGTCGCTATCGTAAAAAAATTGGCATCCAGTACAAAAAGATTTATAATATCTTGAACTCGATTTCCATTAGAGAAGGAATGCTTTATTTTAATATTTTTACTTACAGATAACTACTTATTAAAACAAAACAGTTGCATTTTAAAATTAAATGTCTGCTATTACTCAGTCATTAAGCTGCAGTTTCTAATGCAGCTTATGCATTTTATTAGAATACATAATGCATCGAGTTAAGATTACGTATTGTAAATGTAGTATTACGTATTGTAAATGCATTAATATATTTTTATTTTATTTGACGAGTGAGATTCATCTAAAGATGGATGAAAGAACTTCGATGAGTTTTGAAGTCACTTGTATAAAATTTGTGCAATTTTAGATTTGTCTATAAAAGTTTTCCTTCTCTATAAACCTGAAGATATTTTAAATCTTTAGAATTGATTAAAACTTCACTCCACTCAAATTCGGTCGGCAAACAAGTGTGCTAATCCCTAGATAACGGTAAGGATTAAATAAATTGTAGTAAAAGAATACAACGCGTATTTGACAAAGACAAAAAGTTTTCAACAGAAAAAAAACATTTTTTTGGCAGAGATCATTGTCATCTTAAAGAAAGCAGTTTCGTTTCCCGGTCAGGAAAATTTTAATGATTTTTAAAAATAAAATTTGGCAGAAGTCTCTCGGTTCCATCTTGGGAATGTGTATATATATTATACAGCATGCGTAAAAAAAATTAAAGATTATCATATTAATTCCTATAAAGACGCCGATCGGATGATGAATATTAATATATTTTTTTAATTATGTAACTAAATGTTACACTTAGTGGGTTAATGTTTAAAATACCGTTACATAAGGCGTAAAAAATGGTTTGTTTCAAGATGCTCTATTCTTTAGCAAATAACGCTACTTCTGGAGAATATATAATAAATAAAGAGAGTGCATATATTAACGATTGCAGAGGTTTTCGTGAACGAATCTGCTTTTTATGACGGTGAGAAGTGATGGGCATCATCTAAAATGCGTAATCGAATAATCGATTCCAATGAATAAAATGCCAATCCAATCCAATGAATAGAATCGAATAGTTCATTAAATTATTACTGGATAGTAATTTTAAACGAATAAAAGTGTCGGATATTATTTTTTTAAATACAATGTAACAATATATTTTACAAAACAATGAGACTTGCTGACCATACAAGCAATACAGCAGTGAATATCGTATAAAAGTATTTTTGAAATGAATAATTTAAATTTATAGGGAATTAATAGAATTTTTGTCTGTACGGACCGGACCGCACTGTGAAAAATTTCAATAATCGATTATTTTATTGAATGGTTTAAGTTAAGACGACTTAGAGCATAGCTAGTAAGAATGGGCTAAGTAATATTTACCACATGATAAGTAATGCTTTGATCTTGATTTATTTAATTGTAATTTGTACAAAGTAACAACATATCGATTGTTTTATTGAATGGACGATTAGAGCTTCACTAGCGATAATGGGCTAAGTAATATTAACCATATTATAAGAAATGCTTTGATCTTGATTTATTTTATTGGAATTTGGACAAAGTAACAAAAAATCGATTGTTTTATTGAATGGACGATTAGAGCATCACTAGTGAGAATGGAGTAAGTAATATTAACCATATTATAAGTAATGCTTTGATCTTGATTTATATAACTGCAGTTTGGACAAAGTAACAAAAAATCGATTGTTTTCTTGGATGGACGATTAGAGCTTCACTAGGGATAATGGGCTAAGTAATATTAACCATATGATAAGTAATGCTTTGATGTTGATTTATTTAACTGCAATTTGGACAAAGAAACAAAAAATCGATTGTTTTCTTGGATGGACGATTAGAGCATCACTAGTGAGAATGGGCTAAGTAATATTAACCATATGATAAGTAATGCTTTGATGTTGATTTATTTAACTGCAATTTGGACAAAGTAACAAAAAATCGATTGTTTTCTTGCATTGACGATTAGAGCATCACTAGTGAGAATGGGCTAAGTAATATTAACCATATGATAAGTAATGCTTTGATGTTGATTTATTTAACTGCAATTTGGACAAAATAACAAAAAATCGATTGTTTTATTGAATGATCGAGTTAAGACGACTTAGAGCATCGCTAGTGAGAATGCAGCCGACAGGAGAGCCGCACTACCGCGTAGGTTAATCGTAACAAAAAAGCCATTAATTCGTTGATCTTGATACACTTACCGGGCGTTACGTAGTCGTACCGATTATCTAATACATTTGAATTATTGCCTCAGACCCTCTCGTCGAGTCCACGTGTTGAATTCAATGTGGTTTATGAAGCCAGGAGTGTGATCTATTCACCGGCTGAGACGTGTAATTGGTTGTTATATTATTTATTGAACATTGCACACTCACCCGTGAGGATAGAAAAGCACGTTCGCACGTACAATAATAAATGGCTGTTTTATTATTTTTATTTTAGTTATACATCTCACAAATGTTACAAATAATAAGCTTGTATTATTCGAGTCAAAAGTTCGAGTGAAAATAATTTTTAAAATACGGTCGAGCAATTTTATTTTCAGTAGGGAAATACGAGCGAGTCAGTCGCCGCAGTGTCTCGAGTGTAGAGACTTCTGGCAAGATACAGTAATTGTTCTGGCGAGATGTTCATTCTCGAGAGAAAGCATATTTCAGCCAATTATTACATGGACTATGTCGTCACTAGTCACATGTAAATCTGAGCAGGACTGTCATGCTAAATATAGCGGCCATGTGAAGCTTAAAAATATACAAAAGATCGAAAAGATTTGTATGACGTCTCTGAGTCTAAATCTGAAAAATCTAAAAATAAAGTAAACATTTTACGGCTTTTTTTTAATTGTATTTTTTTGAAAGACTATAAACGAGAGAAAAAACATATCTGTAGATATATTATAGTTTTGCTAAATCGGTTGATCACCGTATGGTTGTTGGTTTCGCAGCTTGTTTGAGCAACTTTAGTGTTTTCTATAATACAAAGACATTTCTTTGTGTACGTTCAATTTATAAAAAAAAAAAATAGTCAATATATCTTTTTTATTACGCCTCTGTACGTGGTTTTTTTTTTTATCAAGCCGCGACGTTTTGAAACGTGAGAGTGCATTTTGCATACAAATTCTTCATTTCATGTTGAAACACAACGAAAAGGAAAAACGAGAGGAAATTGCAGCCTGTGCGTCATGTATGCTAGACTTGATATAACAAGAACAAAGAAAAGCAAGTAATTAAACCTGATGATATTTCGTAGGCATTCTTTTTTGATTATCGTCCTTGGTTAAATAATATCTTATCTCTACTCGGTTTCCGGTAAATAAACATGGTTTACCGGAGGTTATCCCGTGCCCACACGATCTTGTAAAATCTTGCTTGGCGTGACATTCAAGTCGTCTCTCTATAAATAAAATTACACGTTTTCCCATAACTGTGGTCAGTATACGTGCCAAAGAAATATCCATTTGTGCACGCCTCGGCCATATTTCGATGATCTTTTGAAATTATTGTTTTTGCTTTCTAAAAAAAATCCTCTCTTAGCCTTATTTTTTTAAGTTAAAAGTGTCTGGCATAAGTGGAAGACATTCAAACCTCGACAACGAAAAGTCTATAACTACACTAATCTTTAAAAAATAGGTCTCTAACCATACGAATGTGAGTAGTATGAGGCATTCAAAAGTAATTATTGTTGTTTAGTTTGATGTGTCTATCGGTGTTTGGTTTTTTATATAGATTAGAGCGATGTTTTATTTAAAAAAAATCTTTCTTTTTGTACTTGAACTGAATTGAAAGAACTTATTGTTTTTCCCATTTTCTAATTCACGACCTCATCGTTGGCAAGCAAGAATGGACCAGGGACTTTATTTTCTATGATTATATATTCTCACATGTATGCATTTTACTCAAATTTAATGCAAGGTGTAATATTAAAAAAATAATTTACTGAACGCTAAAATACAACTGAATTATATAAAAGCTATATTCTTGGGTTGAAAAAATCTGATTTTTTTTTTCAGTTAACGAAATCTTGGCATAATTTTTCATGACTTTTGGCATCAAGTCGAGTGATTTAACAGGTAATTAAGCGGCTTGAGTGAAGTTAGGCTGACTAGATATAAACCCAAACAGTTTTTTTTTTATAGATATTAAGGTTTAATGTATTCCTTGATGTACACAACTGCTCATTGTCGTTGTGTATGTGCCTGCGTCAGTGTCTGGCATAAAATCAAAAGTTTTTTCAGGCAAGGGATGTGGTGACAGGTCTAAAGAGCTGGCAATGAAAATGACTCGATTTACAAACAAATGTTAATAATATCTATTGATGGAAAGAAAAAAAATGCAGTTAAACCATAAAAAATGTAGCCAGAGATGGTGTTACTAGGAATCCGAAAGATGGTTAATAAAATCTTTATATTTTTCATGAAAAGTATAGGAGTAAAATCCAACATAAATGAGCAATTCTTTTCTCTATATACTTGATAGATAAAATACATTTGTTTATGGTAGAGAGTGTAAAAAAATTGTTACAAAAAAATTATTCGTGGGTGTTGTGCTGCACTGTGTTTTGAGTCTTGCTACGTTTCGGTCCCGGTACTGGGCCCATCTTCAGACCCACGAACCAATAGACTCTGGTAACATTTTATAATTTAAAATATACTTCGTAAGCATCTTGCAGTAAATTTGTGATTGTAAAGCAATTTTACTCTTTTATATGTTGATATTTCATAGATTTAGTAGTAACATCAGAGGCAAGGCTGTTTGTATTTATATTAATTTAATTAAGAAGCTATAAGTGGAGAAATATATAGTGGAGAAAAAAATAGTATTTTAGATATTTTTTTAATCTAATGAATCATTTTTTGGATATTAGATTTGTTTGATAAGTCACAGAACATCGATCAACCATATTTTTGGGAAATCAGTGCGACGTATTTGACAGCTTATTAACCATTGTTTTCGTTGATCGATCTTTCAACAACCAAACGTTAATCATAAAAATTAAAATATACTATTATATATCAGATCTTGCCAAGTCTTCGTCACTTGATGATATTTTATTTATAGTAATAAATGTCTACCTACTCATGTGGCCAGTGATGTAATGGCGATATATATTTTTGTTACTTTGCATGTTGGTACGTAGCGAATATGCATTTTTTTGCAAATGAATTCCTGGCGAGTCTCCAGATGCTAAAACCGTGTGTCCGTTAGATTACTGCTACTTAAATAAAAATACAGCTTTTAAAAAAATTAATTCGGGTTTATAAAATTGCCGTTTCAAACCCACTGAAATTATATTGATATGAAAAGTTTTTGATTCTTTCATTATGATTATCCTCCCCCAAAGCTTACACCGATTTGTGAAAATATTTAATTGATATTGATTGATATAAAAAATATTATGTCGATAAATTATAAATTAAATCAAGTATTGATTGCGATAATCAAGATACACGTAGATACAAAATTCACAATTGTGAAAAAAAAATTAAATTAAAAAGTTCATCTCTTTTCAAACCCTGGTCTATTTTTATGATCGGTAAGGATTTATAGCGATTTGGTTTGCAAAAATGATGCTCAAGTATATATAAATATCTTGGCTTATCTTGGCTGCAGTACATTCACAATAAACTGCATGCCATTTCTTGTCACTCGAGATAAAAAAAATCTTTCACAGTTGCATTTAGAGCATAACCAACTTTTTTTTTTTTAAATACCAAAGTTCAAGTATAAAGAAATTGGCACATTGTTGGCTTAAAATAATACACGAATTCCCGGACTGAAGTGTCTCCAAGACTTTCGCTCTTCCTAAAGCATCGAGTACTCCAAGGGCAGGGCGTCGAGTTACCCAAAGCGTTCCTTCGAACAAACGTTATGTGTCTATTACATCTCAGAAATACCTAGCACTGGTTTTAACTTATTGAGTATTGACTCAAGCAATAAATAATTTTTGAATACTTTCAATACTATTTTTCACCTGAGAGATTTTTAATTAATTTGTGATGATATACTTTTCGTGATTTTTTGCGTATAAAACTGGATTATTTTAAATACATACACTCCACTAAAAAATTCCATCCTGTATATGTCGTAGTAATATCTTGGACTGGTTATCTTTCCTGGATTACAAAAAAATGTATCATAAAAAGATCTTATACAAACGCTAATTAAACCTAAGTTTTTTTAAATTAGTTATAAAAAACTAAACCACTTCCGATCACACTGTGAATATCGTAAATTGCAAGCAAAGTTTGTTTATATAATTACTGAAATGTTATATCATATTATGTCCTGTAGAAGTAGTACTGAAATACCAAACGTCGATTGTAAAATCCACTATTGGACTTCAATTCGATAATCTTGTAAAATTGATTTTATATTTCAATTAAAAGAAGTAGTAGTGTTATATTACAGTCAAAAGAAAGTTTTTACTGTAAAAAAATAATAGAATTCAGTTTGTGTTTAAATTGTGCATCTTACAAAATAGTCATAAACCATCATTATAGTTTTGAATAAACAGATGTGTCCACGTTTTCAAAGAGTTTGCAGATTATTTTTTAAAATTAATTATATAAGTTATATTATATTTGATATCATTACAAAATGTTGAATATGAAATTCACGAAATTTATAAGAGCCTTCAGGGGTTGTTGTTAAATTTATGTTTTGTTGAATTCAGGTTCCTGCTAATCGAGCTAGTATTTGTCATTGAATAAGTGTTAAGCTATTCGGTTGTCATGTTTCTATCTCTGTTTATCTTATTTAGAGCCTAATAAAAATAATTAATATGAGGTATATCCTTACATAAATTGAATAATAATATCGCAACATTAATTTTATTAAATATCATTTCCCACAGTTATAATGTTAACGAAGGTTGAGCTAAAATATTTCGTAATTATTTCATTATTTATTTAACTTTGCCTTAAAATCCAATAAAAAATAATAAAAAATTGTATGCAAAGATTTATTCATAAAGTGTAATTATTTAACTTTGAAAACGATAACAATATATATTTTTTGTTTTTGTAAAAAAAACCCTTGGAAGAAAATATTTATATTGTACTGATACAAGTTGTAAGCGATAAAACAAATTCCGGATACGTTTTAAACCCGCATTATCTTTGAATGCTGGCTTCTGCCTATTTGGGTTTTTGTTATTCAATATTTGGTGCAAAGGTGTTGATTAATTTATACATGATATCATATAAAGATATGTATTCCGTATTGGTCGTTTTTTTCCAAGTATTTCCGGTATGTATGTACAAGATTATCTTAGATATTAGTTTTAGTTTAATCTATCAGTTTAATCTAACATGAAAAAAACTAAGAAATTAATTATCGTTGATAAGAAACCACACAGATAAATACTATTGGGAACTCAAACAAATAGGCCAATAAGTAGTAAAAAATTAATTAATTTTTATTTTTTGTAATTTATTATATTTACGAAATATAAAAAACTGCGTTTTTTTAATGATTTTTTGTTTAATTTAATTTAAGTTGTTGAGTGTATATTTAATTTTTATTTCAATACACTAGGGATTATTTTTGATTATCTTGATGTACATTGGTCGATTATTTGAAATATTGTTTGAATAAGTAACATGGCAATAATTAATAACAATATGTGAAATATAAAAGATAAAATCTCTTTTATTGATTATTCATTAAACGTATTGACGTCTTAATGTAATTTAATTTAATATTGTACTGTGCATAACGTGAGATAAGATAGCATCAAACATTTGTAGATAACTGGTTTAAGCGAAACTCATTTGAACACCTGGGTAATCAATTTAATATATTTAATACATTTCATGTTTTAAAGAATACCTTTATTATCTTTATCTTTTATCTTCAGATGCAAATTATAATATTAGAACTTTGATAAGCATTTATACATCATAAATAGATTGTCAAACTCACGGTAGCGTTATATCTCAAATTTAAAATACACTTCTAATTATGATATTACTTTAAAATAAATATATAGAAATACACACAAACTGTATGAACTTTGTAGTACTTTTTTATATAAATAAAAACAACAAATACTGTAGAAAACAGCTGATATTGCTCACTGAGACATTAAGAGCCTCTTTGTGCTGTAAAGGTATTGTCAGAGTAGATTGACGATGCTTAAATACAGAGAAAAACCCCTAATCATCACAATGATACACTCTATCAGTCTCATGTACAATTTTCTCCTTATTTATATTGAAAAATCATAATATTTATTTGAGGTAATTAAGATTTTAATATTGATGTAAAAAAAGATATAGCAGTGTGTCATAAAATAGCTTGATGATAACGGACAATTCATAAGGCTGTTTTTTTACTGTCTAGTTGTTAAACTGGAGTTTTAACATGGTTATCAAACGTCTATTTAAATTAAGCCCAGTAAACCGGGTCTAAAGATGCACATCGTCACAGAAGTTGAATTTTAAGTTTCCGTTAGATTCTGAATTAGTATGCAAATTTGTCAAGACACATAGAAGTAGCTCTAATTTTTTCTCGGTAGCAAAGATCGGTTATAAATGAACGTCGTCCATAATCGAAGGCCATTAATTAACTCACAATGTAATTACAAATTTAAATAACGGGATTTCGAATAATCAATTAAATTATTATTGTTATTGCAATGTTCAATAAAAATAAAACACGAACCGGGAATAATTAAAAAATAATCGAGAATTAACGCAAAAGCCGAATTCATTGAAAAGATTTTTTTGCGATGTGATAATTTTATGTTTTTGCAAATGGATCGGGGTCGGAATGAATTGTTTTAATAAAGTCGATTATTCGAATGACTCGATTATGTCCACTGTATAAAAATTATTTATGTTGGTGGTGGAGTATTAGGTTACTTATGTTTTTCTACAAATTTTGTGTTTTAATAAAAAAAATCACTTTGAGGTTCAAAAGTACTCACCGTTAGAATAAACAAAAGTTGGATTGTATTGTATAATAAAAAGTTTTATGTCTCACCTGCTGGATCGAGTCCTTTTCTCCTCTCAACACTGTAGGCGTTCGCGACCAGGACAGCTCCCCAGGTGGCCTGGACGGTGCACACCAGGAAGCCCCAGTGGGTCAGGTAGATGAACCACTTGCCCAGGGCCCAGTGCTCGTACACAGACCACAGCAGCGGTGCCACGAACAGCACCATCATCGTCAGACGGTACGCCAGGAAGTACGTGGAGACCAGAGGACCCGGAGACGAGTGGAAGGGTCCCCTCACGAACCTCTTGGGGTCGTGGTGGTGCAGCGACAACTGCTGAGGCGTGAAATGCCTCCTCAACTTTGTGTGGCACATCATTTTAAGGCTGGCTCGTTTACTACCACTAAAACATCGTTTCAATCAACAACAAGTGTCAAAACGATATCACTTTTAAACAACAATATCACTGTTGTATAAACGTATAAAAATATTTAAAAAAAAAATACAATTGTGTAATTGATTAAATCGAAATTAAAATCAATAAAAATATTATTCACTTCACAGTTATTTTCGCTCCACAGGTGCCGCTATACTCTGCAATAGAAATATTAATTAGATTATTTCTAGATGTTGCCTTGAGGACGGTTACATAGCGAATGCAGAATATAAACACGCTCCGAATATTTATAAACCGGCTACGGAAAAGTCGCGTCCGGTCTTTTTCATCTACTAGGATATTCCGCGGAACAGGTTCGTGTAAAAGATATAACCGGACTTTCGGGGTTTCTTCGATGACTAATTCCTACATGGAAGTTGAAAACAAAGTCATCGAGTCTGCTCGAGTGGCCATGTAAACAATCGTTCACGGGTCGCGAGAATTGCAAGCACATGCTTTTGTATCGGTCGCCAGTCCGAGCGATGTTTTGATTGGGCATTATTAAAAATGTCGCCTTTTAAACGTTAATCTCGCATCATTATAAATATATCATGTGTTATTATCTGAAATATCAAATGCTGTGGTACCAGTTTTTGAAAATAGTTGAAATATCAAATGCGTTTTTAATATCAGATATAGATAAATTTGATCATCACAATTAAAATTTATATATAAATACTCATAATATAGAACCACGTGTATTCACGGTTCGTTAATGTAAAATACAAATTCAAAACTTTTTTTTTTAAATTCAACAATGCATACATCATTTTTGCTACTGCATATTTGTAAAAAGTCTTTACGACTTGGCTTTTAACACAATTTCGACATAATAACGTCATTGACTTTATATCTTTCCAAACAGGATTGCATTTTTTTTTTGCATGCGCTTTTGAGGCTAGAGAGACATGGAAAATTTCATTTTAATCACTTTGCCGATTTGAGACTTCACGCATGTGCGTCATAATAAAACGCTTGAAGTGTTCACGCTCTGAATAACACTTTGCAATGAAAACGTTTCAAAATGAATTAAAATCCACCACGGGCTTCCATATCCGCGGATGCGCCTACGATGCATCTAAAACTCACTTCTATAATCCATAATTATTTTAGCGGCCGTTGCTTTTAGTGGTTTTTTATTTTAATTTTCTGTAAGTAAAACTTCGCCCAAACAAACTTAACGAAAAACTGAAATATACTATGAGAAGTTTGAATATTTTGGCTGATACTTCATAAGGTCTTTACAATCTATTTTATTATCTAGTTTTGATGTTCAGAAAGCAGTTAGAAAATCTCTTGGTCCAAAGACGGTTTGTTTCAATAGCCAGACCAAGCTGCAAGTGCTAATTGCTTTAAACCGCTTCTCTTCTGTTACTCTTCAGTTTATTATTGTATATATTTTTTATTCATATTGTCAAAACTTGGATGTCTCTCATATGTTCATAAAAAATAATTAATAACACTAATTTTTAATTTTATTTTATAGCTATTATCCTTGCTTATTGACCACGAAGTCCCTGGATAGAGTTTCCTGAAAAACAAAGTTTTTTTTTCTATTTTTTTTTTAATCTACTTTTTTAGATTATTTAAGCTTGGATGTCTTCCGCTTTAAGACAAAGTGGATTTTAAAAATAATAAAATATAGCTGTTGACAGAAAGAAGTTTTTTTCAAAAGTATATTGTAGTTGACTTTATTTTGTAATGATTCTTTAATAATGTCTGTATATATATATATATATATATATATATATATATATATATATATATATATATATATAAATTTTTTGACTAATAGTGATTGAACAGCAATCTATAAAAAAACTATAGTCTTTTAGTTAATAGTCCTGAAATGGGTAGGCGATGATTAGATTAGCTTCTTGATTTTATTATTGTGGTTAAATTCTCGGTTATTATTCATTCTGAAAAATGCGTATGAACGAAGATGCGTAATTTACATTTATTATTGGATATCGCCATGTTGTAAAAATAAAAACAATGCTTACTCAAAGTATAAGAATGTAATTTATATCAAGAGCTGTGAGTCAAAGACTTAAAATTAAAATATTAATTTTTATCGACTTGTCCTTTTAATACCACTCTAAGTGGGAATGAATAACGTTGTAAGTATGTTTTAAAGCATTCAGTTTTCTATTTTAAGTTGGTCACATTTCATTTCCTTAATAGTGTGACGTATTTAAATATAATGTAAATTATTAATATGATAATTGAATTCCTCGCACCGGTTTTTCACACCACACGTGCGTATTCACGACATTACGATTTTTATTTTTGTAACATTAGTTTATTTATATTAACTTCCTTTCATCGTGATGCAACATTAGAAATTTACCAAAGCCTTATCTATAAGACCTGAGCGTGATATTTGAATATCTATGTTTATAACATCCTTTATAAAATTCGCAATGTCCGTTTGTGTTTTTATTTATTTTATAAAAGTGTGATGACGGAGCTACAGTTTATTGGGCAACTAACATTATTTTTGTTTAATCTGTTATAAAGGAAAGCGTGATATAACATTTCTAAATTATATAAACTCGTTTTTGGGGTGTATTTTTATTATCATGAAATGGCGAGAATCCATAACAAGTTTTTGGAGAATAATGTGTTAATCAATAACACTAAATATATTATATTAACAGCACGTGTATGTTAACAATGTTGACTATAAAATATTTTAGATATCGATACATTGTACTCCAAGTTTTCATTAGATTAAATATGACATTGAAAATATTCAAACGTCCCAATACAATTTTTATTTTAATGAATTCAAGAATGCTTAAGTGTCATTAAAACTAGAAATATATGTCAGACCTGTCAATTGCACATATTTTTCCCTACATAAACTCAATAATGAAAATAAAGTAATACATGTACGCTACCACCTAAGCCACACCTTGTAAGCCTCACAACCTGCGCCCAGGATCAGGGGATAGCTACATACCGTATTATAAGAACTATAATAAATTTATTAAAAGACGAATAAATATTCTTGTAATAATTTTTTAATTAAATTAATTATTTATTTATTCGATTAATCTTTCAGAAACTACAGAAAAAAGTAATCAGCTATAAATCAAAAATTATATTCTTTATCATTTCGGTAATTGTAATATTACCAACGTATATTAAGGATAGACTTTTTAGTAATATTTATAACAAAAAATATTTTTTTTCTGTTACGATAAACAAACTAACACGCTTAGTATATTTTTTTATATTTATAAACATCAGATTATTAACACGCTTGTTCTGAGTAGTTAAATAAAACGGCTATCCCAACTTTAGAGTTTCACAAATATACGGCATATTATATAAAACCAAATAACCATGAATCAGATAAAATATTTTTTTATATTTGTCTGGGCACTGGAATTGCTATTTACATCCGATCTTTAATAAAAAAAAGTATAGGATATTTGCATATATATATTTGATTAACGTAAGAATTTAATTAAAATTATAAATTATTATTACACGTGCGTGATTGTGACGATCTTAGTAAAACCTTAGAGGTTAGCTCACGCGTCATTCTGGTCTTGGATTTATGTTAAATATTTTTTTACATAATACGGAACTATAATCAGATATAAATTCATATGTATGAATTAAAATTAACCTTCAAAAATATTCAAATTAAGTAGTTAAAAAAAATGGGCCAGCAATGAAGCAACAATTGAAACATCCAATGTTTTATTTTTAGTAAAAGATTGCTTTTCATACTAAGAGATGAAATTTTAATCAAAAGTAATATATATTTTCAAATGATGTGTGTCATCAAAGTGAAGCTTATTTATTTGTTTATTTGTTAAGTGGATTTACATTATACCAAAGAACTTAAAAAAAAAACTAATGTAATATTTCAATTCTATAGGCAATAAAAATAAGCATTTTTCGTCATTCTATTATGGCTTTTAATTTATAAATAACGCATTTATTTGCATTTTTAAATAAATAATATATTTTCAGACGTATAGTCTGAACTCTCAAAATTTTGGTACAAATATTTTAAAAATTCCTAGCTTGATATATATTGATCTTCAGACGTCTGAAAAAGTCGCACTTGATTATTGTTGTATATATTTTTTAGTCTATGCTCAATGTATTGGGATAAACTCATATATATTGTACGTAAGTAAGTATTAAATAAATTCTTCTTCTTCAGGTGCCTCTCCTATTTGTCTGTTTGTGATTTTCTTATGGTAAATAGTGTTGTGGATCTTTAGGTCCTTTTACACATAAATAAGTACACATTGTAAAGAAGATAGCTTTAAAAAGGTATGTGATGAACTGGAGATGAGAAGTAGAAAAATCTATAGATGGATTCATCTTCACCACATGCATGACTACTTTTAAGGTATATGAGCGAAATATCCACAGAAATTTATTATAAAATAAAATAAAATTGGTTTTCGTTTCCTTTATAATTATAATTTTAATTTATTAAAAATAAAATGCCAATGAATATTTTATAATACCACTTCATATTTATTTATATAAAAAAGGAATTTAAGCGATACAGGTAAAAATAATATAATATCGTAAACAATTCCGCATTGACGCTTATAAAGTCATCAGACATGATATGGATCATCATATGTGTATGACATACAAACAGTAATAATAGTATATTGTCCAATTACTTGATATCACTTATCATTTTGTCTAGAGTGGCGGAATGTAATATGATGGATCTAAGGGTAGATAATGGTTTTTTTTTCCAATAGTTAGATTACGAGTAATAACATTCTCATGGTAATTCTCTTAATGGTCTTAATCATAACATTTTTCTAGACTATTGTAAAACAAATTATGTTTTTTACAAAGATATACTCAAATTAGAAATAAATATAAAATTGAATTCCCGTATATACAACATCACAATGATTATATTAATGAAATGAAGAAAAAATTTTTTTTATTGGTATTATGAGGTAAAAAGCACAGAATCGGATCAGGGCGAACTTAGTTATATTTTTCCTATTTTTATAATTAAATTGTTTTAATCTTTTAAATTGTTTTAAAGTTTTATCGAGAAATGTCGGAGACTCAACAACATGCTTGCCTGCCATTACTCTTTGGCTTTAAACTTATAGGTCAGTGTGGTTAATTAAGTCTTTATTTATATTTCTTAATCATAACATATGTCACCCGAGGAGTAAACGTAAAAATCTATAAATAACCTTTTTATATATATTTTGAACTGCAAGCCTTGATGTATATTTTTTGTTGAATTTCTGCAATATTTTTAAAAATTGATTAGACTTTTTCAATTTACAGGACGTTAATTGCCAAGCATTCACTTTAAGTCTTTTTTGCGGCCTTTTAGTCCAATTTATTCTCTTAACGCTATTTTCTATAGTTAGTACCGAAAATCAAATGACAACCCCTCTTTAAATATAAACAATGCTTTTACACAAAAGAAGAATATTTTTTTACCAATAAAATAATAATTCAATTTAATTAGCAGTATATTATTTTCGTATTTATTAATTTTTAACCTTGTGAGCTGTGACCCACAGTGTAATATAATATAGTGCCAATTAAAAAAAAATCTATAAATAGTGCCATCAAATTTACTTTTAACAAGGTTAAATAATTTATTAACGTATTTTATGGCAATGATGATTAAATACTGTGGGATTCAACCCACATGATTGTTTTCTAATATATTTCTAAAGTAATGCTAAAATGATATTGTTAGTACTAATTTAATTGTCATTGACTTTTGTTTATTATTGTGTGAAAAGAATTCGATATAAAAAAAAGTGATTGGGTATATATTAACTTCTTATCCAAGCGCGAATAAAAATAGATACTTGGTAATTCGGGTCGCGACCCGATGGTTATTGACCCGGGCTTCATTTTTATGAAATGTTGCACGCAGAGTCGTAGCAATGGCTTTGGGCGCCCCTGGAAAATTCTAAATTGACTAAACAAAAAAATATATTTAAAAATATAGCTTTGTATAAATAAAAGGTTTTATCGAAAATCTTGATAAATGTGCTGATTATTATAATATCTTCATATATATATATAATATTAAATTTCAACGCCCCTGGTAAATGTCCCTTTGCTATCGCCTTCCTACGTCTCTGGTTTATTGTTAATGCTATTAATTTGATATAAAAAATAAATGAGCAATTATTGTCTTAGCTGTGTGTGATCATAACCTAACCTAACCTCTCGCAGAGTTATCACACGCTACGAGGTATATAAGATTTTTTTGTGTCTATTTATGGCGAGTGAAAAGAAATCGAAATTCGATAATAGTTTAAAGAACTCATATAAATAATTTTTTTATAAAAAAGGCTTTATTGTACTTTCACGGAATATATTTGAAGCGACCGGTTTTGGCGATGATATTGGCATTTATGATTTTTTATAAATGTTTGGCGAAATCTGTTAATTTACATATTATATTTTGGTTGTACATTTGACATTTTTAAACCTATGGGAATAATTTTAATATTAATGTATTTTCTAAAATTCTATACCTGTATTCGTAAATAACTACAAACGTTAGAATGTAAATCTACGGACTGTTCTCACAAGCCTGCATTACCTGAAATATAATCACATGCATAAAAAATAGTTCTTGCTTAAAAAAATAACAACAAAAAGGTCTGTAATATGAACATTTTGATAGTGCAAACAACTTATTTGAAATTAATATTTAACAGTTGCAATCTTGCAACTGTCTGCTTGAGTTGCAATCTTCAAATGCAATTCAAGTACACGTTGAGGTGCAACTAAATAGCGTCCGACTGTGCAATTCTCTTGTGGATGTGAGAATTGATTGTTTAGAAAATTTCTCTCACGAGTATATTCACGGATTGATTACCATTTCAGCGTTTTAGAAATCACCTGCATTGCGCGTGATTTAATTGCATGTGGTTTCGAGGTGTGCCAATGTGGTGATAAGCCCTTTTTAAATGTGGTTCAATAAGAGATAAAACTTGATTGCATCAGAGCAAACTATCTTTGAGGTGCTTGTGAAAACCCACGATATATAGCAACGATTTTGTTCGCGATGCGAATGACCTTGGCCATTTTCATGGGGGAAGAACAAACAGTTTATAAATATATATATATTTTATTTTGAAACTTAAATTTAATTCGAAAACATGAAAACTATACGTACGTCTATTAAATTTCTATGAAAAATATTGTTTATTTTGTATAAAATGTAGTAGCGTATGTGTATAAATTATATTGATAATAATATCGATTATATGAACAATCTCTACTTTGTTTGCATATATATGACGTGCTTATAAATTAAGAGGGGTCATTACGGTTAAATTGTGACAGGAAAATACATGAGTAAGACGTGGACTGGTAAGAAAGAATAATGCTGTTGGAAAACTCAATACATGTTGTGTGTAAATAACTCAGTGGCGTGTTGTCCATACATGCAGAAACTATGCAATATCAAAAATATTTAGTAAATATATAGCAGTTGTAATTCCTTTTGCCATGAATTGTTTATCCTATGTGTTTATATGATTACTTTGGTAAAGGTATTGTCGGTGAATGACAAGTCATAATATTTGTGACAAGTCATTGTACCCATGGCGTATCATTAGGATTACGACAAGTAGTATTATCGGCGGATATGTATTCTGTTTAGAGTTTATGTACGTCTTGTGATTGTGTGTCTTCTATAGACATATCACCTAGATACGGCAAGGATGGACTCAATTTTTTATTTTTTTATAATTTATAAATGTACCATCTGATAATTAAAAAAATGTTCTCAATTAAAAGGTTTTTCAGTTAGTTTCAGTAATTTTTTTACAAAAAGAAAGAGAAACTGAAACATTCTAAAATAAAGATAAATCATGTACTTCGTGTATTCTTTTCAGTAATCGATGTTTATTTTGTTTAAAAAAATATATATCAAGTTAAAAAAGGCCCCTTTTAAAATTTTATTTGTATACAATATAGAAAATGATATGATGTAACAATTTTTGAGCTTGTAGCCTTTGAGTTTTAAAAAGATGGTATTTTATCTAATTTTATATGTAAACCACTAATTTATTTTATAATAAGTTGTATTTTGATCTATCAAAATTTATTCTCCATAATCCATGGTTTTAATCAATATTTTGTGAAAAATCTACTCCACAAATTATAAAATTTAAATGCATTTTAGATACATTTCTTCTTATTGATAAAAATTATAATATTTTTTATAAATTGACTTTTCATATGAGAAATATGTGTTTAGTCATTTGGAAGATCATACAAATTCATGTTACAAGAACCCTAAGCATTTTAGAGTATTTTTTTAAAAGAGAGCCTCCTTTAGCATTCATTATAGTCACTGTTTTGTTTGAAAAATAATTATTGCTATACAATTGATTAGAGAAGCACGTGCTAACCCAGCTATTGACAAGAATTGCCACTTAACATAACAATGCATTAAAGTGGTATAATAAGGTAAAAAACTGAATTATGAAAACCTTGAAACCGTAGATGGCTCCATTAATGTCACGGAATCATAAATAAATCTCTCTGATCACGGATATTACTTAAAGAATTTTAATTTATTCTTAATAACTGCTTTTAAACGATACGTTTGCATTAATAATTTATGAGAATATTTATTTTATTATTAAATGAATAACACGGTGTAAAAAAAAATTGCAAAGCATTTCCTAGAATAACTATTTTACAATGTATTAAAAGCATAACAGGACTAGATTTTTTTCTTAATTCTTATACACCCGTCTTTTTGATAAATATGTAATTGTCTCAATAGACAATTTTTTGTTGCAATTTTTTGGCTCAGTGGTTAGATTTTGGGATCTTGATCAAGAGGTGAATCAAAAGCTGCTAGATTTCAGTTTGGTCGAAGACAATTAGTACTGACATTGCATATGTCGATATAAGAATGAAAGTACTTATCAAGCAATAAAATTACAGGTGCATTATGTAGAACAATATTGCAATTACGCAACTTATAAATACTAGGATCGTGAATACTGACTCACAGCTGATTTGTTAATTTAAAATTCAACACTGTAAATTTGAATACCAATGATAATTTATTGAGTAACAAAACAACAACAACCGATTTATTTTATAGTAATTTCAAAAAGGTAAGCATTTAAAATTAAAACAATAATTATATTTTGAACACAACATAGTTGATTATCGTTATTTATAATATCAACCGTATCAACGTTTCTGATTTATTACTTAATTTTTTGTACCATATGACGCACTATTCTACACAGGTAAATTAACTTAAAATTGAAGAGCGTATTTTAATTCAAAGGTATTATAAAAGCACGCTCAGACTAAATTAATATGAATGGTGTTTTAATATAACAAGTGATAGTACAGTGAGAAAAGATAGTGCAAATTATTTTTAATAAAATATATATATCTATATATCCAATAGCGTCCTTCTTTTTTGGGTGTTTTTATAGTTTTGTCGAAAAATAAACCACGCAAAATTGGACGCTATTAGCTAATCACTGTTCGTGTGTAGGCAGCTTTACGGTCCAAAAAATACGGTCGATTTAATTATTTTAAATATAAGATACGTTTACATATGTATTGTAGTTCAGAAAGTAGAACAAATATGTAGCGGTTTCTGTCATGAAGATTGGTAAGAAGGCAATTTCAGAAAAAAGGCACACAGAAGATGTTGGAAATTGATGAAATAATATTTAATAACGAGTATCGCGTGGGTACTGGACGAATCCATTTTTCCGCCGCCGACAATTAAATGAGATCACGGAGAGAATCATTATTTATATGAAGTATTCTATAAAGCAGGGGACGACAACTATTGATTTTTAAATTGTAAACAACTATTGAATAATACTACTGTATTTATATTCTAAGGATATTGCTTAAGTCAGTTAATTCGTCGATGCGATAGAAAAACCTGTTGCTTCTAAAATTAATTTTTGTTAACAAGTTATTACATGCGCTATAGTTTTTTCAGAGCCAAAAATGCAGGTTATGGCTATGACGTCACCAAAATATGGTCTATCAATGATTGGTTTATCTAGTAAAGGTGATTTTTGATAAAAAGTTAGCTTACGACTGTTTCGCAGAAAAAACTACACGCGAGCGTTCCGTGAAGCAAGGCAAGGAATCCGCAGGTTGAATAGAAATAAACATGCTTGCGATTGTACTCTTAGTCAGGTTTAAAGCTCCAGGAATCGTGATTCTGCGAATTCGCATCCTGCACTGCCATTTTGAAAGTCTCATACTTAGAGTCCGCATTGTTAAAGCATCAAAACGGTCGACTGTTTACAGCAGAGAATAATGTGGCCATTGTTTTGTATATAAGTGCAGACAAAACAATCAAAGCGACGTGTGATCTTGAGCAACAGGCGATGAACTCGTGTTGTGGATTTTGAGTATTGGGTTCGCGTTTGTTTTCAGGATATCGTTATGATCACTAAGCAAGAGAATTAAACGAGTCCCGTGTAATTTTGTTTGTGAAAAATCCGTTTAGAGTTGGAGAGATGAATCGAAATGTACAGGACGACACTTTTTCATCCATTAAAAATTCATTTGAATTGTCATCTATATGACTAGTATTGGGTTGTTTATATTTATATTCTCAGGGTTGCTCACATCATTGAACTTGGGGATGGATTGAGAGAGCTTGGTGTTTTTCAAAATTTTTCAGGCAGCAGAATTTCCGTCATTTCAGAGAATTTTACTCGTTAGGAAATTGAATGAAATAACATGTTGTTTTGTAATCGATATATTAGAAATATATATCTTTTTATATATTTTATATAAAGTGCGTTTCAATATGATGTATTTAGAAAATACGACATTGTTCAGGTTTAAAATTATTTTTATATCTATTGAAATCTTAGATAGCCTTTATCATAATAAGTAGCTGACTTCTACACATGCAAACAGAGATTAATTTTTATGTGGGGTTTCGTAAGATTAATCTATATATTTCTACTAAATTAATATTTTATCCATTTCATAACGCAGATAATAATAAAGTATAATATTTAATACAGGTATATACTGAATGAATATGAGATAACGCTTGCGATATTAATCGTAGCATCTACCAATTAAACGGCTTTTACCTTGAAAAAGGTCAATAAAATATCTCTTTACAAGTTTAGACACAGAATAACTCGATTTAATCAGATTTTTACGTTAATAATGTACGCTTTCTATGTATAATTAAACAGGTATTTATACTTAATATTTGCAGATTGTCAATGTAGAATTTTCGTGACTTTAGATATTCTGTATAATGTTAATTAATAAAAAAAAATTGGCAATACTTTTGATAACTATCAAATTAATTAATTAAAAATGATTCATCTTATTCTCTCTTCGAGTGAAACCACGACTTTTGATTCACCGTGTATATAACCGAAACGAAATGTGCGTCAACCATACTCGTAATAATGGTGTGACGTGTCAGGGTCATGGCTGGTGAATCAGTTTTCTGATATCTTGAGTCTATCTTGATAGTATCTTGGTTTACTTAGTTGGTTACTGAGCACAGTGTGTCACTAAAAACCTCAACCATAACAGATTTTCTACAATATACCCATGGGCAAATATAATTTAAAACAATGTTATACAACAAATTATATACAAGAAGCATTCAATCAACTTGTAGAATTATTTGCTTAAGACACAGATACAGTATAAAACATATGTATTAAAAAATAAATAAAAGCATTGAATATTCTCAGTTGGAGATAGTAGCACTGAAGATTAGTGATTAGGTGATAAGTTGTATTTATTTTTAACAGTGGTTTTATGAAATAATAAATTCTTACATAAAGTAATATTTGAAAGAAAATAATATTAAATATGTTTGGGGCTTGGTGAATTAATTTTGCTTGTGTTTTAGTATTGGAGTTATTGATTGCATATCGATATTTATTATAAAAAAGTTGACATTGAGAACTCGATTTGTTTATCATGTTATAATTAAGCAGTCTACGCACGTAACATCACAACCGACAGCCGATCGATGATTAATTAGTAGTGTCTCCCAATTTTTTTATATTTTTTAAAATAGTTTTATAGGCACAACGCTTGGTTGTCAGTTGTGTCGGATCGTGTGTAGGCAGCTTCAATGTTTTATAGATTTGAGAAATTGAAGAGCATGTTTGGTGTTGAGGAGACACGAAGATATTCTTTTTTTTTTTCATTATCTCAGTTTTTTTGGCGTTATTTTAATATTTTTAGATTCTTGAAAATGAATTTGAAGTTGAATTGAAATTTTTGACAGTCTGCGAGACACGAGTAAACAAATTTCCGATATGAAATAAAACAAGATTTTATCTGATTAATAAAATTATTCGAGACGCTAATTGGATCGGATGAGATTTCAAGATATGATTTAGCAGTGCAGCATGTTATATAACAAACACCTGGAATAGTATATAGTAATAGTGGAATAGTAATAGTATTAAATAATTTTAAAACTAGATAAATACAACACAGTCACTAAGCACTTGCAATAGTAAAATAGTTTAGTTTAAATATGCTCACGAACTCGCGACGGGTCCTATAAAACGTCTTTTTTAATTTTTAAGTAAAACTTGACGTAATGGCTCCAGCTGATTGATAATTAGTCCAAATTGTTCTGGTCCTGATATGTTCCACTTAACAGAAATAGACCGTTTTAATGGAGAATTCGCCACGATGGACGTTGCGGGCGAGACTTCCCTGCGCCCTCTCAATGAAGCAGAGAGACTTGTCTAATAAAACTATCGGCAACTAATAATTAAAGGTGTGTAACGTGATAAAAAACAATGAGTTTGATTATATACTAGGAAGAATCGTAATCATATAAAATCCATGCTTTATTTTAGGCCATACTTTTATTGGTAGTTTTATCAAGAGAAAGCAAATGTGAGCTAATGAAAACACGTTTCAATTGTAAGGCAATTTAATTTTAATACAAAACGAGTGTATGATATAAATTGTTTGAAAAATAAAAGGCAAACATTTTGATGTTGGTAAATTGTGACATATTATAACAAAAACACGTAGCCTTCATGAACGATACAGATCTGATTGTTATTATAACGACTTCACCTGAAAGGGCAGGTGTAGACAAGTAGCATCGAAGGCTTACTCTTAGGGATGAAGCAAGATAATACACTACCAGATTGAGTATACTGTAAACAAATACAAAATCTGTTCTTTTCATTATTTATTCTTAGTACTTTCATAACGTTAGATGCAATTTGCCAAGTGTATAATTACACAGAGATTAAAGCAGGTAATAAAAAGTGGTCTCGGAGTACGCAAGTGGGTATCAACGCCGGACTCTACAAAAGAGTTTGACCAGTCATGTCAAAGATACGGCCCGCGGGCCGCATCCGGCCCTCGGGCCGTATCAATACGGCCCGCGATCGCAATGTGTCACAGAAAGAAGAATCATGTTTTTTAGAGCTTTTAGACTTATTTTATTTGAATCTGGCCCGCCTACACATACTAAATTTAGTATATGGCCCTCTGCAAATTTGAGTTTGACACCTCTGAGTTTGACCGTATTTTCTCAGCGGTAATGTATGAAGGTTTGAGTAACTATTACCTCTATTGATCGTACGGACGTATTACGTGAACCACGCAGCGCGTACTGACACCAAATACTAACAAGTGTAACTCACCGCAACATACCTGCACATGTGTATGTCTATTTTGATATCGGATTTAAAATTAATTAATATAGTAATATTCAATATATTTACACATAATATTTATAAATCACTTTAAACACATTGCAATTAATTTTTTAATTAAATCCAGAATGGTGTAATTTGTAGTAATAAATTATCATAATTAAAATTTTGAGTATTTAATTTTTTACTACTTTTATAAAAAAATGGATGAAAATGTATGAAAAGAATCAAAATGATTTATTTTGCTTATTTATAAACATAGTGTATTAGGCAATAGTTTTTACTATCGAAAATAAATAGTTATCATATTTTTAAGCTTATAATCTAGACATTCATTAATATTATCTAATACTTAAATATAGTTTTTTACTATATATATCGTAAGAGTGTGTAAAAAATATGCATTTTTTCTATATATATTTATTTACTGTTCAATATTAATCTTACTAATGAAGCTTTTCCGTATATATATATATATATATATATATATATTTGATTAATTCTTTAAGCCCGTGATTTATCTGAATTTATTAAAATAATTATTTTATGAACTTTCAACTGTTTACAAGTGAGAAAAGAGTCTAAAAATATTTTAATTGTTAATTTATGATATTTTTAATATTTACCTTCGTTATTTTTGAAAACGTTTTATGGTCAGTTTTTCACCCAGTTAATTTAATTTAAGGGCTGGTTTTTGAGAATCCATTTTTGGCCCTAGCCCAGAAGGTTGTTTTTTTAATGTAATATGATGATTAAAATATTTTATTCAATATGGAATTAAAAATATTTATTTTTTAAACACATTATAGACTAACTCACTTTTAAATGTGTTACTTTTGGCAATATGCTATGTGATGGTTGAATGATGTCGAATTTTTTTGAGACATTTAAATAAATGCTGTGGGGATGATGATTAAATATTTTTGATATAATCAAAAAAATATTTTATTTTTTAAATTAATTTCTAATGCGAGCACATGTGATGTGCATTCATTTGCTCCCAAAAAAATATTGGTTCATTCGTTCAGTTTGCTGTTGATTTGAAAATGTGCAGTTATGAAGTTGCAATTGATATGCGATAAATGAATATCGCATATCACAATAATCGCGTGTATTTACCGTAGAAACCAGTTTTTCATTGATGGATTTAGTCCAAAGTCATCGGTTTTCCGAACACGCGCAGACTGTCCACTTTTCAGCACTCGAGTCGCGGGGCACTGCGGGCGGACGACGCTCGTTACGCCGTTACCTCACAGCGGTCTAACGCCGACTGAGCTGGCCGGAGGCTTCGGGCTTAACGGCGGTGACTAACGGGGCCGAGGGGAGGGGGGATCATCCGTGTCGCGGAATCTTCTCCAACACATGTCGAGACGTCTCGAATTAACGACAAACTACACCACACGCGAAGTATTAAAAGCCCATAAAGTTTTTTTTGCAATTTTAGTGTTTTAGAAAAAAATTGTATTAAATATATATATAGTTTAATATGCGATTGTATCATTTAATGAACGTGTTATCTATTGAAATTTTAAGTGTTTTTGCTGTACTCATCGCAACCTTTTTTTTTTTTTTTTTTTTTCTTATATAGGTTTGGTACCTTGCTTGTTATATACAAGGTATTTCGTCACAATTTGGGGAAACTTTCCAAACTAGTCGATCGAATTGATCTATAAATGGGTGTGACTGAAGTTACACCCCCTGGTTTATCTTTTTTATGGTTCCGATAACATGCTTCAAGAAGCCATCCAGTGACTTCATCAACTGTGGGTGTCTCGCCACTGACTTCAGGTCATCCAGGCACAGACCTTCCCGTCGGCATTGGCTCTCCAGTTGGTGTCTCTGAAGACCAAATATGGGGCACGAACCCACAAGGTGGATCACTGTTTGTGGAGTAAAATCATCACAAGGGCATGTGTCGTCGCTCGTCATGTGGAACCTGCGGAGATAACTTCTCATCGCTCCATGACATCGGAACCTTGGCTGGGTCTAGTCAACTGAGCTAACGCTCTAACCCGCTGATAACTAGGAAATAATAAATTAACTAACGATAAAAACCCGACACACCAACAATTATTATAATTACCATTTTGTAAGACTATAACTATTTTTTGTAATATTTTTAATTGGTGGAATCAATTTAAAATTACGTTGCGTATAAGTCATACATGCTTGTGTATATTTGAATAAATGTATTTAACACCAAACAATATATTTTAGTGATCTTTTAAGATATGTTGACGTCACTTTAGTTGTACTGTTGTTGAGTCAAGCTAAGGAGGTGCCATGCTGGCGCCGCTTTAGCGGCAGTATTCCGGTGTTTGACTCACCGTGACTCACGGAGAGTGCTTATGAAGGGTGTATAAAATTATGACTATCAGAAAGATACATAGTGGAGCTATGAGTATTACAGTACTCTAAGATAGATGTTTGACCTTGTGTTTGGTAGCATTAAAATAGGTAGAAATCGATTAATCTAGTAATAATTTAGTATTTCAAGTGCTCACATTTTCATATGCATATTTAAACGCGTTCTTAGTATTCATTTTTAATCGATACTACATGCTCCATTTTATGTTTTATTGATCATCAAACTGAAGACAGGTGTGTCTGTTGAATGAATAATTAATCGGTAGCCAATAAAAAATATATATTCTGTTAGAAAATAATATAGACGAAAGTTTTAGTGAGTAGCGTATTGAATAATTAAAACATGGTCTCATCATAATAATTTATATTATCTCAGGTGCCTTTTATCTGTATCACATTTCAAGACGCGCCATTATTTTTACGTGATTTATACATATGAAATATAAATAGGATTTATTTATATTTTGAAATGTTAAGAGAGTAGGCAACAAAGCGAGAGAGTGTTAGAATTGTTGAGATTTGAGTATTTTTTCAATGATTACGAGAGGGTTTCAGATATGTTGATCGACTGCATGCACAGTAGATTCAAAGTGTTGATACGTACATACACAATCACAAAGTGATAGCTTCAAGCAGAAGGGACAATATTTCAACTTTACGTTTGTATTACAAAGAAAAATCAGAAGGTCATTGCCAGTAATATTGACCTTGGATGCACCCCTACACCACTGCTTCTCTTCCTTTTACTGCATTGACCTCACATAGCTGGGAGACGAAAACCTGTTTGAGAACATGAAATTCGCCTGCACAAAGTCAGCGTTCTGCTCTGCGAAATTGGTTAGCTTCAAGAATCATTCCTTCTATTTTTTATTATTGATTGATCAAATCATATTTGTATGAACGAAATTATTTATATATACTATTATAGAGCTTAATTATTATATTTGTGACAGTTTGTAGATAGATTCTGGAAGTGAATAAAAGGTTTACATGATTGATATCCGTCTTGAGTAAATGTATGTATCATTGTGGTTTAATATTAAATAGGCTATGAAAGAACGCCCTTTGTCCTTCCTAGACGCATTCATCTATTCAAACCACACGGAGAAGTGTCCATATCCTTTGAAAATTATGCATTATACATTACAAATATAATTACATTGTGGCAGAGTTCAAATAACTTACAATTACTGTCCGGTGGTTTGATATCCGCTTCATTTATTCCCGTCTTTACGCTTACGAATTTTTTTACTTACACTTGAATCTATTACCTAAAATATATTTTATTTTTCAACTACTCTATATTGAAAAAGTTGATCCTGCCTAAAAATGAGTACACGTATAAGTTTTAGTGTGGAAATACGACGGAAGTAATCATCCGGTAGTTCTGATTTAAAATCTCTTTATAATCGCAATTTCTATGGTGTTTGAATACATTATTTTTATTGTATGAAACAAGGTGTTCTTTCACGATCCTATGGCGTGACGATACCGCCAAAAGATATTTATCTGGTTACGCAATTCATTCATTATTTTATATAATTTTATGTAAACTGGCCATGAGATTCGCGTCAGTGGATTGTAAAATAAAAAAAATATAGTTATTTGTGAGTTTAAATATGGTTATCACACACGATATTGATCTGAAGTCACGAATCACTTATCTTCAGGATTACTTTGAAATGGGTCGGTAACAATAATCGCAGAGGGATTAAGATTAGCGCCGCGGTGCCATTGAGAGATAACTCTTTACTAGCATGCAGTATGGTTAAAAATGTTATGCTTTGCATGATATTAGACTTTTACAAATATCATGTGAGTTTTTGAGCTCTTTCAATATCTTATAATAAGAAAAAATCGCATACTGTAAATCACATAAACTTGCAGGATAGAGAATTGAAAATTGCTGAAACCGCTGAAAATTCAAAAAGATAAAAATAACAGAGAAAAGACTATTTTTACTTGTTCTGATAAATAATTTAAACAATTTAGTATTTATTTAACTTATCTGTATTTAAGATGTTTAACGTTTAGTAGATAGGAATAGTAGGAACAGGTCTATTGACGCATTCTTACGCGTGTTGATGATGACAATTTGACAAGATTTTAATCGCTTAAAGTAAATACTCAAATTTTCATGGAAAAACCATGACGACTTTATGGGCATGGTTGTCATGATAAGGTACAGTTTAACGGGGCTGATCCGAATGGCTGTTTTCATGGATACTGTTCAAAACAGAACTGGGTGTGTATTTTTTTATTTAAGACGATTATTAATAACAAATTAATCCTTTATAATTTTGGGTATTAGGATCACAGTTGTTTTATAAAAAATATAAATCAGAAAGGTTCTTACGTTAAAAAGTAAGTTGAGTTGAAATTTAAATTGTAAATATTAATTGCTACTTGCGTAGGCATAGAAATACTTAAAAATCTTAATCTTAATCCAAAAACAACATAACGCAATCAAACGTTACAATTAAAATCTATCTTAATGTTTTTTTATTAATATTCATTGGCATAGTTTTTCTATAAATCATTGTGCAAACCTAATCATGGAAAAAAATATTGATTTAATACATTCCAGGCTATTGATCGATCGGGGCAATCCATTTTATAGTTTTTAATGTTTTATTGAAAGTTATTACATTTATTATTTATACAATTTACACATGTATGTTTATGTGTGTTTTTTTTTTTTTAATATACAGTGTGTAGCACCTCATAGAATCGAGCGTACTATTCAGTATGATTGACAAGCCATCGAATTATTTTTTTTGCAGTAATCTAAGTGTACACCATGAGGAGAGATATATTGCATTATTATCAATTAAGGAGACTATTAAATCGTAAATTGCAAGATAATGATTGGCTCAGCGAGGAAGCAGCAGTCGCGGCTTCTACAAAAAGTATTTTCTCTCACAGACGTCCACGTCACCTCTACTTAGAATTCATTCAATCTTGATAGGTCAATTGGTGACATGCAACTTATCAAAGCGATATGTCTGCATTTACACTGAGCTGATATCGAATCT
The DNA here is from genome assembly GCA_022113835.1 of Atopsyche davidsoni. NCBI lineage: Eukaryota > Metazoa > Arthropoda > Insecta > Trichoptera > Hydrobiosidae > Atopsyche > Atopsyche davidsoni. The sequence goes on along the minus strand of JAILWY010000009.1, from coordinate 15,843,662 downwards.
AAGGTTCTATTTAAAGAACAATATACGGTATCGAATGATCACAGATGATTTCTTTAGTCTGGTTTTAAATTTAATTTATCACTGAGACATCGTATGATACATAATTGACTGTACCACTGTCTCTCTTCAAATCTATCTGATCAATATAAATTAAAGAAACATCTCTCTTTTGAACATTTGTGCAATGAAAAATAGTAAACATTTTTTGTGAACATTCTGTGTCAACAATTGTTTAATGTAGAGAACGTATCACAATATTAAAATATACAACAACAAAAAAAATATTAGTAACAATTACTTGGGTTGTGATAAAGCATTAAAACCGTGATGCGCTTTATTAAATAAAAATAAAAAAAATATTTAAACAAATGATTATTAGGTATACAAATCCTACTGTTTTCAGTTTGTTTTTTTTTTTTTGAAAAATACAATGATTTAAAAAACATAAAAATGCATGCAAACAGGAAACCGAATCTTTTATACACCTTGAAAATACCATTGAATAATATTGATTTTTAGACTGTTTGCTTTATAATCTTGTTTTTAAACATTTTTCCTGTTGATGAGGTACACTTACCTTCGATAACCAAACAGGTAAAATTGATAAATATATATTTAATCTGCTACACCTTATGCAAATGTGAATATTAACGTTAAGATTTAAAAATATACAATATGTTTACCGATGATTATTTTTAAATATTTAATAGTTTTGCATATTTATTTATACAGATTAATTGTATAAACATTTTATTTTTTGGTTATAGATTCACATACAAAAAATATTTTCTACGAATTTAATTATCTTTTACAGTCAATAGTTTGCCAAGTGTTTTTGTTTCAATAGTAAATAATACATGAAAATGTTTAATAATTTAATTAATTAATTAATTACGAAAATAATTTTAAAATATCCATACAGGTAACCAATTTCTTTAAATTTAAGATTTTGATACGATTGCTTTATATCATATTATTAAAAATGACACCTGCAATTAAAATTGTTTATCTTTATAAAGATTACTTGAAACTGTACGTCACGATTTAAATGACTTACAAAATGATGCGTGAATTGTGAGTGTCTACTTATAAGACAAAAACAGGAAATCGTGATAAATGTAATGGTTTAAAGTAGTTTTGATTGCTTATATTAAATTGCAGAGTATTATTGTTACAATAAAGGCAATTATACTAAGACAATAAAACTACCGTTATTGCGAAATTCTTCGAATGTAATTGTATCACGTTATACTTAAAACCATATTATTGCCAGTTATTGTTATCACAAGACATGCAGGATTCAGAAGCACGAAGTGTTGACAAAAGATCATTATCATCATCATACCGTGATAAACATGATGACTGTGATGCTCATTATCGAAAAATACATATATACATTATAAATCTAAGCTGAACACAACAATTTCAAGGGTATAAACAATCTGGATTTTTTATATGAACCGAAGAATATCTTATATACACTACCGATTATTTTTTTTTTTAGTAATGCCATATGAACTGCATATTTAAAAAAAATTATAAGGGTGGAATTGATATGGGTTATGTGGTTTCACCAGTTCACCAGTCCTATATTGTGGGTCCATAAACAAGAAATGGTAGAGGCTACAGTCCACCTTTATTTGCAAATAAGCTTGTATCTCTGCTATTAGTTTTATGGCTTTTTTTAGACAATTTTTTTTATTCTTGTATATAACTGGCTTTACCTTTTTATTATTATAACTATTGTGGGTGATGTATATAATATGACAGCTTGCCTTACTGTTTGAGCAAATACTCTTTCTGTAACAAAATATTTTTACATAACAAGAGAATACCTTTTATCCGGAAAAAATCCGGATCTATTCAAAAATCATCTCTGAATATTATTGGTAGTAAGTTTCTAATCAAGATTATTGTTTGAGTTCTTGGAAATAAACCAGCGAATAAGGAGATTTTTTTTTTAAACTAATAAAGGTATAAAATTCTAGGGAGGTGCGTCACGATGATGACTCAGGGGCGTGACGATACTTCGTATTCCGACGAGTCGCCCTTTGTATTTTTGTTAAAACTTCACGATCCTCAGATCAGAGGTTCCCAAAGTGCTCAATATCCCTGAATAAACCCTGAAGCGTTGAAGTATTCTGTATTTATTTTATTCTATTTAAGATATTAAAATGAAATTCCACCAAGTATTCTCTGTCAAAAATATTGATTTTGTAAATGTTACTATATTTGCATTTGTGTGTTTTTAATTAATAAAGGTATAATTAACTTAACATGTATTTTAACTTTTTCATTTTTAAACCCTCTGTACAGTAAACCATATGAAAGTGTGTTGTTCTATATAAGATGTCAAAAATATGTTTGAAGTTGATGAATTTGTAAAAATTCAATATTAGCAAGGCATACGAAAAACAGGAAAACTTGACATGGGGTCGACGGGACAAAATAGTTTGGGAAACTATGCTCTAGATTCTAGATTTTATCAGTCCCTTCTTTGAAAATGTTAACTCAGTTATTCGCTGGAAGCTATGTGTAACTTTGGAATCTAAGTTGTGTTTTATTTGTTATTCCCATATCTCTAGCATAATCATAATTTACAGGAATCAATATTCTAAAGAATTATATTACTAAAGTGAGATTTTGTTTTTGTACGGGACGATATTTTCTCATATATAATAATTGTTTTTTTTTATAAAATTTTTGTTTGAAATGAGTAGACTATGATTTTATCTTTCACCAACATAGCATTAAATATGAATAAACTACAATAGTTTTTTTTACAGTTCAATTTAATATAGATTATTTCTGACGAATATAAATAGTCACAATGGCTAGGACAAAACGATACTTTTTATTTGTGAGACTTCAATCCTTTCCCATTGTTGTGTTTTTGCTAAATTCGGGCTAATTATTGATTGATGATTCAATTGTGTATTACCTATTTTTACCTTGTGTTGTATTGTGTGATTTTGATTATCAGTTTCTTCCATTATAGTAGAGTGTTCCAGTCCGCTCCAGTCGTAATGTCTGAAAAATTAGCCAAGGGCAAATGCAATCGAAGCCAATAACTTGCCGTCTGATTAAGTGCAGATGGTCGAATCTAAGGATTCCATGCTGTCTCCAAGTGGAACCGGTGGCTGGTGATGGATTTCTGGTAACTGGGTCAAACAGGCGATGCTAAAGATCACTTCGACGTTCGTTGGGCCGTGTTTTATAGTCGATAAATCATAGCAGTGCACGTTCATACGATCGCCTCCTACGGCAGATGTCAATTACTTTCCATTGACTTCAATTAGGCTAATACATGCAAATTTCGCGTCTATAATGTTTGATTAATGTATCTCGAGGTCAAGAATTTGCGGATAATTTCAGAATCAATGAGACGTCGAACCTTCCTGTCACCGGTTTATTATCGCAACGAAAATTTATTGTTTGTTTGACGTTTCAATCTTCAATTATAAACAAGTTTCAAGGTGTATTTGTTGATATCTTCATGCATTATCACGTTGTCTAAAAACATAAATATTGTTCACGGTGTTTTAAAAGTCTTAGTTTCGCCTGAAATGAATCATTACTCAATGTATCAAAGAGCATTTTATAGAAGCAAACCTGAAATATTAAATATTACATAGGAATATTTGCAACTCTTTTCTTGCTATTTAAAGTGAATAATAATTCGCATTTGTGACTGATACATCTTGAGGTCGTTTTCCAAAATGGTTCACGTGTTTGATTGTAATTTGAGAGGTGGTATATTTAGATATACATACAAGCACAAGGAGAAAAAATATAAATTCTGAAGTGAAACAGGGAAGAGATCGAATGAATCACTAAGCATAGCGGTTTCAGAAAGATCATTATTTTAATGTTGTTACATAAAACTACTAAACAACTAATCCTTGATTTCGAAACCGACTTGAAAACCGCTTCAAGTTTCAGAAATTAGCACACGTCGAAACAAAAACCTCATGAGAAATATATTTCTTTAAATAACGTAACATGACTCAAATATCTCAGGTTGCTTTTAAATACTCGCTTATCAGCCTCTTAGTTTGCTATCTTGAACTCTACCTGAATATACAGATAAGGGTGACAAAAATCTCGGAATATTCAATTTTATGAACCAAAATATCGATACGCTTTGGCTTTGGTTAAAGTTTAGAGAAAAATAAGGCTGAAACATCCCCTGTCAGCTATCTTGGGTGGTTCGAGTGCTTCCACATTATACAAGAGGAGCAGTTCTATCGGATAGCTGGTTATTAATATTAATTTATAATCAGAAATTAAAATTATCTACAAAGGTAATTCAATATTAATTCTAGATAAATAGTATATTTCTTAGTAAATAAACTGAGATAACAAGCGAGTCTAAAAAAAACTTTTTATCTCAACATCAGTGTCTCTATTCGCATCGCAAACGTACGAATTGTTCTCCAAAACGCAAAATGTTGTATTGTGCAACATTCAAAACGCTGTCAAGGATTCAACCTTAAAACTGTGGTATAATTAAATTTACTCTAAAATGCCGTATTTTTAAGCTTGCGCAATCTTCACATGGAAATCGTGACCAACTCAACAGCAAGTATTTCAAGACACCTTGCTAAAGTTCTACTGGTAAAGAATGAATAATCTACGAAGATTTATTTCAAATAAATAATTCAATTATTGTTAAGATTTAAATTTTATCATATAATCAAATGTCCTAACAAAACATATAGCTGCTACTCACAGATATTTATCTGCCAAAAACTAGGAATATCTCGTTCAGTTGCAGTGGCGCAGTAGTTCAATTGGCAGCAGCAGCGGGCTGCGATAGCCGTGAAGGCATTTGTGTGTCAGATTATGTAATATGAGACACCCATGGGATGTAATCGCACCTTCACGTGTATTCCTATTTACCCGATTGAGGAGGAGTCCCGTTATTTTAATGGACGACTTTACATCGTTATTCGTAGGAAACGTGCATGAACAATGTTTTAAAATTTTCTGTTCGTGGTTTTATCTTTACTGTGCCAAATTACGATGGCGTGCTTTGAAATACCTACGTATTACGTTTAACAGTTTTGCTGAAAATTTATTATCTCTATTTATATTTTTTTCAGCCGGTCACGGAAAGGTTAATGACATAATGCTGCAATTTAAAGCCTAAAAAGACAAAACACACTTTAACTTATGTCATAGAACCTCGACTTGTATGTAACCTTCAATTTAGTATTTTTCTATTAATTCTAAGAAAAAATATACTTATGTTATTTGAGAAAAATGTTTGGTATTTTTTTAACTACATGGGAAAATTATATATGTATATCTCCGAGGACAAATTCATATTGATAATGAAAGGATTTATATATATAAAAAAAACAGAATTGATTTATCGTGCTGAGGAGTAATTTAACTTGTTTTTAAGGAATATTTGGCATTTACTAGAAATATTTGCACGGGAAATACTTTTTTATTGCAAAAACATGCAACTGAATTCCCTAAAGTTTGTTTGAGTATTTTATTGACAATATTTTTAAAGGAATTATAAAGCGTGCTTTAAAAATATTCATAACAATTTGTATTGAAATTATTACTATGGGCGTTTTTTATTTTATTTAATTTTCAGAAGTACGTTTAAAACAAATAAATAGTGCCATAACAAAATGCTTACACATACAATAGGCATGACGACAGTATCAAAGAATCAAAGAAATAATTATTTTAAGGGAAAATACATATTAAAAGGATTTAAAAAACTGATTTAGTTTTATTTAAAAATCTAAGATTAATAAGATTTTCAACAAATTAAAAGGTTAAAATACTGCAATCGGCCATTTTGACTGAAACACCAATCATAGCGCATGACGTCATACTGACGTCAACAACTCTATGGTATTCAAATTGGTCTATGGTCTTCAATGCAAACACAATGGCACGCCCGTTACAAATATAGTTAATGACGTCAGAGCGTCTAAAAAATGCTGCGATGACGTCACGCCTCGCGATGTCGCGTTTTCGCGCACTTTTGAAAAAATATTATAAAAATGGCTTTAAACATCGTTAAACTCTAGTTTTTTACCGAAATAAAGTTTTTTTCGTAAATAGTAAATGGGTACCCCCATTATGGAAGAGGATTTGAAAATCTTTCGTCATGCCTATTAATAAAAAAATAAACAACTTTAAGTAAATTTTTTATATGTAGTTCACAGAAATAATTTATCAATCTTTCGTTTTTTTATCAGTAAAATAAATATTATAATGATAATGTATCTACACGTAAGGTTAAAATCATATAAATATTATGTAGTAGTTTTAACTCTCACATTTAAAATTTATAGGGATTTGTTTCTTATATTTATCTTTCAACTATTGATATAAGCCTGAAGGTTAATTATTCTGAATGTGGGATAAACCAATGCGAAATTTCCTCGTGACTCAACATTATCTCGTTCCTTCCACGAAAGCTCACGACAAATACACAAAATATACAAAAATACACAAAAAAACTTTAAATATAAAAAAAAACAATAAGTTCATTTAAAAATTATCTTTGATGTAAATCGTAGTTATTTCCGCTTTGACTATCTTCTGGGCTTTTCACTTACGGTCTTTTACTTTTACAGAATAGTGTTGTTACAGACTCCTCATTCAGTCACTTTTTCGTTAAATATATACATTAAAAAATGGCCGTTTATTTAAAATAAGACCAAAGATGTAATAAAATTTTATTTGATAATTCACACTTGTGTGGACCTGGATTTGGACTCTTTGCAAGGACATCAGTTTGCAAAACTCTACAAGTTTGGTAATTATTAGACTGATTTTAACCACCGCAGAGCCTTGTAACACATCCTTAATGTTTCGGCAATATTAAAATGATATATTGAATATTGCAGAAAATTATTGTAAATTGAGATCATTAAAGATATAATTTTATTAGCAAACAGGTTTGCACGATTTGAAGACTAGAATGCACCAAACAGGTTTTATATGAATTTTATTATTATAATAATTATATGTAGACAAGTGTTTTTTTTATGCCATTCATTAAAAATTGTAAATACTATGGTCGTATATGTTTACTACAAGCTTGCTCGGAGTGGTACGCTCGTTTCGACGGCCTGGCACTGCTTAAGTTTTCAAGAAGCGTATCTGTACATTCATAATTGATAGATGATATAAATTATCATACGTTGATTGAACTTATAAAATTTTCAAAATATAAATAATATTTAATATAAACAATATTCAAACCTTTTACTAAAATTTTAACTTATAGTGAAAAAAGGTAATTAATAACCAATCTGTCGTAATTGTATATTACACACTCATAGTTAATAAGATTACTATAACAGATAGTTTATCAGCAATACAGAGCAATGGAAATTTATTATTATTTATGGTTATTAAAATACAAACTGAGACCGGTTCCATCCAGTAACATTATTTAATAATACACACACGAATTGTCAAAAGAAGCGGGTCACCATTCCGACTCAATGTCGTGTCCAAACAAACTCATAATGAGCGTAAAGTTTATTCACTTTTACCAAACAAGGTGTAGGGCAGAGGACGCTGCTGGTGGCTGAGAACCTTGGGATGAGGCTGAGCACGAAGTTTGTGACAATCTGGAGATCAGAGCTCGGTATAAGACGGCACACCTGCACAAGTGACACGTTCTTATGCCACGTAAAAAAAAAACGTTACACAACCATTGTACAAGTCCAGCTAACAAGTAACGAGTTAGTATGAATTTTTTTTTAAATATCATCATCAAAGTAGAATAATAAACTACTGCAATTTTGTATGTTTTCAGAGAAGTTTGAATATGTTAGGCTAGGCTAGGCTCCTTCTGTCTTTATGGTTTATGTAAAGGAAGTAAGTCGTGAAGACGTTATTTTCTATGTATGTATCCTGTGTCATGCTTCAGGCAATGCCTGCGGGGATCTTCCCAGCAGAGAACCGATGCTTTCTTACAGCTATTTTTATATTTTTAAGGTTGTATAAGATGAAATAAAGGAGACGCTGCTTGAGGTGGAAGATTACCTCCGGACGATTTCCCAACTCCGGTGGGGTAAAAAAAAAGGCTTGGTTAACAAAGATTATACTGTAAGGTCAAGATAAAGTTAAAAGATGTTTTCAATGATTTGATTTATATGCGTTAGATTTGTTTCGAGAATAAAATGCCATCTAAAGTCGCCATTGGATCGAATGCATAATATACTGGTCTCGTTCCATGCTTGCGTTAACATTCAGTTATTCTGGTGACGCTAGGCATTGGCAATCCATCAAATATTCATGAGGCGCCGAGACGTCTTTGCAAATTTCCAGGTAGAGTTGAACCTACCTGAGGATACGGCTACACGAAGATGAGGAAAAATATTTTTACATTTTTTAGTGCATACATGTTTTAAGTGCATTTCCAAGTGCGTCAAAAAAATAGAAAAGTTGTAACAATGCTATGAACATTATAATAAAATTCCACAAAGTGTTTTCTGTAATATTCTTTAACAATAGAATGAAAGCAGAGATTTAATTTTATTTTGATAAAGTTGAGTATTTTATAGAGTGTTGACGAAACGTATTTTTTATATTATCGTATAGAAATAATAATAAGTCGTTTCTTTTTCAGATGATTCCGTGACTTTTGAAACACCATGTAAAGAAACTATGGCCTTTATACGTTGACAGTTTTGATGCTGTTAGCCAATATGATGCTAGCCAGAGCGTGTCTTATTTAAAATAGTAACATCAAAAGTAGAGGGCATTGTATTTTATTTATTTTATTCCCAATATATATAATAATTTAAATAAAACACCATCATTCTGTAAAGTGCACAGTACAAAGACTTTATCGGTGCAGTCCACACCACACATTGTTTTAAAAAAAATAGTTTTCCTTGTCATATAAATGAGAAGATAGCATCAACAACCATTGTATTACAGTAATTATTGGGTACAATGATGTTTCCGTGCCATTCATTTTAGTGTCGTTTATCTCAATGTCATTAAAAAAATAATAATGACAACCATAGTGCAGATTACAACAATTGAAGCCCGCAAGATCTATTGCCTATTTTGGTTGCAAAAAAAATATGTAATGAATGAAATGTTAACACACTCTCTTGAGTCGGTGCTGTAATATGAAGAAAAAAATACTGAAGAATTTACGCAACTACTTAATATTATAGTAAAAATATTATAACTAATATAATAAAGTATAAAAAATACCATGGATAAAATATATATGTAAAGAGATGAAAAAAATGGTTTGTTTACATAGTGTATGGAAATATATTGAGTTGAAGTTTTTCAGATTGGAAGATAGGGATTCTTATTAAATAATGCAATACAAATAAATTATTTTAAAGTTTTCATGATGAAGAAAAGCAGATTATGTGTTTTTTTTTAATGTATATAAAGCAAATCTGAAGATAAATTACGTCGAATACAACAACTTAATTTTCTCTGAATTGATGCAGTGCTTTCCTGTCTGTCTCGCTACTTGCGGCCTTTTGCTCCTTCCGAGTAGTAAATACTCGTAGAGCTATGATGTCTCTTGAATACAAAGAATTGCGCAGTCCTTTTTTTACCCATATAAATAAAGACATTAAAAATAATCACAATAATCAAAAATGAGTGCTCAGAAAAACATTTCTATCCCATAATTGCGCCACCTCCTCTATGACGACTAAGTGTATTGAATGTAAATTAACTGTCTCGCCTGCTTGCATTTATTATTAAATGTTATGTTAATGATTTGTTTAGAGACGCATGTGTTATGGTAATTGACAATTGTGCTAAAAATTAACTGTCTACTCAAGCATAAGCTTGTTAGGAAATGGCATTATCGCGCATGATCCACTCTGATTTTTTAAAATAATTTTTATGTTAATAGTAGTAATTTTACGTAAATTGTATTTGTACTAAAATCTACAATCTGTTGTAATGTTCTGAAAAAGTTGCGTAAATGTTTATATTGCTGGGAAAGTTATAAAGTATCTTCTTCATCAGGTGCATAATTTAAATTTAGTTATAAATTTATTTTTCATTTCTTTCAGGATTTCCGTTAAATGTTTGTCATTTTGATAGTATTTGTTTAATATTTATTTTGACAAATTATGGTTATTATTACGTAGAAAAATTATAAGTGTTGTAAAATAATTTCAAATTAAATATATATTTGTTTAATAATAATAACAATTATTTTTTAAATTATCACCATAGAAAAGTACTGAGTTCTTTGAAATAAACGTAGGTAGTAAAAAAAATCCCATTGAAATTCTACCACAGCTATAAACTTTATTTCTAAAGTTTAATAACAATTTATAGCTGATGTATACTTTTTATTTCCTGTAACAAAAATAATGAACCGAAAAGCTATTTTATTAGGATAGTGAAAAATAATAATAAAATAATTTAACTAGTAATAAATTTTTAATAAATGTTTTATTTCAAGTCATTTCCTCATTGAAGCGTTGACTTATTTTACGTCTCATATCAGACAAAGGTGGTATTTTTAAGAATACTCAACTTATATATAAATAGCAATAATATAGTTATTCATTCTAAATATTACGTAGGGTCATACAGTTCTTTGTTATCCTAATAAGTGATGATACTAAAATAGTATGCAAATAATTTAAAGACAAACTGAAAGAAAGTAATGAATTAAAAAATTGCAGTAGCTTCTTCCACTCTTTGTATATGGATCCAAATACCACAGAGCACATAATTTTTGGTATTAATTTAATATGTACACAGTGACTGGGATATATACTTTTTCGATGATCTCACATTATCGCAGTTTATTGACACTTAGTCCAATTTTTTATTCAATTTAAAAATTTTAATTGAAGGTTTCACAACGCCCCGTACTGAGTGATAATATTAGGTTACAAAAGTATATCACCGTTACAAAAAGAGATTGGATTATAATAAATCTCAGCGTTGACCGTTAATCGGTTACGTGTGTCTTTTTTTGAGGTTCACGTTTATGTAACGCAGTTACAAACGTATTATGTAAACGGAGAAGGCAGCGAACATGCGCCAATTGGTCCTGGTGCCGAGCCGAGGGCGTAACGTGTGGTCACCTGCAATTACACGGAGTGTCAGTCCGCGTCAACTTGCTGCAAGACCAGAAGAACGGAGACCAGAAGACCCGAGGCATCGACGCAGGTCAAGTAGAAGAGTGGAAAACCGGCTACACACGCAGAGACACTACTTGCGACCGATTTGCAACTAGCCAATGGCGTCCCTTTATTTTGGATGTTTTTTTTTTTTAATGATTTGGCCTAAGTATCTACTATAATAATGTGTGTGTGTGTGTATGTTTCATTTTTTGGTTCTCTATAGAATATCTTAAAAGATACAACGCTGCATTTTTTGCACGTAAGTTCAGTAAGTTTTTCCGCAGTTATGTGCCGAATTTCAAGACGATAGGATAATATTTTCATTCATAAACTAATTGAATAAAACTATAAAATATGCTTTAGCGAGTTTCAATATGTACGAATTATATGATTTTGTTGTTCACCGCTAGAATTTCAAATTTAGAACATTCTTGACATTTGAAGTACCAATTTTATTTTTTTATCGAAATTGCGTGAGAAATTATTAATCACACAAAATGTCTACGCACAGGAAAAGTAATTAAAAAAGAATCGCACAATTGGAAAAGGGGAATTGGAAGGAGGAAGTTTACGTGGATGCGCATTTGGGCCAGTGACTGGAGGTTATAAAATACGGCCGAATTGGTGAGACTAGCCCAGGATAGAAATATGTTCGACGAAATGGGGTATCAGAAGAAGAATTCGCTATTGGCTTGAATAAATTAATTTAACAATAATTGTACACATGCAATAAAATCATATATTAAATATATTTTAAACAAATTTAGCTCTTAAATGTCGTCGGGCTTAAATTGGTGCAAGCGCACTTATGACAAGTAAATATGAAAGAATAAAACCGTTTTATTTATTTATGAAAGATTTTAACGACGGTAATCCCATTTTAAAGTCCTAACAAAGCAAAAGGTTAACTTATAAAAATTAGCATAATCTAAAATGCAGAGTATTACAAATTGAACCAGTCTGCCATGGGTTTATTTTTGCTGGCGAAATTCAGTCAGCTGTTTTGAACATTGGGTACGCCGATTCGAGGAAATCTTCGAAATAAATGCAAATATATGTCCTTGTCGACGATGATTGAGTTTCCGATTTGCTCGCAGCACGTCACACATGCAAATGTTGGCTTTGCTTTGAACTTCATTGTTTTTGGTTGTAGCCTCGATCCTTTGCGGTGCGCTCCTTGGAGACACTAGCGGATCCGCTCGTGTCAATTTATACCAGACCGATCCAGCGGCGTGTCATTTTAAATCGAAGGGAGGGTTAAATGGTGTAGAAGGACCCGGGGACTCACTAAACTATTTTCCCCTTAGAAAACCACGAACACTGGCTCAGCATGAGTATATGCTCAGTGAGATGGTCGCCAACCTTCTCTGAGGAGAGGCACTTGATGAAGATGGAGGGTTAAATCGGGAGGACTTAAATTTTAATTATATTCATATATTCCTGGTACTAATCAATGATGTCTAATTTCATATTAGAAACGTTTTTATATCACAGTGATAATCATAAAGAACATCCCGATATTTAACTATTCAGTCAATGACCCAATGAATTATAAAAAAATATTTTTAGTATTTGAATCATATTTATAAATATTGTACAAAATAATTTCAATCGCTTAAAAATATTTTAAATTATGAAAATCATATGTAGGTTCCGTATATTTTAGAGCTTTATTTAGTATGTGTTAATTTACATATTTTTATCATATACATTTTAGGAAAGTGTTTGGTAGGTATATAATATAATTTATCTGTGAATATTTGTAATGCACGCCACTGTTCAGGCAAATTGTGTTAGTACTCAGCCGATAAGCGGCATCTCAAAATAATCCAACCAAAGAAACATGTTTTGCGGATGTACTTTTTGTTTCAAGTTTTGATTGTCTCTTCCACGGTGAGTAATTAAAAAGAGTCGTCAGCCAAAAAAAAATATTGATCAATTCTTCAAGTCAATTTTGCTTCTCCGCTGACAAAAAAAATTACACGCGAGGTGTGCGTGAACCGGCGAAGTGGGACAATGAAACCGAAAGGTCGCGTGTGAGCTCATGGCGTTGGTAATGAAACGAACGAGGTATAGTATGTTCGCATCACGCCGACGAAACAGCCTTAAAAATATATATAAATTCATAGTTTACAAAACAATTATAAAATTTAAATAAATACCAAATGTTTGATGGTGAACAGGGGTGCCCAAATTTTTTGTACACAAGATCTACTTTTTATTTTAAAAATGTGTCGCAAACGACTTGATATCATAGTAGTCTAGTAGATGTCTGCCATAGTAGTAGATGACGTAGTTTAAGTGGAGAAAGGGAGGTGTATAATGCATACTATGTTTATTCACTGTGTTTCAGTACGAGAAGCATTCTCGCGAGCTATGGGTAGACAAGCAAAATATATGTTCAACATTCATTCATTGGGCCAGGGGAATTCATTAGCTCTATTTACATGTAGTCTAATCGGTTTCTAGTTAGGACACGCGAGCGATCGACTTGTTGGCCACCCCTGCTGTAAAGCAGGGGTGGCCAATCCCTACTTTGCTATGGTGGATTTTCTCATGCTGTAAAGTTGGCTGCACAACTGAAAACCGAATGTTAATTATTCACTAGCGTATAATGTTTATTAGTTACTGTGCGGTCATCAGGTTTAATTCTTCTGATAATGTTAAAATATTAATACAAAAAATATATATAAACCTTTGCTTACTTAAAATGAAAATCAACTAGAATGTTGAATCGAGTATTTTTATTATCAATTTGCACCACTTGTGCATGGATGGACTATAAAACGTAAGCAGGTCTCGAGCTTCACGAGTTTGTATTACATTTTGGTTTGAAAGTGCGTCGGCCCCGAGACTTCCGCCAACTCTTCATTCAAATTTCGTAATTCAATAACATTGTTATACAATATCTTGCGATATTTATCATTATGACAATATTACGTTGCTGCGCCTAGTTACTGTACAACCACCGTGAACACTTTACGTTATATTTTTAAACACGGTTTGACGAGAAGGTTGTGACAACAAATAAATATAATTTATTTTTATTTTTAAATAACTTGCATATACATTCATAAAATAACTGAATCCTAATCTAGAAAAATTAGCCAGTCAATAAGATTTTTAATATAAACCAAAAATTGAAAATGTCACCAGTAAAATTCAATATTACAGTTCTCGATATTAATGATGTTAACGCCATCTGTAAATATACAACTAAACTAAAATATGCAATTTAGCAAAGCAACAAACCAATTAAAAAAATCAAGCTAAAATACGATATGTAGCTATCCCCTGGTCTTGGCGTACGTTGAGGTTTACAAGGTGTGGCTTAGGTGGTGGCGTACATGGATTTCTCTTTTCCGTTATCGAGTTTGTGTATGGAAAACTATGTGTAAAAAAAAAAACCCTTGCATGAGTTGATAAATATTGAAACATCTTATTATTCCAAAAGAACAGTAGTTACCTTAGTTATACTTGATAACACATTGTATTTCAGGTCTAGGGATGGAGTGTATTGGCTACTTGGCGTTCCTTCTTGTATAGAGTGCCCTGAGAGCCGTCGGAGACCGTTAGGTTGTTACCGAGGATGTGGCGGAGTCAGCTTTAGAAGATTAAAAAAAAGAAGAAAAAAAAAGGACGTGGTGGGGAAATTTATGCTTGTAGTGGACAGGCAGTAAGACTGGGGTGTTGTCGTCAACCCCCATTAGATTTTCATATATTCTGGAATAGTCATTGCTTTTACTTTTTTATGTGCTTACTACCTGTGAAAAATTCCGACCATTTGACACGAGAACACTTTTAGAAACATTTAAAGAGATTAAGGAACTGTTTTTTTTAGTAAGACGGGATAAGAGATTAATTATTCTATTTCAAAAGTATCTTTTATGATTTTTTATATTAATATATATATATATATAAATTAACTTCTAATACATGCAATTCAGAGTTGAACTTTGTTTGATTTAAAGTTGAGGTCTTTTTAACGTTCTAAAACCATATAAATTAATTTGAACATGTCTGTAAATATCTGTATCTACAGTTTGATGAGTCAGATATGCGTTTAGCCAAATCCCTACAGGTAAGGTTTTATTGTAGTAAGCTTACAAGTTCCAAAACTTTAGGAACATAACTGAACACAACACGTAGGACAATCTGACATCATCATTTTTCTTTACCATTAAGTAGTAATAAAATAGATAATAAAACATTAAAAAATATACATCTACAATTATAAGGTATAAATGGATTTGAATAAAATGTTGTATTCAAGTAATTAATGAATTTTAAAGCATAATTTCAGTTTTTCCTGATTCACATGATTATGATTATGAATGTGATTGGCTTATTTGTCTTGTTTGTTAAATTTTTTGTCATTTTCTTTATGACTTAATAAGTCTTGACTATGATTTTGCCATAATTAAAGTATTATTAACATAGACCCGCTTTATTAAATGACCAAATAAAATGCGTCAACAAAATACGATCCCATGCACAAGTCACATGATCTCGTATCGGTGAACATTTTCAGAAATTTAGGAGTCCATAAATTAAAAATTTAAACAAAAGTAGATTTGCTTATTAATTTTTGCTATTCTCATAATGAATTGGCACAAAGGTGTGTGGCCAAGGAAATGATTTAATTATTGATCAGTATTCAAAATCAAAATTAAAATTTTTGAATAATTTCTATTGATTCAATTATTAAAATTCATTAGTTAATTCAAGGACTCAGAATAAGTCTGCAATAAAAACAATAGCTTGACTATCGCACGCGATCAGAACATTACGAGTGCTGTTCCTTATAAATATATCGACTAAAGATGATGTAACTATTGACACACAGATTCTTTCATATTGGTGAAGGTAAAAATTAAATCCACATTAAAATTATTTTCTATTATTTTATTTGATTGTTCGACATTGTACATTTTACATATAAAAACGTTCACAAAAATGATAAGAAAATCGATCAT
Source organism: Atopsyche davidsoni (assembly GCA_022113835.1). Taxonomy (NCBI): domain Eukaryota; kingdom Metazoa; phylum Arthropoda; class Insecta; order Trichoptera; family Hydrobiosidae; genus Atopsyche; species Atopsyche davidsoni. The sequence goes on along the minus strand of JAILWY010000009.1, from coordinate 15,827,569 downwards.
TATTTAACTGGCAACAAATATTTCCCTAAACACCATTCCAACTCCAATGTATTAGAATATAAAAAGAAACAATAATTAAATGTAAAATTAAACTAATAATCACTTTTCTTACTTAATTTAGGAACCATAATAATACACTACCTACTTTTTGGCTATACCATTTTCTATTAAAACCTAATGCATTTTTATATCATTCATCGAAAAATCACATTTTTTGAGCTAGTGTTTATGCTAATTCTACATAAATTAGTGCAATAAAGACACCAATCTATCTTTCGACTGTTAAATAGATTTTATTCCTATTGATGGTTGGAGCCTCTGGGTTTGCTTTGATAGTTACAAAACTTAACGTACAAGACAACAAAGTACAGGTTTTTTTCTCTTCATATATAATTTTTAACACTAATCCTACCATTGCCGGTCAAATTGATTGCAAAAATTGTAGGGGTGGGTGGCAAGTAGAGTCGTACACAGCCTGCGGTAATCACAGTGCAATCGTTTTAAGATGTTTTGTTTGGAATCATATAATGCAAATGCTAAATTGATGAAAAATAAAATAGACCAGCAATACTTTGAACTAAATTGTATACTATGACCCAAATTTTGTAAACTGACTTAGTTTGTGGTGAATATTTACTCGAAATATGTCAAGGGCTTACTAACAGAAACAAATACAATGATGAAGAGTGAAAAAAAAGTACTGTTAACTATAATTTTATTACGTTAAATAAATTTGTATTGTTGTTTTATGTAAGCTGTTCGTTTATTAAAACATTCAGTAGCAAATATACTATTATCTACAGTATCCAAATATTGTCGGTAGGTTTAACGTTAAAGCCAAACAAAGCAAAGTTCATAGATCAATGGTGGGTATCCATAGTCAATTGAAGGATCCTAGACATCATCAAATGTAAAAATGAAAAAAAACACCCAACATGTTATCGCTTCAAATGTGAAATATAAAGAAAGCATTAAGGTTTACACACAAATATTTATGGTAATTTTGAAAATGATCACAGAAATTTCACTAAATAATATTTAACTACAAAATAAACAATCATACATCTGACTATTAAATACTGTTTACCTAAAAATAAATATAAAAAATTGTCTCAATTTGAGTTGGGCCTCATACCTACTAAATAATAAATTAAATTATTAAAAAGTCAAACGATCGTTAATATGGAATTAAGTATTTAATTCCAGAAAATTTTTTTCAATAGGATTTTTGCATTATAAATTTCCTAAGTATACAAACATTACACATCTAATCTGTTTTCCATCTTGAAAAACTAAGCAATGCCAAATGCAAATATATTTGGGCATATTCAAATGCTTTTTTGCTGGCAACTTAAAATAACATTATTTATGAGGTTTATGTAATGAGTACAGTTCAGAAATTACTTGTTTCTGCAGAGTGGTAGTATAATTACTTTTAAATATTAACAAAGTAGGTGTTTATTTTGCTTAGGCATCATTTATACGTGCATTGAAGTATGTCAATATTATGCCACATCATCTAGAGCGGGTTTGTTCAGGAAGTAGAGGGGTTCAGGCTGGGCCTTTGAGAGGAAGTAGGGTCGGGCGAACCAGCACCTGAGCTTAGAAACTCCATACACGATGAAGTGGATGAAAACAATAAGCCCAAGGTTTGCTAGGGAAAATGCAAAGGCCTTTCCTGGATTCTCCCAGTTCATTGGTGCATAAATGTAATTGTGGCCATCTCTGAAATTGATTTAAAAAAATGATTTCACTGAATGTTAAGTAGCAATATAAGCTTTTATTTCTAGATGAACCGATGTTAATAAAGACTTTGAGTTTAAATAATTTCACTGTGATTAAATTAAAATTATTAAACTTACCCATCTTGGCCTCCACATAAGAAATAAATGTAGGAGAATGAAGTGAAAGACACCCCAAAGACAACTGTATACATAAAATGGATTAAACGGCATGGAAACGCAACAAGCCACAGGTCAGTCACCATGAAGACTGAGTTTAAGGCATGCGATAGGAAATTCACTGCATCCAATTTGTTAATTCCTAAAAGCCAAGGATAAAATATTAGTTTTTAAATAAAAACAATATATTCACAATGAATTTACTATAGCCGAATACATAATGATTGTTTAAAAGTTGACACTTTAATGCACTGTTAAATAGCTATATGATTTAGATAAAAGTAAACTTATAGTAGAAAAAAAACACAGTGTTTTATATTATCAATAACCAGCATAGTTTGAGGAAAACATGTTCATCAAGTGCTTATTTAGGGATTTAAAACAGACATTAGCAAGCAAGCAAAATAATATTTTTTGCAAAGTAAATAACACCTGCCAAAAATATGACCCCACGAAAACACAAGTAATTATTTATTGTATTTATAAACCTTTTTTGTGAGCAGCATAATAAAGTTGTAAAATGCAGTCAAGTTGATAAATAAATAGAGGTTAGTTAAATAAGACGTAAAATTAAAATAACATTTTAATACTAATCTTACAAAATCTTTTCATTGAAAATTTATTTTCCTACTTAAACACTATTTTGAAATACACATGCCTTTTTTTTATAAGAGATATCAAAAGTTAGTCAACTGCAAGTTTTTCTCTCCTATAAGTATGACATGTAAAAAATATTGCTAATACGCAGTAAATTTTCTAAGAATGAACATATAATTTAAGCACCAATGTTATTTTTTATTTATTTTTTTATTTTTTATTTTATTTTTTTAATTTATACTTATGTTAAAAGGATTTTCTTGTAACATAAAAATAGTAAGTCAACATACTTTTCGTTTTTTGGAAGGCTCTTATATTTTTTGTTATCTATCATAATATTTATTTATTTGTGAGTATATTTTTTTATATTTCCATGTATGTTTTTTTTTACCTGGCTTGTGGACAACACTCCAGTAAACAATTGTGACTCCTATTGCCAGGTCCACAGCCAACGTTTGCAAAATCCTGTAAACTCTGTAATGTCTTGGGATTTCTACTCTTGTATCTTAAACAGAACGAACATTGACTTAATTTAGATATAAAATATATTGAGAACCATGAATACTGGCTTAGCATGAGTATATGGCAAGTGAAATGATCGCCATACAATTACATACATGTCTAAATAATTCATGTTATAAAATGAAATAGAAAAGTAAATAATATAAAACATATATTTATTAAAACTGAGTGTTGTTGCATTTTGAGACCCTTAAATTAGTTTAGTTTATGAGTTTGATTATCAGTCAATATAACATTTTAGCAGGTCTGTATGAGAATGACTCAAAAAGCTGACGTATGACGATCATTGATAACAAAATATAATTTTTATTATTACCTTTGTAGCTGTGCCTTTCTTTCCATCTTGTCTGTACAATCCATAATCCAAATAATGATTGTATCACACATATGAGGTATGCCCAGTTTGTTAAAAATACAAGCCAAATATCAAAAGTATAATATTTTCCATGTCGGGTGGTGTCAAACATACTCCATAAAAAGGTTACTAGGAATTGTAGTGCAATAATCCATCTGTATGTAAGATAGGCGAGATGAGGTTTTTTTGATTTCTGCCACTGCAAATCAAAACATAATTTAGTTATAATACATAATATGAGATGTGTTTTTAAAGAGACTTGTTACGTCAATAGTTATGGTTGATGTCATTTTAAGAAGATTAGTTGCTTTAGAAAATAAGTACCACCAAATGCTTTCAATTATTTAGAATACTAAACATTAGTATATATTCTAACATTTGGAGAGTTTTGACTGATCATATTAATATATATATACATATTATCAAGGCTATCGATATAAAATGCAATAAAACGAGATCACAACAAAAACCACATCTAAAATGTACTAACTACTATAAATTTAATTCAAGTTTTATCCACATTATAAATTTTTATTCTTGTGTTTAGTCAAAATGACCCGTTTCACAATTGGATCCATTATCGATCATGATCATTATATGGTCGGTGAACATTTTTACAAGATGCTGTGATTTGTGGCTTTTCATTGATATAATAATGAGTGAGAACTACTTTGAGCAGGGCTGTCTTTATTTTAGTTTATGGGAGAAGATGTTTACTAAAATAATTGAGTGTATAAAAAAGCCATTTATTACATTACAATTCTTGAATACTCACTTATAGCCAATTTTTTATGATTTATTGATGAGTTATTTTATTAAAATGTAAATATGTGTCAAGAGTATGAAGCTGATTGCATTTTGTGGGTAATATTATAATAAATAACACTTCAATGGAACTATTCAGCCTCGGGAATACAATAAAACAATAAAATGCCAAAATAACTGCAAATTACATTTTGATTATTCAGCTGTTTCTAAAAATGTTTTACCTGTTCAGTGAATGTTTTTAGAATTTAGGTTATTATTTTATTAATTATAATTAAATTTTTGGTAAAAATGTTAACCCTAATATCAAAATTAAATTGTATGATTAAGTCTTATTATAATTTGCAGTATATAGAAATATGACAATTGTCACTAAAATAATTTATTGAAATACGCTTTGATTAAAATATAAAAAAGACACTAATTTATTCTCCGAATATACAAGCAATCAACATAAATATTGATACAGGCCTATTTACGAATTGAAGCCGTTTTAAAGATGTATTTGTCAAAAATAATCACTTAATACTTACCATCAGCAGAGTAACATATACTCGTATTATACCATGTCCATAAGCTTTGAGCTTAAGTATAGATTTATGATTAGAAAAAAGTGAAATTAGCTACATGCACGTCATAAGATAGCAAATCACAACAAATAATATTTTTATAGTAAAGTTTAGAAGAGTTTTTCTATGTGTATGTACGCACTTTAATTTGTTGTTTTTTTTTATTAGTTTTTAATTATCTTTCATTTGTAGTTACCTGGCACTGCTCAAAATGATAAGGTTGAACATCTCCCAGTCCCTGGCAAGGCGAGCATTGGCCTTTCCATGTGCTGTTCACCATCTTCGGGCAATGGGTTTTCTATCTGACTTGTATGCTGAAACAAATAAAATAATGGAATTTATTAAAAACATTCATACATTTTATAAATGAAAGATATCGGTAAAACCCATACAATCCGTTCAGTTTCAACTGTGATGAAATTTTGGATTTTTTAAATATATCGTTTACATATTATTATATATATATATATATTAGATATTTTTGAGCTTATATTTTGGAATAACAACACCTAGCATTGTTTCATTAATGATAGTTGGTCTCTAAATTGGTATGTGAGAGTGGAGATTATTTTTACAAAAATGTAATTTATTTAAGACTTGTGTATTTTTAATAGTTTATGATTACAGTTATAATAATACATAATCAAAAAAGTTCCTTATTTTACAACATGAAAATATCAAGTAAATCCAAAACAATTTTTTAATTTTCATCATAAGTACTTGAATTTTGAATGTATGTAAATATTTTACCAGGAAGGATAGTGGCTTATTGACGACACTAATTATATTTAGGGAATAATTACAATACAAATTAAACTAAAATCACCATATTCAACTAGCTACGATTTTGAATACACAAACTATGACGTCGGTTCTTCCGAGTGTACTTAGTAATTGTTTGGTTGCAATATTTTGACGGTCAATTCACATTAACACTGAGTAAGGCTGTAGGAACAGAAATTAAGAAATTAGTATACACTTTATTATTGTACTTATAAATGCTATGAATACTTTGATTAAACTTGATACTCTTGAATAAAGTGTATTGATAGTAAGTAGAAATGAATCGCTGATGCTAAAATCAAATCACAAGAATGGTGCAACTATAATGATAGAATACAATTAGTGATCTATCAAAGCATATAAGATTTATTGCAACAATGTATTGTAAAAAAATATTTTTAAAGACCATTGTTAGTTATAATGTGCTGATCGGAAGTTGAATCATGTATTATATCTCAATTTCATAAAAACCTTATTACTACAACCTTCACATGATGCAAAATGATCAAATTATAGTAATTGCAATTTTTGAGATAAATATATAATTTTACATGTATAATATGTATAATATTTAGTTACATATATGTAAATAAATTCAGTAAAACGTAGATAAGTGTCTGAAGGCACTATTGTATTCCATATTACACTGTGGATTTAATAATTGATTAAAGAGTACGAGCATATTCATCAGTTGTCACTGCGAAATTTTTTTGGTATATCGAATTGATAATGTCGAAACGAATAAATAATGTCGTTTAAATTAATATTAAGTGCATTTGATGCAAATAGGCTTGGTTTACGAGAAATTGTAGGTGTGTGAAACATACTTGTATTGTTTTCGGTGCACATTTCTCTGAGATGGGCATTGCAAGCAAGGTCATCTCAATATATATATATATATTTATAAATTATTTAATATAAATATATAGTATATTCAACCTGTTTTGTTGGAATTTTAAAAAGATGACAAAACCAATCACCAATAGAATTAAAAAAATTTAGAGATATTATAACATAACAAAAATATTAAAGTGGAATAATTTTTATTGCAATTGTAAATATGAAGCCAAAAAATAATAAATATGATGTTATTTCACAAGATTGCTTCCTTGTAGCAGTTCAAAGTAGCTGTTTCAGCAGTTTCGGATACTACCGTAATGTTTCCATTGACTACGTGTCTGACAAAGCGGTGGAGCTACATTTCATTTATAGACAGAAGTAAACATACCAAATTTTATAAAACCATTTTAAATATATGTGAATAAACAAATAAGGCTATTATCTACGAATTATTTCCTTATCGAGAGACTTCCGCGTTATAAAAAAGTACTACTTTGCTAATTTCATTAGTATTTCGATGTGTGCCTCTAAAATTTCTCAATTACGTGTTTTTAACTGCATCTATGAATTTATGTTTTTAACGTCAATATTTGTTGAACAAAATTATGAATTATTTTACATTATTATTGACGTGAACTGTGGTTATTAAAAACGCCAAATAAGACATAAGTGACGTCGTAAAATGTTTTTTGAGGAACTCCTTAAATAATTATTTCAGGTTATCATAAATAGCAGAAACCACTGTGCAGTTTTTGTATACAGTAGGTTTCTAATATGCTTTTAAGTAATCGATTCACTCATGAAACAACGAGAAGTATCACAGAAAAAAATATTTCCGCGACACAGGTACAGTTGAATAGTAGCTCAATTGGCAAGAGCACTGAGCTTATACATTTAAAATTAATTTTTAATAAAAAAATTATTCACAATATCATTTGCAAATAACATTTTAAAATAGTTAATATACGGTTTCTTTACTTCTGTCAAGGAAACCTTCCTTGTTCCTATCTTCCAGGAACACGTGTACCTGGCCGCTACTTTTTTGCCAAGTGGCGTGAGTTTATTATGGTGTATATATGTTGTACATAAGCAATATAATATAATAGAAGGCTAGGTTTAGTTATGGATACAGAAATGTTTTAAAACGAACGAAGTGCCCGCTGGAAGTAGAAATAAGACCCAAAACGTAGGTACTGGTGCTTATCGCACTTATACCTAAGTCATTGAATATTAGTAACAGAAAGTTTGCGATTATAACTCAGCTACGAATTTTAATTCATCGACCATCATCAAACTCGTTATTTATTCTAGACGCACTTGAATATCACATTAGTAATGTAAATTAATAATACATACCAAATGTATGGTATGAAATTGTCCAAATAATACAAGCCAAACGTACGCGCCATCAAATCAAAAAAATATAAGCATTATTCAATGCATATGTGAACTTCTTAATTGAATTATATAATTGCGTACATTCATTAATAATTAATTAATTAATCGTACCGGTAATTAAAATATACACAATTCGTCATCTAATACACTAAAATAGCCATTCGTTTTGGTTGATGCAAGTAGTTCCATAAGTTCAGGATTTACGGGGAATTGATCGGGGAATATTCGTTCAAGAGCTGGCAGCTTAACCACTTTAACTTCCTAAGTATCCAATCTAAACTAAAATATCCAAGCTTTAAGTATTAATTATGCTAATAACTCTAGTGTAACTGTCGCTAAAATATTGATCTTTTCAGCAATTTTTTTTGTAATGGTAACAGAAGGAAAACTATGATATAAACTTTTTGGTCGTCATTTGCTTGAATTTTATTTGTAAATGAATTCTGTGAAAATTTATCGTGAAATCTTGATATTTCAAAGAAAAAGTGAAATTATACTAAATAATCAAGCCTAAAAAGGAGGTATAAGTTATTTGGATAAATTATAATATCGATATGGACACATAACACAATACTGAGGAAATACCTTGAGAGCAGGTGTGACTTTTGCCTTCTCATCAGATCGTCGAAGAAACATATGTTTTCTAAATTTATTTATAAATATAAATGACGAGAAACCAGTGAATTTTCTGGGACGAAATAACCAACCAACCAAGAAAAGATATCCCTGATAGAAACTACCATTTAACCCTCCTGTAAAACCTTAAAGCAAAGAGGAGTGGATGTAAGATAAGACATTCATCTAGTTATCTAGTAGTATAGTAATAATACCCAGTACCTCGTTTCAGGATCACTTTTGATATTTCAGTTGCATGCGTAACTTCACAATTTGAATTGGATGGCTTCAAATAAACGTTTAACAATTGCAACAAAAAGTTAAAACAAATAAAATTACAGTCAGTCTTCTCTGTGAACTTGGCACTGATACAAATATGCACGGATCGTAACTGACACTTGTGTTAACATGTGCGCTTACACAATTTGTACAATGTAAGCCCACCAGGTGCATAACATCTTAACTATATATATATGAGTATATATTAAATGTATAAGAGGATTAAGAATACGGTGGAGACTTAGTTCAACAGTTATGTGCTGTCAAAAATCTAAAGTGAGTCTGTGTCGAATGACGTTAATGAAACTAAAATAAAACAGGAGAAAAATATGTTAAAAAAAAAACATCCGAGTTTGTTATGAATTTAATTTATAATCCATTATGAAGGTGTTTTTGTTTTATGCTAGAAGCGACATTTCAGTTCGTTTTATATTATATAAAGCAAAAGCTATTTATCGTATATAATGCGTTGCAAGTGATAGGTTAGAAAGTAAAGACAAATAGAACTCACCATTAATGCTTCCCAAGTAAAAATAATAAACAAAACTTTTATAAATATACTGCACAAGTACGTTCGGAGTGCATCTCCCAATACAGAATTAGTTGACACAGTGGATAGGTTATAGACAAGCACTCGGACAAGTGACATGCTCGACTTGCGGCTGGCTTCATTCATCTGGACGTATTGTTGCAAAATTCAGCCAAATGGCGGTACACTAACCCATATCGTAAAGACTGATTCCACGGGAAGTGAATATTGACTTGTAAAAAAGGTCATATAATTTAAATATGAAACATTGTAAATGGTTTTTATTTGAAATATATTAAGCCACTTGGCCCAAGAGATATAACCCTGAAATCTCGCTGGAGATTCACCAAATTTTATGTCGTCTCGGTTCTACTTTATGGTGTCGAAGATTGGACACTCAAGACAACTACTATGCAAAGAATTGAGGCTGTTTAGGAGAATTCTTGTCCAGTTGATTGTCAAAGGAAATATCGAAAGAAAAGGGGGCATTGGAAGTGGGTGGAGATCGGAAGTGATAGGGATATGTTCGAGGAAATGGTCACCAATCTCCTATGAGGATAAGAAGAAGAAGCCACTTGGTAAAACGACTAAAATATAAATAGTATTTAATTAAAATCGTGTTACACTATCATCATGACTATCTTGATAATCATTCCCCAATTAAATCATGTTTATGAGAATACTTTTCCATACTGTATACACGTGTAGCTAAAACATTATTGTTGATACTTGAACGGTTGATTTAATTTGTATAATAATTTTCGCCATTCTGAGATTAATCAAGTAGTTAGATTGCTTTTATGATAATTCAGGTGATTCTCAAATCGGTTGATTATGCAGTGTTTGCTTGGCATGAAACGATAATTTATTCCAATTTAACAGATCATATTCATCTGAACTGATTCATTTAACTTGAACAGGGTATATCTTGTCCGATTTAATTTTAGCAATATTCGCTACACCCACGTATAAATGCTGTAAATAAATAAATGTCCAGGTGGTATAATTTCACAAAAAAGTATAGTGTAATAATATAACCATTTATTCCGATTCAATAAAGGTAGTAATGTTTGAAATTTATTTTCAGATAGGTTATAAATTTGACCTTGAAAAGTACCTTGCCTCACACATTTAACGTTACTACCGTAAACACCATAAAAAAGTTAGCAGTTTCCATATAAACGATATACGCCTAAAATAGTGAATTAGCCGAAAAGCGATAATTGCCTCCGAATGGAAATATAATCTGTAATTGAAAACTGTATTTTGTAACTGTCTGTGCTTATGCGAGCAATAAAAGTTACCGACCGTAAGAATGGTGATGTATTGATAATTATGCCAAGAAATGATCACAGTTCCTGTTTGTATAATGTTTATGACATCCTAAATTTACAGTTACTTAGACATTTTTATACTTATTCTCCATCTTCTGTTTCCGAGAAGTTTTGCATCAGACGTTTTAAAAATATAACAAAAGACGTTGAAAGAAATATAATCAATCTTCAGTTAAAAGACATTATTTTACAACTGCTCTTAACTGAAATAACTTATATTGACATGAATAGAAATAACCACATCTGTTTGTAGCGAATGGATGTGAAATTCTGATAATAATAGCCAGCAAGCCTGTCATAACTTAAATCAAAACCATATGCAAACGATCTTTATATAAAATCATAGATTTAACTAACATATCGTGGTATAAATAATTGTAATTGTTAAGAAAATAAAGATTTATTGTTGTAAAAAGTTAAAACCAAGACAATAAAAAAACTTTGAAGAAACTGTACCGCCTTTTTAAGCATACTATATTTACTGTAGCCAATGGATTAGGAATACTGATAAAAATATATATCTATCAAAGCAAAACCATATGAGAACAGTTGTCACCATGAGATATTAAAATCAATACCTAATCTAACCATACGTTACTGTTTCCAATGTATAAAGAGTGCTGATATAAATAGCTAGCATACCTTGCATACGCTCCTGCCATAAATATCATATCGAAATCACATGTAAACGACTGTCACCTTGATAATCAACGATGATGAATTCAAATCAAATTTTAACCTATCCTAAACATATTTTATTGTTGCTAATGTGTAAAGAATACTGATATAAATAGCTAGCATATCTTGGGCATGCGCTTGCCGTAACTGTAAAATCCAAACCACGTGAGAACTATTGTCACCACGAGACTCTAGTCTAAACCAATTCCTAATAAGGTTATGCCATGGGGCGTGGAATAACCGAGAATCACCAGGTCATCGGATTTCCAAAGGACCTTCATCTTGCAGAAGGTAATAGCACCAATCAAAGAATACTATTGAACTAATAGCTGAAGAAGTATCTGCGTTAAGATGGCCAATTTTTATTAAGTTGCACATCGCATGACAGTTCGTTATTAAGATGCAGTCTTCGCGTTGAGTTGTCACGCAAATTGGTATAAAAATCCATACCGCCATATTGGGCAGTCAATTCAATTGATGACATGTGAATTAAAATAATTCCCCGTTTGTTTCTTGCGAGTCTGTAATTCTATACATTTTCTGGATATTCTCACAGCAAGGTTTGATTACCAAACTTAAAAAAATTAACCCAAGATACGGCTATTAAAAATAATACTACCTAATGATACGAAGCGTCAACCTGTTTTGATGTTGTTTGAAGTGATGTGTATGAATTGCACATCGATTTGATTATTCATTGCATTTGTTTAATATTAAAAATAACCACCGAAAAATAATGTAGATTTATTTAACATATCATGTTTATTAATTATTAAGAAAATAAAGATTTACTGTTGTGGATCTTAAAAAAACAAGGCTATTAAACACTTTGAAGAAACTGCTCGGATTTTATACTAATATCAATTATCTAGTTCATTTATGTATTTATTTTGAGATTGAAACATGCGTGCTTTGTGATATGTGTTAAATTTATTATTGTGGATAAATTGCAAGTGATTTATTTATTTAGAGGCAAGCATTGGTATTGGGAGTGAAACACTTCAGGCCAAAAGAGTTTTCAGGAATCTCAGGATTATTTTACAGTGGTAGGCTGAAAGGCTTTGCAAAAATGTTGAAAACACCTAATAATAATAAATATTCAGGTTCAGCGTGCCAGTGCATAAAAAAACAGCAAGTGTGCTTTCATTGTATACGAAGCGCAATTTTTTACGGTCTGCTCGCTTGGTCTTGGGCCAGGTGTGCTCCAACACGAATATTGGCTAAAAGTAGCGACATGTGAATGGATAAAAAATTAAAAAGCGGAACGTCAACTCGCGGTGGATACCGAGTCGATTACCGGTCTCGATATTACTTGTCTACTTTCAATTTCGGTCCCAGCGGACTCGATATGTGCTTTAGAAGCCCAGCCATATTGGTGAGATGCCGTTAAACTTACGTGGGGCTATATTTAGCACAATACGCCGTGTTTCAAGTTTCATAGTTCTTATTCAGCAATTTTCTACAGCAAGTCTAGGTAAAGTAGAATTTCGTGAATTTTAAAATCGTAATATAAAAAAAAATTGTTTAAACCGCACTTGACTTGAATATTCTTCAAAATACAACCAACTTGTCAAAAGAAATCTTCTCTTAAAATTTTATAGTGATGCTATTGGCTTCACAACAAAGTTTTTTATTTTATGGTTTTGCAAATTAAAATTAAATACTGTGACGTCAATTAATCATAATTTACAGTAACGCGCAGTTTATATCAACAAAAAAGCAATGAATTTCTTATAAGAGCTTCCAACATTATATTATTGTCGTAAATATATACAAATTTAAAATACTTTGTGATTGTGGTTTTTCGATATACCAATTTCAGAATAATTTTGCTCGCATGGATCGCACGCCACTCTAATTTAATAACGATCCAATTTAGCAACAAAATTTTCATTACGTAGTTTTATGTGAATTTGTTATTCATTAATATATCACCTCAATTTTAGACATTTAAAAATATATATATAGGACTCCGAGAAAAGCATACGTCTTTTCTAAACACTTTTTCCTACTTTTTCGCATCGATTTATTATTATTTAACAATTTGGTGTTGTCATTGTAAGTTTTTCTGTACTTAACTTGAGGCTGGAATTTTTTTATATGATTAATCAGAAATCTGTTGAAATTTTATCACTTGATCAAAATTGCAACAGTTTAAAAAAAAAATGCAATCACCGAAACTCCTCGTCCGTGCAATTTACGGATCGTAGTTTTTTGCGAGCTGAGATACTTCGATGGCTCATGGTGCGTTTGCATCAGAGAGAACTAAACAAAAAAATACTTAAAACAATCTCACAACACCTAAATCCTATATAAACTTAGCCCACTCGTTTACCAAAGTAGTTTATAAAAAGACACAACCTAGCCGAAATAATAAATGGCTCATGCACAATCGTTTACTAAGATTTGAACAAAGTTTTATTGGTGTCTAGGTTTTGCACACTGTTTTTATTTTACTGCTACTATCCAGCTGTGACATTAAATAAAGCAGTTTATTATATCACAAAAAACAGTTTACACAAAAATGACATAGCAACGACCGTATTTATATTTTTTCCACAAGCGGAAGACATCAATGATTATTAAGTCTCAGAATGAGGAATTTATCAACAACAAAAAAACTGATGTCAAACGAAGTCAAAAATATAAATTTTAGGGAGTAAATTTAACATTGAATATATTTAAAATATAACATAGTCTGCGTGAGACATATATCGTGGTAAAAAAATAAATATTTATATATAAACCGCGTAGGAGAAGAAGCTATTACCTGAAATTCTTCAGACCTAAACGATGCCTCAGGGTTCAAAAAACTCCAGTACGGTGGTTACCAACTGGCAAGAAAGTCACTTAGGTCAATAGGATTTTGATTCACTGTAGAATAATAATCTAAACTTGATCGAAACAATATATTAACATGTTTTTAAACGTCTTATCTAACATATAAACCTGAGTGTCTAATGTTTTATGAATTAGATAAATTATTATGCTCGTTATGCTGTTGAATAAATTTCTCCAAAATTTGTTGTCGGACTTCCCAGTCTATCATTCATAATAAATCATATATGGTTTTAGTTCTATAATTTAGCAGTTTTCTAGCCTTAAGGTATCATAACATAAAATATTAATATGCAAAATCATAATAGCTCTGAATACGATTTAAATTTTGATCACTTTATTGATAATAATAATTAAAAATTTCATGTAATACTTTGAGTTTTACTGATTTGTAAATATATTGATCGTCTGCAATCTGATTTGAAATTATTTTATACAATAAACGCTTCTCTTTTCTACGATAGCCTCAATAGATAATTACTTTTAAATAATGTAGATCAAGAATTATACCAGTGGCGGGCGATGAAAGTTATTTTTTAAATATTTTTTACTTACTTCTGATCCAATATGTGTTTCCGTTAATAAAGAAAGTGGGCGAGAGCTCATATAAGTGATACAAAAAACCAAGTGTTGGTTTAGAAGAATGTAAGATTATATACAATAATAACTTGATAATTTTTACAATATGCTCAGTTATACAACCAATATAACCACAAAAAATAAATGATGTTTTAATTCGAGTTTAAAAAATTTCCACATAATAAATAAACGTGCAAGTTTTCTGAGATCCACGTGTATAAAATGCATCAGCTGACAATGTTTCTGAATGCTTCCTACTGCTTGCACACCTGTCTCTTCCCTTGCGGCCTTCTTTACTTACAAAAGTGTGGTGTAATAGATTTCAAGTTATCAGATTATCCGAGCTTGCATATCTTCTTGAAAAACGTTCAAAAAAACTACTTAAATAAGCAAAATTACAAAATACACAGCCGAAAAACTGATATGTTTTTCGTTGTCAGTTTTGATATCTTTGGGCAATACCATGAGTTTTGTAACATCGTTGTATATTTATAGTTGTAGACATCTTGTATATTTCAGGCCTAATCACCACTTGGACGATCCGTCAGCCTTAATTTTCTTATCTTGATTGGATTTTCATATGAATTCTCTTAATCTGCATATAAGCACAAGCGACCAGCTCGAATGTCGCGCATAGCAACCGATATGACTGAAATAACAGCTTCACATTATATAAAATCAACGCTCACAAAAATAAAGTACTGGGTTCAAATCCTGTCAAAACAAAGCTTATTTTACTGTGCATTTAACCTAGCTTAATTGAATTAAATATTATTATCATTTTAGTCCGCTTTAATTCGTGGTCAAAGAACCACGAATAAAAAACGAACCGAAAAGTCGTTTGAAATATTGAGGAAACATCATGAAAACTTGTTCATTTTAAATACCACAACATCATTTATACGGATTCAATACACTGTAATAATATAATCGTCAGGCTGATTAAGGGTTCAAAAGGCTAAAATGCTCCTTACAAAACATATTTTATCTAGGAAGATCAATAAAATTTGTTTTAAAACAAAGCAGTTTGTTCTGGACTCGCTGTGTATTACAGGTTTCAATATTGTCTAAAAGTACTACTTGACTGGCATTAAGTGTGTTTTTTTTCAGATTGAACAATAGAAATTTTATGTTTTTAGATTTTTTATTGGTTTTTTTATCAATAATTTCAACATACATTTTCATTAACATCTATAAATCCAGGTTCAGTTTTATGATTAAAGTCGTTTCTATTGAAATATATATTTATTTTATTATTATGAAATTTGCAATTTGTTTACGAATTTAATTGATTATTAAGTCTTTCTAGACCATATAATAAAATAAAACAAAAATCTTGTCTATACGCTTTCTTTGTTGAAAATTTAGTTAGTTTACAGTAAAGAGAACTTAAAGAATATTTTATTGATAATTATTTCTGTTATTTGAGGTAAAATAAGCATTCATTATGTGGTTACAGGTTATACTTGTGGTTTCGTTTTTTTTTTTTTTTTTTTAATATCTAGATATTATTTTTGGTTGAAATGATTACTCTTTACCGAGAGTTCACTGATTCTATCCCTATCCTAGCATGCGTATTCCAAATTGATATAATTATCCCCCCTGGGTAATTTTTTTGTTCGAATATAATTGTTACTTTACTGTGTGAGAAATTATAAATATGTATTTGCAATCTCCGACAGTTATAAGTTAAACTTTGAACCAGATTAACTGTAATGAATTCTTTAGAAAATTATTAATCGCACTTTTAACATCTCGTTGTAATTATTTTTTATATTACCTGCAATATTGATACTTTGATTGGATAATGAATGGGTAAATGAATCAGTCAAGACTGTCGTAATCAGCGTGGATTTCTTGATATCTCATCTGTTTTATGCAACATTTTAAACTAGCTGTTATGTGTCTGGATTAATATTAGGCTCATTATATAATCAAATACATTAAGTACCGGTTGTGTGCAGTCACCATGGGCAAGAAAATATTGCATGACCAAAAATACAGGTATACTATAACTTGAATTTTAAAATTGCACGAACCGGTTGATTAAAATTCTGTTTATTTAATATTAAAAAAATCATATTTATAAATTTACAGGATATATATAAATAGCTCAAGACACTATATATAGATATGTAAATATAAAGAAAAAAAACAACATAAATTACCATTGAAAATACTTTGCAACAGAGCATGACACAGATTCACAAATAATTTGCATTTATTGAGAAATATGTCAATGGCGTCAAATAAAGTATTCAAACTAATAGCTATTTTACCGAAAAATATATTTAGTATATCAATTCACATTCGGGTGAAATTTGCTGAAGATATTGTTTGCCCTTTTACTTGTGAATCAGTTACCTTATAGTTCACTTTAAATTCAATAAGCGTGTAGAGTTAAAATGTATTATTCATAATCAGTTATTTTTTTTAATTCTCTTTGCATCCATTTTGTACCCCATTAGCTAATCAGGTTCAATTTTTTGAGGGCGTCGACATGTGTAGCAGGTGTTAGTAGGCTTTGCGTCTAAATATCAAGCCACGATAAACGGAACTAATACATGTCTGATCGCATCGTAATTTCTAACTGCTCGTGAGTAATTTTTTACCATATATATTGGCCTGCCTCGTCTTCTCACGAGCGACTTTGTGGTCACCCTAGCAGTACAAATTGGTCGTCATACCAACAACGAGGTCGTTCATACGATTTTAATAACCGGCGTGAAGGGAGAAAGATAAACCAATTGGACGGAAGTGTGCCAAGCCAATATGAAATTATGGGCACCCTTCTGCCTGTCGCTTCCACTGTGGGTGACCAGCAAAAGTATAGAATTTCAGTTTTTTCAGTTAGTCATCAGTGGAAGTATTTTTTTTGTACTAAAATTAATTCTTAGATAGCTTATATACATTGATATTTTAAGCCAACTGCATGCTACTGTAAATTAAAAAGTAGATAAGTGAGTTCAAATAGCATAATACATAATTTTAAATGATATTAAAAAATAATAAATTTTGAATTTTTTTACACGTCAAAACAATTTAAATGTGGCATTTTAAATAAAAGTTTGAGAAGCCGTGGTTGAATTTCAAACGCGGGTATCCGGCTTATAAATATTTTTTTCAATAATGTTATCTCTCTCTCTCGAGAAAGAGGACTGCAAAAAAGGGAAAGAAATAATGAAGCAACTTGCGCTTAGGACAAAAAATGAGTGATTTCTTTTTACCTTTGTATAAATAAGTAAAAAAAAATCATACAAATTCACGCAGGTGCTATTATCATTGCCAAATTTTAATAATTTTAATAATACATATAGTTTTAAGCTGGCAAGCGATGGAAGTACTACTTTACGTTTTGATTATTGATACCTAATTGTGGTTATTGGTTTGCTCTACTTTCCACGCGTATTTCTAATCGTTTTTACTGTATAAGGTATTATTTTATTGTTTTTGCATGTTTTGAAATAACTTATCCGAGAAGTGACTCTTCTTTTCAAACGTGAAGAAACGGTGTCTAAGAGGTCAAAGTATTACACAAAAAGAAAGAAATTTTACGAGTTTAATTGGCGATGTATATGATGTATCAAACTGCATGACCTGTTTAATAAATTCAGTTTTTTAGAACTCGGGCATCAGTTTAGCTGTTTAAAACTATTTTGATGCAAGAATCTTATGAAGGAATTTTGTGTTAAGACTCTTTTACAGATGTTCAATGTAAAAATATTTTGCTTGTAGTTGTTTCATGTTACTTATTTCACAACTTTCTCTAGGTAATAATAAATTAATCGTTGACGGCAATAGTCGAGTATTAAAAAAACCAAGAAAGTGCTAATTGATTCAATTTTTGTTCAACAGGTTGGTAGCTAACGTGTGACACGCTCTAGCAAAGAATCTCATCCGACCAGAATGTTGGCCACTAAAAAAACAATCAAATTTAAAGCAAGTAAAAAAAAAATGGTGATCCTAAAGAAACCCACACAATAACTGATTAAATTCTATCGAGAAAAAGTCTACACGTGATTTAAAACAATGCTTTTAAAATTAAATTTTCACAAATGACAATTTCTTCAGTTCGTTTTATTTCGTATTGAAAACTATTTATATTGAATAACTTATCATCAGTTTACAACATAAAAAGTGAGAAATTAACTATACAATTAAATAGTTATAAATTCAATAAAAAAAAACAACAATATATATAATATATGCGAAACGTGATATTTCGTCATTTTGTAACACAAAGATTGGAAGAGCAAAAAAACGTATTTACCTAAATGCGAAGAAAAAAATACAATTAATAAAATTTAAAATAAAAGCATCACTGTTACTAATATACCGTTGAATGTTTAAATTATTTTTCTACAATAATTTTAACAATCAAACATAAACTATAAAAATATGTGGCGAAAAAAATCGTGGGGAAAAATTATTAAAATCGATTTGATGATTACTTAACACTGGATCAAAAAATGTTGTGCCAATTCAACGGGCCTTATACTAGAGGTGGAGCCAATAATAGCAACTGTAATTTCAGAGGTTATTGTCCCTTGCCTGTAGATCAGTTTGTCCATGCCTAAGTCAGATTCACGAAACATGTTTTAAATATTCATATTATAGTTATATAAAGCATTTAGAGACACATGAGACTTGTTTACTTGACTTATTTTTCTGAGTTCTACAAATTGATTGATTATTTTTATATTTAATAATAAAAAAAATATTTGCTTTTCAAAGGAAAGGCATCGATTCTAATATGTATTTATCGTTCATAGCTATTGAAGCCATTTTATAAAAACAATATACATATGTTTACAGTTAAAGTGTGATAAAATATTTTGCATTTATATTGAACAGTATATTATACTACTTGTATATATTTATTAAGTTTCTAAAGTACACTTGATGCGTGTTAGAACTTTTTTAGCTCAGTTTTTTCAATTCTTCAAAAATAATTAAACTATATTTATAAAAAAAATTGTTAAACAAAAATTATAAAATTACTTATAATTATTTGTAAGTTAATCTTGTTTTCTTTTTTGTACTCCAGATCTGCATGTGTATGCATGTTTGTCTTATATTATATGCATCCTTATTACTTTCTATTGTTACAGTCTGAAGATCATTGACGTTGAAGCAGCTTCATGAGAGGTTCTCTTCCAGTGATCAGTTTCACCATGAGGTTTTTTTTTTATAGAAAACGAAAGGTTTTGGCCCACATCTCAATGGTCAAGAAATAAACTTCTCAATAGTTTACTGGTACGTCTTTGTGATTATATAAATACAATAATCAAACGTATTCATCTTACGAATAAGGTTCAGCAAGTCAATGCTTAGATGCTTGAATTACGCATGGAATTACGCACTGCTGGTATTTAATATATGAGGTGTAGGAAGTATCATTGCCAACTAACAACACCTGGCAGGCGGGTTGGTCGGTTGATATTTGTTTAAATTGTTTGCTGCCGCCCACTTAATGATGCATAAACATCAATCAAAATTAAAATGGGCATTGTGTCATTTCAAAAAAGAATTAATGCTTTGAAAAATTGATAATGAACTTTGGATTTAACAATCAAACGGTGCACTTGAGTTTGAGTTTCATAAACATTAATAATAGTTAAATTTATGAAATAAAGTTGTAAATCAAATTTAAGTAATGTGTCATTTTAACAATTGAAGTCTGGTGTTGATTAATGATTGGTAATTAATAAAATTAATTGTGAACTTTGATACGTGATATAGCATTGAGATATTGTAGTTTTGTAAAATATTTTTTTATTGAAGAAGGAAAAGAGTCTGACGAGTGAATCTCACAAATCGTATGTTTGTAATGCGATGCCGAAATTAAAAGCCTCATTCGGTGTTGCCACGCGAGACTACAAGTGGCAGTAAAGATCTGAAACTGAAATTTGAGCAAGTGACATATTGCATATACAGTGCATATGTATAAGCTATTGAATGCTTCTTCTTACCAACTCTGAAGAAGGTCTTATAAAGCGAAAGCGCTTTCAAACAAAAATTATCAACACACTCACACATATCGCGAAAATCAGTGACAATACAAACTAGTGACTAGTGGTCATTAGTCTGTCGTTGTGGTTGTCAGTTGTGTCGCGATGTGTGTAGTGGGCTTTATTATATAATTTTTACATCGACGGTTGAAAGATTTCATAAAAACACCTGGAATGCAGTGAAAAAATTCAGGTAAAAATTCTACGGGTCGGTCAGTGATTGCTTTTTGATTAGCTATTATATCATAATGCATGGGTAACAAAGGCTCCCTTCAAAATCCATAGGGATGCTCAAATTATATTATGTTCCCTGTATTTTAAAGATAATATATTTTTTCGGTGTATTTAGTAAAGCAAATGATGTACTTCGTTTACTGTATTAAAAAATATTTGATAAATATAAATTGAATTTTTGAATGAATTAAAAACATTTTAATTTATCTTACAACACATATTTGTCTACTAGAATAAAATCAAAACAAAATTTTATAAGAAAAAGACTAGAATTATTATATAATATAAAATATATTACGTGTATACAATATGTGTAACAACGTGTGAAAATCAGCTGATTATCTCTACCTTTCGTACTATTCTTGGATGAGAACTTCTTTGAAGTCTGTGTATCTTTACTATACTTAATAAAAATATTTATGAAATTGCTATATCGATTCTGTATCCTCATTCAAGAGTCAAATAGAATAGATTAATTTATAAAAGGAAGGCCTATATAAGTATTAGAAAATGTCTGTCTTTCACAAGTTAATAATATACAGGGATTAAATATATGCTGGTGTTTATTATAAAAGCAGCTGAATATCTCAGGATATAATTATTATTCCTTGCCCTGGGAATAATCATTGCCAGGTTTGCGGATATTGATTATTTTGCTGTTTTACAATGAACTGTCCACATTGAATTAAAAAAATCAGGGCCATCGTTTATTCTTGTTACGCAAATGTACTATTGATATTTTGTGTGTGGGACATATTGAAAACCACAATCTGCAACACAACTGACAATCGACCAGTGGTTCACAATTGCATCTGTTATTGATTGCTTATCTATTCGATTGTATTGCATCGCGTGTAGGTAGCATAAAAATATATTTGGATACTCCTGTCATAGGTACAGGACACTTTGTACTTGTCCCGTACCAAATATACGGTTAATATTGTATATTTAATATAAATGTGATTTGTAATACTTACCTAGCTTAATTATTATTACCAAAATATATCACAGAAAAAAAAATCTTTTTTTACATACATAAGCGGATTAAATATAAGTATGAGGGCCGAACTGTATTTTTTATCAAATTTTACAATATTGACAAAGGTGAATGCTTCTGGTTTTGGTATGTTTTTTTTTTTGATGTGGTAATATGATTTATACATTTCGCAATATATATAGTTTTAACTAAAGAAGCAGTCAAATTTTCTAAGCCAGTCATTGAATAAATAGATATAATTAATATATAATTTTATTTTGATATAAGTGTTACTGGTTGTGGTTTACTTTAATGGTATTCCACACCAATAAATCAATTCTAAAAATTCACGCCACCCATGTCATGTACAATACAATGGCAATAAACTACAATCCGGGTCCAACACTCCATTACTTTATCATTCGTTGATACAAAAATAATATTATTGATTATAAATATATAAAAAATAACAGTTAAATGAATTCTTAATAGCGCTTTAAAGAGAAGTCTTTCACTATATTACAAATTTTTATTTTTATACTAAAATAAAGTCACTAGAATAAATCACTCAATTCTACAATAATTAACGAATGTGTTTTTCACGATTTACGTGAAAACAATAAATAGCTCCTCAAAAAAAATGAAGCATTTTTTTTTGTTTTATTTATATTTATTTGTTATCAAATAAATATAAATAAAACAAAAAAAAATGCTAAATTATTTGAAACAACAAACTTCTAATTGGTTTTGATCACTGAAGAGAGATCAAAGATATAGTTGAGTTCATAATGATGTCCCCGGTACAAAGACCGAAATGTTAAAAGATTGAACTAGCAAAAATGCGTCATAACACCCATGAAACGAGTATTATTAATAACAGCAGCCAAAACTTGCGAATGACCTACCTTACCGAGATGTTGCTGACAGCAAACAAAATTAATATATGTTTTAAAACAGATTTTGTGCTAATTGACCTTGACATAAATATTTTTTACAGAATGTAACAAAAATATATATAATCAAGTAAATATAAAAAGGAAGAAAAATATACATATTTTCAAATAGAAATCAATTCTCGAGACCAACAACATATAATATATTCATTAGTCATCATGAGACTACCAAATATTGTTGATTTTCTATAAATCTGGTATGCATATATATTTATTTAAATTTACAAATTTTTCTTACTTAAAAAACTGATCAACCAAAGAAATAAATTTCACATTGTCTGATATATGCATATGATGAATATATTTTTTTTCTTGTATAATTAATTATAACCAATATAGATAAAAATCAACATCTGATAAAGCCAACATTTACCAATTAAGTAGAAATCAATTTCCATGGCAGGCAATGGTGGGTTCATGAACGACAGGACAATAAAAATCAGACCATTTCCGCAAGAATGCATAAAAAAAAGTCAATCAACCACAATTGATTACCGCACTAGATTAGACAAAATTACAAGCAATACGGAATATACAAATCAAACGTTTCTTTCTTCCTCGCAGGGAAATTATGACCGGACATCGGTCGTCCTCACGGCTGTACTAATTTTTATATCCGCAATCCCTACAGGATGTTGAGGTTTTGCTGCCACAAAGAAAATCCGAAAATTATAAAAAAAAATTGACTACCTATTACTTACACACACACGTACATCGAGGGCGGTCCGATAATTACTTAGCCTCACCGCCCGCTGGTGCTAGTATCGCAAGAGAGATTTACTATCGTGTAGTACACATTCTCGTAGACGGCTACTGTCAAAATTTCAGCCGAATCGGACTCGTAGTTTTGTTTTGACCGCGTGTCCAAGCGGACGCGTAGGCGTATTTTAGAAAAATGGAAAAAGAGCAATATCGGTCGGTGATTCGATTCTTGTTTTTGGAAGGGAAATCGTGCAGCGAAATCAAAAAGCGCTTGGATGTTGTGTACAGTGACTCTTCTCCTTCGATGGCGACCGTCAAAAATTGGTTTAACGAGTTTCAACGTGGTCAGCCACGCCCAGGTGCCCCGAAAATGGCTACCACGGAGGATAACGTGACAAAAATCCACGATCTCGTATTGGCAGACCGCCGATTGAAGGTGCGCGAGATAGCTGAAATAGTAGGCATCTCAAAAGACCGCGTGGGTCATATCCTGCATGAAATTTTGGGCATGAGAAAGCTGTCGGCGCGACAACAAGCGCAACTGTGAGACCACTTCGGAGCAGTGTTTGACGCAGTTTAAGCGCAATCCGAAGGAGTTTCTGCGACGTTTCGTGACCGTCGACGAAACATGGATCCACTGGTACACACCAAAGACCAAGAAACAGTCGAAACAGAGGACTTCACCCGGCGAACGTGCTCCGAAGAAGGCGAAGACTGCCCTATCGGCCGGAAAGGTGATGGCCACCGTTTTCTGGGATTCACAAGGTGTGATCTACATTGACTACCTGGAGAAGGGCGAAACGGTCACAGGGCTCTACTATGTCAAATTATTGGGCCGATTTGACGCCGAATTGCAGAAAAAACGGCCCCATTTGGCGAACAAAAAAGTGCTCTTCCACCATGACAACGCACCGGCTCACACCTCCGCCGTCGAATTGCAATTCGCCAAATTGGTCGAATTGCACTACGAACTGCTCCCCCATCCACCGTATTCTCCAGATTAGACCCCGTGCGATTTTTTTTTGTTTCCAAACTAGAAAAAGTCACTCGCCGGGCAGAAATTTAAGTCGAATGAGGAGGTCATCGCCGCCACGGAGGCCTACTTTGCAGACCTCGAGAAAACGTATTTTTCAGATGGGTTAAAGAAGTTGGAGCATCGCTGGGTCAAGTGTATCGAGCTAAAAGGAGACTATTTTGAGAAAGCAATCACCACTTTTCCAAAATTTTCGTTTTTCTTTTGTAGGCTAAGTACTTATCGGACCGCCCTCGTATATATGTGTGTGTGCGTTGTTACATCTAGGCTAGAGTTTATAGCAATGTGTGTTATTGCATCACATCTCATTGGCTTGAATGAACGTTGTGTGTCAATATGAATGGACGAGTGACTATTCTTCAGGACAATGGCTGCGACAGGAGACGGGCAGATTGCACGAGATTATATTTGCATGGACAGGATGCTTCTTACCGCTCAGTAGAATTTGTCCAATCATTGTCTGAACAGTTATTTTACAATTTTTATACTAGTGCTGTGTTTTTGTGGAGGCAGTGAGGGTCTTGAGAGAGGGAAATAATTTTATTAGGAATAATAATAAATTACGTCAGCGAGTTGATTTAAATTTACTGTGCTGATTCTTCTTGTGGGACTTCTCTAAATTAAGATATACTGAGTGCAAAATCTACTACCCACCTAGTTCTGTACTGAAAGAGGAAGATAATCAGGCGAACAAGCAGTTTAATGCATCAAGAGGCAAGTGATTGTTCACGTGCTTATATTTCTTTACTGAAAAGTGAACAATTCAGCAAACCTTTGAGAATTGAAAATTTATTATAAAAACACTTAGATTTTTTAATTAACTATTTCGCTGCGCACTAAGCGATTCAACGGCAGTTTTAAAAGTTGAATTATAATGCAACTGCATCGAGTGATGCATTTAAACTTGACCTAGCACAATGCACAAACCATTATATCCGTCAATTTATGTACATCCTCCTAGAATGAGTCAGCGGGGAGTATGTAAACACACGACTACGGTCAACCTATTTTATTAATGTCAGCTTTGCGAACGGTAGACATCTTAACTCAGACAAACTGACCGATTAGTCTGTATGGAAATTACGCATTAGGTACAAGTATGATTACACGGGAAATATTCAATTTAGAACTTGTTTTGTGTACAACGTATATTATAAAAAAAACTTTGCTTTGAAGTTTTTTTTTTTAATTAAATAATTTAAATAAAAAAATGTAAAAATCAAATTAATCGTGCACGACGGGCAAAAGATGAATTAATCTTTTAAATATCTGTTCAATTGCAAACTCACTTTGTAAGGAACCACCGACCCTTGCCTGAACACCCCAAGAAGGCTTCAGCGTCCACCCACTTTGGGAAACTATGTTTCAAATAATTTATCGATTATTTCAGAAGGTAGTTGCTAAGTGCTATTTGGAAAGTGTACTTTTGAGATTATTTTAAATTAACACAAGCGTAAACTCGGTGCGCCAAACACCATCATCGTTACGGACTCGTACGTCAATGAACGTAAATCATGAATATATTACACCAATTTCATGTCTTAAACTACCTCTCGCTTCATGAATTTTAATCGGTTTATGAAAACCAACTAAAACTGTTGTTTTGAGAATGTATCGATCACTTTGGAACAAATCTTTTTCTTTTTGCCATTATTCATTTGCGCATATGTAAATGTTTCCACCGAATTTTATCTTCGATATAAGTTTTTTTTAGGTGGCTAGTAACTGTGATTCTAAAGTATTGCGAAATGTTTTATATTATTATACAATAAAAAGTTTTTACTATTACAAAAAGTCAGTACATGTTGATAGTGTGCTATGCATTTAGAATGACTTACCTAGTGTATAGCTTAAAATACAAGTATGTTTTATTTATCAAACTTAAGTCTAGTCAAATTTATTAAATATTTAGTAAAAATTGGTTTGTTTCTTACATAAAGAATGCGCTAAAGAATTACAAAAAAAAACGTTAAAATATCTAATAAATGTGTTAATTATTATTTCTTAATTATTATTATTATACAGTTGCATTTTTAGCATTGGCCCAAAATAATTTTTGTATGAACAGAATAGAAATTATATCGCAAAACTTTAGGGATTTCTTAAATAATTACAAATAACAGGTAAATCAACACCTGTTACCCGCTTAGGCTAAGTTTTAGATAAAGAAAATTGCTATACACTATCTTTGGTGCACGGAAGCCACACAATAGGTTATTAAAAAAAACGTGACACATCAGAATCGTACGTTTACACGACCTTCTAAAATCAATAACGAAGTTGTACGAATAATGTACTATTTATTTAACTTTGAGACATCTTGGGAGTCTCTTTCTCGGATTGAATTCGACAATGCTACCCGATCTGTTATCTTAAGTTGATAAAGGTGTTATTTTCTCTTGACGCTGAAGAAGTGCTGGATTTCGTGAGTAGAAGAAAAGTGAGCCTACTGGCTTCAGCTCGAGCTGCACTGAAATGTTTGTTTTCATTGTGATTCCTGAAATCTTTTTGAAATTTACTTCTTAAGTTGATAAAGGTGTTATTTTCTCTAGACGCTGAAGAAGTGCTGGATTTCGTGAGTAGAATAAAATGTTTGTTTTTCACTGTGATTCCTGGAATCCTTTTTGTTTTATAAACTCGACCAAAGGCGTCTTCGAGCATCGGTGAATATTGATACATTATAATCTTGTTTTCTAATATATAATTGTTTCCGTCTTAGGTAATTTAAAATATTCAGAAATTAATTTGTGTGAATTGCAGCGCAAACTTGAATTGAAAAACCTTAAACATTCCGTGTAGGAAGCGCGATATTTATTTTACAATCGCGTTTATGATAGCTTGACAATTATGGATTTGTTTTTACAAATAAAAGTTACAAATGATCTAAAAGAATTGAAATATTATTTACGCGTTTCTTTCGTGAATATATAATAAAGCCACAATGGGAAATGAAAATAAAGAGATTTGTATTGCATAAAAACACACGTGGGCTCATGGATGATTTTATAGATATTTTTGTATGCAGCTGTACACATTTTATTTATGGCATATTAAATCGAACCATTGTTTACATTAAATAAACTTGTTTATTGTTCTATTTAATTTATAAATATTTTATAATAAAACAAAACTGGAAGGTCTTCTCAATGAAGCGTCCAAACGTGGAACGTGGAAAAAAATAAATAATAAATAATTAATATTGAAAATACAGAGTTGATCTTAAAATGTCAATAGTACATAATATTATTAATTTAAAAAAATATACATACTGTTTATGTAAACCATGAGATATCACGAGATTATTTAATTACTAATGGACTTTATCTCATATAAAATCATAAATTGGACAGTTGTGAATAAATATTTGTATTTCAAAGGTTTTTTGTGAAAAATTCTAAAAGACTTGAAGTTACTTTAAATTTGTGGCCCTGTAGTAAATTTGACAATTCTTCATCATTATTTATTATAATTATTAAATGTTTTTAGTGAAATTTACTCATATGTGTCCAGTATAAATTTTGCGTATATTGAATAAATTATACACAAAAAAGTACAACAAAATTACCACGTTTAGACGCTTTGTTGAGAAGACCTTTCCGTTTTATTTTATTATAAAATATATATAAATTGAATAGAATTGTTAATAAGACTTTTTTCTTAGCAAAAATTCAATTTAATATGCCATAAATGAAATATATATAGCTGCATACAAAAATATCTTTAAAATCACCCATGAACACACACGCGTTTTATTTAATAACTATATGTAGATATTACTTCAGTTTTTTATTTCTTTCATAAGGGCACAGCAATATTCTAATTATTTTTTTTAAAGCCTTATCATTTGATAGTTATGATAATATTTAATATGCCATAGAAGATGTGAATGATAATAAACGAGAGGTATGCAATTATATATAATATTGATAATACAGATTAAACGCAATAGTACTACATAGATAAGATGCATTCGATGCTAGTTATTATCACTAGTATGTACATTTTGACATCTAGGAAGCATTCAATCATCAGATTTCGAAGAATAATTGTACATGAAACATTGATGTACTGTTTATATATTCTACAAATCAAATATATACCACATACTACGTATATTCCATAAAATATAGTTATCTTTTCTTGTACAACGTTAGACGACGAGAAATTTCTCAAAATATGTTACCATATTTTTCTGTTCTCACCTGTTTATTTTCTTACTGTGTATTCAAGACTAAAATATAGATTTAGTCTGATAGATCAATGTTATTTCTTACTACAGTCAATTTTAATATAAATCGTTTCAGAAAACTGTAACAGTCTGAAAAATAATTCAGTAAATTCAAATTTATTTTTCAGGATGGGGCACTATTAAGATATACATGAGCTTTAAGCGCAGTATACTATAATGCAGTTGTTAATTATATAAACTCATGTCAAGTACATTAGTTTTCATTAGGATGTATGCGTAATTCTATAGGGTTGTATTACATGGCATCAAACATCATTCTCCCATGAAAAATATTAAAATACACATTCATATGAATACATATTTACAGATATTACTTGCTGTTTTAGAGGATATGTATTTGAATAATATTTGATAATTGTATTTGAAAAATCTATTACTCTAATCGTCACTGTCGGTACCATTCTGTGCAAAACAAATCAGTCTCAATGGAGATAGAAACATACATTGAAAAATTAGGGGGGCTCTAACACCCACATTGCTAACGAAGTTACAACGAGACGACTTTATTGTATATTCGACGTCAATATAACATAATAATTTTAAAGATTTACTTATAAATCGATTCGTCCAATGTCTGTACTGTTAAATTATTGTTTTATTTATTAATTATTTTTGTTTCTTTGATTTACTTATTAAAACGAAGAGACTGGTATATTATACAAGTTACATGATCTTCATTGCCTAATTTACTAATAATCTTAAGTAAATCGTAGTTCAGTTGCTAGTATACTTGCTTCTCGACTCAAACTGCTTGCGAGTTTTTTTTATATTTTATAAAACAATTCAATGAAACGTACCAAGCAGGATACCAACTGTAATTATCTTCAAGTGCTTCATATTGTTGAACTACCTTACTCTTCCCACGAGACTTCCTAAATTTATAGAGCAGTGTGATGATGATTCTTGATACATGCATTAAGGAAGTATGTACGTTTTTTTTGCTATTTTATAGAACATAAGTGCGAATTTTGAAGCTCAGAGTGCCCAGACAGACACGAGACTTGCAAGGGTTCGCACACCCCAGCTGCTATTATAAAATGCTCGCAGCTAACCTGTTTGCATACTTGCTATATGAAGGGTGCAATATGATCTACACGACAACCTAGGGGTGGGATCTCGGTCTTTTTAAAAGCTTTACTCTGTTCACAGGCAGGACAAGACGCAGTGGAAGTTGAAAACAAAATATTTGTAACACTTCATGTAAAAAAAAATACTTTTTCACAAAATGACATACCATATTAGAACACTTGGCAAATTACAATTAATAAAAAATACGAAAAAATTTTGTCTTTAAAACATTTTAAGCTCAAAAATAATTGAAATAACTATTTCTTTAAAAAGATAAATATATGTAAAAAAAGGGAATACAGTTTAATGTATTAAAATGAATTAATACTTATTTATAGAAGGTAGAGCCAGCAACAGAGATTTAAAAAAATATATATAAATATATATTTATATATATATATATATACCTATAACTGTTTCAATAGAGTTACCGACGGTTACAGAAATGGAGTATTTAAGTTAGGTTATCAGCTAAAACAAAATTAGTTCAAGGATAGAAAAAAAAAATTCACGAACTTACCAAAATAACCAGCGGCGGGCAGAAATTAAATTTTCGGCAGTATTCCAGTCACTGAAGTATTTCTTTTTTATCTCTAGTGTATTTGTAGTGTGGCAATTTCACGAGGGCACTCGCGAAACGTCAGAAGACAGAAGAGAGAGAAGAGAGAGTGAGCGACTCGCACGAACAACCGTCGCCGCCGGACGCCGGCAGGAGACTGGCAGGCCAGAGGCACGGGCGCTCGTCGTCACCAACCCCGGGGCTGACGGCTCACCTGTCCCCCCCCCCCCTCCTTCTCCCCCACCCCTCGGCTCACCTGTCCCCCCCCCTCGCCCGCCCCCACCCCCCCCCGGCTAGGCTTCAGCCAACGGTGACGTGCTCGGTCAATTCGGATAATCACCGAAGTTGATCCGAAACAATCACGAATCAATAAATTTACCAACAGAAATGTATATACAGAAAAAACCTCGATACAACGGATCGATTGGGGGGGAGGGGGTGTGTCCGTTAAATCCGAAAAAAGGTTTAAAATATATAAAATTAACTGTTTAGTTAAGCATCTTAT
The DNA here is from genome assembly GCA_022113835.1 of Atopsyche davidsoni. Classification (NCBI taxonomy): domain Eukaryota; kingdom Metazoa; phylum Arthropoda; class Insecta; order Trichoptera; family Hydrobiosidae; genus Atopsyche; species Atopsyche davidsoni. Next base: position 15,796,697 of record JAILWY010000009.1, on the reverse strand, counting down.
GATGACCCAGTGTATCGGGTCGGCACTAGTAATGCAAATAATTTAAATAAACTCAATGTGAAGACAAAATTACGAAGTTACTTTTATCATTATAGTAATGGATCTTCACGAATCAAATGCCTTGTCTGTCAACAAGATCATTATAAAAATAACTGTTTTTTTTTTTTTTTAAAATACACTGCACGTAACAGCGCCGACTTCCTTGCGAGACTCGTTTTCTGCATCCACATCACACAAACCAGGGGCGGCCAAAGCGTCAGCCCCAGTTGCCTGAAACAAAGTTACAGTAAAACCACGATATAACGGACCGATTGCGGGGAGGGGGTGTCCGTTAAAGCCGAAAGTGCGTTATATAAAAATAGGTTTAAAATATACCAAAAAACTTTTTTTTGTAGTATAATGTGGTAACTATGTACTTTTGTAACTATGTAACTATATACTTTTGTAGTTACTATGTATTTAGATATAAACAAAAAATATAAAACACTTCGGACACTCGTTGTTGCTGTTTGATATCGACGCACTTGCTTTCGGTAATCCTACCAAAAAAGAGTCAACTATTGTTTGCACTTTTAAAGTTTGCTGGTTTTTTTTAAATCAACTCTCGATAATTACGAAAATAAAAATAAAATTTTTGTCCGTTATATCCGAAGTTTGTTATATCGAGGTTTTACTGCTTGAACCTACTTTTTATACAAAAAATCATTTCATCTTCTTCTTTATAATTTTTAATAATATTTTATTGATGCTAATGCACACCAAGCGCTTCGTAGACATTTAATAACAAAATTGGTTAACATTGTATCTAAAAAATATGATTTAGTTTATTTCATTTCACTATTTGCACAGGAGCATAAACGTATTTACAATTTAAGTGATGAGTTTCAGCTACTCGTAAAATCTATATAATGTCACTTTGTAAACATTAGGTTTTGTTATTTTGCGACTGTTCTGAGGATATTTCATAGTTAAATGTATTCATTTTACTAAAACAATATAGCTGTGTTGTTTTATCACTTGTTACTTGGTGTGAACATAAAAAAGTCAGTTGTCGGTTGTCCTCGTGTAAGGATTTGGTAATTAATTTCGTTCCCTATATTCCTTTGAGCAGTTTATTTGTATATAAAATAAAACTTGGCTCCATCCGACTGTGAATTCGTTGACCCATGGTTGGTAAGCAACCATGCTAAATATTCAATTTATTCGTATAACGAGTACCTCTCTCCGAAACAAAATTCTAATAATAAAATAAACAACGAGTAGATAGATACAAAAAAAGTTAGACGCTACGTTGCTTAAACAGCTGCAATAAAAACATTTAATTATAAATAACAAACAAACTCCGTTAGTTATGTAAATAATGTTATTTATTATTCTACAAACTTAGTTTCATGTTGAGTTTAATAAAATATAATTAAAATTATTAATAAATACACCTCGATTTTAGAGATCACGGAAATATTTATTAACTTCCTTTTTCAAGGTCAAATACAGTCTTGAAGATATTGAAAAATTGGATAAAAATACGATTTTCCATAACCAAAGTTTGTTAAAGTTTAAATTTTTTTATTTGTTAACAAATCCTATACCATAGCATAGATTTATATGCAATCTTTTAATTCCAGTTAAAAAAAACTTAAACTTCTTGATCCGTCAGCCATAATAATCCCCAAATGCCTAAAATTTAATGGGGAAACACATATTTATCAAATAAAAAAATATATTTTCCGTAGAAGAAGGAATGTATCTAACTTTTGGCATTTGATTTTTTTTTTATTGGTGCAGCAGATTCACGGAAAACATTTTCTAAAATTATCAAAAAACTCGAAAATGTATTCAGCCCCCTCAACGAAGACGCATTTTCATAGAGCCCATATCAAAATTTTTGATTCAAATCTTAATTTGCAGTGTGGGCAATGGCCCAATGTAAGATATTTTCCAATAGGCAAATGTGCCTATTGGAAAGTCGTACTCATTTTGCGTACTTGTGATTGTTTTCGCAGTATTTACATAGTCGGCTGCCCCCTCACCTCGCCGGACGTACGTGGCTTGATAATATTTCACACGCTCAGTAGCGCCTCTGACCCCTGACCTGTGAGATTCATCTGATTGAATGGTCGCTATTTGTCATTGACGTAATTTGCAAAGGCATGTACACGCAACAAGTGCTAAATAATATTATTTCCGACTCAAGTTGTTATACCCATACAGGGACCCGGGGTCTATACTATTTTTCCCATAGAAAACTATGGACACTAAATCAGCATAAATTTATACTTAGTGAGATGGTCACCTCAAACAAACATGAATAACTAAATGGCTACGATCCGTGTTGCATATTTTGATAGCAAGTGCTTTTCAAAGGCTTACAAGAAAACTCTCGACTCAACTTATAAAATTTTCATGTACAAGCCATGATAATTATTCTCGTTTTAATTGTTTAGATCGCGAAAGTGATCAGAGTTGAAAATTATCATAATCTTTCAGTTATTTCGTTTTTCATATTTGTTTGTCTAAATAATATTTACATACAACGCTGGAAAATGATTTTTTTAAGTGCTACTTTTGGTATATTTATGTTTGATAATTTTTAATGACGTAGTTAACGTGCAAGCAACAATGCATGGTTTACAATTTGAAATAAATATATTCAAGAGTATTTGAATCAATTTTCATTGAAATATACGTCAGAATGATAGATAAAATGCTTTTTTTTCCTTATATGACGAATAAAACAGCTTATTCAGTTTTTGAACTCGCTGCATGTCATTTATGATATAATCAAGTATTTTAATAATAATATCAATTTGTAACATTCAAGAGACTAACATAAAAGTTCATACGTGCCTGATGTTTCAATGATGAAACATTGCAGGTTTTCTTCCAATACATTGGATTTATGAATATATAGCAGTTTTAATAATTATATTTAGAATTTTTGAAAGTGACTTTGAATAGACTAAATATATATTTATTATATGTATAATCTAAAAAAAACGGCAATGATATTAAGTTAGTGGTTTACAGGAGGACAAGTAAGGCTTATCGTCCTCACTACATTGTCAGGTAGAACATCGCCTACTTTACACGTAGATAAATGGCATGTTCTACATATATGAAATAATGAGAAAAATCCTTAAAAATTATACTATATAGCTTTTTTATCCTTATAAAATAGCGTGGGTTCGAATCCCTTCGGTGTTAAAAACGAATTTTTTGAGGATTTTTTTATCGTTTTACACGTGAATCGATTGTGATTTTTGTAACCGTTTCTTGGTCTGTGGTAGCTAATTCGATTATGTAGGTATCACTACGACTTGTTTTTTTTTATGTTATAGGTTTTATATGCGTAAACATTCCCACAGCCCCAGGGGCGCCGGCAGTTGAGCCAATTGACCAGAGCGTTGCTTGACCTTTTGCTAGTAATTCAATCAGACCCGATGAGCTTGGATCACGGGGCTGCAAGAAGAAGTACAACCTTATGTATATAGGCATTATATATAATAAGTTGTAGTTTATTCATTGCTCAATAGCGATATAGCGTATCTTCTTCATCGAGTGCCTTTCCTCAGAGGAGGTTGGCGACCATCTCACTGAGCATATACTTATACCGAACCAATGTCCATAGGTTTTTCTACAGCGCAGTTTTATATTGGAAGTAAAAATCTGCGAATTGCTGGTGTACAATAGCAATACTATATAATCCTTTCTTTACAAAGCTATGGCGTTTAGATCTGATACTCTTTCCGAAGCAAGCTACAAGCAGGAGCCCCCCACGTACTTCCAGAGCACTCCCCTCCACAATCATTCCAAGTTCACTCCTCCATTACTGATCCTTTACACAACCCATGCACTAGCAACAGAATGGGGATAACGGGGAGAATAAAGCTTATGGTGAGTTCTAGTTGATTCTTTCCTGTTGTGTTAGATACTGTACGTTTCCGTAGATGTATGAGAACAGGTATGATAAGAATAGGTAGGTTCATAATTATTCAAAGAAAATATTTTTATATTTAATGAGTATATATTCAAAGTGTTGATACACGAATAAAAAATAGTGCAGAGACGCATTCAGTGCATTTTTACCGTTGCTAAGTTTGGACACAAATAAACCCACAGTAACTACGGCATGCGTGCACGCTATTGATTGAAGGGTTAGTCGCCGCTTGCTTTGTAGTTAAATTAAGTGTAGTGACTCAAAAATGCCATGCAACGTTTTCCAACTCCCTATAGTCGGTTGGTATTTAATTTAACTTTTTCTAAGCATGATTGTTACGATGTGACCACAGTTTTTTCATGTTGGAGATCTTCTTTTTTTAGTCACCATTAATATTGATTTGCTTGCCAATTTTTCTCTCCGCCCGAAATTCCAATGCCATCTATTCTTTAATGAGCAAATTTTTAAGTTGTGTGGCTTGTATTTTGTTGATGTTTGCAGATTTTCTGAGTGGAATTATTCGCTTCACAGCGTATTCTGCTTCTTGGAGTATACGGGGTCTACAATCATCTGATGATAACTGGCGTATTGAAGTACGCTCTGTCCATTTCCCTATGGTGAAACAAGGAAATCTAATCGGTAATAAACGAGGTCAAAATCATTTTCGGAATTTCAAATCCACCCTGTTGTAAAGTACATTTAAAAAAATGGCAGACAGAGGTGCTCTAGTATATGGTGCTGTACCTAGTACTCCTGTGTGAAGAGGTCCTATTGTAAATTTACTGCCATTATCGCCTATGCCCAAAGCACCTCTAGCCTATTGGTTTATTTATAACATTTTGTATGCGTTATTTACAAAATTTATTGATGAATTTAACTTGATTTTGATTTATGGCATCTGTCTGATATTTATGTACCACCTGGAAGAAAGGTAAAAATAATTTAAGAAAAAATAATACTTTTGAGAAAAATTTCCGATTACGGTATATAACCTGACAAATATAATAGATCTAAAAATTGATACAAATTTTATGTAAATAAAAGCCCGACCAGAACTATTAACCCCTTAATTTTTATTTTTAAGTCATTTATTTTTACCCAGCACATCTGGGTTTAGTTTTCAACTTTGTACTTAATAAAAGAAAGAGCTCACGGTTTTTTACAACCGCGGCGTCTAAAAATTACGGTTTATATAGTAAATGTATATTCGTGTCTACAATCAGCACTAGTTTTACTGTGTAAACTTTTTGTTAAAAAATCATAATTAATTATTAATTAATATTCACTCGAATTTTAATTATGTTCTTGCACTCGGCTAAAATATGCGTTGAAATTAGTGATTTTCACTACAATGTACGTAGATGTACTGAATACGGAATATCTACGTCCGTCGATTTGGTACAAGTCATGTTGATATAAATGTAAATTTTTCTTATTGTTGACAAAAAATATATAATTAAAACATAATAACGCAGAAACTTACATAACTTTTATACCAGTGACTATTTTTTACCCATACGTGTTTATTGTGTATTTAATATGTTATAGGTTATCGATTCTCATATAAAATGAGAAGAAAAATTCTGGATCTTTTTTCCGAGTCACAGATGGGAAAATAATGTTCACCTCCACGGCTGTCGTGGCCAGGCTTTGTATCCAATACAACTACTATGGATCTGTGGCTAAGCGAGATCTTCTAGACACGTCACGATACAATTTGCAGCCAATAGCGACCTATTTTGCGTTGTTTACTTTTGTAAAACCATAAAAAAACCCATAGTAAGGGAACGCTTTTGGTTGATTGCAAATTGTGTGCAAGTAGAGGCCTTTATTGTACACAAAATATATTGAAAAAATAATAAGTAATCATGAGTGATACTTGCAGATATAGATATTTAAAAATATATAAAAGTATAGTTCCATAATATATAATTTATGAAGCACACATTTGCCTATCGATGCCAACTATGACTATTGGTGAAACCGGTCGCATCAAATACTAATCAACGTGGTATCTTTATTTGCTGATATTGTATATTCAGTTATCATTTATTTAAATACTTTAGATAAACTTTATAAATAATGCGAAATTCATTTTCTCGTGGATTTATTATTATTTGTTAGGTTTTGTTTATTGATTCAACTGAATACTGAAGTCATTTTCAAGAAAACAGGTAAACAAATTCGTTAACAACGACGGCTAAAACATACAAAATTGTCGATTTCTTTTCTCATTTTATTACATGAGTTGACGAAGAACTGTTTTTTTTTTTTTTACGTATTTAAATATCTATTAGTATGGATTTATGCACTCATACTCACGTCATATCAAAAATTAAAGCAATCATTGTTGTGTACTGGAAATGATTTGAATAGATTAAAATACCGTAGCGTCCTCTTTTGCGCTATTTTTTTCGACAAAACCAAGACTAAAAAAAAAAGCGAGTCGTCGGTTGTGATGCAGCGTGTGTAGGCCGCATGGATATCATTCGGTTAAACATTTGCTTATAAGCACAGGTGTGCTTGCGGCTACCTGAAACATCGTTCGATATCACCTGATTCTCTCTATCTCATCTCTCACGCGAGCTGCACTCTTCTTACACCACTACAACACAAAACGGTAATACCTTATCATTTTTAAATCAGCCATGAAACCACTAACAGGTAACCATTTCTAATTAAATTCGCTATTAAAATCTTGGCATGGGAGAAGGCTACAAATTGATATATCTTTCAGTTTTTTAAAAATATTTAAGTCATAAATAATTTCTTATCCTCATAAAGAAAAACTCATAAACATAAACACTCAAAACTAAAAATATATAATTTTGAAACAAGAGACGTACTTGGAGTAAAATATTCATCCATCCGCTGATATTACTTTGGAAAATTTATGAACTTTGTGTGAGGGAAAAGAAAATTCATCCCAAGGAAATTTATTTCAGGGTCTAATTATAATACGTTGTACATAGAAAGAAGCCAGAGAAAACTCGTATTATTTCACATGGTTTCCGATTAGATAGTATGACGATTCATTAATTCTATCTCCACTAAGGAGTTGAAGGGCTGCTAGACATGGAGTCAATTTACAATTTTAACGAAACTTTAAACAAGTCGTACATATAATAGTAAAAGTTTCCGAACCCTTTCAATACCTTTACTCGTAATCGTATACCAGCTGTTGTAAATAAATCATGTTGGCCCATTTCACTGTAACGATCGATATTCTTCCTGAAATTACACAAACACTCCAACGCCAAGTTATTTAATTCATTTCCCAAGTGGAATATTTGATATCCGATAATACTGAAAAATCGGATTCAATCTCAATTGACTCCCATCATGTTAAGTACAAAATTTAATAATTAATCGATTAATTTGTACTGAATATTCTATTATTCAGTCATCGAAGCATTGCTCATTTTTTTATTGAACGGTTAGACTTCCAGTATTTCTGAAAACCTGAAATGCATCGTAGCTTGTTTCTATGACAACAAAGTAAGGCAGGTTGCGGGTAACACACGTATAGGGTCAGTTTATATTAAAATTAATTATTTATTACTAACAAGTAAGGCAGTATTGTATGACTTAAATATAATAAAAGCTAAGTATATTTACATACTTTTGATATACATAGTAAGAAAATTATGTATGAATATTTTCATATATTTTCTAATTACTGTCAGGGTATATTTTTTCAGGTGAATGTATACTTTGACTTTTGATGCACCGGGTATTTTTTTAATTACAAATGTTAGTATTAAAATCTACTTTTTATTGTTTTTAATAATTCGGTTATTTTGGAATTAATCGTCTACGACGTGCTCAGTTTTCATTTACACCAATAAAGTAGAATTAGAAATTACCAGAACAAAAAATGCATAGCGTAACATTACAATTTATTATGATGTATATCAAAGTAAAAAAACGATATATCCTCATAATAATTCTAAATGATAATAGTAATTTAGTGATTAAAAGTATTTGAAATTAAATATACTAAAATTTGTGTCAACAAAATATTTTTTGCCATTGTTTTTATTGAATAGATTTTACTACGCACGAAAAGCTCATTCTTTAAATAATGTAAAAACTAAGTAATATAATTTATAAGTAAAGTCTTTTTTTGGTTTATGGCCGTTATAAAGATGAACAGTTTTTTTATCTCATTTATAAAATAATTCAACAAATTGTATTTTATTGAATCCTTATCGTTTGAGAAAAAATTATAGTGTCGAAATAAACCAATGGAAAAATGCCTTTTCACTTCAAAACAAATTCCAATTACACTTTTTTTTTGATCTGATAATTTTTAATTCACACCAAGCGCGTCATAGACTTTTAATAAAAATGTTGGTTAGTTTTAGTATTTCATTTCACTATTTGCAGATGCGCATAAACGTATTTACAATTTAAGTGTAAAAAAATAACTCCTTCATTCCTGAAGGGAGGTTTTCAGGGAGGCCTCTATAAAAGTATAAAACATTAAAAAAGATCAGGTTAGTCTAGGTCGAAAATGCGACGGAGTATAAGATAATTTGTTTTCGTTTCGTTTTATATCAGGGGTGTACGAACTTTTGATCACGGTGACCAGTTTTTTTTTTAAATCTAAGTGTACCAACATCGTAGCGATTTAATGCCGAAAATAATATATAAACAATATCAAGTTATTTCAATAAGATAATGTAATCACGAACTGATCAGATTATGCGGGACGGACAATTTTTTTTTAGGTACAGTAAAACCTTGTTATAACGGACGGATTTCGGATATAACGGACAAAAAATGTCGATATCAAACAGCGACGTCACTTCACGACGAATGTCCGAAGACAATTAAATAGAATTTTGTTTGTTTTTTGTATTTTTTATTTATATCTAAATACATAGAGTGATTTTCCACATGTTCGTTTTTATTTGTGACCGGTTTCGCCAACCTTTCACGTTGGCATTATCAAACAGAGCTCTGTTTGATAATGCCAACGTGAAAGGTTGGCGAAACCGGTCACAAATAAAAACGAACATGTGGAAAATCACTCAAGTATTTTACTCAAAAATATTAAAATGGAATTCCACCAAGTACTCTCTGTCAAAAATATTGAATTTCTAAATACATAGTGAAAAAAAGTGTTTTTGATATATTTTAAACCTATTTTTATATAACGCACTTTCGGCTTTAACGGACATCCCCTCCCCCGCAATCGGTCCGTTGTATCGAGGTTTTACTGTAACTTTGTTTCAGAGATGTCTGCATATCGGACAGGCGGGCGACCGGGGCTGACGCTTTGGCCACCCCTGGCTTGTGTGGTGTGGATGCAGAAAACGAGTCTCGCGAGGAAGTCGGCACTGCTGTGCCATACGTGCAGTGTATTAAAAAAAACAGCTATTTTTATTTATTTTAAACCTATTTTTATATAACGGACTTTCGGCTTCAACGGACACCCCCTCCCCCCAATCGGTCAGTTATATCGAGGTTTCACTGTATATATACATTAATGACAGTGTGATGTGGATGCAGAAAATGAGTCTCGGGAGGAAGTCGGCACTGCTGTGCCATCTGGCGACGAGCGCCGGAAGCGCGTGAGGCGGCGTGAGGTCGCGTGAGGCGGCGTGAGGTCGCGTGAGGTCGCGTGAGGTCGCGTGAGGCGGCGTGAGGCCGCGTGAGGCGGCGTGAAGCGGCGAGCGGCTATTTGCGCGAGCAGCCGGCGGGGCCGGGCGCGGCTATAAATAAATCCACGAGCCGCGTGCGTCGCCACGCGTACTGATCGACATCAAATAAAAATATCAATTAATTTTTTTTAAATTTATTTGATGATAATATGTATATTTCATTATTGAACTAAATTTTAAGCGGAGTTGTATTAATATTTTTTATAATATTTAAAATACCATTTTTGCACTTTTCCACAGTGATTGATGCAAAGCGTATATGCTTTGTTTTGTAGTCGCATGTATCAATAGTGAATATTTATTTTAAATTTGTGTGCACAAAAGTGGTGATGAAGAGAATGAATCGATACTTTAGGCACTCAAATCGCTTTATTGTTATTTGTATATAAATCTTGGGAATTGGGCGATCTACAAGATGAATTCATCGGTTTTTTCTTTAATTTTTAAATGCTTTTCATTGTTTGGGATGAATTGGAAGAGGAGCACCTTGTCAATTTTGGCATCCTCGTGTGTTTCTCTATTAATCTGCTGCAAATGAAGCGCTGCAAGTTTCAAAGAATAATTAATACTTTGGGCTTGAATTTGCTGTAGAGATCTCTCGGGGGTGGTGGTATCAAACATGCACGACAAAGGAAGGGACTCGAGGCGGTTAACTTGACAATCGAATATTCATAAGGCGGAGTACTTCAGTCGGGGCCAGAATTAGCTCCGGGAGACGGTCCGGGAAGTGGAAGTGGAGGAGGAGGTGGAGGAGGAGGTGGAGGAGGAGGTGGAGGAGGAGGTGGAGGCGGAGGAGGAAGCGGCAGTCGCGGCCCGAGCACGGTCCCGAGCGCCGCCCTCGGCCGCCCCCATGCGCGCCCCCGCCCCCGCCCTGGGCGCCCTGGCCTTCCTGGCCTTCCTGGCCCTCCTGGTCGCCGCCCGAGCCAGCATCGAGGGCCAAATGTGAGAACGCCCTCGGAGCAACCCTTGACGGGCGCCATTAGCGCGGAAGCTCGGCGCCGCGCTCGTGACGTTTCTGAAGTTTTCCGCAACACGTGTGTTTTGAATCAACTGTTGCTTTTTTACATGACAATTTTTTGTGCTCCCCTCGTTTGCAGATAACGACGCGACGCGAAACAAAACGAGCAAGTTTCGATGCAGAAGCCAGAGTCGCGGTTCACGCGGCTCCGGCTTCTTGTGTTTATTTTGGTTGCTGTGAATAGGCGATCAGCTGTTCATGAATCGGGTTAATTCCCAATCTGCAACCGTAAAATTAAAATTCAAAAATCACCATGCGGTCGGTATTGTGCACGCTTGTATGTATTAAAATAGTTTATTTATTAATTTGTTATTCACGCGGGAAACGGTTCACATTCTCGCGTGAATGTGGAAATGTTTAAAAATACTCACCTGTCACATTTTAAGCAATCTCGACTCGGCTATTGTGTATTGTAGTCGGACGGGTTTGGAAATAAACACAGATTGAAGTAATTTCTTAAAACTACAATGACTTTGTTTCCTTGCTCAGTATTTAAAATTGAAACATCAACTGCACACAATGTTTTGCTCAGAGTCGTTCCCAAAAGTAGTTCCAAATTCTCCTGATTTTTATTTATGCTTGTACCCCATTAAACAAATTAAAAGCGGATTATGCCGATCATTGCTTAGATCCAAAAAATATAGTTTATTCAAACGACTCGAAGATTACGAAATGTTGAGCGCTTTCGCTTTTTTGAGGCTTCGTCAGCTTTTATCACACGATGACTAATATTGAATGATGTTGTAAAAAGTGATGTTGAAAAACCACGAAATGATGTTGAAAATCAATTATTTATTGATTGTGTTACATACACGCAATGAGGAAAAATCATTTGCACTTCCCGGTTATTAAACCCAGGTGCTGTATCCAATTCGACCCCGAGGATTTTAATCGATATATACAAGTGTGAAACCGACATACCCAATTGCTGTATAAATGTTTATTATACGTATCAACTAGGAACTTTGCTTTCGCGCTTGCATATAACGATTCAAATTCATGCTCAGCCAAGTGTTAAAAAGGATTACAGGGCCAGAGGCCCATGGCCAGGGTGAGTGGGTTTGAATCCCACCAAGCCTTTGTTTCATTTATGAATCGATTTGTAGTATTTTTTTCGTCTTTAACTTGGCCGCATCTCGGTCGCTACTTTTAGCTGGTATTGTTTGCTTTGATTGTCAAGCTTAATGTTCTGCCGATGGTCGCTCGCCCATAACACGAGGCGTGCGGGCATATTGCTCAAATTGTCACAAGGACTGGCATGGTAGACATCACACTTAGTCAACCCTCCTGTAACAAGGTATATAGGTTTCTAAAAAAAATACCGTGATATTTGAGACCCAGAGGAGGAGGGTTGTTTATCAGATCAATTTAGCAAATTTTATTTTATTAAAAATAAAACTTAAAACTTGGCTTCAGCTCCAGAACTCTAATTGATATCTTTGCAAACTGAACGCCTCGTTTGGGAAATTATCGGAGAGGGTTAGTAGAAGTGAGCTCATGTGAGGATTTTATTTTATTTTAGTATTGGAGAATGGGCTGAAACGTTTGGTGAAGAACTTTGGGACTTGGGTCAAAAAATAACGAAGGCACCAGACATCAAAGCTGTTAGTATCATAACCGTTTTATTTGATTTCTTAAATACATATATAATTAAGTAAAATTTTAGAATAAAACTTTTCAAAGTATTAATAAAAAAAACAGGTTTTTTTAACAAGAGGAATAAAACACTATTAGACTATTGTGCAATGAGAAAGTACTGAATTAATACTATAAAATATAATATTGGATTAATAATCCATTAAAAGCTTCTTAAGGTCTTCTCGTAGCTTGTATATAAGGATTATTGTGTTGCAGAGGTACAAAGAGTTTCATGTCCGAGTGGAGAAAAAGGATGGACCGAGTCTGCTCAAGTCTGCCGTCAAGACCGTGGGTAGAATGCTGTCCAGGAAGATGGATGCCATCAAGGTGAAGATTTAATTTCTATTAACATTTTTATGACTTGTGCTTTAATTACCCATATAAGATTATTATAATGGTATAAGAAGATTGTGGTACTATTGGTAGTCAAGCTAATCTTGGTTTTTACTACTTGAATTTTACTGCTAACTACTTAACTTGGATCAACCACCAGTTCATTTGTCATACAATAATAAAAAAATTGACCACATTTTCAGCGTCCCTTTTATATTAAAAGGTAGAAATATTCATTATTTTCCTCGTACCACTTGTTTTTCATATGAAACAAATTTTTCTACAGATAAAGAGGAAATACTTATATTGTTTTCAGTGCATCCAAGAAAAGGCAGAATACGAAGCAGAACAGTATGGCAACAATGAAACGTTTACAACCAACGTCACTTACTATTCGGCCAAATATTCAACAATCGAAGGTCGTCCTTCCCCAAAGCTGAGTGAAAATATTTTCAACAACACCTGGATGTATAGAAACATGTCTTTCAACCCTGACACGCACTTCTACAACATCCATGTCAACACAAGCTACAGTGTTGTACATGTGCCTACTAATGTATACGATAGAGGTATTATTAATTCAATATTTTCATAATTAACTTCATTATCCTGTCTCCTGTTTCTTATTTAGTTTATACACAACAAGGTCTTGACAATTGGCTTTGTTTGTAATGACACTATTTTGATGTAGGTATTTCCTGAAAAAATGTAATTAAAGATAGTATGCACAGCAAAAGAAGAAGTCATCAGAGAAGTAAAAAACTCTTAAAACTACGCAAATATTGTAGTATTGCTTTATCTATGGTTGCAACTGACTTGTACACATTTACTGAATAAGGCATAAATGTATAATTGTATGGTTTTAGGTGTAGAAGTGTACGACACCATTGCATGGTCTGAAGCCCTGGATGACGTATTTGTACAGAATTATAAGTCAGATCCTGCCCTGTCCTGGCAGTATTTTGGAAGTTCTACTGGAGTTCTCCGGCAGTATCCGGCTATGACTATGTCACGGTCTGAAGAAGGCACTGATCTTTTCGATTGTCGCACGCGAACCTGGTTTATAGAAGCAGCCACTTGCTCCAAGGATGTGGTTATATTATTTGATAATTCTGGTTCTATGTACGGATACAGAAACTATATAGCCAAATTTACGGTCAAAGCAATCCTGGAAACATTTTCAAATAATGACTTTGTGAATATTTTGTATTTTACAAATGATACCTTCGATACTGTGCCTTGTTTTAAAGACACGCTAGTGCAGGCCACTCCAGATAATATAAGAACATTTAATGAAGCAGTAGGAGAATTGCCAAAGACAGATGGACATGCAAACTTTACCATTGCTCTTAGTACAGCCTTCGAGTTGTTAGAAACAGTAAGTTTTTAAATTCTTACCTCGAAATGACTAAATCACTTTTTATGAGGCATTTCGTGCACCAATAGTAAGCTCGCCAATAGCATATTTCAAAATATAATAAACTGTTACTAAAATAGATTCTCTATTCATTAAATTCACTAAAAAAATTTATCCTTTATAATAAAAATTATATAGTCTATCTTTGATGGAATTTTGTTTAAAGATACACTTTATATTTTTACAAAAGTTTTTTCATGTTAAATCTAAATTTCATTCACAAAAAATAAAATTATTCGGGAAGAAAGAATTCGTAAAATTACTTTATAGATATTTTTATTATTGAAATGATTTTATTTCTAATATTGAACACATATGAGCTTTATATTATAGTCTACACCTATCATTTTATGATAATTTTATCTGATGTATTATGATTGTTGTTTTTTTTAAATAGAGTAAACCTACTAAGTAAGAATTTGGCAGGAAAATATTTGAGCATATAGTGTGAAAATGAGGTACGAATTTATTGTTCATGTTATGTTTTATTTCAGTATCGTATAACTCGTAAATGCAACGACTCTGATGTTGGCTGCAATCAAGCAATTATGTTAATAACAGATGGTGTCCCAGGAAATCTAACTCACGTTTTTGAAACATACAACTGGCAAAACAACGGGTCATATATTCCAGTAAGGGTGTTTACATATCTTATAGGAAAAGAAGTCACAAATGTGAGAGAGATACAGTGGATGGCATGCTTGAATAGAGGTAAATGAATGCATTGCATATATTTTTCTGAAATATATTTATTACAGTTTTTTATTAATGTTTTAATTTTAGGATATTATGTTCACATACATACATTGGATGAAGTTCAAGAGAAGGTTTTAAAATATATATCAGTTATAGCGAGACCTCTGGTATTACAGGAAGAAAAACATCCTATAAGTTGGACTCATGCATATGCAGACATCACCGTGAGTATACATACTTCAACGACCAATGTAAAAAAAATACATTGTTATTTTCTACTAATAATAAGATAAGTTAATTAATAATTTCAATGTTTACATTAGCGAGCATCTTGATACCTTTTGTTTCCTACTATAATTTTTAAGTATTACAATAATTTTGCGCTAATTAAATTTCAACGTTTCAATATTTTGACTCGTTGTTCTTAAGATTTGTATATTTTGGGTTCAAAGCATTTAATGTCTCTAAATTTCACTGTCAAATAGTAAATCTAGGGGATTCACTAGTATTTAGCATATTAAAAAACTATTTAATTAATATCTGTCCTTTAGTGTTTAGCGATGAATTTTGAACTGAAAAGCAAGTCAGTAATTTAATATGTCGATGATATTCACAATAATTGTCAAGTTAGTGACACAATAACAAGTTTATTGGCCATTGTCAAGTTTTGACTATGGATTTGATTTCTGATACTAAAACGTTCAATCATCAAAACTTACAGTTGCTTTGTTTTAGTAATGCAATGTTAAATTAATAGGTCCCAAGAAAATAGATTCAATGCCGGGTTAAGTTAACACAATCCCACAATTAACCTAAAACAAATTAATTTTAGTGTTTTATTTGTTTTAGGACAGAAAAGTGCAGATTTGGGAGTTTAACGGAAGAGAGAGTATAGCTGAACGGCAACGTTTATTTAACTCCATAAAAAATAATGACTTATTTTATAGTCGTGGTCCAGATGAGGAACAATTTATTCACAGAAGAATGAAGGTTTGTCAATACATATTTTCTACATATTCTCCTACATCATTAGGTAACTGGAAAATGTTTTCATTAATATACATTAGGTTTTTTAAAATCTGCATTTATCAGTCACTCTGATGTGAAAGCATTTTCAATGTTTCAAAATTATCATTACAAATCATCATTTCAATTCATATCTATTTCATTCATTTAGTATCATTTACTTGTAAATAGTTGCAATTTTCAGATGATGGTTTAGTGAATATAAATAAAAAAACTATATTTTATAATCATATTGACATTGCTTGAATTATTTTTTCAGGTGAATGAAGAGTCACAAAAGATAAAGTATGAAGACTATAGACTAATGACTTCCGCATGTATTCCTTTATATGACAGAAAAATTAACAAAATGAATGACACAAGAACAGCTATTCTACTTGGAGTTGCAGGAACTGATGTGCCGATTGATGAAATTGATAAACTCACCCTTCCTTATAAAGTAAGAAATATAATTTCACATTAATTTGGTTTGGATTATTTTGACAATATTTTTTGTCTTAATTTTAATTTATCTTATAGATAATGGGTATTTATTAAAATTTTAAAGATTGATTAATTGAACAATCATCTGCTGTTACATTTTTTTAAAACAATATTTTGTCATCTTATGTATTAGATACGCTTGCTTTCAGATAAGTTTATGTATATTTATATTCAATAGTAAAATTATGACACCAGGGCAAATGTAACAGCTATAGTTTTTATAATTTTAGGTTGTACTTGTGTATTATTTATTGTATTTTATTTAATGTGTTATTTTCTATTGCAGCTAGGAGTTAATGGATATTCATTTATTGTCAGTAATAATGGATACTTGATATTGCATCCAGATTTGAGACCTGTGGTAATGAACTATTTTTGATGAAATTCAATACCAAAGATAGAATGTAGTTGAATATTACTAAGTAAATTATTTTTTATTATATTGTAGTATAAAGGAATTTTAAAAGAGAACTATAACAGCGTGGATGTTGTTGAAGTTGAGATGATAGACGATGATACTGGCATCAGAGAGCTGGGAAAACAGATTTTAGAACTTCGGGAGGCCATGATTGGTGACTCGGAAGGATCCATGTTGGGTGTAAAAATTCGCTTTCACTTTGATCACATGAGAAGAATTTCCCGAGAAAAGCAGGATTATTATTATGCTCCCATACCCAATACTCCATTTTCTCTGGGTATTGTTCTGCCTCACAATTACGGGAGCACTTGGATCAAAGTTGGCGATGAAATAAAAAGAAACCAACATCATGGAATAAAAGTAGAAGAATTCTTCACGGGTGATAATTGGAAAATTCATCCAAAATGGTGAGATTACAAATTCATCAGTCTTGTTGTTTTTATAACAATATTCCTCAATGATGCGACTTAACAATCATTCATTCAGAAACTCTTCATAATTAATTTTCTACCAGATATAGTAAGGATCATTCTCAGTTAAACTTAACAATTAGTCATACAGCTACAAAAAATGTAAATAAATCCATTTCTCTGGCTCCTGGTAAATAACAATCAATAACTCTACAATTTAACATCTTTAAATATTGTAAAATGCGCACAAAAGCCATAAGCTATGAGGTTCATTTTAAAAGACTAATGAAATCTGATATTTATTATTACATTATTTGCAGGGTTTACTGTAAGTATCACTATTTAGAAGGCCACGAGTTCCCTGAACCAGAAGATGAGCTACTTCATTTTCTTCACAAAATGGGGGATCCTAGCTGGAAATGGTCAGAGCAATATGAGCCTGAATTTGAAGCTGAAACTGAGACCTTTGATGATGCTGAGGCTGAATGTAAGTTTATTTGATCAAATAATGATGAAAAATACATTCAAATATTTGAATGTATTTTTATTTAATGAAATATTTTTATTGATGTTTAAAAAAAAATATCACTCAGAGTGTCGACTTGTTAAAATGGAGTAAATATTGTTTAGTGGGTTACTACATATTTTTAGCCGCAAAGTTTGTGAAGAGAGATTTTAAAATAATTATCTTTTTTTTTCAGTGAATTGTGGCCGGAAGACTCTGGATGATGATGCATATTACTGCAACAAGGAATTAGTACAGCTTCTAGTGTTTGATGCAAAGGTAACCCAAAAGCTATACACCACACGGACCTTTAAGGATGATGAAGAAGAACAACTCTTTATTAGATACAATGCCAGCTTGAGGTTTGCTGCTACAATGAGCGGTCTCACTAGATGGCAGTTTGTTTTTGGAGAAGACGAAAGCAATACTGAGAGGTTGGCTAATTAAAATTTTTTGAAGTACTTGGCATTTTTTGTTTAGCACTATCACTAAATAAATTATTTATATGATATACTGATTTGATATATTTTTAATATGAAATTTGCTCTGACCCAATTAGTCAGATTTTTCTGAACAAAAAATATTGAGCTAACAGACAAAACAACTCGTTTCATGCTAACTATCATAGGCAAATCGATACTGCGGTTTTTGCAATGTTTTTAATTTTTTAGGTAATACTGACTTTACTTTTAATGGAATTCTCCTGTTTATACTATAAATTTAACAAAATGATGTATTTAAACATTGTTATGACTACTAAAAATCCTAAGTTTAAAATACTTATGATAGCAAATGCTAATGGTTTAAGTTATTTGTTCATGTTTTTAGGGAGTTTGGTGACTATCATACCCAGGCAATCGATGAGGTGTGGTATAAGAGTGCTGTACTACAACATCAGGTAGAAGCAGACTCCTTTGTGTTTGCTGTGGATCACAAGCTGAGTGGAGTGGACCCTGATGATATTGTGGTGACTGCTAGTCATGCTGTGTTCCCGCGAGACGGAGGACTGCAAGCACCAGCTGCCGTGTTGGGTTACCAGTTTTCACACCGTTTGTTGCAAGAACGGTTCTTTGAAATCACATCACGCACAGACAAGGTTAAAGATTACAAATCACACTTATTTATAATAAAAAAATTACACAAAAATAATTATTTTGTCAAAATTGCATTCTCACATATTTATATTTTATATACAAGATAATAATTTTTAGCCAAACTGAAAGAGGCATGAGCACATTCGTACCATAAGGGGATTAAATTTCAGACACTTATCCTTGATATTTCAAAGCATAAAAATTTAGTTACTCAAACTTAATTAAACCATATGTATGTTTTGTTATTATTTAGATGATCAGTATCTTTTTTAAATTAAAAAACATTTACCTTATATTTCCGCAGTTTGTCAATCATTTCATCTTCAGATTTTTTTTATGAAAAAATAATTTTTTTATTAAACATAAACCTGATTGAGTCAAAAGTTCCCATCGGCTTAATCAAATTTTTTTTATAATTCGTTGTTATATACTAAAATAATTAAATATCTTTTTGAATTTTCCTGCAGTGCGATGATTGCATGAAGACTTGTGATTCAGAAGAGCTGGACTGTTATGTGATTGATAGCCATGGTTATATCATTATATCAGAAAACCAAAACCATACTGGTCGATTCTTTGGAGAATATGAAGGTGCCATTATGGGTCACATGATTGAGGTCAATATTTTCCAACAAGTCAGCGTGTTCGACCTTCAGGGTGTCTGCTTCCGTCAAGTTGTGAACACCAGCGATGCAAGCTTTTTGCTAACGGTTAGTTTTCTAAGCTTAATTAATGAAGTGAAAGTTAACTATTTTAAGAATAATTATTTTACTATCATATTTCTTTTCAGCCATTCACATATGTAGCTATGGCTTTTCGTTGGTTGGGTGCTCAAATCTTGTGGATGCTAGTAGAAACTCAGTTACCCTATTTCTGGAGCACATCACATGTTTATTCATCGCCTCTTGAAGGTGTTGACGGTGAGTGAACAATTTTAATTTACCAAACTCTTATAGTACCTCTACATAAAATATTTCAATCCTAACGCCAAATGAGTATCTGTTAGAAAAAACACATAAAATTGAACCCATTTTAATTGAAATACATTTGGCCAGAAGATATCAACCTAATGTTGATAAAACTGGGTGTGTCAAAAAAATAAAAATTTATAAATTAAGTTTATAATGGATTCCATCAAATTATTTTTGTTAAAAATATTTAATAAGTTGTGAAGTCAATATATTAAATATTTTCTAAATATATTGCAAATATTTTACAATTTTGTATGTAAACAGATTACTACGACAATTATGAAAACATGGAAGAGTATGAGATGCCGAAAGATACTGGGCCACCCAAAAAGATACGCAAAGGAGGTGATCAAGAAGAGGAGGAGTTTTTCAACAAGCCCAAAGTCACCGTATGGGAGACACAGAACTTTGCGTGTGATCGCAAGTCTGACTTATTTGTACTGCAGCAGCAGGACCTCATCAATGGGGATGGATTTATGTCACACGAAGCTACAAATTGCACAAAGTACTTTATTAATTACATAAATTTTCTAAAGGCTATATTTTAAGTGGAAAAAACTTATTTTTTCTTTCTTTATTATTTTTTAGTTTATTTATAAAAAATAAAAAACTTTATGAAAAAGATGAAAATTCAGTCAGCAAAGCCATAACCACTGTTTTCTGGCCCTAGTTATTTAGCTCAATCTTTTGACAGTGAATTCTGTGAATATAAATTTCTCTGTGCTTACATATATTTCTCTTTATATAATAATAAATTTGTACAATATACGATTATTTGTCTCCAGGCCATACTCCATAAAGAAGATTCCCAACAGTAACTTGGTGCTGGTAGTAGTAAACAGCATGTTCCCGTCTTGTTATCGAAAGATTTTAGCTGGAGCACGGCCGTTGGAGCTGGTGGAAGGTACAGCTGCCTGCCACAAGCTTCAATTGTCAGACCTGCCTCGTCGCCGCCTTGAAGGCTGTTACACTGACCATCCATTAGTAAGGCTTTTTTGTTTTCTGTTTTTATCATTGAAAATGTAATTGGCAGAACTCTTTTGCCACCACTCTTGGTATAAAGCAATACGTTTCAGGGCAGATTATGATGATATTCTCTAATTTCTAATTCAATAGGTGCATGGCTGAGAGATTTAGTAATAATGATAACATATATAATAGACCTACTGAATGAGATTAGGTTTTGAAAACTGTGTGAAAAAATTAGTGTTGTATATTTAAAATTGATGTGTAAATTTTGTTGATTCAGTCGATAATTTTATTGGAAAATCAATTGATAATTTCATCACATCACAGCAATCTACTGAGGTAATTCACTATCCGCGAAATCCAGAAGGGAGAATTTTATTATATTTTGCTATAATAGTTATAATATTCGAGAGATGATTAACTGCCATAAATTTTAGTTGCCTACTCTGTTTTATTCATTGAAAATTTGAGTTTGTAAATCATAATAAATATTAATTAATTTTTTTCAGGAACATGAAGTAGAAGCATGCGGCAAATCTGGAATTACTCAGCTTTCTTTGCTGCTTTTGGTTTTATGTTGGCTCATTCTTGCTGGGAAGAGGCTCATAGTTTGATAATGTTTTTCTAATCTCCCCATTTTTGTCAATAAATCGTCAAAGACGCATTACTGGGCTGTTGAAATGCTCTATTAAGCAATAGCAGTCATTAAGATATGGTGCCCTAATTCCTACAATATGTTTTAATTTTTGAAAAAATATTGCATATTTTTTCAAATATCCTATTTGTAAATAATAGATAAAATAATTCTATTCTAGTTTTCGATTTAATGTAATTGAACAAAAAAAATTGATCAATTCTTATGTTCTGCTGATAAACAACAAGTCAATATTTTACAAAATTTATAAGAAACAATAATTATAAAATTAAATTATACATTTAAAAAAGTTTTGTGCTTACTAATTTATTGTACAAAGTTTTATTTGTTTTATTTATTTTCATTAACATCAAATAGATCTTTTATATTTCTTTCTATTATTAAAAAAAATATATTTTTCATTCATGTCTCTGTATGTGTTTCTATCAGGTTTTATAATTTAACTTTAGGAAAAAAAAATAAGGATAAGACAGGTACATAAAATGATACCTAGGTAAATAAAAATAGTTTTATTATTTATTTGTATAATATAATATTGTTATCATTTATTTTGTAAATAAAATTATTTTAAATATCCCGGAATTATTATTTATATACCTATATTGAAGAAAAAAACATGCATTGTTTCTTTAAATTAAATCGCTTAAATGGTGTTCAACTTGTTCTGATCTGATTGGTAAAAAATTTTACCACAAAAAATGGTCATCATTTAAATATAGTATTTTAAACTTTTAAAATGATTTTGGTTGAATGATGAAATATTGACAATTTGAAAACTGGTTGATACAGTATAATAGGACATGAAACATGTATTACTTCTATAATATGTACTTATTACATCAGTCAAAGGTTAAAGATTATCAGTTTATTTGCAAATAGTTGTGAGGTAGCTTTTTTTTTAACAAAGGTCACATCAAACTTGTGAAGCATTTGTAAATATTTAATAAATCTACGAATTATTTTACTAGATAAACCAGGAAACTGAAATCTTTGAAAAACGTAAAAATGTAAATTACTAAGCTTATAGTTTTTTTATATAAAAGTTAGGAAAATCATGAAAATCAATAAAAAATATATTTCTCAGTGAAATTTTAGTAATCCCGAAAATTTGGATTTGGGATTCATACGTTTTTAATATATAAGTTTTGATAATAAATTAATAGGTACTTCTATATGACATTTTGAAAACAATCGGTACATATGGTATCTTATTACAAGTTGAGGTCCTGCAGTCTCAAAAAATGGATAATTTATATTTACATCACATAAAAACAAATTCAAAAGTATTTTTGACTCCGCTCGCCGCGATTTAGAGCAATTACTTTTTCGTATCGCGTTGGTAATTGTAAAATTGCTTTGTGTAAATTTTAATTATCCTCAAGTCACCTTGTAAGCCACACAAACAGCCACCTACCGCACTCTAAGCATAGCCCTAACAGCTTTCTTCTTCTAGTGCTTCTCCTCTTAGAAGATTGGTGATCATTTTATTGAATATATTCCTATCCAGGCCATTCTCCCAGACTTCTAGCCACTGGTGTAAATTCCGCATCCACGTAAGTTTCCCCGTTCCGATGCTCCTTTTTACTTCGATTTTTCCTGCTGTAGGATACCATATAAATTGTTTCGAAAAATATGTTCAAATAGGAGACTGTTGTGTAGTGGTTTCACGAGAAAGAGAGCGATCTCTTAAACATAATTTAATTACATACATTCTATATTTTTCTTTTGGTAAATTTACAAAAGTTCTTATGGCTATGGTTGTAATAAGGTGAGTGGCGCGGTTGTGGGGCTTACACGGTGTGGCTTATGTGGTAGCGTACATGTATTTCTTTAATTTAATTATTGAGTTACGTAGGGAAAATATGTGTTAAAAAAACCCTTTTTATGCATGTGTTGATAAATAAATAAAATAAATAACTAATAACTAGATTGAGAGCGATCTCTCTTGCGTCGTGTATTTATGCATCCCGGGGGGAAACATTCGCTACTATATTTCCCAGTGACGTTTGACATGCCATAAACCCCTTCATGGACCATAGACCACAGAGACCTACGCTTTTTTATTATCATCAGCTTTGTCTTTGCGCATTTTGTGCAAGACTCTCGATTGTTTTTCTTGACTTCTCTTAACAACTATTGTAAAAGCAAGTAAATAATCTTAAATTTAATATATACATATATATATAGTATACATATCGGAAGATGTTGGAGGCCCAGGTTGGGCGCCCCTGGCGCGGGAGTGCGCGTGCTCGGGCCGCGGGCATGCGCCCCGCCCGTGCCGCTGGCTGCTAATTCGCCCCCTCGACCCCACAAGGCAATATTTATTCCTGTCAGTCGGTCGCCATAAATTCCCTATCGCGGAAGATCGCATCCACGGCAGAAGCGATGGTGTAAAACGCGGTTTTAATATGGAATGGAGATTATGTAGTGTGTTGAGTTCGTTGCTTTTAGTTGTGTTTCTACCCGTCGTTCTGAACACGTCTTATGACCAAGAAAACATCAAGTTTAATCAGTAAGTGTCATTCCTTATCATCGTTGACCTATATCTGATGCGTTTCGCTGTATTCCTGGCAGTTTTATCAAGAAATCGACGTCTGCTTTGCATTATTTTAATTCTACCCTTATTTTACTTTGTTTTACGTTATTTGTAGATTTTTATAATTGTTACACGGAAACTTATCTTTTGTTATAAAAATAATAATTATTTAATATTGCTCTTCATTTACCTTCATTATGGCAAGTAATTTGTCAGAAAGCGGTTTTTTGTAAAATTTTGACAGTTCAAATTCGTATGTATTTTTCGGATCGAGTTACGTCCCTTTATCGCTTTGTCCTAATATTTTATCAATGTTGAAGTATTTCCTTTCCTTTATATTCACTTTGCACAATACTGTGCGCTTAATTGAATTAATTATAAAATAAATATTATTATCATTTAAAGAGTTCAAGCCTGGGCAGATAAGTTAGGAGCTGAACTATGGCATTTTGGAGAATACATAACAAGACGAAAAGAAGTCCAAGAGGTGAGTCATGTGATTTTTTTTATGCATACTCTCTCAAAATTACTATAGTTATAAATTACATCAGTATTGAGTTATTATTTACATTTAGTCTGTTTTTGTATTAGTAATTAATCTTAGTTGGTGTATGATATATCCGTTGCATACACAACTAATGTTGAAATCTTGCAGAGCTTCAAATCAGCCCAGATTGAAGTACGCGATGGCAAGAAACTTGTGGATCAGATGGCCAATGATATTCGGAACATGATGGAACTCAAGGTCAGCGCAGTGAAACGGATCATGGACGGAGCAGAAAACTTAGCTGTTTCGCAGTCACCTGTTCCCAAAGACTATGTTTATTACAACAGCAAGCGGATTACACAACCTGACGTGCCAAAACCATCACCAGAGCCTAAAGGAGAAGGAGAACCCGATCCTCCTGCTACTAGAGACATGCTGCTGACTAAAAATGCTCATTTTAATAATGTGTCGGTCAATACAACTTACAGCAGTGTCCACATGCCGACTAATGTTTACGACTTGAGTGAGTCTGGCTATACTTCTTGCAATTCTTTGTTTTATATTTCTTTTTGTCATGAGCTTGATTTTCAGCAGAATTTGTTGACACTAGATGTAATTTTCTGCCTTGTTTAATTCTTTTTTTAATTGTAAATAAATCATTAGTTTGTTTGCAATGTTTCAAAAAGAAATGCAAATTAATTCATTTCGCATACAAGAGCTTCTGGGAGTTTCCCGGTTCTCTACTGAAAGTAAGTTAAAATAATTTTGTGAGAATTGACAGTTAATTTTATAAAATAATTATATAAGTTATAAATGTAAGCTGTATTTGCATTGTACTTATTATTCTTCAATTATCGAAGGTTTTTCATTTGTTCTAATTTATTAATTGTCTTGGTGTGCTTAAATATTTCAGCTCCGGAAGTAATTCAAGCAATTCGTTGGTCAGAGAAGTTGGATGATGTCTTCATAAGCAACTACCAAGATGACCCTTCCCTCTCATGGCAATATTTTGGCAGTTCGACAGGATTCATGAGGCACTATCCTGGTAATATATATATATATATATTTCTACTGATAAAACAGACTGTTACTATTATATTTTTGAGTAAATAACTGATTGGATACTTAATTTTTATAGCAATGAAATGGGAAGACAAACCTGTTGACCTTTTCGATTGTCGAACGAGAGGTTGGTACATAGAAGCAGCGACAAGTCCGAAAGATGTGGTGGTGCTAGTTGACTCCTCGGGTTCCATGACTGGACAGCAGCGAGATATTGCGCGCCATGTCGTTTCAAATATTCTTGACACGCTTGGAAACAATGACTTTGTGAATATTTTCACATTCAACGATACAGTTCTTGAAGTTGTGCCATGTTTTGGTGACACTCTCGTGCAGGTTGGAAATTCGTATTTTTCGTATCGCATTTGAAAAATTGCAAGTCTGTAATTTCAGTAATACTTGAGTTAGAATTTACACTAAGGAATCATTTTATTAACCCATTTTATATATTTTAATCAAAGCATGGACTTGTAATTTTGCCTTTGTGTGTGCCAGCAAATTTTATCATTATTAGATCAAATTGTTGATGTTAGCTGCTATTTAGATATTATTGATCTTTAATATCAAGTGCTAGACATTATGATATAATTTTGTTTTCAGGCGACTCTTGCTAACCTAAGAGAATTAAAGCTTGGAATGGAGAATATAGAAACAACTGGTATAGCAAACTTCTCTGCTGCTTTGACCCGTGCTTTTGAACTTCTGGAGGTGTACCGCACCGAAAGAGAGGGAGCTTGCTGTAATCAAGCTATCATGCTTGTCTCTGATGGTGTGCCCTTCAACTATAAGGAGATATTTGAAGTTTATAACTGGAGAGAGAGGCCGATAATGCCTGTACGAGTATTCACCTATCTTATTGGACGAGAGGTAAATATTGATAAAAATAGTTTGTAAATAAATATTTATAACACATTCCTTGAAGAAGTGTTATTGAAATGTGCAGTGAACATTGATACTGAAAAAATATCATCACCCCAATTCTCATATCGACCAACATTCACAAACCATAGAGACCTTGATGACTTGACATTATTTATTACAATGTTATTTGATATTTTTACAGGTGGCTGATGTGAGGGAAGTGAAATGGATGGCTTGTGCGAATCAAGGTTACTATGTACACCTGAGTACTTTAGCAGAGGTCAGAGAGCAAGTGTTGCAATACGTTCCTGTTATGGCTAGACCTCTTGTACTCTGGGGGGATCGGCACCCGGTCATCTGGACACCGGTCTACGCTGATATCACGGTAATCCGTCAAGCTAGTCAACATAATCTTAATATTTTAATATAATTTTTTTATACTTTATTATTCATTTCAAATGTAGGACCCCAAAATGACAGATTGGCTTTGGGAAGTGAAGGAATGTGAAGACCAAAAGGAGAGGTTCATGAGCCACCGCAAGAACAGTGACTTATTCAAATCTAAATCAGAGCAAGATCGGCGATACGTGTTGAAGCAAAGACTGGTATTGATATTTAACAAATTATATTATTTATTAATATATTAGAATATGTTATCACATTCAGTGCTACAACCCTGGGTGAGTGTTAGCTGCTTTCAAGAGCTTTCACTAGCTTCTTTTCTGATTTATTGGATTTGGCACCTCAACTCATTTTCAGAAGTTATCGTTCTTGTTTTTATTTTCTATGATTATTATACTCATTTGAATCCAGCATCTCTAGATTATCATGTAAGACAAGAAGCCTTGACTATCAGTTTATCCATTTTGTCTTACTTCTCTCTTGCAATGTAATGCAGAGTTGACAATTTATCTCTTTGAAAGATTGGTTTCATGGCCAACTAACCTGGAGAGCTCTCAGCAAGCGTCACCAGTTCCACATCTCAAAAGCATAATTCTTCTTGTAGTTATCGTGCAACTGTTCTATTCTGTTATTACAGTTGTATTTGATCTCTACAGATTGAAGATCAGCACGGAGACCTGCAAGCTTATCAGTTGATGACTTCCGTGTCCATGCCGGTGTTTGATCGAAGGGAAAATGCGGTGAGTTAATAATTTTTAATTTACTTCCATAAAATTGTTTAACTTTTACTAAAATATTACAATTTCAGTTTACACATAAAATAATAACGGTATTTCAGGTAATATATTAAAATCTGATTAAGATTTGTAACTTCTGTGGATTTTATTTGCTGTTGCTCAAATCCTCTTTATATTTTTTTGTCCTTAAATATATGGGTATATTTGTGCACAAAACTCCTGAAATTATCCACTTCTCACGCCTTTGTGACATCCTGGTTCACCTATTCATATTTCCTCGATTGTTATCTTTTTGTTGTAACTTAAATAATTTAAACTATATTTTTTATGTGAAGGTTTGTCAAGCTACACCGTCATTCAGAGAACATTTAACTCTGCTGACTGATCTTATAACATATTGAGTGTTAAAAATCAATTTAAATATTCAAGCATCGGTGCAGAGTTAAAGGTTTTCTTCGCTGAATTTAGTTTATTTTTGATAATGATTTACACTTGTATGATTTAATATTTTAATGCGCATTATTGTGGTATTTGTTTCCCAGAACCTCACAGAGAATGTACTCATAAATGAAGCATACTGGGTTACCGTAACCAGAGAGGTATATCACCGACCTTTCTTCAGTAAACAGTATCAGATACCGTTGGTTGCAGTTGGCATTTTTTTCTTTTTGATACAATTGTTTTTGACCCCTTCTAGCAGTGTGCATATTGTCCCGCTAGACAAGGCCCGCGTGTTGGAGCCCTAGGAACATATTTCATATGTAGCGGCAGACTAGAGTCGTGGCTATCTTCTCGTATAGTATATCGAACTTATAACATAAATATTCATATATAAGTTTATGTATTGTAACAGCATAACATCCGCGATACTTCTCCGACATGAACCATTTGCAGCAGGTTCATGATCAGCGCCGAGAGAGCTCGCTGTGTTGCTCGACGGAAAATAGTTTGGAGAGTATGCACAGTTATTCTGTTACACTATTGTGATTGAATACAATTTATATTAAGAAAGTGCTTGTAGTAGTAGAGTATAGAGTTAGTAAGCCACGACGAGGAGTGTTATTTTAAGTAGGCCATTAGGGTTTGAATAATTTTTCAGGATCGAGGATTATTCATACTATATAAAAGCTTTGAATATATAAATACCTGACCCCCTCTTAAAGTGAACGATGATTGAGAATTTAGTTTGATTTGGTTTGGTTTTGAGGTATTATAATACGTAGGTGATATTCAACGCTTTTGTAGTCGATAATTTAAACTTAGTCCAGAAGATTCTATGAAGACATATCTCACAAGTGTATATAGTTATTGAAGCGAAGAGTTCCTAGTTAGTGCCATCTCAGTTCCGAATATGATTAGATAGTGTTTTGATTACTTAATATTAATAAATCGTATTGTTTTGGAAAATAATGATTTTGTAAATAATGTCAACTTTCTTTATGGACGATTAATTATTTATTTCACAAGAGTGTATTTGGATTTGTTTTGAAGCATCATGAGATACTATGCATTAGAAATGTTGAAATAATATAGATTGTTTATTGCTCATACATTCTTGTAAAGAAAATAATAGATGAATCGGGATTACTACGTAATCTATGTTTTTACATATAAGTTTATGTTAATATAGTCTGTAACGATTAAATATTATTACATTTTACTTAATCATATTTCTTTCAGAAGTTTATTTTTGTTATATACTGTATAACCAGTATACTTCAAATATTTCATCATTATTTTTTCTGTAGCGTATTGAATCCCTAATTATTTAATTTCATATAATGCAGTTTTGCTTGAGAAGCTAGCTTATTTCGGAATTCATTTAGATTTTTAATAAAAAAAATATTTTTATTACAACATAGCCTATGAATAATTTGTAGAACATATTCTTAAATAGCTTGTTCAAGTAAACAGTCAAGACTTAAATTAATTCTTGTCATAAGTTTTTAAAATATTTTCCTCTCAACCAGAAGTGAGAATGTAATTTTTTTCATTTATATTAAAGAAAAAAAATACTATTGAAAAATATTGTGAGTTATTTAAAGTACATTATATTGTAACATCTCCACATTTCTTTTGTTATTCATTATGTCGGTATGTCTGTGTACAGACTCGAGTTGCCAATCTACTGGGTGTCGCAGGGACGGATGTTCCCATTCAAGATATTCAGGCTCTGATGATGCCCCATCAGGTGAGTTCCAGGTTCTTCTCACATCGACAACATGCCAGCTTGACTAACCCAACCTTGCATTCTCTTAATGTTCGTATTTTACAGTTGGGCGTAAATGGATATGCATTCATAGTCACCAACAATGGGTACATCTTAATTCATCCGGACCTAAGACCTGTGGTAAGCATATTGACATTATTTATGTCAATTTCAAAATATTTAGATTCATTAGTTCTTATTAAAAGTGGGCTTCAAATATTTTCATTTCAGTTCAGTTCATCAGTTCATTAAAGAAAGAAATAACTATAATTTCAATCAATACGAGTGTATGTGTATACATGGACTTAATTATCTTTGAGGAAAACAAATCTCAGATCTTCAGTGCCGCAGTTCGCTAATGCTTCAAGCCCGCAATTGTTCTGCCTTCTGCAAATTGTATATTTATCTTTTTATTATAATTATTTGGTTATTATTTTTTTATATGAAGTTTTGAGATGCCATAACCACATGAAGCTGGTGTTGACATTAAAACATCAAAAAAATAATTGCTTCTTGATGAAAATGTTGTGAGGAGCTTATTATCTGTTGTTTAGTTTCAGGGAATCCTTAAGCCAAGTTACAACAGCGTGGATATGCTGGAGGTTGAGCTAATGGATGACAATTATGGTCCTAGAGAATTTAACCGTGACCTCATACAGGTACACTGTCATTGAATATAAAACATAACCTAACCCTCTACTCATAATATATAAAACCTTTAAATACTACAGTGGTGTTGCAGTAGCTCTATTAGTTATTAGGGTTTGCGTACATTCACCATTCAACAACCATCTGCTAATGTTAAGAGGAAATGCATCACAAGAGATGTTGCCAAAAGAGACTGGTATTATGATTAGAGAGTTATTGTTATTTATTGTGAAATATAAAAAAAATAATATGCATTACATATGCGTTTGTATTATAGTTTCGAAGTGATGTCATCAATCAATCCACGGGAAGCAAGTGGATGCAGGTCAAATACCACTTTGATGATATGGTGAGCTATTGATTAGTTTAAAAAATATATAAATCATAATAATAAATAACGCATAGTAGTTACTGTATTTACAACAATAATTTGGTTGCATCATATTTTTTGCTACTTAACCTTTTAGATATCCAGATATTTGAATGATGATCAGAAATATTTTGAAATTACATAATCTGATTTATATGTCCATCTTTCCAACACCATTACAAGATATGGCTTTGAATTCCACTGCTATGCAGTTGAAGTTAACGCTCGTAGACTCTCACCAGTCCATAGTCCATGAAGCTTCCTTTATGGATTTGGGCTTATAAAGGAGACCGGTCGTGTCACTCTGTGAGATACTACCAATGCTCAGACTCCTGATCTCTAATTATATTTGAGTATTACATTGTATGAAAAAAGGCTTGAGGATTGCTAATTCCTGAATTCTACTCCGATCAATGCATCGGTTTCTAAATTTCAGGTTGGCCTTCGCTCGGAGACTTCCATGGCAACTGAGCTCTTTATCATTATTTTTATTAATCTCCCTTTGTACAAGTGATGAGATCATAAAAATATATAAATACATACTTATTACGATTATTATTGAATTTTGATAACAATTAATGATAACTTATGTTCATAAATAATTTATCGAATAATATTTATCTTGTCTGGCATCACAAATGTGTGATAATTTAACCATCTGGAGTTATCATCTTTTTTAGGAAATTTTTCTTCACTTTTTATGGAAAAGTGTATGCAGATTTGTTCATGCTCCAAAGCTTTAGTTTCAGAATCTATTTTAAAGCTTGTCACAAGATATTATCAGAGATATTGTAATTCTGTTCCATTTGGGTGCAGAGGTCAACTGCATACCAAACGAAGTTAGAACGGCAACTATATCGTCCTCTTGGTTGTTAAAATATACAATACTCAATGATTAAGGTGTAATGTTTTGGTTTTAGAAACGCGTATCGCGAATACGCCGGCAGTATTTCTGGACGGGCATCGGAGGATCGCCTTTCTCTCTGGTGGTGGCGCTGCCAGAACCATATGGACTGCAGCGTCTGTCCCTCCGGCCTGAGGATGACATTCATCGTAACCACCTCAAAGGGAATAATGCTGCACACTACTTCAAGGGCCGGCGCTGGCGTGTGCATCCTGAGTGGTCTGTTTAACAATCCTTCATATCTTTTCGTTTTAAGACTAATTTTCTTGGAAACACAAAAAATCAACGAAAACTATTAATTACTATGAGCTGTTGAAAATGCCACTCCCTTGTAAAAAATATTATAACCTTTTATAAAAAAAAAATTTTTAAATGTGCATATACTGTAGTAACAAATACTTTTAATATGAGATCATTGCAGGTTGAGATTTTTTTTAATCAAATTTGAATTGCAAAATTTTTTGCAGCAGTCAATTTTATTTTTTCATACAAAAAATTTCACTAACATGATGTTAGTTTTATCAATAAGGTTTTTACCATCATTTTTAAGAGATCAATGATTATTGTCAAATATTTTAAAAATCCAAATTTTTCACCCGTTCACTTTAATTGTGTAAACAATGTTTTTCTGTAACAGTTTCACTTAAATTCTTTTTCACCCTTAGCAAACAAAAATTTGATAATTCTTCTCATGATTTTTATGTATGAATTGATTACCTAAAAATGTTTTAATGTTATGTTAAAATGCATTTCTTTATGAATACTGATGGTAATTGAAACGTGCTTCTCTTGCAGGATGTATTGTCGTCATCACCAACGCACATTTGGGTCTGCGGAAGAGCAGCTGCTGTACTTCTTGGAGCGCATGCGCCAGCCAGGCTGGAAGTGGCCATTGAAACCCCGGTCTCCGGAGCACATGCACTGTAAGTTGGTAGTGCCGGGACAGATCATCCTGATTGAGATTATGCATTTTTGTATTTCGATTAATATAAATTATTTAACGCTGTTCTCATCTAAAAATGACATTAATAAAAATTTGGTTTCCATCATATTATTTCAATACATTTCATACTTTACATCATATATTAGAATATTTTTCCGCTTTGATAATTACTATGGAGCTCTGAATTATTCCATGTCAAGGATAGTATCGTTCTTATCATCTTTTATTTTTAGTACAATCATATTTTTATTTCCTACTATTTCACAGCTAACACAAGTGCCGGCAAGTCAGAATCTAAAATGGACAGGGATTCTTACTTCTGTGAGTAATGTACACTAAAATATGGTCAATTTTGTGGCTGCGGTGTGCCTAGATATCTTCAAATATCAAATAATTTAACGGAGCCTCAGCATTCAGTTACTACTTTATTTGATGTTTAATGATTTTAGCACAGTCCTAGAAGCCAGTTTATGCAAAAGATCCCAGTAAAAATAATTAGTTTTGTTTATCAAATTTGAATTTAGTTCCTGTAACGTTGCACGATGGGCGTAAAGAATTTACGAAGGCACTGTTTTGTTGGTTCAATGAATGCATGATCATGTTTGGTGATTCTGAAGTAGAGTCCTATCCACTTATATATTTAGTACCCTATTGACAGTCGACCTTTTCCACTCGTGTGTCGCAGCTAATCACCAATGCTTCGAGTCGTGTGTCAATATTTATGTGATATTTTGGAGCATAAATTTGACATTTCGCAGTATTTATTTTTAAATTTCATTATTTTATTTAGACTTCTATATTTTGGAAATAACACATTTTCGCTAAAGATTAAATATATAATGGTATGAATTTAACTAGTCGAATAATTTGGGGTAAAATAAAAAAAAAATTTTTTTACTTTTATTATATTATAGAATACAAGTTGTATTGTGAAAAGTTAGTTTTGTAACTTGGAGGGTAGGGTTAACCACATTTAAAAGAAAGAAAATGGCTATGGTTTTTGAGAGAAAGCTGGATACATAGTATGCTGCAAATAACTGTAGCCCCCTCTATTCCCTTTTTTTTGCTTGCTCTTGTATCAAGTTTCTACTTGCATCGTCCGACTTCCAAAATAGCATGATTAAGTGGCTCAAATGAAATCGAGTTGACGTAAGAAATATTGAAGGGAGGAAGGTCTCTTTAACCATGATGCCACCAGAGTTAGTTGCTTGCCAAGTTGACAGATTGAGGTGAAGGACTACACTTATCTCATGATTGAAAGCCTTTCAAAGAAGATAGATAGTATGTTTATAATATAGTGGTGAAATAGATGGAGATTAAAAAGATGCGATAATGGATTTTCAAATAGGGAGATTCGTTTAGAAGCTGAAACTCGAGTAGGGTTGTTGATTTAATTTTAAATGTCCCATATTTGCTTCATGTTTGCATATTTAATACGAGTGGAAAGGGCCAGGGTCTGAAGGTGTACGTACTATGTGTTGTGAAGTGCACAGAATATAGTTTCTTAGTTCACACATTGTTTGTTTTGCATTTAATTTGTTTAGTATTTTGTGAATATTGTTTTGTCTTCACTGATTTGTTACACTCTTTACTTTTATCACGATGACACTATCTTTAGGCGCATTCCATTTACACATCTCACCAATCAATTTTTAAATCAAATAAATCGAAGTTGATGAAGATGGCGATCGAAGCGTTTCTCATCTGATGAAACGGAGTTTTCATTATTAATTGATTAATTAATTAAAAAAATATTTGAATGTTTTTTTTACTGTTTGTCTAGAAAACAGTTGATGTTTGAAATTGCTGAATATATTGAAGGATAACAATACAAACTTACACAATATTTTTATCTCCGTTGCATGTGACACGTACGTTATTGCACAAAATTTATTAAATGTGTTTTAGCACTCCTGTATATCACCCAATATATGCTGCACCCAATCTATATATAAAATGTGAGATATTTTAATTGGTTACTTTTTATAAAATGAAACAGAAGTCTTTATTTATGTAAATTTAATACTAAATCTTTTGAGTTGCTTTTAACTGGCCGGTTATTGTTGATTAAACTTAATTAATTACTATGAAAATACATGTTCGGTCTCTCTTTTTCATTAATATTGGATGATTGTATAATTAATCATTGAAACTTTTTTATTATCATCGATTTCAACAAAAAAAAGCACTCCTTAAGTCATCTTTGCTACAATATTTATTTCAGCTATAATTTATAGTAAGACATCTTCATAACACGAGAGACCGCAGAGGAAGTGGATCCACATTTTTTTTTTAAACATAAATATGTTATTAACAAAATAAGAACAAATTATCACAGCGGTGATAAAAATATCAATTGCTTAGATTAGAATATAATAAGATGACCAATGAGAACTAAAGTCCTTACGGCCGATTGAGTGTTAATGTCCCAACTGATTTAGATTCATTTTTATTTTTTTAAGTTATAGAAAATTAATTGCATTATGACTGTTGCACAGGTGACCGCAGCTTAATGCAGGCGGTTGTCTTCGACGCACGAGTGACTGATTGGTTCTCTCAGAATATTACCAGCACAAAGGACGAGAAAGGGTAAATTTACCTGATTTTCAACATTTTCCCCGCGATTCATAAATCAATATCACATATTTTTAGATGCGCCCTTGTGGTCTTTTACCATCAACATCTTATATTGCAAAAATACTTTTCTCAAATAAACACCTAAGATGTACGATATAAATGCTATTGATAGATTTATCAAACCACATTCAAAATCATTTATCTTTCATTTTGTTTAAATAGGAGGGTCATTTGATAAGTCTCGAAAAAAAAAAATCAAAGATTGATTTTTGTGAAATATCTATGCGCCTGGTCCAGTGAGTTTCTAATTTTTTTCCGGTGTTAACTGGCGATATCCCGTTTTAATGAGACTTAAAATTCTACGTTAATTTTTGTCATTAAGAAACAGGTAAAAGTAGCAAGGTGTTTTTTTCTTCTAAAGATGTTTTAAATTTAAAGAATTAAAAACATATTTTATCTATAACTCTCGTTATAAACTATGACCTGGACTAATGACTATTGGACAAAACTTGAACTGAATTAGTTTAAAGAGCGACAATTATGGATTATGACAAAAAAAATTGACTTGTCAAATGGCCCTTGTATTATTACCAAAATAATATTTTATTAGATCTTGAGCAGAGCTAGTACCACTGGCATAATGTAGCCACATTTCAACATAGTTAATATAGATCAAATATTGTACATAACTAATTCTTCTATTATTTTTTGTGTTATTACAAACCTTAACATTTCATTGGATTAGCCCTAGCCCAATTACCATGTTGATGGTATTGTTGCCAAGGTAAAGTATCAACGGAGGTAGTCACCGCTGCCCTCACATTTTCCAATATAATCATACTGCATTATATATTATTTTGATTCTGGATTTGATATAAAAAAAACCAGATGAAATAAGATTCAAGATGTTGGCATTTTTGCAGTGAAAGTCCATGTTTAAAGAAAATAGAAAATTTTACGCTTTTTAACTTTATAGACACATTAATTCAAATGTAATTGAAATTAGATATATAATGATGTCATGTTTTTCACCATAAAATGCACCTTTGTGGCCGGTTTATGGATTTTATTTGACGAAGGCCAGTCGAGTCAGTCGATGTGACGAGTTATACATTGAAAATGACATACCAATTCATAGTTGTTTTTTAGTACAAAAAAAAATGTTTGTGAAAGTTAGGAAGTGTTAATTTTTTTTATTTTAAATTTCTAACTTTATTCAAAACATATTACTGGTTTATCTAATGGCTTAATACTAATACCAAAAGAAGAAAATAATTGTAGAAAATATTAATTTTAAGCTTTGTTTCTTATGAAAGGTTTGTAATTTGGTTGTGTTTTGAAATTTGAAAATCATATTTCTAGGTATTAGCATCATGCCATTACTTATTCATAATATTGAAATTTATATTTTATATTGTCAAATTACCACCAAGGAATTTAAATAGAAAGATTGCCTTTTCTTATAAATAGTAAGGTGATACTTAGATATAATGTAGAAAATTTTTGTTAATGTTAAGAAATATTTTTAAAAAAGTGCATGTGATTTTGACATTCGAAAATGACCTGAAAATTTTAAGTTTCAGTTAACACATGTTTTATTTGTTCCAAGTAGAGAAGGTTGATGCGAAACTAGTATAGAA
The DNA here is from genome assembly GCA_022113835.1 of Atopsyche davidsoni. Classification (NCBI taxonomy): domain Eukaryota; kingdom Metazoa; phylum Arthropoda; class Insecta; order Trichoptera; family Hydrobiosidae; genus Atopsyche; species Atopsyche davidsoni. Next base: position 15,760,082 of record JAILWY010000009.1, on the reverse strand, counting down.
TAATAAAGGCCCGTAATAACGGTTTTATTTTTAACAATAGTAGTCGCGTACCTTTTATAATTAAATTCTTGTAATTTGACATTGGTATCTTTTCGGCATATTAAAGAATATTTTATTTTTATTCCACAAGCGAAATACGCCCAAGCTCAGAGGACCTGATAGAGTTCATAACGCACTACTCTGGAATATTCGCCTCATGTATTTTTTGTCAATGAAAAAAATTATAATTTTATGGAGTGCAAATCGTTAAATAAGAAATTTAGAGATTGATTTGAATTAATGAAGTTTCCTCAAAGCTGCATTGGATGTAAGTATAATGTGACGTTTCCCTATTTCATCCATAAGTGGTGAATTTATTGGTAATTCATATTTTTTAGTTACAAATTTTAGCAGTCTATTAGTGATGAGCACGGAGAACATCTTGGTGAAGTGAAGCTGATCTTCCATGTTTATAATATATTTTTTTACATTTCTTAAAGCAGGGTACTGTGCTTTATTAGCAGCTCTTGGATTTTTGTACTGTAAAGAAGTCGATTGTGATTTTAATCTGTGTGCATTTATTTTTAAAGGAAAGAGTTCATCCAGAGGTTTGGCATAACTGTGGCGTTCATGGCTACTCACAGCGGACTCACTCGCTGGCAATCATTCCCGCACCCCCCAGAGACTTCAGACAATATTAACAGGTATGGATCAACAACTGAAATAATGTAACTTAAACTCGGTAAACATTCACCTTCTGAGTTGTTGTAAAAACTTAACAGACTGCAATTGAGTCATCTCAATAAAATTTTCAGAGATTCCCCAAAATACTCTTAACATATGGAGTTCAAAGCTGATAAACCATTAGCACATTATATCTAAAATCTTTTTGAATTTCTTGATTAAAATAGTTGTTGGGTATTTAGTTGTAAGCCTGTAGTGACCAATGGGGAAATCAGGAACTTTTCTGGAAAGCTCTAGCATAAGGTGCTCAAGGTTGATGAAACTTTGACACATTATACTAAAATCTTTTTTATCTTGGGTATTGAGTAGTAGTAGGAATAATGGTTGTGGTTTAAACAATGGATATCAGAATTTGTGAACATTTTATCTTATTATGACTCTATGACTTTGCTTCAGTTCTGAGTTCGGAGAACTTCATCCTCGTGCAACAGACGAGGTCTGGTACCGGCGCGCTGTGGAGCAACATTACATGGAACCTTCCAGCTTCGTGTTCTCAGTTGGGTTTGATGCGGGCGACCGCGCAGCTGATGGTCCTCCGGGCCCTGGGCCTCTAGTCACTGCCACCCATGCTGTCTTCCATACGGTGGAGGGAAAATCCGCTCCAGCTGCAGTTGTTGGATTTCAATTCCATCATTCTAGTCTTCAGACATTATTCAATAATATAACATCCAAGGTGAGTAAATAACACATCATCGACAAATTCATATCCTTATAACTTTTTGAATAATTATATATAAAGAGGGCTCTATTTGCAGTCAAGTCTCTTCTAAAATTTAAAGAAAAAAAAACACCCACAGTAAAGTTCTCAAAATAAATCCGATGTAACAAATTTTGGTTTCTAGTGTGTAGAGTCAACACCGTGTCCCGCTCAAAAGACCTGCAAAGCTGACGAAGTGGAATGTTATGTGGTGGACAACAATGGTTTCATTATTGTTAGCGAAGAACCACGCGAGGCCGGCCGCTTCTTTGGGGAAGTCAAACCATCCATCATGAAGATGCTGATCAATGAGAGAATTTACCGATCTGTGCACATCACAGATTATCAGGCTGTCTGCTTTGAGGAGAGGGAGACTAATAATCCTGCATCTCACCTGCTTACTGTGAGTACTTAGAAGATTATTTATGCGTTTGTTATACCTATATATAAATATGCGTGCTCATGTGTGTGTGTGTATATAATATATATATATATGAGTGTATATATACATGTACACTCATACACATAAAGATATTGGTGAATATTGTTTTGTTCAGCCCTTTACATATCTGCGGCAAGTGCTGGGCTGGATGCTCTCGTATGGTGTGATGATGTGGCAACAAGCTTCATTCTTCACTCCAAGCACTTACGGGTACTCTTACCAGAATGACGAAGGTAAGAACCTGTCCTTACTGAACTTACATAATTTTGTAAGATTCGTGCCCTGTTGTGTTCATCCTAGTTACAAAATAATGAAATATTTTAATTAAAATCCCTACTTTATAATGATATTTATTAGTTTGTTTATTAATTACAACTGACCCATGGGAACTATTCTCTCCAATATACATCATATTGAATAGTTTACAGAATAATGTAATGTTGATGATGTCAAAGATTAAGTAGGACTTATGAGTTTGGATGTCTTCCTGTTGAATTGTTGATTGGCCGTATGGAATGCTAATAGTGGTAAATGCTTGATGATAGATTATTGTTGAAAGTTTAAATATTACATATGTGTTACAACTTAATCTTCCTTTAAATAACTGCAGTAACACATAATTAGAGCAATCACCGAATTGGCAAACAATCGTAATAATTATTGCAAAAAAATCAAAACTGAAATCAAAACCTAGGGCGCTTGATTCTGATTTGATAATTATTCATTCAAATACTTTTTATGATTTTTTGCATGTTAATATTAGAATTTGATATTGAAACGAAAAGTTCATAGTCGTAATAAACGCCTTCTTTTTGGGTGCTCCATCGTTCCTTACAATTTCTATTTGCATAAAAAGTGTAGAGGTCTTTCCTTTTAAATGCATACCCGTATTTTGGTTTTCAGAAGTTGTTTCTACGACCGGTAAGTGTAATGATTGGCTCGAGTACCACAATAGACATTGTCGTACTTTACTCTAGTTTATTTCTATCCATAGACTGTACATAGCCAGTTTAATGAATGCTTTCAGTATTTGACGCGTTTGTAAAATAATGCTTCCATTTTTAGATACTCGAGAAAATAGGAAATTGTCTTTGTCTGGTAAGTAACTGTTATATGGCCTCACATCACTGGATGTTCAATCTGTGACTAATGATGAGTTTCAAGATTTCTTCTATCTATCTAATGGCCTTTATACCTTCAATGTACTATGTAAAAAATACACATATGGCAAAATAATTGCATACTGTTTTGGATTGTGAACAATTCCATTTGTGACACATATAGAGTTATTTACTAATCGTTGACAATGTATGAAGAAATATGGTTCTATTTATTTTTCCCTGTTTTTATAAAAGTCATGTAAAATGTTTAGTGTAAATATTGGTTTCTGATTTTTATAATACGTATTCTACAAGAGTAAATATGAAAGACTATCAGGTCTGGTTGCACAGATATGCTGATTGGATGCAGTGTGCGTGTTTTGTCTGTATAAAAGAATCATTCCCTGAGGATCGCATGTCCCTGAACTCCACGCGTCTGAATTTTATGATGGGCCTGATTTCCATCAAAGACTTCACACTGATGCGAATATTTCCTATTACAAGTATATTAAATATTGCCTACAGTTAAGGAAAAAATCTAATCGCTTCCTAAAACTGCAGGGCAAAAATACTTGATTAAATAGTATAAGTTCAAGCTAAGCAGAAGTTCTTGTAAGATATAATGAATATCTCTAATAGGAGAAGAACAAAAGGAAATCCACTTAAAATTATTATTGTCACATTGCATCTAGAAACTGATATATACACTAAGCACTGCATTTAAGGTTGAAGTATGCTGAGTGCTGACAGTATTGTATATCAATGGAAGCGTGGCTTCGCTCAACAGATATGGAATTGAATGAAGAAGTATGCCAGATGCGTGTACTATTAGCTTGTATTCAGGTCCGGACTGGAAGGCTGTGGGGTCTCGAATTTTTTATTCATTTAAATTTTTGGCTGGTTTTGATTTGCGGTCCCGAGAGCCAGGACCTCACGATGGGAGTCTTCAGTTCCCTGGTGGGCCATTCCGGGCCTGTTTGTTATATGAGAATTTTCTCTATATTCACCCCAAATATATATTTTTTATTAATTTGAATACTTTTTGCTTGTTTTTGTTTTTTTATTCTCAAAATGGTGTCATCCACATATGTTAATTTAAACATTAGATTTCTTTATTATGTATTCAAGTTCAGATAATTAGTTTTTATTAATCTCTCTTTCTCTTAGATTTCTTACAAATAGAAAAAATATAGAAAGTTTAAAAATTCTACACACTATGCACATTTTACGCACAATCATTTCAATACAATATAGTTGTATGTTTAGAGATGCAACGGAAAGAAAAAATAGAATACCAGCTTTAAATTAGATCATTCAGAGGCAGTTCTTCGAATTACCCAAACAATTATTTAGTGCACACTTTACTTAGCTAAAATATACCAACATTAAGCTTGCACAACAAATGTAAGTTTGTAAGGAAAATAGTTTGGGAGATTCTGAGCCTTGCATATTATTAAACAGATGTGAATCATCAGAAATCAATCAATATCTTACTGATACATATACCAATAAATTGAAAGATTTTTTTTGTTAGTGATTTTAATTAGACGTTTTGTTTGGCGAGTTGAAGTGTAAAAAAATTTAGGTATCAAATTAAGCCAATTGTTATAAAATGTTTTGTAATTTGAACTATCACTCTTAGTCTTGATTTTAATGACATTTTCTACGAGAGTGTGTTTTTTTTTGCTCGTGCAAAAATATCTAAAAAGTAAGTAGTAATTCTTGAAATTGACAAAAACAATTTTGTAAGGAAATAAATTAATTCATAGTGTAATGAAATATTGTTGGCCATGTAACAGTAAGGTTAGTGATTTCCAAACAAATAGAAGGTAAATCCACACTGTTGCAAATCAAACTGATCGAAGCAAATATGAATCAAAATTGTGTATTTTCGACACTTAAAAGTGTATTTTTCTATTTTGAGTCGATTTGATTTTTTTTGTAGCTGTTTGTATTCTGCCTTGGTGTATCTTTTTTATATTCTGTAGATTCTGGTAAAATATGATTTTTAATATAAATAACATTCTTAGTTTAATATCATGAATTTGATTATTAAGAAATTGACCATTAAAACAAAAGTAACAGGTATTTTGCAAATTATAATGCTTCTTAGCATGGGAACAAAAACATAATAATTTAGCTTCAACTGAATATTCATTGTACTCATTCACAATTCACTATATGAAGAGTGGGTAAAATATGCATTTTGAGTTAAATTTAAAAAATATATATGTAAAATATATATCAGCACTTTTTCCTGACCACTAGTAGCGATTTACATATTAGGTCACAAATTATTTTTGCGAAACCAGGTTTGGTTAGGTCAGTCTTAAAACACCATTTCCTAAATCTCACGATGGGTCTATCTGCAATAAGTGCTCTCCATCCCAGCTAATCTGTAATTCTCTATCTTTTTAAATCATAATTTTTTAAAAATTATTTTTTAATAACCTCCCGTTAAACCCTTTATATAACAGCTACTCACTTATAAAAATAACTAATTATCTACTTAAAATTTCTCACATGAACTAAGAAACTGTTTTCATAATTAAGTCCGTGTGAAGTCTTCATGTAGTAAAGGGTTAAACTATCATATTTGAAGTGAAAATGGATTCGGCATCGGGGGTAGAAACATATGGGGAAATGTAAAAACCACTGTGACAAAATATTTTGATACGACCTTAGTATATCCTGTGAACTCTAAAGTCTTATCAATTTGCTTCTTTGAACTCCTATTCGATCCGGGCTCGACCTTGTGCTTATTCTATCCATCTCGTATATTGAAGCACACTACATATCGTATGCTAATTGAAAAATTAAAGCACATGTTTGTATTTATTACCAAAAAATTTGGTGTAAGTATTGTAAAATACGTATTTTAATAATTTTGAGATACTTTAGTAAGTTTTGCAAAAGTAAATAAGAGGTGATATCTTAAAAAAATGAGGCTCGGTTTTTTGTGAAGAGGAAAGCCCCCTATGAATATATTTGAGTCCTAGCAAGCAACTTTTCTGTCTTAAGTTTTGAGAATTTCATTTTTTAATATTAAATTGAATAAAAAGTAAGCTATTTACTATCATCTTTTATATTTAAGAATCGTATTATTCTTACAATTTATCAATAATAATATAGTAAAAATAATACATTGAAGTATTTTTTCAATGCTTATTAATCAATTGAATGATAGCAATATATTATTTGATTCATCCTAATATTAAAATAAAATAGGTGTTTATGAAGAGTGACATTCATGTGTGAAAACGAAATAAAATTCAAATTACGAAGTTAATATTTTCATTTGAATTACATGCGTAACTTATTGACTTGGTGTATGCAGTTTACCAGAATTACGGAGGAGACCTCGGCTCTGCGAACGTGGAGGACACGGGATATAAAAATCCCACATCTAAGGCCAAGGAGAGGGACTTCGACAAGTTGGTGATTATAAACCGTACGAGACCGACTCCGTGCGACCAGGAGGTAAGCTGACTCCCATTTTACTTGGGCTTGCGATGTAACTTAAAGTTTGACATTCTTGAGAGATAAAAAAAAATTACATTGTTAATATTAACCACACTAAGAAAACAATTTCACTCTTCAATTCATAGCTTTGAAAAAATGATTTAAAAGTTATGACTTTTTTGTGATCTGTATTGACTTTGTTATTTGATTAGATTTATTGATTATTTGATTTATTAATAATTATACTATATACTTCAGGTGTTGCTGTATCAATTGCAACAATACACAGACAAACAGCAGGCGCCCTACAAGAGTACATATAAAGGTTGCAAAAGGTAAGATTTATATTATTAAGTGGAAATAGTTGCAAACAGCAGACGCATCAAAGTGTTTTGCAATACATGCACAAATATAGGAATAAGCAGTCAGTTGGGAAACATAATTCTTACTATCACCACCTGCTGAAAGCCTTACGCTAAGGAGTGGGTTCCTCTAACAACTTATTGTTATATAATAAAAATCAGCATAGCTTTCTATAGACCTCTTTCTTTATTTCATTGTAAAAAAAAATTATTTCATTTTTGTGTAAAATGTTTAATAGAAACCGTAGTCAATTTTAAAGTAGTAAATTTTTCGAATAATACACATGCATCATCTCTTCAGCAAGGCTTTTAAGAGTAGTTGTGTGCAAGCAGTGGTCAAGCATCAAGATTTAGTATGAATGTGGAATTGTTGGTTGGTTGCAGACCGTACGTGGTACAGCAAGTGTCAGGCAGCAACCTGATCCTGGTGGTGGTGGATGGCTTGTGCCCGGTAGATGAGCGTGACCCGCCAGTGCGTGTGGCAGCAGCGCCGGTGCCGCGCAACTCCTCCCTCCCCTGCGAGCGCGCCTCCCGGCCTTTGCTGCCGCGACGCCGTCCCAACCCCTGCATACGCCATCATCCCAATGTGAGTAATTTACACGTGGGGATCTACGTTACTCGTACTTATTCTGTGCTTATAAAAAAAAACCATTTACTTCAGAGTAATTACAGTATTAGCTTTTAAAGTACTCTTTGATGTATCAGAAGCTTGACCTTGAAAATATTTAAACTCGTAAGATTATAACTTTTAATGCTCCTGTTGCAACTGAACCAAAACAAATGTTTTTTTTAATATGGAATATCTTCTTATCAACCTTATTGTTTTCATTGGGAAAAAATCCACATTTTCTAGACTATAATTTTGTAACCTTTGTTTCCAGGAGAGCCAAATAGAATTATGCGGACGAGGAACGAACTTGAAAGCCTCGTGGGCGATGCTTCCAGTTTTGTGTTCATTTATCACCATTATCGTTGCCAGTGGGGTTTTTAATCCCGAGAGAAAGTAACGACTCGCAATATGAAACGAGGTACCAATCAAATTTAAGAATACAGAAAATGATTAAACTCACAGCTTCTCATGTAACCTACCCCTTTTCTTTAATTTCGGTTTAATGAAAATGACAGTCGTCAGTTTATACGTATTGTTAATCAGTTTTGTTTACGTTGATTTGTTTATGCTCAGAACTTTATTTCCAATGTTTAAAATATAGCATTGGTGTAAATACATATAAAAAACCTAACATAAGGATATAAAGATATGGTTTATTTATTTAATGTATAAAATAAAAAGATCACTTGAACTGAGTCGGTTATTTTTTAATTGACGACAGCTTAGTTTTTAACCAATTTGTATATAATGCAAATTATTTCAATTACGTATCTGTCTGGTGACATTTTTTGTTAAAAATTTATTGTTATAAATTTGTTAAATATATAAAATGAATATTTGGACTCCCTCCCTCAAACAAGAGATCAGTTTATTTCTTTAGACGTTGTTTCCATTCCACCGCACCGATGATGTTGTCGGTCCCCACGAAATTGAAAGAAGTTTTATTTTTATTTTTCACTAATTTTTCAAAATGTGTATTTATGAAATGCTTCACCCACGTTTGGCCAGCTATGGTGCAGGAAGACACAGTTATATATATACCATTGCAGACATTTTGTCATATTTTCCATTTATTAAATCAACGCTTTTCAGAGTACTTTTTATTATCTATTTAAAAATTCTAGCTTTGTAGCATTTAATAACATGATAATTTACTCTACTGTATTTTAAGATTGACCATGTGGCTTTAAGCTGCAAGTGATATGTACTGTTTTTGTAAATATTTGTAAAGAAAATCAGTTTATTCTGTTGTACTTATAAATATTCTGTATTGGTTTTCATTACATAGTTATTGATTTTAGGCATTTAAAAAATACTTTGTAAACATTCCACTTGGGGCCATTATTTTCAACTCTCAATTAATTTTCAAAATACAAATATGTTTTTAATTTAAAATCTCAGATAGCTGTGGTTCCTATATAAGATGAGATGTTGTTATATTTATCCTCTCTAAGTATCCAAAAAAGATCTTATTATACCGCAATTAGGAATACTGAATTTTTTCACCATATTGGTTTTTTTTTTAACTGATGGATACGATGTTGCCGTCGTCTATTTGTTTTTTTGATTAATTCAAGAAATTCAAAGTGGCATCGTTTGTATACTGTTTTTTTTAGATGTTGTGGAAGGTCATTGTTACTCCTTTGTAAGTTTTAAAAGTAAATATAATCAAATCTGACCGGAAACTTAATGACATGTGAAAATAATTACCCCTTGATTAAAAGTGCAACTGTCGAACTTATCGTTTTAAGTACTTAATTCTGTTTTTGCAAAGCTTTAATTATAATTGGTCATTGATCTTTATTAAAAAGTAGAACATAATATTATTTTTGTTTGATGTGTATTGTTATAAAGGAATCTCTCTCATTTGCAATTAAATTAGGCTTGAAGCTACTATTGCGAGATTTGTGGAACACCTGTAGGTTGATGTATGTGCGACGGTGGGATTCAGCTACTTCAAGAACGTGTACTGCACTTCTCAAGTAAATTATAAAAAATAAAAAAAAACAGATTTATTATCAACCCTAGAGAATTTTCCTCTTAAGATTACGCAAGGAATCTTTTATACCCTATTAGGAGTTTAAATTGGCAATAATTAAGGTATTTAATATAATATATAATCACTATTCTATAGCAGAATTTCACTTTGACACATTAGCATTAATCTCATATCGCTTATCAGAGCCAAATTCTGCCATAGAATTAAATAATCGAGAAAGATCTAATCTCACGCTGTTCGTGGAAGTGTTCAAAAAGTTCCACTTGTGTAATAGATTATGCTTCCATGTATTGGTAAAGTATTCTACAAGAATGGCTGCTTAAAGTTCAATTTTAAACGATGTAGGGTTAAAGCCGTACTTGTGGCATGTATTTTATAATTGTCATCAGCGTGTATTGATATGGTGAGCGCTGGGAGATGGATACTCATATGGTCAGCGTTTACTCATGTTTTTGGTTCAAATATCCAGGAGGCCACCTTTCTACGTTAGGCGATAATTTTTTAAGATTATCGAAGTTAGCATTATTTTGTCTCCAGAATCATAAAAATAATTATAAAAAGTATTACTTAATTTGTACTTTAATCTACAAATATGAATGTATTTAATCTTAGAATCTTAAAATAATTTAGATAGTACATGGATATGATGCTTTCTTGTTTGTTTTTCGAAGGGTTGTTTTTTTTTTTGGATAACTTTAAAAATGAATCGGGAAGATATTCCAACAAGTCAGATGAGGCTCTTGGAAGTAGATGAATCCCAGTGTCGTCGGTTGTGTGTGTACCTCCTACATGCATGTTACAAACAATGCCAATCCTTAGATATGCTTACCTACTTGACAATGTTCAATAAAATTTTGTGATAAGGAAATATTATGAAGCTTGAGATACGAGGCATAAATTACTAGATTAGATAAATTTACCCATCGGAAATTGAAATGATTTTTTTTATCGTCTGTAATTTTTGTATGAATTGCCATTCTCGTGTTTCTTATTGATTAATTAAATTAAAATTAATTAATTAAAACATTCCATCCAATCCCTATGTCAAGCCATACAGGAATATTGATATATACTATTATTTAAGTTTTAAATGTTTATTTAAAAAAAAAAACAATTAGAACTGTTCACAGCTACCTAGAAACATCGTCTATGATTTTTCCCATGAAAGCAATCTTTATTTGATGCACTTTTACAATGCGTCAAATATATACTAAATCAAAATATTTCATTTCATCATCGTGTACTCCAAATTTTCTCTTAGCGAGCAGTTCTCTGGTTTGAAAATTCACTAGAAATCAACCGATCATTATCCATTTTACCAATAGAACATTTAAAACTTTGCATTGTCTATGGTAGTAACCTTAAACTGTTGTCTGATGGGTCAGTATTTTTTATGTATAAAAATCTGATCCATCATATCTTTTTTTACAAACCGGAACATTTTTTAAATTTTTGTTGGATTTGAAATGATTCAGAGAAAATAAATTCTATGATCGAGTTCTCGTTTAATCCAAATATTAATTACTGTCTGAATATATTTTAATGTCAATAAGAACATTTTCTTTTTTTTTTTAAATTACAACCAGAAAATGATCGTCTTGAAGGACACTTTAGGCTAGACTGGAACAATGCTTTGTTTGAAGTCTTCTCGACATTTAGTTAATTTATGAAATGTCTAAAAAATGGTTTTGTACAGTCTGTGTGCCTTTCTATGTTATATAAATAAATATTCTATTGAGTAATAAAACAATGTTTCTTTTTAAATATGTAACCTATCTTATTCCTTTTATAAAATTTCCAACACTTACAAAATAAAATAAATATATTTTTTCTAGCTGCTAACTAGTCAGCTAGTTACTTTAAGAATCCTGTCCAATTGACAACAATTGATGTGAACACACGGGTAGAGATATTTCTTAACAGTCGTGCAATAAAAAAATATGATCTTTATTCATTGTAACAACTTAACTAGATAACAAAGCTAATGACTAGTATTCTTAACAAAAGTTATTAATGCTATGACTCAAATAATAAAGATCTGCATGGAAAATCAAGAGCTGGCAAAGAAAATGTTCTGTAGAGTGTCAGATGAATTAAAAATATCCAATTTTATTCAGATTTTTTGGCATTTCGTATTTCTTCTATTTGCTGCAATACTTCACGAAGGAGATTTGCATTGTACAGTCTCATGTTGAGAGACTGTAGACCCTGTCCTTGCATATATGACTTTAGATCAAAAACTGTTCCTCCGTTGCTCAGTCGATGATCAGTGATTCGGTCTTGGTTGTAGTTATACGTACGAATTTTCTCATTTCTAAGGCCCGCACCAACCTGAAAGAAACATACTAGAATATATTTCCGAAAATAATCATGTGGCTTAAACAAATATAACAGATAAAAATAATTAATAATTATTCAAAGAAATGAGACTTGGAATTTCAGAACATATGGCGATAAGATGGTAAAAAAATACTATAAAAAGTATTATAATTTTAACCTGTGATTTTCTTTGCGCTCGCTCTTCTTTATCTTTCTTTTCTTGCTGTTGCTGAAACAGCAAGGCTCGGAGTCGTGCCATGGCAGACTTCCTGTTTTTGTGCTGATCTCGTTCTGTCTGACACTCCACAGACAAGCCGGTAGGGAGATATACTATACGCACAGCACTGTCGGTTGTGTTCACGTGTTGACCACCGGCTCCTGTTGAACGTTTGGTTTCAATGCGTAGATCTCGATCATTTATAATCAATTCTACCTGCGTAACAATGACAACCAAATATCTATATACAAATAAATTAAATAGTTCGTATAATAGAACGAAGCAAAGCTCAATTGTATTCAATATAAATATTTTGAGGGTTTCGGATTCTTTACCTCTGTCGGTTGCAGCAGAACGGCAACACTGATGGTGCTAGTGTGCAGCCGGCCTCCTTTCTCAGTGGCCGGCACTCGCTGAACTCTGTGCACTCCCCCTTCCCACCGTAGAATCTCAAAGGTTCCTTCTCCCGAGAAGTGCAAGACCGCTTTCCGTATTCCTCCTATATCCGTCGAGTCCAGTTGACTTATCTCACAATCCCACGCCTTGAGCTTGGCAAACTCGAGGTACAACTCGAAGACCTCTCTAGCAAACAGCATGGCTTCTTGTCCTCCCACTCCTTGAGTGATTTCTAAAATTGTGTCCGACCACCCGAACCTAACATCTGAAGGAAAAAGACTATCGAGAAGTTTGTCGTTTAAGTTATTTAATAAGTTTGTGTAAGTATTTCTTTCTTCCTTCATTAATTGTAGCATATCGGGATCCTTCGAGTCTTCATCGCTGAGTTCTTGTAAGTTTTTGAGGTTATCTACAACGCACGAGCGTTCTTCGAGAACTTTGACAATCGGTAATAGTTCTTTTAATCTGTTATTTTCGAATCTATTTATTGTGTTTTTTGTTTTGAGGTCCCAGTATTCTTTATTGATTTGGTCAAAATATTCTATCACAGCAGTGTCGGTGACGTCGACGGCTGGCCTCGCATGACATAACCTACTCGGTGTCACTGTGCAGGAAGCCTTCAATGTTCGACATCTGCTCAGGCTTTTACAGACAGTACGGAAGAAAGACATTTCTGTGTTTTATCATTAAAAAAACAATTCTACTTGCTGTCAGTCAACTTCTTCATTTCACATTGAGTCCAGGTCAATTGTGAATTGTCACTAAAAGCCGGCTCTGGCAGTGCTTGTGTTGCCAACCGATGGTGGCTCGTGATTAATATCATTATTATATAAACAACGTGATTAATGTATTTTATAATTTTAACTCGAATGGATCCTCTAGATAAGCTTTATTTCGTTTTGATTGATATTTTCTTGTTGCTATTTGAATTTCTAATAAAATGATTTGAGCGTTTTCAATATTGAAATTTTATATTATAGATAGACAAACCAATCGGTCTCAGACATCTCCTTTATTATTTTAAAAATACTTTGATAAGTCATTTTTGATATTAATGATTGATATTATATATATATATATATACACACACACACACACATATATATATATATATATATATATATATATATATATATATATATGTATATATATATATATATATATATATATATATATATATATATAAAGCTTTGATTGTTGTATTATTAATATTTTAAATGAAATAGAATAAAATACTTGAGTGACTTTCCACATGTTAATTTTTATTGGTGACCGGTTTCGCCAACCTTTCACGCTGGCATTATCAAACTTAGTTTGTTTGATAATACCAACGTGAAAAGGTGGCGAAACCGGTAACCAATAAAAATTAAGACATGGATATATCACTCAAGAATTTTATTCTATTTACAATGTTAAAATGGAATTCCACCAAGTACTCTCTGTCAAAAATATCGATAAATATACAAAAATATATAAACAATCAGATTAAAAAAAAAATCAAATTTGAATACAAGACTTTCCTTTATATTTTTGTGTTATTTTTATTTATCAAAAGTATATTATATTTAGTATACTTTGCGACCGGAAGTGAATTCAGTGAATTTCATCTCCACGGCGGTGATGCGACATTGCAGAGTTGGGATATGTTTGCATAAAAAATAATATTACTACTCGATTATTATTTCTCAATAGACGCGCACACTTTACTAACACATTCCTACATTTTTCACTACAACAATTTTTTTTGCATTAATCTTTGAAATATATGGTATGTATGATAAATACGTTATCAACATTGTGTGGACCTTTATAAGCGCTACAATTTATGAACTTCAGTTATTCGTGCACAGTTGCTGAAAAATTCAACATGAAACTCTCTCTTTAATTCCTATTGGTGGCTGTAAGTGAATATTATTTAAATTAATTTTTTTTTATTTTTATTTGAGATGGATAAAACAAGTCGGTATGTGGGAACACGTTGTACCATTGTACCATTTTCATTCGATACTGGGACTTTGCGACTCAGATAATTAGAGAATGAGAAGCCCACAACTACAATTGCTGGGTACATGCTCATAATCAAGCAGCAGGTAGTATTAGAGGTTGTGCCCGACTTGTTGCATCACATATGGCCTGCACTTGAGATGGTGTTTAAGATTTTTTCTCCGTGGAATTTAAAGACAATTTACAATTCTACTGAAATTTCTTCATTTCTCAATGATTTTTTCCATACGTGTAAACAATATTTAGGTGATCTATCCACACAGGTGTGGTTTGGTATCCTACATATATAAAAAACTAATTTTTTGAGGATTTTTAAATCGGTTGTTTAAATGAATGAGCATACTTTTTTGCAGGTAGTGCTGGTGCTGGCGGTGCAGGATGCGAGCTGCCTGAAATGCAACGAATGCAGTTTTCCGTTTAATATGAAGTGCATCAGCGCAACTTCCATGCAGTCCTGCAACTCCATCAACAACATCATCTCCCACTGCTCTCCCGGAACCTTCTGCAACGTCATGATGTATCCCTGGTGCAGCAAGGACAACCCGCCCCTCTGCCCCTACTGAGCCCTCACAGCAGACTGCTGCGAGAAGCAGATTTCATTTTTTTGATGTTGTGTATAACGTTAAATACTTGTTCAATGCATTTATTACCTGTTTTAGAAATGTCTATCTTACTTGAATTGTAAATTTTTTTCTCAATAAAACTAAAAAGATATATTAAATGTTTTTTAAAATAAGTTGGCTGTGAATATGTATATATATATATATCTGAAACTATCCCTTTTTGTAGCCTTGGTATCAAAATACCACGCGATTTTCTGATTCCGGTTAGGAAATGTTGCAAATTAAACACACAAAACTACATGCATTCTTTAGTTGTGTTCAAAAATATATTTTATTTTCATAATTGTTCTTAGCAACTGCATTCCTAAATGTATCTAAAAAAAAAGTAATAAAATATACACATGCACATAAATTTTATATTTTTTTCGTTTCGTTTGATAACTTCAAATTTAGTACATATACAAATTTATTAAATATGTAATATATTTAAAGATCAGTGATTCACATTCAACGATAAAAATAAATAAAAAAATATATAGCAATTAGCAATGTGTATAGCATTTTCTTTATAGAAGGTTTATACCTTTAAAAACATTCAGTAAATATGTATATTAGTGTCATACAGTACTTGCGTCGAAGGATTAAAATATTATCAATACTGTTTTTACGTAGTGAAAGAATAAATGCTTTTAAGCTCAGAATTTGCTTTATTGTCGGTATACAGTGTGTTTTACAAGAACGTGACCTCTGTAAAAAAATGTGTTTGGTGTTTTTTGCAGAACAAAATAAACCAACAGATAGCCCAACGTTTTGTCCTTAATGCATCGTAAAAATTATTTAGTTTTCGTGTTTACTTCGCACAGTGCACATTTCCAGAGATAAGTGCCGCTTATGCTTCCCGCTATGAGGCAGTGTTCCTTTGCTCGCATCCTAAAGGACCAAGAATGTCACGCGTTCAGGCTTCAAAGTATATGAATAAGTCAAAGGCGTTTGTGACCAAGTGGCAGAACCAATATTTAGAAACAAAACACGTCAATGACCTACCAGAACGTGGTATAGCAAAAAAGAATTTATCCGCCGAGGATAAGCGGATAACTAACCTATTTTTGAAGAAACCACCCAGAGGTGGTTTCGATATGCACAAGAAAAACTGAAGCAAAAAGGACAAAATATATCTCTAGCTACAATAAGAAGATATTTAAAGAAGATTAAGTTAAAATACCGAAGCACATTGATGAAACCGCTCCTTTCAGAAAAGCACGCTAAAAAAAGAATGTCCTGGGCACAAGAAAACAAAGACCACGACTGGGACAAGATAATCTTTTCTAACGAAGCTTCGTTTTAGGCAACTAGTATCTCACGTCGTGCTTGGTCAACTGCCGATAACAGACTGGTCGAAAGAACTGTTAAACATCCGGTAAAGCTGCTTCGTTTTATTACCTGGGATATAGCAGTTTCTTTGACTGATAATAATAAAGATTCCATTGCACTGTGGGTGGCTTTGTCGATAAAGATAATTCTATGTACGTGCTCTGATTTCTTGTTTATTTTCCAGTCTG
The DNA here is from genome assembly GCA_022113835.1 of Atopsyche davidsoni. Taxonomy (NCBI): domain Eukaryota; kingdom Metazoa; phylum Arthropoda; class Insecta; order Trichoptera; family Hydrobiosidae; genus Atopsyche; species Atopsyche davidsoni. The sequence continues at coordinate 15,743,629 of JAILWY010000009.1, read as the reverse complement.
TTGTTGCAGAGTGTTTTCCTGTTTCTCGTACTATATTTATAAATGCATATTTAGATACATACTAGAAAAATGTAAAACTGTTATCTATAAAAAGAAGCTATGCGGATAACACACGAGCATTCTTCGAACGACTTGCTTGCCGTGCCAGTTGTTCAATATGAAATTGCAAATTCATCTTCTGTTGGTCGCGGTGAGTATTTTTTTTTCTCCGTGTATTTATGCTTATGCGCTTATCAGAACCGAAGATCCACAAGCAGTTATAAAAGCTTTTGTATAGTCGAATATTTTTTTAAATATAGTTACAGGTGTCATTCGATTGATTGACTAAAGCAATTCGATTCTGCCTAAATGGTGGCTTGCAGGTGATGCTGGTGGTGGTCCAGCAGGTTTCCGGGTATGGCTGCAACGAGTGCGCCCCCCCGCTGTATGTGAAATGCATTAGCAAAAGCGACATCTCCACCTGCTTCCCCGGATTGCCCTTCAGCATCACCACCCACTGCCCCACCGGCACCTTCTGCGACATCAACAAGCTGCCCTATTGCAAGAAGGACAACGTCCCCCTGTGCCTTGTCTGAGTCGCCTAGCAAGGGGACTGTCGCTAGCTCACACAAGCAATACACCGATGCTCACGGACTATACTAACCACAATATATTTAAATAATTAAAAAAAAAAAATATTTTCAAAATTTATACACTCATAAGTTGATTTTTATTATACAAGAAATCATTTACATTATTGGTTTAAATAGCAGAGAAATTAACTTGACTAATCAAACTTGATAATACCAACGTGAAAAGTTGGCGAAACCGGCCACCAATAAAAATTAAGACCTGGAAATATCACTCAAGAATTTTATTATATTTACAATGTTAAAATGGAATTCCACCTAGTACTCTCTGTCAAAAATATCGATAAATATACAAAAATATTTTTCTAAATCAATAAATCATGAAATAAAAAAAATCAGAATTTTAGTACAAGACTTTCCTTAATCTTTTTGTGTTTTTTTTATCAAAATTAAATTATATTTAGTATACTTTGCGACCGGAAGTGAATTCAGTGAATTTCATCTCCACGGCAGTGATGCGACATTGCAGATTTGGGATATGTTTGCCTAAAAAATAATATTACTACTCGATTATTATTACTCAATAGACGCGCACACTTTACTAACACATTCCTACATTTTTCACTACAACAATTTTTTTTGCATTAACTTTGAAACATACGTATAATAAATATGTTATCAACATTGTGTGGACCTTTATAAGCGCTACAATTTATGAACTTCAGTTATTCGTGCACAGTTGCTGAAAAATTCAACATGAAACTCTCTCTTCAGTTCCTATTGGTGGCTGTAAGTGAATATTATTTAAATTAAATTTTTTTTTTTTTTATTTGAGATGGATAAAACAAGTCGGTATGTGGGAACACGTTGTACCATTGTACCATTTTCATTCGATACTGGGACTTTGCGACTCGGATAATTTGAGAATGAGAAGCCCACAACTGCAATTGCTGGGAACTTGCTCATAATCAAGCTGCAGGTAGTATTAGAGGTTGTGCCCGACTTGTTGCATCACATATGGCCTGCACTTGAGATGGTGTTAAAGATTTTTTCTCCGTGGAATTTAAAGACAATTTACAATTCTACTGAAACTTCTTCATTTCTCAATGATTTTTTCCATACGTGTAAACAATATTTAGGTGATCTATCCACACAGGTGTGGTTTGGTATCCTACATATATAAAAAAACTAATTTTTTGAGGATTTTTAAATCGGTTGTTTAAATGAATGAGCATACTTTTTTGCAGGTAGTGCTGGTGCTGGCGGTGCAGGATGCGAGCTGCCTGAAATGCAACGAATGCAGTTTTCCGTTTAATATGAAGTGCATCAGCGCAACTTCCATGCAGTCCTGCAACTCCATCAACAACATCATCTCCCACTGCTCTCCCGGAACCTTCTGCAACGTCATGATGTATCCCTGGTGCAGCAAGGACAACCCGCCCCTCTGCCCCTACTGAGCCCTCACAACAGACTGCTGCGAGAAGCAGATTTCATTTTTTTGATGTTGTGTATAACGTTAAATACTTGTTCAATGCATTTATTACCTGTTTTAGAAATGTCTATCTTACTTGAATTGTAAATTTTTTTCTCAATAAAACTAAAAAGATATATTAAATGTTTTTTAAAATAAGTTGGCTGTGAATATGTATATATATATATATATATATCTGAAACTATCCCTTTTTGTAGCCTTGGTATCAAAATACCACGCGATTTTCTGATTCCGGTTAGGAAATGTTGCAAATTAAACACACAAAACTACATGCATTCTTTAGTTGTGTTCAAAAATATATTTCATTTTCATAATTGTTATTAGCAACTGCATTCCTAAATGTATCTAAAAAAAAAGTAATAAAATATACACATGCACATAAATTTTATATTTTTTTCGTTTCGTTTGATAAATTCAAATTTAGTACATATACAAATTTATTAAATATGTAATATATTTAAAGATCAGTGATTCACATTCAACGATAAAAATAAATAAAAAAATATATAGCAATTAGCAATGTGTATAGCATTTTCTTTATAGAAGGTTTATACCCTTAAAAACATTCACATATATATATATATATATATTAGTGTCATTCAGTACTTTCGTCGAAGGATTAAAATCAATACTGTATTTACGTAGTGAAAGAATAAATGCTATTAAACTCAGAATTTGCTTTATTGTCGGTATACAGTGTGTTTTACAAGAACGTGACCTCTGAAAAAAAAAGTGTTTGGTGTTTATTGCAAAAAAAAGAAACCAACAGATAGCCCAACGTTTTGTCCTTAATGCATCGTAAAAATTATTTAGTTTTCGTGTTTACTTCGCACAGAGTGCACATTTCCAGAGATAAGTGCCGTATATGCTTCCCTCTATGAGACAGTGTTCCTTTGCTCGCATCCTAAAGGACTAAGAATGTCACGCGTTCAGGCTTCAAAGTATATGAATAAGTCAAAGGCGTTTGTGACCAAGTGGCAGAACCAATATTTAGAAACAAAACACGTCAATGACCTACCAGAACGTGGTATAGCAAAAAAGAATTTATCCGCCGAGGATAAGCGGATAACTAACCTATTTTTGAAGAAACCACCCAGAGGTGGTTTCGATATGCACAAGAAAAACTGAAGCAAAAAGGACAAAATATATCTCTAGCTACAATAAGAAGATATTTAAAGAAGATTAAGTTAAAATACCGAAGCACATTGATGAAACCGCTCCTTTCAGAAAAGCACGCTAAAAAAAGAATGTCCTGGGCACAAGAAAACAAAGACCACGACTGGGACAAGATAATCTTTTCTAACGAAGCTTCGTTTTAGGCAACTAGTATCTCACGTCGTGCTTGGTCAACTGCCGATAACAGACTGGTCGAAAGAACTGTTAAACATCCGGTAAAGCTGCTTCGTTTTATTACCTGGGATATAGCAGTTTCTTTGACTGATAATAATAAAGATTCCATTGCACTGTGGGTGGCTTTGTCGATAAAGATAATTCTATGTACGTGCTCTGATTTCTTGTTTATTTTCCAGTCTGTTGTTGCAGAGTGTTTTCCTGTTTCTCGTACTATATTTATAAATGCATATTTAGATACATACTAGAAAAATGTAAAACTGTTATCTATAAAAAGAAGCTATGCGGATAACACACGAGCATTCTTCGAACGACTTGCTTGCCGTGCCAGTTGTTCAATATGAAATTGCAAATTCATCTTCTGTTGGTCGCGGTGAGTATTTTTTTTTCTCCGTGTATTTATGCTTATGCGCTTATCAGAACCGAAGATCCACAAGCAGTTATAAAAGCTTTTGTATAGTCGAATATTTTTTTAAATATAGTTACAGGTGTCATTCGATTGATTGACTAAAGCAATTCGATTCTGCCTAAATGGTGGCTTGCAGGTGATGCTGGTGGTGGTCCAGCAGGTTTCCGGGTATGGCTGCAACGAGTGCGCCCCCCCGCTGTATGTGAAATGCATTAGCAAAAGCGACATCTCCACCTGCTTCCCCGGATTGCCCTTCAGCATCACCACCCACTGCCCCACCGGCACCTTCTGCGACATCAACAAGCTGCCCTATTGCAAGAAGGACAACGTCCCCCTGTGCCTTGTCTGAGTCGCCTAGCAAGGGGACTGTCGCTAGCTCACACAAGCAATACACCGATGCTCACGGACTATACTAACCACAATATATTTAAATAATTAAAAAAAAAAAATATTTTCAAAATTTATACACTCATAAGTTGATTTTTATTATACAAGAAATCATTTACATTATTGGTTTAAATAGCAGAGAAATTAACTTGACTAATCAAACTTGATAATACCAACGTGAAAAGTTGGCGAAACCGGCCACCAATAAAAATTAAGACCTGGAAATATCACTCAAGAATTTTATTATATTTACAATGTTAAAATGGAATTCCACCTAGTACTCTCTGTCAAAAATATCGATAAATATACAAAAATATTTTTCTAAATCAATAAATCATGAAATAAAAAAAATCAGAATTTTAGTACAAGACTTTCCTTAATCTTTTTGTGTTTTTTTTATCAAAATTAAATTATATTTAGTATACTTTGCGACCGGAAGTGAATTCAGTGAATTTCATCTCCACGGCAGTGATGCGACATTGCAGATTTGGGATATGTTTGCCTAAAAAATAATATTACTACTCGATTATTATTACTCAATAGACGCGCACACTTTACTAACACATTCCTACATTTTTCACTACAACAATTTTTTTTGCATTAACTTTGAAACATACGTATAATAAATATGTTATCAACATTGTGTGGACCTTTATAAGCGCTACAATTTATGAACTTCAGTTATTCGTGCACAGTTGCTGAAAAATTCAACATGAAACTCTCTCTTCAGTTCCTATTGGTGGCTGTAAGTGAATATTATTTAAATTAAATTTTTTTTTTTTTTATTTGAGATGGATAAAACAAGTCGGTATGTGGGAACACGTTGTACCATTGTACCATTTTCATTCGATACTGGGACTTTGCGACTCGGATAATTTGAGAATGAGAAGCCCACAACTGCAATTGCTGGGAACTTGCTCATAATCAAGCTGCAGGTAGTATTAGAGGTTGTGCCCGACTTGTTGCATCACATATGGCCTGCACTTGAGATGGTGTTAAAGATTTTTTCTCCGTGGAATTTAAAGACAATTTACAATTCTACTGAAACTTCTTCATTTCTCAATGATTTTTTCCATACGTGTAAACAATATTTAGGTGATCTATCCACACAGGTGTGGTTTGGTATCCTACATATATAAAAAAACTAATTTTTTGAGGATTTTTAAATCGGTTGTTTAAATGAATGAGCATACTTTTTTGCAGGTAGTGCTGGTGCTGGCGGTGCAGGATGCGAGCTGCCTGAAATGCAACGAATGCAGTTTTCCGTTTAATATGAAGTGCATCAGCGCAACTTCCATGCAGTCCTGCAACTCCATCAACAACATCATCTCCCACTGCTCTCCCGGAACCTTCTGCAACGTCATGATGTATCCCTGGTGCAGCAAGGACAACCCGCCCCTCTGCCCCTACTGAGCCCTCACAGCAGACTGCTGCGAGAAGCAGATTTCATTTTTTTGATGTTGTGTATAACGTTAAATACTTGTTCAATGCATTTATTACCTGTTTTAGAAATGTCTATCTTACTTGAATTGTAAATTTTTTTCTCAATAAAACTAAAAAGATATATTAAATGTTTTTTAAAATAAGTTGGCTGTGAATATGTATATATATATATATATATATCTGAAACTATCCCTTTTTGTAGCCTTGGTATCAAAATACCACGCGATTTTCTGATTCCGGTTAGGAAATGTTGCAAATTAAACACACAAAACTACATGCATTCTTTAGTTGTGTTCAAAAATATATTTCATTTTCATAATTGTTATTAGCAACTGCATTCCTAAATGTATCTAAAAAAAAAGTAATAAAATATACACATGCACATAAATTTTATATTTTTTTCGTTTCGTTTGATAAATTCAAATTTAGTACATATACAAATTTATTAAATATGTAATATATTTAAAGATCAGTGATTCACATTCAACGATAAAAATAAATAAAAAAATATATAGCAATTAGCAATGTGTATAGCATTTTCTTTATAGAAGGTTTATACCCTTAAAAACATTCACATATATATATATATATATATTAGTGTCATTCAGTACTTTCGTCGAAGGATTAAAATCAATACTGTATTTACGTAGTGAAAGAATAAATGCTATTAAACTCAGAATTTGCTTTATTGTCGGTATACAGTGTGTTTTACAAGAACGTGACCTCTGAAAAAAAAAGTGTTTGGTGTTTATTGCAAAAAAAAGAAACCAACAGATAGCCCAACGTTTTGTCCTTAATGCATCGTAAAAATTATTTAGTTTTCGTGTTTACTTCGCACAGAGTGCACATTTCCAGAGATAAGTGCCGTATATGCTTCCCTCTATGAGACAGTGTTCCTTTGCTCGCATCCTAAAGGACTAAGAATGTCACGCGTTCAGGCTTCAAAGTATATGAATAAGTCAAAGGCGTTTGTGACCAAGTGGCAGAACCAATATTTAGAAACAAAACACGTCAATGACCTACCAGAACGTGGTATAGCAAAAAAGAATTTATCCGCCGAGGATAAGCGGATAACTAACCTATTTTTGAAGAAACCTAGAAAGAAACTAGTGGTGGTTTGTGATCTGGACAAGAGAAACTGAAGCAAAAAGGACTAAATATATCTCTAGCTACAATAAGAAGACATTTAATGGAAATTAAGTTAAAATACCGAAGCACATTGATGAAACCGCTCCTTTCAGAAAAGCACGCTAAAAAAAGAATGTCCTGGGCACAAGAAAACAAAGACCACGACTGGGACAAGATAATCTTTTCTAACGAAGCTTCGTTTTAGGCAACTAGTATCTCACGTCGTGCTTGGTCAACTGCCGATAACAGACTGGTCGAAAGAACTGTTAAACATCCGGTAAAGCTGCTTCGTTTTATTACCTGGGATATAGCAGTTTCTTTGACTGATAATAATAAAGATTCCATTGCACTGTGGGTGGCTTTGTCGATAAAGATAATTCTATGTACGTGCTCTGATTTCTTGTTTATTTTCCAGTCTGTTGTTGCAGAGTGTTTTCCTGTTTCTCGTACTATATTTATAAATGCATATTTAGATACATACTAGAAAAATGTAAAACTGTTATCTATAAAAAGAAGCTATGCGGATAACACACGAGCATTCTTCGAACGACTTGCTTGCCGTGCCAGTTGTTCAATATGAAATTGCAAATTCATCTTCTGTTGGTCGCGGTGAGTATTTTTTTTTCTCCGTGTATTTATGCTTATGCGCTTATCAGAACCGAAGATCCACAAGCAGTTATAAAAGCTTTTGTATAGTCGAATATTTTTTTAAATATAGTTACAGGTGTCATTCGATTGATTGACTAAAGCAATTCGATTCTGCCTAAATGGTGGCTTGCAGGTGATGCTGGTGGTGGTCCAGCAGGTTTCCGGGTATGGCTGCAACGAGTGCGCCCCCCCGCTGTATGTGAAATGCATTAGCAAAAGCGACATCTCCACCTGCTTCCCCGGATTGCCCTTCAGCATCACCACCCACTGCCCCACCGGCACCTTCTGCGACATCAACAAGCTGCCCTATTGCAAGAAGGACAACGTCCCCCTGTGCCTTGTCTGAGTCGCCTAGCAAGGGGACTGTCGCTAGCTCACACAAGCAATACACCGATGCTCACGGACTATACTAACCACAATATATTTAAATAATTAAAAAAAAAAAATATTTTCAAAATTTATACACTCATAAGTTGATTTTTATTATACAAGAAATCATTTACATTATTGGTTTAAATAGCAGAGAAATTAACTTGACTAATCAAACTTGATAATACCAACGTGAAAAGTTGGCGAAACCGGCCACCAATAAAAATTAAGACCTGGAAATATCACTCAAGAATTTTATTATATTTACAATGTTAAAATGGAATTCCACCTAGTACTCTCTGTCAAAAATATCGATAAATATACAAAAATATTTTTCTAAATCAATAAATCATGAAATAAAAAAAATCAGAATTTTAGTACAAGACTTTCCTTAATCTTTTTGTGTTTTTTTTATCAAAATTAAATTATATTTAGTATACTTTGCGACCGGAAGTGAATTCAGTGAATTTCATCTCCACGGCAGTGATGCGACATTGCAGATTTGGGATATGTTTGCCTAAAAAATAATATTACTACTCGATTATTATTACTCAATAGACGCGCACACTTTACTAACACATTCCTACATTTTTCACTACAACAATTTTTTTTGCATTAACTTTGAAACATACGTATAATAAATATGTTATCAACATTGTGTGGACCTTTATAAGCGCTACAATTTATGAACTTCAGTTATTCGTGCACAGTTGCTGAAAAATTCAACATGAAACTCTCTCTTCAGTTCCTATTGGTGGCTGTAAGTGAATATTATTTAAATTAAATTTTTTTTATTTTTATTTGAGATGGATAAAACAAGTCGGTATGTGGGAACACGTTGTACCATTGTACCATTTTCATTCGATACTGGGACTTTGCGACTCGGATAATTTGAGAATGAGAAGCCCACAACTGCAATTGCTGGGAACTTGCTCATAATCAAGCTGCAGGTAGTATTAGAGGTTGTGCCCGACTTGTTGCATCACATATGGCCTGCACTTGAGATGGTGTTTAAGATTTTTTCTCCGTGGAATTTAAAGACAATTTACAATTCTACTGAAACTTCTTCATTTCTCAATGATTTTTTCCATACGTGTAAACAATATTTAGGTGATCTATCCACACAGGTGTGGTTTGGTATCCTACATATATAAAAAACTAATTTTTTGAGGATTTTTAAATCGGTTGTTTAAATAAATGAGCATACTTTTTTGCAGGTAGTGCTGGTGCTGGCGGTGCAGGATGCGAGCTGCCTGAAATGCAACGAATGCAGTTTTCAGACTGCTGCGAGAAGCAGATTTCATTTTTTTGATGTTGAGTATAACGTTAAATACTTGTTCAATGTCTATCTTACTTGAATTGTAAATATTTTTTTAAATAAAACTTTAAGATATTTTAAATGTTTTTTAAAACAACATTCTTGTGAATATGTGTATATATCCGAAACTACCCCTTTGTGTACCCTTGGTATCAAAATACCACAAGATTTTCTGATCCCAGTTTGGAAATGTTGCAAATTAAACACACAAAACTACATGCATTCCTTAGTTGTGTTCAAAAATATATTTCATTTTCATAACTGTTCTAAATAACTGCATTCCTAAATGTATCTAAAAATAGTAATAAAAATAATTAATAATATATACACATGCACATAAATTTTATATTTCTTTCGTTTTGTTTGATAAATCCAAATTTAGTATATTTACAGATTTATTAAATATGTAATATATTTAAAGATTAGTGATTCACATTCAACGATAAACATAAATAAATAAAATATATAGCGATTAGCAATGTGTATAGCATTTTCTTTATAGAAGGTTTATACCCTTAAAAACATTCACAAAATATATATTAGTGTCATTCAGTACTTGTGTCGATGGATTAAAATATTATTAATACCGCTCTTACGCAGTGAAAGAATAAATACTATTAAGCTCAGAATTTTTCTTTATTGTCGGTATACGTTATGTGGTTTGTCTGAATTTGTTTGTTTGAATACAATGTATTATTTCTTTATTCTTTACTAGTAAATCTTTTCATTCGATGGAAAATAATATTATAATGATTTATTAATTAACATAAGCTGCTTCGCATATAATAATAAAGATTTCCTTGTACTGTAGATAAAGATAATTCTATGAACGTGCTCTGATTTCTTGTTTATTTTCCTGTCTATTATTGCAAAGTGTTTTCCCGTTTCTCGTACTTTATTTATAAATGCATATTTCGATACATACTAGGAATAGATAAAACTGTTATCAGTTATCTATAAAAAGAAGCTATGCGGATAACACAAGAGCATTCGTCGAACGACTTGCTTGCCGTGCCAGTTGTTCAATATGAAATTACAAATTCATCTTCTGTTGGTCGCGGTGAGTATTTTTTTCTCCGTGTATTTATGCTTATGCGCTTATCAGAACCAAAGATCCACAAGTAGTTATAAAAGCTTTTGTATAGTCGAATATTTTTTTGAATATAGTTAAAGGTGTCATTCGATTGATTGACTAAAGCAATTCGATTCTGCCTGAATGGTGGCTTGCAGGTGATGCTGGTGGTGGTCCAGCAGGTTTCCGGGTATGGCTGCAACGAGTGCGCCTCCCCGTTGTATGTGAAATGCATCGGCAAAAGCGTCGTCTCCAGCTGCATCCCAGGAGTGCCCACCCCCATCATCACTCGCTGCCCCGCCGGCACCTTCTGCGACATCAACAAGCTGCCCTGGTGCAAGAAGGAGTACGTCCCTCTGTGCCCGTTCTGAGTCGCCTAGCAAGGGGACTGTCGCCAGCTCACACGAGCAATACACCGATGCTCGCGGACTATACTAACCTCAATATTTTAAATTAATTCAAAAAATAAATATTTTCAAAATTTATACACTCATAAGTTGATTTTTATTATACAAGAAATCATTTACATTATTGGTTTAAATAGCAGAGAAATTAAGCAACAGAAAATTAAAGTATCCCTTATATCTTACATTTTGTTTTTATTTATTATTTTTTCCCTTATCACTTTCTTATTTTTCCTTTATCTGTCGCGTATTTTTTCAAACTCTATTTTTTAATCTAACATTTTCTCTATTTGTTATCTTTATAATTCCACAGTTTTTTTAAATATATTATTATTTAAAATTAGTGTAATCAGATACAAAGAGATTAAATACACTCATACCAAATGCACCTTGACCTGATTTTTTTTGTTAATATGAGATGTGGGATGGGGATATGATTGTTTTTATCAGTTTGGTGTAATAATATGATTAGGCACATTAGTTCATACATAGAAGATGATTTAAAGAAACTCTCAGAAAAATATCATCGTGATTTGTGTGGGATTTGAACCCATATCCCCTGGCTTACATGGCCGGTGTACTAACGAATCACTTTATTTATTAACTTCACGTTTATAGAGAATTTTTAACAATTATACTCCACATATGAACCAATGTGCCCAGGCCAACCAATATTTACCGGTACACCGGCCATGTAAGCCACGGGATGTGGGTTCAAATCCCACACAAATCACAATAATATTTTTCTGAGAGTTCCTTCAAATCATCTTCTATGTATGAACTAATGTGCCTAATCATATTAGTAATAATATAATAAACCCGTAATTGGTAATAAATACGCATCTGATTGACGTTCAATAAAAAAATAGACATAGTTTAGTTTAGAATAACTCTCGATTATATCTGTTGATTGTAAGATGTGAATATTAGGGTGGCTATAATTTAGAGAAAAATCCAACAATGGTTACTAGAAATTCACACGAATCATAATCAACTAAAGGGAGAAGAGACTATTTCTCTTAGATAGAGTATATAATTATGAAAAAAACTGAATGATTTAAAATTATGCGCAAAAGTCACCACAAATATGTTTTCAATAATATTCATACAAATGATTACAAGGACAGATTTGTTATCAGTTTGCTGGCGATGCTATCATATAAATCAGATAATTAATTATATGATATTAGTATATGATGTAAATAAGTCGAATGAATCCCGTGAAAAATTTATTTATTTTAGTAAATATAATTAAAAATACCACCGTGAGTGTATTACTTTGCAGTTTACAAATTATTTAATCACAAGAAGATTGAAAAAAAACAATTGTAGGGGTTTTTGAGTCCGTACAGAAGGTTACCAAAACATTTTACCCAAATAAAATTTTTAAACTTCCAGGAAGCAATGGCTCGCCGTATTGAACACTAATTATCAGTGGCGTGCAGTGAGGGCAATTAAAAGTGTGTAAAGGTAGCATAGTAAAAATTTTATCTTGTAAACGAAATAAAAGTATTCTAAAGGTGCATCAAAAGATCATTGATTCAAATCACAAATATAAAGATTTTTATACATCGTTTTGCCCTTACTGCACGCCACTTCTATTTATCATCTGTTGTATCTATTGAGCTCTACTAGTCAGGTTTTAAATAGTTTGGGATGTTGGCGAAGTCGATTATCCGAAATATGTGAAGTATTGGTATATTTATATACAATGCATCATAAAAGAGTATCACAACAGATTTCAACCGAACTTGCCACGATACATTCTTGTATCATAATGGATATCAGTAATGTGTGAATTTATTCAATCGCGCCTTAATATTTTGCGCTTAGGCAATATATTGTACATTCATGTTTTGTCAATTTCGTTAGTGTTATTATGAAAGGGGCAAGGGCACACATTTAATTTATATTAGAGCCAAAAATCAAAATTCTCAAAATGTGCCCCTAAAATGTCAAGTTTATCACACATAGTCATTTAGAATTTGAATATTTTTATTTGCACATGAAAATCTATGACAAAAATATGATCACATAAATGATATAGTATTAAATATTTTAGAGGGTGTTGATGAAGCGGAAGTTTTAATTACTTTAATTACTGAGTCGTGAGGACTCAGGTGCTTCATATCAACCACCTCGTGCTCCGATGGTTAGCACACTTGCACACTGACTGGGGAGCCAAGGGCTCGAATTCGGGGAGGGTAATAAAGTTTTCAGTGTTTTTAATCCTGTTAAATTGTAAAATGTCTCTAGGCATCGAAAGAAGGAATTCCACACAAAACTAACCCTCTTTTATTAAAATTTTCTGTGATATCTTCTATACAATAAATGACAAAGCATATATCAGAGACATTCACTGAATAAACGGATATACATACAGCCACAATCATCACTTAATGCTTTCTACTGCTTGTTTCCACTAGTTTTTTTCTCTTGGATTTTCCTAAACTCTTCGTTTCCTGATAATTTGAGTTGATAATATACAGTACACCAGTGGCGTACGGCGAAGGCATGCAATGTTAAAAACTATTTATAGGGCTTAGATTTAATATTAAGAGCCAAGAAACCTGTCCTATATCATAAACGAAAAAAAAAACAGTGTCATGTCCCTTAGATTTACAAATTTAATTTCACCACTTTTTCATTCAGCCTTGCATACATTGCGTGCCATTACCGCAAGCCACTGCAATACATGATTTGCAATATCAGCATCCATATATTATCATTTCAACGCTCGCAAATGAATATAAATATAATTCCATAAGAGAGATTTGCATCTTATTTTTACATAAACAAATAACACAGGAAGCAATGAGAATATTCTTGAATTATTTTTGGGGGATGCTGATAATTTTATTTTCATATAAGTAAGTTAACATGGATAAAAAATGCGGAATTACCTAATATTTTATACTCACCTTTGGTACTATCACCTCAATATTGCAAATTAACAGGAAAGCCTTGATATTCTTTTTTAACCCTACTCGCAACACGATTATTTAAAAAAAAAATTTTTTTGCTTTAATGCGCCATCTGAACAAAAAATAGCTTGAACAATTCTCTTCCATTAGTTACATTATTGAGAATGAAGTTTATACAAAAAATACTAAATCTAAGATTGGTAGATTATCAGTGTTGTGATGGGTGAATGACGTATTGTGACAATTCTTCTAAGATTTTGTTGATAGAGTTTTCAAAAAACACAATACCTCTCGTTTGAAAGTAATTTCAAGATCTTTTTTATTCTGTGTTTCTCAATTTCGAATTCCAGCTGCTCCCTTTTTAGAGAAGGGATGCTAAAAAGAAGGCGAAACCTGCACGGCCCCGCCCAGATGCGTTCTGGGTATATCTATGCTGTTTGCATTTAGATATCTTCGACATTGAAACAAATTGTTGATAGGCTACGATATAATTTTTTTTTTCATTAAATCATATATTAGTTGCATATATTTAGAAGCCGCTTTGACAATATATAATGCTAGAAAGCATTAGGAGTTCAGTTGAAAGGCGAAGAAGGAAGGTTATAGCGCACTCGCTCGCGCGCGCCGGGCGAGACGAGACGGCGAGGTCTCTCTTCCGCGGGGTCGCGATTGGGCCGCGAGGAGATCTCCGGGGCGGGGCTCCGGCGAGAGGAGAGGGGGTCGGAGGCTGTCGAGGCGGCGGAACCTTCCCTCCTCCAGTCCGCGCTAGCCCCCCGAGCCGGCCGGTCGCCCAGTCGCTCAGCCGCGCCCTCGACATGCCCCGGCCGCCGCGCGAGTCGTACGGCGAGCAGAAGCCGCCCTACTCGTACATCTCGCTCACGGCCATGGCCATCTGGAGCAGCCCCGAGAAGATGCTGCCGCTGGCCGACATCTACCGCTTCATCACGGACCGCTTCCCGTACTACCGGCGCCACACGCAGCGCTGGCAGAACTCGCTGCGGCACAACCTCTCCTTCAACGACTGCTTCGTCAAGGTTCCCCGACGCCCGGATCGGCCCGGCAAGGGCGCCTACTGGGCGCTGCACCCTCAGGCCTTCGACATGTTCGAGAACGGCTCGCTCCTGCGGCGGAGGAAGCGCTTCAAGCTGCACAAGACGGACAAGGACGTGCTGAACGAGGAGCTCGCGGCGCTGGCGAACTTGAACCGCTTCTTCTTGGCCGGCGGCGGCACGGAGCTGCCGCCATCTCCGCCTCCGCCGAGAGCGCAGGAGTTGACGCCCGCCGAGCGTCCCAAGCGCGCGTTCACCATCGAGAGCCTCATCTCTCCCGACGAGCCGGAGCGCGTGCCGGAGCGGCCTCCGGAGCGGCTGCCGGAGCGGCTTCCGGAGCGGCTGCCGGAGCCGTGCTGGCAGATGGCTCCGTGCTGGGAGGCTCCGTGCCGGGAGCTGCCGCCGCTGCCGCCGTGCAGCGCGCTGGAGCTGCAGTACCGCGCGGGGCTGCTGGCCGCGGCGTCGGCGTCCCTCGGCGCGCCCTTTTTTCGTTTCCAGCCCGCCCCGCTCCGGATCGTGTGAGGTATCCCGGCTGTGAGCCGCCCTACTTCCTGTGAGCCCCGGGCGGCGCGGGGCGGGCGTGAAGCGACCCCGGCGGCGTATCGTCCTCCCCAGAGCGGCCTCGGTGATATCACTCAGCCGACTTAGTAAATGTTATCCCGAGGCGAGGCGGAGAGCAGTCCGAGCGACCGTCGCTCGTCCCGGAGCGCAGTGCCGATACGCCACCGTTAATCCTAAGGCTGTAAATATCCTGTGAATAGTACTAATGTGAATATAGTCGTGCGACGGAACAAAGTGATAGCTTGAAAGTGCACTGAGACTCACCCGAGCCCGACAGTCGCCGGTGCGGGCGATCAATATGTAGAAAAGTCGATGTAGTACCGATGTATCTGAAATCGAATAGTTCCTTCATGTCTTAGGATAATGATTTTGATTGTTTGTTTTGCAAACGGTCTTGTAGTAACAGGTATGTCATTATTTATTTATTAGTTTGAAAACTCAGAGCTATCCTCTACTGAAGCAATGTCCCCTGATGGTAAATTGAGATCACTTCAATTTCTCACAGAAGTTATTTATTTAATATCCATTACCATTTGGTTATTTATAAAACTAGAATTACCTCAATGTGGTTTTTTTAAAAATTTAAATGTAATCATAATCCTTACTTCTTTCAAGAATCTCAGTATGTTTATAAAATATTTAGATAATAGATAGTATTGCGACTCTTCTAATTAAATAGAAACGACCGGTTATTGAGATCAATAATCATCTATCTACGAGAAATACTCTTCTTTGAGTCTGCAAGAAAAGTACGTAGACATTTATTTGACAACTAACTCGGTAGAACTCTTAACTTTATTCACTTTGCATTGATATATATATTACCAATAAATAGCGTTAACTTCTTTCTGTAATTGCTGTATTTCTATTTGATTAAATGTTGTACATTGATCTTCTTAAAAATAGTAATTTTTTCATACGAAATTATTATTTCAGTTAAATTTGTTCTTATTATATTATTCTTTTCGAATTTCCACATGTCAATATTTTTTAAAGACAGAGTAAATAACAAAAAACTGCAAAGATTTTTCGTTTGAAAATTGAAATTGAGATATAAATATTTTAACTTCACTGCCTGTGAAATCATAACTAAAACATTTCAACATTAATTATAAACTAAATAGTTTTTTTTATTAAACTGCTGCAATCAAAAAATCTCTGGGTGATCGATTTGATAGTGTTTTTTTTAAACGATCCTGATTTGAGACAAATGGTTTATTGATTTTTTGCACAGTTTTTTTACAGATTTTTTTTAAATTTCTTTTATTTATATATGGCACTTTCAAAAGCCATAAAAATAAAACACTTAAAAATTCATTAGACACGCAAAGGATATCAGTTGCAAAAAATAATTAAATTATTGTTAATTATTAAATTTAAAATAGTGTTCTAGTTGGAAAGGATATCTCATGTAACTTGTATGCGAATTACAATATTTATTATTATATAAACAAAATAATATTATTAAGATTTTAACCTTTTTAATGCCAAGATATCTCTTTCTTAACATGTCTATGGCTGCCTATAAAATATTTGCGGGTCGAATTTTTGATTTATTTAAATCGATTAAAAACAATCGGGCAATGTGGATTAAATTTCAAGTATGAGTTTTGTAAATTATAAATATGTTAAAAGGCTTTAAAGGCATTAGAAAGGTTAATCATTGCGCTTAAAATAACGTGCAACCAATTATTTTTACGCGGTATGCTTTGAACGGCTCAACGAAGATAACAATTTCAATCATCAAAAATAAACTGCAACTATTTTATATTAAATTATTTAAAATTCATTAAAAATATATATATATACAGCTAATTTTATTTACTGATGAAATACAAAATATTTTTTGATTATGTCTAATTTTTCGTATCGCAATTTTTATGCGCTTTACAATCAATTTTTCATTCAAGCGGCCTACACACGTGGCGATACAACCCGACAACCCTGCAGTATTCAGCTAATAGATTCCTACACTTATGAATTTTTTAAAAACAGGTTCTCTTAAAAAAATTGCACAAAATATAGACGCTAATTCGGTTGTGCCGCAGCGTGAGTAGGCTGCTTTAATTACAACCAATAATTCTTCTCCATAGGCTTTATCAGGTTTATATCGCGTAAAAAAAATTGAGCTTTAAAACAGTCGCTATTTAAGCTTTAGTAGTAAATATGTTAAAAATCTTTTATACAATTATATGTGATTATATGTTTAATCTGATTGTTAGATGCAATAGTAATTTATTTATGTCGTTATATCGTACTGCTTTGTATATTATATTGTGTAAATATTCATCATAAGATAATGATTTAAATTGTGCCAATGTCTGGCGGAGTGCCGTAGGCTGGATTGTGTTAAATATTTACCGAATACTTCATGTAACTGTTCTAAAGTGTTCGTACTATGAGAAACAATACAACTTTATGACTGCCTAATCTGTATTTTCATTCGAAACAACCCCTTTGTGCACCCTTGATACCAAAACACCACACGATTCTCTGATTCCGGTGGGAAAAGTTGCAGCGTCAATAAAAAAATGAAACACATTAAACTACAGACATTAATTAATTGTGTTAAAAATTAATAAAACATAATAAAATATATACATGCACTTTAATAAAAAAAAAATTTACAGCAAGATGCAACAAATTTTATTAGATATTTAATAAACCTATATTACTAACTTATACAGGTTTAAATGTAATATATATATAATGATTAGTGATTTACATTCAACGATAAAAAAATATATAGCAATTAGCAAGGTGTATAGCGTTTAATTTTTAGACGGTTTATACCCTTAAAAAACATTCAGAAAATATATAATAGTGTCATGCAGTACTTGCGTCGAAGGATTAAAATATTTTCAGTACTGTCCTTATGCAGTGAAAGAATAAACGCTATTAAGCTCAGAATTTGCTTTACTATCGGTATGCGATATTTGGTTGGCCGTTTGCACGCTTGTGGCTAATGCGTGCAAAGATTTCTTAATTATCATGAAAACAAGCTTTAAAAATAGATAAAATTTAATATTTATATATATATATAAATCGTTTGTGCACTGCACTGTGGTAAAAATTACAAACTCCATTTTTTTAATTTTTCATGAATACCGTTTTGTCACTAAATATATTATGAGGATAAATAATATTTTATAAACATAAATTTAATTTGCTTTAACACAAAAAAATATATTTTGATATGATTAATGAATTTAAATCATCCAAACGAAGAAATATTTGTTAAAAAATACCTACTGAATTGAAACAGGAAATGGTCCAACTTCTACACATTAATGATTTTTTTTTTTAAGTTTTCATCGTATTAGTGAAAGCTATTTATGCTTGTTTTAAAGTAACTTTTATATATTTATATATAAACTATTAAAGCAGTATTAAAAATTTATTTTAAATAAAATTAAATAGCGGCCCGTTTAGTTAGCGAGTCCAGCACCGTTAAACTTAAAATTTTCTTAAGAATATGTTTTTGAACACGCGTCTGAGGTTATGATGATTTTTAAGATGTTGCGCCGCGTCATTATTTTTATTACGACTTATTTTATAGATGTTAAAGGTACTAAATGTGATTTGTCCTCGAAGATTACCAATATCATTAAATCGTGGAATAAGAAGAATTTAATTTTTAATTGAATTATATTAAAAATTATGCATTTGTTATACTTTTATTACTGACTCGCGATCTCTAACTGAATATACTGCGTTTTTTATTTAAAAGTATTGTATCTTTGAACTCAGTATTTTTAAAATAATATCGTTTTCCAACTGCGTCTAGCGATACTATAATATATAAAATGTTACTTTTATGTTTAAAATATAATATTTAATAAACACGGAGTGTTTCAAATCTCTCGTTAATGATTTTTTGTATTATATCCCCTACTTTCTTCACGCTCACTTGCTCGTATAATTATAGGTTACAACGTAACTATTCATAAACAGAGGAAGTATTTTTGAGAATATTCATATTATTTTTCCTGCTACTGTTTCTTTGTTTAAAAAGATCTTCTTTCTTTCTTGAAACAGAAACACTCTTCAGAAGGAAGAATTCATAGTCATACTACTGCTTTAGTATAGAAAGTTGCAATGATTGAGAAAGGCATACGGGCAGTAAGGAGGATGTAAACTCCATTGCAAATGTACATCTTGATACGTCTCTGACATTTGTTATAGAATGAAATAAAGGATTATTTTTGAAATGGTTTATTTAATTTTCGAGACATTTATTCATGATTTGTTTTATTTATTAAAAATATAAACATTATACTGAAGCAGTATTTAAATCAAATGTTGCTTGTTTTTGTTATTTATTAATGACCCTGAATCTATTATTGTTTAAAATATGTTTCATGGAAAACAATGCATTATTCATTGTGCGGAGTGTATGTCACTGTTATTTATACAAACAGTCAATTTTAAATAATTGAAATAAATACTGTTATGCATAGGGCTATACTGATTTAGTGTTAACACTGAAACGAAATAAAATAAACAACAAAAAATATTTAAGTCAATTTTCTCTAACAAATAAGGAAATCAATAAAACCTTATTTTATTTTACACGTTGTTAACCGCACAACAAATTTAAATAAAGCTATTTCCTTAATAAAATAAAATAAACACATTGAATGATTAATTCGCATGAGTAGGCACAGAGATACTGGCAGTAATTTTCAGATAATCATTTTTTTTTAAATTTATTGATTTAAATTTTTTCTTGAACTCTTTCTTCACTTAAAATATGCAAGATTAAAATTTACTCAAATTTTATTTTGGATTGAAAATATAAAAAAAATTGACTTGCTTCTTGGATGTTACGCCGTGACATATTTTGGTTGTTAAATCCACCATTTCAGCTAATAATAATAAAAAAAACCTCATTGACTTATCATTGAAAATTTGAACTGAACTGCAAATTTTCAGGTTTCTGAAAGATTACAAAAATATGTACTTTTTAAAAAATAAAATAAAAACTCTTTGATGTTTTCAAATGATAATCATATGTTTAATTTTAGCAATCTCTTGTTTAATCACTCATGGTAATAAAGGTGATTCATTTTAACAGTGAAAATGTTACTTTGAAAGGTTCCAATGGTAATAATAGGTATTCAATAAGGTCGGATTTAACTATCATATGGAATACTGTAGAATAGATGAATATTTATTCTAGCCTTACAAGCTATTCAAGTTTATTGTTGAAATTAATTTTAAAAAAATAATATCTATACGTAAAGAAAAAAAATGTTATTTAGCTACCACTTCTTAACTGTTATTCTTATTCAATATTTTCAATAGATATCAGTCCCAAGTTAATTCTCAATATTTTAGTAAACTTCGTATATTGAAGAAAAGGTAGGGTTGATCAGGTCGGCAGGGGTGGCGTGTGGTCCTGGGACGGGTAAATATTTATTCTGCGCCTAATGAGAAGGCAGCCAACATTGGTTTTTTTCCTATAACTACGGAACAAAGGTAATTTAGAAACAAACGATACTTGGCCACGACAGCTTTGGTGCGGTGCTTTTGTAGCTCCACGAGCCAGCACTGTAATGTTATTGTATTGTATGTGTTTATGTTGTAAAATGACCGATTTTAATAATCCATTAATTTGAAGCTTTGAGTAAACATGGTGAACACTTGATTGCTATTATTCTGTTTGTGGAGCTGGAGTACCTTAGCGTCTTGAATTTGAAAAGTCTAATCAGCATTAGCTGTCAGCTTGCAGTCTACGGTGCATCAAATGCAGCGCCTTTTCGATTTATTTTACTATAATTCATCTACTTTAGCACGCAGATTAAGTATCTTAATAAAACCTTTTACTATAATATTAAACTTATACTATGTATCATTTGCAATTATTACACATATTATAGAAAGTTTTTTTGTGAAAATAATATTTTTTGGCATGCGGTTAGCTGCAAGAAAAAAAAATTGTTTAAGTGATTGGGAAGTTAAAACTAAAATATTATAATTTTGTTATTATATTATACATTTAATTTATATTACTTTATCTAATAAAATATGCGAATCGTATTTTAAGTTTGCTTTAGTTTGAACAAAAAAATATATAATGATATTTAAAGTACAAATTGTATCACCAATGTGAGCTTATTCTTTGCTGTTGTCTAATAAAATCTTTTGATTTTTAAAAAGCTGTTTTTTAAAAAAAACGAAATGAAATATATTAGTTAGTTCATCATATTAAACAAACTCAAAGTTTTATTTGAAATCATTGATAATTACTGTGTATGAAAAAGGCTACATTAATCAAAACCAAAAGCGAAGCGTTCAAAAAACATCCCTCTACTCTATAATTTGTCTCACTCCCGCTCTGTAAAAACTCACACGGAACCTCCTATCTAGCCAAACCCACAACATTAAGGGTGGATATGTTGAAAGTTTTGGTATTAATACAATAATTGTACCCTATATTTATAGTTTGTTGGTTATTTCAATGATTTACAATATAACAACAATAACAATTTTAAAAAAATCTGCACAAATTGGTTGGAGATTCAGCTTTAAACACAATTAAATATAACTCGAAGATCATAAATTATATCACTTTAAATAAATAAAACAAGAGCAACCATTTATTAAAAAATATTTAATACTACATAAAGTTCAAATAACCATTTTTTAAATATTGAAAATTGTAAATAAATAATTATTGTAGTCGTATATTTAGTATGTGTCTCATAACAATTGTTCTCCCCGTTCTGTTGCTTGTGCATGGCTGCCATTCTGTACCCTGAGCGTGTGTAAAGGTTCGGTAAAGGAGTAGTGTATTTGGAATGATTGAGGAGCTCCTGCTATTGTATCTGTAGCTTGCTGCAGAAGGAGTATCAGATCTAAACGCCAGAGCTTTGTAAGAAAAGGATTTTATAATAATGCTATCGGGCAGCAGCAGTACGCAGATTTTTCCTTCTAATATAAAACTGCGGTGTAGAAGGACTCGGGGACCCACTACACTATTTTCACCTTGGAAAACTATGAACACTGGCTCAGCATGAGTATATGCTCAGTGAAATGGTCGCCAACCTCCTCTGAGGAGAGACACTTGATGATGAAGAAGGCGAGATATAAATTTTAATATTTTTGTTTCTTGACTAGAGTGTAAAAATAACAGTAATATTAAGTGATGTATATTGAAATCTCAATACCATCTTTAGCGTCAAAGCCGAGGAGGATCCTAGTCTTTTCCAAGGATATGCGCCAGCAATTCCTGTCTCCTCCTCCACTGCAATCTTCAGTCATACCGACCAGTCGCATCGTCATCAGCCCACACGCACTCTGACATGCCTTAGGGTTGCAACCCCTTCCTTGTCGGGACTTGAACGTCCATGGGGTGTGAATGACTCACCTAGTGCAGTTCGTCAATTTCTAATTGCCTCTAATCTAATTTCTAATTCGTAATGCCTCAAATATATATATATATATATATATATATATATATGATAGCACAAAAAAAAAAAACAAAGAATGTTTTTAGATTTTCTTTTCTTTAAATAACCACCCTTCCATTGGCGGGGTCGATCGTATCTGGAGTAAGATTATGATTGTAATTTCCTATTGTACACCCTCTCTCCACTGTTGATCCATAAATAATGGCGTACCTTAATTTTTAGTAAACACGATTTCCCCCCGTAAAGAAAGACGGGAAAACGGATTGAGAAGGGCTTTCCCTTCCGTTTCCCTAATTTTGAATTACGACCCGACAATATCCGAGATTTCCGAACACAGAAACAATGAGTGTTTTTGGATCGTTTTTCTTATGGTAGATTGCATCCTTTTCCCCTCTCATAATTTGAAAAGTATACTTCAATATTGATTATGAAAAATTGTATGCTTAAAGCGATGGGTACATTTATGTTTAACTCTTTCAGGGAGTCTATTAAATAAATAATTTGAGTATAGTAACAATTTGTTTATTAACACCGAGCAAGACGTATAATAACATATAAAATATATATAAGTCAAATATCTTCTCTTTTTCTATGCGACTTTATTGTATTTAAAAAAAATATGTTCAATATGTACATACTTACATGTGTTGTATATAATAATGTTCATATGACTAGAAGATGTGACAAGCAATAAACAAAAAAATGTTTTGATCTCATGTGTAATTTGAAATTACTTAAAATATTAGCAAAAAAATACTTCTCATTGGAGTCATTTGTAGGCTTTTGGTTTATATAATATATGATGTTTCAAGTATACAGAAAAATAATGTGAGAAAAAAAAAATCAACTCTAGACACACTATTTATGGATAAAAATGTTTTTTTCTATTACCTCGTCCCTTTGTAATGCCTGAAAATATCGTTTCGTGTAGTGCGTTGCTAGGTGGGTAGTTCTGAAAGGCCGCGTGTTTCGAGGCTTTCAGGGAGGTTTATTTCCGGTCCAACCCCCTCCACTACAAACAACAAAATCCATCAGCTAGTTCCTTACACCGAGTCCGTTGTTTTCCATACATATTTATTTTGTGTTGGGGAAATCGGGGTGACTCGGAGTTTGGAGTGAAAGGTAAATATTTTTTCACTGTTTTGTTAAATATTTCGTGATATTTTAGCCGAGCAAACGGAAATAAACAGATTTAATTGCTGCGTATATGTATATTGAGTTTTATGTAATTACACAGGGTGTTTAATAATCTAGAGTGGTGGATTTTGGCTCAGTGGCCAGCACACCTGGATACATAGAATTTTTTTTCAATTCTATTTTATAATTTATGCTGTCGCTGAAAAAGAAATCCCTTTGACATGCAGACATAAAAAAAAAACAGCACATTTTTAACTGAACTTCTAGGATACTGATATACTTTTAATCAAAACGTGTATAATAAACTAATTCAAATGTTTGCATCAAACATATTTCACGTATAAGGGCTGTAAATCACGGAGAGGTTGTATGTGCGGAAAGAATTAGTATAAGCTTTTGTAGCTCTTTACCTATCAGCGATCGAGAATCCCAACAACAATTACGTTAACGAGATGGACGAGCATTGGTGTGTACCTGAAATTAATTGCTAATTTATGGAGTGAATAATCTACTACACCTTGTTAATTTATGGTTTTAATTTTGTGAATTTTAAAACATTAATTTAAGGACCAAGTCTACGAAACTTTGCAATCGTTTTTATAACTAAACGAATTAAAATCTTGCATGATTAATCTATTAAAAATAGCAAGGTTTTATTTGAGAATATGAATTCATCAAAGAATCACTTATATGAATTAAAATTTTATTTGTATACGCTATGTTATTTTTTATTAAATCAATATTTTAGCTGCAGAAACAAACATTGATCATTCGGAGAAAAAAACACTAAAACTTGTTTTTGAAAAACATCTTAATGAAAATTTGAAAAAAAAATTAAAAAACTTGGTACAATACACATGTTATTTTTATAATTAATTTGTTTCTTAATTGAATGTTAGTATATATTTTTTAACGCCTCTTAAAATTGATGTTTAATTAATATAACTAATCTACACTATTACAATGCAGATTAGCTTTAAATGTACACGTGAGTAAAGTAAATTAGCAAAATATATTGCTTGGTGTACTGGAAAAGTTAAATGATTTTTTGATTAAAAATAAGGAAATTTAATTTGTAGTCGCTAAAAATAAATCACTTGTTAATGTATTTTTTTCAATCCCTACCATTAAAACCAATTAATTCCTTCATTGCGGACTTTTGATGATAATTTATCTACGAGTAGCACATGAATGGCTGAGAAAATAAAGTTAATCCAGTGGTGGCGAAGATAATATGTAAAGTAAGGTTTATCTATTAGTGGCAATGGGCAATTAAAAATTAGGTTTTATCTGAAAAAAATGGTATTGTTATTAAGTTCAGAGGTGAAAACATGATTTTTATAATTATGTTTTATATTTAGGTGGTGTGTAAAATAAGGTTCATTCAGTGATGGTGGTGATTCTATTGATGTCGAATTTTGATATTAGCATCTAATCAAGTGAGCTTAAGGGCGACTCAATCACAGATAATGATCTTTGTTCTGCACCAGTGGCTCTCAAACTCTTTTGGCTCACGGACCCCTTTTCATTGTCAAAACTTGCCCATGGACCCTGGGTGAAAAACTACATAAATTCATATTATAGACTGGTTGGTGCAAGTATCGACTCTATTGCGTTCCTGTATTAACCTACCTGACTCACCGCGATGCCTGTTGTTACTTGTATTTTATGCACCTGTCCATATTTATATTTTACATAGGACTTAAAAATCGCTAATAATGTATTCATTGTTATTTATTTTAACTTCCATATTAATAAAAATGGGACCCCCAAATCGATTTTAATTTTCTAAGGACTCCCTGAATGATCCCAGGGACCACATTGAGAAGCACTGTTCTACACTTTTGTGCCTAGTTTTATAAGTACGGCTCTAATTTTACAAATCCAACGTATATTTGTAGATGCCGCAGCAAGTTAGAACTGTGGATCTATATAGTAGTGGATCATAAGAGGCTGCTATCCCGACCAATAATTCATTAAATGATTTCAATTAATCTCGAAGGGCTACCGTCTATAATTTGAAATGCCCGATATCCGTACACGTTCCGGTTAAACGAAGAGCCTTTCACACGTGGTCAGGCTCAGCGCACGGCACAGGTAAGTGGGTTCTGATCGTCATAAACAACCTGACAGAGCGGTAATTACCTCGAGACACCTGTGAGGAGAGGGGGCCTTGATTGATGACCAACTCTGAAGACTACGACTCGTCTCCGGTGAGTCACTCATGCGGGAGTACCTGCAGCATGGACACGTGTACTTCATCGTTGAAGATTCATCGAAGTTATTTTAATAATATTAATATTATTATTATAATAACATATTTTTTCACAAGCACAATAATCCATACCAAAATAAAGCTTTGGAGAAATCTATTGAAGAAAAAAAACCGCAGGTTGAAAAATATCGATTTATATCATCTAATCTAACCTCAACAGTTTAATAATCAAAACAATATTTAAATTATCTATTTATACATGAAACGATTTTTTCTTTCCTAAATTGATGACTCTAATAAAATTATAATTTCATCATTACATTATTTGTAGATTTTCATTATTGTAGTTCACTACTACTGCATTGTGATAAATATAGATAATAATGAAATCTAGATTACAAGTATTGTATTAAGCAGTAAACAGTATGGTTATTAATAATTTATATTTGATCGAATCAAATATACATTATTAAGCACCGTGAATAATAATTTTAAGAATATAAATATTTCGACGAATTGCATTTCATACTAAATTGTGACTTGTTAGTTTTTATGAGTATCTCGTGAGATTCAAAAGCACTTGGGCAAAAATAAATCCTAAATTAACGAAAAGACTAATTCGAGTAAAAAAACAAATCAGTTTATCGGTGGCTATATTTGTAGATCACTCGTGAAAATCATTACAACGGAACATTTATAGTACATTAAAAAAAATTATGTAGCAATAGTATGTGTGTTTTGGATTGATTTAACAAATTTATAAAATATATATTATTTGCTTAGTTACATTAGAAGTTTTCAACAAAAATGTCTTTGGTATAGGACGTTAGCATAATTAGTTTAAAATTTGTATTTTGATTTGGATAAAGTTTGCCATTTTGTATTTTTAACCGTTTGCTCACTTGCCTGTCTCTACTGCTTTTGAAATTTGCAGAGTGGGGCGGGCAATGAGCTCTTAATTGATTCGAATGTCTCCTTCTCCCCATATGATGTATTTTTAATAGCATCATCATCTTCGGTGCAATAACTCGTGGTTGGACTGACCTTATCCAACAAAAAGCGCCGGTGGTCCAACGATGTTATCACCAAAATCCGGTAGTCTTCCGTGACGCCGTCTCATCTTCGGTCCACCCTCTCTTAGATGCGTCTTTAGAACCACCGTGCCAATGCAAACTGTGATTAATCAATGGCGTACTCTTATTTTTAGTATTAAAAAAAATCGTTTTGCTCTAAGCTGCCTACACGTGTAAATAGCGTCGTTTTCGCGTTGTTTACTAAAGAAGCTATTAGTCATTTACTGTTAGTTTGTGTTGTCATAAAAAATCATAGATCTCAGCATTGTAGCGTCTCCTTCAAATGTAGCTGTCTTTTATAGGCCCAAACAAAGCTATGGACATGGAATTTCACAAGTAAAAGCATTCACGCTTGACATTGTAAAAAAAAAAAAAATACAAGCAAGCAAACAATAGTTTGTAGTAATAAAAAATATGCTGTTGTTGCTACCATGGCGTTAATTTTTAGTGTAGTTATGAATTTTTGCTCAAAGTATTTTACATAACCTCAAAGAATATTCGTGTTATGAGATGTTACAAAAATAAAACGGTACATTATGTAAGTCCTTTGCATTAGCGCCATTGTGCCCAACGCTTGCACAACGGCCTTATCGTTAAAGAGCGAGTCGCGTGGTTAGGAAAGGATCTCAGGTTCTGATCGTACGGGCTAATTCGTGTTAATATTACCAACGATCTTTCATTCGGCTTTCGCAATCTCTTTATTATTACAACAACAACAAAAAAAAACTACAGCGTTGTATAAAGGACTACTCAACATACAAAAATATTCAAAGTTTATATTTATTTCAAATTCGTCATATATTTGGGCATTATACTGTGCGTAATCTCACTAATATATTTAACTGATTTTCTGATTTTCATTACTTAATTATGCTTCTGTAATTTCAATTAAATAAACAAATTAGCACTTACAAGCAGGTAACATTAATTCGAAAAATTTGTTAAGAAGAAATCGCGTAGGCAATTAAATTATTATAGACAAATATATTAAAATACCTTTTAAATTCAATGAGTAATTTATTTTAGAGTGCCAAAGGGTTAATTTATATTTAACGATTGGTGGTTGTTAATTTGCAATAATATATCAGTTTAACTACAACCTTAAAAAAATCGGAAAAGCTTTATATGAATCCGATAATAGTATTAGATGTGCAATGTAAATTGCTTCGTTACCTGTCGATAGTAAAGGATGGGATAAATTTTTATTGCAAATGAGATTTGTTGCATACGAGATGTTTAAGTATTAAATTTACGGCATACGTCTGTTCCGATTTTATTCTTATTCAATTGAATTTTATTGCTGCTAATTAAAATGTTAATCTAAAAGCAAAGAATGCTTATATTAGTGCCCAATGGGTCATTCTCATCCCAAAATTTCAATATTAAATATCTTTGACGATACTGAGCAATTTATTATATATAATATATAAGCGGAAGTTTTTGAACCAAATTAAAGCCTCCCTTGAAGAGTTGTTTGACATCGACGGAAACTGGAGAATATTTTTTCCTACTTTTACGTAATATCTCATGAAGTTTGGTTTGGTTTTATCTAAATATATCGTAAGCATTTTAAAAGTAACACATGTTGCGATATGCAAGTTTGATTTTTTAGATAGCTTGTAAAATAATATATTGGTTTTTTGTTGCAGTTAAAGGAAGCCGTTACTCTGACGAGGTATTATATATTATCACTGTTTCTAACCACAGGAAGTTATTACATCATGTATAATTATAAAATCACTGTTAAAGTCCCAAAATGTTCAAGATTCAATGGATGTTAAAAGTAACGACTATTTAAAAAAATATCATTTCTTGCCATAGTTTCATTCCCTGCCATCATTATGTGAAAACCCTCCCAAAACAAACAGCACGCTACGTTTGAGTGACATGTCATAAGCCGTACTCGCATTCGTGATGCATGCTATCCTCTTCGCATATGTAAACGTACTTTTGTGTAAATAAACACATGAAAATAATCATACTGTTCATTTGTGAAAAATTATGAAGTCCCCCTCTCTTTTGCTTCACCGGTTACTCGAGTTGAACGTTAAATTTTTTTTTTTTCGTAAATTGTCAAACCGAAACTTTCAACGATCTTAACTGAGATTTTTCAATTATTTCGAGTGTTTCTTATATAAAAACGATTAGAGCATACCCAAACATAAATAATCAAATATTTATACATATATCTTCTTCTTCTGAACATATCCCTATCCTGGGCCAGTCTCACCAATTTGGCCGCACTTCTCACAACTCCGCATCCACGTGAGCTTCTTCTTTCCCATGCCCATTTTCTTTCAATTTTCCCATAAACAACCAGCTGGAGGATGCTATATTTATTGTTGCAAAAAATGTGGCAAAAATAGGAGATCTTCCGCTTCCTTACCAACGTCATTTGCGAATTCTTCGCAAGACTATTTCATTCATGGTGTCTTAAGGGGCTAAGTCCCATACTCGAGTTTTTTTGATAATTTTATGGTCCGTTTTGCGAAAAATCGACTGCACCAATCAAAAAAATTTAAATGCAAAAAGTTTGATACATCCCTTCTTCGGAAAATAATATATATATTTTTATTTCTTATAAATTTACTATTAATATGATAAATATGAGTTTTTCCGATTGAAGTGTAGGAATTTGGAGATTCGTCATGTCCCTGTTCCAAGAGTCCTAAATATTTAAAAGTTTTTTTTTAATTGGAATTAAAAGATTAAATATAATCCCTGTGCAATATATTATTTAAAAAGTTAAAAAAATAAAAAATTTAACAAACATTGGTTTTGAAAAGTCGTCATTTTATCAAATTTTTTAACATTTTCAAGATTTTATTTTACCCTGAAAATGGACGTTAATTAAATAATAAAAAATAGATAAATATAATTCATAGTTTTTTCAATACTCTGTAAAAAAATCAACTTTCAACATAGAAAAATAAAGTGACAAATAAATAATTTAAATGACACAATTTCGCCAGGTAAAACGGTCGTCTTTTTTTTGGCAGACGGGGGATGGACACAGAGCAGGAATGACGTCTATTCGTTTCTCGCTGTTTAAAAACCGTTTTTGGCTGATTTAACGCTGTACAAGGCTTGATATTTACTAAAAAAGATATTTAAGCTCACCTTGTCACTATTTAAACATTAATTGTATTATTATTTAAAACCTATACAGCCTCAATTCTTTGCATAGAAGCTGTCTTGACTGTCCAAGCTTCGACTCCATAAAGGAGAAGTGATACGACTTACTATCCAGTACTGAGTAAGCAAATCGATACAAATCTTAACAGAATGAGAATATTCGTCGATGTCGACTAGCTGTGTAGTACCTGGTTAACAGTCGTTATGGTTTGCCCTGCGTGAATAGCTCTGTACTCTTTCCTCGAGAATCGACCCGCGAGAGGAGAGCTCGCTCAGTGGGTAGAGGGTCCGGTCCGCTCTCCGTGGGTTCTCGCTCGGTTCAGGCCGGCGCGGTGTCAGTTCGGTTCCTCTCTGGGCGCTTTGCGATATTTAACGTTAATCATTTTTTAATAGCGACCGAGTGTAAAGAATGCCGCCCCCTCTCCCTTCTCCCCTCGCGTCCCCCGCCCCGCAGCGCGGCAGACAGGATGGCCACGCCTTCCCTGGGGTGACCACGATGTGGTTACACCTATAAATTAAATTAAACAATATCACAAAACTTCATTTTATTATAATTTTAAAGAAGTAATGCGTATGTAAATATTCTTGGCTATGCTTTATATAACTACTTTATGTATACAAATACAAAAAAAAAATTAAGGTATGTTAAGCGCTCCACACACGTATCAACAAATTGCCGTACCGTTCAACAAATTGAACAATGGTGTAACCATTACTAGATTTCGCCGATATTCACTGGTATATGGCTACACCCTTGTGCAATTCGTTGCTACGTGTGTAGAGCGCTATAACAAGCACTTCAAAGCAAAAAGGTGCAATCGCATCTTTACGCCGATTTGTACATCCCCAGAATTTGCTTTACTGTATACAAAGATGTCAAAAAACCCTTAAAAAAAAAAAATTTTTACGTTTTTTTTTTCTTTTGATATTGAATATATATTTTAAGAGTGATTAAATTAAACTTTAAATATAAAAGCAAACCATGGAAAAAAAATCAAGGTGTGTCTTCCCATGCGGTCTTTTATGAATTTATTTCCACGGGCGTGTGATTCTCTGAGTTTGGACGCATTTGGAGCTTGTAAATAATAAAATGATGGCTCGTCCCGCGGTGGTCGCAAAGCATGGTGTTCTCAGTTCTCGGTGAGAGCGGGCCTTGCTGATGCCGCCTTGTAGATAGGCCCGGCTTATCCGCGGCGTGTTTAATCACATCTCCGCCACTTACTCCGCTTATACACCAGCGCTAGTCACAGACTATTACCAAAATACTCGACCGTCGCACCAGCTCCGGACTCGCTTTAGACTAGCAGACAATAGAAAAAGAGGCTTCGGCACAGAATCGGGCAAAGCATTAAAAAATAGTTTCAGGAATTTGCATATCGGGGTCTATACGCGAGCTTCGGTCTTGCACATTGCATTTAATATTAATTCCATGTAAAAAAATAAATTTTATATGCCAACATTTTGTAAAAGTATTATTGGTAAAAAACGCGTTTTTTTAAGCACTGCGATTAATGAAAATATAAACAAGCAGTTTCAAAGTTTCTCATGGTTCATTCAATAAACTTGTTTAGGTTGAAAATCTAAGGCCCTAAAGTTTCTTCGGGTGAGGATGTCTGCCGCTCTGTCTGGAAGGCATACCTGAAAGCCTGGTGCCAAAGAAACAAAAGATTCGACAAGCCAATGGGTTTTGGGCAATCGATTTTTTTGTTAAAAGAATAGAGTCATTGTTCTTTTTCACTCTGTTATGATTGATTTTGTAACACGGGCTGTATTCCAGCGCTTACAATACAAATGAAAAAATTAGCTTTTGAATATAAACACGTCATTTGGTTATTTCATAAATAAATGATTTGCTTTTTATAATTATTTATTTACATTTAATTATAATAGTATCTAGCTTTTTATATTCAATAATTTAAATTTACTGAGGATCGGAGACTTATTAAAGGCGAAGTCCTATTTCTTATTATATGTATTAAAAAAAGCTCTTTTTGACTAATACGCCAATATAGCCGACTCAGCGAGTCACTCTTGTTGCGATTCACTCAATTCGCCTTATACATAACAGGGAGATGTAAAATTTATCCTTTCTTGTTCCGAATGCTTCTGTACCACCATCGTTTCATAAATGCGAGAAACACCGACAACTTCAAATTACAATCACTTAAGTAATATTTCACGAACAAACTACCAATACAAAGTAACAGCCAGGTAGGGTGAGATTAAACGCTTCTTTTATCGAATCAAATTAATTATTTTATCTTCAAATTCAACCTGTAATTAAAATTAACCGGCGGCTCGAGATGATGATAGGAAAGATTAAAATTATTCTCTCACGCATCAAAATCAAAAATAATACCTCGATTAGTAACAAACAAGTTTGCCAATATCTCAAACAATTAATATATTCCACTTTTTATGACCGATTTCCTCACGGTACAATTATTGCAGCCAACTTCGTAGTCTTCTTTAGGCTAATTTCCGGTGCCTTTAGCTTTAATGACCAGCTATTCGAATATTGATTGAACTTCTATCACCAATATCGATCTCCTAGTTAACACTCTAACATACTGTTAGACACCCGTATCATTTGTAGTTCTGGTACTCTTAATCACATCGCGTCCAGTGGTTTGCACGCTTGCTTGCCGATCGTGGTTCAATTCTGGATCCACCCATAAACCATAACTTACAAACTGTAAAAAAATACTCATAGAACAGGACTTCCGGGAGCAAAAAAATCCATATTTATTTGAGCAGTTTTCATTGTTTTGAGAGAAGTAAAGTTTCACGAGTGTTTTTTTTCATTAAGCCTATTTCATTCATCTATGATATTTATGACTGCTCAAGATTGAAAACAGTTTTTGACATTTGCCGTCAAAAACATGTGACTTCAATAGATAATTTGTTTTTTTCCGTAGTAACGTGTTGAAAAGTACATACGAGTATAGCACATCATAAAATAAACGAATGTGTGTGTACAAAGTACTTATATAAAATATAAATATGTACAGCAAATCTATTGGATATTAAATATTCGTGTGCAAATGCAAAATTAATTAATGAAATTATTAAGTTTTGATTTTAAGACATAAACCATATAGACGTGAGTTAAAGAAGATTAGCGTGCAAAATTTAATGATAATTATGGTGTCCCTACTTGTATCACAACCAGTATGAGTTTTAATCAATAAAGTAGCTATCTCTTTAATCACGATTTGATTTATAATATATAACTCAACCGGATATGATCTGTTTTTTTTTATCTCAGGTGTGACTTTGAACGAACATGTCCGTTTAATAACTATGTATATATCATTTAATCAAAACGAATAACCGCTACTTGTAGATAGTTAATTAAATATTACTTCTATCAAGAGGAAGTGAAGACTTATACACGTGACAAATCAATGTCATTGATTTTATAACATAAAACTGAACATTTATTGTATATTAATATAAAATATTTTTTTTGACAATGTTTGGATAAATAATTTGAAAATTTTAATAAATATATTTTACATCAATACAATGCAGTTATAATAATGAAATAATATATTCATCTAGATAAGTTGAATGTTTTTAATATCTATCACCAATATTAATGTTTAATACATTTACTTGTGATACAAACAGAACCAAATGAAGAATACGTGATAATATAAGTAAAGTATTACTTCTTTCCTTTACAAGCTGCTAGTTGTATCTGTTTATAAAATATCACAATAGATACGTCATAATATCCACCCTTAACATTTCCTCCCTGACATTCGCGCACGACATCCCTTGGATTATGTCATCTAACGGTATATATTTCTCATATCACTTTTGTAACGGAAATAATTTTTCAACTCTACGTGACGTTCCTAAGTGATATGTTTCAAAACGAAAACAACTTACTTCGAATTTAAACATATTTTAGTAATAATATTTAGACGATAAGAATTCTATAAAATTAAATCCCGGCGTATAAAGAAAAAATATATTTTGATAAACAGAGAAGTTAGCAAGACAATAAATACGCTTACAAATAAAATAATTGCTATCTCTCAGCCTTTTCTTTATTCTTAATTGTTCTTTAAGGATGGAGTGCTACAAACTTAATATATACTATATAGATTTTGCGTGTAAAATAAATCTAAATTACCTTTAGGTTTAAAAAAAATATTGTAACTCACCGACTCTTATAAATACGAAATTAGATACTTCGTAGTTTTAAGCACAATTTTATTTAAAAAAAAATGGATTAATATTTAAATAGCACTATTTATTTTAAAAAATTGTTTTTTTGTGACAACAGGGGGCTGTGTTTATATGCTTGAAGGGGTTGGTTTGGCCCATGGGCGTGCCCAGGGTTGTCGGGACACACTAAAGGTGTTAAAACCTAAAACGATTCAGTAACTAACCCTGCCGCGGCATTCAACTAAGGTGACCGCCTCTGTCTAAACGGTCGTTAGGGAGGTATGTATTAAAATAAAACTACTTAATATTCCAATACACAAGGGTTGGTCATGACAGCAACAAAAATATTTATTTATTTTCAAAATATTTATCTGCAATAGATAAATCGGTTACCTACTTGCATAAAATAATCAAATATTTTCATTCAAATCATTTTTGGTTAGTGATTTATTAATAAGCTGTAAATCAATATATGCGGTGTGTGCATTATTTTTTTCGGATTTTTCTTAAAAATCGCATCAGGCTATACTTTAACATTTCATTGTGAAGCGTCATTATTGCGCTTTTGTTTTCAGTATATGTCATATCGCTGAAGTGTATACAACATTTTTTTTTGAGCTCTCAACATGTCAACTTTTGTAACAATAAAACGCAATTCGCGGGAAGCTTCACTTTGCAAAATGTTGCTAAATCGGTTAAAACGTATTTGGAAAACAGCGGATGGGAAGTTCTGCCTCACCCGCCTTATAGCCCAGACCTTGCCCCTTCCGACTGCCACTTATTTCAATCGATGCAGAATGATATTTCTGGAATACGCTTCACTTCTGAACAGGGTATCAAAAAATTGGCTTGATTCTTTCTTGGCTTCAAAAGACGAACAGTTCTTTTGGGATGGAATCATAATTTGCCCGAAAGATGGGAAAAAGTAGTGGCTAGCGAAGGACAATACTTTGAATAGAATATATTGTACCAATTTTTTTATAATAAAGCTTCAAGCACACACCGCATAGTTGTTATAAAATGTATTTTAAAATTATGTTTTTAAAGTTTTAAATACAGGTAGCCGCTGACTGCCCTCCGTTGGGGGTGCACCTGCCGCCCTCTCCCCTCCCCCGGACTTCCGTTATCCGCGCGGCCATGGCCGTTATCCTCCACCTAAATTTCGTTAATCGTCCCTCATTATACAAGAACAACCCCTCCGGCGCACTACCCCGTTATCTAGGCGGATCGCGCCCCGGCCCGATGGCCGCTCGTCCATTCGTTAAGAACACGTGTGCTTCAGCGTCTAACGCTCATAAATTAGTTAAAATAATATGACATTGTTAAATGTACATCGCT
This sequence comes from Atopsyche davidsoni, assembly GCA_022113835.1. NCBI lineage: Eukaryota > Metazoa > Arthropoda > Insecta > Trichoptera > Hydrobiosidae > Atopsyche > Atopsyche davidsoni. The sequence goes on along the minus strand of JAILWY010000009.1, from coordinate 15,708,014 downwards.
TCAACGATTTTCTAACAAGATTATGTCGCGGTTTTAAAAGTAAGCACACACAACCTACGACCGAACAGCGACTTACCAATAGCGCGTTTAAGTTACCGATAAACAAAGCTTCCGAAATAAAATGACGCTATTTGGGAATAACAAATCGGTTGTCAGTTGTGTCGTAGCGTGTGTAGGTAACTTTAATCCACGAGATTATATCAATAAGACAGTACATTTGTATTTTTATAGCAAGTAATTTGTATACAAATTTAGCTTAGTTCGGCTGACAACATAATGACGCAAATTTTATATCAAACTTCGTATTTATAAAATCGTTATATTTTTGTGACATGTTAAATTATTTTAGTACTTGTTAACATATATATAAAAGTTCAGTTATCTTATAATATTATATGCACTTTAAATCAGAGTAGTATTCGTTGAATTTTTAATAAGTCTACGCTAAACAGACACTGTAAATTTAATCCTATCAGTTTTAAGGGTTGTTAGAACAGAAAAGATGCAGCCCGCAATATACAAATACAAAAGAAAAAAATATATTCTACTGTTTTTTTTTATTTACATAAACTATCTTTATTAAAATATGTTAAACTAAAAATGTGCATATTTGTTTTATTTAGCTAATATCATTTGTTTCAAATTACAAACGTGTTCAACCCGACAATCAATATTGTTCATTTCATACAAGCTACCGAAAGCGTGCGATTGCACAACGTTGAGATGTAATGGACGGCGTGTCGTAATATGGAATTGATATTAATGGTCGAAGTTGTCAAATAAATTCGATATGCAATAAAAATAAAAGTTAATTATAACACATTCATAATAAACCAGCAATGAAAAAATGGTATAGTAATTTCGGTTTATTAGTTGTTAATGTATGGAATATTTACACAAGTATCTTTAGGATAGTTCAGATTTCTTAATATTTAATTAAATATATATGCTTGCAGGTTCTGGTTATTATTATCAATTATAGATTTCACTTTTCAAGCTTTCTTCATTTAATAAAAAAAAGCATGATTATTAATTTATTACAATGTTTTATGAGTGTAAAGCAAAGTGCTTATAATATTCAGTTTGGTTCGTTATCTAAATTTCAAACTGCGCTTAGATATTTACTAATTGAGGCCTGGACACAATGTGAAAAGAATGTGGCATAATGGGAGAATCCTTAAAGTGCAATGGGTTGCAAGAGAGTCTTGCAAAGAAAATGAACTCTTGACGATGGTAAAAAAGCGCGAGAGATCCTATTTTGGCCATAATATCAGAAATACTAAATACTGCAGCTGATTGTTCAAAGAAAAATACAAGAAAAAAGGGGCACTGAAAGGAGAAAATTAACGTGGATGTTGAATTTACGTCAGTGGCTAGAAGTTAGGGGTGGAGTTGAATTAATAAGACTGACTCAGTATATATATATATATATAATATAATATATGTTCTATGTTAGGGTCAGTCATTTTTAGTTTCTAACATTTTGACTTCTGCACAGTGGCCGTATTGTGAATTTATTAGTAATAATTAATGCAAAGTCCCTAACTTTACTTTATAATTTATGTAGGATCAAAATAAAAATAACGGATTTCATTATTTCATATTTCTCGTATTAGTTATATTTGCGAAAAGTTCTGAAGCTTTTAGTGAAAAACTACAAATAAAACGACCTAAGATTTCTTTTTGTCCATCCTGTATGTATAGCGCGGACATCAACCGCAGATTTCTACTTTATTACGGCGCAGTTCGGTCATTGCAGCTACACAGACTAAAGCTGCCTACACACGTCGCCACGTAACCGAACAGTAACAATAGTTTGTGTTGTGAAAATTAAAAAAAAATTAGAGAACGATATTGTCTAATTACTAATCGTTTATGACTTAGTGCGTAGGCTGCTTTGAGCTGCCTTAACACGTTGACTAAAAACTAACTACCAGTAACTTCTTCGGGTTGCTTATATTGATTATTGAATGAATATGGAACTATAGGTTAATTTCCGTTTGGTTGTCGGTTGTGTTGCAGCGTGTTTAGGCTGCATAAATGAGGCGATGCGCCGTCAAGGGGCCGGCTTCTCGTTACCGCAGAGGCGGTGGAACGTTCTGGAAGGAAAACTACGGTTCGGAATGTCAATTACTCAGATTAAATTATTTCAGCTCGGAACACTCCGCATTGTAAACTTTATATTATTGTGTCACAACTTAGGAAATGTCAATAAGTGCGGCGTTTGTTGGCATGCCGTAAATGTGTATTGTTTTTTTTGTGGCAATGTATAACGTGCCAAGCTTTCTGTGATGAAAGTATCGTAAAGTGTTTTCTGTTATAATTCAAAGATTATTTTTTAATCGTGCCGAGGAGTGAACTATTTCTTCATTGCGAAGATTTTTGAATTCTGCTCATCGCAATCTTGTCATCCATATTCATACAAAAATATCAGTTTATACCTTTTTCAGTATTATAGCGGGTTTATTATTTCTCACAAAAACGTTTGGTATTGAAGGAGGCTGTAAATATTGATATAGCTGTATACCCCAATCGGTTCACTTTGCCGAGGTCGTCTCCCATCGCAGGAGTATCATTTCTGAAAGCTCCCATTCATTGATTACGAGTCTCGGTGCGCTTCTTTGTTCTGGTGAATTTCGGTTTCGGTGTTGTAGAAAAGTGGAAGGCGACCGCATTTTATATTGTTCCCTGCTGGGATTTTGTTTCAGTTCTTGCTTTTTTGCGGTGAGGACTTCTCACGCTGTTCCACGGGAACTGGGTGGAAGGGTGTTGCACTGCGCACTTGCATTTAAGTTTGGACAAATAAGCCCGGTGCAGTCTCAGAATTTGAATTTTTAAACTAACTGTCTCAATTATAGCTGTATAATCATATTGAAATAATATTAATAACTTATTAGTTAAGTGTCGCGCTTGCTTGCCAACTGAGATTGTGTATATGAGTACAGGTGATGCAACACGTCTCAGATTTATCAATTCGAAATTTATATATATATATCATCTTCAGGTATTACAGGGAAGAAATACACTCCAAGAAAAACAGCCTCTTACTACTATAATTTTCTGTATATCTGGCTCATCAAATACAGTTTCTACACTGAATTCAATTATACACAAAAACTCAGGAAATTGCATTTAAATGCATCCTTTCTTTGCTTATCTGATTTCCACTTGCGTGTTACAAATTTCATAGAGTATTGAGATTTGATGTTTGACGATAAAAAAAAAATATGTGCGCATCAATGCAAATCTTCACTACAAATATCATAAATTTGAATTATAAATAAATGGTGTGAGAAAGTCGGTACACAATCAAATCGCCTTTCCCGTTCAAACCTCAGTTACATTTTTATCATCCCAGTAAACCGAAACATTTATTGACATTACCTTTTACGACCGAGTTCCCAACACAGGTGAGTTGACGCAACGGCTCGATGCTGGCCGCGGTGATTTCACATTTTTTACCTGACCACATTTGTGTACTCGAATCTGTGAATAAAGAAGACATGACCGACCAATGAATTTGGAGTTATTGAATTAGGAGTCGAACCAAATGTCGGTTTGGTAATAGACCGAAGCCGGGTTGACTACCGCCTGGCGGTGCATCTTGTGGAATTCTTTGATATTTTTATGGTCGCAGTACAAATAGGTTTTTATTGGTTTGGAAGTTAAATTTTGTGTTTTGATATTATCAAACTTATGATGTTAGATAAAAATATAAATTTATTGAAATACAAATGCGACTAATAACTGTTGTGAGTTTAATTGAGATTTACAAAACAGTTTCTTATTTTAAATAATTTGCAACATTTGCAAGGTTATCAAATCTTTCATAAAATTATTCTACCTACTTTTTATGTATTAAGATGCAAGGCTCATTGATTTTTTGAGTGCCTGATAGAATAAATATAATAAGCTCGCATATTATATTTATTCTATACATATTATAGAATGTCCTAGTAAAAAATAAATATTGCAAAAAATCGATTACAAAGACAAACTCCTCCTTGCTGATTTCGTATGGCATGCAAGCTTGACAAAGGCTTCAAGTTAAAGTATATAGAGTCTACCAAGTCTGATTACCGAAATAAAATGAAATTGCCTGAATTTGAAAATATTTCAGTAGCTTTGTTTTTCATAAGGAAAGTCAGATGTTCAACTTAAAAGAGGGCGTGGATCGCAATTGCTTCGTTTTCTCCTTCTCGTCTGCATATAAAACTGAACGTTGAGTAACAATAAAAACCGCAAACATGTAATTTAAATGATACGTAATCCTTATAATTAAATATATTGTGAGTCATTAGAAATTACCCTTCTGAAAATCGCACGCGATATTTCAAGTAGCAACGATTTTAAATCGTGTTATTTTTTCTGCCAATATGTAGACATATCCGATTTCAATATGCTCATAGGTACTTATTATACTTATCGTAGGTATACTTATAATCAAATTTAAAGGCGCTGAAAAAATGTACAGTTAATTATATAGATACAATCTAGAGGAGCTCTTCGTTTTTCAGTGGTCTGAAATTGGTAATTGCGATAATGATACAGACGCATGGTTGAGCAAATATAAGATGACCCTGTTTCAGAGAAAATCTTTGCTAATGAGATCACAATGAAGCTTAAAGATTTTATAAATTTTGCTTCAGTATTGAATTAGTGAAGGAGCTCAATTTTTCAAATGATTATTTTTAAATATTTTTAAAAAGCCTGCATTTTTCCCTATTCAGCTTCACACATGAAACGGCTTGAAAAGTTCAATATAAAGATTTTTAAGACACGGGTGGGTTTTATTTCGCAGTTCCACGGCTTTCGAGTCCCGGTGCTTGTAGCCAATTGAGCTACTGTGCCACTGCAACTGAGCGAAAATCGTCATAGTAATCGTTATTATTATTTAAAAAAAAAAAACTAAATTTATTACTCGTGCCTTGATTTTGCAGATTTTTGCATGATACGTTTTGCACTATTCTGCTTTATTTTAGCAAAGTTCTAAGAATCAGCATATTTTCTTTTGTTGATAGTATATGTTTATAGTTTTAAAAACAAATAAAGCTACATATTTTATAAAATATTTTTATCTCTTTTTTAAGCACTGCAGGTACGAATGGCACATTTAAAGTCCCATTACACAGAATGCATATATACTTAATACGAAAAAAAAAAAACTGTGATAGGCAAACATCATTTACCCGTGTTCACAATCACACGATGCATTACCGAGGGCACAAAGAAAACCAATTTATAAATGAATATTCAATTATTCATCTCGCCCGTTTAATATTTGTGTTTTTTGTTTCGGGGCCTCTTTTCCCGGTCCATTCACGGGCCGTGATTAAAAGCCACGGAGCGCGTAACCGCTCGTGATACGAAATAACAATCTAATCATTCCCAAACATATTAGATTAGTCGGCCTGTGTTTTCTTTCAAGTGCGGTGCGGCGGGCAAAAAAACGGACCGGCAAGTAAAAAAAAAAAACGGGACGGAAAAAACCACGGCCGGACCCGCGAGTAAAGCCGGCTACACACGGCGCGACGCGGCTGACAATCGATTTGCGATAGAATCCCTTCATTGTGTGCTGGAGCCCGCTACACGCGCGGCGACGCAACCGACAGCCGAATGGCAACTAGCTGTGTCTCAAGAGGACGCCATTGGCTTGTCGGTCGTGTCGCAGCGCGTGTTGGTGCTCAGCTCTGATGGAGTCGCCATTGTTGCTCCGCGAGCGGCGATAAAGATTGCAGATGGCGGATAGTCGCTGATTATGTGCTGAATTTATGCGCTTGTAGATCGCCGCGTGTAATGAATGCTCGCCGGGATATTAAATTGGATATTGTTGTTGAAATCATAATGTATAAGTGTTAAGGATTCTGGTTTATTGAATGCTTTGCATGGAGTACGATGGCATTGTCTATTACTGAGGGCATTCTTGATTCATAAATAAATTAATATGCTGCAGGTATATTACTAGATGTTATGTTTTGCATTTTTTTATTCAAATTCTAGCATATTTTGTACTCTTTATGCATATATAAAACAATGTTATTAAGTTGATAATTAATTTTGTATCATTATATAATAGAGGCATCGTATAAAATATTTGTAAGTTGTAATAATATTTAATTATATTTTATGAGGCACTGGAAGATTCGAGGCGCTTAAGTAATTGTCATTATTTATTTAGGGAGTTTTGATTGTATAGTTTTATACGAGTTTGTAGCATTTTGGAGTTTGAAATTTTTAATTTTTTGTGTATTATTAGTAAAATTTTAAAATGATAGTACAAAGCATTACAATGTATTTGTATAGTAGATTTTAACAAAGCGATGCTTTTTTGTGTTTAGTTCCAAGATGCATATCAATTCTGAGGTTATTTCGTTTTAAATAATATCGAAGACTCAAAATAATTTCCGAGGTACTTATCTGGGACCATTAATAAAGAATTCGACAAGAAAGCGCCGCTCGGGGGAGCGTCCCTAGCCGCGGGTGCGCCGGCGCGGGCGCGCTGCCTAATCTATTATAAAAGTGTAATAATAACCATTTACGAGAACAAGAAAGGTGCGAAGCGGCATCGCTTTACATCGGGCCATTAACGGAGACCAACACAACAAAAAACAACGCCGGATCCCCACCGGCCGGGCGGCCGCGCCGGCAGGGGCTCTCTTCAACTTATAAACGCAAGAAAGTTGGCGTACAGACGTTTTGCATAGATGTAAATCAAGAAGATAGGCTCTTTTACCTCTGTGTATTTTTTGGTTCAAATATGTAGAAGACACTATGATTTGCACTCAACCCACCGGAAGGTCATTTTGACCACTTTTCATCGGTACTATCGGCACACGACAGCGCCGTCCGAGCTGTATCAATACCGAAACTATAAAGGTGTCCAAACGGAGTATCGGGTATTTGTTAGTTCAGTAAAACCAAAAACTACCAGTAATCAAGTATTTTTTTTAAATTGTTGATTATAAGAATATAAAATGAAAAACTATTTAAAAAATATGATGTTATCCAAATAGTGACCGTTACGCTGCTGGCACTCTTCTAATCTGGAACGAAGATTGCTGATAACACGCTGACACATAACCCTCGATATTGCTGCTATTTCTGACATGATGTTTTGTTTCAATTCCGTTAGGTTTATTCTCATAAACCTTACTTTTAAGGTATCCCCATACGAAATAGTCAAGAGAGCTAAGGTCGGGGCTTCTGGGAGGCCAATTGATGTTACCTCTACGTGAAATGAATTTATTAGGGAATAATTCGTTAACAGCTTCAATTGATTGATTGGATGTATGGCAAGTGGTCTTGTTGGAACCACGTTCTTGAGTTGAAACCTTGAAACTCTTGCAACTCTGGGCCTAAAAATTTTCGCAGTATATCGCAATAACTGTCCCGATTGCAATAACCCGATACTCTTTTTGGACGACCTGTATAAAAAGCTCCCAGCGCTTCATGCGGCAATGAGACTTTGACACACAACATAACCAGTGACCACGCGTAATTCTATCCTGTGAATTACAAATAATATATCTCGAATACGTAATAATATTTTGCCAAACTTCTGATTTGGAACCACACCTGAATCCTGCAGCCAATATTTTTATTCATTCTTCTAAATCTAGACAATTTTATGCTGCCTTATTTGTGGAAAGGAAGAGTCAAGCAGTTTTGTTGCTGGACCTTCCTCTCTCCAAATAAATAATTATCATATAAAATATTACGTCGAGGAGTCAAACTGACTCCCGCTGGTAGTAATCGGTATACATGTAATGTCAGTACGTTTAGTGTTAACATAGGAAGAGAACTCCCGATAATGGAAAAAAAGCGTTACCCAACCTAACCTATCATAACCAAAAAAATCGTTTTCTATTCTTGCTTAGTTTTTGTCTTACTTATTTATTTTAAATTTTTGTTGAAATAATAAATGTTACTTTGTATATCTGATCTCTCAAAAACAATAAAAGTACATATACACCCATTGAACGTCCAACTTGTTTTTATAAGTATATTTTGAAAAATAAATTTAAAAAAAATCAAATTCATTATGATAATAATTTTATTCATAATAATCCCGTATATTATTATATGATTTTTATTGACTAATGTTTATAATAGTGGATTTGCTTTCATAAGGTTCTATACTTTGTTTGTTGAATGCAGCACATCTCGTTGGCTCAATACATCCGCGGATGTTTGTTCGAAGCGGAAAATTATATCGTGTGGCAACACTGCATTTAGCGCGCTTGAACGATAGGCAATATTTTTATATATATAATATTTATGAGGAACAGACGAGGGCATTGATAATGTGTAATTTTTATTAGCGTTGTCATAAATTGACAGCTCGTTGGACCACTAATTCTATGGTTATGGACCCTTTGCATGTATTGTACAATTAGCCTTTTTAAAAAAGCGTATATATGCGATTTAATTCATTTAATACACAGTGAAAAAAGTGATAGGTTCTTAAGTGATAGGTTTATAAATCTAATGATTTTTTAAACATTTTTTATTCTTACGTCTCATTTGAAGACATAATATTTAATCTCCCTGAATGGTTAAGAATTGTTGTGGCATATTTAATCATATTGTAAAAAAATGGTTTAAGGATTGCACTATTACATAATACTATTACTGATCAATGTTGTAGTAAAAAATATTTTGCAAACTGAACCACGCCTATCTGAATCTCACCACTCCGTGTTAAGAATTGAACTTTAAATAATTGTATCACTTTTAAAAATTCAGCATTTTTTACGAGCATCAAAATTTGCTTGCGATTTTCAAATCTTCAACCATATTGCATCGTATAGCTGTAATTCCGACCGAGAATTAAATAAATAGCAAAAAATCGGAGTGTCGGAGAGATGTTTAGAATCTGTAAAAAATATTAATAAAGGTAACTGAATTATGAGCCGGCTGGCTCGGGCGTGTATAAATAACATCTGTTCTATAAAATAAATACCCTTTTTCCAAATCTAATTAATACCTACGGCCAGTTCGTCTGTCCTAAATCTGGCGGCGGCCCAGAGCGCTCATAAAAAACGAATAAATTCCGAGGAACCTCCGGCATATGGCCGGCCCTGGGGATATCACACCTCTGGAAATATTTAAGGAATTAATGTCCGCTGACTGGCAACACACAAATACTCAAATAATAAATTACGCCCTGGTAATTAGTTCACCTGCTCACTGGAGATAACTTCGACTTCAGCTCCGCAAAGGAAACATAATGAATGCTTAATAATGCATTTATCTTCAAAGTGCTTGGACCCACCTTTGTAAATTTGTATTACTACACACACACACACACACTCGTATATATATATATATATATATATATATATACATATAAATAAATTAAATTTCAAGATTCCTTATTTTTCGTTTAATAAATTAACAACAATTCTTAGGGCTTTATAATACAGTATGTGACTATCCTTTGATCCCGCGCGCAGGTTGTGGGGCTTACAAGGTGTGGGTTACGCGGTCTAGAAAATACCGTCATGGATTTCTCTATATTCGTTATTAGGTTAAGTAAGGAAAAATCTGTGTAAAAACCCTTTTTTGCATGATTTGTATATATATATATATATATATATATATATATGTGTGTGTGTATATAACGCTGCATAATACTGATGCCATGTTTATTTTTTTTGGTTTAAATGTTTTTAAAAGACGTTAAAAATTTTTACGTCATCGTTTTTTATATTTTAAATTATGGGTAGTAACTATTTAATATGATCAATAATAAAATCACAACGTTCATTTCGAAAACACAAACCATATAAACACAACATGAAACTCGTGGTTATTGTAAATAATTGAATAATAAAATTATTACTCAGCAATAAATGAAAAACTCACCGTAGATATAATTTCGAATCAAATTGTGATTTTTTTTATAAACATTATCGGAACTGTATTTCATAAAAAAAAACTTGTTCTTCAAACAGATTGTCAGCTGTAATTTAAAATCCAGTTATTCTGTTTATCAGTATTCTTTTTACGCAACATCAAATATTTTTTAACAATATTAAAACGTCCGACAAACACAGATTTTTTCTGTGGACATCAATCGAAATAACTTCCTATCTATTATTTTCACTGCACAACTCAGCGTGAACGATTCCTTGCTTATATATAAATCGTATACTTAGTCTATTTTAAATTTCCAAAACAATTTATTTAATTTTTTAACATTAACATTTTATCGATTCCCTTGGGCATCGTATTTATAAAATAGTTTATTTATAAATTAATTATCGTTTTTATGTGTATCAAAAATATTTTTTTTGTACTATGATTATTGTAATATTCAACATCGATTCGTGATAATCGCAGTTTACTTTATTAGCATGGAAGCATATCTGAAAAATCAGTGATATTTTTGTGATCAATTTTTTAATTCTAAACAAGTAAGCTTACTAACCCGCTAGATTACGCCGCAATTATTAAAACCGATTATGTGTTATAATAGTAATTTTGAATAATAAAACGTCAGGTGGTTTTTCTCGTTCATAATGTGATCACTTTAAAATTATCGTCAGCTCACTTGTGTTGAAATTCCCTGGCAAGTAAGCGGGTAAGACTTTTTCCCCGGCGTATTATATACTTTTTTTCTGCCAAACCATAAATAATTCACAACCCATCCGACCGTTGCGCGGTTGGCTAAACACGGCCGCGTATCCATCAGTTGACAAAATGGCCTCTCATTGGTTTTTTGAAACCAGCAGCTACCGTGTAATCAGGAAAACTGTGAAATTATACACATTACATGCGTTTTAAGAACGCTGAAATACAAGGCTCTCTCCCCCTGTAGTATCTTCCACGTCAAAGGAACAATAGAGACAGATAATTAAGTGTACCGATGTCAGAACGGAAAAACATCGTAAGCGCTATTATTTAGTTGTATATTGCTATGTTGTTTATTTTTTAAAAACAAAAATATTTAATAAAAAAAACCAACTTATTACATTTTACGTTATGTCTTTTTATGGTAGGTATAAATAATTAGAAGACAATAAAGTCAAGATTAAATAATTTACTTAAACACGATTTCAATTGAATAACACAGATAACTCATGAGTTTGTATGTACTTATAATTAAAAATTGTATCTTTTATTTTTACGTACAGTGATGTGTAAATTTACCGTGGACATAATAAAATATTTACTAAAAGATAAAAACAAATGTTCCCTCCGAACAGTAACAATGCTGGTTAGCATAAGTAGATACAAGTAAATACTAAATACATAGGGGTTGAAACAAAATAGGGGTTCTTAAATATCGTACCTGCCTTCCTATCATAGTTACGCCACTATATAATATTGTCTAAGGTCCCCTCATACTTATGCTGCCTACACACGCTGCGTCACAACTGCCAACCGATAGCGTCCTCTTCTACTGTTGACGCTACTATTAATTAAAATCGATTGTCGCGTGTGTTAAAGCGTGTTTAAGCAGCTGTATGTATTTTTGATGATAAAATGATTTCTTATACATCGATTCAAAATACATCACTGTCCAAAAATCTCATAAAATGGTTGCAAAAGAGTTGTAGGCAGTTTCAATGGTTTTCACATTGGTAAAGAAAGATAATGATAATCAAAAAGAAAAACAGCTTATTTTCGATTTCGAATTATATGATATTTATGAAAGAATCACATACAACATGTTAACATCCTTTAAGATCGGAGTTTATGCATAGGCATATATTATTCAGGTCACCCAATAGTTTTTTTTTTTGAAAATGATAGAGGAGCCTATTCAGTTGTCGGTTGTGTTGTCTTATGTGTAGACCTCTTTGGCAACTTCATGAAAAAATGCGCAAAAAAATTATTATAACAATTTAAACAACAAAATAATTGCACGACAATTCACGAAATGCAACAAAAAACCCACCCTTACATATAAAGTGTACCGATAATTAAATTATTCACGAAATGGGACAGCCGCGAGTAACGAGGGGACAGTCGCGCGGGTAGCGAGGCCACGCCCCTCCTTGTGTTCCTAATTTGAAAACGTTGCTAAGAGGGGGAGAGGGGGTGAGAGGGAGAGGGGGAGAGAGGGAGAAGGGGAGAGGGGGTTGACAACTCCGCGGGGAAGGAGGGGGGCCCTTACTTGTCATGGCGCATTAATTTATGCTTTTTAAACTTTGTAAACGGGGGTAATATTGTATGTTACAATGTCGCCGTATTTTGTATGGTTATTGGGGTTTAATTAAAATGATGGTGGCATTTTTTTGTAATTTATTTTTAGGGTAAATTAAACAAGAATTTTATTCATATATATATATATATATATATATATATATATATATATATATACAAATAACGATGCCAAAAAATATAGACGAAGATTAAATTAATTATTGAATAATAGCGTCGAAATTTAATGATACATTTTGGACAACTATTATTTGTAAATCATCATATGTAGAATATAATAATGCGTTGCACACTTGTATAAAACGATCTAAATTATTGATGAGTAACAGAGTGGCCGCAAGTAATAATGAACTAGGAAATGATGTGGAATTTTAGCTACGATCTTGATATGTATTGTGTAATATTGTTTATTAGTAATTACTCTATACGGTGACACAAAAAAAACTGTTTGGGTGTATTCTTTGTAATGTATTAAATATGATAAATAAAGTGCATCAATACCGATTAATAAATTTAAATTAACTGAGTTGTTTTTTTTTTTTTATTTTAAAAGACCCCAATATTATTGCTTCTCTTGGATAAGAATTGAAGATTGAAAGGATCGAGATTGTTCGTTAAATTCTCACAGAAGAAACGACTGCGGTTGAAGGAATGATGATCGCTTAAATAACAACAAGGGAAGCCTTAAAATAAATTGTAAAAATAGCATTAATATAAATGCACAAAATCTGTAAATTTTGTTTAAAAAAATATGGTAAGTATAAGAGTTTACCAACATATTATTCAAAGTAAAAAAAAAACAGCTTATTTATTTTTATGTCATGCAGGTTTTAATTAATTTTAAGTTTATAATATTTTACGTTAGTCGAAGAGTTTGATCCTTCTGATCTATAAGCTATCGCTTGCTTATAAGCACCTTAAAGAGAAGTGCATTTCAGTGCATGATAAACGACGATGGGTGCATCTTTCGCCCCCTGAACTGCAACAAAGCCCATTCGCTCACAATAGGCCAGTACAATGTCTCTGACTTGCAATCGCGTGCAGTAAAATGCATTTAACCAAGATGCTAAAATTTAATACGAAAATAAAACTGACAGTAGCATGGCGTACCCAAATATACTTTTAGACATTTAAAAATTATCAAAAAGCTTATTTGATATAATATCTTAAGTTCAGTATATTTAAAGCTATTAATTGTTGCAATAGATTAAAAATAACTTGTAATAGATTAAAAATAACTTTACTAGGGAAATAAATATTAAAGGCTTCAATATTATTTTTCTGTTGTATAAGCCAAGCATACATAAGCCATGGAATATTGACGACAAAGAATTTTCATAATCTACTTGGTTTAACAATTTTTTTATTTAAAATTTAGGTTATATAACCATAAAATAAAATGTCTCAATTGGTGTCAACATTGCGCTGAAAGAAATTATATTGTAAGCATATTACAACCAAGCGAATGAAAATAGTTATTATTTTTTATAAATATATCTTTACTCAAAATATGTTTGATGCATATATTTATATATTTCAGAGCTTTTAGATATCGATTTATTGTCAACTCAAATAAAAGTTAGGGGATGCAGGCGCAACATAGTGCTCAAAATGGTTACAAGTCTCGGATGTTTGTAAATATTTTACAAGAAGCCTTCCTGCAGCCGCGGCCTGAGCTCTACAGTATTGCAGTCGTAAGTCGTTGCATTATTATGCAAGTGTTAACATCTGACATGCCAAGAGTGCAGGGGAGAGTTATGACCCTTTGTTGGGGAAGATTCGCTCAATGTGAAGCCAAGAGCTTGCGAGCTTTGAGACCACGCGCCTGTTAAAAGCACACAATAACTTGGAAGAAAATTCTTATTTATATTCCTAAAAGCTTTTTTTATGATGTACATAACAACTGAAATAAAATTTAGAGTATTTACTTCGTTAATATGTCAAAATATATGCGTGAATGTAATCAATATATATTTTTTTAAACCAATAGTTCGTAACATATACCAAGTGAAATGAATATTTATTTTGTATATTCTGTTGCAAGGATATGAAAAATATAATAATGTATCAAAAATATTTACAAAATCTTATATCACTAAATTATGTAAAATCTGTATTTATAGAAAACAATCAAATAAATTTAGTTTCCGTTTCATAGAATATTTAGTAAGTAAAGAAGTCAAAAAAGGCGTTTATGGCCAGTTACCGTTCAGTTGTAATGCAACGTGTGTAGGCGGCTAAAGGCGACTTAAATATAGCATGTGTTTATAGTTTCAAGTGTACCAACATGAAGGTAAAAAATATAAATATAAAAATGTATTATTTATATAACACAATGCGAGATGGTCATTGTGCCTAGTCGTAATCATTTGTTAATGCCTTGCCAGGCTGTAATGTTCCCACAGCCGCCATTATGGTTCGGATTCACCGGCTATTTGTCACGAATACGAATTTGACAACAAAGCAGCCGACACACGCAGCAACACAACTGAAAACCGATTTGTAACTAACCAATGTCGTCCTGATATTTTGTTGTCTTGCCTGAAAGGCAGAAACGACGCTCGTGTGCTTCTTATCGTTGTGTTGTGTGTCACGTTTTTATTATTGTCTTACCTGAGTAAACAACGTAAAAGAGGACACTATTGGCAAGGTATATTCGGTTGTCAGTTGTGTGGTAGCGGGTGTAGCCGGCTTTAGTGTCTTGCAAGTAAACGGTGGGCCGAAGCGTCTCGAAGGCGAGGCGTGCTCTCTCTGCACCGCTCGCTCCTCAGGCGGGGCCGCGCGAGTGCGAGGGAGACAGAAGACCGCAGGCGTCTCCGAAAGCGGGACGCGTCGCGGCTGCTTTCGGATGTTTTTTTTATGTTTGACAAAATTGCTTAATGTGATGTAACGGAGTTTGTAATCATGCACGTATAGCTGTATTATGTATAGTTTAACTTAGTGTCCAACGAAACAACAGTTTTCCCGTTGTGGAAAGCATGCTAAGTTTTGTAAAAATATAATGATGAGCACCGACCGTATTTTTTATAATTTTTTAAAATAAAATATTCAAAGCTGGGAAACTTATCAATCCACCCTAGAAATATTAGGGACACAACATTGGGGTTTATCTGGAGAAATAAGCATGGCGTATGTGCATCGACCTGATACATCAAAAATACAACAAAATACTTTCTGGAAAATGTGTAATCTTCAAGGGACTTGATTGTATAATTCTTTATTAACCACAAATTCAGCGGATATTGGATATTTTTAATTTTAAAAATTATAAAAAAATACCTTCTTGTACTAGTAAAAATATCAAGTTAAAGTTCACGCTTAGAACCACTTATGTAGTTTTTTAAAAAATTGCATGAATTATTATTTTAGTTTTCTTTGTTGCTATATTAGTTTATATCAATTTTCATACTGTTTAAAATACGTATACCTGAATTATATTTGTAAACATAAACAAATAATGTCGTTGATGTTTTCAAATGTACACATTTTGTATTCACATTCCTGTGAATGGGCAAATGACATAGACATCGTGTATACAAACATCAAGATTAATTTTAATCATGTTTAATATAAACACAATTTATTACAAATTGCTTGAAGTAAATTAAATTACTTCTCAGACTTTTCAGAATGAGCTTCGCTCATAAAAGCTATGTTTTATTTCTTTTATGGACAGCACGCCACTGTTAAAAAGGTACTCAATTAGTATGGTAGATGTAGCGTTTTTAATAAGGGTAATCACGTTTGGCTAGGTACAATTTAATTAGTGGAATGAGTCGTGAACAGAACAAGCATGCTGTATATTTTTGGGTAGGTCTGGTAGGCTTTTTATTGCACCGCTGGTAAACGTAATGTATTTTTCATTAACGTGACGTCATCACGGTCTCCTGTCAGCTGATCTTTAATTAATGTTTTATATAGGACTGTTGGGAGCGCAGGGTATGGTAGATATAAACTGAATATTTAAATCTAGTAAAAGGTTTGTATTGAGACTGTTTATACTCCCAGAAGGGGATGTTTTAGAAATGTTTCATATACTTAATTGTTGAAAGAAGAAAATTAACATGGAAGATGAATTTTGTGACGGTGAGTGAAAGTCGGAAATACAGTCAAACTAATGGGAATGACAGGATATAGATATGTTCTGTAAGATGGTCACACTGGTCATATGGAAATAATATACAAAAATGTCGAGGGTACTTAAAACGGCGGTTTGTTTAATAAAGCTAATTAATAATATATGTTCACATAATTTAATGCATGGATATATATAAAGTGTTACCTTTTTACATAAGATTTGTTAAACCATATTGTACAATATATCAAAGGGTTGTTGATATTTTTTTCTAGCTCGTTATGTATTAAATTAGTATAATATGAAGCTTTTTACTATGCTTGTAGTTAGTATATTTAAATATAAATAAGACTTACTGGTATTAAGATATTACTAGGTTTTTTGCTTTATTGGTGCAAATTGATAAAACCTTTTAAAGACACGTGTAAAAATTGTTGAATAATCAGCAATAAGTGTTAAAAATATTCGAATTATTTGGTTAATAATAAAATGCATAAACTGATTGTTATTTCTATTTTAGAAACGCAGTGAAAACATCTCACTCAAAACAATAATAGCAGTTTCGAATATGTACAACATAACAAATATATATTTTTTAATTCTAATTGGAACTTGTACCTAGAATTAAAAAAAAATTATAAATACTCACAATCTAAAAAACTAATCTTATTATTTTAAATAATTGCGAACGAGTTATAATTTGTTGGCCACCGGATGAAAGGCGAATCAGATCTTTGCTTAAATACCCATTCAGACATAATGTATGGAGCGAATCTCCCAATCTCGAATTAAAATACATACAACACGTAATTAAAAAGGCATAATCCCGTCATATTTGCATTGAAACGCCTACGATTTAATCAAAATAATAATGGCGGCGTTACAGCTCCATCTTGATAGCGAATGTGGGTAAATATTTATCCTCTTAAATGATGCCATCAGGAGATATTCCGTGTAGTACGGCCGCGGTATGGCGCAGTGAATTATTTTTTTTTCCATTGAATTATTTGCTAATACGAAATTGAAGGAACGCCCCTCGGTGTGAAATTTACGACTGGAACATTAGGCGTGATGTGTTTAATCATTATTTAGACATGAGTTAATATATTCTATGGAATATTTAAGACGATTCTATCGGTTTTGTATACACGCTCAACTTGCCATTAAAATTTCTTTATAAAAATCATATTATTTTAATCACCTCATTGTCTTATGCACAGCGGAGTGAATTATCAATCGATCGGTCCTAGGTTTAAAATCAAGTAAATATTTAATATCTTGTAAAGTATTCAGGATGACATTAAATATTATTATAAATTCAATTTCAGGATGACAGCAAAATATAGGGTGATCCCCATTCGAAAGCTGTTACGGTTGTTGGGGTGACAATTAGCTTCGGATATCACTGCAGTAAAAGAAAGAGGGTAGAAATGCAAAGGAAATCCGGAACCAATTCAACCCCCAAACACATATTTTCATGCGCATCATTAAACTGATAGAAATGCGTAATTTGGTATGGCCTACGGGGGGATGTTTTTGTAAGTTGTAATAATACGTATTGCAGTTGTAACTTGCGTTGTGAAAGTCACATTAGTGGTGTACAGTGGGGCGCAGAGGCTTTTATTATATATATAATTTATATTTATTTTTTTGATAATTAAACTTGTATACGTTGAATATTCCATTTCTTGTGTTTTAAAAACAGTTCATTACTCTCACGTCCTTGGAAAAGTCTTAGGTATATCATTTGTAAATTTTGAAGCATATAGTGAAATTTCAATAAAATTTTTATTCAAAAAATTGAGTTTAGATTCGCTATGAAATCATTGACTTGTACAATCATTGACTTGTACAATCATTGGCGTTGTACAAATTTAACAATAAAATTTATTAATGTTATACAGTAATACCCCGCTTTACGCAACGCCGTAATGCGCGGTTTCACTATAACGCGAATTTCAAATTTCGCGCTAAAATGCCTCGCATTACGCGAATTTCTTATTTTAAGAATGTGTATGACCATAATATAGTCATTGACTTCTCTTAACAATTAAAAACAGCGTTGGGTGTTATGAACGTATTTTATAAGGACGTAAAAGAAACGCTACCCAAAAGACAATACATGTATTTTTCAGTAATAATTGCATAAAGTGTTCTTAGAATTAAAGTGATTGATTCAAATGATTCGTATTTTTTTGTATTAAGTTTTGACTATGCATGTATGTTTAATCGTAAACCCCGATATACGCGAATTTCACTTAACGCGATTTTTTCCGGAACGTATCCCTCGCGTAAAGCGGGGTATTACTGTATATCAAAATAGTGACTTTGCATACAAAATTGCTTGGCTTGATTTCGGACTCGCCCCACGCCACTGAAACACACTAAAATGTAAATATATATATAATTTTTATTTAAGGATTAATATTTTCTACGCCACTGGGAACTTAGTGTCGAATATTTTGGTGGTGAGTACATTTAGTGGAAGATCAGCTGCGGGGAGATGTAGCCACGAGTGACAAAACATTGTCATGCGTGTAAACGCTCCGTGAATACCGCTTCGCCCACAAAAAGCGCCGTCCCGCCACGCTTCGTTAGATTCGGTAGATTCGTTTCGTATTGCCTGTGCACATACATTATTTATGTTCACTGGCTTATTATGTATATTTATCTATTAAAATATTTCATATGCCCACAAATAATACAATGCGACGCTTTGAAAATTGTTGTGCGACACTGATATTTACGCTTTGAAAATTCTTGATTGATTTGATTTTTTTTTCTTTGTTGCGTTCGCGGTAGAATAAATGTGATCGTTATGTGGAGTTTTTTTTTATTTTCAGTTGAATACAATAAATTTAAAAAAAGAGTGTAATCGTTACCACTTTAATTAAATCTCTTTACTAATACACGTGCATGATTATTTTTTATTTATTTATAATGTTCTGCTAATACTTGCTCACTCAAATGCTCACACATTTTAAAGCATGGTGCTCAAGAGTTTAAATTTTTTTTTCACTGTGCTTCGACAATAAGTAAGAGAAAGAAAAATCCATATAAATTGCAAATACCCATTTGATTTAAAAAAAAAAAAAAAAACCCACATTGTTATTCCACTTCACGCCGTGGAGTTCTAAGTACCCAAAAATGGTAATCACCGATCCTTAATAAGTCATAAATATTTGTCGGGCTATAAACAAGGCGCCCGATCGGCTAATACAGGTTTGTTCAAAAGAAGCCATTAATCAGGCGTTAAATATTGAGAGAGACAATGCCCGGCTCGCCCGCGCCCGCGAGGGGCGAGGGGCGCTCGGAGAGGTGCGCTCGGAGAGGAGTCTTCGGTTTCAATGGATGTAATTAATCGACCATTTCATACGCCTTGTAATTTATTACGTTATTAGTTACGTGTTTGTTTGTGAGTGCTTCAATTACTGAGTGATTCTGATTTTCCGTTCGGGTATCAATAGGCGATGGCGTTTAAATGGTTTATGTACCGACGTGGCGCTGTATTTCTATGTGCGAGGCTTTGTTCTTAGGGTGGTATTTTTTTTACATAAAAGTAATAATTTTTGAGAAGACTCAAAATTAAAAGTATCTGTAGTATCAGAAAATTAATATTCTGTATCAATAAATTAATTCACAAAAGCAATATAAATCAATATTGCACATGGAATTAAAGAGTCTTCAAACGAAGAATATGTTTTATTTTTCTTCCCGAGGACATCAAAAAACCTCGAATCTTATACAATGTAGAAAATCATTATTACAGTGAAAACACTTCATATTTATTTTAAAATTAAAAAAATGGTCCTTCGAGCCGAATCAAAATAAAATTGGAAATTTTAGTCCATATCTCGGAATGTGTTCAAAATAGTTATGCGTACAGTCTATAAAATGTTGATGAAAGCAGATTAATACAAAAAAATATTTGCTTTGTTTCCAATTAGATTCTCTTAGTTGCATTATAACAAGCAAGCGGTATCTTGACATGTATACATTGTAATATTTATTCAATATAATTATGGTCCACCGATACAATCGATATATCTAAGCTACCCCCTAAAATCTTTCTTTAAGT
This sequence comes from Atopsyche davidsoni, assembly GCA_022113835.1. Lineage (NCBI taxonomy): Eukaryota > Metazoa > Arthropoda > Insecta > Trichoptera > Hydrobiosidae > Atopsyche > Atopsyche davidsoni. The sequence goes on along the minus strand of JAILWY010000009.1, from coordinate 15,687,690 downwards.
ATAGCATTTCAATTATATACTTGTCAAAGAGACTAACTGGATCTAGCATTGGAGGCGTCTGAATGGTAAGAATTTCATGCGTATACGTTTACATTTTATTTATTTCAAAAAATTTCAGAGGCGAAGAAAAAAAAAACATAATCCAATTTCATCTCAAGGGGGATAAAACCTCAAGTCACAAAAATCAATAATCCCACAATGGCAAAACCCACAAAGATCGCGGCACACTTGGAAGGCGACAGTCGCCGCGGTCACGTGGCCGGCAAACTACAAAAAATCACTCCTTTGTTGAAAAGAAAGGGAAAAGGTTACTTCAGGGGTACGTAAATAACCAACCCTCGAGTGTAAGGGGGTGCCGGGCGCCCCCGCGCCAGTCTGGGAAAAATGGCAAATATTGGCTTTACGTGTTCAGCAGAAGTGTTGGTCATGGTCCATTATTTCTGGGAGTTATACGACGCGCTGAGAGTGTTCTGAGGGTTGCTCAAGGCCTCGGAATGGCCTCATTCTGAGTGCCGTGGACTCCCGGAGAATCAATCAGACCCGCTGTTTGGATTACGTTTTTATTGTTTATGGGCGCCGGGAGGTTTTATTGGTTGAGTGCTGTTTGAAATTGAAATGGTTTTCAGGATTTATGCGATTAATTCGTGCCCTCCTGAACTTTGGAGTGCCTTGGCTGAATTGATTTTTTTCCCTTATCTGAAAGCAATCTTAGTAAAATATAATATTTTAACAATAAAAAATGCTAAACTTAAACAGTATATTTTTAATTAACTTGCTTGCATTTTCATTGTATTCATAGTGCAATAAAAATTATTTGATATTGTGGATATCTTCGAAGCACTAAAACTGAGTACTGATGATAGTACGCAGCGTAACATTGGCGGTTGCCAAAACCTACAAACAAATTGAAACTTAAATTAGTTTTAATATATCACAATGCTATTGCTTATTTCAGTAGAATTTTTTTATGCAACAAAAACGACTAACATAATAATGCAAAGAGCAAATGCACTTTCACGGCTGTCACAATAAAGTCCGAAGTCCAAAGACTCCGCTCAAAGGCGGCCATTGTCTAGTGAATTTCGGCAGAATTTCAAAAGCTTCACAAAGCTCGATTGTCGGAGTCAGTTTTAATTGTACAACCGGGTCTTTCTCCGGCGGATGTCCTGGCCTCGTGGACATTGTCCCTTTGCAGCAGCCTTTGGCGGCCTTGCGTCATTCAAATCGAGAGTACCGGCGATGTTCAGGCTTTACGCAACTCAACGGCTTTAGTCTTTGATCTTTTCACGTTACACGCGGATTACTACTATCGATCTGTGACGCTTCTGTAATATTCAATTATCCTTAGGCTTGAAAATTTTAAATTTAATTTTTTTCAAAATAAAAATATATTTATTTTATTTTCAACGATTTGAGACGTTCTTGTAATACTTAAATATATTTTTTAATAATTTAATAATACTTAAAATTATATTCAGATTTTATTTAATATTTTTATAAAATATTTGAAGTTTTGTACGTTTAGATTTTATATCAAAAGCAAAGAAAAAAATAAAATTTAAAAATTATTTTTAAATTTCATAATAAAAAACAGGTTTCATATTTACTAAATAATAACGTTTTAAAAATACGTGCAAAAAATTAAAGATGGTCTCAGTATTGGGACCAAAACTTCGGAACTTCATGATACCCAAAAACTAACCTTTCTGTAAACATACCTTTTTTATAAATTTTAATCAGAACATAGAGTTATCCAAATAATTCGTTTTAAGCTTTCAAGTTATAGAAATTTTCGAGCGTATAAATTTCAAATATTTTCATTTCAAATTCGTGTAATCGGTCACAGAGGACGACTTTTTATGTCTGCAGCTCACAAAGGACGGAAGAGAGCGTCGCGAGTTGCAGGAGGCAAAAAATACCAAAAAGAGGTGAAGGGACAAACTGGAGGCGCGGAGGCATTTTCCAACTTCCCACGCACCGCGGCAGGAGGCCATACCACCGTGGATTACCCCACAAGCAGAATAAAATACCAACTAGGGTGTCTGCGATTGCGGACACACCATGGTACATTAAAATAGTTTCAATTAAAAAAAACTATATTATATTTTTGCTGATTGGGTAAAGCTTATTATGTCAGAGGGCTGTTAGAAGATATACGCTATATATTGTACAGTCAATATGAAAATGATTTGACCAATTTTCGGTACACAATTTCATCAGATTTAGAAATATAATATACGAGTTAAATTTTTATTAATCTTCATAATAAAAATTTTAAAATACCCAGTCTAGTCTCGACTTTTGATAATACCAATAAAATATATACTGTACCGTATTTTTCAAAATAATTTACGGCTTACCCTATCCCTTCCAGTTACCACCCGCAAGTCACATTCCTGTCCTTTCTATTGAACTACTTTTTCTAGGGTGGTTTTTTGTTCAGCGGAACGTGGTAGTGATTAGGTTTCCAGCTTCCTGAATAAATATTGACATAGCTGTGTTTGATCTTGGATTTATTTTTTCGTTATTTAAAAGCAATATTTTACACTTTTGAATATGAACTGAATGAATGTTAAATCAACAACGTTGAGTAGTAGTAGGGGAAAACCCATTTTTTACCAATAAAATATTTGCTGTTTCTATTGAATAGATTTAGCGAAAAGTATTGACATCATTTTTCATTTTCGTTCATAATTTAAAAATTTTAAATAATCCCACAAACAAAAGTTTTTTTTAACATTAAACATTTTGTCTTTGCTAAAATAACACTGTTTGTAGAAGTGAAGGATAAAGTGCACAGTGCTCATAGTTTTCTAAGAGGAAAATAGTGGGTCCTTCTACACCGCAGTTTTATATTAAAAAGAAAAGTCTGCGTATTGCTGCTGCCCAATAGCATTATTATAAAATCCTTTCTATACAAAGCTCTGGCTTTTAATCTGATACTCTTTCTGCAGCAGGCTACTGAAACAATAGCAGGAGCCCCTCCACATTCTAGTCACTGACGCAAATTCTGTATTCATATAAAAAAAATTCCTTCCAATCCCTCATTTTCCTTAAATTTTGCCTGGACAATCAATTTAATTTACCATCATCGGAAGTTTGAGTCTCTTATTTATGACGCGGTCAACCCAAGGTATATCAAATATTTTCCTACAAAGCCACATTTTTTTCGCATGGTTACTGTCCAATAAATAAATAAAAAAAATAACTTCAAGATTCTTTATTTTTTTATTAGGTAAAATAACAATAGTTGCTGCGGTTGTGATATGGTGCTTAGCTTACAATGTGTGAATTTGGTAGTAGTATTTGTTTATTTTAATTATTGAGTTAAGTAAGAAGAATATATGAAAAACTCCTCATATTAACTTCCTCACGTACTTCCAGAGCACACCTCTCTAGAATCTTCTTCTTTGTCTTTTGCTTTTGTGGCGGGACAGGAAAAAATGTTTTTATTATTCTTTTAACGCCTTCATTCTGGGTTGGTGGCGTGTGTCACCATGGGGTTATGTGTTGGGGTGGGTGGTTGTGGGCGACTGGATTACGGGGAGGGGAAGGGGCTTTTGCCCTTTTTTGGTAGAAGCAATCTTCTAGATTGTATTCAAGAAGGTGGCTAATCGAAGGGTTTGCGACAAGGGATGTTGATATTAGAAAGGAGTGGGCGAGGTCTATAATTACCTCGTGGATCATTTATACAAGCTCGGGGTACAGAATGGCAGAATAGAGAGAGCGGGGAGGTTTTATGAGTAAAAATATGCAAAACAAAAATGTTTTTATCACATTTTAAAAATATCTACTATAATAATAGCCATTGTGTGTGTGTGTTTGTTTCATTTTTTGGTTATACAACGCTGATTTTTTTCACGCAAGTTCAGTAAGTTTTTCCGCAGTTATGTGCCGAATTTCAAGACGAGAGGACAATATTTTCATTTATAAACTAATTAAATAAAACTATCAAATATGCTTTATGTACGAATTATATGATTCTGTTGTTCACAGCGAAAATTTCAAATTTAGAATTTTTACAAAAAAACAAAATATGATGCTTCTAAGAAATTTCCAGTTTATGTCAGCTTGACACAAGTACCAATTTTATTTTTTAGTTGCGTAAGAAAGTATTAATCACATCATTAATAACTTAAAATGCCTCCTAAAAAAATAACACCGTCTAAGCACAGCAAACGTAATTAAAAAAGAATTGCACAATTGAACGTGATAAAGACTGCATCTAATAAATAACAGTGCAGTGAAAGCGATTCGTTGTTTGTGACACAAAATGTGATATTTCCTAGAATGGCTTTGCTTTCGAAATTAATATCCGGTTATTCAAAATATATGTACAAAATGAAATCAAATATTCATCTAATTGTCAGCCAAACATATGTTCAAACACTATTGCATCGTTCATCGAATACGTCATTTTATGACGGGCTACATTTCTAGTATATCGCGAAACGCGGAGCTACAAATGGCAGCACACGAGGCGGCTCGTGTATGAGCCGGGTATAATGACGTTGTGGCGTTCGCACACGCCGCGATCTTATCGTCCATTTTTACATGCGATTTATTAAAAAGAACGTAATGAGTAAACATTATATCATGTCGCTGGGCCGTTGTTCCAACCCTCATTGTTGGTTTTGCGCATTCAAACACGCGGTAATTTATTTAATTTTTATTCATAGTTGTACCGCGGCGGTGTTGTGCAGGTTGTGCGTGCCACAGCCGCTGGCCGTTCCGGGAATCATTAGCGAATGTAATTAAATATTAGACATTGTTGTGTTTTTTTGTAATGTTTATAAAAGTAAACGAGTCAATAATGGCGGCTAATTAGTCTCTATAATAGTTTTGAACTTATTTAAATTAATTTTAGTTTGAAATGTCGTCGTGATAATAACCTGTAATTATTGGTAAAATTAATTGATAGTTCTACCTAACGTTAATTTTTACTATTATGCTGTATTAAAACGATATGGATTTGTATGGAACAAGCTTCATCAGTTGAAAAAAATAACAAAATTACCTCGATAAATAAAGTTTTTATCATGCTTTATATTCTGAGCAATAACCACGTTAACTATTAAGGCTGAATATTCATAGAAAAACCAATAGTAAAATCTACAGAATTTTCTTTTGTTTGCACTAATTTATACTTTTATTATGCTCCAAAATAGGTTTTCTCAAAAAAAAATTTTTCACTTATACACCGGAAATCGTAAATTATTGTAATCAGTTGTTAATATTTTTAAATAAGGAAATAACAATAATTGTTATTAATAAAATTTATAAAAAAGTACCAAACAGTAACAAACGTCTGTGAATGGTTTTTAAAAATCATCAAATTGTCTATATTTTTGGCAATTTTGGGGCAGTCTACTATCCATCTACAACTTGTTACAAAATTTACAACTAATAAAACACTTCCATACATTGTTTCAGTCCCAATTAAAAAGAAAACACCTTATTTTAAACACACAAATTTTATCGAATAAATTTAACAAGCATAGTTAAAAATATAACTTGTCACTTGAAAAATAAATCAATTATTACGTTCGACATTCTGTTCATTTTCTATGAATGTAAATAAGGTTTAAAAACCATCCCACAGGAGTTAAAAAAATACACTAAGCTTACAAGACGACAAAAAAAAAAAACAAAATACCTTCAGAGTCCCAAAAATCCCAAATTGGGTCAGTAAACCCGGAAATTTCACGGCCAGCCCACCTGGAAGTGAGGATGTTCTGCATCACGAGGAAGTCACCTCCAGGGAACGGTGACACCAGAAAAAGTGCCGACAGGTAAAAACCGAAGAATGCTTTGTGTAATCGATGGGGGGGAGCAAACCCAATGAACGCCTATTTGGTGAGTGGAATTAATGGATTTACTGGATTTTATTGAAGAATTTAAAAATATTATTTATTGAAAGTAAATAGGTATATTCTGCTAACAAGCGTGACTTTCGTTTATTCGTTATATACATGCAATTATAAAAATTGTAAAATACATTTTTTTTAAATAGCAACATATTCACTTTTAATTATGAGCGATTTAAAAATAAATAAAATTTTCAAGCTATATAAACCATAATAATAGTAACTTGTTTAGTAATTCTTTAGATTAAATGCAAGTGGAAATGCACACTATGATTTTCAACTTGCCCATTTGTCTTCTACAATTACCGTGTAGATAGTACTTATTATCGATCTTTAATCAATGTTAAAATTAACATAAAATTACCAGTGGCATTCGGTGAGTACAAAATCGTAGCAAGATAATTGCCTACAAAAAGTTTTTTAAAATATTACCAAGAGTACATGGATTCTTATATTTATCTTTTAATTTTATCAAAAAATTAAAGGGCATGTATTATTACTCATATATGTGCTGTATGTCATAATAAAACTTATTGTTATATATGGCTTTTTATATATCTCTAAAATGGTTCCACAATGCGTTGTTACCCAATTAGTAAACTGAAGTACCTGTACAAACAAATTCTGTAAATTTTCTTACAAAGTTAGCATGTGAATCGGAGCTAGGCTCCTTAGCACTGGTAGGTATAAAGTTTACGGCTGCACCTACCGAGCATGCGGCATTATATCACTCCGTAAACATCACTTCCTTCCTTCACCCCACGACTACACACCAGCATACACACGCACACACACACACACACACATAAGCGGCCGACCCCGCCCAGGGGGGGACTGGGGGAGGGCGACACATAATATTGCAAACATAAAATATACCTACGAATATAAAAGTCTTACAAAAGCACAGTTGTCATGCAACGCGCTCTGCACAAGTATGAATTGATTTACTCTATTCCAGATATTTAAATTTAATTTAATTCCCAATCCGCAGCTGACGCGATCTATCCAAATAGTGCAAGTCCCGAAAGCCGGGCCGTAGGCACTTCATTTTAATTAAAAATACGTTCGTAAATTAGCCATGTTTAATATTTTCGGTCTGCCATGTTGGTAACGAGTGAATAATTTGAGTTCACGCTCCGCGGCGCGGAATTTGAATAAAACGCACTCGGAAGGTAATTAAAAAGGCCCGGGGCGGTAATTTGTTGAATCAGCTCGGCTTCCGAGAGTTTTCCGTTCTATCCCGGGAGCAGCCGATAAGCCCGGCTGGAACAAATTAAATATTATTTTAAGTTTCATTTATACGAATATTTACATGCGCCGGGCTAAGGTCTTGAAACACTTTGTGATTGATATTTGTTAGCGCAGATATGTCGTATCGAAATACGTAACATATTTTCAATGCAGGAGTGAGCTGAATGTGAATGATTTATTAAATTGCAAATATACAAATGGTGGTACATAATAAAAATCGGCTTTTTGACTTTGATTTTGTAAATATAATATTCATAAAAAATCTTACTTTCTTACGGTATGTCACCGTTGAAAATTTATAAGACACATCCGAAATATATTTGTGCATTAGTGTTATTATAATTGTTATTTGGATTTTAGTTCATATTCATATTGGCGTGTGTAGCCGGTTTATAATATAAAATTTATTTTATCAAATAAACAATGAAAGGCTACTCTCTCTGTGTTATAAGATCTATGTCTATTATTTACATTTTTTGTATTGTAGGTGTTGCTAGTGCTCTTTGTAATTGCCGAGAAGGTGCTTTGGACAGTAATTTATGGACTAATGTATGTGTTTATGTGAAGATATTAACGTTGATTACGTTATTTTGGCATTGTTTGAATAAAAGTTTGCATAAACGCTGGATCTACATACATTACCCTAATGCTGTGATTATATTACGGATATAAATACTGATTCCAAAGAGATTTTTTGATAATTATATCTCAACGGGTAATATTTTTTCTACTTCCGTAAACACGAAAGAGGTATTTCGTTTACGAAAAAAAACTTTGAAATTTCTAGTTTTGATTTTAGATAAATAAAAAATAACACGTATTCAGTATTATAATGTGAGATTTTAAAAATAATTTGAATATGATATTTTATAGTTTTATAAACGTAACAATGCCCCCTGAAAAAACGGTGTATATTTTCTTGGTATTATCTTAATCTTGAAATATATACAAGCTTGTTAGAGAAAAACAACGTTTTATTATCAAACAATAAAACGATACTTGATTTAAATAATAAAAATTAAAAAATAATAATTCTAGTCTTTTAAACTGTGAGTATTGAACGTGTTGAATTAAATCGTGAAAGGTTGGCTAAACGAATGAAATTAAACATGTTGAAATTAAAAATATTAAAATTGAATTTTCTCTGTCAAAAATATTAAATAACAACACCAATATCAAAAAAAAATGTTAATTGTTTAATTTGTGACAAAATCTTCACTGAATAGTACCAAAATCGTAAAGTTGTTGCAAAACAAAAGTAAAAAAATATCTAAGAATTTATCCAATAGATAATAAGGTATATCTAAATATACTGGAATCGTCGAAGCGTTACCCATCCTGATCTCTTCATCGTCCTTCCAGGTGGTCCCCTCCCAGGGTCTCCGCGGCACGTCCCGCGCCGTGACTGGCTGATGCTGCAGAGGAACCGTGAAACGCGGGACGGCAGCTCCAAAGAACGGACGGGCTTCTCGGCTTTCTGGCCATCAACACGCTTACGAGACAATGGGAACCATAAACGGTGACTTAAACCTTGTTTTGGTTTTTATTTTACGATTCAGTAATTTATAATTTTTTGTTTGGGTGTAAATGTTGACACTTCTTTCCTGCTCGGAGTTTTTAAATTAAATTTTATAAAAAATGTAATATACAAAAAAAACAAACAAGGGTTTCATTTCTTTAACACTAATTATTATTTTTCGTATATTTTTAATTAATCACATACTATTTTCATGTGACTTTAAGATAAACAACAATAGAATAACTAGAATTCAAGGGTCAATATTTCGAGAATTATTATTTACAGAAGTAATTAATTTAACAAGTGTGTCTTTTATTTAATATTTTTTGTCTTTTCATAAGATTTTCTGGCTATTTGATAAGTATTTTTAATAACAGCTGCTTGTTGATCAGATGGCCTTTCGCATTCAGTCTGGCGGTACTGCCTCCCACTGAAAAATAGGCGGTGATTCATGAAAAACATGATTGTTTGTCTGTGGTTTGAAAAATATAACTTCTGTACCCAAGTTAGTAATCTGCTACAAGGTTAAAAAAGAAGTAGTTCTCACGTGGATGTATCTTTGAAGTCAGGTGGTACCACGCACAGCGGCCGCTTTCCTTCAAAGTATTCTTTCATTCCCACCAGCATGGACCTCTCCTTGACCCAGTCCATGAGCTCGCTGATGCATGGGCACCTCCAAGGGTTGGGAGCCAAGCCTGCCCTCTGCAGACCAGGCAGCTTAAAGGAGAGGCTGGAGACGTTTGTCCACACCAAGTCGTTGTTGTCCACACGGAGTAGTTCCAGGTGAGCGAGAGGCTGCGCGAAGGTTTCCGGAAGGAGGAATCGGATGTTGTTGTAGCTTAAAACCAGCCTGAAATAACAAAAATATATCTAGACTTATTATTTTTTTATTGTTGCTGATTAAAAAAAAATTGATGTTTTATATATTAGACCAGAGATAAAAAAAAATAGGATCATACTAATATGTTTTTTTTTTGTTATTTGCGCTTTCATTATTTAGGGGCAGTTTTCAGAAGCTACAAAAATATGTAATCAATATAATAAATAAAGCCAAAAAAATTATTTAAATTACCTGGATAAATTTGGGACAAGATCAAAGAGTTTTACAGGAAGTTGTATTAATTTATTATTTCCTAAATCTACGGCTTGAAAATTTTGAAGGTTGAAAAACAGCCTTCCTGGGAGCGTATTTAGGCGGTTTCTTGAAAGATCCAAAGAAGTCAGCATAGGATTGTGCTTGAAGAGCCCCAGGGGTAGCGTCTCCATAAGGTTTCCGGAGAGATCCAGCACCTGAAGACTATCGAGACCTCTCAGACTGTCTTGATGGATGTTGAGAATCTTGTTCGAGGTTAGATTTAGTCTTTGCAGCTGCGCCAGCTGCTGGAACTGCGCGGCAGAGAGAGAATCTAATTCGTTGTATGATAGATTTAGTCGTAGAAGATTGTTTAGACCTAGAAAATTAAGACTTGTTTAGACCTGGAAAATGATATTCTACTGGTTTTATATTATAGTTAAAAATAATTTTTATTTACAATTGTTTGCAGATAGACCCTGAGTTTTAAATAAGAAGCCCTTTTCAGGTGACTTACCTTCGAAAGAACTCTCTTCGATATTGCTCAGAGCGGAATTTGAGATAGTCAGCTCTATCAGTGCTTCCAGATGCTGTAAGGCGGCAGGAGGAAGGCCTGGAATACTGGATCTTACGAGAACCAGGATCTCCACATCTTTATATGACTCTCCAAGAGCATCAGATGATACGTCTTCAAGAGTGGCATCCGCGCATGAGTAAACTTTATAGGAATTTTCACTAGAATTTGCATTCAAATTAATTGAATGTTTTTATTAAATACACAGACGATACCAGAATGCAAAAAAAATAATTTTCTAACCAAACTGAAAAGTTTGTGTTTTAATCGGTTAATTTAAAAACAAATAAAAGTGAAACTTAATGCCTTAATTAGTTTTTTTAACTTACCTTGTTATGGAACAAGCATTTGATTGTCGAGTCACTCTTTTTTGTGCATAGCTCGAAAAAAATTTAATCTTATCAGCTCTTGTGTGCAGTTTAAAGCAGTTTATGAACAATATTAATACTATAATAATCTGCATGATTAATTTGAGAAGTACTTGTTTTAATGAGGAATCTAAAAAATAAAATTAAAAGTTAGACTACTCGTAGGTTATTCGTACTCCAGTTTTATAAAGTAAGCAGTAAGGAAGCAATTATACTTTATTTTAAAACAACGAATAGCCAAATGGGTTGGAGATTATGACAATTCATTGAGAGTGCTTTCATCTTTCATGAAGTCTATCGAAAGTCTTGAAAGGTAAAAGCGCCTACAATTTTAAAATGTCGTTTTTAAATTTGATTTACAACATTTATTTACGTATCTGAATTCTAATTTTAGTACCTCCAGTTTTGGACAGCGATTCATCGTGGAAAACCAAGGTTTACGTATCTCTGTATAAAGCCTGTAAGTTAGGGTCATTTGCGTAAGATAGACTCCTAACATTTGAAATAGATTTAAAAATACAGCGTTACTAAGCACGTAATAGATTCCATTCTAATCTAATATTATGTTAAACAGAACAATGGGAAATCGGTGCTCGTCATACTAAGCCTATTTTACACGTATCAACACGTGAGGTAGACGCCATTACCTCGGGGCTATTAGAGAATAGGAAACATCATCAAAGCACAAAGGGAATACAGTCGTGTGCTCGACTGTGGAGAAAACCACGCGACGAACTCGCTTATCACCTCGCGTCTTACATTATTGGATATAAATATTCCTTAGTGGGAATTGGACACGCTTTACGTGGATAATTGTCACATTACGTATGGTGATGTGAATCTACGAAGGACCCACCGGCCCGGACGGGTTATATTGAAATTACGTGTGTGAATGATACGCCGCTCCGGTCGTAAGGGATTCGTAGAAGCGCGTGCGTACATAAAATAAATTGTTTAAAATGCGGCTTGTTAGTGTTACCGTGTTAGTAAACGCGCTTGGGAATATTCAGACACTAGTTAGCGTTTTAAAACAGCCTACACACGTGGACTGAACACAACTGAAAACAGATTTTATATTAGCAAAAGCGTCGTCTTATTTTTTAGATATTTCTTATTTAGATCATCTCAGTGAGTATAAGTTTATCTTGGGACAGTCTTGTTTATTTGGCTGCACTCTCGACTTCTAGTCTTCTTCACCGAGTACCTCTCCTCAGAGAAGGTTGGCGACCATTTCACTGAGCATATACTCAACCATGGTTTTCTAAGGGGAAAATAGTGAAGTGGGTCGTTCTACACCGCAGTTTTATATTAAAAGGAAAAGTCTGCAATAGCATTATTATGTAATCCTTTTGTTACCAAGTTCTGGCGTTTAGATCTGATACTCCTTCTGCAGCAGGCTACAGAAACAATATCAGGAGCCCCCCCACCTTCTAGTCGCTGACGCAAATTCTGTATTCATGTTAATTTTTTCCTTCTAATCCCTCGTTTTTCTTGAATTTTTCCTGTGTAAGCTATATTTACTTTTACCATCGTCAGAAGTTTGAGTCTCTTATTTGTGACGCGGTCAACCCAAGATATTTAAACTATTTTCCTACAATGCCACATTTTTTTGCATGGTTACTGTCCAATAAATAAAAAAAAATTATATTTCAATGTTCTATATTTTTTCATTAATTAAATTAACAATAGATGCTGAGGTTGTAATATGGTGTGTGGCTTACAATGTGTGACTTCGGTAGTAGCGTACACGGTACATTGAGTTACGTAAGGAAAATATGTAAAATAAACCCTTTTCTGCGTGTGTTTATGGTTCAATGAATCCAGGATTCAACTACACAAATAAAAACCGAGACAACATCCATATCGCGATATAAACTACTTGCGCAATGTATGTGTAGATTTGTGCAATCAGGCACAGTGTGCCTGCGCTATGTTTATTCATATTTTGGCTGATATATTTTTGTTATTAATAACTCAGTCATAGCATAGCTTGCAGGGTGGGTAGGGGGTGGGGGTGGAATCCAGATTGCCAAGTAAGTTCTTCAGAGCACCCCCGCTCCGACGCCGCTCGCACGTCCCATGATTTACCGGCGGGCGCTGTCCCGTGTAATTGAATTTGTGGCCCGACCGCTGGCGGGCTTTGCCACAGTGACGTCACAATATCTCTGACGTCATTCGTTTTTTATTATTATTATTATTTTCGATACTGGACTTATTAGTTTCCCCGTGATTGACGGCTGCCGTTGTCTAGTATCAATCCGACTGATTGACTGATGAATTGGAATGTCTCGGGGTTCACAGCTTCGGTACACGCTAAGTACTGGTCACTTTTGTTTTGCCCATCAGCTCGTGTACTCTTTTTAGATTGGGGCCATGCAGAATAATTGTTTTGGTATCATTGATGAACCGTAGAAGTAATTACACAGTGAAGTTATCGCTTCTTTATGAGATGTATAAGAAAATCGTAACTAACCTGCATGTATGTCCTCAACAAATTACACATATTTTCTTTCTTGCATACGTATATTCTGGTGTCTCACATCTGTGGTTATACTAGTAACTGCACGTTTTTTTTTAAATTTAAAACACGTAAAAAATACTCAAAACTTATTTAATTTAGCATTAAAGCGCAATGGACGCAATCCCTCCGCATACAAAAGCAATTTGACTCGGATCGAAATCGGTTACAGTATAAATAATTTATCCGTTTTGCATTACCCATTTCTTCCCAGCTGTAATATCATACATAGGGGTGCACATAAAGGCCTTGTATAATATTTTGACAGTGCATATTTATTAAAAGCGTCGTCTCTTTTGAAACTTTTGCGAAATTTCAATTTGGTAGTGACAGCACAAAGCGCCGCGCCGCCGCCGCCACATAAATTGAGCGCCCTGAACTTAGCGACAAATTCAACTGTCAAAATGTTGGGACTAAATGGCCGCCGGCTGGATGCGCCGGCACTGGCTGCCGGGGATATATATATCTTAAATGGTATATTATATATTTTCAACATAAAGTACTCGGTGGAACTCCATTTTGACATTTTTTGATTAAAAAAATATTAAGAAATTCAATATTTTTGACAGAGAGTACTTGGTGGAATTCCATTTTAATATTTTTGAGTAAAATACTTGAGTGATTTTCCACATGTTCGTTTTTATTTGTGACCGGTTTCGCCAACCTTTCACGTTGGCATTATCAAACAGAGTGAGATTTTATATACGTACATTAAAATCACATTAGCCCTTACCACCTGACAATCACTCTCTCTCTTTCCAACAACCTCTCCCTCTAACAATTGCCTACGTAATTGCTTATTATTATATAAAATCTCACTCTGTTTGATAATGCCAACGTGAAAGGTTGGCGAAACCGGTCACAAATAAAAACGAACATGTGGAAAATCACTCAAATACTTTACTCAAAATTTAAAAAAAATATATTGTTAGTTTCAGTCTGACTTTTTATTCCTTGACGCCTTCAGTTTCGCAAACACGATTGGTAGGCATCTTCGCTCAGGCTGAAGATGGCTAACAAGCATGTCGGCGAAAGCATGATGGCTAAAAAGCATATCTAGTGAGTAAGTGCGGAGTTGTAGTCTTTTCAACCATCTTTAATGCAAACTTGTGAAATTTTGAAAAACAACTATTGGTTTTTTTTGTAGTCTATTCTCGCCCACTGTGCGGTGCTGTAGTCCTGACGAGAATCGCCGATTGAATTATAATATTGTAATTTCATGGATGCTGATACTATTTTTACCAATTCAATTTGAGAAAGTTTAAAAAAGTTAAAAATTTTATCGCTTTTTTTCGTCGACTCTCGCCCACTGTGCGGCGCACAGACCTGAAGGCAGTGTTGTCGGAGTGTTGTCGGAGTGTTGTCGGAGTGTTGTCGGAGTGTTGTCGGAGTGTTGTCGGGGTGTTGTCGGAGTGTTGCCGGAGTGTTGTGGGTCGCCGGGCATTGTCGCCGCCGGCACGACGAGGGCCACAATGGCGGCCGGACAATGGGAGCCGCATTCAGAGACCCTTTCAAATTAAAACGATTTCCTCCGCTCTGCGGTGGCCTCGCCTAAGCCGGCCAAAGCAAATCCGACGCGGACTCTTTGTGGATGAGCCCTTATTCTGTTTGCGTTTATTATCACCGTTGCATTATACATATCTTGTTTTATATTTATTAGGTTACTTTCAAGAAGTGAAATACACACAGAAAGACTTGAGATTTTAAAAAAATATTACTCTGAATATTAATGTAAATCTACTATAATCTACTATAATAATATCCATTGTGTGTGGGTGGGTGTGTGTGTATGTTTCATTTTTTGGTTCTCTATAGAATATCTTATAAGATACAATTTTTTGCATGTAAGTTCAGTAAGTTTTTCCGCAGTTATGTGCCGAATTTCAAGACGATAGGATAATATTTTCATTCATAAACTAATTAAATAAAACTATCAAATATGCTCTATGTACGAATTATATGATTCTGTTGTTCACAGCGGGAATTTCAAATTTAGAATTTTTACAAAAAAACAAAATATGATGCTAAGAAATTTCCAGTTTATGTCAGCTTGACACAAGTACCAATTTTATTTTTTAGTTGCGTTAGAAAGTATTAATCACATCATTAATAACTTAAAATGCCTCCTTAAAAAATAACACCGTCTAAGCACAGCAAACGTAATTAAAAAAGAATAGCACAATTTAACGTGATAAAGACTGTGTCTAAAAAAGAACAGTGCATTGAAAGTGATTCGTTGTTTGTGACACGAAATGTGATATTTCCTAGAGAGGCTTTGCTTTCGAAATAATATCCGGTTATTCAAAATATATGTGTACAAAATGAAATCAAATATTCATCTAATTGTCAGCCAAACATATGTTCAAATACTATTGCATCGTGATTGCATCGTATTCGATGAATCGAATACGTCATTTTATGACGGGCTACATTTCTAGTTATTATATAATAATCTGCCAACGCTGGGCGTGAGGCGTGTATAGTGGCGAAACGTCAACATGTGTACACCGACGGGTCGTTTGCTAACAATTTTAATACATAACACATCTTGAAGATGTTCATGGATAATTTATCTATTAGAATATCGATTGTTTTTTGCTTATAGCAGGGAATTTTCATTGTCTATCCAAACAATAAAGCATTGTTTGCTTCCAAATAAATGTAAAAACACAACTTTATCAGGTTTGGTACTTTGTTTTTTCTTCTGAAAACTAAAATAAAATGATTTAATATATGCCTGTGGTGACACTTTTCACGATTTATTATTTAATAAGTCATTTCGTGATATTATTCTGCATATTTATATTTAGTACGCAACACTGCTTGCAATGATTTTAATCTTGTTGCACACCACTGATCAAGAGTAAATAAAGTATTCCTAGGTTTAATTAAAAAATATATTCGGATTTGTGATACACTTTATCAAGATTAAATTAAATTTTTAACTTTTTGGTTCTGGTCCTGGATTTTTTTTTGTGTGTCTAACTTTAAGTTTATATAAAATTTGAGCGTTTCTTCGAGATAAAATTTAAATATATTTTAAGAGCACAAACCTCCGAGGTTACTTCAACCCTAATTCATAATAAAATAAACATTAAAAAAAAATATTGAACATTGATCAACCTTTGTGAAGTTTAAAATATAAAAAAATATCCCATTGATATACTAGAAATGTTTTTTTTTTTTATAAAATACTTGAGTGATTTTCAACATGTTTGTTTTTTATTTGTGACCGGTTTCGCCATCAAGTATTTTATTAAAAATATATATTAAAATGGAATTACACCACGTAAGTACTCTCTGTCAAAAATATTAAATTTCTATACTAGAAATACTTAGGTATATGAATACATTAATAGTTTTGGAAAAATATGTTATAAGAAATTAAAATTTTTACTGGCCATAAAAAAAAACACTTCAGAGTAAATTCGTCATTCTATTTTATTTTTAAAATTTTGTATTAGTTTGACATTTAACTATTTGTTTTTTGATATTGTCAGATGTATTTGTAAACAAATTTATATTATGGATCAACCTTATAATCCGTTTGAACATAGAGATGTCAAACTTCCAACAAAGTGAGTTACACATAAAGCAGGCTATAGTTTTATGTAATATATTTAATTTGCTAATTTACGTTTTAATGTATTTTCGAAGTATGTAGTAACCATCCGACCACCCGGACCCAAAGCGAAAGTATTATTAAAGTCCGTCACAGTTCTATCTCACTGATATTTTCTGAAGAATTAGTGGTCGTGAAGTTGGCTAATTTAAAGACGAATAATCAAATAGCGCCATAGATATCCAGTTGTTGTATTTTTAAGGGAAGGTTATTTATTCGTTTCAGCAACTGCGAGACGCTGATTCATCTCCTGAAGGGTGCCATCGGTAGCGGAATCCTCGCCATGCCGCATGCCATGAGCAACGCTGGATTTGTGCTGGGGTCCATTGCCACCATGGCCATCTCAGCGATCATGTCGCACAGCATATCCATCATAGTCTCCACCTCCCATGACATGTGCCGCCGGATGAAAGTCCCGATGCTGGGGTACTCGCAGACCGCGGAGGCTGCTTTTCAATATGGACCCCAGCGGACGCAGCCACTTGCCAAAACTGCCAGGTGTTTAATTAATTTCTGCCCACTGTATATCAAATTCATTGTATTTTATAATTCACAATATCATCCTGTTCCATTGTAGATTTTTTTATGTGACGAGCTATTGGACACTTTGTGTACGCATTTGACTGGACCGTAATATTAAACTGACCATTAGATCTTCAAAAGATGAAATGAAATAAAATTACTGAGCTTTTTTTTGTAAAACTAAAGAAAAATATATTTTCCTTTTTCGTGAATACTGAAATCGTACTGTTCGTTACTGAGACTTTTTTAATTGCATAAAACTGCATGATAAAATTTAAATCTATTGCATGTCACTGATAAGAATGCGTTTTATTTAATAAAGTAGCCTTGTTTTAAATTATTTAATTTTTTAACACATTTTTCAGAATTCTCGTTGATATCTTTATATGTATCGACCTTCTCGGCTGCTGCAGCATATACTTGATCGTGGTTGCAACCACAATAAAACAGGTCGTGGAGATCCATTGTGACACTATCCTGGACATCCGAGTGTACATTCTGGTGCTGGTGTTGCCTCTGTCCGTCCTTCAGATCATCAGAACCCTAAAGAGGCTGGCGCCGCTCAGCCTCTGCGCTATAACCTTCATATTCTGCGGCCTTGGATTTATACTTTACTACATATTCAAAGACTTTGACAAGTATTTCGACGATGAGAGAGACCTAGTGGCCCCCATAGAAAAGATACCCTTATTTTTAGGCACAACGATTTTCGCCCTAGAGTGTGTCGCTGTGGCAATGCCGTTGGCAAATAACATGAAGGACCCTGAATGTTTCATAGGAAAATATTGTATATTATACATTGGAGTTGTTATTATAGGCACTATTTATACTCTATTTGGAGCTTTTGGATACATGACCTATGGAAAATCCATTGAACCAAATGTAACCCTAAACCTCCCTAAAAATGAGACGTGAGTAGGTACCATAAGGTTTTTATGATTATTTTTGCTTAAATTTATTTTAGGTCTAAAAACATGTAACTTTTAAAAAGCTTTGGTTTTTTGGTCATATTTTATATATATGTTACGAACATAAGCCCTCTCTAAGCATTTTTTATCATGAGCGAGAAGAGCGTCACTTGAACTGCCGCATTTTTCAGACACCCGGACGGTGACGTATACTTTAAATAAAATACTTGATACTATAATTATATGTACACAAAGTCAACGTTATGAGAACAAATCGTACTTTCCGGGTGTCGAAATCTCGTGCAATAGACTGTGGTCTATACTGAAAAGCTGAAGCATTTTTGTACTAATAACGTGAAGACAGTCCAAACGTAACATAAATAATACACACGACACTGACAGCATGTGCGCCGTTGATTTCTGATTTTTAAATACATAAATATGCTAAGGACTTGGCAGTGTGTTAAATAGTAAATTATTGTACACATGACAGTGACAAAATTAAAAAAATATATATTAAAGTCAATCACAATATTCGGCCCAAGTATTTATTTATTGATTTTATTATAAAAAAGTACTGACATGAATCGACACAAGTTTTTCGTCTCGTTGTCTAGGGTATCTTAAACGTGTTGTTATTATACGGTGTGTGCATTAATTTTTTCGGATTTTCTAAGAGATTGCGTTACTAGTATTGAATCGCATCAGGCTATATTTTAACATTTCATTGTGAAGCGTCATTATTGTGCTTTTGTTTTCAGTATATGTCATATCGCTGAAGTGAATACAACAATTTTTTTCACATGTTGTATTTGGAAAACAGAGGATGGGAAGTTCTGCCTCACCCGCCTTATAGCCCAGACCTCGCCCCTTCCGACTACCACTTGTTTCAAACGATGCAGAAAGCCCTTTCTGGAATCAAAAATTGGCTTGATTCTTTCTTGGCTTCAAAAGACGAACAGTTCTTTTGGGATGGAATTCATAATTTTCCCGAAAGATGGGAAAAAGTAGTGGCTAGCGATGGACAATACTTTGAATAGAAGCTCCAATTTCACGAAAAAATCCGAAAAAAATAATGCACACACCGTATAATAATTAACAATTGCCTGATTGGTTTATATTTACAATCTTTATTTTAAGGTTATCTCAAGTAGTGAAGATACTGGTAGCGATTGGAGTGTTGTTCACGTACAGCCTCCAGTTCTACGTCCCGATGGAGATAGTGTGGACGAACTGGCAGTCGCGGTTCGGAGAGGGCGGCCTGACGACGGAGTACGCTCTGAAGTACTCCATCGTCGCCGGCACCTTCCTGCTGGCCATAGCCATCCCCAACCTGGGGCCCTTCATGTCGCTGCTGGGCTGTGGGTGCCTGTCATTCCTGGGCTTCATCTTCCCCGCTGCCATGCAGCTCGCGGCCTACTGGGAGGACCCAGGGCTCGGGAAATATAACTACTTGCTGATCAAGAATGTGCTGATTATCGGTTTTGGTTTGATGAGCTTTGTTATTGGCACGGCAACAAGTATCAGCGAAATTATAGGTAATAAATATTTTATTTCCTTTAAACTCACTTTTATTTATTCAAATATTATTGCTTTATTTTGATTGCATATTATTTTTTACAGTAAATTACAGCTAGACGCTATCAAGAGTACCTTTAATTACTGAGCGTAGCCACTGAACTAATATACCTGAACACTTAACGATGTGATACCTACTAAACAAAATAAATGTAATTGTTGCAATTTTTACTATATTTATTGTTTTTATATAATTTGTTGCTTTATCTAATGTCGTAATACCTTTATAAAAATTTAAACAACTTTGTATGCCGGTAAACATTATTTATAAAATGATTTCTTTTAAATACTTTTGAATTCCTCCAAGATAAACTAATTTCAATTGATCTTGGATTATACGAATCAAAAGTCTATCTATTTTTGTTATATGTTCTTATACAAAGCAATGGTAAGTAAGGTGGCTTTAATAAAGTATAGTTTATTTTAAATCAGAGCATACAACTTGGTAAAAAAAATTAATCACGTATTTTATTATAATACATATGAAATAAATGGAATTTTCTTTCAAATATCGACTATTTGGTAAATAGTTTTATTAAAAAAATCATTGTTTAAATACTCCAAATAAATGCTTTAAAATTTTTAAAACAAATTTTCATGTATGAAATGCTTTTATATTTATATGAAATACACGCCATAATCGATTAGATAATTTGAGTTTGGTTGTTTTTCACCTGAACGCGAAAATATTTTCCTCTGTTTTGTAATATTTTTATATCATTTCAATGTGGCTACAAAAATGACCTTATAGAAATATACAAATTACCTAGTACATATTATATGGTTTCTTGTTCGCTACTTTACTTCAATTGCCGATTGTCCAAACCCATCTACTTCAACTCAGGGTTAACGTTTTATAAGTTATTAGTAGAAGTGATAGCACTGATCTGATATATGATGGCTTATTCAAAAGCTGATTAATTATTTTTAATCGTAATAAATAATAAAAAGTATACATCATCACGTTGTTCAGTTTTAAAACTGTGTAGCAGTTTGGTTCATGAGCTATCCAAGAGTAAGATTACCGATCCATTACCGGCCGTGCTTTGTGTGGCACGTTATTAGATGTTCGATTGATGAGTCGAGGCGACCTCTGAGCTGTACCATATCCCAAAACATAAAACCCTTTGCGGGGGTTTGTGTTGTAAATAAAACATGAGTTTTAATTAAAGAAATATATATAATATCAAATATAATAAAAAAATTATACACTTCGTAAAAGAAAATTGCTACTCGCCCATTTCCGATCATTCTTCAGCTTCATAAAAATTTTGAAATCACGCTTTCGTTTTTAGTCGTCGCACTGTTTAAAGACCGTTAAAGATAAAATATAAATTAAAATCGCCATTTTTAATTTTCAGTCGCCATTTATGGGCGCCGTTGACCCCTCACCTTTCTTTGCCGTGAAAACGCGCCGCGTAATTAATTACCAACGAGGCCATGTTTGATGAGATTTGAGTCGGTCTTTAAAATTGATGCGTGCATTTATTAAACTGACTTACGTGTTTTTTTTTTTTTATTTATTATTTATACATATATAAAAAGTAATTTAACTTATTTTAATAACATTTTTTGCGAGATGTGCTGCTCTCGCCTACAGCCAATCTGGGTCAATATTAATTGGAATTTATCATTCTCATCATCGAGCTAAAAGATGTTTTAACACAAGTAATGTTTTTGTGATGATTTATTAGTGAATATAAAAAATACGGTAAAACTTTTTTTTTAATATCACTTGTTGCGATGTTCGATTGAAGGTATATTTTTAAAATCATTAAATTTCCTGTTACTTAAATAACTATGTTGTAAACTAGAAATTTAACTACTAAACAATTAAATTGTGCTATATATAAAATATAGTGAGACGTTTTTTCATAGTATTAAACACAATACTTTGTCCCTAACACAAGCTTTAAATCAAGATTTTAACTGAATTTTAAATATACCAAATGCGTTAAAATAATATTCATTAAATTTTTAATATATCACGCATATAATTAAGATAGTCTCTCCGTTGCAATTTCGTTTGCAATGCGAATGATCTGCGAATTTAAAAATGGCTCACAATTCCCATGTTTTTTTGAAAATGTATTTATAATTTCCACACATGAAAAACCACATATATATCATTATACTTTTTAATTCAATAAAAAAAAATTTAGAATTTAAAGAATACATTTATTGATATGAACCTTAAAAAAATGACAGTTAAAATATTTTTTTATTAATAAATTGATTGAAAAATATCAAGTAAGCAGTGGCGAGTAGTTATTATAGATCCAAGTCATGCAGTTATGTTAATTTATTGAATAACATACAAATTGAATTTACCAATACGTAATTATAAAAAGACTTAAAACAAAGATATAATAATATTAGATAATTATGCAGGTATATTTTTACACACTATTAATAATAAAAATGAATCACTGCTTTTATAAAATCATGAATTTTTGCTATATTTTGAAGCCTTAAATTTCAATGTATATTTTAATAATCATTTTGGAAATAAGTAGTATATTTTCACTTTATTTCGTTAGGATACGTAATTTCTAAAATGAAATATTCATAAATAACATGTCAGTAAAAAATCAGTATTACTATAATATATTATTATGGTGGTGAATTCCAAAATAAAATCAATTAACATTAAAAAATCCAGTATGTAAACAGTATTTTTTTTATTTTCTTTTCATTTATAATTTTAGTTTCTGGAGTTTTCGACGCTATTTTATTGAAAACATTCAAGAACCTAATGAAAATTTGATTAATCTTCGTTTTGATACCTGACGCATCGAATACCTGCGATTAATGGTGTTTAATTGAGAGAAAAACATGCATTCAAATAACAAGGCAGAGTCCAGCACAATTAACAAGATAAAAAAACGTTTTAGTCCCATTAAAAATTTGGCTTTATTTATTTAAAAATATACTATGAATAATTTTTTTTAATATTAAAAAGATTTATTTTGTTCACTCATACAAGCTTATTGTGTTATAACAAATGATACGTGGCTTTGCATCGCAACTGTATAAAAAGATTCTTTTCGTTTCACAATTGAACTATTCACATAAAAAAGCACAATACATGTTTTAAATTGTTGAAAAATTATTGAATTAATAGTTTTGACTTATTAATTAATATATTATTATTATTTTTTTGAATACATTCCTCTCAATAAAAATGTTTCAATATTTTCAAGTATACAGTAGTAAAATTATTACAATAAAAAATGTAAGATTTTATGTTTTCTAATACCAAAGAAGCTGAAAAGGAAAAAACGCGATTGAGAATATTAATCAAAGCATAATTATTGTTTAAATTTAAATTGGCTATAAACTAGCCAATATTATTAATCCCACTCTTTTTCAAATTATTTAGAAATCGATCGCTCTTCTTGCATGACTCGCAGTCTATCTTGGCAGGCTTAGGTGGTTTATTATAGGCAACTGTATATTCTATTCACCAGATGAATAATTGAATATGTACGCTTGTTGAGTTCCTTTATACTGACGCGTGTTTTCTTTTGTAAGTTTTTTCGTGTCGTAGAATAGTTAATTTATTGATTGTTACTTTTGTAAGCAGGAACACAACAATCGTTTGATGTTATTGCGACTTGGTAGATATCATATCATTACCTTCTTATTTATTAATATTGGGTGTTAATTTGAACTCAATTATAGTTACAAATATATAATTTTTAACGTTCTTGAGATTTATACGATAGGCAAAGCAGCTGTTTAGTTGAATATAAAATATCGTGCATTAGAATAATTTATAACGGGACATTCAAGATACAAAAAAGACATATCGATTTATCAACTTTGCGTCTTATGTAGTAGTTTTATAGTAGTAATCATGAATTGTCAAAATAGCAAAAAAATGCCACTGATAACTCATATTTATAATAAAAAATCTACTGTATTAAAAACTTACATACCCGGTTAGTTTTGTTGATAGTAAAAGAGTTGTTTTCTTTTAAAATACGTTTCATAACGTTAACAAAGATACACATGAATAAACGTCTTGTCTGTACTATTTATGCCACAATACTAATATCTTAATGAGAACTTGATGAAATGCTATTACCATGAGTCACAAATGTCATTAAAAGTTAATTAAATTATTATATTACCAATAAGTATCAACTAATTAGTCAAAACAAAAAAAAAGAGATAATTGAGGAAAATTTTGTTACAAAATATTGCGCCACCAACAAAGATATTTTGGCTTAAAAATATTCAAAGAGAACTGAAAATATTCACAATATCTGAAAATGCGGTCCAGGCAATATTTTTTAAAATTTAGTGATTGATCTTCTTGAAATGCCTTTCATGTTGGCGGCATAGTGCCAACATTAACAATAAGTCATATTTCGGTGGATAAAAGATATGGTTTATAAAAAAACTGGATTAAATGAAAATTTTAATTTACATATTAAAACATTATGACGTAATAATTAGCAGCGATCCTAGATTTAATATCAAATGATCAAAAAAAAATCAAATGGAGTCCATATAAAAAATAGATTTAATAAAATCAAAAAATCGATAGTACCTAAATAAGTGAGATAAAAGTTATTTTATGAGCGGGTATCTCATTTATGCATGCAATTATTTAAGTAGTTGTAAACCCTTTGGCGTTATTGAAACAAAACTACGATTAATTCAGTGTTGTACTAAATTATAAATAAATATATATGTGAAATCTACTCTTATAGTTTGTGTATAAATAATTAGCAAAATATTTTTTTTGCATTGATTTCATAAAAATTTCATCAATGACAAATTTTATTTTAACGAAAAATTAAAAAAATATTTTTATGCAACACACAAATCGCATCTCTTGAGTTAATTAAATAATAATTTGAGTTCATTAAATAATAAACTAATAATTTTTAAATAGTTCTTGGTACTAAAATTGAAAAGAAATTTTAAGTTAAATTTTTTTATAAAAGTTAAAAATTGTAATACTCATAGGGTGCTTATTTATTTAATCGTTTCATCGTATTATACAAAGCAAGAATAATTTTCATCGTAAAATAAAAATGTATTATTATTTTTTTATTTTCGAACATGGAAACTAATGCATGGAGATTTATGGAAGTTTGTTCTAATTATATTAAACAAAGTATAATACCTACAGCACGTTACCTGTGTATTTTCACCTGTAGGTATTGCATGATCGGGCATGACCGGCCAACCACTGAGCCGCCATTTAGTCTTCGGTGATTACCGAATCGAATCGGACGGGGAGTTTTTGGTTTATGAGAAAATCAAGAAGAAAATTTATAATCTTTTTATAAACGCATAAAATTGTAATAACTACTAAATTATGCTATCATGATGCGTTATTATCTTCGGCGAAATTGATGATAAAATATACTTTAAAAAAATACTGGATTCAAATTATTTTCTCGACAGATTTAAATACATGAAAATAATTTCACGGATGGGATAAAAAATTATTATTATTTTAGTTTTAAATTTTAATTATGAAAAAAATATATGAATTCGTTGCAAAGCAATTCAATTATTAAACCATTAGCCTGCCATAAAGATGCAGCTAAAAATAATTAGTTTGGTATTTTACACATTAAACGTTTTTAGTATTAAATATATATTTTTTATATTAAATTAATGCTTGTGGATAAAAGTACTACACAAGGTGATAAAATAAATTTAATGCAGCAAATACATAATTTTATTGTGGTACTAACATGCTGAATAAATAATAATGTAATATTATTTATGATTATTTAAAAATATTTTCTCCTAGCACGCGCGCAGCACTATCCCTGCTAATTACATTCTCTGATCATAACTCCTTACAGGAGATTTATTGCACGAATACACTCTCAAGCGCTACACCCTTCTCGCTCATGCACACCGGGAAAAACCATATTCAAATTCTCCATCGCACTCACGTGCCGTCACATGACTTCTGCCTCTGTCGCACATGCAGTTTTTCCTAATTGCCATCACCCTCGCACGCGCGCATTAAAACAAGACGTGAAGTATTCAGTATGGACAATTTATTGCATGAAGCGGGCGTAGTGTTCGTCGCTTTGTCCCGCTCCGGCGCATCGCGTTCAATAGAGGCGCGTTGTCTCGCCCGCACTCGTGAGATCGGGCGATAAGAGATACTTCGTACACTTTAAGCGTAATGATCGCTAATTATTTTGTATCAAAATGTAAATTGTTTGATTTGATGGAAATATTTATGACAACATATCTCTGGCTCGAGTGGGACGCAGGGCTACCAACTAAACGACAATAAATTTAAAAAAAAAAAACATCATACCAGTTTTGAGCGTCTATTGAAAGACGCATCTAGAAAAAAAGAGATAAACAAAACATTACAATAAATCATATTTAATTGAATATAACCACTATTAAGTAATGTTATATATATTATTGATACTGATTGAATATTCAAAATTATCTCTTAAGATACGTTAATTTATATCAAGAAAATAGCAGCAGGTATCTGGTGAAGGGTGGTTAATTTTCAGGTGATCAGCTTAACTCCTCATGAAAATCTATTCACCATTCAAAAAAACGGCTTTGTATTAGCTGCAAAATTGCAGCAAAACCACAAGCGCTAAAAGGCTTCGATTTACAGTAATGACAGAAAAAGCCAACAAGTTCCCGGCTCCCGTTTAACTTTAACTGTAACTTTAGTTCTAACCGCGACTATAACAACCTGCGGTTTTAGAATAAACAAAACCCATTAGAAGCACCTCGTATGCAAAACACCTGTTAAGTCATCACCTGGTACTTAGAACTAATGTGGAATTGTTAAAGCAGCGCGATTGCTGTCAACCTATCACAATTTACAGATATTTTTTTTGCAATATGTACAGAAATACTTATATTTATTACAAATAAGAATAAATATAAATTAAAAAAAAACGTTTATGAATGTTTTTTTTTTTTTTGTTTTTGCTCATTACGGCATTTATGGTAAATTCTCATTATTGTCTATGCATTTTCCGACACCATCTTAGTATTGTGATGGCAAACGAAACGTCCTAGTAAAAAGTGATATTTGCAGTTTTAAAAACAATCATAGCGTAGATAACACTAGCATTTGTACTTTTGTGATAATCGTCTTATAAATATTATAGTTACCTGTATAATTTGTTATATTTTGATTAATTATTAAGCGGCATTGTGTTTGTGAGACATTTTGTTTGTGACCGCTAGTTGTCATATTTGTTTCATTCGAGCTTTGTTGGAGTGAATATCATCAACGGTGAGTGTTTTATATTTATATTTGTATGTAAGAAGATGCATTGCTTTGTTTTCAGAGTGTATTTATTTATGTACATATTGAAATGTTTCTTACGTCACAAAGATCTTCAAACATATTTTATTATTATTGTCGCTTCTATGAGTGTTACTTATGCACATATCTCAGTATTTTTTATAGAAAAAAAACATCAAATCATATAATTTTATCGCTACACTTGTAAGACGCTTTGAAATGCTATGATGGGTGGCATTGTTACGTAGGTATCGTAAAATTATTAATGTAGGTTTTTGCTTATAATGTAATATTTATTACTTCGATAACACGGTTATTGACCTCTATTATTGTTGCCTGTCAGTGTCAGTGGTTACGTTTAAGGTAGGTAAATGAAATAAGTTATACAAAAATATTATGGCAGTTGGCACTGTTGTCAAAAATCTACATCTTTAAGACCCATAAAAAATAGCATTTGAAATAACTTTTTTTGTTTTGTAATTTTTATAAAATATATTATTTATATTTGCAATAAACCAACAAATGATAATAGAAAATAATACGTACTATCAAAATTTATTTGAATTAATTTTAGTATTAAGATGAAAAAAAAATCTAAGGTGTCACAGACTCGTTTAATTTACTTCATATTAAAGTAAAAAAAAAATACAAATAACCAATTGGATAGGAGATAACAAACGTGTTCGTTATCTACATGAAAAAAAGTAAGGACACCCAGTAATTAATTGAATT
Organism: Atopsyche davidsoni; assembly: GCA_022113835.1. Lineage (NCBI taxonomy): Eukaryota > Metazoa > Arthropoda > Insecta > Trichoptera > Hydrobiosidae > Atopsyche > Atopsyche davidsoni. The sequence goes on along the minus strand of JAILWY010000009.1, from coordinate 15,659,889 downwards.
GAACATGTGCAAATGTTGTTATTTTTATTTCGACTACATTTTTCATATCAAAAGTTTTCTTGGTTGTTATAATAACTTAACTTTATTATTTATATTTTACAGTGCCAAGCAGTTTTTTTTTTTTTTTTTAATATTTAGTCTTTAATGCAGTTCAATAAATTATAAAATATAATTTGACACAAATAAATATTCACTGACTTCAGTGATTGGTCAAAAATAGTACATCTTTAAAGTATATAAATTATATTTTTGATTAGAGCTGAAAACAATTTTAATATTAGTATTTTTTATCTAGTTATTGCCTTACGAGCAAAAAATTGATAAAATTTTAATTGTACCTATTTGTAAGTTTCTAAAGTGATTTATTTTTTATTGCTTTAAACGCATAACTTACATGGTAGTGGTAATTATATCGGCCACTTTCAGGACTTAATCAGTTAATTCTTAATCGTTTATTTTCTGGTCACTTTACTGTAATCTCGGCATGCATTGTTTTGCAAAATCACCTGCTTACAATTCTCTAGCATATACGATAATAATAAAAATTAAATATGCTTATCAAGGTGTATTATAAAAAAAATATGTTTTTAAGTATATACTTATATTATAATATGAACAAGCCCAGCCTTAATGATAAAACTGCCTTTGAAAACCTAATCTGCATATAACTAACCTACCTGATAATTTTAATGTTGTTTTTTAAATGTTAAACGGTAATTTTTTTACATTGCAATTTTATTACAAGAATATTTAATACATTAAATTGAACGTAACTCTCAAGATTTTCATATTAAATGTATGGTTAATTAATTTTATAAAGGATGAGCTGTTTGAAAGTCTGTTTGAGAATATTTTATGAATTTTAAATATTTAGACTATTTTACGAGCTGGAGACGTCCACTCTAAGATAACCCATAAATGCGATGCCAATAAGCACACTCTTTTGTAAGAGTTGAAATCGTGTAGTACAAAGCATTATAATGTAATTGCGGCCTTGTGCGTCTTGTTATGCCTCTGGCATTTGCCATGTTGTATGCGGGTAGATTACAAAAAGAATTTATATTCTCGATGAGTCTATTTTTGACTTATTGTTTCGGAGCTTCAAATTTGAGTATACTACAGTAAATTTAATGTTAAAAAATATACATGCCAGGAAACATAAAGAATGTGAAACAATTTGCCGTGAAATAAACCTGATGACCATTTCACAAAACGTGCACTGTCGAGTTATGTTAAGGAACATAATAACACAAACGTGAGGTTTCCACGGTTTATTGTTATAAATACGAAATTATCATCAACAATATCTTTCTGGTACATTTATTTACTACTTGACATATTTAGGTAGGAAATATTTGCAGAAAATATATATTTAGATTGGAAATATTTAAATTGTTTTTTTTTAGTGTCTCCTTGAACAATTGTTTGCAAATTAAATGGGCAATAAATTAGTGCGGTGTTGAAATACAACACACATTTAAATGAACAGTATGCTTGCGTGATAAATCATGATTTATTTAAATGCGTAAAATAACAATGAAAGAAGTAATAATTCCCAGCGCGTATGTTTTATATGCATATTTATTTAAATTTACTTTAACTGAAAATTCTTGCAGATAAATTACAATTTTTATATTAGAAAAAGGCATTCATTACAAGACAGTCAATCTAAATGGCTTATAAACTTTTGAAATAAAATTCATAAAAAAATGACAAGTAATTCAACATTTTTTCATCATTGTTATTTTAATTTATATTAAAATAACAATTATGAAACAGGAACTTTTAAAATAATATGAACAAAACGATAGTTTTCTACACAAAAAAAATGAAAAATCATACTAATTTACATTTATTTGAAAAATTATTTTTTGTGATTTATTATATACTGTCTTTGCCACAAATTGAAGTTTTCAAACTTTACATATGTTTTTAATTTAAAATTAAGACAAATGTTTTTTTTTTATATAATTTTGTTTTGTAATTGTTAACTAATGAAAAAACCACCATTTGAGTAGTCGATTCACTCATGAAAAATTAAACTCAAATGGAATTCGAATCCACACCTGGACAGCTATCGCAACCCCGTGCTTTTACTAATTAAGGTACTATGCTGCTATAAACGAGCAATCTAACTCGTTATATGCATGTCCAGATCTATGTACTTAGTTTGCTAGATAAACACTTGACGACTCGCAACTCAAGCTGAATCGATCACCCAAGTGGTGTTTACACAGCAAACCTGTGCGGGTGAAAAATGCGGATTTGATAAATCGTTGGCGAAACTATTGTAAAGTTTATCGCGTTGCCTGTCGCTATTCCGCGAGGTGGTTTATGCACGCGTATAATGCAGCGCGCATAATGTTCGTAAATAATAAATTTGAAGCTTAAAGTGCCGGGTGGCTTTGCGCAGACCGCAAGTGCGTGGTCCGAGCCAGCCTCTTCAGGGAGGCCGTAAATTGTGAGCAATTATCCACGGAAAATTATCAATTTGTAGTCACCGCCCGGCCGGGCTGGGCCGTTTAAATCGCGGAGGGAGCATGGGAGGATGCGGCCTTCGGGATGTTTTCAGGGTTTTATCATCACGACGTGAGCTTTTATTTATATCAATAATGTTTTGATGTGACCATCGTAGTGACTGCTTCGTAGAAGAAAAGTAAACAGCAGTGTTAATACATAGAAATTTAAAAAATGCGATAGTTAAGCTTTTGATAAATTCAATACCACAGAAATGGTATGTGCGACCGTAAAATTGTCAATAAAAAAAAAAACATTTGTATAAAAAAATTATATACTGCTTTGCTGAATTTGGTGATTCTCATCGTAGGGGTAAAACATTATCTGTGCCTTTTTAATTCTGGTGATGTGCCATATTTATTACGGTGAGGCGATGAAAATTTTACAGGCAACTGTGTATCTTGCTTAGAATTTTCATTAAGATTCTTATCTACATATAATACGTGTAAGTTTGTTTATATAGTATTTTTTATAAGAATTCATAAAATCAAAGGTTTTAAACACGTATAGAAGTAAACATACGCTGTCAATTCGTTTTGATAATTATTTTTACTATATCTTTTTTATGTGTTACTATGTGCATTTCTGCTCTTTTGAAATTCTTTGGGATAAGTTTCATTATGCGTGAGTCAGTAAAAAGTCACATACATTATATTCAAGATGCTTTATTTTAATATATTATATTTACAATCGTTGGGCTAAGCATACAATATGGTATATAGTTATCCCTTTATCCTTGGCGCGGGTTGTGGGGCTTAAAATATGTGGCTTAGGTGGTAGCGTACATGGATTTATCTATTTTAGATATTTAGGGAAAAATTATTGAAATTGAATGTTAATTTAAAGTTTATCGGGGAAAGTGCGCGGAGACAGCCCCGCCACGCACAAAAGAAGATGAGGAAGCGGGTTCGGCTAATACCAGGGCAGGCAGGGTTTTGCGCACATCATAAACAACACGGCGCATGTGCGGGAAATGATCTATTATAATAAATATGGCGGATTACCGTCATTACGGCGCGGCGGGAGGGGGCGCCGCCAACATTGCTCGCACCCTGGATGGCAGGGACGGGCCCGGTCGGCCGATTCCCTCAACCGACATCATTCGAAGCAAGTCGAGGATCCGAATATGATAATCGATTAAAGTGATAACAGACTCTCTGAAAACAGTAAAAATCTGGACAGTTTCATGTTAGATTCAGATTATTTGAGGTGTGTGGCTATCACCGCCCTGAGCGCAGGTCTCGGGGCTTGCAATGTGTGACTTAGGTGGTAGCATACATTAATTTCTTTAGTTACAATATTGTGCTAGGCAATGAAAATGAGTGGAAAAACTCTTTATTTGCATGCGTTTATGTGTAATAAATAAATAACTACGAACTAGATAACAAAGATAAAAATTTATAACACGGACGAAAGTAATAATACAATGTAGAGCAGGAGAGTACAATGGTCACCCCTGGATATGTTTGTTGATTACTTGGCGTTCTTTCTTGTATAAGGTGCCCCGGGAGCCGTCGGAGATTGTTATATTTTCATCGAGTACGATATGGTGAGGGAATTTATGCCTGTAGTGAGTCTGGGGTGTCGTCTCCAATCCCCTTGATTGGGGGATTGTAGGATTTTCTTATGGAGTGATATAGACTTTCAGTGATACGAAGCATCAGGGTTGCGATTTGCCGGGATATTGGTTTGAGCACAAAGGGTGCTAGTCGAGATGAGGCGTAGGCAAGAGTTTTGGGGGGCCTGGATACTCGCGATGAGATGTGGGCTGCTGGCGTTGGACCAAACAGCTTCGGCGTACATCATATACGTACGGTCTGATAATGGTTTTATACACATTTGGAAAGTACGCTTAAGGCATCTATATTTGACCGATTTGCAATCAGCCAAGAGCCTCCCTTTATTTTGGATGTTTTTTTTATGGTTTTGCTTAAGGACGCTATTGGCAAGTCGCAAGTTGGTTGCAAGTTGTGTAGCCAGTTTTATTCACGTGTTTCGAGACGTTAGATTTCGTAGTGGTATACTAAAACTAACCATATATATATGATTACTGCGTCGTTCACAAAATAACGATATTTTTTTGTTATACTACACATATTCATACTGTCCCTGTGTCTTGGAAATTTTTTTTACTCAAATTTGTGAAAAAATATTTTGATACAACAAAATCGACAAAACTCTGTAGATCAGCTCACATTGTCGATGTAAAATTATTTTTTTAATCGATTGCTCGATTGTGCATGGTCGATGCGTCCCATCACTATGGTGAAGCTCCGACTTCCTTGCGCGAGTGTGCGCCTCCCTAGTGCGTGCCCGAGCTTGCGTAATGAATGCAAAACGCCTTTTTTGTAACATGAACATTGAACATTGAATATCATCGCGATGATGGGGTCTGGCGTCGGCATCGCTAAGTATAACATGACTTTATTATAAAAAAATATTTTTCGAGGCTTTCAATTTTAAAACTTACTTCAAATCAGTAGATTAAGAATTTTTTACTATAATTTGTATAAATGTATTTTGTTAGTCATAATGTAATTTATTTATCTAGCATCATAAGTATTTTAAAAATTGAAATTATCAATATATATATATAATGTTGTATTTCGTATATTTTTCTAATTAGTACAAATTTTTAGTGCAACGAGTGCTTATATTTATGCATAATTCAACAGTTAACATAATTTTCAAACTTAAGTATAAATTCATACTAGTCATAAAATTAATATTGAACTTCTAATGTTTTTAATACGATTTTTGTAAAATTCATAATTAGCAATACTTACTATAATATTTGGTTCTACTGACAATGTTTGTAGGCAGTTTTTAATTTTTACTTTTTATTTTAAATTATACTACGCAAATCTTAGTTGTTTCACAGTGGTATGTTTTTATTTCAAACAACTAGTTTCGTAAGATTAATTATCAACTTTATTAACTAATTATCAACAAAATTAGGTTTGTTTTTAGATTCTTCATAATATATATTATTTCTTTGAATTTATAATTGATCAATTTATCGATAGTTCCTGTAGAAAATTAAAAAACAAAAGTATTTTCTTTTGCTTAAAGAAGAGAAAATCATTTTTCTAATCTTAATCCACGAACACACGATATACTCTATTAAGCGTTGACTGAATTTAAATAATTTATCGTAGTGGAAAATGGATTTCTTTTCTTGTTATTTATAACTTCTACCGTAGAAGAACCCAAGGACCCACTACACTATTTCCCCCTAGAAAACCATGAACTAATATGCTCAGTGAAATGGTCGCCAACCTTCTCTGAGGATAGGCACTTGATGATGACGACAAGTCTTGCAGAATTTTTTTATATTTATCATATTTATATATGAATACATGCTTATAACCGTAGATTACCGCCTGTCTTCTCAAATACTATGCAAGAATATTTTTATCAAAATTATTGATGTTGCATAATTTTCTTTTTACAAATATTAATATGTAAGGAGTTGTTGTATTTAAAATCATAATTTATTTAAATGTAATCATTATAAAATGTGATAAGTAGCATCAAGCTGATACAAATCAGCAGTTTTCCATTTTCCAGACAGCAACCCGAGCATGTAACGAGCGACTACTCCACCGCGGAGCTATCTGCCTTATTAATTATTATAATTTGATGACCGATTGTCCGGTAGAAGCTTAAAGGTGATTTTGTGATCGCTGCAAGTGAATTTTTATTTCCCCTGAATCAGGAATACACGGGCAGGTCCTCATTGTAATGTCTCAAAAATCAAAAAATTAAAAAATTAGTCGTCGTATATCATAGCATATCGATTTTTATATTATGTCAATATTTGTACAGCTTGTTTAGTGAAATTAATACTGAAAAAAATACTTGCTCTTCGTTGAGTGATTTATATAGTAAGGCGTAAGATTTAATGAGTACATGACATAATTCAAGTGATTCAAATAATTTAAAAAATATTTTTTTATTGTATCTTGATTTTGCAAATGTGATTGTGCATAACATGTTTCGTGTTCAATAAAACAGTGTTTTTTTTATTATAAAATACGGTCCTGGATGCAGTACGTTGTGTACACCGGCTAGGCTTAATAATGTTATTACCTCGGTAAGTACAACTTATAGTGTGTTGTGAATCATTATAATGTAAATTTTATTAATAATAGAAAATTATTATTAATTGTACCGAGCGCCTACGCCGACGCTTATAGTAACAATAACTCGATTGCAATCTCATCGCATTGAATAATTTATGCCAGTCAAAGGGTGAATTTATTAATCGCGAAAAGAATTTTATTATGTGTTATCACACTAATTACGTCTTAATTAAATTGTTTTCACGATCGAGAAATTAGTTCATTTAGTCTTATTAGTATATTCTTGATGCAAATTTTATGATTTTTTAAAAAAAAAAAACTGCTGTAAATATTTCATTGCTTTTAAAATTATACCGTATCATTGTTTGTTTGTATTCTTTAAGTTATATAAAAAACATAGTGGTTTGATTTTCAGGAAAAATAGTTTTGTGATTCTTCGGGTTCATACTGTAGTTTTATATTCGAAGGAAAGGTTTGTGTCTTGTTGCTGCTCAATAGCATTATTATACAATCCTTTCCTTCCAAAGCTCTGGCATTGAGATCTGATATTCCTTCAGCAACAAGCTGCAGGAATAATAGCAGGAGACCCTCTCCCCAATCCTCTAGATATTGCCAGAATACATCCCTCCACAATCATTTCAAGTCCATTACTCTATTACCGATCGTTTACACCCTAACCACGCGCAAGTGACAGAATGGGGAGAGCGGAGAAGTCGTACAAAATGTATATTTGTTCTTGTTAAAATGTTCATTAAAACTTGTAGTGCTTGTTTTGTATGTAAACTGCATGCCATTTAAATGTGAGCAAAGAGTAAGAAGTTCAATAAGCAGGAAGTATAATGTACGTAGCAGGTATTTGTAACTTAATTGCAGTTGACATCTCAATTAATTGCGGATGGAAAAGAACTTCGTGCCAATTTTGTTGTCATCGAGTATTACAAACACAAGCTATATAACATCCCATCTGTATCTGGTTGCTTGTATTTTCCTTATCGTAACAACTCACCTGTAATTAGCTAATTATTTTTAATTATTCGTTTGTTTGCATTCAGTCCACGAATACGCATACATTGTAATAAGATGTATTTAATTGATAACCCCAGGAATTCACGCACTGTTTGTAAAACCAGCTTCACCATGTCTGTTTGATATTGTATTATTTGTTTTAAATATTACATTTAGAATTAAATAAAACTTCACACGCAGGTAAATCACACTTTAATAATTTTAAATAATTAATTGTTAGCGGTCATCCAATAACCAAAATATATATAAACATTTATTACAATATTTAATTGATCTTGAGATTTCTTGGGTTTTGTTATTCAGAGTAGTTTATGTCTTCCGACGTTTCAGGTCCGGTATTAGAACCATCTTCAGAGATTATGTTGGATATGAACTTCTTCACAGTACATCATCCAAAAAATACCAAGATCATCTTAAAACAGCAGCTTTCAAACATGTTAGTATCATGAGCTTTTTTGAGGTTTAAAATTCATGAAATGAAGGTATTTTATTATACATATTAGTATTTCAAATGTCATATAAGTTATTTAATATAAGTTATGTTTTCGCTTATTTTCGGAGATGCCAGGCATTCATTTTTTTCCTGTAAGTCACACACAGCTTCGAAATTTATTGTTGTTGGAAAGCATCACATCTATTTACTGACATTTCTGTATAGTTTGCTGAGAAAATATCTGCGCTAAAATGTACAAATTTATTTTAAGACGGTGATATATTTTCTCCATATTGTAATTTATGAAATCCACACTAAGCCAATGCGAACACAAAATTCGATGTCCATTTTGTTTGAAATACCTTTACGCGTCACACGAATAAATGATCAAATATGAATATCCTGAAGGCTAGAATGGTACAACATTTTGTGAGCGCTTCAGGGCTTCTTCAGACTGAAAAAACCCATATAAAATTTAATGCGGTTGAAATTAAAAGTATTTAAATCTTCTTTCCTTTTTTTAATATGAATTGTTACGAATTTCATGAATATATATTTTCACGTTTTTGATACGATGTGACGTTTCCATTCCGGTAGCGGAATCATTTTCAAGGAAACGGCAAAAACTTGAACACGGCCAACAATACCTGAGTTGGACCAATAACTAAATCTTGATGCGATGCGAAGTATTTATGTAAACAAATCTAATCATATTGGCTACCAAATTTTGCAAAATTGCAAAAACATTAAATTATTAAATTTTAAAAAGTGTGTAATTTTACTACAATACATTAAATGTATTTTTTGATTTAGGTTTAGGTGTACCCTTATCGTGTTCATTTTAAATGCATTAACGTTCAGGTGCACTAATGTAGAAAAAAAAAACAATACTGGATGCATTCTAAAGCATATTGCATTTCTACACTGTGCGTTTTTTATGCATTGCTCGCCTGTCAGTCCAGAGTGCAGTATTTTTTCCTTTTTATGCGCAGATGACATGCGTTGCAGTCAGCGCAGGAACGCACTAATGTCATAATGATGACAAGTGATGGAGGTAACTGATGCCTGTCAGGATAATGGACCCCCGTAATGTGCACTTGTTGCTGCTTGCGCAATTACACTTGCGGGGGTTCGCTTTGACATCGGAATGGGAAATTGATTGCTAAACTGATGTAAGATTGTACACTGATATCTGCTCATATTTTTATGTTATTTAAATTATGGTAGTTTATGTACAAAGTATTAGAAAAGAACAGTTTTAGTTTGATGAATTAACTCAAAAAATATAATGTTTTTTATTGATTGATCAACTCGTAGAGCAATGATTAACTCACGCGTTTAACAGACATGTGGTTCTTAGTTAAGATGGAAAGAAACAAGAAGTTGTTTTAATCCTATAATTTAATGAATGGAAAAATCTTCTTTAATTTTCCAGTAAACAAAAATGACATAAACGTAACAAGAATGATACATTCATCCTTACTTTTGATAACGTCGAAATGTTCGACATTTTATAAAGTATATCACATTAACTGAATTATTCTATTCTTTCAGATTTTCTATTTATTCACGCAGAGTAAAATTATAATGCATATAAATTTCGTATGATTTAAATTCACACTACAAAATAATAATTTATTTACTTAATTAAAAAAATATGTATTCAAACGATTTCTTATAAAGTTGCTATAGTTATATTCAAAATATATATGATGAGCATTTCATATTTCAAGCCTCCGTGCAGTAAATATTTACAGCGTCTTTATTTCCATACAATTTATCTAAAAGAAGTATAATAACAATGCAGACTAAGCAATTTCTAACTTTTATGGAGTCGTACACCGACGAGGGGGTAAATAACACTGAGTTGGCACAATAAAGTAAAAATAATAAACAAAAACTATAAAACGCTTCATACCCAAATGTTTACAGTCGACAAAGCATGAAGTTTGCTTCAGACTCTATTCTTCTTGCAAGTTTAACACAAACCTTATAAGTCAACGATTCTTCGTAGCTATTTCTACTCTACTAATGTAAGCATTAAAAATATACGCAAACGATAATGGCAAACTTGGGATAGAAAATAACAATGTGAGATATTTTATCATTGCAACTTACCTAAAATTAACATATATTTCTAACATATATTCACAGTTTTTAACAGTAAAAGGTATTTTTTTAAGTATAAATATATGATAAAACGTTTAGTTATAGTTCTAATGAATATTTTAGTTCATTCAGCATTTTTTAATCCTTAAATGGACTAAAGAAAATGTTCAATCCGAAAAATATTTTTCCCAAATGACTAAATACAAATTGGAAATTGTAAGTCAGAACATCAACCAGGGGAAATGGGTTCCTACACAGATATAACAATGCAATACATTTTAAATGGTCAGAGGCAGTGCAGCGGCCGCGAGCCGCCCTCCTCGCCTCCCTCCCCACCAGCTCTTCCAGCCACCCTCCCAACCACCCTCCCAGCCACCCTTCCATCCACCCTCCCATCCACCCTCCTAGCAACCCTCCCAGTAACCCTCCCAGCCGCCCTTCCAGCGCGCCGCCTTCCCGGCGGCCCGCCCAAACGACGCATTAAGTACAAACCATTACTCGCACAGCTTTTTTCGACGGATTTTGTTATCTGTCGTTAGTGGGGTGACCAGCCTTTGTACATCTGATACCGGCGCATATATTCCGACTTGAAAATTTTACTTTAGTTTGTGATGTTGAATTACTGATGATTCACCAAAATGCTTAGAATATGTAATGTTATAATAATATTAAACCACGCGTAATCTTGTACTTATAACCAAGTGTACGTATTCTGATATGATGGCACTTTAATTTGTACGGTTGATATGCGTTGTTGTGGTACATACACAAGAAAACTACAATTCTAGTCTGAAATAATATATTGGCACATGTTTTTATTTAATATTGATGTCGCTTATATCACAGTAGCTTACATCCTTGTTGAAATCTTAATATTAATTACTGACTACCCGAAAACCCCCTTAAAGCATATCGGATATTTCTTCGGTCAAATTTTCATGCACATGACATTTTTTAAACTTGATGGACTTTCAAAAATTAATTTCAGGTATTACATAAGGGACAATCTCAAAGCTCTCGTTTGCTCATGGGTAAGTTCCTCTAGCGGTAGATCAAATATTTAATGTAAAAATAGTGTATTAGAATATTTCGGTAGTGGATGTTTGGTCACCCGAGGCTCCCGCCGGCAGCGTGCAAGCCGCCATTTTGGGAAAATAATCAGCCCTCTAATGGCGCTGAGGGAAAAGCGCTTTTTAACGGAACCATTAACCTCGATCGGTTTATTATTGCCAAGTTTATTTGACGTTCCTTCGTGTCCCGTTTCGCTCGCTCGCTTTACAGCTAAAATACTGCAACTCTAATAGCAGGGTTTTATATTTTTATTATCTAGTACCCACATGGGCAAACTTGCTCGTTCAAACAGTAATTATGGGAAAAATATAACAACGATGTCAAATTTTTTATTTATTAATGTCTAGATTTTATATTAGGTAATATGAAATTTCTTGCGTTTTCATGGTGTGATTTTTAGCTCAATATTATCAACCTTTCTTGTAATGTTATTACTATATTATGTTAATAAGCAATGTGAAGAATTGATCTTAAAATGTCAAAGACAAATATAATATATATTTTTTGAGATTAATTCTTTGTATGGTTCTAAATTACCATTTTTTTGTACTATTTTTGTTTCTCAATGATTATACTTGGTATTAATAGATAATACATGAAAGTCAAGTGTGCAATAATTTTTCTTTTTTTTAGTAATTACAATTACTAATCTAAGCTTAGGTATAGTCGTGATTCTAAATAAAAATATAAATTAATAATTTAGGAAATGGAAACGAACTTTCATTATTCAAAGTCTTCGATAAATTGATTTAACTTGATTTAATAATATTTTAATTTTGGTTATTTAAAATAAAGAATTTTCTGTACTTTTTTTTTATTTCCTTTAAAGGTTCTGAAAATAAGATAAAATAATAAAAAGGTATAAATCCATTGACATTATGTTAATCCCGTGGTGTCATAAAGGCACGTTTCCACTGTGGATAATTGAATTACGGTGTTCCTGCATATACACGGACTGCGGTAGCGCGTGATTGGTCGCCCGATATGCAAATTTTATTGCAATTGTAAAGGTTTTACATATTAGCATAAGGCGATACCGATGAAATTCCCTCAGAGGTGAAAAAGTTGATTAAATTCATACAAGAGAAGTAATTTCGCTCCATTCTTATTTTTAGAATGAATTAACCTTTATGTGGGCGAGTGAGACGTATAAAAAATGGTGATTCAAAAAACATAGTATGAACTTATTTTTTTTCTAAAGCGTAACCTTCTAATATAGGTGGGGTTGTATTATAGCGTTTTTATTGAACTTTTGCTTAAAACTCATTCGGAAACACTGTGGTTTATGAATCAGAGCTAAGCAGCCTACACTGACGGTAACTAGATAATAGAATCCTCTTTCGCTTTTTTTTTTCAGAAAAAAGATGATAACCTGTTCGGTTGTCAGTTTTGTTACCTGATTTTTAATCAGTAATTTATGTGACGTAGTAATGCCTTGTTTCTTTTCAGATTTATCGTTTGCGAATGCTCTATTAATTGATTTTATGAAGGCATTAAGCTGATGACATTTATTGCATTTGATTCATTTTTTGTTTAAAATATTTTTCTTAAAACGCGCCTACATGCCTCAATATTTAACTTTACCTTTTTGTGGGACGTTTCATCGTTAGACTTGTAGCTGATAATTGAAAACCATTAAGAAATCTATACATTTTTTATGTGGGAGTTACTACAGTGTCTAGATATCGATTCAGTCTGTACAATCAAATCTCAAAGTCACGGTACACTCGTGAATATCGACGGACAATAGATAACAAATGTGTGTCTAACGCTTACATTATTACGAAATTTATAGAAAAACAAGCATCAAAAGAAGCAATTTATAACTAGGTGCGGAAAATAGAAAAAACCTTCGTTCGATTCCTATTGGTTAAAATATACGATAGCGTTAAGGCGTAAATGTTTTTTTTTACTGTATCATGATCTGTTTGTTAGCACGGTTGATTTTTAATTTTTAAGTTTAAAAATATTATTATTTTTTATTAAAATATAATTGTGTTAAAAATATAAATGAGTAAAAAGACGATGATCTTTTTTATGTCAGAAACAGATTTTTTGATGATCTATGTATATCTGAAACAGATGATCTATGTGTATTGACAAGCCTATATTATAAAATAATATCTTTAATATATCCGCTAAAGTATTTTTTTGTATTGTAAATTACAAGGTGTACTATATATAAGATACTTTAGGGGGCACTCTTAAAAGTTATTATTAAGACAAATAATATTATTTTATCAATTATAATCAAACATATATTTAACTTGTAATTTTTTTAAATTATAAGCACAAAGGTTTAGTATAAATATATGTTTAATACTACAGTTTAAAGTGATATCTAATGATATAATTAGTTTTTTCCACCCATCCTATTAAAACAGAATTAATTTTAAAAAAACTTTATCTTATAATAAAGTGTCTCTATTACTGTAATTTGAGGGTTGATTGCCAAATTGATATCCATCATTTGCCTTATAGGATGATAATGACATCACTGCCCTTCGAGCCTTCAGGCTTTTCAGGAACGACAGCCTGATCGAGTGCAAAACCTGTTCAGTAAAGGCAACATAACGATTTTATAATGCCTGAACATAAATATGGCAGAAAAAATGTACAACTGGAAAAACCGCATTCATTATAGCCTAAAGGGAATTTTTTTTAAATATAAACGCCTAACAATTTTATATATCTACGTAGCATATGAGAGATAAAATCTATGAGAATAATTTGAAATTAATGTTTTTTTAAAAAAAAAGTTTCGTTTAGTTCTGACGAAACCCTTAAAAGGCAAACGTACTTCAATCGCGTCGTATCGAAATGCATCTCTCAGTTATTTGTTACCTTGTCGATTGCACATCTGCTTGGCATTTGCATATATATGCGCTATTAAAAATAAAAAATTAAGAAATACTTATTTTGAACACTAAAGACTGACCGAGCCCTCGAAAGGCGAAAGTGATGAAAAAAAAAAAAATGATCTACTCATACCAATTCATTAGTTTTTCGGCGCGTGCCCCCCGTAAGGATCTCCGCCACTTTGCGGTCGTCGGTCCCGACACGCCACCTGACCCACCTGACCCACCTGACGCCGGCGCCCCAAGATGGCCGCCACGGGGGCTCCCCGACAATGGCGGCCATCCCCGCAAAATGGAAGATCCGAACCGGGAGGACGGGGGATAATGGATAATGATATGCGATTACACGATTCATGCCATCTGCACCGCCTAATGGAAGGACTCTACAATGTACTTAATAATATTATATAGAATTACTTCGTACGGCGTTATGTATTTTTTGTTGTTGTTGTTGTGATGATACGTAATTTATTCATTGGGCCTTTTATTGTTGAGTGATATTTTGTGTTGCTTGAGAATTCAATTGAATTCACACGACAAACGATTGATTTAAAAAAATGAGGCGTTCTTGGAAATATTATTAATTATTGTGTGAAATGTATTGTAACAGTATATAAGTAATACTCAAACGAGTTATAAAATTTTACCGTCGGTATATATTAAATATTAAAAAAATAAACAGACGTTACGGGCTAATTGAAAATCGGTTGCAATTTGTCTCGTTGCTTGGTTATAAAAGTTTTCCCACAGTAAATTGGTTTGATTTGTAGTTCTCAACATTTAAACAACAAATAAATATATATCGCCAAATGTCTACGAAATTAGCTTCATTTTAATTTTTCAGCACAAACGATATCAATCTCCTGGCGACTTGGTTATTTATATTTTATTAATATTCGCCATCGTTTTAAGAAAATATATTTTTTAGAATAGTTTCGCACAAAGTGGAAATAAATATACATAAAAATAATAATTCATCGTATCATCAATATCTATAATACTTTAGTATGCTTTTAAATTTTGTTTTGAAATAATAGATGAGTGTAATTTCTCAGAATTTCATTCAATAATCATGAGTAATTAGTCAATAAATCTTTTAAAAAAAAAACATCTATAACGGTTAGTAAATTGGAATAATTTTATATTTTTGTGAAATTTAGGCACTATGGACAATTAACTTATCTTAGGTCACTAGAGAGGCAGAATGGGGTAGGAATTTTTCATATCAATCGGCACTATATTTAGTATATAATAATATTATTTATTTTTTAAAACAGGCAGAACTACACCTCGTTTCTTAAAAGTATGTTTTTAAGTAATCGATTCACTCAGGAATCGATGAAAACAATATTATTATTTTCCTCTTATACTTTTGATATTTAAACTTACTCCTTCACGGCTATTGTGGCTTGGTGTTTTTTAAAATTGATTTTTTTTTGTGTCTGTAACTATACAAAAATTTCTTTCATTAGTACTTATTTGTAATTTACAAGGATTCTTGACGCATATTGTCGTAAAAAATTCAACTTTTCATCTTATTAAAACATTTATTTTATATGGCAAGTATCAATATTTTACAAATGATTATGATGAAACATTTAGTATAAATAATTGGTGAAAACGTTCTTTTAAATATGTTATACTTACAAAAGCATAGATGCTTGGTAAGCATTGACATGTATATGTGATATTAAAAATAAGAAGTTACACGCGAAAGGACGATACTTATATTAAACACAGTCTTTTAAATATTAAAGTAGCGTCCAATAATGACTTCTCATTTATATTATATACAAGTACACAGGCAGATACTTTGCCGGGCCTCTCTTTTGCGTCATAATAATTATTAAAAAAAACACGCTTTCTTAAAAAAAAAAATTTAAAAAATAACCACAAAAGGGACACTGGAGCAACAGTCACGGCATATGGCCGATCCAATGGCCGAGCCTCCCTTCAGCAAAGTGACCCCACTGGACATCCAGTGAGGACTCCAGTATAAAGACCTTAAGACGTGTTATTGAGAACCCAACGCGTAATTATCCGGATTGTATTATTATTCGATATCTCCGAGCGTATTATGTTAGCGCGTCTTGGCGTGCGTGTTATTCCTTTCCGTGTAGTTTTTATGGTCATTGATGGCTTTATCTCGGTTGTGTTTTGAAAAATGAATAAACGCCCGACGTATAATTCCCTGAAGCTCACTTTGACATCCCCATTCAGGCTGTATATTGTTATAATTATTTATGAAAGTGTGTCTCATTATTTCGGCTGTTGGCTCTTTACTACTACTGCATTTTCAGTTTATGAAATCGTTAATTTGTATTGTAAAGCTTTGCATACAAAGACTCAAAGCTCGGACTCGCGACGGCAGCTTACTTGTTGGTTTTTAATGTGAATTTTTTTTTTAAGGTCTAATTAAAGAAAAAGTTTAATACTATACAAGTTTTAACATATTATTTGGTCTCTTTAGTGTATAACTGCTTGAAACTTTCTACATCGGTTTCGGTTCCCTTGCTGGAAACTTTAAACAGATCAACACCAAGGACACAAAATTATCTAATAATAACAGCTGCTAAAACATACGAACATGCATACGTGTGTGTGTGTACTATATTGTGTAATATCCAAGAACTAAACAAAAATAATACAATAATTCCATCTGGTTAATAAAAAAACAATATTGCTTTAAAAAATTCACTATATATTTTATTCCCTATGTGAAGTTATTTCCGATCTTACAATCTCTTTTTTGTAATTCAAAATAAAGATTAATTTTTTTTTATTTGATATATTTTAAATAGAATATCAAAGCTACGTCAAAAATTTTGCTCTTCTTTAGAATAAGAAATATTATAATACACACTGAAATAATACCTCAAAATTATTATTTAAAACGAGCTCAAAAAACGAAGCTCATACGCGTGCAGAGTACAAGCCGTAATGAAGCTAAAATGAAATTTAATTCTCCAGATATGGATCAGTACATTTCAAAATGTGTGTAAGAGCATTTTAACATTTCAAAATGTACACCTATTTTGAGCAAACACAAAAATTTGCGTGGACCTAGAAAATAAATTAGCAACAAAAAATGTACGCCAATCGTGATGGCCCGCTAATGTTCGGGATAATGTATTTTAAATTATTAAGGTAATTTCGTTTTTTAACATAATATTGAAAGTACTTTAACATAAATTTGGCAAATTTGCAAAGCGTTGTACAAATGTAGTTAATACAATAATTTTTCTAAATTTTCTTCAGCAAGTCACGAAGCCTTAAAAAAGTTTTCAGCGGCGTGCGACTTTGATCCGAATAGAAACTCGGCAATCATTATTTTTTCATCACTATACTAAAAACATTTTAAGTAAAAAAAATCCCTATTCTATGAGTCACATAATCTGATAATGGCGGATATTCAATATTATTTTGATGGTATATGAAGAACATCTTGTTCTAATAAATTTCCCGAAATATAAAATTGCACTGTTGTAATAAAAGTAATTTGGCTAATCATATTAGTTTTCTTCTTCAATTGACTAGTAGAGTATGTTCGCAAATTTTGGAGGCAGTATGTGTACTTATTCTTTGGGTGCTGAATCTTAAAAAAATGAGATCATTTTTCTGATGTTTTGACTTTTATACTGGTGCTAGTACAGGGTGGTTTGAGTTGAAACTCGAGGTTTCAACTCAAAAACGTTGTTCCAACAAGACGGGGCCACTTGCCATACATCCAATCAATCAATTGAAGCTGTTAACGAATTATTCCCTAATAAGGTCATTTCACGTAGAGGTTACATCAACTGGCCTCCCAGAAGCCCCGACCTTAGCCCTCATGACTATTTCGTATGGGGATACCTTAAAAGTAGGGTTTATGAGAATAATCCGATGAACCTAACGGAATTGAAACAAAACATCAGGTCTGAAATGGCAGCAATATCGAGGGCTATGTGTCAGCGTGTTACCAGCGATCTTCGTTCCAGATTAGCGTAACGGTCACCATTTGGATAACATCATCTTTTTAAAAAAAAATTATGTTTTGTATTCTTATAATCAACAATAAAAAAATACTCGATTACTAGAAGATTTGTTTTACTGAACTAACAAATACCTGATACTCTCTTTGGACACCCTGTATCTTTTCATGAAACATACTCAAGTATTTTTCTGATCAGTTAAGTGTCTACAGACGTTTCATTTCCATTTGCATAATCATAAAATACGCATTAGTTAAAATATATTGTTGCGTCAGAGGAACAAGGAGTATACAGTGTGGGTTGTAACCTTTCTTTTATGTTTTGTCAGACATTTCCGCTGCACCGTCTTTATTCCGGCCAATCCAGGGGCATGCAGTTGTTCTAATTGAAAACCTGCGGTTTCTTTAGTCCTTCATTGTGGCCGAGCTCGAGGGGCGAAGCACCTTCTGCTTCATACTTGTAAAATAATAATTAGGCAATCGAGAAACCGCACGAGTGAAAGTCACATTACTGTCCAATAAATGCATAATTTATATCGAAATGCGATTACAATATAGCTAGTTTTTTTAATTTATTATTTTCAGCTCTTGGGCATTAAACTATTTTTAAATGGTTCTGAGCTTTAAAGTACGCTTAAATACTTTTATAAGATTACTTATTTATTGTAGAGATTATGTAATAGTGCTTTAAAATGAATAATCTAGAGATTAATAAACTAAAAAAAAATTGAAAAATGTTACATTTTATCAAAATAATTCTATGTTGAAATTTATTATGTTTTTTTTTTTAAGTATGATAAAATATAGGTTAATAAATGTCTGATTCAATTGCGTTTTCACAAAATATTTTTTGTACTATTTAGCCTAGATTAAACTCCTTTCTCCGATAAATTAATTGAATTTTAATCGTTTCATATAATATAAGCAAACTACAACAGAATCACTCAAGAAGAAACGGAGTACAAATCCGTGAGACATGTAAAAAAAAAAAAAACACAGTTACCCAATAAACATCAAATTAACGACAGACAAAAAAAAAAACATCTTAATTGTGTGATATAAACTTCAACAAGATACTTAAAACCGCATTAAACATAAAATTTAACATTACGTCTCTTTGAATTTAAACGTGCCGTTAAAAAGCCGAGTAAAAAAAAAAAAAAAAACCCCCCCGGAGGTTAATTGAAAAGACTTGGCTTCTTTCATTCGGCTAGGCATTTCACTTACTTCATCAAATCCCACTTAGACTTCAGAAATCAATTACCCGCGTTTGTCGGACAATGGATGAAGGCCTCCCCTTCCCCGCGGCGCACATCCGAGTTCGATTTTCAATTTTCAGCCTACAAAAGACCGCCCGCGGCCGCTCCTTTGTACTTCCGGCACTTGTTCTCTCGTTACAGTCTCATTGAATGGCACTGATTATACACATCGAAGATGTGCCCCACTGGCGGATGCCAAGGAAGCACTATTGAGTGTTCTATTCATTAAAATTAAAACTTCATATTATTTAAGACCTTGTGAACGCTTTGTTTTAGACTTGAAGAAATATATATATATATTTTAATAAATCGCAGAGCAACCACCCTTTCTGTTTTCTATATAATCAAGACAAAAAATGAATATTTCGAACGCAGTTTTTTTAGTCAATTCGTATAGTTGATTCTCGTTCAATTATAATGATTAAGTACATGTTTTCAAATATTGAAAATTGATAAAACTCTAAGAAAAATATCATCGTGATTTGTGTGGGATTTGAACCCACATCCACAAGCTTACGTGGCCGGTGCATTACCAATTATACCAACGAATCACTAGTACTTGGCAAAAAAATTTAACAATCATATAAATGAAATAGCGTACTTATTATGCCAATTGAATATTGTGTGACTTGTAATACTAGACCTTTTACACAAAATACTGAGCGAAGCATTTAAATCCGACCTGGATATTATTATTTTTAAAGTTTATTTAATTAAGCCAATACACGCACTTGTTAAATATATTATTGATTTTTGTGAAGACCGTCTCACAGGAAGTACGATTTTGCCTATACAGGTTTGATTGATTGATAATGATAAAGTACATTTTTTCAAATATTGAAATATCATTATCAATCAATAATTTCATTTGTTTAATTGGGAAGGACTCGCTAGAGATTCAGTTAAGTAAACATATTGCAGCCAACTTAGCATGTTGCCAAATCTATCCGCGAAGAAACGAGTAAAAAATATTTTGAAAATACACAGCCTTTAAAATTTAAGTGCCGATTAAATATCACCAATGAAAAATTATATATTTCAATTAATAAATAAAAACAAGAAAAATGCTTTTTAAACAGCACACACTTGGGATATGAACATAATTCGCTCACCGTCTCGCTTGCTCAGATAAATTATTTTAAATTTGCATTAGGATATATGACGCATATTACTATTATGTCTTTTTTATGTTTTATTAAATTATATTTGAATATCAACGCAGATTAAATATTTAACATTTTCTAGATATATTATTATGATGAAGGTATTTTAAACGGAGCGTACATTTATAAAAAAAACCGTGGGATAACCTGACAGTATCAATTTAAAATCGACAAGACTTTCTTATTTACCTCAATTGTAAAACTGTCAATTGATTACTATGAATCGAAAAATAATTGATTTATTTTAAAATTATGGTTATCTTCATTGCTGGTATATAATCACAGGTATAAATATTTTTTTGCACCCATTAGACTAAACATGGCCGCGGGCCGAAGAAGCGCCCGGCATCTGCGAGGGACGCTTCTAATCCAGCCGCAAATCCATCGCCCCGCGGTCGGGCAATTAGCCTAGTGAGCATTAAGCAGCCTACCCACGCAGCAACGCAACTTACAACCGATTTGTAACCAGCCAATAGCGTCCTATTTTGTTTTACTTACTTTAAAAAAAAAAACACTCAAAAACACCCGAAATAAGAGAGCGATGGTTGACACCCGAATAAAAATTGTATCGCAGCTATTGCTGGCAGCTCTTGCAGCCTACACACGTAGCAACATACAAACAAAAATGTCCGTAATTACCCAGTCATTTGGCTGTTTGTATATGTTCATTAAATGTGTAATATTAAAAAAAAAAAAGAATTCGCCGTTGATAAAGAAAAATCTATATCATATAAAAGGATTACATTTTATGTTTTCTTTGTCTTTAGTTGTCAATTCAAGATAAAATCGACCGGTGGGTCCGACCAATAGCGTTTATTTTTTCGCCAAAACATAAAAAAAAAAATAGTAATGAAATACACTCGACAAGTGATGGGTGAGCTATCCAATAGCATTGTCTTTTTCGTTTTTCTTTTAGTCTAAAGACCCTTGCACATGTCGCGTCACAACTTGCGACCAATAGCGTCAATTTCTTGTTTTCTTTATTTTTAAAGGTAAACGTGGATATTATCATTGTGAAGTATGTAGATGGTTAGTGGTTTTTTTTTTATTGTGTTTTCATCCACGCGAGTTTCAATATTTGCGAGATTGTGTGTCGTACGGAGAAAAATATTATAAATAAACACGGTGAGTGTGCAGTTGGCGAGGTGCATCAGAAATGCATAGAAATGCAAGGCGACTGCGTATGCTTGCTGCGAGCACGCCACCGTATTCATGAGCTCACCCCCTGGCCAGGGTTGAGATCTAACTAATTCATAGACAGTAATGATTGTTGCTCGATGTTTAATAAGTCCGCATTAATCACCTATACAGATTTATTGAGTAAATCATATAAGATCGCTCATCGAATCACACGCGAAACGACAATGTAACGTTATTCGCCGAAAACCATCAAATATTTATCTTGCTCTCAAAATACTATTCGGGTGAAGCAAAATCTATTAAATTATTATAAGGAATAAACCAGAAACCAGTTTTTAGCCTTTTATTCTTAGAGTTGTGTGGTTTTAGACATAACGAGTTCAGATGAACTTTGATGTCTTCTACTCATGGAAAAAATAATACAAATATTTCACAGTAAATGGCAGTTGTTGGTCATTGAATAGATCTGCATTAAATATTGTAATTTTACTATATTGGCTGTTCATTCTATTTAAATATTATTTTTACAATATTTTTAAAATAAAAATTGTAACTTCTCTACAGGTTTAACTGTTTATGCCTCTCAGTAGGGCGTGTCCTAAAGCATCATTATGTTTTTAAATTTGCATCACTGCTGAAGCGAATGCAACAATTTTACACCATTCGAATAAACAATTCATGCAAATACTACCAGATCGACCCGCGATATCTCTGTTTTGTCACCTAATGAGTGTTTCGCATTGTTGAAAACATAATGCTTGAATAGTTGATGAGTGGCAACCCTGCTCGCTCAGTGGGGGCAAAACACACACGTAACTTTATCTAACAAATTTACCCCCGCCGGGCACGAAGGGTTGAAGTACAAAATGAACAGTAATCTAAACTAGATACGGTTAATTTTATTTATTTACGACTCTTCTATTATTCACTTGCCAGCAGGGTTAGAGTGACTGTGAAATAATGCAATATTTTTTCATTTTCTTCTTCTATTGAATTATATTTTATAATTTTTTTAATATCGTTATATCACGTCTAGTATGTCTATATTTCTGTCAACTCGCTTATTATCTATAAAACATATTTTTATTAGCATAAAATGGTTCTTAAGTCAATGTAGAAATATATATATATATATATATATATATATATATATATATATATATATTTAAAAACCTTAGATAAAATTATGTATTATTTAGAATATATCAAAGTAGCATTCCATTTCAACCAATTAATCATTTGTTTAATTAAAAGTATTTCATGTATTATAAAAGGTCTCATAACATCAACACAATAAAACCACAGCGAGCTTAATTATTTTCATGTGTTATTATAATGATATGTTGGTAAATATTATGTGTATCTACTAAATATATAACTATGCATCAAGTATGCGTTTTAATGAATTATTTTTCAATTTGCAGATTAGAAAACACACTTAAAAATTATATTACTGCAAGTTTCTTATAAAATACCGAGAAACCTGCAGGTTGTCGTGAATAAATATTTATATGTACAGCCGCCTGGCACGCACCCCTACGGCCGGGGCTGGGGTAGTCCGATACAGGAATATATTACGAGGGATGTTTGGGTATTTCAAAACACAAGAGGGTAGAATACAAGACGGTCAATAGTTTCTAAGAATGAATTTTTCACTCCGAAATAAAGAAATTACGTATGTATAAATAAAAATACTGCTTTGGTTGAATTTCGAAAATAAAGCAGGAATATACGTACGATATGGGTCAAATTAATTTCGTACTGTATCTGCTCTGAAATACAATAAAACTTTTTGTTTTCATCCTGAAAAGTTCACTTCAGGTGTGATCATCGGGCAACAATAAAGTCATGGATATCAATTTAGTTTAATTATTACAGGATTCGTTAATTTCCAATAATTTATAAATTTGGTCAATTGTGAACCTTTGTGGATAATTGAAATGAAATATAAAATTTTTAATTTTAAATATGCTCGATAAATAAATTTTTAAACTTACTTGACGCTTGCATTCTAGTGCCCATTTTTCGTTTGATTGTGTCTTGGAAAATCAGGTGTAGGATGATATATTCATTTTTTTGATAAATGTGGCTCGAAATTGGAGACCTTAAAATGAATATTTTTAATATCGGTGAAAAAAATCGTCTCAATCCAGAAGAGTAACCCAACAACCCCAAATTGTTTCAGTCCAAATTGAAGGCAGCAATTTCCAGTACAAAGCTCTCGGCGAGTAGAGCGGGGCTCTTTGTCTCGGGTGGGATTTGTTTGCGCCTGATTCGGTAATTTTTCAAGCCAACTGTTTCGCCGAGTCGTTATTTATGCCCCGGGGTAGAGATGGGCTGCTCAGCGCGCGGGGGCCTTCGTTGTAAATTAGTCCTCGGCGGGTGATTTATTCGCTGGAAGCTCTATTTGAGGGAATTTGAACAACGAAAACAAAGATTGGGAGATCGGTATCGTGCTTAACGTTTGCAAGCATTTTCTTTGTGTTTCACGTGTACGAATTACTTTTCAGGAGTTTTTTTTTTATAAATATCATTAATTATCAATGCCTTTATACTCACTGAATAATCTTTGTTCTGTTTTGAATAGATTTTAAAAATTTAATTTTGTAAATGTTGAAAGAAGGTATAAATAACAATGAAAATACAGTACCGTCACTAGATTTATTATTTGTAGTTTTATTTTGAAATGAACCGTATTTGGATTGATTAATGTTCCACCATTAAATACCGACATTTAATTTATTTTTTTAATGAGATTATTGTTTCATTGTTATTTAATAATAATTGAGTTACTTTCAATGGTATCTAATATGAGCATACAGGTTTTTTCACGATGTCAGATAATAATTGCGTATGTATAAAAAAATGTCATTGGTGTAAATACATATATTTTAATAAACCATGCGCTACTAATTTTACAAAAAATATGACTGTATATTTTAGTTAAAAAATACTTGACTGTGTTAAATAAATAACTTCAATATTCAGAAAATTCAACGATAAAAAATATATAAATTAAATAATACGTAGGCAGCGTATTATTATTATAGAACTTATTTTCCATAATCAACACAGCCGATCGGCCATAAAGATAGCGCGAAAGTATTAAAGTCATAATAATTAATTTATTTCGTAAATATTACGTTACTTTGCTTTACCCGCGCGGCTCGGCCACCCCACTCTCCCCTCGTGGCCGTTGTATTTTTAATCTCGGTACGGAAGTCGGCGGCGATCGCGCGATCCGCCGGGGAGTTCGGGGGAACAAAGCGCGGGTTTGTTAAAATAATTTAGTTTATGGTATTTTTTTTACTCCGAGTATTTGAATGGAAGGCGCCATGTTTCTCGTTTACTACAATTTACGGCCGCTGGAAACGCGATGCCCTCCTCTGTTTTGAGAACTATTTACCGTTTATGTACTGAATAATGATTTAATATACTTTTTTTTTTTTTTTATAATAAATGTTTATTTTTTTTACTTCTTTATGGCATATTTATACACTTTTAACTGCTGTACAATTTTTGATATATTTTCATTACCGCCTTCTCGGCAAAAACATTGCGATAAAGAACTCTGTGGTGTTTAATGAATTGCGTGTGTTTTGCTCGTTTTGTGTAAATAGAAAAAAATGGCGTTTAACTTGCTGTGTAAATAATGCGATCTTGGAATGCTTGATAACACTGTGGCAAAATTTTGGGTTTTTATTCGAGGAAAAATGCTTTGAAGTTAATTTGGGCAGAATAGCAATACAGTAGCGTATTGAAAATGATGTTCTTGAACTTATATTTACCCGTACCCTGAAAGCATTTAATACAAAAAAAAATATTCCAGAGTTTATTTTGTTATTTTTATATTGAAATCACGTCTAAATCAAAAACAGGTAGTTATTAAAACTTGGTTTTCATTTGTTGGTTCAATGTATTTGTAGTTTCCTCAATCAGCAAATAAAAAAATCAAAATCATATTTAAATTAATGTAAAGTAATAAAATAGCCTTGGAGTTCATTGCTTTAATATTGAACATTAAATTTATTTGCAATGCATTCAGCTCGAGACGATTTCTCACATCCATTACAATGTCATATAAATCACCAAACGATAGTTTTAGATTTAGATATTAAACAATAGAAGCGTGCAGTTGAGAGCGCAGCACATTTGTAAGCTCGGATATTTAAATTATCTCACAGCACAGCTTGCTGAAGACATCATCCGTAATAACCTGGAACTGCCCAGGGTGAGCAGCGCGACCCTCGTGAAATATATTAGCCCTCTGAAAATATCCTGAAACAAACTTTCATGCAAATGTTATTGGCGAAAATTATACATTGTTTCGAAATACTTTGATTTGAAATTTGTGTTTAGTCACATTTTTATTGAGGTAAGCTAATGATTTTACATTTACGCTTAGTTTTTATTACTTTTATATATTTTTGTTAAAGTATTTTTACATATTAATATATTCTGAATATATTGCGTTGTTTTGAGTGATGAGGTTTTATTTGATTTAAGCACAGATAAGACGTCGCAGAAAATAAAATCAACGCTGTTCATACGGATTACGCTTACGTATTTTTACTTGTTTTATAAGAATATAGTAATAAATAGGATTTTTAAAAAATATAATGTTAGGTAATACATAGTTCAGGGGTTGTAGGCATTCAGTGCCACCCCTGCCCGAGGCCCGCGAGCTCCAGCCATCGCACCTTAATCATTATAGAATTACCAAGCCCAACTCTACGAGAAACATTGTTTTGTGCAATTTGTAAAAGCTCTCCTCTTCTAGCAAGTCTGGAGGTGTTATTACAATCACTAACCTGTTGTTAACTCGTTGCTAAGTTCCTTTCAGATTGATATATAATACTAAAGCTTCTTATACAACGTGGTTATAACAATCGCAACACATAAAACGATTAAAATACAATTATAAAAAAACATATCAAATCAATTGAACTTCTTCGTTTGTTTAATTGGGCAAATTAGTTCATACATAGACGATGATTTAAAGAAACTCTCAGAAAAATATCGTTGTGATTTGTGTAGGATATGAACCCACATCCCCTGGCTTACATGGCCGGTATACTAACCCTTGTACTAACGAATCACTTCCGTTTATCGAGAATTTTTAACAATCATACTCTACATATGAACCAATATGCCCATGCCAACCAATATTTATCTTCGTTTGTGTTTTATTTTCAATATTGTCGTAATACTATTCAAATACACCTCATCATCTCTATCCAAATAAAATATTATACAAAGATTAATGCTTGTCTTGATTTCTCCCGAATTTTAACTGCGTTAAAAATTAAATACATAAAAATAAAAACGGGAAAAGCGTTTCTTCGAAGTTAAAACATTTTGAATCTAACAGCTGGCTTTGTTCTTTTGTAAGGTAGTTGAGGCTATTTCTTTGAGTTTATTCATAGGCGCCGCCTACAGGAAGAACCTTCCGCCCCCGCCCCGTCTGACAAGTATTAATGTGCCTGGCGCACAGTAATACTGGGGTAGGAAATCTCTTACCAGCGATGCTATGAGTGTAATCGGAAATAATACAGGATCAAACGGAGGGCGGACGTTCCACGATATTCCATCAGCTTTACATATATTATAAATTAAGTACATTTCCTGTTATAGAACATAGACTTTGCATAGGCCAAGTCGATTACTAGAGAAAATTAATAAAAGCAAGAGTTTAATGACATTTAAAGTAAGTATAAGATTCTCTTTTTTTACGTGGTGGGTGATACATATCTAAGTAAGATATTTTTGCAACCATAATACACAGTAGAGACCATAAAGACGTTGCAGATAAGAAAGCAGTTTGAAGTAATCAGATGCAGTGTGGCCGTGTCCGCATTGTTGCGTCACCAGAAATGGTCTCAATAAGTACTGGAAAATACAAAAACCCATAGCTAGAGACACATTTTTCGAGACCCGAGATATTATAAATATTTCATGTAGTTTACTTACATTTTTCTATAATTCGGATTCGGACTAAAAAAAAGTTACTTTTCATTGCAAATATTAATTATATACCGCACAAAATATATATTACCTAAACCTGGTTTCACTTTCATGATATTTATAATATTGAATTGCCCAATGTCCCACCCTGTTCTTTGGAAACCTCGTGGTAGAAAAATAATTGTTTTTAACCTTAAACGTGTTATTTTTTAGAATTTTACTAACTTCTCTGTGAACAAAAAGAGCGAAAATAGATCAAGCCGATAACCAGGGCAATTGTTTCCTGCAACTTGTTTGGAAGGAATGATTATTTCAATAAACGTGTCATATGAATACTTTGCACGAAATTGTAATTGAAATTATATTGCTAAATCAAATTACAGCATTGATTAAATGGCTTTCAACACACATAGTTAAAAAGCTATTTCTGAACAGCAAGACCGCATTAAAAATTCCGCAATAAAATTATAAATGATCTCGTTTATGGTCAGCGTCCAGTGCTATAAAACCGCGGAAGCAGTTCCCCAGCTGGACCTGATACATCCATTACGCCGGTGGGTGAGGCAACCTCAGATCTTGCCCAGCTCGATCTCACAGGCTTGTAGAGTGTAACTGCTGGACTGTCTCCCTCCTCAGTGGCTGATCCTAGCATCTGCTGACATGCAAAGCACTCCCGTCTTGCGGCTCGTTGGGTGACACTGGTTTACGTGTGATCGAGAAATTAAATTAAAATAAATCTTAACTGTGGCTTGGGACTTGATGAAAGTTGAAGATGGCGTTGACGGTTGCTAAGCGACGATGCTTTCGAATGAACGGTCATTGATGTGTCGTCAAAAATGTTTACCAGCTGGCAGGATACGACTGCTGAATTGGCTCCCTCTTCGGCGGTCGATTCTTGTTTCTACTGAATTGTGGTCAGCTGACTTGCAAAGCACTCCCGTCTTACGGCTTGCAGGGTGACACCGGTTTATATGTGGCCGGGAACTTTATTTTTCATGAAAATTATTTAACCTAAGAGGTTTCTTTTTATTTACTGTAGATATTTTTCCGTTCAGGATTTCAGCGTGACGTCACCAATAGCTTTTAGCTGTTGCTAATCGACGAAGCTTTTCAATAGTCGTTGATGTGTCGTCAGAATTGGTCACCAGCTTGCACATTGTAAATGCTTTGACTGGCTCCCTCAACGGCGGCCGACCCTTGCTTCTGCTGCGCTTGTGGTCGGCTGACTTGCAAAGTACTCCCGTCTTACGGTTCGTAGGGTGACACCAGTTTAAAATAAACATTTATTTATAATTAACTTTTATTTTATTGCGTATAGCAAACGATGGTTTTACGACTTTGACGGCATTGGCTGCTACTCAGTTTTTGAGTGTTGAGCCAGTGTTCATGGTTTTCTATGGGAATAGTAGTATAGTGGGGGTCCTTCTACACCGCAGTTTTATATTGGCAGGAAAAGTCTGCGTATTGCTGCTGCTTAATAGAAATATTATAAAATCCTCTCCTTATAAAGCTCTGGCGTTTAGATCTGATACTCTTTCTGCGGCTATCTACAGAAACAATAGCAGGAGCCCCTCCATCTCGGCAAGGTACTTCCATAGCGCATATCTCTCCACAATCATTTCAAGTTCACTACTCCATTAGCCATGCAGCAGCAACAGAATGAGGAGAGCGGGGAGGTCATGCCAATCAACCATATTTTTGACTGCATGACCTAGCTCTTTTCTTGGTTATGATTAATCAGATAGACTTGGAGTAATCAAGAGCTATTTAGGCTGTATCCGGATAGAAAGTTTTCGCCATTTGCTATTTTGTATACTGGACACTCAAGACCGCTACTATGCGAAGAATCGAAGCGTTTGAAATGTAGAATCCTTAAAATACCATGGGTTGACCGCTTGCATAGAATGAACTCTTGACGTTGGTGAAGAAGCGAAAGGTCTCCTACTTTGGCCACATTTTTCGCAACAATATGTATGGCACCCTCCAGCTGATTGTCCAAGGAAAAATCGAAGGAAAAGAGGGCATTGGAATTGGAATTTGCGCCAGTGGCTGGAGATCGGAAGTGTAGCCGGACTGGTGAGACTGGCCCAAGATAGAGACAAGTTCAATGAAATGGTCACTAACCTCCTATGAGGAGAGATATGGACATGCCATAGTTTGAAAATATATATGGTTTTTTATTTTTATTATACAGGTTTGGTACTTTGCTTGTTATGTACAAGGTTTGTCATCATAATTTGGGGAAACTTTCCAATCTAGTCGATCGAAATTGTGCTATATATGGGAGTGACTGAAACTACACCCCTGGTTTATCTTCTTTATGGTTCCGATGACACGCTTCAAGAAGCCATCCAGTGACTTCATCAACTGTGGGTGTCTCTCGACTGACTTCAGGTCATCCAGGCACAGGCCCTCCTGTCGGCATTGGCTGTCCAGTTGGTGTCTCTGAAGACCGAAGATGGGGCATGAACCCACAAGGTGGATCACTGTTTGTGGAGTAATATCATCACAAGGGCACGGGTCAAGTGGAACCTGCGGAGATAACTTTTCATCGCTTCATGACCCGTTAGGAGCTGGGTTGATTCAAAGATAATCCCGCAGGTATTCCTGTATACAGCGGCGTCCGTAACAGAATCGTTCCCTTGCGGAGAGCTTGTGTACCTTTCGTTCCACGTGTCCATTGTAATTTACCTCTAGAGATTTTTTGCAAAGACATAATTAATTTTCTTTTCGGTGGCAAATATATTTGGTTGAAATGAAGTCCCTGGCGTTTCGGTGGCATGGTCACTGCAGCATCGATCCCCCCGGTGCGTGTCCCGTGATAGGCCGGTTGTTGACAGAACCTATCACTCCGCCGTCTCGCTGGCAGGCGCGCCGACGATCGGACGGACTGACGGGCGGACAGGCGTCCAGTATCGCCGCTCTCATTGTGTGCGGTCGGAATAATGCTAATATTGTAATAAACCTGCCACAGCGTGATGCGCACTAGAACTGTATAATTGGACTTGAATTTGAGATGCAGCGACCCAACAAAGGAGTTTTAGTTTATGAGGTATATAAATTACTTGCGCGCTGCTTTCTTATTGGTCTACTTTAAAAAATATATATTTGCATGATTCTGGTTCACATATCAAATCTTAAGTGAAATTATGACTACGTAGTTTAAAACATGGTAAAATCCATCGTCCTCAAATCGTACGACTTTGATAGTCATTTAGTTGAAATTGTTTAACTAAACAGTTTAGTTATGCATCTGATGATGAACCAGTGTATTGGGTCGAAACAAGTAATGCAAATAATTTTAATAAACTCAAAGTGAAGACAAAATACAAAGGTACTTTTATCATTATAATAATGGATCTTCACGAATCAAATGCCTTGTCCCTCAACAAGATTTTACACATTGTTATACTTACCACAATCTCCATTGGAGGATAACTATAAGCTACCTATTTATTTAATGATTAAAGTCACCCCTTAAACATACGCGAAAATTTGCTTTTTAAGGCTTTTTCGGATTCTAGTCTTTAGAAAAGCAGATCGAACTTGTTATTCGATTTGAATGTTGATTTTTTTTAATATATATAAACTAGGGTTATCTTTTGAAACGTTAATTTAATCAGTTAATCGCAGAATCTACAGAAGGCGTACATTTAAAACAACATTAATTCTCTTTATTAATATACGTCCCTGCCAATAAAAAATCAAAACATTAAATGAACATCTTTAGTTATTGACAGCTCCAAGTACAAAACATAACGACCAGAGCGGATTCTACACGTTCCTTTAATCTCATAATAACACAGGCACATCTCCCAAATTACCCACGGGCAAATATCTGCAAATTAATGCAAACATTCCTCGCAGATTTATTTTAATAGTCGGAGTCGAACCCGGGCTTCTCGAATCGAATCGCGACCGAATCCACCGCGCCACGGGCTGGCCGGATAATTTATTTCATGTTTAATTGCCGTCGGCAGACTACATAACCGTCGTAAATATATACGCCGGATAGCAGATACAAATATATATACACTGAATTGTACACCGATTCAAAAACATAATTTACACCGTGTCAAACCGGCTTTAGATAATAAAACATATTGAATATGGGGGTGTGTTAAGTTAAACCGGCGCAAAACTTGTGTATAATATTTTTGATTTTGAATAAATTAATTTATTGACAGAAAATATTCTTATTGTCTTTTTGATGAATTTTAAAATAAACAAGTTATGCTTGTTTTTATATATTTTTTTTATTATTTTTTTTAATATTTTTTTATATAATTTCAATGATAAAATGTTTTGTAAAAATTTATTGTGAAACATAATATAAAAAGCAAGATTTAAAGAAAATTCCCAAAGTTCGTACGCGTGGAAATATCTATAATTACATAGTAATTTAAAAGTTCTATGTTTTTTTACAATAATTAAGCTTGCATTTTAATTTTACTCACAGAAATATTTGTGTTACAATTCATTTCTTTTCTATTGGAATAACACTAGTATGGAAATGAAATCTTTTTTAACGTATATGTAACGTAACAACGAAACATGATTTGTTATTAACATTCTATCATTGATACATAATCTATAGGCCAATCCGTAAAACGTTATAACACCCAAAAGTATTAGTTTTACTAACAATAAAAAAAAATTGGGAACAATTTAGTTATGAGTCACGTGAAAGCTTTATTATGTACAGTTATTAACAATGAATAGCCAAATGGTTGAGAAAATATGATCATTATAGCAGTGAACGCTTTTGCCTTCCTAAGGTTTTGTAAGTGAATCAATGCCTCTTTTTTGATTATTTCAGTAATTTTTTTATTAGTATACCGTAAATACAAATTTATTTTTAAAATCTAGCATTTAGAGTGAACCGCCTTCCTTCGCATCGTCCGAGAGTGCGACTGCCTCGACTGGTTGTATGATCAGCGGTCTCCACACGATAATGACCCTAATTGCACCAGTTAATTGGGTAGTTTATTGCGCCGAGCCGCTCTCAGATATGCTATCTTGGAATTATTAAAACAACCAGCATCATTAATTAGATTATCTGCCTCCATTTCCAAACGAGATGTCTTTTTTACCGCGTGAAATTGAAAATAATGCTCTGTCCTATGTTTGATTTTGCCGCACTGCGCTGTGATTGGTGATCGTTATCCCGATGGAGTGAAAAAATTGAATATGAAACTTTTGAGCATTGGGCATTACGGACGTCGTTGTACAACATGGCTTGTTATAAAATAATAATATTAATCAGGATTTGGCTGGGTGTGTGTTTGAAATCGAATTGATTGAAAAGCGGAACGATGCTTGTCTCAATAACCGGGGACTCTACAAATTGATACAACAATTCTTTACTTCAATAAAAATAGCTTTGGGTATTGAAATTTCACACGTAATGTATATTCATTATGAATCGCTGCATACTTATGACTGTAGTAACTAATCAGCAAATATCAGCGGTGCTCATTCTATTCACGCAGAAAAGCAGTGAATATTTTTGAAAAAGTATCTACTACAATCAGTATTAAGACTTTAAGATGTGATAAGATAAAAATCTATCCGTTGACTAATGAAATCGTAGAAAGTTTCTGCATTAGTAGTTATATTTTAGGTAGCGCGTAAAAACTCGCATTGTATAAATATGAATAGTCTTGGGAAAGGCATTTGCTGAACTAGACCTGCATAAACCATACTATGTTGATGATAAAATTAGGCATAATGATAAGCGTAGACCTAGTTTAGTAAATGTCTTCGAATAACATAAAAAACAAAGCGTTTTTACCGTCTTGGATTTGATACATAAAGTTTTTGTAGTTAACATTCAATACAATATTTAAGTAATCGACTCACACATGAAAAAATAGGAATTGTTTGATCTGTTAATTAAAAAACTAAATACTTTCTACAAAACAGCCCTGCATTTATTGAGTTTTGTTTTAGAACATGTCAATTTTCTTTTTAATATATTCATGTGTACTAACGTAAGAAAATACTGCATTTAATATTATTCATGTCTACAATAATGAATACTAACAATATCCGGCAACTCTCCAAAACTTGCAAAAATATTTCCTAGCGTTTTTATTGTTGGTCGTAAACTAAACATTTTGTTTAGGATATACCTAAAACGTTAAAAAATCAATTTTAGTTTTTAATAATAGTCTATGTAAACTGCCAACATACGGTCGGTCATGTTAATTTTTGATTTATCATTTTTATATTGTGTAACAGTTTATGATCCGTGCAGCTTACATTGTGTGTAAGAATATATCAGTATTCAAATCACCATTTAGGCGAGTACGCACTAATGTTCACGCAATCTCCGCGGCGATCTGCTGTGTCGGTACTTTGCGCTCGCCGGCCGGGCTTGGCCTGCGCCCCCGCCCCCGCCCCCTAGCCCGCCCTACGCCCCTGTTGCCCCAGGGCAGCCTGCGCCCCCGCCATCCCTGCCCGGCTTGCGCCCCCGTTGCTCTAGCTCGCCCTACGCCCCTGTTGCCCCAGGGCAGCCTGCGCCCCCGCCACCCCTGCCCGGCTTGCGCCCCCGCTGCCCTAGCCCGCTCTACGCCCCTGTTGCCCCAGCTCAGCCTGAGTCCCCGCCGCCCCTGTCCGGCCTGCGCCCCCGCCACCTCTGCCCGGCTTGTGCCCCCGCCGCCCTTGCCCGGCTTGCGCCCCTGCCGCCCTTGCCCGGTCTGCGCCCCCACCGCCCCTGCCCGGCTTACGTCTCCGCCGCCCTTGCCTGGCCTGCGCCCCCGCCGCCCCTGTCCGGCTTACGCCTCCGTCGCCCTTGCCTGGCCTGCGCCCCCGCCCTCCCTGCCCGGCTTGCGCCCCCCGCCGCCCCTGCCCAGCTTGCGCCCCGCCGCCCTGACCCTCGCGCCCCCGCCGCTCCGAGAGTATCGCTTACGATATCGACAGGAATCAGTAAACCGGCACAATAAGAGCAAAATGCGCAATTGCCGCGCCGATCTTCAGAGGCGGATCATCATAATACCATATTTGTGGAATAGATGATTCCTTAATATGCATTCAGAGCTTGATAGACAAACACACTGGATGATGTTAATAAGTCGATAGTACGCGACTGCTCGTGAATACGTGGGTGACAGAACAAGACGCTGTATTGTGGCAAGTTAGTGTTCCTACACGCTGTTTAAATATTTCCACACATGTTCTGTTTTTTCACATTATTAAAATATACTGCATTGCTTTTTATAGGCATACTTCTACTATATTAAAAAAAAAACAATGTAATTTGATTCTAACGTATGACTTATCACTAATATTTAAATTAAGTTTTAAGAATTGTCTAATACTATAAAACTAAAAAAAATAATTCAATAAGATGATGCTATTGGCTTACGAATCTTTCGGATGTCAGTTATGTCGCAACCAGTGTAGGCAGCCTAACTGAAAATTGTGTAGGCTGCTAAAGCTACGTATCGGTGTATAAATCTAAACAAAATAATTCAATAAGATGACGCTATTGGCTTACAATCTTTCGGATGTCAGTTATGTCGCAACCAGTGTAGGCAGCTTAACTGAAAATTGTGTAGGCTGCTAAAGCTACGTATCGGTGTGTATAAAATACAAAAAGGGTACCAATTTATTTGAAAATCGTGACGAGCCCAGTCCGCGCCTGGTCACTTCCCCGGCATTGTTAGCGCGGCTCTGTTTGATGGGCCGCTAAAAGGAACCGGGGGCGGCGCCTCCCACCTCCCAGCCTCGTGAGGGCCCCCGCCCTGCGCCCCGCCAGGGCCTCCCAACTAGGGCCCGCGGCCCGGCCTGCCCGAACATGCCAAAAGGGATATTAAATATTGTCAATTGTCAAATCTTAGTTGAGGAGACAGTCGTTTAATTTGTTCACCCATCATTTCTGCATCAAAAAAAAAAAATATTGTCATCTATGTATTCGTTTGTTTATAAAAGCTTATTTGTACGATTTGTAATTTTATTGCATAATTAAAGACTTGGGTATTTAAATTTATACCTGTTTTGCCTATGCAAATGAATTTGTATGTTAGCAATTCAGAATAATAATGAATGTTTATCATAATAACAGTTATATTCGTATCGAATACAAAAATACTTTAAGTTTTACAATGTATTACAAATATTTTTTTTTGTATTGCATTAATGTAAAATACCACTGAAATCAAAATTTAATTTATCAAAAGTTTCAATGATTGTGTTTATTAAATAAATTGGGGTACAATCTACTTGCAATTTCGTCAAACACCGATGCGCTCCTCACATTGCGAATTTGAATATATGCTGAGATTTCGCGGGGGCGGCTTGACCACCCCTGGCCGGCTCACCTTTAAGAACAATAAATGATTCCCAGTTTCCCGGCACATAATGCGCGCCGCGGGAGAGGGCATTTTAAATACCCGCGGCCACGTACTGAGGCCGATCAATTCAACGCCATTTAGGAATAAATCATTCCTCGCGTCTCCACCCGGAGGAATCTCGCGCTCGCACAACGAGGGCTGCGCAGCCGTCATTAGTGGCACACACACACACACACTTACACACACACACACACACACACACACACACACACACACACACACACAAATACACACACATACACAAATACACACACATACACAACAACAATCATATACACATAAACATCATCACATAATATATCCAGACCTGTTTTTTTGCTCAAGTGAAATTTTCAGGCGCAGCTAAAAACTGAATTCGCGCAAAATTCAGCATCTGTCAAACTTAAAAAATAATTTGAAATTTTTTTGAAAACGAGGAATAATTGTCACAAAATATATAATCACGATCCAAATGTAGAATGATACACATATTATAAATCAAAACATACATTTAAGTTGGATTGTAATATAATATTTTTTTAAGTTCATATCGGCCATATTTTTAACACTTCAAAAAATCTATGTTTATTAATTTTAAGCTAATTTATTTTTATGGCGTATAGTGCATTAAACATTGTTACATTTTCAAAATACCAAGAAAGAAATATTGGATATAAAAAATAAAGTTTTTTGTTGTTGTTGTTGTTGTTTCATAAACGTGACAACAATGTGACACAACACGCCCGGGGGCGCCGGTGTTGAAAAATGGTGTCTTTAAAAAAATAAATTAAAATTTCATTTCCGCTTCCTTCAAAATGGACGATTAATTTCGTGTACAGTCGCCACGCCACCCCCACCCCCGCCCCGGGACCTCTAATGAAGCCGAGTCGCAGCAAAGCCTCAGGTGTTAATGTTATCTCCGAACGTTACAGTCAAATCTAATCAGCTTCCACACGAAACTGAAATTAATAATTACCTGCTTTTACTCATAGTCTCGAGGGGAGCGCAGAAAGTTTCCGCCCGAGAGATTCAGACGACTGTAAGAATCCTCTGATTCTCAACTAAATGATGTATTTGATGATCTCTTCCGTATTTAAGTTTTCAACAGCAAAGTTGTATTTTTCTTTTCATAAAAAAATATTATTTCTTAAATTAAATTTATGACCAGGTGGCTTCGTTGGTTTGCTTTACTTTTCAGCACCGATATTTAATATATTAAAAATAACATTAATAAAATATAACAAACATTTGTATTTATAAAACCCAATGTGACCTTTATTTTGTTAGGATGGTAAACGATTTTATTTTTAATATATGTTTTTTAAATAAAATATTCTTGGCGATTTGTGTAAGGCCGCATTATTTCAGATCTCCCCTTTTGAACAAAATACAAACGTTATAAAAAAAGTTCTTTGCCACGCACTGCTAGCTCGCCTATACATTTAAATAAATACCCACTTATTAGGGTTTGTTTTACTATATTTATGGTATAATTGAAGTAATTTTGTTTGCAAATACTAAAACACTCGGTATTTTATTGTGAAATCATTTACAACGAAAATAATACAATAATTCACAAAAAGAACCCACATAGTTATAATCTCGGGGTATTATTTCTATTAAATTACTTTAATACGCAACTACAAGCGGTGAAATCAAGAAACTGGTTCCTTTCGTGCGTTTCTGAAACTCATTTGATTTAAAAGTAATGTTTATACCGTACTTAAAACCATTTTTTTAATATTTGCCGGCCATTTAAATCAGAAATATTTGGTCAAACTTCAAAGATGGTTGCGAGACCGAAACGCCGAAGAAAAATTAATATTTATTGTTGTATAAACAATTCATTATATGTTTATTAGTTATTCTGGAATATTGAATGAATTGTTATAAACCTTCATTGAAAAATAAATATTATATAAAGTTTTATAAATATAATTTTACGTGTATGGACGATATATACAAATTTTCAATATAATAAGTCTAAGCAGGGACAGTTGCGTTTTTTTTTTTCTAATTTTAGTTACCACTTGCGGTAAATGGTAGCTATGGCAATTTATAAAAAATAAACCGGGACCCCTCGATTAGTAAGCAGCTACGTTAGCTGCTGAAGCACGCTACGAGGCGGTGTAATAGTGGACGTGCTAAGACTAATTTAGCGTAACCAATACGATAAGCAGGCAGACTCGATCTGACTCCAATAAACTGCAGCGTGTAGCATGGAGGTTGCAGCATCACTTCCTTAAATGGCAGGGAGCAAGAGCTCATGCTGCTTCATGATGTGGATTTTTTGGTGAGTTTTTCCGATTTCATTTTCAAGTATCATCTTTCATAGCTTTTGTCTCTTAAATCTTAGCGTTCTTAGTTTTATGCATCTTCCAGGCTTGCGTACATTACTTGCCGTCACCTCACGCTACTGATATACTTAAAATAGCACACGTGTACTGGATCATCTTTGCATTTGTTTTTATTAAAAAATAAAGCTGTTTTATGACCTGATCATGCAATGATAAATATTTCACAAAAAACATTTAATATTACTTGCCTATTATGGGCACCTTTATTACCGGTATCACAATGCGATCAGATGTATCGGCAGGCCTCAGAGAGGAGCTGTTGTTCGGTTTTGGGTATTGGATGAGTGTTTTAACGTTTTGTTGTATGATAACACCTGCCGCGGTCGCTAAAACGTTTATTAAATTCATTAAATTTGATATAATTCCCGGACCGCCGCCTCCGGCCGGCACCATTTTGTTCCGATACGACACAGGGCCGGCTGAGTGGCAGTCACAAATCAAGATTATACTATTTTATTATTGTTTACCTCTTGTTTAAAGCTGTGATTTTTTTTCGAACTTTGCATAAAATGTTTTATCACAAAGAATTCTGTACAAACACTAGAAATATTTTTTTGTAAATAGCTCACAATACGGTCTACACTCACAATACAATGTGTTTATAAATATATATGAAGTAATATAAAAAAACATCATTTAGTTTTTCATTGAAATGAATATAAGTACATTTCTGTGATAGCATAACATTTCTTCGAAATATAAGTTTTTTTCGAGATTAAATTTATAGAGTCTTGGTCCATCCTGGATCCACCCCTGCGAGGGGAATTAAAGCGCCCTTACACCTCAGCTCGCCGCTGCCTCACGAAGGTGCTAATAATGGGCCCTAATCACGGGGCTGGGGGCGGCCCTGAGCGCCGCGCTGTCCGAGCAGGGCTGCCGCAAGGGGACCCCAGAATGGCGACTCCAAATAGCACTCCTTAGACAAACACGAATTTAAAAAAATAATAATAATATATTTTGTGACTATTGAAATGTGTATATATGGGAAAAACTTAATGTTCTCTTAGTCATAATAACAAAAGTTTATGAAAAATGAATAAACTGAACTCGTCACACCCTGTTTTATATATTAAGGTGATAAAAGTGTTCAGAGCATAGCGTAACTTAGCCGTGATATACGCAGCTCTTGTTTAGCAAAGGACGATTAGTTAGTGTATTTTACTGTTGTTAAAAACAAATACTTTATAGGTCGCGTGCAGCTCGTACAGTAAATTGCACAGCAAATATATTTTTTTCCATCGGTGTAGATTAATGTTTAAAGAGGGAGGCCAAAATGGCGCGTCGCCATTCCCTGGGCAGTGGTGGCGGGGACGGCGGGCCTCATCTCGGCGGCGCTGTCGGTTGTTAGCGGCAAACAACAAATATTTGATGAGGGGTATCATCATCAGCGCCGCCGCTGCGGGCCCGCGGGCCGCCGCTTCGTGACCGGCCCCGCGCGGCCGGGGGATGACCGGGGGATGACCGGGGGATGACCGGGGAATGACCGGGGGATGGCCGGGGGATGGTCGGGGGATGGCCGGGGGGTGACCGGGGGGTGACCGGGGGGTGACCGGGGGGTGACCGGGGGATGGCCGGGGATGACCGGAGCGGCCACCCCCGAATCTTCTCGCCGGCCATCGCGTGCGCCAGGGCTGATGAGCGCCCCGATACACCCTCTGCATAACTGTTTCTTTATCGCTATCATCCCTGGATGGTTAATTGATAACGAAACTGATGGAGCGCCGAAACGATAACGATCGATCGATTGCATAAATATGCACTGCGAATATATTCAATTTATAAACTGTTGTGCTATTATTTGTGAAATATATAATTGTATGTCTTTACCTTTCCGTTCTCCCCATTATGTTGCTTGTGCATGGCTGTTATTTTGTACCCTGATCGTGTGTAAAGGATTAGTGGACTTGGAGTGATTGTAGAGGGATGTGCTCTGGATATACCTTGTTGAGGTGGGGGAACTTCTGCTTTTGTCCAGTATCAGATCTAAACGCTAGAGCTTGTTAGGAAAGGATTATATAATAATGCTATTGGACAGCAGACTTTTCCTTTCAATATAGAACTGCGGTGCAAAAGGACCCGGGGATCCAACCGCCGTTTTCCCCTTAGAAAACCACGAACACTGGTTTAGCATGAGTGTATGCAAAGTGAAATGGTCGCCAACCTCCTCTGAGGAGAAGCACTTGATTAAGAATAATCGTATGTAAAAGTCGACGTGTACAATTCAAATCTCAACACTATCTAGTGCCAGTCTACTTACGTCAGCTCAGAGTTTGGGCAATGCAAAATTGTTGAGTGCATAACATAGGCTTGTAAATATTGTCAAACAATTATTTTTATCTGTAATATACTAAGCTTTATAGACTATTCATCAAGTAATCAATATTATTTAACACAAACTTTCATTTATAAATGTAATTAATATCACTGCATTCGGAAAAATATACATTTCTGTTATGAGATATAGTCATAGCATTCTGTCCTAGCCAGGTCGTGCTTCGATTGGTATTTATCTGTACCCAACATTTTATTAATAACTTGGGAGTGAAGGGTCCATGTTGGCGATACCTTCTAGTTTCCGTGTTGTAAATTTAATTGATTTGAATAAAAAATGCATTCGCCCCTAATTTATTCCCGTTTATATTAATTGGAACGGTATCGCGTGCGTCTTTCATAGATACTGAAAGGGTGAGTAAATGCTCTCAAAGCCTACAGTTAATAGCTTAAAAAACTTCCACTAAATATATGAACTCATTTTTTAGTTTAAAATATTTATTTTTGGTCGATAATTTTTTTTTATTTTATAAATATTTCATTTCTTATACCTATTAGTGTTTATATTGTTTGGTGTAGGTATTATGATAAAGATTTTGAAACAACCAACAAGATAATGGTATAAATATTGAAATAGTAAAACAATAGTTTCCAATAATTTGTAGTAGATGTAAATACTCGGTTTTTGGGTGCTATGACTTATTTTTTGCTTTTCATTTCAGTCTTAATACTGGAGCCATGAAATATCAGGTGTTATGGAGCTTTTTGCACACCACACATAATTTAATTGAGTAATGCACATGACAAGAAGCACAGGTGTCTGAATACACCCAGAAAATAGCCCAGAGTTTTTAATAACAATGTTCGCTAAATCCTGAAAACATCTTTTATGTTGGTGATTAAAAAGATTTCGATCGTTTGACTGCCACCATGGTTACGCTGAATATATAATCATGTTATGCAAAAATTAACGTATACAGTAAACGATAATTTAACTTTCTATTATTATAAACTTTTCAGTTGTTTTTGGTTGAAAGATTTCACATAAGTATTAAGGTTCGAGCCAACTTAAAATCGTGATATAATTGTAAATACATTACTTCATTATTCGCTTACAACTACTGTAAAGTAAATGTAACAGAATAACATCTCTATGAACATTAAAACATACATTTTAAAGCTTTGTTAAAAAAATAATTTTTGTTTAAAATAACTATTTATCATTTATGGAATTTAAAATTTTTTGAAAGTAATTTTACAACAGATATAGCGTTTTTGCCCAAAGGTCATGTTTATAAACAAAAAGTATTTTTGCTTATGTGCTTTGTAATACACCATACTGATTTTGAAATCGATTAAATATACCGGTGTATATTTTTTATCGAATGCACTTTCTAATATATTAAAATAAATAGTTGTGATATGAGTTTAGTTATGGTTTATACTTTTATTACTTAATTAATTAAAATAAAATAACACTTCATTACTAAGCAAACGATTTCATAAATATCCAGCGTAATAGCCTATGATATCTATCATTGCCTGTGATTTATTATATCAGAAAAGCAATCTGTCAATACAGCATGTGTTTGTTGGTACAAATGCTACGGTGTTGCAATATAAATAAAAAAAGTTCACACGTATTAGGCTGTTAGCAATAAATAAATTGACTGAATTAAAATTGTCTATAACTTAGACGTACTCTCGGGGAAAAAATATTACCGCGAATTAGTACGTCAAATCAATCAATATTTCACAACATTACACTCATGACCGAAATAAATATTTATAATTTATGGTACGTGATTTTCATGAAGCTTGCTCTTGGTCGTGTTTGGCCGTGGCGTGCGGATACTTTTAGCAAGATATTTTGTAATACTATGAAAAGAAAAAAAAAAAAAAAAAAGCAATGATCTAATTAAAAAAAAAATACAACGTGTTAAGCACATGTCAAATTCAGAGCAAAAATGCGTTAACATCGGTTTTTTTTTGTTGTATGTTTATACGTTTTCGGTTTTCGGATAAATATGTAGCGATATTGTATTTTAGTAATCGAAATAATTAATTATGAACATGTTTTTTGATTACCAAATAAAATAGGTATACTTAAAGCGTTTTGTATCATTTTTCATAGATATGTCTATAATTTTTATTGAATTACCAAAAAAAAAAAGGAAGATGATAACTAAACGTGTCTCAGTTTAGATAATGACAAGCAATATCGTCGTTTCCTTCACGCAGCGGTGCTGTCTCCCTCGTCTCGAGTAACCGCACTTACATCAAAATTCCATAAATAAGCACTTATCCGTGTTTATACGTAATCAGACTACTTACACACGTACATTAGACTAGCCAGTATTTATTATAGCATCTTCCATAAAAAGCCGACTCTACTTCAAGGCGTGATAACCAACTGAGCCCCGCTGTGGCTTGGCCTGTGCTAAACCAACACCTGAACTGTATGTAAAAAAAAATATATTGATAAATAATGTACATCAAAGCTAAAACATACACTATAATATAAACAAATTGTTTTATAAAAATATGTTGTATTTTTATAATACTTTGTTGTTTTGAAAATTTTAAGCTAATCCGGTATTTTTTTATGTGGTGTTTAAAATAATTTCTAATCCGCATACTATAATGAAAATCAAATAAAAATGTCTATGAAAACGATACATCAAGGAGCCGAAGGAAGCATAACGTTCAACATTGAAACATTTTATTTTATCACGTAGTTTTTTTTATTATATATGCAATTAGTACTAAGCTTGTTTTATGGTTGAAACCATGACACGTCACTGATAATCTGCAATTTTAATATTTATACATGCACAAACATAAAACAAGTAGATATTATGATACTTTGTAAGTGTAACAAATATTTTAAATAATGCAATAGTTAATAGAAAACTTACAAAAAACTGTGTAAAAATTATTACGTCGATAGTTTAATAAGATAAATCAACGAAAGAAATACTGCAAAAGCAATCTGATGTCCTCATAGTTGTATGCTTGACGATATATGTTGTATCGGAGCAGACGTCAAGCCGTAGCGGGCTTACTCCACGAGTCCATCAATAAACCGCGCACCGGTTCCAATTGCCGGCGCGCCTGCCCGTCGGACTTCTTGTTTATACTCCTCTCGGTAAATAGGAGGCGAAAGCTGCCGCGAGTGTAACCGCAGCCTAGTGGAAAGCGACTTGTAGATTTTACGCAACAATATAAAATGTGAACACTGCGATACAATATTGCTTGCAAAAAGTTTACTTTCATTTCGCTTACTCTCGCAAAATAGTAATAACATTTTTGTTCATCGACATAATATTTCAAATGTCTTTTTTGTCAATAGTTTATGTATTAAACGAACCAGTGGTTATTTTTTTAATATTTTATAAATATGCACTATTTTTATCAAACAGGTGAGATCTCAGGTGCGTCCTGGGAGATCATATACGTTTTTGTCAGACTTGAAAGGCGGGAGCACTCTCTATTAAAAAAGGTTCGTGATATCCTATCCATTTGGGTTTTCATGCTTTTTAGTTGTAGTGAAACTATTCCACGGTGGATTGTGAGAGGGAAATCAAAATATTTCATAAGAAAAATAATATTTATCGATTATAGTTTTCCTCTTCCATCCGCAGCGTCCGTCGGTTGCGCGCACCGCGTCTCCCGCCACGGAGACGTGCTGCGTTCGCCTTTGAGGAAGCTAATTTAGCTCGGCGCAAAGACAACAAAATTACGGCTGCACCACCGCGGGCCGCGCAGGTGCGCCGCCGCCATCTTGCCTGGGCGTCCTGGGGTTATTCCCCGCCACGCGAAACTGCCGGAGGGACTCGGCGCCGCAACAATACGCGATATGCACGCGTGGCCTTGACAACTAGAGATTACACGAGTGACCTTGGAGTATATTTGATATGGAGATGGATCGAAAATGGGTTGGCGGGTAG
Organism: Atopsyche davidsoni; assembly: GCA_022113835.1. Taxonomy (NCBI): domain Eukaryota; kingdom Metazoa; phylum Arthropoda; class Insecta; order Trichoptera; family Hydrobiosidae; genus Atopsyche; species Atopsyche davidsoni. The sequence goes on along the minus strand of JAILWY010000009.1, from coordinate 15,615,380 downwards.
CACTCATGCTCACCGATCGTGCGGTTCCGGGATCGAAGTCAAATAATTTTAAGTAACCAAATTTCGGACACAGCTGCAGTTGCTTGTTAAGAATACGTAATGCTTACTTTTCTGCCTTTTCTCTTGAGATTTCTTTTAGCAATCAAGAAAAGTGCATGAAACGTCTAGTCTACACGATATTGAAAACAACAAAATAAGGTAGTAAAACTGCACGCTCAGATTTAATTTTTTTAAAATTATTATTTTAATTAGAATACAGTGTGAGACTTCCCTTAGCAATGAGGACACGGCGTGGCGATCTGCACAATCTAAGCACAACACTTACAACCCGGAAGCGGCCGGAACACACGGCCGGCATTATTTCAAATCCAATTACCGCGGGGAGAGAAAGCAATTCCGTTTCCGCCGCGCGCAATTCGAAAATGGAATAACTGTGCGTCCTGGAGAGGAGGGGGGGGGGAGGGCTGCGCGCCCGATCCACTGCACGATGAGTGCACCCCGCGAGGAGTCGGATGGAGCAGAGATACTCACCCATATTTAACCTAATTAGGATGTTTTCAAGTTTTGTCGCGACGTGTGTCGATAGTACCCTGAAATTGGAAAATTCATATTTTATTTAAAATTTGTGCAAATAATATTTATGATTATTTGAATTTTTTTATAACATAAGCTCATCAGCAATGAATAATCGGTTTCAACTTTAGAATATATTTTTTTATATATATTTAATAAATTTTACGTCTGACCGGTACATGCTGTACAATTCGTTCCACCACTTATCACCGAAATCTCAAAAAACCATTCCGCATCCCACGTATTCGCGGGGAATTCCTCGCGCGCTTTCAGCACACCCCGTGCGCCCGAGGGCACACGCGGTAATAACCACCCCGTTCTAATAACACGGTCCATCGTCTCGCGATGGTTTCGCCGGCAAACTCCCTCCCGGCCGGGCGCGGGCCCCGCCGAGACTTTTGCGCCGACCCGCCGCCCTCTCCGGGCCGCGCCGTAAATCTCTACATTGTTTTAAAACAATTTCGATAAACGCAGCGGCAGAGACTTTTGTGTTGAAAAACGCTCGGCGAGTTTCGACTCGCGGGGGAGTTCGCGCGGCGGACCCTCGGCTCGGGATTGCGGTTTGTTTTACAAGTTTTGACGCTTACGACGCGAGGAAATGTATGAAGATAGCCGGGAGAGATTTTTCGAGACGCGGTGTGAGGTGCATACAACAGCAACAAACTTTCGTATTTAACTTTTTTACTTATATTATATCCATGAAACAATAATTTCACACGTATAATACCCACATAGATATATAAACAACGATTTTACATTTCACAAAACAAAATACCTGAGTATATAATGCTTTCTATGTTTTATATGGGAATTATTATTATGATTATTTTACGCGTTTTTATATCATGCAATGTATTGAGAAAAATCCACATTTTCACCTTTTATAACGGATAGCATTTACAATATATATTTTTAACGACTTCTTACAATCCTTTTTTAGGGATACAAACACAGGATTGTACATTTATTTTGAGATCTTCACTATTATTACTAATATGATTAGGCACATCAGTTCATACATAGAAGATGATTTAAAGAAAAGAAACGATGATATTTTTCTGAGAGTTTCTTTAAATCATCTTCTATGTATGAACGAATGTGCCTAATCATATTATTAATAATATAGTAAACCCGTAATGGGTAATAAATACGCATCTGATTGACGTCCAATCCAAAAAATAGACATAGAAATTTTGGTCTAAATAATCAATATTTTTGACAGAGCGTTCTTGGAGAAATTTCATTTGAATATTTTATGATAATGCCAATGTGAAAGGTTGGCAAAAATCACTCGAGAATTTTATTTAAATATAGGTCTGTTTGATTTGAAATGGGTTGGTTGTGTGCAAATATGTCGTTCATGGCAGTGGGACCTCTGATGATGATGATGATGGTGGAAGCAGTTCCGCTGCGGGGCGGCGCGTGGTGGCCCTGGCGCGGGGCTCAGGTGGCGGGCTCGGGGCCAGCGGCGCCCTTTGGTTCACACCTGGCCGGCATTATCTCCATCTAACGAGCGCCCCGCCCCGCCGGCCCTGCTCCAGGCGCGGACGGGCAGGCCATCGCGAAACCATCTTTGTATTATTCTTCAACTCTAGCCGCGCTGTGTCGAGTCACTTGCATTTGCCCTCTGCCCCCGTCGCGACACGGCATGCGGCCGATTTGCAATCAGCCCGTAGCGTCCATTTGTTTTGGATTTAAATTGAATTAAACAACGAAAGGTAGGACGCTAATTAATTGCAAGGCGGTCGCTTGTCGTGTCGCGACGTGGATACTCAACAAATCAGAAAAATTATCAACTAGCTCAAAACTTGCCAAACGATTTTATTTGATTTTTTATTCGAAAGATTTTTTACCCTAATTAACTTTGATGTACGCCAAATGCGTATTTCAATATAGTTTGAAACATTTTGTTTCATGTTTTGTCTTTCAATAAACTAGTCCAGAGGGGCATCGAAAAAAGGAAATGCCAGCGGCTAGTAAGACTAGCCCGGTATTACTATGTGTACAGTGAAAAGGTCACCACACTCCTCGAAGAAGGAAACCTGAGGGTGTTTTTTTTAATTTGTATTATTATTATAAGACTAGAAATGTAGCCCGTCACAGAATGACGTATTCGATGAACAATGCAATAGTGTTTGGACATATGTTTGGCTGACAATAAGATGAATATTTGCTTTCATTTTGTACCATCAGTTGGATGAAGGTGCTAAGTTCTGTGATATATTTGGCCTTGAACTTTGAAGCCGAATGGCCCTAATCCTGCCACTGGACCCGCTTATTTAGCTCCCATTGATGCGTAGATATACTATTATTGTATGATCTTATTTTTCTTTTGAAATTTCTATTATAAATATTTTTTGGTTTCTTTTTGTCTTGAGGTCGATGCACGTGCTCGAATTTGAAGAAGACGCTGCTCGTTTTCACGTTTTCCTTCCATTTCATTGCTTGACATTGCGTGTCACAAACAACGCATGACTTTCACTGACTGTTCTTTATTTGAAAAATTCTAAATTTGAAATTCTCGCGGTGAACAGCAGAATCTTATAATTCGTACATATTGAAACTCGCTCAAGCATATTTTATAGTTTTATTCAATCAGTTTATGAATGAAAATATTATCTTATCGTTTTGAAATTCGGCACATAACTGCGGAAAAATTTACTGAACTTACATTCAAAAAATCAGCGTTGTATCTTTTAAGATATTCTATATTTTTTATAATTTTAGGTTGTACTTGTGTATTGTTTATTGTACTTGAAATATTTATTAAATGTGTTAATGGATAATCATTCATTGTCAGTAATAATGGATACTTGATATTGCATCCAGTTTTGAGACCTGTGGTAATGATACCTTAACTATTTTTGATGAAATTCAATACCAAAAATAGAATATAGTGTAAAAATCAGCGTTGTATCTTTTAAGATATTCTATAGAGAACCAAAAAATGAAACATACATACACACACACACAATGAATATTATTATTATAGATTATGTTTAGTAGTCATATATGTTTAAAATGACATTCGTCATCCACGTTTGAACGTATCGGCGTGTACGCAAGTAGGTGTGCTCGCGTCCCACGTCCAGATTGTTCCCTCGCGTTATCTGGCGGGCGATCAGGAGGCGATCGGGAGGCGATCAGGAGGCGATCGGGAGGCGATCAGGAGGCGTCCCGCGTGCCGCGCCGGGCCTGCCCCCGCGCCGCGCCGCTATTGGCCGAGCGCCCCCCGAGTCCCCCCGAGGCCCCCCGAGTCCCCCCGAGCGCCCGCGCCAGCCAACCGGGCCGCGCGGCCGTGCGTGCTCTCATCTCCGTGCAGACTTGTGGCAGGTGCGGACTCGGGTGTGGTTTTTTTTTTTTGTTTTTTTTTTGTTTTGGATAGAGCGTACTGCAAATCCGACATTGCCTGAGCAAACGAGGCATTCATTCAATTTAAATTCTTTGCAAAACCTTTTTTAAATAAATATAACGGATTGATTAAATAACAAAAAAATATTCAAAGTCAGTGTTCTCATATCGTCAATGTTTAATCTTGTTGAGGGACAAGGCATTTGATTCGTGAAGATCCATTATTATGATTATTAAAAAACCTTTGTGTTTTGTCTTCACTTTGAGTTTATAAAATTATTTGCATTACTAGTTTGCATCATCAGATGCATAACTAAACTGTTTAGTATTTATGATAAAATTTTATATGAATCCTATATTATGACTATAAAATCTATTGCTTAATGATTTTGAACTAATGTCATTACATAATGATCGGTAGTCAGTGGCTTTTAGTTAACAAGTCAATTAATAAAACTGGTATACTGCCATTGCTTGATTAAGAATCATATTAAACAATCCACTGATAGAGATATACTAGATTAATGAATTCCTTCAGTTCAGTTTAATATATATTCAAATAATTCTTGTGAATAAACGTTGATATATGTGTATATGCCAGTATATATTATATTCACTGAAGGCAACTTTGATGTTCAATTTATAAATGAATATTCAGTTTTGAAAACATAATTTTTTTACCAGAGTTGAAATTTAGGCTTATTAATTTAGGCTATTAATTTAGGTTATAAATGTAATGCTATTGGGATTAAAAATACGATTCTTATTATTTAAATTTTCATGAATCAAAATTATTTGGCTTACACAGCCTAAATAAGGTGTAATACGTTATTGTAGATAATTTACATCAAAATTATTTAGATTGGTGTTTTATACTTTAAAAAGTTAAAAATCTACACCAATACTTCAATATATGCATAAAATAACAATTTTATGTTTTTAAGATAAGCTTATGTTTTTTGGATATTTTAAAGTCAATAAACAAAATTAAAATTTCATATTTTATACCTACACATCCCAGATTCTTATTATTTTTTTATTGGACTGATATCAATTCAGAAAAACGAGTTTGTTTTGTAAAACTTTATACTAATAAACTAACCAAATGGCTAAGCAAATCCCTAATACTTTGCTGTAAGAATCTTTGAGAATTTATTAATATTTATATTATTAATCTCTTATTTACTGATTTTTAAAAATGAAAATAGCTGTATTTTAATGCAAACGCTATGTAACAGGCTACGAACAAATAATAAAAATGTAACTGATGTTTTAAACAGCTAATCATATTAAATGTTAATTACAGTCCCTGTTATGCTGCTTCCTTCCCTTGACGACAATAAATACTAACGTAAAATGTTAATTTAGGCATTAAACGTTAAGAAAAATTGCTCGGCGGCCTGCAGACCTAATACCTCAGGTCTTTTACCTTTTTTCCCATTAAGGACATCTAATTTGAATAAACGAATTTTTGGCCGCTACCTGCCGCCTGCCTACCTTGAGGGTCCCCACAGCGGCTCCAAACCCTCATCGCATCATTGAAATCAAATAACAATCAAAGTGATCCGATTATGCCCTTGCGAGGAATTTGGCTCTTGAGCCAATAACTGAATGGTGATCTGTCAATAGCGAAAAGCGAAAAAATACGCCCATTCTCATAATAATTACTTCTTGAATGTTGCATATTTTTTGCAACCCTCGCGATTATTTATACTAATTTCAATCCGATACGAAGATTTACAATTAACTACTTTTATCGTATCAAACAAAACAAAAATACAAAAATATTCAAAGCAAATTTTAAAAAAATATATATGTTTTTGTAATTTTTCCCCATTTTATTTTTGATGTTACTAATTATGCCAATAGTTTAGGTTGGCAAAATTAGTTACATTAAAAATTAAAAGTGGAAACAGAATTATTTATTTTAAAAATACCAAAATTAAACTACACCAAGTATTTTCTATCAAAATAATTGAATATATGTACATTTGTTCAATCCAGTGTTGATTGGCTAGTCTGCAAAGAGATTTATGCTAATTTGTTTCTATTCATTACTAGATGGTGTAGGTATAACAATTCACAAACACATTCATTATAAAAACTTTTGACATAGAGTTCATACATAATGTTCTGGCTAATTATAATGATTGATTTAATTTAAAGCTTTGCCGTTATATCATGTATAATTAGATATGCAGATAATGAATATAATTTGATTTGAATGCGTGAATAAAAAACACAATAATTGCAAAAAAAAAACCTAAGAATCTTGGGATCTGTAATTTGGGTTTGGACATGCTTTTGATATTGACAAGATAAATTCTTTAGTAGCGGCCGCTAACATACCTGTATTTTTAGTATATTCTGAAAAAAATCAGCTAACAGCAGATTTCAATTTAAAATGTTATTTATTCAACTCATATAATTATGCATTTAAATTATCGGTTAGTATAAAATTAAACCGAAATAAAAGTAAAGTGAGTGAGGTACACTCAAAGTGAGATTGTTTTAGTCCATTTATAGTTCTGCTCGTCAAGAGTCAGGAAACCGAAGCAAAAAATAGACAGGCATTAAAAAAACCATGTATTTGCTGATTCAAAGGAAAAAAAAAACCTCTCTAATACTGTTTATTAGTCGGATATTATAATTCCCGATGTTTTCTATGTTTGATTTAAGCCGCTTGTGTTTAAAAAATTCCCTTTCAGATATAAGGTTATTAAATTAATCATGCTCTGAAGTAAAGACGGGTGAGGAAATCTTGTGTTGGTTTGGGATTCCCCTGCACTGTATACGCCAGGACAACCCTTTGCGAGATCAGTAAATAGAAAAAGGCAATGAAGATGAATAATAATTATTTTAATGCTTAGTTATGGCTATTGCCTGTTTGTTTCGCGTCTATATAAAGTCCGGTAGTAAATGTGTAGGTTGTGGATTCCAGGCCTGGCGACTCGCTCCCCTCCGACGGCTGTAATTAATTTATTTATAAAATATTTAATGCGCCCTAATTGCCGCTGCCTGAATAATGAACAGGGCCGCTCGCAGAGGAGACTTTTCATTATGCTTGAATTAATAACCTAACCTAACCTAACGGTTATTTTTATAAGTGGTGTGTGTTGACGGCATGCAATGTACTTAAAAATGGCCTACACTACAGTTTTATTAATCTGCACACAAGTGTGACATCTCACCCCTAAAAAAAACATTTTTAATTAAAAAACATAAACACATATTTTATAGCAATTTTTCTCATAGAACTGCCTTTTATTAGCGCGTGTGGAATGAAGATTAAAAAAATCAATTCAATGGTATTTTGGTGCTGTGCGTATAGTAAAAATATCATGCCACTATAAAACTTGAAGCTTGTTTAAAACTTTTTTTATAAATATTTTCATGAATTGAGTTGATGTTTTATTCTATTCAAGGTAGCTCAACCCTGTTTATTTGCAGCAATTTTTGCATAAAACAATTAAAACACACGACTTGTTAATGCACAGGACAGGTGACAGGGGCTCGGGCAGTCGGCGCTTCATTCAATCCCAGAAATTAATAACTTAATGCGTCCAGTCTAAGATGGACTGATTGTAGAACTGCAGCTCGCAACATGCGGCGGTATCTTGTTTATTAAAAGGTGCAATTTGTACAGGTGTGGTGTGTTTTGATGCATGTGTGATATAAACGCAAACACGGATGTATTGAAACAATTAAGTAAACAACTTTTTGGTAAAGATATAAAAACTATATGACATAGATATCTTGATAAAATATCACGATGGGCATTTTTATATATTAAAAAAAAAATTTATTTTTTACTCAGGAAACTTGCTGCTTTTCTTGAAACATTTTGGTAAATTTAATAAAATAAAAATTAACTTAGTTTATATTCAAAAAATGTCTGTTTAATTGACTTCATATTTATCCTAAACCCTAGTTGACTTCATCTCGGTCACGGATTAAAATCTACAAGTAACAATGTTATTTTTCAGTTTTTCAGTTTTGTTAAGATCAAAAATTGTTTTCAAGCTCAAATAAATAAACCTCGTCTGCTGTAGCATTTCCGTGATTTTTTGGCAAACAAGAAACTAAATACTGGATGCGTAAAAATTTATTTTTGAAATCACGTTTTTATAAACATCAAAATAGAAGTAAATTAAATTCATCTTAAAATATTAACAAACTCTCTTCACAGCTCTATGATTTGGAAAACATTTAAATAATAAAACATTTTTTTATCTCTTTGAATCATTAATCTAACGTCAGTTCTTTAAAATCATTAACAGATTCAAAGCCTTTTGATAAATATCCACAATGATAAAATCAACTAAAGTAACCGATCCGTTATAACAGCACAGACAATATTCATTCATTGAAGAATGTTCATTCTTACCGTGTATTGCGTCGCCTATTAATACACAGATAGCATCATTCAAACATCATGAATACTATCTAAACAGCCTGCGCGGAGCCGGTGGGTCTCGAACCGGAGGCGAGCCCTTCATCCATTCAGCCGGGCCCCGCGGAGGCTCGAACTAATCGCGAACGGCGCTGAGACAGGCCGCAATCAGCCGCTCGGGTGTAAAGATCGCGATACAAAGAAAGAGCAAATACGCTCACAGCCATTGACACCTCTCACAATACGTCCTCATGCAGGTAAACTGTGGACTTAGGCGCGCTTACATGCGAGCTCGGGGACAGGGGTCCAGAACCGTTGGAAAAATATCTTTTATCAAATAATATTCGTTAAATATCGACTCGCGTCTTTACTATGTTAAATATACTTAAAATATTTATATTTGTTATACGTGTGTTTTGATTTTGGCGGCCGCAGAGTAAATGCGCCATCTCAAGAATAAAAATGTTTTACTAATGATAGATAATGATTGAGTACATTTTTTAAAATATTGAAAATTGATTAAAGAAACTTTCAGAAAAATATCATCGTGATTTGTGTGGGATTTGAACCCACATCCCCATGCTTACATGGCCGGTGCATATTGTGCATATAGTGCATTCGATTTCTGATCAATAAAACCTGCATAGGCAAAATCGTACTTCCTGTGAGACGGTCTTCACAAAAATCAATAATATTACCAATGATAATTTGTAATATAATGATATGTCAATGTTGTATGTAGCACGAGCATGCATCTTCGCTAGGTTATATAATCAAAAAATATGAATTTATGCTATCAAAACTGATATAATAGTATTGAAGAATGTAAGCAGTATATACATGACAGCCATATATATATCCATTTTTTTTTTAATTCAAGAGATAAAAAAATAAGTTATAGAGCATCTCTATATGTGTATTAACGATTTAATTTTTGTGCACTCGTAAAATATTGCATAGTTTATTATTTTAAAATTAAATGAATAGATAATTAGCCGGTGAGCACCGCTGAGGTGGCGGGGCCGGGCGGCGCGGGGAGCGGGGCGGGAGGGGCGCGGGGCACGAAAGGTGTATAAATGGGATTAATAACCAGGTAACCGATTGTAGGCGGCCGCCTTTGTAGGGGCCCCCAAACTGTGGCGGCTCTTGCGCCACGCCGGGGCCCCCAGCATCTCCTGCCCCCAAGAATATACCATCTTTGTAAAGGCCCAGCAGTATTTGATATTCCTTGCTTTAAATAATAGTACTACACTTTTGACTTTTGATGTTAAATATTTTAAATTTTATACAAAACAAAACAAAGAGAACTCAAATTGCAGTGCTGTAATATAGCATGAAACATATTTGTAATATTAAAAAAAAAAAAAAAAAAAAAAAACAGATATAAGTGTATCGTAAACATTGTAAGAGTGTATGTGTAATCTACCTTTTAAGTCACTTGTTGTTTCTCCATGCAGTCTACCGAACCGGGTCTCTTCATACTTTGCGGTTGCATTGTGCTGCACATCTGCGTGGTGTAGAAATTGCATCCCTTGAACTTTGTCACCTAATCGTTCATCTTGACACTATCGCGGTTTGATCTCCAGTTCATCCAGTTCGAATGCTATTATCGCCGATGTCCCATCTCACCTCTTTTGTTAGCTGTCGCTACCTAATATGACATTATTCGGTGAATCATGCAGACAAACCTAAAGCACAACGTATTTACAACGCGAATTAAATACAATAGTATTTTAAAAAAATAAACCAAATCTACTTAACTTTGAAAAATAATTATTATATAGAGTAAAGTAAAATTATATCATAGCTTTTATTATGATGTGATTATTGTATTATTAATATTTTAAACATTAAAAAATAATAATTTTAAATAAGCAACAAGTTGAAATGGCCTTAGAGGCAATAAATAAATGTTTGGACACCTCAGCTGACGAGACAAACTGCGTTGTAAAATGATGGTCGTCCGCTCGGGCGCGAGGAGCGGCACCTCCACAACAAAAAGCCCAATAAAAAATATGAAAATAAAAAAAATAGATCGCGGCTGGAATGCGCTGTTTACAACGCGGACACAGGTAAAGGCGCACAGGTGCCCGGCGGGAGGAACACTGATAAAACCGTGTTATTATCACGGAAAATATTTATTTTGTAGTCCCGACCCGTGTGAGTTTACAGTCATTGTAACGCTTGCGTGTTTTCGGTCAGTATTACAAAACAAACCGAGCTGTTTGAAACAGATCACCGGGAAGCACGAGACAATGCTCGATAATATGAAATTTTTAGTTAATCATTTGACTCCTGATTGAGTGAGCATTTTTACGTTTAGTACGTTTTTTTTTTTTTTGTTGTTGAAACTAATACATTAGTAATCCGATTATGCGTAAAATATAAATAAGACGATTATATAAATGTAAATTTATTGGCTAGCAAGAAATTTAATCGGATTTTAATTTAAAGTCATTGTTACGCTTCCATATGCTTATTTAGTCGGTTTTAAAAAATACACTGCTAATTTGTTTATGCATATTAACTAAGCGATTTTTGAAATACAAATTTATAGCGTTGTAGGTATAATTGTTGAACTTTTAAGGTTTACCTGTGATTTTATTAAAATTTAGGAATTAATATTTTCGATATCAGTTTTAAAGCAATTTTAGGCATGCATAAAACTTGGAATTTCATGAACTTGATTATTTTTTAAATTAGTTTTATATACACCGATATTAGCTTGTTAACATAATACGTATTAAGATATTATGGAATAAGAAATTAAAATTAAGTAGCAAAAAAAAGTTTAGGGTTACCTTAAAATATTTAAAACGTTTATAGTAAGAAAAAAATATTCATTCAAACTAATCCAATGAAAGCACCCATTATGAAAACACCTGAGACATCAGACGCATCAAACATCATCGGGGTTGTCCATGAGGTGTCGGCAGGTGGGTTGGATTGTTTTTAATTGAAAGGTATCTTGATTTGGTTTTATGTTAATTTATTAGACGATCGTTTGTTTCTCTTGTAGTGCTGGGAGTTTATTGCTATTTTACAATTGCCTCTTTTACGTTCTCCTTTTTTGTTGTGTCGTTTTATTGATACCGTAAAAGCAAGGCTCCACAGGAGCTCGCGTCTTCTGTATGCACTTGCGTTACGTCAGACGTGTTACCCGGTTTTATTACATGAATTATGTGCACTTATACTTCATATAAATTACGTTTTTATGCTGAGAAATTGCAACTTTATAATAATGGTTTTTCATCTGCGATAACCGCAGAGCTCGCTAATTATATAATCTTAATGCGGACATGTCCAGTCGTTAAATAGGTGCAATATTTATTAATTTTAAAAACTACTATTTGTGATTTTACTTTCATAGTGAATATTTTAAGAAGATAATTTTACAAAAATATCAATTTTAAAAAGGAGCAATTCAATTGTATTATTTTTATGTTAAACTGTATAATAATAAAACTTTGGATACGTTAGAATAAAAAAAAAACACCACTTTGTTAATTTAAAAATCTCTTTTCGAAGGAAACATTATTACAAATTTAACCTATTTTATTTTTTTAGTAACGAAGTAAAGACTTTTAAAATTTAAGTAATGCAGTATGAAATATAGGTACAAGACAAAGCATCAGTTACTAAAGACAGAATTAAAAGTAGTAGATGAATTTTAACTTAAGGTTGTAAAATTTGAGTAGTGTAAAAAAGCTAAAGTACAATTAAAATGATTTTCAGTTTTTAAAGACTTAACTATAGTATTCCATAGAGTAGACAACTTTTGACTCAAGAGTTCTAAAACTTAAGTAACGCTGTAAAAATCCAAAGTACATGATAAACCATCAATCATTAAAAGCATCATCAGTAACGAGAAAGCACAATTAAAAAAGAGATACGCATCCCAAGGCTCGAGGTCCGTATACGGTCGCGAAGTACGGAAGCGCCCGATAAAAAGGTACGTACTCCTGTACAAGTGGCCCGTTGATAATAATTAAGAGCGGAGCGGTCCATTAATTGGGATATCGCCTCGTTGCCGCGGCGTGTGATGTGACCGAGATGAAATATTGTTTTCAATTTGAGAGCGGTCGCCGTTACACGATGAGCCGCGGCCTTGCGACTCTCTCGCCGATCCGACCCATCCGCCCTGCGCTCTCCTCAGTAACGAGCCGCACGCCGTGGAATTATGCGTCTTCCGAGGTAGTCTGTTCAACTGCTTGCGGCGCAACCGCAACTACTATACGCAGCTATTGCATCATTCAAAGCCGTCTATACGACATGCGACTGATTTGCAATCAGCCAATCTTCTTCATCGGGTGCTTCTCCTGGGAGTAGGTTGACATACATTTATGCACAGTGAGACATTTTTGTAACCGTTTCTTGGTCTGTGACAGCTAATTTGTATGTGTCGGTATCACTGCGACTTGATTTATTCGATGCTATAGGTTTTATATGCGTAAACATTTCCACAGCCCCCTGGGCGCCGGCAGTTAATCCAATTGACCAGAGCGTTGCTTGACCTTTTGCTAGTAATTCAATCAGACCCGATGAGTTTGGATCACGGGGCTGCAAGAAGCTGTGCAACTTACAAGCTTATGTGTAGGCGTCATTTATAATCTCGTATATACATAATACGTTGTAGTTTATTCACCGCTCAAAAACTATATGGCTTATCTTCTTCATCGGGTGCCTCTCCTCAAAGGAGGTTGGCGACCATCTCACTGAATTATCATGATTTTCTAAGAGAAAAATAGTGATGTAGGTCCCCGGATCTTTCAACACCGCAGTTTTAAAAAAGTATGCGTATTGCTGCTGCCCAATAGCATAATTTTATGATACTTTTCTTGCAAAGCTTTTGCGCTTAGATCTGATACTCCTTCTGCAGCAAACTGCAGAAACAATAGCAGCCCCCCCCCCCTACCACGTACTTCCAGAGCACATCCCTTAAGTCTATTACCGATCCTTTACACACGCTCAGGGTACAGAATGTCATCCCGTCCCTTTATTTTGGGTGTTTTTTTAGAGTTTTGTCTTTGTAAACAACGAAGCGTAGGGCGCTATTGGCTATTGTGTCGCGATGTCGTGTATCTTTGTATGTATATTTATAATTTATTTTTTAAATTACGTGGAGCACATATAACTGCATTCATGATACGTTATCCTAAATGTTATTACTTTCACAAATCAATAAAAATCATAAATAATCTCAATTTAAAAGTAACTCCAATGAGTATGTGTGTTTGGATTCACGTTAATCATACGTTATGATGTATGTTATATGAAGAAAGATTACATTTTTTACATAAATTTCTTTATTTTTTTTAATAAACTACTTATGAAAATTCCTTCTTACAATGTCAGAGAATCAAAACAAATTATATTTTGTTTTTGTTGGTGTACAGACTATAAAACGTAAATTTAAATTTACCAGTAATAGTTTTTGACATTCTGATCGAGTGATATGAAATTTAAATAAAAATGATAACAATCTCACCACCTGTTTGTAAAATACATTAAATCAATTTTTTAATTGTTATTTTTAATATACACAACAAGCACACAAGTATCCAAAAACATTGGAATAATTTGCAGCATCCGTATAAAGCTGATTATTTTTAAGTGCGAAAATTCCTTTTGAATAGAATATCAAATCATCAAATCGATAAAATGTAGAGGTTTTCGAATTTAACAAAGTTGCGGCTTTCGTTGATATAATTTAGTAAACAACTCTACATACGCCAGCGAGTCACTTAGTCAACTAACGATCCGTTTCATTTGCTCATTATACTCGTGATACTTTGCTTTTCAATAACATAACAATCATCTACATGCCATCTTATCCCATCAAGGCATCCACGGGTTCTTCTGCCATCCATCAAGGGCTGCCGAAGCCTCTGGTGCTCGGCCTCTGAGCTGGTAAGCAAAATGCTTCATAGAGCTGATGCTGGAGAGGGGCGCGGAACTTCCTGTGGAGAATAGCGGGGAATTCCTGGATGTGTCGAATTGGGAATTTTCGAGACTTGCCGAAGAATGTTAGAATTTTTCATGTTATGCTGTCTATCAATAGATTTTATTTTTTTACTCAATTTTAACGGCGTCTAGTGGAACCCGTAGGTTAAATAAAACTTTTATGTTATGATGAATATTAAAAGAAAAAATTCAACTTTCATTTATAATACTTGTAAAAAAATGTTTGCAATAAGTCAGATAGACAATAAAAAAAAAACACTTTAAAAATAATATATGAATATTAACTGAAAATATCAGTTTCTTTCAAACAATAATATGATGATACTGTAAATCGAATAAAAAAAATTCTTTTGCTTTATAGAATTAATATTTTCATTTTTTTTAAGTGGACCAGTTAGCATAATTTTTCTAAAAAATCTTCGACGTCGGTTATTTTATATAACAGTACCTAAAGATAAAAGGTTTTTTGTTGATATTTCATAACAGTGCTTCGATGATCTACAATGACGTCCTCTTTATCCCTCAAAAATATTAAATACACATATAACTAAAGGTTATTAACATTGCAAATCATAAAAAAAACACTCAAAATAAAGGGACGATATTGGCTGATTGCAAATCGGTCGCAAGTTTTGTCGCTGAGTGTGCATCCAATACATAGGTGAATACCCTCAAATAAAAGGAGTGCTGTTGGTGTTACACAGTAATGATTCAATAGTCTATGGTCCTACACTTTAGGCAAACCATACAAAAATCACCCAAAATAAAGGGACGATGTTGGCTGATTGCAAATCGGTCGCAAGTTCTGTCGCTGAGTGTGCATGCAATACATAGACGAATACCCTCAAATAAAAGGAATGCTGTTGGTGTTACATAACAATGATTCAATAGTTTATGGTCCTACACTTTAGGCAAAACCATAAAAAAATCACCCAAAATAAAGGACACTATTGGCTAGCTGCAACTTGGTGGCGCGATTTGTTGCTACGTGTGTAAAAACCTTTAGATGACTGCAACGATGTGCGATATGTCTGTGCTGCCCATGGCTGGAAGGGTAGACCCGCTGTCTCCGGCCGCAGCCTCCCCCCCCGTGGTGTCCCCCCCCCCCCGCGTGGTGCCCTCCCCCTCCCCCGCGTGGTGCCCTCCCCCTCCCCCGCGTGGTGCCCTCTCCCTCCCCCGCGTGGTGCCCTCCCCCTCCCCCGCGTGGTGCCCTCCCCCTCCCCCGCGTGGTGCCCTCCCCCTCCCCCGCGGCGCCGCTCTCCTCCCACGGTAGGCCGTCCCTGTCGGCCGCCGCGCCTGCGCACAAAGCCGCCAGACTATTAGATTAGCCCGCTACATAATTACGGTTTACATTACTTCTTTTGACGGACCAAATTGCTTTTCATCCCAACTCGTAGGCACCTGGGATGCTGCTGGGGTGGCCCCGCGGTCTTTGCCCACGAGCGGGACAGTCCATTTTAAATTTTAAAGTTTTATCTTGTTCATCAAGTGCGTCTCCTCAGAGGAGGCTGGCGACCATTTCACTGAGCATATACTCAGTGTTCATGGTTTTCTAAGGGGAAAATAGTGTAGTGGGTCTCCGGGTCCATCTACACCGCAGTTTTATATTGAAAGGAAAAGTCTGCGTATTGCTGCTGCCCAATAACATTATTATACAATCCTTTTCTTACAAAGCTCTGGCGTTTAGACAACAATAGCAAAAGCCCCTTCACCTTTACAAGGCACTTCCAGAACACATCCCTCCACAATCATTCCATGATCACTACTCCTTTACCGATCCTTTACACACACTCAGAATACAGACAGAATGGGAAGAGCGCGGAGATTATGTTACAGCACCAAAAAATATGGTTTGAAATTGCAAATTTTGCAATTTTAAATTTATTTAAATCTGAAATTCAATAATCTTTAAAATTCTAATTGACAATATTTTGCAATTTTCTATAAGTCAATAAATAACATTATTAGTTTTTCATATGACTAGTATCGGTCCGATCTAGCAACAATATGATACGCCTTAGATTAAAATTTGTTTATTATTTGTTTACTTCGTCGCTATATGATTGTTATAACATATATGCCTGGTTTTATTTGATATCAAACAAAAATAAATTACACATTACAGTATATTATATTTTAAAAGATTTAACCGAATACGTCAACAAAATTAAAAAATAACAGTACGTATATGTAAAATCAAAATGAACATACACAAAAGCTGTATAAAAACATGTAAGTTGCATAAAATAGCCTTTGTTATAAAGCAGTATTTTACGTAATCTTAGTTATTGGTTATTATTTTAATGACGCCAATAATAAACTAGCTATCTAGTAAACGATATGGTAAATGCACATATAATTAAGAAAATGATATTAAATTATATAGGACTTATTGCAACAGTTGAGTCACGCCAGCTAAACAATTATTTGGAATTGATTTTAGATTAAATTTGATATCATATTAATTATATGAATATTAAATAAATAAATTGCTATATATATATACACACCGTTGTTTGTAATCGTGAATCAAGATTGTTGTTATATGAAACATGTTTTGTCCACGCAAAATAATATTACGGCTTTGATTAAAATGCCTTATAAACGTTGAGATAAACGTCAAACCGCCTTGCATGGTTATCGAAAGAAGAGTGCTTTTATTTTGTTATACTAGTTGATTACAAAAGGTGATTAGCCGATTGCGTCTCTATATTTTTACTTGTCAGTTGTGTCGCAGAGTGTATAGCCAGCTCAAGGGTGCTCACTGAGTACACGGTGAATAAAAAAAAAAACATAAATTAAACCACTCTGTGTAATTACAAAAGCAAGAGTGACATGGTGTTTTCTGATTGCGGAACTTGGCTCCCCTCGAACGGTATTGCCGAGTTAATTTTAACGCGTCCCGGGATTTATTAAAGCCCGGTCACCCCAGCTCACCTGACACCCATCAGCAGAGGCCCAAACGAGCTCCGGGCCTGTATCATTCGATATTTATTGGCAGGGCCGGAGTAGCGCGGCGGCCGCCTCGGAGAACGAAGTGCTTTCGGTTCAGGAATTTGTGAAACTAAATGGAAGTAAAATTCAGCGCTTTTAAATTACCCCCGATGGAAATTTTTTTTTCATTGTATTTGGATTTCAACTTGAACAGAAAATTATTTTTTTTGCTTCTTTTATGACGCCGAAAGATGTTCATTAACTATAAAATAGATTTTTGAAAATAAATTACAATAATAATTTTTTTTAGTAATTTATTTATTAAATTGAAAAATTAGTGTACATGTACAAAACGGATTCTAAAAATTATGAGTAAAGTACATATAATTAATATATTCATGGCAGACTGGCAAAATTTGTAATATTCCATATTGTATAAAATATATATGAATAGCCAAATGGGTAATCATATATATTTTGCCCTACAGTGAATTTATCGATCTGAAAAAGCCCTTGAAAGAAAATTATGCTCACATTAAAAAAATGGTTTGCAGTGTTTTGGCATTAAAGCTAATCAATCATTTTAGTTTATTTTTTTTTTTATCAAACGTAAATAAAATTACAACAAAATAATGGATGGATCTGTGTAAAAAAACATTAAAAGTTATTAAATCTATCGATAATAATATTATGATGATTTAAGGGTTCTCATCACTAATTTTTTGAAGACATCAAAATATAATAATTCTTATTATAACATTTTTTGATTTTCCGGAAAAATCAAAGTATTGCGAACGTTTAAATTAAAAATGTTATAGTACTGTGAAATACCAATACTGTGAATTAAATAACAATAAAATCTCTAGTGAGCTGTTGATCAACTAAAAATTGATTAAACTATTCAAAATATTAATGTACAATAATATTTGCATTTTTTGTTGCAATCCATCAAAATCCAATTCGCGGAGAGATAATATTATATAAATCGGAACTCTATTCCATTATAGATACAAAAAACTATATCTAATCATGCTTAGGTGGGAGTGTCTCTTTAAGTGGCCTACACTCATTGCAATACAACAGAAATCCGACCGGTCCTCTTGTGTATAGCGCAAATGAAAACACTATTAGCAAACTCATCAGTCAGTTGTCTGTTGTATTGCATTTTGTATAGGCTTCCAATAGCAGCATCTCGTTTGTGGGTCTTTTTTAGATTTGTTGATACTATATCGCAAGTTAAGACGCTACCAGTAGGTTGTCTGTTGTGTTTTTTCAACGCGTGTAGGCCGTTTAAGTCAATCGCGTTTTTTTTCATGGATTTGTGGTACAGTTTAGTCGAAAACAATAATGCGGATGACGACGCAGTTGGATGGCTCACCGGTGATATTGCACCGTGTAATGGCCGCTTCACAAAACTAACGGCGATAGTGGCAAACGCCACATTAATCAACTCGAAAGAACAAGTAAACAAATCTGGCAACATTATTTAAACAATGAAATAATTTTTTTGTGATAAAATCTGACATTAGGAGCTCCGCCCCCCCGAGTCACCGGAGCCCCGGCCCGCCGGTATCTCTCATCTTTAATTTTATTTATCGGCCACCGAGTAGCTCACGCGTGCGACAGTGCACTGCATGCCCTAAAACAATTAAAAAAAAAGTTTAAAACAATATTGTACGCAAACGACAAAAATGATTATCGCGGACTGACACTTGAATCTTTTTGACCACCGTTTCCTTGCAACATTGCGACAATATCAGTAGGTATATATAAATTAATCCATGGTAAATTCAATATTTGATGCTATGCATATATTATAAGGATACGAAATTCTAAAGCAATTAAAAATCTTTCCAGATACATTAAGATTTGCAGAATAAAGCTGCCTAAATAAATCGCATCACAACTGAAAAAACAAATAGTAACTAACCGATGGCGACCTTTTACATTTAAGTGTGTTTTTAAATGTTTTGTTTAGCACAAAAAGGAGATCATCGGCTAGTTACCGTTAGGTGGTCGGTCGTGTTGCAGCGTGTGTAGGCAGCTTGTAATGTAATGCATTGGTTTTGGGTTTTTATTGATGCCGGTTCACTGTCCTTTGTAGTGCGCGCTTATTTGATTAGGCGCCTTTCGTAGATATTGGGTCCGCATGACTTAGCGGACCACAAGTTGGGTGCCATTGTGCTCCCCAGGCGGGGGTCCTTGGGTGAAATAGTTTGTTTTGTTGACTCCAAATGAATACATGTCGGTTGGGTTTGTTAATATGTTGTTGTTGGACTCCATGTTGATTGTATTTTTTACCATTCTCTATTCTTCGACTTATTCGATTTTTTCATGCAAAATAAATAGCTGATTTGTGATGAATGCTCTTTTGAAATAAATTTAATAGTATCGTATAATTGTATATATTTTTATTATTGAAATACATTGCTCTCACTCGTTAACAGCACATTTTTATTTGTTAAATGGTAGATTTCTTTGATAAATCAAAGATCATATATTATAAATCTGTAACATTATTATTAAATTGAACCATGCCCGTAATTTAATCGATTTTTAAACTAACGAAAACCTGTTAAGATAATTTAAAATATATTCAAACAAAATATGAAAAAGGCCTTTTTATTGATTTCAAGTTCATTAAGTCGAAAGTGCAAAGTATAAAAACGGTTAATGCCGTGCAGTGCCGGCAAAAAAGCTCTCACTGGCATAGTTTTAAAAAGCTTTTGTCCACAAAATCTTTTAATTTTCAATCGTGTTTCAATTAATATTATATTATTATTTTTCTAGTGTTAATCGATTTTCAAAAGAAAAGTTGTAGGACTGGTAAATTTAATTATTTTATCTGTGAGCAAACTTATTTTAGAAGTTTAAGATCAAAATTAGTAGATTCTATTATTAACATTTATAAACTAACTGTAATTATTCGAAACCATACAGAAAGCACTGTGGAATAAAAAAATATCACAAGTGAAAAAAGTATTATGACAAAGCATTCTTATGGAAAACTTTAACATTTCAAGTAAATATATAGAAATTTAAACTTAAAAAAAGTAAATCGATTATTTAATTATGCACACTTATAGCGATAATCATCATGCTATTTTTTTTATTACCAATACATGATTAATATTTCTGTTATACTTTATAATCATTTTAAAAAAACTTAACACCAAAGAAAACATTTATTTCCTTAACCTTCTTTCCAGTTCAAGAATTTAAAAAAAAGTACAATACCTGCGCGCATTATCGGCCATCAAAACGAGAATTAAAAAAATACAATAAAAAAAAAATCCGGGACAATGCCATACAATGCGTTTTATTTGAATAATTGTAAAGGCGCTCGCACACGGGCGGGCCGGCGCACAAAGCCGATGATTTGTAGTTATTCGTCCGATTAAAAATTTATATTTTCCCCTCATTGTAAGGGCTTATTTATTTGGGGCCGCTTTTCTGTCATTGTTCGGGCCGTGCATTGTGGCCCGGCGCACCTGACGCGGCGCGGGTTACAGGTGAAACACAATTTTGGAATTTTAAACGTCATTTTTTTTTTAATCGGTGCCGATTTAAGAATTCCTCTCAAATGTACAGGATTTCAGTGCAATTGACATTTTTTTTTTGGTTTTATTTTGTGACAGTGTATCAAACGCACGACTGATTTATGCATCACAAATCATGACAATTTTGCATTTATTTTTATAGGTAAAGTTTTACCAATAGTCTAAGATAACATTTTTATGCACAATGTAAATGTTCGTGGATAAATTTTTCGATGATAAAATTTTTAAAAAACATTAACTTTATTTACATTGCCTTGAAATAATATCGCAATGATATCAAAATATTTCTGTTTTTTTTTTTATCAAATGTGAATGGTGTTACAAATGAGGTTGGAGGTTTAATTTAAAGCCGACTTTGTCATTTTAAATGTTTATTAAACAATGCAGTTTATGTATGCACGTAAGTTTAAGATTACCTTGGTAATAACACCAAACTAACCTAGCCCATTGTTATTTTACAACCTACGTGAAAATAATCTAAATTAAGTCACCCGAAAATACACAGGAAAACTGAAATTAGCTCATTATATATTTTTTGTCAATTATATTAGAAAAAAAAAGCTTTAAATTAATTTGTTTTGACTGTTTAAGTCGGTGTGCCATTAAAATTTAGATTTGACTTAGGGTAGAGCTTTTATTATCATAATTAATAAACATTTTTACCAACTTCCGTTTTCTGTGATTTATTGGTATACAACAATCAAAATGCTGGAGACGTATCAAGATGAATACAGGCGCAATAGCTTTTGAAAATTTCCTACTTTTTTCACCTGTCTTTTTGCTTGGTAATACGAGATGAAGTGGCAGAAGGACACTTCTTCTTCTTCAATTTACCGAATTGAGAAAAATTATATCCAAATCAAATAATATCAAAATTAAGCATAAACATTATAAACGGTACATCTAAAATATGCAATGTGTTGTATCCTTACAATATTTTTTCACTATATATTAATTTAAATTTAATAACTCATTTCATACTACTATCATTGTATTGCAGATCCGAATAGACTTTAGAACAAAAGAAAAGACAAGCTCAAGAAAACTATAAAATCACTAAGTTTATAAACACGCAAATAGCTAATACGAACTACAAATTATTCTAATCAATCACATTACCATCCACATTTGATACAAGCGAATATTGCTAAGCACGTGATATATTATTTTTTAAATCAATTGCCAAAAAAGTGATCAATTATTTATTTCAATTCCAGCACTTATCATACACAACGTGAAAACAATTTTTCAATATAAACATCCTAAACGTGAATTTCTAAATCGAGCGTCCACACTCAACAACAACAAAAAAAAAACCGCCAGCGAGATATGCAATCTAACATTTGCCGTCCCATCAATCTCTCGAGGTGTATCTCTCCTCCAGCGATCTCCCTTGCGGGCCGGGCACAGCGCGCGAGGCAGTCTCGGCACTTGAAAAGGCTTCGCCGCCGCTTCCCCTGCAGCGTGACTCGGCAGGGCGTCCCTCGGGCGCGGCGGACACGCGCCGGAAGTTGTCACTCAAGAGCTTGAATCGTCTTCCTTCCTCTTCTAAACTGACATGTATTAATAACCGACCGGAGCTGGTGAAAATAAAAGAATTGAAATCGTGATCGTAAAGCCTTTAATGCTTGCGACGAAAGTGTTAATGCGCCAGCACATCATATGCAGCATTAGTTTAAATATATTAACAACCTGTATTCAATTCAAACGAAACGTTTTAAATATTCCACATTTATAATTTCATATAAATAATTGATATAATAATAAGAATTCTCACTTACTAAGGGTAGAATGAAAAAAATATATGCACCGTCTATGCATATGTTTGATGAAATTTAAAATAGCTTGGCAGCAGAATTTTTAGTAAGGCACTCATCCGCTTCAAAAGTTAAAGCAATTACCTAAATTTTTTTTTCAATTAGTTACGTTTTGTTGCTAATTCGTGCCCTACATGAGCTTTGTCCGTAATTGAATATGTTCGTTTCGTATCAACGTTACACATCTCGGCGTGTGTAATTGAATATCATTTGGCAATTCTCTCAGCTAATTGTTATACATAAACACAATAACTAATTTCATAGGTATTTTAATTGGAATCGTTTTTTTTTTTTTTTTTTTTTTTCAATACGTTGATGGATGGAAGAGAGAAAGGGGCAGTGACATTAGGCAAGAAGAGAAACCACAAATTAGCGGAACAAAGTGATATATAAATGTTTTCTTTTGAAACTGAGCCAAGCCTGAAGAATAGAAGGTCAAGCGAGTAACCTTTCGTTTAACACGACCTAAACTGTAGTCAGGTCGACAAAAGAATAATCACCAGGGACGCATCGTGATAATTCAGAAAAAATATATAAAATTGATTAATTAACTTTCTTATGTTTTGGGCCTCGTACGGTTTTAAAAAAAAAATATTCGAGTTATTGTCGGAGCTGAAACATCGGGTAAATAAATAGTCCCTGAAGTTAGCTCTAGTACCAAAACGCCAAAAATTTCCACTGAAAATGCAGAAACACACCCCCAAACCAAACAAACAATTGAAATAATTCCAACTTGACCCAGTTTCGTGCTATATGTGAATTTTAAACGGTGGCCAAAATCTACGAATATAAAATGCATTAAAATATGAAGTTGATTTGAATTATAGTATAGATTATCACAAAATTCAATTTGTAAATTATAATGTAATCGTTTATTCGTTAATTCAATGTTTTAAACTGAATATGAGTGGTATTTCTGCATTTGATAAAGAAAATTTCTCTAACAAACGATTTATTTATGCTGAACTAATAAATTGTACTTTACAAAGCATACAATTTTGGTTATGAGACTAAAGAGTTATAGCAATATTTCATACTCAGAAGATTGTCAAAAAATATTGAGAATGAGCATGATGCTACATCTTTTTTTCTACCACTTATTTCACCTTGGAAAATAGGAAAAAATAAAGATCGGTCATATGATTACTTGCAATTTCTACGAAATAAAAGGTATGTACATTATTTTTATGGAGTTACAAACATTGTGAAAAAAAATGACATTACGTTAGGCTTACCGCAAAACTAATTTTACTGAAATATATATTAATATGCATTAAGAATAAAATAAAAAATGACCGTGTTTTACAATAGGGCTAAATGAGCGGAATCAATCAAAGCATTGACTAAAATAATCAAGTTATTGATTATAATATTGTACTATTCTCTGCAATTTTTAATGGAAATAAATTATGTAGTTGTAACAATATTATGTAATCATAGTCTTGGTTGTTTCGATAGTACGTACAGATAGTATTTTTAAAATATATAAGATATTTCAGTTTAGTATTTTTTTGTTGTAGCTTATTCGATTTTTCGTAATATTATATTGAATCGTCGACTTTGTGTCAATCTAAAGACGAGCTTTCACAAAATATAATTTTTTTTAAAAATATTATTGTTATATTTCTAGTCCGGAGCTGCGGACACGTCTTGCCATTAATGGATCTAACATTTAAAGCATAACTTCACACGTGAGCTACAACAACAACGAAAAAAACAACACTTCCTTTTCAATTAAAACCTACTGCAATACTCTTGCCCCGTAGGTAGAGCTCGGTAAATTGAATTTAAGAGTGCCCACGTTAGACGGGCATTAAAGAAAATCTCCACGGCGCCTTGAGCCGCCTACACGCGCTGCGACACGACTGGCAACCGAACGGTAACTGACCTATAGCGTTGTCTACTTAGCCAAAACTATTTAAAAAACACTTAAAATACGAAACCGCTATTGGGGGGTAATCACCGTCCGGTCAGTTGTTGTGTTGCATCGCGTGTAGGCAGCTATTCTGCGGCCTTAATTGCACGTCTCGGATTGTTTCCAAGGTACGTCTGCCCGGTGTCCTTTATCTGAGCAAATATGAGAAGAAACGAAGTAAATATTGATATTTGTACTTAATTGAATTAAAATTATGTGTACGCTTGACCTCTTCGTCTCGTATTTACTTTTAACGATCTCATAAGTGTTTTTCTTCGGCTTTGATATTAAGAAATTAACTGTTTATTTTTTGTGTTTTTTTTTATCTAATCATTTAATAATAAACATTCGTGTAATCTTAACAGTTAGGTTTAGAGTTAATTCAATATAAGAATTTATCTTGTTTATATAAAGAGTAAATTTACTCCACAATATTAATACTGTTTTGAAAAATGATTTTCTATAGTAAATTGGACTAGAATAAGTAGATTGGACTATAGAAGATAATAAGTATATTTTAAAGTGCAAAGTAAGATTCAATAGGTTTACAAAGCTGTGAGACGTAATTTATTACAAGGAAAACAAAAAATACTCAAATATTTTTTTAAATACAACAAAATTATTTTTCTATATAATGAAATGAAAAAAGCCAAAATATTAGTATGTTTAAGCTCTATCCAGTCAGGTGCATTCGATGTTAAGCAGAAACAAGTATTTACGGAATGCCATTTTATTCCCATACGAGTCAAAAGAGCGATAAATATATTTTTACAAATCAATAAAAAAAACTTCAAAAGCAGAGCAAACAAATAAATAACGCCATCTCGCCGGTCCGCCGACACCGAGCTCGCCTAATGATCCGCCAGGTAACAATAATGACAGGTGGATCTGCCGCCTCTCATTCACGCAGGCCTAAACTGTTTCTTCTCACCTTGGGGGGCGCAAAAAATCCATAAAACTTATGTTTCTTTCCAAATGACAAAACTACAAGAGATTACCTCAATAGGCTCGTTTTTTCATGGTGAAATCCCACGGCCGAGATGCCGACAGGCTTTTTTTTCAAAGGGACTTCACCGACTTGGGACAGGGGTGAGTTTCAGAAAGGGAACTGTATAGAATTGACAATTTGACTTTCTAGTATTCAAGTTTTTATTTTTCTTAAATTATTATTATATAATAATTATTCGTCGTCTTTAATTTTTAGAAAAAAAAGTAAATAAAAAAAGTCTTGAAAAATTGACAATCGGCTGTCCTTAATTTAACCCAACCAATGAATGTAACACGTTTTTAAAAGCATGCTTAAGGACGACGTAATTTTTTTGGAATTATTAAGTTGATAGTAAAAAAAACAGTTCATTTAAAACTTATGTACTTACATCATTTGACAGAAAAGGCATCGTTGATTCTTCAGCGTTTGATTTCCACTTCTACGCCGTCGCTGTTCTGTTACAGACTGGCAATGGTAACCGCGACTTTTGACTCCGGGGGTGTTGCATAGAATGGACCCGAAATAACACAAATAAGTTATTTGTTGTTCGGAATGAGGGTGAATGGAGCCGAAGGGATAGCGGCGAGATACAAGGACACCGGGGTAGGTAAGGTTTGGGGTGTCACTTTATTGTTTATTTTCATTAGGGGTGGTACAATAAAGATAATTACATAAGGATTTTACGACACAAAGCCGCATAATATACCTGGCGCGACGCTTTTTTGATGTGGTTAACGGGGATGAAGTTATTTATAATTTGGAATTTTTTAATTATTATTTATTTAAAAATTGTATTTTTTTTAAATTTCTCACGGCAATTTTAAGTCTGCTTGGTAAAAAAATTATAAAAATATAATTATAATTTACCACTCCCAGGGTTACATAGTATAGATAACAAAAAATTGAGACTGATAATACTGTGATAAGTGACTGTAAATGTAAGTGACTCGAATAAAAATCAGAATTGACCATCTAAAAATATATTTTATTATTATTTCCTATCTAATCTTTGATTAAATATTTCCATAGATACCGAAATTAATCACCAAGGGAAATCTGTAGAATTCAGTGCGCCATTATTCTAAATGATCTCAATCATAAAAGTAAAGGAACACTAATTGACCGCATAAACATTTTATCACCCGGCAACACCACGGGGTGTTAATTTAAAAATACAAATTCCAAGCTGTTGCCATAAAGCGAGATCTGGCGCGAAGGTGTCATTAGCGGATCAACTCAAACAAAGGCTGTGTTGGGTTGGGGTTCGTGAAAAGGGAGTCTCTGATCGGACCCGCCTGGGGGGTACAGCACGCCCACAAAGCACACGTGGACAGCGGTGCAAAATTTATTGAACAGGGTAGTAAAGATTTAAAAAAAAAAAAAAAAGCAAATTTATTACGTTTATTTTAAAATTAAGTCATTGTAACCCTTCGGTGGTGTTTCATTAATTATCCCAAATAATTAACTCACAGCTCATCACTGGGACTGAATGATAGTAATAATGTACAAATATTTCATGTTTGTTGCACTTACACATTGTTTGAAGTCATGGAATTACATGTCACTGACGTACAGAACAATTATGTCTTCTTCATCAAGTGCCTCTCAGAGAAAGTTGGCGATCATTTACCATTGTTCATGGTTTTCTAAGGAGAAAATAGTGTACTGGGTCCCTGGGTCCTTCTACACCGCAGTTTTATATAAAAAGGAAAAGTCTGCGTATTGCTGCTGCCCAATAGCATTATTATATAATCCATTCCTTACAAAGCTTTGGCGTTTATATCTGATACTCCTTCTGCAGCAGGCTGCAGAAACAATAGCAGGAGCACCCCTACGTACTTTCAGAGCATATCCTCCACAATCATTCCAAGTTCACTTCTTCATTACAGAATGTACAGAATGGGGAGAGCGGGGAGAATTATATACAAACGTTAAAAAAAAAAGTTTATTCAAATGTAATTTATTTTATAATCTTATAAACCTCTGCAGTAATATGAGATGAAAGTATTTTGTGAACATTGAATATATTAGTCAAAGATACAGGTACTAAGCACCTTACATCCCCTACGCGGCTGGGGCGGGCGCTCAAAGCTCGCCGCTCAGGTGTCGGCTTTGTCGGCGAGGGCGCAGCACCCCAGGGGGCGGCCCCCGCGGCGCAGGGGTGCTCAACCGAGTCCCAATGGGCACGCCAGCGTTTATTGCAACGCTATAAAAAAATCAATATTTTTGACAGAGAGTACTTGGTGGAATTCCATTTTAAAATTTTTGAATAAAATACTTGAGTGATTTTCCACATGTTCATTTGAAAATTCCATCACTCTGTTTGATAATGCCAACGTGAAAGGTTGGAGAAACCTGTCACAAATAAAAACGAACATTGGAGTATTTTATTCAAAAATATTGCAACGCTATAATGTAAAAATAAACATGACGACGGAAAGTCTATTTTTAAACACTTAAAAATATTTTTCATTTCTTTATATTCGTACGTTGAAATAATTTTGCGAGACTGCGATGATTTATCAGCATTTTATGTAGATTCCTTTCGATCCGATATCAAAACACATAATATGCATCCGATAACTTAGAAATTATTTTCATTGTCAGATAAACGACATTATTATAATAAAATACGATTTAAAAATATATTAAGGCAAATTGTTTCTTATAAGAATGTAAAAATTAATTGAATTAAAATATTTGTAAAAAAGGTAAAACACTTGTGATAAAAGTACTTGAAGTATTTTTAATTAGTAATTGTTTTGAAAATTTATGGATTTCTATGGAAGCTTTTGGGTAAATTTTCATTGAGATCTACATATATGTTTTTTAAAGTTCTGTTTATATTATATAATAAACAATAATATAAAATAATAATGCAGCAAGCAATCAATATATTAATATCAAAGATTTTTTCGTATTTTCAAAGGTAAATTGTAAAAATTATTCAAACAAAAAGAACAGGAGAAATTTAGAGCGGTATCAGTATTTACTTTCCATTGTAAACAGAGAATAAAATAAATCTCTCCCAAAGCTTCTGTTACCTGTCGTGTTTGTTTAGCCGAACAAATGTCTCTTGCTATTTGCCTTGCTATTGTCCCGAGGGCTCTGCCACGGGCCTTCGGGGCCTCCAGGACCGGGGACCAGCTCGGAGACCATTTATCTTCGCAGCAGCCTGCGGTCCCGGACGATGAGATCACCTCATTGTTGTCGGTAAGCCTCTACGTGTGAACACGTTTTTTTTTTTTTTTTGCTGCTGCAGGTGATTTTAAACATTTGTAGCAATTTTATGTTGTTTGTTATTTTTTGTGCAACGCCCAAAAGACATTTGAAGGCTTATTGGCTTTTTTGCCTTATTGCCACATTTTTACTCGAGTGTATTTATTATACACTTGAGTAAAAAAAAACATGTGAATATTTTACTGCTCACATTTGACATTAAAAAAAATTCAAGTAGTTTTAGTTAGATTAAAAAATTCTGCAAGTCATTTTGTTGACTTTTGAAAAGCCCCATCAGGAGGTGTTTTTTCTTAATTAAGTTAGTCACGACACACCGTTTCTTGTTCGCTAAGAATTTAACAGCTTTGTTTTTAATTAATATAAAAAAAAAATGAAACTCAAAATAGAAACGTACTCAAATACTAAATAATTTTAAGAATTCTCATGTAAAGCCACATTTCAAACGACTCGATTTTCGCATTGATAAAACATATAAATTTATCTTAATTGAAGCCACTGTAATGAAGCTACTAGTAATATTAAATCTTAATAAAATTTAATTTAGCCATTTAATTAAGTACTGCTTTTATCTAGTTTTTAATAGATAAAAATATTTTATATTTAATTGATAGCTTTACTTTCATCACCAATATATGTTTAATATCTATCAATTAATGTTTTTATCAATTTCTTCTTAAACCTTTTTATCAGTAATTGCTGGTCAGTAAACACTATAAAACGAACCAGTATAGATAGAGTTAGAAGTGAGCTGAAACCAGAACAAACCCATTCTTCAAAACAACCCTTAAAAAGCCTCCGCGGTGCGCTGCTAGAATGGAGAGTGGCGTTGCACGGTTTATGGGGCGAGACGCATTAGCCCCACATCCCCCCATACCTACACCCTGGCACCACCCCACGCACTCCACACACTCCAAACTTCACATTCTGCACAATATACCATGTGTTATGACTCAATCAATCTAGAGGACTACCGAAATCAGGCAGATCTTATGCGAAATCTTTAAAATATCTCTATGAGTTCTGTAAGTATTATCCATGGGTATAATATTTCAAACAAATTTATCTTTGGTTACTATGGTTTTCTTATTGTCTGCCAATTTAGGCATTAAAAAAAAAATCTTATCACCGTGTTCATAAACATTATTTATCAAACATTTTTTCATAGTTGCGTACATATAGCTAAAAATATTTTTTTAAAATGTAGGCAATCATGACGAGCACAAATATAGTACTTGGCATTCTGTTTAAATTTGTTCACTGCAGCAGAATCACTTTAATTTATTGATATTATTATTTATAAAATGAAATAAAAAATATCAAATGACACCGGTAAATAGGTATTTTATTTCGATTTCATAGATATGTAATTTATTGTGCAAAAGATTTGATTTCATGGCTTTTATCGATGGTTAAACTCATTGTCATTAGACAGTGTTAGACTTTAAAACGTATAAGTAGAAAATTACAGAAATAAATAATTTTGGTTTAAATTATCGAAACTTGAAATGGTTGTAAAAAATTTAATGGTTTACAAATATTCGATTAATAAAAAATGTATTGTAATTTATTCTAAGCCAGGTTTAAAATGTGAAAATGAAAGGTAAAAGGTGAAGGAGCTTGAAACTTTTTTATTTGGACAAAGTGGTTCATCAGTCATGAATGCACGCACAGTAAAGTTTAATATTTATTTGTTACATAAGAATAATTTGTTTTAAACGTACATATTTCCCATCGTGTTAGAACTTTTCCACTTTGCATGCAAAAGAGAAAATTCATTTTCTGAATATACTACCACATGGTATAATCCCATTTCAGAATTCAAATACTGCGGCTTGCTTTAATACAATGTCACCAGAGATGAATATCCCTCTCGCTGTACATATTTTTCATTCTGATTTGTTTTTCAATTGGCTTATTTATAACTGCAGCCACCCCAGCCGAGGAGCGGGGGTAGGTAATGGCAGAATCAAATAAAGTGGCACATTCGATACGGAATATAAAACACTTTTCAATATACACGCGCGAGGGTGGTTTTGGGGATGAGACAATGAACATAGATCATGTCGTAATAATGCGGTAGGGGTGAGCGCGTGTTATTTAAAATTAATCTGCGTGAATGGAAACTAAATAATTTTTTGACGATCATAAATTATAAGTTATTTGAAACTTTAACTGATTTGTACTATGCTTTCGATAAGGTATCGGTTTTTATATATAGGAATAGTATTTATGGAAAATAATACGTTGGATAGTTTGAGAATATAAAAAAATCTGAATAATGTTAAAAATCAACGATTTTCTTTTAAGTATTCAAAACATCGGTACTTATATATTTAACATGATTATTTGTCATCAGCGTTTTTATAAATATGACAAATGGATCAATAACATTCAGAACTTCTATGATAAAATTATGTGTGTAATGAACACAGGTTTGTATAATTTGTCTTATTTTTTACATCCTCTAGATTTTTTAAACATTTTTCAGAATTTTTGAGCCAGTATGTTAAAGTCAATTGCTTGATACTATCTTAACTTTTAGTTTCTTCCTAGTAAAATGACATAAGGTTTTTTTAGTGCGTATATATAAAAAAAAATAATAATAACATTGATGGTGTGTAGGCTATTTAATTATTTGCATAAAACATTGTTATCTGCATTCTGTAAACGAAACTGCATGCATTGATTTTAAATCTTTATTACGTCCATGATAAAAGACACCAGGTAACGCTGATCTCACGACATTCTGGTTTAATTTGTAATTTTATAAAATGGCTAAGTGTTAAATTAGGTTAAATCCGGTATTTCATTTAAGATATTAAATTTAATCAAATAGATGTAATTAATAAATTTGTAGTAACTACTGTGCTGTACAGCAGACGCTGTGGGCATATCCCCACGACCTCACGACTCGGCGCTACTCTCAGGTAGTTTGCTTGGACACTCGGTAATCTCTCCACTTATACTGCCCGTATTCCACAATACCAAGAAGCCATATAAATTAATTAAATTTATTGATACGGCAATTAAAGCCGTGCCGGTAAAGCTGCCGCGTCATCGACGGTCGGTTTTTGTATCGGGGAGTTATTTTTTTCAAGTATAAATATCAATCAGCCGATATCTCTTTGCAGATGCCGCCCTCGTGATATTGGCTGATATCTACATCCTGAGATGAAAGATCTGACAGGCTTTTTGTGTGAAATATCACTCGCTTATTCCTTTGTGGGAGTATCAAAGAGCTTTTTTTGATGCCCGCGGATACCTGTTTACATTAAGAGAATTTAAATCATAACAAATTTGGAGTGTCTATTTCGATTCTTCGTTTCGAAGTAACCGTGCTTTTAGTGAATTTTAAAATTGAACTCTGAAAATCTACATAGACTCACTGATGAGTATTATTAAACATTTATATTAAAGTATTCTCAGCCCATACAGGGTAAAAGTGATTACAATTTTTAAGTAATCAATTCACAGGTTAAACGACGACAAAATCTTCGATTATAATGTGTGTGGCGTGCGTGACTCCCTCCTTTATCTGTAATGTTCTTGTAATAATGATTTTTCTCTATTTAATACTAGTAAATATTGTTTATTAACCTCAAGATACTGATTTGTATTACATCCCTATATAAAATGAATAGAATATTATGTTGATCAAGCGTGGTGTAAGTGTTGTACACCATTGTATGGTGTTATTTTTCTATAGTCAACATATAAAAGACTCTTTCCACCAGCAACATTTTAAATAAGCAAAAGAAAAATGAAGACTGTGGAAATTTTCAGGTCTATTCTATGTCGTAGGTGTGTCTGAAAAACGGTTTATTTCTGAAAAAAAACACTTAAAATAACAAAAACATTTTATATTTTATATCTTGAAAACTCTTTTTTACTAACAAGTCAACGGTTGAATAATTTTAAACGACCTTAGTTAAAAACTAAAGCTCCCCGAAATAGATTAAATTGGTTCAGTACTCCAATACTTTTTATATTTTCATGAGAATGGAGACTGACTGTAGATTATTAAAAATCAAATCTAGCAAGAACTTTGGGACACTCTATTAGACGACTGCTATATTCTTTCGGCTAAATTATATATTTATTTTGGATTAATATATTACTTACATAAGAAAATATATATTCTTTTTTATGTTTTTTTCCAATTTATTGTATTCAGTTATTACTAATGTATAATTTTATTTTATTATAAAATAAAAGCAGCTCAGGTGAAAAACAATTATTATTTCCTTTAATTTTTTAAACTAATTTCGTTGTTTAATCTTATGGAAATTAAAAATTGCAATATTTTTTTTGGGTGTAATAAATTAAACCCAACTACACTGCCGAGCAATATTTTTCCAAATTTCTTACCAAAGCAAAATATTGAAACTCTCCCCCCTTTTCACAGTGCGCCGTGGCAGCCCCGCGCTCCTCCCTCTCGAGGGGCGGCTATTTGTTATTCAAAAGAAAAACAGCAACGTAAGCATATTTTTAATGAAATTATTAAGTTTTTGCCTCGCGCGGGGGTGGTTTTTAAAAGCGCCCTAATGGAACGGGAGACCGCGCAGTTTTTCCCATTCTTTCTTTCGACCTTTTTAGCGAAATTTCGACAATGATTTATGATTTTATCCGCCCATTGTCGGCGCGGCTTATTAGTCCCTTTACATACCGATCGAGACATTATTTTTTTTTATTATTATTTCGAGAATGGGAGGGCCATTGTGTCCGTGATCGGAATATCTAGAGTTTGACGCGGAGTTCATTCTTAGAGGGGCCCAATCGATGCTTCGGCTAAGAGTAACTCATTAAAGTATTCATCGTGTCGCCTCCGCGGTCGAGTAATTTGGGGTTCATTAGATTGTGAAACGCCATCCAGTACTTCGGAAGAATAGAAAGACTTGTTTTTCTTGTAACCGTCTTGCAGTCCAGTGATTAGAATATAGTTTTCCGGGTTCGAATCCAGTTTTTTGTAAGATTGTGAAAATGCGCATTGATAATTCGAAACCCGCAACCTCTGGATTATCTGGAAGAATATTTTTTTATAAAATCATTGTTCCGATTCAAACTCAAATGATCTGAAATAACGTGTTTAATAAGCACCCGGCCACAAGCAGCATTGGCATGTCTAACTAACTTTTAATAAGAAATTTGTTTTAATTGAGTTTTAGTTTTTATTATTTTTTTATTTTAATTCAATTGCAAAAGGTTGGCTATCAGAGAGCAACCATTCGGACAAAACCTTTGCAACATACGTACAACTTGGAACGAACTCCGCCCCCACGACATGTAAACACTTTTAGCTCGCTCGCATCGCTCTGGAGCTTTCAGCCTCGTGAAAATATGCAAATAAAGTAGGAGCCTTCAGTTGTTTCATGGAATTTTTCAGATTTTTACTTTATTTTTCTTTTCGTAGGCAAAATTTGTTGTTTCATAAACTATATAATGAATAAGTATAAAACATTTTAAACTAGATTTTATCAAATATTTCAGTTAGATAAAATTTATACCTTTTATAGGTACTTAAAAACTTTTAGATTTAAAAACTTAATTCAATGCTCTCATACAAATTCTAGCTAAAATAATATTTCTTGCAAAGCGCTCTTCAGTCACAGAACTAACCCGAAAAGGATTATGCTTAATACATATTATAATATTGAAAAAGATTACAATATTTAATACATTCCAACAACGTGAATGTGAGGTTATACATCATTTGCGTGATCCGTGTACACGGAGCCTTTGATACGCCCACACAGGGTGTACAAAAAAAAAAACGCCTTCGCGGAGCAGCCCAGGAGCGCCGCATTAGGAACACCCTGTTGTGCGTGTAATTGTTTTTTGCACGCATTCCCCGCGTTAAGAATTAGTTTTTTTTTTAAAGTGCCCTAATTCAGCCTGATAATCGTATCGATGCCGACCCCTCCATATTTGTGATATGTTTTCATTTATATGCAAAGCCGCATT
The DNA here is from genome assembly GCA_022113835.1 of Atopsyche davidsoni. Classification (NCBI taxonomy): domain Eukaryota; kingdom Metazoa; phylum Arthropoda; class Insecta; order Trichoptera; family Hydrobiosidae; genus Atopsyche; species Atopsyche davidsoni. The sequence goes on along the minus strand of JAILWY010000009.1, from coordinate 15,580,684 downwards.
TATTCAGCAGGCTCTTATCGCGGGGGGCGGGCCGCTTGATGTGTGCGGCGCTTTTTTTTTTTTTTTTAAGTCTCGATCGTATCGCCGGAGAGCCATTTTCGCCATTTACGAAAAAATGATATTCTACATCGAAACCAACACTTATCCTGTTTCCTTCAAACTTACTCTATAATAACAACCATTATATACAAAGCTGCCAAATTTAACAGCAATTGAAGCCGTGCAGAGTTTCGATATTGTTTTTTTTTGTTTTTTATGTTTATTCGGTTCGTGACATCTCCTCTAAAATAAATAAGATTATCCACGATGGCGCGTTAAAAATAATACATTTTTGTTTAAAAACACTTTCGCATTTTCATGGCAAGAATGAAGCAAATTTTCATGGTAAACAAAAATGTAAATAACCTAAAAATAGTTCTTCATATTTATGGATTAAATGATTTATTAAAAAATCCTGAAACTTTTTGTTACATACTAATTTATAGAAATATTTATATGAAACCGTGGTTGTTCAGTTTTAAAATTTACATTTAATTTTTTTCACCGTATTCATACATTAGCACTAAAATACGTGAGGTTGAATTTAATTTCCAAAGGCAAGACTTTCTTTTCATACGAATTTATTCACAACTCATTGTTGGGATTCTTAATATGAAAAAAAACGTGCCATTATTTCCTTGCAAAGAATTTTTTTTCTTTTGAACATGCTTTGTGCAAAAAACCTACCCAATATTATAATTTGCAGTGGGTGCTCACCCACGAGGCCGCACTAACCTGAATTTCAAACACATGGCCGCTAGCTTTTTCTTCTCGCGCTTTCTATAAACAGGAGTTATCTACCATCTGTTTTTTTTTACTTTGCTCGCTTGTGATGTACAGGTGCATCGTTGATGACCTGTGATCAACTGGACTTCCCCTAGGTATTAAACCTACCACAATTTCATCAAATCCTTCTGGCAATATTATAAGTCTTCTGCTGCTTTCAAGATTATCTAAAAGTTATGTCTCTTGAAAGTTATGTGTTTTGGTGTGAAACACAGAATCACTGCTGGTACTAAAGATTGCGAGAGTTTGCGATGCGATTACCACTCCGTCAGAGTAGGGTGGTTCAAAAGCTGTCAAATGTAAAAAAAAAATCGGTTTCGGTTGTTTCACCTGTAGTTGTAACAATACGGTATCCTGCCACTCGTCCACCTGATGCTGAGACAATACAAAGTATCCCCGTGGAAATTACACGGGCACGCGGCACGTCCCTCGGGAGGCCCACGCGCGACGCCGCGTCCGAGCCCCGCCATTACCGCCTGGACATCTGGCATTGTTCTTCCGGCTCGCATCTGATTGCAGCCCCATCCCGGCTCCAGGTCCGCACCCAGCCTCTCCTCCGAGTATCACCCGAGTCGTCAACACTCGTTGCGGCAGAACTGACCTTTAGCGTCCTCTTTTGCGTAGCTTACTGAAGCCCTCTCTCTTCACACGCAGTGACACAAATTGCAATGGGGCAATAGCGCTCTTTTATTTTGAGTGTTTTTAATGGTTTGACTTATGTAAATTATGCCAATGCATCCTGTTTTATAAACTTTAAAGTGCTCTACACTAGCAGCAACAAATCGCGACAAAAAGTTTGTTTTTTGTCTTTAAAAAGTATTTTTGACGTGTGTCAAATGAGTAGGGCGTTATTGTCGTCAGTTGAATTGAGCTCCAGCGTTTCGGCCCCGGTACTGGGGCCATTTTTAATTTCCTCATGACGAAATATTTGCAGCCCTTTATTAAGGTAGAATTATTCTCGTCGCTCGATGTGTGACTCGATTGCGTGAACATTGAATAAATACACAGTTATGCGTGTAGACATGATTCATGCACCTGCTGAATTTTGGTTGTGTGCAGTTTTGTGTTTGTTTGGTAGTATGCCCGGGCCTGGCTTGCTGACAGAGTCCGTCCCTGCATAATGCGCGTTTACAATATTGTTTTGTAATTCCGGATAAATGATACGCATTACGGGCGGCCTCTGCGCTCGTCCGCCGCGCGGGGGGCGGGTCCGGCGGCGGTATTTCTTTTTTAAATAAAAATTCAATTGTGATTCCGAGGCTTATTACGAATCATCAGAATAAATGATTTATATTTGATTTGTAATATTTTTCTGTCTAAACTTGAAGAAACTACTATTTCGTACATATACTGCGTCAATACATACTGATGCTGCGTCAGTGTTCGAGGTTTTCTTAGGGAGAATAGTGTAGTTTGTAGTGGGTCCCCGGGTCTTTCTACACCGCAGTTTTATATTCGAAGAAAAATTCTGCGCATTCCTGCTGCCCAATTGCACTATTACATAATCCTTTTTTTACGAAAAAATACGAAGAGCCCCTTTTCAGGAAGGTTTGAATCTCATCGCTTAGGCAAATCCGATAACTGAAAAATGATTAAACCAAAAAGATGTCACCAACTAATCATCTTCTCTAAGCACTTTTATAAAAGCAAGTCAAAATTTAATACGAGGAAGTTTGGGGAGCAATTTTTTTATACATATATCCGTTTTGAAATATTCTTGTTTATTTCAATTTCAGTTTTAATCATCCGGGCAATTATATTACCATTCATACATACCTAATGCAATCACTTTGGAAATAATTGAGAAAGTGTGGATCTCTTTGCGGCGTGGTTTTTTATACAATTACGGGTTTTTGATTGTTTTTCGGGCAATTTACGATTTTGTGTTCTGTTTCTCTTGACAAGATGTGCTTTTTTGATATGAATCGTGAAAATTGTTTGGTTCTCAGCCATTAGAGGATGAAACACACATCTCTCAAACATAAATTCTAATCTCCATTGGTATGAAGTATGCCTACACTACCCAATCCCATTATTTGACTTACATAAATTTTGAACATTAAAATTATACATTATATATAAATTGACAAAGTAAAGAAAAAATAATTGTTGTTTTAATTTTCAGTTTTGAAAAAGAAAATAAAATGAATTTATTTAACGTACAACGAATTAGTCTATTAGAAGAACATGTATTTTGTTTATTGAAAATTCAATGTTTTTGTGAGGGTTATAGACGAAAAAATGGTTACTAAGATTACTTAATTGCATATACAATTAAAAAGTTGTATACTTTAGTAGACTTAGTATATACATATTACTGTTTGGTCATATTTTTCGCGTAGAAGGGTCTTTTCCATAATGAAATATGTTGTTATGTTTTGATAAGATATATACCAATTTGTTAACATTTTTATGAAAAACAAAATTAAAAAAAGACGATAAAAAACTATTAATTTATAAAATCATGTATCATTAATAATCATTTTTTAGATGAAGTGTTATAACTATGGACATATATTTATATAAATTTTTCAACATAATAATTTTCTATTACTTACTAGCAACATATATAAATGTTGATGTTATCTTTTTCTTGTGATTTATAGGTTGCGAAACATTAATAAATATCTAAAAAATAAAAGATTCAATTAATATGGCATGGTACGAATGAAATAATTTACGATGCTATAATATTAATTATAGAAAAAAAAACTATTTGCCATCTTGAATAACTAACTGTTGCCAAATTGGTGAAAGATTATCTTTTTAATTGTCTCGCTTTGTGAGCGAACGTTTGATGGATTTCAATTTAAATTCATGCAAGGAGTTATTGTCTATCACGGTTTAATAATGTAGGCGAAAAATTGTAGACCGAGACAACAGAAATATAAAGCATAAATTAATTATAATTTATTACCAATACACCTATTTGTGCAGAATCTATGAATAAACGCACGCCTCGGTGGTAGTCCAAATACATCGCATTGGAATACATTAGCAGTGAGAGATTTTTTTAATTGGTAAAAATACATGCGAAAATATTTGTTTCTTAATATTTATTAAATGTTCTTGGGTGTTGTGACGCATCAAGGTTTTTTAGTCTTCTGACGTTTTCGGTCTTGCTTAGGAAGTCGAAATGTCGGAAGACAGAAAAAACCTTGGCAATTATTTACTAGCGTACATACCTAAAAATTTTATTATATATTTTTAATAATCAATTAAACTTATATGATAGTATTTTAAACTAAAATTAAAAAGCATTTTTGGTTTAAAACATTAATCATTAGATATGATTACTTGATTGTTGTAACATTTGGAGTATATTACCAGCCGAAGTGGACTTTTTATATAAAACTCTACGTTGAACATTGGTTAGGTTAAGCTAGGTTCATTTGGTAGAAATACTAGATTCGGTTAGGTTTAAACATCACTTTTTAGTTAAGTTAAGCCAATTAGATGCATCTGATTGAATCTTAAACCTTTTTACTCTATTGGCAGATAAATGACAGGATAATGATTTGAAAATCACATCTATCAGTTTGTAAGGCTCCATATTGCCTGCCATTTCCTGTGAGCTATTCTCGGTCACTCCCGCTGAGGTTCCAGCAAGCCTGTTATTTATTCTCTATTGATAATTCCGTTTCACAAACAGAGGCTTGGAAATAATATTGATTCCTGCATTTCTAGAGACGGCGGCCTCTGCAGTCCATGGAGTCATTATGTGCGGGGAATTGTGCAACACCTGCAGTTTCAGAGTTGCGTCAAGCAGCTGACATTTAAATGCATTTTGTATTGCCAAAGCATAGAAAACAGTGCATTTACTAATCAATAAGATATTTCTTATTGAATTTTCAACCGAAGCTTGTTACAAATTCGATATATCTATTTAATTTGTCGAAATTAAAATCACTTATCAAAGCCGACATTTCATGATGGATATAATCCAGACTATAAAAAATGCATTGCATATAGCATATATGTATATATTATATTCAATTCTAAAAAACCATTATACTTGTTTGTTCAAATACCATAAATAGAAACCGTTTTGCTTATATCTTGAATTATTCTCAGTCTTTGAGAATAATTGCAAAGTTAAGTAGCCTATATTTACAACGATTTGTTACTATACTAGTTGTTTGTTATTCCATACAAATATGAAAAATACAAAATATATTAATAGAAGAGTGTCAACATTATAAAATATAAATTATAGTGATTTACATAATTTCACAATCTAAAAAAGTACAGCTTATAAATAATAGTATACTAGTTCATCATATACATAAATGCATGTATACATATATCATATATGTAAATGATGGATACAAGATATTTCAATTTCGAAATATAAGCATAAGTAACAAATTGACATATAATGATATAGTCGTTTCTAAGACTGGCAAGATAATTTTAGCATTATTCCAGTAAAATCTGATTTAGCTACATATGATAAAGATACAGATGATTCCATTTAAAATAATAGTACAAGCTTAGAAACTGTCAGAGTATAGGGTTTGCAGTCTGGCCTTCGTTGACCATGTACTGGGATAGCGATGGTGGGACGATCCTCATATATTTTCTATTTCTATTGTATATCACACATAGGTTGTAAATTATCTATTATTAAAATTAGATTAAATCTAATCCATACATATTGTATGATACAATTGTATGACGACAAAATAATCCACTTAAAAAAACTCTGCCCTATCATTATTCATATTTTTAAATTTAAAATAATAAATTATCAGTTGATCTATTATTTAAATGCATAATTGAATACTCATATTTGAAAATGTATTATTAGTTTAACATATCTAATGTTAACCTATTGAAACTATATTACAAGACATATACTATAAAACTTAACTTTTCAATATGTTTATTAAGATAAAATAAGAAATTATATTTATCAACGAGAAAATGGTTTAGTGTTGAAACTTGAAAGAAATTTTTCATTCTTTAGGTTATTCCTTTAAATTAACGACACCGGTGGGATTCGATCCTACGTCTCGAATAATTAAATAAATTTTATGGATTTGATACGACAATCATGCATGCTTGCTATTAAGCTACATTACATTGGTGTAGAACAGTGCTTCTCAAAGTGGTACCTACGGACCCCAGGGGGTCCCTGAGATCATTCAGGGGGCCTTAGAAAATTAAAATCAATTTGGGGGTCCCTGAACAACGTCAGGGACCCCCAAATTGTGACACATTTTTATTAATATGGAAGTTAAAATAAATAACAATGAATACATTATTAGCGATTTTTACGTCCTAAGTAAAATATAAATATAGACAGGTGCATAAAATACAAGTAATTACAGGCATCGCGGTGAGTCAGGTAGGTTAATACAGGAACGCAATAGAGTCGATACTTGCACCAACTAGTCTATAATATATATTTATGTAGTTTTTCACCCAGGGTCTGTAGGCAAGTTTTGACTATGAAAGGGGGTCCATGGGCAAGTTTTGATTGTGAAAGGGGGTCCATGGGCAAGCTTTAACTATGAAAGGGGGTCCGTGGGCCAAAAGAGTTTGATAGCCATTGGTATAGAAGGACCCGGGAACCCACTATACTATTTTCCTCTTAGAAAACCATGAACACTGGCTCAGCATGAGTACATGGTCAGTGAAATAGTCGCCAACCGAATATGCACAAGTCTCAGTGCTCTCCGTCAAGAGGCATCAATTACTCCACTAATTACGCATACAAAAAATACGAACTATTAATCACTACAAACTACAGCCGGGGCAATAAACTAGGTATCAAAAAATTCACGCTTTGAGCATTTACGACTTCCCCCGAATCCAGCGGACAGAGTCACATCTCGCGGCGTAAATCATCGGCGCGACGCATCGCCGGCAGCTCGTAAACAACGCCATAAACCACGTCGCCCGCTCCATTGCGGCCAAAATTGCGGATATTCTTTTATATGTGGCTCATTGTTGCTAATAAACCAGGGCTAGACACTCTGATGTCGGAATTAATTGCACTTTGATTAAAGTTAATCTTATACTTCTAGCGCCTCTCCTCGTATGAATTTGGGGACCATTTCATTGAATGTAAGAGTGTATCACTAATTTGGTTGCACTTCCTATTTTCAACTACATGTGTGATTTCAGCATTCCACGTAAGCTTTCTACTTTCAATGCATATTTTTGATTTGATTTTTCCATGAACAATTAGATGTATGATGCTATATTTATTGTTTCGAAAAATGTGCCCAAAATATGAGACATTACTCTCATTTGTGACGCGGTCTACCTATGGTATTTTAAGGATTCTCCTGTTAAGCCACATTTTTTCCACCTCCTTGATATTTTGCATTGTAGTTCAGGTCTCAATTTCATAAAGAAAAACTCAAACAATATAAAATTTAGTATGTAAATCTCCAGCGAGTTTTATATGTCTCTTGCACATTATACTTTTATTAAGTTGTTAAATGCACAATGTGCTGTCTCAATCTTTACCTTAATATATACGCTGGATAAAACTATTGTATATAAGTACCCAAGGTACCACTACACAATTTACCCAGTGAACACTATTGAGCCTCAAACTGAAAATACATGTGAAAAGCGAAAACGAAAATAAACATACATTTTCAAACGATTACAGTTTTTTTGTTGTTGTATGGCGGCCCTTACAGACGTAGGAAAGATTCCTCGAGCATAATAAAATTTTTACGCAAAAACATATTGTTTTATGACTTCACGATCAATTAAATTTCCATTTCATGTTTTATACTTTACGCAAGTCTTAATCAATTTGTAAATGTACGAGGGATTTGTAACGAGTTAACCGCTCCAGAAGTGAATAATTCGTTTTATTTTTTGCCGAACAAATCTGATTGCCAGGAAAATAAATGGATATCAGAACGAGAGGCTCGTGCGTGTAATAATGATACAAGCCTACTGCGCGCTGCGGCTACTTTGATTTTCAGTTAAGCTGCCGACGCACGTTGCGATACAACCGACAACCGTATGGTCAATATTCAATAACATCCGTCTTTCCATTGTTTCTATAAGCAAAACTAAAGAAAAATAATATAAAACTGTTCTGATGACGGTTGTGTCATTACACGTGAAGGTCGCATTATATCAGATTATTCATTATAATATGTATTTATCTCTGATGCCTCTCCTTATAGGAATTTGGTGACTATTACACATCCAAGTAAGTTTCCTCCTTTCATTCTTCTCTTTCACTTCGATTTTTCCTAGAAAAATCAGCTGTAGGATGCTTTATTTATTGTTTCGAAATATGTGGCCAAAATAGGGGACTTACGCTTTCTTACCATCGTCAGGAGTTCTATGTATTTGCGCATTCTGTGCGAGACTCTCCTATTTGTGACGCGGTCAACCAATGGTATTTTAGGGATTCTCCCATAAAGCCACATTTCAAACTCCTCTATTGTTTGCTTTATTCATTATAATAATAATGCACGTTAAATTACACGAACAGGGCGCACTATTTTTTCTTTCAGGACATAGTGCTCGCCACAACCAAGCAAAGACACACTCGTTTTTTTCAGGAAGGTAATTGAAATCCTTTACTCCCTGATAACAGAGACGAGAATAAAAAGCCTCTCGAAGAGGTGTTTTCCCTGCCTACCAAAATTCACCCTCATTACCCTTCTTGGAGACTACAGAATCGCTAGGAATCCAAAAAGAATCATGGCTTAACATCTAAAAGCCGAGTATTTATAATAACAATAGCTGTCAAAGCCTACGAATACATTTATAGCAATATAATTTTTGTGAAAATAGAAGATGAAAGATATCAAATCGTATTTCACTGATAATAAAAAAATAATTACTCATATGTAACTCAGAAGTTTAAAGAACTGTAAGCAATTATTGTTCTTGTAATTGCGATGGTTATTATCTTTGGCCTGAGCAGCAGTCATCTTTTATTTCTGTTTGAATCTCACAAATGCGGAATCTAAACTGTCTTATTGTATGGGAAAATAATTCTGCAATATTGTTTTACCAATGCGAAGATTTTTGGGAAATAAATCAAATTCTGGATTAATTTGTTAGGCAATTATGCTACATAACTTTGATACGAATCTTAATTAAATTTTAATATGCATGGACTAGTAGTTTAGATAAAATTTTAAAATAAAAACAATTTTATAAAAAATATGTTAACAATTAAAAAAATTCTTTCAAGTACATGAAATTAAAAAATTGTTATAATTTTTTTTATAATACAACCTTTATTACGTAAATCGAGATTTTTTTCAATATAATTTAAGACTTAGGTTTCATTTAATATTATTTTGTCCTTTATTCTGCAGTTTAAATATTTTTTAAAAATCATTAAAACAGCATTTGTATTATTTTCACAGATAAGATTTATGGAAAAGGAACGGAAAGGTAGGTTGCGTGTGAAACAGCTTAAATATATTTTTTGTAGAGTAAATGCTATACGTAGAAGGGATAATAAATGTACATTTCTAGAATTTAAGTATTTTAGTTAAAATTAGTTATTACTGAAATTTAAAGTGACTCAAATTTTAAAATGAATTTTTTTCGAATTGTGAACATATTGTTTATAAAAAGCCATATGTTTATTTTACATAAGTACTAAATAATATTTTGTTGCAGTGAATTCTTTTTAAGGGTTGATTTTTATTGTAGTCATACATTAACTGACGGCGTGGGTGTACGAAATCCCCACTTGACACGGTCGGGGTTATTCCGCAACATGACCATTATTTGTCACTTATTACCCTCAGTTATAGGGGTGGTTACAAAGAGAAAATAGGGGTGACTTTGCGTACGGGCAATAAGGCAGCAGCGCATTCGGGGATGTTTCTTGGGGTTGTGTCGAGGACAAACGGCGCCGTTTTAATAGATTTTTATTGTCGCATTTAAAAGGTATTGTGTTAAATTGTCTGCGAGGGTGATGCGGCAGCATATTTTAAGGGAGGGATTGTACAGATATTAATCATTTTTATATATTATATTTTAAAACTATGTTTTTATTCTGATCTTTATTTTGAAACCATCTACTTTAACGTTGCCTAATCTAACATAACAAAAACTTTAATTGCGTTTCTCGATCACCGATTTTCACCAATCCACTGACGACATTCATAGCTTATGTGACAAACAATAATCTGATTATATGGGTGGGTGTTAATTTTTTTTACATAACTATTTTCATACAATTTATTTATTTTGGAAAATCAGCAATACTTAATTTAGTATTAATAATAGTAAATTAATTTTGTATTTAAAGTTCAACTCTGCTCCGCATCAAAGAGACATAGTTTAGCCTGGTAATTGAATTCGTCACACGTCATGTCATTGTGAGCACTGTGCGCCCCCGCCCCTTCGGTTTCATCCCTTTGGTTGTGCAATCCGCAAGGTTCATAAATCATTTCTAATTTGATGACTAATTAGAAAACGCATATAACTGCACAATTTATCACACTATACTTATTGTTTGTGAATATACAGTATATTTTCATTTTATTTTCCACATTTCTTGATAATAACTACTACATAAATATGTACGCGTATACGATACGAAAATTACCGATTCATTTATTATGTAGATTTTGGATACTAGGGCAATTTATTGTGAGTATTTAACGCATTATAAAAATTTATTTTTTAAGAAAGAGAAAATTATTAATAATTAATGGAAAATTTAAATTTAAATTTTTTAATATTTTTTAATAAATATATATGAGCATACATTTTACAAGTGATAACGCATACTTTATTTTTGATGATATTATTTTTTGAAGCACCGTATTAAAACAGTGTTTTTTTTTTTTCTCCAAGATTTCAAACCTGATGCTTGATTTTTTATCAAGGCGTCATATGGTGTAGACTCCCCGTCCAAATTCGTCCTTACCTTGTAATTCACGCCCGGACATTATTTATTATTCCTCATTATACAAATTCGTCGGAGGCCAGCTAACCCCGCATTACGCGGAGAGTGATGGCATGTGCGTTGTCCACCACCCTCGCGTTTCCCATGGCCGAATGTGCAATTACCAAAATAGAGTAGTTTCTACGTAATGGTAGCCGAGATCTTTGGCCGCGCGGGAGTAAATCAAAACTCTCTGACTTTCCGTATAATTTTACAGTCATAATTATTCCCGGCCATAATAAATGACCGCTGAAATTGAAACGTTCCGTAAATAACGCAATTAGAAGCCCTGAGGTTTCATGTGAAATAAATTTTGTAGTTTGTATTTTGTATATTATGTTATTAAGGCCTGGCGTTGCAGTGTGACTTAATACCGTGAGTACATAATGTGCTGTGTTTTGCTTTCGCTCACGACCGCTTCACGTGTGGGACTGATATTCGAGCCGTGGAAAATAAGTTATGGCGTAAATCAATCATAAACTTTGCTGAATTTTTCTAGTAAAAATTATAACACTGAACTAGAAAAAATGGATGTAAAAATGCCACTAGTGATCCTTTTTTTTTATATATAAGTACATGTTATGATATAATATTTATTTGCAAGGATACATTATTTTTCTATTACATGAAAGTGTAAGTCTGACAAAAAGAGTTCATTTGCATGTCTAGTAGGGTGTCCCTTAAAATTCAAGTTCAATATTTTTTTACGCATACCTTCTTAAAAGTTTAGTAATAACCCTATATTGTCTAGAAAAAAATATTAGTTCGATTTATAAACGGTAACCCGTGCCGACTTGCGATTTTAACTTGTCCATACAAGTTGCGTAAGTACTGCGCTGTGACTTGTAACTGCATGTTTTATTTGTCATTTCATACGTGATTTTTGAGATTAGTAGTGCTCCATTGTTTAGTGCGTTAACATGTCGGTGGAATTACGGAGTGATAAACAAAATAATTTCCTTATCGGTTTGCCTAGATATCAAATAAATGGTGCAAAATTACCATCTAATCGACAAATTCCCTCGGTCCTATTTTACAATATTCGTGAGGTTAAACTGATTGTTAGTGAAAGTGCAAATCTTGTGATTAGGGAGTGCATCATATATTGGGAAAAAGCAAGAATTCCAACAAGGGCATATCCTAACTGCGTGAAGAAACTTGTTGATTTATATCATGTTTGGAGAGAGTTGCAAAAAAAATTGTAAGAAAACTCAGGTTACGTTCAAGAGCCGTGAGAACAATTTCAAAATTGATCTTGATAATATGTTTGATATTGCACATGCTGATGCTTTTGAGAGAATGAAAATAGAGTAAGATAAATTATTTTTAATGAAACAGAGAGAGCCAGATCGACCAGGATGCTTAGGTGGTGTTAATAAAAATTGTCGGAAAAAGAAGATAGATCTAAACAACGACGATTGGAAGAAGAGGAAAGGGTTGTAAGACAAAGATAACCACTAGCTGCTGAAACTAGAAAATCAAGGGCAGAAGCAATAAAATCTGACTTCTTTGGAAGTAATGTACCCGACGTAGTCACAGTCCATTGGGATGGAAAACTATTACCCGGGTTAGATGTACGAAGTTCTAAAGAAGAACGCTTGCCAGTTATTGCTTCGTTTGACGATAAGGAACAGCTTCTTGCAGTGCCGAAACTAGAACATTCTTCTGGAAAACATCAAGGTAAGGCTGTCTCAACAGCTCTCTTTGACTAGAACCTTCACGATAAAGTACAAATAATGTGCTGCGACACAACAGCTTTCAATACTGGCCGTTTCAATGGAGCTTGTGCTATTTTGGAGAAACTTTAGGAAGAGAATTGCTGCTCGTCTGTCGTCATCATGTTTATGAATTGGTCCTAAAAGCTGTCTTTGAAAGCAAAATTAAGTAAATTACTAGTAGCCCAGATACTCTAATGTTTAAAAAGTTCAGAGAAAATTGGAAAAACATCGACGCTAGTAACATTGAACCATCTCTTAATTTCGTAAAACAACGTGTTGCCGAGACAGACATTCAAGCTTTTTTAATATTTTATAAGGCAGAATTAGACAAAGGTTATGTAAGAGATGACTACCGCAAATTGGTCGAACTGTGCGTAATATTTTTGGGAGGAGACTCAGAGGAAAAATTAAAACTAAGCCCCCCCAAAGCCATGCATCAGGCACGCTGGATGGCGAGAGCGATCTATTCTTTAAAAATGTGTTTACTTCAGTCACAATGCAGAATAACTGCGAAGGACAAAAAGACTCTACAAGATGTTTGCTTATGTTTGTAAAACACTGGATGATTTCGTATCGGAAAAGAGCAAACAATTTTTATCACGACTGCAGATCGACGACAGTTTTCTAAAGGAAGATGTATCTTCTTGGAATAATAATAGTGCTTTTGTGGAAGCTAAAAGAAAAATAAGTTATTTGAGGGTTGTGAATGATACTGCTGAAAGGGCTGTTAAAATGATGCAAGATTTTAACGGACTTATCGCGGCTGAAGAAGAACAAAAACAGTTCTTGCTGCGCTGTGTCCAGGAACATAGAAAATTGTATCCGGACTGTAAAAAAACAACTCTATAAAAAAGTTACCCTGGCTGATTGTTATTACTTTATGTTTTTGATTAAAGATTAATGTTCATGTAATTGAATTTTTACTATTATTCACTTAATTTATTGCATTTATAATGATTTTATACCGGACCGAAATATCAAGACAAAACACGTTTTTTACTAAACTTTGAAGCTCGGTCGGCACTAGTTGCAATTTTTCTAGAAAGATGAAATTTTATATTTGAGTATCTTATAGCATTAGTAAAAAATGTAGAGGGTATGCATTTCGAAATTCGAAAAAAAAATTTTTTTGGTCATATAAGGGACACCCTAATGTCTAGCCATGATTTATATTATAATTATGAACGATCATTAAAAAAAGGAAAAAAACACTTCATCATTATATCTCTTCCACTGTGTACAAATTAGCGAGTCTCCAAAAACATTACATAAATTATATTTCAAAAAACCACAGAATGATGGACATCGGGTTAATGCTTTCTGACATAAACCTCGGTAATTATTACGGAGATTGCCCGATTGTTTCCCACTCGGAGAAGTCCCCGCAGTGATTGTACGCAATGAATAATCAAATTTTAAACACTCCCGCTCTTCTCCGCAGTGATCGCTTTGATTAATCTCCACGGAATAAATCATCGCCGGCCGCCATGCCGCCCTGCGTTTTGTAAAACACAATTTAAAAACGCTTTGGTTTTTCCGGCTCGCGAGGGCCGATTAGGCGGCCGTATTGTTATAGGGCCAATTAAAATAATAAACCCACATTTTCCGGCTCCGAAAGCAGATTGCGCCCGGCTCAGAATCCCAAATCAATTTGAAGAAACGAAATTTAATTACATTTTGTACGAAAATAGCGATCGATGACTGCCGCCGATTAACGCACTATTTTAAATATTGAAATATTTATTTTTTATACCAAGTAATTTCTAGAAGTATTAATAAACAGATCTAAGTAAATTATTCTTAGATTCATATATAAAATATTTTTATCATAACTGCCGTTTACCGTGTTTAAAACAACATAACACTTTATCAAATACTTATTCCGATTTTACGGTTGTTTTATTTGACCCGTGTCAGTGTTTATGTTTCTGTACCATAAATTAATTAATATTCTGAAAATAATTGATTATAGTTAAATTTATGTTATGGTGATTTGGGATTTCAATTTCATATAGGGCAGTTATTTTTATTTTTAACTTTAAGAGGTTGGAATCGCAATGGAGATAACACTTCTAAGAGTTTAAGGCAAAACAATGCGACACACCATTAAAAAACCGCAACAACCACATATGGCCGTGGAAAGTTATGCTAGTATGACGTTTATTGTCAAACTCAGACATCTTATTTATAAAAGTACATTTTTTAATATTTTTGGAAATTAGTTATTTTCATTTATACCACTCACCAATAGTTATAAAAATATTAATTATTTATCAAGCAAAAAACTGAAATTTAATTAAACCGTTTGAAATTCTTTCAAAAACGGTAACATGGTTATAAAAGGGTCATATTTTACGTATTACGTTGAATTAGTTTTTTTTGTTAATATTAAATTAAAATTATTTGCTTCCTAAATATTTTTATGAAAACGTAATATGTACAGTTACGGGTCAGCCTTCTTGTAATTTTTTAAAAATATTTTCTTCTTATAATCTTATTACAGCTCAGATTATTGAAAAAAAAACACGTTACTATCCTTAAGGAAAATAGGTAATTTGTAACTTTTCACATCCTTAACCGATTAAAAAATAGTGCATTTACTTATGTACTGGAATTATTTACTACCAATCGCAATTATTCAGAAGAACAAAAAATACAAACAAGCCGTTATTAGTCCGCACAATTTTACCTATTATTGTTGATATGAATCCACCTCGTGCAGTGGCTTAGGAAATCAATTCACCGAGTGTTGCCATTCCACGATGCGCGGAGTATTTGCTTTAATTACCCCTGTTAGAACACTTGACTGCCTCCATTGTCTGGCAATCACTCTAATTATTGCCGAATTACACCCCCTTCCCTCCCCTCCTCAGCGACAGCTTTGATTGGATCCCGAATTACGTATTCGGTTTCAGGCTCTAGGCTTCCGCACTCGTGTTTCATTTGTTTCTGAAAAAATATGTTGTTAAATTTATTGATACGTGGTGAGATATAACTGTATTCAAAAAAAATGTTTTTATCCGAAAACTTAACATTCTGAACACTTCGAAATGATGTTTTCTATGAAGTGTATAGATAAATTTCTTTACGCACAAATTATTTTTTCATAATAATTAAATTTGAATAAAACTGATGAAAATAAAATGTCAGTTCTCGAAAGAAAAGGAAGGAATTATTGAAAAATATTTATTTTGTAAAAGCGAAAGCTAAAGTTTTATAACATTGATAGTGCCATCCTGCTTTTACAAAATATTGCCAGACTTTTTTAAAATTCAGTTTAACAAATATTTATTGCTATTTTATTGTTGAAGAGTTGTCAGGAAAATAAAAAAAAAAAACTAGTTTGCAACTCATAAAAACATGTTTACTGATTTGACACTCAGATTAAAGTATATTCCATAAGTCTTTTGCCAAAAATATATCGTATTTGCCAATTCATAAAATGACGTTATACAAAAACTTGGAACAATTCATCTATCTAGGAATCAAAACACTTATTTAATTATCTGAAAGTAAATTGCATAGTAAATTTGAGCTCACTGGCCAAAAAATACATTTCAAGTAAAATTTAAATTTTATAATTGTTGTTTCTTGTTTATTTATAAAAAATATGCTGAAAATAAAAATACTAATAATAAAAAGTAAATCATTTAAAAATTATACTGCCGATTCTTCAAACTTCCAAGCTTGTCGCGTAAATAAAAAAGTAAATTATAGAATGTCTCCATTACGTAGATCACCCATCCATTGGATTAATCATAAGGTTGGTATAATTGATTACTCACCGCGCATTGTCTACGAGCGGGCACACCATTAACCGGAAACGCCTGCGTTGTGGCGGTAATGGCCGCGCTTTGTCGATTATTGTCGCCGGCGACCTTTCCTTCCGTCCTTTCAAACCTTAACCAATACACACGGCCGCAATCAACGCCGTTAATCGATAACTTAATTCAATTAACGGACTGCTGGTGCATTTTGATTAGTTGTTTTATTTCACTAAAGAATCAATGAATAACTAATCCGTTTTAAGTGACAGCCTCCATTATCTGTTCTCTAAAGCATTCGACTGTTTTCAAGAGCGCTTCCTGCTTTTATTATATAAGCATAAAATCAATTTGAGGCTTAAAAGCTTTGTTTAAAAATAGGAAATAAGTTTTGATCCTGAAAATGAAACAATGTTTTTCTTTTGAATGCTTATCCTTTTTTTATACAAAAGTAATAAAATGAATTTCCCGAATCACACATTAACTATTTACTAACAATAAATTTACGATTTATTTATTATATTTATGTTTATTAAATATAAACTTCTTCAAGCATTGCTACTAATATATATATATATATATATATATCAAATATAATTTTTGAAATATTTACGAAATCGCACTACACACAAATTGATACATTTGCACTGATTAGTCAATATATAATTTTACTTAAAATTTATGTAACAAACAAATAAACCTATAAATATACTAAATAAATTAGGTATAATTGAACATTAATTTTTAAAATTTATTCATGAAAAGCGCTTACAATACAATGACCTAAAATAGTTTCGTTCATTGTTATTGCCTATTTATTTATTTTCATGTATAAATTTTAATGATGAAACTGCAAGCCGTTTTTTCTGCACCACCAGAGTTTTTTGTGGTCATGAATATAAATTTAAAAATATTATATATTTTACATAAAATAAGCCACGATACTTATAATTAATGTACGTATCACGTTTAATGATAGATTACAATCTGTGAACTTTGATGAATTGCTCTATGTATATTTAAATTTAGTTTTAATAATTTCCTTTCAAAAATATTTATTTAAAAATAGCGTTATTTTGATTAATTTATTCCAATTACGGAGTTTTAATTTTTTAATTACCTACAAATCGCTGTGCGTCTGGGACAGGCTATGCATACATTATACTGGAGAATTAAAAACCAATCATCTAAACATCGTTTTCCGTATTGTTCGCCTAAAATAATGAAAAATAAACTGATTCAATATGTTACTTTCTATGCTCTAGCGTACATTATACAATTTACAGAATAATTACGTTTTTATGAGAAAATATCTAATATTCTGAGTACAAGCGAGATGGCCCAAAATTATTAAAAAATACTGTTTGACAATGCATATAAAACTATCTTGTTTGCGACCAAAATAAATAATATGTTTGTATAAACTTGCACGTGAGTCTAGCAAAACGATAAATATATAATTCGTATATAAACAGAATAAATTTTTATCTTATATTTAAAAAAATATTTAACAGTCAAACGACCTTTGGGAAAATTAATTTTTACTGAAATTATTTAAATAAGCGGGCTATAAACTAAAGTGTGACTTAAGCACACCTTTGATATATATATTTTTTTAGTTCAAAAGAATCGATGGTATTTTCTTTGTTTTTTTTTTGTTTTTTTTTTACAAGGCACGTCTTCTCTGCGACGCGTCTACATATTATTGTATCAATTATAAAGGCGGTTCAAAAATTACGAACTCCTTTCGGGGTTAGCTGCCAATCTCACGGAAGCGCGCACGGATATTATTTATTGCCGGTAATTATCAAAAATAAATGTTTTATAAACGAAATTGATAATTCTGTTGTGCAGGTGAGGCCGGCGCGGCGGGGCTGCGGTACATGTGCCGGAAAATTCTCGCCTGTCACGGCCCACTGCCTCGCCCAGGTGCTCTCAAGGGGGGTCCGAGGCCCCACGAAAACATCACAATGTTCTTAGATTATATTTATTATTCATGTCCATGTTGTTTACACAAAATCTTGGGTATAAATCGGGGACAACGTCAAAATGAGAACCATGAACGGAATGCGCAAAGAAAGAGTTCTGACGAAAGTAAAACAGCGTTTTTAGACATATTCTCAAAAATGACAAACCTACTAAAATCCAATGAGACATTTGAAAACCATCTTACAGTTAAAGGTTTCTTGTGTAAACAATATGTTTAAGGTTATCGATGTATACGCAAAACGAGTATATTGAGTATCAATGTTTATATTGTGTAGTGTCGGGAATCTCGCGCGAAAAGAATTTTATTTTGATTCCCGTGACCCTTAGTATGATAATATGTACTTACAAATGCTTAAATGACAAAGCATATGAATCATTGATACCTTAGACCGTAAAATCCTGTTTTGTGCTGGTTGGGTTGTCTGCACCGCGTTGACAATCGAGAGTTGGCAAGGAAGGTATTGAACAGCTACCTTGATAGAAATACTATGAACTTGGGGATGTCTATGGAGGTTGAGAGTTAACCCGGATTATGATGAAATTTAAATATGCTTTACAGGATATATAGTGCGGCAGGTCATTCTGAAGAACTGAATATCCAATTTTAAATACACCGATGGCGCTTTTCTAGTCACAAAAATTATTTATAGCTTGACTATCAAAAAATCAACTCAAGATTGAATGCATTTTAGTTTCGCGTATGATTATGCGAATGCATATGACTTCTACCGACATCTCTACGAAACTTTTAATTTAAAGTTAAAATAATAATAAAAGCTGGTATTAAATGCACATCTTCTGCGCAGATCATAAATATTTGATATCTGGAGGTGAGATCTCGTGGGTATAGGGAAACGTAAACGGCGGTGATTCATCATAGTTCTCCTTCCCAAAAAGCGGATTTTGCAAATTAAAAACTTCAATATTATAATAGTTGTAATTTAAAAAAATCTATTTCACGCTTCTCTGCGTTTTGTGTTTTTAACTCTTGTTTATAATGATTATTCATAAATACTACTCGATGGCGTTTTTAGATTATTTTTCACACACGAACTAATGGGCTATACGTGGAAGCCTCGAAAATTAGAAATAAGATAAAACTGAATAATTAAACTAATTTGTGTATTGTTTTTTTTTTTATTATATAGTAGATCACTTTTTTTATTTATTTAAAGTTACTATTACAGAGTTACAAAAATAAAAATAAAAAAAGGTTTTTGGTTGTTATATTATTTAGAAACAAAAAAAGGGAAAGAAATTTTGACTTTTTTTTTTGTACGTCGGTTCATTATATTCTATAGTGGATATTGTGATCCTTTTCTATAAAATATAATTTATATTTTAAATACCTGCGCGGGTGTCGGTAGTTAACTTTATCCCATATTTACGACATCATTCTAATATAATTGGGTTCAAATTGTGACTTTGGCTAATAATCTATTTGTTATAAAGAATACTAGGGAATACACCCGCAGTGTTTATTTGATGAAAATATACATTAAAAAAAATATTTATCACTTTGTTTTGTTTTACTTTATTTTATGACACGCTTTATTTTTAAAAACATTCACACGAGCGTTATAATAAACCTCGCAAGTTTTTAAACACCAACAAAAAAACGTTTTAAAGTTGATTGTATTATCTATTGTAAAATTTTTCTGGCAATTATTAAATATTTGTTATTTTGTATAGCATCAATTGCTCAATACTGTAATAAAATTTCCAGTTATATTTTTACACATTCAATATTACCCCATATTATTATCAATAAAATCTAAATTTGCACGGCTTGTAGAATATGTGCAATAAATTTCGATATCAAACATTGCGCCTATCCTTGTAGAGTCAATAAATTACATCACTTCCTGCATACCAGCATTTCAAAAACGTTCAAATTTGCATATGGCCAACAGTTTTTCAATTTTGAACATCTATTGCGAGAATGCACTTGAACCAACAATAAAAAGTAAAATTTATGCTTTTAATACTCTAGAAAAATACAATTCGTATGAAACGAGTAAAGAGAGACTGTTATTTTTTCCAGGGTCAGAAAATCATGATTGTTTTTACTCATTTTTTAAATTATAAACACAGAGGTTGAATTCATGAAAAAATAAAACCAAAACGAAAGTGCATAAATGAAATATCAAAAATATTAAAGAAAAACTCAAAAAAAAATTTTTTATAGGAAATTTAATCAACGTGTAAAATTTGGTATATTTTTTTATTACGGAATATACGTTACGTAGGTTATATTAAATATTGTGGAACGTGTTGTTACCGAGCTTGTTAATTTAACCAGAAATAACTCTCGCCTATAAACGACGCCTAGTCCCGCGCGGCCGCCAACAAAGACGAGCAGTTGTAAATCCATAAAGTCGGGGAACAACCCAATTCCCGGAGCCCCCCCCCCCCCCCACCCTCTCCCCGGGCCACCCCCGCCCCTCCCCTGCCCTCCCCCTCCCTGCCCCCCCTCTCCTCCAGCCCCTCCTTCCCCCGGCCTAGCTAGACTGCTGGACGCGTGGCGTGAAAGCTCTCGGGCGTGACGTCATCGGCTCGCGGAGAGGACGCGCGCCGTTCAATTTTCCGTACGCGATTCAAATATTTAAAAACATAATGAAACTGGCGTTGATTTGCATAAATACACACACAGAACAAACGTGCCGTTAAATCAATTTGAGAACACATGTAACTGCTTTTAATTTACGTAAAACGTAAATTTCTATTTCTATTATTTATGTAAAAATGAATTATTATTGTGATGTTATTTTTATTCACTATGTAAAAAGTATTAATTGGAATGCTGAACTTTGTTTACATAGCTCAAATTTGATAACTTATGATTATCTGCCATCAAAATATTTTAATAAAAAAATATAAATATTTTTTCATGGTTCTTGGTGTCAATCCAAAACTGAAGAAATTGGGGTCGTATGATTAAATCGAAATGTTTCACGAAAACCACCTAACCGAATTGGTAGAAGATTATAAACATTCGTTTGTGAGCGCTTTGCCAACAAGTTTAAAGATATGCAATAAAATACAGTACGCGTATTTTAAACATTTTAGGTACTGCGCGATAAATTTAATAGTTATTATACTTAGGCGTGCTATAAGGGTGCTGCGATGAGTAGGTCGGTCAATACAAATTATATATTTTTAAATATCTAATTTAAAAGCGGGTAAAGCATTCATGATTTATATTCATGACTTTACTGACGAACGGCCGCGTCTCCCAGACACGCGGGCACCGGGGGCCTCGTCTCCTCGCGGACGATCAGGTCTCCAGACACCCTGGCAGCGCGGCCGGAGGTACCACTCCTGCCAAACCTGTTCCGGGAGACGTCCATCTTCGTCACAGCGCGGCTCCAGCACCAACTACAAGATTTGACAGTCAATAAATATGTAATACCGGCAGAATATCCCGGAGCTGCCTGAAACATCATAAAAATGTTTGTATATTGTGTAATATCACTCTTCTAATATTGGCTGGAAAAATAAAATATATTTCATAAAAACACGCATTATTTTAACTGACTTTTCATATATTTTACTAATAACAGTTTTTTTGTTGAGTAAAGAGCTGTATATATATATATTGAAATTAGGCGGTCAGACATACTACTTTTTATAGTTTTTTTTTATTTTTAAATTATAAATAATATACAAAAAATACTCAGATCCATCAATATCTGATTCATTAAATAAAATATTTTTTATCATCCTTAACTGTCCTTGAATAAATGCTGCATATTTTATAAATTTACAAAACTAATCAATTTGTATAAATATTATACTTAGAGTTTTTTTGTTGCTATTGTATTGTATTGCTATTGTATTAAAAAAAAAATATGTTTTATAGAAAATCAGCGTAATGTAAAATTGATATTTAATTTAGATGACACGATCACAAAAAATGTTTTTTTGTAAATTGACTGTGTGATATTATAGACCATGGAGTTTTACGTACAATGCTTTTATATTATGGTTATAAATAAATTCGTATAATAATTCCAGTACTTTCGTTACAACAATTTCTACCATTCGACTTGACGATAATAATAAACGTATTAATCATTTTGAAACAGTTGAATCATATGATGGGGGTTTAAATTGAATGTTAAAAGGGTATTCCCCTTGTACTTACACCTGTCCGTTGTGCCAGGTATGCAGATTGCAGGTGTGATTGATTAAGATTACTCTGCACTCTCCTCTCCTGAGACAACCGCTTCTTAATGGACCATTAGGTATCGTTTATAGTTCGGAGGGCAGGTGGTTGGGTTGTAAAATAGCAGGTATTAATATTGCCTATATTATGTTTACTATCTCATATATTTATGTCGGGTTTGCAAGAATCAATGGAAATGAAAATATATGTTAGCAGGTTTTTCCAGTTTTATTTTCTTGCGTCTTAAGACGCGTGAGCTCTGATTACTTCTTGAAAGTTTATGTTTCGGCTCTGGAATTGTTTTCAAGAGTTAAAATAAAACTACATTGCCGGTATTTGCGAGAATTTCATGTCCCTTGTGGTATCGATATGCGGAGATGCTTTAAAGGCCGTATGGTTTATTATATTAATATTTTACAAGAGTGATTACCTTATTCATTTTGTTACAAGTTATAAATTACTTCTTGCAGAGTCTTGATGAATATGATTTTTATAATTTAATTTAAGTTCCCACAAGAAAATTGCTGTGCTCTCAAATAGTGATTAAGTTGATTTGTTTGCAGTCATAACTGTTACAAACATATTTAATAACAAGGCAACAAACGAAAAAAGAGGTCTTTTTTAAATATGAATTTTGTTATAATAAGAAAGATTGCAATATTGTTTTTTTTTCGGTAAATGTACCCATAAATTAAGGGTCTGTGCTAAAATACAACATCACAAAAACAAATAAAATAATGGTAAACGATTATGTGAAAATCAAAGATAATTCTCATGTTGGATTTGCTTAAAGCCTAAGACTCAATGAACAAGTAACTCCATTAAAAGCCGTCTACACATGTTGCGACACAACTGACGACCGAATGGTAACTGTCGCTATATGTGTAGCTGGCATAATAATCAGTGGCAATATAGATTTTTTTTAATTTTTATTGTATAAATATAAATATAAAAACCAGCCACATATAAACAAGACGACAAACGATGTTAGCTCAAAAATTTACAATAGTGAAAAATAAATAAATAAATAACAAAACAATTTTACGATTGAAATTTAAAATGAACACCAACCGTGGAAATCCGCTGACAATAATTATAGATTTTTATTAATAAATACCAGCTCGTAATTTTAAAAATATTCTCTCACCGGTAATGGCTTTCAGCACGTTTCTTTATTCTTGAATGTTAATCGTAATTATATATTTTTTTTACAAAACTAATTAAAATTATAATTATTATAATAGATACCTCATTACACCACACTATCTCGGTATCTAAATACATAATTTAATCAACTGCGCTAATGGCGGCGCTGGGGACCCGCCATTGCTTCTTCGAAGACTGCTCCTCGTGTCGGCCGTAAAGCACAAAATGTTTATTTATTTTTTTTGGTACAGTTTGAATAATAATTTTAATGCTTTTCTCGGATTCCCCGGGCTACCGAGAAGCCGCCACCATTGACCTTAATAAATTTAAGTTTTATTTTTTTATAATCCAGGACGTAAACGCTCACTATGAAATTTAGGTTTATTGCCATGCGATTTAGGATCTTGTCTCGTAAATTAGTATTGGTATTTAGCTCACAAATATCAGTAGCTAATTCTAAAATCCAATATTGACTGTATTTTATTCATACACTGCTTAAAGAAAGAGAGGTCATTTGGTCAAAAATTTACAAATAAAGTGTTTGGAAAAGCATGTAGCAATTTTTTACTATTTTTTATGTGTTAAATTATAAAATAATATATCTAGTAGTGTTTATTCGTATGCTGTGTACTATTTAATTACACAAATCAGCGCAGATAAATGAAATTGATTAAAAACATAAAACAATACTAAAACAACGAAAAATACACAGTACATATTAGTATTAATAATAAAGAAAATAATTACCACAAAAAAACGAAATGTACCATAACAATTTTTTTTGAGCTGATAAATGTCATTTGCCAATTATTACTGAATATAACCATATGATTAAATGACCAATTATATTATAATTGTCGTTAGAATTAATCAAATATATTTTCAATGCAAGTCTGACATGGCCTCCATAAGACTAATAAACTGTCACCAATATAGTCTCTCAAACTATTAATTTTAATTATTTTCTATGAAAACACGTTGGAAGCTACAGTTCCAGTTAAATCCTGGCACTTCGCTAGTAACGTTTCTAATTTTTTATAATTAAATTTTAGTATGGTATTTAATTTTGTTGCCGGTCTTCGATTTACAGAGTGAAGCATTTTTTGGAACTCAAAAATTCCGAGACATGTATGACAGTTTAACGACTCGCCGTTTTATTACAAAAAATTGTTGACAAAACCAATATAAATGGAAGTTTAATATTCTTAATAATATTTATTATTTATTTTACGTCGTTTCTTGTTTTCCGTGGTATTTATTTTATTGCCAATATTTATTGAGTTATTGGCGGGTTTCTGCTAACTGGAATGCCGAGAAAATTGAAAAAATAATTAAATTTAAAATATTTTACAAATTTATGGTGATTTGAATTTGGTTATGAACGTTTTTTTTATGTTCAACAACTTAACAAGCATATTAATGTAATTTATTTTGCAAAGCATTATTTTTTAATAAATAATAAACACATCGACACCAATTTCTACGATTTTGTCATGTTTCTATATTTAGCTAATTTTATGGCTTTTCTAATAAAAATTTGCGGATCTTGAATAAACAATCGATTGATTCAATCTGGTGATGTGTTGTCTTTTATATCATAAACGTAATGGTTAAAAATATACAACCACAATAAAATAAATTGAGAATTATTATATGAATATATAAATATTGTTTTTTATTCTTATATTTACTGTAAATACAACTCTTCAAATATTTTTGGTACACTGCTAATTCAGGATCTGTATGTGCTGAAATCCTGGTTAAAATTTTTCTTAAGATATCCCAAAATATCCAGACGACACTCTTAAGGTGTTTATTGTTAATTTAATTAATTATATTGCGGCTTAGTAATTCAACATTCAACGACACATCAAAGCATTCAATATAGCATAATTGGCATGACACCTAATATTATTCAACTAAATTCAATATGCATTTGTCTTTTCATCAAAATATTCACCACTGTCTTAATATTGCATCATTTAGCATAATTCAATAAAAATTTATATGTACATCATACTTTATATATTTAAGATTATATTAAAGTATAAAACTTAATTAGACATGTATTCAACATTGCTTTCAAGCATTCAACGTTGCACCATTCAACATAATTCAACGTGAATTTAACATAAAATCCAAGCGTTTAGATTACATCATTCAACACCATTCAACATCTATTCAACGCAAACTATGGACGTAATCTGTCTACTTATTTTTTTTTTTCATATTAAGGTCAATATAAACAAGTATTAAATATTGTTTATAATTCTAAATCGTAACTTATAATTTCTTGATATACTGCAAACATATCACACAAAGAGTGTGATACATTTTTTTTTTCAGAAATTAAATTACCTCGTCCATCATTTGGCTCTCTCATATCGTGTAGAGCCGTTTATGGGCAAGCAAAGGATATTTATTGCATGATTGAAGTACCCTATAGACCGATTTCTCACAGAGACGAAGCCTCGTTAATCGATAAATCATCTAAAATCATACTGTGATGTAGCCGGCTCGGATAGTTTTTCCACGTGGCCTAGGTGCGCTGTCCAGTGGCGTGTAATGGAAGCGGGAGGGTAAATATTTATTTATATATTCTGCTAAAAATATCCCATTAGAAATTTCAATTTATCTGCACGGAAAGAGCTCTTATCTACTGACTCCAGTGACATATTGATTTTAGTTTTATAATACTTTTGTAATCGATGAGCACAAAAACCGATTGTCTAAATATTGTGCACACAATAAAGCAGTCTAGGTGAAAAATGCAGATTTATTAAAAAATAAATAATATTAATCATCGGATTCCACATATTTGAACAATAAAAATAATTTTAAAAATCGCTAGAATATAACGACATTTTTAATTGAGAGCGCTATCGTCTTTAGATATCCAAGTCAGGTATCTAAAGACCCCTGAGAGGCAATATATGTAGTTCACTATTAAAATGTCGTTATCTCACAGCCATTTAGAATTTGTTGAATAATTAACGAGACCCTTTTCTTCGCTCTAGTTATACTTGGATGTTTTGACTTTAGCACCATTATGTGCAAACTATCTCAGATTTTGTAAGAATATTAAAAAATATATTTATAACAAAATACTTGAACCTTTTTGTGCTCTGGGGCGCATGTTGTGAAATTAATTTTTAAGGCATCCTTTTTTTTTGATCTAGTTGCGTTATAATATAACAATTAAAGTACCGTTCTGTAAAAAAAATTATCACCAGAAACTGTCGACTTCCGTTTTGGCAGTTATTTATATGTTAAGTTGCAACAGGGCGACTTGTCATTAGCTCCGCAGCTGGCTAGGAGAGGAGTCTTCTCCTCGCACCTCTCCCACGCCGCTGGGTGCCCGACACACGTGCGGCTAAGCAACAGGGCGCGGCGCTCTCTTACTGATTTCTCATTTTAAATGGCCCCTCCGTTGTCAGGGCTGGATCACTGCAGCGATTATCCGCTGCCGACTAGATTAGTGTGCAGTACTCCATGACTAATATACAGGACAAAAAGTAAGAAAATTAGTAAAATAATAATTTTAGTGCCGTTTCAATTTTTATTTTCTGACGTGACCAGTTTCGACTGGATGGTAGGATAGCATCTTGTGAGGTCAGATGAGCAAATGACAAGGCTTTGAGAAAATAAAAAAGGTTGAGCATTTTCATACTATCCCTAATAGAAAAAATATTTAAAAACTATTTTTAAAAAAAAATTTAACGTCAATGTGTATTTAATTTAAAGTACTCAAGTAACAAGTTATCATCATTTAATTTTGAAACTCCCGTATAAATAATTGATTTCATAAACATTGCATACCAACTCCCCTGAGATGTATCATTATGATATTTTATATCGTAATAAAACAGGATGCATCGTGGTATGAAGTCAGTTAATGATAACATGCGTCGACTTGGTATAACAGAAGAGATGACGTGGTTAGAGTTTTGCAGTGAACGGAGTCCGAGGTGCGCGAGTCCGGCCCGGCCGGTCCGCCCCTGCGCCGGCCTTTGATCCGCTGCCAACTCGCTTTACATAATTTAATTTGAATATTATACCGGAATAATGACGTGTCATTAAAACGTTCGAGCAAATGTTTGTTGTTGCCGCTCGCCCCGCGCCCGCGCCCGCCCGCCTCGCCCGCGGCGGCCGTCTATGCCAATACCGCGATAAGCCCCGCGCACATGCAACACGCCCTAGCGCCTGTCAGGGACCGCGCCAATGGCATGCCATGTCTGCCACGATAGAATAAATAACATAGAATCAATTCTAGATATATCGTAGCAACAGCAAACATCTACCGTCTTATACTGAGCCTTTTGAGACTGCACATCCATGCCAAAACTCCTATAGGCTTCTCATAGATGCAACACGCCCTAGCGCCTATTAGGCCCCGACAATGGCATAGCATGTCTGTGACGATAGAATAAATAAAACAATGCCAACTCTAGATATATCGTATCAAAACAGTAAACATCTATCGTCTTTTACTAAGCCTTTTGAGACTGCACATCCATGCCAAAACTCCTATAGGCTTCTCATAGATGCAACACGCCCTAGCGCCTATTAGGCCCCGACAATGGCATAGCATGTCTGTGACGATATAATAAATAAAACAGAGTCGACTCTAGATATATAGTAGCAACAGTAAACATCTACCGTCTTATACTGAGCCTTTTGAGACCGCACATCCATGCCAAAACTCCTATAGGCTTCTCACACATTCAACATGCCCTAGCTCCTGTCAGGGACCGCGCCAATGGCTTACCATGTCTGCCACGATTGAATAAATAAAAAACAGAGTCGACTCTAGATAGAACGTAGCAACAGTATACATCTACCGTCTTTTACTAAGTCTTTTGAGACTGCACATCCATACCAAAACTCATATGAGCTTCCCATACATGCAACACGCCCTAGCGCCTGTCAGGGACCCCGGCAATCGCATACCATGTCTGCCACGATATAATATATAAAACAGAGTCGACTTTAGATATATCGTAGCAACAGTATACATCTACCGTCTTTTACTAAGCCTTTTGGGACTGCACATCCATGCTAAAACTCATATAGGCTTACCATACATTCAACACACCCTAGCGCTTGTCAGGGACCTCAGCAATGGCATAGCATGTCTTTGACGATATAATAAATAAAACAGAGTCGACTCTAGATAAATCGTAGCAATATCACATATCTAACGTCTTATACTAAGCCTTTTGAGACGGCACATCCATGCCAAAACTCCTATAGGCTTCTCACACATTCAACACGCCCTAGCTCTTGTCAGGGACCGCGCCAATGGCATAGCATGTCTGTGACGACAGAATAAATAAAACTGAGTCGATGCATGATAAGTTGCAGCAACAGTAAACGTATCCCGTATACATGACAATACTCAAATAGGCTTCCCATACATTCAACACGCCCTAGCGCCTATTAGGGACCTCAGCAATGGCATACGATAGAATAAATAAAACAGAGTCGACTTTAGATAGAGCGTAGCAATAGCAAGCATCTACCGTCTTATGGTGAGCCTTTTGAGACTGAGCATTCTCGTCCATGCCAAAACTCCAATATGCTTCCCACACATGCAAAACGCTCTAGCGCCAGTCAGGGACCCCGGCAATGGCATAGCATGTCTGGCACAATAGAATAAAAAAAAACAGTCAACTGTCGACTTTAGATATATCGTAGCATCTACCGTCTGTAACTAAGCCTTTTGAGTCTGTACATCCATGCCAAAACTACTACAGGTTTCCCACACATTCAACACGCCCTAGCGCCTATTAAAGACCCCGACAATGGCATAGCATGTCTGTGACGATATAATAAATGAAACAGAGTCGATGCATGATAAGTTGCAGCAACAGTAAACATATACCATCTTATGCTGAGGCTTTTGAGACTGCACAGGCTCGTCTATGCCAAACTCCAATAAGCATCCCACTCATGCGACACGCCCTAGTGCCTACTAACAACACTAGTAAAGTCATAACAAAATTCTGATTAAATAATAATTAAAAAAGGAGAATAAAATTATACAAATCTAAAAATTACTTATATCGAATCAATTCGCGTTATCACTAAAATTTATTTCGGACACTTATTCATTCACTAAAGATGACGTCATGGCAGAATTGTTACATGTTTATGGCGTTATGGGTTAGAATTGACAGAGTTAGTTTAGTTGTTTGATTACATTAGTAAACAAGAATATATAAACAATCTTCTATTCGGGCACGAAATTGATGAAAAAATCGAGGGCCGCAAGTAGAAAACTAGGCAAGCGTTTTAAAATTTTGTAGCTTGATTCCTGGAAATATATGAAAAGTCTGTATTTAATGAGAGTTTTATAATTCGTTTTCAAATCGAAAAATATATCACATAGCACATAAACTGACTTGTATAGATGAGATTATATTTAAAACACCCATAATTTGTGTATTTACACGTCTATGTTTTATAATCAACAATTATATTCATAGCTTTCTATAGTATAAAATATTCTTGAATAGCTCTTGTTACATCACTGGAAGCTTTTTTATATTTAATATATATTATTGCAGACAGTACGAGTAATTCTTCGGCTGCTTCTGTTGTTCCTTATAAAGATAAATTTAAAGTTACTCTAACGTCAAAAGAATTAAGTCATATACCTTGAAATTGTTAAATAATTAAACATTTAAACGCATTGTATTACGTTTTAAAGCATTATATATATTGTTGCCAAAATGAATTTGTAATATTACAACATTTTTGTGTTTTGTAATACATTATATTATAAGCAGTCTGGTGTCTTAACTGTTATAAGAACTGATCGGGTCTAAAGTTTTTCACAGTATTTAAAATTTATAGTTCATGCGTTAAATTAT
The DNA here is from genome assembly GCA_022113835.1 of Atopsyche davidsoni. Taxonomy (NCBI): domain Eukaryota; kingdom Metazoa; phylum Arthropoda; class Insecta; order Trichoptera; family Hydrobiosidae; genus Atopsyche; species Atopsyche davidsoni. The sequence goes on along the minus strand of JAILWY010000009.1, from coordinate 15,550,298 downwards.
TTTTATGGTCTTTTTAGTCTGCCGTTAATAGACTTTTTAGACTCGACTCCGGACTGACATTCTAAAACACTTGCAAAATTTCCGCAAATAGCAGAAGTAGCTTTTGCATGTGTAGTTTTAACGATGCCTCCTGAAATACTGTCAACTTTTTTTATTAATATTAAAATTAATAAAAAAAATTCATATTCTTTTTCTATACCGCTAGCAACTTAATTTTAAAGCAATTTTCTACTTACTGCAACTCGGTTTGTGGTTCACGTATTTCAGTGTGCAACCTTTTTAGATCAAAGCTTTCTGGCCCATCATAAAATAATGTTTTGAAATAACTATATATATAATATTTAATTATGACAGATCTTATTATTTGAATGACAAAACTAATATTTATATTTATAAACAAAATACATATTTATGGAAATGAACCCATCTTTGTACATGCCGCCAGTGTTATTAAATTTAATTCAAAAGTTATTTTTAACTTTCGGCATCTAGGTTTGTTGTTTGTTGTTTACATATCGCAAAAATTAACCTCCCCATAAGTGATGGTCTTAGCTCGTTCGTCTCTGGACATTCCCATGATTGTCAGCCGCTACGCCGGATTTTCGGCCGCTACGCCGGATGGTCGACCGCTACGCCGGTTTGTCGACCGCCCAGCCGGTTTGTCGACCGCCCAGCCGGTTTGTCGACCGCCCCGCCGGATTGTTTGCGGTCGTTCCACTAATTTGTCTATTACCTATTGTACATGATTACCTACATGATTTTCGTCGATTCGAGTTGTTTAGATTTATTCCCGTGATTCCAGCAAGCAACAGTCAATATCTGATGAGTGTTCTGTAAATAAACCAAAACCGAACGACTTTAGCGTGAATTATCAGCCAAATTTAATCAACGCCTATTGTACTTCAATTGACTGGTAAAATTGATTGATAATTATAAAACTAACTCGTTGTTAGACCATAATCTATACGTATAACATTTACAACTATTTATTTATTAAATTCGTAAAAGTTCATATTTAGCCAGAAATTAGGCCACTATGGTATTGAGTGTTTTCACTTTTTGAAGGGTTTTTATAAATAAATATTTTATAATGAATATTATTAGAAAAAAAAACACAACACACGAGGTTTTGTTTCAATCCTGTAAAATTTTCACCATGATATTGTATGACCTGCTTGTGTAAAAAAGGCGAAATCTAAAGACGCGACAAGCTAGACACTGCTGCAATTGCATTTTAGTGTTGTGTACCTGCTTGCAATCTCGTTCTCTTAGGCTATGTTATCGTTCTCATATTATCTGAGCTTGAGTGTCTCCCGCTTGCGGAATAATTTTTTTTATAAAACCTGTTGCCATTCTAAATACTTTTGGGCCATAACTCTTTATAATGAGCTGTCGATATGTACAACATTGCATTATCCTCCAATTAATATTCATAGTATACTTTATTATAAGACTCAACAACTAATATACAAGAAGAAATATAATACATCCGCTCTCATTTTTAATGCACCAAAACAAGTCGGTAAAATATTATATACTAAATTTATCATATTCAAGTGACTAGCCATATAATTTAAAAAATAGCCCGATGTAATTTTTTTATATTATCAATAAAAAGTCTCATACAGGATAAATAAAGCGTGTTTATAAACACGATGACTTGTAGGTACTACTTACATATGCGGTGATTCAAAAGTCATGGTAACGTTCATTGACGGTATTCTCAATTTCTTTTTGTAAAAAATTAAATAAAAACCAATGTAAGTACTATTTTATTTAAAAACTAATCATTTTTGATTTTTTATTAAATTGTTAATTTTTAGTTTATAAATTTTTAGCATGTAAAAATCAAAACATTTTTTATTTTTTTAAACATCATGAGATATAAAATGCATTTATGGTTTATTTTTGAAAGATGGATCAAAAGTATGTACGCGTACATTCAATAAATTATAAAAAAATATTAAGAAATATTCATTAAACGCAGAGCGATACCAAACAATCATATTAATTTATAGAGTATCATTGAATATAATAACACAAAAAATTTACACGTTCCTAAAATTCATTGAATTCGTGGTTACCCTCGCAAACGATTTTATTTGTGATTACTCTTAACACTCACCGCTAGTCGGATGAAATCGTTTAAGTGGTGTTATTATAAGATCAGCTATTTAAAGGAAGTGACTACAAATAATGAGATTTTGTTGATTTGCAAATATTATTTTTGTATTTGAATATTTTATATGTAAAAGTCTAAACTGTGCAAATCACTAGACGTTTCAAGGGTGAAACATCCTCTGAAGACCTATTCAAACCCGCCACAGTTCTATATGATCAAGCTTTGGTGATTAAAGAGTACTATTTTGTGCCACAGATTTGTCTGAAACCGAAAAGAAAATATTTAAAAATGACTGTTATATTCAACGATACAAAAGTAAGTTAAAGTGTATGAAATATGTAAAGATGGAATCACCCTGTACAGTACAGAAATTAGCTTTATTTTAAAGTGACATGATTTGCAACCGATTTGCAATCAGCCAATCTTCTTCATCAAGTACTTCTCCTTAGAAGAGGTTGGCGACCATTTCACTGAGCATATACTCATGGTGTGCCAGTGTAGTGGATCGGGTCCTTCAACTCAGTTTTATATTTGAAGGAAAAGCCTGCGTATCCTGCCCGATAGCATTATTATATAACCCTTTCCTTACATGTTCTGGCGTTTAGATCTTATACTCCTTCTGCAGCAGGCCGCAGAAACAATAGCAGGAACCTCGACAATGTACTTCCAGAGCACATCCCTCCACAATCGTTTCAAGTCCACTACTCCATTACCGATCCTTTGCACACTTGGATATATATTTTTTAGTCTTTATTTTGGATATTTTGTATGGGTTGTCTAAGTAAACAACGCACAAGAGGACGCTACAAGCTGATTGCAAGTCGGTCGCAAGCTTGTGTGGCTTTGATCGCTGCGCATTGTGCTACGCGAGAGATCGCCGGCGCGGGGACCGCATTATGGCGTCGTAACTTTTGATGTTGTTTAATGTTTCATTTCAACGCACTTTATCGGACGTGATTAGGTTATTTAGATCGGCCGATATCGGAAATAAAACGGACTTATCGGCGTGAAGATTGCGTCGGAGTGGGCTGATGTTTTTTTTGTTTCACGGTTTAACTCTTTGGGGAACATTTTTTTTCGTACAACACGTGTATTATCAAACTTATTAAAAATAATCATTAACACACCATTAAGCTCTTTCTAACAAAATATTATACACAATCATAAATATTAATCTACGGAACATGTGACTACTATACTCAAACTAATCTACTATAATAATAGCCATTGTGTGTATGTTTGTATAGAATATCTTAAAAGATACAACGCTGATTTTTTGCACATAAGTTAAGTAAATTTTTCCGCAGCTATGTGCCGAATTTCAAGACGATAGGATAATATTTTCATTCATAAACTTTAAAATATGCTTTAGCGAATTTCAATATGTACGAATTATATGATTCACTTCTTCGCCGCGAGATGTCGTTCACCGCGAGAATTTAGACGCATCGTTCATCAAATTCGTCATTTTATATCATAATAATAAACATTTAAACCATACCATAATGTTTGCATTGAACGATATCCACACAACTCTTCCCGAAAAGGATTATAAAAAAAAATAAAGTAGAAAATAATTTAATTTATAGTTTTTGTCGAAATGGGTTGTTCTTTCTGATCAAGTCATAATATTTTTTAAATAATCAGATTCTCCCTGTAAATCAGGCTATTAAAAATGTGTCTGTCATGTAATGGGTTAAATCAGTGGGTAGGCTTGTAAATAGAAAGTTTATTTCTGTAGTGTTGAATATTTTTTTAAGTGTTACAAATATTCGCTAACTACATCTTAACAGATGTGAACTCAATGGTAGAGCATGGATATCAAAAACAATGGTTATTCATGAAAACAACCAGTGGCGTGCGGTACATTCACACAAAAAGCAGTGAATTCTTATTAAAGTTAAATAAAAAAATAATAAATAAGCAATTAAAAAATATGCCACATTGCAAATTTTAAAAATATTTACTTATTGTTTGTTATTTTATGGACTGCACGCCACTGATAACACATTGTTAGATCTTCCATTTTCGGTCAGTTAGTAAACCTGTATTCCTTTCTAATAACCACGAAAACATTCAATGAATCGACCAGAAATTTTAAATTTACATTAAAATATACTTTGTTTATAAATATAAAACATGTTTCATATTTTACGTTTTTAAGTAACCTTCCGATAATAATTGCATATTAATATTTAATTCTAGTACTTGCGTAATATTTAACACGAATCAAACCATATTTTGCACGTAATTAATTATATTTAGTGAGTATAAAATTATGTTATGTGACAAGAACTGGTAAAATTGATTCTTATCTATATAGTACATGTTATGTTAAAAGAATCAGTATGGGATTCACCTGCCATGGCGAAGGTCGAACCGGGAACCTTTCGATCAAGAATCCGGGATCTAACCACTGAACCAGCGAAATTGTTCACATATATATTTTTTACTAAACTGCATCTATTGTGCGTTGTTTTTTTACAAATTCTTCACATGCGACAAAACTCCTCTTTTATAAGCAAACACCCAAAATAAAGGGTAGCTATTGGCTATTGGTTGCAAGTTGTGTCGCTGCGTGTATAGGCAACTTAAAATTATACATGTAATATTTATTATTGAATTTAAATATTTTGGGGTGTTATTTTGAACGGTATGTTTGCCCCACTCTCCTCCCCCTCGCACCCCCCAGCCAGAGGGGCTGCCCTAATGACAGAGCCGCTTGTCGCTCAGTTAATTATCCAATCCGTTTCATTTACAAACACTGATTCTCTCCCATACATTACTTCAGCTACCCGCCCGGCCAACGGAGCGGCCCCCGGACTGCCAGGGATCAAACTCCGCCACTCAGATAATCCATTTTAATTTATTGTTACAATAAAACACGTTTTGTTGTTTCATAATTATGTTTGAAATTGAACATAGTCTAATCGCAATACCTTAAGCGTGCGAAGCATCCGCAAAAATGCAGTGAATTTCATTTAAAAAATTTAACAAATCATATCAAATGTCAAATATTCCTAAACTTAAGAAAATATTACTTTGCTGGTTTTATAGACTGCAATCTGAGAGAAATAGGTTATTACATAAATGAAAGAAAAACTTTCATCACCCAAACACAAATAAATATATACTAATACAATGCAAGTGGAATATTATATATTTAACTATACAACTTTGTGCATTACATTAATAGCAAATGTTTTTAAGTTTGTTATTTGTATAACATTTTGTTTTTAATTAAAATAAAGTAGTCGGAAAACTGTTTTTAAATTTAAATTTAGATATTCTAGAAAATGCTCGATTCACATATTTGTAAGCATGCATATTAATGTTTTTATCCATAATTGTGTGAATTTTTAGTAAAATTACATAACTGTCAGATTAAAAGTCATGAATTTTAAATGGTTCACGTCCAATCAAGTAATAATTATTTTTGCGCAAGCTCCAGAGCACGTCCCGTCTGCAAAATAAAATCTCGATCAATGTAAAGAGCTATATTATAAATGAATAATGTTAGAAACAAACTTTAAAATCAAAAATTGTTTTGCTACCAATTAATATGCAAATATTTTCACACTACGTTTAATCTCTATTTAGTTTGACTTTGACATATGTGATAAAGTTTAACTGATAGGTGTTTCAGAGTGCACAAAGAGACGCAATAACTTAATTAATTATTTAAATTATTTTACAATCCATAAGAACACGTACACAAAAAAGGGTTCTAATTTTTTTTTTTACTTCGTAGCCAGTTGTGATCCCGGCGGACCCACGTACAAAGAATGTACCGCCGTCCGTTCTCAGTCATTATAAACGTGTAAAAAGTAATAACAGGCCCGCGGCTCTCCGTCCGTCCCTGTCAGGGGAGTCCCGCCTCTATCGCCTCCTGCATAGAGACCTCTCTGGCGCGAACTTTCGCACTTTGGCATTGCCGCGATTTGCGAACTCCGAAAGTTGGCGTTTTTTTTTTCGGAGTAAAGAAAGCTGCGATGCGCCCTGCTAGGGTATCATTACCGAGGGAGCCCCGGCCATCACCAGCTAGGGTACGAGACTTGACCGAACCACTGTGTTAGAGTAGGAGGCCGCAAGGGAGAGGCAAGCTAGCAGCAATTTCGGCTTTTGAAAGTACAAGAGTCACAGAAAACGTACATTTGTGTGGATTTTGTCTCGAGGGTTTTCCTTTCCTTTCAACACGAAGATATTATTCTTACTTATCAAAAACATCCTGACATATATATAAATAAATATACAAACATATTTCACATACTATAGGCCTAATACATGTGACGTCACATATCATGTTGTTAGGCTTCATACGACTGGTGCCTTTACTGCAGTCAGCCTTATTTGGATAGCGAAAACGAGTTTCAATAGTATAATGTATGAATTGGTGAAACTACTCTATGGGATACTTTCATTCAAACCATCCTGTGGTTCAGTCGTAACCGAGTTACTTGGCTTACATACGATGGGTGGTTCACAGGTGAAGAAAATAATGCTCACTTATTTTATTTTAAAGTAGGATAAAACGCTTGGGTTTTTTATGAATTTTTAATGAAAATTCTTCAAAATGTATACACCCTTAATTGCTTTTGATTATGCAACTGTTTGACAACTGTTTACGTATCCGTCTATTCTGCGTTCATTTTCAAAGCTACTCCATCACTATTGTCTCTCATTGTTACACAGTGGTTATAGTTACATTTTTGATCACTATATCGATAGTAAATTAAAATAAAAAATTGCTTTCGTGCCTAAACAAAACCACCATTATTATATTTTTTGGTACTCAAATGTCGGTTTGACATAAATCGGTATCTTTTATAGTCTCAACATTTTATAGACATTTTTACATCAAATGGAAATGTCTCTTGGAGACTTTTATTGTTATACTCTCATGTATAATTTTAAGGATCACTCATGAAAGATCCCCAAGATGTAAGAAGCTTTTAAAATGTGTACGGAGAGAGCTATAAAACCTTTGCGTTACTGCTGGTCTTTTGAAATGGAATAGGATGAAATAAAATGGACAAACACGTAAAACAAAAAAAAAGAAACGACAGTGATTTTTGAAAGCTTTGAGGCCAAGCCTCGAGACCTGATCCTTGCCAAAGGAATATTTCTGCAGCCCAAACATGCTACTGTCACCATGTATTGTACTACAATGTGTCCTTGAATTTAGATTCATGTCCTGGTAATACGTGGTATATGTACATTTTATAATTTGGTTATACATTACATAACATTTATAAGAATTTAATATGTCTTAGTTGTTTTTTTATAAATTATTTCATAATTTTGAATGATGCCGCAGACATTCCTACGTAAATTTTATGTTTGAATATATGTTTTAATGGTGATAAAAAATACAATATTTATATGCATACTCACTTCAATGCATAATTTTAAAATAAGCATAAAGCTGTCTGTACATTTCACGATACAACCATCAGCCGAACGGTAACCAGTCAATAGCGCCCTCAACTATAAAAAAAAACATCTAAAATAAAAGGACGCTATTACCAAATCATCGTTTGGTAAGTCTCAATTTGTGTAGGCAGATTTAATAGGCCTACACATGCTGCGATATTACTAATAACCGATTTATAACTAGCCAAAAGCGTTTTATTATTTTTTTCTTATATTTTTGCCGATGAAAACAATGCAAAACGGAAAGCTATTGGCTAATGACCGTTCGGTTGTCAGTTGTGTCGCAGCGTGTGCAGACAGCTTTAGTGATCACGGTGATATGGCGCCTTGTTTCGAGACACTCTCCGGTTAAAAATTAGTCATTAATTTACGATGTCGGTTGAGATAAAAAAATATATGAAATTCATAGAGACGTTTTAGCGGAGAAATTACCAATTACGCGTAATGACCTCTTCACGTAATACGAACTGCCCGCAGCGGCGTAGCGTAATGGGCAACAATAATATTTATTAAACTCACTATATTTATAATTATATTCGTAACTATGCAATTACCAGAGTCTAAGTGCGGCCGAGTGGCAAAAACCGTCTATTTAGAGCATGTGTGCTCATTTCGATAGCATATTTTTATAATTTATTAATTTATCGTAGTGTTTAGTATGTGTGACGAGAAAATTTGTTTTGCAGCAGTTTTAAACGGGTTTAAATTAACAGCCAAATGTGATTTTGAATTATGTTAGAAAATTTGAAAACATAGCGTTATTGAATGTAGTCTATAAACTACCCTGCTCAAAAAGGAGTGGGGTTATTAATTAATTGCCTAGTAAGTTTCAAAAGTTGAAAAATCTTTTAATCCCCAAAAGCATAGCGTTTTTTTGTACTATTTTTTTATTCTCAACTCCCAAAATTGACAATAAATTCACTGTCTAAGCAAGCAACTATTTCACTCAATGTTTAAATATGCGATTAATATTTATAAAATATTCTGCGTTAAATGCATACAATGCACATCTAATTTTATTATGTATTACGTCTGTCTAAACTTCAAAATACTAACGTATATTTAACTTAATTATAAATTATTTTGTCGTTACATTTGTACAGAATAATTTGAATGGGCTTTCAATGTCAATTAAATAATAAATGTTCATAAAATAAACTATAATCCTTTAATTGTATTATATGACAAAATAGAGAACGGCTTATTAAAATGTTATATAAGAATTTTAAACACTTTTTGGCTACTGTTTTGAATAATTTATTTATTTTAATTAAAAATAATTATAGTTTTTTTATATACTGTTCGTGTTTGTTTCGCGTCAAAAATAAAACAAATAATAAAGAGTTTCGTTAATTATTATGAATGTTTATATCATAACATTAAACAAAAACTGATATCGCCCACTAATCTTTACACCTGTCTCTTTTTAATTACATTCATTAACTTCTTGCAGCAACAGCCTTCAACAATGCATATTATTATAAAAATACCTGTAATGCTTTTATTTTTAATAAAAACCTTTTATTTTAAAGTTTAATCGTTGTATACTTTATTTGCCCATTAAGTTGATTTTTCACACAAATAAATCACGCCTTGTATGCATGCGCTTATCCAGACTAATTTGAAAATAATATTTTATTTTTAATCGTTAGCTAAACATAAAAATTCACAAATTAAAAAGCGATGAGTGCAGTATGTATGACGTTAACCACAACCAGTCGTCGACTGGTACCATTGATCAGCTTTTTAGAAACCGGATGGTATTATGCTCATGGATTTATGAGCGAAATTTATGTAAATTTAAATTATCTTTAAAGTAACATAGGAACTATTTTTTTATACACCGCGTGATTTTAATTAAATAATATTTCAATTTTAAATAATTCATTCTGATTCAAATCTGACAATAAAACATTTTTTTTTGGTTATGTTTTTTTATAGTGGACCTGTAGAAATCAATTGCTGATAACGTGATATGAACAAGACGTAACCGACTTTATTGCATTTGATGGGTTTAAATCAATTTGCGATCTTACAACATAAGTTTGCTATTAGCTCTTGTAGATAAGTATTAAAACTCTTCATTTTATTAGCTCAATAAAACGGTTTAATTTTTTATTTTATTTATTAAATAAATAAAAGTTTCAATTTTAAATATGGTTGCTTCTTGTTTGCACGGGACTCGGTATTCCTGTCTACGTGTGGCTTGATTTGCGTGCTCGGCGGCTCATATGACTTGTAATTTTACCTGTGAAAACAACCGGATGTTCCCTTGGATCTTTCACCTGTTTATTTGCATAGGCTTCACACGCCAGCCGAGTTTATATGCAAGTATTTATTTGCTCGTCCTGTTCACTCCGCTGTGTAATTTGCTCAACCATTACCTCACTACTGTACCGACTATATGCACAAGAAATTTATAATATATTCGTCGTAAATTATGAAAAATTATTTATAGATAACATGTTTTGAATAAGTATGTATATTTATGCTTATACTAATATTTAAAAAAAAAATACAGCGATACTAGCAAAGTGGTATGTAAAATCGAACTGCGTTTTAACTACTAGTATTAATACTTGCCGAATTAATTGAAGTTAAAATCTAAAATTTGTTTTTTTTGATGCATACTTTCTGTAATATGTACAAAAAGATCAGCTACATTTGTAATTTTTATGTGAATAAATAAGAAATTTGAACTATTCTAAAAAACCTTGATTTTCTTTATATGTTGTATCCATACATACTTAAGGTACCAATTTTCAATATGAAATATCTAAAATGACTGGCAGCAAATTAAATTAAACCTACAAAATGTAATAACCACAGCATCTGGCGGTTAAATTAAAATAAATAATTTATTTAATATTATTTAATAGCAGTGTGTACAGATCGGCTACCTAAATATCTTAAAATACGGTACACATTAAAAACGAGATGGAATGAACAAGCCAAGGCAAGTACGTAATCGCTAATTGAGGGCTTGCGGTTAACGTGCATTCTCAGCTAATGTTCAACTTTAATTCGCGAGATTTATTGCTGAAAACTACTGAAATTATTTACTTATTTTCAAATAACATATTTAAATAAAACAATCACAGACAATAGAAAATAACAAAGCAATGTGTTCATGCAGTTCGAAATGTTGACAATTTGTTTTCCATTTCTTTGAATTAGACCGAATTTTTATTTAAAAATGTCGTCCTAGACAAGATGGGACATAAGAAAATATACAGATGTAGTTAACAAATATCAGGGCTTTCTTGTTATCTTTGTATCTGACTTCAGATTTGTATTTCTCTGTATAAACATGGCAGTCAAGATTTTTTAAATCGGCACCGACACGCAGAGAAAAGTTCCAGTTAATTTTTTTGCTCAGTATGAAGAAATATTGATATTAATAAATCAAGATTTGTATAGACCTGGTTAAAAAAAATCAACTTTTTAACATAACTGTAGTTGTACGATATTTTATCATTGTCATTTTCTAGGCAAAATATTTTTGATACAAAAAGATTTTAATACGATATTGTCAATTCTCGTAATAACGTGCAACTTTTTATTGGACGTTTTTTCAGAAATTCCAGGAAACTTCCACCGATAAAGAGGCATTGGTAGATATAATGTAATAATGCAGAAATTTTGATAGTGGCTAAAAGTATGACTAGTCTAGGATAAATATATATTTGCCGAGATGCTCACCAACCTTCTCTGTGGAGAGGCACGTGAAGGAGGCTGAAATTAGATGACTTGGTTTCTTGGGTGTTCAGTTGCTTGCTATTTTCTGCCCTCATGCCAAATCAACCTCCTGTCAAACTCTTAACTTGGTGGGTGCAAACACCGGATGGGATGCTCGGAGTTAGCGTTAGTTATTTATATATATTTTGATATATCCATGGCTGTGGCTCGGCACGAAGCTGGTGTTGGTGTTCAGCGGGCCGGCCTGATAATCATCGATTAATGCGTGATTTATTCCGGCGCGGACGTAACGCGCGGGGCATCGATTCGCGACGTCGGACTCGGCGCGCCACCTCGCCAGATAGCCAGCGCACTGTGCCGCGCACGACTCCCAGCAGGATGGAACCCAGAGGGCACCTTAAAGCACATCGCCTTTAGAAAAGTAAAGTTGCATCAGAGTGTCCCCACACGGCTGGTGAATAATCAGTGCCAACTGTGATACTAGGAAGTAACGAATTAAACGAACGCTTCTACCAAACTATTACCATAGAATGAATTTTATAGTAATTATTTTCTGAAATTATTAATGAAAGATTAGAAGACTTTAAGGTTTTGACAATGATAAAACTCTATTAAATATTATTTAGATCGTCAAATAATGGAAATATTTTCCGCTGCGTTAGATACGTTCCGGAAAAAATTGCGTTATGTGAAATTCGCGTATATCGGGGTTTACGATTAAACATACATAATCAATCACTTTAATTCTAAGAACATTTAATGCAGTATAACATGTTATTTTTACTGAAAAATACATGTATTGTCTTTTGGGTAGCGTTTCTTTTACGTTCTTGTAGAATACGTTCATAGCACCCAACGCTGTTTTTAATTGTTAAGAGAAGTCAATGACTACATTATGTTCATACACATTCTTAAATAAGAAATTCGCGTAATGCGAGGCATTCTAACGCGGAATTTGAAATTGTTATAGTGAAACCGCGCATAACGGGGTCGCGTAAAGCGGGGTATTAGTGTATGTGTTTTTACGGTTTTTCTCGTTGTTTCACGAGTGGATTGTCGGTGAAAAACGCGAACCTATTAAAAGTGTTAAATATCACTGTCGCTTATTTATCTCGGCCAGTGTTGCATTCGCCCAGCGCGGAAGCGAGCGCGGAGTGCGGGCCTGCGCCGATCGCGGGTCGCAGAGCGTAATCCGAGCGATCAACTTTTAATAATTCCACGTCGGCGCGAGGCAATAAAACACGGGGCGGGGGCGGGGGCGGGGGCGGGGGCGGGGGCGGGGGCGGGGGCGGGGGCGGGGGCAGGGGCGAGGGCGGAGGCTGGGGCGGGGGCGGGGGCGGGGGGCATGATCACAGGCGGCGCGGATTGCATCTTGGGCAAACACGCCCGGCCGCGCGCCCGCTCCGGGCCTCGCGAACCTGCAGCCCGCGGTCCACCGGCTCCTCCGAGGCGACCAACCGACAACTGACCGACAAGCACACCAACACCAATCACTTTCAATAAAACACCCATTCGCTTTCCTCTTTTGCGAATCAGCAAAAAATTGTCCGATAACACTGCACGCGATGCGATTTGCTGGACGGCTGAGTGTTGTGTTGCTACGTGGGTGGTGCGCTTATGTTTTAGAAATACCTTGTTTAATCTGATTTATACCATCATCGTAAAGGACAGATAATACTTTTTTTTTTAATAAAATACTTGAGTGATTTTTCCACATGTTCGTTTTTATTTGTGACCGGTTTCGCCAAGTTTTCACGTAGGCATTATCAAACAGAGTGTAGCAGAGCTCTGTTTGATAATGCCTACGTGAAGGGTTGGCGAAACCGGTCACAAATAAAAACGAATATATGGGAAATCACTCAAGTATTTTATTCAAAAATATTAAAATGGAATTCCACCAAGTACTCTCTGTCAAAAATATTGAATTTCTTGACAGATATTACGTCAAATTTGTTCGAACAAATAAGTATATTACGTCACCAAATCTACTTAAAGTGTCACTGTGTCGGTTTAATTATTTTCTTACAAAGTAGATAAAGCGTCGGTTTGTGATATATGGAAGTACATGACGTCACCAGGCCTAGTTAAACTCTCACCAGGGCTGCGGGGCTCGCGGGAGCGGCCGCGTCTGGTGGTAGAGCCGCTGCAGCGGCGAGGGGAGGGGCTCGTGGCATATTAGCAGACAAGCATTAGAAATTAGATGTTAATACCTGCTCCAGAGTATATATTTGTACCCAGGTACTAACCCTTCCATTCTGCAACGCGATATGCCTCCCAGAGCAGCTGAACTGCTTGGCCGCAGAATTGTGCAGATCTTCTATACAGCGCTAATAAATTTTGTTACTAAGCAATTTATTAGAGTTTCATAACAAAGATGCTTGTTCAAAAAATATAGTTTTTGTGATATTCGAAAATAATTTGAACCTTTTGATTGGAGAGTTCTTAATCGTTTACTCTTTTCAGCTATTCGTGGCTTTGTGACTTCAATATTGCAAATCAAATCAGTCTGTCGCGGAGAGATAATTGCTTCGATTAATGAAAACCAAGTGGAACCTCTTTTGCTAAACACAGGTTTGTTATTCTGTGCCGAACAAACAATCTAAATAAAAAAAACCGAAATATACACCTTTTCGTATCACCGTAGAGAAACGTCCTCCACGCAGAACCGAGGTCTCGCGAGAATTTCGATACTGTAATTACATACCGCCAGCCAAAAATAATGTGATCTAATTTATAATTTATTATCAAAGGTCGTTTATATAACTTGTATATATTTATCACCATAATATATAGATAAATAACATCGCTGGAGGTGATCAATGATTGATCGATTATCCTAGGCCTCAAAACATAAGCACACCGACACAGTATCACCTGATTACAAATGACTGGAATAAATAAAGATATTATTTATTTCATTGAAACACTTGGTTTTAAATTATGTATTAAAATATTGTTAATGTGTTTAGTGTGTATTATAATTGTCTAAGTGACAATCATATTTTAACAATCTCAATATGAACTAGGCTATATTATTATTATTTGTACTTGTAAAAATTTTATAATTTCGCTATGGGCTAAGTAATTTATCATTGTCTACTTAGATTTTTTCTATTTTATGTACGGTGAATATGAGATAGTTTTAGCCTTCATAATACGTTTTTTCTACAATCATTTAAACTTATAACATATAATTAGATTCTAGATATTTCTTGTAGGTTTTACTATTAATGGATCAAATAAATTACAAACCGATTATTTTATCGATAATGGTCGTGAACGATTGAATCGACCTCTTTATAAGAGCAATAGAATTATTTAGAATATAAGTCTAATAAATATGTTATACAGCTTTTTGCATAACATTCTATAAAGCTGTAATTTTAAATTCTCGAATGTGATGATTATGATGATGCATTTTATGCATGTTACAACATGTGATGCGAATTTGCAAACAATAAAAAATGGAAATAATCTATATAATAGAGTTCCTCAACTTCATAAATCGAAAAATAATGTATGAAAAAAAAAACACTAATTTAAAAATGCTATTTGAAAATTAATTCAGTAAGACAATAAAACATTAAAGATGTAATAATAATCATAAATATTTAAGCTTAGATGATAATTTTAGTCTTTTTTTAAATTTACTTAAATGTGATTTTTTTTTTTACATCAGGTTGAAGCCTGAAGTATTATGATTCGGAATATAATATGAAAGGTACTTCACATGTGTTCTCTGCGGGTTAACAAGGCGGCGGTACTGTAACCGGTAGTGGTCGTTCCGGTTACCGGCGCCGGTTCGCGGTTCGTTCTGGCACTTCAGAGTTCCTGGATTATAGGGCTGGCGTCATACTTGCCGGTTACCTGCAAGTCCATGTGTACCTGCTCAAGGAAAATCGTTAACATGCCTAGTTACATGCTAGTCTGATGATTTACAAATGGAGTTTCGTATACGTATAAATACGCATTTTTCACCTGCTAGAATAAACAAGAAAAATCGTCGTTTCATGAATGAACGGATTTTAGATTCTGTCTGGCGAACGATAAAAAAAATCAGAGAAAGTCACGATTGCTGGATTGAAGTCAGTTATTTCATTAAAAGAAGAGTATTATATATATATTATTTTTCTTTCACTCTATTGCCAATTATATTTTACACAAACAGCACAAGGCACCTGCTGTAAAACAACAATGATTATCATTTCATATCAAAACAAATATATAAATTAACCTTCACGCATATTTATGCATAATAATTTTCAAATTAGCAACGGACCTCATTTAAATTCATACTTAATTATGTACCTGAGCCTCGCCCGACCGCCGCAACTTCAATTTATTTTCGAATGGATTCCCAAAGACATATGGGGCAAAAATAAATACTGAGAACAACTCATTAAAATGTTAACCGAATATGTTCTCGGGGGAGCTCGGCCCACATCGCACCTCCCGAGAGAGACAATATCGGATGCTGAAGATGCAACCCTTCAGCGACCGTGATTATAAGAAAACAATTGTTCTATTTCCTATAAGTATAAGTAAAGGTTCAATTGTACAGTAAAAACCAACAAGTAGTTTAGAAGTCTAGTACAGTGTGTCTAAACAGAGCATCGGGTATTTGTTAGTTCAGTAAAACAAAAACTACTTGTAACCAAGTATTTTTTTATTGTTGATTATAAGAATACAAAATGGGAAATTAGTTCAAAAAGATGATGTTATCCAAATGGTGACCGTTACGCTGATGGCACTCTTCTAATCTGGAACGAAGATTGCTGATAACACGCTGACATAAACTATTATTGTGCTCCCACCTAAGTACAGTGTCATAGCGATAATAAATAAATATATCCATTGATATTATTTTGATTTATATAACTTCTTTCAGAATGTCGAAGATTGATTTGCCGATGTTTCCTTCATCTATATAATTTTTTTTTTCAAAGTAATACCAGTGTGAAATCCTCACAAAAATCGCTGTATAAGAACAAATTAAATTGAAAATGTATGTAATATTGGGTGGTAATTGATCAGGGTGTTGGGGACCCATGAAATTAGCGAGATCCTCAAAGGCCCCGGTCGTCCCGGGTTGCGACCACCAGGCCGGGCGGCGGCTGTAAAGGCCGGCGCGGCTAACGCAGTATTTCACGGTGCTAAATTAATGCGAGACATTAGGGAAGAGGGCCGAGGAGGCTCCGCACAAAAGACTAAATCTAATTTTGCATGTTTTTCAAAAAACGTGACTTTATTGTAAATCGAAAGGAACGCTTCTAACAGGTATTCTTGTATATGTGAAACGATTGCTTGCTACGAACAGTGCCTTTGGTGTCATGTTATTTTTCATAGTAAATATTGAAAAGCTTCGAGTAATGTACTCGTAGATAAAATTATCTCAATTGTCAGATAATTCTTTGTTTATAAAAAAATAATAAAAAATATTTTCATTAATTTTATCATTATTTACAAGTAGCATACAGGGAATATATAAAAAAATATTATGACTTTAATAATATACTCAAATTTTTTGAGTACATATACGTAATACTATAAACTAACATAGCTAAATTAAACTACCTATTTTTTTAAATGTTATCATCGTTATTATCTCATAATAACTATAAATAGATTATTAAATGCAAAATTACTCCTTTCTGCCATTTTAAATAGATTCGTGGGAGATTAAAATGAGATTTAAGCATTGAAATAACAAAAAAAATCTAAGGTTTGGGGCCGCAAATACAGAATAAATTGAGGAATTCCAAACCTGTCGGTGTTGCCAGGTTCGGATGATAAATAAACCTGAGATGCGGGAACATAATGGACGTGAATCGAAGATCTAAGAACATCAATCCACCACAAAGGAAAGTAATGACCGCATTCTTCTGTAAGCGATTTCACACTTTGGCGATATTTGGGGATAGAGTGTGTTTTTGTCGGCGGCCAAATGATGCTAAAATCAATTTAAAGCTTCACAAAGATTTGATATATTTCGATTAGCTTGCTCGTAGTTTAGTGGCTAGCGCGCATCCTTGCTCATGATCATGGGGTTCGAGTCCGTGCAAACTAATAAGTTTTTTTTATAAATCTGAATATGTGAAAATTATTTTTTCTTATATAGAGACGATAAATTTTATAAAATTTCCCCTTTTTTAAACGTTTTAAGGATTATAACTATTATTGCGTTCAAAGCAAATAACTTTTTTTAGGAAAACATCTCAATAAATCAATTTCTATTTCCAAAATTCTAAAGAAGCTATTTGTTATACATGGTTATTTTTTGTTAAAATAAGCATTTCTTTATTAAATTGACATCAGTAATACTGTAAAAATGTAAAAACTAGTTATCTTTATTAAGATAAAACAACTTTGATCATTAAAAGTAATCAAATTAATTAATATGTTTGCTTATTCAATAGTGCAAGATATGATTATCAACTACTGCACGTGTGTCACTTTGCACACACACATATATAAATTACTTTACTAATACAGCGATAATGTTTAGTAAAAATCGATAGTGTGTTTTTGTCTTTAGATTGTTAAACTGTTTGAAATTTAAAACAATAGGCTCTGCGGGTCGGCTGGGCAGGTAGGAGAGGTAATTTCGCAGCTCTCTCCCGCCGCCCTCCGAGAAGGATGTAAACTGGTTTTAAGTGAAATAAGGCAAACGCTCATCAAAGGGCGTGCAAGCTTGTAAATAAACTAAGTAACCACAAAGCTCAAAAAAATACTAGTTACGGAGAAAATATGTATTTGATCACAATCACAATCACATTTAATTTCTTATACCACGATATATGAAAATATTGTAATACCACGTTAAATTAATTCATCGTACCCTGTCAGTAAGATCTTTCTGCATTGACTTTGACATGCAGTGAAGGAGAATGCCGTACACGGTTCAATTTAATTCCTCAATCCAGTTTGTCGATAATTTCTCAAGCATTAACCATTTCTTGTTTGCGAGATTGTTAAAGCGTGTTTATTTAACGACTTAAAGATCGTAATAGCACAGGTTTATATTTTTCAATTCCAATATAAAAATTGAACTCTGAGAAATATTTTTTTTTTACGCCAATTTCGCATTATTTTTGGTCAAAATCAAATAAACAAATAATAATAAAACTTTTCTTTAAAATTAATTATGAAGTATATATGATCGATCAGTGAGCACTTTCTATACAAAGTATTAACATGTATCTCGTAATATTAATAGTAGAATTTACTCAAAATTCTCAATTAAAAAAAAGTAATATGAACCGTTTCTCCAGACCATCACCCGTCGTCCCTGATAAGATCGAAGCCTCCTTTCATCCTTGTATGATCCACCGGGCCAGGGTGCGAGGTAGGACCCGAGGGGGGTGGGGGATAATTGGCCGTCTCTGCCAGACAGAGTGGGTCCACCGCCGGAGCCTCCCTACACACCTGAAGTTAGAGTCTTTACAACTCCTCATGAAACTCACGTGGGATATAGACACAATTAACGTACAACGCTTAGAAACATGGCTTGTATTATGAAATTACACACACATCCAATGATACCTGAGTCATAGGGGCAAACACTTATGATTTCATAATTTCATACTATTGTTAATAAATTAAAATGATATACTTTCGAAGGTTTACAATTAATCAAAAGCAAACCAATACAAATCGAATGAATTAATTTTAACTTCTCAATACATAAGATTCATAATGGGTGTTACGCTGAGTTTTTTTGTTAAAATTTCCAACATTTTGATTCCCGCATTGAGTCACTTCATGACCGTACTAAACGCAAGTGTATATTTATGATCTCATAGCGACGTGAATGATTTTTATTATTTTAATGGGCCGACGTGTTCACAGAGCAGGCATGACTCCCTAAACGCTAACCACACCTTTTATTTAAAATATGTTAATACAACCCGAAGGTAAGTAAAACCTTAGAAAACCGCACCCCTTGAAAGAAAGCCGCGACCGAAATTTCAGAAAAAATAACGAAAACCTCCCCGACCGCAAAATAGAATAATCAAATTGAATTGAAAAACTTATCAAGTTTCCGATCAGAATTCAAATACATATTAACATAAAAGCTAATCAGAAAAATAGATGCGATCAACTAAACTGCTTGAAGTTAATTTTACATCTTTCTTAATTATAGAGACATTTATTTTGTACTATTTAATTGTATAATAAATAAAAACTAAATTGTGTAAAAAAACTACTTCAACGATTTTGTGAGAGGTCGCTTTTTAGCTTAATTATCAGTACTGTACCGTATTGACATCAACTCAATAAAAAAAATGACAAGCTAATAAAGACAATATATATTTTTTTTAAATTATGATATACATAAGTTTTGGTTGTGTTTTACATAGCTGTTGTTATAGAAGTACGATTAAATAATTTTGATATGATATCACAAATCCTGAATAAATGTGACTGAAAATAACGATTTCGATGGGCTTAGTACTTAGTAGATACCAATTTGCCCTGTTTTATGAAAATATTTCAAAAATTCCAAGCATTTTTATTTCCGACAAATAAAAACTTTCACGGTCGGGTGCTCAAACGGCGGGAACAAAACGAGCAAGCAGAACAAACACCATCTCTCATATCGGAGGAGGAAGACGCGGGCAGCCAGGAATGCTGCAGTCCGCGGAGTCGGCGATGAGGGGGGAGGGGGGAGGCCAGGTGGAGGGGGGTGGGGGAGGGGTTGAGGGGTGCGGGGTGCGGGGTGCGGGGTGCGGGGTGCGGGGTCGGGGGGCGCAGGCCGCCTCGGTGTCTGGCGGCGCGGCCCTGTGCCGGCCGCTTTGTTCGGCCGCCTCGCCCCGGGGGCTCTGCCCAGCTGGGGCGTCCACACTTTCGTGCAAATTGCAATGAGTTTATTAAAAAAATATATTTCTTTCATAATAAAGTCGTATGCTACACACTAGTCAATGCAAAATCATTCCACCAGGGAAATATTAGAAAGAAAATTATTGTGAATCAAAAACCACCCTGTAGTCTTTCGTTAGTAGTTTGCTCACTCTTATTTGCGAGGAGCAATCAATGCATAGTGAAATATGTGAAAAGCCCTCTTTGTCAAATGACGAATAGCTTGAAAATACTCACCCCCTCAGGTCTTCAGATCGCAGCCACATTTTAAAGTTTAAATTAATTTTATTATTATGATATGCAGACATCTGTCAAACTTGGTTTACAGAAACCCCAGTTTAATGACGATACGGTATTTTTTTAAAATTATGAATGACGTCTTAAGTGGTGATAACGCAGTTTTCCAGCTATTTGGCTATCCTTTCGTATTTATTTAAATGTGAATTATTGTAATATTATACTAATTCATATACTTTTTTCCTTACCCATCTTTTACATCTGACTTTCTGTGAAACTTTTAAAAATGGGTATAACGAAATTTAAATTGCAATGGAAGTTCTAATAAAAAAATTATCAAAATAATTATTTTACATACTATCTTTAAATTGAAGAAATTATTATTTCAAGCGTGGTCACCTGAATTCCAGGTCCCAAGCGAGACTCGGAGGTGTTACCCACGTGTGTATCTCCGCGGGAATCCTGGGCTAATGAGGATCCCACTGATGATGGAGCCAGGACGTCTGCCCTGCGCAGGCTGCACCGGGGACTGGAGATGGAATCAGTCCATCCACACCAGTTCCCGTGAAATATGTACCGCATCATAACCAGGTAGGTTCCCCTCTGGACCAGATACAAGTGGATCATACGCAGGTGTTAGTTTTGTTTGGATTGTGTTTGTTTTTTTTTATCTTGAGTATGTTGGTATTATTTGTTATTTATTGTTTTTTGATTTGGGATTTGAAATTGTATTGTGGACGCACTAGGAGTGTCTGATGCGTTCTAGCACTTAAACAAACATGGATTTATATATCATAGGTGAGACCTGCCGGGTGCTTACAATGATATCGTTATTTATAACCTGGGAAATGTTTGTTTATATTTCAGTGCGTAAGTACACGACTGTGTTTCGGAGCAGGTTTGTGATATATAACTCAAATTAATTAAGCAGATGGTAGATTTTACATGCCATATAATTTATATTAAAAATATTAATATCAATTGATTTACATAGGGTCGAATAGCTATATTATGATTAAAACACGATTACAGAATGCGTTTCGATTTCCACTGAAAGATCTTTATTTTAAATTTATATTATAAAGTCTATCTCACGCTTTCGTTTCTATTTATATATTCCTTTTTAAAAATAATATTGTGTATTATACTTTTTTGTGTATTATATCTTGTGATGAAGAATCTACATCTACCAGGCCTATGTTACACAACACCTACAAGAAATTAACTATTTAATGCAGAACTTAATTCATTAAAATATTTTTAATCTAAAATAAAATCATTTTAATATGAATATAAATAATACTTTGCACTCAACAATAACCATGGACAACGATCCCACAACCTTGTACGATATATGTATAGTTCAATTTATATGTAGTGTATCGATGCATTTTTTCATATCAAGATTATTTCTTCACGTATGCCAATAAGAGTAGTAATTATATTCACGTGTCTTCGCGTATTGACGAAAGTGCATGAGGCTGTGCTCGTTAGCTGCATTGCTTGCACACGAGAGGCGAGCTTGTTAGGCGTGAGTCGTCACGCGTCATACCTGCGCGCCCAGCACCTCAGCTGACGTCAGGCGAGACAATCGGACCGGCCAGGTAACGAACTCCTCACCTGTGGAGTGATGGGCCTCCCGACGGCCGGCCATCGCGAGGCTGTGTTTTCAAAAATAATTACCTGGGCTTTTGTTTATTAAAAGAAAAAGAGCGCTGCGGTGTGTTTGGATAATCTCTCCAAAATGAAACGATAATGGGTAGGTGTGGGCCGTTCCATGGGTATTAAAATACACACGAAAAATACTAGCTGCGTGGAAATTGCAGAGAAGACGTTCTTAAATACTACATAATTCAAGTATATTTATGAATATGAAATAAAAAAATACATTCAAATTTATATTTAAGAAACGTTTTTATTGGTTTCTTGTTGTAGGGGTTGGATCAATAGCATTCTAAGTATAAATTGAAAAATAAATTAGGGTATCGTAGTGTAATTGGTCTTTTTTCGCACGATTCGAGTCAGGTCTATAGATTATAAAACAAAATATTTTTTCAAAATCAATAAACCCCTCGCTAAGAAAAAGTAACATAGATTTAATACATAAATAGTAATAACGATACAGTCATTTTACGTGAAATTCTTCCTATATGGAAACATATGTCAGTTAGAATACACATAATACTTATGAATATTTCAATACTATAGACTTAGGTATATAATAACTCTTCACACCCCACATGAATATGAAATTTTATTGATGGCAATGTTTCATAAGTAAATAATACATCAGTTACACATTATTTATCATATTTTGCATAAATTCAAAATTAGGTATCGGATCTCACCTCAGTGTGATATTTTTTTACAATGGCAGGATTCTTAGTATAATTCAGCGCTGGCACTTTTAGTGAGTAAAAAAACACAGCAGTGACATATGATTCATCACATCTAGCGTGAATTCCAAATAAGTTTCAATGCGGCACTTATCGCTATTAGCAAAATAAAAAAAAAAAAAAGATAATTGTAAATATTAAATAGACGTCACGCCGAGCGTACGTAATACGAAAGTGGTACAACAATAACAAGACGCAGTTGCGGGTATCGAGGTACGAGGGTCCGGAGACGAGCGCGAGGCGTCAGCATCAGAACTCATCTCGTCATTACAGGCTAAACATGTTTGTTGGTTGCTCGGAGTGTCGGTTGATTGCGGACGGGTCGGCTATCTTTTATTTTGGAAACACATTGCCCTGCGCTCCCCTGAAATTACCCAGTTTGCCGCCTCTTAAACAAATGGTGCCGAGCGGCCAGGCCCGCAGCCCCGCCGGAATATTACCAATCCATCTCAATATTCTGCCAAATAATATCGTAAAACAGTTTGTTTTTATTTATCTACTGTAAAACTACTGAGCTTTTTAGAGTATTAGGATTTAAAAAAATACCATTCTTTAATAAATATTTTATCAAACAATATCGAATAACTGAATATTAGTACTGTACACACTATAACGCTAGTGTTGCTTTTTTTTATTATTAACTATTGACATATTCTCAGTCTACATATTTCATTCCTATGAAAACATAATCAATTAATCTAAATAATTTACTAAACAATATCATATACCTAAATGTTTTATAACTACATATTGTAATTTGATAAAAAATATTTCCGATGCATTTCTCGCTATAAAATGTGGGGTAGGGATATTTTATAAATTGATTAATATTAAAAAAAATATATATATTCTTCTTCTTCTGTTGCCTCTCCTCATAGGAGATGGGTGAACATATCCCTATCCTGGGCCAGTCTCACTAATCCGGCTGCACTTCCGATCTTCAGCCACAGCCGCAAATTCCGCATTCACGTGAACTTCCTTATTCGAATGCCTATTTTTCCTTCGATTTTTCCCTGGACAATGCTGTAGCTGCAGGCTGCCATACTTATTGTTACGAAAAAATAAAAATATATATTGATAAGATTAATTTCACCGTGAGTCCTGTGCATCGAGCAGGTCCTGGGCCGGGCCTGCGCGGCCCCGCCCCGGGCCTGCGCCCTCCACACACCACCTTGGTAATATTCATTTTTTAAACCCGTTTTTGGTATTTTCATTGGTAGCCGCGCTTGTGACTGTCGATCGATTATCGTCCACCGGTTAGTATCGACGGAGCACCATCGATTCACCTAGGATTCACCCTACATTGCACTTACTGTACACCCTTACACTATTCTGTACACCCCCCTTACTTATGTTCCCAAAGTCAAGGTACAAGAAATAGGATTAAATTCTGAACGCTTAGTTTATTTTAAACACGAACACAGACACACATATATTTTTATATATATATACACATATGTATTATATAAATATATATATTTAAGAAACCGCTTTGCGTTGCAGTGCTCGGTATAATTACTTATAACCTAAAAAGGCCTGGATTCAATTTCGGAGCAATTTTTTCAACCTCTAAAAAATTCATAGAAAACCATCTCAGTAAAAATCTCTCTGGTACGGGTTTAAGTGGATTCCCTGCGTTCGTCAAGGTTAATGTTAAAAGTATATCAATTTAGTCTGATTCAACTTCTTAGACTAATTATTAGAGCTTATATTTCCTTTTGTGGAGTAACTCCTACATCATTTTGTTTGAGATATCTTATTCGTACCGATCGCTAATTTAAATAACTGTTAAATAAATATTGTTCAGAACTAAGTCGTATTTATGATGTATCGTATAATCAACGTGTTAATAATTATAACTCGTATTTTAATTACTCTCGACACTTTAGATTTATGTGACCTGATACATCAAATGTAAGCGCGCTCAAATTTCTGACTTATCACGCCTTGTAAATCGAAAACACCGTGTACGAATATAAACTAGCAATAATTAGTCATATGAAACGTATATTGAGACTGTGCTCCTTCGCAACTCTTTCTTTTAACTAATAATATTGTATATTTACGCTGTATGTTGCTATCTTTTTAATGTTATCTAAGTTTGATCTAAAAAAAAAGATTTGTGTAATCATAATGTTCAAATACCAGCACAAAAGAAATCGGGCTTATCTGACCTAATCGTTTCAAATTGATCTTCATGGAATCTCAAATTTCATGTAATATCTATATATACAACCATTAAACTCCACACTTACGTCCATTGTTCTAAAAATTCTATATGTACACACAAGTCTATATAACCAGAGCCTCCTGAATCATTAGGCCGGAGGAACTACTACATAAAAACCTTTGATAAAAGCTGTCGGAAAGCAAAGGCAGATATTCGCATTTAGAAATTTGTTTGTAGGTAGCTATATTTTATTCAAAATGGTTGATGCTTGCTCTGGAGCATGCACAGTATTATTTAAATTAATTTTGATGCAAAGTTGTTGTTAAATAATCTATACTCGTGAATATATAAATTATATTTTTACATAAGACACAAATGTGTATTCATCACATCTCGTTTGCTTCTTTTGCATTAAATACCCAAATAGATTTATTTTATTTTATTTATGTTTTTCCACATAGTACGCATACAAAAAGGCAAGAAATTATTTGATAAATAACATGACATCATGACAAAATCTGAACAAAAACAAAATGTATTTTTTTTTTTATAATTATTATCTTAAATTGTGAAGAATTTAGATAATCACTCTGTGAAAGTTCAAACTTACTGTATATTAATCGATTTATAGTATTATATCATAATTCGACTACATGAATCACAAAATAAATTCCTAGATAAATATTACAGAAATAAACACACCGCATAGCAAAAAAAAACATCCAAGATAATTCAAAACCGCAAATTAGATTCTTCTCCGAAACACAAACCAGCATAATTTATACATGTTTATAAATCTCTATTAGGTGTCGCTGTACATCAAAGGCCGTGTCTAGTAATTTGGTATCGAGCGTCATCGAGCTGGTATACCCGCAATTTGGGACGATTTATCAGGCGTGGTACTGACACCTAAATCTGACCACTAAGCACCCCGGCTGGACCCTCTGGTGTGTGTTTATTTTACCTTAGACATCCAGTTGTATTAAAAAACAAACATGCGAGATAGTTCGGACAATGCACGGTGTGAAGCAGCCAGTGATTAAGGGTTTTGAATATCAAACGGTAAGACTGGGCATGCAGTACCCGGCAGATGAAGTGCATCACTTTACATGGCGTGAATAAAATCGATGCAACCGTGTTGTTAGACTCATTTGGTGCGTCAGTGAAATGCAGTGGATTTAAAAATGTAGGGTGCACCACGCAATAAACAAGCATTGATATCTTTATCATAATTTATGCACCATGATAATGTAAATGAAATTAATAATTTAATAAACAATTTATCGTTTAAGTCTATTAAATTCACTCGAGGTACTATATTACTAAGTCATTTCAGGATATTTGTGTGGTTACAATAAAGGTAAATATTTTTTGTTATCTTGAACCAGATGTATAATAATATAAAAAATGCACAATACTTGAATTCATTATAAGATATCTTTGCTTTGGTAATAGGGAGTATTCCTTATAATTTTAATTTGGCAGGGTAGAGTACAGCGGGCCTGCTCCGCTTTTCTCTCGTACGGGCCACTTATGATCTGTGCAGGTAAATCCACGCTGATCACACGTGTCTATTGAGTAACAAAGCAAACAGATATGCCCGATGCCTATGTTTGTATACCTGGAGCCTTCGTCCAGCGCTGTGGTCGAATTGAACCCTTAATGGCGCATTAATAATTGAAGAGCGCGATGCGGTAACGGTCAATTTGTCGAAATATCTATTATAAAACACCCTACACACCTTACAACTCAACCAAAAACTAAGCGATAACTTATTCAAAGTTGTTTAATTACAGTTTTGCGATAGTAAACAACGCAAAAGAAGACGCAATTGGCTAATCATTTATCGGTTATCAATCTGGGTTGATGGAGGATGGCGTTTGATCAAAGTTGAAAACCCCACTTTGTAAGGTTGCAGTCGAGGAGATAGCGTATCTGATGATGGCGTATCACTCCAAGATCCATTATGCCGGCACCCGGGAGCAAGTAGAATCGGTAACCAGGCGGTATTCAGCCTTCAGCCTAACCTCGTAAGATTAAAGGCCTCTACATATGTAGCACCAACTTGCAGCTAGACAATAGCGTCCTACAAAACTATAAAAAAAACAGACGCTATTGGCCAGCAGACACGATTTGTTAGTACGTGTGTAGAGGCCTTTAAAGTTTTGAGCAGCACGATACCCAAGTACGTAGTAAATCACCAACTTGCAGCTAGCCAATAGCGGCCTACAATAAGAGGACGCTATTAGCCAGATGCAAGCTGGTGGCACGATTTGTTGCTACGTGTTTAGAGGCCTTTAAAGTTTTGAGCAGCACGATACCCAAGTACGTAGTAAATCACCAACTTGCAGCTAGCCAATAGCGGCCTACAATAAGAGGACGCTATTAGCCAGATGCAAGCTGGTGGCACGATTTGTTGCTACGTGTTTAGAGGCCTTTAAAGTTTTGAGCAGCACGATACCCAAGTACGTAGTAAATCTCCAAGCTACGACTGCCAAAACCTACGAACACTTGCGGGCCGGGCTTGCAGAGAGCGTAAGCCGTCGGCGCGCTCCGTCCCGGGACTGCGCCGGCCCGATGTGTGCATTTGCCCTCCCATAAAACGGTGCCCCAGCCCCGAGGCCTGTTAGAATTACCCGAGGTGTGGGCTTACTCCGAGTCTCACCCATTTTTTGTTCCACATTATAATTGATACAATATTTACAGAGAGAACGCTTAACAGCGGAATAACATTAGAAACTGGTCCCATTTATTTCATATGTTTTTTGCTGTGCAAGGCTGGCTGCCTACACGCATTGCGACACATCCAATAGCCGATAGGATAAGAATCCTCTTTGGTAAAAAATAAGAGGACGGTATTGGTTAAATGCCAATCGGCTATAAATTGTGTAGCAACGTGTTTAGACTGCTTTAGCGGCAAGTATTGATATCAGAGTATTATCTATCGCTTGATCCACACCCAGATATACAAGTGCTCAGTCTAGACTGGGCATGTCTAGTTATTTGATATATATTTTATTTGGTCTACGTGTAGCTTACGTTTAGTAAATATTTAAAATATTTAATAACTTAGTTCGTAATTAAGCTTAAGCAATAAAGCCATAAATGATACCAAATGGAATCTGAATGATAAATACTTACACCTCTCCATTGGTTTTTTATCAAATTATATACACAGACTGTAAGAAGTGTTAGTATGAAAGAAAGCATTTGATTTTTTTTTTAAATCTAAATGTTTAATAGTTATCTTGTTCGTTTACGCAGGCTGTATGTATAACTGGGTATGAGGCGAGGGGGTAGGCGTGGGGGTGCGGGGCTCCCGAGGTGTTGTCGAGGCGGTAACCGTTTTGATGGCTGAACGTGTAATTTATAAATGATTTTGGTTTTTAATGCACCTTTGTATTGCCCCACTCGTCAGCCGGCCGGAGAGCGGACTGGGGATAACTCCAATAATAATTTTATTTAAATTTTATTTTACGTGTCTTTTAAATGGTACGCGAGCGATGAAGTTGCCGAATCTCAGAACCGTACGATTTCTAATCAATTATTAATATTTCGGCTTAACGGTTCGTTGCGAAAATTTGGAGAATGATTCTAAAATAAATGTTTGAACTTTTGTCTGAACAATGAAAATAAATAAAAAATAATAAATTAAAAAAAAAAAATATCTAAGTGTACTGTAAAGAATACTGAATTTGTATATCCCATTTTATTTACACGCTAGGAATAAATGCCGCTCTTTTATGTTTTGACTATTTTTTTTTAAAGTCAAATAATTTTAAATCTAAGTATAATTTAATACAAACAGAAATAACGTGTTGTTTTTGGTTGTTTTTAAGTGTCCTGTAGCGGCGTATATAATAACATGCTAACTTTGCCGTATTTTTCCGGGATGTGGTGCTACCCGTTACTTATACCCCCGTTCCCTAATTAATAACAGCGTTGCCATGTAAAAAGGCAGATAAGTAAGTAAATATACGGGGAAGCGTGAAGGGAATAGCCCGCAGTAATGACGGAGATGGCCACCCTAATCAACAAACCTCTTTTATTAGGACAGATGCGAGACATCTGTGACTGAGAAGACCAGAGACAGGGAAATATCGCCTCAGCTACCAAATTAAAGAACCTTAAATTGAACTTTAAAAAAGTATCAACTTTCTTTTAAAAGTTAATTTGTATTTAATTCAAAAATTCACGATATCTTGCATAGTAAAAGTATCGTTATTAAAAACTGCTAAAATTATAATTGCTCAGTTCACATCCAAATAAAAGAGGCGGAATGAATACATCCTTATTAATAATCTTAAACAACTCTCCAACAGTGCTCAACTCTAACGAGCTGGTGCCTTCTTTGGTTTTCTAAAAGTGTATAAGTAACGTTTTAATGCCTGTAAGTTTACACCTACGTGCGATGCACACCTGAGCTGGTAATTAACCATATAAGCATCCTCTCACCTGAGCCGGCTCGCTTGGCTTGTCGTATTTAATACGGATTATGCGCTAGGTAGACTCTTGTTATAGGGATGCAGTGTATTATTGATAAACGAGATTTCTAAACGGATTATCAATCATCTGAAATAATCTGCGATGTATTTACATAGTAGAAATTCCCTTTTATGTATATATTTATATGTATGGTTATTTTATAGTTATAGCAGTATAAATTAGAAATTTACTAGAAACTATGATTTCGACAGGTGAATCCAAAGTTGGTGTAATTTATCTCACGGCTGTTTCGGTTGGATCAAAGATATTTGTACTGATATTAGACTTGTCAATACAAAATTGTTCAAATATATTAATTATATAAACATTCATCACATTTAAATTGACGCATTGGCTTACTGGTTTAGATGTTAATTCACTGTCTTATAATGCATTAGTACTTGGTTCAATCTACGTTTTAATGCATACCGGCATCAATTTAATCTAAGTCAAATTTTTAAATTAAATCGATCAGATCCGATTGTATAGTGTAAAAATCCTGGAATCGGTACACCGTCGCTATCTACTTGTTAGCATCTCCCAGAGCTGTCGATGTAATCCAGGTGTTATTATTCCAATAACCCGGTCAGGTGTGCCGGGGACGCCCGTGCCCCGCGGCCGCGCCCTGACTGACGGCCGGCGTGATGGTCCATGGAAGATGAGCAGAGCTGCGATCGATCTCTGGACTAGACTGGGAGTCATGCAACTCTCCAACTGTGTAGTCCTGTGCGCGAGTATATGTGTTACATAATCGATTATGCAATGCTTGCATCACTAGATTTTTTTTATTTATCCTGAGTTTCTTAATCTTTTATTTATATTTATCGAGTTGTTTTCAAGTAATTCAAATGTTTTTTGTATTTTTGGTTACCTGTATGTTATAAGTACGACATTATTCTTAAATAGGTCATATACATATTCAATGTTCATTTCATTACTTCGTTCTCTATAAATATTCAATAATTCAATATTAAAACGAATGATTTAATTGGCACTTAAATTCAAATGACTGATTTTTTAAAACATACAAGAAACGCATATGTTTATAGTCACATGTCGATGAAACAAACACAGATACATCCAATTTACGTTATAGCTCAAAGAG
This sequence comes from Atopsyche davidsoni, assembly GCA_022113835.1. NCBI lineage: Eukaryota > Metazoa > Arthropoda > Insecta > Trichoptera > Hydrobiosidae > Atopsyche > Atopsyche davidsoni. The sequence goes on along the minus strand of JAILWY010000009.1, from coordinate 15,519,792 downwards.
CGATTTTCGAGTTATGGCTCGGTGTTTAATTCTTATGTTACGAGGTTTCTCTGTTCGCACTCTACACCTGGCTCGTATCGACATCGATAAATCAGTCCGGCCTAATCACAGTGCACCGCGCAGTGCTCACGGTTATGGTAACACTTGATTGTCTAAGTCCTGATGCTGGGAGAGGATGGAAAGATGGATTGCGCATTAGATAGGATCGTAGAACATACAACCTCACTAATCTACCTGGCCTAATAAGGTTACAACTATTTTTCTATTTATTGGTGTATTCCAATTATCAATATTAACTATTAAAAATATCCGCTTGTTGTACTCATGAGCAACAGGTAATCGATAGAAAAATGTACAAACACAATAAACCTATTATAGCTAAAAAATTGATCATTGTTAAGCTATGGTTACCGTTTTACATGATTTAATAAACCTAAATATATCAATAAGTATTAAAACACTTCACGTTGCATTTGATTTGTGGTATTTATTCTATTGGTTGAAATATACATGTGTATTATAATTTTGTTATTTGAAGTTGAATTCACATTATTAAATTATTTATTTTACTTGACACTATATATATTTTTTGTTTTTAAAAATATACATACTAGTGTAGAGTTGAAACAAAGTTTTGCCCTTTTACGTGATTATGAAAACGCTGTCTTAATTTATTTAAAAATACCTCTCAGATAACTGATATTTACCTTCTCTTCAATTTATTCCACTCCCTACGGAGGGTTTGAATATTTGCTGCATTTAACATAATAATATGGGAATTTTTAGAAGATTTTATTGCCCAAAGCGGACCAGACGAGAGATCGTGCATACCTACTTATGTTACACACAAAAATTACAGAAAACCAATATTGAATATTCTCTATAAACACTATTATAAAAAACTGATTATTTATCTAAAAAATATTTTAAAAAACTCACCACAAATTCTTGGTGTAAAGGTCAAAAAATGCTCTAAATTTCAATATAAATACGTATCTTATTATTTTTATTTTATTGAATTAAATCACGCGCTGGGGTCATGGGTTATATTTTTCAACGCGTGGTTGCGTTTTGAAAATTATTAATTTTTTATTTGTATTTTTTGCTTCGTCAATCTTGGAACACCCCTGGAGGTGGCTATCAAAAGGAGGTGTGATAAAATGTTTGAACATTAACAATGCTTTAAGTTTCGCCTTGCAATCAGCATGATGTAAGGCGAGTTTAGTGCACAAGTTTGTTGATGTGGCGATTGATTGGTGTGTGTGGAATTTATATATACCAATAAATTGTCATAATTTTATGCAATACAATGTATAACTTGGCATGAAATGTATTTATGTATAAACACAAATATCAAGTGATGCTTATGTAGATTTAATATACCAGGTATACTAGATTGATATTTTGTAGCTTATTTTTGAAAAATATTTTATTTGGTGACATCAATAATGTATGCAATATTTTAATAATCGATGACATATTTTTATGAATTTAATCTAAAAATATTACTATAGTATTATAAGTTTTAGAAAGCCTCTTTCATCTTCGTGTTATTTGTACATGTAGGTTTTCGGCGTACGTTTATTTTTTTTAGAAATGCTACGTTTTTGGATATGATGTTGCGTTTTTTTATGAAATTAACGACATTTCAGTCCCGGTAATGGAATCGTTTTCAGGAAATATCCAACGATGAAAATATCACCCCAATACCGAGATATAAATGGTGAGAATTTTAAGAAAAAAATACACACAAACGCATATTTCACTCTTGTCATTTTTTTTATATAAATGTAAAAGTACTTTTTTTGTAAAAGAACATTTATAATTTTTGTAAGTACGTTTTACATTTAACTTTTTTATGTAAATATAAATAATTACAATTTCAATTGATATCGAGAATTTATATTTTATTTAGGAATTTAATATAAAATTAGTCATTCAAAAGTAAGCAAAATCATTTTCATGTTCTTTAATTTCTCCGCGAAAAAGGCACATAAAAACAAAAAACCTGCTTTTGCAATGGTCTTTCTAATGGTCTTCCCTGCCCGAGCTTCACCGTTAGTACTTCATGCAAATTTAACTGTAAACAAATGGTGGGTGTTTTCATTGTGCAAGTTATTCCAATAACGAGAATAGCTCCAATAAAGTTTCTCAAATGCCGCCGAGCACATTTCAAAACGAATTGCGCAAAAAAAAAAAACAACACAACACAACACATCGAAACAATTTATCTAAACGCTCTATTAAATTGATGCTCTGGTCTCTGGGCCGCTTTGATGTCTTGTTACAAGTTGATTGCCTAGAAATATTTTTCGTGCTTAGTATGCGCTTGACACAGCTATCGAGAAACGTAAACATATGCTTGAAATAATTCCTGTCACTCTGACTCTGATATTGATGTGCGTCAAATTGGATGAAAGTAAAAATTTTAATATCAAATGAAATCATGTTTTTTTTTTTAAGATTTACCGAGTGTACTTGCCCAGACCATATGTCAAGTTTTCATACAAATGCTTATAAATTTAGCTCTATAGTTATAAAGATGAATATGTTAAATAATAATATATAAAAATCAACTTTTTATTTGTTTGAAACTGTTTTATATAATACGCCAAAATTATAAAAAATTAAAGCAATAAATAACAGTATGTTAAATGCAGAATGTATTTTCGTTATTTCTCTGGTTACTTTTATGCTACTTTGATATTAGCATTTTGCTGCGACTGAATCAATATTTTTCTGATGGTTAAGCTTTAAAAAAAACCTAGACACAACCGTATTTGCATTTTGCTTACCATTCTATATCGTCCACTTACGAGCTTTCTCTCAAATTACAGTCTTCTTCGGGTTATCTAAACTTATGTGTATCTTTCTTGTGAAGTAAATATATATTTATTAAATACGCCACGCTTACATTACAATCAATCAAAATACGTTTCATAACATGTTTATATAGCCTCATTCTCTAGATGGTTTGCTTCTATCTTCTGTCGATTTGCATAGTAACTATAACGACATGTCTGTCAGGTGTGAGCCGACGTATAGAAGAGGCTTTTTTTATACGTGTAATTTGTAATGTGAATAATACACTGTAAATATTTCTTCAACGTTACTGAAATATGATAGCATTTAAGATTCTCTACCCATCATCTGTATTTTATATAACACAATATTATTTACAAGTTGTTTTAAATAGCGATACGAGTTGAGTTAGTATTTATGTGAGTAACGGTACTGCATGTATGGCTTAATAGCAAAAATCAATATAAATTGTTTTTCAATGTTTATTATTAGTGCGTGTATTTTCTAAATAAAAGAATACTTTTTACTTAGAAATAAACAGTGAGCAAAAAATAAATAACAGAACCACGAAGTTTTTTCATAATTACAATAATTCAAAAAAAATATTTTGAAGACTTAAATTTGCGGAAATCTAAAATTGTTTGACAAAAAAATATCTTTGATATAATCTCGTTAGTGTTAAGTCTCTGGAATATGTATTGATCATACGAATTTTTTTCTATCCAGATTAAGATGTACATAAAACAATAGTTCCAAAAACCAATTACTATGCATTCTTGCGAAGTTTATAGTAAATTCTTAGTATTCAAGTTAAAAGCCTCAATAATACCTCTTTGAATCTTTTCTTCTACGTGCTAAGCTGCCTTTTTCCTTGCGAGCTCCTATTTTAGTCTCTTCGCCGAGACTATTTGAATAAATATATCTTTCATTCGCCGAGAAAACATAAAATACTAACGAAAGAAAAAGATTATTAAAATAATGAAGTGATCCTTAAGTATTTTTTTAATGATCGATCCACGCCAAAGCCGATTTACAGCGTACTCAGCTCAGATAATAGATTTACCACTTGCAGTCGATGCTACGATACTTATTTAACTTGTTAATCGATTTGTGGGAAGAAATAATTCTTATACAGAAGTTAAGTACTTATTTAAAATTCCAGAGAAAATCACGTTGATTGCAGACAAAAGACTTCCTTTAATTAAAATAAACCTTGAGTGGTTTATTTAGTACCATTTTTTTCGTTTTGTTTCGAAATAAACATTTTCAATAAATATAAATTATTCGGTAAGTAATTTTACAGCAAAGAAAATTAACAATTGACTGGCTAAAAAGTCGAATTGCTTTAAAAATATAAGTATTTTATGATTCCGTAAAAAAATACAACAAATATGAGAAATCAACCGGTGTGTGAGATTATGAACATAATGTTCGCAGTCTTGTGGTGATTTGGTGTTTTCATATTTGTTGCTGAAATGAGGATGACGTTTTGGCTGTGTCATATGCTGTCAGTTAAAAAATCTAATCTCCAATCGAGGTTTCGTCACCAGCATGGAGATCGTCACTCCTCGGCCGCCGAGCCGCAGCCGGGCGTGACGGCAGAGTTAATATTTGGACGTGGGCCGGGGAGCGTGACGGCCGCGGCGGACACGACCCCGTCGCGAGCACAAAGGGCCGGGAATTCCGTCCAGCCTAGTCAATGACATCTTCAGACGCTGTGGCAATGCGACTGTACCCACTACACGGTATATCTATATCACATATATCGATAATACATCTTAACCTTATCGAAAATTCATTCATCTTCTACGGGTGCTTCTCCTCAGAGGAGGCTGGCGACCATCCCAATGAGCACACATATATTCTGGACCAGTGCTCATGGGTCTCCAGATCCTTCTACATTACAGTTTTATATTCAAAGTCTGCGTATTGCTGCTGCCCAATAGCATTATTATATAATACTTTGCTTACAAAGCTTTAGCGTATAGATCTATGGTAATACTCCTTCTGCAGCAAGCAACAGAAACAATCAATCATTCTAAGTACACTACTCCATTACCCATCCTTTACATACGCTTAGGGTGCAGAATGGCAGCCATGCATAAGCAACAGAATGGTATGAAAGAAGAGGAAAAATCTTAAGAATATATACAACTTCTTGATAATTCAATGATATGCCAGAAAAAAAAAGTTCATTGAATAACAACGACTGCCAAAACCTACGAACATCCCTGTTATTTTTTTATTTATTTGATTGAACTGCAGATACACTTTTCAACTTATTACTTGGATCTCGGAATGGTGCGCCAAAACTTAAATGTATTTCAGGGCACACAAACAAAGCCTTTTGACCTTTGATTGATATTTCGAATGTTTTGGTAGGATTCTTGGGCATCGAGCTGCTAGAATTTTTCATAAAATTCTTGAAAGTAGTCAGAGGACCAAATCATTTAATGACTCCAGAAACATAAATAGGCATTAGTAACTAAAATACACATACGCACGCGATAAACTAAATATAATGTTTTACACTTTACTTGTGTTGTATTTAACTCTTACAAATCTAGGTACAATATTGATAAAAGTTTTCATCTTTCAATGATTGCCTGCATCACATATTTGGCAACCACAATCCTCAGCAAACATTTATAACTAACAAAGGGCTCACTGTAGACACTCTCGGTCCTTCGGGGGCCCCCTCCCGGGAGGGCCCCGCGGGTCCGGGGGCACAAAAAGTGCGCGTGGCGAAGCCGTGACAATGGACGCAATTGGAGGTCGCGCTGGAGCGTGGCGGCCGCCCTGACCGCGCCAGCACCACTCCCACAAAGCCTTCCCAACACATGCCTCACCAATACCATTGATATATCTTTGCGGAACCTCCAAAAATTTTCAATTCCCCATGCAAAAAAAAACTACACATCATAACGCGTTATACAACGATTTTTGGTCCCTGCACTGGGACCATCTGAAAATCTGTTGATAACTGATTCTTTCCACTCGCGGAGACGTGCGCTTTCTCCATTATTCTGGCATATATATAGTTTTATATATATTTCGAAGTCAACACGCAATATTGATGAAATGAATGGGAGCGATCGCCCGCTCCCCGAGGCCGTGTAGAACGGCGGGCCTCCTTAGCGACTCGCGGCCCTGATGCGGCGAATAATTGTATTAAAGCCTTTTTTCAGACCTCCTCTCCGGGTAGAATCGGAGGAGATGGGAGTTAGGAACCTCACGACTCGTTTTTTTGTCCCGAGTCTATCCGTGAAAAAGCGTGTATACCGAGAAATGGAATTGAATTAAACTTCTTTAAATATTTTCTATCTAGTTTTTTTTTTTTTTTGGTCGCTCGTTGCTGGCAATGCTGGACTTTACGCCGGGCTCTCTCTCGGGTACTTGTTCTGTTCTGGTACGTTTTGATTTTAGTTCAGTTTCGATGAGAATTGCAGGGTAATTGAAGATATTGTGGAATATATTTCCATTAGGAATTATTAATAAAAATTTAATAAGTTTTTTGGGCGCACAGATTTTTTGCATGAAAATTGTTTTTTTTAATCTTTTTAAAAATTGTCAATTAGCTTCAGATGTACATAAAAAAAAACGGTGAAGTATTTTTCAGTAAAAAGAAATTTAAAACAAAGTTACTCAAAACATTTATAAATGAATTGAAAAAACGATTTTTTTTAAAATGTTTATAAATGAGTTATTTAAAGAACGTTGATAAAGTTAACTTTATAGGTAATTTAGAACAGATTGTGTATTTATTTTTATTATAGCAGTTTATTTATTTTTATAATTATATAAATACTTTTTCATGGTTATGTAACTTACATTATTATACCAACGCATTTGGGATTAACAAAATTTTCAACAGGTTTGCATTTTACATATTTTTACAGGTGTAATTATTGGTAAATACTTCGTCATATTGCAGGATCATAAACCCCGATAATTAGGGTTCGTGGGTTCAAATCACACCATATTGCGTAAAAATAAAAATGCACTATATCGTTATTGGTATGTGCATTTTTTTATAGTTTTATATTTACATTGTGTGTTAAAATCACACTGGAGTTTTTCGTGAATCTGAAAATCCAAGTTTCGTAAATTAATTCCATCATGATTAATTAATCATAGCAAAAATATGTGCATTGATTTTAATATTTATAACAATCACCTCATTTCTACACAGCATAAAATATACATTAAAAATATATCATAGATCTATTCTGACGTCATAAGTACATTGTAAATTTTACGATTTGACAATATCATTCATATTCCCACAATCACATATCAAATACGATGAATTAAAATTCAATTCAATTCCAATTCATCATTCACTTTTATAGTGTGTTAGTACTTCATGAGGAAGGTAATGAAGATTAATGACCACCAGTGACGGAGGCTCTCCAGCGGCTGCGGCCAGGGTGTCTCCTGCGCGGGGACGTGGCCCGCTGGCTCTGCAGAGCCGGATCCTGGCAGCAGTAAATCACCAGGAAAAATATACATATTTTTACTAATTATGCTAGAAATGATATTTCAACAAATAAAAATGGTATACTTGCATCCGTAGCATTTAATTGGAAGTGTTTGAATGAGGCTGAGATTCACTTTGATGCGCAGGTTTACGATAAGTAATATAAGAATATTGATATATTTTGATAATATGCTTATAACACCGAGGCTTAGTAAAATATTATAGACCACTAAATGTGAATATAAATAAATACATTAATCTAATTATATGGTGTCGAGATATTCATGGCAGATTGTGAGTGTTATAAACATAGATCGTACAGCCAAGTTTTGTAATAAAGTGTGTAATAAAGTATACTTTTGATCTTTCCCCAATACTGTCCGTCTGGTTTATTTTTTTTTGATTTTTTGATTTTCTTTTTTCCCAATTCGCCTCTGGGAGAGCAGCACAATGGCAGGGCCGGAGAACGGCAGCCGAAACGGGAGTGCGACTTCTTTGTTGGAGTATTTTGATGTGCCTGATTGAATATACCTACAGAGATAAATAAAATAGATACTGGTTGGACTCTACCGGCCGTGCGAAACCAAATGGCATAAAAAACGCTTTCAGTTTATTCGTGAAAATACCAAAACAGCGGTAGGTTAGAAAAAGAAAACCAAGTTGAATATTTTTTACTAAATTATATCAAGACTGTCATTAAAAATCAATTTAAAGGTAGCTGTATAAGAATAGAAGTTTGATTGGTTATTTTATATCTAAATATTACTTGTGATTTATCTGTTTTATAAATTTAAGCATCCATTTAGATATTGTTCAAATAAAACAGTACAATTATTTAATTATGTTTTCTCACACTTTAAATACAAAACAACAATTTCATGAGACTTATTATGCTTATGAAATACGTGAATTCAAATCGTATTATATATTCATGTAGTCAAATTATTATTTCTTGTGGATCAGTGCTCAGCGATCAGTGATCAGCAGCATGCTTGTTTGCCAACCGTGGGGTTTTAGGCTAAAATCTGGGTGAAGCAATAGTTTAAGGTTTTTAAAATTATATTTTCTCTCCGTATGTACTAAATGTGGAAAACCCTATAAAACACACTTCTAGGTGAAATTTTTCAAATATATTATTGTATATACTGAAATGTGTCAAGCTTAAGTTTTCTCATTAATCATTTTCTTGCAACAGTGTAGTGCGGTTACAAACTCCTCGTTTTTAGAGTATCTTAGGTAGGGTGTCTCCTTGTCGTGGAATTACGATATAAAAAATAAAAAACCCTACCTCGAAAACGGATAGCTCCAATAAAAAAAACTAATGTGATAAACAATAAAAAAAAAACCCACAATGGCTCGTAATAAAACATTAAAGACACGTCATTACGACGTCACTAATCTAACGCGCCCGCTACAGTCGATCAATCTGCGTTTTCTCGCCGACCCGCCCGCTGACGATGTATCGCTTTCGTGCGAAGTCACCGGCTGTCCCCGGCGTCCCTCGGGAATGCGGCGGTGATGGATGAGACGGACGGGGGGCCCCGCGATGACTGGACGCTCCCCGGCCCGGCAGGTGAAAACCGCCCCGTCTCATCGAGCCCGTCACGCCCCGTACAGAATCTATTTGCGCATTTTTTTTCAATGCCGCAATTTCGTTCGCTCTTGATTGGATTATAATCTTTACACGTGTTGTGTGTAATAAAATATAATTTGATTGAATATGTAGTAGCGCTGTAGGTTGGTGACCATTTCCTCAAACATCATGGGGCAGTATCACCAATCCGGCTGCACTTCCGATCTCCAGCCAGTAGCGCAATTTCCTTCTTCCAATGCACCTTTTTCCTTCGATGTTTCCTTGGGTAATCAGCTGGAGGATGCTATATTTATACAAAATATGAGACTTTTTTTCTTTTTTACCAACATCAAGAGTTCCCTTTCTTTGCACAATCTGTGCAAGACTCTTTCATTTGTGACGCGGTCAACCCATGGTATCTTAAGGATTATCTTATACAGCCACATTTCAAAAGCCTCAATTCTTAGCATAGTAGCTGTCTTGGGTGTCCAAATATAACCACAGTTGATTATCAACTCCACGGTCTCAGTTTTTTTATTATTAATTTTAATTTTAATATTGTTCAAACTTTAAATTTTGTCTCCAGGTACAAATGAAAGCAAAACGGTACTCCAGAATTATGATATTATACCAAATCGTTTTATATTAATGAAACATGTAGAAAACAGGTGTACAGGTAGAAAGAAAGAACACAATATATAAAATTAAAAAAAATAATTAAAAACCAATAGCGTCTTCTTTTGCGTTGTTTACATAGGCTAAATCACTAAAATACCCAAAATATAGGGACGATATTGACTCATTGCATATCGGTTGCAAGTCGTGTCGCTGCGTGTGTATCCGGCTTAACGTGGTCCAAAAGCTCACAGACATAAAGACTCTAGCCAGTAAAGTTTTATTGACTTAGGAGAGTGAGGCGTAAATCTATCAGACAAGCAGATTGGGGTTTGGTGGAACCTGGAGGCTGACAATGGCTGGACTCACAGGATACCGGGCAACTGGGGTATTTAATACCGCTGCCCGGAGTGTTTGTTGTAAACGGGTCCAGAATTAAGATTCCTCGATCAGGTAGTCGGAATTGGCTGTTGTAAATCGGTAGCAGTTAAACAAGGAAAACCTAACGCGGATAGCTCAAGACAAATAACTGAAGCATCGAAGACAGGCCCGAATCGGGGCAAAGTTTTTCTGGTGGGTTAATAATGTTTACCCACTTGATTAATAATATTGACGAAATTTGTTTTATTAGTTTAATTATTATTGCCATTAAAGCCTTGTCTTAACCAGTCTGAAGGAGCTTTTGAAGGGTGAAAGCAAACAAATTACAATTCAGTTATTCTGAAAAACTTAGTCTTTATAAGTGATTAATTGTATAATAAATTATTATATCACATTCTATTTGGTTGTATATATATATTTTTTCAATTATTTGTATTTGTAATGTAATGCATCAAATTGTTTATATGTAACAAATGCTCAGTCATGTGTATTGGTATTCATAAAATAATCATACTATTATAATTGTGAATTATATTAATATGATATGCTTAAAACACTTAAAATTTAAATCACATTTTCTAAATATAATGAAATATGTATATTTTTGTTAGAATTATTATTTTTTTATACTCGATTAATAAAAAGTAGCTTGGTGCAGTCCCCGCCTGGGGTGGGGAGGCAGACACGCCGCCGCCTTGTAAACCTGATGGGGCTCACAGCGGGCCCGCACCGAGCACCCGAGCACCCGAGCACCCGAGCACCCGAGCACCCGAGCACCCGAGCACCCGAGCACCCGAGCACCCGAGCACCCGAGCACCCGCCGGGCACCCGGAGGGACGGGGGCTCAAGGTCGAGCCTCTCCGAGAACCTCTTTCTCACAGCATACATGACTCCCTCAGTGCTTGTTTTTGAATTATTAACAATCTAACAAACAGTCAAATTTAGGGTGTTCGTATGTTTCATACAAAATATATCGTATGCTGAATTGATTTCGATGCTTATGATTGGTTGTTCCGGCACGTTTTTACTTGAACATAAATAAGCAGTGAACAGAAGTCGCGTTTGGTCCATCTCGTACATTAAGCCGACATCCCTATTAAAACGGGGGCACCTGTCAAAGATTCATTAAAATTTTAATTACCTCCTTTGGCCGACGGACGCTCTCGGTGCGGAGGCGGCGAGTCCCGAGGACCGAGCACGCCGACAACTTCTGAAGGCTTCGCCGAAAATCGGGACGGCAAAAAATATATCGCTTTATGGCAGCGGAGAGTCGAAGTTGTAAATCGGCCATCGGCTGCCGAAGGTGTGCATGGCCTGCCGTTAATGTTTTACGAGTATTGCCAGTAATTAGTCTAGCGAGTCGTTACACGGGCTGCCGGTTTTCTTGGCAGTTGATTGGGAGGGTGGACGGTGGATTCTTCACGTGCAAATCAGCAATTTTTATCTTTGCTCTACGAGCTGGAGATATTAAATTTTCAATGGCCTGAAAAGAAGGTCGAAAGGTTAAAAAGTTTGCACAACCCAAATGACAACCGGACTAACTAAGTATTTGTAGATAGCAATGGCCTGTCGGCTCTCTTTGGAGTTGGATGAAATGCATACTTTACAAGCAAATACGTTTTTTTTTGCTCTACGAACTGGTGACATAATGTACCGAGGTGTGAGTATATTTTGAAATTATAAAATACAGTAGAAGCTGTATTCGTCTTAATACGTCTTTGGCGTTTGCTCTATTATGCACAGAAATATCATAGATCAATTATTGTTTATTAGACAAAACTATAAACAGCAGCCTAACCAAGAAAACGCTGTTGGCTCGTCAACGTGCGGTTGTCGATTGTGTCGCATTGTGCATAGTACGCTGTTATATTCACAAGTATTGAACACTAGACGATTATGATGTTATATTGCCGCTAGAGTCGAAGTACAAGAAATTTAAGGAGCGCGCTTTAATGACTACATTTTATGTGACTTTTATGGGTCCGATGGGAGATATCTACGCAACCAACTGTCTGTTCGTGTAACCGCTGCATGTGTAGGCTGCTTAGTGGAAATTGAATTGGACTCTCCTAAAAGACGGACGGAGCTGACGGGAGAGAGGGAGAGGAGCGGCGCGGGAGGGAGAGGGCGGCGATGACGCGCCACGCAGTCTGCCAAGCCCGGCCAGGGCTGCCAGGCGAGACCCTTTAATTAGCCTCTAAGTAAATAAACTTCAGGTGAATCAGAGAAAAATAACAATAACATTACTACATATGATGTTCGAATTTTATTTTATTTGTAAAAAAAATATTAATTCACATTAATAATATGCACGTTCAAGAAATTTAAAGTGACATGTAAAATTGAAACATATATGATTGAGTTCGTGTGTAATCAGTATTTTTTTACAAATTTGTGTGTCCATTGCATTTATTTGAGAACTGAAAAGGGATGACGTCACTTTTGACTCACGTTTTTTTGTAGGCAATACTTGGCAAAATCGGTCGTTAAAGAAAACTCTGGTAATATCAGCTTTTATTTTTTTTTATAAAAAAAATAAGTCAGATATGTTGCGGCAAAGACAAGGGAAATGTTCGACCATAAATAACAGAGGAATTTAAATATTGCAGTCCCTTTTGGACGTTTAATTAGTAAGTTTGGTGTTTTTGGAATTCCTCGTCGTGTGAGATCGTTAGTCTATGGTTCGGGGGGATTCCAGGTAAAAGCAATGTTCGTTATTAATAATTATAAAGGACCCGTTCGAGATAATTTATGATTAATGTAGGTTAGTTTTGGGAAGGATGTTAAAACAGCAAATTATAATAAATCTTAATTTTGGGTGCGAAGATACAATGTCTCTAATTTTTTATTTATTTGTATTGATATTGCTTTAATTTTTTTCGATTTTATATCCACATTCTAAGGGATGGCAGAATTTGTCTTATTGCATTTGTGGCGTGTGATAGAGCAACCGTTATTGAAAACCGCGTAATAAATTAAACAGATCAAAGTAGGATAGTCAAAGAAAACAGACGCCATCGTGCATTATATGTATGGTACTCCAACATATGGTCGACTAAACACTCATTGACAAAACTGACAACCAAATTATTATCCAATAGTAATCCCTTTATGTTGAGTGTTTTTTTTTGTGGTTTAGCCTATCGCTTGTCGGTTTTAGTGATACAAATATCAACCGGTTTGCAATTAACCAATTTCATCTCGTTATTTTGGGTGTCATTTTATGTTCTGGGCATATATATATATTGAAAATTAACATGTGGAAAATTCACTCAAGTATTTACTAAAAATATCAAAATTGAATTCCACCATGTACTCTCTCTCAAAAATATTGATTAGTTAGAAATATACCGATAATATTTTTCATCAAACTACAGTGTGTACAGTAAAAAAACATTAGTTGTTGAGTAAATTATTTAAATTAAATGATTATGTTTTCTAGCTACCCAGCTCTATTTATTTTAGACTGAGTAATAAATTAATAATCATTATTGGCGTACAATAATAACATTAACTAGTGCGATATTGTATGGAAAAAAATATTTGTTTACGTTTTCACAGGAAAAAGGACACGACTCTTCAGCATTATGTGTTGAATAAGAAATGTATATAATCATAATTATCAAAAAGCATTCTAAAAAAGCCCGCTCTCCCCATTCTGGTTCTCGTGCATGGCTGCCATTCTGTTCCCTGAGCGATTGTAAAGGATCGGTAATGGACTTGAAATGATTGTGGAGGGATGTGTTCTGGAAGAATCTTGTTGAAATGGAAAGAGGGGGGAAGGTCCTGCTATTGTTGTTGTAGTTTACTGCAGAAGAAGTATCAAATCTAAAACGCCAGAATTGGGCACTATTATAGGGCATCAGCAATACGCAGATTCGAATAAAAAAAATGCGATGACCCACTACACAATTTTCCCTTTAGAAAACCATGAACACTTTTTCAGCATAAATTTGTGCTTAGGCCAAGACAAGGATGACATAAATAGTAAATTTGCTTAGGCCAATAAAGGTGCTCACTTGATTGATGTGGTATTTAAAAACTAGTTCAAATAAATTGTAAAGGGCCAAATTAAATAAAAATACGTCATATATAGAAATCGGTTGCTTTTTTTTTTTAAAGTTATTTAATATTCACACCCCTAAATAAAATATGGCGCTCCCTGTATATATATATATATGCAGGATATTGTTTTTATTGTTGTTATATATTATTATTTGCATTGTGTCTGTGGGTGCCGGTGCTCTCACCGTGCTCGTCTCGTTAGGCCGGCCTTCACGCGTTTAATTAACTATCAAGTCACTGAAGGCTCCCGTGCTCTTGTGTTTCGCTCTCGGAGTGTGATTCGGCGTAATGGGGCGCGCCACCCACTCCATCAATCAGCCGCTCTCGGCCGGCTTCAGGCGTGAGCCTCTAATGAAACCTTTTCTAATTTCTCGTTTTTTTTTTTTTTTTTTTTCCAGCTCTTTCCAGCACACAGAGCTGACCTATTTACACGTGATTTTGTTGGTTTAGAAATAATGTGCGTGTTTTGTCTTAATATTTTAATACTGGGAATATAATGCTTTTGTTGTGATTATCTAATAAACAAGATGGATTTCATTTTTATTACAAGGTTTTAATAACGTTTGGCTTAATTACAGCAAGTGATCCTTTTTTTTTGATAGTATGTACTTATATATAATCTATTATTAGAAAAGGAAATATTTTACATTATTTTAAGAGTTGTATACAAGTTGTAAATATTATGTGTTAGTTATATATTGAAAGAATTTCAAGAAAAAATAGCCTTGAAAAATTCTAATGAAATAAACCAAAACAGACAGATATCAAAGCAATAAAATAGTTCTCGTGTTGTTTTGAAGCGATTCCAGATGTCCATTAATCAGAGTAAGTGCATGCGGACACTGTGATGATAGTTCAAAATATAATTTACATTCCTTGTGCATTGCTGCTTGGATACGCTTTGTTTTTGGATCTTTCCATTGTAACGCATAATCGTTGGAATTCAAGACGATACTTAGCGAGGTTCACAAAAAATATCTAAAACAACAAGTTTCAATGCCCGCCTTAATCGGGTCCCAACATTAAACACCCGTTACGAATCCACCCCGCGGTGGAGCCTTCCTCGGCTCCCCGACGCACCCGACTACAGCCTGTGGAGTGAGTCCTGCGTGAATACTAAAAACGATAAGTTGAATAGAACCTTTTCACTTCTAGAGTGTAGATTTGTAGCATAAAGTTCAATCGACACGTATTTTTCTATCATACTGATTTGTTCTTTGCATACCTAGAAATTTCTATGGGCACTGCATTTTTGATGATATCATAGAATAGTTGGCTCAAATAGAAAAACTGCACTTTACAGCCGTTAGCATAACTTATTCACGTACCAATAAATTGCAATCTAAAGCATCAAATAGACCCCAGTAACAATCAATCTGTCATAAAATCTTTAAAAACCTCGTCTATAAAATCACTGTATTTAGATGACAGTTTTAAATGTTAGTCATTTATATTGTATTTATAATTGTTACCTACAGACGTCGCCATATAACTGACATCTAAACGGTAACTGGCCACTCGATGGCGATTTGGTTAATTGCAGATCGGTTGTCAGCTGTGCTGCTACGTGCATAGGCTGCTTAATTGCTTGGGTTGCGTTTAAGTTATTTAGATCGTACTCACTCTCCCCGAAAGAAGGCAGTCATGTTCCCGGAGGTGGGGGACGATCACGTGGCCGGAGTAGCACCCGCAGCCTCGGAGGAGAGTCGCCCCAGAGTCTACCGCGGCCGTCCGGGAAAAAACCGGCGATCATCTCCGAGAGTAAAACAAAGCGTCACGTCAGAGTCGTGGGGCAGCGGTGCCCAACGGCTCAGGCTATTGTCTTCTATAACAATATATTATTCAAAGAAAAACACTGGACTCTTCTTATTTTGATTCTACGGTTGCTTGATATTTCGGTCTACATGCTAGGACCATCTTCAGGGATTTGGTTACATGTCACACATTCACCAGCTCTTCATTGTTTTCCGCAAGGACGAATTCATGATAAAAGTCACAGCACAGCAAGAAAAATTTAGAGTTCTATTGGTGACCCCATTCCAGGGGTGGCGATGTTAAATAAAACGATTTACTAGGACCTCATCACCTTATCAAAAAAAAAACACTCGCAATCCGAGTATTGATTGTGTTGAGATTTTTTAAAAAATATACTATGGAATAATGTGTGGCTTGACGTGCCTGGAGTTTGGGAGCCGCTGGACGAAACCAATCTTGGGAGGAATGCTCGGAATCTGGCAGGAAACCCTCGAGCCGGTGCACCTGTGAGCTGCGAGCTCGGCGCCCGTCAGCGCGGGCTGCTCCCACGCCACGCGGGGAATCACCTCACAGCCAGCGAGGTGCACCAAGTGACGTCACAAGCTGAGCACTCTGACGAATCACAACAAACAATTTTTGTGCCATTGCTATATCACATAAACAACTGCACAAAAATTAACCCTACTGGGGATTTTATCGAAAAGAATGACTTTTGGCGATTTGTTGTTGCTTACTTATTGGTGTCGGTTGTCAGTAATTTCACGATGTGTGAAGGAAAGCTTTACCGATATCGCGTTCATGCTATCAACATATTCTTCAACTAATCCATGAAAGGATTTTTTTACACATATTTTTCCTTACACAATCTCAATCATGAATCCACGTACGCTACCCTCTAAGCCACATGTTGTAAGCCCCACAACCTGCGCCAGGATCAGGGGACAGCCACACACCGTTTTGTTAGCATAGCCCTAGCACTTTAAATTAACAAAAATAAAATAAAGTATTTTAAAATATCATATATCTTTGCGCTATCAATACACACTTCAGGCGTGTAGATTCGAAGTACAATGAAGCACATTAGTCCAGTTGTTAGCAAAGCTCGCTACTGAAACGGAATCTAAGGTTTGAATCGAAATGCAGCAAAGGTTTTTTTAAAGTGTAAAAATTAAAATGTCTCTGGATGTTAAGTTAAAATAATTGAACTCACCCGCTGTCGCATCAATATCTGATTACTTGATTTATGTACTATCTACTTTTTGCGGCGCTATTCCCTAAATTAGTAGGGGATGTAAAAAAAATACACTCAATTTGGATTTTCTGTGCCGCCAAAAATTAGGGCTTGGATTTTTTTATTATCTAATATTTCTATACGTGCTTAAGTATTAGTTGTAACATATTAGTTTAAAAATATAAAAAAACATATTTTTTTATTTGTTTTTTTGTACTTATAAAAAAGTTTTTCACGCATTTAAGATAACTTGTGAAATTATATATTTTGGCAAGCCAAGCTTTTTGGCAAGTATTGCTTTTAACTGGAAATTATATTTAAAAATTGTTAATCTTTAAATAGTATGTGTTGTGTCAATTAAAAATGATAATGTACTCATTTTTTTAATAACTCATTTTAATAAATGATTTATATTAAAAACAAGGACTCGTAGTTTCTCTTACATTCTAAAGTTGTCCATTTTGAATAGAGGAAATATATAATAAAAGACGGCTTTTTTTATTAAACATTTATGTATATTATTATTTCTAGTTTACTTCATGCTAAATAATATACTTTACTTTATCACAATTTCTAACAATAACATATAAGTTTTTAGATATTATTTACAAACAAAAACAAAACTTTCTATTTTTTCACATTACAGTTATTTCTAGAAAAAAACTTAGTTCGACGAGGAACTATATGGGTAATCCTATATATTTTTTAAAAATATAATACAGCATAAAATAATAAAAAAATGCAATTAAAACATTATGTACAAAAGGCTCTAATGTTTTATAGCCTTCTTTTTCTAGGTTAATATTTTTCATACTTTAGTGAATGTAAATTGATGCAAGTATCAATTTTTAAAAAATAAAACCAAAATAATCTGAAATCAAACTGTTCCTACCAATTAAAAGTTAAAAGTTTACTTTGAATATCAATAACTTTTGCAGTGCAAAACAAGTGAATATAAAATAGGGGTATGTAAAAAAATCATTGTTGATATTAAAATACACCTTAAATCAAATAGGATGATACTTATTTTTAATATAAATTCATATTTATTTAAAAAAATTAAATAATACTTAAAAATAATTTTTCAATACTTTTGTGAAGATGTCGAAACCTCATATATTTAAAATTTTAATTTAAACTCAAATAATAAATAAAAATAACCAATTTATATTAGGTAAAATTACTTATGATTTTAAAACCAAAAATTTCGTATATGTTTATAAATTCCTCAAATAAAAAAAAATAAAAAAACAAAAAATATACCTTTGTGTGCCCATTAATTTTATACTTTTCAAAAATATTTAAAATAACATTAACTACAAATTTTATATTCTAGCGGAAAAAAAGCATACCATGCTCCTAAAATTCAATTTATTATTTTAAAAAAAGCTTATATTGAAACATAGTATTTAAATTAAGTTATATTATAGCTACAGGAAAAGTATTGGGTTTTTTCAAAATGCAGTACATAAAACTGCATGCCCGGTCATAAATTATCCCAAGTGAATGTTCGATGACGAACATAAAAATTTCATCAAAATCAAATAAATACATTTTAATATTTTCTAAAACAAAAAATAAAAAATCAATAGTTTTGTATTTTGTATACGGCAATTTCTTAAGGATATATATTTTTATGGTTTACGGTTTTTCTATTTTTTTTATATGTTATATTTTCATATTCTATTTATATTAATAGTATTTTTTTTAAATCTCTAGTTTAATAGTTAAATGCATGAAGGTATACAATAGTAGGCTTGAAATTCTATTTTAATTTATGAAGTGTTGTATTGTATTTATTATTGCACTAGTCTTACTGTATTATAACGTTTCACTGTGAGTCATTATACTCTCCACTGTTGCACTGTGCTGGTACATTTTACATAACCTGAACACTGATTTTGTATCGCGCGATTAGCTAACTATTGATCAAACAACTCACAAGTTGAATTTTTGTACATGAGCGTATTATCAAAATTTTGAAAATCGTCTTTGATGAGCAGTTTGTATTGAATAATGACAAATTAAAACTTTTTTATAACGTACAGTATTCCTTATTTATAAAATTTTATAGATCTAGATAGATCAGGTTTGATTCGGATAAATATTATGATTTAAAAAATTGCTAATGTTGCGTACACTCGTTGCGATATAATTGATAACCGAATGATATTTAGCTTGCGTTCTTGTTTGCGTTGTTTACTTACGCAAAAGTATTTTTTTAAAAACGCTGTTGCTCGGTTACCGATTGGTCGTCAGTTGTATCGTAACGTGTGTAGGCTGCTTAAATGATTTTTTTTAATATATATATTTTTTGTCAGGTTTGGTGCCTCAGGGCGATGAAGAGCTTCCGTGAGAAGCCCCTGGCGGCTGCAGGTGATGCGCCAGGTGATAGCCGAGCCTCAGGAGGTGGGCAGGCGCGTATGGTGGCGGGGGCGGCAGGGCGGGGGCGGCCAGCAGCGGGTAAGGCTTCACCAGCGAGGGCCCTCCTCCTCCGCTGAGGGCCCTCGCCACCAGGGATGATGCGTAGCCATAGAGGGCGGCCTGCTGCAGAGGCAGGTAGGCGGATAGCGAGAAGGGCGGCGGAAGTGGAGGGGAGGGGGGCGCGGCAGGCTGCGAACAATCAAAAATATTCATCAAGATCCATCAAATCTCAATTTAAAAAAATTAAACACTTTACTATTATATATTTCTATATCAAGCTCTTGTACTTGATTCTGCAACCTCGTGCTCGCCATAGAGACACACGCTCTACATCCACTAGCCTCCGACACGAATATTCCAATTTTTTGTAACAGACTTCTCACAAGCAAAACTTTATATTTATATTATGTCGTATCGTGTGTAGGCAGCTATAATATCGTACAGGACTCGAAGCTAGCTTCATACTGTCCTTCGGGCCGCGGCGGCCTGCGTCGGCTCGCTAATGGTCTCCCCCCGACCGCAAGCAAAATGGAAACGCGAAATGCCAACATGGCCACCGCCCCGGCAGCGAAACAACGACCTTAAAGGCCGTCGCTGCCTCTACTGCCAATGACACGTCAAATACTGGCGGATTGCCAAAGCGTTGCCAAAGGTTGCAAACATATTTCTAACGTGGACACATTAAAAAAATTTACAAAGGCTGCGTGCATTTCGTTGCCCTTTTACGCTGTTTTAGTTTAAGTCCACATTCAAATAATTTAAAAAGCGATTTGCCAATGTCTGACTTATTACGTATTGAACATTGCCGTTTTTTCATCCTTGATTTTTTAACAAAATTATTTGCTGGATACGTCGACTTGTATGTAATACTACGGAAGGTCGAAAGGTCTCCAAATGAAAGTAAATCAGACAGTAAGCGTCGATTGGAAAGGAAAACCTCTTCTCTCAAACGTGAGTGCCGCAAATTCGAGGTATTTGTATGGACGTAACTCGAGGTATTCAATAAGTCGCATCCTCAGTCGGTATGAATAAATAATAATGCGCCCGGACTGGATAACTCGGGACCCTCCGCAGCCCAGCACTTGCCAAGAGCTCCGAGTCCTTTGAAAATCACCGAGTAGAAATAATTTTGATTGCACAACCATTTATTATCTTTTATACTTACACTGACGATCTGATTAAGTCTGAGTTTAATATATTTATCCATTTAGATCAGAGGTCCCCAAACTTTTTTGCCCCGTAGGCTACGTACCGATTTTTTTTATATTTAGGAACATTAGGACATTTATGAAACGCCTCTGAAATAATTATTTAAATAGTTAATAGACTTTTTAACTGATAAATGAAAACATGATAAATTGGTGAATTATCCAATCGTCTACTGTTTTGTTTACTAGAGTGCTTATACGATTCACTATAATAAAAAAAATTGTTTGACGTTTCAACTAAGGTATTGGAGCTATTTTCATGCTAAGATAAGAAATTTTCATTAAGATTGTTCGACTACCGGGTTCGATATATTGTGATCATAATCAAAACATAATGATGCGGCTAAACTCCCAAAAAATCAATATTATTAATGATGCCCGTCAGTGGCTGCAAATGCGATACGTCCAGTTTTATTAACGAACATGAATCATTTCTTATAACACTATATAAAGCTGATACGTGGAAAAATGTGTAATTTATACAAATGCTACAACATTGATTTTGATATTCAAAAATGAATTCAAGAATCTTTCCGTCCGAAGAAACTCAAAACATACAAAATCAGTTGAGAGTTAGCACGCGTGACACAGCGTGACACAGCGTGACACAGCGTGATACAATATCCAGGGTGTCATTTCGAGACCATCGATACGCTTGGAATCTTGATTCTCGATTGCGGTCGAAGATTCCACGGCGACAGGCCGCGGGTGGTCGCGTCGGCTGGACCAAAAAAACCTCGCAAACACATTTTTCAAAAATCGCGCCGTTCGCGAATTATCGAAAAACGCGATAAATCGAAAAACTGAGATCCCATTGTCGTCCGCGGTCCGCGACGTCCCATCAAAAGCGCCGATTACGAACATGATTTACGCGAATTAATTATTATAATTCATCTCGCGCAGCGGCCGCATGGCGGCTCGCATAAAGCAAACAATCCATTATACGTTTTTTTTTTTTTTTTAATATAATTATCTGGCCATGATTCATCGCAATGAAATGCAAACAATATCTAATATTTGCAGACGCCCCGAGAACCGGTCGCGGCCGAAAGGTCGCCAACGCAAATATCTCCGAAAAACCAGCGGATTTTTTTACCATGCCTTAATGGTGGCACATCGCCTCTTCAATAAATCATCTAGAATGTTCCGCGAGCGGCGGCCGGCGGGTCTTTGAACACCACCGAAAGGCATAAACTCCGAGACGACCGAACGTGGACGGGCACTTCAAACTAATGGAATGAACTTTTTTTTACGGTTTCGTTCTTACTTTGTATATTTTACTCCAAGTGCGCTCGCATGAATAAATGCCTCGAGAAAATTGGTTTTTTTTTGAGCAGTAATTTATCGGCCGCATCGGGTGTCCCGGCAACAACGCCGAGCTTAATTTAATTATTCATTATATATTTTGATTAAATAAATAATTAAAATAACTATTTTTCATTGTCTGTTGGGTACGATTCTTTCCGGGATAAAATGCACACAAATTATTTTAATACTTGTCGTTTTATATATAAATATATTGTGAGGTAAAAAATCACATGAAAAATATCTTCTGTCAAAATATTGTATATATTCTCATTTTATCAAGAAGTTTTGTACGTTGAATGTGAAAGGTACCACCACTGATATATGTTTATAAATAAGTAAAGATAATATTGAATATATTTTTTTGTATCATTTACTTTTGATTAAAATTTAAATATCAGCGCGGTAAAAAAAATATTATGATTTTTAATTAAAAACAAATCCGGTTATTTGAACACCCTGTAGTAATATATTTATGAATAAATTTCTTTTAAGAACGCCACTGAAAAAACTAGGTTAGCTTTGCGGCTCTCGTTCAAACCAATATAAATATTTTATTGTAATTATAAAATACATAATCCAAAATTTAAACCTACATGAAAGTATAGGTGTCTGCCAGTGGCGTGCAATAAAGGCATAAAGTTACACGTTACGTATTACATGTAACGCATTGTTTATTATTTGTTCCGACATGTACTACTTTTTGTTTAATAGTTTATGTTGTAGATAAATATTTTTTCCACAAATACCAAAATATTTTTGTTTTGTATATATTAGTTTAAGATAACATAGTTCGGTCTATATTTCATATATCCTCCTGAAAAAATTGACCAAAGACATACTGAGCCTTCTTTTTTGTCAGACTGAACATGAGATGAATTTTGCCTCTATGTGACATAAGTCTACACAAACTAATCTTAGTTTTATATTTAACAAATTGCTAAAAAAAATATCATTATTTGCAGGATTATAAGCATTTCTTCTAGGTTAGACTGTTGAATTGTAAAGGAAATTTAAAAAAAATAATTCGCATTTTAAAAGCAAATATATTTAAAAAAAAAAAACACTGGGCATGTTTTTAGGGTGTTGTGTTTACGTATGTTGTAATTTGTATGGCATTTGTTAATATAATATGTAAATAAAAAATTATATTAATTTTTCTTATGCCATTAGTTAATATAGTTTATTTTTAATATATTCCTTGCTGACTGCCAAGTTGCCATAAATACGATAATTTTATGATCAATTTATTTAATTATTATTATATCCCAAACATCATTTGCGTATTTGGAAAGAAAATATGGCAATACATAAACACCACGTGGGTGTACAGGATACTAAATATAAGCACTCAGCGGGCTAGATTAATTTTAAATATACATATAAATAACAATGTTTATTAAATATACACGTAGGTATGACTTTTCACTTCCTCATTTCAATTTGTGACTTGTAGATTAATTATTAAAAAAATATTCAATAAATTATTTAATCACTATTTTTTTTAAAAAGAAAGAAATATAATATTTTTTTGACTACTAACATTACAACATAATTTAACCCAAAAAATAAACCTTTTATAAATTACTCTCAAAATTATTATTTTTAATTATTGTCAACATCTATAACGGGTGTGGGTGGGTAGGCAGTTCGCCATATAAATATTTAATAATAATTAATTATATTTTATAATTAATTTTATTTTTTGTTAATGTAGCGTTATGTATATTTAAAAAAAAACTGGTATTTTTAACAGCAAATGGTATTGCATTTAACACAAAAAATCATTGAACATTAACCAACATCAATTAAAATTAACAATTTTTATTAAGTTTTAACAATGAGAAAACATGTAATAATTAATAATCATATTTTAGATTCTTACTTAAACTTTTAATTTTAAATTAGTCATAATTATTAAGTTGTTACTCTATATTAACTGTAATGATATTTTATGTTTAAATTATTATATAATAATTAAGTAACTATTATAAAGGTTTACATACTATAATATATTTGTATTAGAAATATGCTTGCTAAGTGAATGTTTCTTATATTTAACAATTTACTTTTTCTCAAACTCTTAAAAATCAATCAAATCAAACAATAATTATCTAGCTGTCAAATACGTCACACGAGTTGCAAGAAGAAATATTTCTTCAATTATCTCGCCATTTATTTGATCCGTCTGCTGTAGTTTTGATCGAGCCATTTAAAGGTTAAAAATATTATGTTTTATTATTTTGAATCACAAATGGTTAATTAACGTAATTATGATTTATGCAATTCTTGTGACGTATTTATTACACATCTTGTTGGTCGTGACTTATATACATCAGTCTTTCAGAATTCGGTTACTTTCACATTTCTATAACAATGCAAAAAAATTAAAAAATCATTAGCATAACAGCTTTTTACGCTGTAATACGCAAACAATTGCATTTTGATATTGTGCAATGCTGTTATTTGTAAAGATTTCTTATATATTTGGTCATGAAGTGATGAGATAAATCCTCAATTTTAACCCATACTATCGTATCGTAGCCCAAAGCTCTTAACAATAAAATGTAAGGGCTCTGTGCTGTATTATATAAATCCATAATAGTAAAATTATTTGTTTTTTTTTGGATACATCGATTCTTCTGCTTTACGTGTTTCTCCCCAGAGGAGTTTCGAGATCACTTCACAGAATATATCTCTAACTTTTTAAGTTCGACTCCTGACTTCCAGTCACTGTCACGACTTTTGCATCCATCATCACAAATATCGATTAAATTCGTAGATATTGTATACAAAACATATGTGAATTTGAAAACGTTCACAATTGTTCTGAGGGGTGGCTTATCATTTTGCTTCGCCGTTGAGGCAACTTTCACGTAATTCGCGTCTCTTCGATTACCTGCGGTTACCTGTACGGACACCGGTAACGAGAGTAACCGAACGCCTCCCGCGCCCACTTTCTCAGCATTTCGCACCTCTGCGCTAACGAGCGAGAGGCCGCCGAGACTCTACTTATCACGTTGTAAATAATTCAAATTAATGTGTTAGCTACGCGAGAAGGAGACACTTGACTGGCGGCCGTAGATCACGTCTATGTTGCTACAAAACAAAAAATCTCTACTGTCACTAACGCGATCACGAACGGTCGCTTACTAACACACCAACGAATTTGTAAAATAATTTATCCTAAGCTTTGAGTATATCACTACACTGAAAAGCTCTTCAATCTAACAAGCATCTTCGATCTAAAATCAAATGATTAGGTTTTACTTGTTTAGACAAGGATTAAACTTGAGACCTCTGAGTATAAATAAATATATGGGGTTGTTTTCTAAGAGCTCAAATAGCGCCAAGTTTTGTTTTAATGGTATGAATGCATCAAATGATTGAGCGCACCCTTCCGAGATTATTTTCTTGTTAATAACTTGCAGACTTTTGTATACGCTTATAATTTTTGTCTCCCTCGGATGATTTTAATGACCGACATGCATTACATTGATTAGTTCGGACAGACGCGGCTTGTTGAGTGTCGGGCTCACCTCCGGCTCCCGCTTGCTGCCCATGATGCTCTCAATGCTGAAGGACTTCCTGGGCGGCGCCGAGTCGGGCGGGGGCGGCGCGGCGCCGAGCACGTCGGGCGCGCCGGGCCCCAGCGCGGGCAGCGTCATGCGCGACAAGCACGCCAGCTCGTGCTGCACGCGCGCAGGCAGCTTGAAGCGCTTCCGGCGCCGCAGGAAGGAGCCGTTCTCGAACATGTCCAGCGCCGAGGGGTGCAGCGCCCAGTAGGCGCCCTTTCCGGGGCGCTCGGGGCGCCGGGGTATCTGTCAAGCGCAAACAACACACTTATCGATTTTGCTACCAAGGGGCCTTTCAATCTTTGAGCGATTATGGCACATCCTATACTCGACTTCAAATCTAAAATAACCCTGGCAAAACACGCAGCTTACATATTCTAAGTCTTTTGCAGCAAATTTAAGACATCTACTAAGCGGATTATTTTTAATTTAACCGAACGAAAAAAATTACATCACAGACATTCTTGTCCGTTTTGGTAAGAGTCAACTGCGACAGTTTCTTGCTCCAAAATCAAAATATCCATATCGGATTTGCAAGTCACACAATATTTAATTGGCATAATAAGTACGTTGTTTCATTTATAGGATATGATTGTTAAAAATTCTTGCTCGGTACCAGTGATCCGTTGGTATAATTGGTAATGCACCGGCCATTTATGCTTGGGGGTGTGGGTTCAAATCCCACACAAATCACGATGATATTTTTTTGAGAGTTTCTTTAATCAATTTTCAATATTTGAAAAAATGTACTTAATCATTATCAATAAAGCGAGATGTTTGCAGATATCATTTGACTTCACTTTGCATTGTTCTCTTTCCACCAGAAGTACGCTAGCATAGAGTTGCCTGCCTTATGTCCGCAAAGAGTAATGCGATTATAGAGTTGTACCAATAGGCGTGTAGAGCATCTTCTGGGTGCTGTTAAGGATGTCTAAGAAGATTGGGATGGCGGTTACCTTGACGAAGCAGTCGTTGAAGGAGAGGTTGTGGCGCAGCGAGTTCTGCCAGCGCTGCGTGTGGCGCCGGTAGTACGGGAAGCGGTCCGTGATGAAGCGGTAGATGTCGGCCAGCGGCAGCATCTTCTCGGGGCTGCTCCAGATGGCCATGGCCGTGAGCGAGATGTACGAGTAGGGCGGCTTCTGCTCGCCGTACGACTCGCGCGGCGGCCGGGGCATGACCCCGCCTGCAGACAAGCAAACTGCTCAGCACCACCGGCTCATCGTCGTCTTCCAGACCCTCACTACATCGTGCATATTCGCTTGCAACATGTTCCAATAGGATTTCAAGGTCCCACGTCTATAAATCCGATTTATGGTCATTACAATAATTTTCTATTCTTAGCTATATATATGCGTTAGAAACTCTATATTTTATCAACTAATACAAATAGTCAAATAGCTGTTTTGTGAGCGCTTACGTCTCTAAAAGCAAAAGCGTGAACAAAAAATGTTGTAATATTACAAATGAAATCAGTCTGTCATAGATGCGTGTGTATTTTAAAAGTGCGATAGTATTTATTTTTTCAAACTATAATGGTATAGAGCTTGTTTTATGATGAAGATGACCCAAGTACCCGAACTGAAACGTTGAAATATTTTATAATAAAAAAACGCGGCATAATACTCAAGACCCGTGTTTTTACTATAAAACGGCCTCCAAAAGCTACAAGCACATTTAAAATATCTGTTCACACCATGAGTCTAATACAGTGACAGGAGAAATCCCATGAATAGGCCGCTCATTGAATGACCCTACACCATCAGTAGCATGTGATATTATGTCGTACGCATTGATGTCACATGGACATGCATGCGCCATGAACGTTTATCTTCAGCTGAGCATTGCTATATTAAGTATCATTAAAACGGTTTTTTAAACAGATCATTAAACATTCTATTATAGTAATAAATTTGTAATAGACGTAAACGAGCCTGCCTTGTTGAAAAAACTACGACACTCCTTTTATACCCCCTCTTTCCATTGCAGTACTTTCATTCAGTATTATCATTATACTCGTATGTTGTGAAAAATATTATTAGCCTGATTATTTGTGGCTTGGAGAACCTATTTAATAGTGACACAGACCTCTTTTTATTCAATGAGTAAACATCCTTTGCGCTTTAGCACTTACAAAATTATAAAATAGAAAAATGTATGACGAGGTTATGGCGTCCGTTACACATTTTTACGAAAATCTTGTTTAACAAATGGCTCTGGATAAAACTGATTTTGACTATATCACGGACTGCATTATCTTTTATCACTTGGATAGCTGTTGAACAAAAATCACGTCAACAAATCAAACTTGAATTACTTTTGTGAATATTAGATACGGCGTTGCATTTAAACGGCCTTCACACGTGTCGAAAGAAGTGGCGTGCGGTGAGTCCAATACCAAGGCAGAAAGTAAAAATAAACCTAATGAATCATGAATATAATTTTTACTATAGAATAAATATCCCAATGTGTGTATTTAATATCGTTTTACAGTACAAAAACGCTCAATGCTGCATTGATTCCGTTGACCGCACGCCACTGGCCAACACGACCGGCAACTATCAAAAAGTATCAACTATCAACTTTGAAAGATAAAAAAATTACGCAAACGGCTAGCTCGCCGAGCGGTTGGCTGTGTTGCCACGCGTGTAGGCAGCCCTAATAGGAGTTATTTTTATCCCGGGCAACACCGCGTAATGATGCCAGTTACATATAAATTGATTAGGCGGATGTGAACCTAAATAAGCGGAGACTGCGCGCGGAGAGCCGGCCGGCGAGAATTATCAATTAGATTTAAAGGTGGGCTCTAATGCACCTGGACGCACATACTTACTGAAATAATTCTCACCCCCGTACTTACGAATCTTGTAAACAGTTACAATAGCATGTAACTGTATTGCCGACATTATTATAAAATATTGCTTGTCAATTAATACACTGTCTGATTATATCTTACTATAATCCAACTAAGCAAAAGCTTCTGTAATATTTTTTTATAAATTTGATCACACGTATTTAGCTGTTTTATATTTTTTAAAAAAACTCTAAATAGTATTATTAGGCGCCAGAGATCGCTGGAGATTCACTCAATATTTAAAAATATAAGGAAGGTCGATGTAAATAATATTTTTAACTGTATTGGCAAGGAACAAAGCTGGTTGTTGATTAAAATATGTTATAAGCAATTGAAAATATATCTGTGTTTGTATATATATATCACATTTTCTCTGCAGCCTTCAACTGGAGAGTCGCGTCAAAATAATTAAATCTGTTTATTTTATCACCTAATATCCACAGTAAACGTATTCTTTCAACACACGGCCTTTAATATAGGCGACCGTTCCAGCATAATTATAATAGTTTATAAATACTTGGCCAGTTTTGCAGATAATTGTATATAGAAAAAAAAAAAACATTTTATAACATTTTCGTTATCGCCTTCGATCGCGCCGCTGCCTTCACACGCACCGTTTAGCGACTCCCCGGAGCTCTACGGAGAGCCACCCACACCTGTCATTACCCACACGTGAGCCGAACGTGTCATTCAAGCTGTGTTAAGTTTTTAATTTAATTTAACAAAACCCGAACACGAAAGTGACTTTTTAAGTTATAAATACACAGCTACTGAAAGCCTGAAATCTTTGGAGAAAATTCATCGCAAATTCCCGCGAGCTCTTTTTTAATTGTTTGTCAAGGCAGTGATCAAACTTTGGAATATACATACATCGTACATCTCGCTAAGTAAAAGTATAATTAAAATTATGATCAAGAATTAATAAAAAAAATATTGATAAAACAACACCACAGCTATGCATACTTTGTATTCGGAAAAAAACGGGATCTAGAATAAATCGTTTTTTTTTTTTATTTATTTCAAAAGAAGTAGTTTGTTTTCGTATTTATAACGAGTTTTGGGATTGATTCGAGCGTAAAATTAGAAAAATTGATTTATTTAATTCATTATTTATTTCTTTGCAAAAACAAGTTTACTCGGGAGATACGCAAGCCAAAACGCTGGATACATGACAATAGTTCACGTCAAAACATTTATTTTTAATTAAAAATAAAATTTTGTTAATTTATAATATCACTTTGGTTAAACATTGCTTTTAAATACGTGAATGGTTTTAAAACTAAAAATAAATCGAAATATGAAAATTGAATCCCCACCGGTGTTGTAATTTTTTTCCCAGGATTTTCGCGTTGTTTCTCGTGGGAATCATGTTTTTTTTTAAATAGAGCACACAATGAACTTGTCTGGGTGGAAAATGCGGAAATATTAAATAATAATCATTGAGGGGAAGATCCGCGTAAAGCGAGGCGCTATGATGAAGTGAAGAAATTTTATAGTAGTTTTTCGTATGTTAAATAGTGCATATATTAGATACTTGTATGGGTGGAAAGTGCTTCGCTCAAGAGATATTTCACTGAAATATCACTGGAGATTCACCAAGTGTTATGTCGTCTCAGTTCTCTTTTATGGAGCTTGGACACTCAAGACAGCTACTATGCGAAGAATTGAGACTTTTGAAATGTGGCTGTATAGGAGAGACAAATGAGAGAGTTTTGCATAGAATGCGAAATGAAAGACAACTCTTGACGTTGATTAAGAAGCGGAAGGTCTCTTATTTTGGCCACGTTTTTCGTTACAATTCATAAAGCATCCTGCAGCTGATTGTGCGAGAAAATATCGGAGGAAAAGGGGGCATTGGAAGCAGGAAGTTTACGTGAATGCGGAATTTGCGCCAGTGATAGGGATATGTTCGATGAAACAGTCACCAACCTACTATGATGAGAGGCAAGATGGACAGAAAATGCAGATATACTCTTTGTATTTATTTTAATGGATCATTGTGATATGTTTAGTTATCAACAAAAAAAAATTAGTAAAATTCACTTAGCGGGGCGCAATGACGCGGTGAAATTTTTCTATCGTCGTTTTTCGGATGTGAAATAGTGCATGCACAAGACACCTGTGCGGGTCGGAAATGCGGATATATTCAATAATAATAATTGGAAAAAAGTCCGTATAATTCGAGGCCGTGTTCGTATTCACTTAGCGGGGCGCGATGACAGGTGCCGCGGCGTACAAAGTGGAACGGCCCGGCAACAAAGGCGCAGTGCCGTGTGGGACGCGCCGATGCCATTAGATATAAATTACCAAATTGTTGCAGAGGGCGGCTGCCTCAGATGTCAGCTCTCGCGGCGCGCTCGGAGGCGTGCGCTCGGCCCGGCCCTCTGTTATTACTCGCCGGGCCTCGGATGTGCGCACGAGCGCCCTGCCCTGCTTCTAGGATGCGCTTTCAAACTTTATTTTCGGTTTTTTTTTTTTTAGCTTTAGGCTCGTGGAATTTTAGGAGATCATTACTGAGAGAATTTTATGATATGCTGTAGCAGCGATGTGCAGTGGATTTTAAATGTGAGCGTGCGTCATTCTATTCTTCATCGAGTGCCTATCCTCAGAGGAGGCTGGCGACCATTTCACTGAGTATATACTCATGCTGAGACAGTGTTCATGGTTCTGGAAAAATAGAGTTGTAAGTCCCCGGGTCCTTATATACCGCAGTTTTGTATTGGAAGGAAAAGTCTGCGTGTTGGTGCTGCTCAATAGCATTATTATATAATCCTTTCCTTTCCTACAAAGCTCTGGCGTTTAGATCTGGGCAAGGTACTTCCAGAGCACATTCCTCCACAATCATTCCAAGTCCATTACTTCATTACCGATCCTTTACACACGCTCAGGGTACAGAATGGCAGCCATGCACAAGCAACAGAATGGGGATAGCGGGGAGGTTAAGGCAGCCAATAGCGTCCCTTTATTTTGGACAATCCCATATACCGAGAAAGTTTTATTATTTATAAGTGTAATGCTATTTATTTATTGCTAACCTTATTATAAAATGTATAATTATACCTACACTAATCGCTTAAAAAAATCGCATTAACAAATACCTATTTTTAAAATAAACTTTATCTCACTTTCATAATCACTGTTAATCATAGTAATAGTTGTATTTTTTATTGGTATTAGTTATTTTTTTAATATTTATTAAAAAAAAATTATTGATGGTAAACATGTTACATTTTGAAAATTCGCATTTTTTAGTGAGTTCTCATTGGAAATAATGTGAAATATATTTAAAAAATACTTTTCTTGCGTATACGCCGATTACACAATTACTTGTAACGATTCAAACTCTCACTCAGAAAGGTGGGCTTAAAATTTCGAAAATAGATATATGAAATGATGCGGCGTAACACCCAGTAATAATAATTTAAAAAATTAGAAATTTTAACCTTGTTAATACACAACCGTCAGTCTATAAGTGCTTCATATCGCTTCCGTCGATTCAATTCGTTTGATTTGAACATCAAGAAAAAACTAAAACTAGTTAATTAATTGGAACTAAAATACTAACTAATTATTGATTTTTTTCCTATGAATTTCAATAATGTTTTGTTTTTCTAAACTTTATAATCAGGTTGCTTGTTTTGCTTGTATTTATACGTGGACATAAATAACTATTTACTATATTTCTAGAATGCATAAAGTTAAAATAAACTGCCACTAATATACATTTAATATTAAATATATTGAAAACCTGTATCATTTAATAAACTGCATGCTCTCATCCCACGCCACTGGTAAATTAGCAGGCATCTAACCTATTTAGTTTTAGCTACACATTGCATGTCACAGAATACTGTATGTCTGTATTGAATATTTGCTATAAACCATGGATATTGGTTTAATTATTTTATAATATTATTATTTATAAATGTGGTACGATAAATTAATTGATTTTAAAAAAACATTTAATTGTATTTTTGATAACCGGAAACGTAATTTTGAAAATAATTTTAAACAATAAAATATTTCTAATGAAATTAAACCTTAAGCAGCCTTAACACGTTGCAATATAACTGACAACCGATATGTATATAGAAAATAGTCTGATTTCATTTTAGGTCTTTTTTTTTGCTTTGCCCAAATAAAAGTGGACGTTATGGGCCAGTTACCGTTTGATTATCTGTTGTGTCGCAACGTGTAGGCAGCTTTATCAAATAGACTGATTGATATGTTTTTAATATCAAAGGCAACGGTTTCCACCATGGTTCTATTAAAAACATATCAATTTTGATGTGAAATAATATCTTACACACATGTTAAGCAAATTAAATCATAACATTTAACTGTATATCTATTAAAAATTTGAACGAACTTATGATGATCAGAATGTATGCGATCGATCACTTTAATTCATACTTAATATGTTAATAATCTACTATAAATTTTGAATCATTTGTAAAATTTTCAGAAATAAAATTTCTTAATATATAAAACTTATTTCAACTAATTAAAAAAAACCCGCGTTTATACACACGTGTAGTTCAATTATTTTATTTTATGCTATTCTAGCATAAAACTCAGACAAACAATATAGATGTATTTAATATATATTTTGATGCTTAAACTTTTTTTAAAGGCAAGCAGTGCATCATCAATAAAATACGCCGCTGGTGATAAGACACGAACGGTTAATTTCGCATTGAGTTAGTATCTCATTTAAAAATAAATTTAACACATCTTAATCGATTAACACATGTATAAAACTTATCAAGATATCCGAAATAAACACGTAAGCATAGTCGAATGTATAACATGCCAAATAATTTAAGTATCAAATATATTTTATTTTGAAACACGCAGAAGTAGAGAGTGAATTTTAAATATCATATTAATAAAAAAGCACTACCGTCAATGACAGAAGATATCTATCTATTAAACTACACATGGATATATTATTGTATATATATATATATTGACAGCTATACAATATACATATAAAAATATATATAAAATATTCCAGGGGTTAAAATGTTTCACTTAAATAACAACAACAAAACAACACAAAAAACAAAATGAATAAAAGTAGAGGATAGAGACGGAGTAGCGTAGCGTGGCTCACCTCATGTCCTCGCGGCGCCCACTGAGCGTCACGTGACGGCGGGGGCGGCTCCAGGGGCGGCTCCAGGGGCGGCTCCGGGGGCGGCTCCGGGGGCGGCTCCGGGGGCGGCTCCGGGGCGGCGGGGCGGGGCGCTGCCCGGGCTGGCCCCCGCGCCACTGCGCCGCGCGGCTAATTGGTTCGATTCCTGTTTTCGGGTTCTTTTTTTTTAATTTGCGTTTTTTTTCGTGTCCGTTTTCGATAGCTTCCTCCTGTTTAGTTTTGAGTTTATTAATTAGATTTTTTGTTCACGCAACAGAGCGGCGGACCTGCGCTGAATAACTAAACACACGGGCATGTAATTTTATTGAAATGATTATAATTGATTGATTTTCAATTTTAATCAAATTTTTGATACAATTTATAAGGAAAGTGATAGAATTTTACATAAAACTTGCAATCTGGTTACAATTAAAAAAATATTTTTTTTTCTATTTTTATTTGAAGTCGCAAATATACAACGTTATTTAAAGTGTCAAAGTATTCATAAGATTAACAAAGAATTGATACTTTCTAATAAATACAACAAAAATAAAATACTTATTAAGCAACCATTAAAGCAATTCAATTAAACTGCATGCCTAGGTTTTATATCTACGTACTGAATGCCTACACCAAAAATATTCAAAATAGAAAATATATTTCAAATAAAAAAAAAAGTGGCGAAAATTGAACGCGCGTATTAAATTATATATTTTCATTTGTAAAATAAATAGCATGCTATTTTTAAAATGACTGCATGGTTTTGGGTGTATTACGTACCGACTTAAGATATTCGCAGTAAAGTCACTTTGTTTTCAAAACGTGTAAAAATAAATCAAACTATCACTCTGTTAAATGTAAACTATCGCGCGGTGGCGAGCGCAGAGCGGCGGGCACGCGGCCGCATTGTTGTTTGAAGTTTGACTAACTTACGGAACCAAAAACGGCAAACTCGACCAAAACTAAAACAAACAGAGCAACTCTTTCCCGCGCGGCCCCGCCCATCCCCGCCGGCCCTGCGCGGGGGGAGGGGGTGTGGGCGGGGCCGCGGGGGCGTGGCTTCGTCGCCATTGGCCGGCGGCGGCCGCGGGGAGGGGCACAGAAGGGGAGGGGGCGAAGAAAGCCAAGAGAGCGAGTGTTGTTGTTTTGCCGATCGTCCTATATCAATTTATTGCCCCGCGCCTGTTAGCATTTTTGATTGGTTTGTTTGTTTAGATCTTTTTATTTTGGTGCAAAGAAATTCTTTCTTTATTATTTTTATTTTATTTTGAGTATGTTCTTAAAAAACGATGCACATCAATGTGTTTTGTATTTAAAAATAAATATGTTCAGTAATATTCTACACTCCCTTCCAGTAGAGTGATTGCATGTGAATACTAATCAACGAAGTTGACGAAACTAGTCCTTAAAGATGCGGAGAAACACTAGAAATAAGTTATTATTTGAATAAAATTATTTTCAATTTTGTTTAAATTTAAAAAATCATTTGATTAATTGTGCTTATAACTACATTATCATGCGCGATAATATTTGTTAGTACTCTGATTAGTTAGATATATTTGTGATTTATTACATTGAGTTGCATATTTGTATTTAAATTAAAATAATATTTTTAGTATACACAATGAAACAAAGGAATCAAGAAAAAAATAATACCAATAATAACTAATTATATATAATATAATAGTAAAGACGTGCAGTTTATACAAGCAACAAAGTACTACATTTTCTGAAATATTTTGAATGTTGAGTTGATTTAGTTTGTTGGGTGTTGAGCTGCTTGAAGTTTCGGTGATCGTGCTGGGACCACCTTCAAGGATTTTATCCTGTATCCGAAGTACCGACAATTTTAAGCAGTTCAACATTCAAGAAATCAAGCCAACAGTTGATACGAAATCAAAATCTACATGTAAATATGTACTAATGCACAGTGCTATTTTTAATACAATTAATATACTCAGTAATTTATCTAATTTAATTTGGATTCATAATCTAATATAAGTGTTAAATTAAGATGTAGTGTTGAGGGTAGTGACATGCTATTTTTATAACTCGGCATGGATTAGATACTAAGAACCATAAAAATTTGCGTCATTTTCAAATTTCACTAGTGATCAAAATAATAAAATGCCAAGAAATAAAAAAAATGCAATGGTTATGACATGAAGATATTAGAATTATATAAATGTACGTAAACGAGTCATTTTGTTAATAATCAAAAATAGGAAAAAAATATTATTTAAAACATCTCCGTATATTAATATTCTGATGGAAATATACTCAAACGCATTTCTAAGAATAATTTTTATATCTTGCTAAGTAGTTAAAATTAAAAAATTATTTACCTTTCGTTTTATTAATAATGATCTCTTAGCTATATATTTATTCGTTACTGATCGTAAGTTTTTGAAATATACTATTTTTAAATATAATCATAAAATACGTGATTTTCAGTAGATTAAAATGCTTTGCATGTGGCAAGATGAAGATATGCTAATGTTTGTAAATTGTATTGCTATATTTCGTATATTTTAAGGTTGGAGAGGTATATCAGTTATGTTAGAATAAATAAGGTATACAATGCTGTACTTGCTGCACTGTCGATATTCTTTATGCAATTTTCTGACTGCACACTTACAATTGCCAATTCGTGGCAAAGACTTCGAAAGCCAACTCTGCGATAATTCTTACAAATTATTTTTGTTATTTAGCTTGTGCTAAAATTTATAAAAAAATATTAAATTGTGATTGATCCTACGTCGTATGTTATTCAGATGCGTACAGTCCATATAAGCAATAAATCACTGCTTGCCCTAAAATAGCTTCATTTAATTAGTAAAATACATGTTCTAGTTTCTGATCAGAATATAACCATGTTTTTTTTTATATACAAAAAAATGGCGTTGTACCGTTTAAAGCCAAATCTATTTCATTAATTTTATGGGGCATTCAACGTACACCATTGGATGTATTGTAAACGCAAATACATTGGAATCTCCATATAATCATACGTGTATATGAAAAATAATAAGGGCCTACTAAATGGGGAAACTGGGTGACAATACTTCTCTGACAAGATTTTTTTATGGGATGTTTTGAATAATTTTTATGTAAATACATTTTTTTTTAAATTTTTTAATAGTTTTTGGTATGCATAAGCATTTTAAATAATGAAAAAAAAATGATATGCTTAATTAAATAAATTATAAATCAATTAAACTTTAATTCAAGCCAAAGTAGTGTTTTATACATTTCACTTAACAAGTTTGATTATACTGTACGATGAAGACTGTATTAATGTATAATTTTTTCAATTATTGAAACATGTTTTGACACAATTTTTTTCAACTATCCAGCTTTTGAATTCGCCACATGTCACTGGTATTTGACAGCTCATTAACCATTGATTTGATTGATCATTTTTCTAGAAACCAGACTACTTATAAACAAGATAAGCCAAAAGGCGGAGATCAAAAAAAACAATTCCGTAGCCTTGATTTCTTCAAAAGATGAAAGAGCTTTTTCTAATCTGACTAACCATTTGGTCAATTGGTTTATTGTTGCTATGGAGTAGTAAAAATTCAACCTGTGACTCATTGACAAAATGAATTGTCCATT
Organism: Atopsyche davidsoni; assembly: GCA_022113835.1. Taxonomy (NCBI): domain Eukaryota; kingdom Metazoa; phylum Arthropoda; class Insecta; order Trichoptera; family Hydrobiosidae; genus Atopsyche; species Atopsyche davidsoni. The sequence goes on along the minus strand of JAILWY010000009.1, from coordinate 15,482,775 downwards.
TATGCACTTGCATTTGTCCAGGACCGAAACTAGTCATCTTCACAAACCAATAAGTACAAGCCATTAAATTATTTAAAAAATATATATTTTATAAAACAAAACAATTTATATTTCAAAAATTTATTTATACATGGGATAATATTTATATAAAAATATATTACAATATAGGATGGAAGAGACAAGAGAAGGGGTTGATGCTTTAGACTTTCTCGATCATTTCAGGGACGGCCTTGAATAGATCTGCCACCAGTCCAATGTCGGCAACCTGAAAAAACAATTAAAAGTTAAATAGTAAATAGGTCACAGATCGTCTTCTAGCCATTCGACTAATTTATTTATTATTACCTGGAAAATGGGCGCCTCGGGGTCCTTGTTGATGGCCACAATCGTCTTTGAATCCTTCATCCCAGCCAAATGCTGAATGGCTCCGCTGATTCCAACCGCGATGTACAGGTCCTGAAACGAGGGGAGATTTCTAATTTAATGTGTTCATAAAGTATTACTTTAAAAGTATTGTGATTAAAATTTATATGATGTTATAACTAACGTGATTTATTATTTATTCAATAAATAAAATCACACATTGAATTCACTCCACAAATGTAGCTTCTATGAATGTGAAGGAGGCTATAGATATGAATGGAAAAAAATGAATGGCTGGCTGCGAAACACTCAAGGAATACTGTTTGTTAAATCGGAGGCATACTTACAATTTTAATAGAAATCAAGAGAGGCTTATGCTTCATAACTGGATTAAAAGAGAGGTTTGTTCTCCAGTGAGCCAGCCAGTCTGGAGAACTTTGAAAGGTTTTTCAAATTGGTGATTATTATAATTAAAGCGGTGAAGACGTAATACTTACAGGTGCTACAATTTTGCCAGTCTGCCCAATCTGCATGTCGTTGGGGACATAGCCAGCATCCACGGCAGCGCGGGAGGCCCCAACAGCGGCATTGAATTTATCCGCCAGGTCGTACATCAGCTTGAAGTTCTCTCCCGACTTCAAACCGCGACCTAGAAATAAAATAAACTAGATTGGTAAACAGTCTTACACTGAAAACTAAAAGACATTTTCTCAATCCTTAATTATGAAAATAAAAATGAATTATAATTAGTGAACTGTACCTCCCGAAATAATGTTCTTGGCACTGGTTAGTTCAGGGCGGTCGGACTTGGAGAGTTCCTGCGACACCCACTCCGTGAGATCACTCTTGTAGTCTCCTGCTGGCGCCTGCTCCACTTTGCTACTTCCTCCTTCCAAAGAATCAGCCTCAAAGGATGTGCCTCGCACGGTCAAGACCTTCACAGAGTCGGTCGACTGTACTGTTTGAAGAGCATTTCCTAGAAAAAATAGAAAAAAATATGTACTAGATGATTGAGCATATTTCTTCCAAATGAATACTAAGCATCTATTTTCTGTTTCCAACATTTTAACTCCAATATTACAGTATTTTTTTAGTTACAACTAACCAGCATAGATAGCCCTAACAAATGTATTAGGATCCTTGACTGCAATGATGTCGGAGACGGGTGAGACATCCAGCTTGGCGGCCACTCGGGGCAGGAGGGCTTTTCCAAAGGCACTGGCGCCGGCTACTATGTGGGTGAAGGCGAACTGCTTGTGAGTGGCCAATACCAGAGGAGTCACTGACTCCGCCGTCATACCTTTGAACGCATCTCCTTCAGCCACCAGCACGCGAGATAAACCCGATGCTTTGGCTAGCTGCTCCGCTGCCTGAACAGGGCAAATAATAAATTATAATAATAATATATTTTTAAAAAGGTTTAATAGATGTTTTCTGGTTTCAGTAGTAAAAGTAGCTCAATCTTTTCTTTATTAAATAATTATGAAGATTTGACTAGGCTGGTAATAAATAAAAAAATTTCAAGCAAAACATTTTCTAATTTATATCGGATGTTTGATATGTTGTTTTTACTATCAGTTTAAGCACTTTCAATAAACTGCAGCACATTTGCATAAATTTATTTTAAAACATTAAGTATTTTTATTATTTGTATTCACACAAACAAAATGAGTAAAATTATTAAAGTCGTGTCTGAAACTAAATGTATAATTGAAGCACATTTTGTTACATTGGTACTAGTATCTCGCTATACACCTAAGATCATGAAGCGAGTTGATTGTCCATTATTATTGAACTATACAAAAATTACTTACAGGTCCACATTTGGTTCCAGCGATCAAAACTGATATCTCTCCTCCTATTTTCTTAGCTGCCGTGATGGCATTCTGAGTGATGGGTAAGATCTTCTCATTGTTGTGCTCGGCGATAATAAGCGTACTTTGGAGACGTCTGAGCTGTAAGTTTTGATAGCAATTATTTACGTAATAAAAACATCTTATCTTGACGAGTGAATAACCATCGTGTAGGTACTCTTATTTGTTTTCGTGTTACGTAATTTATTATATTCATTTAATGTGACATATTAAGAACTCTTAAATATAAATGAAAAAAAAAACACTTTAATATAAAACAAATGAGTGACAATAGGGAAAAAATATGTATATCTGGGAAGAATGTTTTCAATTAAAAGTTACATTTTCATCTTAAAATAATTTTAATTCATTGTACCTGAGGTTGCATACAAATTCTGCGTTGTGCTGTATTGAACATCGTGAAATAAATTTTGAGCTGTTTTTTTTAATTTAAATAATAATGTACACTTTTAAGTCCTCGCTTATTTGACAGCACTCAGACACGGAGCAGACCTATGGCGGTCCAAAAGTCAAGGTGTCATAGACAATACGACAATGGACAATATACAACACAAGCTGGAAGATTATAAATTATTTTCTAACAAAAGTATCTGATAAACATTAAAAAAAACATTGTTATATTTTCTAAAGAATATTTTTTTTAAGAATTTAAGATACATTTATTTTTTCCGAGAGGCTAAAAATTTTTAAAAAAAATCATATGCACGAGCTAATAGTTTTATGGGTATAATACTAATTTTAATAACAGCAAAATCTAATAAGCAAAAAAATTATTTTAACCAGTTTGTATTATTAAAATATTGGTCTATGGATTTAATAAAACTCTGCGGTCGATGGCAAACATTAATGTCATCAGTACTCTTGTCTATGATAGGTCGTGTCATTTATTCATAGATAAAATAAATAGGACTGGTTACTGTTGGTTACTGGAGTAATCGTTTATGAAATTATGTCTTAGTTTTTGTTAGGTTAGGGCTTGTTTGTAATAGTTGGATAGTTATAGAAAGACTTGTAAGAATATCTCTTTAGCCTGTAAAATATTATCACATAAAAAGGTAAGAATAGTCAAAATCAATAATTTCTTGCACATAATCCAAGTGTTGTGTATATTAGGTGCGTATAAAAAATATTGCATCAGTGATAGGTTAGAACAGGGGACCGTCACTTCGGTTGTGCTTGTAAATTGTATTGGTGTACGGAATGAATATGGACTCCTCTAAGAAAAAACATCCTCCCGAAAATGACCAAAATGATTTAGAAAGAGATTTGACCAACAAATTTTTAAATGGCGAGTTGTCTTTCACCGAGTATTCACAACAGTGGACGGGAGGTGATTTAAATGATGATGAGGAAAACATTGAATGTGAAGAAGATGAAGATGATGAAGATAATGAAAATCAAACACCTATGGAAACCCAACAGAGCCCCAGTACTGCAAGGGGAAAGCGGAGCATCAATACTGAAAAGAAATTGCGAGTCAATCGCAAAATGAGACGACACCTCCCCCCAGCTCTCATGGGACTGATGGGAGAAGCCAATTTGCGATATGCTCGCGGGGAAAGAGATCTCGCTGAAAAGATGTGTTATGAAATTATTCGCCAAGTTCCGACTGCATCGGAACCTTTCCAAACTTTAGCTCAAATATACGAAGCAGATTCTGAAAAATTCTTACAGTTTTCTTTGATAGCTGCGCATTTACAACCGTCAGACTCTGACCAATGGATAAGACTTGCAGCCATATCAAAAGAAAGGGGTGATCTTAAACAGGAAATATTTTGCTACACCAAAGCAATTAATGCAAATCCTAAACATATCCCCTACCACTTAAAGAGAATAGAGGCATTGAAAGACTTGGAAGATAAAAATTTAGTATCTTCAGGACTTAACTTGAGCACACAACAATGCTATATGAGGCTAATTAGTGTGCTACCTGAGTCAGGCAACCTTAATATCTTAAACATAGCTAAAACAGTGGCGCAACAATATCACAGCAACAATAAAGTAGAAAAAGCTTTGAAAGCAATGGACATAGCATACTCAAAATGTTCAGACTTATTTTCATTTGAAGATGTTAACCTCTATTTGGAATTATTAATTGGAGAAAAAAAATACAGTAAATGTCTGGAAATTTTAGTGGAAAAGGGGAATGTGGATATTGAGGCAGAAGTGCGTACAATTTCAGCAGAAAATAACATTGAAGAAGAAACTCATATTATTAATTGTATAATTCCTGATTCACTACCAATAGACATTCGTAGTAAACTAATGATTTGTATAATACACATGAAGGCATACCATCTGGTAGATTCACTGTTGGATACAATTATATTTACCGAAGATATTGATAAAACTGGAGATATATATCTGGATATCGAAGAGGCCTTAACTAATGAAGGAAGACACGAAGAAGCTCTTAGATTATTGAAACCTCTTGTCATGAGCTCCAAGTATGGACTACCAGCAGTCTGGCTCAAATATGCCGAGTGTTTGACTGCTCTAGGTAGGTCATCTGAAGCTATCGAACCATACAAGACAGTCATTCAACATGCTCCGCAGCATTTGGAAGCTCGTAAAAAACTATCTACTTTGTTGAAATCACAAAACAGATTTGACGAAGCTCTCCTTGCCTTAGAACAAGATGAACAGAGAGATATATTGGACACAAGTCTTTTGTATGAAAGATGTCAAATGCTGAAGTCAATGAATAACTTGAAAGGTTACTTGAAAGTTGGGGAACTTTTACTGAGTCGGCACTTTTTTACCATAAGAAATAGAGACGAATTAAACGCCTTCCGTGTTAAAGATACTTATGATATTCTTAAATCTTTGCGAGAGTCTCGCGGCGAAAGTTTTGACGAGCCAGATGCACTGTCTTTTGATGACAGCAATAGCTTATCTCTCCAAACAGAATGGGAACTATTTCAAGATCTACTACAAACAGCCTTCAAACTTGGTCGCTACAATACTATGGAGAGATTGGCTTTCTCAGCATCGGGAAGCAAAAAGTTTTATCCTTACAAAAGTTCACTGGAGTTTTTAGTTTTAATGGCCTGCTTGGCTAATAAAGATTACTTTTATGCATTCAATGCTATCCGTGAATTTGTTCAAAAGTCACCCGAGAAAATGAGGGTATGGAACACGCTTAATTTAGTTGTCCAGAAAGTTGATGACACTCGACACAATAGGTTTTTAATGAGAGTGCTGGCACGTCAGGAAAATCTGAATAAAATGTTAAATGTGCTGCACGGAAATAACTGCCTTATGTCTGGCAGTTATAAATATGCCCTGAAAGAGTACATCAGTTGTTTTAAAGAATTCAAGCTACCTCTGATTGCTCTTCTCTGCGGTGTAACTATGATACATATGTCGTGTCAGAAGTTCTCCACCAACAAGTATACCCTCATCATTCAGGGTATCGCCTTCTTGGGGTATTATGAAAAGATGCGGGGATCCGATGGCTTACAAGAAGCCTATTATAACACTGGACGAGCATTCCATCAAATTGGTTTATTTCACATGGCAGCACAGTATTACAAGAAAGCTTTAGACGTTGACATAGAACTGATTAAAAATGATGCTGCTTTAAATCTACAAAGAGAAATTGCATTCAATTTACACCTCATTTATAAAGTAGACTCTCCAGAACTGGCACGAATGTACCTTGAAAAATACATTATTATTTAATAAACTATTTAAGTTATAAGTTTTGGTTTTATTTTATCTCCTTTTTTAATTGAATTAATATTTTTCAGGAAAAACTGTCGATGCAAGCGATGGAGGTGTCGAGAGAAATCGATCATATAGCAGCCAAAATACCATTTCAAACGTTTTGTGATCTATGTGAAAAGATAAAATCTTGCAAAGTACAAAAAAGTAAAGTTGAAATTTTACAGAAATACATAGACAACTATAGAATATCGGCTGCAGAAGATAAAAGCAATGCGGTTTGTAGAATTTAGTAATTTTAATAGTAATCTACTTCCAAGTGTAAATTAATTCTTGAGATAATTTAAACATAAATCACTGAATATGCTTAGTCAGTGTTTCAGACTGAACGGAGTAAAAAGTTTTTTCAATTTTCATAGTTTTAAACTGCCTCTAAATTTGAAGAGAAAGAAAACCCAACTGATGTAGGTTTACTGTAATTTCTCTGTATACAGGATAAATTTTGGAGGCATCAGTATCTTCCTTTTCGATGTCTTGATATTACAGATTTTCTCTGGCTCATAAAATAAAGATGAAAAAAGTTATTATAAATTTTATTTAGTGAAAAATACTAATTTGTATTTTGATTTTTTCCTATTAGGCAAAAGACTTTTTTCCTATACTTCGAATGCTATTACCGCAAGCAGAAAGAGAAAGAGGTCCATATGGTCTAAAGGAGACTGCTTTTGCCCGAATGTATGTACGCATTTTGAATCTACCCAAACAAGGTCACGAGGCCATGAAGCTCATGAACTATAAGGCACCGTCATCTTCACAGTCAACCTACGCAGACTTCGGTGATGTTGCCTACTTTATCCTCAAATCCAGATGCCGGGATGTTGGAAAACTCTCGATACAAGACATAAATGAGAGACTCGACAGAATAGCATTGTATCATGCAGAAAATAAACCCAGTGGGTATAATAAACAGTTATAAGAATTAATTTATATTTATCCCTACAGTACTCAATAAGTTTTTGTTTTTAAATTAGACATTCTCGCCTGACATTTGAGAGTTGTAACAACTCTGAATCTTTTTAAGTCAATTTTAAGTCACGGTCTTGTGCTGGGAAAACTACGAGAATTCATATGTCGAGACATATATATTTATGTCTTTAATTAATCATAGATAAAACAATATGTATTTTGTTTTAATAGTATGAAGTTTAATGAGAACCTCATTTCTAGGAAATGTCGATGAAGAAATAACAAGAATGGTCTCAAGCATGACTGCGTTGCAACAAAAATGGTTGATCCGAATAATATTGAAAGATTTGAAACTTGGTATTGGGCAAGCTAAAATTCTCTCAACGTTTCATTCCGATGCTCAGGATTTATTTGATTCCTGCAATAGTTTGTCTAAGGTTAATACAATACGTTAATAATTGTTTCAAGTTCATTTTATTAATTTAAAAAAAACCAATATTAATATTTGATGTATTCTTTTAAAATATGTAGATCTGTACAACACTTCATAGTCCGTCTGTTCGATTACATGAAATTGAAATAGATATATTTTCACCATTTCGACCGATGCTTTCTGATCGACTCGACGTTACAAAAATCAATAGTGCCATGAAAAAAGATGAGGAATATTTTCTTGAGTCGAAGTTTGATGGTGAAAGGTTTCAAATTCATATGAAGGATGGAGAGTTTAAATATTTCTCGAGAAACGGTTTCGATTATACAGAAAATTATGGAAAATCTTTTAAAGCCAACGGTTTTTTGACAAAATATTTAAAAGATGTGTTGAATACAGAAGCCCATAAGTTTATTATTGACGGAGAAATGATGGGATGGCATAGATTTAAAAAAGTATTCAGTTCTAAAGGTAAAATTTTTGCCAATTGATTATAAATTAATGCATTATACACAGGATGCGGTTATTTATGTTAAATGTTTTTTTTTTATGAAACTGCAGGTATGACTTTTGATGTAAAAAAGATAACAGAGTCCAGTACGTTTCGACCATGCTTTTGTGCCTTTGACATTCTTCAATATAACGATAAAGTATTGACAAATTTACCTGTATTCGAAAGACTCGGTTATTTAGATAACTTATTTATAGACAAAGAAGGAGTCATAATTCACAGCAAAAGAGTGATAACCCGGGCAAGGTATATTGTTGTATTATTTATTTTATTTTTACAATTTCGAGGTTCTTGTTTCACATGACTTTATACATTGCAGTGATGAAGTCCTCGCAGCCCTAAACCAAGCAATAGATGATCAAGAAGAAGGCATTATTCTGAAAAACGTCCAATCTCTTTATAAACCAAATAGTCGAAAAACTGGATGGTTTAAAATTAAACCTGAGGTATACCTATAAATATATATATATTTTTTAATCAAGGTTATTATAGCATGCATGTACAATTCTATAGTACAAATACTAAAATGCTATTGGCAGATAGGTTAGAATTATTTAGTTTGATCATTCAGATTAGAGCAAGTCAAGCATTGCTTTTGTATTGTTTTAATGATTTGATTTTTAGCAGCAGTGATTAACTTGAAATTTTTTATTTCTTTAGTACACAGATGGGGTAATGAATGAACTAGATCTTTTAATAATCGGTGGTTATTTTGCTGAAAATAAGCGTTATGGTTCCGTAGGCAGCGTGCTTCTAGGTGTAGCTGTTCCATCTCATAATAATGGTTTGTACAATAATAGCTTCACAATGTTTGTTATACGTGATTCTAATTTCATGTCTAAAATCTTGGTTTCGTGGTTTTAGAGATAATGCCATCGATGTTCATATCAGTGGGAAAAGTAAAATTGAGTCTCGTAGCAGATGAATTTGAAGACTTATGCAAACATCTAGAAGCTAATTGGAAACCTGTTAACAAGAGTGCCGAGTGTCCTTCCTGCGTGTCATGGTCCAAGGATAAGCCTGATGTTTGGATTGAGCCACGAAATTCAGTCATTCTTCAGGTATACAGTCTAAAACAAATCAGTTTCTATACTATTCAGATTAGTAAATGTATATTTATAGTAACTTATTTTATCTTAATGATTATATTTTTCAGATAAAAGCATCAGAATTGGTACGGAGTTCTGCTTATAAAACTGAGTACACCTTACGTTTTCCAAGGATTGAAAAAATACGATATGATAAACCATGGCATAACTGTTTAACTACTTTAGAGTTTTCTGAACTTACAAAGGTATAAAAAATATCTAAATAAAAAAAATATATATATATTTATTTGATTCAGGTTCTACACCCCAACGCTTGTATTATACACTTAGAGTGTCAAAAATACAATTTCATAGTGATTTTTTATTGATCTATTTCAATTTCTTTTTAGCACTCCCACGGAATAGAGAAGCTTACAGCTCGACATATTGCTGGCGAAGATATCGAAGAAGGCAGCAGCGTATCTCCGAGGAAACGTAAAAAAATATTAGAAGTTGGTGATCAATTTAGATCGGCCAATGTTTCAAACGTAAAAGAAATTTCCGGCCTATTTTCTGGTAAAGAAATATGCGTTATGACTGGCAATGCAAGAATCTCAAAATCAGAATTGGAAGTAAAAGTTGTTGAAAACTGTGGGAGGATTGTGCAAAATCCAGGTAAGAACTTCAACAGAAATTTTAACTGCGATGGATTATTTTATATTTTTGATGTCAATGTTAGTTAATTCTTTAGTATTCAACAGTCTATGGATCCTGCGCATCACTGGTATTTTGTATTATTAATTACTTCTCACTTATCAAACTACAGGTCTGTCTACATATTGCATCTTGGCTGGTTCCATAAATGCGAGAGTTAATAATGCAATCAAATCTGCGACTCACAACGTGGCCACCTTAGAGTGGTTTTTTAAAGCTCTCCAGCCGGAAAATTTTTCTCAGGGAAAAATATTGGAGTGGAGACCGATGGATTTGTTAGGGACGTCTAAAGAAGTAGCCGAAGATTTTGCTAAAAAATACGATATATATGGAGATAGTTTTACGAAAGATGCGACTATGGAATCATTAATATATTCCATGCAGCGAGTTAATGAATTGGTGAGAATATTATCATTTTATTTCAAAATTTTGACAGAAAATACTTTCTTTACACTCATCACCAATCAAAAATTGTCATTAATCAAACCGTAAAAAGAAAATCACAATTACATCAGTTTGGGATTTGGTTATCAGGATAATTAACGAATTGACATGCACTCTGTCAAAAGTTGACAGAGTGCATGTCAATTCGTTAATTACGAGTGAGCCTATTTTTATAAAAAAATTAAGTAACTTGTTTATTACTTTTAGAAAGAGAAGGTGTACTTGTTGCCAATAGAGATGCACGAGTTGGACAAGGAGCTATTTGAAGGTCCCAACCCGTATTCCTTCATGAGGCTTTGCAATGTATACTTTACTGCACCTTATTCAAAGCCATTGCTCAATACATCAAAAGGAAGGAATATAGAGCTGATGAAAACTGAGCTAGTATTCTATGGAGGAAGAATTTCTGAACAAATCGATGTTGATGGAATCACTCATATCGTTATCACTTCAACACTCGATGCACGTCAAAGTAAAGAATTGAAAGATCAATTTGTTAAACTTCCTTTAAAACCACTCATTGTCAATTTACAGTGGTTGCAAGAATGCTTGATTCGTAATGAACACGTGGAAGAAGAGGATTATAGAGAAGATGTGTAATTTATTTTATTTTATATTCATGTCATTATTATTTAAATCAAAGGGCATTGGTACTATTATTTTAAATTAATAGAAGTACTGTTTATTTTTTTTTTTATGTATAAGATTATTTTTACGTTTATCTTAGATGTGGGTGTGTACAAAAGTTTATGAAAGAAAATATGTTTGTGATGCTTTCACAGCTTTTATTATTGTTACCAATTAATTTACTAGTTTAACGAATACAAAACAAGCAAAAAAATCCTAAAACACCCAAACAATTTATATACTTTAAAATTAAATCTGGTGATTTTTTTATAATCTGCCATTTTTTACTATAATACTTACTATATTATACTATAAAATTGTATTTGTTTATTTTCTTACTCACATTTATATGAACTCTAATTTTATGTTTTATATTTAAAGATTTATTCTTGATTTACCAATTTGGGAGAAAGGAAAATTGATTTAAGAAACTAGTAAAAACAATTAAATCTATTTGTTAATACAAATTTACTAGTTTTTTTATGTATTTATTCTAGTCTAAAAAATATATGTATCATATAACTTCTAATTATCTTAAATTTTGTTTATGTTAGTATTTGTTATTTTTTAATAATATTATTCAATATTTTCAAGTATTGCAAACATTTTTTTGTGAAAAAACTTTTGTAATAATGAATTTCCACAATTTAGTTCTGTGTGCGTATTTTTAACATAAACTAAATATTATGCTTCATGTTGTGAGCACGTTGTCATTCCTTTAATAATCCTTGAAATTTGTAGATTTCTATTTATAGATTTTGAAATATCAATTATATTTCATTGTAATGTCCCTATTTTAATGTTTATTCAAGAGTATTTTAGAGAAAATTTTAGCAATGGCTCGGTGTTTTCCTATAATAAGAGAGTACTTTATACTGGCATAAATCTTTTCAAAGCAAGCCCTGCCAAATTACTCTAAAAAAAATATATATATATTTTCTAAAAAAAATTACCAAGGTGTTCAATCCTTAGGAGGAGCAAGTGTCCAGATTTTGAGACAATATTTTATGACAATATGTTTAAGGTACATTTACACACAAAAAAACAATGAAAATGATGCTCAAAAGTTTACCTTAAATATATTGTTAAATCGGTAAGTCTGTACTGATGTCAAATCGAAGCCCTCTACTTCAGAGTGCCAGAGTGTTTTAAAATATGTCCTAATTCCTTAACTAAACATCTTGTTGACATCTTTGGTTTGTTATTATAGTTCACATTGCACATTGGTACACATCGTATAAAAATATTTATTTTTCAATGGCAATAAATCAAAACACCCGTCAACCACTTAAAAAGGCAAAACACTCATATTATTTTCAAGTTTGTAAGCCTATCGTTTATTGTAAGCCACGTTTGCACCGGGCATTTGTTCACTCTGGCCTTGTGGTTCAGGGGAATCTATTAAATATTAAGTATGTGCAAGGTTAAAGAATATTGTGATAATACCCTTGTTGGGTCACCGGAAGATAAAAAAATTATTTGGAAGTTTCAGATTTCATTATTCTATTCCTAGTCAAGGACACTCCTGTATGTTTCACTTTAGTAAGAGTATTTAAAATTGTTACTTATAGAGATTTTCAAATATATTTTAATAGAAATGTAAATTATTTTTTTGGTTCTTTACAGGATATATTATTGAGATATTATGTACTACCGCTACGTCTGTACCTTCAGAAGATATTTTCCATAACAGAACAAATTCGACTCCAATAAATTTAATCTATTTAAAATTTCAAAGATAAACATGCTAATTTTTATGCATGACAATCAATTTTAAGTATATATTTATCAATTAAGCATTGTGTTCCTCCACTACAATATATTTCTGAAATTCTATCTAACAACGCCAAGAGAGATTGGTACAGATAGAATGGTGTGGAAATTATGTGTGTTGGACCCTCCTTGATGTTCAAAATATTTTTGAGATTGCATTGCGCTTTGTGACAATAGCATTTATGTATATCGTTATATAAGTATATCTTAAACTCTTGTTGCATATCTATATTTATAATATTGCATGTGAGTGAATGTAGAACTTGAACATTGTGTCTTTCTTGTAAAAGTAGCTTGTGGGCGCCGTTGTAGTTGAATTTACGTTCCTAACTGCCATAATATTATTTATAATGAATTTATTTAAATACAAATTATTTGTTATTGTCGTCCACTGAATTCTGTTATTCAGATTATTAAATGTATTAAAGTATACTTCGTTGTCAAAACAAGTTATATAATGCTGTTCAGATTGCTCAGTTTCCAATTGTACATGTTCCTGATGAACTATCAAATATGTTACAAGTACTGTTTTCCTAGTGATTGAATATCGGATCAATCAGCGACATAGCACAATTTGGCAATTTGTCATATATCATTTTTGTTGATCGGACTTTCAGAAATATATATATAATTATTATTTTATCCTTTGGAATAGTCTGAATATTTATTCTTGTGTTTTGGATACATTAAAATTTTTTATGGCATAAAATTGAATATCTGTGGTTAATTGTAATTTAAACATAAATTGCAAAGTTTTAAATTATCATAATTAAATAATAATTATCTACTGTGTTCATTTTCAATGTTAATATTGTAATGGCGAAAATATTATATTGTTCAAATAATATTTTCTTCCAATATCTTGTCTGTGGTAAAAAAAAAAATATTAAAATGTTATTACCTAAAAATATTTTTATTTGTATTGTCAAGTTTTTAACAGTGAAAATTATTCAGAAGAATTTCCAGTATTTATATTAATCCTGTGGATAAACTACACCAAGCTGCTGTCTCAGTGTATCTTCAAGCCTTGCTAGAGTAAGACTCTCTGCGTGCGATACTTTAGGACTCTCTTTTAAACCTGTAACAAAAATAAAAAAATATTTACACTTTCGTAATATACTTACCACACACACATTATACATTTGAACAAATAATAATCTGAGTAATATATTTGCTAAGGATGTTAAAATTCATTAGAAAATAACATTTTTTGTGAATTTCATTTATTACGAGACTACTCATTATACTTCATCAAAAAGTTCTACTAGTGGCCTTGATGGAACCGTCCAGACATTGAAGCAGGTAATCTTTTATGTCGTAGAACTGGGAGATGCCCCAACCCTAACAAATAAAGTTGCTAGTCTAAACACTTTGCCCAAAAACAGTGAGAAGCCACGATCCAGAATTTAATAGTAATGATCAAAATAGAGCTTGGAAAAATCCGGGTCTGAAAAAATCTTGAAAAAATTTATCAGCATTCATCATTTTAATCATGATCTATTATTGATAATAATGTCAACTCTAATAGTCTTGTTTCTTGAAAAAGAATTTGTTTCATTAAACATGATGCATACCTGCTTTAATGCATCTTCTACATTCTTTGGCTTCGTAGCTCAGGCCAGCACTGTTGTGAAAGTTGAATCGATGAGCTCCCTGCGGTAGCTGCCATTCTGTTATTTCAGCAGCAGATGCTTTCAGAATGGTGGGACACCAGAATGTAGGAAGCTGAAATTATAAAATAAAAATATTTTCAAATAACCATATTTAATTAATCACAAACATCCAATTGTAAAAAATGTATAGAGATTGAAGTGAATAGAGATTCATTTATATTTACCGAGATTTTTCCCTTAGTGCCAATTATGGTTGCTTCATTGGACAGCTCGACCCGAGAATGTGTAGTGAGAGTGGCTGTCCTGCCGTTACTGTATGTCATGACGCAGCTCATGGATATGTCTACTCCCTCGGGATTCAGGTGTCCGGCACACACTATTTTCAGTGGTTCTTCCTTGAATACCAGCTGAGCAAACTGCAAACAGTATACACCCAAGTCTAGTACAGTGCCACCACCTAGGTCCTTCATCCTGAAAAGTTTTAATTATTTTCAATATGATAATAAAAACAAAAAGTATAATGTGTAAAATAGCTAATAATCCGAAAAAATATGATAATAGGTATGCAATCAGAATCACTAATGTAAAAATCATTTGAGAAATATTTACTCTTCTTCTTACTATAACAATACTTTATTCTTTTTTAGCTTATATATTATCAGTGTCATAAATTTATTTCATGAATTTATCATTAAATAAACATGAGAGAATCATGAAAATGCAATGAATCCAACAACAATGAATAAAAGAGATTTAAAACACATTCAGAGCATATATGATATAAATTTTGCCAGCATGAAATAATGAAATAAACTTACGCTACTCTGTCAACCTCGCTGATCACAACACCAAACTGAACATTAACTTGCAAGACTTCTCCCAAGCCTCCAGACTGAATGTGGTTGTCGAGTGCTTCATATGCTGGGAAGCAGCGTGACCAAATTGCCTCCATGAAGAAGACGTTTTGCAGCTTGGCAAAGTCCAGAAGGGCCTTGGCTTCAATGTAATTCATACATAAAGGCTTCTCACAGAGGACATGCTTTCCATGCTCTAACATTAATTTTGAAACTGCATAGTGCTGAGGATTCAGAACGCCAACGTAAACAATGTCTGAAAGTAAAGTACATATTGATTAAAAAAATAATAATTGTTTTGACGTAATCAAAATATAACTTAAATAACCATTTAAAAGGATTAAGTCAAAAGTTAATTATAATTATTGTGGGTAACTCTATACGGTATATACTTTTCAGTAGGCTAATTTGACTTTTGAACGGATATTGCTATATTATTAACCAATTTTCAATTTCATTTATAGAAATTTAATAGATATATAGTGGAAAAACTAACCAACATTTTTATCCAACGCTAAGCTTTCATAACCTTCATAGGCATTTGAGATTTTATGAAGTGCGGCGAAGCGTTGAGCTCGATCCAGATTTCTTGCTGCCACTGCCACCAGCTTATGATCCGCCGAGGGAAGGGTTCCCACAGCCGTGGCGAAGTCATGGCAGATGAGACCAGCTCCGGCCAAGCCCCAACGAAGAGCCATCTAAAATTTCAGGAAATATACACTTAAATTGGATCTAGAAATAACTTTTGATTATGCTTATAGCAGAATGCACGCCAATAGATGTACTATCACAAGCTTGATTTATATGATATTTTAATTATTGTCTTATCTAATATAAATTGTTGTTATCTATTGGTTTATCAATTTATTAGTGGATTAGTTTGAAGTGAGCGAGTATTATCTACTCATTAGTTCAAATACATATATGAGATTATTTTTTTTATAACTAAGCAAAGTAAGAAATTCTTTATACATTCTAGTCCATGGCAATATACTATAGACAGAGGATATAATATAATATAGAGGATCCTCATTCATATATGTTCTCAGCATTTGGAAAGTCTACCTCTAAAGGGTTTTAGTGGTTCTTCTTATTTCTGTGGGGAATGTGACAAAATAAATCCTGAAATGGTCCAGGAAAGATCAAAGTGGTTTTTAACTTTTGTTGCCAATGGGATTATAAATATTCAGTGCCAGTTTCATACTTCCATAGAATCAACCTAACTGCATTCTCGTCTTCAGTTTTTACATTGTCACTCCATAAAAAATGAGAAAATCAGTATGTGAACTTGACTATGTTATAAAATTCTTGGCATTATAGGAGATTTTCTCATATTTTATTATAAACTTTCCATTAAAGGAAACTAGTGAACTAAATCGTTGATACTGCACATATATTCAGCCTATTATATCTTAAAGCAAAACTATCATTAATATCTAATTAGTTCTGAAGTTCTTAAAATAGAAGACCAATCACAAAATTATCTAACTCTGAGATTTTTATAAAATAAAATTAAAAATACACGAGATTAACCAGATGTCAACAGGTTGATTAATCCATTATGCCGTCATACATAATATATAAAAATAATTTACCTACCTTCAAATATTAGCTGAGAAATCTTGTTTTAGAAATTTGTTACTAAAGCCACTTTCTTATGAATCTGTTAATTTAAAGGATAATATAATTATTTTACATAAAAATACTTTATTTCTAATTATAAATAACACCTTTAATAATGTAATAAAATTCTACTTGCTTGAAGTATAGCGTTAATTATGCAATTAACTACAGTAACAATAGTATACAAAAATTTCACCTAAAAATAAATCATGAGACTATGCTAATAAAATTAATAAATGGGCTTACTCTTTAGTGGTCAAAAGATTCGTATATCACTTTTTCCCAATAGTATTTTTACTGTTTGGTTATGTAAACACAATGCTGTAAAAGACCTGACCGTGGCCAGACTACAAGCAAAAATAATACTTTGCTCTGAAGAGATAAACAACAAGATGTCTTCCAGTTGACACACTAATGTAAATATAAACATTTCTGCTGATTTGCAATTTTACACCGACCGGTTTACTATCTAAATGAGGTTTAATTTCGCTATCAAGTTATATTGAAAAACGACACTTATGAGTTTAAATATTATATTTTAAATCAGATTTATTAATAAAAAAAACATATGTTAATTTTAATAAAAATTATTGAAACTGTTTCTTCCGGAAATTGCTCAGAGATTTTATTATTACTTTTTTTTATTTTTATAGTTTGTGTTCTAAAATTTCAACAACCAAATTTTATATTACAATAATTTTTATTGTCAACCAAGTGTATGTTTGCCAAATCCATTTTAATTTACATTTTTTGATTTAATGACTATTTTGTTATAAATTCTTAAAGAACATAGAAATGACTTGGTAAGTATGGACTAGCCGTCATACTCAAGATAATAAAAAATTGTATAAAAGAAACTGTAGTCCTGATTAAATAATATAGAAATTTAAATTAATTTCAGTATTCTGTAAATAAAAACATACTTTGTTTTCAGGTTGCATAATATGTAATGCTAGTTTAAAAAAAAAATTCAAGTAAATCGCAGATATCTAATTGTTGAAATTGCATTTTTTTTATAATTGTGTAATGCATTTGGCAGCATTAACTATATTTTTTTATCAAATGGCCTCTCAGAATTGGAATAGTAGAGTTTATATCAAACAGAGACATTATCGATTACTTTGTTATATTAGCTAACAAAATTATAAGTTAATTTATTTATTTAATAACCAATAAAAAATAGTTTTAAAAACACAGATAAAAAAAACTCGTTATTATACAACTAACACTGAGGATTATTTATCGTATCATCAATAAATTATAAAGAAAAAATGAGTTTTACCTTTATATGAAGTCACTGTTACTGCGTCTGATTCAACAGTAGTAAAATTTTAAATCATTTACTTATAATAACATATAATCTAATATTTATTTAGATAATAAGATTTTATGGTACAGGCCACTAAGCATATCAAAACACTTCAGCAAAACTTCAGAGTACCAGCTTGTTTGAGTACAACTCACTTATCACCATGTTTACTTGTATTTATCTTTACATAATAAATTATCATGGCATTAGAGTATGCGGCACTCACAGTACTTCCTATAGCTATGAGTAATACACAACTGAGGTGATTCCATTATATAACTTCACATAGTGATAAAATTATCACAAGGTAATAAAAAAACCTTGTGAATTATATTCCAAATGATGTTACATTGGCTTACCTTGCATCCTGTTATCAGTGTCAGGTGGCAGTAGTGAGTTTCTTCAAGTTTTACTACAATTTGATATAATTTGAAGCTGAGTAATGTACATTGAACTTCCACGCAAAGTGGCTTATTATAAATGATTCACGATTATATATAATCATTATACTACTATTAGAGTTTTTTACTAAGTCAAATTAAAAATAATTCATTAGAGGAACATTCACATAATAATAGCACGTGTAACATATTATCATGATTGGTTGGACCTATGCTTGTTATTATTTGAGAATTCTAAATAACAAAAAAATCACAAAACATGCCAATAATGCCAAACTAATAACAAATGTAGATTATTTATTTTCAAACAGCAAAAATATGTTTTATTATGGTATTTATAAATATAACGATGTATTTATAAATATTGTATATAGAAATATGATCATTTATAAATATAACAAAAGACTTTATCAACTTTACTTTATGTGTTATTTAGCCATCCTGATCATAATGAACACCAATTTGTTTTCTAATAGTATCTTCCAATGTTGCCAAAGTAAGACTTTCTTCCCAAGACATCAACGGTGATTCTTTCAAACCTGTTTAAAATAGTAAAATAAATCTATAAAATTCATTAGAACATATTATGTTTAACAATTTTAATAAATTAAAAAAAGTTATCATAAATTTTAGATATAAATGTAAAATATTGATTAAAATAAACAATAATTATCAAATAGTCAAATCTATTTGCCAAACACTTTTTCGACAACAAACAACGGTGATTAAATTGATAATATTTAACTTTTATCAATATGTTATTTTGGAGATTTTTTTCCGATATTGCACATCGTTAATCAAAAGAAATATTTTACATAATACGTGTGACATTCAACAGCATTCTAAATAAAGTATTTTTGCATATTTCTTCATTTTAGTGACGAGTACAAAAAATATACTGTTTGCTTATTTATAAACACGCGGCGGTAAAATATAATATTGCTAAATATAATAAAACTAAAAAAATTTGAAAGCAATAATTTTTCAATGCAAACCAGCATTAAAGTGTATTTTTATTGTTTATGACAACAAATAGGCATAAATATTGTAATGTGTAATGATGACGATTTTTTAAAATTTTATTAAAAGGAATTATCAAGGTAAAACAACAATTGCTCACCTTCCTTTATACACTTTCTGCATTCTTCAGCCTCATAGCGCAGTCCACAGCTATTTGAGAAGTTGAAGGGCTGGTCTACAGGGGGTAAGGGAAACTCTTTCCAACTACCATCGGGCATTTGGAGTTTGGTCGGAGACCAGAAATTAGGTATCTGAAAATATACAAATATTAATTTTAAAGGAAAAAAAACACAAGACACACATTGATCCGTGTACAAAGGATTGGCTGATCCAATATTTTCCATATTTATTTATGAAATAATTTATGTCGCTAAAAGTAATTGTATTGGCTTTATATCAATATTCAATATCAAAATAATATTCATAAAAAATGAAATATTTTTGACACAAGTACTTTCACATTTAAAAGGCTTCACCAGAAAGATGAACCTCTTGAAGAATTCAAACACCCACTACAAAAATATTTAGTGATCTAGCTATTTCGCTGAGTACTTTTCTTACAAATATAGAGTATTACAAATTAAAACATTATACTACGGATAATATTAAAATTACTAACTCTAATAGTTCCTTTAGTACCAATAACTAAAGCTTCATTAGGGAGAGCAACCCTGGAATGGGAAGAAAGTATGGCTGTTCCTCCATTCGGATAAGTCATGACGCAGGCCATGGATGAGTCTACTCCTTCCTCATTGAGGTGGCCGGCTGACACAACAGTCTTCGGTTTGCTACCATAAACCATCTGAGCAAACTGAAGAGGGTAGATGCCGAGATCCAATACAGTTCCTCCACCTAGTTTTTTGAGCCTAAAAATAAATTATTGTTAAAATTAATTATTTGTGTTGACCTTTTTTTTAAACAATAAATTGACAGGCAAAGATAGAGATTTCACGAATATGGATATAGTTACTTATAAGCCATAATGATGTTATACATGCCGTTGTTGGACACTACAAACAAATATTGTTTACACTGCTGTCTCTCCTCTGCACACCTCTCGCAGGAGTCAATTCATTTTTGCCAATTTCATGATATTAAAATAATACAGTACAATCCATATTATACAAAACACACAAAAACTATCGGTGTATTAAATATTTTTGTTTTTATTTGATGGTGAACTTACACCATTCTATCGAAGCTTGTCAGAGGCTGGCCAAAGTCTGCTGTGACTTGGCATATTTCTCCAAGAACTTCAGTTCTGATGCACTCTCTTAGAAAATAGTATGACGGGAAGAATCGTGACCATACAGCTTCCATCAGGAATACATTATTCTCTGTGGCACAGTCGACTAGCGCTCGTGTTTCCTTGTAGTTCATGCACAAGGGCTTCTCACAAAGAACATGTTTTCCATTTTCAATCATTAGCTTGGCAATGGAAAAATGATACGGATGAATTGAGCCGACATAAACAATATCTGAAACAAAGGAAGCAATGTAAAACAAAAGAAAATCAATGTGACCTGAAGCAACAAGAATATTATAAAATAATAAAAAAGGGATCCAATGCTGATATCACATACTCAAGAATATCTCAGGGTTTTTTTTTTATAAATTACATATATATATTTATTATAAATATGATAAAACATAAAAGATAATTAGTTGTAATTTGATTTTCAATATGGTTATTTTGTCTTACCTATATTTTTATCATTTGCCAATGCTTCATAAGCTTCGTAGGCTTGATTAATTTTGTGGCGGGTGGCAAATTCCAATGCTCTAACATGTTCTCTAGCGGCAACAGCTACAACTTCATGCTCCCCTTCAGGTAGAGTTTTTAATGCTGTCACAAAATCGTGAGAGATCTTACCGGCACTGGCGATGCCCCAGCGAAGAGCCATGATCTATTTTGCATATTATACACATTACAATAATAATTAAGTAACTTTTATATTAATATGATTTATAATTATTTAATAAAAACAGACATTTAACAAATAATAAGTGTTTAAAAATAATCAACGCGATAAATTATTTAAAAAAAAAAACAATAAAAATTAATATATTTTCAAGAGGTTAGAATAGTGTAAATCATGTGGAAAACGTTTTAAAAAAAAAACAAAGTAATAATTGTAAAAATACTTATTATCTATAAATACACAGATCATACTTTTTGGAGTTTCACACAGAATCGTGAGAAATAAATAAAAAAAATTAATGAAACAATTCCATGAAAGGAACTGAAATAAGATATGCTCAATTTTATCACACACCGATCCAGTTGGAAATTGTTTTTAATCATCGTACATACCTGAGATGAATACTTATTGTAAATAGATTTTATCAAGAATGAAAGATCAAGAAAAGAGATCACTACAATAACAAATCTGTACACGTCATAAAAGATTATATGGCTGTTCAAGAAATATGTATTTCACAATCGATCAAAAATCAATTAAAAATCAACTAGAAAGTAATTAATTTAAAGCATGTATATACATTAATAAAAAAAAAATATTTTTAGCGAATGTGTATTGAAAAAAAGCAAAATGATCTGAATGTTAAAAAGAGCACCAATAAAATTAACAACACAGAAATGTTGTCATTTTTTTTTCAATCATACAGTAATTAAATACGGACTTACATAAGAGTTAAAATAAATTATTTATAATAAGATAGATTATAAAAGACGCTGAGAAATAATTGATATTAATTGTTACAAAATAGTCGTCAGTGTACTTGCAACACTAACAGCTGTTTTCATAATGTCATATTCAAATAAATGTATTTGTTGATAACTGGATGAGTAAGTGTTTTATGAATATATGAAAAATAATAGGATACAGGGAGGGTTCAGTTTGGGTAAAAATAACTTACAAAACTTTTAATGATACCAGTATTTGCGTTTATATAATTCTATTTATTTTACAAACAATACATGAAATTTAATTTTCCTACTGTAATTTGGATGATTGGATACAATACCAGAATAGTTAAATATTACTATACAAATTACTTTACGTAACTACAAAGAATATCACAAATACAAACATTTTTGGTACTTATAATTAAACATAAGCGAAATAAATAACATTTACGAATGATACTATTATGACAATATCTACAAACGAATGCAATATTTTTTCAATCGATTGATTTATGTTCTATGAACATATGTATTTTTTATTTGGAGAGTATGTTTTTTTTATTTATTTCAATAAACATCCAAGTCTCAATAGATTTGTGCTATATTATTATAACAAAAGAACTGGAATATGAACACAACAGTCTAGAATAATACCTCTTTCTTTAATAAGCCTTGTTATTAGAAAGATAAATCTCTAATAAAATTTTTGTCGAGTTGTAAGACTTAAAAACTAAATACAGTCTCTACATAGTTTATTATTTAAAAAATGTTTTTTTTTATTGATAAGCACACAAATTGGGAATTTTCCACAAATGGTTTATAAGTCAGGTTTTGGAATAATATATTTAGATTACATAAACTATTAATGAAGATTTTACCCATGGCACTTCTCCCCATAGACTTATACTGTAATCATATAAGGAGACATTATCTGGTATTGGTGGGGTTCTCTCAAAATTAATTGAAGTAATTTATTTTTACAAAAAATCATATTCTTTACATTACGAAATCATCATACTATCAATACACATTAAATTAATTATTTTTGATATTAATTTGGTTATATTTGAAACTTTAATATCAAAGTTGACATAACCACAGTATTATATTTTTAAGGAATGTAATGTTGATTAAATTGTAATGTGACTAGTTTATTACAATTTATGACTAGGTATGTACTTACTCTTATAAGTCGTTAATCCTTGCTTACTTTGGATTGTGAAATTGGCTTCTTAAGATTCCAAACAGACGTCTCTGTTAGGACTTGTCCAACGCAGTACAATACGTACAAAAATAATACAGTTGTTTCCATGATGACGTAGTGAGATATTGACGATCCAATATCTAACCATGAACCTTTGTTTGTGACCAAATGGAGAAAGCAAAGGCCCATGAGATCTGAGAATACCATCACTATTAAAAACAATTGACCTGTTGGTGCCTAGAATGTAAAATATTTATTTTAATACGATAAAGTTTTTCAAAAATATTGACTATACAAATTCAAACACAAATATTAATACCTTGATAACTTTATTCACAGCACAAAACGAGCAAGCCACACAAAGAAAGGGCACTAATGTTTTGCACAAAATAAGTCCTGTCATCAGAAATGGAGAAAATTGACTGACAAATGCTCTCACCCATTGAGGATCAAAAGAGTTGATTGATGCAATGTTTCCAGTACCAAAAAAGGCTAATATTATATACAGCAACTATTTTAAATATAGTCAAGGAAAAATGCGTCTCACTACTATATTATTTTAAAGAATAAATAAAGTTTTTTCGAATTGATTGCTTCTTCCCTTAACTTAAATAGAATCATATTCCAAATAAATATGTAAATTACTTTAAAAGGATACAAATATATATGCACATCGGAAGTCATCAGATTTAAGAGTTCTGTCAATGGAAGTTATTTTGTTCATATTGATAGGTTTGCTCTCTATAAAACTCAACTGTGAAAGCTGAAAATAAAAATAAAATTACTTCACAGCAAATAAATATTTCATTATTTTATAAAACTGAAAATCATGCGGATCCATTTCAGCTGAATTTTGTGACAAAATTCACGCAGAGAGAAATTAAATAATTCAAATAAAAGTTAAATGACATTTTTGTTTTTAGAAAGTATACAGATATCTACAGTGGTTTCATTTATAAATAAAATTATACTACATACCCTCATTCCTTGGTGGAGGCCAGAGGCATGATGTTCAATAGCGAGCCAGCAAAACAAATTAATTGCAAGCATCATTAAAAAGAATCCCTCATGACTCACAGAGAGAAGAATAAAAAATACTGCTAGACAAGACTTGATTGAAAACAACCGAGATATCATCCATCTCGAGGAAAACATTGGAACCAGAAAACTTGCGACTAAAAAAATATGGTTAGTAAATTAATTTTATTAAAAAGAAACAACAGTAAAATGGTATGTGAAACATTTTATTACCTGCAAGTGCCCATGATAATACTTGACAAAAAATTGGCAGTCCTTTTTTATTGGAAAATTGATAAGAAACTAAATACTTATTCTGAATAGCAAGAAGCATCATCAAGCATGGAGCTGCCATGGCAACATTCTCTCTTTTCGTTTCTTTACTATATTTAAGCATTGGTAAAGAAAATACGGATAAGAAAATTAGTCCACAGATAAACCACGAAAGTCCAGACACCCCACTGTAAAAAAATAGATTATTGTGATTGTTTTCAATCAATATCAGGGTAAACATTTTTTAAGACCAATGACGGTCATGTTTTAAGCCTGAATATTGTAACATCAATGGAAATTCCCTTGATGCATTGGAATTTTGATGAAATATTTAATAACTGTTTATTGAATGCAGAAATTATGAGTTCTCATAGTAAAATAATGGTAGCATGTAATGTAAGTGATTTAAACTAGCAAAATTAATGTATTCAACATGATAAGAAACAATAAAAATGTATAATAATTACACAAGAAAAATATTGTACTTACACAAGATGGATATCATCCTGTTGGCCAATGACAGGCAAGAATGAAAACCCAGCGAGAGATATACAGCTGGTTATCCAACTTAGCAAAAGTGATTTAGATATATTTTTCCTGTACGATTCATGAAGTGGAAACATCGATAATCCGACTAGTCCGATGCTCAAAGCCCAGCGATGGAAGAATGATAAGACCTTAAAAAACATATTATGAGGATAAAATCAAGACCGTATATAGTGTCAAGTATTCGTATATTAAATGACTACAGTTAGTAATTGATGTTTTGTTTAAATAAATATCTCTTACCAATACTGCTATACCAGCTAAATATACCAGAATTAGAACAGTGCGCTTAATCAGGCAGAATAACACCGAAGAATTGGTATTATTGTTAATATTTTTGAAAAACTCCAACCACAGTTTTAAAGACAATACATTTTTCCACCAAAGGAATAGCGGCATAGAACAGTATATATAATACTGAGGTGGCAACTCTTGAGCTGAAAATTTATTTATTTAGATAAATATATGTAGAAAAAGAGATATGATAGTACAAATATAATCATCTAATATAAAAAATACTAATAAATATAAAGCTTTTCTTTAGAATAAGTGAAATTTAAATTACTGTATTTTGAATAAGCTGTTAATAAGAAAATAAATAACAAGATTTACCATATATCAGTAACAAAGATAATGATATCAGTACTCCAAATATTATATGTATAAAGTGCCGGGCGAGCTTAGAAGACTTTTTGGATGAAAATGGAGATTTTTCAAGGTTTTCGTTTGTTTTTACTCCTTGAAGAAGAACTGTTAAAAGCCACCAAATCCATCCCAAATAAGACATTGTCATGCAATTCAAAAGAAGTCCTTGGTAGAAATTTTGATAATAGTCCAAGCCTAATAAGCTCAGGGAAATAAGCGCCTTAGATATCTTCATCTATAATAAAAAAAAATAAGTGAGATAGCATAATCAATAAGTAATACTAGATAAAGTATATAGAACATATAATAAATACCACTGCCAAATACTCTCCTTCGGATATTAAATTCTCAATGGAAATAATGCTTTCCATTATATTATTGTGAGTTAGATTTATGAATGGACGCAGTTGTCCACTAAACATTTTTCCATCTATTATTTCTCGTTTGCGATCATATTGAGCCATCATTTGTCTGGCATTACTGTACAAACTTTGAGCTTTAATTTTAATATCAGTTCCAAGATATGATTCAGGTAGAATTCCCTAAAATGTAACAGATTTGCCATAAAATAATTTTAGTCTTGCTTAAATTTAATATATCCAATCATAATTAAAAACAAGAATAATCAATATACCACTGAATTTACTGGAGTAGCTATTCCCAATAGTGCTGCCATTAATGGACATATATCTGCCTGATCCACATCCATCCTGTTTTTACTTTTCATCAAAGTATTTTCTTCAGTGGAAATAAAACTGGGAGTTGCAATACCAGCTCCCCAGGCTATGAGGGGTGTTTTGGTTTCATGATCACTCCCAGCACCATGAGAACCTATGTGATAGCAAATAACATTATATATAGATATTCAATTTTCTGATAAAACTATCTGTAAGAGTGATTTACCCCAGTCAGTCATTCCATGATCAGCAGTAAATATAAATGCTGTTTTCTGATCACGATCATAAAATTCTTCAATTATTTCTTGAATTTTTGATATTCCATCATTGACAACTTTGATATTCTTTTCAAATTCTCTATTGAGAAAAATAAAACAAAATGTATCTTCCCAAAATTGACAATAATACCAAGTATACGTTAAAATAACAAAAAAATTACCCAGAATTCGGCTTATGAGTATGACCAGCAGTGTCTAGTCCCAAGAGATGTAAAAATAATATTATTTTATCTTCCTTTAGCTTTGCTGATAATTTTACATCATTTTTGGCGTTTTCAAAGAATTCTTCAACTTTATCGAATACCCACGTATCTAGATTTGAAGTAGACTCTTTCCCAGAAAATGTTTCTTCTTCGTGACTGTAAAAATTAGTTTCAACGTGATCACCGGTAGCTCCTTTAGCAAACATTGGAAGTATATCAGGACTGCCCCAAGACCAAGTGTAACGGCTTTGGTTAAAAATGGAATCAAAATCTACAGGGTTTTCTTTCCACCCCTTTGCTATGGCCGACGGATCTTCGTAAAATCCAGCAATCAAAGCTACGTGTCCAGGCCGAGATTCTGTAGGAACCCGGGTGTGAGACACTCCCCACGATCCTTGTGTGGCCATAATTGATCTAAAATAAAAATAATATATCAAATACAATTGTGAATATTGATAATTATAACAAATTTTATTCAATAATTTAGTTACTTTAAATATGGAGCTTCCATAGTTTTCACAAGCGAATCGAATCTTAACCCATCAGCAACAAACAAGATGAGGCGTGATGCAGGACCCTCGTTTAAAGGTGTATAACTTGTTACACCAGTAATTACTGGCGATTTAAAATATATATCAAAAATAGAGACGAGAAAAACTAAATGAATAAAGAACCCGAAGAAAATCAACATATTCACAGATTGTATGTTATTTTATACGAAATATTTGTTTTATATCGTGTATAATAATTCATTAAGAATATTTTGAGAAAAGTTAATCCAGTTAAATCAACATAAGGTTCATTTATTTTTGAAGCGTAAATTTATTAAAGTCTCTAATGACTGAACATCACTAGCGACCTGTGAAAATTACATTCAAACCAAATGTCAAATTTGTAATATCATGAATCAGTCTGTGTTGATGGTCTCGATGCTCGACTGTACTTTATACTAAATTTCATTATGGTGCCTACACACGTGCGATGAAAGATAATCATTTTTTGCAAAATACAGCCTTCTAAAATAATACAGAAAACAGATATTCACAAAATATGAAAAAATTCTGGGTGTTTTATGTATTACATGATCTAATATTAAAATTTGAAATATTCATTTAAGAAATTTAAATATCATGAATCAGTCTATGTTGGTAATTTTGATGCTCGAAATACCTGTGGTACCTACACACTTGCGCTGAATGATGATTATTTTTGCGAAATACAGACTTCTAAAATAATATAGAAAACAAATATTTCATAAAATATTAAAAAATAACATACTATGTTTTGTTATTTATTAATTTACATTACAGAAATTAATTACATTACATCACGAATTAAAAAAAAGGTAATTATATGTATTATAACAATTTTTTAGTTGTTTACAAATAAAATACATTTGCTAACCAAACTAAAAAAATAACACTGGCTGAGTATAAATAAATTTTGCTTATTCATCATTATAAAGCTTAAAAATTTAAATGACAAAATATATATATTTTTACATTATTAAAGCTTTGCAATATTTTGAATATTTTTTAAAAACCGTTGAAATTGAACTGAACATCCAGACTGTTGAAAAATAGTTTTATTTTGGTTCAAATGCACTTCGATTTTGAAGAAAATAATGAATTTATCATTTTTCAGGTTTTTTTTTTAAATTAATGGGTTTTTTAAATTTATTTTTTTTAAGAAATATTATTTTACTGGCAACACTAAGCTTCATGCACGTAGTCGGTAAAATTTAGTTTGAATTTCTGCAACCGCGTGGCGCTGGTGTCCGCGGAGCCGCACAGAGTGTTTTGTGTTTGTCAGTGAGTTTGTGGAGTGAAAAAATTCGAAAGCTGTCAATGATAAGTGGTGAGTTGTATTATTGTTAACTTAATTCGGTAGATCGATGAACAATCTAAATATATTTCCACAATTGGCTGTCCGCAAGATTCGTTGCAATGTCGGAAACGTCGACCATTGATTTAGTTTCCGTTATGTTGACCGCCATCGCCCAAGCATACAGTCAGATACGCCTTTTTATGCTAAATCTTGCATGTCGTCACATCAAAAATAATAATGCCGGCTTGTGATGTTCTGTCAATTTGATAATTGTTTTACATCTTCGCTAACCGCGAACGCAACACTCCAGTCAGTTAAAGGTTTTAATCGTCGGTGTTTGATTATGTTTTAACCTCAAATTTGGATGGATACTTTCCGAGAAATTGTCTCACGCTGAATGTGAATTGAGCGACTTCGGTGACCGGCGCTTCTGAACAGCCCGGAGAGTTATTTTTGACAATATATGCGCTTTAAAGTTTGTGTCGGCAGTTATTTTTGAAACAATTTGACAGGACGTGTTTTCTCTTTCGGGTCGGCCTACTGCATCGCTGTCTGATAGCGTTTTCTGTAATTTTTCAATTTGTAATTTAATGCCGACAGATAGATATCTGCGGTTTTTGTCCCATCATGCGAATTCTTTCGGCGTTGTGGCGTCATCGTTGTAACCGGAAAACGACGAATAAATCACGCTTGAAACTTATCAACAACGTAGAGGTCCACCGTCCCGGTGAACTTTCTATTTGACGTACACAAAATTCAGTTTCTGTCGGAGGTTGCTCAAACGTGGTCGCACAATCCGCAACTTTATTTTCTGCAGCTTCAATATTGAATTAATTATTCATGCAAATATATTATTTTCAACAGTTTCATTTTATGTTAATTCAGTTGACAAATTGTGTTTTGGCTTTCAGTCTTTTCGGCTGTCACAACAATTTTTCATAGTCGATTGTAATTAATGCTTTATAGATTGTGATTCGAAACAATACGGATGAAGTTATTTGTGTGAATCAGTCCAAGGCTCAGTGTTTTACAAGTTTCTGCTTCAAAATTCAGTGTTAATCTAAATAAATGTTTTTTTTTTGTGTCTAGTGCTATTACATCTACATATTGGATACATTCAGTCAAATAAAACAAGGTTTGTTCCCATTTCATATTAATTTCATAATGTCACAGTGTGTGCGAGTAGTGATTTATATATTTTTTTATTCTCAAACCGAGTCGCTGGGAAATCGAAATATTCTAATTAATGTCGTATTTAGCAGCTACCTACAATATTTTCCGGCTTGTTATGGTGATGTGATTGCACAAGTGGTTAAAATATTATTGATAGGTTACAATCTGAGGTCAGGCATCCATTTCTGTTCAAATACCCTCCGATGGTCGTGTCTTGAATTTGAAATTCTAATAAAGTTCAATAAAAACACGATTGAATTTTTATGCGAACATTTCTGCATCCGAATGTCTGGTTCTCAAAATAATCCGCAGATAATTATGTATTATTGGCAACGTTTTCTCAGCAACACACCCGCTTCTGCTATACAGTGTGGCCTCTATTCTTACTTGCACTTTTTTAAATTAGTAATGAGTAATAATTACCGTTCGCAAAGTGCACTATTTATTTTTATGGACTATTCATAACGTATTCATCACAATTTAAATAGTCCACTAATAGTGTGCAGTAAGGCACGGCGATCTTCAGCAGTCTCACTCTTAATAATTTAATAATATCCAATAATAAAAAAAAACTTGTATTAGTGCCAAACATTCCCACAAATTTTCTATAAGTATACACAATATGATATCTGACCAGTTACTTTGATTCCTGCACCACTTTTTTGTTGTTATTTTAATTTTAGCGATAATCTATTTTTTGTGGAACACCTGACTGAAAGAATGCGGTGTACACGAATTACTAAGGTTATTCACATTTCTTATATTCCATTGACCTATAAGGTAAATTAAATGAAACATGGTACAATTGAGATTCGATTTTTTTATAACGAAGCTTTTACTTTTATTCGAGGTGCTGTTATTAAGCACTGCACTGCAGAGTTGTGTGGCATGAAATAAGTCACTTCTGATGTATAAAAAAAAATCGCTCATGAGCATAATCAAATAAAAATAAGTGACAGTGGACTGGGGCTGCTGCAAAACGGAAACGCACAGTCGTCGCGGGTTAAAATACTCCCAGGGTTGTGCTGATGGAATTTCTGCACTCACCGTTGACGGGACGTTGCCCCCCGGCCCCGCCGAGACGACAGCCGGTCAAGTTTGCATTGCCCGGTCGCCGCGTTCATGGCGCGTTCATGGCGCGTTCATGGCGCGTTCATGGCGCGGGCATGGCCTCCCGTGCGCCGGGCTGGCTCTGGTCACACGACACCCCGAGGAGTCACGCCAAGTGTCGCCCTCGCACCTGTTGTTCGGGGCGCAGACTCGGCCCTTCTAGACCTTCCCAGACGAACATTTTTTTTTTTCACCAACGGCAGACATGCAACGTATGATAATCTAAACCATAGGTTCTCAAACTATTTTGTCCCGTCGACCTCTTGTCGAGTTTTCCTGTTTTTCGTAGACCCCTGCCTTGCTAATATTGAATTTTTGCTAATTTATCATCAAACATACTTTTGACATCTAATATACAGGGTGCGCCATATTTTATGTCGGTATGTAAACATTGAATAACTATTTCTTTTTTTTTTGTAAGAAGGTTGACAACTTCACTGAAACCCTTTTCCATGTAGTATGAATATGGAAAAGGTATCAAAAACCTTCTTGCGATAGTCCATAATGCAGGGTCAATCTGTGTTCAATTATGACATTTACGGAATGCCTAAATTTTGGTGATGACCTGCTTAAATGGGATCCACTCTCGTAGACCCCCATTTACAGTTCGTGGACCCCCAATTTAATTTTTCGCTATCATCGACCCCTTGCAGGGCAAAATCGACCCCTGGGGGTCGATATTGACCACTTTGGGAACCAGTGATCTAAACGAAGGGTCAGTTACCTTACTAGGTGGCCGCGAATGAGTAAGCAGTGAGAAGCGTTCAGAGGCGGGTGCGGTCGTGTCTGTTCCCAAATCACAAAATCTGCACCAAAAGATAAAAAAATTGTATGCAATCATTATGCCGTTTTGTGTGTATCAAAACTACTACAATAACTACGGGAATGTTATTATTTTTTTCACTTAAATTAAAATATATATATATTGATAACGTTTCATCTAGGGAGCTGTATACTTTTAGGAATTACTCAACCCTGAATTCCTCTGGAATGTGGAAGCTCAATTTTGCTCGTTTACAGACCGCTCTGCGGATGTACCTAACACGGCTAGATATCTGAAGTATGCTATTATTGTTATTATCGTCACGTATTGCTAATTACTTATTGGAATTTATAGACACCATCTCGATATAAACTCACTCGATAAAAAAATCACATTATGGTTGGATCACAAATTATCCGTGTTAAAAGAAAATATTTCTTTTAGACTAACACGATACTCTTATACTTTTTCATGTCATATATAATTATAACTTGTTTGTTACGTACTGAATGCAGACATAATATGTATGATATGATTGCAACCTTTCATCTTGTGACGTCATCGATTCGTGACGTTTTTTCTCGGCGGTTATCCGTGTGTTATCTCCAGTACCGTCTTGATTTATAATTGATCACATGATTACTGTGCATGACCTATTGCCATTGCAGCTGATTCGCAGTTATTATGACGTAATAATGAACCTTTGCATTCTCTTGTATCTATTCGTGTCTCGTTCGGTCTTGTCGTGCAAACTTAAGTATACGTTCCTTCCGTGTACTTACATTCTTTCAAAACCTAATTCTAAAATAATGAGCGTGTCTCGCAGCGTATAGGTATAATAATGAAAGAATCTCGTGTGCAAATTAAACTGTACCGCTTTAGTCGTCATTAAGGTCAGCTAACACTGCGACTCGTACATATATATTATACACTGAAACCGTGGTTTTACATTGACTTGCACCGGAACGCGGCGAACCTGTGCACCTTTAATCGCTATCGGTGATTTGCGAGGGTTCGTTTGACACCACCTCAGGTAGCACTCACGTGGTGTTGTTCCAGTCTACAGGTCATGTTCTTAGGTTATATTTACGCGGATGAAACTAATTACACGATGGAGTATTGGATATATTGGAACGCGTTTATTCGCAAGTATCGTCGGGTTCGTCACATTCCTGTGCAATTGAATGCGCGAGGAGCGTTTTCATACAATAATTTCCACTGACGACGGAGATGACATGTTGATTTTAATAAATTATCTTCACAGTCTCCACTGACTTAAATTCGAATTGAAGGACTCGACGTGCACGTGTCGTGCTGTACCCTCGGTGTGACTTGGCCTCTACGCGCGTCACGTTGATCCCTTATCTCACTGTGAAATATTCTCTGCTATCTCGGTGGCATTGTGCGGCGCACAGTTCAGACATGTGTACGTTTGATAATTTATTATTTTGTAATGTCGGTGTGCCGGATAGTGATTTATCCCCGACGTGGATCGCTCGCCACGCACCATCAATCATGATGATGTTTAATTCACTGTACTGCTTGTCGGCGCCGGCTCTACAAATTGCTGAAAGAGTTGCTATGCCAGTTCTAACAAGAAACGCATCGTTCTGAACGAACCACGCCAGCTCGTGTGCTATTGTTGCATGCCATCACCTTTGCCTTGGCCGAGGGCTTATGTAAGTTTGCACATTGCTCCAAACGAAATTGACCGAGGTGAATATTTTATACAATGCTATTCTCATACAAGACTATGTTAACTATACAAGAACTTCATTCGTTCGTGCAGTTCTTGAAGAAAATACAACATAAGACAAGTGTATTCGAACCTCATGGTCATGAAGTGTGTTAATTAAATCGAATCTTGTGAATTTCACGTTCAGTTTAACCAGACTTATGTGGGATATCGGATATTCCGATTTCAGCGTTTGTAATACAATTATTTAATTATTCAGAATAAAAAAAATGGGATTATCGATTGCCTCACAATCGTTTTAATCAAGATTTTATTTAAGAATGCCTCGATTTTAATGAAAAGGTGCTTTAAAACATTAAACTTATTTTATTTTCATTTTTTGAGAATTAATTTCTCTTTGGATTAGAATCCAATTTCAAAGTTTCATTTATTATATTGAAATCCGTATTGTACGGTTTAAATAATTTATATCGGTATTGACTTGTACGTAATTATAAACAATCTAACCTTCTATTCTATAACATTTCGAGCCTCCATTAAAGATGAGTGCTGGACGTGGTTCAGCTACCCTTTTTCAAGAGGCGTGATTGCCTTCCTCACAATTTACAACATGCTTGTAATGAAAATTATTTTATATTGAGTACTAGATATCAAACACGTATGGATTGTCTTTATGACTCTTTTATGTAGGCAGGTACATTCCGCCTCGTCTCGGCTTGAATATCATTCTAGAAGATTCTTCTCTAACATTACGTGGTTTCAAAAACACAATGGGCCAATGCACGTATAGTTATTGCTTTCACGACTTCAACACATCTACGCTCGTAGAGACCAAATCACGACTCGATTAGCATCTTACTCGGCAGCGTCCTTTCATTCAGGTTGTACTGGCGCTTAAAGCCAGCATCGTGGCGGTTTTGCAGTAGTTCCGCAATATGATGAAGTGGACTTTCGTTTGGGGAACTCTGCACCGGAAAGATTATTTATTGAATGAAAGTGTCATCTTCGTCGACAGGATTAAAAAAAAATGGAAATCGGAGTCGCGGCCACTCATTGTGTAACCGACTCGACATAACACGATACAACTGGAGTGAGCGCGCTCGAGTCTGTACGTATTGTCTTTATCGACTTGTGCTGTATTGTCACGCTGCCCTTGGTTTCTTATTAAGTGTACACAGCGTCTTACGTGTACAATACCAAAACAATTAAATGCGGTTTTATTATTTGATTGTTTCGAAACAGGCGGCTTCTTGTCAAAGTGTCGTAATATACAAGGATTTATTTTAGTTATTATTTGTTTTTACGGTGGTTTGTTATATGGAGATTGTAGACTTTTGCATGACTTTGTATGTAAATGAAATGTATACGAATTTATGTGTAAAATATAAATGTAGGCTGAATAAGGGGAGTGTGGTAATATATAGTTATGTGCTTTGTAAAAATAGGGTGCGATTTAGGGGTGCAGTTGGAGAAATATTGCAACTTCTAGTGATAGGCATAGATATTGTCGAGCTACCATAGTGTATTGGTTATTAGCATGGTAGTATGATGTATCAAGAATTCTAAGAATATTTATTATACTGATTCGATCAATTTTGGACCCATCTTTCTTAACACTAGGCTAAACGTTCGAGAACTGTAACCTGTTGTTCATTATGTTCGTTTTGTCTTCACATCACTAATCTTTAGTACCAACTAATGACTCTTTTTATTTATCGATCGCTTGTAGTATTCTGACAAAAATAAATATGTTTTCTATTATTATACAGCTTACTGATTTGCCGCCACACTGTGCAATCGTAATCAGGCGAAATAAAGCCGTTTTACACAATATCGCAAAAGTTTTTAATAATGAAAATGTAAGGTATGTTTTATACCTCATCGCGTATAGTATTTACATTTCCGCCTCAGTGTGGATATCCTTTAATCCAGCTCGAATGGTGAAAATATTTTTTCGCTCCCGCCAGCCTTTCCGGACGTCCTGTCTGTTGCTTTTGCAGAAAAATAAAAAATAAAGCTCCGCCAGGCAGTGGCGTGTCGCGATTTCCCCCCCCCGGGGGATTCGTCGCTTCCTTCAGCCTTCTCCCACCGAGGAGCTTTAGGATTCCCGACGAGCCTCGCCGGAGGAATCCGCAGCGATTTGCTTCATACGCGGAAATCGTGTGCCGGGAAGGAAGTAACTCCGCTCGCGTGATCTTTTCAAGACTGACTAGTTTAAAATTTGTAATACTCCTTATTTAAAATAAAAAATATGAATTGTTAATTTTGATCTGTGGAAACATCCGAATTTCAAGGGTTTCATCAGTAAAGCAGTTTTCATGTGAAAAGCTCTCTTGGATATTCATATTTTACATTCACGCTGATAATGCATTTCAGTTTTATAGTGCAGTAAAAGTTTATATATGCTGAAATTCTTACTAATCAACACAAAATTAAGCGCAACTTAATCATGTATCCGGTTTTTTTTTTAAATATTAATGTCACATAAAAAAGTGTGATTTACTTTTATTTATTTATTTATTATATTCGATATATTTTTCGTAATATATAATTCCTCCTCAAGGTAAATTGTACCATTTTGTATTGAACTATTTATTTAAGAGTGTATGAATATGTATCAGGTTTTACTTTTGAATGTTTTTTTTTGTAAAAGAATATCGTAGCTTTTACAAAAGAATACAACAATAGATTGAGTAATACATCGATTATTAATTCTAATGTTCAAGGTTATGCAATCAAAACTTTCATCGTACCATTTTTATTAAGTAATCTTTTGATCGTTATTTATTATAATACTTTGTAAATTTATCAATTTAATACAATGCTTAGATTGTTCTGACTAATATTATTTTATGTATACAAATGTGTAAGATAAACGCTTTTATCCTTATCATTAATTTGATTGTTTATTTTGAAAAATATTATTACAGGTGTTTAACATTGACGTCTATTTTATTTTTAACTGTACATACGTAAAACATACTTTATTTATGACTACAAACGAATCATATATTGTAGATCCTGAAAATTCAAATTTGAGATTTTGCTACTAAATTTACATGAAATATTAACAGGAAAATAATCATCCTCCCACTCGAACCCAATTTCCAAGATCTACTATAATAATATTTGTTTAGGTCTCATACTTATTTTTTCAATAATTAGTTATAATTATAATAACAGAAGAAAAGATTCCTCGTGGTTATATAAATCTACTTTATGGCACAGACGTGCTTTACTTCGTATACATTAATTTATTTACACTTTTTCACTTTAAATTCTACCACGATTTCTTTGTTTTTAGAGTAATACGTCTGAAACGTTGAAAAACTAAAACATTATTCACTATATCGACTTTTTTATTATCGAAGTACATATTGAATACTAGGTGCAAAGAAAGAAAAAAAATCCTCCTACCATTCTGGTTCCCAATTAGTTTTTTAAATTAATTTTTTTTATCTCTTATCCATGAAATCATTAACCCATAAATATACTACACTTACCTAAAGACTGCATAAGAACATTTCAACTAATTATTAACAGCAATTTTCATCGCGTATCATTAACGTGGGCCGAATAAATAATATCTTCATAAGTAAACATCATTTTTATTACCCTTTTTTGGGTAAGTAAACAGGATTTAAAATATAAGAATGCTGTTAATTGGTTTAACTATTTATAACTTCATTAACAGGTTTATATTTATTGCCTGGTCTGATTGTAAATTTTCCGGCTTTTAATTATGCCTATTCATAATTTTTAATGAATATTCAGAAGGTTTTAATACACATGTATTTAAAAAGAGCATTTGGGTAGTTAACTAAAACTTCCAACATAGCAATAATAATGTTGATTGATGATTTTTACTTAAGGAAAGTATAGCTTAAACTTATTGTCTTAAATATTTCCCACGTGCTTAATTTTTGTAACAAATGTTTTTAAGTCGATAAAATAAAATATGCATTGTTCTGCGTGGCGATAAGAGGTATATACATTCATTACTGAAGCAAAACAAATCGTCGGTGAGTTATCAATTGTATTTTGATGATGTAATATTGAACAAGTATTTTTCTATAAACTCGCATAATAATAGGTAAACATTCTTGATAGGAAGGCGCTATGAGGTGACTCGCATGCAATATGAAAACTTTCAAATTCAGTCATATTCACTATCTGTTAACGTCATTGTTAATTAATTTGAGTAAAAAGTTCTATGTCCGATTTTGAGTTATAGTATAAATTCGCT
This sequence comes from Atopsyche davidsoni, assembly GCA_022113835.1. NCBI lineage: Eukaryota > Metazoa > Arthropoda > Insecta > Trichoptera > Hydrobiosidae > Atopsyche > Atopsyche davidsoni. The sequence goes on along the minus strand of JAILWY010000009.1, from coordinate 15,445,248 downwards.
TATAATTATTTTCAATTCTACTTATTAGCAGGTTTCCCGTTTTGACTACACATTGCTTCTGACAAGTTTGCAAGCGGTCATAATTTATTTCAGTCGAGAGTTCCAGCTTTGATATGATTACTTTAAAACCGTTTCTGTCTCTCCAACGTCAAGTTACCATTTGGAATGAGCATAAGATAGTGGCGGTCGGCCAGCAAGACGTGCTGCAAGGGTCTCTTGCGAAACAAGGTTTTTTTGTAAAAAAATTTTTTAACAGAAGCAGGTAGTTTTTTTTCACGCTCGCGTGCACTTTTCCCAGGATAAGATCGCACAACAGTTTAGCGGAGGTGTTGCGATGCTAAGTTGCGTTTCACGCTACACCTCGCGGCTGACTTGCAAATTGGCGCAGAATTCCTGGCCAGCCACCGACTCGTGACCCACAGCCGCACCACCTACGGTGGTGATGAGCATCGCTGCCGTCCTTCCGACTTGCAGGAATTCCAGCCAAGGGAAACCAATATTGATACATCGATCACTAGTGTTTACAAGATAGTTTGATATGTGAATACGTATGTATCACAACACGAAAATGATTATTTTAAATTATCATTTTGTAAAATTTTATATACGCGCTTTTATAGTCTAATACGCGTAGAGCGTATTATAATAATCAAAAATACATATTCATTTATTGATTGTGCTACAAAGTCAGTAGAAGCCATTTCCTTTAAGGTCGATATTTAATATAACCTTCCTGGCAGTAAAACACTTTTATGGCTGTTATTTTAATACGTTTATTTATTGTTTAGGGATTATCTAAACGTAAAAGAATATTACAAATTGAAATATACCTAATTTAATTGTAATTGAAATATTTACATTGGATTAACAAAAAAACGTTGTTTTTAAACAAAATTCAGAAGTTTTATTTTATCGCAGCTGAAATGTACACAGCTTAGTCTTAGTTGGCTATTTGCTTTAAAACATAATTACAAGGGTAGTTTTTTAATTTTTATCATTTATCTTTAGTTCCGTTTAATCTCAAGGTTCTTTCCGCGACCGCAGTGTTGTTCTCACGACCTTAACTATGTAAATTCTAGCTCTACACAAGCTCAGGTCATTTTTGGCTCATTGTCCTCGGGGCGTCCTCTGCAGATGGATTCGAAACCACAAGTATTTGTCTTATATAAAGCAAACTTCGTTAGTCTCGCGGAGTAATTATTATTGCCAAGACAGAAGCGGCGCGGCTAAAATTAGACAAGGCGAGTATAAAACAGTACATATTTCATATCTCGAGCCAAGCGTTTGTTCGCCGGTGTTTGGCAATCGCGTAAATCGCTGCACCGAAAGCGCCTGGTTATTTCACGTTCAAGGTTCGCTCGTCGCGGAGCAAACCGCTTTTCACGCCCAAGTCGCCGATTTTGTTATTTACTGTGAGAACTCGATCGCAATCGCGGAGGCGGCTTCCCAACCGGACCTGACTTCTAACTAGTGATGGGACGATCGTTGGCTTTTGAACTACCGATTGTTTCGTTTTCTTCAGGTGGAGGTTGGTCACTGATAGTTTCATATCAAGTTAAAATATCGTTACAAATCAACAAAGTAACGCACTAGATAAAAACAAAAATGACACAGGGGGGTATCGAGTGCCCTTCGATGTTAGTTGTTTTATAATAAGTTTTTAAGTGATCGATCTCTTTTGGAGACATGTGCGATGCAAACTCACAACTCTTGGCTACTGCGCCGCAATTTGCAAAAGAACTTGCGACTCAGTATTGAAATTCACATCGATTTTTCCCTTCACTACTCATTATTGTTCAACTTGATTCATAGCCCAACAAATAATTATCAGATTTTTAGAATGAATCATTGCTAAATTACTTTTTTATTTTATTTCGTTTCGATGCGGTTGCGGTCGCAAATTTTCGTCATCACGCAGGGAAAGTTTACATTGAATAATTCATGCAACACGTATGATTTTACTATATTAGCTTATAGACATCCTAATATATACGAACGGCATGTGTTCAATCACTTAAAACCCAACTTATTTCTGGCATTATCCCTTGGCATGCTGAAATATTAAAGAGTGCTGCTGCATTGGCGTCTAAAGCTTTGGTATTGCAGGTCGTATCGAAGCCAGTTTTTACTCTGGGAGGCTCTATATTCATTTTAGGCCTGGATATTATACAGCTGTCGATACAGCAGGATTCTTCTTTCGTTGGTAGATTTACGCATGGTCGAGTGGAAGTCAATTTTCTGGTACTCTTACTTGGTAAGTTCATCGCATTGGCGCATGAACCCTATATACTCGTACTTAAAGCTTTTTGAGTAGGACCGTTAGGGTTCAAAAATGATCGTGATGAATGTAATTCACATTAACTTGGTAAAAACCTTTTGATATTTTGAAACATATTACTTTAAAGTGAGGTGATTGACGTGCTTGCGTTACACGCTAACCGCAACCGCGTGAATGGAAACTCAACCGCTCTCCGAGAGGCGCGGCGGCTCGCTCGACCGTCTCTGTACCGTTAGCAACGTCATTCCGTTTTGTTTGGAATTTCTTTTACAATTGCTTATGGCTTCATTTCTTCGAATCGTTTTAACTTGTATTATTATCCAATATTAGCTATTGTTTTGTTTTTATTTAGATTAGATTAGATTAGATATGTAGCATGTGCCAGAAAACATGGAGTACATTAATTGAAAGGAGACCTGTGCCACATGATTTTTTTGAAATTGTTTTTATGTAGTTTTGTATAGTTTCTATTCGACAAGATTTATTAAGCTTTTACCGTGTTTTAACATATATATTTTTTTAGAATATTAATTGTGATTTAAAAGTGATACCTTGCTTTTCCTTTTATTACTGCGGTACTGCTGCGACTTCTTATAAACGTGTATATAAAACGCGTTTTTTAGTGAATCTGAATTGAGTTTGTATGATATATTTAGCAGTAACGCTTAATAAGATTTATGAGTATGTATTATTTTTCACAAAATAATTATAACTATATTTTTATTAAAGTTTCATGATATTTACAATTTTTCTCAAAAATAGGACGTGTTTAGAATGCTATGGATAAATTTTTATATACCAACGTAGCGGAAATTTTTTTTCCCTGATATTCCCTGCCCTAGTTTGTGGCAGTTGTAGATCTAAGCCAATGAATTTATCTATTCCCCCCCCATGTTATAACTGCAGATTGCTGTGGATATTTGCCGTCATAAATTTTCAGATCGCAATTCTGAAGTTACGGTGTCAAAATACAAGCGTATCATTACAGTAGTGTTATTATAGAAAGCGCACATTTTTCTACCCCTATGGTATTGGGGATGAGTCACAGTGTTACGCACATGAACCAAATTGAAAACACACAAAGCATAAATCAAAAATTGTAATTGTTGCCCATGACAGATATCTGGGGGAGATTCTGAGAACGCCGAACATTGCGTAGGGAGAACATACGTGCCTTATTTAAAGATAATAATATAGTATTGATTGTGTATTAATACAGTCGAAACCGTACGCTGCGTATTTCGTTGGAATCAGAGATATTCGCTAAAACGAGTTTGGAATTTAGTGAGATTGCTTGAATACTAAATGTAGGTAGCTTTGTCACTTGGAAGTCCACAGTTTTTCTTCTCGTTTTTGTTCCTCGGGGAGAGTCGACAGTAAGGAAGGAAGGGACTTTAATAATGACTTGTCAAATTTACATTTCAAGTGTTGTTCTTCCCGCTTTTGTTTAATTTTCTAGTTAATATTATCACAGGATACGCTCACAGAGGGACGGAAGAAGCGCCCGTAGTTTTTTTTTTTAACCACAGTATACCATTTAAAAAAAAACACATTTAGTTACGTTATTAACTGAACCAACGCAATACAATGCTCTTATTGAATTCTGCCAGATTTATATTAATAAATATTTGTATTCATGTTTCTTGTTTCGCGGTTTGGATGCGTGGCTGTCGAAATCGATTTACTATAAATATAATGATTTTCATTTTATGGTTTTTGAATGTCACCGCCGATAGTTCACGTTGTAGATTTTGGGTATTACGTGGACTTGTGCTAAGTATATGGGAGTATACAGTGTAGTATTTTTGCCACGTTGAAGTTTTCTTCTTTAGTATTAAACAATTTTTTTTCTTATTTCACTTTAAAACATTTAACGTAAACTTCTATATCGTTCTGAAACCGAAAGTTTTCCGGTTCTTTCGCTTTTTTTTTACTTAAGTATATGTGTCTTTTTTATTCTGTTCTTTTTAAATATATCCTGCCTCTTTTTACATGTGCGCAAGAAGTAAAATAAGTTAGTAAACTAGTTCAGATAATCTTTTAAGGACCTTCCCTAAACTTACACGCGGGAAAGTAACCCAGCCTGTAAATTTAGTGTTATTTATAGTGTATTGAATGTTTAGGGTGTAGCGACCCCGTGAGTAACCCGGCGATAGAAGCCCCTGCGTGGGCTACTAACAGGATCGTTCTACTTTACTACGATATGGTTTCCGTTTCGATCGAGCCGCCCCCGCGCATCTGTGCACGAAATATTCTCACTGAGAGATTCATCCACCCGGATCTCCGGGGTTCCCCGAAGAGGCCATGCTCTGGAGAGTTCTGAGTATTGTTTATAATGTTGAAATATCTACGCGTGGATTCATACATTCTTGGAAAATATTCTGTATTGTCGAATCCTCGTAACATTGTTATTGTACGTGGAATTATCTATATTCAATTTATTAAAACAACTATACTGTTTTGAGGTCCATTCTAGGAATTAATCAGTCTATAATCTTGATCAGACCATAAAATAGAAGATCAGCATGTCCATCTTTTGGTAAATTATAATTTAAGTGGTTTTTGATGTGGCCTTAAACCACGTCATACACAGCCTCTTTATACAGTGATTGGCACGTTTGTTTGCCGACCACGGAGTGCCAATTCCGACCACGTTGATATGATTTTTATGTTTTATAAATACAAAAAAAATGTGAAATGCTCTCAGCTTTAGTTAGAAGGCAACTCTTCGTAAAAAGAATACCTTGACTTGTGATATGTTTAATGCAATTTATATATCGGATATTGCTGAAATTGGTTAGTCCTCTCGATCTATCTTACACTCGTATCATGTTTGGTTTGTTTTTACTATAAATACCAAGTGATCAGACAACTGAAAAGTGTATGACCTGGTAGAATTATTCAGTCAGAGGAGGTTCGCCAACCCGGGGACTGGTCCAGCCACCGGGGCTCCGGTTATGGCGGGAGTGGGAGCAGCCGAGGGCTGTGGTCAACGTGATAAACATGGATTTACGGGGCTATTCGTAACGGCGACCATCGTTAATGGTTTTCCTGCAGGTGAATTATCGACGTGGTACTAACCGTTTATATTCATGTATTTAAATTTACCTGCATTCCTCTATTTAAATTATTATCAAAATTTTATGTGTGCAACGCAGTGTTTTTTTAATTATTGCATTGTATTGTTTCTATTCTGGTAAAGGTTTTTATTTTACTTCGTGTAAGCCATAAACGTGGAGTCATGCTTCTGAATGACGTAATAATGTATGCGTTATTGTTTTCTTAAAAATCTGATTAGCATCTTCTTTTACCCAATTATTATTGCTAATGAATATGTATTAGTTCCAGGCGTTCCTTTTATTTTCACTTATACAAATTATTTTTTCTAACGGATACAATCGCAAAGACAACGCTCTAGTTGCTTTTTAGTATTATTATTTATGCACAGACAAAACGAGCTTAATTTTGCTGTGTGAAAGGAATCTCTTCAGTCATATCGGTACAGAGAAAGTGCACCACAGAATCGACATTCGCGAAATCGATTACAATTAATTAGTATGCATAATTACTTTAAAAATAGATTTTATGAGTGTACTAAAAGAAGTCTACATTAATTTTTAAAGGCATTTATAAATAAAACGAATGTTACGATTAAAAAATACATGGTATGTAAATACAAATCGATCAGCTTGAAAGGATTAACTGATAGAAGGCTCTGATAAAAAAGCTTTTAATACAGTTAATTCATATAGTATTTGCATAATATCTTATCTGAGGGTTATTTGTATTATAAATAACTGTTAATGCGGTATAACTATTTCTCATCAGATATTAGTTTATGTGGGTAGTAAAACATACCTAGGCTTATGTCTGAAAATATATAAATTGTTTTCATCATGGTTATTTTTAGCATTTGTAGTACCGTCGCTTTATTCTACTGAAATTACTGTGGCATTCATCATTAATATTCGAAATAATGACATTTATTATCTTTTTCGCCATTGAAACTTTCTCGGCCGGGCGTTGTTTTTTTGTAAAAATGATTCCGCACTGGCCACAATGTAGCGCGTCACGACTTCGGTCGGGTTATTAGACCCCGCCCGGCCAGAGGCGGCCAATTTGGAAATATCAATTTTCCTATTCGCTGAGCACAATGCAAATAAAGATCCGAGCGTTTGGGCACATTAATTTCCCAGCCAAAGTACCATTTATCTCATTACTTATGATTTTGATGTTCTCGTAAATCATCAGGCCTTGCAAAAGTACTTTCAATTTTCCTGCCCGCCCAAAAGAGTAATTAAATATGAAAAATATTTTTAAAAAAAATCTTTGAATTTGCTACAAGGCAGAACCATGTTTGGATTCGTGTTGTTTTGTTGTGTATAATTACAAAATAAAAACAATTGAATTGACACGTGCTATTTGAAACTGAAACAGGCGTGATCCCAATAAAGTCTGGTTTTAACCTGTCATCACGGGGATCGAACCTTGGACTGTTCTGCGGACCAAGATTCTGCTGTGTAAACCACTGAGCCAACATGGGTTATAATTCACAATCGAAATCCAAAATGAAAATATTTTTATAAAATTATAAAATATTTGACGTGTGTGAATGTTGATTAATGATAATATAATTCAAGTGGTAACAAATTACAGTTGCAAGATGGCACGGTTTAAAACATACTTGTTTTAAGTAGTTTTATTGCTTATTACATGTTTTGTTATTAGTTGTATAACAAATGACATTCAGTATGTTTTTTTTTTTGGTATTAGCACTGATGTATTAAATAACCGACAAACCGTCGTCAAATATCATGTTGTACCGGATCCCGCTCGTGGAGGTAGAATCAGCTTACCTGTACGTCAGAAGATACTGCCGCTATCAAATATTCAATCCCTCCATTCCAGTTGCGTATCTCGCATGTAGCACCTTCTCGGCTATTGTTTATTTTTTACCCAACACACCTACCTGACAGATAACCGCTAATTCCTCTCTTTCCGGTCCACGTGCGTCAACTCCCCGCGGCGACGTTCATTGTTGTTCTCTCACTTTTCGGCATCGTTTCCTGGATGCATTACTTATGCGTGAAACACAGTCCATTTCTTTGGCGATGTTTTATTTGTTGGTGAATGCATTCCGATATGATCGCCCGCACACAATGGGCTGTTTGGATGTTTTGCTTGTTGCTATTTTAACTACGGGATGTGAATCATTGCTTTCCGATTCGCGTACAATAGCTTTTTTTTTTTTTTCAACATTTCAATATATCGCATTCCTTGTGATTGAGTAATTCAAAAAAATGTATAAGAAAGCAAACAATGGTTAAGTTTGCTGTATTTAATGTAACTAATTAAGAAGATATCTCTTATTTTTAAACACTTATTCGTATTTTATTTATGGTGGTATGTAAATGGTTTATTAATGTATATTTTTGTGTTTCACACGAATGATATGTTCACACCTGTTTGATTTAGTAGTTCGATTGATCTTGATAAAGAGCAATTTAAATATATTGAAAATATTATAAGTATCTATGAAAGTTTGTCTGATAACAGAAGTTTAATTCGTTACCAAACTGGAATCCTGATAATGATTAGAAGCTAAAAAATCTTAAGACGTAGTTTTTATGATTTTCCTGCAAATTAAAAAGCCACCGCAGATGATAAATCTTGATATATATATTTTTGTCTTACATAACCACTCTATCAACCCGTCTGCCAAGTCAGATAAGACTTCTGCCAAACGCCGGTGAATCGATATTGTCTATAAACATTCAATATCTACGAAAAGCATGACTAAATGTTTTGAATTCTGCTTTATTGAATATCGAAAATAAATTTTTATTGTATTCTTGTGATCTTGAATAATTTACTACGTAGCGTTACATACATAGTTTAGTACTTAAGATCGGAAGAAAAACAACATTTTAACGTTATGTTATTTTAATAATGGCTATTATTTTTTTTATTGGCCTGCTGATGATTCAAATATAATTCGCCTGTTCATTAAAACGGTGCCTCCTCACCGTACGGTTTTTTCCGATGAAATGAGCTACGAAGGTCATCGTCGTCTGATTTATTATCATCGGGATTGGTTCTGTGCTCAACTCTTCTTTAATAACATGCTTAGATATTTCACTTAGGCCGTTAATCACGTGGGAATATTTCCGTAAACCGAAGATCGACAATTATTTACGTACACCGTGTTTCAGCATTCGGTAACATTTAATATTATTTTCAAGTCCTATAACAATATTATAATTTTGTTATAAAAGTCGATACTAATCAAATGTTATTTTGATTTAAAGAATGTGTTTTTGTTTTAACCACTTTTTAGTACATCATTTTGATTACGCCAAAGAGTAAGCCATTATTTAATAAAACCTATCTGAAACCTAACCTAACTATCTAAAATTGTTAAAATTCTATCTGTGAGTGTTTAAAACATTTGTTTTAAACATTCCGCGCCAGATATAAATAACAAAACTTCGATTTCAAACGAATGTGATACCATTGGTTACGACATACCGTGTATACTGTTGTGTAATGAATACACGTTTATTATTTATTCGCTCCCAGCACGTATGGAATTTTACGCAGTCTGTGAATTTCATTCTCGTTTATTTTTACCAGAAAAATGGCGTGTGCGCAAAACAAACTCCTTTGATGTATCGGCGTTCGCGCTTCCGCTCGGCTTTTATTGTTTAACTTCATTCAGATTCGTTTCCATTGTTGGTCTATTTTTGCATCGAGTGGTGATTTATTCGGTGATTGCTCTCCCCTCACGCAGTCATTTGTAAGAAACGCCAGTAGGTGAGGATCTGAAATTCTTAACTACGGGCCATTTATATAAGTTTTTTTTAAAAATAAATAAAAAGACTAATCTCTAACAGTTACTTCACTCATGTTTGTATGTTTGCTAGTAGTTGTATTTAAAGATATTTAGTGTTGAACTGCTTGAGGTTTTTATATATACCGTTTTTTCCCTTTATACTGAACATAATGTGTCAAAAAATGTGAGGTGCTTATATTTTACTATACTATGGGAAGTAATTTTGAAAGGTTTTGCTGCTTTTCGACTTTGATTTTGAAAGTGAAGCGGTTTAGTTAATTCGTTATGATGTCTCAGACCCGGCGTAACTGGTATTTATGAAGCATTAGCTGTCACCGAGCAACAAACATTGCGGGTATTGAAAATGCATAATTATACGCCTTATATTCCGACAGCCTTTGAAACCGATAGGCAAGTACTGTTTTGTAAATTATAAGCACATGATAAAAAGCATATATAAGCAATATGATGTATATTTTTTATAACAGTCGAAGTCTGTATTAATAGGTAGTTATTCTATTATACTCTCGTACGCTACGTCACTGCTTTTAGTTTCATAAGAAATTATAAATAGATCACCTTTGCACAATCAAGGTACCGAAACACGCCCACTGACTCGGCTACTATATCAAACTAATTTAGAAGTTGCCGTCGCCCGCAAAGTTAGCAAAACGTTCCGGTAATATGCTCCAGCGGAACTTCTACTTTCTGGAACTTTCCAAGCCGGACAGAGTCAGCCGGGACTGTTTGCGGCCGCCGGAGACCGGAGGTCGGTCAGCATCAGCAGCAGCAGCAGCAGCAGTAGCAGTAGCGGAACGCGAGGTGCTCCGAGGCTGGCCTCTCCGATAGCGCTATCTGCGGCCCCCTGCTCCACTTATCGCGCTCCACGTCCGGATGCCCCCTGCTTCTGCGTCCCCGGCCGCTCTCAGCTGACTCATCGGTGGAATCCTTTATCAATCACATTCCAACCTATCTCCTAGCAAACTTTGTACGAAATGTAAACGCATTTTTTTTTTTTTCATTTAGTGATAATGTTTAAACCATTGAATGCAGCAAATTTATTCAATGAATTAATAATAATTAGAACGGTTCTCGCTCGTACGTATAATCGGTTTTTGTTTTCATGACTCAACTTTTGAATGGTACCACACTGAGTTTGTATACTATTCGAGATTATACTATACATATTGGAGATTTTTATGTTAATGTATGCAGGACATTACATTACATTCATTCCATTGTAGGGGCGGAGCGGGTGCCACGTTGCACGACTGCACCGTCGGCTCTGGAAATCTCCGCTAGACGATGTTCCACTGCCGAGACGCTCTCCCCCGGACACACCCATCCCTCGTACGGTTCCATAAATTCTCCATGCGGTGTCTCACACCGCTTGAATATTCCGGCATGCTCGGGATCGTCGCGACTCCAGACGCCCTCGCCCGCAGTCGCGGCCCTGAAACTGAAACATCGGCACGTTTTTATTTTCACGTATTAAATTTACTGTACTGCAATATTATCGGCACGCTCTGTTCACTGTATTTTTTTTTTTATGTCATTGAAGAAAATGTTTTGCCATACATTACTAAAATATAAAACATGTATCGTTTGCGTTCGAGAATTTTTAGCATTTATTTATTTATAACACTAGCGTTGAATTGTACGGTGATTTTGATTCAATTGATAAACAAGTAATCGGAAGACCAAAATATCATAATTCCACATTTAAAAAAACCGGCTTTAATTGTATCACATAATTCATTTTGAACTTTTAAAACGGTAGTCAAGCATATCTCAAAATTATATACGAGTAATTTGTGATTCACGTCTATTTCAGTTTAGGTGTAAATTCTATATAATAGACCTATTATTATTTTTTTACAATCTGCGTTCGAACTTGCCTAGTTTATTTGTGAAAACTGGTGATATAAGCTCTAAGCGTAGAAAAACCCATACAATATATCAATATGCAGTATATCGATACATCATTTTAACCATCACTATTTTGATTGAAAGTCTGTTAACGCTTTGAATGCATTGAGTCAATCTCTTATTCATAAAGGTTCATTTCATTAGAGCATGCAAACTAGACAGATTTTTTTTTTATGGTTTAATAAAAAGCCTAGCCACCCTGTTACCAACTGCCGGCTTTACAACCCCCGCGTTATTCACCGGCGGTCCCAGGTGCAGCCGGCGGCGGCTGAGCTGCCCAGGTGAATATTTCAGCGCCCCCGCCCTCTGACGTCACACCCGGGGCGCCGCCCTTTGTGGTCTGCCGAATGGAAACTACAGATGCTCTCGCCCTGTGATCATGCATTTAATGCGGGGCTCGAGGGGTTCCTGTCTCTTGAAAGAGTTGCCGCAGCCGAAGTGGATTCGCTGACGTCGATCGCAAACCACTAGCATTACTGTGTTGCTATGCTAAAAATAACTCCGAAGTCGATGGGATACTTATTCTAATCGCTACAGCTAATAATATTTTACTATTTTGCGTTGGTATTATTATAGAAATAGTCAGATAATACAACAGTAACGAGATTATAGTTTCGTTAGAAATAACTTAAATCACATCAGTTTTCAAAACTTCTTTCTGGCCACTTCAATACAATATTTTTTTTAGGTCGTCTTTATTTGCAAGATTAATGAAAAGCGCTGTTCTCATCATTATGATTTCTCAGCTGCGCCCATCCGCCTAATCATATTCTCATTCTTACCTAGATTTTTTTTATACGACAAATATGCGAATTTCAATAATGAGAAAAGTACGGAAAAAGACAAGTCATACGGGTTTTGTAATATTAAAATCTTGCTGAAAAATTCAGGTCTTTTGATGGATGAATCCAACGGATGTAACCATTAGAATATTCCAGAAATTCAACATTTTTTGTGAGAAAAGTATTCCATTCTATTGTTTTTTTTTTGTTTATTACACATTTATCTCTGTGTTGTGGTTTTCTTTATCTAAATTGTTTCTCATTATTTATAGTAGTCTTGTTGTATCTAGAAAGTAATGTATACACTATATATCTACTACGATACTATCTTTTTTATAAAAGCTAATATAAAATACTTACAAATTCCACCCTTACATGTGATATTCACGATTGTTTATCATATAAATTAATTGTTTGATTCTAATTGTAACCTCAAAATAAGTAACTTAATATGTACAGTAAGGATATTTGCCAGATAAAAATATCAAATTTGTCCCGTGTCGTATTCAATCACCATCCGAGTACTATAGAACGCAGGCCTACTATAAATATCTGCAATCATTACAATCCTTCACTCTTTATTTGTTTTGAGTAAATTAAATTGTTAATTCAACTGATTTTAAAAGTTTCGAATCTCTTTGGTTTATTTGTGTGTTCCTTTATAACTTTTTTGGCGTTTTTTCTGCTATTTTTTTTGTACGAAGAAAAGTTTCAAATAAACACAGTTTAGTATGTCAATGTTCGCGTTTCTGGTAGCTTTGCTGTAACATCTATTCTCCCTGCGGGTATCGGTAATAAAACGTGATATTGTGGTAGTGTGTAGGTGCTTAGAGCGCATCATGATGTAAGGGGATTTTCTGTAAGGTTCTTGTTTACTTAATGTAGTTTTCATCAGGCAGATGCCGTTGTGGCTCTCGAGGGACCGATAACAGCAACTGAGGACTTCATTTTGACAAATCTCAATTAACTCCTCATATCTTATTGTTTATATTAATTCTGAACCTTATTAATCAGGTTGTTGATAACATATTTGCTTTTAAGTTCTGCATCTTATAAGGTCTTTTTGTACGGTACTTTCCCAGAAACATTTCTAAAGACATAAACAACCGCAAAGGAAAATGTTTCAATCCATTTTGGAAATCGACAGGGATATCATTCGAATAACTATTGTAGAGAATTCCTTAGACTTTTCAGGTGACACCTGTTTCAACGAACGCCTTTTCATTCGCCATCATTTGCACAGGGGCGTTTTATGTGCCTCCCCTGACTGAAATACGTTTTATGCCGAAATGAAATTCTCGTGTGTGCGAGTCTGCCGGGGCGGGGGAAAAGGCTTTTTTGATTTATGCCGCCCCGACCTCTGATTTGGAACAAACTTCTTCTCAATGAATCTCCTCTTTATGGTCTGATAGCACATTGCGCTTTAGACAAGGTCGCTTTATGAAAAGAGGATATATTATTATTCTACATCACATAAGTTACTTTAATTTAACTTAAGTAATAATTTATTTAAGTTTCGTGTACATTAGAGTTACGTTTATAATTTTTTTACAGCTGACAAAAGTATCGACAAAAGTACAATCAGCTCGCACGAAAAATCTATCCTACTGTTTCCTACTATATATTTTAAAATTTTATTTAACTAAAATAACGAGCTACATGATATTTATTAAAGAAATACATATTCTGTTTTTCTACACTTGCATTGAACGGTTTGGAAATTTATTATTTGTCAGCCTTTTTCTTTTTTTTTTTTTTAAAGGAACGTTCAATCTAATTTTTGTTTATTATTCGGTCGTCGAACAATCGATTATACAGTATCCTTCTATGAACAGATCGTTTTACAAACTTGCAATATATTCTTCACGCTGATTATCAATGAATGAATTGTTCATTCATTCGAATTTATTGATTATATAATTATGCATACCCATCAATTCTCTCTATCTATACAAGGACTGGGTTAATACACACCTTTCGTATGTTTATTGATCCTGCGCTCGTATTTTTTAGACAGGTTGTGTTGAGGGATCGCTCGATTGATTTGTCATATTTAACACCGCGGCGGGCCTGCGCTTGCGAACATCCCCGCGTTGCGGAATTCTTCGTGGAATACCAAGTCGGGGGACACTCTCCCCCTCAGGTCGGGCACGCATGTCCCGACACCGTATCGCGTGATGCGAAACTCTCCGATATTAAAAAAAAAACCTATTAATTCCGAACCAACCCACGTACTTCTGACCCTTATATGACAAATTTCAACTTTATTAATACACTAACCGTAATTGAAAAGAGATCTCGGCAGATTTTTCGTTATGACTCAATCGGAAAATTAATGCACCGGATGAGGTCGACGTGTTCCAAGAGGCTGCCTGTCTCGTAATTATGTATAATCGTAATAAAAGTGTTAGTAGTTGGATGCCCAGTGCAAGAGGGAAACCGAATCGGGTGCCGGATGTGTTCGCCGCACAGTGGGTGCCTGGGAGGCGGATGACGACATCTACTGATCCTTCCATTGTATAGTTGAAGAAGGCGGTATAAATTTATTCCGAAAACTTTTGTTAAAAAATACCAAAGAAATTTTATTTTGACCTGAAATACTTTTACCAAAACTTCTGGAGATCTATTGTTCAAGCAAAATTGTCGAGCTATCCAGATATTCTATAGAATAAGTATTCACGTATTTTTATAAAGGAATTTCTGTAGTAAAATTTTTGTTGTAATGTGTTTACGAGTATATCACAAGGCAAACAAATATTAGACACGTAACAAGTCGGTCACACGTGGAAAACGGGCGTAACGCTTAGGTATGAGCAAAATACATTACAAAAAAAAACACGATAAGTTAGCCGGTTGAAGCACACGTATAGATCAAAGCTTTCCACAGGAGCAAAAAATCACGTAGTTGCTTTGGCACATTATGCAAACTCCAGACAAAAAGCTCTACAAAAACGTACGGCCAATTTGCAGGAGCATCATAACTAAAATTACGAGCGGCGCAGCTCGAGGGGGCGGTAATGACCTAATTAGGGTCTTGTCGGGGAGGCTGCCTGGGAGGACTCCGGGCTCGGCGGCGCTACCCCAGTTCGGCTTCGAGGAATCCATTATTTATAAACGCTGGCTATTCACAGAGTGCAGGTGCTTATGCTTGGGTTATGCTAATTTATACAGTTTTTTTTGTGAATGGCGAATGTTTACTCTGATGCCCAGCCGGGTGGAAATATGTAAAATGTGCCGTTATTACTTTTATTTCTTTTTGTTTTAATTGAATTGTTTATACTTTAGTAATCGGTAGTCGCCAACAGAATAAATAAAATGTTGATTTTAAGTGGTTTTTTTTTAAATTGTAGGTATTGCTAAGTGAATTTTTGTTAGCATACTAATGTAAAAAAAATATTAGTATCCTTAGCGTATGATATTGTTATTTACGATAAACTACCTGAATCTACGTTGTTTAACACACAGTGAAGAACCCACCAAGAATCTTAATTTTGTTTCATGATTAAATGAGCTTAAACAGTTTATATAACAATGTTTATGCACGTGCATGTTTCTGGTTTCTCGATGGCGTGCTTCTCCAACATGTTACATTGAATCGATTCCGATACATTTCCATACAATGTCCGTGAACTTGGCAGCGGGCGGACGCCGCAAGACGCCTTCGAACTTGACCGACCCGCTTCCGCCCGAGGAAGTGATACTTCGGAATTCTCACTCGCTCGGTCGTTACCGGTCTTCGGTCAAAGCGAAATGTATGCGCTCCACATACCGAAATACTCCATTGTCATATTCGTTGTTGGCTTACATCACCGCCAGCTCGAACGCTAGAATGCGATAAAAACGTTCTTTGGCATAAGACGAGCCCCGCGGACTCGATCCCTCCCAATATACGAGTTATGCTAGATTCTCAGGCACTTGGAGTTTGTTAATTTTGCTAACGTGCGCCATTTGTGACACGCCATGTATATTGTAACTAAACGTGAACCGTAGTTTAATACCAATGATTTGTAATTTATTTGCTTCGAAAAGGGGAGGTATAGTTTGGCGTGTTTCTGAATGTTCACTAGTTTTATTTTTTACGTATCGCACGATGTTAAATAGACGTGATTACTTTTAAATAATAGGTCTATAAATGAGGGTGTAAGGTTTTATGTATATATGGAATTGTAGTTCTTAGGGTGGATCGATATATTCTGATCAGTAAAGGGTAATTGCAGTGGTGAAACTAAAGTAACTAGTTAATGCATCAAAGAGGCAGTGTATAGTAAGTACCGCGTGTTTGTGTGATGGAATGAACGGTGCGAGGGTCCTGATGAGCACAGGCGGCATGCTATTGAAGCGCAGTTCTGATAGAAGACCTAACGTTTATTTCTGTATAATTATTACAACTTACTTAGATTATTTACCTTAAATATTTTAAATAAAATTCTACCGAGTAAAGGTCGAAAATATTGATATGTAATTTCAGTTTAAACGCCTTTCCATGATTGTCTGTGCAGGTTTTATGAAATCGTTTCCTTGTGGTATATCCATTCCTTAAACATGCATAACTGCGGTAAACCTAGCGTACGAATATCTGTACTGCTAGGTATGGTTGTAGATTTTGTCAGCTGTTGTTTTTAAATGGTTTGGTTTCTTGTGTGTTGAGCTACTTGAAGTTTTCTGGCCTTCGACGTTACGGTCCCAGCACGGAGACCGAAACCAAATCATCTTATATGTACTGCAATGCCTATTGTGGATACTCTTAACTTATTATTATGGTCAAGCAGGCAAGCTTTGATCTACTCAGTCGTTCCGCAAACGTCAACGCCTCGTAAGTCCTTTGAATTCCACCTTGTATCGTGCTTATTTACCTTTGTGGCGGACTTGAATGCTTGATGGGCCGGAGAATGTCGCGGACGCCGGGTGGCCTATTTACAGAATTGGCAGTTCGTTTGTCGCCTGCCATGATGGATGGCGGCCCTCGAGAGACACATTAGCACCTTGTCTGGCGGCTGTCACTCTTGGCGTTTTGTTAGGGCATGATTTGTGAAAAAAATATATACACAGCGCTCTATCGCGCCCACATACACTAGTCGCACTGTAGGAAGTCTGTTGGTTTCTTGTTTCGCTCGCACGTGATATAGCTTGTAACAATGGCATGTATTTTTGTTGAATATTTGTCAACGTACATTTCGGTGCTATGCGTATTGATTCACAGTAATATATCATCGAATTTTATTAATGCATATTTCAATCAATGCTTTTACAAGTCTGTCTTATAAATTTTACAAAATTTAAAACGTGACGTTAAATCAATGTGGTCTACGACATCATGCTTTGCTTTGAAAATGATGGATATTTTTTTACTGGAGGTTGTTATATACAAGGGAGAATGTAGAGAAGTAGTAGGATTTAGAAATTCGGATAGGTAGAAGAGATATATTTCTGCATTTGCTTATGATGAAAATCCAGAAATCATTACTGAAATTTCATGTTAATATCCTACGGGAATGCCTTTTGATGTGCTCTTGTTTTTTTTCGCAGTGGTATATGCTTTTAGACCATGATAATACTATTCATTCTCGCTAGTTTACTAGGTAAATGACTTGTTATAGCGAAGCGACTTCAGTGATCTAATTTCTTCTGCTCCCCCCTCCTCGCGTTGCAGGGTGGGGAAGAGGGGCCCCGTATTGGGATGTCAGGAATACCGATATCTCTTGCGGATAATGACCAAAAATGTAATTTGCCAGTCGGGCTGTAATGGATTGTCGTTACTGTTTTTTGTTCGCCGTTGTCTTATTTTGCGGTCGGAATTGTCTCTGTCTCGCAGTTTTACATTATATTTGATACAATTGTAGAATATCATTATTTTGCGATAAATTTGTTTATCGTATATTGACTAAAATATCCACTGTAAATATTATGCAAAGAAAATGTAATAACAGATTTTTGATCAAAGCAGTCGTTTCAAGATTTAATGCTATGCTTGTAGAACCATATTTCAAAATTTAATTATTGTGAAGATATAGCTAACTAGTTAACGATAGACAAAATGACAAATTAGGCGAGTAACTTTTAATAACATTTGTTCTATTAACATATTAACATGTCAATTATAAATAAAATTTATTTTAGATAACGACTGTTTTCACTTTTATCAGTGAGAATTTAATCGTTTTAACAAACTCTAAAGATGTTTTATTCACATGGCGAAAGAACTCTTACAGGTTTTGTTCGTGGTTGGTTCAATAGCACAAAATAAATGCCTCTACAATCGATATCAATTAGTGTACTTTGCAATTTTAGCTTTTCACAATTCCAAAAAATGCTTTCGAGAGACTTTTTGCAGTTATCAAAAATTTTCTTTCCCATTTACGCCCCTGAAAAAAATTGGTATAATAAATAAGTCTCGTAAATTATAAAATGATTTGTTAGTGTCTTTACATAAATGAAACTAATTCATGTATTATACAATCGCGCGAGTAGTTCTACATTAAGCCAGCGACGAGAACCCAAGCTTGAAGAACCAGAGGCAAAAACAGAGTCTTAATTGCTTTCAACTTATTTACTAGCTTATATGATGTATATTTGTTTGTAAGTAAACTTCTCTTTGGAATATGTTATGTTAAATATGCAAAAGCACATTAAGTCTTTGCGCCATTCCGAATGCAGCTTTTCATTTCCATAATGTAAACAAGGCGGTGCTTTATTAGTCAGCTCGTAGCTTCAGCGGCCTCGTGGTCTGGTGCCGGCGTCCGTTATGAAGTTCAAAAGCTCCGCAAGCTCATAATGCTCGAGTTGATCACGCCGCTGCTGGCCGCAAAGCTGTTTTGAGATTTTTTTTATTACTGTGTCATCAATTCATACAGTGTACTAAACTTACTTATAAGTAATAAGGCTTATGTGCATTCAATTATAGTATTATATGATAGTTCAATTAGGTTTTCATAGAATATATCTAGTTACTGAAACGTGGGTGAAAAGTCGTTGCTGGACACGAGTGCTAAGTAGAAATATTTTATGAATATTTTTTGTGTTTACAATAAAAAATGAAAATGATTACACTGTCTTTTAAATATACTAACACCAGATTTGCTTTGTCAGGCAGACATGCCAACCGAAATAGCATGTGTCAGTTTTAATTGTTTAAAAAAAAAACACGTGAAGTGCTCAACACAAGCAACAATGCAAATATTTATTTTCCGACTTGCACATTATTACTGCGACTATAATTACAACGCCCAACCAGTGAAGACATCCTCGTGCCTTGTGCGTCAGTAATGTAGTCACTTAATAATAATTCGATTGTTATATATGCGTCATAAATTACATTTCCAATTACACATCTACGCCCTCCCATATTCCCTCATCCGCAATAAGTCCATCACTGTCCGGATCGCGTCGCGGATTATGTAATTCCTCCGAAGGTTTTCTTTATTGTGACACTCGCGCAGCTCCCCCGCGACTCGATATTTATCGCCAGGCGCTTCCCCGACAAGTCCTTAAAACTCGTATAAAGCACACAGTGTTGCCAGCTTTTTCTCCGCGGAGGTATCTGCGCTGACGAACTTTTTTTTTTAACCCTCGCCCTCCTACGCGATGTGCTCTGTCACGCCTTCGTAAGTAAACTCGCAGTTCGAGTTTACTTTCAGTAAGGCAATTTATTCAATATAGGTTTCAGAATATCTTTGGTAACAGTAGTATAATAGATGTAGACTGATTTTAAAATTATGACCATATAAACATAAAAAAATAATTCGATGCCGCATTTCAGCATCTCAAGTATGATTTTCTTGTTGTAAAACACTCCTGTGTTGAATGATTTGATAGTTAATGTGCCGTTTTCTTGTTGCAGAACACCCCGTATGGAAGCCGGGCGACTACTAGCGCTCGCATAGACTGGATGCCGTGTGCGGAGGGGCAACGATATCCTTGGGTGAGTCACCATTCAACTCCTTCACTGAAGACTTCCGAGCTTCTGACAGCTATCAGAGATATCAACCACTTGACCGGATCGCACGAGTGTTTCAAATCAAACCGACACTACTAAGCATGGCGTTTAAGTGTTGGGAACGTAGCATGCTTCAAATAATTGATCGATTGATTGATTGTTCGTTGTTCTCGATCTTTCTAGATTCTTCCGACGTGTTTATTGCATCGACATCTCTCTAAGACATAATTGTTTTGAAAATCCGTTGTTTTAACCAAGCCTGTGTGTCTTAAAAATTGTTTAAAGGATTTTTCTCGTCACTGTAGGTTTTGTTTTTGTCGCCTGTCTACCGCGAGTTTTATCACTTGGTTTTGTAAGCGATCGCGAATCTTTTTACCGACAGTTGATGTTAAAATGACGCTAAAATTTATAATTTATATTACTAATTGATTGAATCTCACCAAATTAAGCGATGGGAGTTAAAAAGTATTCATATTTAAAGGTGTTAATTAACATTTCACCTCCTTTGAGCATAACTAATTAATTTAATAATACCTCTAATGTACTTATAAAATCAATCTTTTTTAGGTATAAATAAAGCAATAAACAAAAAATAGGATCATTTTTAATTAGACGACTTCAGCAACAATCGAAATAATTTTTTTTGTCCCATAGACTCGTTTTATAAAGTAATTTTATTGCATTCAATTGACATTAGTCTTAAAATAAGTTTTTTCAAAAATAATTTACCTTTTTATGGAACATGTAATTATTTTATTTAATTATGCTGTAATAAAATAATTACATGTAATTGTTATTGTTTTATTTCTTCGGACATATAATGATGAATATTTCTATGTCCGAAGAAATAAATAATTTATCACTATTGAAAAGGGTAAAATATATTTATTTGTATGAAAATATATAAAAAGGATTTTGATTATAATTAAGTTGAACTATGTATGTTGGTTATAATTAAGATTAACTATTAAAAAAATAAACGTTTTCAAACGGTATTGTGGTTGTATCGCAATAAATTTTACAAGTTGATTTAGATAAACTTGACAGAATAGTTCCACATTCCAGTTCCAATGATGTTTTAACTCGATTATAATTTAACAGTTTTACGTGTTTCCTAGAGTTAAATATATTAATTTTTGAAATAAATAGCGAACTATTAAGACAAAAATCCATAATTTTGATAGGTAAGGAATGGAATAATAATTTATCTGGAGGTGTACGTTTTTGGAAATCCGGAATAATTATATATTTGTATAAGAAAACACAGTAACTGTTGAGTATCGTTTCCGACAGTCTCTCATTGTCGTTAATTTACAATATCTAAATCAGCGAAAAATACTAGCAGACACATTCTTTATCGCCTCTTCAGCAACCTTCGGCCTCTTTGATATATCTCTATTGCCAAGGTCTCGAACAAACAATTCAGTCGATTCTGTTAATTTGGCACCCAGAACATGCTTGATTCATTGTCCGCACTCGGACCCTGGATTGGCTGCCAATGTTAACATTCTTGTTTTTAAGTTGATTAATTTGGACTGATTTAACTCGAATTTATTGATGTTTTTATCGCTTCGTATTCGATGAATATTTAATTAACACGAAGATAGTTCCCTATTGAGAGGTATCGGTACATCGTCAGTGTCATAATAAACTTATTAAACATATTCAATATAGTTTTATTAAATTGTTCTATACATCAATGAATAAAATTGTGAAATCATATTATTACTTAGAGTTGGAAGAGCACCGTCATCGAAAATTAAACGTGCGAGTTACTTTGAAAAAAAAAGAAAAAAAAAGGTAATTATAAAGGCCATATATTAACCATATCTTTCTAGCACATCTATTAATTTTTAAATTAATGAACGTGCTCAGCGCTTGTTCTCGCCCGCCGCACACACAGGGATGACCTACGCCAGTGCATAATTCATTGCGGCCGCCGCGACGCCGGTGATTGTGAATTTTTCATACCCCGCGCTCTCCCGGGACTCGAACCCGGTCCCGTCCCGGTCGGGCGACCCGTCACGCGACATTCCCGGGACGCGAACCGCTAGCCCTCGACCTAACGGGGCTTACCTTGCATCCTAAAATATTGGACTAGTCGTAACGGGACGAACAGCCAGTTTGAATAGATTGTCTAATATGCCATTCTCTCAATATTTGTCATAAAAACAATTACTTAAGGCAGTTGCTCCCAGCCATTTAATTGCCTCTGGTGTCCAACCGGACACCGCAGTCAGTACATTACCTGGCGAAATCGTGTCATTTAATTAATTTAATTGTCACTTTATTTTTCTATATCGAAAAAAGATTTTTTTTACAGAGTATTGAATAAACTATAAATTATATTTATCTATTTTTTATTATTTAATTAACGCCCATTTTCAGATGTTGAAAAATTGGATAAAATGGCAACTTTTCAAAACCGAAGTTTGTTAAATATATATTTTTTTTATTTTTGAATTAATAAGACGCACATGGTTTATATTTAATCTTTTAATTCCAATTGAAAAAAAGACTTTTTGATGTTTAGGATTCTTGGAAAATGTACCAGACGAATCTCCAAATTCCTACACTTCAATCGGAAAAACACATATTTATCATATTAATAGTAAATTTTTAAGAAATACAAATATATTGTGTTCGGAAAAAGGGATGTATCAAACTTTTTGCATTTAAATATTTTTGATTGGTGCAGTCGATTTTTCGCAAAACGGACTAGAAAATGATCAAAAAAACTCGATTATGGGACCTAGACCCTTAATGTTGTAATCAGGATTTTTAGTATGTGACTCTTAGTGCTGCTGTTTACTTGGAAATTATATATTTGACTATGAAAATCTTGAAAGCATATAGCTTTGATACGATAATTTTCAATAGTAGACTTGATATTATGTCTGTAAACATATATCAATGTTTCGTTTTCGATGTCTTGTGACATTAATAAATAACACGTTTTTTTAATGAATATATGATTATAATATTAATATTATGTCACAGATGTTTTTTTTTTATGGAGGCAGGATAATAATTGAGAAACATCTGTCCACTAATGGAATTTTAATACACGTTATTTGGCTTAAGGCCACGCTATTCTTAGTTTTTTTTTTACGATGGTTTATTGACAATAGCAGCCTGGCCGTGTATACGTATTTGTCAAAATTATTTATAAAATGTTTATGTATTGGATACACGTGAGAGAGGACTGTGTATATACCTTTATATGTAAACTCAATACCTTTATATAATATATCGTTCTATTTTCAGTCATTTCCGTCTGAGAGTCGGAAAATCCGAAATTAGAATTTCGGCAGAACTAGTGTTGAAATAAACATCAAAACGGGCTCATATCGTTACAGGTACTTTTTTAATTTTAGAAATTATAACTTTAATTTCTATTCAGTAGGCCCGCGTAAGTTTAATTATTATGTTTTGTAACTTTGCGTGTGGCCAAGTTACTTCCGGCCTCGGTCCATTGTCAGAGCTCAAAAAAGGAGCCGGGAGGGTGCTGTAATCTCGGTTGGTCGATAAGCTTTTGAAAGTGGTGGGGATGATGACGTACGCCGGATCTTAGATAATGCTTGGGAGCATTAGAGAAAATTGCATAAGCTGTAAATTTATCAAATTTCATGCCCTACTTTATCATTTTTATCTATTCACTGAAATACGCACAGTTTTTGGTTGGAAGTCTTTAATAATGGTTTCGTCGGATCTGGACAATTTAAGTCTTAATTTTTTTAAAATTTAATTAAACATTCGTTTCTATCGCCCATGTTTCGATTTGTCACATCATGTTTTATATTTTTCAATTTTTTGATATTTTAATACACACAAAAACGGAGCCTTGTGTGTATTGTTGTTTTTTGCTTTATTATATGTACAAGTATGAAATATACTAAGAGATTAATACGACACTTCTAAATATTTATTTAAAAAAGGACACACCTGTTAGGAAAATAAGTGATGATATATGGTCCCCTGTTCGGTTGTCCTGAGTAACGTCATTCGTCATTCAATATCGAACTCTGTCAACAAGAGTTAATCAAAGTCGGCAGACTTAATTAACTTGATTATTTGATAACTGACATCGAGCCAGCGAAGTTTGCCTGTAAGACAAAGGGGAAGATACAGAATAGTTAGATGAAGTCCTTCGTTAGTTGAATGGGGTGATAATGAACCGTGGTTGGAGTGGCAGAAAGCAATGTGCTCTCAATG
This sequence comes from Atopsyche davidsoni, assembly GCA_022113835.1. Taxonomy (NCBI): domain Eukaryota; kingdom Metazoa; phylum Arthropoda; class Insecta; order Trichoptera; family Hydrobiosidae; genus Atopsyche; species Atopsyche davidsoni. The sequence continues at coordinate 15,421,279 of JAILWY010000009.1, read as the reverse complement.
CACATATTGCACGTCTTTGCAAGTTGTGTGTTTAACGTAACCCAAATTTGTATCGGTCTAGTAACGTCGATTTCTATCTGAAAGGTATTACAGAACAATACGAATGTGAATTCATATCTTCTTAAAATTTGTTTATGTTGTATGTTTTGTTAAAGAAATATTCAAGGTTATCGGATAAGAGAGTTTCTCTGTGTAAGTTAAAGGACTTTTTTTGTAAATTTTTTTGCAAAATTTGGTAAAATGGACCAAGTAATTATAAATTTTTTATGTGGTCAAATTATTCAATAAAACCAACATGATTCTTATACTACCCCGTTTTCCCCATTCTGTTGCTTGTGCATGGCTACCACTCTGTGCCCTAAGCGATGTAAAGGACCGGCAATGGAGTAGTGGACTTAAAAATAATTGTGAAGGGATGTGTTCTGGAATTTACTTGTAGAGGTGGGAGGGCTCCTGCTATTGTTTCTGCAGCCTGCTGCAAAAGGAATGTCGGATCTTAATGCTAGAGTTTTGATAAGAAAGCCTTAAATAATAATACTATTGGGCAGCAGCAATACGCAGACCTTAGAATATAAAACTACGGTGTAATAGGATCCGGGGATCAACTACACTATCCTCCCTAATAATAACACGAACCATATTACTCTGTGCTACATTGACGTCTCTGTTTAGTGAGAGAAATTTGTTGATTTGTTAGATTTATTCGTGTTGAAGCCTATTACTTACTGTAATTAGTTTTTTTTTTGCAGAATTCTCTCTAGTAATTAATACAACACGTGCGCATGCACAATTTCTCTTTCATGACCCCAATTGCTATAAACAGAGCGTTAATATGCCGCACGCTGACAACCAAGGCCTTTCGTGTAGATATTCCATATGTATTTTTCTAATGGTCCGCTTTTTAATATAATACACACGCTTCGCTGCCAAAACTAACAGTCGGTACAAAAACATGTGTATACGGAAATCATTGTTGTCTAAGGTGCCCAGGCACGAACGTATTAACCGTATGAAATAAAAAAAACTCAGTCAAATACCTGAAAAGCATTTCTCTGCTTGCCTCTACAAATCTCCCCGGTCTGGCGCGCCTTTACTAATCTGCGGGCGATTACTGTGGCTCGTTTCATTCTCAACGCTCCCACCTACATTATTTCTGGCTGTGTGTAATTAGTTACCTGCATTACCTACGGGTCATTATAAACGTGCACTGTACACCGAATTACAGAGAACATAGGAAGCTATTATCTTTGGACTGGATACAAAATTTTTACATTGAGACGAATGTACGTCTGTAGACGTCAAAGAAATTTATTTTATTTTCAAGCGGAGTGATTGACCCGTGTGTTTTGATGAGTGTGTTGGTCATAAATGTTAAAATAGAAATCGTCTGAAAGGTAATAATTTGGGTTGAAATCTTGCATTTCGGGCAACACATAGCGCTATTACTGAAGTTGTAAGCGTTAATGTCTACATTACAAGTTTATTGGCAATAAACTTCACGAAAATGGTTCTTAGCACCTTTGCTTTATGAATTTTAACACATTTATCCTCTTTGCGTAATCCACACTGGCAAAAAATGCATTGCACTGTATTTAATCGTTTTTTTTAAATCATAGTTTATGTAAATATCTAGATATTTACGTTTTTATATTCATTTCTAAAATAATTTACCTAAGCGTATGCTTATTTGTTTTTATATATATTTTTTTGTTTATGTGAATGCTAATATGTTTTTTTGTAAATTTTAAAATGTTTAGTCGAAACAACGAATTATACAAATTTTCATTCAAAGACTAACTTTATTGAAGAGTTATAATCAAATAAGTACAGTTAGCAAAGGAGACTACATATTATAAAAAAATTGTTAACCCTTAACTGCATTATTTTTTATTTTTCCATGAAAAAAATTGATGAGTTAAGGAATTATGTGTTAATGGAAAAATAATATTTTTCATGTTTTATAGGAAAAAACTGAATAATAATAAAAAAAAAACTGAAAATATTCATATCTCATAAAAAAGAAATCTTTTAAATTGATTTTTAAATTAACTTACTTTTAAATTTAAAAAAGATCTCCAATAGCTTATACTTAAATCACGTTTTCGCTCATTTCCCAAAAGTTGACAAATGTCATCTCCTAATACGGTTTGTGTCTATTCTAGAGCTGTTAGTGGTAAAAAATTGATTTAAATTAGTTAGACAGGTCCAACATAACGGTCACAAAACGAAACGGTTGATCCTATAAATTTTTATGGGGTTTAAAAAATGTTTTTATGGTTTGTTACCGATCTGTCATTACATGCAGTTAAGGGTTAAATTTTTGTAAAACTTACTTTTGGTTATATACGATCAGATAATTTTATCACATTAAAACAAATTTAGCTTCTCTATGCGTCGATAAGTGGGCGTAATTCGGTCACGTCACCTCTGTGACACGTGCAGTCCACACATGCACGCCACGGTGACGGATGATCATTCCACTTGTGCCTGTTAGTTCTGATGATGAATTAAATGCACGTCTCGCGGCGCTGTCCTGGCGCCGCCGCCCACCGGGACTCCGCGCGTGCCTTGCCTCATCGGGGCGCCGGTCATTCTCGACCCTTTTAGACAACTCTCTCATCTGTATCATCATTAGCACTTAATATGTCCCATTGATCTCCCGTGTAATTATTTTCACCCCTGCAAGAATAAAATGTAGCCATCGCTATTTTTATATTATTATATTCGCGTTATTGCCATAAAACGAGGCACGAAATAAAACCTTTTATTGGGTAACAAAACTTATTAAGTTTCGAAAAGATTCAGTGAGGGTGCGGAATGACTGTTGCGCACTCTGATTTTCCCATGGGCGGGTAAGGGAGATCTGAGGGTTCGTCATAAAGACGTTTGTAATTATTGACTACCTGTAGACTGCTTGTACTACCGTTGTTCTGATGTATTAAAGTATGTTTGGTTGTAATACAGATATCTGTGCTGTGATCGCGGTTATTCGGGTTCTGTCGCCTGTCGGCTTGTCTATTAAATTAACCTATTACTGTTCATAATATAGTTCTTTGTCTCCCACGCCAACTTCTCGACAAAGCTACCTTATTTTGATTCAATTATTTTGGTTCAATATTGCTCGTGATTTCTATGCATTAGAGAATTTTGTAACTTCTGTGCATACATTGATTCAAAAGAAACAGTTTGTATTACAGTAATCTGCGATTTTAAAAAAAAATAAGAACATAATTAAAAATTATCTTAAAATTTCGCCTTTATAAAGTCAGCCAGTTACTACATTTAAAAGCTAAAATATTTGCGTATATGCATACAATTTGTTTTGCCACCGATAAAAAAAATCACCCTAGTAAGTGTCTGATATTATCTGCAATTAAGTTCTAAATATTTAAAAAATAATATTACCTAATAACTTAAAAAATACTTAACATTTTTATCATACAGTTGCATCCTAATTTCACCATTTTTTAAAAATAATAATCAATATATTTTTTAAATATACGAATACGTTGATGATTGCGCGGTAGTAAGGTGCCGTTAGAAATAGCTAAAAGGCCACTTGATATAAGTAGTCACCGCACAAGTGGTCGCCCAGCAAGTGCACAGCGGAATATTGACATATTGATGACCGCTCACCTCAGCGCGGCATTCCTCCCAAATTGCCGGGCCGCGGGGGCAGCTGGACCGGGGCCAGCTGCAGCGGAGAGGATCAAGGTCGATGCTCACGCACCACACCACAGCACCACTCCATTCATGCGCCACTTAATTATTTCTCCCAATGTCTTTTGAAAGTATAAACCGTCGTCGGGTTAAAGGGACGGAATACTTTCAAAAAATAATTTTCGCCATCGTGATGTTTTTTTTATGATGATGCAGCAGGTGTACCAGATTTTTTTGTTCATCTGCCTCTTTCTTAGAGGCTTTCTATTCTTGAAAAGTTTTGTATTTATAGACTGTCGTTTATGAAGCAAATATTTCAACACTCGATTTCATATTCTAAAAAACTTTGCATACGGGTAAGAATTGTTAAAATTTTCGTATCTCAGCAAAAAATTTAAGTGCTTGTCGTACTCTAGCAAAACAGACGTAAGGCTTTCCAGTATGGCAACAGCGGGAAATGCAATACGCACGGTATCACTCAGTTTCCGCCTCAGCTGTCATATGCACACAGCGCCTGTAGTGTTCTACGCCTTCTTAAATGATCTGTTAATTGTTTCGTGTGATTTCTATGTATACAAGAAGACATACGCCGGAGAAATTATATGTTAGACACAGCTGCAGATGATCTAACCGATTCTATTCGTTTAATTCCCTAGCTTGCGCGCTCTTACTCTAAAACCTATAAAATAAGATTTTTAAATACATATATATATATTAAAAAATGTGTTTTTTTAATATATAAATAAGTAGCTGAACTTTATTAATAAAAGTTATTTGTTGCCTGACGCAATAAACTCATATTATGCTGCATTGAAAAATATTGACGCCACTCGGCAATATCTCGTCAATAGATGCTCTTAGGCTTAATATGTGGTGTTATTTTTTATTTGGATTTATTATATAATTTATGATCTTATAGTTGTTCGAGTACTTACTTATATTGTAGTATTTCCTCCAGAACCGATAAAACCGGCGGCGCCCTGCGGATGTCACAACGGTAATTCCGTTGGTATCGTTTTTCGATCGCGGGCGGCGCGTCTCAAACGGCCGGACAGCGCCTGTGTCTCGCCCGTGTCTTGTGAGTTTTTTATGTCCCTTGATTCAGGAAAAAGGAAACGTGTGTTTATCTGAGTACGTGCCGAGGCGATGTCATGCTCACACGATTAGACTTCCTAATCGGATGTTTTAACCATTGATTTCGTTCAGTTTGTGGACTTGTTTGTCAGTGTCGATCTTTGGACACTAGTTGACGCAATAAATAACCAGCTTTCACTGTGTTTTTTTTATAAATGTGTTTTATTCATTTAAACCTTAAGCATACTTTGGTTTTTATGTCGATATATAATTGGATACGTGGCATTAGTGCTGTTGGTTGTGTTCGAATAACCCAACTGATAAACTGCAGCACATCTTGAAGCCTGATTTTTCAAAGTGAACACCGTTTTAATATTTGTGCAGTAACACCAAATAATTTCACACCATGATAATTATTTATCAAAGTAATTCGAATAAATATATTTTCAGGCATATGCGGGTTGTAACTTGAATGTCGTCTTTTTCACCTTTACTATTAATGCTTCATTTTTTTCTCACAATGTTGTCAAACTTGTGATAAGTCTTGATTTTGAAATAGTTTTTTGAATATTTATTTTTTCCCAAATACTATGTAAAATAGTAACGCGACCTACGATATGAATTCCAAGATATACTCGATTGTATGATTAGTTTCAACTCTTTTTTAGTATGGTAGAAGATAGTTCAAATGTAGCCGCATGTGTCATTGCAAATTATTATAAATCCGGTACAATAGATTATTCTTGTTCGCTAATCAAAAAACCGCCTCCAAACATTGCCTTTGCGGCCGGTGCGTTTGAAATATAGCCTTTGTCGAATATTTTATTACCAAAATTTACATTTGCTTATTGTGTTAATTATCATAAAACGCTTGTCTAAAATGACACAGGCCGCAACGCAAGCCTACCCGTATTACAGGTTAAGCTAGGTTCACAGTAATTCCTCTATTCAATTCTCACAAGTAAAACTACACTGTTATACGTTTATTCTGGCCAGGTTCATCCCATTTATCGCGATCGCCCATGCTAGCGCTATAAAACATATATCCCTTGCGTATTTCTGGGTTACTCGATACTAATACGGCTCGGGTACTTATTGGTTATTGCTCAACACAATGTCGCGCTATACGGGACGCTTGCCGGATGCGAGCCGGAGACTCGGGGGAGACAAGTGTGGGGGGTCGTTGATATGAACGATTGAGACTTCGAAACACGAAGTTCCGGATACGTTTTATCGATTTGAGACAATACACATCACTTTGCCTCTTCCCAGTGGAACAAATAGAGACTTATTTAACAGCAATGTCCAAAATTTGTTTTTGCTCCATTTATATAACGACTCGCGGAGTATGAAAAGTGTACTCTAATAACGCCAGGTCAGTATTTATCTGTACACTGAGTTTAAATTTTATTTTAGTATCAAATGCATATTGCACATTAAATAATGATGCCAAAAATACGACAGTAACTTCCCGGTTGTTTGAAGTAATTGTAAATATGCATATCCGTTATACGCGCTTGTTAAAAATGTACGAATTATAAATGAATGTATTTTTGGATTCCAATACAGATCTCGCGTCTGTGAATGTATCTAGAACACATAAACTAAAAAAGAGACAGGCGAGTATGTTTTAAGTTCATAAGTGGTCTGCAGTACATCTAATTATCATGGAATCGTGTGTATACAGGCATATTAATTAAGCAAATTAGCACAATTTCACACTTGATACCACCGAGTATGATGAGAACGGACAATTAGTTTTACTTTTTTATATTAACATGAATATATTCTATGCAACATTAAATATGCCCGACTTGCTGTTGATGCATGTCACGTATGCTTATCAAATCCCAAAAGGCTTCAGGGGTTCAAGTAAGTTTTAGCATTTAAGCCAGGTTATGGGTTAGTCGGGTAGTGTTTTGGTAAAAGGGGTGTGTTGTGTTGTATTAGAGCAAAAATACGCTAACAACTGAATACAATACGTTTTAAAACCGGTTTGAAATTAAGCTATGAAAACGTGTTTATTATTATTGGTACAAAGCTGATATCACAAAACTAATTAACATTCTCGTAACTTGTACGTGACTTGTGTTTTTTTATTGCGATTGTCAAATCACTGCTTCGCAAGATTTAATCGTTAAAACAATCCTAATACTCTGAAAAGATACCGTCAATCCGCTTTGATTATATAAGTCAGATTGTACGCGTGAGAAATGTGACCTATCAGACAAATTTTTTTTGTAGCTACTGTAATAAGAAATTTTAATTTTTTTTTTAGTAACGTATTATTTCATGTGTGTAGTAAGCTAACTTTATTATTTAATGCACAATGAGTTATGGTGTTCAGTCACATTGGTGTATTATTTTGAGGGTGTGTAAATATTTAGGCAACAACCTGGTGCACCAGCGATGACTTTACCCGGAGTCTATGCGACGTGAGTAGCGGTAAACGCCATGAAGTTCCCTTCCAGTGGTGTTTACCTGGTGCGTCACCTGCAAAGTTGTGTGCCGGAGTCGGAGTAACGGCGACCACAGACTGTCGCCGCGCGCTACCGCACTCCCCGCCGCAGTGCCGCCTAACCAGCGGCTCCTGTCTAACTTTATTCAGCCGTAACTCATTCGAAAATGCCGCCATTGCAACACCAGCGTCTGCAGATTGTAAATATTATACATGAAACAAATAAAATGCGTCAGTGACGACTCACACCGCCGGCTGAAGAATGGCGAAAATACCCGTGCTACGTTCTCGTCGCGCGGTCCGTTCGTCCGCGGGACTCTTCTCATTGAGTATTACGTATACTGATATTTTACTACACCCGATCTCCAGTATTCTCAGTCACTCACGATATAAGAATAAATCTCGGACGCGGCCGATGATCAATCCGCACAACTGTCTTACCTGTAACGAAGCAACAAAAAATATTTTCATATGTCATGTGAGATCTTGTTCATGTGTGTCGTACGTTAACAAGTGTTAAAACATGTATTATATTACAAGTCATTTTGAATATATACTGGCGTGTTCTTAAAATTAAGATTTACTTATAAATATGTGCTAACATCCGAATTCTAGGTTAATGTTAACGGTCCAAATCTATGAGCCAAAACTGTTTTGCAATTCATCATGCATAACTATATGCATTCCAAGATTTTCTTAAAACATATACCGTTCATTCATTATGCATAAGAGGTGAATTAATTTAGATCTCATAGCTATTTCGTATGTACATGCAGCAGCATCAAGGTTTTCTTTAATAAAATATATATGTTTATTATATTTCTGCTTGTATTTAAGTACAAAGTATTATATACCTGTATCTTCACGTATATATATTATAGTTAATATAGGACGGGACAATCATTCTTATTACTAAGAATGAATACTTTAATTACTATTATGATAATAATTATTAGCAGCAGCGATTGTGGTTGGTTTCACCGTTCACTGTAGAATTTGCCAGTACGAGTTGAATTAATTTAGATCTCATCGCACGTCACATGCACACAGTCCGATATGTAACAGTGACGTCACGCCCAGTTAGTGTTTGATAAATCGTTGTGGCCGCCGGAGCAGTCAGCTGAGCGACCTCTGCCCCCGCGGGCCGTGCAAACCAAAACCGGGGTGACTTCCGACGGGCTGATTTAATTTGTGATACTCCATATTTACAGCAAACATTTCTTAATTCAGCACTTTCGCCCCCCCAAAGGCTTTGATACATAGTTAGATTACTATGTAACAGAATTTCTAGCTATCAAGTCAAGCATTTAAATCAACTTTTTTTTACTCATATTTCTATGACAAGAAATTAAGGTAAGAATGTTATATGACACGTAACCCCAAAACTTAATTGTATTGATTGATTATAACTAAAATGCGTGAAATATTTTCACATCTTCATCTTAATCATTCTCAAGTGATCTCGCATGTAAACCGAATTAAATGATAGGCATAATTTGTGATGTTTTATATATTATATGTTACCTAAAAGATTTATGTTATCAGTGTTATTAGTATTTTGCTTGGTATAATTATACTATTTTTTGCATTAATGTTCGCTTATCATAGTCGTGTTTAATTCAACCTAATGTCTGTACTTTACTGGACGGTACATAAGTTTTCTTCGTATGTTTTCTAATTGTGGATACATCTTTGTACTGTAGAACAGCCTCGTGACTTCGTTATTTATAATTTCAGTCTGCTTTTTGAAGCGTATGTGACTAAACTCATGTTAAATTATGATTAACGTTACAAGTACACAAACTACGTAAAATAACTATTACTCATGCAATTCTGAAGTGAACTTAAGGATGTCTGATCTGATCGTATTCGGCATATTCAATAATCCCGATTGAAAAACATTCACGAAGAAAAATGCACGAGTCTTCATTCATCTTCGTATTTAACTCGAGCACTCTTCCGTCTCGTGCTAATTGGCCCTCCAAACATGCCCAATGCCCAGCCCGCCTTTTGACTGTCAAAACTTGATGACTTATCCGCGGTAATTGAGTCATCGGGGGAACAGTTCATGCCGCGTGGGCATTACGCCCGTGAAGTTGAATTCGTCCTTATCAGATCTCTTCACGTTGTGGGCACACCTACCCGGCCGGTGATGTGATGCCAGAACTGCGGAGCTCGCCGGCACTTGGTTATTTTCCAACTACGGAACTGTGATCCTGGAATACACAGATACGCGATAGCTAAATAGCTAAGGTTTTTTTTTTTTATTTATCTAGGAAAAATTATACACAGGAAACGTGGTTGCATTGAAATGCGCGATGATATGTATTGGTTATTTGCGGATGTACGCGAGCGTGTTGCGTATTAGTATTATTGTGGGTTTGAAGATTGTACACGTCGCGAGCGCTTCCGATTGCGGAAAGTGATTGTTTTTAACCGCATTCTTTGGTTTGTATCTACATGATACGGCCAATACTGTGTAGTTGCACGTTATATATTTTCTGTATAATACTACGTATATTAAATTATCCGATTATTTATTTAAGATACCAGCTTTCAATATTTTTGCAAATATACCCAAAGTGCATTTTATACGCACATGTTTCATATTAATGTATTCTCTGTAATCATTTACTTAATGGTTTAAATACTCACAGCCTCTGTGTTATATTCTTTGCTCTCGGCATCTCCTGGCAACGTCTGGCCTTCCGCGGACCACCTCGAGGCCCGTATCGAGTGTCATCCATATTCAATGGAGTACATTATATTACCGAACGAGCGCCCAGAAATAAGCCTTTGTCTCCTCGACGGCTTTTGAGAGACGAGTTTTATTTGCGGGGATATAAGCAAGGCGACATTGAAATGGTATTCTTGCGAATGAAATTGCATGAAATTAACCGTGAAGAGACATGCGACCTCTATTGTCGTCTACGTATTCCTGTTGCCAGGTCGACATGGAAGATATATCTCTTTTGAAACTACTAATTTTCGCAAGGTTTTTTCATTAAATGTTTTGCTTTCTGTCTGCTCTATGATACTTTTGGTTTTATGGCATCGATGTGGAAATCAGAATTTTAAATTTCTTTGGATATTTTAAATTAACTTAATTCAATGAATTCATGTTTTACGAATTCTTTGCCTTGTTTAGTATAGTTTTTATAGTGCTTTAATCGAAAAGTTTCATCTTTGTTTTCGTTTATAATTTAGGTAAAATAATGTTAACAATTTTCCCAATATTACGTACATTATTTGTTGTCATACAGAGGTTATTGAAGTGTCTTTCGTGTGGTGATTGACTGTAGTTTCGTAAGTTTTCAAATGCTGCTTAATAATAGCTCCAGTCTTTAAGTATTCCTCAGAACAGATTTTCAGTTCACCTATGTTTTTCGTTTTCTCAGTGTTTAGTTATCCTTAACAAGTTTTGAGATTTGTTATGAAGTTTTTGAAATTAATTTCATAAACCAAGTTGGTTATAAATTTACAATTCGTTGAAATATTTATGCAATCTTTACTATCTGGTTATATATTATGCAAAAAGTATCTCGACTTGGAATGCTCGGTTTATTTTATGTGTTTTTACTAACAGGTATTTTTAAATCGAAATTTTTACAATATTTACGGATTTCATTGCACTATCTAAAATCAAAAATAATTAATATGAATATCGTAAAGGTAGCAATAATTTCATAACCAAACTTGCGATAAAAAGGCGGATCTACGTTTGCCAACTTTTATGAAATTTATTCCTATTAAGTTGGCAGCAAATATCATGGTAGTAATTAAATAATTACAATTTAATACAATAATACGCATACAAATACAATTTTAATTAACCGAAGAAAATAAAAACTTTATTTTTTTACTTATGCCTTAGTTTTTATAAGGTAAGTAGTATATGAAATGGTTGCATCACCATATCTATTGCTTACATTATCAATGTTTTCTATATTCTTGTATGGAGTTGATATGGGCACAATAAAAATAATACAGAGATTGTGGATTGTGTGCAGGGATTTCACATCACCAGATCATTTTTATTATTTTATTTTTGTAACAAATATACGATTTTCACGTTATAATAGCGGAATAAATCTTGCAAAAACAAATAATATATTTTTATTTTTTTGAGCTTCGATAATATTTTCTGGGGTTTTTATTCCAATTTAATTTATTTATACTAAAAAATAAAATATTTTTTATTTCCTGTCGCTCAAAGATTCTTATTTAGTTTCATTTTTGTTTTCTGATGTTGACATACGAGTCGTAGTTTTATAAAGTCTCACCTTGTCACGTGGTTTTTTATTTTATTATATATTATCTTAATTTACTTTATAATGGTTATTTTCAATTTATTTGATAGTTGTATCTGAAATATAAACCGTTTCTATACAAAAGTTTTTTTCAAAGGTTTTTAGTCTATTGATAGATAAGCGCAGCATATATTCTATTACACCAATAAATTTAATATTCTCTGCCCACAGTGAAATTGTCTCCATAGTTCCATCGTCTATCGGCATACTTTAAGAGGTCCAGCCGGCCACGTGGCCGCCGGACGATCAGCTCATTTCAAATTCTGCGCATAGCCGGTGACCCAACTACTCCGTGATGAAATGCGAGAGATTTATGGAGAAACTGACCGCGCGGGTCGATACGCGCATTATGTAATACCTTATGAGAGAAGATCTGATTTCTTACTCAACATACCGACGCCTCAGCATTCTGGGTCCCCTCGGTCGTCTGTGTGTTTGGAATGAAGGAATTGCTCGATTATACCGGGGATGACTTCAATGGGAGATCCTTCATGTATTATTATTTCGATTCGAGTAACGATGGGTATGCTAGATTTCTGTTATTGAATTGTTACAGAATTCATTTTTATTTTGTCTTAGTCCAAACATTTTTTTTAGTCAAATGCGCGTTTATACACCGTGCGTTAAAATTACTATCACAGTTGATCAATTTTATATTAATAAAGTAACAAAATTTTAAACTGTTCAAAAACGTCTCATAATTTATACTTTGATGTTTTTCGTATTATTCCATGTTATATCTGCAGTGTCTTGAAACACCGGGCAGTGTGGATAAGTATGCATTCACCGTTTTAGCGCCACCGCATATATTAGTACTTTTGTTGAGAAGATAATGCCAAATAAATCACGATTTTATTAGGTGCTGTAGTTTGAACTCGTCATGAGAAAGAAATTAACAATGAAAATTTATTTGCGTCGGAACGCCCCGATTAATCCACGTGAGCTATAATTAGCATTTCTACACGGCAACATTATGTGTACTGCGGGCCTTGGCTACCGTTAGCCGATTTGCATACTCCAAAGGTCAAGTAATAAATCTAAGCTTTTGCAAAGCTCCACCCTGTACGTGTGCATTATCAATGGACAGCGGAACCGACGCGGCGCTTTCAGCGACTCCCAGGAGACCCCCTCCCTTGTCCCTTCTGCATTTCCCTACCGATGAAACAATTGCAAGATTTCATATCCGGTGTATCGCGACCCGTTACACGGCGGCGTCCTGCGTAGGGGCTGGAGAATGTGGCTGCGTGTTGCGTGGGCGAACTGTGTTGTCACGGGATATAATATCAGGTCATCATAAAGTTTTTGCCCTTAAATCTTGAAACGACATGTTTTTTTATATTATCAAAAAAGTACTTATAGTAGTTTGACAATGAAGCTGAATTTGTTTTATGTATTTATTAATTATAACTAATTTATTAATTATAATATAATAATAACGTGCGATGTGAAGCAGCCAAGGTAAAATATTAATTATGCCCACTGGAGGCAATAATATATTGTCGAGTACTGTAAATTTGCATACATATATAACTGTATCGTTTGTTCTGTCAAAAATATTATATGTTATTGAGTATTCAATCCGATATATTTCAAAATAATAATTTTTTTTATTACTAATTTGCAAATGTGTTTATGCTAAATCTTGTCCCGAAGTTGGTGTGTGCCACATTTTGCGGTATACCGTACGAAATTTTTTTTTTTTTCAAGATGAGTGAGGGGAAAATTCCGCTTCTCATGATGTGTGTAACTTTGGGTGTACTTTTATTGCACCAGTTGGCGACTGTACCGGCCCAGCGCAGGTTTCCCCTGTCGGCGAGCAAGCACGGTGTTATTCTCAATTGAAAGAAACACATTTTGCAGTCGCGCCGCGCTAATATATCCTCTCCGCGTCGCGACGACTTTGCATACGTTTCGCTTGCATTTTCAGATGTAGACACGTTATTTCACTTTGGGTCGAATCCCTCGCTTGCATATTTGCTGAGCTCCGCGGGTCTGCCCCCGCCACGAGTCCCGCCGTGACGTCACGGCATATCGATAAAGTTCGGACGGTTTTTTTTTTTTTTTTTTATAAAATCCAAATGTCAAATCTCAAGTAAAATTGTTTCAATTGGAGATTGGGTGTTTTTAAAAAAATATATTTCTCAGTCTTGATATTAAAATTAAAATAAATATATTATAAAGTGTTTACTGCTTCACTTGAGCCGAGCCAAAAACTTATGATCTGTGTGCAAACGTGCTAACCGTTAGATTACAACGCAGTCAGGTATATAATGAGCAACCCAAGCTTTTCTTAAGAAGGTATTAAACAATTAATTATTTTCTTTGTAATGAACAGTTAACCTTGATCTTACTTGTATGCATAAGCAAATTTTAAATATTATCAGACTAATCCGATTCGCTCAAGTTGATTTTTTGCTTGTCAAATACATGCACTCAAATCACAAATATGAATAATAAAATAAAACGAAAACACGATTTACGAAGATACCGGTAGTTGCAAGGGGAGGAAAAAATTAGAAAATTGCAGGGCGGAGAAAGTCTTGTTATTTTATGTTACGGAAAAAAATATATATGAAGAGCTTCATATCAAAATTGTTATAGTATGTACGGTGTGTTCGTGTCGGGAAGGCCGGGTCGTCCCCGCTCCGAGTCGCTCCGTTCCGATAATATCCGTCAAGGATAATAATATTCGTCGATTCGATAATATTCGTCGTATACCCACGCATTCTGCTAATGCAATGTATTTTATAATATATGTGATTTTTCGTAAGGTCGAAGCCGTCACTCGCAGGTCGACCGTAGGTGGCTTTTAACGCACAAAAGCGCCAACTTTTTTTTTTAGGAAAAAAAGTATTTTAGATTGTTTGTAATTTTGTAAAATTATATACAACGCTTCTTTCATAAATTCCAACGACTAGGCTATTATTTTGTCTTGTGTTTTTTGGACACTAGGCCGTGTAAGTACTATCATTAATTATGAATGACGCCGGTATTTAATAATTGTTTTTTTAACCTGCTGGATTTGCATAGTATTGTTCTCGAGATGATAAATTGTATGTGTACTTTCTATTTTATATAAAGGAACGTGAATCACGAAATGAACTGTATTTGCATGACTTGGCGGAATATTATTTAATTGCAGAATAATTATATTTGATATATAACCGCCTACCTAACTTTGCTTTTGAAATCTTCAAATTAATTATATATGATTTAAAAATATTTGCAATGGTCAAATATTCGTATCGATCAATCATAATGATGTAAAATTTTATATGAAATGCATTTGTTTGTATCTGTTGATGGATCATGTACCAAACAAGTTTGAAAGATCGGATATTTGGCATAACTTCTAATGGTTGATATGTAGGTAATTAGATGTGAAAGGTTTTTAACTCTTTATCTAAATTAATTTATTGATTTACTGTCTGTCATAATTTAACATGTAATAAAACATATAGTATGACTTCGTCGCATTTGAGTCAGCGCCAAGGAAACGCGGCGACAGGAAACTCCCAACACTCTTTTCGAATTACTCATTACAATTTATATAACAAATCCAGCCGACTGAAGTAGGCAGTAATAAATAACGAGGAATTAAATAACATTTCGGATCCACGTCATTGACCGCCGTCGGCTTCCTGCTTTCACGGTCTGCCGGCCGCGCGATGGCCCGAAACCGTCTCCGGCCCAAGAATCGCAAGACCCGCCGCCAAGGCAAGGCAAGGCAAGGCAAGGTGACCTGTTAACTTCCTCGACATTCTCGTTATTGTTGATCGCAAAACAAAGTCAAAAAATTGTTTAATTAGTTTAACCCGTATGGTGCCATATCGTTGCTGTTTTAGAAGCCTGGCCGTTCTGCGCATATCCCACATGAAAGCAAAGTACAAATTCCGTTAAGTTAATATATGAGCATTTAGAATGCCACTGATCGCTTTCAGTAGCCGGATGGAGCGGCGGACGGTGACGTCACCCGCTTGCTGCACATGCACCATGCTCCTTCTGTTTATTCTAGGCGGATGAAACGGACAACGGAAATGGTCTGTTCGAGCGGTTTATTAGCCAAGTCATTTACTGAGTTCAAAGCTCGAGCAATGCACATATGTTTTTTTCAATTTTGCTTCATCGCTCTCTGCCAGTTTTCGTTATTTTATTACACTGAATAAATTATACTTTTGTCACTTTTTACTAATAATACTATTTGTTTCTTTCCAGGTATGTTGAAAAATCTACAAGCGTATATACTCATCTTATTAACTTCAACAATAATGTAAGTAATCAAATTAATATTTGTCAATTATGCAATGCATCGGGTAGTTCATCTTTTGATTTTTGTATACTCAGGGTTAATATTGAATGTCTTGTCTCTACGAATTGCGCATTCAAGAAGGCACTGCATCTGTTCAGCCAATTAGTATGAACTGCATGCTAGGGTAACTTTTTTTTTATTTTTCTTCAAACTTTCTCTGCGCGGTCTGTACAGTTCGTATGGTTTATTAAAAATATTTTTAAAGAAATTTTTAGTCTAGAATCTTTATTAACTTTTTTATTAATGAGTTTAGTTTCTAATGTAATAATTTCATTAAACTTTCAAGTTGCATAACTTTAATTAAAGTTAATATATTTGTGACAGAATTCTTCTACTATTTATATTCTGTTTGAAAAGTATACTTTAAGTAAGTTTTTTTTAAATGAAAAATGTTTTTACAGCTTTAATGAATACTATTAACATTAAATAAGTATTTTGATAATTATTTTTAGTTTCTTGACTTTCATGCCTTCAATCACTCGCATTTCCCGCATAAACACTGTTAAAAGTATGAAACCAGAATAAACGTATTTTACAAATTTACTTGTATTGTGAATTTAAATTATAATTATCAAAGTTATCTTGTTATTTAATCGATACAACATAATTTTTTTTGGAACAAATGAATAATTAATTATTTTTTATCTTGACGCATTTTATAACTTATCGATTCCTTCAGCGAAATAAGATATAATATATTTTTCTCGCATATAGTAAGATTGATTTATTTACAATAAATTATATATATTTCGTTCATTTATATATGTTTCGCTATGATAACTTTAAATGCTCGTAAGAATATATATGATATTGTTTCTAACGCATGGGTCAAATTAACTTACCATCCAACAGATGAATTATATCCAGACTTCCGGCCTGCGAGAGGCCGCAGTATTGACCACTGTGAATGTTCTCGTATAACTTTATGCCGGTCTAGTCTGTTCAATTTCGGACCTATTAAACTTCATAAGCTCGTGCTAATCACCGTCCCCCAGCGGTTCTAATTGGAGAGAAATAATTATTAAAATTTTTCACCTAATTTATAAAAATTATATTTATTCTGTAGAGACGCATTTGGCAATAAAATAAAATAATATTGAAGCATACATTTGGTTTTGCAAAGAAACACGTCGATAGAACTAAAACCGATTTCACTTTATTAATATGTGATTTTGAATGTGAAAGTTGTGTTTCCATCACTACTCGGTAGCTTATTTTATAATTTTTTTTATGTATCTCATTGCTTTGTTTATTTTTATTGATTTTTATTTTTAGAATTTCTAATACTGTTAAATTTTTGTCCGGGATAATATTTTTGCGCGGATCAGAATTCCACAGCCCTTGCTGTAAAGGTTCTTGATAAATGGGGCGAACCTGCTATCAGAGGTCGATCGTTTTCCCGTCATGTCACAGCCACCATTTAGGGGATGAAAGTTGTTTGTATTTTATAATAGACCGGCTTTGCTCGAGAGGAAATCTTTTTTTATAAAACATAAATTGGATAATATTTACGACACCAGAGCGGGGTACAGATTTTACTTCAAAATGGGTACTTTACACAATGAGATTGCTGGCAGATTTTTTGTTGTTGTTGTTTTTGTACACGGTGTCTGACAAAAACATCATTTTGTCCACAAAGGAGATAGTGTTTTGGAGACCACATTTAATGTATTTTTTATTTGAATGG
Source organism: Atopsyche davidsoni (assembly GCA_022113835.1). Lineage (NCBI taxonomy): Eukaryota > Metazoa > Arthropoda > Insecta > Trichoptera > Hydrobiosidae > Atopsyche > Atopsyche davidsoni. Next base: position 15,403,781 of record JAILWY010000009.1, on the reverse strand, counting down.
ATTATTTTTATTATTCGTACAAAGTGCTTATATGTTTTTTTATAAAAACTAAAAGTTATTTAAAATGAGGCGAATTATATTTTTTATATTCTGAAATATTTAAACAAGTTGTAAATTTTCCTAAAATATAAAAAGATTTAGAATTCACACCCAGCTTCTATTTATTTGACTGTACTCTAGTTTTTGAGCCACCGCGTATAGCGTTATCATATATTTCCAGATCCTTTCAGCTATAATGAAGGCCTGAAAAACCGTAATTCTCGGGTACGGAGCCTCCCGATGGTGGAAGGTGCCCGCCGCGCTGTATATCACACGACGTTAAGTTAGTTTCGGGAAACACCCTGCAAATGTATTTTAGTAATGACGCGTGGTGGGGGCCATGATTCTCCCCTCTTAATATTAACACACAATTCCTGCTTGGTATTTCTAACCTTTCAATTTTAAATTCAGATGTTGTATTGGATACTAACTTGTATCAACGAGGTGATTTTTATATGAAAACACATAATATTTTAGGTAATTGAAGGCTCCGAAAGCTCACTGCTGATTTTCAATGCCATGTAAAATTAAGGTTGTGTAGTTTTCCTTACATGTAGTTTTCAGAAGGGCGATGCTTATTCACGGTGTTATTGCGACTATCTACCATGCATATGAATGATTCCATTTTACATTAAAATATTACTCATATTTTTCTTGCTATGATTCTAAACAAAAAAATCTTTATATTTCTTAGTATTTATTTTGTTAATGTACGAAATTTTCATGTTTAATGTCGTATCTTGAGTGCTATAAATGTAGAGTATTTAAAACGAGTTATTAAAAAAAATTGTTATAATTCGTTTAGTTGATTTTATTTAATATATTTTTAAATTATAAAGTCTTTAATATTGTTCATTAGATTTTTTTGATCTTAATCACACAACATTGATCCTAAAAACGCCTCAATGAATGATAAAACATCTAAAATATGCTCACGGCGGTGTTTTGATCTTGCTCTATTTTTGGACATCGATCGTTTTTTGGCTTTTGTCAAAAATTCTGCTTGTAATGATGGAATATTTTTGGCTCAAGGTTTTTCGTATGTCGGTTTTTGTATTTCTAAAATTAATACAACGAATCAACAGAGCTTTACAAGCGATGACGATACATAAATGCTTTTTCAAATTTAAATTTTTATATTTTGTTCTTAGTGACTATTCTTTCGGTTGCGTCGATTTTTCTTTCGGCAGCTCCCGCCGGTTGTTCCAGGCTCTCTCTGCCTCGCGTAGACGCGAGTCTGCCCCGGCTGACCTCACGGGGGGGCGGGGGGGGTGATTTGATAAGGTCCCGGCAGGCGGCCAACTCCGCTCCCGCCCCTCCGACGGGAAACTTTTTCGGAAAATCGCTTTACGGCTGCACCGGCGCCGGCTAACGGGCACTGATGTTAAAAGACAGAAGTGGCAGAGTGTTAGTAGCGGCTCTTTTTTTTTTTTTTTTTGAATTGCCATCTATTATTAACGCCCATCCCTTAAGCGGCTAGGGTGTAGCGGGATTTTTGTACTTGTGTTTATTTAGGAAAGGTGCTCATATATACGCATGGCGTCATAGCGTCATTTTGTATTTAAATTGAATTCCGTCCCATTGAATCATCCTCAGTCAGTTAGAATGTTTCCTACATTGGGTGTATTTCGATTGGAGACTTTGTTTTTAATTTTTGCATAACATATCAATAAATGATTCACATTTCGGTGAATATTCTATCTTTTTTTAAATTATCAAATCACTTTCAAGTAAGCGTTTCCAGATAAGATTACAACTGATATTAAAAAAAAAAAAAAAAACACAAGTAAATTATATCTGTCCTTTGAAGTTTTTAATAATATTCATTCCGCGTATTATATTCCTAACAATGGGAATAATATCATCAAAAAGCCACTCGCACAAGCAGATTTCAGCAACCCAATACATCTCTCTGTCGTCAGCCTATTTTACCTCCGACAAAGGGATCCTTCACATGACAAACTACGCGATCGTAAAGCACCCCCGGAGCCCGAGTCGGGGTTCTTTTCCGGCGCCGCTCGAGCCGAGGATCGCGAGACCCCCGCCCGAGCCCATAAATCGGACGTCGGGGCTGTGCGAAAAATTCCAAATGAATTGAGGCCATTTTGACGAAAACATGCTGAGGTCGTCAGATATTATTAGATTATTTTTGCTTGAAATTTATTGCACTCGCGTTTTTGCGCGCCCCGGTATGCGCTCACTGTGATGCCTGACGCCATTAGGTTTATTTTGTATATATTTCCGGTACAATTACAGAATTCAGTTTTTTTTTTAATGGTTAATTGGCAATTTTAGTTGAATGTATATATTTTTTTCTTAAATTTATGACTTGTCTTGTATGCTTCGTGTATTTTTAGTTATTTTTGCGGAAGAAATGTGAATTATGGACAGTTTGTTATATCAATAAATAACATTATTTTTCCTCTGTCATATGATTCTTCTATATTTATTAATATTATTTACGAAGTGTTATTATTTTACACGCGTATACATAGATATAAATCCCTCGATAGTACAAATTATTTTGTAATCAATCAACTGTTTTTAGGATTTTGTAGTTTCCCTTCAATTCGAAAGCATATATTGAAAAGCATTACCCAACTTCAGAACAGAGCTTGTGTATGTGTATATTTACCCAAGCAGTCATAAATAAAACTTATTTTATAAAACTTATTCGAAATCACATCTAAATATCTGAAGTAGAATTGGGTAGGTAAAATTTTTCGATGCATTGTATAAATTATATTTTTTACATTATTATGTAGACATATTGAGAATTCAGTACCTGTATAAGGTGGGTCAGGTACACAAAGCTCTCTGTTATCTATTTTTTTTGTTGTTGTTGCGGTGTGACATCGGTTTTGCCGTCCTCGCCCACGGCCGCCCACCTTCCCAAATGTTAAGTTGACGGGAACAGGGCGGCGATCTGCCATCCAGATACGTGGTTAGTAATGCCCGGGACAATTAAACTTGCGAAATATGCTTTGAAGCTCCCGGACGTTAAAATTTTAATGGGATTTAGAGAATCTCCGCGTATCGCCGCACGCAATCGCTATCTTAACTGTGTGGGAATGTGAAAATAATTATTAAAATGTAGCATAAATACTCACTCGCTATTCAATAAAGATAAGTCAATATGTGTTTTTGAATATAAATGTTTTTTTTTGCACAGTTACTTCCAGGCTCTAGAAAGAGTAAAACAAATTAAGTTTTTTTTTACTGTTAAAAAAATTCCTTATTGTATAAATCCTTTTAGATTCAAAGAGAAGGAAAACGCTTTGAGAGAAAACTCTTTGACATGGTTTTTTGTTTTATTTTAAATGCAGCAAATACCGGAGAAATAAAATCAGGACATTATTTCATCACTTTAAAAATCGTCTTTTTTCTGTTTTTCTTTCATTTGCAATCTATTCAGATAATATGTTTTGGAATGTTGTATATTGAACATAATATTTTGTGCTTTTGTGTCTTGATAATTTTAATAATGGAAAATTACTTCATAAGTTTTATCAGTTGCGCTTTAATGCGCTCAATTCAATTAGTCACAAACTACTATTTTTATTATTGAATTCCATTAGTTGCCTCTGCTTTTAAGTATTTTATAACGCATCGGGGCTTTATAGTTCTTGGTATAGGCCGTTTCGGTGGAAGCAATTTGCCCGCGGGGTATCCATTCGATTTTAATTCGAAATAGCTGCTTGTCATAAAGCTCCATGCTGACCCATTCGCCAGCGCCTTGGGATACGGCTTCAGAATAGCACAATTATTTTTTACCAGCTATGTTATTTCAACCTAACAAAAGAGTGCTCTCAATACTCTCTTCCCCATGCCATAAATAAGCTACATAAGATGTAGGTGACACAGAGAAAGAGACTTGTTGTGAATATGCTCCCTATGAAATCTTCGTTAACCACGCATTAGCTGATCAATGAGTGCAATTCAGGACGAGGATAATATGTGAATGATACAAGAATGGGTTTTAAGCTAAGACGTCAGGGATAAAGAATTAAGAAAGGATAATTTTTACACTGTGTAAAACTGTATTATAAATGGTGAAAAATCTATATGTTTTAATTGTAATAACACGTCAATTTTCTATGGTATGCGTGGAACAACGGTTTCGTACCATTTTATAATTACCGCGTTGCTTTTGCCATTGTTTACAGAATAAATTCGGTTGTGTTTAACCTGCGAGTCAATATCGGAGCGTGTTTAGTTATTCACGGTCCAATGAACGCACCGTACCTGAAATGCGGACCAGTTCACGGGGGAAAACGCATACTCGTACACACTCCATGAATATACTGTCTATGCGAGAATAGAACCCCCAGTACCTGAAATGTGGACAAGTTTACCGGGAAAGAGGCGTAACTTGTACATACTCCACGAGTTTACGGTCTATGTGAGAATGAAATCCTCATTATCCGAAACGTAGGCTAGTTTAACGGGAAAGAGGCGTACTCGTGCGCACTCCACGGGTATTCTGTCTTTGTGAAAATAGTGTCCTGGATTGAATTTAATCGCTAGTTATTAGTTCTGAATATCATGTAGTTACACTTACCTGTCTGATTTGAGATGCGGGATTTTAGTTTCTATTGGTTTTTTATTATTATTATTACTACTGTACGCTAAGGTCACATCATTTAATGCGATTCAACGCTATTAGTTTTCGCTTTTTTGTATATCTGTTACTAACACCTGGTAAGTGTTTAAGAAATCGTATTTCATTGGATTCTTTCTATCTGATATGTCGAGTACCATCATATTGTCTGTGATGGCACAGAGTATACTCAGCGCTAACTATTCTCGTTTGTGTGGTTTTTTTTTTTTTACAGTTCGAGTGTTCAGTACCGTCGCGTTGCTTTTTATTGTTACCCACGGACGTGATATAATCACGACGAGCGTTTGGGGACAAAAGTATTGTAAACAAAAAATAAAATAAAACAATACGACGGCAGCTTTAATTGTCTCGTCAAGCGATTCGGTTTATTGTGCAAGTCGTGTGTGTGGAGGGATTCGTTGTAGAGGGCTGTGATGTTAATCAATAGTAACGATGAGATGAACCTTAAAAATGTAAGCTCTGTGTAAATTATACACAGAGTTATACGTATATATTTTTATTATATATCTGCGACAGCTTTCGACTGGTAGTCTGTTGACCGAACAAATCGGAATTGATTTTTTTTATTTGTAGATATTTTGTATCTTTCCAAGAGCCTGAAGTCAGATTTTTTTAGACGGAGATTATTTGCTCTTTCAATTGTATTTGCACTGGAAGTTGATAAGACTTTCAAGTTGATTGAAAACTCCAATATCTTTGCTGCTGCAATAAAACGAAATCCAATATTTTGCACACAAAGTCAGAAGCGGCTTTGTTAAAACATTTTCTCTATAAAAGCATAGACGATGTTTGTAATGGATTTTTTATATTTCGAGCCAAAAAAAGTGGAAATATTTTCAGCCGTACGTTTGAATATAAAAAAGAAAAACAATGTGCACTTAATATATGTAACGATTCGAGTTTTCTGACACTCTGCTTAGGTTTGACATTTTTCATGCTAACGTATGATATAGCGTTCAGTCTGCTTGTTAGTAGAGTTCTCTTCTTCGTAAGCAAGACTGCTCGTCGCAGTGACATGCTAACTCGACAGCCTACTTAGGCACCCCAACTCGGCAATGAAGTTTCGTATAAATCTCTATCAACGTCTGCTGTGATCAAATCTCAACTTTTCCAATTACAGCGTTAACCAAATGTGGGCGAGAGCCTCTCGCAGGTTCATTCTGTGAGCTGGGAGTGGGCTAACTTCGGTCCCAGGGGACCGAGAAAAAGTCTCCAGGCTAAAACTTCTGCTGAAGAGGAACACGGACGATGATGCCGCAGCGTCTTGCGCATTTCCGTAGTCTTATTTTGATGGCGTTGTACACATTAGACGGGCATGCATTGTTGGCGATTTTGAAGCAACTGGATCAGTCTAGTGTGTATCAGACAAGTCTATCTATGAGTCATAACTCTCCTTAAATATTGTTTAAAGTTCGGTGAATGTATTATAATAGTAATATTCCGAAAGGTATTGGAGACTCTTAGTCCGAAAAATTACGTTTCATCAATTATTTGACGGCGGCACAGGGTATAGAGATCAAGTTTGCATCAGTAAGGAACTGCAGTAGATAGAACCTTCATTGAATATGAGATAATCAGCATCGAATCGTTATGGTGTTTGGTTTGGCGATGCCTTTCTACGGCGAAAGGGTTTGCACTATTAGTCAAACACTGAAAATTGATCATAATTTAATATTATAATATGTATACAATTAATCATTTTAAATTATGCCCCCGAAACAATAAAACATTTTGTTAAAACGCAGTTCAATGAAGGTGTCTCGTTTACATTTTATTTCTCAAGTATTGAGGCCTAATAAAAAAAAAAGCTATCCCAAGAATGTCCCTAAAGATGTTTTTTCGACCTAATTAGCCGCGGTGCCGCAGCCGTGTTTCATTGTAATTTGATTATCAGCTTTACGAAAGTTTTGTCGCTTTCAACTTGTTTCAGTTTGCGAAATGTTTTATTAAACCAGCGGGGGTCCCCGGGGGGAGAAGGGGCGGCGTCCCCTACACTGGCGCTCTTGTCTTGTACTCGAGTCGTGGGAATGTGCTGCTCTGCATGGCGTCTTGGATGGTAAACACATAAAAAAAATTAAATAATTAAATAAATAATTTTACTGTGTTTTTTTTTTGTATACATAAATGAAAACTGTAATTTATTTACAATTTAAAAACGTTTTTAGTATGTTGAATTTGTAGATTTTATGGCAGCTCTCAATGTACACTTTTCACCCGGGTTTAATCCCTAGTGGAGGAGATTTTCACACAGCACACTCGCGTAGTTACACCCGGAAGTGTAATAGTCCGCTGTAATAGAATACGACCGGGTGCCTCCTTCCCGGTCGTTTTTTTAATGCGCCCCCGCCCTAATGGACGGTTGGCCGCTTTGGCCGGCGCCCCTTTAACTCTTGACGCGCCCTTGCCGGGAGAGATGTGCGCTCGGGTCTTCGTGCTTCAAGAGTGACCGCCGCTTTGAGTCTTCAACCAGTCTTCATCTCAACCGCTGTATTATTTTATAGATAATTGTAGGCCTGTTTTAACAGCTAAAATCAAAACACTTTAAAAATAGCCTTTTTTTCATGTTTGTTAAAAAACAAAACACCGAATTTATTTTTCACTATTGTATAGTATATTTATAAAAAGCGCCCAAGCTCTCGGCGCGTGTGTATGACCAGTCAATGAACGTAAAATATATGTTCTCTTCGTAAAATAAGCAACGGCCAAAAAGACGCACACGCTGCTTTTCTTTCGTCTGTTAGGACATGAAGAATTATAAATTACATTTACAATGCATTCATTTTGCTTTCGCTTTACGTTATGACCGCATGTAAAAGTAATTGGATTGCATAAATAATATAATGAACTTAGTCAGTTTTACGTGAAATATACTGTTGGCCTGTCGGCTTTGATGACAGCTTACAAGTTCAGTCACGTCCTGACAAGCCAGCACCAAAAACTTATTGTGTTTGTTAAAAAGTATTAATATATAACTCTTAATACTTGAAAATGACTTTTGAAGCATTGTTCGAATAATAATTATTCGCGAGATCAGATATTATATATTAATACAATAGCCGCGTAACATTTTGCACTAGTATTTTGTTCAATAATATTTTTACCGCAAACATTAAATATATGAAAGGGATTTAACAATACGTGTAATGAATTGATTAAAGAATTGTGTTTAATGACATTGTCTTGCTATGTATTCAAACTCTCTGCAAAGAGGTGGCTTTATGTTTATAACAGGGTCGTAATTCAGGGTTATTGTGATTGCGGGCGTTGTTTTCGTAAATGAAAATCTAAAGCGCTTTTGAATAGAAATCGTTTTTGATTCATTACGAAAAGGCGTTCATCCAATTTCCTGCAGGGTTTACAAGTACAATAATCGCTCTGCAAGGGGCGGGTGAAAAATTACGTTAGCCGAATTTCTACACACGAATTTTCACCTGAAAAAGGCTGCTTAAGCACCTGGGGTTTCGCTTCGTTCCTTCGCCTACATCATCAATCGAAAAGTACACGATTTAACAGATCAATCTTCTAAAAGGCTTGCCAACTTTCAGCCACCCCAGAGTCTATTCTTAGGTAGTCGTTTTGTATCCACCCTAGGTTATACTAGGGGTTGGCAGTAACTTCTTATATGCTATCTTTGCAGTTTTATACATACATGATTAAGTTGAACGCTTACCTGCTTTTGGGGAGCTGTTTCGAAATAATTTCTGAGTTTCCATTATTCTACTTATGTTAGAACAAGTTAATTTCTTGATAAATGTGACAGGAAGTAGGAGTTAATTATAATACAAGTATTTGATTTGAGAATATTTAGATACAGACCCTTCGCCCGGTTTCTGGATGGTTAATTAAGGGTCTAGGTCCCATAATCGAGTTTTTTTTTAATAATTTTCTGGTCCGTTTTGCGAAAAATCGACTGCACCAATCAAAAATATTTAAATGCAAAAAGTTTGATACACCCCTTCTTTCGAACACAATATATTTTTATTTCTTATAAATTTACTATTAATATGATAGATATGTGTTTTTCCGATTGAAGTGTAGTAATTTGGAGATTCGTCTGGTACATTTTCCAAGAATCCTAAACATTAAAAAGTCTTTTTTTCAATTGGAATTAAAATATTAAATATAAACCATGTGCGTCTTATTAATTTAAAAATTAAAAAAAAAAATCTTTAACAAACTTTGGTTTTGAAAAGTCGTCATTTTATCCAATTTTTCAAACATCTTCAAGATTTTATTTTACCCGGAAAATGGACGTTAATTAAATAGATAAATATTATTTATAGTTTTTTCTGTATTATTTAAAACAATCAACTTTCGATATAGAAGAATAAAGTGACAGCTAAATTAATTAAATGACACGATTTCGCCAGGTAATGGACAATTAAAAGGCTGGGAGCAACTGCCTTAACGAAATCAATATTTAACATGCTATTCAAAATTTAATTTAACGCTTTCACGATAGTCTAAAAATAGTTCAATAATTTATACAAGCATACTAATCACGTATAAATAATTAAAGATTGGTATTCTATTCGACAATTTGTTATCCTTCCCCCTCCGTTGATTAATAGTTCAGAAATGGATCGGTTACATTTAGAGAGTAATTATATCAAATAACAAGTAATATACTGCCATTTGTGCATGCAAGGATTGCAGGTTGTTTTTCTTTCGTATCATTCTCTATTCTTATCGAACGATTTAGGAGTGAGAGGAGCGGAAGCCGCCGAGGACATGCCCCGCAGGTCTGCCGGATCCTGGACGGCTTCCAGAACATTCTGAAAAGTATACCGGCTTATCGCCGTTGTCTATTCAACGCGCTGGCCTTTTCGAGTAAAAATATCGCACGCCTGTTGTGAAGATTTCCCACAGCGGATATCGGCATTCGATTCATCATTAAAAACTACAATCAAATTATACAATAATCCAGATTTTAATACGGAATGATTTATGTCAAGCAAAAAACAGAGCTTATGTAACAATGATTTTTTGCATTGTTAAAAATAAATTATTTATGACATGATGAATTTCATGTAACTCATGTAAATCAATATATGATCTTTATAAAAGTTCCCTTGATTTATTCACTTTAATATAAGTTTTTCAAATTACTTCAATTCTGTGTTACTGATTATGTTGTAATATTAACTTAACTTTCAGACTGTTATCTTTTCGCATAGTTTGGGAATATAAATCTTTCAAAGCGAATTTATAGACTGTATAATTAAGACTTTTTTGGTGTTACGACATTGAATGAATTATTCTATTTTTTCGACGGAATACGGATAAGTCAAGATATTAGGCCGAGTTGTGATTTCGTTGATAGTTATTAGCGAGCGTGTTAACGGCACATAATTATTTTTTCCTTTTGAAGGAAATAATAATTCTGGAAATAATAAAGGAATTAAGTATTATTTCCTTTAAAAAACCTTTTGTCGTCTAAAATTTTCTGATGCAAAATTTGTTAAAAATCTACACATAGTTTAAAAAAAGCGATAATTATTATATGGGCAGTATTGAACGTTGCCATACACAACCATATTTGTATTTCTGATTAATCTTCACAAAATCCAAGGCAAAGCAAAGCAAATTAATACAATCCACCAGTCAATTAGTTAGTGCATATGAATCCAGCGTTTGGTCACCAGCGGCCGTAATATTCCGATAGTCGAAATTTATCTCTGAGTATTTAACTTAATACGATCCCCTTGATATTTTATTAAATGATGTATGAGGGCTCAAGAGTCTGTGTTGGGAAAGAATAACTCGATACCCGCTTTGGTTCTACATAGTTTGGAATAAGGGATGCCTCGGACTTTGCAGTGTAAGTTCTCGTGAGATCAGCCCGGTTTTCTCTCGACTCGGCCCCCCGACTGATAAAAGATTTTACTCTAGCCTAGTAAATCAAGTAAATCTCACAAAGACAGCTGGCAGGCCCTTTAATGGAAAAAGGTAAGACTCGGGAAATCGAGGAGTTAGGTAGAATGAAAATACACTTAGGCGTCAAAGTAAAACTATTGCGTACATAAACAGGTTTGATATTATATCTAACTGCCTACAAACATTTTAATCTATTTTAAGCACCAAAATATACACGTTTTACCATTATTTGTGAATATATTGTTTGCTATATTTCGTTTTAAACTCTAGATAAATGTTGATATTATAGCAATAGAAACATCGCTGTGATTTTTATATTTACGAAACTATATAAGTCCAAGAACAAATTTATTTCTAAATATAGAGTTCAGTTTCGCCTAACTGTATATATTATTGCTTTAATTACACTCGATATATTTGAATTTACAAGACGAATTTACACATTGGTCTGTTTGCAAATTTGCTCTAAAATTAAAAATTTTATTTGGTGAATAAATCTTCTGTTTTTTGATGTCTTACTTTTTTATTTTACTGTATTCAAACTAACGACATCTTGTGTGGCATTGATGCCAAGTTAGTCATAGTTATGTTATTTGGGTCAATTGAACGCCTAGTTCCTCATGAGCACATTTTCATAATGTAATACTTGTGTTATGTCCATATGCCTTCTGTCAGGGGCGGGATGTGATTCACTGCTACATATTATAATAAAAACGGGAGAATGAGGATGGTCAGTAAAATTATTTTATGCATTGTTTTTCAGATGGAGTTTATAAATTTTAAATTATTTTGTAAAGAGAAGTTTATCGATGTATGATAACAACTGATTGATTTTTTGAAATGGAATTACGCGAGAAGTAGGCGCCCTCACGAACGTGAAGCGGTTTCAATAGATCGGATCGGGCGACCACCCAACCGTGGTTGATATATCGAGCACCCCTAATCGAATGCCCTACAGTGGGTTTAATAGAGGAATAAAGAGCCGCTTCGTGTCCGCGCTCCTCGCTCCCGGGTGCACAAAGCCGGTGACGCCGTCTCTTAATTGATAGCCCGGTGCCCCGCGCCGCAGAGGCCGTATCGGTGCGGGGCGATTAATCCGAGGGTCGACTGTGCGGCCGCGCGAAGACTGCGCGACCGGAGGTGCGGCGGCTCACGGTCATCGGAGTCGCCGCTGCAGCTAATTAAGCGGGACGCGCCAGTGGATGCAACTGGATACCGATATGCATTTTCAGGGACTTTTTATTTGATCATTCTGCTATGAGTTTTGTTTAGACATTTTTATTTATTTAATACGATGGTTTTTTTTTTAAGTTAGCAAATTGTTATTTAGTTGGCCTTCACGAGATGGTTTTAACGAGGAACTAGTTTTTAAGGTTTTTTACAGTTTTATAATATGATAGGATGTTACAGTGCAGTTGATTTATACTATATAGGTTTATTGTTTATCTTTGTAAATGTGTTCGATTACCTAAAAGCATGTTTTTTCAAACTTATCTATAGAAAGAGATAAGCTAGGGACTTTTTTGCGTCGTAGTTCTGCACACCAGGTGATTTTGATTAGACGAAATACTGTTTCGCAAATGTATTAATCATGTATGATTAAGTAGTTAAAGTGAGTAAATTCATAATTAAGTGTTCAGTTATTTACAATTTCAAATCACAAATTTCAAAAGCACTTCGCTAAATTAATCTCACGCGTAAGTTTATCGCGCGTCATGTTTTTAATCCACCAGGAGAGCATCACATTAGATTTTTCAATAATTTTAAACAAGAGGTGAAATCAAACTTCACACGAAAGCTCATCCCGTGAAACTCATCCCGGCAAACGTTAGCTTGACTGGCAACCGAGACGTGGTCGGTATACACGAGGATTATAATCATTACTCCAAATGGCTATGAAGTGCCATTTTCCGAAATTTCCACTGCTAATGATAACGTGTGTGTCGCCTAAGCTGTATAGCACTGTTCATTAAGCGTGTGGGTTTTCCCATCTGTTTTTCGCAGGCTTCGTATTTGCGGAATGATCTAAAAATATGGTCTGTTTTATTTCACCCCCTCGTATCAAATCCGACCCACCATCCTCCGGCCGTTTCTGACGATTCCAAGGAGTTGTAACGGGAATATTTTTTTGTTCCCATTATCAAGAAAGACTTTATAAATAGTCCCGTTTGTCGGGGGCGGCCTTTGAACGAGTTGAATTAATTTAAATGTTGCGCTGTTTGCTTTCGGATAAATAATTCGTGTTTATAAAAAAAAATTCGAAGAATTGGATTTTGATTGTTATTTATTTATTTAGAGATATACTTTGCTCGGTGAAGTACATTTATGGAGTGTTCTTTTCTTTCACAATAGAACACATATCCACGGGAGACAGTCTTACTGACGAAATAAATAAATCTCAAAGAAAAATTGTTGTTCGAAAAGGACAAAACCGTTTTAAAGACGTGCCAATTGTTTATCGCATTTTAGAGATCTTAAAAGTAGACAGATCGATGCACAAATACAAATGACATAAAAAGCGGCTATGTAAAAAAAAAACGAGTACAATTTGGTCAATAACCTAACTTAACGATTTTTGCTTGTTTCGTCAAATCGTCTTGTTTTTAGAAATTGTCAATCTATTGCCGTACGAAACTTCATAAAATACACAGATAATAATTTATGTGGAAATATGTATATTATAATAGTGGATAGTAAGAAATAATGTACTCCGACTGCGTTGCGGAAATCGATATTTGTTTTCATGTTCAAGATGGTGTAACTTACGACACGAAAACATCTGAGCACCATATAATAGAGTTTATTTAGTATTTATCATACTCACCGAGGACAACTTTTTAAAAATATTTTCATGTTATTTCTGACTGTCAATTTATCAATTAACATTGTTTCAACTTGAAAAAAAAAAAATGATTTAATCTCAGCTTTACGTTTTTATTCCCCTCTGTTTGCAAGCGCAATAAAAATTCTTAATAAAGATTCCGAACACATTTCGAATTGGGGCAATCCTGGCAGTCAAAAAAGCGTAAAAAAAAATACAGCCGAATTTTACATTCGTTCGTATGAATTGTTCTTGTACAGCTCTGTATAGGGATTTATACCATTTAATGTAACCCACAAATTGAATATTTGTACACGCCCAAGGTCTGGAAACTTTCAGCTACCCCTCCTGTCTAATGGCATAACTTTCAGAAATAACTCTCCAGGCAGATTCGCTGAACCCTGCCGGTAATGGGCGGGTGAAGAATACCCGGAGCAAATAATATTAATTAGTTCCGAGTGCGTGGGAGGACGGCGATACAAAATAGCGCTGAAAATCGATGCCAACTCATTATAAAAAAATCCCGCTCTCCGGGGCTATTCCGAGGGCGTAAGTCATTAATTTTTATTTTTGGCGTTTTAATGAGTTTGATGTTATTCGTTTTGTGTCGTTGATGTTGATTTGTTTCCCAACGTTCTGACATTGGGCAACGGCGTGATCGCAATGCCCATCAAGAGATAGGTCAATGTTTTTGATAGACTGCTTTCCGCGCACGTGATGCACGTGTATTCTTGATATGTAAAAACGTCATGTTGATTACTGTATTATAAAACGAATATTCTCTAGGATACCTTAAAATAAATTTGTATCGTAACACCTGAAAATATCGGCATATCATGGGACCAGCATAGTTGCGTTCTAGCAAAAAGTATGTATGAAAAAATAACTTTAAAATATAAGTATATATGTATACGCTGTACCGTGATACTATGATGGATTTCAACCTCTAAATAGTATCTAAAGGAAAGGCTTGTTTTTTTATTATTGTTAATTATTAATTTAAAAAAAAACGTAGCTTTATTCAGGTATTATTTCCATGTTGATTCAAGATACAGGGTGTGCCTATCATTGGTCGGCTTCAGCTGACCGCCCAGCCCCACCCTCGTTAGACTCCCGCGATATACCTTAATACCTGAGCTTCGTCGAGTGGACTTTCGTATATCCGGTCTTCCAGGACGTCTTAAGCTTTAAACTTGAAACAGATGTTTGCACTGATGGGCTCTTGGCAGTCGTGAGGGATGGAATAGTCAATCTCAATATAAAGTACACACTCTGGCAGGTAGTAGGACATCGAGGTCAACAAGCTTTTGCTTTAAATATGTATTATATATTTTTTAAAGGAAAAGCAGTTTAAATTCAATCGGCCAAAGTGATCTATATTAATATTTTGCTAAAAAACTCCCCTGCGGCGATCAACCAGCCAAGGGTGTAATTGTGGCACAATACGAGTCGAGCAATTTAGATAAGCCGGGGATAAAGTACGTAAGCAGCCGCGCTGAAGGATTAATACGTTGAACCCTCACCTGCCCTCCCATCACTTCTTCCTCGCGATGAATAATTAATACGCTGTTTGCGGATACCTACCGCCCGGTGCCATAGTAAAATACTCAAAAATCATAGCAACACTCGAGCACAGTATTGCAGATTATTTCATTTTTTTAAATTCACGAAAGTTACATAAAAAATAATAATTTTAGAACATGACTTTATACGGTTTTTGACTTTTCTCAAATGATCGTAAAATAAACTCGTAAAATAAACTCGTAAAATAAATAATAGAAAAACTTAACTATTTCGCAAAGCCTAATCAAGTTGTTGAATTTGATATTAGCTTGCTTCACGTTGCAACTTATACATTTATCATTTCTATAACGAAGAATAAAAAGAAATACAAGCTTCGTAGAGAACTTTTTTGCACCATCTTGTTTTTTTCATGGGGAATATCTTTTTTCTCCCTTTTTTCTAAAAAGTGCTATATATCAATTCCATTAAATCTATTTTTTATTACTCAAATCAAGATTCCTTTGCTTTCTCAAACGGTGTACGTTTGCACTTTTGGGCTTAGTGAATAAATTAAATGTTTAGTTTAAAACAAAATAACTCCGCCGGATAACTTGAAAAGTTACAGTATACCGAATAAGGTAGGATTCGCACACCTAGACCCCACCTCTTGATAAGATTGAATTTTCTCGTTGACCGGTGCTTAAAGCTCCCGGGAACGAATGTTTATTTATTGAATATACAAGCAGTTAAATGTGAATCGGCAGAAAAAAATATTTAATGACGTTCCTGCTTGGATTTTATTTTGACGTCATCGGCTGTCAGTTATCCGATTGTTTACTCACATTATTTTACCTCGCCGGAGCAGATTAGAAGATTATTTCCGCTGTCTTTTTTTCCTGGATATTCTTTAATTGCTTTGATCGCGACTCAGGATCAACCCAATATAAATGTATTTTTTTTATATGAATATTAAATTTTAGTAATATATTTTTTTGTGTTAGGAAAAAATAAAAGTAGGTGTTTCTAACGTTACTTCTACTCACTTAGCTAGGGGAAAAACTTATGTTACTGCAACTTTCCCCCCAGCGATTTTACTTGCCCTCAGCGGTATTTCTTTTCCCGGCAGTATTTACTTTATCATACAGACATTACGTTTTCCGGAAGAATATAAACGAGTTCCACAAACCAGCGTGTTCAATTTCTATTTGTCGATTGCTAAATATTTAATAGATCCCCATTAAACACTCGCATATGTTTGGCAAGTACACTGTGAACCCTTTTTTATGGAATGTACCCAAAATGCTTGTGAGATTTTAAATATAACCATGAGATTTTTTTCAACTTTTTTAGAGTTATGAGTTTGATTCCCTTTCTTGTGTTTCTTTGAAAAAAAAGCTAATTAAATAAATATATTTAATCAGTGTAATAATTTATACAAAACCATTATATTATCTATTTGACATTTAATATATTAGGGTTGAGCTTTAAAACTTTTGTAATTTACTTATACTTACTTATATACAATTCATGATTTTACGTCATTAATTTTTTTTTAACGGATGTATAAAAATCACATTTTTATTCTTGCGTGTCTTTTTTTCTCTCACCAGAGCTTTGCGTTTTTCAGTTTTGGGCACACGTGAAAACAGATCGATGCTTTTATCCCAGAGCTTCCGCCCGATTAGGCGGCCGACTGCAGCGGTCGGTTGTGTTCACGAGTTATGGCTGTCGAGCTCTAAAAGTGTTGACCTACTGCTTGTTCTCTATTTTTATCCTCTCTGGTTTTTCTCACTCGCTAGCAATACTGGATGCAATCTCCCGAAATATCGCTTCTTAGAGGAGTGAGTTTTTTGAACACGGATATAACACCTGAAGAATGACCTAGTTAATCGAGACTTTGTAACTTGGAATGTATTAAATGTAATTGTTTTTATTTCAATGATTGATTACTCGTCAATTTTGATGGTTGGACATATAATCATAGTTTGTTTACGAAGAATAACCGACTACCTGTAACTACGGCCCACTAGTGTTTGTCCTATAATATACTAGCGCTAAAATAGGCCATAAACTAGCTACTAAAAAAGCTTTATTTTGACCCTTGGTACAGTCCCAATATAATTTTCCACCCCAGTACAGGTATACCTCCCTCGGAGAGTCGCGATCCAATCCAATACGTCAAACCCTTCAGATTCACTCAGAGCTAGGCGATTCTCGCTATGATGTCGACTTTAGTCTATTTTTGCAACGCCCATCGCTAGTGACCTTATTGCTACCTTATAATGTTCAAAGAAGTAAATCTCGAAGCTTTTCTACCTTCTGGACTAGACTGCACTTGCAGGGTTGAACGTGGGCAGTAAAAATATTTATGTAAATTGGTTTTTTATTTTATATTCACATATAAATGATGATCATAATGCGGATAGTGTTTGGACATTTCATCGGCATTTAGAGATATAATTTCTAAAATATGAAACAGATTCTTGAAGTTACAAAACAAACCAGCACATAGTAACACAGTGAGTCTATACCGTTGTAACAATAATTAGTATAATCAAGTGCTTTGATGATGTTAAATACTACGTTTGTTTTATAATTTTACAAACTGAATCTTTTCGGCTGTAAAACCATAAAATCTAAATTGGCTAGTATCGAGACCAATACGCTAAAAATAACATATTTAATTAATACCGCTTTAGTAATTGACTCTGTCTGCACAAGGCAGTTATTATAGATCTCTCTACCTCATGTGGAGCCATGAACTGGACTCTGAGAGAACGAGAGCGACGAATGGTTTACCAATTAATTTTGTTATGAATCAATAAGATACTACTGGTTACTAAGTCAAAGGAGCGAGCCTGAACTTGTATATGTACATTGTTGGGTATCGCTGTGCGTCGGTCATATCAGGCTGAAAGGGTGGTTGGATGAACCTTCACTTTGTGATCCCAATGTTCCTAATGATTTTCGATTGGTAAATTCACCTAAATATCTCGATCGTTCTTGCGTTCGTGTCACAATGAAGAATTTTATCTTTCACCCTTACAGTTCAAAGTTAGCGGTCTTTGCTAATATATTCAACGCTACGTCCTCTTCGAATTATAATTGGTGTGTGGGCTGCGGTAATCTCTATTATTCACTCCGTTTGAATAAAGCATCATTTATCTGATCTCGATCAGGAGTAATCCGAACTGAATATTGAATTAACACTCGCGTTGCCTGCCCGCGGGTCCATCGCGTGTTTGCACACTTAAATTATCGTGACTATTGGGAGCATAATCTAATGTACGGGAACTTTCTCCGTATAAATTATCAGAAAACGTACGACGCTCTCAGTGCTCGGGCGAGCGTACCTATTAGTATTATTTGCGCACTTCTCCAAATTAATTACATTGTAATAATTCTACCCTTGTCGTTTCTAGGTTGAAGCACTGCGGGATGGAATATCTTTTAGTCATATTGCTTGACGTGCTGTCGGAATTTGAAATTTGAGTTATAGCTCCACGTTTTATAATTTATCTTTTTCAGGATAATTTTTTTATTTATTTTTATTTCCTAGTAATTTAAATATATTTTAAAAGTCTGCCTACATAAGATAGCTTAATTTATTTTCAAATATATAAGTACTGAACCTTTTTTTTTGTAAGTACTAGTATACTTTCAGTCCGTCCCACATTAACCCATTGATCAAGAGTCCGATTGAATTCCAAAAAAAAACATTCTTCGCAGGGGATCATCCCTGAAATCCACCGCCCCGCGCACACCATAAATCTCGATCCCAGGCAGCCCAGATGCGGGCGGCCGATAGGGCCGCAGTCAATGGACCCTCGGCGGTCCATCGTTAATTGATGGGTCAGGTACTCGGCCACTTGTTCAATTGGAGCGCCGACAAATGGGCCGAGTGATTCCCGGCATCTCGCGACTGCCGGGACGCCGGGGCGTGCTAGGGGGACACACCTGTATTAGCATTTATATTAAACATAGTTTACTGAATAAATTGTGTGCGTAGAAGGGGTGTTGTAAAAGAATTTGATTTTGAGGTGCTGCGCAGATGGTGCTTTGTTTGAGGCTTTTCTTCTTAGGACAAAACTGACGTGGCCCGCATTTGATATATATTGGTAGTCTGCAGTTTTTCATTGAATGTATAATAAGTCTTTGAAGTATGTATAGGTGGAGGCCAATATTGTCCGTGGAGTTTAACTAGTAGTGGATATCATAAATTGAAAAACTATAATAAGTTCAGTCAAATTTCGTTGTTAGTCTCATTACTAAAACAGCTGTGTTAACTGATTAGAATGTATAAATAAATATAAGATATTGCAAGTCTTGAATGTTTAAACCGTCTTCGTGTCTGAAATATACTATTGTGTAAAAATAATTTCCGCTTGTATGTCAGTGTTCCATTCACAAATACAGCTGTTAACACGTCAGAAATCCTCTAAGATTGTTAGTCGCCGGAACATTCCGGAAGTTCCGCGAGGTCGGGGGGCGCGGGGGACTCCTCGTCTCGGGGCTCCGGCTGGTCGCATAGCAACAGCACGCCCCCGGTTGCCGCGGGGCTCGCCTCCCTCGTCAGCGGGATCGTGGACATTAGAGGAAAATGTTTTTGTAAGCTTTGAGTAAAAAAAAAAATAAAAACAACTTGTACTGTACATTGCTAAGGTGATGCATTCTCTACAAACAGTTTTCACTATCCGCTTGCAGAGTTCACCCAGAAGTAAGCTGTGTTATCAGCTATTAGACTATCCGATAGTGAAGTTTGGATTTAATCCCACAAATTCTCGGTTTATTGTTCCGTGTGCAGTTCACGAATCCACCCTTAGCGCAGGCCGCGTGGCTGGCGTCCGAGCTTTCTGTCCTCGCGATCGTTTTCATCGCCGGACTCGCCTCCGGTCGGGAGTCTATCCAATTAAGTAATAACTCACGGTCTGCCAGATGTCGCCGGCAGACACTACTACCTCGTAATTGGCTGATCAACTTGCCGGTCTAATTGGCCCGGAGTCCCGCGCGCTCCGTCCGAGGAACTCTGAATATGTTTGGCGGGCTTTTTTTTTTTTTAATATTTTTTTTATTTATGGCTGAAGGAGCGGGAAACGAAAAATTCTTTATTCTTCTTTTTTTCGCATTCGCCCTCGCCTCACTCGAGACTTGAGAAAGTTTTTAACGCCACCTCTTGGATTTGTTAAGGAAATTTATTTGATTCGTTCCCATATGAGTTGATGAATTGATAAATGTGGTTTTGCAAAGTTTGCTGAATTTTTGGCTTTCGGGACTATTTTTTTTTTTTGCTCTCCCCAACAATAGGGGTTATACCCGAGAGAGAATTCGTGGCAAGCACTTAAGGAATATTTTGACGCTTTAAGCACTTGCTTGATATTTTGTAGAAAAATATGAAATATTTCATTTTTTTATTTTAGTTAGGTCTTGCATCGTTGTTAATATATATGTAGTTTTGTATCGATTATCCATCGGAGAATTTGTCAAATTTATTGCTGCTGCAATCAGACGTCTTGCAAGATGCGTTCCGTGCGACGTCCGACGTGTATTCTTCATATCGTGTTCTCTTCCCATGACGCATCGGGCCTGGTTGACGTTCGCTTACAGGTGACCCGACCCCGAGGCGCAACACGCGGGCGTTTTTCACACCTGCATCAAAAGCGATGATTTTAATAACCCGCCGGGTGTCACGGTTGCTCGACATCGCCTGCATTGTTCGCGATTCCCAGCCAATTAGCCACACATTCGTGTCTTAAGTAGATCTTAAACGTACGCGCTCATTTCGCGAGGGCGTACGGACACGGCGGATATGCTATTTTAAAACAATTGTTTACATTTATTTACAGCTCGAGATTTTGGTGATCAGCGTTTTTAAGGTCAGGGTCGTGGGATTCGTGGTGAGATTTTACTTCTTGGGCTCCGAAGAAGACCAGGGTTTCGAAGACATCTCGATGGTATGCTTCAGATCTTGGAAATGTCTGTGGACGATGGTGATCGGCTGTAATTTTTCGTCCACATTCTAACTAATGTGACCTGAATGTATACTTAATTCAATCTTCGTGTGTAAGGAATGGATGAGCGAATAAGCGTTTGTGGTGTGTTTGCGTTGCCTATGTGTTGCGTATACATACTGCAAAGCTTTCTTTCAACTGTAAAGTTATCCTACATTTTAACTTGAATACTGTTCATTCAAACTGTTACCGCTTTATGCAGGGTCGTGCAATAAAACAGATTTATGTAAACTATGCTTTAATGACGTCATAGCCCAGTTTTTATTTTGTGCTACGCCAGAGCTGTAAAATTCGAGTACAAAAAAGTCAACCACGACAAGGTTATTGCGACATTAAATCTTACTCAACTAAGATCTGGCTTTAGCGAACGACTTTGTATAAGGCAGCCGGTTACATTGGGCTCGGCGTTGATACTCTAATGATATAGTTTTATTTCCTTCGTTTCAAAAGAGACATTAAAACTACAGATTTCATCCATAAATTTCCTCTTTCCTAAGCTTCCATTAGTGCAGATTACTTTTGCGTATTTACGAGGCCGTTGTTATTATTATTATTATTATAATGATTAAATATACCATTATTAAAGTTTTCCTTCCATTATTGATTTTTTTACTTTTACAAACCCTTTTATAAGCTTTTGTATTTTAAAGATTACAGTACTTTTGTAGTCTTTATGATCAGTTGTCAGATATCAAGTAACTTTACACAGTATGTTTTTATATATATATGAAAATAAGAGAGATGCGTTCTAATCGACTAGATTAGTTTGACCGTTACTTCTTTGAAGAAAACGTTGACCGTTACTTCTTTGAAGAAAACGTCACATATTTGACATTCTTCTTTCTGTGGGAGACGTTCGTCCCGCCTGACTCTTTTTCCGGTCAATCAAACGCGGAGACGATTTTCTTTCTCCGTTTTCCTGACATTGTATCGATGAAATCAGTGAACGTCTTTGTTGTATATTTTTTGATGCTTCAAAGCTATTCGAAATCACGACAAGGGAAACCTTGTATTAAAAATCTATTTTTTAATATTCCTGTTTCTTTGAATCTTCTTTCTTTAAAACATAATAAGATTAAGTCCTTTGTGATCGTTTCGTCTTCATTGTTTATTCTGACGTTTCGACTCTGTCGCCAAGCTTTATCTTCAGGAAAAGAGTTCCTGTTCTTGCTTGTTTCCGGGAGTTTCTCGGCTCCTGAAAGTGACACCCGCACCGGAATCGAAAGAATGAAAATTAAAACACCAAGAATCAAATTAATACAAGTTGAAATATTTCTTTGTAAAATTAGTAAATTAACGTCTGTAAATAAATGTTAAATTATGTTACAAATAAGCGAATATAAGCAATAAAATGATTGTTAATATGTCCGGAAAATAAATGGGATCCACATATACGTACCTGCTTATAACCCGGCCTTTTAAGCGAAACTGCTAATTTTATATATTTTTAAGTTAATTTTAGACTCTAGTTATTATCAAAGTATATTTGTAAATATGCAAATCAGAGTCAATTAGCTAATGAGCGGAGTCGTGTGTTCGTTTTAAACAGTAACATACTTTGCCTCCTTCGGGGTGTGTCATTTACTTTATAAGTATTCTAAAATGAGTGATTATAATCAGTAATGTGTTTTATACATTGCAGATACTTTTACTTTAGGCAATTCGTTTCTGCAGCCTTGAAAATTACGTAAATCTTACGTGATTGTGAAGAAATGTTTACCGAATTGGATAAATTATTTCATATTATTAATACAATTTGGCATTTAATATTATTTAGGTTGCTGAAGATTGATTTTATTTAACAGCTGGTACCGCAAACACTATATATATACTTCAGTCAAAGCAATTCGTGGCCTTGAAAATTACGATGCGTGCGTTTCATGAACACAATTAATGTGCTTTTAAATACTGTTAAGATTAGTTAAGATTTATTTTGTTGAACAGTGGGTAAATACTTTGTTTCATATACTCAATAAAGTATGACTTTTATTGTTGTTTGGATTGCTAAAGACTTATTTTATTCAATAGAGTGTTATTACTGTATTACAATCAAAGCGATACCGCGGCCTTGAAAATAACGTAAATCTCATATACTCATTCGTTTTATTTTGAGTAATATTTTTTTGTCATAATATTGTTAGGGGTTGTCAAAGATCTATTTTATTTTCTCCGACAGCTGGCAAATTTCATATTTCAATCTAATCAATGTAGTGGCCTTGAACATTACGTAAATCCTGTGCCACCAGCGAATCTGTGGGCTCGTCTCGGCGGCAGTCTCCCCGGCGTGGGTCTGCTCATCTATTATTTCCCACCCGAGTGCTCTTCTTCCGGGCTTCCCCGCTCTGCCTCGCTCGGAATTGAAATTTTAATCGCCCACGCAGCCAGACGCGCGGGCCTCGTTTTGAAGCGAGCTTGAAATATATCATTTGGAAATTTCATCATTTTTTGAATACTTAAAAAAAAATATTAGAAAATAATGCTTTTTTCTGCTATATTCTAGAATATCAACGTGGTTTTATTAATTGCGGATGTTTCAACCACTCGGCCGCCGCTCTTTGTAGTCGGTGTTCGTACGCGAGGTCGCAAGTGCAGACTTCTCAATGAGCTGATGAAGTTCTTGAAGGACTTGGCGGAATATTCACGAGGGTCTGCTTCAATTGCTGTCGGTCAGGATGCTCAATTCTCAATGGGCAGTGAGTCCTGAATCAACGTTGTATTTATTAAAATATACGTGAAAGCCATTTCATCTATTTACTTCTATTCTATATAAGTACTACGAAAATAGACATTGCATTATATAACTTGTTATCGTTCGAAGTTTTCTTTTTAGAGGTTTTCCAATTGTGGTGCGTCACTGAGTTGGCAAGCTTACCGTTGCACGGGAACCGGAAGGGGATGTGACTGAACATTCTCGTTTAGCACTCGATGCTACTTTTCGACGCGAACTGGCAATGCGGGGATTAGCGGTCTCGATGTCAAGGGCTTATTGATTTACCTGTAGTTGGGGGCTATTTATAGAACTAAAAGAGATTTAAGGCTTGCCGTGGGACTCGTATGGTTTCTGTTTAGCTACGATTCGTGAAACTTATTTTTTTTAGTGTTTGTTTTGAGATTTTGAAACGGTCGTGACGTATTCGTTTTAAGCGCATTTATACAAAATTAACCGCGGTTAAAATAGCCTATGTTTTCCGCGTGTAAATTTAATAAGTATCTACATTCGAGTGTGATTAATGTTTATACGTGGTTTTAACCATTGTATTATTTAGATAAGTGGTTGTAACAATAATTATTCTTCGTAGTTGCTCTTAAATTACATTAAAATGGTTCAACAAAATAACAGTACGGTTTATTATTGTAAAGTTTGGTTTTTAACAAACTATAAATTATTACCGCAACCGAAACATTTCTCACGAACCGTCACTGAAAGCAATAAGTCAACGACAAAGACTTATACAGATCGTGCAATAATTGAAATCACAATAATTTTACGCGGCTAATTGAGTGCGGAAGTAACGACTTCGTTACTTTCGCGATATCTTGGAGGAATAATTGCTTTGACACTGTGCCGCGGGATTTATCATTTCACGAATTAAAATCTTCGGATCAGAGGGGCGATTCAATTTTATCAGCGAGCTATTAGACGGGGAATCGAATCAGCCCCCCGGATTTGTTTCCAAGAGCCTGCGCCTGGCGGGACCCCAATTTACGTTCTTGCGTCAAATTTAAATACGGTACCATGTCGTACTTTTTGACTCACGTAAGAAAAAGTCACATATATTTTAAATTATTAATAATATAAATGCTCATTTTCACTTCTGTGTTACCATTCGGCTTTCGAGTTTCGTGTTAATTTTTTGATTTCAAAAATCCACCTGCTTATAATTTATATTTTTGTTTATGTATTCTGATCGAAACGTTTCAAAGGTGGCGTAGTTTTCAACATGAATTAACAATGTTACAAAAATTAACACAACTGTATTTTAAACCGGTATATTTATAGTTTATCGATATCAGCGCACTGCTCGCGTCTTATCACTGCTAATAATGCATTTTTTTTGTTATCATCAGCTGACGTTTCCGCTCATTTACTCGCATACAGTTTTGATTTAGAATTTAAAATAAAAGTATTGTTCTCGAGTAATAAAAGTTTTTATTACTCGCACTATAAATAAATATATTATATATAAAAAAAAACTTGTTGATATTCTATTCTTGTGTTCTATACAATCTGTTGTGTTGTATTTTGTCAGTCTTGTATTTCGATCGGAAGTCAAAAATTTGATAATTTGGTAATTCTTGGTATTAATAACAATCGACACCATGAAACCATCGCGTCACACCTGTGTGACCGCGCACACAGGTCGTCACACCGATGATATGTCGCTCGCGGAATTATTCAAGTGTACATTTAGTGTGGCAAGGTATGGTAAATGTCGAAGAGTTGCTATGGTTTGGGGGTAAATTCACTCTATATATAAATACTTCACCTGGGAAAGTCTTCCCAGAGATCTGAAATATTTACATTGAGGTTGAAATAATATAACTCGATGGCTGGGCTTTGTTGTTTCAGTCGACGGCTTAATTTGAGGCTCCCCGCGCAACCGCCCTGCCGAGATGTTTGCTTACCAACTTGGAGAATAATTGGGAAAATAAATAAACTTACATATTTTTGTACTACAATATAAACATAATTTTGTTTTGTCTCCTCTAACTGGAGCCTAAATAAATATTTCTTAGAAAATACTCGCGAAAGATATCTTCAATGGGATGTATTTTTGCTTGATTTTTTTTGTACGATAATATTTATTTCATAATATTAAAAAATAATTTGTAACAAGTTATGTCGTGTAGTGTTTTTTTTTCCTTTTTATTATTTAATTAACTTTTTGCATTCGTTCCAATCTATTATCTATTGAAATTATGGGTACCAAGAATCATTCTCTACTTTTTTTTTGCCAGAAAGTTGCGATTTTGGCACTTTTCTGTGCAGAATATATTTGGCTCTGAAGTCTGTCACTTGGGATGTCAAAACCGGTTTGAAAGCATTTTATAAAAATAATATCGTAGGAAACATGAGAATTCTCTACCATTTTGGGG
The DNA here is from genome assembly GCA_022113835.1 of Atopsyche davidsoni. NCBI lineage: Eukaryota > Metazoa > Arthropoda > Insecta > Trichoptera > Hydrobiosidae > Atopsyche > Atopsyche davidsoni. The sequence continues at coordinate 15,377,815 of JAILWY010000009.1, read as the reverse complement.
TGCGGGGAATTATTAGACACGTTTAATAAATATATGTTTTAATATATTATTTCTTTAATTATTTTTCCTTAATTAACTTCTTGATCAGTTGATAATGTGCTTTTTCTTTTCATTTCAGTTGACCCAGTGGTGGATGAGCCGGCACCATGGGCAAGCTACTATCCAAGATTTTCGGGAACAAGGAGATGCGCATCCTCATGCTGGGTCTGGATGCCGCAGGGAAGACCAGTATCCTTTATGCAAACATTCTATTAGCAAACAGGCTATATGTAGACACCAGTCTTGTTAAGTCCTGGATCCCAATACAAAACGATTCATAAATGCATCCATCAATCCATCGTAGATAAAGCTAATAGCTGGATTCTAAACGAATACCGCTTCACGGAGGTCTTATGTTGCATCATGATTTGCCTGAATATTGTCTATTCACCATCGGTTGCAAGACTCGTTGCAAACTGATCTCCGAATTAAACGATGGGCTTGACTTCATTTTAAGATTTCTACAGAAGCTAAATTTTAAATATTTACTTTTAATGATATAATTTATATTGTTATGCTTCTGTTTTTTATATTACATGTTCTGTAAAGTTTTTTAAAACTAGCTTTGATTGTAAAGAACTAAATTAAATTTAAAGTAGGTAACTAAACATTAGGTTTTAACACTGCAATAATTTTCAAATATAATTTTTTTGTCATAAGTATTTTTAATTATTGTTGATTCATATGAAAACATTTGACTAATTGTCAATAAAATAATATTAAAACACATGGTAAAATAATGGTAAATAAATAATTTTAAATCACTCTGGTAGTTCCACTTAATAAATAATCATGTTTTCTTAGAGTTCATATGTCACATAGTAATTGATATCTGAGAGTTACCACAATTGAGTCATTTTGCTGACTGATACTTTTATCCAATATGACGAACACACATTTTATCTAGAAAAATACTTCAAACTTTACGTTTAAATCAAACAAGCAGCAGTTTTGTACTTTTTAGCTTTCAGTATTAACTTTATTATATTATATTGTATACATATATTCATATACTTGTCTTTACCATATTAATTATTATATATACACCACTTCTAAAATTATACATCAATAAACCTAGTGATAATAAGTTTTATGAAAATTCGGGGACCATGTGTGTCTCTTGTATCTGGATTAGATTATATATTTTTTAAATTATCCAAAGATTTAAATAACATTTGAAAAAGGAAAAAATTCATGCTATTAAGGTATAAAATGATTTTACAGTTGTGTATTTTTCTTAACTTTTTTCTCCAGCCATTTTATATAAATTAAAACTCGGGCAGTCAGTGACCACTATCCCGACTGTAGGTTTCAATGTGGAGACGGTAACTTATAAAAATGTAAAATTCAATGTTTGGGACGTCGGAGGGCAGGACAAAATCAGGCCGCTCTGGAGGCACTACTATACGGGTAAGATATTACAACAAGTTCTTAATAACTTCAACCTGTTTTCCAATACTGAATATTTTCTGATAAAGATTCTGACATGCTAAGTATGCCTTAAGATCTCCAAAATTTACTCTCAAACACTTTTTAAATATAATCAAAATATTTCTTGACTTTGCAATGAAATAACGTAGCAGTGAATGAAATGATTGTTTTTGTTCGCTGTGTTTTAAAATTGCGATACGCTATCAGGTTTTATCACTGTGTTTGGTGTGCCAAAATTTTCAGGATCAATGAATTTAATGAGTGGGCATATTAAAAGACCCTCCCTTATGCAAAGACCCTCCCAATTTCGAGGAAAACTGAATGTTGCCTTTTAACCCTAAGAACTGAAAATGATGTATAGATCAATGTATTAAAAATATAAGAAATTTATAAGGTGATCCAGTTTATTGAGGTGCAACTTTTGGATAGCTTTTGTACATAAGCATGTTGAAATCTTTATCTGTTAATATGGAAAAAGAGTTCAAATAATTTTGAGGACTTGTCTCTTAATTCATTGTTAATTTATTTAATCTGTAATGAGTTTGAACCTTCACACAGTTATCACATCTGTTGACCTAATTTCATTATTTCGATAATTATTGTTACACCCACATAAAATATATATTTTTTTATTTAAAACCTCTGCCTAGTGGATTTAAGGTCGGAGTTTATTGATTTGACTAACATATTATCCACCATTTATCAATTTATCCATTTATCATCAATCAATTAGTGTATCGGTGAGTCATGTTTTATTGTGACTATAGTGTGAAATAACTCTGCATCCTTTACATATCCATTCATAACAAAAATCTATAATAGTAAATAATAATGAGTAATATGATATTAAGGTCTTTCTATTGACTGTACAAAATGTATCTATAATATTCACAATTCCATCCATAAATTCTTGTGAAATGTATCTAAAACATGCTTCAAATGTTTATAAAAAATTGTTAACACATCCCGCTTTCTTACAATCGATAAACATAAAATAATAGTTAGATTCTACACGGATTGAATAAAGCATTACTTGTCTGATAAGCTATTGAGGATTTATATAAAACTGTGATTGTGATCTGTGAACACATATATACACCACCTGGCAACACAAACTAAGAGCTAGACCTCTCGGCTGTGAATGTTAAAATGCATGGTTCTTTATAGCGTATGTGATTGTTTATAAATATAATTGAAACAACTTGATAAAACAGTTATTCTTCAGAACTATTCATAAAACTAATTAAACTTTTATTAACTAAATTACTGATAGATACCCAGAATTGGTATATTATGCAATACATGTTACGTATTTAAGTTTTAATTTAGTTTTGATATTTACAATAATTATAAGATTATACTACAAAAATTTACAGTCGAAAATGTCTCGAAAAAACTCTCGAAACTTTTCAAATATCTTGAAAGAGTTGTTGGTTATTGCAATGTTACTTCACATTATTGATGTGTGTTCCAGGTACCCAGGGCCTTATATTTGTAGTGGATTGTGCGGACAGAGACCGGATTGATGAGGCACGACAAGAACTCCATCGAATCATCAACGACAGGGAAATGAGGGACGCCATCATTCTCATCTTTGCCAACAAGCAAGATCTTCCTGATGGTAAATCGACAAATGATTCTTTAACTTTTGATATCTATCTAATATAAGCTACACTAGGCACTCATTAATGTTTATTTATTTTATTTAGCTAAAAATCATTACTTCTTATTGAAATAAAATCTTAACATACAAAAATTATTTGATATGATTTGAAAAATGAAATTCTGTTTTTTAATCATTTTACTGTTAATGTAAATACCACAATCATATTTTAATTGAATTATTTTTCATTTCCTATGTCCTTCATTTGATTGGCAGGTTTTAAATATTTTTTGTTTCCAGCGATGAAACCTCACGAGATCCAGGAGAAGCTGGGCCTGACGCGCATTCGCGACCGCAATTGGTACGTGCAGCCATCTTGTGCCACCTCCGGAGATGGTCTGTACGAGGGTCTCACCTGGCTCACCAGCAACCACAAGTTATGAGCCCCCGAGTAGCCCGGGGGGGCGGAGGAGCCCACCTGTTCTAGGTACCATAACTGCATTCTATATTAGTTCTAAAATATAACTTTCATCATGCAATTGGAGACGGCCAGTTATGTAAAAAAATACTTATCTCATGTTAGTCAAACGTAAAGTTGTATCATACAAAATTATGCATTTTTAAATCTGCATGAGTCTAAGATTTAATGCATTGTTTATGATTTGAAAAGATAATTTTTTTTGTATCTGAGATTATTTTGGATAAGACAAAAACATGGATTTTTCAAATTTTGGAGTTACTGAAATTGATTATCACCCTACATTTCACAATTACCTATTTTTTCCCTTGATGTCCAAATCCATTTAGGTCTTAAATTAATTGTAAATAGCCTGATAAGTGTAGATTTGTGAGCATTCTAGAATTCACAATTACAAATAATTTTGTTGTTAACTGCCTGTTGAATTTCACAAACATGTCTGTCATTTAATAATCTATGATGGACCATATGTGTGATATAATGACTGCCTCATTGTACAGTAGTAATTGTTTATTATTACTACAAATCACTTGCTTGCCTGCTTAGTTTTTTTTTTATTTGTGTTCCCAAGTTAAAGATTCTATAATTTATTTTTCATTTGTGATATGTTAAATACACAGATAATAGATTCTAAAAAAAAAATGTAATTCTGCGCATTCTGTTGTGTTGGTTGGCTTAGATATGGACTTTGGATAGTGAAAACTTCAATCTCAGTTCTAAGGAATGGACCTCACCTTCCGTTCCCTCTCATGAATTTTTATTTGCATAAAACATGTTGATCACCTCAGCTCTCCTTCACTGTTTTTTCGCCTTGTCATAGAATGATGGATGAACAATTATTTTAAGATGTAAAATATTCTTGTTTCTTGAAGATTTTCTTCTCAAATTGAATGGAAAAATATCAAAATGAAGAATGCACTAATAGTCAATAAAAATTCAGCACTCACAATGTTTTTATAATTCAAACTTATTGTTGCAATTATTGCAGATTTTACTGTACACAGATCAATTTGTGTTTTTAGTTATCTGATGATAAGAACCATGCTATGCAATATTAAATTGTAAATTATCTTTGTCAGAGAACAATGTTATACTAATTCAAGAGTAATAATTATTTAAGAATTGTGGGTATCATGAGATTATTAAATACTGATTATATATTATTAATACCACATTATGTAAACTGATAAAAAATGATCATTCACAACTACGGGAAATTTAAAAATAGAAATCTGAAGAAAAAAAGCAATATTTAGGTTTAACAACCAAAGGTTCTGGCGTTTTGGGGCTGTGTTTGGGGAACAAATGACAACCATACTAAACTATGTATGGGAAAGGAAAACATTGTTGTTATCAAGTGTTCTCATCAAATCTTTACAAAACCTTACCTCTCAATAGTTGCAATGTTAATGATTAATCGCTGCAAACTGTTTTGAATGTTAAATAGATATTATAGATTCCTGAAATGATTATTTTTGTGCATCTGGAGAAGAGTTACAAACTCCTTGTTGTTCCAACTGAAAATTCTAAAATTAGATTGCTTTGTTTGTCTTTAATGATTATGTTTTTTTTTGTTTCAGGTTGACATGTTTGACACCTACATAAACAGTGCATCGAGTGCGATCAATAAGTGTGTGAACAGAAATTAGCAATAGTGTAAAAAGGACCATTTCTTTTGAATAAATAAAAAAAAAACTATAAACAATATTCCATTTTGAACTCTTAGATAATGTCACTAAGACTCATAACTAGAGACCTAATTGAGAAAGTGTAATTAATAAAGGGTTGCAGCAGACGTAACAACATGCCATTTATTTTTAGCAATATTAATAAAAAAAACATTTATAAATAATTGTAATGTTTACCTTTAGTATGTATAAAATATATATTGTGAAATGGAAAAGTATCTGATACTTTGACACGCCAATAGCTTGTTAAAAATGTTTATAATACGAATTTGAATAGACAAAGGTTGGCGGTAGTGGATGAGAGTCGGCACTGCTGGGCGGCCTGGGGACCCCGGGCTAGTTATATACGTTTTACTTGTGTTCTATATCATCAAGTGGCTTCGATTTATTTGTACTGCAGAATATAATAATCGGTCCGACCTGCGCCAGGCTTAGTATTTTTGAAATCTTATAGCAGAATCCGATATCCCCGATAGTCTTTGTATAAAATTTTATAAAAATATTATGCTTACGAGTTGAAAAAGTCAATTTATCTCACAGAAGATATTACAATATATTGTGTAGATAGTTTTCGTGCACAAGTTGGGTTTATTGTAATGTGTAACAATTGAAATGATTTTATGTTCATTGAGAGAACTGTTTTAAACTTTTCTGAATTTTTGTTTTTTTCTCGTGGATTGATCCATTTTGACGTGCAGTTGTGCATCTTCCATTATTGTATACCCTCGAGTAGGTAGTTTGAATTTAATTAAACGTTTTTTCAGTGTCTTGTCTTTTATACTCTGAAAAGTGGAAATCTATATTTGTCTTGCAAAATAGTGCAAATTTTAATTTCATGTATGTGTATTAAAAAAAATATGAATCACAATTTCAATGTAACTTTTTATTTGTATTGAACATCCTTCACTAATATTGAAATGTTTTGAATACTTAATATAAATTTTAAAATGTATACTATCATACCACATACATATTTAGTTTTCATTGTTTGTGTAAAGTGATTAGATACGATTATATTGTCGTACTTTGGTGTGAGCTAATATGTTACAATGTAATGGTATATAATTTGTTTAGTAGGCATCTGATAACTGTGAACACATGCAATATTATTTAAGATGCCAGGCACAAGAAATAATGCATCGAACAATAAAACATTGTATAAAAGACTCAATAATATGTTATGTAATCGTTATTCTGCAATATTTAAATGATAATTTATAGAAGTTTTGTTGTTTTAGATATCTTTGTATTTGTAAAATAACTAGGATTCAGTATTCTTTCGGAATTATTGAATAGAGGTAATAAAAGTACATAACTTTTCACTAAATTCCTTGTAAATATTTGCTTCAATAACAAATCTAATCGATAATGTATCTTTCTTGTCAGTAAGAGTATCTGTTGAGTGGTCGTTGAACATTTTGTGTGAAGGAAACTGAAGTACCTCTACATATTTGGTAACAAATATAAAGATTGCCATCCTACCATCTCGATAAGCCCAGTAGGTGTCGCAAGTGCTGCAGCACTTGTAAAATTAAAGAGAAGTAACATTTCTTTAATTTCTATTGTCTTTTTTTGTTATCTAATTTCTAGAAACATTTACAAAGTACACGCAAGAATTGTAAAGTAATATTAGCGGACTGAGACACCTGCGAGTGCTGGGTCGCGTTGACTAAACTTTAGTTAACAAATTCTTGTTACAAACCATGACTACTCAATATAACTGTTGATAGAGCTTATTCTATTCAAAATTTTGTATGGATCAATCTTTTTGAGCTCGTCTAACAGGACATGGAAAATGATCAACGGTCATTCTCTACTAAAATTATTTATAATGTGACATTGTGATGTAAATTCAGACATTTCTAGAAAATAAACAGTGAGATTTCCATGTCCCGTTTGCGCTGTACCTCCTTCTATGAGTGATGGTGTCGTGTAACTTATTTATTGCAAATTTAAGTTATAATGAACAACTGTTCAGTTTAAAAATGCTATTTATCAATGTGTGTAAAGTTATTTTATTTAGGAAGTTAAATTCCTCCAAAAGTCCATTGTCTATGTTTCAAAGATGACTAAAATAATGCTTATATATTATATATATTTCAAATTGATATTTTCCACAGTGTAAGGGATTATTATTTCTGTATTCGATATGTGACCTTGGAAATTAGATAGTAAAATAATATGTTTACCTTATAAATTGAATTGAGTGAAATTGTTATCACTCGAAGGTTTTCTTCTCACTGTCCTGATGATTGAAGATTTTGTATATTTTATATTGATATTGAGTTCTAATAATACATTCCGGATTTCTTTAATTTATGAAAAATTACATTTTATTTTTTGTTTTATATATGTATGGGTAAATAAAATAAAACTAACTCACTTTTTTGTATGTTCAGAACAAATGTAGTACTGAGGCAAGTTGGGCGGCATGGCGTCTTGTATTTATTTTAAACTGTCAGCACATGTCTGGCGGTCGCTTGGGCTCAGCTTGTCTCAGCCTATAATTTGCTATTTTGCCAGCCTTATGTAAACACATAAAAGAGTCCTATTATTATTGTATTTCAAAAAAAATGTGGGATTATAATTAAAAAAGTGATGAAAGTTATTCTTGTTTTATTCAATCTATAAATTATACTTTATTTTTTCACCCGAATTGAAAACCCCCATGCACAACAGTGAAATTTATTTATCAAATATTTACAAAAAGACTCTTGATTAAAAATGCTATTTTTTACAAATTGAGATTTACTAATGATAACATTTTGAAGAATTTGAAATATTTGCGTATAATTTTTTTTGTTGGGATTTATATTTTATCTGAATTTACGGAATTCAATTCCCATACTTTCTAGTTCAGCACATTAAAAAAACAAGAAATAAGACTTGGTCTAGGATTATATATATTTTTTTGTGAAGTTGATGTTCTTCATATATTTTCCACTTTAATCTTTTTTTGATTTGATTTATCAATCTTAATTTGCTCGGAACAGAGAAGTCATTTTGATAAACCTGTAGAATGACAAAATTATTGACAATTACAAGAATAAATAAATGCATCCATAAATATATATATATATATATATATATATATATATATATATATATATATATATATCAAATGTAAAAAAGGAAGAATCCAAACATTATTTGATCATGAAAAATCTGTAATTGTTTTAGATATTTCTAATATAAAAAAAGATGGAAATCTTTTCTCTTGATAAATAATATTTAATTTTAAATAAATATGTATTAACCATTTATTGAGACACTGATCTCACGTATTTTAATATTTAAAGTTTTCTCACCTATGTCAAGGAAAGTTCTTTTATGCGATGTTGCAATTTGAACTCCTGACTGACGTCCGAATCGGTCTGTAAATTACAGGACATGCTCTCTTGGGAGATTCGCAAAGAGATAGAGCTCTCTTTTCCTAAACTGTCGGAAGTGTACAGAGTTATGCAATCCTCGCACGGCATCTTCGTCAAATTGCAAATGGATGACAGTGACGTAGAATCTAAAAAAATATTTAAAAAGCCAGATAAATAGATGAATATTTTATTGAGAAGGATATATAAGACTCAAATAATATCAAACTGAATAATAATCCAAAAAACATATTGGTTTTAGGATCTTTTCTAAATTGTTGAAAAGACTTGAAAATATACACTAAAGGACTGTCTCTAACAAGAGGGAGGCCAAAGAAAATGAGATAACCATATTAAACTAATTTTATGTGGTGCTGATTTATCGTATTGTGAAATTACAGTATCGTGAAATTACGAACATTTTTTATAAATCAGTAATATAATGTAAAAGACTGAATGAATGAATGCAATGTTTGTAAAAATATTACTAATTGAGATGTCTGTTCACAGGTAAGTTCATTACAATATTAGGATAAGCTTGAATTATACTAACCATCACTACTGCTGCTGAAAGTTTCACTTTTGGCATTATTCCGTAGGGCATGCTCAGCAAAACGTATACGAACCTCTTCATCGCTCATTTTGCAAAAACATGCCACGTGCTGCAGGTCTGGCTTGTGAAGGTGTCTGAATGAGTTACGAGGCTGAAACAAAAAAAATAATACCAAAACCGTGTCACTAAAAACTATTTATTGCGTGCAATTACAAAGCATTGAAACTTTTTTTTTGATAGGTCAGACATTTGACCTTGAAACGAATAAGTTTTTTGCATTGGAGTAAAAGGTTTTCAGTAATATAAGAAAGATTTGACGAAAAGTAAAAATATCAACTAAAAGGTTGCTTGAATAAAATAGGTAAAGATAAGATGAGCATTATTTATTTTTTCCATGTTATATTTCTGGAGTTTTAAAAGGACCAATGATGGTTGCTGTTGTTGTCAACACATAAATTAAAAGAAAAATCTTACTTTAATTTATTTAAAAGAATATTAAGCACACATGAAAAATCACTCTAAAAGAGTAAATGGAATACAGACGACACAATCCTCCTGGTTTTCATGATTTAATTAGTTCAAGATTCAATTATCGTAGTTTGCCGATCATTGACGAACCAATTGAATATTTGATTACTTGTCAACATTTACTATTTTATTGGAGAATTAAATGCGACATTTTCATTTCCATAGAAGAAAAAACTCAAATATCGATTTTATGTAGTCAATACGCAAACTACAGGTAATCCATAAATATTTAATATATGATGGCATCTTAAATAATATAAAATAAATTTTGAATTTCTAACACTTATAAATAATTGTTTATTTATTTGTAAGATATTAAGGTGAGTATAAGTAGATAATTATTTATTATTCTATGGTATAATCACCTGTATAACCGGAAGGAGGGAACAGTACTTGCAGGACACGTCCACATTCGATGGGATAGTGTTGAGGGATTTGGTTACATTGTGATGTTTGATGGAGATGGCCGACAAACCCGAAGAGACGATTTCTGCGTCCAGCTGCGGCAAGAAAAAAATATTATCACAACAGCGGTAATATGACATTGTCATGATATATTTTTTGAAACTTCCCATGTAGCATGAACGAATAAAAATTAATTTTATAATTTCTGTTTGTGACTTTTAGGATTTTTTTTGTTGTCTAGCTATCCAATCTATTATGGTACATCCATATACTGTGAAAATACAAATAGTTTAGATGTTAAGTTACGTCAAGTTGATAACTAAATGTGTATATATATCTTATTATTATAATGTGTAAATATATATAATAATTTGTGTTATCTGTTTACACTAATTTGTGTACAAGTTATTATATATGCTATGACTTGTCTATAATAAGTCATTCTTGAAACAGAGGATTAGGGGGGACCGAGAGACATTAAGAACATTGGGTATATTTAAGATATATCATCAGTTATTAAGTATATTGTAGTAAAATACTATACACTTATTAAACATACATCAATTTCTTCGTTTCCGAAACGGGGATGAATGGTGGGAATATTTTTATCATACAATCGCGCGGTGTTGTCGCATCTGTTGGCGACGTTTTTATACCCTGCGATTTGGGTTTCGTAGACGCTGTAATTACGATTTATTATATCTCTCGATGCCATCAGGTGCAATTTTAACAACTTATTTATAATTTGCCAAAAAGGTTAAATTTTAAAATATTACTGCTCCTCGGGTTTTTTTGTGCTTACATGTTGGGCTCTCTGTTTGACAGAAAAAATGCCGTTTTTCATTTTTTAAATGAATTATTTTTTAATATACTTTACAACCTATTAAATGTACGTTTAATTTTTAAAAATTATTTTCAAATATTTTGTACTAAAAATAAAACACGAGAGCTGAAATTTATTCTGAAAAATAAATACTTCACTCCCAATTATTTAAACACCACAACTGCACATTTCATAATAAAACTGTAGTTTATTATTTATTTTTTCGTGCAATATGTTTATGACGCACTTTCATATTACTTATGTGTACACCAACAAAAGAAATGTGTTAATTAAGATTAAAATCGAAAAAAAGAAATGTGTAAAGACGTATATTCATGGGAATTCTAAATCCATCGATGGCCGGGGTTAGATACCATCACGAAAGCCTCGATAGGTTTTTTGGGTCACGGAGGTTGTAATGTGTGGCTGCGATCGTGCGACTTTCCTTCGTTTTGACCCAATCGATGTCAAAGCTTGATCAAAAGTTTGCGAAGTTTCCCCACAACATGATAAAAGCACACTTACTTATAAAGCAGTTTGTGTATACAGCCTGACTTCTATTATAATATACAATATAATATTCCTTTCAAATACCTATTTTTGGAGTTTTTATGATTAGTTTTTGACTGTACCATTAAGAGTGAGTGGTTTTTCATTTAGATAATTTTATTATTAGATATGGATATCGTCATGGAGTTTGCCTTAGTGTGTACATAAAGAGTTTTGGAACGGACCAAATATAATACTATGCTAATTACTTGCTATTTAATATTTGAGAGTAAAAAAATCTTCATTTTAACACCACCATGAACATTGTCAGTAAATATATTCACTAATGTTACTTATTCTCCGCAATGACAAAGTTTTAGTCGGTTATACCACAGTGGTTAGGTGTAGGAATAGTCGGGTATATCGAAAAAATCGAAATAAGGTTAACACGCACGTTGCGTTTGAAAAAAAAAAAACACAAATAACTTACAAATGAAAAAAAAACTTTGCAGGACTCCCGATATAAATAAATAGGCGAACGAACGATTTTTCGTGACCGCGAGATTTGCATCAATCGTATCGGCTATTTTTTGGCGCACGCTAGTCGCTGCGTGCGGGGCTGCCCGGGGGAGCGAAAAGTTCGCGGCCTAGTGAAAAAAATATTTAATTTAAATTTCCAGATTCTTTATTTTTCATTAGATAAATTTGTAATTGGCGTGACGACAGTATCAAATAATCAAAGAAATAATTATTTTATAGGAAAATACATATTAAAAGGATTTAAAAGACTAATTTAGTTTTATTTAAAAATCTGAGATTAATAAGATTTTCAATAAATTAAAAGACTAAAATACTGCAATCGGCCATTTTGACTGAAACACCAATGACAGCGCATGACGTCACGCCTCAATATACAACTCAAATTGTAAACAAACTTCGATGCAAACACAATGACATGCATGACAGTTGAGATGAGGCGTGACGTCAAAGCGGACGCCACGAAACCTGCGAGCTTTTTCGCGCGCTATTGAAAAAATATTATAAAAATGGCTTTAAACTTCGTTAAACTCTAGTTTATTACCGAAATAAAGTTTTTTTCGTAAATAGTAAACGTGTACCCTCATTACGAAAGAGAATTTCAAAATCTTTAGTCATGCCAATTGTTCTTATGGTTAAGGTTTTAATATGGTGTGTGGCTATCCCCTGATCCTGCGCGTTGTGGCGCTTGCAGTGTGTGATTTAGGTGGTAGCGTACATGTATTTCTTTATTTATATTATTATATGTGAAATATGTGAAAAAAACCTTTTTATGCATGAGTTTATTAAAATACATTAAGTATATAACTAAGAACTAGTTAAAAAACAAACGCGGCTATTAATGACTACCGATGACAGCAACACATGCAGGTTAAAACTACCACATGTGTCGTTTTTAATTATTTTATTTTCTACCCAAAATTAAAAAAAATAAATAAATAAAATTGTTTTTAATAATGTTCTTTACTGTAATATTTTTTTAAACAGCGGTATATTCAATTTTACAATACATATTAGTGAAAACCTTTTTTAATCAATGATACCATTTGTTTTTATATTTGATTAAATATATGTTTTGTAACGATGCCTAACTTTAAAAAAGAAACAATTTTTTTATATTTTTGATAAATGCCTTAAAGCTTAAATAGTGACTTGCGATGAATGAATGTTTTTACAGAATACAAGCAAAGCTAATGAAAACAGTTAATCGAATGATTAATTAATTTCCTCGCAAGCGAAATAGGCTTATTGTTACATGTGTATACATTTCAATTTAACTAATAATAAACTTTTGAGAAATATTTATAATGCCCCGTTACAACCTTTCAGTTGTGTTAAGGTGATTTTTTAATTTAAATAATATTACTGTTTATAAAACACCACTTGCTTGAGTATATAAGTATCATCGTAGTTTCGGTTCTCAGAAAACGCCAAGCTACAGCAAAATTATATTAAGTTTCTCAAAGGCGCGAACTTTTCGCCGTGTTGTAGCTAATACCGACGTAAATTTTATTCGGAAAGCATTCGCTTCCACCTTTATATTTCATGACAATCATCTGTAAACGTCGATGTCACAGAACGATAAATTAAAAACGGAGATTTGCGAGTAGATTAACGGCCACCCCTGCCTCCCCCTCCCTGTGCCGGAGCACACCGCCAGATACGGGCGCATGCAATAAAATTGATGAATTCGCGTGAATTCATATTTATTTTCCATAACGATAATACGTAAATAATTATGGCAACTAAACAAAACGAAACGTTTTTGAGGCCACTAGAGATGTGACGCACAGTACCGATCTTGGAATATATTAAATTAATTATACAGAGTGTCCAAACGGAGTATCGGGTATTTGTTAGTTAGTTAGTCAGTAAAACAAAAACTACTAGTAATCAAGTATTTTTTTTATTGTTAATTATAAGAATACAAAATGGAAAATTATTTCGAAAAGATGATGTTATCCTAATGGTGACAGTTACGCTGCTGGTACTCTTCTAACCTGGAACGAAGATTGCTGATAACACGCTGACACATAGCCCTCGATATTGCTGCCATTTCTGATCTGATGTTTTGTTTCAACTCCGTTAGGGTCATCGGATCATTCTCATAAACTCTATTTTTAAGGTATCCCCATACGAAATAGTCAAGAGGGCTAAGGTCGGGGCTTCTGGGAGGCCAGTTGATGTTACCTCTACGTGAAATGACCTTATTAGGGAATAATTCGTTAACAGCTTCAATTGATTGATTGGATGTATGGCAAGTCTTGTTGGAACCACGTTCTTGAGTTGAAACTTCTGCAACTCTGGGCCCTAAAACTTGCAATAACCCGGTACTCTTTTTGGACACTCTGTATATAGTATACATGATCTGGCCGCCGTCTTAAGTAAACATTTTTATAAGTATTTCGTTTTAATCCATACCAATAATAACGTTTAAGAATTTTCTAAAATTCTTCTTCTTTGGGTGTCTCTTCACTGAGCATATACTTATGCTGAGCCAGTGTTCATGGTTTTCTTAGAAATAATGATGTAGTGAGTGGGTCCCCGGGTCCTTCTACACCGCAGTTTTTGCCCAAAAATAGAAAATATAATAAATATATTAGATTATATTTGATACATTCATGTAATTTATAGTTAATATTGTTCAACAACAAACATCTTCAAAAATACTTATTTCATATATTATATTCAATAATTTGAAGAAAGTTCTAGGCTCAAGAGACATAAGCCTGAAATCTCGATGGAGATTCACTAAGTGTTATGTCGTCTCAGTTCTCTTTTACGGAGTTGAAGCCTGGACACTCAAGACCGCTACTATGCGAAGAATTGAAGCGACAGAAATGTGGCTGTATAGGAGAATCATTAAGATACCATGGGTTGATCGCGGCACAAATAAAAAAGTCTTGCACAGAATGCACAAAAAAGGGAACTCTTGACAAAGTATGGCATCCTCCAGCTGATTGTCCAAGGAAAAATCTAAGGAAAAGGGGGCATTGGAAGTCGGAAGTTCACGTGGATGCGGAATTTGCGCCAGTGGCTGGAGATCGGACGTGAAGCCGGACTAGTGAGACTGGCCCAGGATAGAGACAAGTTCAAGGAAACGGTCACCAACCTCCTATGAGGAGAGGCAACAATAGAAGAAGATATATTATTTTATTTTTTTTCTCCATATAAACGTAATGAAAGTTATTTTTTTTTTGAAAATACAGCAATTTATAAACTTCTCAAAATTTGTTTTTTTTTTTTTTTTTTGAAGTCGTAGATACTAAGAAATATATTACATGCCATTTTTCAATGTGTTTTTTTCAACAGCGGTTTTAACGAAGTTGCTTTGGGTTTGTTTTAAACGCACATCATTTGTAAACACTTCTGTAGAATGTCTCTAACGAGACGTCTCGTGAGTGATGCGCCGGGAGAACTCTCCGGTCGATCATTCCGATAGTGAGAGACTATTTGCGACACTTTGCCTCTGCGGAGAGTGAAGTGTGGATCTATCGATTCGTTTTTCTCGGAGGCATCGGAAATCGAAAACATTTTCAGACTCAAAAGTGTCCCGGAAATTCACAAGTTTAAAGTATTACTGAAATGTTCAAAAAATTCTGAAGCCTTGACTTGTCATTACTTTAAAAGCGTTTTCGGATTATTTTTTTTGGTTGTTGGAAGTACGAGTTTTAAAATTATTTGAAAGGATTTGAATTATACATGAAAATGGTGAAACTTTTATATATTACTTCTGCTTGTAAAAGCTTGAGTAGCAAAAATATTTTTGTGAATAATACAATAAAGTTGTATTTTGTCATTTTATGAATTACAACTATTAAAGCGATGAGTTTTTTTAGTTTGCTTGAGGTTTGGACCATTCTCAGGGATTTGTTGGAAATGCCAGAATGGTCAAAACCTCAAACAGCCTAACATCTGAGAACCCAAATAAACCCGTAAAAATTTCTGCCATAGTAAAAAAAGGATAATTTTAAAAGTGATAGCTTTTTTGAAGGGTTTTATAAAATTAAAATTATTTGCTACACCCTGGTTTGAGCCTGGAATTAAATAACGAGGTGACTAACCATCCATTAAGCCATGAAGTTGTTAGATAACCTATTTTTAACTTGACATTAATAAATATTAAAGGCTTCTTGATAAAGAACGTGGAAGCTATAAACGCATTTGAGAGATGTAAGAAGTAGTTGGAAGTAGGATTTATTAGGTTCGTTATAGAGAGACATCAACAAGCTAATGAACCTAATGAACATCCGACTACATCTGAAATTTTCCTTCCACTCTGTGCACGTGTCATACAGAATACCACGTGGAGTATATTTCCCCGAAGCAGGAAAGCCAGGGGGTGGCAGGGAATCTAATTTAACGCCCTGATTCACCACCCGCGATATCAACACATCCCTTTGGGAGATCTACGTTGGGGTAAAAGGGTTATTAATTTATAGATTTTATTGATCGATTTTTTAACCCTATCATATTTCATACTTATTTTATTTTCAATCAAATTTTTTTTTACTGATTATTATTTTTATATAGTATAAAAAATAGCTAAAGCCTTTAATATCAATTTGGTTTGCAATCAAGTTTTTTCTAATTTAAAGTCTTATTACTTATGTAAAATAACCAAACCAAGCCTTACAGCATGATTTGCTATCGGATATTCGGACACGCCATGCATAGACAGTGTGTGCTTATGTTGAATTAAATACGAGCGTTTGGATAAGTGCTGATAGTGGTTTTATAAATTTACAATGATATATAAAATAGTTGATCAAGTAGTTGTAACTTATTGAAGGGTTGGAAGGTTGTTCGAAAGAAAACGTAAAAAGGCTGTGAAAATTGAGTCACCTGGTAATAACTTTATAAAAAAGGGGGTTCGGTGAAACGCTGCGTGAATTTGTAGTTGATCAAAAGGTTTATTGCTTTTGATACGACTTGAAGGTAAAAAGTACCCTCGGAAAACTTTTCAGGAATATTCCTGCCGTGAAGAAAAAATGAAATAAAATAACGAAACTCAACACTCACACTTCACTATCGAACGTAAAGTGGCAGATCTAACAATAAATTTGCTGTAAAATTATTATTATTGTACGTAACAATTTCATGGCCATTTTTAGTGCGTTTACCGCGTTATGGTGTGGCATAAAAACACACTCCTGTGTAAACATATTCCGTTTTTGTAACATTGTACGTTTATAATTTTTACTGACACATGAATTATCTTGTCAATGCCAACGTTATCTTATGCAAATATATTGTCATATTCTTAGTAAAGAAATGTTTACCTCTTAAGTAGACATTTGTTTGGACACTTCTGTAACTATAATATTTTATTTATACTTATCCTTGTGATTGAGCCTCTTGGAGGTTTTCTGGAGTATATATTCATATGTATAAATGTGTGAGTAAATACATGTATAGTGGCATTAATGATTTATAAAAATAATTTTCGTATTTTTACGACTTGTATGTGTTTCAGAATAGATGTCTAATAATAAGTGAACGATTACTAGATGAATGTTTTGATAATCATATGATAACATGGCAAATTGATTATTTATTTATTAATTAGAATATTTTATTTATGTTTATGCAAACAAAGCAAAGAATAAGTTTCAGATCTTTTACACACTACGTTAGCTTTCTAAGATTCTAAGAAATCGACAAGATTCATTTCATACTTGTATGTCGAATGCTGAATGAACACAACGAATAAAAAAATAAACTCGCAGCTTTTTGTAAGCTAGTAACATTTAGAAAAGAAGAAAGCGCTCGGCGTACGAAAGGGGTGATTAATAATTTAGAGAGTTTTTACAGAACCTACTTTTTCCTTCCATAAGTTTTGTAAATTGTAAAAACGAAAAGTTTTCGTTTACACTCTTCTGGCGCACCATAAATCTTCTTGATGTTTATTTTATACTGTGTATTCTCGAAACAAATTGTGATGTGCCAACAGCTGTACTCACTACAGCCTCCCTTTAGCTGGGCTTATACTCCTAATGAGGGCTTAAAGTTGCAGATAAACAATAAAACACATTTAAATTGATACTGGTTTAGATCCATTGTTTAAAACAAAAAACTAAAACATGAATATAAAAAAAGGTAATGGTAACTGCGCAGACTGGAAATTTGGTTTTTTGTTCACTATAAGAGCAAAATACACCTAAACTCAGAAAAACTGAATTGGTCAATTAGATTATATTTTTATGTAATGTGAGAGTAAAAGACAAGCTGGCGTGTATGTGGTTTTGAATCGATTAAAAGTAACTGAGTCTTTGTGGTATGGAGCTTGATCGTTTGTTAGAAAATCACATAAAACTTACATCTCAATGGGTATTTTTTATTGAGAGATAAAAAAAACTTTGATAAAACCCGGACTCAACGTTCAACATTTGACTGTGCTAAACACTACTTTGGGGTGGTCACATATTACTGAAGCTCGCTCAACCCTAAAAATTCAAAAGCTATTAAGTGTTTGGCTGTTTTATACTAAAATAATCAATCAATGTTTGTATATTTACTTAAACTATTCAATATTACCAAATTTCAGAACGATCGGGTATTTACTTTTAAAAGTAACGCAATTTTGTATCGCCAACATTTCGATTTGAGTTTTATTGACGTTTGGGAATGGAAGAAATTGATAATGAGCTTTTAGGCTATAGCGACGACTCTCGATTACCGAAAGCTTGTCATCCCGGGCTTTTCAAACGTCGAGGAGAAATTCGCCAAAAGAGACAACCTTCTAAAACTACGAAGTCAAGAAATCCGAGTGTAAATGTTATGATTGAAAAGGCTTTGTATTTTACATAAATTGAAGAGGGATTGACGGAAACACTGAAATAATTGAGCACTTGTAAATTTTTTATTGTTAAAGTTTTGAATTTATTTATTAATAATATTTCATTGATCTGAATTAATTATTTGTAAAATAAACAGAAGTTATGTGTTATTGAAAATTATCAAATATACTCACGCAGTACCAATGTGTTGTTGTGTTTATAAAAAGATTTATATCCCTCGTTGTATTAAAAGAATGTAAATTATTTTATTACGTAGCTTTGAAAGATTACATCGTAGCTTTGAATTAGCTTTATCGATCTAGAACGTTATAATTGCCGATATTTCAGTTGATTTAATATATTCGATGCGATAATGCTGCACGGGTCGTGGGGCAGCTCAGCCAAATCTGAAAATCTGAATTTACAGTCAATTAGAGAAAAACCTTCTCATAAATGTGCTACGCTTTTCAAATAATGCGGATAGAAATCTAACAAAACGGCGTTGATATTTAAATATTGTATTAATAGCTTCATGGTTAAGATTACTAACTATTTAAACACGAAATACTGGTATTTAGTTCACACAACGCAAAATAATAATTAAACTAATTCTAATTAAATCAATTTAGAACCTATTTCAGTATAGTGAAATTCGAGAAACTGATATTTTCATTTGCCTCTGAAAACGTCTGAATTTCTTGTAAGAAACGCAGTCTATCGTCTCTGATCATCCCTGCAAAAAAGATTTCCCATCTTTTTCAGGTACACGCAAAGCATGGATTTTTATAAATCTAACCTCACTGTCGTCATGACCCTTTTTAATCTATGACCTCCCGAAGTATCAACTATCGCAACTTGCGTTGCGCCCAAATTAAAGAGACGATCGGCTGACCCTCCACCCTCTTCAGATCAAAGGTTAAATTTGACCTTAAGCTCGAATACTCTTCACTGATTTGCAAAAACCTAAGAAAAAAAAAAAAATGAAGAACTTAGGCTTCTCAATTTTATTTTAATTAAAATAAATTGACGTTGGATATGAACTCTCAGCAATAAATATAAAAAAATATTTAAAAAAATTGATCTCTCAAACTAAATTTGTAGTAATAGAATGTGGTTCAGTATACTAACATATCCCAAAAACCTGATTTGCTGAAATAGATTCCTAGATAGTAAATGGACGCCATTGCATTTGAGATTCACTGTTATGGGGTAGAAATTGGGGTTTGAAATACTTCTAGAAATCGTTTATATGAGGATCTAAATTTATCTAAGATCGCACTGCCACATTCTATAAAATCTAGTTTTATATAAAAGACGAGTGTAAAAAGATACTCCAAGCACACCCTGAGAGTTGCAAGCTTCTGAACTTCAACCGTCTTCAGATATTGGATCCACGGCATGGCTTTTTGAATCTCACTGTGAACCTGATTCCTGCCAGAGATTTACAAGGTAGTCAAGCTTTTAACTTGTTAATCTGTTTTTAAATATGCAAACACAATTTTTATGTACAAAAGAAAAAAGTACAAAGGCTGAACAAATTTTGTTGTTATACATTTAACTTGAATTATGTTTCGGAGATTTTTTCGTGTTATTAATGTGTATAGGCACGAAAAGAGAGGAATGGTAAAAATCACTAATTAAAAAAGTTTCTTTGAGACCAGCATTGAAGTGAGGTGAGCTGAGGCCTGGCAAGTGCCAGATTAAATAATGTACAGACTTTTTTGTGGCACAATATCATAATGCTTGCTTTTTACCAACTTGGATACTGATACTTCATGAAGCAAAATCATGACAGGAAAAGTTGGAACATGTTTTGACAAGGTTTAATTTATAAAAGTTATATATTTTGTTTTGAAACTCTCAAATATTGCACGTTGCATAATGTAGATTTTGAAAATCAAGTTTGTTTGAGACTTCCTGCCACTGGCGTGAATTCCGCATCCACGTAAGATTCCTCCTTCCAATGCATTTTTTTTCTCAGACAATCATCTGTAGGATGCTATATTTATTGTTAAGAAAAATATTGCCAAAATAGAAGACCTTGCGATATTTTTACCATCATCCCTTTCTCCGAGACTCTTCATATGTGACCCCGTCAACCCATGGTATTTTAAGGATTCTCCTATAAAGCCACATCTCAAGTGTTCAGGCCTCAACTTTACAAAGAAGAACTGAGACGACATAAAATTTCGTGAATGTTATGTCTCTTGCACACAATACTGTCTCAATTTTCACTTTGATTTCTAAGTCTCATTTTGAAGCTGGCTAAGTATTAAAAATTTTGTTGATATGAACGTTATCGTTTTAATAAAATAAATTACGGTTTTATTTCAGGCTCATAATGCACTATATTTTATAATTAAACATAAAATGAGAATCGTTCCGTTTTAGTAAATTAACAAGGTGAGTGTTAAAATTTTATTTTATTTTTAATTTGTGGCAACCATTTCATTGAGCAAATATTAATGCTGAACCAGTGTTCATGGTTTTCTTAGGGAGAATATTGTAGTCCCCGGGTCTGAAAAAGTCTGCGTATTGCTGCTGCCCAATAGCATTACTATATAATCCTTTCCTTAGGAAGCTCTGGCGTTTAGTCTGATACTCCTTCTGCAGCAGGCTGCATACACAATACCAGGAACTTCCCAGGTACTTCCAGAGAACATTCCCCCACAACCATTCCAAGTCCAGCTCCTTTACACACGCTCAGGGTACAGATCGGTTGCAGGATCTGATCCTGTCCATGTTTGCGAGCAGAGCAGCCTGGGATGCAGTCGCGGACTTCTGCGAGAAGATCCAACGGAAGAAGGAGGAACTGGAGAGTGTTTAAGAAGCGAGACCCTCTCATACACCATGACTACGGAACATTAACAAAAATATAACCAAAATTTATGTATACATATTTATTATGTATGTAACTTGTATTTTCTATG
The DNA here is from genome assembly GCA_022113835.1 of Atopsyche davidsoni. Taxonomy (NCBI): domain Eukaryota; kingdom Metazoa; phylum Arthropoda; class Insecta; order Trichoptera; family Hydrobiosidae; genus Atopsyche; species Atopsyche davidsoni. The sequence goes on along the minus strand of JAILWY010000009.1, from coordinate 15,356,164 downwards.
TCACTCGTGCTGTGCTGCCTCTTCCCCTTTAACAGAAATGCAGCATATGTCGATACAATGCCTGCGGAGATCGTCCTCACAGAGAATCGATGCTTTCTTACAGCTTTTTTAAAATTATTTTTAAGGCTATATATGATGATATAAAAGTGACGATTACCTGACGGTTTCCCAGCTCCGAAGGATAAAAAATAAAGAGTACAGATTGGCAGCCATGCACATGAACGAGGAGAGCGGGGAGGTTCAATGGAAGTAAAAGTACAGTAAAACCTCGATATAACAGACCAATTTGGGAGAGGGGGTGTCCGTTAAAGGCGATAGTCCGTTATATAAAAATAGGTATAAAATATAATGATAAAAGTAACTTCGTATTTTGTCTTCACATTGAGTTTATTTAAATTATTTGTATTACTAGTTTCGACTCGATACATCATCAGATGCTTAACTAAACTGTAACGTTTAGTTAAGCATCTGATGATGACCCAGTGTATCGGGTCGAAACTAATAATGCAAATAATTTAAATAAACTCAATGTGAAGACAAAATACAAAGTTATTATCATTATAATAATGGATTTTTACGAATCAAATGCCTTGTCGATTTTTTGATTAACGTCAATCAGATGCGTATTTATTACCCATTACGGGTTTATTACATTATTACTAATATGATTAGGCATATTAGTTCATACATATAAGATGATTTGAAGAAACTCTCAGAAAAATATCATCGTGATTTGTGTAGGATTTGAACCCACACCCCCTGGTTTACATGACCGGTGTACTAATGTATGTTCGGTGTTCATATGTAGAGTATGATTGTCAAAAATTCTCGATAAACGGAAGTGATTCGCTAGTACAAGGGTTAGTACACCGGCCATGTAAGCCAGGGGATGTGTGTTCAAATCGCACACAAATCACGATGATATTTTTCTGAGAGTTTCTTTAAATCATCTTCTATGTATGAACTAATGTGCCTAATCATATTAGTAATAAATGCCTTGTTCCTCAACAAGGTATAAAACTCGTTGTGTAGTGACGTTGCTGTTTGATATGCTTTCGGCCATTCTACTAAAAAGGAATCAACGTTTGTTAGCACTTTAAAGTTTGCTGTTTTTTTTATTATATAATAAACTCGCATTTGCCCTGATTTTTTGTCCGCTAAGCAGAGGTCCGTTGTATCGAGGTTTTGGTGTAACGGCGGTCGGAATTTTTGCAATTGGTGGTTCGCGTCTCGGCTAGGTGTTTTCCACGGCGGTAAAGCGCCGCCGGGGCTGGCGACGCGGAGCCGCAGCTGTCAGCCGGAGTCTCGCGCCGCTCGCCGCGTCGGGAGCACGCGCGTCCTGTCCTGTCCAGGGAAGCACTCCACTCTCGATCTATTATTCCACATATCGAATACACGAAGTCGTTGACAGGCTACAGTTGCCAAACTGTGATCACCCGCCAGTGTGTTGAATCATCCCGAAGTCCGCGCCGCGTTGTGCTCACTTTCGGTAATTATCGCTTCCGAGCGAGCTTCGGTCTCTTTGGTTTAATTGGATGCCTAATTAGTTGCATTGTATGCGTCGGCCGTGAAATATGTATGTTTGCAACGTTGAGTGAATTTCCGGCTTTGATTGATGTTTCGATTTCTAAAATCCGTGCCCGTCGTTGGGTGGATCGGCTCTGACGCACAATCAAAACATTGCATTTGTGATTTTGTTTAAAACGCGATGCACCGCGCTGCTGAACTTGGTGATAATAATATTTGGACGCAAACGTGTATTATTCCGAAAACGTTCGGCTTTGCTTGTTTCGATTTCTTAACTCGTATTGTTTTTGTGCATAATTATTAAAAATAGTGCACGTGTCCCATTGTATTAAAACTCAATATGATATATAAGATACGACGTTGGCCTATGAAGGTCTTGGGTCATTCCAGCTGGAAGTTTTTTGCTTTAACCACTAAGCTATCGAGCTATCATATTTTACATAGAGAGCATTATATTTTCATGGTTTATGTTATAATAAACGCTGAAGTGCAGTGCATACTTGAACCAATCGCGTGCAGAATTTCGATTTATAATGTAACATGGTATTTTTCAGAATAAACCAAATTGATAACTGACCAGTAAAGTAGCATTAACAATAGATACAAACTATATAGTGGCTGCATATTATTTGTATATACACACACACATATATATATATAAATATATATATATTAAGTTTTATTGCTTCATTGAAGTAATTAATATTTTAAATTCTTGGTATAACGAATGGATCAAAATTGAATTCTATTAGATAAAAAGTAATTTTAAGTTTCTTAGTTATTTTTAAGACTTCATGAATCTTTTTTACAAATAATATATTAAAATAAAAACCACGCTGTATTTCAATATTTTTGGAATTGAATAGTTTGTCTTTAAGTGCAGACGGACCTAAAATTGTTCACGAATAAATATAAATTATCGTAAGGTTTGTGAACAGAAAGTACACTCCTTTTTGTGTTTCTGAAATTGGTTCGGCAAGTTTTTTTTTTTACTTCAAATTAGCTCTTAGCAGGATGAAATATGTTGGGACCCTCAATGGTTGGTTCCCCACACCATTGTCTTGCTCATCTCAAACCGTCGTCTGGACCCTGCGTTGAGGTATACATCTCCCAGAGAGGGTCTCATCTGTCCCCGTTCTCATCTCTTATTAGGCAGCTATATAAACTCTATTCCGTTTTCTCGAATTAATTTCCATTTTTAATTATTATAATCACTTAAAAGTTAATTAAATGTTTGAATAATTAAAGTAATTTTTTGTGAGTATATAAAGCAAAGCTCCCAAGTTGAGAGTATTAAAATGAAATTTATAATGCTTTCTTTTGAGATATCTCAAAAATGTGAAATCTCAAGGAATCACATTTTCTGGAAAAAATAAAAATGATAATACCACAAGACATAAAAAAAATACTCGCTAAAATACGTTGACATAAAAAAAAATTCTTTCAAAATTAAACAGCACGCAATTTTTAGGAGTACGATTACTGAATTGTGTTTATTATTTTTATTTAAAAATATAAATTATTAAATTGCGTTCTTGACATTAATACTTTATATATTTTTATAAGTCGTTACTTATTTAAAGATGATTTTTTTAAATATATTGTTTGATAGTTAAACAAAATTGATATTTTTTTATATGTCATATAATTTTTTATTTAAAATGTCTTTACTAAAAAACAAGACATTTACAGTACAAAATAAAAAAAGTATACTATGAAATATATAAAATATCAGTGTGGTCAATGTTTTTTTATCATTACTGTATATAACTTATCAGTGTTAATTTGAAGTTATGTTGCAACACCAATGCAATGTTAAGACATATAACGAATAATTATTATTGCAAAATAAATAATGAATTTCACGTGAAGTGCAATATTGTATTAATGCAATATTCTATTAGTAAGATTTGATAACTTGTTGTTACAGCATTGCAAGTATTACAAATATATGAATGAATCACTTATATAAAATTAAATAAAAAATCAGATGCATACTTAATTAACTTTAGGTAGGTTTGATTTTTTTGTTTTTTATTCTTACTGTTTTAAAAGCAGTATAATATAAAATTTCACTCATCTTTTTTTACCTGCTGAATATTTTTTTAACAAATATTCGATAAGTGACGTAATTAGGATAGAGAAAGTAATACTGTGATGTTACATTATCTAAATTATTGTAGTGTGGTCTCTGGAGGGAGTTAAAATTCGGATAACATGTGTGAGTCATTATATTATCATGGCTGGTGTCAATATTTAAATTTAAGTTTTAAAAATAACTTCAACACCAGAGTGAACAGAATTAATTACAGACTAGAGAAGTATTGGTTAAAAAAAATTTTTTTTTAACATAACTCAGCATAAGTTTGCTTGATGTTTATGCATTTAATGTATGAAGAATGCTAATCGATCTAATATTTTTTTTATTGTAAAGAGTCAATATACTGCATAGCTAGTTTAATTTAGTATATATTTTACTTAAAAATCACGCATTTAAAATCGTCATATTAGAATCACGGGATCCCGGGCTAGAACTAGGTAAAGCAATTTAGACATTAACATATTATTAGAATATCTTCTTTTTACCACCAATAACGTAATTTTAAATAAAATTATTTACTTTGCACGAAGAGAAAAAATTACACGACATTTTTTTTGAAATTACATTTTTATTTAATTACTTGCCATGGTGTTTACCATTTGTATGGATATTAATTTAATGAAACTTAGCACAATAAAACGACTGATAATGTGAACATATAAAGTAGAGTCTACTCCGTACATTATATTTAAAAGAAGATGCGAAATGCAAAGCATAATGGATATTTTGTAAACATTACAAACTTGAAAGGTGTATATAAAGCTAAGACTCATTGTGTATTTGTGTAAACACATTCAATTAAATTCCTTTACCGATTTTCAAGTAATCTTTATTCATAGTAACATTCAATAAATCTTTACGTTTTAAAAGCTGTTTACCAACCAGAGCGAAAATAAATAGCGTTTCCATTGTTTACGTTGGCAAATTTGAGATGTTGTGATTCGACATTGTCCAGAGATATTGTGACATGAGTAAACAAATATAAAATCTGAACCAACATCTGCGTTTTCGATTAGATCAAGATAAGTCAAATCAGTTTCATTAAACTATTGTGTTTTAAAATTAAATTTATTACACATTTAAGATTGTTTTTAAAAACAACTAATTATGGCCATGTAAACATAAAACAATGTATGTGTCGCTTGGTAAACATTTTGGCTAAAAAAAATTACAGGATCATTTTAATAAAGTTAAAACGCGAAAGAGTTAAAAAAATAACCCTCTCTTATACGTATTTGTTGTGATAATTTCTTGGATGTAACAAGAAGGACACAGCAACAGTTGTCTCTTATCTCATTAAATCTATTTATCCATCTCTTCAGCTTCTGATTTTACTGTTGAGTGCAGTCTTTCATAATTTTATTTTTATTTTAACGTTCTTTACGACTAAACCACATTCAATATTAGCCAACCACAACGAAGAATCTTTTACCACTGTGATGTTTAGCAGGTAGTTTGAAGCATTTAAAAATTTTATTCAAGGGTTTTCTGTCCTTTTGAACGTGTAGAGAATTTATGCTTATCAAATAAAAAAATAAAAAAAAACACTTTGGATCCGGGCTTCACGGTGGGCAAGCACGCGATGTGAGTACTGCTGGGTCAATTAAAAAGAAATAAAAGTTCTGTTAGGGCTCGAACCTTATTGTTCATACTTTACTAAGTCACAAACGGTAAATATTAATTTTGTAATAGAATTGGCGGCTGGAAACCGATTTCACCACTTGATCAAAGATCCAGGGCTATTTTTTCAAAATATTTGTTAGGTTATTTATGGTTCAGATTTGAAACCGAGACCTTATGATCGATAAGCAAGCAATCTAACAACTGGACTGCGCGGCGATAAACACTCTACTGACTTGTTTAAGTGGGAGATTTATTTGCTTGTCGCAAGTTTGATGGGCGAGGAGGCGTTTAATTGAATTCATCGTTTTTTCATGTCCGTCATTCACTCCGCTGGGCATCATCGAATCAAGCCGGCTGAAGATTGATGGTGGCTCGTTAGCCACTCGACACGATGTCCCCTGGCAAGGAAGGTTCTCGGTTCCCCATTGTCCCCATCATATTAGAAGTTAATACAAATTAATGATATTAGAACACACTACTTTGATTTGCTGTTTTAAAATAGATTACTCATGATTAAAAACATGAAATTGATACACGGAAAATACAATAAAAATGATTTGGTACAGTGCTATAAACAGTCTATTAATTTATGCAAGTACTTATCTAGTGTACCCGAAATTGTTGAGTGTTTATTTTAAAAGCAATCTTTTCTCTTTGTTTCATTTGTGGATATTTTACATGATAATTTATTGTGTTCACAATAAACCTATATAGGTGTACAATTAAGACTTACTCGAATATTAAAAAAACATCACTCATTTGTATAATATATGTGGTATCTTAAATATTCATGCTAGGCTAAAAATGTAACACAATCAAATAAAACACAAGAAACTTTGAAATATTAATGCAAATCAAATTTAAGAATTGTAATTGGTATAAGTATTATTTGGTAAACGTTTTGAAATACTCATTGATCAAATGCTTCAAATTGTGTTTCAAAGCAGTGCAATGTTAGTGTATTGAAGTAATTAAACATTAATATATATTCAAAGTTCGGAAACTTCACTACAACGATTTCAATTCCCATTAAGTAAAACAAAGGTCATTAAAATTCACCGAAAACAATGCGATATTTGGATATCATTTTATACCGAGGACCAACTTTGTCTACTAATATTAAAATTATTGTCTATGCTAGCCATATCAAAGTGCTGAAAATTTTAATTATTCAATACAAACATTACCAACAGTACAATATAACAAGTGAACAAATACACGGGAGCAGTGAGTGTTTCAGTGATTCACGGAGCCGAACACGCGATATCTTTTTTTGCGCTCGAAGTACGAATAAAAATAGATTAATTTAATAACTCGATGCTGTGAATAAGCAACTTAGTAACCGTTTACAATATTACATCGATTTTAAACTAATTAAAAAAAAAAAAAAAAACCACCATATCATCTTATTTGACACATATTATATAATGCCTTGATTACAATAATGCATATTAAATTAAAACATATGTAAAATTAGTATAAAAATATGTCGGTGTGAGTGAACAGAACAAAAAAAAAAAAAAACTATATTATTAAACAAAAGTGTATTTCTGCTTTTTTTAAAGCGTGTTTTATTAGAGTACAATACATATCCACTGTAAATTACATGCATATTCAAAAAGTTTGACTGAAAGTTATTTATACATATATGACACATATTGGTGACTGAGGATCTTCAAGTGCGCGAGGTCGGGTGTGAGTTGGCCGTCGCTGCGATGTCGGAGCGATTCAAGGTGACAAAGTCGGAGGAGATGAAGGCTTCCTACAAGAACTACGGGGCCACCAGCGGAGCCTCCAGCGGAGAGGGCAGCGGGGACGGCGAGGCCAGCGGGCGTCTCCTGCCCGCGGGGCCTGGCGGGGCGGGGGCGCGACCCACAGCACTGAGGGCGCGCGCCTCGGGCTCGCCGCGCACCCCCAGCACGCCCAGCACCCCCCACGGTAGGAACCTTTCTATTTTCATTATTTGTTTCAACTTTTGATCCCGAGAAGCACTGTGCTACTACTTACTACTTACTAAGCCGGTTTTTAATTTTATATATTTACGTGTACGTTTCCCCCCTCTATAAGGCCTATACCTAAGAGGCTAGAGACAACGCTTTTTTACTTGTCAATTCCTAGCGTTATCACTAAGAAATTGCTTGGAATCTACTGGAACTGAAATGACTTAACCCCTTAGGGGCAGGACAACTGATGACTCCCTTGAAAGGGTCAAGCCTAACCTGACCTATCCCAAGGTTAAAGCAAATACAGAAACCTGAAAAATAAGAACTAAGTGCTCAATCCTCTTCAGCGCCGTTCTTCTCTTGTCCGTGGGCCTAGCTGGCCTTTGGGTCATGGTATTACAGTAGGAGCCTACCCGTTTTCAATTCATACTCCACCATCTTATTTCAGTGCCTCTCCTCATAGATGGTCGTTGAACATTTCATCGAATAAATTCCCATCCTGGGCCGGTCTCATTTGTTCCAGCCACTGGCGTAAATTCCGCATCCATGTAAGTTTACTGTTTCCAATGCCTTTTAGATGTTTCAACTGTAGGTTGCTATATTTATTGTTTTGAAAAATATAGTCAAAGTATACCTTACAGTTTTTTTTATCATCGTCAGGAGTTCTCTTTCTTTGCGCGTTCTCTCATTTGTGATGCGGTCAACCCATGGTTTTTTAAGGATTCTTCTATAAAGCCACATCATATGTCCTATTCATACTTCATCGAATTTAAATATCCAAGTGGTTGTTTGTTATTGAAGACCTGGGATATTCGCGTGAACTGATAGGTCTCAAATTTCTGACATTGAAACATTTTTAATGTCATTATAGTAAGAATCTGATTTGAAATTTGTTGCATTTGCATGATTTAAATAAAATAAAACTAGTTGTATCACAGTTGTTCGGCTATAATCATGATGTCTGATAATTTTAAAGCCTGTGCTATGTTATTAAAAGGACGAATGAGTAATTTGAGATAATGCTAGATTGTATTTTTAAAAATCGCGTGTTTATTTGAGTAAAAAAACATTTCGCTCGTGTTATTGACTTTTTATCTATATTAAATATTTGATGATGCACTTATCTGATAGTATAATGACAAAAATATTTATCGTGTTAGGTACGTAGAAAATATTATTTTTAAAATGGATAATTTGAATTGACTTATTTATAAAGTTCATTCTTATATCGTTCATTATATCGTTAAAAATATACTTTCACTCTTGAAAAATAAGTAGAAAAATAAACAAAAACAGTTTATTTCTTTTACATTCGACTTTTAATGTAAAATTAAAGCACATTTAATTGTAAATTAACAACTCTAATGCGACTGTTATTAAAGAAATAGCCATTGTGTTAAATTAAAATTTACAATAAGCCGATAGTATCTTTTGGTATAAAAAGTTGTACTGTCATCTGTAAAATTAAGCAACAATTAAAAGTATCCTCGTGTTTGTTGGTTTTAGTGGCCGTTTTTATTAGAATCTTTGCATTATTGGGTATCATGGAGTGTTTATTTATCACTGTTAGCATTTTCAGGGATTTTAAAGATACTGAGATCGATAACATAGATAACTCATAACATCAGATAAAATTGTTCGTTTACTAAGAAATATACTCGGTTCCATTAGTGATTAGTAAAATTAATATAAATATGTACTGGAATAAATATTATAAATATATCTTAATCTTCGTGTTATTGTAAGGTCGTCTTAAGTAAATGTGGCATACGTTAGTTCTTAGGGAGAGTTCAGGCATGTTGATTTGAGCATATTGACACGAGCGTCTGCCGTCAAACTATCTCGCAGTGTAAATAAACTTTCCAGACTTTAAATATGTTTGGAGTATAACCTTCAGTAATTCGAAAAAAATTTCACACCCTGACGCACCCCAAGATCCAGGGCGCATCTGCCTGAGGCGGCTTTGGGAATAAATTGAAAATTAAACCAGAAATCTGCGGTTACAGTCGTGTTGACACTTTGCGAATATTTTCAAGATTTGTATTTTTAGTACGCAGCTTTTATCACGTTTTGAATAAACGGTTTGTTTTACTTGACAATGTGAAAGGATTCTTCAATTATCACTTGAAAACACATTTGAACGATCATTAACTTGTAGGCTAAAGCTTTTTTAAAGTTTTGATTAATTGTACTCCATTCTATCAATATAAGTAAAACCAAACGGTTCAAGTAACTACAATGTTTTTCATTCAGACTGTGAGAGCTTATTCGCCCTGTAGAGTTTAACGATGCTTCTATAGGGCGGGAGGGCTTTCATTCTTTTGTAAAAAAATCTCAGTTGTTTTTTACGCAATTTGGTTTTATTTTTTTAGGTTTTTTATGGCTTAGCGTTTTACTTTTCGTAATGTCTTTTTATGTTTCTTTCAGTTATGCCGTTATCAAAGTATTTAAAAATATATACAAATAAATCATTCACAGCTTATGCCATCCTCTTTTCATATTCAATTCAAATAGTATCAATATATTCTGAGAGTCTACTTAATTCATTATAAAAAAAGTGTAGGTAAGCAAGCACTTTCTTAAGCGATTTGAGACAAACTTGGTTATCTATCTTTTTGAATCTAATGGTGACATGTAATTTTTCTGAATTGGATTCTATCTCATCCAATATTTAGGGTCTAACTAAAAACAATAATGATAAATTTAAATAAAAAGGCTAAAATATGTATTTTTTGAACATTGTTTAACACGTTGACTGCCGACTACGAGATAACTAGTAGATTGCGTTCTTTTCTAGTACGCCAACTCCGAGTTATCTCGTCCTTGTTTACTTGAAATTTTTGTGCAGCTACGATTAAACCACTGACGAGATACTTCTGACGAGATACTACTGACGAATACGGACGAGTTGGCTTCCGCGAAGAGATTTCTGTTATAGAAGCCAACTACGAGATACCTTTTTTGTTGTTGCATAAAACAATTTTTTAATGGTTTTTGATGATAACTATGGACTAGAATTAGAGTTTTTAATAATATAATGTGATTAAATCAAATTATCATTTTAGGCCAGATTTCTGAAAATTTCCGTTGCAGTCAAAGTGTTAACATCCTTGTAAATCCTAGCAAGCAGTGTATATAGTAAATTAATAAGCAAACTTTCCAGCTATCACATCGTGCACTTAGGCACAAAATACAAATCAGATTTAAAGAGCCTGAGCGCAGAGCAAGCTAAGTTCTCGGTGTTCAGGTAGTGCGGATTAATAAGCATGAACAGGTGAGCTGAGCTAGGACAGGTGAGAGGCGAGTTGCTCCAAGTAGTCGCGGAGTCGCCGGCCGTCTCTTGAGGTCAAAGGGATGACCCTGCGCCGGGGCTACATTCAATTACCCCTCTCTCCACGGCCTCCACCCCCTTGGCTTTGTCAATCAAGGCTCTCTTACACCGCCAAACGCTTTGGGCCAGGTCGGAAACGTTATTCGTTCAACTTGTATTTTTTGAAGAACAAAATAGGAAAAATATCATCGTGACTTGCGTGGGATTCGAACTCACACTTCCAAGCTTACATGCTATGTTATCAGTGGCTCGTTAGCATAATTGGGAATGCACCGGCCCACGCAAGTCACGATGGTATTTTTCTGAGAGTTTCTTTAATCATTTCAATGTGTGAAAGAATGTATCTAATCATAACAAAATAAGACATGTTTTTTATATTTTCATCCTTATTTTTTAATTTGGTAAATTTTGTAATAGTTCTTATGGCTAAGGTTGTAACATGGTGTGTGGCTATCTTCTGATCCTGTAACATACATGTTTTACTTTATTTTAGTTATTGAGTTAAGTAGAGAACATATGTGAAAAAATCCTTTTTTTGCAAGAACTAGATAGGCAAAGATAGGCATTTAAAACAAAACATGAGGGAAAACTGTGTTTTTATATATTGCAAACATCTTATTATTATAAGGAACAGTAGTTTGCACTGATTGCTTTAAATATTAAAGACTGCGCAATATTTTTATAAAAAATTGTGTCTCAAAAGATTTATGAACTTATAAGGGGAAACATGCATTTACATTTTTTTTGTTCACAATAAAAAAAATATGTATTCAAATTAATACTCATAAATATTCAACTTCAAAAAGGTATTTTTTCAGTGTTTTGAAAGTGAACCTGGATTCTTTTTAAAAATCTGCACTAATTATTCATTATTCTTTAAATATGTATATAAAATTTTATGCTTGTTCCAATGATAGTGTTTCTGGGATAGCCCTTAATACGAGTATTATATAGCAACTCGCTCACTAACGAGGCGTATGCACAAAATAAAATTAATTAAAACAACCCCTTCAATTTATAACCCACCTCCTCTCTTCATTGTGGAAACTGCGCTTCCAAAACTACACCACTTAATATCCATTCCAACTACCTTATGCCCTAGATGAAAAGGTCGATTGCTCCAGTAAGTGAATATTAAACCACGGAACGCGCGTCTAAATATTTTATGAAAATTTAATAATTTTAAAACACTTTGCAGTATATTTACACGAGCAGGTGAATACTTTTGAGTTATTCAGAGACAATACTTACCATAAAATAACATTCAGCATCATTCCCTGCCTCATCATCATGGTCTCTACTGAGAATCTACGGTCTCCATACAGCGCTACCATTTTGAAGTTCATGTCGCCAAAAACACTAGGTTAGGAGATGACGAACATCTTTGTTTTTAATGTGCTTCTTTATACTTTGAGACCAAACATTGTACTAAATATTCTCAAACTAAATAATTTATTGAAATTAAATACAGCACAAAAAGCTCCAGGATTAGCTTAGCCATCTTACTCTACGCGTAAGATGGAGAATGTAGAAAATTGTTGCTGTTTATTTTAAGTGGATATATTTTTAAAAAAAATGGTGATTCAAATAGTAGATTTATTTTATTTGATGTAAATACTCATTATCATTAAAACTAAATCAATATAACTAAGAATACAGATAAATTATTATTTTCTTATCGTTAAAGCACCAGATTAAAAAAATAATCACGATTACTTTCCTCTTTCTAAAACTATCCGTCAAGCTGATTGGAGTTACACAGCGGAGAGTAAACGAAGGGTCGCTATATATATTATATATATAGTAAAAAGGAGAGGTTTATATAGTTTGTAAGGATCACGAACTATTCGATGATCTACGTTTAGTGGTACTTCTTTTCGCAGGAAGGGTTGTTTCAAAACTAAAAAAGGTTTCAGGTTTCATCGACTTATATAAGCAAGTGTAGAAGTTGATTACACATATGGAGGCGTAATTATACTAAAATACTAAACTTATATAGTTATACTACTATTCCTTTAAAAACTAACTATTGATCCGACTGCACAAATAACAATATTCATATATTATTTTCAACTTATTTTAAGAATCTATGGTGGTTAATAAAGTGTATTTTTTTAAGTATCATTAATGAAATAATATACAATGATATTTTGTTATGTATATCGTCGCATTTTGAAAAACATATCGAGGTGTGTTACGATTAAAAAATCTATAAATGTTTGGAATAAATTTCATTTATAAACTGGTAAAGAGATTCCTCATATCTTTGTACGTATATTTTTTCAAGAGAAATTTATATATAATGGTACCTATCAGACTGTTTTCTTGATCTTCATAACTTTTCTGTTTAAATTGCTTTGTTTCGGTAACGATAGCTTTTATAAATTTCGTAGAATAATCTAGATTTTACAAACAAGATGCTCTAAACTTCTAGATTCTTAGTATTAATTTAGTGACGATCGATTGTTCCAGCACTTATGTATACTTGCTTACATATTTATTTGTATGTCATTTCAAAAGGTTACTAACGGACTTTAATAAGCTATAAAGGCATTTTTTAGTTTTTATATCTTACACGGACACGATAGAACTGTACCTTTAGTGCATCCGGATTATTTACTGCTGTTGTATTAACAATATAATTATTTATTAAAAACACTATCATTTTTTAATTTTTATGTACCACACAGACAAATTTTCGATGTAAGCTTTATGAAGTGAATAATAAAAAAATCAAGGAAATATAAAACGTTTCACTTAAAATAGCAAAAATATAACTTTCTGTAACGTAATATAAATCTATATATGTAGGTGCTTATAACACCAAACAAAATACACAAAAATGGAAAAATATTTTTATTTAAATAATATTTTGAAAGGCGCTATATTTTGGGCCGCCTTTGTTTCCGCCAGGCAGCGCAAAAAGTGGTCCTCCCGAAGGACTTCCCCGCCTCTCGAGGGGGAACAGGATAACAGGATACCAAGTTGGACCAGCATCGATATCATAAAAATATAATTCCATATATTTAATCTAGCGTGTCTAATTATATTTATTAAATATTTTTTTCGCAGGCGCGACTATGAGACATGGAAGTCATACGCGCTGCCTATCTCTTGGGGATAGGTTAGATCAATTCAAGTTGTGCTTAAATCACCGATAGCCAATAAATAATTATTAATTAATATAATTTTTTTATGCAGCACTTCGATCTTCTATAACCCCTTTCCCCTTTTCTTTCCTTCTAACATGACCCTACTGAAATAAAATGGTGTCTTTTTCAAACTAACATTGTTTTATCGCAAAGTAAACCGAGTAAATTGGGGGTGTGCTACAGTAATTTATCGTCATTGAGTTTAGATGAAAAAAATAGAAAATTTGATACAGTTAAATATAGATGTTTCTAAGGGAACCATAAAAAAATATTTTTAGGCAGCAATGAAAGAAAAATATAATACCTGAAATATTTTCAGTTTTGACTAATCGTCTTTTCAAATTTTAACATTAAGATTTTTTTAATTGTAATACACCTCAACATTATTAAGCATATATTTAAAAAAATCTGACTACTGCAGTTAATGGACGATTCTGTGTTGTTCAATAGAAAACGGTTCGACTTCCTTGGAATAGGGAATAAAACCATGCGATTAGCTTCGATTTTGCGAATTTCTTAGTAACGGTTTGTGTTCATATAAAATTTACTTAAAATTAAAATATCGTCCTACTTAGTTGAATATAATCATGCGACCGTTACATAAATTTGAAATGTAGATTAAATGCCCATAGAAAATAATCAACTGTGAAATATATAATAAAATAAAAAAGGTACTCACGATGACACGTGATTTTTGTGAGAGACGTAAAGATTGTTTCAAATTTATATATTCACGTTTTAACTTTTTTCAATTATTCGCTGAATTAATAATATTGATAAGAATTTATGTATTTCGTGCTGTATATTATTTGGGCAAATTAATGTTAATGATTATCGGCAAGGTTAGATTAGATTCTACTGAAAGCTATGTATATATATAAAAAAACTAAGTACTTTGCTATCATTGATTTATTTGTTTGATTGAGTACAGAGAGTTGATTGAGTAATAACATTTTTAAATTATTTTTTTTTGTGAAAAAAAAATAAAAAGTGTATCGAATTTTATAAACTGTATGTCACATAGAACTAATTAAAATTCCAGAACTTGGAAAAACAATTCAGAAAGGTTCTAAGATTATCTCGTCGTGAATCCAAGCCGTTGTTAAGTATTTAAATTCTATTCATGGATTAAAGATAAAGTAAAGTCCATTTGAATACATTGGAAAACCTCAAAGGCAAAATTTTTACATAAGATGAAAGAACTTTAGATTACACACTCCACATAATTGATTTTATTGACTGCATACGTTGGAATGAGAAGCTTCTTAGTGATTATTAGATATTTATAAAACAAAGTATATTATTATCGTTTCAAGTATGGTTTTAGGATTACTGTTAATTATCAAAACGAATGTATCGCTGAGTTGGTTTAATGCTTGAATCATAACTAAGTGTAGTTTTGTTTGTTGTATATTATTTATCATTTTTTCTTTAGGTTGAACACTGCCCAACATAACAGTAGATTAAATATTACTGGTGTTTGGACTATGTATCAAATGCTTTTCGAGTTGAACTTTTGCCTGCTGTATACTAATTCTCAGTCATTTAGTTTTTTGTCCTGTTTCAGGCATGAATTGTATATGCAAATAATACAAAATAACTTAATATTTCAACATAAATAATATTTATATGTTGATACAGTTTATTTTAAAGGTTAAAATCATTTAATAAACTTTCGAGTTTATATTTGAAAAATAAATAAATATAATCTGATTAGAAGTTGGCAGACTAACCTGTGTAATCACGAGTTTTGAAGCACGTGAGTTTGAAAGTTTAAATCTCCTTGTTAAATATTTTACGCTATTGGAATTGGATTTAACATCTACAATAGCTGCGAAAGGGGTAACGTTTACTTACACAGAGTACTTACCTGTTCTGTATACTTACGCTGCCAAAACAGCAGAGGTCACAGCGACCCGCCCGGGGGTCAACTGACGAAGGGACTTGGTTCTTTTTGTTCTTAGCAAGTAGGGTTACTACGATTTACAACAGATCCCTTATTATTAAAAAAAAAAAAAACCATTGATCACTTCAATAAATCAAAGTTTGTAAGTTTAATTTCTAATGCTGCTGGCAGAGAGGTAATTAGTTCCGAACAAATAAGGTCACCATAACTTACAATAGTATTATAGTTAATTTTGCTCGAAGACAGGAATTTTGTACAGCAATTGATGGCTATTCAATATTCCATAGTTTACCACATTTAAATGGATGAGAAACGATGATACTTTATGATGATATTTGTCCCACAGAGGCGCCATATAACTGATACGCTTTTACGATGCGATACAGACATAAAATAAACTTTCATTGAATATATTTGTAGTCTAATTTTTTTGAGATGCTCAAATAGTCAACCGTAAACATTTCGACTTCGTCACAAGAACTTGACCTTTAATTTTAAGCACATTCCCATATAGTTAGTGGCCCTACCAGGAGCCCACCGGGCAGTGGAAGTTATTGATTTAAAGGGGCTCGGTCAATATTATTGTTTGCTTCAAAGGGTGACTTTAAACGGGGGTTCCCTGGAATCTTGAAGTGATTGCGTTGAGTTGCTCTGGAGGCCCCAGAATAGCCTTTTGTGCCGTTCTTTTGTGTATGGTTTTTATTCTCGAGTTTTTTTTGAAGTTCACAATGTTTTTGCTGCTAAAGATATAAAAAAATAAACATCTTTTGCTTACTTTTGTCAAGCACAATCATTAGTAGAACAATATTTCTAAAAAAAAAAAAATTGGCATTTAAAAGATAAATAACAGTTAACATTGTTAGCGTTGAGATATTCGTGTAATTTTTTTATATTAGCTAATTAATTTTAATTTAATAAAATGATAAGCATGCATTAGATTTATTTCATTCTTGAATATAATATAAGACAATGGATAAAAAAGATATTTACTTTTGTAATTAATTAATAACCAACCATATAATACAAATGTTTCTCGGATAATTACGAGCTTCATAAAAAAAAAATATTTATTTATTGCCAATATCATCTTAAAAATTTCACAAAAACTACAATAACAAATTGGTTGTATTGGTTTTTTCGTGTGATCGGATGCTATTTATTATTAAAAATAGATAAGATTTACAAAACTATTTCATAGTTCGATTAAATCAGTTTGAAGAACCGTAAACTGGCTTGCTACAAATAGAATTTTATTAAAAATAACAATACACACAAAAAATAAACTGTCTATGTTACACAAGACCTGAGACCCAAAGGATCTTTTCCTATATCTTTTTGATATTTACCATCTGTACGTGTGTGCTTTATAGAAATAATATTATTATCATTCAACGTATCTTTCTTACAAGAAAGGTAAAGTTCCCTCGAGAATCATATTTCTGGCATTGAAATTCTTTTGTGCGATATTTTGTTGGAACAAAAGGATCGTGGAATTGTATGAAGCTTACCGAAAGTCCATATACTATAGGACTCATAGACATCTCCATTTAGTCTGTAAACATTAATATTTTTGTTGTTCTTTATTTCAATAGTTATTTGATAAAAGGACATATAATAAAAACAACAGCGTCGTTTACGTATTTTGTACTATGTGTTTTGGCTTAAAGATGAATTTTACCTTAAGACCTTATTAATATTTAAGCAAAACCTAGACTAGAAAGAATGAAAATTCTCACTAGAATACGAGGATTTTACGTTTTTGAAATATTCAAATCCGCCATCAACGTCTGATGATTTTCATGACTTTTTTTATAATTTGTACAAAAACATTTGTACAAAAAATTCATAATTTTTAGAGAATAATGAGAAATTAAATGATTATATCAATTCTTACTTTGACTCGCTCACTTGTCTCTAAAAACATTATTACTTAGATTGACACTTAAAATATAACGAAAATGATATTTGTCGATTTTAAAAATTGAAAATGATATTAATATATTTATACACTTAATTGTATAAAAATGCCTAAAGAAGTACCTGAAAAGGGTCCAAGGGTCCATCCAATTACAAGTGTAATTGGATGACTTAAAAAAATTATTTGTTTTTAATATCTTATTACTGGAGAATATCATAAAGCATTGTAAAAACAACAATTTTGAAAAAACTCAGACCAGCAAAAATTAAATTAGTCAGCAGTAAGTAGAAAAGTGTGTCGGTGGAGTTCAGAAGAAAAGTTATATTGTTGATTTTAACTGTTTTTGTGCTCTCAAATACTAAAGTTCATTATTTTTATGATCCGGGGTGCTGGAGTTGCGGCGCCAAAGCTGCAACCTGTTTATCAGAAAATAATTATAAAAAGACCGTAGCGGATTTTTTAAAATAATGTTAAAATTAATTGCTTTCGAAAATTTAAAATTTGTAGTTTGTTTAAATATGGATGTCGTTTTCTAAAAATTTAATCAAAGAAATAACTACCTCGAGCAAAAGATGAATATTGAAATACCTATCGCAATCTAAGGCGTTTATAATATTTCTTATTTGATACGTGATAATATGTAACACGTGCAATTTCTGCTTATCTAAACTTAAATTGTAAGCTAATTATAACCAGCTTAGGTTTCAACTACCAGACTAGGGATTGAATCGAATAAGCATTGATCAAGAGTCAACGACCGAACAAGTAACGTAAACAAGTTTTTCTTCTTGACGTCATTGTAATATATAAAAAAATATAGTCTTATTAAAAGGTGCTATTTTTATTGTACAAAATTTTTCAAGCCTTTGTATTGCAGGAACGTAATAATTACGAAGAAGATATAATAGATTTTCTTAGTAAGAATCTTGATTTAGGATTGGCTGAACTGTTCTATCATTTAATAAGAATGTTTCAGACTAGAGTCACAAAGAGTAGCTTTACGTTGGAGCATTGTTTCTATCGTTTGTCAAAGCAATCAATTTATTTGAAATAAATTCTTGATTTTAAACCGTCTGCTTTCATGATTTAACATGAATATTAAAAACCAGAGTTGCGTAAAAAATCTGTATATAAAAGCGCAGAGTGGATGTTTCATCGTAAATTTTGTTTATCACTTCATATTACGTAGCACCGAGTAGTTCAAAAAACATTAATGGGAACTGTAACGAATTTAAATTTCACAGTTTTAATCAAATTTTGCTTTGTATACTACATTACAATAATTGAATAATTTTTAAAAGCTTCTAGATTTTAATATATCGTAAATAAAGAGATCATTGAAAAATTCAGGAATTCGTAATTGAATACACACCGAAGGTTTAAAAAATATAAATTTTTTATTTGATTTTCAATATATATTTTGCTAACTGTTTTATATTTGTATCAGATAGTAGGTAGGGTAGTTAGTAGATCAGGGTAGATTTCAAGATTGGAAAGTCTATATACGATTGTCTATTTCATAGTATCTATTTTATTAAAATTGTTGAAACGTAGCTACAGATTACGCATGTGTACTTGCAGTAAAATATAATTGTTTTTTTCAAGCTTTTTTTTTAAGCTTAGTGACGAATATACTTTTTTCACTAGAGTTAAATTGAGTAACGTGGCATACAAATTACTCGGTGCAGTAGTCTCCTGTAAAAACAGTCACTAAGAAAATGTCGCACCGACTCCACAGGCCGGGGGTTGGTGTGTCGTGCCGAGTGCGGCAATTCAGAACGCGGCTCAGACACGGAAACACGACCAGGGGGTGCAAAACACGTTATTACCCCCGGCCGCAGTCTCCAGCCTTAACACGAATTTAAATAACCACCCTGCGCACTGTGCACCCCTGACGAATGGCCCCTGTAAACTTTGCACTTGCCGCCACGGCGACGAGTCGAAGGCTTTGATTTCTATGAGAGTCAACTTCTCAGGCGGCTCAAATTATTCTTTATTACTATCTATTTTAATATATGAAATTAAAAATAAATTATTATTCAATATACTTCAATATTGTATTTTTGAAAATAAAAATGTGAACTCGATTTGAACAATCAAAATAATGAAATTTTGTATGTGTTTATGTGTTATTAACAAATACACATTTTTATACTAGTTTTGTATGTGTTAAATAAAACTGCATCACTTTTTTAAACCGTTATTATTAATACATTCCATGAAAATGTAGATTTTATCTTAAATATTACTATAACATTTATAGTATATTGAATACTGTCTGATTACACGCAAACCAAGTCTTATTAAAGGCGTTCTGATTTTTTGTGATCTGCGTATCGAATACATAGAAAATAAATATATTTCTAAACCACAAATCGAAAATGATGATGACTCTCTGTACTCTGTTAAAATACGTTTATATTCAGTGTTACTACAGTATCCAGATAAATAGAAGTAATGTATTATTCATAGAAAAGAAGATCTCCCATTATTGATATTTTGCCAGTAATATCTGATAAATTCACTATAAATTTAAACTGAACATCAAAATTCTTCATTTTAAATGTTTCAATATTAAGATTTCAGTTTCTGATCGGTTCATTTGAGATCAAGTAATTTTCAGCGGAGACTTCGGTGAAGGTTTCTCGGGTTTTTGCTTTCTTAATGACGAGCGCCCGCGTCACTCACAGACTGGCGGTTAATTCATTTTAATTTGAAGGGTGGAAATCCACACCAGGAAAAACAAGAAGCTTGTGGGTGGAAAATCAACTCTACAACCCTGTAATGATGGGGAAAGGAAACGTATTCTTGGAACCAATTTTATTTTGTTAAAATGTTTTACATTGAAATACATTTTTCTTATAAATTAATTGTGGTGAATTGAATAGCTACGTACTTATAAACAAGAAACGCTATTAAATAAGAGAACAAAAAAAATCTATTTTTTATTTAATATTTACACCAGTAACAACATACATAATATGTACAATGAAAATTTAATATTAAAATCAAAATAACATTTTTAAAAAACAATAATCAGAGGCGAAACAACGAATTATCTTGGTATTCGCAAATGAATTTATTCAATATTTTTGTATGATAATACAAAAACAAAGACGATCAAATATGTGTGAAATACGAGTGTACATTGAAAAAAAAACCGATAAATTATATTGTTAACATTACAGTAGGCACAATAAACCGGAACCCACCTTCTAACTTACCCGGATGTTGGGGTAATTCATTTGAAACCCTGTTATTTAATAATTTTTCTGTTTTTCGACTACCTTGCTACGTGATCATGTTTAACATTAACGCGAGAAAGAAATCTTCTTTATATCTCGCAATCGAATTTCATATTATCTCTGTATTGGGTGCATAATCCAGGTTTATGGAAACCATGGTTTAATTGGTGATTCTGTCCCAAATGTTAAAGAAATCATGCTTTCTTATAATCATAGGTCATAATTTCTTTTCAGACGATTTTATAACTTTTTTACCAGCGTGCATTGTCTACTTTAATATAATTTGCATATATTTTTTATTTAATGCAAAACCAATTAAATTATTTGTTAAAATTAAGGAGATGAAATATTGAATATAAAAAGAACATATAAATTGTCGTGTTTGTATTAATAAAACGCAATATTTTTGTCAGAAGCTTAATGCTGCCTTTACCCGTTTATATATTCATAAAAATATATATTTCAACAAAAACCTTTTATAAAAACAAAATTATTTTAGACAAAATGGTCTAGGTGAAGTTCTTTTAAATATTTTTTATCAAAATAAATTCCTATTTTATTCTTATTGACGTGACCAGTTTCTCTAATATACTCATCATCTTGTTTATGTTTAAAGATGTCAGCCTAGCATATTGGCGAAACTAGTCGCGTCATTAATCATAAAAGCGAAAACATCACTAAATATTTATTTTAATAAAAAACATTGAGACCTTATTTTATAAAGGCTGATATAAATTTTTGAGGGTCGTTTCATATTCGAGGCTGCGTTACGTTCAGGCCAATACAGTATTACAGCTCTCTCGGCGCTGATTTAGGGAGGTTGTCATGTTTTAATTAAATTTTGTTTCCTAACTTCTTTGGCTGAATGTTTTACAATTAATTTTTTATACAAGTTTAACTTCTAAAATTTTATTTTCATAAAGGCGAAAATAGGAAAAAATACAATTAATACTTCATTCTTAATAAAAAGAGATATTTTAGTAGGTACAGATTGGAAATTTAAAAGTGCTACTGAGTATCATTAATTTATTTATGAGATACGATGGTGTAGAAAAATGATAATTTGATCTTAAAAGAAGAGATTACTGGCTTTGATATAGTATACACGCTAAAAATAAAAATTATTTTTCTCAAAAAGACTACGGACGATATTTCATGTAATAATTTATTATCCGTATTCACAATACTTTTAAAACTCAACTTGATATTTTTAAGAGCACATTTAAATAATGATTTTTTAATTATAAAATAAGCTTTTAGGAAAATATTTTAGACTCTAAATTTACTTATAATTAAACAGTTTTGAAAAATCTTATTACATTTGTTTTTACTACTTTTTATACATACTTTTTGTATTGTTTATATTAAATGTTTATAATACCTACCAACACGAACCATTTGAAGAATACTATAAATCCAATTATTTATCATATTTATACAAATAGCCTTCTCTTGTATCTGTTTTCTTTGTCAAGTCAACGTCATGTTAAAATATGTAAATCAAACCATATTTGAATAGTTAGGTTAAGTTATTTATCTGTATAAAAAGTACGAGGCCGACTGTAAAGATATCTTTATAACATTATTAAATTCTTAATGTCAAATATTATAGAGTAATATAATTTTTTTGTGAGCAATTTCACCTTTTGAGGACTTTGTTAGACTGAAAATACACGTATAGTCTAAAAAAGCTCTTAAAGAGAAGCATTTGGATATATTGTTCAAATATGGATTATTTTGAATTAGTCCAGTTTGTATATTTTTGAATAAAATACTTGAGTGATTTTCCACATTTTTGTTTTTTTTAGTGACCGGTTTCGCCAACCTTTCACGTATTTTAACAAGTAACAAGTATTTTATAAAAAAATATTAAAATGGAATTCCACCAAGTACTCTCTGTCAAAAATATTGAAATCCAGTTTGTCGTATATTTCAATATGGCAAAAAATTAAAGGCTATATAAAAAATCTAAACTTGCGTTATGTTACTTCCAAATAGGGGTATATTTCTCTGGATAGATTCTACCAACTTTGTTATTGCTATGAAAACTGACCATACTAATAAGCGGTACCGGGGCAGACTCGGGGATTATAGTTTGGGGACGGGGCGAAAACTGCTGAACAAAATCAAAGAAACTGAAACTTGCCTGAAAGTTTATCTTTCAGTGCGGCAAATATCATTAAACGCTGGAGGGAATTGCGACTAAGTTTGCAGAGAGAATGGATACCTTGGACTCCCACCATCGAGCGGCATGTTAGTGAGGGATAGAGTTATCGAGAACCTTTTCCATGATCCATCAATCAGTCGCACGTGTGTAACCAATCAAGCGACCACCAGGTATTGTCGTAGTTGGCAAGCTTCGACGTCTGTGCTGTGGGAGGGGATTCTGTGTAGGGACTTGCGGGAAGTTTATGATTGATAGTTGAAACGTGATAGCATGTTTGTTACTACATTCGTGGTATTACTTCTTATTTATGTCATTAAAATTGCATTAAATTGTAATTAAAATATATATGCTTATAAATATAATGCAAACAGAAAAAGATCAAGTATTGAAGATACTTTTATTTAGCCGTAAAAAAAAACATATCGCTGACAAAAGAAATTTTACATGATACTATAAATAAACCAGTATAAAAAAAACACACTCACCTTAACAAAAAAGAGAGAAAGCAGCGATATTTTCTCGATGGTAAAAAATGAGAAAACATCACACGTGGCGCGTGATGGCTGCCAATTTGCTCGTCTCCGTCGGCGCCGAAGTCGCGGCGGCTGATGGACAGGATCGTCGTCAAGATCGCAGACGATCCCGTCTGTCAATAGAGTCCTCTAAACTCCTCGGTCGGCTTCTTTTGTATTTTTAATAAAAGCCAAGAGTCAACCCTTAAAGGCGGTCTTGCTCTGAAACAAGGGAGTCTAATGAGCGACCAAGACATTATTGACGAATAGGAACAGAGGGAGAAAACAAAGCGATTATTGAATGTTTGGCCAGGCATCGTTTTCGGAAGTAAAATCTTGTGAATGCAGACTGCGGTACTAAATTCACATGGATTATACAATATTTATAAAAACATACATTAATTTAATTATATAGAATAAAAATCATTTAAATAAAAACACAAACAATATATTTCATATTTTTGGCAGAAAGAAAATCAAAAGTGAGAACAACACTGAATATTTTATAATAAAAATATTATAAAATAATGATTGAACGGTTGTATTTTTTACCAAAGAACCATAAAACATAGAAACAAATCAAACAACAGTATCTGTATTCATTTCAGTATCACCCAAACTACGTAAACTGCAAGAGTATGAATTTTTTTTTAAAGGATAATTCACTGTGCGATTTTTCAGACAGGGTTTGGCACAAAGGTTTACGGATTTGAGAGACAGTCTTATTATCTGGCTGACGATGAAGTTCAATTTACGTTATGGCCTGGAGATAAGAGACAGCCAGGTGAGAATATAATAGATTCTGGAAACTGGTTTTGAACCCGAAAAAAGTAGGCCGTTACGGTTCGGGTTCGGCCAATTAACTGAAAAGGAATTGAAAAAAGGGGCCATCGGCTTTCGAGCTTTGGCCTGAATATTTTCATGATTGGCCCAAAGTCACTTTTGTATATCCGTAAAAAATATTTATTGTTCAATATATTTTCAATGCTGCCTTCAGATGATAAAATGTATTAAAATTTATAATGAATGAAGTAGATACTCACAAACTAACAGCGTTATTATTATATAACTGTAAACTGAATAAATACGTTTGAAGGAAACAGACAGTTAATAAAGATAATTGCTAACGCAGTTGACGTAATTTTTTTTATAGTTTTTAAAGAAAAATAATAATTCTAGTTAAACTGGCTCTTTTTTAAAGAAATGACAAAAGAATAGGGCCAATTATAAAATAAAAAAGACTTTTGAGAAAAACAGTATTGAGTTGAAAAGACAGCAAAAAAAAAAAGAATTATTGATAGTAACTTAAAACAAAGGGTCTGAAAAAACTCAGGTAGACGTTTGACTTTGATAAAAATAAGTTGTTAAGGTTACTGTAAAATATTAACAACTTTTTTCATAAAAAAGTGAATTGATGCTTCACCTAAAGAAGAATAATTTTATTTCTTTTATATTGTTGCAGTTATTTGTTAAAAATTTGATACAAGAATTTAACTTCGTTTCATCTCACCGGGATACCGTCTCATCTTCTATTTTCCATCAAAGTGCCCGGTAGAATTCATTCTCCTTTCAATTCTTTAGCATCGCAACTAGTTCAGATGTCGTGATGAATATTAAATATCTCCAAGTCTGTTTGCTTTCTGCTGCTCTTTTTGATGTAATGAAGTTGATTCTCGGTATATTCTTAACTTGTTTATTTTCAGTCTTCGTAGGAAACGCTCTCTGCTATTGTATGGCACAGTGCACTCTAGGTTTTTTGAGTTATATTTCTTACGTTTGATGAATATTTAATATCTCCAATTCTTAATTAATTGATTCAATTTGTAATATTTCACATTGAAAAAAAAAATACATGGATTCCCAATTATCTAGTTAATAACAAACTTTTGGTTTTCACGGGTATTTTCAGACTGGTCGAACTTGTTTGTTAATGCCCTCAAAAGAAGAAAGTAATCAGAAACAAATTATTTTACAATCGTTTAGTCAAATGTTCAATTAATTATTTGGTATTTTTTAAAGTATTTAAACTTTTCTTATCTTTTGTTGCTCTCACGGATGAGGTGAGGTTGAATTTGGTCTAAACTTATTCTTTTTCTATTCTCTGGCATACTATTCATAGGAGTATTTTATTCTTGGCTGTTTTTACCATGTGTATCTGTTTTCAACAAAATATACGAAATATTTAATTATACATCGATTTAGGAGTTAAGAATAGGTAAAAATACAAATCATATTGCAATTATTAATAATTTCCGTATTTCTGTTCATAATTGTAAATTACATCGAATCACTCACGGAAATGCGACGAAACTTATGTATGTATAATAAATTTCACGTCTTGAATTTATGTACGAAGGGTGCTGAAATTAATGTCGGCTTGTAAAACAGGCATATTATTTCGGCATTTGATATTTAATAAAAGTTTATCAAAAGCTGTAGGGTTTCACGAGTGGATCCCACTTGGCTTTCGGCTTGTATTTGACAACGTGCTTTCAAGTAGAAAATTGCCTAATTGATAATTAAAATAATTTATATGTTTGGTTTTAAAATTATTAAAAACAATATGTCTTATGATGGATCTGAATAAATAAGACATACGATATATTTTAAAACCTTTTTAATCATAAATGTCGCACTACAAAAAAGGTGATAATTTATCTGAAAAAGTATGTGTATTTGTTGGATACAATATGTAGTATGAAATTATTGTTTTTTTAATGATGTATATAAAAGCTTTGTCTGTGTTACTCAGGTCTGTTTTTTAATTTGTTTTTGTAAAAAGTCTATTGTTTGTATAACATCGCAAAAAATATAGACACGCACGATGTCAGCATTTATAGTCAGTTTACCTGAATATGGAGATAGAAAAATGAATAAAAAAATAGTTACATCGAGAGATCAAGACAACAATGTGTTTTTCTTTTAAAAAAATACGACGGAAAATACTTCACAAATTGTTTAAAAAAGTATTTTTTAAACAATTTGTGAAATTGTAAGCAAACCTAAAAATACAAGTTAACGACGTTATGGAAGTGAAGCATTAACAAAATATAAACATGCTAAAGAGTTTTCACATATACACATATAAAATAAATTAAGAGTATAATTCTTTAATGATTTAAAATGTTACATTTTTTTACGTACATACTTTTAAAGCGGTCCTTTTTAAATAGATATTATACAAAATTTAAAGGCATAACTACGATTTAAAGATATTTGATATTTTTTGGTATATATTGTGATCATCATGGTACTTTGAAACATCTATAATGAATAATTTTAAAGGGTTATATTTTATCTCTCCTATTGATTATAATATTCAGTACAATATTTATTTCACACAATTGAAATTACTTTAAATTAAATTGAAATAATGTTCTATTATTTATTAGTGGAATTTATAAAACCCCAGTTAAAATACAAATATTCTCTCAAATATATTTTGTTTTGATAATAATAAATCACTAGATACTCTAAAATGAAATACTCTGAAAATGATATATAATCTTACCAACTGATTTACGTCATATATAATATATCATACCTTCGTATATTCTCAAAATCGTTCCTTTATTGCTGGGATATTTATTTGCACAACCCATAATGCGTCAAAATTCTCTATCGGGATTTATTTGATTTGTTTCGATAAAATATAGAAGAACAAAAATAGCCTCCTTGCTTATATAAACATAAATATTTCCGGAATTCTCCGGGGACCGGCGAGGGTGTTTGTCAATCGGCTTAGGGTATAGGGGCTGGCAGGCTCTCGGAACCACCCCCGGTGGAGCAAATCCCATCCTGCTCTGCAATAAGCTGGTTATGGTTCACTACCAACATGAGATAATGTCTCAGTACTCGGGACAACACGAAAAGCCGGAAGAGACATACCAGCGCTATTGTACTTGGAATCTCTGAAATATAATTAAATGGGAAAAGCTTGTAAAAAATATCACATGCTCTTAAATCAAGCATGCTCTCAAATCAATTTTTGTGACAAGCCTTTAAAATATAAAAAAAAAAAAATTCTCATATTTTCATATCGAATGCTTTTCGTTAATTTTATCAGCTGTTTTAAAAATATTTATTAATTCTAATGTGTCATTAATATTCTCTATTAAAAACTCGATTATTTATTAAATCGTTAATTTAAGCAGTTGACGCTTCTATAATATGTCTTGTTTATATCATTTTTATTTTTTAAAACAAGTAATGATATAGATTACTTTTCAAATGAAAATATTCTTCACGACTAATAAACAATAATGTATTACAAGTAATTTTTTCTTGTATCCAAAAACAACAAAAACCTCTATAAACAATATTCGTTCGAGTCTTCGTTTTGTTTTACTTATAATTTTAAAAATAGTTTCAAAGCTTTTATTTTCAGTTTACATTTTTCAACGCACGCGGATGCTGGTAAATGACTATGAAAATAGTCGAGTCTGGCTTTTGAAAGTTTTTTCAACCTGAAAAAAGTAACACGCTTTACAGATTGAAATCAAATACGTTCGCAGTGGAAAAGGCCATGAAAATTTTGTAATTAGAAATGCCTTAAAAGTAATAAAATAAAATTAGAGTCATTTTTGAGCGTAGAGCAATCTGAAAGCAACCCATTTCAATATTTCGGTGACTTTTTATGGGAAACATTTCATTTAACGTTTCACTTAATGCTGAAAAGTTTAACTCGGTCGGGGAACAGAATCGTATTATTTCGTTATTAGCAGACTGTTGCTTTGGGAAATTGGATGAATTTTTAATTTCAAGCATTCCGCGGGATGAATTCGTATTATTGTGCATATAAACTAAATAATAAATATTTATTACTCATTATAAATGTAACATGCAGTCAATATGAATAAGAAGATAATGCATGTTTTTAGACACCTTTTAAGTAAATGAAAAAGTAGATCTATAAAACATACAAAATATACCCATTTTTATAGGTTGCAATTACTCTACGTATATTAATCATGTTTTTGTCATTGTCACATAAATAATATTATTAATTGATATATATTTTTTAAAAAGTAGAATAACAAAATAATAAAGCATAGATTGCAATCAGAGTGAATTGGTTTATTACTTGATTTCAATCAGAATCATTGTTCATTTCGTTAATTGAAGCCGTACAAATGCACGTACTTACTATAAAGGCTGAATATACGTAGATCAATAGAAAGCCGCTTTATACTTACAAAGTAATAAAAAAATATATCTATTCTACTGCATTTATTATTCTTTTTTGAATTTAAATAGTTTTTTAGGAAAAATTTATGTCGACATTTACGTAAAAAAATGTACACGTAGAGTTTTCCCGTTTCGTGTTTTTAAAGATAAGACAGTTATTGTTATTTGTCAGTTTTCTTACTTTAAATTATTTAAACTCAAAGTGATTGCAATTATATTAAATTTAATAAGACCAAGACAAATTGAACTGCTGTTGTATTGTACAAAATTTATGATTTGCTTTAAAACTGAGGTTTAAATAAAAAAAGATCCCGTAGGCAGAAGTCAGCTGTTTAAGAAATTTGCAAATTGTTTTTATTAAGATTTTCGATATAGGTCTTGTTAAATGAGAAAAATATTTTTATTATTAATTACAACCAAGATTAGAAGAAAGAAAATACTCGTATAATGATTCGTTAAGTTTTAAACTCTCAGATATTTAATATTGTGTATACATGAATTTATTTTTTAAGAAATATTGAAAACACGTAATTAATCGTATAATACGAAGCCGAATAAACTTCGTAAAAGAAGGTTAAGTCCAAGATTTTTATAATGATTATTGCCCAAAATCCTTGCAGATCAAACGCAATATCTTCAAAAGCAATATTCGATTACCGGCCCAGAAAAAAATTCTTCAAATATCCGGTCGAAGTTTGTAAATTATAATTAATTGCTTTTATTCAGATTTATCGTTTAGGAATATTAAAAATTAACTCTGGAAGACACTGCCTTATTGTTCCTCATTAACAGAGAACGGGGGTGATGGAGGGAGAAGGGATGCTTTCGGGAGAGAGACGAGCCTATAGGTCTCGGCGCCTCGCGAAACTTTGGACATTCACGAGAAAGTTCTGGACTTAATCTATTTACCTGCCGTTGTTTTTCAAAGTTTAAATTGTATTTGATGCATACATTTTGATACGATTGTGTAAAATTTGAATCAAGTCATTAAGTGAGCGAAATCTAAAATTTTAAATTATTTTTTATTAAGTCCTCTAGTAAAACAGTAATACAAAATAAAAAAATCTCGATTTTAAAACATACAATTTTGTGATATTTCTTTGCGCATTTCCTCTGCTCTTTGAGTAAAAATTTGAAATGCGGAGGCATAAAAAAGATTTTTTATACTGTAAAAAATACATTAGCAGTTTAAATTCCATGGAATTTTAATGTATGTGACACGACAACGTACATTTTACAATCCCAACGTTGAATCTACAAAAAACGTTGTTACTTTAAGCCATTATATAATTATATATATAAAATATATTTTATAGCTTCACAGCAATACTGTTGCTAAGGGAAAATAAATTCACGTACCAACTTGTGCGCACGTTCCTCCCGAGTTTCTCCAGAAATATTATAGTTATCAGAAAGTCGACGAAAAGCTGGCTGAATGAGTTTGAACTTAAATTGGCAACACATAAGAACAAAACTATATATTACCTCTATAAAAGCGGGCAGTTAATAAATTAATCACCATGAAAGGGGTAGAAAACAGCAAAAAATGAGTTATATCGAAATGTATAGATTATACCTGTTGTTTAGTTGACACTTAAAATCGGTCTTGACCTTTAGTTCTCAGACTGTTTTGACCATCGCTCAAATGGCAAGACATAGATTTTACAACATCTCTATTCTATAAACACGGCTTTCAGAGTTCAAACCATTTGATTTTTCATGTATTTTTTGCTTATATAGTTAAATTATTATAAAAACAGTGGCTAGTGTATGTTTTTTTTGAAAACAGTTTTTGCTATACCGATTTTAATCTTTAACTAGTCTATACACGACAGATTGGTGTGTTTTTAAAACATTATCACAATTTCTTTTGAAAATACACATGGATCTTACTTCTATTCATTGTAACTGCAAAAATTGAGGATTGAATAAAGATTTCAGTTAAGTACTATATGTGTTATTTTGTGAAGCTTAACAAACTTAAACTCATGGTTTTTTATTTCAAGGATAATGAATATAGGTAATATATTTTTAAACATTTTACAAACTGTGTTTATTGAGTATATATATTTTTTAAACAAGTTTTATTGTATATTATTGATTTTTGTGTAGACCGTATCACAGGAAGTACGATTTTGCTTATACAGGTTTGATTGATTGATGATGATTAAGTACATTTTTCAAATATTGAAAATTGATTAAAGAAACTCTTAGAAAAAAGGGTAATGCACCGGGCATGTTAGCTTGGGGATGTGGGTTCGAATCCCACACAAATCACGATGATATTTTTCTAAGAGTTTCAATCAATCAAACCTGTATAGGCAAAATCGTACTTCCTATAAGACGGTCTTTACAAAAATCAATAATATATTTAACAAGTGCGTGTATTGGTTTAATTAGACTATAAAAATAATAATATCCAGATCGGATTTAAAATGCTTCACTCAGTACTTTGTGTTAAAAGTCTAGTATTGCAAGTCACACAATATTTAATTGGCATAATAAGTACGTTGTTTCATTTATAGGATATGATTGTCAAAATTTTTTGCCTAGTAGTAGTGATTCGTTAGCATAATTGGTAATGCACCGGCAATGTAAGCTTGGGGATGTGGGTTCCAAATCCCACACAAATCACGATGATATTTTTCTAAGAGTTTCTTTGATCAATTTTCAATATTTGAAAAAAATGTACTTAATCATTATCAAGTTTTACGCTTGATATTATGACACATAGGCGTAAATATTGACCTAAAAACATCGCGACTAAACGGTTCGATCCGCCATCGTTCTCATTCGCGTCTTCGCCATATTCTACGCTCCGAGTCACTCTATCCGGGAAGCCCCGCAAGTGGGGGCGGGAGGCTCGGGCGGGGCGGGGAACCAAGGGCGGCAACTGTTGCAGGGATGATTGAGAAGCCGAAAAACTATAAAGGGAGTCCGCCCCGCCTAGCACTTCGGGTGCGAATGTGAGGCTGTGAAATGAGACGGATACGCGGGGGTAAAAAAGGAAACATGAAGAAATTTATTTCAATTCTATTTGATTCTCTACCTTCATATTTGTTTGTTCTTTTTTTATTTTTTAGATAAATAATATATGCTGAAATAGAGCAGCGTAACATATTTTTGAATCGAGTTGCGCTTCGCACAGCTGCAGCTTTGTTTACAATGCGCGTGATATAAGCTTTTTTAATAATTATTTTATTATTAGTAATATGATTATTCACATTAGTTCACACATAGAAGATGATTAAAGAAATTCGTTAGTACAAGGGTCAGTACACCGGCCACGTAAGCCAGGGGATGTGGGTTCAAATCCCACACAAATCACGATGATATTTTTCTGAGAATTTAAGTAATAATATAACAAACCCGTAATGGGTAATAAATACGCATCTGATTGACGTTCAATCCGAAAAATAGACAATTATTTTATTCTGAGAAATATATATGTACATCCTTTTATGCATATATTCTGTGTGTCTTGTTAATAGAGCATGTTATATTATATCATAATTATTGCGTTCTGAATAAAAAACATTTTTTTTTCTGGTCTTTTCGTTGATGAAACTTATCTCTTAATTAAACGTATCTCAATCTTTTTAGTAAGAACTACTGAAAATTTATGTTATAGTCTACAATTGCAATCGTAACGTCTTCAGTTTTTACTGTCTTCCATATCCCAACGAATGCTAAACTTTCCTGGGGTGAAGACAAACTAGATATCTTAGTACTGATCATAGACCTTGGTGTTGTAGCGTCTCTCTAGATGTTACCATATATCATAGGACCACGGAGGCAGCGAAAATTTATCGCATTCAAGAGTTGGAAGCCTTTACGTATTTTTTATATAACTCTAAACTCTTCATATTTGATAAATGAAAGGAACTATTTTTACTTGCTATGAGGCCTTCATGCGTCTCCATTTATACTTTGTGTTAAGCTTTTTGCTTTGTGAGTCCATCTTCGCACTGATCTTAATTGACATATTTTTCTAGTTGCCTATTAGTAAAAAATTTACAGTAAATACTATCATTTAGTACTTACATTTATATAAAAAAACCCGAACATTGTTATTTTATTAGTACACTTGTATAATTGTTTTTTGCATGGTTATTTATACAAATTAATACACAATAAAAATTGGCGTATTCTTGTAAGGCTTCAAATTTAATTGGCTCGTTTGTATTTCAACATAAAACACGTTTGAGGAAATTTATATTAAAAATATGATACTTTTTTTGTTGATATAACTTTATTTTGGAGGCTCAGTCATATCAAGCTTTATTGTACATTATTTATAACAAATTTAATGTTAGCCTGAAGAGGTACATTTTGCTACATATTACACTATCTGAGAAAAATCTCCTAATGCTCTGGGAACACAGAGCACGTAATAAAAAAATGCGAACATTTTATCTTGTTTATAAAATATTGTAGTAACTTTTTCATAAGTAAGAAAAACTTTACGGCCATACACAGGACGCGCTAGGTGGCGCGAAGATAAGTGGTTAGTGACATTCATTCCCATTTTATACCCTTCGTTTTTAGACCACAGAGATATTACATTTTTTCCCCGGCTACCCCAAAATTGACGTGCCATATCGGAATGGTCGTGAGGGTAAAAACAAGGAAAAAGTCTTACCGGAAAAAGCCGGACTTCGTGGGAGAAATGTCGAATCTAGTTTCTATACATTAGGGCAGTGAGGAGTTTGAGGCGGCTTAAGTTAAAATATCCAGCAAAATCAAGACAAATCCGCTTTCCACTTGCATACAACGGATTAAATTCTTGCCTAGTTTATTAGGCAAAACCAACACACAACAATTGCCGCTTGAAGTACTAAAAAATCATTTTTAAAGCTTTTTGTCGTTTCACATGTGAATTAACAACATAAAAGTCGTATACAAATAATACACTCTTTAATTAATATGTAATAGTTTAATTATATATTAAATCATTCAAGTATTGTGATGCAGTAAAATAATTAATCAATGTGCAAGTTTTCATCATATTTCTATAGTTATTTTCTTATTAGAATTTTCACGTAATTTTATGCATTTATGCGAAGAAAGTTTGAAGATAAAACACGACATTGCAAAAATAACAAATTAATAGTCAAACCATGATAATAATGAAATTCAAGTTGGTGAAAATAACACTCTTTAATTAATATGTTATAGTTAAATGATAAACTAAATTATTCAAGTATTGTGATGCAGTAAAATAATTCAACAATGTGCAAGTTTTAATCATATTTCATTAGTTATTTTCAGTGTGCATTTTATCAGAATTTTCACGTAATTTTAAGCAATTTATGCGAAGAAAGTTTGAAGATAAAACACGACATTACAAAAATAACAAATTAATAGTGAAACCATGATAATAGTGAAATTTAAGTTGGTGAAAATATTAATGTTGAAATTGCAAAATTGCTTGTAAATTTCCCGGAATACTCGTAAGCTGCGAGCTTACAGCGCAAGGTAAACATCCCGGGGTTGCTCGAGTGGCGGCAGCCATCTTGGAAGCTGCAGTTCGGGCACTTCCGGGGCGCGTCTGCAGCGCAGGAATCGGAAATTGCGCCATCACGCCCTCCGAACAGGAAGTGATGGGAACTCGACAGACTCGCTAAAACTGAATTCTGCGAAATTAGATTAATTATTCTAGAATATTGTAAAACCAGCTGAAAATGTGGTTTTCAATTTTGCTATGCATTTATGAACTTAACATTTTAAATACCATTGATGCTTTATTTTTTCAAAATATTTTGTTTGGTGTGTCTCAAGGTGCTTTGAGAGTAAATATTAAGCATTTTTAATTGTATGTCAATTTATTGGATTGAACGTCAATTAAGTGCGTATTTATTACCCATTACGGGTTTTATTATATGTGGTTCGTTAGTACAATGGCCAGTTCACCGGCCATGTAAGCCTGGGGATGTGGGTTCAAATCCCACACAAATCACGATGATATTTTTCTGAGAGTTTCTTTAATCATCTTCCATGTGTGAACTAATGTGCCTAATCATTTTTAAATCTTAATTTCTGTAAATTTTATATAAATTATATTATCAATAAATATAGCCATAAATACATTTTTATCAGAACTATTTTCTTCATAAGTAAGAAATTTTTATACATACAATTTTTTTTTTACAAATTGATGATTATTGTATGAAAAATCGCAAAAACGTATTGATACTTGTTAACATCCAATAATAATTATTTATGCTAGCAATGATGATTGTAATCTGTTATTTTATACTTTCATTGATATCAAATTACAGCAATTTTTAACGTTGATTTGATTAAATTTTGTCGGTGTATTCCTTTTCAGTTCTTCTAATTGATTATTATTGTAGTAAATCAGTAATGCTAATAAATTAAAGCTTATTATTTTCATAACAATGGGGCTTTTATCGCTTTTGTATTAAAAAGAAACAAAATCGGTAGTTGCCTTTATAGACAAACAAAAGGAAGTAAATTATAGCAGAAAATACAAACGCCTGTGAAGCCTTATTCACTAAAACAAGCGAGAAATTTTCGAGAATCAAATAAAGAAGCCTCCGTAAGGGAGAAACTCACAATTAATTAAAGTTGATTTATCGTGACTTAAGTATTTTTCTAATCA
This sequence comes from Atopsyche davidsoni, assembly GCA_022113835.1. Classification (NCBI taxonomy): domain Eukaryota; kingdom Metazoa; phylum Arthropoda; class Insecta; order Trichoptera; family Hydrobiosidae; genus Atopsyche; species Atopsyche davidsoni. Next base: position 15,320,927 of record JAILWY010000009.1, on the reverse strand, counting down.
AACTATTAAACTATATATTAAAAAACTATGATTCATTTTTGGTGAAGTACTACTAAATTAATTAAACACTTTTCGATGAAAAGTAAAATTACTTGCTATATATAATCAAATGATTGTTAAAATTAACAAAATATTTGATGATTTATTTAATAATAAAGTTTAAATAATTATGATTTATAGTTTTAAGCATCAAGTATATAAAAAAATATATATTTTATTTAGTCAAGATGTTCTTCAGCTTCATTAAATTACACATTTTTTTTCTACTGTACATAAAGCTTTTAAATTATTCTAATTATAATTTTTTCGTCAAAATAATCTTGCATTTGCTTGTAAAACACAGTTAAAACTTGAAATTAGCCAAACAGTTGATAAATCGTGTCCATTTTTGACTACCAGTACTCTCGCCTTTCAAAATATGTTTAAGACTTTTTAAGAGAGGAAATGGTATTTAATATTCGTTATATACATGTGAAGTATAAAAATTTAAACAAGCCTTTAGTGCAGTGATTCTCAAAGTGGTCCCTCATTGGGGTCTCCATCATTCAGGGGGTTTTCAGAAAATTAAAATCGATTTGGGGGTCCCTGAACAACGTCAAGGGGTCCGCGCAAGGTTTAATATAAAATTAAAAAATTGTGACACATTTTTATTATATGGAAGTTTAAATAAATAACAATGAATACAATATTAGCGATTTTTACGTCCGAAGTAAAAATATAAATATAGACAGGTGCATAAAATACAAGTAATAATAGGCATCGCGGTGAGTCAGGTAGGTTAATTCAGGAACGCAATAGAGTCGATACTTGCACCGACTAGTCTATAAAATGAATTTATGTAGTTTTTCACCCAAGGTCCGTAGGCAAGTTTTGACTATGAAAGGGGGTCCATGGGCAAGTTTTGACTATGAAAAGGGTTCCGTGAGCCAAAAGAGTTTGAGAGCCACTGCTTTAGTGGATAGCAGGGATTTATGTTTTCAACAGCTCTATGTATAGATCCACTTGAAAATGTGTATTGGAGTATATTGACGTTTAATCCGCTTAATACTTGATGTGCCATTGCAAATCCGGGAGCGCGTAAGTAAACGTATTTAATTTTAGAGTTGGCGCAACGTGTGTTGACGTGTATGACGTGCGACTCATAGAGGGTGCGGAATACACGCGAGTGCACCCTCTCTACCCCCGCCACTCGATACCTCCGGGTGGAGTGCTGCGAAAACACAGTTATCAGAGAGGTAGTATATCAAAATAGATACATTAGGGCTTCTATTGAAACTGAAGACAGTTGCGAATAAAAACAATAAGATTAAAGTTTAAAAAAAATAACTTTTTTAAGCCGCGTGGTCTCTTTTATGAATATATGAAGAACTCTATTATTTTTTAAGTTTCTTCATTGTTTTGATAAATTGAGCTAATGAGACTATATTTTGGCAAGATAGTGAGGTTTTGGTTGGATCTTCTTGATTGTGGAACAATCATTTTAACTCTTCATTGGTGGTATTAGAGAAATAGTTGGTACTAGAGGCAAGCAGAAACATTTGTTTTTTTATTGAAATGCCCTTCGAAAATGTTTTACGCAAAGCGGAAAATAATTTTTATTAACACATAAATCTATTTTCAGTCGAACTTCTTACGTTGAAATATTGTAAGCCACGGGGCAGTAATCCCCGAGCTTAACACGAACCGAAAAAATATTCAGTATTTATACGTACAAAATAAACTTCCCTGAAACATTAAGTCCGTTTACAACTATTGAATAAATTTCGATCCCTTAATGAGACCGCGCCCCCTCATCCCCATACATCAGCCCTCCTCTCTCCCCTCCGCTCTCCTTCCTCCCCTGGCCGGTGGAATATGGAACCTGCCGTGTTCTGTCGTGATCCAATTAACGGATTAAGCCCGGGATTAATGCCGACCCCTGACCGCCGCACAGTGGTCCGCGCACGCGGGGTTAAGGCGGAAAAGTCCCAACGTAAATCAGATTACGGTAATGCTGGAAGAATGTAATGGTACAGAGTTTTTCTGTTTGCCTTGATGTGGATTAACGTCGTTTGAGATAATTAGTCTAAAAATATGTATAAAAATTTCAATCTGATAATACATCAAATAATAAATTTATATTTAAAAAAAAATTAAGAGCGCACTGCTATTTGGCATTTTTGAGTGATTAAAACAATGTGATTCACATCGTTCTGAATAGCAAAGAATTATTATTAAACATATTTATAATTATTTATTGCAATGTTATACTTTATATATATTTAAACGTAGTGTAATATTTTATTCCTATGTCACCTTTTCGCATGACATTTTGCGAATGATTAATAATAACGCCATTATTTCGAAAATAATATTTTGATGTAAAAATCATAAGTGTGTATTGTTTTGTATAAAAAATGGTATTGCTCAATATTTTTGGAACATTATAGTAACACTTATTCTTTGCATACTGATCAGCAAACAACGTAACGAATGCATGAAACTGCTTAAAAATACCAAAAAAATAATAAAAATATTAAAAAGCATATATGCAAATCCGCCAAGTGTGTCATTTGAGACCACTGTGCGCCGCTTAGCTCCCCGGGCTGCGCGGGCCGCACTTCGGGTCGTTCTTTCTTCACCTACTTCATGGCGATTCCACAGCTAATTAGAGCGAGATTTTTCAAACTGCACCTACTTACGGAGAGGCCCATTGTGTGAAAAAACTCCGAGAGAAAGAATCTTTCCTTGGATTATTTTTTATTGTTTGTGGACTTGAATCGATGTGGGTCATTTTATTTTTTTCACTTCCACAACTTGGCCAGGGAGTTCCCGAGTGCTATATTAAATCATCGTAATTATATTTATTATGGACAATATTTTATTGTTTTAGGCATAATATTTTATCACTACTAATGCATAAAAAAAAATACAATTCAAGACATATTATAAGACATAAAAATGATTAACGTTTGTCAGGATGTAAAGTTTAAGAAGTGGTATTTTATTGTTACTTGTTACATATCGTCTATTCATAACTATGTTTATCTCAAATATATACACTATTTAAATAACATAAATAAACACGATTCATTATCAGCCAGACATATCTATTTATAGAAATTGAAATTTTTCAGGTCACAATTGAAATATTTACACAAATAAAATAGAGTCAGATAGAATTAATTACTACGATGCAATTACAACAGAGACTTAGAAAAGATTAACTGAAAGGTCAGGTATTTTCACGGTCAACTTTTTGACACATCAGATATTTTTTTATTAATTACCATCATGATTGAATAATTATTTTCAGTAGCACGGAGCACAGGTAATGTATATACTGTACAGACTTTAATTTACATTTAAATGCTTTTGAAGGTTTAAAAAAAAGATACTCATCATCCACTGTGCCCTTCATCAGAAATTTTACGTTAGCACCCAAAATATAATTCAACCTTGAAGATTACCTGAATAAGTAAACTATTAGTAAGTAAAATATTAAATACAGTTATAACTGAAGCAGTGCTTTAATTTTAAAAATTTATACTCTAAACTATATTAATTACTTCTTTCACATATCGTTTAAGTTTTCTAACGTGACGTTATAATCCCATTAGAGTTAACCACATATTGAACGTCTGTAAAAAAGTTCATTGTATTGTGTTGGTTTACGAACCAGCTTGAACTTATTTTTAAACTTTTATGTCATTAATATCGATTAATTGATCAAAAGTTCAATGTCGCAGTTAATATTTTAATTAGTTTCAATCTGTGACTCGGCCGGCGGGTAGAATAATAAAAACTACGAAGTCACTTTATGGACTCTCGAAATTTTGCAGAGCTGAAAATAAAATCTTATGTTTTAACTTGATATGGCCAAGGGATAATTTTATTGATAGTTGTATTAAGAAAAAATATACTTACATACATTATTAAAAGTTTGATTTATTCTTTTGATGAAACATTAAAAATAAATCGTTCCACGAAATAGGAAATTGTGATTTATCATTTTCGTGTTACATAAACTATACATTTTACGAATAATGGTATGTCCATTTTTCTGCAGGATATCCTATGGGAATCGAGGGTCCATTTCCCAAAGACGCCACACTCTTTCGGCTTCAGTTCCCTTCAGTTACCAATATTCATATTGACTTTGAAGATTTGATAAAATTTTATATATTCCATGAACCTTTGAACTATCAAATATTGTTTATAACTTTACATAAATTTGATATAATCCATATAAGAGAGTCAGAAATCACAATATGACTTTTATATGTCTGAAAGTAAATGTAACAATTAAAAAGTTAATTTGTATTTATGTCTTTTTAATAAAAGTAAAAGTTTAAAATCGGATAAGAAGAGCTAACACGTATAAAATAACTTGTTTTGTAAATATTTTGATTTATATAAAAATAGTATTATCCATCTTCTAAAATGAATAATAATGTGTCTATCGGCTGTGACACTAATATGTTACATTCTTTAACCGTTTATTTAAAATAACGCAAAAATTTGTTTCAATTTCTATTTGCAAACATTAAATGTCTTTTTTTGAATTCAGGTTTTTAAAAAAGTTGTAAATCGAGAATTATACGTAAGCGGATTGTATTATGTTACCTGAAGGGTTCAGAAAACTATTCATTTAGTATGCTATCCCACTTGATCTCGGAGTCTTGAGCTGAGCTCATCTTTCAGCGCTGGTTTCTAGATTTTTGAAAAGGATCTTTAAATCAGATTAAACTAAATATCTATTATAAGTTTTCTATATAAATTATATCTCAATAAAAATAACACGAGTTGCTTTAAATAAATATCGAGATTTTTTTTTTAGATTTACAGCAGTAAACACCATTCGTGGTATTTCTGAAAAATAGCATTAGTGCACTTTAAAGTAATCTGAAATTTATTTATATATTTGAAAAAGATGTTTATATATGCTTGATGTAATATTTTTGTTTATTGTAAACGAGGTTGAGCAAGCCAATGATAAACATACGCGTGCTTATCGCGATGGTTCTCATGGTTGTATTCTTCTTAGTTTGCGAAATGATAAAGATGAACGTAAAAAATCAGATAGTAACGACCCTCCAGTAGAACAAAATTAACAAAATATATAGTGGTTTTGTCTCTAATTAACAAGATTTATGGAAGAGTATATCATTGTAGGTAAAAATAAAATTTTCATGTTCACTTTTGTTCATAAACTGAAAAACTTAAGATGTCCATTATATAGAAGAACTTTAATATTAATAGTGCATATTTATATTATTTAGTAGTTTATAAATATATATATTAATAATTTTTTTTATAATTGGCATTGAAATATGCTATGTAGAAACATAATAAGGCTCAGGTATGTTTTTTCAAAGCAACCTGTTAGTATTCAGATTTCTTGAAAGATGATAAAATATTAAATTAAATTTATTCAAATGTATCCCTCCATTGAAATGACTTTCATAATAATCCGAGGCGCCCGGTCGGAGTGAAGCGCATTTAAGGGAAACTTTAACCCTCCAGCTGGAAGCTTTCTAACTCAGATTATACGGCGTCTTGGGGTTAGTTTAATGAAAAGGTTAACTGTTACAGAACGACCCTCATATTAACCCTACCAGCGGTTAACTTTGCTAATTAATAGCCCGGCCGTGCTGGCTTCACTGCTGTCAAATACAAAAATCCATTTTGATACAGCGCACAATATTCCAACTTCCTTGTAGATTCCTTAATGAATTAAAACCGGATTCACAAATACGACTAATGTAGCTCTATTAATTTTTAAAGTTTTATTTTTATTTAAGATGTATTGCAGAACAGATAAAAACCAAACGACAGCGGTTGCGAAATTTTAACATTACTTGTGGTCCCATAAATATTCGGAACATTGTAAAGTCAATAAAATTTAATGATAAAATATTACTTATGTTATTAAAAAATCTCTAAAAATATCAAATTTCATTAATATTTCGACTTTTTACTGTGGCTTATATGCATAAAAATATAAACGAAGTACTATCAAATTTATAAAAATAAGAGACCCTAAATGATTTTAGTAAAATAATCAATATTTTTTTATATTTATAAGGTTGCATATTTTACAGTCTTATTCAATATTTCTTAATTTGAAGAAAGTATTTTTTTATGGAAGTTTGTGTAGTTTAAGCCTGCAAGAGCTTTGCCACGAAGAAAAGGCTTTTCAGCAAATTCTACCTCCAATTAACAGGGAGGTTCCGTGGGGAGAGGCGTGACGTCATGTGACGTAATTTAACGAGCCACCCCTGAAAAACATTCAGGAAGATGAGATTTCAGGCAGAGCTTTATACGCTACGGAATTTCGTGAAAGTTGCCAGGAGTATGCTTTTTTAAAATAATAATTCAAAAGAAATGGGATTTTTGACGGAATATGCCTATTTGAAATGTATGGAAAATTTGTTTTGCAGTAATGCCACGTTTTAAATTTATTTTTTGACATAGCGGGAAGAAAGATGATTAAGAAATATCTTTTGTGTTGTCAGGTGACGCTAGGTTTTGTATGTACATATATACTGTTATTTAAAGCAGTTTTTATTGCAAAATTTAGATCTAAACCCAGGATACAAGCAAGCACGCTAGCCACAAGCAAAAATGCGAAAAATTGATCCTAATTTTAAATGTAATATACTTTCAAGTAAAATATTAGATTTTCATTACTTCGGCTGCTTGTTGCGAGTTATAAATTAATTAAATTTAATATTTAAAATAATCATGTTTTATTTTTTCATCATCAAGTGCCTTTCGTCAGAAAAGCTGGAGACCATTTGATTAAACATATGCTTGTCTTGTCTTACAAATTCAGCAATATTTCCGATTTCCAACCACTGATGCGAATTACGTATCCAAATTATTATTTTCTTTCCAATGCTTCTTTTAATTTGGATTTGTCTGAACAATCAGCTGCTGTAAGCTATTTTTAATATTTCGAAAAACACTGCCAAAATAGGATACTTCACCGTTTTTTTGCATTGTCAGGGGTTGCTATGTTCACTATATTATAAAATCTTTTATCACTTCGTTTTTTAACATTCAAAGATAACTCATTTACTACTGTTTACTTTCAAAATGATTATGAGATTAACGCTGAGTTAGAAATTGGTATTTGAAGTCATGTCAAGTTGAGATAGGTTAGGCTGTATTTGTGTTTGATTTATCTTGATATAATTAGATTTGTTGTTTTAATGTTATCAAACAGCGCGATTGCAGGTTTCGCTACAGCACAATAACCACTAATTAAATGTAAAACCAATTTGACGTGCCACTGGCGTGAAGAGCAGACTGTCATACTCACAATTTATAATAAATTTTACGTAATAATTATAATTTTATTTATAAATAATACCTATATACAATACAACAGGATTAATTTTTAAATCAATATATTTAAAGTATCATCAAACATGTTAGTTGTCTCCTAGCCAATTAGCTAGAATATTACAAATTGAACCAAAATGTTGTGGATAAAAATATTAATAAAAAGTATAAACAAACGAATTTAACAAAAAAAAAAGATGTCCGTAAAATTGACAGAATCATTAAACCTTTATTTTTGACAATTGCCTTGCTAAAAGCAGAGAATTTCAGGACACGTGTAGCTTTCAGGAAAGCAGATGAGTGTATGGGGTGTCTTAAAATGACCAGAACTTTTCACCGTGCTAAAAACCATGTCCCCATGGGTCTTAATTTTCGGATGAAACCAAGAATAATTTGGTGATGGCACTTCACGGTTCCAGCGTAAAACAACAAAACCAGCTGCTCGCGAGGTCTATTGTGTACGGGAGTATTGTGCTGGTGTTTATACAGGAGGCATTGTACTCATGGAACACAGTCACTTATTATTAAAATTGATTATTGCGATTGTTTCCTCCGAACTGTTGTAATTAATGGCATACAAATATCGACTCTGTGATTTACTGTGCCAAAAGTTAACACCAATATACATGGTATTTGAAAAACAGTTACGTGCAGTTCATTCAACGTATGCCTCTTTATAGCTATCAAGCGTATAGGTATTTTAAGAATTTAATAAAAATTTAGTTTTTAGTGAAGACATTTATTGATTATTTTTTTTAAAACGGACCTAGTACCATAGGTGAATGGTACATAAAAAAATGACGTAGTCAAGCAGCCAAAAAATTGCCTCTAATGTATTACTTTTCTTTTGCTTGAATAAAGTACGGCCAGCTGCTCAAGGTCATTTTACTTCGCCAAAAAGAAGGCTTTTGGGTGCAAATGTTTCAATTGTTTTTTTTTGTTTTAATTATATAAATTGTTATTTGTAAAAACAACTACTAAAATTTAGTATTTTTTACAAATTTACTATTTCCGCTTCTGTTTTGAGATGTTTGATAAATTATTTTTGGCCGCTATGATAATGTTTTTTTATTGTTGAGTCATTTATCTTAATAACAAGAGTGACATAATCTCTAAGAAATATTATTTTTAATTGAGTAAATAGCGCATTATGTCAATCAGAAGTTATCAACTAAATCCTTGAAATTTAATTGGTAGGCGCTTTTGACGTAACACACTAAGTACTTAAAAATTCCACATACGGCAGAAGAATGCTGACGACTAAGTAACCGTATTATTTTAAAAGCAATTATAAATTGTAAGAGTCAAGCAAGATCTAGGCCGGAAAAAATCGCAGCTGAAACGCATAATGTACAATTTTTTTTCTTTTGACTCATTTTTGTTTTTCCAACGCTATTTCAGTTTGATCAAAAATTATTTGTTTGAGTTGATACAAATTTATAATAGATGTATTGTATATGTCAAATTGAAGTATTACAATGAGTTTTATGAATATATCAATTCAAAATTAAACTTTCTTGGTTTCATAATTTTCAAACAAAAACTTATTTAATATCTTTACCATATTTCTAGATTTTATAGTTGTAATCTCCCCGACCCACAAGAATGCACTTATTGAAGATGACTTATTATGTAGTTCTGCAGCTGGAGTTGATAAATAGAACCTTTATACTTAAGTACGGTAATAGTATGGTATCTAGGTCGAGGCCAGGTGCGAGCTGGAGATGAACCACGTGTAATGGAATAATAAAGATAACCCAATAATTATAGCAACATTAAAAAACTTCAACGGTATTTATAAATAAATCTTAGCAGACTTGTTTTCTTATTAACTGCACATTACGTTTGGCATTGGAATAACGTAATTAATCTATTGGTTAGAATATCAGGTTGCGATGGGCGATGTTTTTTTTTTTATTAATTATTATTCTAATCGTTTCATTTGCTATTCGATTATATAAATAGTGCTCACTCGAATATGCATGGGAGTATATATATATATATATCCATGATTGATACTGAAACCGCGATGAAAAAAAATTAATAAATTTTGTACCAGTATATACCAATTTATTAACTAACTTTCGCAACAGGTTTATTTTGTAGGGAATCATTTTACACCATTACACACAATACGGGAAGTATCCGGTCTGTAAACCCACTGATAACGGCTCGCCATATCCAATTTCGGGTATTTTGATCACTGCGGCTTCAAAACTTTTGGGTGAAGTTGGAATTATACCCAAATTGTGGGATACGAATGATTTAAATAACTCACTCTACTTACCGTACACTCTTAGAAATTATTTGTATATTTATAAATGTGTGTGTGTGTTTGTTTATATACATAATTTAGTTATGCATACAATCGTTACTGGTATGCTCTATGTATTCATTTAAAGCAATGGAGTGTCTAAATACACCTTGTCTTGATTATTTTAATTTATAAACAAGAATAATCAATATTGATGGTTTTGCCAGTTTGTTATTTTATGGCAGGGTAAAGATTACGCGCTATTTGGAGTGCCGTCACTTGTATGAGTCAAGTGCTGCATTTTACTTTTCGTGGAACTGTTAGTTTACAGTGACTTGTTGTTAGTACCGCAAACATTCCGTATTACCAGAATAAACAGATAAGCTTACTCTATGACCGATACCCAATACCAATACCTTTAAAGGTTGTAGATAAAGATAGAAGTAAGTAGTATGTTAAAAACATCATTATGTACTCATTTTACTGCCCACAACCGAATTTGGATGTGATATTAAGGTTTTTAATAATTTTTTTGAAAGTAAAAAAAAAAAAAGGTTTTAGAGGGAAGCATTTGTTGAGTTTCCTTGTAAACAGCACGAGAAATGACTGAAAACAGCCACAATTTTCATCGATTATTTGAATTAGTTTGCATGTCTGCGGTCTTTTACTTGCACAGAATTGTATTGTTATAGACATTGTTGATCAGATAATCTGACCTTTGCTTACTAAAACTACATGCCTGTATAGTTAACATAACATATACACTTTCCTTGATTTACCGATCATCAAGAAAACATTTCATTAAAAGTATTATTTAAAATAATAATAATAATGCCTTCATTATTATCTTTCAAACAACAATACAAGCCTACACGTATAAAATATTAATAAAAGCCTGATGTGGGAACATTGTGAATTGTTTTATTATGTTTCCATGGAGTGTCAGTTTAACTTGACATGAATTAGTATGTAATATACAAGAGGCAACAAATTAATTAAATAACAAAGCCTCACACAGTGAAACAGCTTAACCTCAAAAATGCACTTCATGCGAGCATTTGCGTTTTCAGTACACTCTGTCGGAGTCTGATAATAGCTGCAGCTCTAACCTCAACCTACGAACGAGGAACGTGTAGTTTTATGAACCCCACACAGGATCCGAGAGAATGAGGTCTGAATTGAGCGGCGCAAGTCTGCATCTCAATGGGCAGGCCGTAGAAGAGGATTTTCCAGAAGTTCTGAGAAAACTGCAGCTCATGGCGGTTGGCGCACTTCAAACGCAGGCGAGAACGCTTTTCGTTTGTGTTTCGCCGGCCCCGCCTCTCTTTGCGCCTTTCTTTGCGCCTGCGAGAGAAGGTTCTAGAAAAAGTTTATAAAAAACTTGAATTAATTTTAAAATTGTATTACGTGATGAAAATAAAGATTTTTAATTTTTTTTTGTTTTAGGATAATCGCTTGTTTTAGGCTCTTCTTCAGAAGTTTTCTAAACGAGGTTTCTTTCATAAAATAAGTGAATTCTTAGTAATAACCGATGTAACAATGAAATAAAGATTTATTTATATGCTCGAAATGTATTCTATTGTAGAAGACATCCATTTGTATGAAAAGTTTTACTTTACTCATTTTTCATTGTAAGTATAAAAAACGTACATTTTGAAAACAAAAAAAAAAACTTTTGCTTTTAAAAACCTTTTTCGTTGCTGTATAATTTAAAAAACAATTTTGTTACTTTTACAAAACTAAACAAGTCGTCTTACTAATAAAATCAATAAATTTTTTTTTATCCATTAAATGAAGTTGAAAATTTCTGAATAATTATTTTTTAATAAAATAGAGTCAAAGGCTTTTCGTCAGTTAAAATTTGATGTGACATGTGGACTTTTTTTGCATAAACAAATTTCGATTATTACATTTTTCTATATAAGTAACTCGTAATATGAAAAAACCTGTAATCTAATACACTGAAATATTTTTTCGGGCTCTGAGTATTTGAATGTCATGTTTTATTTTATAACATTCAAACACATTGTCAGCAGTTTTTAGTTTACATACAGTATACATTTTTTTATTCTGCAGTGACCGCATGTATCCGTGCTAGGAAAAAATACAAGACTACAAAGCCTTCCGTAATATCCCCACAGCCAATTGTGAAAAATGTTTACAGCGCGATTTTTGAAAGCAGCCTTATGTTTCGAGGAGCTTAATTTTCCTTCACACGAAACCCTGTTATTATTTTTCAATATCGCATTAAGTGCGGAAAGGCAATTACGGATTGATTGTAACAATTTTTGAATAAATTAGATTACAGATATTACATTATTTATGTTTTTTAAACGAATAAGGTTGCGAATATTTCTTCTAGAGAAAAACTTGTAATCCTTGCATTAATTTAATGCTATTTTCGAAACAAATGTATATTTCTCACGAAATCCTATAATTTAATTTTCTTTTGAGAGATGGATATTTTTTACTATTTAAACTTATAATGTTATTCTTGTTGTTAACATGCAATATTTAAAATAAAAATAAAAGCTTAAGTGGCTGTAATTATTTATATTTATTATATTACAAATGATCAAGTCTGCTCAGATCTTGCATACTAAATGTTTTTCAATAGATATCGAAATCAAAAAATAATTTTCTTTTAGTTATTAAATTATTTCCTGTAACTTAATAATTATGTACAATGTCTTAGATTTGGAATCGGGTGAATTAATTCAAGTTGTTTTAATTATTTACAGCTTTGTACAGGCCTATGTTAAGCCTTTTCTCAGTGATATAGTACGAGAAACAAGTTTTCTGTAATTTCCCATATAATATATCCGACCTCGTGTTCAAATGGTAAACACAAGGTTGCGAATCTCAACGTGTTAAAATAAATATATATTTAAATTTATATATACACACTCATATATATAAATATTTATATATATATATATATATATATATATATATATATATATATATATATATATATATATATATATATATATATATATATATATATACATATACATATATATATATTAGGGTGTCCCTTATATGACCAAAAAAATTTTTTTTTCAAATTTCGAAATGCATACCCTCTACATTTTTTACTAATGCTATAAGATACTCAAATATAAAATTTCATCTTTCTAGAAAAATTGCAACTAGTGCCGACCGAGCTTCAAAGTTTAGTAAAAAACGTGTTTTGTCTTGATATTTCGGTCTGGTATAAAATCATTATAAATGCAATAAATTAAGTGAATAATAGTAAAAATTCAATTAAATGAACATTTATCTTTAATCAAAAACATAAAGTAATAACAATCAGTCAGGGTAACTTTTTTATAGAGTTGTTTTTTTACAGTCCGGATACAATTTTCTATGTTCCTGGACACAGCGCAGCAAGAACTGTTTTTGTTCTTCTTCAGCCGCGATAAGTCCGTTAAAATCTTGCATCATTTTAACAGCCCTTTCAGCAGTATCATTCACAACCCTCAAATAACTTATTTTTCTTTTAGCTTCCACAAAAGCACTATTATTATTCCAAGAAGATACATCTTCCTTTAGAAAACTGTCGTCGATCTGCAGTCGTGATAAAAATTGTTTGCTCTTTTCCGATACGAAATCATCCAGTGTTTTACAAACATAAGCAAACATCTTGTAGAGTCTTTTTGTCCTTCGCAGTTATTCTGCATTGTGACTGAAGTAAACACATTTTTAAAGAATAGATCGCTCTCGCCATCCAGCGTGCCTGATGCATGGCTTTGGGGGGGCTTAGTTTTAATTTTTCCTCTGTCTCCTCCCAAAAATATTACGCACAGTTCGACCAATTTGCGGTAGTCATCTCTTACATAACCTTTGTCTAATTCTGCCTTATAAAATATTAAAAAAGCTTGAATGTCTGTCTCGGCAACACGTTGTTTTACGAAATTAAGAGATGGTTCAATGTTACTAGCGTCGATGTTTTTCCAATTTTCTCTGAACTTTTTAAACATTGGAGTATCTGGACTACTAGTAATTTACTTAATTTTGCTTTCAAAGACAGCTTTTAGGACCAATTCATAAACATGATGACGACAGACGAGCAGCAATTCTCTTCCTAAAATTTCTCCAAAATAGCACAAGCTCCATTGAAACGGCCAATATTGAAAGCTGTTGTGTCGCAGCACATTATTTGTACTTTATCGTGAAGGTTCTAGTCAAAGAGAGCTGTTGAGACAGCCTTACCTTGATGTTTTTCAGAAGAATGTTCTAGTTTTGGCACTGCAAGAAGCTGTTCCTTATCGTCAAACGAAGCAATAACCGGCAAGCGTTCTTCTTTAGAACTTCGTACATCTAACCCGGGTAATAGTTTTCCATCCCAATGGACTGTGACTACGTCGGGTACATTACTTCCAAAGAAGTCAGATTTTATTGCTTCTGCCCTTGATTTTCTAGTTTCAGCAGCTAGTGGTTATCTTTGTCTTACAACCCTTTCCTCTTCTTCCAATCGTCGTTGTTTAGATCTATCTTCTTTTTCCGACAATTTTTTATCAACACCACCTAAGCATCCTGGTCGATCTGGCTCTCTCTGTTTCATTAAAAATAATTTATCTTACTCTATTTTCATTCTCTCAAAAGCATCAGCATGTGCAATATCAAACAAATTATCAAGATCAATTTTGAAATTGTTCTCACGGCTCTTGAACGTAACCTGAGTTTTCTTACAATTTTTTTTGCAACTCTCTCCAAACATGATATAAATCAACAAGTTTCTTCACGCAGTTAGGATATGCCCTTGTTGGAATTCTTGCTTTTTCCCAATATATGATGCACTCCCTAATCACAAGATTTGCACTTTCACTAACAATCAGTTTAACCTCACGAATATTGTAAAATAGGACCGAGGGAATTTGTCGATTAGATGGTAATTTTGCACCATTTATTTGATATCTAGGCAAACCGATAAGGAAATTATTTTGTTTATCACTCCGTAATTCCACCGACATGTTAACGCACTAAACAATGGAGCACTACTAATCTCAAAAATCACGTATGAAATGACAAATAAAACATGAAGTTACAAGTCACAGCGCAGTACTTACGCAACTTGTATGGACAAGTTAAAATCGCAAGTCGGCACGGGTTACCGTTTATAAATCGAACTAATATTTTTTTCTAGACAATATAGGGTTATTACTAAACTTTTAAGAAGGTATGCGTAAAAAAATATTGAACTTGAATTTTAAGGGACACCCTAATATATATATATCGAAACCAAACCAGGTGGATTCCATAATTTTACTACCAACATTCATTTGGCTTTCGCCCTTCTTCGAGGCTGCATTCCTCGGAAACTGAATAAGGAAATATCAGGAACGGAAAGGAATTCCAATAACCCTCAAAAACAGACCTAGAATAGCATAGTTATAAAAACTACCATGCTAGGTGATGTGTTGTCAAATGAAATAGTTTTCGTTTGATATTCATCATTAATTGATTTAAACAAATAAACATTTACACGTTATATTAACATTGAAAGTTATCTTTGCTTAAAATTAAAAAAATATTAACAAACAGAAAAATAGAAAAGAGCTGAAATATTTTTGTTATCAATTTATATTTATTTATATAAAAAATTTAAACGGTTCTCATTACATCATACATTTTGTATTAAATTTATTATGATTAACGATTTCGTAGATAAAATTATGTCATGAAAATTCCCTCTGCGCATCACAAGTATTCCCCTTGTATTTGTACTGGTGATACTGGACTGATAAGGAACGTTTGTTATGAGATTAGTCCACATATTGTACGTGCATTATTTTCATAAAGGAGATAAAAGAAACTAATGACTAAGCATCATGATTAAAATTTCTGGAATGTATCTCGTCGTATAAAATGTTCGTAAAATATAAAGCACTCGGATTCGTTCGCAGCTAAATATGCCAGGATAGTTACAAATATATTGAGATATACTTTCTTAACAAAGCCGATTTTTTTAATATTACAAGTTTATTACGTGTACTCTATTTATATAATCGAAAACATTTTTCTCAGCAATGCCCACTACGTGTCATTTCACGCTGATAGTTTTTTAGGATACAATATTTTCGTTTAGAGTAAAAAAAATTATAGTACAGAAGGGTTCGTGTTTTATTTAAAGATTTTATAAAAAACAGAGATTTATTTATTGGAGAATATCTAAAAAGTTTCTAAATAAATGACACGTTAAAGAAGATAAGTTAAGAAAAATAGGAATTGATAGAAAAGAAATGCTTTGTATACTTTTAGAATACAGAATAGTGAAGGAATCTCCTCTGTGTAATCGAAACAGCCGCTACAGTAACAGTATGCTAATTTCCCAGATCCAGCTTTGCTTCTTACGTTTGTCTAAGTCCTCGTATAAGGAAACCCTTCCTTTCAGACCCATTCATATTAATGGAACAACATACTCAGGTACGTGTTGCGCTCGAATGTAAAGTGAACATATTTAGTTCGTTGTAGCAAAGATTCCTTATAGTATAAAAATGAACATAAACACAATGAAGACTTAACGGATAACAAAAAATAGTTTTGTGGAGCATTGCATTGCAAAACCATCAACACTCGTAGATAGATAACTGACAATCGACCAACGAATTGCAATAACAAAGGCTTATTACTTTGTGATTTTTAAGTGCGTGTGTAGATTCATTAATTATATAAAAAAATAAATGTGCTTTGGTTAATTATTAAAACATTTCAAAAGCTCTGTTAATAGCCATTGCCTATTTAATATATTTAAAAAAATGCAGATGAGTTTCTACTGTAGTATTTTCCTCCAAGTCGTATTGAATCCTTCGGACCCATTGTCCTGATCGCTGTACATTTTTCGAGAAATTTTCCCGGACAGATAGATCCCCGGACTTTGCGTTTCTAAATTCCTCGAATCACTTTCATTTGCATAATAACGGCGTGACATTGCCGGAGATTACTTGGAACAAACGAAAATGACCGAAGCCAGGTACGCAGGTAGAAGCGACTTTAAAGTACAAGAAACCTAATATTAATTACAAAACATCTTACGAAAACTATAAAGATAAAAATCTTCATACATACATCAGACATAAATCAATAATGACCACAAAATTTTATTTGCATTGAAATGCGAAACGATATATTTACGATACAGTGCTTTTATCCGTGGTGGTAATATATTTATAATTGCAGCAAATATTAACGGTACAATCGAGATCGTGCAACCTGCACCTCGCACAAAATGCACCTGCAGCAGTAATGACGATCTCGCGTGCTGGAGATTCTGGATTGCTCTGAGCACTGGAGGAAAAACTGGAGCATCTAAAAGTGCAGTCGTTGGGAAACATAACTCAGTTAGGCGCGGTCGCGGGTCCCAGGCCCAGGGGGGTCCATGAATACATTTCCGCTGAGTAAAACCTTTCAAAAGGAATGATTAAATGCGATACCGCAGTGTACTCTTTAGATGTAGACTATCACTATTAAAACGCTGCAAAGGATTTAAAAAATAAAATTTAAAAAATTTACGGTTTACGTAAATTCAATCTGTTTCGTCAAGTAAACGAATCGAGAAATTTATGTCATAAGTTGATTTAGTCTCTAAGTATTAAGCTGAATCAAGTTTTTGGTACTTCAGTGGGATCATTTTCAAGGATTTCTTAAAACACAGAGTACCAAAACAAATTGTGTATAAGCCTAAAGGTATGTTTTTACAATAAAATATAAATACATTTATATTTGTGCAATCGGATGAATATATATAATAATATAAATAAAAGTCGAAATAGCTGCTTTCACATATATTTCAGCATCTTTGCATGCAATGAATTAATTAAATAATATATACTCACGATGTGTAATTTTTTGTAAAATATTTATGTATTTTCTTCTGATACATATATATTTATGTATCTCAAACGTATCTCTATCCTGGGCCAGTCTCACCAATTCCAAATTCATTCACCAAACAAATTTCAAAAACATACTTCCAATGCCTCTTTTCCCTTGATTTTTCCTTGGACAATCAGGTGTAGGATGCTGTATTTACTGTTACGAAAAATGTAGCTGAAGTAGTAGACCTTCCGATTCTTTACCAACGTCAGGAGTTCCCTTTCTTTGCGCATTCTGTGCAAGACTCTTTCATTAGTGATGCGGTCAACCCATGGTATCTTAAGGATTCTCCTACACAGCCACATTTCTATCGCCTCAATTCTTTGCATAGTAGCTGTCTTAAGTTTCGCCTCCATAAAGCTTCGACTCCACAAAGGAGAACCTTTGATGGATCTCCAGCGAGATTTCAGTGATACATCTCTTGAGCATAGTACTTTCCTGAAATTATTAAATCTACTGTATTTCCTGGTCAGGATCCCAGTTTTCATTCAACCAGCTACCCAAATAGCTCAATCAACTCTCTGCTCACAGCCGTTGTTTTGGTTTTTTTTTATGTTCACAGAGAGGCTGTTCTTACGGCTAGCATCGTTGACTTTGTCAACTAGGATTTGTAGGTCGCCATCACTGTCTGCTAAAAGGACAGTGTCATCAGCATAGCGTATACGTATGTTATTTAGTGGCCTATCAGTATTATTTATGTACGTCAGTAATTATTGTTTTAAAAAACTAAGTATATGTTTCACTGTATGTATAGTGACTTAATTAGCAACTTTATAAAAGATAGTGTGATAATCGAGTTGGTGTGATCTAATAAGATGTTTCTACACCGTGGGGCAAGACTAACAGCGCGGCATCAGCGCCGTGCCGTCTTGCGCGATTCAGTCGGCTCGGTTCTATTTCCATCTGACGTGATTGCCTCTGATTGGTATTGATTGTCAATAAGCGGTGATCGCCTCACACAACTGCTTGGTTTATGCCAGCTCCACGCGCCGCGACGAGGAAGATGCTGGCCAGCCTCTGTGCTCCTGTGAGCGAGAGCAATTCAAACATATACCCCCCCAAAGCGCACTACACACTAAGACACACAACTGACATCCGAGCAAATTGCATCTACCGACCAACGAACCTCTCAGGTTGTTTTTAGTACTTGGACGGTTGTCAGTTGTGTTGCTACGCGTGTAGTGCGCTTGACACGTATCAGCTGCATAATGCTTTTCGCTTGCGTGGGCTATTGGATCATATTAAATATTATTTATTAGAACTTTGAAAATGTAATATATAATACATAAATGCATTGGATTGAACAAATATAAATATAAAAAAATGTTGTTAAATATTTTTAAGAGCTATGGACTCATACTATATGAGTTAAAAAAATAAAATACTTAAAAGTGAGTATATCATTAAAAAACACTTGGTTTTGTGTGTGTTTAAGGTCACACTTTTCCGTGCGAGATATGCCAGTTTTTTTCAAAAGATTAGAAAAAAATGTACGTCGGAAAAGCCTTAACTAAGTAAAGCCCCTTTGAAGACATGACACCTTTTTCTCACCTACCCTCGTCACTCGGAATATTATTCCCGTGTACGTTTCATGACGTATTTATGGTAATTTTTGCCTTTCTGAAGCCGGTACAAGTTTCAGGAAGAAGTTCACGTAATGAAGATATCTACGTACTCGCGCTTGGTGGCAAATCCTGAAACTTTAGAAACCTTCTTCGCGATAACAGGGAAGATAATACGGAAGAGATTGCATATTAAAATAAACACAGTGTGAAAATAAACGTTTCTAGCATTTTTGAGAATAGATCATCAAATGAATAATTTACTTGAGATTCAGTTGTGCTTGAAATAAAAAAATATAAATGATGTTTATTACACACCAGTTCATATGAATAAAAAATTCGGTGCAAAATAAACGTTATATTTTTTAAGCCTTAGTATTTAAATTAAAACTCTCATAGCTTAAAATCAAAAAAAGTCTATTAAAACCAACGAAATGCTTTATAAATGTTTTAATATTTTTTTGATTGGTAAAACATTTTCAACGAGGATTCTCTTTTATGAAATGTGTGTTGTTTTTAAAAAAATATGTTGTGTGAAAGTAGTTTAATATGCTTTTGTATTGCATAAGCATTATATTTTTAACTAGAAAACCAGCCATGCGTTTTTATGAAAAAATTGTGTCAATAATTGTCAAAAATTCAACATATTTATTTAAAAAAAAAATTATTTCACCTTAACTTACTTTTCACATAAGACCATCGCACATTTAAACTATAAACCATGAGTGCAAAGTTTTATAACATTGCATCTTATATATATATAATTTTAAATCACGTTGGTTTTGAAGTAATTTTTTATAAATTTCCCTTTTAATTTAAGATTAACACAACCTCTGCTATCATATTTTTTATATGATTTTTTGCTTAAATTTTTCAATAATAATTAAAAATGTGAGAATAAGTTTTTATGTTTATTTGCTTATTATTATAAAGATCTGCCCATGTCTTTTTTAATTTTTCTTATGTTGTTAGTATGATATACTAACCTATATAGTCTTAATATATCGATTCCAACGTTTATTTGCATGTATTAGATTTTACCTCACCTCGATCCTGAATTATTTTTATGAAAACCACATCTAGTTCTGTTTAAAAAAACTGAGTGATTTTGTTCATTTAAACAGCGGAAATATTTGTACTGTTCATGATAAAAATATACATTAACACAATCAAATTAAAATTACTTCTTGAAGTTGTGTATACTTGAAGGTCTGCAAATTAAAAAAAAAAATATTTAGAAGGAATACTATACAAATCACAGGCAATGTTTCCATTATTACGCTCAGTACTAGACTGTAAAATGTTGTCTAAATCACTAATACACTGAAAAATGTCTTTTGAATTTTATGTCCTGAAAAATATATTTTGAAACTCAAATGCACTGGAAAACGTCTTCAAAATTACGAATGCACCTTAAAACGGATTATCTACGTGTATTTAGTATAACCACATTTTTCATTAGGGTCTTTTTTAACTTTCTTAAGAGGTGACCTAAGAAATAAATTAAGTATGTATGAATGCGGTTGAGGGTGAGAGTTTACTTGTGGAGGGGTGTGTTTTTTGATCCATGCCCGTTGATTAAATGCATGAAGTAATTTTAAACAAATATTATTTTTCTAAAAAAAAAATATCTTTTGAAACTCAAATGCACTGGAAAGCGTCTTCAAAATTACGAATGCACCTTTGAACGGATTATCTAAGTGTATTTAGTACCTAAAATTTATGTAATAATATATTAAAGTAAACACTTCCATTGCTTTTCAATTTAAAGAGCTCTACACTTTCACATTTATTATAAATTTAATTGATAAAAATGATCAAATAATATCATAGCAGTTATGTCCAATTTTATTTTTGAAGGGTTTTATTATATACCATCAAATTCAGAATGAAATATTAAAAAACTAAATATATAAATTATGGTATTAATTGATTACAATTAAAAGAATTCGCCGCAAATATTTACTACGCTTTTTAATTCAGAATACAGAACAGTACAAGGGAACTACTTACGCACCTTTTCTTTTCGGTTTACGCACCAAAAATATGCTTGTAATATGTGAGAAGATCTGAAACCAGGTTTTTCATATTAAAATTTTAGATATTTTTTTCATCGTGAGATGCGTGGAATTTTAATCAATCAGACTAGGCAAATTAACTTCAGAAATACATCAAACAAAATGCTTAGTTATTTATATATTAACTAAAAATTTATGCAAAACCAAATAGCTAATGATGGTTAAATCAATTTATTGGAAAACCTTCATTTTATAAACGTAAAATCTAATCCACATCTTAATTCATGAAACTATGCAATGCAAGTGTATAAAATGTGGATCAATTCAATATCCATTTATAATGAAATACCTACAAAATTTTATTTCTATAATTTAAAAATAATTAAATATGTTTCAGTGCTGTCAGAAAACTCAAAAACAGGGAATTTAAAAAAAATATGCTGCATAGCTAATTACCAGGCTTTGCGTATGGCTCGGGTAATAATAATAATAATTATATTTATTAATTAATTTCGTTGATCAAATTAAATAATAAAACTCAAAAAAAGTACACAATATATGTTTACCTTTTTCTCGTTATTCTCAATTAAGCGTAAAAAATAGCACAAAGTTGAATGTATATATATATATATATATATATATATATATATATACATAAACGTTTTTGGAATAAAACACAAAGCAACCAAATACGAATCAAACAAAATTTTAAATCATCCTGATCTATACAATGTTTTAATGAATCTAACCGGTTTATTTTTGTTGCATTCAGATTTTGTAATTTTCTTTGTTAAATTTGGAGGTATTCGTTAATTTACACCGGTGATAAGGAGTGCGTAGTTTGTAACACTTATAATCTTCCCTTATTCCATGTGCTTAACAAAATTTGTTCAAGTACCTGAGTCCAATTATAAAATTCCTATAAAATACCTGAAGTGGAGACGTCAGACATCCTGCAGTGGAAGGTTTTATAAACAGCAAGGGCAGGCAACCTGGAGTCCTGGAGCAGAAGCTAAAATAAAATAATTAGAATAGAAATAAAACGGTGAAGATAAATATGAATGAAAATGGACGAAGATTAAAGAACAGCGAGGCCAAGCGCCGAACTGATAATAAAATCAACATTCATTCCATACAATTCAAATATGCAAGAAAGAACTATAACCTAGTTATTATTTAAATTAATTATTTTATTAAAATTTTAATGTAGATATTTTATATTTATTAATAAATGAGATATATGTACAAAAAGTTACAAATTCATCTGATTTTTTTAAAACATATTTATATATTATAATACATTTTAATATTTATCCATTTGTTATTTTAGTTTTTTCTGTCGGGACTCCTTGCTCGTTCATTGTTTTTTCTCGGATGGTGAAGCGATTTTAAAAAATAAAAATATCAAAATCAAAATAAAATTGTGCTCATAAATTAAACAAATACTAGTTTTATTATAATATGCTTTCATACATTTTAATATTGATTATTGTTTTTTGGCATTTTAGTTGGTCGTGTAAGTGCAGCTTTTTAAAAATGCTTGCAATATTCATCCATGGAACAATATTGTGAATTAATTAACAGAATCTGTCAGTTCGTTTTTTAGATTATATAGGTGTATTAGAGATAGTTGTTAAATGATGAATGCTCCTCGAATTCTCTTCACCTTTTATACCCATTGTTTGTAGGAAGAAAAGAACTTCGGCGTTGTGATTCTATTAGAATATGCTCCAGTAATGAACGCGATCCCAATAAATATCCCGAAATATTAATTTTGAGTAATGCTGAAATTCAGGGGTACGGCCGAATAAGTAAGACTGTAATTTTCAAGTGCTTAATACTATAGAAAAGAAAAAAAGAGAACCAGCATAGCTTAATAGCTAGATAATGATTAATAACATTTTTTCAAATATTGAAAATTGATTAAAGAAACTCTTAGAAAAATATCATCGTGATTTGTGCGGGTATTATTTGGTACTTTCACACTTTGTTTGCTTGAATGTGACTCGTCTCGCCGTAGAGAATGTTTGATCAATATTGTATTGTGGATGTTTAGAATTATCTTATAAACGTGTTGGTGTATCAAAAGTCGAAAAACGAGTAAGGATTAAGCAGGGATTTAGGTATAAATCGCCCGCTCGCCCTCTAGCGAGAAAGTCACATTTTACAGTTTCTTAAAACTAATGATTGTACATATTAATGGTATTGATTACCAGAGGTGGCGTTCACATGCGTAAATATACTCCCCCCCCGTTGAAGGTATCTGGAACCTTCAACAGAACGTTGATTGCTCTATTGATCAAGGTCCACAGATGTCTTCAGGTGCACAAGGTAAAGGGCAGATCTTGGAGAATGCCCTCCTGATTGTACCATTAGCTGTTCGGATGTCAGCTACTCTGGACACACCGTCCGATCCTGGGAAAACTGATTTTATTCTGCCTAACCGCCATTTGAGGGGCGGCAAGTTCTCCTCCTTGATCACCACCATTTAATTAGGCTGCAAATCCTTGCTTGAAACCTTCCATTTTGTTCTTTGCTGCAATTCCGCGACGTATTCCTTTGACCACCTCTTCCAGAAGTGAGACCTTATCTGTTCGAATCGCTGATAAGGCCATAGCGAGATAAGGCCAGCCGCTTAGGATCCAGAATGTAAGGCTCTGCAGGTGCTGTGAGTGGTCGTCCCAGTATAAAATGCGCCGGGGTGAGAGGTTGTAGATCATTTGGGTCTGTTGATAATGGATGCATGGGACGGGAATTCAGGACAGCTTCTATTTGAGCCAAAACCGTACTGAATTCCTGGTACGTTAAATTTGATTTGCCTAGTACTCGAGTGAGATGGTTCTTGCAGGACTTGACCCCAGCCTCTTGTAAACCGCCAAAATGAGGAGCGTATGGTGGTATAAATTTAAATTCAATGGAATTCTCTGGCTGCTCCTACAAAGTTTTTGCCATGGTCAGAAATTATTTGAATGGGTTTTCCCCTGCGAGCAATAAATCTTTTTAAGGCTAAAATGTAGCCTTCGGATGTGAGACTTGTGACAAGCTCTAAATGTACAGCTCGCGTGGAAAAACAAATAAATAAGCAAAGATAGCATTTCTCTAACTGGGCTCTTCTGCCTTTTTTGTTTAACATAAACAGAGGTCCGGCGTAATCTACCCCACAATACAGAAAAGGGAAACCAGGTTCCAACCTTTCCCTTGGTAAATTTCCCATAATGGGCTGTAATGTTCTACCTGACATACGACTACAGGTTACACATTGATGGACAGTTTTTCTAGCTAAGTTTCTGCCATCAAGAGTCCACCAATTTTCACGTGTATTAGCCAACAACAATTGGGACCCCGCATGTAAAAGCTTGAGGTGCTCCTGTCGAAACAAAAGGTGGGTAAAGTGATGCTTGCTACATAATAAAAAGTCTGCCGCCAACTCTGATAATTTGATCATTATCCATGAATAAACTTAGCATTGACAAGTTACGAGCTGGTCTTATAGACGATTTGTTGATACAGGCGTTATATTCCTCGGGAAAAGATTGTTTTTGTACTATTTTAACTAATACTTTTAAACAATTGTTAAGCTCATTTAAAGATAGACCGGGAGTCTATCTAGCTTTGTACGTCTGTCAGCTTGCACCCCTCTTTGTCACGAATTGTGTATGAACCGCAATACATAACTGTATACGCATTGAAGTTTCTTGAACGAAGAAAATTTGGCAAAGTCGACCGTCGATTCATTTGTGATATTAGAGAAGAGGGACGTGAACAAAACATTGCTTGTAATTGAAGTGGATTTGATCTCGGGTAACTCTAGCGGAATTTTCAGAGCCTCCGTTGTCGTAGTTAAAAACGTTCAACCACCCTAACACAATGGTGGAATCCGTCCAGATCATTGTTCTAGTGAAAGAAGTACGCAAGGACTTTTTAATTTTATTTAATAACCGAGCGCCCACAAGCACTCCGCAGAGCTCTAATCGCGGAATGGTAAGTGGTTTGATTGGTGCCACGCGAGTTTTTGAGCATAATAGGTTTATCGTTATTACTTGTGGTTATGGTTGTGTTTACTGTGCGTACATACGCACATGATCCGTACGCCTTTTCACTGTCGTCGGTGAAAATATGCAATTCTATTTGCTTTGGATCTTGGCCGATCACGTGTCTGGGAATGAAGATATTTGATAAAACAGTAAGAGAATTCACAAATTTTTCCCAACTTCAGACAAGGTCTTGAGGCAATGGATCGTCCCAATCCAATTTTCAGAGCCAAAGTGTTTGTAACAGTATTTTGGCTGAAATAACGGCTGGACTTAGCAGTCCTAAAGGATCATAAATTTAAGAAGTGATTGATAAGATTTCGCGCTTCGTAGCACTCGTTGTACAAATATTTTTCAATTCTGATGTGAAATGTAGTTTGTCCTCCTTATTCCTCCATCCTAACCCGAGAGTCTTGCTAGAGTACTGTTCATCTAGCGAGAGATGCTTGGTTGTCTCTGTAGTGCTTAGTACGGTTGGAGCAATATCTGGTGAATTGAAAATCCATTTTCTTAATGGAAAACATCCCGACATACATGTGTCAGAGACTTCTTCACGTTTTTGTTAAATTATCTTTGCAATCATCGCCGGTAGTTAGGTCGTCGACATAGAAATCATGTAGTATTGTTCTAGCTGCCATTTCATTTTGGCATTTGAGACCTAGTTCGCGTAGGCAACGCATGCTGAGATAAGGTGCTGACGCGGTTCCGTACGTCACCGTATTAAGTTGATAAGTTCTCATTGGTGCCGAAGAAGTTTCTCGCCATAGAATCGGTTGTAAGTTTCGTTGGTCGGTTTGTATTAGAGACTGTCTGAAGAACTTCTCTATATCTGCGCAGGCCACGAATTTATATTGACGGAATCTTAACAGTATTGCGAACGAGTCATTTTGTAATGGCGGACCTGCCATCTGAATGTCATTTAATGACTTCCCTGACGTAGTTACTTGGCTCGCATCGAAAACTACGCGTAATTTGGTGGTAAGACTGTTTTCTCGTAATACTCCATGGTGAGGTAGAGAATAATGAGGTGAATTGTACTCCTTTACTTTAGTCATGTGGCCTAGTGCCAGATACTCCTGCATAAAATTGCAATATAGTTGTTTGTATACCGGTGACTTATCTAGTTTTCTCTCATGACAAAAAACGACTTCGTGCTATGTTATAGCTTTCTCCTAAGTCCGATGTGGATTCTTTAAACGGAATTTGAACCGTAAAATGACCGTTTGTTGATCTCTGATGTGTGGATACGAAAATGTGTTCACATGCACGATCTTCGCATGTGAGTGTTGAGTTAAAAGGGTGTAATTCTTCTATCTCCCAAAATTTTTTTAATTGTTCATCTATTGTAATGGATTGAATAAGATTGCATTGCGTTTCAGTTGTATTTTTACTGAAGTGATTGTGAATGGGTCCAGATATGATCCAGCCCAACTTGGTTTCCTGTAAATAAGGACCGTTTGTTAAGCGAATACTTCTGGTTAGCAACAAATCCCAGAAGTAATCTGCTCCTATTATTATGTCCGCCTGCGATGGCGAATGGAAAGTAGGATCTGCGAGTTTGATCTGTTGCGGTATGTTCAAACTATTTTTGTTGATACCAACCGGAGGTATTGTTGATGTTAGCTTTGGTAAAACTATGCACATAATTTGTTGAGAAAAGTTCCCATTTAGAGCTTTCACAAATTTGAGTAGCCGTTTGGGTTGAATGACCTACTCCTGTAATCGATAATATTGTGGACTGTATTGATTTTACTTTTAATTTCTTGCATAAGAATGCCGATATAAGGCAGTGTTGACTGCCACTGTCTAGTAGTGCCCTAGCCTTGCAATATTCATTATCTTCACCACGCACATATATTAGAGCAGTGGATAATATTACTTGACTCAGCGTGCTAAAGTTTGAGAAGCTTGGGGTTTCATTAATTTTTGAGATTGAATTGAGTGTGGTTGAGACGTCAGTCTTTACGACCGATCGATCTTCCGGAGACTTGTTAGTGTTCTCTCGTTCTTTCGCAGAATGAAGTAAAGTGTTGTGTCTTTTGTTGATTTGAAGTAACATAGAATCTATAACTGACAATTACCTCATGCACATAAGATTACTAACTTCCGTTAAATCGCTTGTTTTTGCAATTATAATATAAAATTTTCTAGAAAAACAAAGCAGTGTGAGAACATTTCTTGCCTCAATACATAAAACGCACAATTGAATCGTACAAAAATTGATTTTGAAATTATATATAATCACGTTCGCGATCCACCAAATGATGTGTTGTCTCGGTTCTTCTTTAGGGAATTGAGACCGTTGCGAAAAATTGAGGCATTTGAAATGTGGCTTTATAGGAGAACCCTTAAAATACAACAGGATGCCTGCCATACAAACGAGAGAGTCATGCACAGAATGTGTAAAGAAAGTGAACCCCTGACGATGGTAAAAAATCGTAAGGTGATATGGCTATATTTAAAAATAATAATTGTAGCCTATTGCAGCTAATTTCCCTTGGTAGAATCAAAAGAAAATAAAAGGAGAACACTTAAGTGGGTACGTATTTTATGGCAGTGGCTGGTAATCGAGGTTACAGCCGAATGAGTAAGAAAATACATATGTTCATTGAAATGGTCACCAACTTCCTCTGAGGAGAAGCACTCGGAGCAGAGGATACAATTACGTAAGAAGAGGTCATCGGTGTCTTGAAAACTGCTATCGAAAGGGAAATCTCTCCGAATAGAATCCTTTCTTAATACTGAAAAGTATGTAATGTGTTGTTTTTTTTAAATTATTTTTGGGGTGTGGATGTGTGGGATTTTTTAAATTATTTTTATTCTTAGGTGTTTATTTCGCTTTCAAACAAACGGAGCGCAAATATTTATTTATTATAAAAATTAAAATTATATTTAATGATATTTTTCATAATAAAAGTAACAATAATTAATCACACTCTTCAAAATAGTAATTCTGCGTTTTGTATTCCCATAACGTGACATGATTAGCCCAAATGGTTTCGAGAACTATAATTACTTATTGAATTATCTTTAAAATGTCTGATGTGCTATTATTAAAAAATAATGAATGACTATGACACCATTTTAAATAAAAATCAATGCAAACACGTCTTGTCCTGAACAAGTATTATGCTTTATTTAATAAAATATCATTATTCAAGAAATAATACCACCAGGATTCTAAAGTATTGGCAATGATGAAAAAAAATTGTTTTTTGAAATTACAATTATATATCTCCCGTCCAAAAACACTGATCATTTTAATAGTTACTTTAAAGGTAATATAAAATGCATTTTAATTGATTTACTCCAATGAGTTCTTTGAAAGTTTGCGAGTCATGCCCGCGCGGTGTTAATTTCGAAATATTTATTTATTATCTGATTGACTTTAAAACCTTTAGGAATAAAACTAGAATTATAATTATATTTAAGATTAAAATAAAAAGAAAGAATAATAGTTTATAACTAAAATTAATAAATAAAAAACACGAAATTAGCATGATAGAACAATTTATTAATAAATAGTAGGTTGAAGAATTAAAAAATACACTATTTACTATAACACGTAAAATGAAAATTTTTAACAATTACAACTATCACATTTTATTGGAAATATGGGCAGCAAGAGCAGACAACCGTAAAGATGCGATGTGAGATGGCGCCATGGTCAGGAATCCTGAAGTTGAGTCGTGAGGAGGCAGCAAGGGCAGGCGTCCTGGAGTAGGATAGGCTGGAAAAAGATATGGCAGTGAAAATGCGACGCAACTATAACGGAACGGAACGAAACGGAAAGCATCGAAACAAAATAAAAACGAATGAAACGAAATAAAAAAAATTTATAAAAAAAATATTTAATTAAAAATACCTGAAGTAGAGACGTCAGACATCCTGAAATAAAAGGTTTTATAAACAGCAAGGGCAGGCAACCGTAAAGATGCGAAGTGGGATGGCGGCATGGACAGGCAGCCTGAAGTTGAGACGTCAGGT
Organism: Atopsyche davidsoni; assembly: GCA_022113835.1. Lineage (NCBI taxonomy): Eukaryota > Metazoa > Arthropoda > Insecta > Trichoptera > Hydrobiosidae > Atopsyche > Atopsyche davidsoni. Next base: position 15,291,868 of record JAILWY010000009.1, on the reverse strand, counting down.
GGCGGCAAGGGCAGGCGTCCTGGAGTAGGCAGTCTGGATGCGGCAATTGCCATCGCAATCGCAAATTGGCAATCGGCGGCTCCCAGGGTTGCGCGGCGCCTTTGAAGGGCTGCCTGCGCGGCCAGCAGAGGCGCAATCGGCAGCTCCCTGGGTTGCGCGGCGCCTTTGAAGGGCGCGTCCCGATCCGCCAGTCCAATAGGCGGCGGGACGTCGCGGGCTGCCTGCGCGGCCAGCAGAGGCGCAATCGGCAGCTCCCTGGGTTGCGCGGCGCCTTTGAAGGGCTGCCTGCGCGGCCAGCAGAGTCGCAGGCGGCGGCTCCCTGGGTTGCGCGAGGCCTTTGAAGGGCTGCCTGCGCGGCCAGCAGAGGCGCAATCGGCAGCTCCCTGGGTTGCGCGGCGCCTTTGAAGGGCGCGTCCCGATCCGCCAGTCCAATAGGCGGCGGGACGTCGCGGGCTGCCTGCGCGGCCAGCAGAGGCGCAATCGGCAGCTCCCTGGGTTGCGCGGCGCCTTTGAAGGGCTGCCTGCGCGGCCAGCAGAGGCGCAATCGGCAGCTCCCAGGGTTGCGCGGCGCCTTTGAAGGGCGCGTCCCGATCCGCCAGTCCAATAGGCGGCAGGACGTCGCGGGCTGCCTGCGCGGCCAGCAGAGGCGCAATCGGCGGCTCCCAGGGTTCCGGGGCGCCTTTGAAGGGCTGCCTGCGCGCCCAGCAGAGGCGCAATCGGCGGCTCCCTGGGTTGCGCGGCGCCTTTGAAGGGCTGCCTGCGCGGCCAGCAGAGGCGCAATCGGCGGCTCCCAGGGTTCCGCGGCGCCTTTGAAGGGCTGCCTGCGCGCCCAGCAGAGGCGCAATCGGCGGCTCCCTGGGTTGCGCGGCGCCTTTGAAGGGCTGCCTGCGCGGCCAGCAGAGGCGCAATCGGCGGCTCCCAGGGTTGCGCGGCGCCTTTGAAGGGCTGCCTGCGCGGCCAGCAGAGGCGCAATCGGCGGCTCCCTGGGTTGCGCGGCGCCTTTGAAGGGCGCGTCCCGATCCGACACAACATGTAAGATGGACTGCGAGGACTGGCACCCGATGTTTGCAAACTGGAAATATAAATATCAATCGATTAAAAAAGCTTACATATGCAATATATGAGCTTAGATATTAAATATTTGATTCTGACCGCGATGTATATTAACTTGAAGTCGAAACGGATGATAAAAACGTCTAGCGGCCGCGCTGGCAGGCGCCGAACTGCTTACTGAACTGAAAATCAACATTCATTTGTTATATTCTTACAATTCAAATATGCATGAAAGACCTATTACCTAGTAAGTATTTAAATTTCTAGGTTTAAATTAATTCTTTTATTTAATGTAGATATTTTATATTTATTAATAAATGAGATATATGTACAAAAAGTTACAAATTCATCTGATTTTTTTAAAACATATTCATGTATTATAATAATTTTTAATATTTATCTATTTGTTATTTTTGTTTTTTCCGTCGGGACTCCTTGCTCGGTGAAGCAATTTCGGCATATATACCGATTACTCATTTCTCTTTGCCGGTTTGATCTTCAGTTGTATTTATTGTTGAAACACAAAAGACATTAGCATCAGAGAAGGTCTTACTGACCACCATTGACACTGGCGGTCCCGGGTTCAAATCCATGTGAAGAATTATGCTCATGTTATAAACTTTCCAGGTTCAATGAAAGTACTTATGCTTCATATCTAATTTTCACGTACAAGTTTCAAGACATTGTACGATTCTGCGTAAAAAAAAAAAATTATTAAATTTCAAATTTCTTTTATTTTTCATTAGGTGTATTACAATAGATTTTATAACTAATGTTTTGGTTTAGTGTTTGGCTATCCCCAGGTTTTGGGGCTTTCAATGTGTGACTTAGGTTACATGATTTACTATGGTTGTGATATTGTGTTAGGCAGAGAAAATGTGTGGGAAAAACCCTTTATTCGCATGTTTTTATGTGTAATAAATATCTAAGAAGGACAGGAGGGTGCAATGATCACCCCCGGGTATGTTTTTTGACTACTTGGCGTTTCTTCTTGTATTATAGGGTGCCCCGGGAGCCGTTGGAGACTGTTATATTTCTGCGTGGTTGTATAACTATTTATGTAATGAAATCGATACAGTATCTTAAGTCCTAGGTACATGAAATTTTTCTTCAATTATATAAATTAATATCCTTTTCGAATTCGAATGAATTTTATAAAAATATAATTATCTGTTTCCGTAAATATTTCATACACATTCTCCTGAATACACTGAGACACAATAGGATAACCGTACATAAAGCTGGGCTATCAGGGTTACTGGTGTATTAGTCACATTCCGCCCCTGCATATTGGTCTGGCTATCAGGGTTATCAAACGAGCAAGCATCGGACATGCAGAGAGAACTTTTAAAACGGTCATGAGCTTTATGTGCAAACTTTATGACTTCCACTCAAAGGAAAGCACTTTGATTCTTTACAATACCATCACAGTTCATAAACTTTACGAAGATGTAATTTTCTCCTAAATTCTACATATGTAAAAAGTGTTTTTATGATTGTTTGTTAATACACAATAAATCCGTATTTTTCACTCATGTTTGCTCAGTCAAATCAGTTTACAAATGTAAACAGTTTAATAACACTCATGTGATTTCTTACCAATTTATTGTATTATGATGAGTTTATTCTTATCATCAACGTGACTCTCAATGTATCAGCTGATAACAAAGTTTTGCATCTAGATATTTTCAATTACTCAGTCTTATTTTCAGAACCTGGGAAGCTTAAGTTGGAATGTTTACTTCTAGGCTACCACACGGTCGAGTAGTAGAGACATATCTGCATTATTAACTTTAATCATTTTCAAAGAAACAATCAAAGCGTCTCTCAATTCAAAATTTTGAGTGAAACATTTATATCACTGTGAAAATCCCGAAAACTTTTAGTCGGTATGTTTACCACTGGACCACAAGGTGGTTAACCGGAAGGGGAATATCTGCGTTGTTAGATTTTGAAAATGGCAATTTGTCTACAACCCAGCTGCTGACAAAGAGAATAAGAATACTGAAATGGCAGGAGAAGCACCGAACTGCGCTCCTCTGCAGGCCAGTGCCGGCTCGAGCCAAGAGGCACCTCTCGAAATTGCAAATGTCCAATAATATAAACAGCCACTTTGTTTTCGAGTCCAGGAATGATCCTGGAGTTGATGAAAGGCTTCACTGTAACATTCGTGGCAGTCTAATTTAATTGTAAAACTTTATGATTAAAGTACATAAATGAAAAACCACACAGGTACAAAATAACGAGGTTTTATTTGACTCAAAAAACAATCCTTGTTGAAAGTAGAATATAAATATATTCAATTCCTTCTAAAGAAAAAACATTCATTATTAAAAAAAATCGTAATCACATGGTCAATTAAATAATTGAAGTTTTAATATTAAATTGATAATTTATGAATAAGTTCAAGCGAGAAATAATAAAATATGTTATTGGATGTATTATAAACAGTTATCGGTGATGCACAAACAGAATAAAAAAATCTTTTTAATACTAAACATTAAAATTAATCGTTTGCTTTTGTGTATCACATTAAAGAAATTCGAGACATCCACTGACAAATAATAATGATAAACGGCCACACAAAGAACTTTTCTTAGGAATGTCTACAAAACATGCTATAAATTATACAAAAAGATTTTTTAAAGTATGTGGTGTAGTCAAATATAATATAATATAATTATAGCACATGAAAAATAGTACTTAATTATTATCAATCAATCAAACCTGTATATGCAAAATCGTACTTCCTGTGAGACGGTCTTCACAAAAATCAATAATATACTAATCATTTATGTAAATTATTTTAAAAAATTACAAAAGTGCTCTTTTGGGGGTGTTTCCATTATTACGCTCAGTACTAGACTGTAAAATGTTGTCTAAATCACTAATACACTGAAAAATGTCTTTTGAATTTTATGTCCTGAAAAATATATTTTGAAACTCAAATGCACTGGAAAACGTCTTCAAAATTACGAATGCTCCTTAAAACGGATTATCTACGTGTATTTAGTATAACCACATTTTTCATTAGGGTCTTTTTTAACTTTCTTAAGAGGTGACCTAAGAAATAAATTAAGTATGTATGAATGCGGTTGAGGGTGAGAGTTTACTTGTGGAGGGGTGTGTTTTTTGATCCATGCCCGTTGATTAAATGCATGAAGTAATTTTAAACAAATATTATTTTTCTAAAAAAAAAATATCTTTTGAAACTCAAATGCACTGGAAAGCGTCTTCAAAATTACGAATGCACCTTTGAACGGATTATCTAAGTGTATTTAGTACCTAAAATTTATGTAATAATATATTAAAGTAAACACTTCCATTGCTTTTCAATTTAAAGAGCTCTACACTTTCACATTTATTATAAATTTAATTGATAAAAATGATCAAATAATATCATAGCAGTTATGTCCAATTTTATTTTTGAAGGGTTTTATTATATACCATCAAATTCAGAATGAAATATTAAAAAACTAAATATATAAATTATGGTATTAATTGATTACAATTAAAAGAATTCGCCGCAAATATTTACTACGCTTTTTAATTCAGAATACAGAACAGTACAAGGGAACTACTTACGCACCTTTTCTTTTCGGTTTACGCACCAAAAATATGCTTGTAATATGTGAGAAGATCTGAAACCAGGTTTTTCATATTAAAATTTTAGATATTTTTTTCATCGTGAGATGCGTGGAATTTTAATCAATCAGACTAGGCAAATTAACTTCAGAAATACATCAAACAAAATGCTTAGTTATTTATATATTAACTAAAAATTTATGCAAAACCAAATAGCTAATGATGGTTAAATCAATTTATTGGAAAACCTTCATTTTATAAACGTAAAATCTAATCCACATCTTAATTCATGAAACTATGCAATGCAAGTGTATAAAATGTGGATCAATTCAATATCCATTTATAATGAAATACCTACAAAATTTTATTTCTATAATTTAAAAATAATTAAATATGTTTCAGTGCTGTCAGAAAACTCAAAAACAGGGAATTTAAAAAAAATATGCTGCATAGCTAATTACCAGGCTTTGCGTATGGCTCGGGTAATAATAATAATAATTATATTTATTAATTAATTTCGTTGATCAAATTAAATAATAAAACTCAAAAAAAGTACACAATATATGTTTACCTTTTTCTCGTTATTCTCAATTAAGCGTAAAAAATAGCACAAAGTTGAATGTATATATATATATATATATATATATATATATATACATAAACGTTTTTGGAATAAAACACAAAGCAACCAAATACGAATCAAACAAAATTTTAAATCATCCTGATCTATACAATGTTTTAATGAATCTAACCGGTTTATTTTTGTTGCATTCAGATTTTGTAATTTTCTTTGTTAAATTTGGAGGTATTCGTTAATTTACACCGGTGATAAGGAGTGCGTAGTTTGTAACACTTATAATCTTCCCTTATTCCATGTGCTTAACAAAATTTGTTCAAGTACCTGAGTCCAATTATAAAATTCCTATAAAATACCTGAAGTGGAGACGTCAGACATCCTGCAGTGGAAGGTTTTATAAACAGCAAGGGCAGGCAACCTGGAGTCCTGGAGCAGAAGCTAAAATAAAATAATTAGAATAGAAATAAAACGGTGAAGATAAATATGAATGAAAATGGACGAAGATTAAAGAACAGCGAGGCCAAGCGCCGAACTGATAATAAAATCAACATTCATTCCATACAATTCAAATATGCAAGAAAGAACTATAACCTAGTTATTATTTAAATTAATTATTTTATTAAAATTTTAATGTAGATATTTTATATTTATTAATAAATGAGATATATGTACAAAAAGTTACAAATTCATCTGATTTTTTAAAAACATATTTATATATTATAATACATTTTAATATTTATCCATTTGTTATTTTAGTTTTTTCTGTCGGGACTCCTTGCTCGTTCATTGTTTTTTCTCGGATGGTGAAGCGATTTTAAAAAATAAAAATATCAAAATCAAAATAAAATTGTGCTCATAAATTAAACAAATACTAGTTTTATTATAATATGCTTTCATACATTTTAATATTGATTATTGTTTTTTGGCATTTTAGTTGGTCGTGTAAGTGCAGCTTTTTAAAAATGCTTGCAATATTCATCCATGGAACAATATTGTGAATTAATTAACAGAATCTGTCAGTTCGTTTTTTAGATTATATAGGTGTATTAGAGATAGTTGTTAAATGATGAATGCTCCTCGAATTCTCTTCACCTTTTATACCCATTGTTTGTAGGAAGAAAAGAACTTCGGCGTTGTGATTCTATTAGAATATGCTCCAGTAATGAACGCGATCCCAATAAATATCCCGAAATATTAATTTTGAGTAATGCTGAAATTCAGGGGTACGGCCGAATAAGTAAGACTGTAATTTTCAAGTGCTTAATACTATAGAAAAGAAAAAAAGAGAACCAGCATAGCTTAATAGCTAGATAATGATTAATAACATTTTTTCAAATATTGAAAATTGATTAAAGAAACTCTTAGAAAAATATCATCGTGATTTGTGCGGGTATTATTTGGTACTTTCACACTTTGTTTGCTTGAATGTGACTCGTCTCGCCGTAGAGAATGTTTGATCAATATTGTATTGTGGATGTTTAGAATTATCTTATAAACGTGTTGGTGTATCAAAAGTCGAAAAACGAGTAAGGATTAAGCAGGGATTTAGGTATAAATCGCCCGCTCGCCCTCTAGCGAGAAAGTCACATTTTACAGTTTCTTAAAACTAATGATTGTACATATTAATGGTATTGATTACCAGAGGTGGCGTTCACATGCGTAAATATACTCCCCCCCCGTTGAAGGTATCTGGAACCTTCAACAGAACGTTGATTGCTCTATTGATCAAGGTCCACAGATGTCTTCAGGTGCACAAGGTAAAGGGCAGATCTTGGAGAATGCCCTCCTGATTGTACCATTAGCTGTTCGGATGTCAGCTACTCTGGACACACCGTCCGATCCTGGGAAAACTGATTTTATTCTGCCTAACCGCCATTTGAGGGGCGGCAAGTTCTCCTCCTTGATCACCACCATTTAATTAGGCTGCAAATCCTTGCTTGAAACCTTCCATTTTGTTCTTTGCTGCAATTCCGCGACGTATTCCTTTGACCACCTCTTCCAGAAGTGAGACCTTATCTGTTCGAATCGCTGATAAGGCCATAGCGAGATAAGGCCAGCCGCTTAGGATCCAGAATGTAAGGCTCTGCAGGTGCTGTGAGTGGTCGTCCCAGTATAAAATGCGCCGGGGTGAGAGGTTGTAGATCATTTGGGTCTGTTGATAATGGATGCATGGGACGGGAATTCAGGACAGCTTCTATTTGAGCCAAAACCGTACTGAATTCCTGGTACGTTAAATTTGATTTGCCTAGTACTCGAGTGAGATGGTTCTTGCAGGACTTGACCCCAGCCTCTTGTAAACCGCCAAAATGAGGAGCGTATGGTGGTATAAATTTAAATTCAATGGAATTCTCTGGCTGCTCCTACAAAGTTTTTGCCATGGTCAGAAATTATTTGAATGGGTTTTCCCCTGCGAGCAATAAATCTTTTTAAGGCTAAAATGTAGCCTTCGGATGTGAGACTTGTGACAAGCTCTAAATGTACAGCTCGCGTGGAAAAACAAATAAATAAGCAAAGATAGCATTTCTCTAACTGGGCTCTTCTGCCTTTTTTGTTTAACATAAACAGAGGTCCGGCGTAATCTACCCCACAATACAGAAAAGGGAAACCAGGTTCCAACCTTTCCCTTGGTAAATTTCCCATAATGGGCTGTAATGTTCTACCTGACATACGACTACAGGTTACACATTGATGGACAGTTTTTCTAGCTAAGTTTCTGCCATCAAGAGTCCACCAATTTTCACGTGTATTAGCCAACAACAATTGGGACCCCGCATGTAAAAGCTTGAGGTGCTCCTGTCGAAACAAAAGGTGGGTAAAGTGATGCTTGCTACATAATAAAAAGTCTGCCGCCAACTCTGATAATTTGATCATTATCCATGAATAAACTTAGCATTGACAAGTTACGAGCTGGTCTTATAGACGATTTGTTGATACAGGCGTTATATTCCTCGGGAAAAGATTGTTTTTGTACTATTTTAACTAATACTTTTAAACAATTGTTAAGCTCATTTAAAGATAGACCGGGAGTCTATCTAGCTTTGTACGTCTGTCAGCTTGCACCCCTCTTTGTCACGAATTGTGTATGAACCGCAATACATAACTGTATACGCATTGAAGTTTCTTGAACGAAGAAAATTTGGCAAAGTCGACCGTCGATTCATTTGTGATATTAGAGAAGAGGGACGTGAACAAAACATTGCTTGTAATTGAAGTGGATTTGATCTCGGGTAACTCTAGCGGAATTTTCAGAGCCTCCGTTGTCGTAGTTAAAAACGTTCAACCACCCTAACACAATGGTGGAATCCGTCCAGATCATTGTTCTAGTGAAAGAAGTACGCAAGGACTTTTTAATTTTATTTAATAACCGAGCGCCCACAAGCACTCCGCAGAGCTCTAATCGCGGAATGGTAAGTGGTTTGATTGGTGCCACGCGAGTTTTTGAGCATAATAGGTTTATCGTTATTACTTGTGGTTATGGTTGTGTTTACTGTGCGTACATACGCACATGATCCGTACGCCTTTTCACTGTCGTCGGTGAAAATATGCAATTCTATTTGCTTTGGATCTTGGCCGATCACGTGTCTGGGAATGAAGATATTTGATAAAACAGTAAGAGAATTCACAAATTTTTCCCAACTTCAGACAAGGTCTTGAGGCAATGGATCGTCCCAATCCAATTTTCAGAGCCAAAGTGTTTGTAACAGTATTTTGGCTGAAATAACGGCTGGACTTAGCAGTCCTAAAGGATCATAAATTTAAGAAGTGATTGATAAGATTTCGCGCTTCGTAGCACTCGTTGTACAAATATTTTTCAATTCTGATGTGAAATGTAGTTTGTCCTCCTTATTCCTCCATCCTAACCCGAGAGTCTTGCTAGAGTACTGTTCATCTAGCGAGAGATGCTTGGTTGTCTCTGTAGTGCTTAGTACGGTTGGAGCAATATCTGGTGAATTGAAAATCCATTTTCTTAATGGAAAACATCCCGACATACATGTGTCAGAGACTTCTTCACGTTTTTGTTAAATTATCTTTGCAATCATCGCCGGTAGTTAGGTCGTCGACATAGAAATCATGTAGTATTGTTCTAGCTGCCATTTCATTTTGGCATTTGAGACCTAGTTCGCGTAGGCAACGCATGCTGAGATAAGGTGCTGACGCGGTTCCGTACGTCACCGTATTAAGTTGATAAGTTCTCATTGGTGCCGAAGAAGTTTCTCGCCATAGAATCGGTTGTAAGTTTCGTTGGTCGGTTTGTATTAGAGACTGTCTGAAGAACTTCTCTATATCTGCGCAGGCCACGAATTTATATTGACGGAATCTTAACAGTATTGCGAACGAGTCATTTTGTAATGGCGGACCTGCCATCTGAATGTCATTTAATGACTTCCCTGACGTAGTTACTTGGCTCGCATCGAAAACTACGCGTAATTTGGTGGTAAGACTGTTTTCTCGTAATACTCCATGGTGAGGTAGAGAATAATGAGGTGAATTGTACTCCTTTACTTTAGTCATGTGGCCTAGTGCCAGATACTCCTGCATAAAATTGCAATATAGTTGTTTGTATACCGGTGACTTATCTAGTTTTCTCTCATGACAAAAAACGACTTCGTGCTATGTTATAGCTTTCTCCTAAGTCCGATGTGGATTCTTTAAACGGAATTTGAACCGTAAAATGACCGTTTGTTGATCTCTGATGTGTGGATACGAAAATGTGTTCACATGCACGATCTTCGCATGTGAGTGTTGAGTTAAAAGGGTGTAATTCTTCTATCTCCCAAAATTTTTTTAATTGTTCATCTATTGTAATGGATTGAATAAGATTGCATTGCGTTTCAGTTGTATTTTTACTGAAGTGATTGTGAATGGGTCCAGATATGATCCAGCCCAACTTGGTTTCCTGTAAATAAGGACCGTTTGTTAAGCGAATACTTCTGGTTAGCAACAAATCCCAGAAGTAATCTGCTCCTATTATTATGTCCGCCTGCGATGGCGAATGGAAAGTAGGATCTGCGAGTTTGATCTGTTGCGGTATGTTCAAACTATTTTTGTTGATACCAACCGGAGGTATTGTTGATGTTAGCTTTGGTAAAACTATGCACATAATTTGTTGAGAAAAGTTCCCATTTAGAGCTTTCACAAATTTGAGTAGCCGTTTGGGTTGAATGACCTACTCCTGTAATCGATAATATTGTGGACTGTATTGATTTTACTTTTAATTTCTTGCATAAGAATGCCGATATAAGGCAGTGTTGACTGCCACTGTCTAGTAGTGCCCTAGCCTTGCAATATTCATTATCTTCACCACGCACATATATTAGAGCAGTGGATAATATTACTTGACTCAGCGTGCTAAAGTTTGAGAAGCTTGGGGTTTCATTAATTTTTGAGATTGAATTGAGTGTGGTTGAGACGTCAGTCTTTACGACCGATCGATCTTCCGGAGACTTGTTAGTGTTCTCTCGTTCTTTCGCAGAATGAAGTAAAGTGTTGTGTCTTTTGTTGATTTGAAGTAACATAGAATCTATAACTGACAATTACCTCATGCACATAAGATTACTAACTTCCGTTAAATCGCTTGTTTTTGCAATTATAATATAAAATTTTCTAGAAAAACAAAGCAGTGTGAGAACATTTCTTGCCTCAATACATAAAACGCACAATTGAATCGTACAAAAATTGATTTTGAAATTATATATAATCACGTTCGCGATCCACCAAATGATGTGTTGTCTCGGTTCTTCTTTAGGGAATTGAGACCGTTGCGAAAAATTGAGGCATTTGAAATGTGGCTTTATAGGAGAACCCTTAAAATACAACAGGATGCCTGCCATACAAACGAGAGAGTCATGCACAGAATGTGTAAAGAAAGTGAACCCCTGACGATGGTAAAAAATCGTAAGGTGATATGGCTATATTTAAAAATAATAATTGTAGCCTATTGCAGCTAATTTCCCTTGGTAGAATCAAAAGAAAATAAAAGGAGAACACTTAAGTGGGTACGTATTTTATGGCAGTGGCTGGTAATCGAGGTTACAGCCGAATGAGTAAGAAAATACATATGTTCATTGAAATGGTCACCAACTTCCTCTGAGGAGAAGCACTCGGAGCAGAGGATACAATTACGTAAGAAGAGGTCATCGGTGTCTTGAAAACTGCTATCGAAAGGGAAATCTCTCCGAATAGAATCCTTTCTTAATACTGAAAAGTATGTAATGTGTTGTTTTTTTTAAATTATTTTTGGGGTGTGGATGTGTGGGATTTTTTAAATTATTTTTATTCTTAGGTGTTTATTTCGCTTTCAAACAAACGGAGCGCAAATATTTATTTATTATAAAAATTAAAATTATATTTAATGATATTTTTCATAATAAAAGTAACAATAATTAATCACACTCTTCAAAATAGTAATTCTGCGTTTTGTATTCCCATAACGTGACATGATTAGCCCAAATGGTTTCGAGAACTATAATTACTTATTGAATTATCTTTAAAATGTCTGATGTGCTATTATTAAAAAATAATGAATGACTATGACACCATTTTAAATAAAAATCAATGCAAACACGTCTTGTCCTGAACAAGTATTATGCTTTATTTAATAAAATATCATTATTCAAGAAATAATACCACCAGGATTCTAAAGTATTGGCAATGATGAAAAAAAATTGTTTTTTGAAATTACAATTATATATCTCCCGTCCAAAAACACTGATCATTTTAATAGTTACTTTAAAGGTAATATAAAATGCATTTTAATTGATTTACTCCAATGAGTTCTTTGAAAGTTTGCGAGTCATGCCCGCGCGGTGTTAATTTCGAAATATTTATTTATTATCTGATTGACTTTAAAACCTTTAGGAATAAAACTAGAATTATAATTATATTTAAGATTAAAATAAAAAGAAAGAATAATAGTTTATAACTAAAATTAATAAATAAAAAACACGAAATTAGCATGATAGAACAATTTATTAATAAATAGTAGGTTGAAGAATTAAAAAATACACTATTTACTATAACACGTAAAATGAAAATTTTTAACAATTACAACTATCACATTTTATTGGAAATATGGGCAGCAAGAGCAGACAACCGTAAAGATGCGATGTGAGATGGCGCCATGGTCAGGAATCCTGAAGTTGAGTCGTGAGGAGGCAGCAAGGGCAGGCGTCCTGGAGTAGGATAGGCTGGAAAAAGATATGGCAGTGAAAATGCGACGCAACTATAACGGAACGGAACGAAACGGAAAGCATCGAAACAAAATAAAAACGAATGAAACGAAATAAAAAAAATTTATAAAAAAAATATTTAATTAAAAATACCTGAAGTAGAGACGTCAGACATCCTGAAATAAAAGGTTTTATAAACAGCAAGGGCAGGCAACCGTAAAGATGCGAAGTGGGATGGCGGCATGGACAGGCAGCCTGAAGTTGAGACGTCAGGTGGCGGCAAGGGCAGGCGTCCTGGAGTAGGCAGTCTGGATGCGGCAATTGCCATCGCAATCGCAAATTGGCAATCGGCGGCTCCCAGGGTTGCGCGGCGCCTTTGAAGGGCTGCCTGCGCGGCCAGCAGAGGCGCAATCGGCAGCTCCCTGGGTTGCGCGGCGCCTTTGAAGGGCGCGTCCCGATCCGCCAGTCCAATAGGCGGCGGGACGTCGCGGGCTGCCTGCGCGGCCAGCAGAGGCGCAATCGGCAGCTCCCTGGGTTGCGCGGCGCCTTTGAAGGGCTGCCTGCGCGGCCAGCAGAGTCGCAGGTGGCGGCTCCCTGGGTTGCGCGAGGCCTTTGAAGGGCTGCCTGCGCGGCCAGCAGAGGCGCAATCGGCAGCTCCCTGGGTTGCGCGGCGCCTTTGAAGGGCGCGTCCCGATCCGCCAGTCCAATAGGCGGCGGGACGTCGCGGGCTGCCTGCGCGGCCAGCAGAGGCGCAATCGGCAGCTCCCTGGGTTGCGCGGCGCCTTTGAAGGGCTGCCTGCGCGGCCAGCAGAGGCGCAATCGGCAGCTCCCAGGGTTGCGCGGCGCCTTTGAAGGGCGCGTCCCGATCCGCCAGTCCAATAGGCGGCAGGACGTCGCGGGCTGCCTGCGCGGCCAGCAGAGGCGCAATCGGCGGCTCCCAGGGTTCCGGGGCGCCTTTGAAGGGCTGCCTGCGCGCCCAGCAGAGGCGCAATCGGCGGCTCCCTGGGTTGCGCGGCGCCTTTGAAGGGCTGCCTGCGCGGCCAGCAGAGGCGCAATCGGCGGCTCCCAGGGTTCCGCGGCGCCTTTGAAGGGCTGCCTGCGCGCCCAGCAGAGGCGCAATCGGCGGCTCCCTGGGTTGCGCGGCGCCTTTGAAGGGCTGCCTGCGCGGCCAGCAGAGGCGCAATCGGCGGCTCCCAGGGTTGCGCGGCGCCTTTGAAGGGCTGCCTGCGCGGCCAGCAGAGGCGCAATCGGCGGCTCCCTGGGTTGCGCGGCGCCTTTGAAGGGCGCGTCCCGATCCGACACAACATGTAAGATGGACTGCGAGGACTGGCACCCGATGTTTGCAAACTGGAAATATAAATATCAATCGATTAAAAAAGCTTACATATGCAATATATGAGCTTAGATATTAAATATTTGATTCTGACCGCGATGTATATTAACTTGAAGTCGAAACGGATGATAAAAACGTCTAGCGGCCGCGCTGGCAGGCGCCGAACTGCTTACTGAACTGAAAATCAACATTCATTTGTTATATTCTTACAATTCAAATATGCATGAAAGACCTATTACCTAGTAAGTATTTAAATTTCTAGGTTTAAATTAATTCTTTTATTTAATGTAGATATTTTATATTTATTAATAAATGAGATATATGTACAAAAAGTTACAAATTCATCTGATTTTTTTAAAACATATTCATGTATTATAATAATTTTTAATATTTATCTATTTGTTATTTTTGTTTTTTCCGTCGGGACTCCTTGCTCGGTGAAGCAATTTCGGCATATATACCGATTACTCATTTCTCTTTGCCGGTTTGATCTTCAGTTGTATTTATTGTTGAAACACAAAAGACATTAGCATCAGAGAAGGTCTTACTGACCACCATTGACACTGGCGGTCCCGGGTTCAAATCCATGTGAAGAATTATGCTCATGTTATAAACTTTCCAGGTTCAATGAAAGTACTTATGCTTCATATCTAATTTTCACGTACAAGTTTCAAGACATTGTACGATTCTGCGTAAAAAAAAAAAATTATTAAATTTCAAATTTCTTTTATTTTTCATTAGGTGTATTACAATAGATTTTATAACTAATGTTTTGGTTTAGTGTTTGGCTATCCCCAGGTTTTGGGGCTTTCAATGTGTGACTTAGGTTACATGATTTACTATGGTTGTGATATTGTGTTAGGCAGAGAAAATGTGTGGGAAAAACCCTTTATTCGCATGTTTTTATGTGTAATAAATATCTAAGAAGGACAGGAGGGTGCAATGATCACCCCCGGGTATGTTTTTTGACTACTTGGCGTTTCTTCTTGTATTATAGGGTGCCCCGGGAGCCGTTGGAGACTGTTATATTTCTGCGTGGTTGTATAACTATTTATGTAATGAAATCGATACAGTATCTTAAGTCCTAGGTACATGAAATTTTTCTTCAATTATATAAATTAATATCCTTTTCGAATTCGAATGAATTTTATAAAAATATAATTATCTGTTTCCGTAAATATTTCATACACATTCTCCTGAATACACTGAGACACAATAGGATAACCGTACATAAAGCTGGGCTATCAGGGTTACTGGTGTATTAGTCACATTCCGCCCCTGCATATTGGTCTGGCTATCAGGGTTATCAAACGAGCAAGCATCGGACATGCAGAGAGAACTTTTAAAACGGTCATGAGCTTTATGTGCAAACTTTATGACTTCCACTCAAAGGAAAGCACTTTGATTCTTTACAATACCATCACAGTTCATAAACTTTACGAAGATGTAATTTTCTCCTAAATTCTACATATGTAAAAAGTGTTTTTATGATTGTTTGTTAATACACAATAAATCCGTATTTTTCACTCATGTTTGCTCAGTCAAATCAGTTTACAAATGTAAACAGTTTAATAACACTCATGTGATTTCTTACCAATTTATTGTATTATGATGAGTTTATTCTTATCATCAACGTGACTCTCAATGTATCAGCTGATAACAAAGTTTTGCATCTAGATATTTTCAATTACTCAGTCTTATTTTCAGAACCTGGGAAGCTTAAGTTGGAATGTTTACTTCTAGGCTACCACACGGTCGAGTAGTAGAGACATATCTGCATTATTAACTTTAATCATTTTCAAAGAAACAATCAAAGCGTCTCTCAATTCAAAATTTTGAGTGAAACATTTATATCACTGTGAAAATCCCGAAAACTTTTAGTCGGTATGTTTACCACTGGACCACAAGGTGGTTAACCGGAAGGGGAATATCTGCGTTGTTAGATTTTGAAAATGGCAATTTGTCTACAACCCAGCTGCTGACAAAGAGAATAAGAATACTGAAATGGCAGGAGAAGCACCGAACTGCGCTCCTCTGCAGGCCAGTGCCGGCTCGAGCCAAGAGGCACCTCTCGAAATTGCAAATGTCCAATAATATAAACAGCCACTTTGTTTTCGAGTCCAGGAATGATCCTGGAGTTGATGAAAGGCTTCACTGTAACATTCGTGGCAGTCTAATTTAATTGTAAAACTTTATGATTAAAGTACATAAATGAAAAACCACACAGGTACAAAATAACGAGGTTTTATTTGACTCAAAAAACAATCCTTGTTGAAAGTAGAATATAAATATATTCAATTCCTTCTAAAGAAAAAACATTCATTATTAAAAAAAATCGTAATCACATGGTCAATTAAATAATTGAAGTTTTAATATTAAATTGATAATTTATGAATAAGTTCAAGCGAGAAATAATAAAATATGTTATTGGATGTATTATAAACAGTTATCGGTGATGCACAAACAGAATAAAAAAATCTTTTTAATACTAAACATTAAAATTAATCGTTTGCTTTTGTGTATCACATTAAAGAAATTCGAGACATCCACTGACAAATAATAATGATAAACGGCCACACAAAGAACTTTTCTTAGGAATGTCTACAAAACATGCTATAAATTATACAAAAAGATTTTTTAAAGTATGTGGTGTAGTCAAATATAATATAATATAATTATAGCACATGAAAAATAGTACTTAATTATTATCAATCAATCAAACCTGTATATGCAAAATCGTACTTCCTGTGAGACGGTCTTCACAAAAATCAATAATATACTAATCATTTATGTAAATTATTTTAAAAAATTACAAAAGTGCTCTTTTGGGGGTGTTTCCATTATTACGCTCAGTACTAGACTGTAAAATGTTGTCTAAATCACTAATACACTGAAAAATGTCTTTTGAATTTTATGTCCTGAAAAATATATTTTGAAACTCAAATGCACTGGAAAACGTCTTCAAAATTACGAATGCACCTTAAAACGGATTATCTACGTGTATTTAGTATAACCACATTTTTCATTAGGGTCTTTTTTAACTTTCTTAAGAGGTGACCTAAGAAATAAATTAAGTATGTATGAATGCGGTTGAGGGTGAGAGTTTACTTGTGGAGGGGTGTGTTTTTTGATCCATGCCCGTTGATTAAATGCATGAAGTAATTTTAAACAAATATTATTTTTCTAAAAAAAAAATATCTTTTGAAACTCAAATGCACTGGAAAGCGTCTTCAAAATTACGAATGCACCTTTGAACGGATTATCTAAGTGTATTTAGTACCTAAAATTTATGTAATAATATATTAAAGTAAACACTTCCATTGCTTTTCAATTTAAAGAGCTCTACACTTTCACATTTATTATAAATTTAATTGATAAAAATGATCAAATAATATCATAGCAGTTATGTCCAATTTTATTTTTGAAGGGTTTTATTATATACCATCAAATTCAGAATGAAATATTAAAAAACTAAATATATAAATTATGGTATTAATTGATTACAATTAAAAGAATTCGCCGCAAATATTTACTACGCTTTTTAATTCAGAATACAGAACAGTACAAGGGAACTACTTACGCACCTTTTCTTTTCGGTTTACGCACCAAAAATATGCTTGTAATATGTGAGAAGATCTGAAACCAGGTTTTTCATATTAAAATTTTAGATATTTTTTTCATCGTGAGATGCGTGGAATTTTAATCAATCAGACTAGGCAAATTAACTTCAGAAATACATCAAACAAAATGCTTAGTTATTTATATATTAACTAAAAATTTATGCAAAACCAAATAGCTAATGATGGTTAAATCAATTTATTGGAAAACCTTCATTTTATAAACGTAAAATCTAATCCACATCTTAATTCATGAAACTATGCAATGCAAGTGTATAAAATGTGGATCAATTCAATATCCATTTATAATGAAATACCTACAAAATTTTATTTCTATAATTTAAAAATAATTAAATATGTTTCAGTGCTGTCAGAAAACTCAAAAACAGGGAATTTAAAAAAAATATGCTGCATAGCTAATTACCAGGCTTTGCGTATGGCTCGGGTAATAATAATAATAATTATATTTATTAATTAATTTCGTTGATCAAATTAAATAATAAAACTCAAAAAAAGTACACAATATATGTTTACCTTTTTCTCGTTATTCTCAATTAAGCGTAAAAAATAGCACAAAGTTGAATGTATATATATATATATATATATATATATATATATATACATAAACGTTTTTGGAATAAAACACAAAGCAACCAAATACGAATCAAACAAAATTTTAAATCATCCTGATCTATACAATGTTTTAATGAATCTAACCGGTTTATTTTTGTTGCATTCAGATTTTGTAATTTTCTTTGTTAAATTTGGAGGTATTCGTTAATTTACACCGGTGATAAGGAGTGCGTAGTTTGTAACACTTATAATCTTCCCTTATTCCATGTGCTTAACAAAATTTGTTCAAGTACCTGAGTCCAATTATAAAATTCCTATAAAATACCTGAAGTGGAGACGTCAGACATCCTGCAGTGGAAGGTTTTATAAACAGCAAGGGCAGGCAACCTGGAGTCCTGGAGCAGAAGCTAAAATAAAATAATTAGAATAGAAATAAAACGGTGAAGATAAATATGAATGAAAATGGACGAAGATTAAAGAACAGCGAGGCCAAGCGCCGAACTGATAATAAAATCAACATTCATTCCATACAATTCAAATATGCAAGAAAGAACTATAACCTAGTTATTATTTAAATTAATTATTTTATTAAAATTTTAATGTAGATATTTTATATTTATTAATAAATGAGATATATGTACAAAAAGTTACAAATTCATCTGATTTTTTTAAAACATATTTATATATTATAATACATTTTAATATTTATCCATTTGTTATTTTAGTTTTTTCTGTCGGGACTCCTTGCTCGTTCATTGTTTTTTCTCGGATGGTGAAGCGATTTTAAAAAATAAAAATATCAAAATCAAAATAAAATTGTGCTCATAAATTAAACAAATACTAGTTTTATTATAATATGCTTTCATACATTTTAATATTGATTATTGTTTTTTGGCATTTTAGTTGGTCGTGTAAGTGCAGCTTTTTAAAAATGCTTGCAATATTCATCCATGGAACAATATTGTGAATTAATTAACAGAATCTGTCAGTTCGTTTTTTAGATTATATAGGTGTATTAGAGATAGTTGTTAAATGATGAATGCTCCTCGAATTCTCTTCACCTTTTATACCCATTGTTTGTAGGAAGAAAAGAACTTCGGCGTTGTGATTCTATTAGAATATGCTCCAGTAATGAACGCGATCCCAATAAATATCCCGAAATATTAATTTTGAGTAATGCTGAAATTCAGGGGTACGGCCGAATAAGTAAGACTGTAATTTTCAAGTGCTTAATACTATAGAAAAGAAAAAAAGAGAACCAGCATAGCTTAATAGCTAGATAATGATTGCGATTGTTTCCTCGGAACTGTTGTAATTAATGGCATACAAATATCGACTCTGTGATTTACTGTGTCAAAAGTTAACACCAATATACATGGTATTTGAAAAACAGTTACGTGCAGTTTATTCAACGTATTCCTCTTTATAGCTGTCAAGCGTATAGGTATTTTAAGAATTTAATAAAAATTTAGTTTTTAGTGAAGACATTTATTGATTATTTTTTTTAAAACGGTCCTAGTACCATAGGTGAATGGTAGATAAAAAAATGACGTAGTCAAGCAGCCAAAAAATTGCCTCTAATGTATTACTTTTCTTTTGCTTGAATAAAGTACAAGGTCATTTTACTTCGCCGAAAAGAAGGCTTTTGGGTGCAAATGTTTAAATCGTTTTTTTTTTTGTTTTAATTATATAAATTGTTATTTGTAAAAACAACTACTAAAATTTAATATTTTTAACAAATTTACTATTTCCGCTTCTGTTTTGAGATGTTTGATAAATTTGTTTTGGCTGCTATGATAATGTTTTTTATTGTTGAGTCATTTATCTTAATAACAAGAGTGACATAATCTCTAAGAAATATTATTTTTAATTGAGTAAATAGCGCATTATGTCAATCAGAAGTTATCAACTAAATCCTTGAAATTTAATTGGTAGGCGCTTTTGACGTAACACACTAAGTACTTAAAAATTCCACATACGGCAGAAGAATGCTGACGACTAAGTAACCGTATTATTTTAAAAACAATTATAAATTGTAAGAGTCAAGCATGATCTAGGCCGGAAAAAATTTCAGCTGAAACGCATAATGTACTATTTTTTTCATTTGACTCATTTTTGTTTTTCCAACGCTATTTCAGTTTGATCAAAAATTATTTGTTTGAGTTGATACAAATTTATAAAAGATGTATTGTATATATTAAATTGAAGTATTACAATGAGTTTTATAAAATAATATATTTTCCATGAATATATCAATTCAAAATTAAACTTTCTTGGTTTCATAATTTTCAAACAAAAACTAATTTAATACCTTTACCAAATTTCTAGATTTTATAGTAGAAATCTCCCTGAACCACAAGAATGCACTCATTGAAGATGACTTATTATGTAGTTCTGCAGCTGGAGTTGATAAATAGAACCTTTATACTTAAGTACGGTAATAGTATGGTATCTAGGTCGAGGCCAGGTGCGAGCTGGAGATGAACCACGTGTAATGGAATAATAAAGATAACCCAATAATTATAGCAACATTAAAAAACTTCAACGGTATTTATAAATAAATCTTAGCAGACTTGTTTTCTTATTAACTGCACATTACGTTTGGCATTGGAATAACGTAATTTATGTATTGGTTAGAATATCAGGTTGCGATGGGCGATGTTTTTTTTTTAATAATTATTTTTCTAATCGTTTCATTTGCTATTCGATTATATAACAAATTATGTATAAGCCTAAAGGTATGTTTTTACAATAAAATATAAATACATTTATATTTGTGCAATCGGATGAATATATATAATAATATAAATAAAAGTCGAAATAGCTGCTTTCACATATATTTCAGCATCTTTGCATGCAATTAATTAATTTAGTAATATATACTCACGATGTGTAATTTTATGTAAAATATTTATGTATTTTCTTTTGATGCATATATATTTATGTATCTCAAACGTATCTCTATCCTGGGCCAGTCTCACCAATTCCAAATTCATTCACCAAACAAATTTCAAAAACATACTTCCAATGCCTCTTTTCCCTTGATTTTTCCTTGGACAATCAGGTGTAGGATGCTGTATTTACTGTTACGAAAAATGTAGCTGAAGTAGTAGACCTTCCGATTCTTTACCAACGTCAGGAGTTCCCTTTCTTTGCGCATTCTGTGCAAGACTCTTTCATTAGTGACGCGGTCAACTCATGGTATCTTAAGGATTCTCCTACACAGCCACATTTCTACCGCCTCAATTCTTTGCATAGTAGCTGTCTTAAGTTTCGCCTCCATAAAGCTTCGACTCCACAAAGGAGAACCTTTGATGGATCTCCAGCGAGATTTCAGTGATACATCTATTGAGCATAGTATTTTCCTGAAATTATTAAATCTAGTGCATTTCCTGGTCAGGATCCCAGTTCTCATTCAACTACTAAAAAAGCTCAATCAACTCTGCTGACAACCATTGTTTTCGTTTTTTTATGTTCATGAAGAGGGTGTTCTTACGGCTAGCATCGTTGACTTTGTTGACTAGGATTTGTAGGTCGTCAGCACTGTCTGCCAGAAGGACAGTGTCACCAGCAAAGCGTATACGTATGTTATTTAGTGACCTACCATTTATTTGAATAAGATTTCAGTATTATATATGTATGTCAGTAATCATTGTTTTAAAAAATGCAAAAAAATTTAAGTATATGTTTCACCGTATGTATAGTGACTTAATTAGCAAGTTTATAAAAAATAGTGTGATAATCGAGTTGGTGTGATCTAATAAGATGTTTCTACACCGTGGGGCAAGACTAACAGCGCGGCATCAGCGCCGTGCCGTCTTGCGCGATTCAGTCGGCTCGGTTCTATTTCCATCTGACGTGATTGCCTCTGATTGGTATTGATTGTCAATAAGCGGTGATCGCCTCACACAACTGCTTGGTTTATGCCAGCTCCACGCGCCGCGACGAGGAAGATGCTGGCCAGCCTCTGTGCTCCTGTGAGCGAGAGCAATTCAAACATATACCCCCCCAAAGCGCACTACACACTAAGACACACAACTGACATCCGAGCAAATTGCATCTACCGACCAACGAACCTCTCAGGTTGTTTTTAGTACTTGGACGGTTGTCAGTTGTGTTGCTACGCGTGTAGTGCGCTTGACACGTATCAGCTGCATAATGCTTTTCGCTTGCGTGGGCTATTGGATCATATTAGATATTATTTATTAGAACTTTGAAAATGTAATATATAATACATAAATGCATTGGATTGAATAAATATAAATATAAAAAAATGTCGTTAAATATTTTCAAGAGCTATGGACTCATACTTTATGAGTTAAAAAAATAAAATACTTAAAAGTGAGTATATCATTAAAAAAACACTTGGTTTTTTTGTGTGTTCAAGGTCACACTTTTCCGTGCGAGATATGCCAGTTTTTTTCATAAGATTAGAAAAAATGTACGTCGGAAAAGCCTTAACTACGTAAAGCCCCTTTGAAGACATGACACCTTTTTCTCACCTACCCTCGTCACTCGGAATATTATTCCCGTGTACGTTTCATGACGTATTTATGGTAATTTTTGCCTTTCTGAAGCTGGTACAAGTTTCAGGAAGAAGTTCACGTAATGAAGATATCTACGTACTCGCGCTTGGTGGCAAATCCTGAAACTTTAGAAATCTTCCTCGCGATAACAGGGAAGATAATACGGAGGAGATTGCATATTAAAATAAACACAGCGTGAAAATAAACGCTTCGAGCATTTTTGAGAATAGATCATCAAATGAATAATTTACTTCAGCTTCAGTTGTGCTTGAAATAAAAAAAATATACTTTATATGATGTTTTTTATACACACCAGTTTATATGAATAAAAATTTCTGTGCAAAATAAACGTTATATTTTTTAAGCCTTAGTATTTAAATTAAAACTCTCATAGCTTAAAATTAAAAAAAGTCTATTAAAACCAACGAAATGCTTTATAAATGTTTTCATATTTTTTTGATTGGTAAAACATTTTCAACGAGGATTCTCTTTTATGAAATGCGTGTTGTTTTTAAAAAAATATGCTGTGTGAAACTAGTTTAATATGCTTTTGTATTGCATAAGCATTATATTTTTAACTAGAAAACCAGCCATGCGTTTTTATGAAAAAATTGTGTCAATAATTGTCAAAAATTCAACTTATTTATTTAAAAAAAAAAATTATTTTACCTTAACTTACTTTTCACATAAGACCATCGCACATTTAAACTATAAGCCATCAGGGCAAAGTTTTATAGCATTGCATCTCATATATATAATTTTAAATCACGTTGGTTTTGAAGTAATTTTTTATAAATTTACCTTTTAATTTAAGATAAACATAACCTCTACTATCATATTTTTTTATATGAATTTTTTGCTTAAATTTTTCAATAATAATTAAAAATGTGAGAATAAGTTTTTATATTAATCTGCTTATTATTATAAAGATCTGTCTATGTCTTTTTTAATTTTTCTTATGTTGTTATTATGATATACTAACCTATATAGTCATAATATATCGATTCCAACGTTTATTTGCATGTATTAGATTTTACCTCACCTCGATCCTGAATTATTTTTATGTAAACCACATCTAGTTCTGTTTAAAAAAACTGAGTGATTTTGTTCATTTAAACAGCGGAAATATTTGTACTGTTCTTGATAAAAATATACATTAACACAATCAAATTAAAATTACTTCTTGAAGTTGTGTATACTTGAAGCTCTGCAAATTAAAAAAATATATATTTAGAAGGAATACTATACAAATCACAGGCAACTCGTTAAGTGAGAGGGAGACACTTGAAGCGAAGCAAACGGCTTTCATTCCGGACAAGGAGTGTTTACTCAAGATAGGTGAAATTATACAAATGGCCGCCGGCGAGTCCTTTAACGAGCCTCTCGGGCTGGTGGACTGCCTTGGACCGGATTTGGGAGGACAATGGTTTTAATGCCATTGTTTGATTACTAAATAGCTGGCTCTACAGGACAACTCTGGAAATAATTACAAGATTGTAAACATTCGGGTATTTATCACAAATTTATGAAATGAAATGTTGTGTTTTTGAAGGTGAGATATCTTCTTTATGAACGCAAGCTTAATGTTAGTTCTATTATGTTATTTGATGATTATTGTATTAGAATTGGAATCAAATTACTAAACTGTCAGTTTCAGTACAGCGCAGTTGAGGCTGTAGACTGATGTATCAAAGAGTCAATATTACAACTATAACGTAGCAAGCAATCTGTTAATGTCTAATGCCTTTTCAAATGGGTGCCAGATTACAGAAATTCAGGTCACGATCTATCTGTAGTATATACAGATTTAAAACCTCATTGCATCTCAACTATCTTTGTATCGAGACATATCTCAAAATAAAACGATAAGTTTTTACTGATTCAAAATCGTATTGCATCTTGCAGCTACTTATGATTTTAAGTTTAAATAGGTTAAAAAAATACTACCAGTCTAAAGTTATATGGAGATTTCAGATATAAACTTTTTGATCAAACGATTTAGGTCAGTTTAGGTGGTTTTCTATATGAATCCTCCGGCGTCATGTAGATGTGGTTCTGGTGCTACACAGTCCAGTGATTTATCGGTCCATTACGCCCGCAGGGGGTGCGAGTGCGATCCTTCTGTATATTCATATTCAGCAAGGGAGAAATTCAGGAGACGTCATGCATACCGTGTAGCTGACGTAGGATTCTAGAAACAATTAAATTATTGGATAGTGACGTTACTAAGTATAATTAATGAATTAATTACAGTTCTACTCTAAGTAACAATATTTTTTTAAATTTACAAATAAAATATACAACATAAGCAATACTCGACGAGTTAAATGAATAACGAATATAAAATATAGGAAAATAAACATTTGTTTTTTAAACATTGGGAATTCATATGTTTACTTTGAATTTTAAAAAAAATATTTTATGCAATAAATATTTAAATAATTTTAGTTTAAAAAAAATGTTGCATCTAAATATTAAGCAGGGATGTAAAAAATGTATTGGATGTTTTGCTTAAACTTTACTGTTGATATTTTTGACTGAAATACTATCGTCAATTTTTAATTTATATTTTTATCATCATGCTAGTATACCTCTGTCTTATTTTGGTAAAAAAAAAATACATGCCGGTGTGTAGTGGATTAATTAAAAATGAGTGCTGGATATTCCGTAATTACGACAGAGATGGATCTCGTGAGGGTTTGATATGGGTTTGCCCTGATTCAATCAAGAGGAAACCCTTTCTCTTAATAATGATAAGGTTTATATTATTAATTAATTTGTTATTGTAAATAATAAAGGCGCACTTCTTGTACTGGTTATCTGGTTTGAAAATGTATTACATGCAAACAATTTTTTTCAACTGTAGGATGCGAGCTTTTACTATTTTGCGTGTTGTTTTACACACACTCTCATACACACACACAATCACACAAACATATATATATATATATATATATATATATATATATATATATATGAAAAATCACGTAAGGGGTCAAGGACAATACTTTCTTTTTCATCAGCGAACCTTGGCAGCTGAAAAGCCTACTTTCCCTACCGTGTGTCCCACTGCAGACAGTGTCTAGGAAAATGTGATCTAAGCAAGGTTTACAGTTTTTTTGTCTATGTCCAATTCATTTTCCGGTCGTTCGTAATTAATTTTTTACTCTCAGTTGAACTGTCGGATTTAAAAAAACATTTATTGCTTTCCTGCAGAACAGGGAAAACAGTAAAAACGAATCGCGGATTTGACAGAACATTTAATAAAACTGTTCACGTCGGGCTACTTTAGAATACGGGTAATTCTGAGTATTGTGATTAAATTCTTTCTCTTTAAATTAATGTACGTTAAAAAAAGAAACTCTCCTTGATACAGGATTTCCATGATCTTTTAAACTTATAACGTAGGAGACTTGTCAAGTCTGGCGTTGCCTAGTATTGGCTTTTTTCTGTTCTTTGATTATCTAGGCTGGGACATTTTCCCTCATTAAAAGTAAAACGTGAAATTACCAAATTCATAGCCCAACAATTATATAATATATTTCTTACTAAATTATCGTGTAAAAGAAACGATGATGACAATACTAAGTATTATCTATAAAAAATATTTTATTTAATTTTGTTGCTTCGATTTAATGTTTCACTTGAAGTATGAAGGTTTGAATTTTAAAAAATCACAAGTTACAAGCAAAAGTTTTATTTTTTTTCCACCTTTTTTTTTTTGGGTTTAATCAAGATTAATTTCAAATATACAGTTGTATCAAGCCACATTTTCATAAACAGTAAAACTGAAATTAATAAAAACATTTTTAAGAGTTAACCGTGGAAAGATTATGTTAAAAAAAATGAAAATAAAAATATATTCGTGCGCTAATGGTCTTTAAAATTTTAGGCTTACTTGCTAAAAAAGACGTTCATGAAATTGGAAATTTATCTCGACTTTTTTTTTCTTTCCATAAAATTCCAAAAGAACTCGGCCTAAAATAAAAAGGGTAATTAAAAGATTACCAAAATTGATAAAAGTATTAAAAAAAATAGTAAATATTTCGGAAAATTTACAAGCTTTCTATTTCCTGTGGTGTAATTTCTAGTATAATTACGTATTCTGGTATGTTGTGGGCCGAAGTCAAGTATGCGCGGGTTTACTTTAATTTTCTACAAGACCCGTGAACAACGATCACTATATATAATAGTAAAAAGTGAACTTCATGCCGACTCGTACAGTATTGATAGCTCCGTGCAAAAAAACCTAATTTCGGTACAACTTGCGGTAATATTTTAATCAAGAAACTGTACTGTTACTATAAAAAAATTAATCTTTTTTTCACCTTAACATGTTATATTTTCATTAAAAATATGTACATTTATTTCTTTTTAGAAATCTATTTTCTTTTTTTAATAATTACGTTTCAACACATATATATATATTTTTAGTTGTATTATTTTCTATGATTTGATCGACATCTTTACAAATAAATTATTGATTTTTAAAAATTCCAGTTTTTTCAAGTGGATTCGAAATTATTATATAATAATAAAGGTGTAAGTAAAGTTTTAAGTTTAAGAAAACAAATTTTATATTTACTATCTAGAGCTCCGTCATGCAATTTGTGATAGAAAAGCATGCAATAAAACTCAATTTTAAAATGATACTGCATGTTCAGGTATTTAAATGTATTTTTATGTTATGTTTTGTGAAAAAATTAAGACTACAAATTTTGCAATCACTGGTTGGTTTTAGCAAGAAAAGGAGACGAATATTAATTCAGACGGAAAATTTATTTGAAGAGATGTTCAAAAATGTTCATGAACCCTCCTTCTAGTTTATTCTTTTATATGAATACTTTGGTAATAAAAGATTTTTCTTTCAATATGTAACGGATTTCATTTTCATAGACCCATGAAGGATTTTCTATTGAAATTGAATATATTTTTATTCAAAGTTTAATAAAAAAAACTAGACGATCTACTATGTATAGTAGAGATATTGGCATGGAAAAAAAGATATTTACATAATCTTACATTTTTTGTTAACTATATTATATTGAAAATAGAAAAGTATCGCTGTCGTAGAGTCCGAGAAAAATAAAATGTATTCAGTTGAAAACACGAATACTCGCATGTATATAATATAAACCTTGAGGTGTAATGCTGCACCATGAAAAAGAAAAGAGAGCACAGATCAGATTTATCAATATGTTATTCTTATACTGAAGGAGTTGGAGAAGTAAAACTACACACGAGGTTCAAACTGCATTGAACTGAACTGAAACTAAAAATACCCTTTTTGCAGCTACCTGGGTAATTAATGACTTCACTCCCCGTTTTACTTGGAATAAATACTTTTATTATTACCAGTCAAAATATTTACCTGTAGCTTCTGGAACAAAAGCTTATTGTTCAATATTAAAACAATAAATCTGGCATGAATATGACGGAAAAGTTTCGTATTATTACATCCATTAAAAGGCAATTTCGTTTCGTCGGCCCACGCGGTTGTGTTCTCTCAGCATAAAGTCAAGGCTCGGCCGAGTTGGCACTGGAGGCACATTATTTCTACTAACGACGCGGCAGAAACATCTGGACGTCCATTTTCCATGCAAAAAGTTAGGCATGCCAGCCAAACAACGCGATGGACGGAAATTCCTCACGCCGCTATGGATTTCACTTGCTCTTGTGGTGTTATGAAAGACGGCCGAGGTTTGAGCCGACGTGTGAAATACTGCGAGCAACAGAACATCTGTTTGCTCTTAGTACGTTGATTTGTATTAAAAAAAAAAAAAAACAATACTTAGCCACACGAAAACGCCGTCTTCATAGATAGATAGGCACAAAGGGTGAGGGAGACTGGGGAACAGCGAAAAGTGTGCTCTCTGGTAAATCCCCCCTTCATGAATGAATAAATTGATTGTATGTTTTATATAAGTCCCATTGTAAATGAAAATAAAAGAATCTTGATATTTACTTTTTTTTATATTTATAAAATTTAAAACCAGGTGTCGGAACCCCGAAGTAGTACTACTGCACTGCCCAGAGTCGACAGTAAAATAAAAAGGTTAAGATATATCACAATACTATTGATTATTATTCACTTTGTGATGAATACGCATATTTGTGTGCAAAACATGTTTTATTGCAATTGATTTATAGGTGAAATTAAATATGTAGTAATTTTTTTTTTTCCAGAAGTTATTTAAATACTTATCTGATTTATCTAATTGGACATTAGCTCGCAACTCCGTGATCGGTAAACAAGAGTAGCATTTTAAAATTTGATACAGTTACGTTGCCAGGTAAAATTAATAATAATATATATAATACAGTCAAAAGTATTTTTCTAGCAATTAGCAACTAGCAATTTTTGTTTACTCTCAATGCTACTCTGATTGAACTGAATGCTAACCGGATTATTTTCCCCATCGTTTCATATGTAAATTGATAAATTACAAATATGTTATATGCACAATAAACCTGTCCGACCAAATTAAATATCCGGGTCTATTATAAATTTGAACGTTTTAAATAATAATTGTAATATTTAAAATAAAGTTATTGCTTCGATGGGCCCAATTCAAGCTATTTTTTTCGTTTACTGTAATACTTTTTTATGACTGATGTAAAAAGCTTAACTGCCTTCTGAGGGAAGACCGGTATTTTGTTTTATTGGCCCATTGATTTTTTTCTTGTCTGTTTGAGCGGATCGACTCTACAATAAAAAATCATACGACAATAAAAGAATAGAGTTTTCGATTTTACCATTTAAGGCAATAAAATATTTTCTATCGTATCCTTAATAAAATGTGATTTTAGTTTTTTAATGTGAAACATTAAAAAACTGTTTCTATTCGTGTTTTACCCGTTAATAGAGATAAGCAAAATAAAATGAAATATTTTTTCCGTGTGTGCTTTTTTCTGATTGAATGGAGCTTAAAATCAATACGTTGAAATGCAATTATGTTTTATTACCTATCTAACTATTTAATAATAACTGTTTTACAATGATTGGATTCAATTAAATTCACGTAAGCAACATAAACTTTTCAGAATTTTTTTCATGTTCGCACTGAATTAACTTCGTTTTTAGTTGTTGTGCTGCGTTATACTTTGAATTTTCTGACGTTTCGGTCCCAGTTCTGTGGCGAACTTTACAATGTTTTTGAATGTCCCTGGATATGGTCCCAAGAAAACGCGAGTAGATTGAAAGAACACGGCAGCACAACACCCACGTAAGAAGTTAATCCACTTACAACAGGTTTAAATATAAACATGAAAATCAAGTTAAATCCACATACTGGAATATTCAAAAATAATTGTATATCCTGAAAACCATAATGATTATTGTGTATATGCAAACGCAGAGTATATCATAAAAGCGGTCTATTTCAGTCCTCGATATGACATGAGATCATAAATTATCAGAGCATGAGACATCACAAGCCCGCGGAGCAACTTTGATGAAGACATTTTACCTAACGACTTTACCCACGAACGCCGGATATAAAACTGCAGCAGAACTCGATTCCCTCTATATGGAAATTGCTCGACATGAGACGGCGGGAACTGGAAACTAACCCAACCTTGTTAACCATAATGCGGGGGAATTGCAGTCGTTCTCGGAAAAATGAATTGTTTTTTGCATTCGTTTCGTCGAATTTCAATTCGTGACAATCGTACAGTCGCACACGCATTAGCCGCATGAGCAAATTTTTGTATTCTATTTCTGTGCAGGTGTTTTGTGATAGCCACTTTGTCGGTATTAATTTGTCGCATAGTCAAATATTGACGCTTAACATAGATTTGCCAACAAGTTTAAACCATCTGGATAATAATTTTAAATATCAAAAATTGACTTACAACGCTTTTGCCATTCAAGAGCTCCATCAAATTAGAAAGGAAAAATAAATGACTCATAATTGTAAAAAAGCTTCGTTATAATCGAAAAGCAAATGTGCTCATAATTTTGAAATTGGTTTTTAGGCATTTGGGTTTTCTCATGATATTTAGCAATTCACAGTATTATTTTATTAAGCAATTCACAGTATTCAGTAATTAATGTGATATAATAAAATTTTTGAAAAAAGTTACTATTGCGTATTTTGAATTACCACTGTATTTTAAACATTTGTTCAAAATAGCGTATATATTCAAATTGAAAGTGAAGATTTTTATTTCAAGTAACCATTAAAAATCTCCTCCGACAATTTGATGTTGCGATTTTTTGCGGCGTGTGTTGTACGTTTTACGCTTTGCTTATCCGACAGGGTATTTGCGATGAAATTACTTACTGTATGGGAATCGATTCATTTTTTATGATTTGCGAGGCGATTCGTTTTGCGTCACTGCTCATTTACATGAGTTATTTGATCGGGGATGGGTTTTTTTTATGAAACGTGTTCTATTGTTATTATTTGTTCACCTCCATTATTTTCTGCGTTGAAAACTCAGTCAAGTTTGTATCGCAATTTTATTTTGGTAAATATTAATCAATACGAATAATTATCAAAAGTTTTGATACAATAAAATACAAATGATCTAATGGTTGGAATATTTTGATCATTTTATTATTTATGTGTGTTTTTGTCTCAACATGGTTTTAAATATCGTAAAATACTATAATTTTCTAGCCGTTCGTCTATTAACATTTGTTGTTAAAATATGTAGTATTGCAAATAAAACCAGTCTTTTTTAAAAAAATACTACTTTCTTAGAACTAAATACTATTTTCGTAAATTAAGGTAAGCTAGTAGTGTTAATAATGTAAAACTGTTTGAATTTGAAATTTGACTATTTTAAAACTTTTTGATTAACTTTTAATTGTACATTTATTTGTTTGATTAATTTCAAAGATTTCATAGTTGAAATAGTTAAAAAATAAATCACATATTGTGTGCATTTTTTGATCACAGGTAGATCGAAATATTTTTTAAACATAAAAATAGTAGAAAGAAAAATCATGATGATTCGCATTACATAAAGCTCGTAGTTCGCAGTTTATATAAAAGTAGATTTTAAAAACGGATTATTTTTGAGAGAACGATGCTGACAGATTTTATTTATTGAATAAGTGAAAACAGCTACACTCCATTGATTGCAAAAAATGTTTACCTGAGATAAATAAAAAGCCTATTTATCATGTTGATACTCAAAAATACAATCTGAGAGTCGCCTTATATGTAGAGATATTAGAAATCAAGTAAAATCAACATAAATTTTAAACGAATACATAGTTTTCTTGACTATACCAGGGATAGTTGTTTATCATATAAACTTGCTAGTTAATATACGAGGGGATATTCCTGTCGATATTCTCGAAAAGTCACCAATTCCGCTTCTTTATTACATGCGATAAAATCTGCGAACACCGACGGCGGGTCTTCTATTTTTAACGAACAAGCTTTGGTTAGTGGAAATATAATACGTTTTAGGTTGATATATATCCGCCTCACTCCAAGCTATAAAATTTTAAAATGAGACCAAAAATAATGGATATTTTAAAACGAAGCTGCTAACTCGATCAAAATCTATGTAAATTATCCGATGAATCAGAACGATAATCAAATTTTAACTTTGGCATCTGAATGACAAATATGTAATAGATTATGATCTATAATATTTATACGTATAAGTTGTGTAAATATATAGAGTAATTCAATTGTTATTTATTATGCTATACACTAGTGATCTATAAGAAATATAAAAAATAATAAAACTCTCGGTTTTGTGGAAGCCGATTTTTTAGTATCTTCCTTCAAAAATATAAGTTTTTGTTTATACAATATCAAAAAAAAAATTACAAGAATTAACTACTATTTTTTTAAACGAATATTTAAATATTTCACTTTGGTATTTTAATTGTTTTTAAAATTGAATGAATTAGCATAAAGGCTTTATGAAATAGTAATCACAATGGTTTTTAAGAATTGGTCTTCATATTTTTTTATAATTTATATTAAAATATTTCACTATGCTGTAAGAATAAATTTAAATTAGCTAGTTTATGTAAATTCACCTAATAGGCATGAGAAATGTCACAACACTTCAAATATAATAATAAGATAAAATTCGGACGCTAAATAATTAAATAACTTATATTTAAATTTGTATGTACATTAATCTGCATATTATTTACACGAAAAAGTTTAGCTTGGCGAGATGATTGATTGCTCTGATCATAAACGTAGAATTTTGCAAAAAAGGAAAAGCATGCTTTCGTAAGTACTTGCCACCGGAAGTATGTAAATCAGACGTTACTCGGCTTCAGTGCCACGAATTACATGAAAAATAAATTTTCAAAGCATACCGGCTGAGTTTTTAAAGAAAAATACGCCAAAAATTACACCAAACGTAATTCACCAAATAAAAAAAATACTCTCATTAAATTAACTTATTATTGTATTGTATGAAAGAAACGTTATTTTTATTATTCGGTTTATATTTATAAGCGAAGTGTAAACATTTTGATTTTCGTTTTGTTTACTGAGGTATCAATGTTTTGTACTGAATAATTTTCAGAACGGAACTAATGATAATGGTTGTGATACTTAAACTGATTAACTAGAGGACTATGATGTCATGGAATGATTGATAAGAAAATATCAAATAATCATTTTACCAATCTACCAGATACAAATGTAGTTATTTTTTAAAAGAAGACTAAAATTTATTTTAGGTGTAGGTCTATAATTTTTTTATATTATTATTTTGCTTTTGAAACCCTTTTTGCTTACAAGTAATAACCAAGAATGTACGCTTATATATAGTGAGAAGAGAACGGAGCTCCCAGATTACTGCAGCCATAAATTCTATGACACTTTGGCTTCTCCGGAGCATTTAAGAGGTGTGTTTTTAGTGTCCTAAGGAACTTTCTCCTTTTTTTGGTCCCCTGGCACTGTACTATACTATATAATAAATTCCACTTTTCTTCGTTCCTTTGGAAATCCCATGAACAGTACAATATCCCGACAATCACAAAGAAGATCGAAATATATATTTTTTTCAACGCAAAGAATAATAAGATATAAAAGAATTTACTTAACATATTTGGTAGAAATAATGATGAAAGTTTTTGTTGACATCAATTTTGTTTTTTCATTGAACTTTACAAGAATTGTACTGCAATTTAAGCCAATGAAAGTCAATTAACACATATTTTCATTTCTAAATTTTACAGAGCATATGGTATTGTTTATTAAAAATGAATGATTATAAGGTTTCATGTTTAAATCTTAGATAAGTTAATTAAAACATTTATAGTTTTAAAAAAAATTGTATTAATTTTTTTTTTTTTTAAATTAAACATACCAATAAAACACGAATATTACTATTATAAATATTATATCAAGTAAATTTATTGAAAAATACACATGAATGATTAAAGATGATTTTTTATATAAAAAAGGCAACAAAAAGAATTATTCCTCATTTTGCATGTTATAAAAAGTTATTCAAAAGTGATCTCTCCCTTATACACATAAATTTTATAATAAATATTTTTTTACCGTCAATGATCTATTTTACTATAAAGAAAATCAGTATAAGGTAAAATGTTTGAGTAGATAATTTATAAAATAGATTACTTACGTAGTATCGCTATACTTTAATAGATTGGTTCCCAAGCCTTTTGCAACCACTAGACAATTTTTTTCAACACCCCCCAAACCACATTCAATAGTTTTTTTTTTGTGTCTAAATAGCAATTATTTTTTTAGTTATTAGTAACAAGTAATACATTACTACATTTCTCCTTAAACTATTAAAAAAAGAAAGGATGCCGATACGTGTTTTATGCGATGCTGATGGGTAAAATAATTGTATGTAACAAAAAATATTTTATTAAAATAATCAAAAGACAATGAGAATTAACGTTTAGCCTGTGACCTAAACAATAAATACCTTCCTGAAAGTCTTCAGATCCCACTTTGAGAGCCTATGCTTTAGTGTTTTAGAATTATGTGAAAAAATCGTGTAGTTTTCGAAGAATTGGGTGATTCGTTACAAAAATCGATTTTATGTGTAGCTCCACCCTAATGTGGCAGGTTTTACGATTTATTTTCATCAAAACATATGCCTTTGCACTAGGATAAATTTAATTATATTAATACAAAAAGATACACTTACGTATAAGAAATAAGAAACTTTGCATATAAAAAAATCGGATATTTATAATGTACGAGTATGACGCAAAAATAATATATTTTAAATTTCACCTGTCAAAACGAAAAATTGTTATATGTAAATTTTTAATCAAAACATAAGTATTTTCACTTTTAAATGTAAAGAGATTTATTTTTGAAAAAGTAAAATATCAACGAACCAATAAAATCTGTCATTAATAAAAGATAGGATTTGTTTTTTTCTTTGAGATTTGTTGTTAGTACTTAAATTATATCTTGAGCACGTACAAAAAATAATAAATTTTTGTTTTCTCTCGGATGTATATTTTTACAAAATGATTTGATCTTGCATTAAAATATACATTAAAATAATTTTTCAAAGTTTTCACACTGTTACGTTTAAAAAAAAGAGCACATTCATAATTAAATTAAAATTATAATTAAATTATATCTTAAATTAAATCATTATTTTAGGCTTTTTTTTAGCAAAAAATGATATTATTGTTTTATTTATGCTAGAGCACACGCTGAATTTTTTTTCTTAGTTTTTCATGTCGTCGTTAATAAGCTTATGCGTATGAATTAAAAAAATATTAAAGTCAACATTTCAGAATGAAAGCTGCTTGTTAATTAATACTAGCTTATTGCGGCAATAAATGATATCTGGTTTTTTAAGAAATTGTTATTTAAATTAAGGCTTTTCTTTTTAAATATATAACAGTTTAAATATATTAATGGATTTCTTTAAATGAGACTGCTTATACCTTTGCCTAAGGCGCAATCGTGTGATCGAATCGAATAAACGTTGTAAAGAAACATTGAAAAGCAATTTTTAGTCGAAATTACATTTCATTTCCTTTTATAACGTTTCTAATGCGCTTTATGTAATATTTTATTTCGTTGGTTTATTGTTTCTGAAATTTCTTTAAAATATTTCAAATGACTTGATAACATGAAAAAAATGATAACGTAAAAATAGAATTGTATTGTATTTTACAAAATATATATTTTTAATAATGTATATGATTTTTACCTTATTATTGTTTAAATATCATTTGAATAAGCCCAAAAAAAAGTAGATTCTGATGACCGAATTTTATTCTTTAAGTTTTAAAATGGACATATTTTATATATAATATAAGCATTTTGTGAGTAAAACAAAAATTTATTCAATAATATATTACATATATGTCTAAAAATTTTGATTGAGTGGGTCAGTGAAATTCTTTATCTCTTGTGTTTAAATAAAACTAGTAATGGATACAACAATATGCTTCATTTCCATTTAAAAAACATTAATTTTATGTAAATCTTTATTAAAAAATTATTATGTTCCAGTTAAGTCATTAAAATATACAAATTGAAATGAAGCATTCTTTATAATTTGCTTGTTTGAAAAATCTGTTATTTGCAAATATGAAATAATTTTTTCCCGGTAAACAAAAATGCAAAATACTTCAATCAAATCAAATATTTAAATATTTTTTTATATTTATAAGACATGTATGTGCTCAAATATTTAAAAAAATTAAAATACAAAACCATATTAGTAGAATGTCGCATAAAAAAATCAGGTGAACCATCAATAAAAAAAATTCAAAAGCAATTGTGATACTTTTCTTATACTATAATCTATTGTTAATCAATAATCGTGATAATATTTTATTATATTTATTTGTTTAGAGTTTTGTTTAGAGGTAACAGATATTACAAAATTACATGTTAAAAAATATTTTTTAATGCTTACCTTATTTATTATTAACATACCCAATTTTGATCAATAGCACATATATTTACTTTTAATAATAATATTTTTTCTTTTATAAAAAACTAATATAGTTAGGACTTAAATTGGTACTGACATGGTTTTGCGCTACCTACGTTTTATGTGGAGCCATTCAATTATTGGAATCAGGCAATCACTATCCGAATTGGGGTGCGGTTGTACATTGGTTTCAGCCCCTAGTACAGAGGCTTTCGTTAATTTGCGGATCTAACTCCTTTTTATTTTGTTGGAGTAAGCTGTGCTGCAGTTAAATACTGCATTTTGTGGTCACACCCTGAAAGAGGAAATATGTAGGATTTACTATTTTTGTTTTATTTCCTTTGGTAGTTACGCCATAGCTAACGCCTTTCACGTGGTTTTTTCGTTGAGTGCAAAATATTTCGTTCAGGTTTTTCTTGAGATGAAAATGTTAAATGCTGCTCTATTTTACTTTAAGAAATATATGATTGTGGTTTGAAAAACATCAAATGATATGAATAAAAATTTCGAAAAAATATATATCTCACTGTACAATTACTGTTTTGTTTATTCAACTCGATCATCGAATGAGAGGATGATTGATAAATGTTTAAATTGATAATTTTTTCATATAATTTATGACAGGTTATTTTTATGGCATTGATAAAACATTTTATTATTGGTATTTTTATATTTAGTTTTCATATTCTTAGTATTACTATTATCTTGTCCCATATATGATATTAGATTTTACAAAATTAGTTTTTTTATTACTTCAACATTAAGTTGTAGGGATTTATATGCATATTCACAAAATACTGATTGTTTTTCTTCTGTTGCAGGTAAGCGATTATTTTAATTGCAACAAACTATTTTTAATAATATAAATACCTCTAAAAAAAGATTTTGTGTTAAATTTAGATATAAACTAATCTACAAACAAAACTTTTTTCATGAAATATAAGATTAAATTTATTAGGCATAAAAACTGTAAAAAACAAAAAAATATATACAAAAATATTTATTTTTCCCGCTACTTATTTTCAGTCTCTTTGAGACTAACCAAAATATATTTTTTTGCTTTAGTGGCAAATAAATGCGTTAGGTTGGATTATAAGTCTGTTTTAAACATATAATAAAATATAATACGTTAAATATTTCTAAAATATACGAGGTTTTTTAAATTTGTTACATTTGAATTTTGTGACATTTGTATTTTCCAATGTTTCCAAATGTATGAATAATAATATATCAAAGCGTGTGTATTTTCTATATTAAGAATAATGTTATTATGCAAATCTCAATGTGACATATCTCATATTCAAGGAATAAGTATTAAGTGCTTTTTCTGACGTGACATTTACAAAAATGTCACATT
Source organism: Atopsyche davidsoni (assembly GCA_022113835.1). Lineage (NCBI taxonomy): Eukaryota > Metazoa > Arthropoda > Insecta > Trichoptera > Hydrobiosidae > Atopsyche > Atopsyche davidsoni. The sequence goes on along the minus strand of JAILWY010000009.1, from coordinate 15,254,200 downwards.
TGAATTACGTCTAAATTAAACCTTCCGTAATTTTTTAAAAATTTACACCATCATTATGCTTTTGTAATTCACGTTCATTAAAAAGAGAATTTATTAACAGAAAATTCAATCATAATTTCGATGCTTTTAATATATAATATATTTATTTGATATTTGATTTGAAAAAAAAATCGATTTCTTTTAAGCTCTTTTCACGTACTTGAACTTCCTGTACTTTTCAAGGGTAAAAGCTAAGGGTAATTAATTATAATCACAATCCTTCACCCCCCAGGCCATCGCCCCAACGAGCATATCGCATTACTGGCCGGTTGTTGGTTCTGTGGATTTCCTTGACACACGTCTTATAATATTTACAGGCCAGTAATGGGAAACGCATAACTTAAATTATTTACGAATACCAAAGCGAGACGTCGTCGGCTCTTTGCTAGCCGTCACGCAATCGGGGGTAAACTAAATGTAAGGGTTGTTACCTATCGGTGCTATATATATTTTTTAAATACTTAACGTTTAAAAAAAAAAAAATTAAATACGTCAAAAAAAGATTAATAGCAATCGTATATTTTTATTGAAAGTGTTGGACTCTCAGTAGGTATTGTTTATTTTTGCAAATATATGAAAGATTTTTTAACTTGTTGAAACCATATAAATATATATATATATATATATATATACACATATAATAATATTAATTTAATGTTAGTGTATCTTTAGGTTTATCAAAAAAATACGAAAATTGTATTTATAAAATATGTTCAAATTTTATCAACCCTACAGCGGCAAACAGGATATCGTGTTAGAAACACGTTTTACCCCTGTATCGTATTTTTTTTGACAATAAACCTAGCTTTGGCCATACAAATATTCAGGAAACGCAGATTTACTTCCCTAGGTCAGGGATATGGGGGATTGAATTCTTGAAGTCTTTATTTAGTACACAAATTAAGAGAAATTCAACAAGATAAAATCTTTACTTTCAACTGTTGTTTGTCTTGTTGATATTTCAGGACTACGTTCAAGTGAACTGGAAACATTTCATTGTTGTTTTCAAAAATTCCCTTGAATTTGTACAAAGAACGTCTTTTTCTTCTAATCATCCTGTAATTAAAACAAGTACTCGGAAAATATAAATTAAAAAAATGAAAATTTAATTTATATTAAATGCAAACAAGACGTCATTAATCCACATGCAAATACTTTGCAAAATTAATATTTTGAACCATGAAAAAAGTAAATGAATGTTGGTTTTTGTTTATTAAAGCTTGTTTCATCCACATTATCAATTAATAATTGCTTATGAAGTATGTTTTTATCATTCGGTAAACAATTATTTGTTTATATTATAAAAAACCAGATAATGGCACATATTAAGATCAAATTTTAGCCATGACAAATAAACTGTACAAGTGATATGATTTTTGTAATAAAATACGTCATTTACGGAAAAGATTACATGTTGGAGTATTATGTATTTTTTTTGTAATAAATTTTAACTTATATATATAAATATATATATATATATTAAAATTATAAGAAAATTTCAAAAAATTTTAATTTTATTATTTATCTTGCATTAAAAATTGTAAGGTATGTTACATAAAGAATATTTTGAAATATATATACACTTTCTACATTTAATTATACTTTACTGAAATGGGAGTCCATTATTTTAATGGTCTCTGCCTTAACTTAAATAATACAAGAAATTATAACTCTTACAAAGAGTAAACAAAAAGTATAACTTAGTAGCTTGCAGTTTTTTGTAAGAAATCTTCTTTAGACAATCGTTACTTTCTTGGTGAAAAATTATAGTATTTTCATAATTATTTCAAAGAGATTCAGTAAAAATATTTTTTCTACTTCAATCATTTTTTTTCCAATAATTTAAGTGCTTGTTAATTGTTTTATTATTCGCTCATTTCTTAATTGCACATGAAAGTATTTTAGAAATTTACTACTTTCCTTCTGCTGTAATTCACCATTTGTGAAATAAACGTGCTTTGTTCTCTCAATGATGTCAAGTTTTTTCTAGAAATTTCTTATGTATCGGTATCGTAGTTGGAATTAACTTCAGGGACTCATAATTTCTAAAAATTCGGACTAAAACTTATGAAATCTTAAAATATTCTATCATTTTACATTTTCATTTCTAATAACTGAAGTAAAAATTATCTAACATTTTTAACAGTATTTTAAACGCTATGATTTATTATGAATTTACATGATAATTCAAGAAAACAAATGTAGAATATAAAATAATATTTAAAAATCCATATTTATTTACATTATGTCAATAAAACTGTTGATTTTATTAAATTTTGACTAAATTATTCTCATCATATTGAAGTCTATTTATACGACGTTTCTATCGCATTTCTATGAAATTTAGGCCAAGGAAAATCAACGTTTTAATGGTTGTATTATTACTTGGCAAATAGTATATAAATTAAAAAAAAACCGAAATTCTTTTAATTTATCTAAAACATCTAAAAAGGCGATTGAGCTTATATAGAATATTATTTAAAGTCTAATAATTAAATGTACACTTTTAATATTAATTCTGTGAAGCAACCGGTTTTGCTAATAGTCTTAATTGAAATCTTTATTTCTACTACTAACAAATACTTCACTATGAAAACAATTTATTGGAACTATTACGAGATATATTGAAATTGCTTTGTATTATTAAAATAGTTGATTGTTTAAAAGCCAATATTTAATTACTTTATTTGTATTATTTAAAATATAAAAAAATATCTTGTTGTATAGTTACCATTTTTTAAATATGGTAATAAGTACATTACAAAATACTGGTATATATATATATATATATATATATATATATATATATATATATATATATATATATATATATATATATATATATATTCGTTGAATTGAAATATTCTCTAGTAAAACCAAGATGAGATTTTAAAAATATTTATCTGTATTACGATACTAGAATGAAAAAACCAAACACATTTTGCAGCTCTTTAATATATTGAAAAAAATAGAACTTACAGCATGCATTTCATTTTATATAACTGGCAAACACTGAGTGTTTATTTTCAAAAAATCTTTTCAGCGCTAAAAGCACCCGCTTTCAGTAACAAATATTTAAACTACAACTTTTAAGTTTACATTCAAATTTTAGTGCAGATTTTTTAGCATACCTGTGCAATTAATTACAATTTCAAAAGCTTTGAATACCGGACTTGTGTACTGCATTGCAAGCAACTCTAAATGTGAGGGTTTATTCTGGTAAATAAAATACTTAAACTGAAATGCATTCTTGCTAAAATCTACCCCTTGAAAACTGTAGATGTTATTCCAGTAATTTTATTTTGAAATTATACTGCTGAATTTTTTTTTTCTTGTTGTTTTTCTCATGTAAAATATGATGCTTGAGCTCATAGTAAAATCTGAAACGGGATCTTTGCAAATAGTAAATAAACGTTATTAACATAAAAATCTGTTATATAACGCTTAGATTTTTTAACAGTTTTATTTTAATATGAAAATATGAATAAAAAAGTTATTTCGCAAAAAAATAGTCAGTTATATTTAATTTTTTTTACCGTCAAACAATCTTGAAAATTATATTTGCCAATTTATATTAATTTTCAGTCAATTGCCGGTTGTGTTGCAACGCGTGCAGGCCAATTCACCTTGACATAACTATCAATACTCTATTTAAAACATACTGAAAATTGCAGCTAAAATGAGAACAGTCAACACTTTTACTACGCGAATAATTCATATTTCGCTGTACGGAAATCGCACTACAAGAAAATCAGAAAAATATGTTAATTAAACAGGTTATTTATTTTTATCAAATAGAAGAGTTTTCATTAAGTTTATATATTAAAAAATAATATAACCTAAAAAATGTTATGTTTGAATCGTTCAAGTGTTGTGAAAACAAATAAAGGACTCCTCTCGTTGTTTCATGGGAATATATTTTTTTATATATAATATACAAAATCAATGTGTGCGGTTTAAAATGCATTAATTTAAAAAAATATTTATAAAATTTGTTTTTACCAGTCCTGCAATTCACACCAGGTTTCAACATGTTTAAATTTTGTATCAAAATTTTAATAGGAATACGAAGTCTTAAAGATTTTCCAGGTATTTCGCATTCAACCAGTATAAGGTTGAATGCGGAATACTTGTTCTAGTTGTTTTTCTTTCTATTATCGGATGCTTACATTTTCTTGGAGGTATATAAGTATTTGAACGTCTTTATTGGACCGTAACTAAACCTTTTATATACCTTGGTATCCTCACACAGTTTCTATGTCCTTTGTATAGTTAATTTATTAGAGTTATTTCATTTACAAATAAAAAAGCTTTGATTTTTCTAGTTCTTCGTTTTTTATCAAATTTTTTACGGTAGTAGACAGTCGCTGGACGGATGCTACTCGATATTAATGATTATTAGAACGAGTGAGTTATTCATCTGTGATAAAAAAAAAAATCAAATGTCTCAAGTACGTGCACAAAATAAACTTAGCTTTGAGCCGAAGCAAATATCAAATCCAGTTTCTATCAAATCATAAAATAATATTATTTCCTCCAGTGGACTGCCAAGACTGCACCTGTTTACTCGCCGCCGAGTTTCATCTTCAAAGTGCAGCTCTTCGTTTGCCAGAAGTGCATTGCGTATGTGCGTCCTGGTAACACAGTATCGAAATAGAATCTCCGTCGTCCCAAGGGAACATTTATAATGCGGGGACGCAAGTACGGACGACAACAAGCTGGGAAGTGTTAGGAAATACACGGCACTCTTCAAATTAGAACGCAAAACGGCGATCGCAATTCCAGTTGATGTTAATGCGATTTTGATATTTAAATGTGACTCATATTTAAAAAAAAAAATTGTAAAGCAGCAGCTAAACCTGTTACGCTGAATATTTATTGCTTGAACCTTTGGGGGGGCTTTACAGGATGCGTTGCGGCCTGTGATGCCAGCTTCGCGGTCCACAGCCTGTCCGGTGGTTTGCGGTTGTCTGAAATCTATGGAATTTATTTGTTTCTTATACTAAAATAATCATCTCATTTTTTAAACCTTTTGTTTTTAAAACAAAAAAATATATATATCACAAAAAATAAAAAAAAACATATTTTTTTAATAACGTGAAATTGTTATCGTTTAACGTTTATCTATTTTGGACAGTAATTGTCTTTTTATTAGTTTTTTTTTTTTTGGCTATAGAAAATTAGTATGGCGTCTTTAGATTTTTTCACATTACTGAAATGAAAAAATCAAATAACCTTAGATACGTTTTTATATTGTACATTGATTTATTAGTACCTTCTTATTCGGACACCGTCTTTCAGAAGTTCTATTATTTTTCCGATGATCAGCGACACGGAGTTCAATATTTGAACAAATATCCACATTTATTTCTTCCATCAATAAAGATAAACTAGGGTTCTGAAGGTACTACTGTGAAAAAAAAAGGCAGAAGCGGCTGAAAGATTTTTCTACCTAATTTATGTTTGTAGGTTTTGGCAGTCGTTGTTATGAGTTGATTAGGTTTTTTGGGTGTTGGGAGCTGTTTAAGGTTATCATTCCTATGCTTGTACCATCCAAAGAAACCGAAACGTCTAGGAGTGAAAACCTTTATCGTCTTTCGAGTCTGATGAAACGAATTTAAGAGAAATGATATAAAATATATTTTTATTCTGAAAAGTAAATACATAAAATTTCAAAAAGATTACAACATTGTTTCTCAAGATACAAGTGATTTTTATGCATAACAAAGCAGCACGAATCTCCAGCATCCTCTGGCTAGAATCACAAATAATTTCTACCCTGTCAACGACTATCCCGGGGGCTGTTTGTGTCTGCGAGGGGTGGTTTTTACAAGTGTCTCACCCCCGCACCGCTGCTTATCATTTCTTATTCCCCGCGACGTCTTGTCACGCTGATCTCATAAAACGTCTTCCATCCACTAAAGTCGCTTAGTAGATAATGTCGGACTTATTTATGTATACTGAAGAGTAAAATATACCTTTATATTATTATTCTAAGAGCTCTGTATCAGATTATTTCAAGAAGGCATATTATTTTGTGATCTTTCTTACATTATTAAAATGCTATTCAGCGTTATTTATATTAAAATAAACTTTTCTAAATGTAATTAATAAAACTTGGTTTTCTTGAAGAAAACCAACCTTGGTTTTCTTGGTGGTGAAGATATAAAATATAAAAACACTAGAATTTAACAATATCTGCTTATATTTTATTATTTATGAAGAATACTTTCTGACTAAAATTTGAATATAGTATAAACAAACTGTTGAAATCAAAAAAATATTTGATACTTATTTATATCTTTAAATGCTATAATAAATACATATTTGCTGTGGTTCTATATTAATTAAAACTCGTACTGTTGGATTGAATTTAAAAAAAATAGGGGTTTATATTGAAAACTGAAGCTGAAAGATGCTGAGTATGCTAGAATAAATTATTTTTTTAAATCTTCATAAAAACACAACAGGGCCGATATTATTTGCGAGGTTATCACCTGGTTTGAAATATATTAAATGTTAATAAATACTCCTTGCGGCTTTGTACCGAGTCCCCTTTTCGCCGTCCCAACAAAAGCTTATCGCTTTAGCCGTCGGAGGCGCTTTACTTTCATTTCCCTCCCCCCCCTCCCCCCTCCCCTCCCCCTCGGCGGCGGGGAAGGGGGTGAATAATGTTGCCAGTGGCGTGAAACTAATTTTTCCCGGCGCTTGCACATGCGCGGCGGAGAAGTTAAATAATATTTTTGAGTAAAATACTTGAGTGATTTTCCACATGTTCGTTTTTATTTGTGACCGGTTTCACCAACCAAACATTATCAAACGTTGGCATTATGACTCTGTTTGATAATGCCAACGTGAAAGGTTGGCGAAACCGGTCACAAATAAAAACGAACATGTGGAAAATCAGTCATGTATTTTACTCAAAAATATTAAAATGGAATTCGACCAAGTACTCTCTGTCAAAAATATTGAATTTCTTAGAAGTTAAATAAACAATCAGTGTTAATATCTTTTTGTTATCGTTTTGTTTATAAATGTAGAAAGAGCATAACACAATTTCAACATTCGCTTTCATGTATCATTGACGCTAATTGTAACGCATTTTGCTAGCAGACTAAAAATAATTACCTTTTAAACGTTTAAAGTTATTTGTACTCAAAATTAAAATTGTGTGCTTATACGTTGTCAAATTAATTTTACACAAAATAATAATTGTAAAATAATTGATGCGATTTTTAAAAATATTTTATATGTTGAACTTTTATGGTCAAAAGCATTGCGAGCGTTCTCACCACTGGGAAAGTTTTTCATTTACCACTGCAGAGCATTAATTTTCTTTTCTCTGCAATCGTTTGTAAATGGCCCGAGAGAATCTTCGCTAAGGAAAACGTAAGACCCGGAGACTAAGTGCTTACGCGCCCGAGAAAAATGATGCGAATAAGTCTCTTATTGGACATAATTAGATACAGAGAAAAAAGTAACGCAAAATAAATCAGTACTCATTTAAAGACTTAATTGATACATCTTTAAAACCATGTAAAAAGTTTATTTTTAAACTTATATCAGGTGGTTACATTTTTATGTTAAAATTTAAAAACATGAAAAAATAATACACATATCTTTCGATTCACATATCGTGAGTATGAAATAATATATTTTTATTTCAGTTTAAATATAAGCATTTCCTTGTGGTTTATTAATTATCAGTGGCTAGTCGAGAGTATTGTTTATTTTGTAAAATTTCCGTGTTTTATCTGTGTAAAAAGAATCAAATGCTGGATGCGTTTCACCTGAGATATTGATGCAATTGTCTCTTGATGATTCAACATGCTTGTTAACATTTTATTTTAATATCTAAAAAGGTATACAATAAGCATAAAACTAAGAAATTATTTTGAATACTAAGACATGTATTATTTTAAAATAAAATGTTTCATTGCACCAATTGTATTATTATGTCAAATAGAATGATACCACATTAATTAATTTACCACAAACATCAATCTACAGGGAGACAAGGCAAGTAGTAATATTATAATTATTCAATTTGAAGCTACACGGAAGCTGTAATTCAGTACGCATAGCACTTTGAGAATATTGTATAATGCTTAATAGAGTAGTCAATATTCTTGGGCTTTAATATCTTGTTTAGGGAAATTAAGTAAAAAAATTGAAATCAGAGAACTTCGAAATATAGAATTTTACAGGAATTTTTTCAGCTTTTGCAAACATGATATTGTATATTTTTTGTTTCTAAATTTTTCAATTAGTCATTAAATTTAGACCATTAAAGTGTTAACATTAAAAATACGGAGAGCATTGATATAGAGCATATTAAAAGACAGTTAGTAAGAGACGATGCTACGATAATTGATAATTGCATAGCTTCTCGTTTTATCTTTGAATATGATATATGCTGAAAGATTGTTAACGCTATTAAAAATAAACACAGCCCTAAGAAAATATTTAATAGTAATTGTCTGAATAAACATTTGTGAAAAAACCTAAATGCTTATTTCAACAGATTTTCATTGAGTCAATACAAAACAAAACAATGTTTAAAATATTTTCATTAGTAATGAAAAAAATTAAAATAGTGCTAAAACTAAGAAGGTTAAAAATATCAGTTTTTGTTTAAAACATAATCGATTTTAATTAAACGTTTTATTGGTTTTTGTTCTAAAATTATTTATTTATATTCGTCTTTGTAATCACACTCATTTTGAGAAAATGTATAGATAAGTTAGGATTTTATAAATTTAGCATATTTTAATTTATATCGCGTAAATTCAGAAATTAAAAATATCCAATATTCACCAAAGCAAACCAACAGAATATCTTTCCACGTACGCCTGTCTGAAATATTCGGTTAGTACTAACAATGAATGATATTGTTAAAATCAGATTTTGTAACCTGAAACGGGATAATGTCAGGTCGCCTGATTCTTAAAGCTCCTTAAAAGCTTATCTCTCCTCCCCAAGCTGGCGCCCCCTCAGTGCCGCTATAAATCTATAAAATGCAGAGTGCCGTCGTGAACCATTAATTCTCCAATGATAAACTTTTTGAACCTGTTCATACTTATCTCGCGGTTATTGACTTCTACTGAAAAATAAAATTTTTGCAAGATCTAATAAAATTTATTATAAAACTATGTATTTAAAGTCGACCCGCAATCGAGTGGAAGACATTCCTGCTTGCTAATATTGAAAGCTCTAGATTGGTACCGGACGAAACAATATTTAAAAGATAATTTTAATGGTATGTTTTATTTATGACTTCAATAAACAAATCATTCAAGAGATAAATAATTTTTTTTCCGAAAACACAAACTCTTTGTTTTGACTTAGGGGAACTAGTCAGTTTCCAAATCCTCCAATTATAATAGGCATTACTATAAAAAAATTATAATAAAAGCATGGGCCGTTACAATTACAAAGTAAATATTTTAATAAGATTAACAAATAAAATATAAATATTTATGATATGATTAGAAATAAAATTCTACCCAACACAACCTTTAGATCAACCTTTCAGCGAAATGTAAACCTAAATACAGAATTTAAAATGCTGTTTTTTATTGTTGTAGGTTCACCTATTTTTAACTCAGTTTCAGAAGTACTTTGTCCTTATGCAATTTTAAACCCATAAAATTCGACATTAAAAGTAGACCCTAACACTGTTTTGCATTATTTATCTCTCATAGATAAACCTTATATAATCGGCTTCCGGGATTTACCTTTCTTTGTAAATAATTGATGTTCCCTAATATAATATGTCGTGTAACGTAGTTACTAAGTAATGTCACATGAAATCAAACAATTAAAAATATTTATAGCTGAATTTTTTACAACTTATTTGCAAAACTAGTGCAAATATATTTTTTTATTAAAAAACACATAATTATAACCATTAAAAAATATTTAGGCAAACGGCTTGACTAATAATTCAAGAAGTTATTGATATCAACAGATTATCAAAAATCGGTCAAAATTTTGGTCTGTTTTTGTTGGTTTAATTAATTAAACTTATAAAGTTTTTCTGCATAGAATTATTGCATATTTTTAAAATTTAATTGATCTAATACACGATTTAAATTGTTTTGATCAAAATAATTTATGAAAGCGTGTGAATATTTTAGAGAACAAACTAGTGAACCAAGAGTGGCTAAATATATAATAGACAGACAAACAAAAGAATTTATAAATAGCATAATTAAAAATAAAATTGATGTAATATATAACATTTTATATAAGCACAACTGTTCGAAAGATACCTCAATAAGTGTTTAGGGTAGTAAATAAAGAAAATATAATGTTATTATTCTTCCAAATTATCGCCAAAGTAATTTAGCAAAACGTCCAGTTTAACCTCACTTAACCTAACCTAACCTCCGGGTACAAGTAACAAGATAAGAAAAGGCACCAAAACATACCTTTCTCAACCTCATCTCATTACACTTTCATATCTCCTATGTATAAAACTTTGAATTCCATCATGTAAATTTATTGTATGAAAATGTGCTCTGGGAGAGAATATCGATGAATAGGTCTGATTTCTCGGAAATGAGAATACAGGAAGAGAAATATCAAATACAAAACCTTCTGTGGGTTTCATTCTGACATTTAAAATAGCCTTTCTTGTAATTTTATCGGCCTTTATTTGCCCTGGGAATAAAAAGAATCTTATTTGATATTTGAAACAAATATTACTTTTTTAAATTTCGCAATATTGGCATTACAAAACCGATTTGACTAAAGATTTTCAGAAAGAGGTTTAAGGTTTGGGAGTACTCCTTATTATATGCACACAGCTTCGTATTTAAACCTTTTAAATCATTCAGCCTTTGATTTTAGGGTTGAAAAACCGATTTGATAAGAGTATTAGTAATAATAAAACCAATATATTAACTAATACATTAGGTTATTAAGTAAGTGTAAAGTTATATATGGATTAAAGTATTATTAGAATTAATATTTGATCAGAGGTATTTATAAACGTTCAATTTAATGATATTTGTATAACGGTTAGGAAATAGATAAGAAAATAAAATTCTTTATTAGTTGTACAATAATCAATTTAGAAGATATCTGACAAGTTATCCAAAATACAACAAAAAACTTAAAAAAATATTAAGTGTACGGCTTTCGTAGTTCAATCAACATTTTTTCCACAAAACATTTAATTGTATCCCAATATTTATTTTGTATTTTGCAATAAGAATAAACTCGTATATTCATTTGAAATGAACCATGAATTTATATGAAATATTATGTAATAAGCATTTTTCTCATCGTTTCGTGTGGCAACCGATTACTTTAAAATTAAATATCTATGTAATATTAAAAAAAAAAAAAAAATTTCAATATAATAACGTTGAAATAAACTGTATTTGCCTATTTAAGTTATGTTTATTTTTTTATGAAAAAAACTTTTATACCGGTTTTCGTAGTTACGTCTGAGCGGTGACATTATAAAGCATTTCAAATTTTATTTTATGTAAAAAAAATGAATCGCTGAATTCGAGGTTCATACGGTGGAACCGAGTTAAGTAAACGTCAGTCACAAAAAAGCTCCCGCACGATCGACGGGGCTTTGAAAGCGCGGCAGCCCGTGAGCGCGAACACACTCTTGTAAAACGTAAAAAAAAAACCCATGAAACGTACCTATCAATTCAGGGTGCTCAGAATTGGGGATGAGTTTGGCTGAAATACGCCGAATCGCGAAAGTCCCTTATCGATTTAAAACCAATATTAAGAGTTTTTATTAATTTTGGTTTTATATTGAATTGAAATTTAACGTGAAAGATAAAAAGTTTTCATCTCGAATGAAAAGAAATACGTTTTTTTGTTATTATTATTTTATTTGATTCAAAAGTGTAAAATAAACACAAAGTATCCTTAATGTAATAAATTTATATACATAGTTAATCATGGCTTATTTGTGATTGAGTCGTTATAAGACAATCACAATATTAAATTCACGTCCATAAAAATACTAATACGTCAATCAAGGGCTTTGAATGTAAACTTATATATTTTATATATTATATGTGTACGATTAATATTTTCATGACGTAAGATTAAACTACTAAATAATTTAGTATTTTTATACGTTGACAGTTCTACTTACGCGTACTTTATTTTAAACAGTTGAATAAAATAAAAATATATTTTATGTCATATTCTGATATAGGTCACGACAGGAACGTTCTTATCTCCAGTCAAGGTAGTTCATTTTTCTTCTCAGTTCAGCTCTAATAGAAACTCGCTGCGGAGTGTTGTTTGTGTAGTTACCTGTAATTCACTGGCGTCGTGAGGCACACACGGACCACTGGATTCGAGGAAGGAAACTCGGTGAGAATTGCCCAGATAACACGATTATAACGAACACACCTGTGTCGAGCCGCGGCGGCAGCAGGTAATCTCCAGCGTTAAATATTGGCTTATCGGATGTGTAATCAGCGGAAAACACAGAGATTTGTTTTTTTACTCTAGTTTTTTTAAAAGTATATTTGTTCAGGTGATATTCAATAAGCTTTATACTATGCGAGTTGATCTTTTTTTAATCAATGTGTTACTTGTACTGAAATCCAAATGTTTGGTTTATTCACTATGACATGTTCAATTCACTGTGACACCATGTCAACTGTTGATTGTGTTTGAGTTTACTTTTAATATTTATATATATATTATTATTAGCAGAATGCGATTGAAAAGTATCACATTCATAAATTGTTTATAATACTTTTTTGTTGAAAGTTGTAAAAATGAGTGGTTTATAAATTAACTCTCGAGTTGATAAGAAAAAAGTAATCTACAACTATTTTGTTATTTTTTTTTTGTTAGACAGAACAAATCCACGTATAACGACGAGATTTTTCAACAGCCACCCTTACAACATCCCTCGTAAGTTACCCCTGAGGTGCCTCCAGCACACACAGTAGTTAAGCCTTCTTGTCCACATAGAGTGTCGCCCTGAATTCCAATGAATTCAATGAATTGAATGAACTTTCAATATGGACGCAAAAATACTGTAAAACGAATTTAATTTCAAAACGTACCATTCAATGGATCATTTGAAAAAAAAATGTATTTATGATTTTTTTAAATGATTTGAAAAGTATTTTTAAACATTGAATGCAAAATTTTGTATTGAAAAATATGCTTGACTGGTTTATTTTTGAGCTGGAGGCTTATAAGCTCAGATAGTGTGAATGCGGAAATCCATTCATCTCTTATCACTCTAAGAGTCAGAAGCTGTAAATGGAAAATTAAAAGCAAAAAAAAACCACTTCTTTAAGTGATTAGAAGCAAATAATGATGTGTGCAAAATGTAAAGTCTCCGGCATTTGTTTTGTTTTATATTTGTGATATATTTAAATTAGAAAAAATATTTCCAATGCATGAAAAAATCAATTTATAAAACAATCATTTGTATCTGTATCTTTGTAAAGTAAATGTCTAGTAGCTCACGCTCTAGAAATAAAATATAAGCTATGAACTATGTGCTATAAATTTTCAAATTTGCATATCATTAAATTCATCATTTCAGAGAACTTATAGTAATGCAAAGATATTATCTGTAAAGTGGATGAGTATGTTGTATAATTTAAGTTGTATCTTTTTAAAGCATTAAATATTACGTAATATTTAAACTTATTCAAATTTACATATTTATGCCTTAATATTTATTTGATATTTCAATTTTTTTCATTTGAGAAATTAAAAAAAAAAACAAGAATGGGTTTTTAAAAAACGTATTTTCCACGAAAAACGCAAAAAGCAAGGCATAGTGTAAATATGACTGTACAAGTACACTATGTAAATAAAAATAATAGAGTATACGGTTAATGTGAATAAATTGTAAGAGCATTCCCAATTACGTGTTTTTTTAAACCATACCGGCCATTTATTGTTATTCAGCTGATTGACTTTACGATTACTCAAGGACGCCACTAGATCTACAATTATTATTCTGAAGTTATCCAACAATATTGTTTTAGTTTTTTTAGCGAAAAATAATATTACTAACCGCAGTCAGCCAAAAACATCTCGCGTTTCTTATCGAATTCGTTTACCCACTTTCGCCTCGTTTTCACGTCTTCGTAAATTCTAGATCTTGCATTGTATTACGTTTATCTAATATCGCGCTTTCCCAGCTGTGGGCGGGGAATCGATGGGAGGGGCTGGGGGTGGCGGGGTGCTAAGGAAGAAAGCCTTAAGGGGAGGGTAGGGAGGCCTCCACCCCCGACAAGAACAGCTGGGCAGCACGCGGCAGGGAACTTCCCAACAAGAAATGTTAACTTTTGTTTAACCTTGAACCTTTTTAACGCCCTAACTACTTCTTTAACGTCTTTAAGCTTTGGTGCTCGGTGTCAAAAAAGTTTTTATTATCTTTGAAGATTTGTCAAATTCACTTACTTCTTTTATGGGCTAGAAACTGTTGATTTGGTTATGTTTATTTTAATATAAAATAAACTGAGTTCATAGCCAAGAATCCTCTTGTTCGGGTAAATGAAAGAATATATTTACATTTGTAAAGCATACTTATAAAAAGACTCTTTTATATATACTTCGAAGGCAATCTATTTACTTGATAAATTAGAATAAGACACTTTTTGGACACGTTAAATTACTAGGTATAAATATACACATATATATAGTGCTTATGATTGTTTAATCATTGCTTTCGTTGATCACTCTTTCTGATACCAGCTGTTAACTCCTAGAAAAAAAGAGTATATATATCATCGCATTTTCAATAAAAATATCGTTATTATGAGTGTTATTTTTACAAATATATCAATGATAAATTTTTCTATTCATGCTCCAACGCATTGACTATATAATCCACATGACATTTCTCGCCAAAGTTTTGTTCGCCCTGTCAGCAGGCCTGAAGTATGTGTTGATTTTGATTAATGGGCCGAGAAAAAGGCTTCAAAGGTCCGTCGACGCAATCGACTTTCGTTAAGCCTGGGGGAGTAGTGGTCTAAGCCGTGGAGCCTTCGGCTGACGACAGAGCCTAAAATAAAGCCTGGAATTCAGAGACCGCATGAAAACGATGAATATTTGAAAAATCTATCGTAACGATTGAGCTTTAATTGCCGGCTTTCAAGGTTACATCAATATTTATAGAAATTACTCAAGTGACGTAAGCCGTAACTGAATATTTTTATTATTTCCCTAAAAGAATAATGTTTTAATGTCGGTTTAAAAAATGTTTTTACTAATAATTACACAGAGACATAAACTTTGAATAAAAATCCTATCTTGATTTCTATAAATTTCTCAATAAACTTCCAAGGCTCCTTTGACCACCATGAGACACCATGGGTACAAAAACTTATTTAAAATAAAATATAGCATCGCGATTATTTATATTTAAAAAAACGATACCATTAAAAAATACTGCTTTGAATATATTATGTAAACACACATTATATTAAAAAAACGTACAAGGTTGGAAATTTATTATGATTTATGTTCACGCTGATGGGTTCTTGCTGAAACTCCATCAGATGAAAGTGCGTTTTAAACCAAAGCTTCATGAGATTAATCATTTTTATGATAAATTAGAATCACACCTAGCGGGAAAAGCATCAAAATTCCTGTATGACAATACCGTTGAGAATAATATAAAATTAATTAATCAAAATAAACGTAATCTACTTACATTTAAATACACAATATAAATGAATAAATGTTTACAAAACTACGACATGTCATGACGTGGAGGCTTCGTGTTTTGAGGGCGAGGTCTAACGAAGCCCTCAAGGCTTCGCCAGACTTTCACAAAAAATGTCGTTGCCGCCTAGCCGCTTAGCAAGCTATTTTTTTTTCATGTATAAGGTTATGTAAATTAAATCAACTTTATTGGCATTTAAATTTATTTATTATAGATAGCGGTTTGAATATAAGATTAAATACATTAATCTATAACACAATTTCTATGGATGTTTTATAATATATGCAATCCACAGTTGAAACCCGTATTTTTTAGTTTTACAAATAGGATTTTAACACGCGGCTTTAGTTTGATTTCGAAGAGTGTGGTTTTAACAAATACGATGTTGCATACTTTCTTTCATTTTCATTTATAAATCATAATCAAATATTTATTACAATTACATGCGCTAGTTCAAGAATCTTTGTGTTAATAAATTATCGAAGACTGAAATAGTTGCTAAATGGCAAAAGTTTTCTGTAGTATATAAATAGCTAAAATAACTGACTGAGCCTACGTTATCTTTCAACGTCTTTTCTTCCTTGGAGTTTTCCCAAAAGGATTCAAAAAAATTCAGTATTTTAAATTAGTCATCAAATTTTATGTACTATACCTAAAGAAGCAATTTTTTTGTATGCATTAAAAGAGGCCTGCTTGAAACACAGCATGAATTAAAGGGTATCTCACCCACTCCACGTGGTGCTGGATTGCTCACCATGGCGTCGCCCTCATTAAAGCGGCTGGGCCCAGCTGTTTAATCAGCAAACACTTGACTGGAGCGCCATCCGCGATACGAAGTCCCTCGTATGAGTGAGATCGGCTGAGTGTGCATTTCGCGTCGACCTTGTACTATCTGGGACCTTTTTATATTTATCTTATCTTCGCGGGGAAGTCCCGAAAATATAAAAAATTGTCAGTATATCAAGTGAAAAGGTCTATAAAGCTTATAAACCACAATTTTCTTTTGGATGGTTTTTCGGGAATGGCAGATGTCTTTTCCGAGAAAACATTTTTAATAGCGTTTATCATATTGCATAACAGTATATATATATAATTTTTTTTATTAAAAAAAACAGTGGTATAATAATTCAGATTTTATGACCAATTTAAAGCGTTTGTTTATAATATGATTTTTTTTAATAGCGCAAGTGATTTACATTTGTTCTGGTTTTGGTGACTAAGTCCGTGGCAAATTTTGACAATGTATATGTCTTTTTGACGTCACGGTGTTTGAGAAATAAATCTATATTATCTAGTTTATTTTTATTATGTATATAAAACAAGGCAAATGTTGAGGATGTATGTTAAAAAACACTGCAATTGCTTACATTCTATAATTTTTGTATTCATCTCTTTTCTTTCCCAATGGCACTTCGTTAGGTAAAGCTTGAATATGGCTTGCTTATTAAATAAAAAATTAGTTAAATAATAAATAAAACTTATTTTATGTAATGGCATGAGACAAATAATATAAAACAAAAGAACAAAGAATATCTCCAACAAAACACAAGTAAGCACCCGTGAAAGTTTACCTAAAAGAACTTTGTTAATTGGCGGACCCTCTTTTGGAGTACAGGGAAGTGTAATGAAGGGATGTTTCACAGCGTTTCCGTTATGTTGTATGTCCGTAGTTTCCAATTTCATTAAGCAAACAACAAGGATCCGAGCACGTCAAGCGGGTCGTCTTCCTTGGAGAAAATAATTTTTCATCCCCGGGCTGGCAATTTCCGACAGCCCAGGCGACATGATGGAGGGACGAAAAATTTGAGAGACTTCTTAACCCGCAACAGCTTAGTGCTGCCAGCAGACTATTGCATATATTTTCTACATTAATTATATATTTTAAAATTATCTTTAAATAAGCTTTTTAGTCTATTAGAAATTTAAAAAAAAATATATTTGAAAATATTCAAATTTGTGTACTTAGGTAATTGTCAAGAGACTGTTCATTTATATTGAGATGAATAAGGAAAAATAAACAATCGATAAAAAATAATTGGAGTCATATTTATTTCATTTCTTTGTATACAAAATATCTATAAAATTAGATAATAAAAAAAAGTATGATTGAATCTCTCAGAGTTTTCTTGATAAAAAACCTTATTGTATAGGGTAAGCGTTTTGTTTTATATTTGGTAATTTTATTTTCGCAGTTATGTGCCACAGCTTTGCGTTTTCCGTTACATAAAACAGGGTTTTTCTATTATTACATAAGGTTTATATTTATTATAACTTTTATATTTTTTACTATAGTCATTAGCTACATAAGTCTACCAAACTATTTAATCGTTCTCATCCATTATTTTGTAGATAGAAATATCATGGATCGGTAGAAGAGTAAAAATGGGTACTGTTTTGATACGAACCATTCAACAAAGTGGATATAAGCAGGTTTTTTTTTGTAAAAATCATGCGCAAATTTTACATATGGTTGATTTTATTTGTATATTATGAAAAAAATAGCTCCATGAAATCAAGGGTTGAAAAGAAATATCCGCAAGATAAAAGACTCTTTTTTTATTTTATAAAAATATTTTTTGAACATTCTCTTCTAGAAATGATATTTTTCCACGACAAGATATACCAGAATCTTGTTAAAATATTATGGAAAGGTTTATTCGTTACCAGTGAGATTCAATTATTTAATGTTTTTTTTTTATTATTCTTTGATATGTATCAATATTTTGATGCTCAATAGTGAATGTCAAAAGTTCCTTTAAGAGGATTGTGACGTTTGTAGTCTGTTAAGAAAAGAAACCCTTACTTAGTCTTGTCCCTTTATAAAGGCAACCAAGCGAGCAGAATAAACTCGATATAGTACTGTTTATAGCTCCTACTAAAAGTCTAGAAATATCAAGCACAATATATGCACATTTAAAATGTACCAATGAAATAATAATTATGCTAATGATATTAAATTTTTTATCAATATCAAAATCTTGTAAAAAATATGAATTTGCCAAATAGGTTTTAAAAGCGGACAAGAAAACCTGATCAATATTGAGACTTGAAAAGTGCAGCAGAATAAAAATGAAAAAACCTCTCGCAGGCAGTGCTGGTGAAAGCTCAAATGGTTATCAGGGAGCCACCACCCCCTTCCCCGACTTGGCGCTTGTCCAACCACTTGTAACCACCCTAGAACCTGAAATCATCCCCTGCCAACAGTAGTGCAATGTACTCTCTTCATAAAGGATCGACGAAGCTTTATCATGGTTCAAAAGACAGGAATAATGATTAATTTAAACTGTTGGGTAAATTATAAGGAATATTAATTATTTAATATATATCAGGACTAGTCCATTTATTTTTATTAAACTATTTACTAGAAGTGTTGTTACGGCGCAAAAGAATGAGATTGTTATGATATATGTTATAGCTAAATATGATATTTACATATTAAGTAAGAAATAAAATGTCCTACAAACATTTTAATTATTTGGTTTAACGTTTAAAAGTTATCAATCACAAATTACAGTAATTTAAACTATTTTTCATGGATTAATAATTTATCAATATTATTTATATGTGTGTATCGATTGTCTTTACAAATTGGAGTGCTTTTGATGTTTTAGTTTTTTTGAGGTTACGTCTATAGAAAATAAAAAGATGTTAAAAAAACTTCTTAAAATAAAACTCTCGTCAGATTTTTTTAACTTCAAATCATAAAAAAATAAGCATTTGGAAAAAGAATTTGAGTTTGGCTTCAAACTTCAGCCATAAATGTAAAAGTTTTAAATGTATATTTTATCGTTGTTGTTTCTATACCTACGTATATATCTTTTGTATACTACTCGTAAATCATCATTTGCTTAATCGAGGTATACAATATAAGAATACACGTGGTATACAATAAAAAAAATAAAATTCAATTAATTGGGCATACGATAATTGTATGATGGCTTTTTAATTAAATTAAATTAAGATTAAAAATGCTATGAAAATAAATATTTTCAATATTTTTCCAATTTTTTTTGTAGCCAGAGAGATAGGTACATACTATAATATTTTTCAAACTTTACAAGAAAAAAATATTTTTTAGATAAAATGCTTATGAGCAAACGATTTCAAATATATAAAACTGTTACATTTTTGATAAATCTTATACTATTTTTAACTTATCAGTCTACGTTATAAAAATCATAAACGTGGTTATTCAGAATTTTTTTTACTTTTAAATAAATAATGTAATAATAATTAATTTCCAGATGTGACTTGTTTTTTTATTGAGTTTTTATACACAGTTTAATTATTGCTATTCGTAGCTTTTATTGAGGATTCCGCTTCATTCTAAGGAGATTTTTTCAAAGAGGTTCCATTACTACGCATTTCTCCTAAGCACAATACTTCCGGTCTGACTGAGATGGGTTAGGTGATTTTTTTACGCCAATGCGTATATTTTTTTTGTTTCCAATAAATCCAAGTTTTACGAAAAGGCAAAAACTGTAAACAAGGCAAAGCACCAAAATACCTCAGTATTAAAACTAAAACTATACTCTTTCAATATGTTGCAAGCGACTTAAGTCATATATTAAAATTGGTATTTGATTAATGATGTCTGGTTCCTTGCGTTTTTAAACGAAATTTATGTACAAACCTAAAACATATTTATTATGTAAACTTATTATCTAGATTTTCTTTTTATTTAAAAATAAAACACATAAAAAAAATATTGTGTTAAAAATAAATATACCAAAATGTGGATGTATTAAAAGATGCAAAATAATAATGATCTTAAAAATTTTAATCGTTTGATGTATTAGAAAAAAACCGCAACTTTTAATCTATTAACATTTTGTTAAAATATATGTAATCTTTTTTTTCAGAAAAAAATAGTTGTTTTAAATACGTGATTTTGAATGCCTAAATCTTTTATTTTGTAATCATGTTATAAGCTATGATATTCCATAAGGCTAGAGTTTAAAAAATATTTTTGTGGTTAGTATTATTACTTTTTTAGGGGGATCGTTTAACTGAAAAAAGGCAAAAGTACCAACAAAAAGGATATATTATGAGTTCTTAGCTGTTTGGTTGAACAAATAATGTTTTTAAAATAGATTATTTAAAAATAAATCAGTTTTTGCATTTTATAAAAAAAATACTTAAATGATTTTGTTTTTGAGTAGATTTGTGTGAACAAAAAATAGTTATAACCTTAAATTTTTATTGATTCACAATACGTCCCATAAATACACGATTTCGGGTTAGCTGGATAAATTGTAAAAAAAAATTATTTTCGATTCCGATTGACTAATTTGCATTGATATTACATCACAAAAGACTCCTCCCAAGTCCCAACATTGAAATCTGTAATCTGTTGAAATCATCTGAATATTTCAACCTGAATAAATATTTTGTTAGTGTATTTGAATATAGACACGTTTTGAGTATTTTCAAAACTTACAGATTTTTTATAAGTACATTTTAAAACGAGAGCTATATGCTTTTATGTGTAGTATTTTATTCATATATTTGTATTAACATCAGTGTGGATACAAGCCTTATTTGCTTCCTTTTCTGTTTGCTCTGGCATGACTGGTTATCGATCACTCGAGCTTCAGCGATGAAATGCACGTCAAAAGTAAACATATTTTAATTTAAAAACTTCCTGTAGCGATTAAAGTTCAATACTGAAATACAAACTGTGTAGTACCCGCAGTGGGTACACTTTACTGATGTTTGATAGTATTACTTTACTTGTGACCCAGAATACTCGTTAAAACTTTTGGCGATGCATTGAAAAATATTATGCTATGATTTATATTTCACGTCATAATTCATATATTTTTTAAGCGTCTGTTTGCCTTCAAAATATGTTTCAACTACCTACCAAAACGTTTTATTCAAATCGGCTATACTCTTGTCGCTATCTCACATTTGTAACATATTTCTCATTTCGAGTGCAGTTTAGACTGGTTTGTCACATTTTCGTTTGTGTACTGCATCGTATCAACTTCAAAAAATAGCCATATTCTTATTGTTACCCAAGATTATCAGCTCGATTCTTTGAACAAGCGACAAAGCCACAGTAATCGATGTGACACGACGCGGGAACGTTAAGTAGTGTCACTTTTGCTGCTAGATTTTAGTAAAAAAATGTCAAATTTTTATATAGTTTGATAATGATAAACCTAGTAATGAGTAGTGTGTATTTGTTTTACGTCCTAAGACAAAGTGTGTGCAATAATCTTATTCATTGTAAGAGGCAATGATAATTGTGTTGTAACGTTTGTTCGTTTTTAATTATTAGTTTACGTGCTTAGTACTTTTAAAAAATATTAGAGGTGTAGTGTAACTGTAAAGTAGAGCAAAATATCAGATCATTTTTGGTTTCAACTCTCACATTCTACATTGTATGTTAATTATTAATACAAAATATTTTCAAATGTTACTTTAAGCGTACTGTGTAAAAGAAATTTGCGAGATTGTTTCATTGAGTTTGATGATTATGTTCACCGCATCAGTGAGAGACAGTGCTGAGGATGTAACCGTTTACGTACATGATTTCAAACAAGGTAATATTAATATATTTATAAGCTTCTTTATATTTATACTTATGCATTAATGTTACAACCAGCAATGCGGAAGTTCACAAACGCCTTTTTTTAGTCAATTTCATTACTTACGTTTACCAGTTGTGATTTATACACGATCAAGAGGGTTTTAATAAACTAAACGGTGAACACAAACATTTGTTTTGGGTTTTAAAATAAGTTTATTATAATTTTTTGCGTTAAAAATAGCTCATTTCTTATTGAATATTCCCGAAAAATCGACGACCCTTGAATAATTACTCCAAATATGAACATTGAGGTCGATAATTCAATTGTCTCGGGTAAGATTGATGAGGTCCCTCCACAGCCTCTTCCCTCTGCCTCTAATGAGCCTCTCAGACTCCAGGTAAGTCCTAACAAGCTTGAATTGCACAACCACTCCTACCGGAGTTGTTAAGTTCTCCAGCAAAGTACGCCCACCATTTTTGATTGCTGCAATTTGACGATTTATCCTAAAAATGAATAGCAAAATTAGTTTCAATTTATCCTTTATTTTATAAAAACAACAAAACCAATCTTAATTAATTAAAATATTACAACGTTTACTTTATGAAGGGATATTCTTTTTGGTCAATATTTATTTTTGATTTTGATCTTCAAAGTGTTATTTAATATAAAAACAACTGCGAGAACTTGTTATATCCTAGTAATTTAATTTAAATTATTTGATTATTTTAAAGGTTATCTCTCTCGAGCACCTTTTCTATGACAATCGGATGAATACTACTATATATACAATTTCCGCTCTTTGTTAGGAGGGAAACTCCAGCCTGATAGCTGTGATCCCAAATTTAACAAATATTATTTTAATAATTGGACTTGGTCATGTATGAAATGAACTATTGGTAATTTAATATTTTTGAATAAAATACTTGAGTGATTTTCCACATTTTTATTTTTATTAGTGACCGGTTTCGCCAACCTTTCACGTTGGCATTATCAAACAGAGTCTCTCTGTCAAAAATATTGAATTTCTTATTGGTAATTTAACAAAACGGAAATCACTGTATTAAATATGTAGTCGCAAATATATATGATTTTTTTATTATTAATTGCAGTAAAGATTGCCCGTGTAAGAGTAATGTTAGTTAGAAAATAGAGAAAGATAATCGAGCCCGTGCTAATTTCGAGCTTCCAATCGCAGTTTTTCAGTTCACTGAGCTTGTTCGTGATTTCATTCTCTGACTTCGGACCTTGCTGAAGGCACTGGTGCCAGAATAACACGCGACCTATCTTAAAGAGAATTTCAGTTCGTTTGAAAATTTTACTAGAATATCTCAAAAAGTTTTCGTTAGTAATTGGATGATTACTAACCCGATCTAACCCAATTAGTTAAGATAAAAAAAAAAAAATACGACATAATTATTGGAATGATCTATGATTTTGTCTTATCAAACCCATTTATATCTTAAAAATATAACTTTGCAGTTACAATAAATATGCTTAAATTGCTAATGTTTTCAACCCGGTTAAGTGCAAAATTTGTGGTCTCCAACTATTGCCACTGAGCTATTTTGTTATTAAACCTAAATTTTACTCTCGATAAATGATTTAAATGCCGAGGCCTTTTTCCTTCCATAAACTTTGTCACTTATATTTCCATAATGATTTCATACCCAAATAAAGCCCAGACATTTTAGAAAATTTGTTAGAAGTGAATTGAACCTTGTTACTGGCCGCTAATGGGGTCCTTTCAGCCAATTAAACTGTTACTGCTGTTCCGGCGCTCGAAGGCAGGGCATCGGTGAAAGGGAAGGCTCGCCTGTGCCCAGGCCGAGGAGGCAGTGCATCCTGCCGACTTCCCTCCCAGGACGCCTCCCTTCCGGTCCTTAACGACCCCCCCTGGACTGATGAGGGGCGGACAATGCAGGAGGCCGCTTGCACCGTAAATTTCCAGTCCAGAAATATGAAAAGGGGTTTCCTGATTTTTTTTAAGAGTGCACTGAAATGGATAGCTTTCAAAGTAGACTTGAGTAAGCAAATAATCCATACATAATTTTTTTTAAATTTTTTCTCAATATATACGCATATAAAAATATTTGTGTGTGGGTTTAGGCACTTTTTGTTTTTAGACGATTTCTAGATTACTTTGAGGTTATGCTTTGGCTTGTGACTTGCGAAGTTTTGGTTCTGGTATACCTCCAGGGAAGTCACAAACTGTTTCGTAACATAAGACTCAAGACCAAACTGTTTATCATGTTTTTTTACATCTGTATATATAAAATGAAAAAAAGGCTCAAATTCTTTGCTTTCAAAATTCAATGCTTAATATTGCTGAACTATTTTTTTGATTGTAATATGTATTTAAAACAAAAAGTTCATAAAACAAAACATTACAAATTCTTTATTCTTTAATAGTAATGTAAAGTTTACTTGTAATTTAAAATTTTCTAAACGATAACAAGCTATTCGAGTTAAAAACGTATTACCCAAGAGCTGAGTTTTAATAGTAATACGATATGTCTTGTTGTGATATTTTAATGGAATGTTAAGGAAATAATACGGAGCTATAAAACGCGACAGATGTGTTTGCTTTTAGCCGATATATTCGTATTTGTTACAAACTTACAAAATACCATAACCCGTAGTCCGTTTATCCTATTTTGCAGAACAGACGAAAATTCTTTATAGTATCGTTGTTGAAAGTGAAATCAAAAATAAAAACACGAAACTTGTATATTAAATATGGAAACAGTTTTTTTTACTATTGATATTTATAATTTAGCTAATTGAATTAATTACTTAGTTAAAAAATATATATTTGGAATAAAATGTGTACATTTAGTTGGGTTGATGTAATAAAGCATAGAATTTTGTATTATGAAAATAAGTATTTAATTTTAAGCAATTAAGATTATACGAATCTTGTTTCCACACAGCTTTTTGTTGGTATTTTTTTAATAAATATTTGTGACATACATTTAATCATTTAGGATATAAAAGTAGATAAAATAAATATAATTTAATTAACCATTAATTATATTACTTATGAAGAAAAAAAATTGATAACAATAAATAAAATTGATGACGCATTATTCTCACATTCACCGTTCGTAAAAGCTATATGCATAAATACGTTTTTTTTTACATTTCATGCATTACTTTAAAAATAAAAAATTGCGTATTAAAATAATAATAATTATAATAAATTTTATGGCCCTGTTGGAGTTCTGATTGAGACGTTAAACGTCACTCGCGAGATAAATTTGTTACAAGAATCGTTTTAAATTGTATTTGATGTGTAAATTATATCGTGTGATATACAAAATTATGAAAATGTATACAAGGCAAAATTCCCATGCAAATTCGGAGACATGAAATCGTGCATAGCATAAGACTCGAGACAAATTACCTTCGTTAGCGTTGAATCTCGCCAAAGGTTAGATGCGGCTAAAATTAGAATATGCCAGTATTTTGTTCCCAGTATACTAACAACCTCATTATGTTTCTTAAATAGGTTTACTTGTACGTAATAAGAATTAATAGATGTGTTTCTCATAGGTTGTTGCCTTTATAAAATTGAAGCCCTCGTGGCCGTTCTATAAATTGATTATTTGCTGAGTATTTTTAAACTATGTTAGATGGTTTCTTAAAGAATTATTTTGTGAAGAATAATAATATAAGACTTTGTCAGTTTGTTTTCATGTGAATTTTATCATAGATTTTCCATACACGATAATAATATGAGACATTTGTACGACCTAAATCGACGAGAATTCAATAAAAACTTAATTTCAGTATCTAGAAATGTCGTATTTTTATTGCATATTTTGTTGTTTAAGATAAATACTTTCAGCGGAAATAATGTTTATAGTGGATTTATAACAAAGCGTAATGAAAACTAATTTGATATAAAATACGATGAAATAATTACGACTCCATTATTTAAAAATAACTACTCGGTTATTTACAAAACATAACCTTAATGAATATAGTTTCACGGAGGCTTAACTTGTTAGATTTATTTTAGACTTGCAGCAGTAAAACAAAAATAAAACGCGATACTGAAAGCTTACACTGAAAACATCCCTTGTTTATTCTACGGTACGATAAAATAAAATGTTATAACTTTGAAATTAAAAGCGTTTTCAGAGCTTCAGGGATTTGGCCAACATTTTAAATCGACGCCAATAACTCTGAAAAATTGCCTTCAACGCGTTTACGATGGCAGTATATTGAATACTTCAGAGGCGTCATTCCAGTTTCTTCCAGGAAGGCAATGAAATTTCTACAGCAATTTCATATAACTGAGAATGTTTGACAATACGGCTCTTTCTGGGTATGAAGACGATCATATTTATATATATATATTTGTATATTCAATCTAAAGAGATTTCCTTTTCTTTTCCTTAAGTGAGTTTTCAGAATGGTTCAATTGACATTATATTAAAAATAAAGTAGATAAGTTGTTTGTTTATATTGATTTTCAATTGTTAGAAATACGAATTTCAAATTGATAATTGATGATTTTTCAAAAATAATTTGATTAGTCTTTAACATTCTGATACATGAAAATATAAGTGACACAAAATTACAACCCTACTGAAATCCGCTGTTTTACAATCTTTGTTCCTGTGAGTTTCAGGACACATCCCACAAAAATAAATAACCTAAAGACAATTTTAATTTGTAAAACCCCAAAACAAATATGAAAAACCAAATGGCTTATTACCTAATATTAATATTGTGTTCTGCCTGTTTTTGTACTTGAGAGAAGTGTTTTTAAAGAAAAATGCATTTTTTCTGAGTATAATTGTATATATATTCAAATTATTTATGTTATCAATTAAAAAGGAAATCAAATATCAATAAATTTTTATATTAAGATTAAATAAATATATAAACATATATTTTTATTTTCTGCAAGTACTGCAATGGAAAAAACTCGCCTCAAAGGAAGGAAAAGGACACAAAGTTGAAACATCTCAGAGGAACTACGTTTATTTTTCTTGCCTTCATGGCTACATGGAGTCATTATTTTACAATAAAATTCTAGGAAATTGTATTGAAGAGAAAACTTATGCATTTTCTTTGACATTGCAAAGCGTCCAGAAGACAAATCAAATTACCTCTGTACTTGCTGTTCTTCAGTATTTTATGAATCGTTCTCAAAGCATAAAACCATTTCAAAAAAACATTTTATTTATAAATAACCTTTATTAAGTCGTACTTCACTCATTTAAGTTTATTATGGTAACAATTTTTGAATACTTGATTCACACATGAGGCAATAATTTTCACTGCGTCTGAGTTCTCTTTGTTTTTTTTTAAAAACTAATTTAAAAAAATATGTTTTTTACTTAGAAGTTTGTCAAGTTAGTATTTTCATAACTAGACAACAAGACGGTCTTAAGCAAGACCCATAAAATACCCTCCATTAATTTACAAGGAACTCCTCCGCTTACACTTTGAATATTAAATTTATTTTAAATATTTGATGACGGGGTACATTATTCTGGATAAATAAATTTCCTTTGGCGACAATAGTTTTTTATGGAGCCTTATTTGCAAGCAAGCTTCACGAGAAGCAGGGTAGCGCAGATAGGGCACGTTTGAATATAATTCGATTTGCCGCAGTGACATCCGTTTCCGCCTGTTGACATAATGCCAAATACTTTGCCGTTATGTAGACCGAGTTTAATGTCGGAGCTTAAAAGCCTCCAGCGCTGTGAAAATATTTTGAAATCCCCGCCTAAGTAAATATTACTCAAAGACCCACCCCAGAGATGCATTTCAAGGATGCCTAAATAAAAAAAAAACGAAATGCTTTTTGATGAATATACATTTACATGTATGTTTTTATAATATACATAATTCTTGCATTCATTTAAATTTATAAAATATATTTGAAGCTGTAATTCATTTTATAAAAAAATGTTTAATTCCTACTAAACACCGTTTATCAACTGTAAATATGGGTTTACCGACTTTCTTGTCAAAAATATTAATAATTCAGTATTTTCTACCCAAATAGACTTTATTAAAACAGTATTTGAGTAAGACTGGTAATGACAAGAAATATCCTTAGAAAATATGTGAATCTTTTATGTACACATTAAACAATATATGGTAGTTAATGCTATCTTTAATTTTCTTTAGTATCAAAAGTAATATATAATATAATTTAAGACATTTTATATATTCATATGCTGCATGTATAAGAATTTATAAACAATGGGTTTTAAATCTATCTCTTTTTTTAAATATTTAATTCTAAAAATATACGTCAGTTTGACAATGCAAAAATCAATAAATTTAATACACAATCGCAAATTGCATAATTAAACAATTAAACTCAAATTTTCTGTGTTGTTTTGACGTTTGATCTAAATAATTAATTAGAACTGAAATCTCTTTGGTAGCTATATTATAATCAGTTTATGCTCATGCCATGTTCAGTATTTGGTTTGCGATCATTACCACAATACATTTTCATTGAACAATGATTCTCGTTCAGGTTTGTAATTAAATTTGGATACTTTGATTTGACTGGTAGAATTCAATAGTCATATAAAACTCGAGTTTGTTGCATCATTGATCAAAATAATTAACATTTTCAAAACTTCTCGCTAATGTATATAAATTCCAAGAACTCAGGTGTAAAATTGTTGAAACTCCAAACATTTTAACTGAACAAAAGCATTGAATTTAATATTTTATTTTTTGTAATGGTTATTTTGTGTTTTGATTTTATCGGGTATTGACAACGGATCAAAGCAAAATATTCTTTGAACCCAGATCAAAATAAAATAAAAATAAGGCGTCTGTCACTTTACATAAGGATTTAAATTGAATTCTATATCTTTAGTTAATATGAAGTATTAATCACAACATCATAAGTATAAAATATATAAAACAAAAATGATATATGTTTTCCATATTTTTGCATTGAAGAATAATTTGGACAAGTCTCAAAAAAAGTCATTATTTTTTGGTTACACATGAGTCTGATAGAACAAGTGGGCGTTATTAATAAAAATAGTTTTAAGATGCTAAAATGAAACCTTATTGGCTCTCGATTTTATATTAAAGTAGTGAAAGGATTTTTGAATAAAAAATCATAAAGCCATCCAAATCTGATATTGAATTTCAGATTTGTTGTATTTTCGACAATCTGAACGTGACTTTGGACATCTAGATAACAAGATTTATTCTTAATTTTAATATATATATAAAAGTTAATAAAAAGGCTAGTGAAATCGTTATATTGTTTCGAATGTGACAATTTCTTTGACAGCTTTGTCAAGTCGGTATAAAAACGAATCATTTATAAATACTATTTTTATAAATAATGTTTTTTCTTCTGTTGCCTCTCCTCATAGGAGGATGGTGACCATTTCTTCGAACATGTCTCTATCTTGAGCCAGTCGCACTAATCCGGCTGCACTTCCGATCACCAGCCACTGGCGCAAATTCCGCATCCACGTAAACTTTCTTCTTCCGAAAGATGTGGCCAAAATAGAAGACATTTCGCTTCTTTACCAACGTCAAGTTTTTTTTTCTTTGCGCATTCTGTGAAAGACTTTTTCGTTTAAGACGTGGCCAACCATTGGTATCTTAAGGATTCTCGCAGTCTTGAATATCCAAGCTTATAATATAACACAACATAAACGTACTAAAAGGGTAACAATACATTTAAAAATCTGCTCACTTCATTTAAAAAAAATAGCTTTATTTCTGTTTTGTGGATTGAACGTCAATTGAGTGCGTTTTAATTACCTTTACAGGCTTATATTACTTACTAATATGATTAGCATTTTTTTTCACATATTGAAAATGATTCAAAGAAACTCTCAGTAAAATATCATCGTGACTTGTGTAGGATGGCCGGTGTACTGATCCTTGTACAAGGGTCAGTTCACCGGCCTTGTAAGCTTAGAGATGTAGGTTCAAATCCTACACACGTCACGATGATATTTTATTGAGAGTTTCTTTGAATCATTTTCAATATTTAAAAAAATATGCCTAATCATATTACTAAAAATAGCTTTGTCTAATTGTCTCAAATATATCACCTCCATTAGCTGCTTTAGTTTCTTAGGCCTACCACTACTTGCGAGAACTGGCGTCCTTGTGTGTAGAAGGACCTCTTCTTACTCAATCCGCCGCACCCCTTGTTGGAGGCAATCCCTCGCATTGTTTGCAGCGTCTTGTCTGCCTTTCCGCCCCCGCCCCTAATAGGGGGCTGCACGAAAATTGTAACAGTGCCTTTGTGCCAATCTGAGATTTAAAATTTCGTACTACTGCTTACGTCTTTGACATGCTCTGTGAATTTATTCATATTTAAAATTTTATTTTATTGTGTCAAAAAATATAGTTTATAGCATTGTTTCCCAAAATATTTTGTCCAGTCGACCACCTGTCGAGTTTTCCTGTTTTTCGTCAACTAGGTTCGTCAACGTCAATGTCGGTTGAATTCCATTTTAACATCTTAAATAGAATAAAATACATTAATTAAAAACATACAAAATACTTCTACGCTTCAGGGCTTCGATTCGTCACAAAGTACATAGGTGCAATCTGTGTTCGGTGCATTATGACATTTACGAAATGTCTAAATTTTGGTGATGACCTGCTTTAATGGGATCCACTCTCGTAGACCCCCATTTACAGTTTATGGACCCCCATGCACTCTCATCGACTCCTTGCAGGGCGAAATCGACCCCTGGGGGTCGATATTGACCACTTTGGGAACCTCAATCATCAAAATATACAGATTTTTAAATGTTTTTACCAACCAAGATTGTTGATTTATACAGTACATGTGATAAGAACTTTTTATATATTTATAATTAAATTAAAATGAAATTTATGTGAAAATATTTACATTATTCAAAGCATTTTTTTTTTGTGTGATTCATATTTTTTTCCGTGACAAATTGAATACTACAGAAGAGATCCCCAGAGTAGCGGCAGGTGCAAAAAGTCAAATAAATAAGCCCTGCTTTGCATTCCAATGGTCCCCGCCCGGAGCGGCGCACAGTTCCTTTCAGGCTGAACTCCGTCAAACTAAATTTATAGTCTCTCTGATGAAGCGATAGTACGAGAACTCTCTCTTCCTCGCACATCAGGCTGCAGGGATCTGTACACGATGAATATGTATTTTGTCATCTCAGGCATTTCAATTCTAGCCGCATTTTAAATGTGACAATTTTTCACAATAATTTATTTTTGAACGCGTCTAATCAAAACTAAAAATCTGATCCAATAAAAGCTTTTCTTGGTGAGACTGATATGACTTTCGGGTAGAGGTACAAACAAGGCAATTTAAAATATTGTGATGAAGCGATGTGCCATATATTATTAAATGTATGGTTTTAGATTTTATATGCGTAGTACGAAAGTGGAATAAATAAACTGGGAAGTATATAAACCACTGTACAAAGCAATCTGTTTAAAGCTACCGGATGTGATTTCGGTTGTCTGACTTCTTATACATCTTGTATTTGTAATAAAACAATACTATAGATTTGCTTATACGGGTTTTTCTTATTTTCAAAGCTTTAACCAATTTCAATTGTTTCAAAGTATTTAATATTTGAATCAATTTATATTGTTTAATGCAACACAAGGTTTTAATGTTTATAATAAAAAAACTTCGTTTTTTGAGTGTTAAACCGCGTTTTAATTTTTTGTTGTTATAATCCAATATTCACCATAACAGCGATTTGCAAAGCTATTGTTTATTTTTTGAAGAGATTACACAAGAAATTTGTGGTTGACTGTTAGTTTTTGATGTCATATCTACTTTATTAAACTCGGGTACACCACATTTGTATCATATTGTTGTAATTACAAAACAAGAGAAAATGTGTATATTTGTGAATTTTTGAGCAAATCAAATAATAGCAATCAAATACCTATTGATTTTTCTAACTTTTTATAATAATCAACTGCACTTTACTTATCGACGGTGCAAGTTAGACAACCCTGTCGTTTGCGTACTCCTCCCTGGTTTCATCTGTTCATTGTATTAGAAATGCATTTCAGCAGGGGCGGCTAGTAAGTTCCAACCCGTTGATAACTCAAATTTCAACAAATTTATTCACAACTTAGTTGATCAACTAATGCTTATATTGGATGTTCTAACTACGCCCAAACTTCTACAGCTACTGTTCAAATAACGTTATAATATTACATTGCGATATATTTTATATCTGAAGAGTTATTTTTATAATAAGCACATTGAATTGATGTATGCAATTAAAATAAATATCTCATATTATCATGTTTGATACAAAAAATATATTCATGTTTGTTGTTACAAAAAATATATTCATTTAATTTGATTACACAGTTAGAGTTACGCCTGTTAGTGAAACTTGAAAATCGGTTACCGATGTAATATTTTATAATTTATTTTTTGATTATTAATTGTATTTTTCTTTGTTACAGGTAAGTGGCTTATCTTGTGAATAGTACCAATCTTCACACTTAAACACAATTTGAAAGTAAGTAATTAATATAAATTGGTGTTTATTGACTTAAATATTTTGAGTGTGTTAAAAATTATATTTATTTCATAGTAAATATTAGTTTTTGCCAACGCTTGTCTCAATTTATTTGCCGCACATATTTCTATTTAATAATTCCGAGTCAGTAGTTAATAACAGTATTTTCTGAAATATAGAATGCCTTGGCAAGTCTCACGCTAAGGATTTATAAAAAGGTACTCACACTTCAGCCGATTTTTTTAAAGCAAGAAAGCCGAAAGTCGATAAAGAACCTTGCTCACTGAATTCAATGGGCTGGGGTTGAATAAGTTACTCAGCACCCTCCCACACCCTTAAATAGTACCCATTTAAATTTAAATTGTTGTATTTACTCGATTAACATCGTTAGCAAATAAATCATTCCATTAAAGCTTTACAAAATAACTTGTTTAAAGGACTTATTCAAAAGATTATAGTAAAGAAATGATCCAGGTTAATATAACTTTTTTCTTTTCAATTTAAAAAGAGCCTCATTTTTCTAATTAATGTTACATATTTATCTAAAATAGTATTATATACGATTGTAAATATGCAAGCCTAGCAATTTTTATTAATCTTTATTAATTTGTCACGAAGGTTTTATTAACATAATCACCTGACTTTAAATCCCTCAAAATCTTATTTTATTGGCTAAAGTAGGTTATGCAGCTTATTAAAAAATATATAACAATTCAATTAAAAATATGACTGAAATATTTGTTGAATTTATTATTATGGAAATCACATTGAATATTATTTAAAGACAACCTTAAATTGAAGTTATCTTGTATAAATCGAAAAAAAAAAGTTTTATTATACAGAAAGCACGACAATACTGTATTTTTACTTGGATATTGATGAAATTCACGAACAAATTCAAATAGTACTTAATTAAAACCTTATCTCTTATCTTTCAGTAAAGCTGTTTTAATCAATGAAATATCCCACGTAATGAAGGCGTTTTTAAACGTCCGACAGTTCGCCTGAAACACAAAGCTTATCGTCAAATCTGTGTACGCGAGAGCTTAAAAAGCTCTCGTTTGGAAACCGCCTTTGTTTCTGCTTTTGAAAGCGAACTGCTTTTTGGCCCATAACGGATTCGCGGACACGCTCAAAACGGCCGCGACCGGTGTGGTAGGTGCGTACTATATTACCCACGTATACACACAGGGTAAAGCTTCGGTTACGGGGTAAAGCTCAGTTACCAGCTGTTGCCGTACAATGGTGGGTTTCAGGTGGCTTAGTGATAACGTATTCCGAATAGCCACGGTCCTCAAAATGTCGAGAATATTGCATAAACAATTCAATATTCATGTCTTGTTTCCATTACTTTATGATGGATTTTACCATGGCTCAGTTGACAGCGAATAAGGTATTATTTTATTTTGCAAAGAACCCTTGAAAATGTGTATAATTATAATCAACAACAAACAACAACCGCAGGAAATGAGATTCTTGATCACTTCTTTGAGTTAATAGCACTGAAAGGATTATTTAATGTTTTTTATCGTGTTACATTTCTTGGATTTGTATTTGTATATTTTAATTATTAAAGATAAAGTTTACGTGTAATTTATTTGTAAGCAAACCTTTTATCAATGTCGTCAATATAATTTTAAAAAATGTCAAAGACATTTGCTGCTTTACTATTATAAATTAGCTTATTCAATTGCTTTAAAACATGAAATTGCTTGATGACTTGCTCAAATCCGTAACGCGTTTTCAGATTCGTGACCGCTCCCCAACGTTCGTTACAGCGGCCGCAAAGTCCCGTTTCCTTGTAGCGGGAGATTAACGGGCGTTAGGATTACGCTTGTGCGAGTGCCTGTAGCCTGAAGGGTGTGTGTGTGTGTGTGTGTGTTTGTGTGTGTGTGTGTGTGTGTGTGTGTGCACCCCTACCTGGGTTTCAGCGCGAGTACCCATACCTTTTCCCGGGTTTAGGTGCAGACATGTATACACCCCCGTCCGGGCGCAGGAAGACCGTATGAAGAGTTACCGTTGGTTTTAATTTTGGCGGAGTGTTGAATGGAAGGTTTAGCGGCCTGTTTTTCATCCGCTGAAAAATGGCAGTCGCGTTAGGGGCGCTGCTGATTTATTTTGCTTGCTTAGGCGTTAAAAGATTTTATTTTGTCGTATTGTATTTCTATCAAGGAGAGTCTTAATATTAGATTTTTTTTAAGTACTTAAAATTGTAAAACACTTTTTATGATTACAGAAAAACGTTTAATTATTCCAACTTAAAAAAAAAAATTCTTTTAATTTCTGGTCTCATATACAAATCTTTGTTACATTTGAAATTAAAGCTTTATGTTGTTGAAATCTTCACATGAAAATATTATTAAGCCTTCGAAGTAAACGTCATTCAATAAATGTATTTTTTATTCTTATTAAATATTTTTTAAACCTTTTCTATAACTCTGTACACACATACAGCATATATTCATCTCGTATAGACAAAAATTAATTCCATATTCCAGTTGCAATGGAATTTCCAATATGTAGGAGGTGCATACATACCCACCGTGTAAGAGTCTCGTGCATACTTCATTACACTCCGATATACAAACTTCCATACTGAATATCGGGAAATTCCAAGTACCTCCCTCCTCACCGGTATTTACACATTTGCGGAATTCATCCCGGACATTTTCAGAATAATTCACTCCCTATTTTTTCAATTACACATTTCAGCTATAGTTTAACCCACTGTTTCTACACGCCTTGCTGAATAATGCCATATTTTTTAGATTAGATTTATTATAAAAAAATCTTGTTGCTGCATTTGCATTACTTGTTAGGCTAGGTTTTTGATATATAAAAATGCAAAAATATTTTTAATATAGGTTGTATTTGGGATAGTAATTGAATGAGAAAAAACGCGCTTATGTAGACAGTATAATTTTTAGTACAGACTGTGAAGCTATCTATCTAGCCACCGGAGCTTTCAAGTCCTGAAAATAATTGAAAAAAACTAAACTTTCATCTCCCTCCACACTCGATCAATTTCCGTCTGTCGTATATTTTTATTTCACCGCCCAGATTCTCTAGTGCTTCACACTGCGAAGAGTTCTAACCATCGGGAGATCCTCGGCTCTGGGGACGCGTTCGGTTTTAACGCCATGCGATATCGTCGATATTTTGAAGTACCCCACCTGGGCCGAGCATTGTCCGGAATAAAGGTGCCATCTACGATGTCATTATATTTATGAGAAATATTTCTGGTTCTCGGACCTGGACCTGCTTTTTGGGGGTCTTTAATAAGGACACCCTTGGAATTCAGTACGCTGGGTTACACGAGCCCATTTATTGAATTATAATTTCTTATTTAAATTCGCATTATAAAAGTTAACGCTTGTGAATATCGCGAGGAGTATAGTAATGTAAGTCGTGATAAATGGTTTACGAGTTACAAAGAAGCTTGAATTATTCTTAGCTCGAATCTCATTATTTTGAAACAATTTAATTTGAAACCAGCATTGTATTTTGAGAACGTAGACTATATATTTTTTTTCATAAAAGGTGTTGAATATATTTAAAACATGTTAAAAAAAAACAATTTGATAATTGATAATGAAGTTAAAGGTAAATCTTGTCATAATGATAAAAAAGTCAAGCACAAAAAATACAAAATTAAAATTAAATTTAAAATTAAATTTTATGTTTGGAAGTCAGAAATACAGCCGAAATAGTAAAACTGGCTAAGGACAAGCACATATTCAATGAAATGATCACAACAGAAGCATTTAGAGAAGAGGTAACTTATTATAAGTTTTTTTCCCTTCTTATTAACAATTATTTGATAAAAGTTCTTGTAATAAAAAAGTTACGCATTTATGATTTTTTGCACACGTATATAATGCCAAACGCTTCATGAATATCTAGATTTTATAAATGTCAACACGCTTTTCAATGTTTTTGAGTTTCAGCCACTTTATTACGATCGGTAATTTAATCTCAATTTGGGACATGAAATCAATTTCTATTTACCACACAGCATTCTATCAGGGATCCAAAACAATTTCAATAAATCAAAATACCAAATTAAGCATCCCTCGGCCATTCGAATCGAGATTTCAGCGGCAGGGGATGGAAGTCAATATGTAGTGGGGTAGTACCTAATCACTGGGGGAGATGGTGGCAATTTCCGCCTGTAGAATGAAAATTCACGGAATCTACGTGGACTTTAATGGTG
This sequence comes from Atopsyche davidsoni, assembly GCA_022113835.1. NCBI lineage: Eukaryota > Metazoa > Arthropoda > Insecta > Trichoptera > Hydrobiosidae > Atopsyche > Atopsyche davidsoni. The sequence goes on along the minus strand of JAILWY010000009.1, from coordinate 15,217,219 downwards.
AATATTTCCGCGTGCTGTTTTCTGTTCACGTTTTTACTTATGTTTTGATTTTCATGTTTTGCGAATATAAAATTTGAGCGAATGAATTGAAAGCTTAGCAGGTTTATTGATTTTTTTATAAAATTTTGTAATTGATTCATTATACGTTTTATATCAAATATAGCAATTTCTGTTTTTAAATGATTTCAGATAAATTAAGAAACAAAAATGTTAAAATTAAATAAAAGTCTTTGAGAAAACGCGATTTTCATGATTCGTTGAATTTATTTATTTTTGGTATACCATAACGTAAATATAATTAACATTTAGAAAATATTCATCTTTTATTGCATAAAGTAAAAATTTCAATTATTTCCATAATAATTAATACTAGTATTTAAATAAATTATGTGGTATAAAATATTACTTGTTCTCGGTTTAAATACAGATGATATATCATAAAATATATTTTAAAAGTCAAAATTTCAAATTTACAATCAAATTTTGATGGAGCTTAAGACCCTAGTATTTTTTTTGTAACTGATGTACTTCATTGGCTGGTTTTATATATTATATAGAAATTATTAGTTTTTATTGGGTAATTTTATTTCAGCTTATGAATTATGTTCATGTAATTGTTTTAAAACATTATCGTGTAACGTTAATTTAGAGTACCTTAAGTTAAAACAGAGTGCCGATTTATTGCGAGATTCAGTAATGAACAGAACTCGATCTTAAGAGTTTGAGAAACTCTTGAAGAAGCTTTATTTATTTCCAAGTGAAAAATCAAATAAAATTCGTACATATATTTTTATAATAAATCAATATTTGTTAAAATTGCTTCTAAGCGCTGAAGTCACAAAAAAATAAATCCCAGATTATTTAGTTTGCGAATAAATAAATGAAAAAAAACATGTTTCAATGGTAATGAAAATTAAGTTTATATATAGGGTTCGTTTTAAGCCTGGGTAAGAGTCTTAAGAGCCCATTGTCGATGGACTGTTTTAATGTCAGGGACTATGTCTTAAGTTCTCATGTAAATAATACACTTCAGATATCTGGAAACCTCCTTGAAGATCAGAAAATCTTGAGGTTTCTTGTTGATTTCTACAAAATTGCGATAAAATACGTTTTATAATGTCACAAATTTATTACAATTCATAAAAATAACAACGTATAAATGTATATTCTGTCTGCCAAATAAAGACATTTCATTTATTTAGTTTTAGTAAGGTGTTATGTTTAATGTTTAATAAAAACATATGGTTGGTGCAATAAGCTAGTATTAGTATGATTTAAATCTGTGCTGTGTTAATTTGATGTACCTCTTTTATAGTTAGAATTACAATTTTGTTCACATAGAGTACCCTTGTACTCAACTCTCCCTCGCGTGCAATAGACGTATAAGACACGAGTAGGTTCCTCGACTCTCTATTAGGTACTAATCTATCTACAGCTAATACAGCAAGGTACTCGAGGCCTCTCCAGTGTGGAACGTCAAAGGGCGTCCGCTAGTGACGGCTCGAAGCTCTCAGGTAGGTACGAGAAGCCCTGAAATAGATAGCTGTACCTTAACTATAGAGCTGCCTATACAGCTTTAAGCTCTGAAGGTCTATTGTGAGGGGTAACTGATGCTTTGAATCTTTGCCAACTGTCGAATCTGTGATTTTCAATTGACGTCTGAAACTATCGCCAAATCAATACTGCCAATGTACTTAAGAAAAATTGAAACAGATTTACAAGTACTTAAGAAACGGGTATTTAAAAAATATATAAAAAATATATCCGCAATGAGCACAATTAATAAATAATCATACAAAATTGATTTTGCTGTTCATGAAAAATTCATGAGCATATATATTATTAAAAAAAACAAAAGTGTTGATTGTTTGTTAGATTGTCCAGAAATAAGCTAGAAGATGCCAGTTTTGGTAATCTTTTATATCAATCTTTTAAGCACAATGTTCATATATAGAAAACAGTTAGTATTAAAAAAGTTTGGCATATTTTTGGTGATTACATTTTCAACAATTTCTAGAAAGTATGTACTTTCAATTTGACCTTTACACTTTATAAGTAGTGGTAACTCAGAATGTATGTATAATGTATATATTAGCTAAATGTTTACCTTTGATAAATAACGGAAGCATTCGTACGAGAAAGACAAATATTTTCCAAATCATGCATATAATATGAAAAAACCTGATTTAGTATTACTGAAAAATGTTTACCTTTTTGTACGAATGTTGTGAAATATCTTTATGAGATTCTCTGAAGAATTTCGGCAGAGTATGTTTTCCGGCATCACGTGGAGATTTCGTGTGTCTTTTTATCCTTCCTGAATAAAGCGTATAGAATATGAAATATTATGTCCCATAACGGAGCATCCGTTCATTTTGGCCTCTTGTTTGTATCCAGAAGTCAAGTAGTCGTGCGTTCCACTAAGCTAAGAGTTTCAGCGTATTTCATATACTTACTCCGAATTCAAGTGTTTTCATCTTTTCCTTCATTTTTTTGTAAGGCACACTTATCAAATACTCGTGTGTTTTTTTATATATACTTTGATGGGAATTAACATGATATACCAGAACACGACACTTTTGATATGTTAAATCACAAGGTAGTGGCCTAAAAACTATGAATGTATATATATATATATATATATATATATATATGTGTGTGTGTGTATGTATGTGTTTCTGTATGTATATATCATAGAGGAGTACGAATAAAATCTCCTCTTCTAAAATAATTTGACCCTGGATAACTTTGCCTAAGGGAATAATATAAATAAAATTAATTACTACATAAAATTTACACAATACTAACTAAATGTGTTCACAGAATCGACAGAACAATTAATTTTATTTTAAAATGAAATAGTTTAATTTAAACTTGAGTAACCAGAAATAGCTCACTTTACGCAGATACAAGTTTTAATTAAAATATTTTTCAAATAAAACTTGATAGAATAAAAAAAATTAGTTGAGAAATATTCTCACACGATAAATAAAAATTATAACATACTGTTTATAATATTGAACTTTCATTTGTCACCCCATTTTCTTTACACACCCTCGAGTCAGCTGATTGATCGATGGAGCTATCTTGCCCTCGCGTGAGGGGTGAGTATGGAGGCTTCGACTAAAGGCAAACTTGCAAAATGTTCAGTGCCCGCGGCTATTTATCACTTGAGTTCTATTTGCTGTATTTCTAACCAATACAGTGTGAGGAATTATCTGTATATGGTGAGTTGTAAAACAATAGTCCAAAGTAAAAATAAGCCCCTCGAATGCTTGAATATACGTAAAATGGAAACCTTTGCACAATGCTTTACTCAATTACTTTAGATGGTGTTTTATTACAATTAAAACTAAAATTTTAAGTTGTGTTAAATTTTATTTTTTAACTATAACTGTTATAATAGTAGAACTATATTTATTTATTACTTAATTTTGGTCTAAAAAATTTATATTTATTTTTACAAATATTTTAGTAAAATTATACTTATTGGTTTATATAGAGTATCTCGTATACATGATCTATGCGTATTTTTAATTAAACGTTTTCATATTTATTTCTTAATTGATATTTTGGGTTAGTGATTTGACTAAGGACTTTAAAGCTCTTTAATATATTTTTAATCACAATTTTAAAAGGTTAATGCCAAACAGACAAATTTACGCTAATAATTGTTTAAGTTTTTAATCACGAACACACTGCGAATAAGCAGAAGATGTTTTTATTTTTTTTAGTATTGTATTCGTGAAAAGTTAAAACTAACGTATTATTAAAGGTTCCGTATTTTTAGTATATTTTTAAAATATTAAGTAATTTCCAAACAGCATATGAGGTACCCTGTGGGTTTTGAGAATTCGTTTATGATAATAAACCCACTTATTATTCATGCACTAATATGTTGCACAAACTGCAAACGGTTCATCTTGAGGTTGCTGTTTGCTCTCTTGATTGACTCCCATTTACATCCTGATGATGTCCACCGCTCTTACCGGTTCTACAATACCAGAGACAAGTCGTTTTAAGCAAAATAATGAAAATATGTTTTCAATTCAAAAGTGGTTTATATATAAAGCTTAAGAAAACCCGGAAATGTTAAGTAACATCATTTTTTTTTCTTTCTAAAAACGCAATATATTAAATATTAACTTCAAATATTTATTAAAAAATAAGAATACGTGGCTTTTATTAATAATATTTTGTTTCATTTTTTATTTGCACATACGAAATAAATATATACTATTAATTTACTATATGGATTGATTTTAAAAACAACAAAAGTTAAATCTTGTAAAAGTACGGAAAATACATCAATTAAAAAATATTCACAATATTTCACTCCTCGGCAAGGTTTTAAATAAATTTGTTTCATAATTTTAAAGTATCACTCCATGAAATTAAAAACAGACATTTTACCATATTCATCCCTTTTACATTTTAGGATTAACCATTAAAAAAATTGAATCTCTCACGAGTTTTTTTAAATTTATTTAAATACCTAGACTTAAACATGCCCTGAATGAAATGAAACCCTTAAAATGAATTCTACTAAAGCAAGTACATAAATTTTTTTAAGATAAATATTCATATTTGAGTTAAGTATTCAAAAAATATTTAAAAGATATTAGTGCATTGTATATTTAATAACAAACATACATTTAATTTATTCAGATTTGAAGCGAGATTTCAAACATCAATTTTTAGCAAAAAAGTTATGTTTTTAAACATTTATTTGAAAAACAAATTTAAAACAATAAAAATTATTTTCAATTGATACTGAAGGTATAAATACAATATAGTAGCGCAGATCTTAATATACATTGTATTTTTTGGCAAAAATGTCAAGGTCGTCAGGTAAACCATTCTATAGAAAAGCCAATCTGCCGACAGAAGAGGACTCCAAGACATTTGTGCGACTTGAATGCGAGGTTTTTTATTTGGAGTAAAGTATGAGGTTTTTTTTGAAAATTCAGTAAACCATTCTATTGTTTTAAATTAATTAAATTGAAAAATATATCACGTAGTAAAAACTTAGCACAACAATGTTTTATGCTGGATTCTAAGCGTTTTATTCTGGTGCCACCGGGAACTGAAACGGTATAAATAATGGAATGAGGGTTCAGGGAAATCAGGGTTTCAGTTGATCAATATGGTACAAGGCTAACGGAAAAGCGTCTCGCTGAAAGTTTCTTGCGAAATTTTCTCGCATGCTAAATGTTTATTCTTCATGTATATGCTTTTAAAGTAATATGTTCAAAAATAGAAAATAAACAATTATTATATTTCTAGAAAAATATTTATTAAGATAAGAAGTACTTCGGAGAAATATATATTTTAATATTTAATTTTTTAAAAATCTACCCCCCGAAGTATTAAAATTTATAAGCCACAATTTTTTAAACGATTTTCTATAATGCAAATAAGTTTACTATTGAATGTTATACCTTTATTATTCATGTTTCTTATTTGAAAATTTGACAAAACCACTCTATCGAAATAGTTTTTCAGTGCTTATTTATTGACAATGGCAGTAATTGTAATTTTAAAAAATAAATATTCGCCGTAATATATGGACGTTTAACATGAAATTTAAATAGTTATATTTTATATAAAATCATCATCCAAAAAGATCTAAACTTCCCAGATATTATTTGCGGACATGTTTTTGTACACCTGTGCGTAATACACTCATTAGTAGACAAATATATTCGTTTCTATCCGTTATTAATTCGTACAAAACGAAGTTTAATTAGGATCTTTTGGTAATTGCTGCCCATTTGTCCCTTCACCTGAAGGTCCACACCAGAGAATTATCCCACTAGGAATCAGGGATTTCTACTAATATCATCTGACTAGTAACCTTGTGCTAACAATGATGCTGAAAACCCGTTGAAGTAGTCGTCAAACATATAGGAACTTCTCTTTCATGAATTTGAAATTCAATATGTATAGGATTTTTTCAACCAAGAAAAATATATAAATTTAGTACCTGAATATTTTACGAATACCATTTTACGGAAACAGAATGTTAATTCTTTTATCGAACCATTATATAATATGATTGGTTTGCCATCTATCAAGTTCTTGTCTTTGATATGACCGAATATTATAACTTTAATTGTGACTAAAAGTATGTTACATATGTGTTAGTAAAGTTAGAGTTTTTTAATAACTTTTAATCGGCTAAAGTGAAAAAGTATTGAAATCCATAAATAATTGGAAACATAACAAATTCTTATATAAGTAATATTAAGCGTCTTAAACTTGTGCCAGTATTAATATACAACCTTATTTGGTATCGGCAAAACAATCTTTCCCTTATGAGCAATAGAGATGATACAAACTTCGCATTTCTACCCTAGTAAACAGACGACTACCCTCCTTCCCTGTCCTCTGTAGTTCCACAGTATATATGTGCGGCAATAGCTGATGCCAAAGCTTTGCGATTCTGTATTGTATGTAAAACGTATTCGGCTGAATGATATTTAACAACTGTTTATAAATTAAAATCGATTTTATTCAGAAAACCTTGATATTTATTTATTATCTTTTAAGAGTATTGTAATATAAATTTAATAACCATTTTGGATGTGTTTTATTATATTACATTATTTACTAATTAAAAAAGTTTTTTAATGCAGATTTGATTTCTGTGAAATATACTATATTTGATTATATTTTTAAGCTTTTTGTGTGTACCATTCCATTTCATAATTATAATCAGAAAATGTTGAATATTTGTAAGTTAAGTTATGTCGTGACGAATGATATTCTCTTTATATCTCAGTCAGTTGTGTTTACTTAACAATTCCTTTTATTCTTGTACAGTTGTTTGGTTTTCTCCTCCAGTGTTATCGCCGCGACAATCAGAAACTTCGTCTTAGAGCTCGTCACGGTTTTTCTCACTCGACTCCCCCAAGTAGCTCCTCTCGTGTTTGCTGCTTCTTTCTTTTATAAAGAAACTTTTGAGGTCTTTTGAAATATTTTAAGCTAAGAATAAACATTCAAAAATATTTAGCTACTTGTGAATGATTAAACGTCATTTAAATGGCATTTGTATTAATCCACCAATGATATTTATTACAACGATAAAACTTATTGAGATTTTTCTTGTCCTCTGCAATAACTGCCGCACTAGTAATAAACGAGTGTTTAAAAGTGAGTGAGTATAAAACTGAATAACCACATTATTTAATGCTTGAAAACTGATTGAACCTTTTGAAGACTTTTTCGTAGCTTTAATTTTATGAAATCAGTACATTAATATTATTCTATCAACTTGAAATATTTATGAGTAATAAATAGTTATGGCTACATTAAAACATGATACTAGTATTGTCACTAAGAAGATTCTTTTTTAGTAAACTTCGTTCTTTTACATTATCATTTTCTAAAATTCTCAAAGAATATCATATCCAACTAGTTTTGAAGAAAATTTCTCGAAAAGGAAATGAGTCAGATTTAAAAGTGTCTGGAGTCCATTTCTTCAAAGAACTTTCACTCATGACATTTAGAAATATCCTTCACCCAACAGCCACCGTCTGAATTCATTATTTGATGTTTTCCTTTGATAACGTAACGGTAAAAGCTTTGAAATGTTTCTATAATTATTTTAACAGAGAAAGAAAAATTATACAATGTTCCTTTTTACTACGAACTAACGAAAATATTATAATATTAAGTAGCAATTTTAAAAATATTCTTCTACCCCTTTTAATAATACAACTTTACAAATATTGCTTCAAATGAATCACCTAACTTTTTTATTAGTTTCTCTTTTGAATTTTTAATGAATTTTATCAGAAATACAATGTCAGAAGTCAACTATTTAATGATCCGGATATCAAATAAGCAAAAAGTGTTGGCACATTCAAAATCAATGATTAGTTTTTTCTTTATGTCTTCTTTGATGATGGTCTGAAAATTTTTTTTTAGTTAAATCGCAAAGATCTAAATCAGAATTTGTCGTAACAATTTTTTGCTTCTGTTGAGATAAGTCGCGTGCTTTTTGCAACAACCTCCGATGAGAATTAATAGAAGGTGGTTGTTTTTGTTCCTTCCGTGTCTCCAGCAGTGTTGTACGTGCGGGAAACATTTTTTACAAGTAATTCAAAGAGGAAAACAAAGATGCGTATTTATCTATGTTCGATACACAATCTGTACCCTTGTCAGCTTTTAATGGTTCGATCAATTCCACTCTTATAAGCCAGTACAGTGTTATTTGATATCTATTTTCTAAAAATATAAAAAGCTTATTTAAATATATTGTATATTTGTGAAAATAAAATACATTTCAAACAGGATATCGTAATTATTTAAATGCTTAAGAAGCTAATAAAGTAATTATTATTGCTAAAAACATTTAAATTCTTTGACTTAATATCTTTTGCATTTCTTATTATATAATTCAAGGAGAGAATTATTTAAGGACAAAATAATTCAAAGTTACAAAGCCTTACACGTGTAAGTATGTTAAAATATACATCATCGTTTTCCATGAAGCTCAAATCCAGTACCTGATAACTCATTCTATATTAATATGAATAACGCGATATTTGCAAATACGAGAAGTATTATTGATTCAGTTTTTTTTATTTTTTAAAAGTAACATCATATATTTAATCAATAATAAGATAGTCAGGAATAACCCGAGTTTTTTAATTTCGTAGGTCTTTAATTTCAATGGTGCGGATTTATATGTATAATTACGTTTAAATATAAAAACGTACAATTACTAAAAAATATATGTTTTTGCGTTAGTTTGATCAATCAAGCGTCAAATAATAATTAAGTATTAAGACTAACGTAGACTCAAAATTCTTAAAAATATATCAAAACAAGCGTAGGTTTGGAGATGAAAAAAATAAACATATTTTTTACAAAAACCTATCTGTAATCAGTTAATGATTTCACGATGAGTCTTAAACAAGGTAAACAATTCATATAGCAGTGCGACATACAATTTCTTTTATAGTAAAGAGCACAGTACGGAGTGAAAGCTTCATGCTACTGGCTTTCCGTATACTCCGGAAAGTATTTCAATAAAAGCATTACACGCCTCACTGCAGGTATATTTTAACCATTGCACAAAATCGCGTAGTATTTTAAACAAGATTTACTATTCACCAACTATTGCGACATGCAATTTAGTTTACAGCAAAGAGCAAAGCGCGATGCGGAGTGAAAGCTTTCCGTCGTGTATCGCCCGGAGAGCATTTCAATAAAAACACTACACGGCGCGCTGCAGGTATATTAGAGCTTGGGTAAACCGATGGAGCCGACGCTGTACTAATGAACGTTTTCCATTTAAATCATCTCGGCTTTGTTACAAAGTATAAGAGAAACAGTACACTACAAAGCAAAATAAAAATATTTAGGCTTTCAATAAGTTTGAATGATCGAGGAGTAATAAGTTAGAGCAGACTATCAATAAATATTTATCATATTCACATATTTTATCTATGCAAGTTTGATGTGTTTCAACATCACGATTTATCTCGTCGTTTTGTTTGTGAGTCGTATGTTTATGTAAATATAAGCAAATAAGCTTACTGGCGATTTTTCCACACTTCAAAAATAGTATTGATTGTATACAAAACAAATTTTAATTAACGCAACAGTGTGATGTTGCGTTAATCAATATAATTTAACTTCAAAAATACTAACAAACGATACAATTGAAGCAACATGAACGAAATGATCTTTGAAGAGACGTGCTACGCAATCACAGCTCTTTAAGATCAGACGACTGCCAAAAAAGTTGCATTTGTGTTTATTATTAATACAAGATAATTCAACGATTAAAAAAATACTAAAAATTGAAGCAATATTAATGGAAAGCTCTTTGAAGAGACGTGCTACACAACCATAGCTCTTACAGTCAGTAGACTCTCATAAAAGTTGCACCGCGTTTTTGTTATAACATAATTATTCAACATTCAAAAAATAATAGCAAGAGGTAAAATTAAAACGGTGTGCACGTTAAGTCTGTTTATTATCAATACAAGATAAATCAACGATTAAAAAATTTTAACAGTTGAAGCAATATGAATGGAAAGCTCATTGAAGAGACGTGTTACACAACCATAGCTCTTACAGTCAGTAGACTCCCATAAAAGTTGCACCGCGTTTTTGTTATAACATAATTATTCAACAATCTACTATAATAATATCCATTGTGTGTGGGTGGGTGGGTGTGTGTGTATGTTTCATTTTTTGGTTCTCTATAGAATATCTTAAAAGATACAACGCTGATTTTCACGTAAGTTCAGTAAGTTTTTCCGCAGTTATGTGCCGAATTTCAAGACGATAGGATAACATTTTCATTCATAAACTAATTAAATAAAACTATCAAATATGCTTTATGTACAAATTATATGATTCTGTTGTTCACAGCGAGAATTTCAAATTTAATAAAAAAACAAAATATGATGCTTCTAAGAAATTTCCAGTTTATGTCAGCTTGACACAAGTACCAATTTTATTTTTAAGTTGCGTTAGAAATTATTAATCACATCATTAATAACTTAAAATACCTCCTAAAAAAATTACACCGTCTAAGCACAGCTAACGTAATTAAAAAAGAATAGCACAGTTGAACGTGATAAAGACTGCATCTAATAAAGAACAGTGCAGTGAAAGTGATTCGTGGTTTGTGACACGAAATGTGATATTTCCTAGAATGGCTTTGCTTTCGAAATTAATATCCGGTTGTTCAAAATATATGTGTACAAAATGAAATCAAATATTCATCTAATTGTCAGCCAAACATATGTTCAAACACTATTGCATCATTCATCGAATACGTCACTTTATGACGGGCTACATTTCTAGTCAAAAAATAATAACAAGAGGTAAAATTGAAACGGTGTGCACGTAAAGTCGTGCTACGCAGTAAAAGCTTTAAAAAATCAGGTGACAGAAGCGATAGTGGCGGATATTGATACTCGAAGAGCGGCCATGCCACCGAGCACCTCGTTAGGGCGGCCGATGTGATTGGTCGGAGAGTATCTCACGTCCAGCGGTGCGGCTACACCGGACGGAGGCTTTATTACCTACATTGATACCTCCCCTGTGCTGAGAGCTTTGTGGTGAAAGCTGCGATGCATGTGTATTTTGACATTGCTTCATAGTGGTTTTATATTTAAAAAAAATTATGTTGATGCTTTATTTTATGCGTATTAGTTCTAGGCCAGTCTCACCAGACTAGCCCAGGATAGGAATAAGTTCGAGGAGATGGTCGCCAACCTCCTGTTAGGAGATACAACAGAAGAAGAATATGTTTTGTGCTAATTTATTTAAAATTTTAATAAAATGTATTCGATGAATTTTTAAAATGGTTCGGTGCTAGGCCTGAAGAAAGCTTTGGTATTCTGAAAGCTGAAATGCAATGGTATTTTGGGATTGCTTCGTAGACGTCATTTTCAATTTTAAAAATAATTTAAATTGTTTTTTTTTTATTTCAAAAGCAAAATGATTTGGTTTGGCAGTATTGTTAATTATATTCATCGCTTATATCATTACTTTAATTAGAGTGGAATTAATTCCCAGATCGTGTTATACGCCGCGGCGATAAAGTTATTTTACATTGCCAGAATTTATATATGCCCGCTGATGGAAAATCGTTAGGGAGAGCGCTTGGATTATTAGATTAGAATAACATACCCAGTAGAGACATTAAGTAGCGCAGATAACACACGACCTAATCTCAAATAAGGTTCTTTTCTTCCTGGTCAGTTGGAACTGACGCAAAACTGTAGAATTGAATAAACGCTTCATGGATATTCATGATTCTTCAACGTTTATTTGTTTACTTAAGAAACATGTCCTAATCTTAAGCATATGAAAATATTCTTTTAGTCACTGAGATATCAAAAAAATAGAAAATAAAGTGATTGCGTGGGAAAAAAATATAGTAATAACATATATATCAGCAGGTGTATAGACGAATATAAATACATATTCTCGATATAAGGTTGTTATCAGCTACAAGAATTTTATATCGATACTGTATCCAAAAATAAACCTTTAAGCTCTTTCGTATACGAAGAAAATAAATCTTTCAATAAAGCACACACACTTATTTCTAAATTAAACAAGGCCTTGCGGCGAATAGAATTCTCACGTGATCGTTACGGTACCGCAAAAAACATCCCTTCCATCAAGTATCATAATCGGATCACACCCTCCGATACGCAAATCGCCGCAGAATTAAAGGCAGTAAATGTTGGATCTGTCGACATGACGATTGTCTACTTACGAGTATATTGATTTCATTTCACAATATCGGTGCCACGTATTTATGTCTAAGTAAACGTAGAAGATCATTTTAAGTCTGTGTATTTGACACAAATATATAACATTCCGTTTTAGGTTAAATGGAAAATACAAGCATTCATTTTTAAGACCCATTTATTTAACTATTCAAATGATATATATTAAACATAAAAAAATGTTTTGCAGATGAAAAAAACTATAAAAACAATATTTAAATTATCAAATGTAATATTCTGCCAATAACAGGCACCCTAATAATATTGGTACAGCGATGAGAGGGATAGGCAGTCTTACAATGCCTGTTGATACGTCAACTTAAGATATGTATATAGTTTTAAATCAACCAATGATGAAATCAATAAGCTTCAAAAAAAAAAAACCAACGCGACAGATTTCATATGAATTTTTTCAATAAAAATAACAAATTATAAATCCGGAAGTGGTCACAATTAATGAATACACTCGATTAAAGAAGCTTCTCAAGAGAAAGTAAGTGGACTTACATCAGCTGTGTTTAATGAGTCTATCTCAACTCTATTTCAAAACCACAGCAATCATAGCTTAGTAACCTCAATTTTCCGCAAACCAGTTAACCAGTAAACTCAGTTCACTTATTCGCACTCTTCGTAGATGTTTGGACTTTCTACTGCCTGGAAGGATATTCATTTTTCGTTCTTGCAGCTTTGAAAGTGGATCCGTGAGCTGACAGCTTTTGGTGGGTTTTCGATTCATGGAAGCGTTCACATAAATCACTGTAGCTCAACATCCCGATAATAAAATATCTAAAATAGAGATGTGAATAACTCCCATATCTGGATTTTCTCAAGCATGAATTATAGGAACTCACATGGATTTCGCACCAATGAGGTTCGTGCGTTCCAACGATTTGCATTTAATGACATGATATGCTTTGACTAGATTTAGATTTTCAGAGACCCATACAAATAAAATATTCCTAAGCTGGCAATTTGAATTAAATATTGATTTATTTTTAAAACATTAATGATAACAGACATAAATATAAATCGTTGATACCAAAAATAAAACTTACAGGTTTTCCTAAATACTTATCGAATAAATCATACAAGTTTAAGTAATATTTCAATATGTTAAGGTGCACAGTCCAATGTCTCTTTAGTAGTATATAAATCATTTGAATCTCATGTTAAAATAAAGTACTAAAATATTTAAAGGTATTATTTTTAGACAAATTCAAAATAGCTATTATTATAATCACCAAATAATCATAAGCGTTATCTGAAATGCTCAGCGTTGTCTACTGAAATAATATGAATTCGGAATTGGATTTTCCTATGGATACAGGGTAGTTTAAACACACGTTATGTGTGTAGTCTTCACTATATTTTCAAGGTTTTCTTCTCTTCTTGCCATCACTCAAGTGTCCATTTACTGTAGCATTTGAAGGAAACTGTGAGTATTTTCTTTCGATCAAAGAAACATAGCACTGGGTTTGGATAGTGTTTTTTTTTACCGAGCGGTTCTGCTACGTTCTGCGGATTTATTTTTTCTAGAAAAGATTTAAATTGACGTGTCGTCTCGTGGTTTCGAGTCAGAAGAAGTTTTTTTCCCCGCCCTGTATGCTTTACGAAAAAATTGAAAATAAAGCCAGTAAAATTATGGGTTTAATTTATACAAAGCTTCATTAAAAGTTGTAACAATTTTATAAATTTTGATTACGTTCTCAAACTATAAATTTTATTTTAACGACTTTAATTTAAACGAAGCCATATGATCATAAAAACAACATTAAAACGATGATAACATGTTGTATATATTTTATAGTGATAAAATATTTAACCCTTTTCAATGAATATTGTATAATGATCAAACTATGAGCAACTGCACAAAATATTGTTTGTTAATAAATAAGTATGCAAGTATCAGTAATTTTTTTTACCCAAAAATAAACCAATTTCTTTTACATTTCCTTATTTATATAAATTATTTAAGCAGGTTGTAATTACAGTTTTCAGCATTTAGCTATTTGTATAAAGGAAATTTTCAGAAAACATACATCAGAGAGAGTTTTATTTTGTCGTTTCAAATTTAAAAGCAATTAATTACTTGAACAAGATTTAAAAAAATATATTGCTATAACTGGATACAAGATCGTAAACCATGCCTTTAACCTACCGAGCCACATGACGGTTAATTTGGGGTTATTTATATTGAATGGTTAGTTTGATATTGATATTAAAGATATTTTCTTTGGCTAATGTAATGTTTACCGTCCATTATGGTTGATTATTTCATATGATGATTACTTGCGTAATAAATATCTATTTCGGCTTCAGATTTTTTGCAATAGATTAAGTCATACATTTATCGTAATTCGTACACGATACAAGAGGGGAAGCGCACAGCATAGCGGTGTAGATAAAGTTGATTTATTACAACGGGTATATTAATCGGTGGGCCCAACCTAAAAAAATGTTAGATAATTTATGGCATTGAAAATTATTTTCAATGTAAGTTTTATTACAGCCAAATACGGCAATTATACCTGAAAATACAAAAGGAAAAGTTTTAAACTAAAATACTCTGTCTAAATTCAGAAGGGATGAGTAGACAAATTAATTAAAAATATTGTATTTTTGGAATTGTTATTTTAAGGTCAGGACCGATGTAAACATATCGTTTTCTCAAAGCTTATAAAAACCTAATGCTTACTGTATGCTTGCAGTAGCTAGTGGGTCATGTTTAATCTAATAAGTTATTATTATTAATAATAATTATTTCATTAATAACTCGCCAATTCACTAGACATGTTGTTATAAATTTGGACCAATTTTTCATGGAATTATATGTTACGTGCCTCTTGGGGTTTACGTATCCTATGCCTGTAAAATATATAATACTCGTACCTTAAAAAGATTACCATTCAAATCAAAGAGAACATTAATAAAATAAACTTTTTAAAGACTTTCCTTCCTTTTAAGCCTGTATTATTTATAAGTTTTAATAGAACTAGGAAACAGAAAAAACTTCACCAATATATAAATCTAAGATTACTTAGTTATTAAGGAACTGTGCTTCCATATTAAGAATCTGTGCATTTTTTTTTTAAAACATCCTTTTGATCTTCAAAGCTTGTGAAGTTAAAATAACAGAAGGTAAAAAAAAAAAAAAAATTGCAAATGGCAAGCCATATTCCCAAAAAATGACGATGACAAGCTTGAACTTGTCCTCGTAATTTTATTGCCTACGAAGGGCAAAAACACTCACAAAAAAATGGTTTTCTTGCAATGCTCGCATTGGAAATAATTTTACATTAAAGCAAGTACAAGAGAGCGTCTCGGGGTTTGTTTGCAAATTCTATTCATAGAATGTATCACGAGAATAATAGATTGTCTTAATAGACGTTGTATTCACAGGTGAATTGATCATATTACTTTGCTAAGATAATAACGCCTCCGCTGTTTTCCTTAGTGGTAAATGAAAACGCCATCGTGCCTATCATGCCAGCTGGGACGGGGGTGCCAGGGTTGGGGGCTGGGGCAGGGGGTTCTGGGCGGGGGCACTGGGGCGGGGGTGCCGGGGCATCCCCTGAAGATCCGTTGCGAAATAATTGATCTGTCAGCCGAAATTATAACTCGGAGTTTTGCGCTTTTGTAGTGAAATCAGCACTTGTTTATCTTGCACGAGAATTAGAGATAAGTGAGAACGAAATTATTATTCGTAGAGATGAGACTTTTGTAGTTGAAGACTCGATTATTTTGAAAAGTTTTGAACAGTGAAAATGTACCCTGCATTCTGAATCTGCAATGTGTTTTTTGTTTATTCTTATTCTATAACAATTATGAATGTTTCACAGGCCTAAAAATGAAACTTTTCGAAAGAGATTAAGAGACAATTTACTTTGGTATTTTTTTTAATAAAATATAAATATGAAGTATAAACTATATCTATGTTATGGATTAGTCAATCAAGATGCGTATTTATTACCCGTTACGGGCTTATTATATTTATTTAGTTAGTATAAACTAGTTTAAATTGACAAAACAACCTGAAACAACGAGCTCGCTACAGTACTAGTGATGGCTCTCCATTAAATTCCCTACAGAAATCTTCTGAATATCTCTTTCCAGTGAACAAAAGGTTAACGTATATTTATAACGACAAACGATCCAAAAACTCACATAATCTGTATTAAAATTCACAACACGGGTGTAATATTACTCAACATAATGCCCGCTATTAAGCCCTCGGGTTGGATTGGTACAAGAGACTAATTTCGAAGCTGAGCATCCTATTAAACAGTATCGCAACAACAAAGTCCCATTTGTCCTGAAAATTGATCAAGATGACCTCAATTAACCTTCGATTAAGGTGTGGTGCTGCCAGAAATTCCTGAAGACTGCCTGCGAAAATTGACGATTCAGCACCCTGTTTAAGTGAAAGCCTTGTTCACAGATGATTGATAAAAAATGTATTTGGAGTATATTTACACCTAATTATTAAATTACTTTACCTTTAACAATATTAAATTATGTCTAGTCTGTGTGTACGGGTTTTTTAAATTCATACAGAGGGTTATTTCTTACTTACTTTCAGGAACGAAATATCAGATATGTGACTTAAAACACATGCCTTTTCTTTGTTGCTCACTAGTGACCAAATCATGGAGTTTATTTTTACTATTAATATTTAAAAAAATTGAACATAGACAATAACACAAAGCTATGGGAAGCAATGGTTGTCGGTCCTATTGACTATGTTTAACCCTTTCTATTAAGGAATCTCCCTTAATTTTACACACACCCATGGTACAAAATAGTCATTTTTTTCAAACAAGCAACGGTTAACCCAATGATATAATTGTGGCGGACTTTGTTAGATTTTTCGCTTCAGATAGCTCCAAGTGGACGTAGGGTTTATACTTGTTTTTGTTTTTATTATTAGTTCGTTCTGTAATATGAAACGGTTTTCTATAAATATAACAGTCACCCTGAAACCAAATACGTCAAGCGGGTTGTATTTAATTTTAAATTGAGATATAAATCTCTAATAATTGTTAAAACATTTGTTATTAACTAAATATCAGTCAAATAATAATGCTATTTAAGTAATGCAAAATCATTGATAGACTGTTTATTATTATTTGTTTATCAACCTTTTAGAAACGGGTGTATTATTATTTAAATTTATGCTATGAGAATATTTACAAGATTTATAGCGGTATGAGGATGAACTGTCATATAAGTAACACGCTGAGAGATCTTATCTACATTTGTATCACCCAACAAACTTTAGGGGTTATTAATTAATATTATTATTCATCATTACGTGATAAATAGCCGGGAAACTAAAATAATTAAAACGTCCGCTATTAACAAGAAGCAATGAATAGTTTTAGCGAATTGCTAGTCGTGAATCTTTGGCTTGTTATTATGCTTAACTGTTAACTGTATAGAGTAATGGGATTGTAGGCGTTGATTAAGGACGATGAATTTTAGGCAGGAAATTCTAGGCGAGAATTACGACACGTTAATTTTGGCAGTAAACTTTTTGCTGTGAATTATGGTCGGTGAAATACGACGTTGAATATTTAATTACACACAAGCCAGTATGTTTGGTTTTAAACTTTAAGTTTAAAACTGTGATAGAATTGAATTTCATTGCAATGCAATAGTTGCAGCAAAATTTACGTCTTATAAAAACTTGCCAATGTGAAGGATCGTCTGGAGATTTTTTTTTTGTTGAGAAAAGTAATTTCCTATTAATAGTAGTCAGATCTATTCAAGGAGTGTAAATTCACCCTGTAAATGAATGTCCCGTAGGGTGACCCTAAAACACTTAATTTTGCAAGGACTGTAGAGTTTTGTAGGAAGCTCCGTTTTTTCGCTGGGTTGACCAAACAAACTCGATTCGTTAAATTTATGTGCACAGGGAAAGCTGTGAGTTAATATATTGTTATCATTTTGAATGTTAGTAGTAATTGTTTGGAGCTTTTTGAAAATACTCAATTGAATAAAAGGGATGAAACTATATATTAATCGTACTATTATCTTATTTGTGCGACGTTACGATGAAGTTAGCAATTTCATTATATTATCGTTTGGGAATTAAATAGATTAAGTTGAAGTTTTGAAAGCAATTGTTTAGTTTGCAGATAAAATTTAGCAACACGTGTATCATTATTATTATCTAGTTTGTAAACTTGTATGATATTAATCTTTGAAAATATAAATCCGAGGGTAACAATAAATAACTTCATTATCTCTATATATTCAATGTAAAGTAGGATATTTACAATTATAATTTAGGTAATAAATAGTATATAAATGGCTTATCGTTACTGAATTATGTATATAAATTTGTTTAAATATAAAATTAATTTAAAAAATGATCTTGTTCTTTTCAATCATATATATATATATATATATATTTTTTTTTTAACTTTATCATGCTATTAATTTTTTAAAACCAAGACAGGTCAACAATAACCGTAATTTGATTTTTTATTATAAGAACCTTTAATAAATGTATTTTTTGTACTGTAAGTATTCTCGGCTACTATATATACATTTTATATAGTATGACGCTAAAAACAAATATATTTTGTCGGTTTGTATTTTAATGTAATAATAATTTTAATACAATATGCACGAACAATATCAAATATGTTTTCATGTCTATAGAAGTCTTATTTTTGAGAACTTCAATTTTTTTTTTTTGATACTTAACTTTGTTGGTTTTTTATATTTATAATTATTTTTTACTAATAGTTTTAAAAGTTAATAAATAAAAATTATAAACAGAAAGAAAGCTTTGCTATTGCGTAAATTGTAGCAAGCAAAAAACACATGTCAGCAATGTCTTAAAAAAAACTACAAAGAAACATTACGGCCTCACAATTCCCGCTGAGATTCGTCTTTTCAGTTTCAGAGATCTACATTTCAATAACAATGCCAAGTCGGGACAAGAACTGTTTACCCCCGAGACTCTGGAGGGTGTTTTTTTTATTATTTTTTCTCAGTTATCGTCTCGAGAGCGTGACGTAAGCATCGAAGCCTCCGTTGTTTTAAAACAAAAGCCTTCGGCGTGCGTTTCATTTTAGAATTTCAAAATACTCAAGCCTTAGTATCAAATATCCCTCGGGAACAAATTGCTTTTGTTTTGCCTTTTTTATTATTTTAATAAACTTTTGAATGACTTTTTTTTATATTGAAATAAAATAAATTTAATTAATCGCAATGAAACGTACAAACTATTTTTGATATAAAATTTTTTTATTGTAAAAAGTCAAATTTTAGCTTGTAATTTAAAGATTTAAAGAGATAACTTATTTTGAAACCGGTATAAAAAGTTATGATTAATTTTTTATTGTTTTGCTTTTAAATACACAGTTTATTATTATAAGGCTCATGAATTTATGTGTGGCGAAACAAAAATCACATACACAAATTCGAATCCGAGTTGAGAAACATATTTTTTATGTTTTTTAAATTTTCTATTAGTTGTTTCCACGTTTAAACGAAAATATAATCTTTTGAAGTATTCTCTAATTTTATTGTGAACAATTGGTCTATTATATATTATGAAAATGCCTCTGAATAATATGCTGTTTGTCTACTTCACTTAAGTATTTTAGAGTAGTGTGGTTATAGACTTTTCATTTCTATGTTATTCAATGACTTTTATATTTCATAATTTTTTCATAGTCATATGTTTTTCGCATTTATACTTGTGCATATATAATTAAACTATTCAAATTAAATAGTTATAATAAACGTATAAGCAGAGTTTTATTTATTGAAAAATCGTTGATACGGCAGTTTTGAAACGTATTATATTAAAACATACCATTATTTTTCTGTGAAAGAAAAAAAATTTACGAAGAGTGACAATATCAACTACAAAATTGATTTACTTTACACAGAGGCGGGTTAGAAAAGTTGACCCAGTAACAGAATAACAAATGCAACGAAAGTAACTTCTTCTTAAGCTAGATAAAGGTAAGCCAGAATTGGGTCTACTGTGCGAAGTGCATCCATTAGCGGATGAAGGGAATACAGGAAAGCCTTCTGGTTTCAGTTTTCTATTTAAAAAAAATATATCTCTTATATTTACTCTGTATACAAGAACGCAGATTAAAACCAAACTTAAAATGTTGCCTGTAGACTTTGATAAACCAAATATGAACACGAATGCATACTTACCGAATAAGCATATTTTTTTTGCAGAAAGTTTACTTTAGATTTTGTCAAATTCTTAAATAATAACACAGATAAAGAAATAAAGAAACAATAAAAACATATAATAATTATTTTAACGAGAAAATAATTCAAAATTGACAAAAGCGATTGTAAAATTTTAATCAAACTTTTGCGCGGTCGTAGAGTTAATTATGCAGAGCCTTATTAAAAATCAATCGACGGTTCTTCGAGCAGTGTTATACAATTTTAGTATCAGCTATTTTCTGAAAACAAGCATCCGGTGGTACCGATAGGTTGATTCGCCTTGACCGGAAGGCTAGATAAAAATGGATTCTCCTGACCTGGTAACCTTCAACGGATCGATTCTGGACCGAAATCACATTTCTACAAAACCCAGACAAATCTATGTATAATAAATACATTAATTTACATGTATTTGAATTATATAACATAGATTAAGTTAAAAATAATAAAAATATACAATTTGATTAATTTTTCCTGTTATTTGTGAAAAAAAATTATTCAATAATATTTGATTACATATTTCCATGCTTGAAGACACAACTGATTTATAACGTGAAAATTCGAATATGATGGTAAGATTTGTACAAAGTCTCGATTTAGCAATCAAGACTATAAAATCAATCATTGAAATGTTTGTTGGCTTAAAACCAGATCGCCTTGAGTTATATTTTGTGATAAAAATAGTCAATTCATAGGTGCAATACGTGCGCGTCGCTCTGGACTATTTTCAAACTGCAGTTTGATATGTAAATATAAAGGTCTCGGTATAAACATAAATGGATTTCTGAACTCATGCAGCATTAATTTCGAAAAAATATACTTAAAAGATATTGATAATTGTTTTATATTTGAAATACGTTTCTATGAAAAGTTATTATTTTAATTAATTATAAAAAAAACATATAATAAAAAATAGTCTTTACTTATTGATCGATCAATTCTGTAATTTTTATTCGCAAACATAATAATGCTGATGTGAACGTCGTTATTTAAATCGATGACTAGCAAAACACGCAAAACAGTTTATATTTAGTAGTATTGAATGATTATTTTTCATTTATATTTTCATTAAACTTTTTATTCAATCAATTGATTCAATGTCAAATTCAAAACTGCATAAATTGATTTTTGTGATTCATCAAAAAATTATAAATTTTCTTGAGCGGGTTTTGCAATTTGAAAGCACATTTCTGGGTCTACGATATTATGAAGATGATTAACACATACCAGAGTACCAGAGTCTCCCCAAGCAAGTTGGTTTACAACCCATAAAGACCCCGTATTAGTCAAACACATAAAGTCCACTAACCATTATGCACTGTTACGACTGACGTATTCAGGCGCTACAGACGCCTTCCAAGAATTGTTCCGTAAACATTTATTTCGCTCTAATTCTCCACGAAATAAATGTAAATGTTCGTAATATATTAGTTGTTATTGTTAAAATAATGGAAATAATTTAATTCAACGTCTACACGAGCAAAAAGCCCTTCGTTGATATTTTAATAATATTTATAATTTACCTATTCTAAATGATATGTTCTGAAGCGTTAGAAAGCAAATAACATAAATAAATGTTTTAATTAAAAATTAGAGCTTGATTAATATATTTACTCTGAATGGTAGCGTTTACAATATTTTGTGTGATGAAAGCTACCAAAATTATTTTTAAGATCGTTGACCTTTCAGAATAGAAACTCACGAATTTGTCTGTGAGCGCTTTTATCATTTAATATGAAAACTTACAATTTTATTTATAAGCGTTGTGGAATTTGACGGAAAATGCTTTCATTTTTTTTTCCAGATGAGAATTAAGAAAATATAATGTATTCGCTGTTGCTTTGCACGATAGACTCACACCGTGAACCTCTTTATATTTTTGCAGGTTTCATAATTTTCAATAAAAAAATATTAATATTTTTGAATAAATACTTGAGTGATTTTCCACATTTTTTTTTTATTAGTGACCGGTTTCGCCAACCTTTATAAAACTGTCAATTTTGCTACACTAGCACTGTTAAGAAATTCAATATTTCTGACAGAGAGTACTTGGTGGAATTCCATTTTAATATTTTTGAATAAAATACTTGAGTGATTTCCAAAGTGTGAAAATGCCAATCTGTTTAATAATGCGAACGTAAAAGGTTGGCGAAACCGGTCACTAATAAAAACGAACATGTGGAAAATAACTCAAGTATTTTATTCAAAAATATTTAAATGGAATTCCACCAAGTACTCTCTGTCAAAAATATTGAATTTCTTAAAAAAGTATTAATTAAATTCAGCACCGAAGTAATAAAAACGAGAGAAAAAAAAATTGTTTTAAAATATAAACATCAAACGTGCGTATCTCAAAGTGCTCGACTTTTTTTTTTAACGACAGAAAAGCGAACGAAGTATGCTAAGTACAAACACAGTGGTATTAATTTATACTTGAACGCCTGCGAAGTTTACGAGAACAATAAATTATCTCGGCTGTCCATAGTACGTCCGATGATTAACCAGTTTAAAAGCGCTGACGCTTTCTTGTTTATCTGTTAGTCAGAGGCAATTAAGCCCAGCGGGAATCTCGCCCGGTCCGGACCGATCCAGAAAACGCCACCGACAGATTGATTCCAACACGATATCTGAAGATCGCGCTAATTGCTGAATCATCTCTCTTTTATTGGGACCGCCTTTGAAGCCACAGGCGTGTCTTTAGTTTTGACGTAATGTTTATGCCAAGTCGGAATTGATAAATTGATAATAGTTCATCATTGATATCCTTGTTTGGAATAGCAAGTTGTGTGCCTAATTGTTTCTTTACGTGCCGTACATATAATGTACGGTTGCGACGATTTTTTAAACATTTTTTCTATCTATGAGATCTATAGCTTTATGTCTTATTTTTTGGATTGGACGTCAATCAGATGCGTATTTATTACCCATTACGGGTTTATTATATTATTACTAATATGATAAGGCACATTAGTTCATATATAGAAGATGATTTAATGAAACTCTCAGAAAAATATCATCGTGATTTGTGTGTTACAAGGTGTACAAGTGAGTACAAGGATTAGTACACCGGCCATGTAAGCCAGGGGATGTGGGTTCAAATCCCACACAAATCACGATGATATTTTTCTGAGAGTTTCTTTAAATCATCTTCTATGTATGAACTAATGTGCCTAATCATATTAGTAATAATCTATAGCTTTATTGAAATATTTTGACCGTGAAATAGAACAGCATTAGGTTTTTGTTTTCAGGGTTGTTCTCGTCCTTCAACTACTAGACAAGTCTCTGACCACTCAAACAAGTTTTCAACGTGCCACCAGGGTGACGCGCTTAGATGGAAATTACTCAGTTTATAGTTTTTAATTAATTCCTCAGTTAGCATGCAAATTGTACGATGACTGTGAATTAAAATGAAATTTACTTACAACTGTTGTACTCTCATTCTGGGAGATTGTGACACGTGTCGTACAAAAGCGCTTTGACAAAGTAAAATTTAAATAATATTTACTAATGCTCTAAAGCAGAGGTTTCCAAAGTAGTCAATATCAGGGGTCGATTTCGCCTTGCAAGAGGTCTATGACAGCGAAAAATAAAATTGGGGGTCCATGAACTGTAAATGGGGATGAGAAACTACGAGAGTGGATCCCATTTAAGCAGGTCATCACCAAAATTTAGACATTTCGTAAATGTCATAATGCACCGAACACAGATTGTACCTATGTACTTTGTGAGGAATCGAAGCCCAGAAGCGTAGAAGTTCGTGCCAAATGCTCGAGAAACGAGACTCTTGGTATTATAAAACTATACCGACGTACCTTTTTGGAGCTTATGACATAAGAAGACGAACCATTACGATCGTGCTGCCTTTTTATAAAAATGCGCCGATTGCCGAAATGCCAATTTTTTTTAAAAATTTAAAAGAGCGCCGATAAATACTCCGAGAAAATAAGGACACCTGTACGGCTTAGGAACGTGGGAACTTTGACGACCGAGGACAGACAGACCCTTCCAAGGAAGACAGTTTTAAATCGAGAGCCATTCAAGCCCATAAACTCACCCACTGTACAGTAAACACTATGAAAGTGAGTTGTTCTATATAAGATGTCAAAAATATGATTGAAGTTGATGAATTTGTAAAAATTCAATATTAGCAAGACAGGGGGTCGACGAAAAACAGGAAAACTCGATAAGGGGTCGACGGGACAAAATAGTTTGGGAAACTATAGTCTTATGTCTAAATTCTTGAAACTATCACATTTTTGAAGTATTAATTATTAAAAATAGACAAATTTAATTTTTTTCACAAACAAGGTGGTATTAATACGTGCAATGTCAATACGAATCATCTTCTATCAAACTACGATAGGCTTGACCCTAATAAAACCAGTTTGCGATTCACTTGTAAAGACGGAGATCGAACCATGAATCTCTAGGCCAAGAGTCCACAGTCTAACCCTAACCAATAAACCATTAAGTCAATAAAATCTGCGATAAATTTTAAATATAAATTTAATATTGTTTGTTCATTATTTATATTAAGAATAAGGGCTCTCGAAGCGAAATTAAAAGGAAAATGTATAAAATAATATAATAAAAACTTTCAGTGCTATGGTAAATTGATAAATATATTGTTCTTCACTAAAAGCTTCCACTATTCAATAAAATAGAGTATTACTGCACTCAAATAAACTACAACGTAGAGAGAAAGATCTGGAATTTTTAATATTACTTAAACTTATCTAGAATAGATTCATCATTCCGAGAATAGACACTATTGCCTCATTGTGGGACATATGTACACATACAAATTTATTTAAATGCAACCATTTATAACATGGAGGTTACATAGAGCTATTGGTTTTCAGTTTCGACAAAAAAGCACAAAATAAACACGGGAGCGTTTTAAATTAATTCAATATTACAGAGTGCTCAGCGGTTTTTGATTTCTGTATTTCCCGTTTGAATTATTGGTAGTTAATTAAGTTGATGCTGGTTCAGTATGGCGAAGAAGCTACGGATGTTGAATTATCTCTAAGTGCTTTATTTTGAACTTGCCTCCGGAAGCAGTTTTACATAAAAATATCGAATGTCAATAATTCAGTATGATTTTTTGTAATGGTACAAAATAGATTAATGTACTTTGTAAAACATTCACTTGACTTCATTCTCATATCATATACTTGGTGTATTTTTTATAGCTTTGCTAGGTTAGCTATATACTCACGAAAATCAATTCTTTCCCTATATATGCATTTTTATCATGATAAAACAAATATCATTTTGCTACTTCAAAGGAATCGCGACGCTTTGTCTTACCGCGCAATATACTTTACTGTCTCTATTCGCTCGTCACAAAGACAGTCTCATTCGCCGAGTGAGATGCTTCTCCTAATATCCCATTCCGGACCTAAATGTACTCTAAGAATTGCCCAAACGCTTGTGATCACAAAGTGAATAGTACGGAGCAATTCAGCACAAAAAAGTAAAAAATCAGCATAGATATTTAATATATATATAAACGTAAATACTTTATATATACATGTCTCAGATCTTCATGAATGAACTGTCGAATCGCATATGAGTCACGGTACTTTGCTTGAAAAAATCCTTTGTTTTTCTGCAACTGAAATAGCGAAAAGATTTCTTCATTTACTAAAAGCAGTATGCACATGGTGATTCAAAACAAATTACTGTGTCAATTTTTTTTAAAAGAAAATTCGCTTAATTTTTATTAAAATGTGGACTTATATACCATAGAATTGGAATTAAAGTTAATTTTCTAGTATTTCCAGCATCGTTCGAATTGTAAGCTGTTGACTTCTTTGGCATATTTTTTTGTATTATAGCATTACATTTATAATTTAAAAAAAACAGATAGTTTACCAATATTGTTTATGATAACAAAAACGTAACATATATTTTATTTAAAATGCCATACACTATAAAAACAAAATAATTTATTTAAGAAAATTACGTCAGATGCGATTGCCGAAATCTTTATTTGTAATAATACTTCGAGTACTGAAACACCGTGTATATTGCCGAAGGTGGAGGAATTAACTAACGTGGATGGATATAGAGCAAAACGTGTCAATGTTTCCGAGACTTAGAAGCCTTCAAAGTTATAGGTGAATCATACAATGTGTATATCATACTTTCTCTTTGAACTAGAACAGAATCTACTTTATTAAAGAGAAAATAGATCCCTTACGTAATAATATATTTACATTTATATATATATATATATATATATATATATATATATATATATATATATATATATATATATATATATATATATATATATATATATATATTATAAGTCAAAATTTAAGAAAAGAGATTATTGGTTATTTCATATGATATAATTCTATATTAATTAATTTCAAAATTGACAAAAATAAATCCTAAAATTAGGTTTAGTATTTTAGTAATACATATGTATATATAATTTATCTGATATCACAAACAAGCAGACGACCATAATGTTAACAAAGTATTAAGTATTTATTACTAACTATAACTTTTATAATTATATTAATAAATATAATCGTCCAAAAATACTTTACGTTACAAAGTAGTCACGTGCTTTTTGTATTAAATAGAAAAGCATGCTTCGTATTCAATGAGCATTAAAAAAGACCTAGACCCAAATTATTTGTATTTATGTTATCATATCGCTCATATTTACACATGAATCGTCTGTTTTGTGATATCATTTAACAACCTCAGCTTATAATGAGGTTTTGAAATTGATTTGAAAGAGTTAGACACAAAATTCAGAGATGGCGTTAATGGATCATCGTAGGAATATATATTTTTTTAATGTAAATGAAACAAAAAAATATCACGTTACTTTTTTACAAAATTCAATTTATTATTTTTGTAAAGCATTACGAATTCTATCGTCCACGAAATTATAACAATAAGCCCTAAAGCAGAAAACATGAAAAATGCACCAACGTACGACCCGGTTTTGTCCTTTATTATGCCTGCAAAAAAAAATGAAACAGTATATTTTAAAGAATAACTATTAAATATAATAATGACCAATTTAAAAGCGTGTTTTTTAAATTATCTAATACACCATTAGATTATTGTTTAGATATGTTTTTAAAGCTATCAATATGTTGTAAGGAAAGAAACCCAGACAACGTACATTACGCAAAGTAAAATTCCCTTTAGCAAATCAACCTCAATTGAATGTAAAAAGTGGCCTATTTGTTCTTGTGATCTTTAATTATAAAAATAAATAATATTTTTTTAAAATTTAAATTTTTATTCACCGGCAAATGGAGAAAATACTGCATTTCCAAGGCCGTTCGCCAGGATGGTCAGTCCAAAACCAGCGGCACATCTCTCCCTCGGTAAGATATCTGCTGGCATGAGGGACATGGGTACGTAAACGAACCCCCGTAGGAACCCTAAGATTCCTGTCAAATATGCAACCCATGTGTACTCGTGGTATTGAGCAAATACTAAAATAAATATAAACAGCATATCAAAAAAATAAACCGGATGTATTCAAAATCATCAAAAAACGGTTCAACGTCACATTTAAATAAATTTGATACATATTATATTTTTAACGGGTAATACTTGATGGATTATCATTACAAATTTTTTTGCCAACATGCTTGGAAACTAACGGCAACAAAAAACTCAAATAACATTTTTCAACTAATGAATAGTAAATTTTATTATTATATCTTACAAAATCTGCAAATAGAGGTGAGGACGAATCCGATGTAGAAGATGAAGCGGCTGTCGACGTGCCAGAAGTGGCCAAATAAAGCCAGGAATATCCCGCTCGCGAGATCTGTTATGGAGGTGATGGACACACACAGAGCCACTTGCGACTACAACAAAACCACTTCAATTAATCGAATATTTCATAAAGCCACAGAGTTAAACGAAGTTCCATTTTTTCTTAAAAGTAAGGGTTAAATATGTTTAAAGGAGATTATACCCTTATTACTTGGTTAGCTATTAACAGAAGATAAAGACATGTATACATTGTGAAAAGACGTAGATTAATTTTTAAATAATAGTGATTGCAACAAAACCACTCCAATTAATCGAATATTTCATAAAGCCACAGAGTTAAACGAAGCTCCACTTTTTCTTAAAAGTAAGGGTTAAATATGTTTTTAAGGAGATTATACCCTTAATTATTGGTAAGCTATTAACAGAAGATACAGACATATATACACTGTGAAAAGACTTAGATCAAATAAAAAAAAAAGTGACTGCAACAAAAAACTCTAAAATAAATCAAATATGTCGTTCGACAAGAGAGTTTAAGCAAACGTTCTTTATATATATTATAAAGGGTTAAATATGTATATATTGAAGAGAATTATACCCTAATTACTCGCTTAGTTATAAACAGAAGATAAAGACATGTCTACAATGTAATGTAATAAAGGTATTAGCGACAATTATAATTAATTTGATATGCGATTTATATAATTTAATATTATAATTAATTATGATACGATATAAAATTAAATCTTACCATACATTGCACAACAAAATGTTTGAGCACGTTTCCATTAATGGCCAAATTTCAATAAATAAGAATGTTTTATTTTATAAAAAAATTAGTGTTTAATTTGAATACCAAAAGGCATTTCATCAAATAAATATATTTGAAGGTCTAGAAATCTTATGTTTTGACCACCCGAGTGAAAACTTTTATGATCTACTTAGCCGTTAGGATTCGTTAAGATGTATTTTTAGATTAAATAACTTATAATAAAATATAGTAAATATAAGAATTGCTTTGATGTTTTCAAAGTTATATGTATATATTAGTAAAATTATAGTTTATTACCGTTGTGAACCCATATTCAAACAATAGCAAAGGCTGGAGTACATAGAACTGGATGTCAGTGAAAGTTCCTATAGCAGTTGCTAGGCAAACATTGAAGTAGTCAAATCTTTTGAGTAAGCTTAGGTCGAGCTGGTTCGCTATTATTTTCCTGTAAAGAGAGTGCATGGGATATTTAATACTTATATATAATTTAATACTTAGTAGTCAAAACTAAATATAAATAGAATTACCAAGTCACACGAGTATTCACTACATTAAGACCTCTGTAACCTGAGTATGGTTTTTGTGTATGGTTTAAATTTTATGGTAATATTATAGTTAGCAGAAAACCTGAAATGAAATTTCTCTATCCGATGTACACAGAGTATCCTGTTAACATTATATAATTTTTGGAATAAAAAAAATCTCCATTTGGCTTAGATATTCTGGGAAAGGAAAGATAATCATTCTAAATGTGTTACTTAGTTTTGTTACCATATAGATCTTCTTTCCTCTTTGTGTGCTTTTATAGCTTCAATGTCTACAATACTTTTTCTAGGGAGGGCACGTGTAAGATTTATCAACTGCTTGGCTGCTTTTTTTTCCATCGGATTTTTTGACAACACAATCCCTGAAAAATATAGAAACTATATGAAAAATCACACATTAAATTATATTTTATTACTTAATTAATCTCAAGTAGTTTAAAATGTTTTACTGTTGCCACAGTAAACAAATGTTAGAACTATCACTTAAGTAGTTTATTTCAAAATTATAATAGTAATAAAATATTCAATAAAAGGTGCTCAGTGACAATGTAATAATACAACGAAGTTTATATTTAACAAAGGCTTGTGGTTGCCATGTTTACTACTAAGAAATACATTTTTGTACGAAAATCAACAATTTAAGGATAAAATAAAAATTAAACCTTTCGATCCTCTTCGTCTAACAACGATAATTTTAGGCACTAGGTGCCACTCCACAGGCTGGTACAGCATGCTGCCGACAAAGGACTGCATGGACACTCCCGTGATCAATAGCAGAGTTCCTCTGAAGCCAAACGTCTCCATGTAACTCTTGACTATGAAGGGAGACACGATGGAAGCCAACCCGACAATCAACATGCAAATGCTCATCATCATGATGCGCTTCTTGACGAAATACGCGTTGAAGATGGTATAGCTTGTAGACATGATGAGTCCCATGCCGATGCCGGAAAGTATACCGTTTGTGAATATCATTTGGCTCACGTTTGCTATGAAGTAGTTGAAAAACCAGGCTAGAGAAAAAAACAAGCTTCCAAGGAGGGACATTTGCCTGATTGAAAAGTGCTTTAAGGCAACATTGATCGTGAGACCTGAAAAAAGTAAGGCACAGTTATTGTAGAACCGGCTACACACAACTTGCAAATAGCCAATAATGTTAGTATACCTTCGCAAAAAGGACGTTATTGTCTTGTTACCATTCGATTGTCAGTTGTGTTGCAGCCTGTGTTACCAATATTAGTTTGAAAACAAACATTAACATGACCTCAAATATCAAATACTGTAGCCCTCTTTGATAAAAAAATCAATCATTTTTATGCGTTTTTGCTTGTTTCATCGAAAAAAGGTGGCATTTTAAATTTGATGTTGTGATCAGTTGCTGCGTGAGTAGAATACTGCTGTATTAAGGTATTTTTGAATTCTTATAGTTCATTGCTGAATTTATCTTTAAGCAACTCCCAGCCAAATTATTAATTTAAATCCTCCTGATAACATACATATAGAAAAATAAAGATCTGATTAAATTTGACCTTTTTTCAGAAGATTCAGCTCGATCGGTCTCCATAAAATAGCACATCTCTTCCAATGAGCGAGACTCTTTAAAAGTCACTTTAAAGTTAAATATTAACTATAATATAAACTGCGATAATACATAGCAAATAATATTATTTTTTTTATAAAACATCCATTAAATTTCATTCTGTGTGTCGATTTATTTTACAATTTTTTCTAAATATATTTTTTTTATGATTTAACTGACGACCGACCAACATACCGCAACAACTATTTGCCACTTGTTTTTTCTTTATAAAACATCTATTAGGCGTCATTTTTATGTAAAACAGCTGATTTTGAACAATAGAAAAAAGTAAAATAGACATACCTGCAACAGAAATCATGATTCCGCAAACTCCTTGGACTATAGTGAAGCTGCTGGCTGATTCCTTATTATCAATCATAAAATCGTTGAATATCATTCCGAACGAATTGCTATGTGATATGCATGCTAACTGTAAATATTCCAAAAATATTTCAATATAATATTACAATTATAAAATATTATTACAGCATCTATATTTTGCGTCCAATCTAAGAAAATCAATCAATATACAAATATCGATATCCACACATTTCTACAAGAGCTGGCAACCGAAAGGGCAATGGGAAATGCAAGTAAACAAAACTTGGTTATCAATTTGATTTTTTTGATATCCAACAATATCTACATCGTTCAATATAATTCATTTATTGACATATATTTAACCGTGTCTTTATCAAAAAATAAAAAAGGATTGATGTGCAAGTGTAATAAAAATAATGGACCAAAAATTATACTAGCTTACGGTTCGCACATTTGGTGAACAAAATGAACAAAATATGAAATTAATAATCATCAAGAAGTACGCTAATAGAGTAACATTTTTGTATAGTTTGAGTAAGTGAAATATAAAAAAAATATGATAACGTAAATAAATATTAGTACAAAAACCATTTAAAACAAAACATACAAGGCTTTTTCTGCCTTATCTATCAAATACACAAAAAAGAAATACCATAAAACAAAACTAAAAAAAATTAATGACTTCTTGATAAAAAAAAATTAAATGTAAATCTCAGTGTCGTTATAAAGCGAATTAACATTTATTTATATTGTTATTAATCCTCCTAAGGAATATACGTAAAGCTATTATCATTTATTATTAATTATCATAACCGTTTAATTAAATAATTATTCGTATACTTCACTTTGTTAATCGTAATACGTCTGAGAAAGTATTTGTATAAATGAATATCTTAAACATTACGCAAAGTTATAAATCACCTGATAAAAAAATAAAAATTTGCATATTCATAAATTCAGATTTCATTATTATAATTATTTTATATTCGTGTATAAAATAATATAAATTGAACGTCACATTTAATATAACTACCCTGAGGGGTCAATAAACTTTTCCAAAGTTTACACTGTGATTATTAAATCCGCAAATGACACAAATGTTTGGATATTACATAAACAGATTGTTTTAGGTAATGCTGACTACACATGCTGCAACACAGCTGATAACCGAACTGCAACCAAGAAATGTTTAAAATATCAAAAAAAAAAAAAAAAAAAACATTATTTGATAGTTACCGCATAGTTGTCAATTGTGTCGTAGCGTGTGTAGGCAGCTTAGTAATCTAATGATTTAAGTTCATATGTAGTATTCGAAACAACACCTTGTGGTTTAATTATTTATAAAATATATCGTGATTTTTCAGTAAGCATCTCATTGTGTAACAATTGATTCACATCTTACTGAAACCGTTGATGAGATGAAAGATCGGCAGAAGAAAATCAAGATCACATAAGTAATACTTACAAACATGAAAGTGAATCCGATACACACACAGTAGCCCCAGCCCCCATCTGGGGCTTGCATTTCCACATTATACATTCTTTTACGATCTGCCATTGTTTTTTTCAAAAGTCAGTACTACACACGCGAAATTAAATAAACAAGATATCCATACAATGACTCTTCGCCGACTGATATTATTTGTACGAAATTTTTTCAACGCACTAAGAACTGCCACTTTTTTGCTATCGTTGTAATTCATCCGAGAGATAAGATTTCTTTCTCTAGATCAGGGGTGTCAAACTCAATTTTGCAGAGGGCCATATACGAAATTTAGAATGTGTAGGCGGGCCGGATTCAAATAAAAAAAATGTACTGAATTATTATAACATTTTATTTATTTAATTATATAATATACGGCGTGTGCATAAAATTTTCGGATTTTTTCGTGAAATTGGAGCTTTATTATATAAAATTGGTACAATATATTCTATTCAGGGTACTGTCCATCGTATTCCAAGCGTATTCCAGAAAGGGCATTCTGCATCGATTGAAACAAGTGGTAGTCGGAAGGGGCAAGGTCTGGGCTACAAGGCGGGTGAAGCAGAACTTCCCATTCACTGTTTTCCAAATAGGTTTTAACCGATCAACATGAGGCCGAGCATTGTCATGATGGAAAATTACAGACTCGTGCCTGTTCGCATATTCTGGCCGTTTTTCTGCCAATGGTCGCTTCAAACGCATCAATTGTGTCTGTAGAACTCGCCCGTGATAGTTTGGCCTGATTTCAGCAGATCATAGTGGAAGATTCAAAAGCAAGGAAATTGGGTGCCACATGAATTGAAGCTGAGAGACGTCGAAAGGCGATTTTGCATATCGGAAATGCTGCTTGAACGCCACAAAAAGAAATCATGGGGTGATGAAATCAATTCTGGTGATGAAAAATGGATTCGCTACGATAAGCTGAAGCGTAAAAAATCATGGGGTAAGCCCGGACATGCAACAACATCGACGACCAGGCCAAATATTCATGGCGCCAATGTTATGCTGTGTAGTTGGTGGGATCAGAAAGAAATCGTGTACTAGAAGCTTCTGAAACCAGGCGAAACTGTCAATGGGCAGCGCTACCGACAACAACTGATCAATTTGACCCTTGCAGTGCTCGAAAAACCGCCGGAATATGACACGAGACACGAACGAATGATATTGAAGCACGACAAAGGTTCGTGCCATCGTCCAGGACACCATCAAAACGCTGAAATTGGATCTGCTACCGCACCCGCCTTATTTACCAGACCTGGCCCCTTCCGATTTTTATTTGTTCCGGTCGATGGCGCATGGATTGGCTGGGCTACACTTGACCAATTTTGAAAAAGTAGAAAATTGGATGCTTGAACGGTTTCGGTCCGACGCGTCGTTTTATCGTCATGGTATTCGTGTACAGCCAGAGAGATATCAAAAATGTGATGATACTTTGAATAAACTATTTTTTTTTAAATTATACACTTTTCATTGATAAAAAAAAGCCGGAAACCTAGTGGCACGTCTAGTTGGACTAAATGGAAATGGAAAAAATACTCAATTCCAAAAATATAATTATAAAATTATTGTTTATATTTTAATGGTAAATAAATAATAAGTAGTAGTAAATAATAGTATGAAAATTCTGGTAATTGGGTCGAATTGGGGCAAACAAACTTTTGTTTTGAAAAATCATAATTTTATCAAATCATCTTCAAGACTTTATTTGACCTTGTAAAAGGACGGAAATTAAATAATAAACAAATAGGTAAATATAAATTTTAATTTTTATAATATTCTGTAAATCAACCAGCTTTCCGCCCAGTAAAGTGATAATTAAATAAATTAAATAATGAAACGATTTCGATTTCCGAGTGAGATCCGTACTGACTGGGGCTGAAGTGGGTGTATTTTCTTTCCCTGAAAGCTTTTGTCACTTTTTTGCGAAACGTGTCATCATATTTTTTTAAATATGGATTAATTTTTCTTTGTTGCAAGTTGGTTTAGAACATTAAAAAAGCTTTCAATTATGTTTATATATTTTTTATTATTAAATTACCGATCTTTTTTAAGGTAAAATAAATTCTTAAAAATGTTGAAAAATTAGATAAAATTACGACTTTTCAATGCCAAACTTTGTTAAAAAAAATTGTTGTAATTTTTTAGCTAATCTTTTACAATAGGTTTATTGGTAATCTTTTATTTCCAATTTAAAAAAAGACACCTAAATGCTTAGGGTTCTAGATCCATCGGTTATAATAATCTCCCAATTCCTAAACTTTAATCTGGATAATACATATTAATCATATTAAAAGTAAATATACAAGACATAAAAAATCACGTCTTTAGAAGAAAGAATGCATCTAACTTTTAACATTAAAATTTTTTCTATTGATGCAGTAAATTTTTCGCAAAAAATTGTCAAAAAACTCAAAAATTGATCCATCAAAGGGATCAGCCACCATAAGATACTATTTCAACAGACTTTTTTATGATTTTCTGGAAAGAATTATTATTTTGAAAATTAGGTGAATCATAGGTGAATCATACAATGTGTATATCATACTTTCTCTTTGAACTAGAACAGAATCTACTTTATTAAAGAGAAAATAGATCCCTTACGTAATAATATATTTACATTTATATATATATATATATATATATATATATATATATATATATATATATATATATATATATATATATATATTTATAAGTCAAAATTTAAGAAAAGAGATTATTGGTTATTTCATATGATATAATTCTAAATTAATTAATTTCAAAATTGACAAAAATAAATCCTAAAATTAGGTTTAGTATTTTAGTAATACATATGTATATATAATTTATTTCGTGTAATTTTTAAATTAAATCTGATATCACAAACAAGCAGACGACCATAATGTTAACAAAGTATTAAGTATTTATTACTGACTATAACTTTTATAATTATATTAATAAATATAATCGTCCAAAAATACTTTACGTTACAAAGTAGTCACGTGCTTTTTGTATTAAATAGAAAAGCGTGCTTCGTATTCAATGAGCATTAAAAAGGACCTAGACCCAAGTTATTTGTATTTATGTTATCATATCGTTCATATTTACACATGAATCGTGTGTTTTGTGATATCATTTAACAACCTCAGCTTATAATGAGGTTTTGAAATTGTTTTGAAAGAGTTAGACACAAAATTCAGAGATGGCGTTAATGGATCATCGTAGGAATTTTTTTTTTTGGAATGTAAATGAAACAAAAAAATATCACGTTACTTTTTTACAAAATTCAATTTATTATTTTTATAAAGCATTACGAATTCTATCGTCCACGGAATTATAGCAATAAGCCCTAAAGCAGAAAACATGAAAAATGCGCCAACGTACGACCCGGTTTTGTCCTTTATTATGCCTGCAAAAAAAAATGAAACAGTATAAAGAATAACTACTAAATATAATAATGACCAATTTTAAAGCGTGTTTTTTAAATTATCTAATACACCATTAGATTATTGTTTAGATATGTTTTTTTTATTTTTAAAGCTATCAATATGTTGTAAGGAAAGAAACCCAGACAACGTACATTACGCAAAGTAAAATTCGCTTTAGCAAATCAACCTCAATTGAATGTAAAAAGTGGCCTAGTCGTTCTTGTGATCTTTATTTATAAAAATAAATAATCTTTTTTTAAAATTTAAATTTTTATTCACCGGCAAATGGAGAAAATGCTGCATTTCCAAGGCCGTTCGCCAGGATGGTCAGTCCAAAACCAGCGGCACATCTCTCCCTCGGTAGGATATCTGCTGGCATGAGGGACATGGGTACGTAAACGAACCCCCGTAGGAACCCTAAGATACCTGTCAGATATGCAACCCATGTGTACTCGTGGTATTGAGCAAATACTAAAAAAAATAAACAGCATATCAAAAAAATAAGCCGGATGTATTCAAAATAATCAAAAAATGGTTCAACGTCACATTTAAATAATTTGATACAAATTGTATTTTTAACTGGTAGTACTTGATGGATTATCATTACAAATTTTTTTGCCAACATGCTTGGAAACTAGCGGCAACAAAAAACTCAAATAACATTTTTCAACTAATGAATAGTAAATTTTATTATTATATCTTACAAAATCTGCAAATAGAGGTGAGGACGAGTCCGATGTAGAAGATGAAGCGGCTGTCGACGTGCCAGAAGTGGCCAAATATAGCCAGGAATATCCTGCTCGCGAGATCTGTTATGGAGGTGATGGACACACACAGAGCCACTTGCGACTACAATAAAACCACTCCAATTAATCGAATATTTCATAAAGCCACAGAGTTAAACGAAGGTCCATATTTTCTTAAAAGTAAGGGTTAAATATTTTTTTAAGGGGATTATACCCTTATTACTTGGTTAGCTATTAACAGAATATACAGACATGTATACACTGTGAAAAGACGTAGATTAATTTTAAAATAATAGTGATTGCAACAAAACCACTCCAATAATCGAATATTTCACAAAGCCACAGAGTTAAACGAAGCTTCATATTTTCTTAAAAGTAAGGGTTAAATATGTTTTTATGGAGATTATACCCTTATTACTTGGTTTGCTATTAACAAAATATACAGACATGTATACACTGTGAAAAGACGTAGATTAATTTTAAATAATAGTGACTGCAACAAAAACTCTAAAATAAATCAAATATGTCGTTCGACAAGAGAGTTTAAGCAAACGTTCTATATATATATCATTAAGGGTTAAATATATATTGAAGAGAATTATACCCTTATTACTCGCTTAGTTATAAACAGAAGATAAAGACATGTCTACAATGTAATGTAATAAAGGTATAAGCGACAATTATAATTAATTTGATATGCGATTTATATAATTTAATTTTATAATTAATTATGATACGATATAAAATTAAATCTTACCATACATTGCACAACAAAATGTTTGAGCACGTTTCCATTAATGGCCAAATTTTCAATAAATTTATTTTATGGCTTTATTTTATAAAAAATAAGTGTTTTATTTGAATACCAAAAGTCATTTCATCAAATCAATATATTTGAAGGTCTAGAGATCTTATATTTTGACTGCCCGAGTGAAAACTTTTATGATCTACTTAGCCGTTAGGATTCGTTAAGATGTATTTTTAGATTAAATAACTTATAATAATATATAGTAAATTCAAGAATTGCTTTGATGTTTTCAAAGTATATGTATATATTAGTAAAATTATATTTAATTACCGTTGTGAACCCATATTCAAATAATAGCAAAGGCTGGAGTACATAGAACTGGATGTCAGTGAAAATTCCTATAGCAGTTGCTAGGCAAACATTGAAGTAGTCAAATCTTTTGAGTAAGCTTAGGTCGAGCTGGTTTGCTATTATTTTCCTGTAAAGAGAGTGCATGGGATATTTAATACTTACAGTAGTCAAAACATAATATAAATAGAATTACCAAGTCACACGAGTATTCACTACATTAAGACCTCTGTAACCTGAGTATGGTTTTTGAGTATGGTTTAAATTTTATGGTAATATTATAGTTAGCAGAAAACCTGAAATGAAATTTCTCTGTCCAATGTACACAGAGTATAGTAGAGTTAACATTATATAATTTTTGGAATAAAAAAAATCTCCATTTGGCTTATATATTCTGGGAAAGGAAAGATAATCATTCTAAATGTGTTACTTAGTTTTGTTACCATATAGATCTTCTTTCCTCTTTGTGTGCTTTTATAGCTTCAATGTCTACAATACTTTTTCTAGGGAGGGCACGTGTAAGATTTATCAACTGCTTGGCTGCTTTTTTTTCCATCGGATTTTTTGACAACACAATCCCTGAAAAATATCAAAACTGTATGAAAAATCACACATTAAATTATATTTTATTACCTAATTAATCTCAAGTAGTTTAAAATGTTTTACTGTTGCCACGGTAAACAAATGTTAGAACAATCACTTAAGTACGAGTAGATTATTTCAAAATTATAATAGTAATAAAATATTCAATAAAAGGTGCTCAGTGACAATGTAATAATACAACGAAGTTTATATTTAACAAAGGCTTGCGGTTGCCATGTTTACTACTAAGAAATACATTTTTGTACAAAAATCAACAATTTAAGGATTAAATAAAAAATTAAACCTTTCGATCCTCTTCGTCTTACAACGATAATTTTAGGCACTAGGTGCCACTCCACAGGCTGGTACAGCATGCTGCCGACAAAGGACTGCATGGACACTCCCGTGATCAATAGCAGAGTTCCTCTGAAGCCAAACATCTCCATGTAACTCTTGACTATGAAGGGAGCCACGATGGAAGCCAATCCGACAATCGACATGCAAATGCTCATCATCATGATGCGCTTCTTGACGAAATACGCGTTGAAGATGGTATAGCTTGTAGACATGATGAGTCCCATGCCGATGCCGGAAAGTATACCGTTTGTGAATATCATTTGGCTCACGTTTGCTATGAAGTAGTTGAAAAACCAGGCTAGAGAAAAAAACAAGCTTCCAAGGAGGGACATTTGCCTGATTGAAAAGTGCTTTAAGGCAACATTGATCGTGAGACCTGAAAAAAGTAAGGCACAGTTATTGTAGAACCGGCTACACACAACTTGCAAATAGCCAATAATGTTAGTATACCTTCGCAAAAAGGACGTTATTGTCTTGTTACCATTCGATTGTCAGTTGTGTTGCAGCCTGTGTTACCAATATTAGTTTGAAAACAAACATTAACATGACCTCAAATATCAAATACTGTAGCCCTCTTTGATAAAAAAATCAATTATTTTTGTGCGATCTTGCTTGTTTCATCGAAAAAAGGTGACATTTTAAATTTGATGTTGTGATCAGTTGCTGCGTGCGTAGAATACTGCTATATTAAGGTATTTTTTAAATCTTATAGTTCTTTGCTGAATTTACCTTTAAGCAACGACAAATCTCTTAACCAAATTAATAATTTAAATTCTCCTGATTACATACATATAGAAAAATAAAGATCTGATTAAATTTGACCTTTTTTCAGGAGATTCAGTTCGATCGGTCTCCATAAAATAGCACATCTCTTCCAATGAGCGAGACTCTTCAAAAGTCACTTTAAAGTAAAATATTAAATATAATATAAATTGCGATAATACAAAGCAAATTATTTTATTTTTTTTATAAAACATCCATTAAATTTCATTGTGTATCGATTTATTTTACAATTTTTTCTAAATATATTTTTTTAACGATTTAACTGACGACCGATCAACAAATCGCAGCAACTATTTGCCACTTGTTTTTTCTTTATAAAACATCTATTAGGCGTCATTTTTATGTAAAACAGCTGATTTTGAATAATAGCAAAAAGTAAAATAGACATACCTGCAACAGAAATCATGATTCCGCAAACTCCTTGGACTATAGTGAAGCTGCTGGCTGATTCCTTATTATCAATCATAAAATCGTTGAATATCATTCCGAACGAATTGCTATGTGATGTGCATGCAAACTGTAAATATTCCAAAAATAGTTCAATATAATATTACTATTATAAAATATTATTAGAGCATCTATATTTTGCGTCCAACCTAAGAAAAATAATCAATATACAAATATCGATATCCACATATTTCTACAAGAGCTGGAAACCGAAAGGGAAATGAGAAATGCAAGTAAACAAAACTTGGTTAACAATTTGTTTTTTTTTGATATCAACAACAATATCTACATCGTTCAATATAATTCATTTATTGACATATATTATACCGTGTCTTTATCAAAAAAACAAAAAAGGATTGATCTGCAAGTGTAAAAAAAAACATGATTAAATAATGGACAAAAAATTATACTAGCTTACGGTTCGCACATTTGGTGAACAAAATGAACAAAACATGAAATTAATAATCATCAAAAAGTACGCTAATAGAGTAACATTTTTTTATTGTTTGTGTAAGTGAAATATAAAAAAAATATGATAACGTAAATAAATATTAGTACAAAAACCATTTAAAACATAACATACAAGGCTTTTTCTGCATTATCTATCAAATACACAAAAATGAAATACCATAAAACAAAACTAAAAAAAATTAATGGCTTCTTGATATATATTTTTTTTATTGTTTAATGTAAATCTCAGTGTCGTTATAAAGCGAATTAACATATATTTGTAATATTATTAATCCATTTAAGGAATATATCATTTATTATTATGTGATTAAGCACATTTTTTCACACATTGAAACCATAACCGTTATCATAACCGTTTAATTAAATAATTATTCGTATACTTCACTTTATTAATTGTAATACGTCTGAGAAAGTATTTGTATATATGAATATCTTAAACATTACGCAAAGGTATAAATCACCTGATAAAAAAATAAAAATTTGCATATTCATAATATAAATATTCATAAAATTTGTATAAAATAATATAAATTGAACGTCACATTTAATGTAACTACCCTGAGGGGTCAATAAACTTTTCAAAAGTTTACATTGTGATTATTAAATCCGCAAATGACACAAATGTTTGGATATTACATAAACAGATTGTTTTAGGTAATGCTGACTACACATGCTGCAACACAGCTGATAATCTGACTGTAACTAGTAATATTTTTATTTAGCGTTGTTTATTTGAATAAAAATAAATGCAAAATTAAAAAAAACGTTATTTGATAGTTACCGCATAGTTGTCAATTGTGTCGTAGCGTGTGTAGGCAGCTTAGAAAATTTATGATTTTAGGTCACATGTAGTATTCAAAACAACACCTTGTGGTTTAAATATTTATAAAATATATCGTGATTTTTCAGTAAGCATCTCATTGTGTAACAATTGATTCATATCTTACTGAAACCGTTGATGAGATGAAAGATCGGCAGAAGAAAATCAAGATCACAAAAGTAATACTTACAAACATGAAAGTGAATCCGATACACACACAGTAGCCCCAGCCCCCATCTGGGGCTTGCATTTCCACATTATACATTCTTTTACTATCTGCCATTGTTTTTTTCAAAAGTCAGTACTACACACGCGAAATGAAATAAACAATATATCCATACAACGACTCTTCGCCGACTGATATTATTTGTACGAAATTTTTTCAACGCACTAAGAACTGCCACTTTTTTGCTATCGTTGTAATTCATCCGAGAGATAAGATTTCTTTCTCTAGATGCTGAGTTTTCGGAGTGTTTAACTATTTTCTTATTTATGTATGTACGTTATGTTATCATTTATGGTCTAATAAAATGTAGGGTTGTTCAAAATTTTATTTATCCGGTCGTATTGCATGGATTTGCAATATTTTTTCAATTGATGGCATCACATTTCCGAATCAATTTTAGCAGCTAAAATACCAAGTAGTATCAGTTTTAAACTTCACAAATTTTTTTCACATTCATGAAGGCTGAGAAGAATGTCTGAGATGTCGATGCAAAGGAGCATATCGGTTTCAAAGCTGAATTTTGCGAGTGAGTTTAAAAAAAATAGAGTCCCATGCGCGAGATACAATTTTTTTCTTTTAAGTGCATTCTTTCCTTCTTGGTTGAAAAATGCAAAATACTTCTTGAAGGCTGTTTTTAATTGTCTTAATGAATAAGATGGAAAACAAAAAATTACGGTTGTATTGAATCGAGCATTTTTTTAACGTGCCTTGAAATGTCGGCTGTCAAAATAAATAATGACAATACAGTTTGGGACGATTCTGGTTGGTTAAAAGTACAATTGTCTCTGTTGGTAAAAAACAGAATGGCATTCCAACCAAACTAATAATTTTCTACATATTATAATGGTTGGCTGATGAAACTATTTTGTAGGGATGTCGTATGTTTTAAAATTAATTTATCCCATTGTATACTAAACTTTATGATGTAATAAAGATATGGAGTTTTATTAGAGTGAAATAGGACAATTGCTTTATTGCTTAATTAATTCTTTCTTAAATAGTAGCTCATAGTATTATGCATAAAAAATAATCTGTAGAAGCTAATAACTTTATATTTATATTTAAAAATATGCAGTCATTTGAATTTCATTTAAACTACCATATGTTACAGTATTTTAAATACAATACTTTGGTGATTTTTTCACATGTTTAAATTTATGGCATTATCAAACGAGAAATCTCAAAAGTATTTTCAAAGTCTGTCAAAAATATTGAATATATAAAATACAGAAGAATTCTTGCTGTAAATGGATAATGTTGATAAAAAAGAACCTAGCTCATTTCGCTAGTTTGTAGGAAAGGTTTGTCTCTGTGATAAAAATAAGGCACTGTCTAGAAAAAGTATCAAGTCTTTTTCCTAGATGGTGTTAAGGTTTTTTATCAAAAGGTAGGGAGTATGTCAATAAGATATGAAGTTTTCTTGTTTTAGTGCTGTATAAGCTAATTTTATTAGTTAAAATATTTCCTTCTTTTGTACACACAAAACTCAATTAACCATGCTATTATTGAAATAAATCCGCATGCTCCTAGCATGTAGAAAGTTGCCACATAAGATCCTGTGTAATCCTTTAAAAGTCCTAAAAATCAAAACAAAAATAAAATACAATAGGCATGTAATTAGAAATTCAATACTTTTGACAGAGAGTACTTGGTGGAATTCCATTTTAATATTTTGGAATGAAATACTTGAGTGATTTTCCACATGTTGACGAACATGTGGAAAATCATTCAAGTATTTCATTTAAAAATATTAGACTTGTATTATAAAATTCGATTTCGTATTTTTAAAAGAATGGAAATTTTATTTGGGTTGGAGTTTTTAGGCTCTTTGTTGAACTTTGAGTATTAGTTTAGTGATAAGATTAAAAAAATCACTTTTAGTGAAAAGTGCAATCTATAAAATATCAGTATTTCTTGTTAACATATAACTATGTAGGCAATAAATAAAGGCAAGATTTCAATTCTTTGGTATTGAGCTGTTTGATGTTTTCAGTCCTCCGAAGGTTTAGTCCTCATGTTGGGACCATCTTCAGAGACTTTAGTCGTATGTCAATTCCTGATATTTTGGAATAGAGAACTTCAACTATTCCAATAAAAATCATCAAAAAAACAATGGCTGCGAAAACCTTTGGTCAAGATTTCATGTTTACCCGAAAGAGGAGACAGCAATGCAATGACAATTCCAGAAATGAGTATATTGAGACTGTAAGCGGCAGCAAATCTC
The DNA here is from genome assembly GCA_022113835.1 of Atopsyche davidsoni. Lineage (NCBI taxonomy): Eukaryota > Metazoa > Arthropoda > Insecta > Trichoptera > Hydrobiosidae > Atopsyche > Atopsyche davidsoni. The sequence continues at coordinate 15,173,116 of JAILWY010000009.1, read as the reverse complement.
TCTCTAGGAAGAATGTCGGCAGCCATTAGCGGCATGGGGACGTACAGAAGACCGCGACTGAAGCCGAGGACTGCGGACCAAAATGCTGCCCCATAAAAATCCGTAAACTGCAGAAATACTGAAAAAAACACCAACAACAAATTTAAAACGATTTTTACCTTAGATCTTGTTAAGACCAACTGATGCGGAAGAGAGGAGATTCTAAACAACATTTAACATTTTGTATATATTTATAATTCATATCCACATCACTTCTAAATAAACTTCGTGTAATATTTGACAATGGCATAAAAAGGTAAAGTTTTAACTTAATATTTTATGCTGCTCATAAATATTGTGTCACGTTCATTTATAATAAATGAGCAAAGTCTTAACTCGAATCCTAAAGATTTTATAAATATTTAAGCTGAATTAAACCCGGAGTTATTATTATCAGGAGAAAATCTCTTATGCAGCATATGGACCAAATAAAAATATCTTAGTATTACACATTATGCCTATATTTATCTGTGACTTTTTGATCGGCAAGATAAGAAATGATAACGAATAGCTCACTTTTAAACGAATCTGATCATTATACCATGATCATTTTTTTATATTCCCTGTAGAACTTAATTAAATTTGACTTACTTATTCTGCTAATACTCGACACTAGAAGACTGACAAAGTATATCAACCGACTGTCGACTTTAATGTACTTGGTGAAAACCGCAAGTAGAATTCTTGATGCCAAGTCGGTAACGGATGCCACCGAAACGCACGTGGCTACTTCCGACTGAAAAAAATAGGCTTTCAGAGTAATACATTGATTTTTAAATTAAAATTATTGATACTTTTATAACGATGACTAAAAATGACATCGAATATAAGACCTCTCGGTCATGTAAAGACGGTCTGACCACTAAGCTAATACGCAAATCTATTTTTTCTGTTACTTTAATATTTTTTAAATAATCAGTTTCCATTCAATAGCATCCCACAAATTTAATCCTCTTTCGGATAGCCATTTTTAGTTTATTTATGATTTTTTCAAATTTTTCTCAAGAAAATAAATAAACTTCATTGATACTTGAGTTTCTTATAAAGCGGTACAAATTAATCGCGTTATAGAGAGTTTGACTGTTCATGATAATTTTATTGAAAAATATATAAAACATATCTACGAAAATGTCCTGTACATACTTAAAAATATTATTTTATTAGGACTTCGATGTATAGGAACGGTTAACTTAGCATATTTATTGACTGGAAAATTCATAGGATTGGTAATAACCAATATTTTGATCTAATCCAAATATATTTGGCATACATAAAATAATAATTTTAACTAACCTGAGTAAACCCATACTCGAAAAGTAGAAGTGGCTGCAGCAGGTAGAATTGAAGATCACCGTACAGGCCGGTGATACTCGCAAGGCATATGTTGCAGAATGACAGGTCCTTAAAAAGGCTGAGATCCAAGCTTTCAGCTACTGTACCACTGAAACAAAATTAAATAATAATAAAATAAAAAAAAAAAAATTATTCATAAATCTATCTATTGAAGTATCAATTCTTCTTACAATATTCGGTTTTTTATGGAAATTTTATTATTAGTATTTCTATTTTTTTCCCCTATTGTTGCTGATGTTGCTACAAATTTGCGGTTTTCTAGTTTTTTGCTGTTTTCTTTTTCTAAAAGGATTAATTTCAGACTCTCTTGTTTGGATTTTGGTTTTTTGGTTTTCCTACCGTTTTCAACGCTTATTGAAGATTTTTCTGCAAAAAAATAATAAACCTTAAAACTACATTTTTTTACAACCGATGGCAAAAAATGGATTTATTTAATAATAATATATTATTTTATCTAAAAAAGAGACAGCTTAAAAATATTAGGTGTACAATTAGGTTTTAAAGGATTTTCAAGAGATGACGTTATTAGTATAAAATCGAAACGGACACGGCACTTATATCTACGAAAATATATCAGACATACTTTCACATAGATATCTCCCCACTTATATCTACGAAAATATATCAGAAATAATTTCACATAGCTTTCATCACTACAAAAAATATTAGAATGACTTTCCCATAGCTTTCTCCGCACTTATATCTACAAAAATATATCAGATATACTTTCACATAGCTTTCACCGCTACAAAAAATATTAGAATGACTTTCCCATAGCTTTCTCCGCACTTATATTTACAAAAATATATCAGATATAATTTCACATAGCTTTCACCGCTATAAAAATATTAGAATGACTTTCCCATAGCTTTCTCCGTACTTTTATCTTCCGCTATTTTTACTAAGACCAAAATTGGATCGGATTAAAAGACATATTGTTTTTTCGAGACGGTATCCGAAAGTTGCCAGAAAGATGCGAAAAAGTAGTGGCTAACGATGGACAATACAATTTCTTCACAATAAAGCGTCAAACTTGAAAAAAATCATTTAAAGCTTATTTGTAGTGTACAAAGTTCTTGTTAGACAATGCTTAAATAAATGGAGTCCTTATTTTCACCAATGTGGTATGGTGTTGTGAAATTGAAATAAAGACTTTTTTCACAATTACTTGACTGAAACATATGAAAATGTTATTTTAATAAATTTTTGCAAATACTTTAGAACTGCCCACTCCCAAGGAATTTTAAAATGACACTCGAAAAATTATTTAATTATGCTCAAGAAAAATGTTACTACAATTATAAAACGCATTCAATTCGTATTAAAAAAAAATTCACAACAAACGTTAAATGAACGTCTACACAACAAAACATCTAATAAAATATGATATAATGAAATTTATTTGTAAACCATAATTATTCAGTTTTTAGACTGACGTAACTGTGACCAAAATGCGTGTCACTCAATTTAGTAGTGAGCGCTCATATTTTTCGAGGATTTCGTCCAATTCACTGTTTGTCATCTTCTAGCCTTGAAATATTTTATTGAAGTATAATTATAAATATCTTCTTCGGAATATACCATACGTACCTTCGTTATCGTCAAGAACCACTAACGTGTATTTGGGGACCAGGTGCCATTCTGGTGGTTGATACAGCGCACAACCCACAAACGTGTTCAAGGAAACAGCTGCCATCATAACCATGACTCCTCTGAACCCATAAAGATCCAGCCACATCTCAGTGACGAAGGGGCCGAAGATAGAGCCGATTCCGACGACCGACATGCAGATGCTCATCATCATGATGCGTTTCTCCACGAAGTACTCGTTAAAGATCGTGTAGCTGGCGACCATGATGACGCCCCAGCCGAGGCCGTTGAGGACCCCGACTGTGAAGATTAACTGGTCTACGTTCGTGATGAAGATGTTGAGAAACCGGCTCAGAGTATAGCAGAAGCTGCCGAATAATGCCATTTGACGGAGGCTGAAGTATTTCACAGATATCATAACTATAAGACCTATTTAAAATAAAATAAATTATAATATAAAACAATAATCCTTGATTGACCCACGGAGTTAGAATATAACGAGAGAGTTTCTTGATTTACACCCGAATAAAAATATTGACATAAATTTTTCATTTGCATTATACTATCGTGTTTAAACTATATGTGTAGGTTTAATAAATTTTATGACAAAATTAAGTCTGAGATTCATTGGAGTAAGTCCTTGAAGGCTATTGTTACATTTAAGATAAGAGAGATTTTCTTTCACCTTGTGAACATAGTTTAAACACAGCTGTATATTTGTGGATACTTTATAGAGTTTCATTTTCTGAGTCTATATGTTTACAATTATTTTTCGATTTGAATTGTTATTTGAATAATTTATTTTATAAAATTTTACAAACTGAACTTATTTATTTTACGTAGCTTCAAAATATAACAAAAAAAAATTGTGCCGGTTATTTAAAATTTATAAAACTTCATTGAGTTCATTTCAAATAAAGTAAGTACTTGTTAAAGTATGTCTATAGAATATTTATCTATCAATTTTAATAGGTTTAACCCTAATTGTATCAGCTAGGGTTTCGATTGTCAGGAAGCTGGATCAAACTGTGAGACTTTCAGCCAAGAGTGAACAATCAATATACTTAACCAACATGCCATGAACTTAATGACATGACTGATGTATCGATATGTGTATTATTATAAATTCTTGTATGATTGTTCAAATTTTTAAATACAAGCTCTAATAATAATTATACAGAATGCATTTAATACCTGACACTGAGATCATGACCCCCGATACTCCCTGAACGGTGGTTAATTTTTGAGCCGAGTCATTCTGTTCAACCAAAAAGTCGTTAAACATAATACCAAATGAGTTTGTAAATGTCATGCATGTTGTCTGAAATAAAATAAAAATACATGAAAGTCTACAGCAGTGCAAATAAAATTATATGGGTTTTGCTTTATTGCCTACTGTAAATTTCAGTTCAACATCTTATTTGTTTAATAACAAGTTTGAATAGTCAATCGCTGGGAGATCAAGTTTTTTTTATATTCGATACTCAATTTGTTTAATGAGATAATTAAATTATTTAAAATGTGTAGATGTTTGTACTCACGAATACAATTGTAAATCCAATACAAACTGCGTACCCCCACCCCCCATCTGGAGGTAACATTTCTTTCTGGTATATTTTCTCTTTCATTTTGTCAATTTGTCAGCTGATCCACAATAAAAAATAAATTAAATATCTTGAGTTGTAATATATATCTGTGAATGCGACGTGCACTTTTTGTAATGAAATGCGCCTCATTATTTTACAACACACGAAATGATAATGAACGTTTTATATCTTATCTTTTATGGTTTTAAATTACACAACAATAAGCCTTTTGTCTTCTGTACGTTACGAGTGAATTCGGATGCGGCTTAAAAAAAAAGTTAAATTAATCTTGAATTCTAATTGCAGCTGCACATAATTTTACAATTTTAACGTGTATTTCTGTTTCCGAGGCTTCCTTTGAATTTTTTTATATGCTAGGATCATATTATCAGCAAACACATTCCCGCCAAACAAACAAAATAATTTTAAAATAAGTGACGTAAACGTTTATGGTCCACGTTTTTACCTCATAAGCTCAAAATTTGCGCTTAGAAAATAAAAAAATTATTTCAAAGGCTCACCCTTGGCATAGGCGTTGTGTATCCAATTTGTTATTTATTTTTTATAATTATTCGTGACATGACTTAAATTCGTCACATAATGTGTACAAAAAAACATTGTTAACATAGTTTTCCTTTTTGTCAACAAATTTAAATTTATACAAGTAAAAAGAAAGATAGGAAAATGTTTCTTGAAAAACGATGGTTCGTTTCTGTGATTAAAATACTTGCAACAAATATTCATAGATGGTGTTAAATAAAGCGATTACTATTACGTCGCTTATTTTTATAATTGAAACAAATCATGAAAAAAAAATATTTATAATAAAATAAATATTAATGTACAAAACTTACTTATGTTTATTAAAAAAAAAAATATTAAAGTATCACATTTAATTAAAAAAAATATATTTGTGGCAGTTATAGATTTTCGTTTTACAACGTTGTTATTTATAAGTAAAAATCAACGCAGTAACTTGTTTTTCTATTGTTTTTTTTTACGTATTACTTGGTAACTCAATTAAGCTAGAATTAATTTTGTTTCAGTCTCATGAGAATTTTTAAATATTTATACAATTTTTTCCCTAAATCGGTTTAAATTCGCAAATTATAAAAAAATACACCAAGACTTCGAGATGAACGAAATTTCATCTATGTTTTTTTTAATTATCCTATTTTAAAATTTAATAAAAAAAGTTTTATTTTTTTTTTAATATTTCAGTAGTTATAGTTTTTTAAATAATTTTAAAATTAAACCTTTGGCTATATTGCTTCATTAAATATATATATATTATATAAAATAACTTTTATTTTATTCATTTTTTATAATTGCATATCCACATTCACAGGTCCATGCTATAATAGTAATAATTGGTAATATACATAATAAATAAAATATCATTTCATAACTGTCAGTGTGGTCGCGTAAAACACCTGAAATAAAATAAATAAATTATTCATAAATACTCAATATTATTCAAATATATCACGTTTTTGCTTACAAGTATTACTATTATGTACAAAATATTATATTAAACACCAAACCAAAAACTGTAATTAATAACATAAATTAGAATCAGTAAAATCTTTTACTTTGTACTGAATTTTAGAACGGCATTGTTAAAAAACTGAAAAATGGGTTTTAATGAAATAAATTGTATCATTATAAAGACACACTATTTCAAGAATAAGATAAACATGGCACAGTGTGCAATATTTTAAAAATAACTAATAATATTTCAAATATTTAAATTACCTTGATCTTGGGTGTTGTCCTCCGTTTTCATTTGAAATTTCCGACATTACGGTCCAGGTACTGGAGTCATCTTCAAGAGATACCATCACTAGTACGAGGACCGAAACGTCGAAAACTTCTAGTTAAAATGGAACACAACACTCAAAAACAAATCAAAACAAATATCAACAGCATCCAAAGCCTACAGATACGCAATTTCAAATGCTCACTTATTGCTGAGTACATGGCTGTGTTGACAACCCCTGCGAACAGGCAATGGAGCCCCAATGCAGATGAGTTCTTCTCGGGCCACATTTCAGCGTAAATGGTTCTCGTAGGAACTACCAAGGGGCCTCGAAGGAATCCCATGATGATGGTCAACGCCATGAAGCTCCAATAGGTGCTGCATTGTAGAAAAACTTAAAAATAAATAAAAGAATGATAAAATTTAAAAAAAAAAATTCTGCAACCGAGAATCATTTGTTATACCAGGTATCCATGAACCGTAACATTACCTGGTTTTTATTTAATAAAATTACATCTTTTACGGAAATATCCCCCTAGAACCATGTAATATAGAATGGTGTGTGAAAGCCATAATTTATTATCATTTCATATTTTTGACTGGCTACATACTGAATGATAATATTTGTATTTTAAAGATTGTATATTAAGTTGTATTTCTTTCGTCTACCTACGTTTAAATTTGAGTAACTTTATTCAAGGGTAAAACCAAAGTACTTATGTGAAATATTTTATGACTTGAATTATTTAAATGGAAATTATTGTGCTTACGACTTGTGATAATAAGAATGAACAGAAGCTTATTACTATAAGAATAGCTTGAGGTCTTACCAATGCGTGATAAAGTCCACATGATTAATGTGTACATGAATATGTCTCGACTTTTAATTTGGAAAAACTTTGCTATTACTGCAAGTACTGCTCTGGATAGCAAATCAGCAGCCGCGGAAATTGAAAGACACCATGCCACCTCCGGCTGAAAAAATATTTAATGTAAACACAGTTTATAGAAAAAAAAGTATTAAAACCAAGACCTCAATTGGCATGACGAAAGATTTTGAAATCCTCTTCCGTAATGAGGGTACACGTTTACTATTTACGAAAAAAACTTTATTTCGGTAATATACTAGAGTTTAACGAAGTTTAAAGCCATTTTTATAATATTTTTTCAATAGCGCGCGAAAAAGCTCGCAGGTGTCATGGCGTCCGCTCTGACGTCACGCCTCATCTCAACTGTCATGCATGTCATTGTGTTTGCATCGAAGTTTGTTTACAATTTGAGTTGTATATTGAGGCGTGACGTCATGCGCTGTCATTGGTGTTTCAGTAAAAATGGCCGATTGCAGTATTTTAGTCTTTTAATTTATTGAAAATCTTATTAATCTCAGATTTTTAAATAAAACTAAATTAGTCTTTTGAATCCTTTTAATATGTATTTTCCCATAAAAGTATTATTTCTTTGATTATTTGATACTGTCGTCACGCCAATTGCATTAACATATGAGCGGAAATACTTAGTCAACGAAAGTTTTCTTAGGTGACAATTCTACTAATGTTATCATTCGAGACTAAGTTTTGTCCCAACTAAGTCTTTTATAGGAAATACGCAATATAACTTTTCTAGTTGAAAGAGCAACTTAAGTTTCCGAAAGAAGACGTAAGACCTTAATTAAAGTTTACACGTATTTAATTAAAATGAGTTATCAACAAAATTTAGGTTCAAAAACAATGAAAATATAACAAACTTCTAAAAATTATCAAAGGCTATATTTACAGGGAAGATCAATCAAATTTAAAAGTAGTGATCATAAAGGTGGTACATTTTAGCACGGCCATAAAGTATTAATTATTGCAACTATTTTAAGCAAATTGTACTTTTTATTTTATTGAATCTGTACAAAGAAGTCCAAAGACAGAAATCACATTATATATTGTGAATATTTGCGTAATTTTTTTTGAAAAAACAAGTCTCGGGAAGAAGATTTTGATGACTTGTTTGACTGTTAAACATATTAAAAATATTATATAATTAAGCATTTTCTTACCGTCGATAAATTCAGAGAATACAAGTAATGCGGATAAATTAAAAAGAAGCAATTATCACTGAACATTCCTAAAGATATTCCGAGTACGACATTAATAAATCTCATATCATTCAGGAGAGTCACATCAAGCAATTTCGTTAATGAATTCCTGTAACATTAAAAAATATTTACATATATATTTTAAATAAAAAGAATTATAAATGCTTAAATTACAATATAACTTACCATATTCCAACTTTTTTACTTGTTTCATCGAAGTTTATTTTAGATTTTAAGTCGCTTGGTTTAAATAATTTCTCATCAGGGAAATGAGAAGAGTTTTTAGTAACAATAGTAATAAGATTTTCTTTATTCTGACTATCTTTTTGGAATTTTCTCGATTGTGCAAGGTCATCAGAATTAAGTTTGCTGGTAACATCTGTGAATGCAAAATAATTATTTTAGTTTTGATTGTAGTTAGTTTATGTGTATTATTTAATATTTAATTAATGTACCTTCATCGTTGTCATTTTGTTGCTTTAATTTATGTTTGAAGTGTGACGGAGATAAATAACAAAGAACACCTGGAATAGTGTGCATAACAACAGCAGATAATATAAGAATGGTGCCTCTGAATCCATACTCTCTGTATGTTTTTTCTAAAATTAACGGAAACACCATGGTGGCGATGCTCATCACAAACTGACTGACGCTCATCATCATTACTCCTCTCTCTCTGAAATAAGTGTTAAAGCAAGAGAAACTGACTATGATGAGCACGCCTATACCGACGCCTTGAAGAATACCATTTGTGAAAATCATGTGATTAATTTTGTAGATGAACACATTGAAAAACCATCCCAGGGTATAGCATATTGCTCCGAAGAGACCCACTTGTCGAAAACTGTAACGTTTAAGAGCTAAGTTTGCTAGAACACCTGTAAACAACATTTGATTTTTATTTTATTATGCATCAGATAGAGAACAAATACATATTTTAATGATTCGCATTTCTTATTCGCTTGCTTAAATATATTGAAATTATTAGTTATAATGGCATATAAGTTAAACTGGGAAGAGCACGCAAGCTACAATAACCGCATAGTTGTGGATTAATTTATATATGTTATTGTTTTTAAAATTGAGTGACTGTCTCGTTATTTGATGTATAAATCAATAACCTCAAACTGTATTGTACATTGCTGCAATAAAGTACTTATTTTGTTTCAAAAGAAAATCTCGTTCAAAACAGATTCACCAAAAATCAAAGAAACATTGGCTTCGGAATTATAAATTATACTGGCATTTATAATTATTTAAAATTACTTACAATGCTACATATAAAACTCAACGTCATATAAACTCACAATGATGCAGTGGATGTGCAAGTACATGCAATGCTTACCTGAAAAAGACAATGCCAAAGACTGCACTCCCGTTACAAAAGTGAGTCCGCTTACTCCTTCTTCGTTTTTTTCAAGGAATTCTTTATACAACATACCAAAACTATTCGCGTGAGAGAAACAGCATATCTACAATCAAATTATTAACAAGAATTATCTATTTTCGGAATTATTTATTTAAATTTTTAATTTATTATTAAATTTTACATTTTTTTATAAAAATTATTGTCATCGCCATCTAAAGCGCAAAAATTGATCAAAAGTAAAATGTCATTAATTTATATTTTAGAGGCAGACACTAGACCTGCTTTTTTAATATATATTTTTTTAAATAAAATTCACATGCTTATTTTTATTGGTGACCGGTTTCTCCAACCGTTATTAAAGTAAAACACTCATACAAAAAATAATACGTATAGAAAAAAATGTAAGTGTCTTGAACCAAATACAAACACGTGTATACCAAATTTTGTAATTTTTGAATTTTAAGGTTTTAGTGCTAAAACTGATTTGAATATAATTATGAGTATTGTATAGCTAAATTAACTGATATTTATAAAAAATAGTATTAAGATTAGTTCTCTTTGATTGAATATGATATACTTACTATAGTTAAAGACATGGCAGCGCTCACAGCGTACCCCCAGCCACCCTCTAGGGTAGCATCTTCTTTGTAATCGCTGCCTTTTTTTTTAACTCCAATAGCACTGTATTTCGTACTTTGCGCATTCTCCGTATTGTGAGACATAACAAGAGCGAATATTGGTCTCTGTAAATGTACCGTCTGAACACACGGGCTCTTTTTGATTATGTGTAAATATACCACTGGCCTTACGAGGAATAGCTGTTTATGCAAAACCAAGATATTTATTGCTTTAAGATGCTTCACATCACGCAACACTTAATTGTGCGATAACAATGTGCTGAAATCATTATCTCGAAAAGAGCCGGCTTCTATCCACACAGGGTGATTCCAAATGTACTACTGACCTTTCAACCAGCCATTCTTCCAATTTTTTTCATCATAACAAATCGATATTTCCCGGAAATTCATTGAATTCATTGTAACTCTACCTTGTGTATAGCTTCAACACGGAAGCTATCGAAAGCACAAAAATACCTTTATTTCACAAGAATAACTACAGTTAAATTACATTTTCAAAAGTAGTGTATTTACAATATAATTATTTTCATTTAAAATCAATAAAAATTACAGATTTACAGAAGCTCGAAATCATCTTGTATATATTTATGACACGCAAAAGTGAATTGCTTAACTATTTGCGTACTTTACTTGGACATATACACAAGAGGCGGATAATATTTATTTTTTCAGGACAAAGGTGGGTTTTGAACCCCAATTTTATAATAAGGTGTTATTAATTTTTTTCTTTGTAACTGAGTTGAATTTTATATGCTGTATGTAAGGGTAAAAGTTTTTATAGAAAAAAAATATAACGATGTTTAAAGTCTTATTTGAACAACACAAACATAATTTTTTTTTCGTTTTAAGCAACTACTATTATTTTTTTCACCCATACCTACAATACATAACAAACAGTTATGGACAAATAAATGTTCAGTGAAATGGTCACCAACCTCTTCTGAAGAAAAGTACTTGAAAAGGAAAAGACACTTATATATAATAATGGAATATCACACGCGACATGCGATATTATTCTGCGCTTGCGACATGCAATATTATTATGATATACGATTAATAAATTAAACTGATATGGAAATAAACATCGTTTACCTCTCTCAAATAATCTTGGTTAAAATAATAGAATTTCTTCAAATATATTCCTAAGCATATAACTTTAATATTTTTTTAAATAAAAATCCTTTTTGTGATTTTTCCACGTTTTGGTTTTTATTGTGGTTCAAAAGAATTCTTATTGTAAAAAAAAAAATCAAAAATAAGTACTTATTAGTAATTTTTATTAAAAATATTTAAATTATAATATTGAGTTATAAAAAATACAAGAGACACATTCATAAATTAGAACTAAGTTATTATTTATGCAATTCCGAGATTAATTCATTGAATTACATGCTTATATGACTAATGTTTTTAATGCCAAATTAAAACTTTTTTGTATAAAAGCAATAATTTATTTAAATATTATATTATTGTATAATTGCGCATCTAAACTGACGAGAAAAATTCCTATGTATTGTAATATGACATTTATGAATTTGATTACATAACTTCTGGTTATTTCTAACCTGATTTTAAGTTTTTAATTCTATATAACAATTCTCACTATCTGAAAAACGCCACTGGATATTGCAATAATCATTGTTTGCAAGTAAGATTTATGTTTTTATATGAAGTGAAAAAACAACACACCTTAGACTTGAAATATGTGTCATTCTATCTTCTGACACTTAATGCATCAAAATGAATACTATCTCTACTTTTTTTTAAAATATATACGGTGTTTTGAAATTATAATAAAAGTTTATAACATTAAAAATATTAACAAAATTCCATTTTAAATTATGAAAGAATGGTATTCTTTCCTTTTAGTTGTGTTTCAACTCCTAGAATAATATTTCGCATCCTGCGCAATTAAAACCTAAGAGTCGTGCATTCAATTATTCACATCTTAAGGCGACACGATAGAATAAATTAATAATTCTAAATATTCTAGTCTTGTTTATTGTTGTTTTTAATATATATTTTTTTCATTACAGGTAAGAGCTATACACTTGGGCTGAGAATAACCTAAAAAGGTAGGCGTTTTAGATCATCTTTGAAATCGTGCTTGTTAAGGTAAAAAGTATATAATAAGTATTCTCTTGAAAAATATTTTCTATCGATATTAGTTTTGCATAAAAGGCAATATTAGCTCGTGTTAAAATAAGAATATGAATAAAAATAGTTGGAAATACAAGACTTAATAAGCCAGAGTTTGGTAACTTGAGGACTCCAATTGAAAAAAAAAACAAATATAAATTTTGCAGAAACATTTGATTCTTAGTGTTCTGTATAATTTACCCTAATTGACATTGGTTTTTTGTTAAAATATTAACTACACAAGGAGAAAGCTACGGGAATTCGGAAAACGGCCAGCCTCATGGAATATTGTGTAGCAAATTTAAAAAATATGAATTTAACAATTTCTGCTTCATATTTTTTTTTACCTTTAAAGTATAACACACAAAAAATAGTATAATCTAAAGCAGGAAGTAATTTTGACCTTCCTAATAATATGGAAATATTCTTATCTTTCGTATAACAGCTTTGCACTGCTTGTCAAAAAAAATTCACAGTGCCGCATGTAATTGGTATTAATCTATAAATAAAAGAATATATATTCATGTTAGTTAATTTATTTACAAAATAAATTATTAATTATTTATATATATATTACATTATCACATTCGAAGTATAAATAAAAAAATACTATTAAGCACTATTGAAAGTGCGATTTGATTTTTTTTTCATATAAATTATTTCGATCACCCACGTCGTGATGATCACCAGATCCAGGACATTGAGAGTATAGAACATCGAGATAAATGAATTAGTGGATTCTTGTATCATTCCTGAAAATAAAAAATAAGACTTCGAGATGAACGAAATTTCATCTATGTTATGGTCGGCGAGTTTTCTCTTCCGTATCCGGTTCCGGATACCCTGGCTCGCGTAGATGATAGCTGGGTTGTAAGATCAGCTACTAGGCGTGCATGAGAACACTAATCGCCTTCTCGATCGGGGTTAGTGATCGTTATCTCTTTACTTAAGGTATGATGCGCGTCTATTCGTTAATAAAATACGGATTCGATAACTTCCGTTTATTACAATATAATTGAAACTTTATCAATAAAGTTAACACTTGTTCGATACACTTTCAAGCAATATACAATATAAATATCACAAAGAAAATAACAGAGAATAGAGAAGAATCGAGAATAGAGAGAAAAATAGAGAGCGAGCTGAAGGCCAGCCCGCCTTTTTATACGTTACTGCCCCCCCCCCTCTCTAGGTTCCCAATTCGCCGTCACATGACTCATATGTCACATGGCTCGCAAAACAGTTCCCTGAGCTATCACCACTTTGATAGCTCATACTACCAACCAAACATAGATGGTGGTACCATCATTAAAATCGTACAGTTTTTTTTAATTATCCTATTTTAAAATTTAATAAAAAAAGTTTTTTTTTTTTTAATATTTCAGTAGTTATAGTTTTTTAAATAATTTTAAAATTAATCCTTTGGCTATATTGCTACATTAAATATATATATTATATAAAATAACTTTTGTTTTATTTATTTTTTATTATTGCATATCCATATTCACAGGTCCATGCTATAATAGTAATAATTGGTAATATACATAATAAATAAAATATCATTTCATAACTGTCAGTGTGGTCGCGCAAAACACCTGAAATAAAATAAATTAATTATTCATAAATACTCAATATTATTCAAATATATCACGTTTTTGCTTACAAGTATTACTATTATGTACAAAATATTATATTAAACACCAAACCAAAAACTGTAATTAATAACATAAATAAGAATCAGTAAAATCTTTTACTTTGTACTGAATTTTAGAACGGCATTGTTAAAAAACTGAAAAATGGGTTTTAATGAAATAAATTGTATCATTCTAAAGACACACTATTTTAAGAATAAGATAAACATGGCACAGTGTGCAATATTTTAAAAATAACTATTAATATTTCAAATATTTAAATTTTGGGTAAACCTTGATCTTGGGTGTTGTCCTCCGTTTTCATTTGAACTTTCCGACGTTACGGTCCAGGTACTGGAGTCATCTTCAAGGGATACCATCACTAGTACGAGGACCGAAACGTCGAAAACGTCTAGTTAAAATGGAGCACAACACCCAAGACCAAATCAAGACATATATCAACAGTATCCAAAGCCTACAGATACGCAATTGCAAATGCTCACTTATTGCTGAGTACATGGCTGTGTTGACAACCCCTGCGAACAGGCAATGAAGCCCCAATGCAGATGAGTTCTTCTCGGGCCACATTTCAGCGTAAATGGTTCCCGTAGGAACTACCAAGGGGCCTCGAAGGAATCCCATGATGATGGTCAACGCCATGAAGCTCCAATAGGTGCTGCATTGTAGAAAAACTTAAAAATAAATAAAAGAATGATAAAATTTTAAAAAAAAATTTCTGCAACCGAGAATCATTAGTTATACCAGGTATCCATGAACCGTAACATTACCTGGTTTTTATTTAATAAAATTACATCTTTTACGGAAATATCCCCCTAGAACCATGTAATATAGAATGGTGTGTGAAAGCCATAATTTATTATCATTTCATATTTTTGACTGGCTACATACTGAATGATAATATTTGTATTTTAAAGATTGTATATTAAGTTGTATTTCTTTCGTCTACCTACGTTTAAACTTGAGTAACTTTATTCAAGGGTAAAACCAAAGTACTTATGTGAAATATTTTATGACTTGAATTATTTAAATGGAAATTATTGTGCTTACGACTTGTGATAATAAGAATGAACAGAAGCTTATTACTATAAGAATAGCTTGAGGTCTTACCAATGCGTGATAAAGTCCACATGATTAATGTGTACATGAATATGTCTCGACTTTTAATTTGGAAAAACTTTGCTATTACTGCAAGTACTGCTCTGGATAGCAAATCAGCAGCCGCGGAAATTGAAAGACACCATGCCACCTCCGGCTAAAAAAATATTTAATGTAAACACAGTTAATAGAAAAAAAAGTATTAAAACCAAGACTTCAATTGCATTAACACATGAGCGGAAATGCTTAATCAATGAAAGCTTTCTTAGGTGAGAATTCTACTAATGTTATCATTCGAGGATAAGTTTTGTCCCAACTAAGTCTTTTATAGGAAATATGCAATATAGCTTTTCTGGTTGAAAGAGCAACTTAAGTATCCAAAGAAGACGTTATACCTAAATTAAAGTTTACATATATTTAATTAAAATGAGTTATCAACAAAATTTCGGTTCAAAAACAATGAAAATATAACAAACTTCTTAAAAATAACTAAGGCTATATTTACAGGGAAGATCAATTAAATTTAAAAGTAGTGATCATAAAGGTGATACATTTTAGCACGGCCATAAAGTATTAATAATTGCAACTATTTTAAGCGTGTATTGTACTTTTTATTTTATTGAATCCGTTATTAATATAAGTGCAAAGAAGTCCAAAGACAGAAATCACATTATATATTGAGAAAATTTGCATAAATTTTTTGAAGAAACACGTCTCGGGAAGAAGATTTTGATGACTTGTTTGACTGTTAAACATATTAAAAATAATATATAATTAAGCATTTACTTACCGTCGATAAGTTCAGAGAATACAAGTAATGCGGATAAATTAAAAAGAAGCAATTATCACTGAACATTCCTAAAGATATTCCGAGTACGACATTAATAAATCTCATATCATTCAGGAGAGTCACATCAAGCAATTTCGTTAATGAATTCCTGTAACATTAAAAAATATTTACATATATATTTAAAAAAAAAAGAATTATTAATGCTTAAATTACAATATAACTTACCATATTCCAACTTTTTTACTTGTTTCATCGAAGTTTATTTTAGATTTTAAGTCGCTTGGTTTAAATGATTTCTCATCAGGTAAATGAGAAGAGTTTTTAGTAACAATAGTAATAAGATTTTCTTTATTCTGACTATCTTTTTGGAATTTTCTCGATTGTGCAAGGTCATCAGAATTAAGTTTGCTGGTAACATCTGTGAATGCAAAATAATTATTTTAGTTTTGATTGTAGTTAGTTTATGTGTATTATTTAATATTTAATTGATGTACCTTCATCGTTGTCATTTTGTTGCTTTAATTTAAGTTTGAAGTGTGACGGACATAAATAACAAAGAACACCTGGAATAGTGTGCATAACAACAGCAGATAATATAAGAATGGTGCCTCTGAATCCATACTCTCTGTATGTTTTTTCTAAAATCAACGGAAACACCATGGTGGCGATGCCAATCACAAACTGACTGACGCTCATCATCATTACTCCTCTCTCTCTGAAATAAGTGTTAAAGCAAGAGAAACTGACTATGATGAGCGCGCCTATACCAACGCCTTGAAGAATACCATTTGTGAAAATCATGTGATTAATTTTGTAGATGAACACATTGAAAAACCATCCCAGGGTATAGCATATTGCTCCGAAGAAACCCACTTGTCGAAAACTGTAGCGTTTAAGAGCTAAGTTTGCTAGAACACCTGTAAACAACATTTTATTTTATTTTATTATGCATCAGATAGAGAACAAATATATATTTTAATGATTCTCATTTCATATTCGCTTGCTAAAATGTATTGAAATTATTAGTTATAATGGCATATAAGTTAAACTGGGAAGAGCACGCAAGCTACAATAACCGCATAGTTGTGGGTTAATTGATATGTTATTTTTTTAAAAATTGAGTAACTGTCTCGTTATTTGATGTATAAATCAATAACCTCAAACTGTATTGTACATTGCTGCAATAAAGTACTTATTTTGTTTCAAAAGAAAGCCTCGTTCAAAACAGATTCACCAAAAATCAAAGAAACATTGGCTTCGGAATTATAAATTATACTGCCATTTATAATTATTTAAAATTACTTACAATGCTACATATAAAACTCAACGTCATATAAACT
This sequence comes from Atopsyche davidsoni, assembly GCA_022113835.1. Taxonomy (NCBI): domain Eukaryota; kingdom Metazoa; phylum Arthropoda; class Insecta; order Trichoptera; family Hydrobiosidae; genus Atopsyche; species Atopsyche davidsoni. The sequence continues at coordinate 15,155,683 of JAILWY010000009.1, read as the reverse complement.
CACAATGATGCAGTGGATGTGCAAGTACATGCAATGCTTACCTGAAAAAGACAATGCCAAAGACTGCACTCCCGTTACAAAAGTGAGTCCGCTTACTCCTTCTTCGTTTTTTTCAAGGAATTCTTTATACAACATACCAAAACTATTCGCGTGAGAGAAACAGCATATCTACAATCAAATTATTAACAAGAATTATCTATTTTCGGAATTATTTTTTTAAATTTTAAATTTATTATTAAAATTTACGTTTTTTTATAAAAATTATTGTCATCGCCATCTAAAGCGCAAAAATTGATCAAAAGTATAATGTCATTAATTTATATTTTAGAGGCAGACACTAGACCTGCTTTTTTAATATATATTTTTTTAAATAAAATTCACATGCTTAATTTTATTGGTGACCGGTTTCCCTAATCGTTATTAAAGTAAAACACTCATACAAAAAATAATACGTAAAGAAAATAATGTAAGTGTCTTGAACCAAATACAAACACGTGTATACCAAATTTTGTAATTTTTGAATTTTAAGGTTTTAGTGCTAAAGGTGATTTGATTTTGATTAGTATTGTATAGCTAAATTAACTGATATTTTAAAAAAATTGTATTAATATTAGTTCTCTTTGATTGAATATGATATACTTACTATAGTTAAAGACATGGCAGCGCTCACAGCGTACCCCCAGCCACCCTCTAGGGTAGCATCTTCTTTGTAATCGCTTCCTTTTTTTTTAACTCCAATAGCACTGTATTTCGTACTTTGCGCATTCTCCGTATTGTGAGACATAACAAGAGCGAATATTGGTCTCTGTAAATGTACCGTCTGAACACACGGGCTCTTTTTGATTATGTGTAAATATACCACTGGCCTTACGAGGAATAGCTGTTTATGCAAAACCAAGATATTTATTGCTTTAAGATGCTTCACATCACGCAACACTTTATTGTGCGATAACAATGTGCTGAAATCATTATCTCGAAAAGAGCCGGCTTCTATCCGCACAGGGTGATTCCAAATGTACTACTGACCTTTTAACCAGCCATTCTTCCAACTGCACTAGTACTAAAAAATAAACAATTTTTTTTCATCATAACAAATCGATATTTCCCGGAAATTCATTGAATTCATTGTAACTCTACCTTGTGTATAGCTTCAACACAGAAGCTATAGAAAGCACAAAAATACCTATATTTCACTAGAATAACTACAATTAAATTAAATCTTGAAAAGTAGTGTATTTACAATATGATTTTTATTATTTAAAAATCAATTAAAATTACAGATATACAGAAGCTTGAAATCATCTTGTATATATTTATGACACGCAAATGTGAATTTCTTAACTATTTGCGTAATTTACATTGAAATATACACAAGAGGCGGATAATATTTATTTTTTCAGGACAAAGGTGGGTTTTGAGCCCCAATTTTATAATAAGGTGTTATTAATTTTTTTCTTTGTGACTAAGTTGAATTTTATATGCTATATATAAGGGTAAAAGTTTTTATAGAAAAATATATATAACGATGTTTAAAGTCTTATTTGAACAACACAAACATAATTTTTTTTTCGTTTTAAGCAACTACTGTTATTTTTTTCACCCATACCTACAATACATAACATACAGTTATGGACAAATAAATGTTCAGTGAAATGGTCACCAACCTCTTCTGAAGAAAAGTACTTGAAAAAGAAAAGACACTTATAAATAATAATGGAATATCACACGCGACATGCGATATTATTCTGCGCTTGCGACATGCAATATTATTATGATATACGATTAATAAATTAAACTGATATGGAAATAAACATCGTTTACCTCTCTCAAATAATCTTGGTTAAAATAATAGAATTTCTTTAAATATATTCCTAAGCATATAACTTTAATATTTTTTTAAATAAAAATCCTTTTTGGGATTTTTCCACGTTTTGGTTTTTATTGTGGTTCAAAAGAATTCTTATTGTAAAAAAAAAAATCAAAAATAAGTACTTATTAGTAATTTTTATTAAAAATATTTAAATTATAATATTGAGTTATAAAAAATACAAGAGACACATTCATAAATTAGAACTAAGTTATTATTTATGCAATTCCGAGATTAATTCATTGAATTACTTGCTTATATGACTAATGTTTTTAATGCCAAATTAAAACTTTTTTGTATAAAAGCAATAATTTATTTAAATATTATATTATTGTATAAATGCGCATCTAAACTGACGAGAAAAATTCCTATGTATTGTAATATGACATTTATGAATTTGATTACATAACTTCTGGTTATTTCTAACCTGATTTTAAGTTTTTAATTCTATATAACAAATCTCACTATCTGAAAAACGCCACTGGATATTGCAATAATCATTGTTTGCAAGTAAGATTTATGTTTTTATATAAAGTGAAAAAACAACACACCTTAGACTTGAAATATATGTCATTCTATCTTCTGACACTTAATGCATCAAAATAAATACTATCTCTACTTTTTAAAATATATACGGTGTTTTGAAATTAAAATAAAAGTTTATAACATTAAAAATAGAAACAAAACTCCCTTTAAATTATGAAAGAATAGTATACTTTCCTTGTATTTGTGTTTCAACTCCTAGATTAATATTTCACATCCTGCGCAATTAAAACCTAAGAGTCGTGCATTCAATTATTCACATCTTAAGGCGACACGATAGAGTAAATTAATAATTATAAATATTCTAGTCTTGTTAATTGTTGTTATTAATATATACTTTTTCCATTACAGGTAAGAGCTATACACTTGGGCTGAGAATAACCTAAAATGGTAGGCGCTTTAGATCATCTTTGAAATCGTGCTTTTTAAGGTAAAAAGTATATAATAAGTATTCTCTTAAAAAAAAAAATCTTATCGATATTAGTTTTGCATAAAAAGCAATGTTAGCTCGTATTAAAATAAGAATATTAATAAAAATAGTTGGAAATACAAGACTTAATAAGCCAGAGTTCGGTAACTTGAGGACTCCAATTGAAAAAAAAACAAATATAAATTTTGCAGGAGCATTTGATTCTTAGTGTTTTTTATAATTTACCCTAATTGACATTGGTTTTTTGTTAAAATATTAACTACACAAGGAGAAAGCTACGGGAATTCGGAAATTTAAAAAATATGAATTAAACACTTTCTGCTTCATATTTTTTTTACCTTTAAAGTATAACACACAAAAAATAGTATAATATAAACCAGGAAGTAATTTTAACCTTCCTATTAATATGGAAATATTCTTATCTTTCGTATAACAGCTTTGCACTGCTTGTCAAAAGAAAATTCACAGTGCCGCATGTAATTGGTATAAATCTATAAATAAAGGAATATATATTCATGTTAGTTAATTTATTTACAAAATAAATTATAAATTATTTATATATATATTACATTATCACATTCGAAGTATAAATAAAATAATACTATTAAGCACTATTGAAAGTGCGATTTGATTTTTTTTTCATATAAATTATTTCGATCACCCACGTCGTGATGATCACCAGATCCAGGACATTGAGAGTATAGAACATCGAGATAAATGAATTAGTGGATTCTTGTATCATTCCTGAAAATAATCAATCAAAATTATGTATACTTCTTCTTCAGGTGCCTCTCCTCAGAGTAGGTTAGTGACTATCTTACTAAGCTTATCTCTATACTAAGCCAGCCTTATCAATTCGGCTATACTCCCGACTTCCAGCCACTGTCTTAAACTCCGCACCCATATCAACGTTATTCTTGCAACGTCTCTTTGGCTTTGTATTTTTTTCTAAACAATTAACTGTGGTAGGCTTAATTTGTGTGTACAGCCTACTGCAGCTGTATACGGTAGTATACTTACAAATATTTACAAAATAAAAATTGATAAGCAAAGAAATTACAAATAATTTTGATTGTGAATACTTTCGGCATTAAGAGTTTCTTCTGGCCTTCTTCTTCAAACTATGATGGTCATCTTCTAATTTAGTTATTTTTTATATTTGATTAATTTGAAGTATTATATGTTGAACAATTCTGTCGTGAATACATAATATTTAAACTTGTATTAAGTTTTTAAGTATTGGCAAATCATCGGGGCTTCAAAAGCAACAGCCAAATTTATATTTTAACCGTTTTTTCAAAGCAAATAATTTTTTTTTGCAACTGATGGAAAATGCTGCTGGTATTTTGTATGCAAACAAAACATATTTTTCACCAAGAAATTAGCTCCAGGAGATGTAGAATATTCATATGAAAAAAGTATCATAAATTAATCGTTGAATAATGATTTGCTTATGAAAATATTTTAATATGATGACTCGATTCAATTAATTAATGCTTAGTCAAATACAATTTTATTAGTGATACAGTCTTAAATATTTTCAAATAAAATACTACCCTACGTAAAAATTTACGATACGTTTATTTATGTCTTAATCTCGGATCAAAAATGATTTTAGCTTCTGATTTTTTTTCTGCTTTTATAAAATATTAGTTATTTGTTATGATAGATAATACACACCTAGTATTGGATAAACTCCAGCGCAAAAGACTCCCATAAACATCATGTAGAGACCCATTCCAGCGGTGAATCTGTCTCCCAAGTAGTCTGCAAACACGAGGGTAGAAGGCATATCTATGAGCCCCCTCAGAAACCCAAGGACCGACGTCATTACTAATATACTGTTGTACGTCTTGCACTGAAGAAAGACTGAAAATAATTGCAAAACAGATCGAAATAATCAACAACAGTCAAATATTTTTAAATGTATACCTTGCCTACTTGTTTTGGTATAAATATGAAAATTACATTGAAACTGGAGTAATAAAAACAAAAACTGATGATTCACCTAATTTATGCATGGTCTACATACAAATTTCTTACCGTTTAATCACGTGTAATTTAATATTTATACAGTAAACATAGTGTTCTTATCACAGAGTACAACTGTAATAAAAACTTTTATGAAAATAAATAAAATCAAGGCTAATATTTAGTGTGCGGTTCTGAGACACATGTAGAAAGATAGTTTTATTTGATTGAATTAAATAAATAATTAATAAAAATCTCTTTTGTAAAAAGTAGACTGAAAATAAAAATTTACTTACATATTCTTGAAACGAAAATCGAGCATGTTCCAAACAAGAAGATATTTCTATTAGTGATATGCACAAATTTACAGACGATCGCCATGAATGCCCTCGACACCAAATCAGCTGCAGCAAGCAAAGAGAGACAGGTTGCAACGCCAGCCTGCGGTAAATAATTAATAATCGTTAGTGGTTTAATATTTTTTAAAAAACAAATAAATTATTGATAAAAATCGTTTTGTCATGTTCACGGCTTAAAATGGTAAAAAAAATATTGAGGTATTTATCGAAGCTTTACCAAAGTTTTTAATAATTTATAACTATAATAGTTTCGAAAAAACGATCTTATCTTACTGTTTCTGTACCGATAGAGTATAAATAGAGTGGCAGTAGAACGAAGAACGAAGAGTCATTGAATACGCCAATAGTCACTCCTAGCCCAATGTTGAGAAATTTAATATCTTGCAATAGTGTAAGATCCATTACGTCTACTAACTTGTACCTGAAAATGAAAAACACATATTTAAATCAAAATTTTTATTTATAACAGGATGCTGTTTTAATTGGTAATGATCTATATTTATATAACATATAAAAAAAGCCATATGGCTGAGTACGATCACTTTGTTTGTAAGTGCTTTTGCCTCTCTGCTCTCGAGTCTAAAGAAGCTCTAGAAGAAAGGAGCGTCCTAAACAAAAATATAGTTACCTACTTACCATTTGGTTATTTATATCTGTTGTTGAAATTGATACTATATGAAATAAGCAAGATGGCGTTGTTTTCAAGCAAAAATTTTTTTATTAAGTGAATTTGTAATTCAAGCAATATTAGTATCAAAATGTTTCATATATGATTTTGCTTTATTAAAGCTGATATTTTCATTCTTCAGGCTATGTTTTTACTGCACAAAGGCACTAAGTTGCTATTGTTTTTTTATTAATACGTTGCAGGTTTAATGTTTTTAATAATTTGAAAGCATCAATCTTACCATTGTGTAATAATAAAGTTTTTTATTCCAACGCTGTTTGGTTCGTTGGTTTCCACTTCTATGTCGAAATGTGAATCCGTAACATTTATGTCAGTCTCGGATTTTAGTTTTTTTAACTCTGGGTTTTTTTCTTCTGGATCAAGAGCAAAATTTTGATCTTTAACTTCGACTAATTTTGATTCTCCTAAAAATTTACACATTTATTAAAATTAATGTTATTGTATGCTTTATATATTAAGCGATAAAATATAGCAAACCTTGTGTCACTTTGGAATAATCAGTTACTTTCTTTCCGTACCAACTAACAGGATGCATGCAAATCACTGCGAATATGACATGAGAAACCAGTGCTGCGATTATCAAAATAGTTCCTCGAAAGCCATAGACCCTGAGAGTGTACTCCAGGAGCAGTGGGCATCCAATGGTTGCTATGCTGACCACCATTTGACACATGCTCATCATCATTGATGACTTCACCACAAAGTAGGTGTTGAAGCTAGTGTAGCTGATAGTTGTGAGGATCCCGATTCCGAGGCACTGTATTCCACCGTATGTGATGAGCAAGTGAGAAACATCAGTTACGAAGACATTCAGGAACCACCCTCCAGTGTAGAGAACGGCGCCTATTATCCCCACTTGCCGGTTGCTCAGCCATTTTACACCCACGTTTACAGCGAGCCCTGAAAAATTACACATAACAAATTAAATATTAAGTTGGATCAACAGTATAGTATTGACTTGAAATACAATGTTTTTTTTTACATTCATTCAAAACTAACAAAAAATTGTTGACATCGAAGATAACCATATTGAAGAATTGTATGCATCAAGGTGTTTAAATTTTTTTTTATTTGGAAATCTAATAAATAAAAAAGATATATTTACAATATCAGAATCCTAAACGTATTCAGTCTACTGATATTCCACGAGCCTTTGTTTTCTATGAATGTGTAAGTAATAATATATTTGTGTTGTTTATAGGTTTTTCCTACGCGTATCATGTGCTGATATGTAAAACTTGAAATAAAACAACAACTGATTAATTCACCTCGCAGTTTATGAGATATCAGATTGCCTGTTGAGAAGGTGTCCTTATAATATATCAATACAAAATCTGATATTGATTAAAAAACCTTGATATTTTAAACATTAAATTTTATTGAATAAAATAATATTTATAATTAATCTGAATACACTTAATAATGGAATTAATTATAATTATTTAACATACCTGAAAAGGAGTACACTATTGAAGAAACTACGAAAACTGAAGTCAACCCACTGGTTGCAGATCCATGTGCACTCAGGAAATCATCGAATAGCATCCCAAAGGAGTCTGTATGTGAATAGCATGCTATCTGGAAAACAATAAGATAAATGTAGTAACGATGTGTTAAAGAATATCTTAACAATCTAATACTGCCTGCTTATTAATAATTGTGTGTTATTTCAAGGCGTTTAAGGCATTTCGTATTCAAAAAAAAAAATTTGAACTATATTTCCAGCGGTGAAATCATGGTGCATCATGTGAAATAAAAAAGGCTCTTCTAAAAAAGCATGTCACGTCGCTTTAAATGTTTTTTAAGTAGTCTTTTTGATTTCACTCTAAATTTTTGATTATTAGTTGCTTATGTTGATTTTTTATAAATATCTTTCGTTATTATCATAATACGATTGCTAGTTTTTTCATATTATTCATTTTTATAGAGATAGTTTTATGTAAACAAATGAAGTTACACGGCGAAAACCAGATAAAAATAATAATTTTTATTCTTATAGAAGTTGAAAAGGGTTTTATGAAAATTCATCACAGCAAGACCTTTCTATTTATCAGTATTTATGGTATGGTTTACCATTAGTTGTAAATTGTATAACCACATGCATCTGATTATAAATTTATAACTCTTGGTTTGTTATTTAAATATTTAAAATAAAAATAAAGTTATTATTTATAATTAAATGAACCTCACAGTATAACCTTCAGATAAGATATTCTTATATATTACATATAAATGAATTAGAAAATTTAATTAACAATTCTCATTTGTTCAGAAAATATTAATACTCAATGAGAAAATTCCATAATAAAATCCATAATAATTGTAAATAGACAAAGGATGCTTATCTTACTGACTATCTGAAAATTCTTAGTTTAGTACATGTACTTTTTTATTGTAGCTATGCGATTACTTTTGGTTGGTGATATAACTAAACATTATCAAAACAAAATTAAATTCACTCTTCAAATGCATTTCACGTAGATAAAATTTTAGATAATCAGATAGCGCCTTTTATTATTTGATAATTTTTTTATTTTAAATGGTATAACAGACCTTGAAATTGTCACATTTTAAATGATCTTTCTCTTTCATGTTAGTCTTCTTTCGAAATAACAATAAATTTCTAAATATTTTTCTTATATAAAATAATTCACGATACACACAAGTTAAAAATACGATGTTTTTACACTGATGCATTTTTATTGTCAAAAACTGTTGATTAGCATAAAAGACAGACCGGTATAAAATTTAATCCTCTTTGTTAGTAAATTGACTGTTGCAGTGAGTTTTTTGTATAAAAATATTACGTGATCTTCTATGTTTGTCATATTGATCGTGGCTACAACTATTACTGTTTTATTAATTATTGAATGACTTAATATCTAGTACTCACATTGATGATTGTTAAAGCCACACATATCATGTAACCCCATCCTCCCTCCGGTGGGATGTACTCAAGGTTGGTTTGTTTCACGTCACTATCCATTTGTTATTGATCTTAAATTACTACACTAACTGTTCACCATCACGCTACCAGACAAACTAGTGAGAGAAGCACTTATATAATAATAATACTAATTCATCGCGAATGATTCGTTCAATTCATTATCAATATTTATCTTATTTACGTTTTCACGGTCAGGACATAATTTCTAAGTCTTAATTGTAAGATAATAATTATTTATCCCGGATACTCGGTTCAAACAATGAATTTTTTTTCACTCACTAATAAAAAAAACAACACTTTTTTTACTCATCAGTGAGACAAATCAATGTCTGATATTGATGGAATTTACATTAAAGTAATTGTTTATCGTTTCACAAAAAACATGAAAAATTTAATACTTATATTTTAAATTACTGTAACTATTTTTATTTTCGAGTATTTTTAAACGGCTTTTTTCTTTTTCTCGTTGTATAATTCCAAAATCCATGGGATTATACAGAACAAATCAAGAGCACACATTGTATAAAAGGACGCTGCATAACTGTTAGTGGAGTCTCGTATATAACCTGTAATAATTAAAAATATGCATTAAATTATAATACCTACTTATTTTATGTAATAGCAATTCGTGAAAGTTAAAAAGCATATTGTATTGCAATATCACCACATTTAATAATTGAATATATCTTCATTTCTACTCACGATTTTCACAAAAAAACGATGCAAATAATTGACCAATAAATCTTAACAAGCCATAGGTGTGGTTTATGATAAAACTACATGATTATCGTATAACAAAAATCGTTTTACATATATTTTAAATGCAATAATATGGGCATAAATTTACAATATATTTTTAATCTACATCATATCTCTAAAATTATTCACGGAGTAAAAGATTATAGATCATAATCCTATACTCATTAGATGTATTGAAGTTTATCTGAACTAGCAGCTTGAACATTTTTTTCCATAGGTGCATTTTAATACGAAATTCTTAAAATCTCAGGAACTACTCTTACCTATATTTATCCTAAAGTGACTATGAAAATGTCGTTTCAATGTACTAATTGATGATTTTCAGAAAGCACAGTACTCAATCAATTAGACTCGGTGTGGAATTAATAATATCTTTGTTTTCTATGCAAGTACTCGATTCGTGAAAAAAATTGATTTCAAAATTCTTTATTTTATTAGTTTACGATAGATCTTCAGACTATGTTTACAAAACAGAATATATCCATGTTGCCGTTTGATCTTTTAATAGTGAACGAACTCTACTACACGTTCAACTGTTTCCACATGTTTTGCAATTCTGCTAATTCTAAGATAAGTCTTAAAGTTGTTGTGTATGATATTTTTTTGTAACCTTTGGCGTTTCTTTAACACATTGCTTGAATTATTTTTTACTTATGAAATTCTTTTATAAAGTTTTGAGTTTATTGAATTGTGATTCGACTACGTTTCGACTACAACTCTGAATCTATTTAATTATTTTTTTAAAGTATTTTAATAAATTATTAATATTATAATGGAATTCCACCTAGTGGTTTCTGTCAAAAATATTGATTATTTAAATTTTTTTTTATTAAAAATACATTTAACGGTCCCATATGTCTAGTGTTTTATGTTTTTGTAAGTAAAAGATTACTTAGGTCTACTATCGATATACAGAAAAGATAATTGATAATTTGATATATAAATGTGATAAACAAGCCAGACTGATTTTTAAAAACTACCAAATTATTAAATGAGGTCATTTTATACACAGTTAGTTAGAAATAATATTCACAGATTAAACGCGAAAACTAAAATTAAAAATTCGGGAATAAATAAATTAGGATTTCCTTCACGTGTCAATGTTTATAAAATATATTGAAATCATTGGATTTATTTTTGAAGAAGATCATTAATTTGCGTTTATCAAAATATTAAAAAAAATGACTTTCATAATGAAAATATTCCCGTTATTTTGTAATTTTGTATTATATATAAAAAGGACATACTTTTCAATATATCGTACAAAATAAATAAATAATACAAGAGTAAAATTAAATGTCATTGGTTAATATAAATAGTTCCAAGAACGACTTTTTGTTATTATTTTGTGTTTACAAAGCTGCCACATTAATAAATAAAAAAAGACTGCAAACATTATCTGATTGAAAAAATTATGATAAGAATATGCGATTAGCTCATATATAATATTTACAAATTTGCAATGTTGCTATAGTGTAAATATAAACTATAAATAATTCATTCAACCTTATGTGTCAAAATCTTTATAACAGCTGGAAAATTTTTTGCTTGTTAAAATTGATTTCTCTATTATTATTATTAAAAGTTTTTTTTTATTATTAAGTGAGAACATATAATTTAAAAATTAACCTAAAATTTATTTGACAGCAAAACTATTTTCAGAACAAATATTTTATAATTGGATTGATTTGAGGATGTGTGAATATATTTTTGGAGATTCAAGGCTTATTTTGCTAATAAATAATCAAAGATAGGTAACAAAACAAATTTTTAAAACACTTGAGTTAAACTTTATACATTACTTAACAATATTTTTCCTAACTACCAACCTGATCAAACTTTTTTAAAAAACTCAAAAATATATAAAAATTTTAAAAAGATTTTTCAAATTCCGTAAAAATCTAGTACAAATATTTCGCACGAATCTGAGACTCCGTATAAATGTTTATTCTTACCCAGCAATGAATACAAAGCAGCTGCAGAAATTCCGTAGTACACCATGTAAATTCCCATGCCAGCTATGAACTTCTCTGCCAAGTGATCAGCAAACACTAGAATGTTCGGAATGTCCGTCAGGCTTCTTAACGCACCCATTGCCACGGCCATGGCCATCATGCTCCAGGGTTCTCGGCATTGTATGAACACTGAAAAAGAGCAAAACAATAATAAAACCTTAAATGGCAACATTAGGGTAAACTGTCTTATTAAAAAACCATCTGTTTAATCAAACAATATCAATTTTTTTCAATAACAACCTTTTTTACGACCTGTCACATAAATATCCTGGGATGCCACAATGTAATTTCGCTATTGCAAAAAAACATTTATTTATAGCTATTCATGTATATGTATTCTTTTATAGTAATTTGCCTCAAATGGGCATTGTAACGCAAAATAATTCCATGTGCCGGTACCGGAACCGAAGCGTCAGAATTCTCAATAAATAAGAATGTGGCATGACAGAATAGATAAATATTTATATGATTTTGGTGATATTTTATTTTCCTTCGATTTTCAATAAAAATATGATAATCAATTTAAAAAAAAAAAAAATTTATTGAAGTTTAATGAATTCACATCAACATCTCTTTTTAATACATTGGTAAAAAGTATAACTTATTCAATTATTATTTAACTTTTATTTTGTCATTCAAGACCTTCTTTTAAACTGCGATGTGATAGATTTCATTTTACTCTTTTACGCATTGCAAAGGCCTTCTCACGATTTTAAATATTCTATTTGCATGATAACTGGTTGATGATAATTATAAATAATCTGTATAAACTCAGAAATGATTTAAATTTAAATTTATGGATATTAAAACAAAAGCACTTACCATTAATTGTTAATCGATGTACTTTTCTTCATATAAATTCATACTTTACATACATTTAATTATATATATATATTATCTACACATCTTGTCTCATGATTATGAGACATTGCTGCTTATTTAATATTTTGTATATATATCTCACTGAATTCACATTACACGTGACATTAAAAAATAAGCACAAAAGCAGTTTCAAAATAATTTAATTATTGCACACGTTATTAATATTTTACTTCAGTCAAATAAACAAGCTGGTTAGTAAACTCTCACAAAACACAGTTAAAACCCAAACATTGCTAGAAACATCAACTGAAACTACTAAAGTTCACGATCAAACTAACTTGATTAATAAAATGCGAGATATCAGAACAGAATCAGAACAGCACAGGTCCTGTACTAGCGAGTCACTGTGCAGAGAAGATACGTTGGTTGTACACGACTCTATATTATAGATTTTTTTGCAAATAAAATTAATAGAAATACTCTTGAAAAGAATTAAATAATTTTGAAAAGGCTAAAATGATTACTTAGAAGTTGAAATCAATTATTAGTCACATAACGTTTCCAATTTTTGGGCGTAGGTATATAAATAATTTTATACGCAAAGTATTATTGTAAAGTCATTTTTCATGCGAGGATTACGTGAATTATTAATAATAAGGAAATAAATATTTCAATAAAAAATAATGTAATATAATTTGTAGCTTCGAGATTCACAGTGAACATTCATGAGATCTTATCTACTTTTCTGTGAAAAAAAGATGAGAAGACAAGTATTTATATGACAGTATTGATCTTCCTTTATTTGTTGTAATTAATTTTGAATTTAATGCATGAATGATTTATAAAATATGCTAGTTTTTTATGCAAGACATACCAGTTATTTAGCAAATATGTTTATTAATAAAAAAGTAAGGAAAATACTGCTCATGCTTGTTATTACAAGTCTAGTATAAAAACTATTGTTTTAATTATGTTATTTAGTTTTACAACCATTTATTTAGATTTCTAACATGTAAGGTTACAAACAAATTTGTTTCTTTGAAGTGTTTTTACAGTCGTTCATTATATTTCCAATTTATAATTATTTATTAGTTCAGGTTTACATATTCGTTTTAATGAATTCCAAATGAGTATTTACTCGTATTTACTTCACTATATAGTTTCACAAAAAACGATTTAATGAAATGCGTCATATAACACGACAACTATAATGTTACTAACATGTCACTGGGCCTGGATAATAAATTCATAATTAAGTACAGGAAGCAAGCATTTACACGCTGAGCTCTACCATTAACTCAATATAATTCTATTACATATAAATCCTTTGGGCACATTGTTTATTTTATTAGAGAGCAAGGTAAAAACAATCAATTTTATTAAAAAAAGGAAAGAGCTAAATATCATATTTGCACGAAGAAAATAATTTTTAAATTATATATATAAATATATATTAAAACGTATAATTAAATAAATATTACAGTTGTTTTTTGACTATTGAGAATAAAATATTTAATTTTATTCCAAGTTAAAATGTTAAGATGGTGTTAACATTTAAGATATTAGATTTTAATTTGTTTATTTTGAGATTGAATATTAATATTCTAGAACCGGTTTCATATAGAGGAATGATGATAAATTTATATTTTATTTAAGGCTAATAGCTAAAGGGTAAATTATATATTAATTACTAATGATGTTGCATCCTATATCCGTGTCTGAAGATAATACCAGCAACCTTTCGGTTGCAGAAGTTTTGTTAGTGAAAATATTTTTAAATAAAGCATACCTAGTCTTGCAATGCATTCTAGAGTTATTCCAACTAAAAAAATATGCCTATTTCTCAATTGAAAAAACTTGCAAGTAATTGCCAGAACTCCTTTAGACAACACATCTGCCAAAGCCACGGCAGATATAGTGGTTGCTACCTGTAACTGAAATAAAAAAAAAACAACTTTAAATAATAAGTACGAATAGCCCAGTGATCACGAAAATGAGACCATGGTTTTAATATAGGGAGAAAAACAAATTAAATCAGTTTATCTTGATTTAAATATATTTTAAATAACGATCCAGTGCGAAGGTACATTGTCATGTAACAAGTACATTGTACTTAAACTATATATTCAACTAACTTTAGAATGATTCTGTTAGGATTTTTTTTAAAGTACTATGATACTTACACTTGTTACGTTTTTGGAGTATAAATACAAAGGTAAGAAAATAAAAAAATTTGCATCATTGAAAATCCCGATGCCAACTCCCACAGATATGTTTACGTAGACCGGATCATTAATCAACCCAAGATCAAAAAAGTCAACGATCGCTTTCCTTAAAAATATCAAACATATATGTTTATAAATATTTTCTAAAAAAAATCATAGAAAAAAATATTGATTCGAATTTTTAACACAAATATTTTTATAATGATAAACAATAACTTTTTATTTATATCTTCACTGTGAAAGAAGTGAACTAAGTGAAGATATAAATAAAAAGTTATTGTTTATCATTATAATAATGGATCTTCACCATTCAAATGCCTTGTCCTTCAACAACAAATATTTTTGGTTTAACTGTATAAAGAAACCGGATTTAAGTTGGCCGTTGTTTAAAAAAAATGACACTGAATATTACTCTCGAGTTACAAAAAATACTTATTATATTTATTTTTATATTCATATAAATAATTTAATATATGTATTTTAATATACATTATGTTTATTCAAACATTAAAACAGTTTTAGTAAAACTTTCTTGATATATTTGACCCTGCCTTAAATAAAAGTGTTATTCGTTATGTGATTGATATTGATGACTTCCTTAACAATTACACACAAGCATTTTGTAAATAAGTAACTGCCGTAAAAAAGGTTCTACTATCAACTTAAATGGCCCAAAAGAGATACTAAATATATTCGTAAAATTAACTTTGTGCTTTGAAATTAAATATATAATCCTTCCTGAACTTTAATATAAACTAGGGTTACGAATTGTGATAACATAGATTAGGATATATGGGTTAAACATTAGTTTCAATTACCAAATTTGATAGTGATTTATTTTATTAACTGTTTGATTTCTTGTATTATTAGATGTCTCGCAATTGATAGTATATATCTCCAGACTGCTTCCGGTGACATTTTGGGTTCCATTTGAGATTTCATTTGTATGTCCGGGAACCTCTTCTAAAAAATCGCCTGGAATTAATTCGCAATTTATAAAATACATAATTTTATATAGTTATAGCATACAATTGTAAACTGAGAGGCGTATTGTAAAACGATTCAAACCACACTATATTAATATACACAGTCTTAAAGACTCAACCACAAAAATCTATCTTAGCAATAATAGCAATTTATTTTTAGAAAAATGTTTGTTAAAGCATTATTTATTTAGCATTATTATTTAAGCTGATATTTTTTTATCTTCATATTCAGATAAAATCTTAATTATAGGCATTTGTGACATTTATGTTTTTACATTAATATTATTGGGGTTTATTTTATTGCAATATAAAGTTCAATTAAAATCGTTACCTGTTTGCTCATTTTCAACTTCCTTCATTTTGGCATGCCACTTGACAGGATGCAAGCAAGTCACGGCGAAGAAAATGTGAGCAATGATTCCACTTACTACAAGAAGAGTTCCTCTGAACCCATATGTACTTAAGGAATATAATAGGAAATAAGGAAAGCCCAAGGTAGCTATGCTCACAACCAGCTGAGAGAAGCTCATCATCATGGAGTTCTTCTCCACCCAGTAGGTTACGAAGGTTCTGTAGCTGATAATGGTCACCAGTCCGAGACCCAAGCCCTGGAGAAAGCCACACGTTATGATCAGCTGGTCGACTTCGGTGACGAAGACGTTAGAAAACCACCCAAGGAAGTAGAGCACTGCACCCATATAACCGACTTGGCGATGCGATAACTTTTTTAAAGCTACGTTAACGAAGATTCCTGTAAATAGTATAAAAAATATTTGCTTATATGCGACAAACCACTGTTTACCATATTGTTGTATTATTATCCATGCTTGAATGTTTAAAATAGCTATAATGAATATACACTCCCGTATTCTGATAGAGATGACCAGGAAACACATTTGATACACAAACACTGAAGTTAAAAATAAGACAAACCTTTGTATGGACTAGAAGGTCCCGCAAAAATAAAACTTTCTTGCTTA
The DNA here is from genome assembly GCA_022113835.1 of Atopsyche davidsoni. Taxonomy (NCBI): domain Eukaryota; kingdom Metazoa; phylum Arthropoda; class Insecta; order Trichoptera; family Hydrobiosidae; genus Atopsyche; species Atopsyche davidsoni. The sequence continues at coordinate 15,139,091 of JAILWY010000009.1, read as the reverse complement.
ATTTTGTGCGAATTTGAATATAAAAAAAACTTTAAAATATGAATGAACGTTGTTTATTGTTTAAGCAGTATACTAACTAATAATTAAATTCTGTTATAAGAATTAAATTTAAGAGACTACTTGCATATATGCCTTCTTCCACCAAAAAAAAAATTTTTAAATGTTTGATATCTCGCCTTTCATTTAAATAATAAGTAAAATACTTGTGTGATTTTTCCATATAGATGTGGAAAATATATGTGGAAATATATGTGGAAAAATCTCTCAGGTATTTTACTTAATATTCAAAATATTAAAATGGAATTCCACCAAGTACTCTCTGTCAAAAATATTGAATTTCTATACCGTTTATCGGTAAAAATAAATTTCAATACAATTTATTAAACAATACGTTTTTTTTTCACTCCATCATTGCTTATAGCTGAATGCAGTGACCTTTCCGATATAATGCTGTTATTTGCATACCCAAGCTAATCGAATGAACTGCATTGATTTCATTTCAATTGCATTTTTTTTTATTTTGAGCGGTATTAATCCATGCTTGAATAATATTTTTTTTAAAAATCCTTTTATATAACGGTTCATCTGGGATATTAGCCACTAAATATAATATTACAATACTTATAGAGATCCAATTTGATTCAAGACAATAAAGCTGTTGAAATGGCTTTGGTAATTGTTAATACAAAGATTTTTACACTCTAATATTAAGTACAGATAAAAAAAACACCCCCCAGAAATTGATTTTTAAATATCCACTTAAACCATATAATCGATAAATCAGTTAATCAATACAATATATCTCCTCTTTTTAATCGATCGGCAGTTAAGTGTTTTTTTGTAATTTTTAATTATCATACCTGAAAGCGAGCACATAATTGACGAAACCATTAAAATTGTGGTGACGCTGCTTTCCCCAGATTCGTGCTCATCGAGGAAATCATGGTAGAGAAGTCCGAAAGAATTTGTATGCGAAAAGCATGAAGTCTGAAAATAATAATAAAATAATATACTAACTATAAAAAATATTGCATCTTTAATTTATGTAAAAATCAATGTTTTATGTATAAATTTTATCTATTGCGTTGTATTAAGCTCTACAAATATGTCTTATCATATCATTGAGGATGGATTAAATAGTAAATACAATTATTAACAACACCATAATTAATTTAAAATCGATATTTATTGGCATTGATAATTTAATTAGTGTTTAGTTTCTAAATATATGCAAGCAAGCTTTCTGATAAATATTACATATATTGTGACGTAAATACAGAGTAAAAAATTGATCATTATTTCGATATTTCAAGATGTTTTAATTTTGATGCAGTCTTTATTGAAATCAAATAAATATGAATAGAATTTAAAATAAAATAATATGCGTTGATAAAATGTTGAGTAATCGAACTAATAGTTTAGTTAGCATATTCCTTGAGCTATATATAAGTTACAATATTTAATACTACAAAAATAATGCCACTGTCCTTCAATTTCTAGTTGCTTGAACCAGCCACACTTAACCTGCGGTCCGCGGGCCCTACACTTTTATTTCAAAATTAAATATGCATAAAACGTATAAAGAAATTGGTTTGCTGAGTTTCACCTTGATAGCGTATTAAGAGAAGCATGTAGCCATTATAAACCTTATCTGTCTAAAACAGTAAAGATTGTCTCAATATGAAATATCACACTAATTTAAAAAAAAACTTTAGGTTTTGTGTTTTGCTTATTATGCGGCCCGAAGGGAAAATGGTTAAGTATCGCTAGCTTACAAAATACGCTTAGACAACATTAAAGTCCAACTATATAGGAATTCGTCGTAAATCATTCAAAATGCAATATTGCCAAATTTACGAGGTTGCTAAAACCATATATTGCTGGTGTTTGAGACAGAGAATCGCTAACACAAATGATATCAATAAGTAAAAAAGAGATGTCACGATTACTCTGTTATGCTTTCCTAGCGGCTATGACCTGTTTATAAATTGTTTTTTATTTAAATTCCCATGGATATTAATACGCATCAATTTAATACAAATAATGCATAGAAAGTGCCACGATAAGCTTAAATATTTTTTTCAATCGCTGTAAAGAGTCTAATAAACCTAAAATAATTTTCAAACTCTAGGTAACAAAAAGACCACACCCTCCTTGGGGATCATCTCAGATTTGATTAAAAAAATATATTTATGCCTGCAGGCTTCGTTAAGTTTTTTGCGAAATGGTGTTATTTCATCTATTTACCTGTCACATTGCTTTTCATTTTTGATAGTTGATTTATTCATAAATTTTATTAAATTTATTTTTTGAAAAACGTTTTTTTTCAAGATAAATTAAAGTCTCGATGTTGTATAGAAAATTTGATGAAATAACGACTAACGAAATAAATTTTAAGTTCTTATTTATAAGAATTAAAATAACTTCTGGCAATAGATTTTTATCAAAATAAATAAAATCGATAAAATAGATAAAATCCTTAATTATCTTACATAAGCAATAATTATTTTTACTTCAAAAAAATCTTTATATGCCCTGCTAATAATTTAAAAATACATATGCGTTTCTTTGTAGAAGAGATAATTTGACATACAAACAAATCAATTAAAAATAATTAATTAATTAAAAATAATTGATTAAAATACACTTTCAAATACTTTTATCCTTGAAATATAGTTAAAGCAAGCGTCTTTGAATAATTTATAATATAATCAACATGCTTGGTTAACAATGCATGCCATCAAAAAAATATGTTTAGTTTATAGATTCTCTGCACATTTATCATAGAGAAAAATTAAATGCAATAATTGTACAAACATAAAAAATATTTTTGGATCATGCTAAAATATTTAATATCTTGCCTTGTCATTGTTTCCTATTTGCGGGAAGACGGATGAGTTTCTAACATTATTTAAATGTGTTTTAAAATTACTTACTGAAATTATGGTGGTAGCTACCCATATCACGTAACCCCATCCTCCTTCAGGGGGTATAACTTCCAACTTTTTTGCTTTTGACATATTGGGGGTGATCCGGTTTTCTTAACTTTATTTAGAGAAATACAAACATACACTGAGCAAATTTTCTAAGCATGGCATAGACTTCTTCTTTATTTTCGGGTCGTTATCACTCGCTAACCTTATCTCCCGAACTTCACGTGTTGTCGAATGCAGTTGCTCGACTTCAATGAATAAATTCCGTAAAATTGATGATTGTCCGAATTCCTTTCTGGCAATCATCGAAAAGATATGCGCGTCATTTTTAATGTCGCAAAGATGTGGGAATAATATAAGCTTTATATATTATGCTATTTTTGAAAGTTTTTCTATAAAATATGAATATTTTTTTAACGTTATTATTTTAGAAAACAAAATAAATTAATTTTTCGTTCTGTTTAATCGACGATTATGCACATTGATATTGCGCCTATCGGCCACGTTGAGATGAAGTGAATGGACTTAAAAAAATAACCATTACATAATACTCTTTGATTTGAATTATCTTTAAAACTTAGCTGTGAATGAATGTCTATAAATTATGTTTTCTAGTGTGTTGTAGGATGTGGCAAAACCATGGTGTTATTTCTTACAATGGTGCATGAATATCATTCAGATATCGTTGAGTTTCAAAACCCGCCCAGAAAAAAATTATCAGTATTTTAGTTCGTTGCAAAACAAAACTGTTACTAAATAATTTTTTTAGGAAAAATATTTATGTAAAAATTTTAATATGAAGCTTATTTTTTATTTTATTTTTATAAAGTAAACAAATTACTTAGCCAAAGGCATGAATATTACTTAAATTTCCATATTATTTGGAATTTTTTTTCATAGATGGTCTTAAACAACTTCAGAAATAGTTTTATTCGATGCCACACAGATGGCAGTAAACTACACGAAAAAATATCTACAGGTAATTTTTTTAATATTTTATTGAAATAGCATTAACTACTTTATCACAGACAATAAATTAGGTATAAGATTCAAACTTTCTATAGCCTTTTATTTGCTGGGTTTGGCTGTATTTGTCTCCTTGCTATCACAGATAAACTCGATTGTCCACAACGTAACTGTCATCAACGGCAGGGATATTATTGAATAAAATAAAATTACGTAATTATTTATTTTGTTTCCGAGAAATCCTGAAAAAATAACATTTATGTTAATAATGGTAGTTTTCACAGCTAACAAAAAGGGCTATGCAGTCTCATATTACTCACGTAAATAAAAATACAAAAATAATTAAAACAGTATCTGAGAGGTAGACATAAATAAAAAATATAAATTTAAAAAAAAAGTAATTAATAAATATGTGAAATCGGAGAAAAATAATTATCATTGATTGAATTAATGTTTTGCTTAAATAATCTGTTATTTGTATTATATTTCACTTTTTATTATTTGCGCGTTGCTAACAATATAAAAATCCCCGTTCTATCAAAAGCCTATGAGGTATATATTTTCACTTGTGGGGCTAGAGTTAAGGGTGACTCGTGAAAACTCACCAAACGCTGGAATGAGTATAGTTGATAGTATCCCCATCACAAGCATCCCTATCCCAAAGGCTGCCGGGAACCTGTCTGGGGCATGGTCAGCATATATCAAAGTGACGGGCATGAAGAGCAACCCTCGAAGGAAACCCATCACACTCGCAATGACGAGGAGGCTCCAGTAATTGTAGCACTGTAAAAACACTGAAAACAACAACAAAAAAATATTCATAGTATAATCCAAAGTTTCTTGAGATGAGAATTTATAAACTGAATACATATAGATATAATCACAAAAAAAAAAATTTAGGCTGTATATACAAAGTGGGTGTTGCAAAAAACCTTTAATTGATTGGTCTGTGTTACAATGTTATTAATAAATACGATTTATGATTTTCACACACTACTAAGGGGTGGCAAAAATAAAAAAAATCTATAGCACGGCCCTGATGATACATCTAAAACTCAGTCACGATAAATGTATTAAATCATATTTTTTCAGCTTTATTCAAATTACTTAATCGAAAAATAAATTATACTATGAAGATTATCCACTAAATTTTTATTTAATATTTTATATGTATTGAGATTACCATATAAATGATAAAAAATATTTAAAATATGTCAATATTAAAACACTTTAATAAACTCATCAATATCATGAATGCTTGGTTATTAAAGGTCTCAAAAATTTTTTTTGCAAGCGTGCATATTTAATTCTATTTCAAAGCCAACAAGGGAAAAAATATATATACTTACGCAGTCTTGAGAGAATAATGCCAATAGCACTGACGAAACATATAGTTCGATTCCTAATTTTTATAAAATGGCATACAACAGCCATAACTCCTTTTGATACCAAATCCGCAGAAGACATTAATGCCAAGCAGCGTGCCACGTCTGCCTAAAATAAAATTTTAAATCATACCTTTATCGTACTAAATTTTTATATAGCCAGATTAATTTTTTTATCGAATTGTACATATCATATTTTTATATATAAATAAATTCATGCGTTATGAGTCCGTATACTTAAAGAACAATAAATCTACGCTGCATGAGTTTTATTAGTTTTGTGCTGATTATATAATAGTAACATTATATGCATTATATAATCAAAAAATACGTTTCAGTAGCCGTAGCAATAGTTTTGTGCAACGTTTCGTAGTTGATTTCATGACATATTATAAAATACTATTAATACTACTAACCTTTGGAAACCCAATGGATTCTAAGTGCAATGGGAGCATTAGTAAAAAAAGACTATCTTCAAGCATGGCAAAAGATAAACCAAACACAATATTGAGAAATATCACGTCTTTTAAAAGAGAAAGATCCAGAAATTTGACGACCACCTCCCTAGAAGTATGAAATTACATTTTTATGTGATTAAGCATATTTTTTCACACATTGAAAACGATTAAAGAAAACTCTCAGAAAATATCATCGTGACTTGTGAGGGATTCGAACCCACATCCATCCACAAATCCCTCACAAGTCACGATGATATTTTCTGAGAGTTTTCTTTAATCGTTTTCAATGTGTGAAAAAATATGCTTAATCACATAAACATACTAATACCTGCATGGGTAAATAAATACGCATCTGATTAACATTAATCCAATTTAATATAAATTACATTTTGTAAATATATATACACTTATAAATGAAAAATACTTTAGAAGAGTTTTTACCAAATTCCTGGTTTATTTTGGTCCATAAATTTTACTTCTGGTTTATTTTTTAAGCTGTAATGTTCTAATGCAACCGGCCTGACGGAAAATCTAGAGTTAGTCAACAGAATATTCGCTTTGCTCGGCTCGGTATTAATTAACAGCTCTTTTTCATGCTGTTTTTCCAAATTTTTCTTGCCATCTAAAAACAACCAATATAAGAATGGTTAATACATTTTTTCACTGCATATGGAATACTAATTTAACCTTACATATTCCTAAAGATGTCAAGTTAAAAATATTATTGAATTACAATGATCGGTATATTTTTAGCAACTCTGTTAGAGGGCATTGTAGATTGTAAAGGTTTTAACACATCTTGTTTTGATTTTGTATCTCAGAATATGTGATTGAAATCCAGTGGAATAATATTGAAAAAAAAACCTTTTCTTTACCTTCTAGCGAGCATTCATTTTCATCTATCACACTTTTAGAGTGCCAGTGTACGGGGTGCAAGCAAAGTGCACTGAACACAGAATTTGAAACTATAGCTGAAAAAATCAATAGAGTGCCTCTGAACCCGTATTCTCGGAGAGATTTTTCAATTAAGATTGGGCAGAGCATGTCGGCCAAGCCAATAAACAGTTGGCAGGTGCTGACCATCATGGTCCGTTTTTCCACAAAATAGCTGTTGAATACTGCGATGCTCGTGCTGCTGGTGAGGCCTATTCCCATCCCGGCCAGGATTCCATTAGTGAAGGCCATTTGGTATATTTCAGTGATGAAAACATTTATGAACCACTGTAATGTCACACACAGTGCTCCGACCAGCGCTACCTGACGATGAGAAAACCGTTTTAGAGCTACGCTGGTTAGAATACCTGAAATAGAGAAATGCATTTTGTGAAAAAAGGACGATGGCAATTGCTGTATAGAAAAATAGTTGAGTCTTCCAAAAGCGTATTTTTTAGTAATGCTAAGGTTTAAGTAAACAAAAATATTCATTGATCAAATACGACTGGCTGGTTAAATTTGAAAAACTCCAAAATTCATGCAACAGAAGGAATTGATTAACAAAACCTTTTAATCGTTTCCACGAAAAGCGCAAAAGTACCTTAAAATAAAGATCTTTGTAATCTTTTTTTTATATAAAAATAAACTTCATTTAAACTGCGGGAGTAAGATTTAATAAGTAGTGTTAATGCAAAAATATACTTTTGAGAAGTGCCCCAAACAATAAGTGTATAACTTTTAACAACTGTTAATTTTTTTAAAAAGATTCATTGCACTTTAAATTTTAGTTTTTAGTTATTATTAACGAGTTTTAACGTGTTAATATTTATAATTGATAATTTAATATTAGCACTAACCAGAAAACGATATAACTAGCCCCGTGACTCCAGTGACCATCGTCAAACCACCGATGCCTGAATTCCGTTCATGAAAGAAATCACCATATAACATACTGAAAGAAGGCGAGGGAGAGAAAACCACTATCTGAAAAAAAAAATACAATAGAAATTATCAATGAATAGATAAATTTAATTTTATAATAAATTTATTTACATTTACATTTCACTGGAGGCATTCGAATCTAAGAAGTTTTCTGTGTGTGTGAATTTTTCATGAGATGATCGATTGATTACTTTCTTATAGCATTTAAAGATTTTTATGTTTTTTGTACTGTCAAGTAATTTCACACTGTTCTAACGAAAATAATGGTATTATTTTTGTTTGTTTAGTATCAATTTAATTATATTTTGAAACATCTTTTTTGGTATAAAGCACAAGCATATTATACAATGAAATGTATATATATATCTAGAACAATTATTATAACTTGTGAGAAATTGTTTACTATTTAGCATAAAAAGTACCAACTTGATGAGTATTGTGATATTATATAATTTGTGATAATAATACTTGGATAAAGTAGTATATAGCTTAGTGTACTAATAATAAAATTTCCTACCATCAATATGATAAAAGCAACACACACAACATATCCATAGCCACCTTCCGGTGGTACAACTTTGTATTTCGGTTTAATAGAATTCACCTCCATTATAATTTAATTTAACTTATTCACTTTGAAATTATTTATGGTGTTTAAATAAATAACTAGAGAAAATGTTTAACTGCATATGGAGTCACACACAATATCATTCTGACTGAATATATAACCGGAGAAGACAGAAGCCTAGGCCTGTCAGACGCAAATGAAATATAACTTAGTTTTTCTTACAAGCACTACGTAATATTAGAGGCTTCCTTCATATTTACTCATAAGTACACTTGACTGATTTATTTTCGTGCATACTTTTGAGTCGAATAAAATTAATAATGATATTGAATTCATGATTTTTTAAAGATAAATACGAAACATGATAACTTGAACAGAGGAAATATTTTTTTTTAAATTAATAAATACTATGCAAAAACACATGCTTAGTTTTCTCAAAAAAGCTTATCGATATAAAAATAGTTCCTGATGTACTGACTATATTGTGCGTACCAAAGAAGTTTAGTTTTTATTTAATTATACTTTATATAAATAAACAATTCATCAATTGCATAAGTCTGCAAGTGTGTGTAAATATATATATATATATATATATATATATATATATATATATATATATTTTGTGTATTCACAAAGCAAACAAAGCAAAGTTGATTGTTTTCCTGGCATCCGAAAGATAAGAATGTTGTCATATCAGAAAGAAGGTTGAATTTTTATTTCCCAGTTAAGATTGTACAACTATAAATAGTCAGTAATAATTTTCACCTAATTATATCCCCCAAAATAATATAAATTACACATTCGAGAATATCCTGTAAAATGTTTAAAAAATTGCCTTGTGGTAACACTTAGATATTGACATTAGTATTTTTGCAACATATCAATTCAATTCCTTATTTTAGTAATAAAAAATTACTGTCATCATAAAACTGAACAAACTAACAATATTGACACCGAAACGTTGTTTCTTATCTATTATATTTTCGTGTTATTTTTGATGATTTTTATTAGTTTATACTATACAAACACAGCCTTCAAACAATGACAGGCATAAAAAAAGAGGCATGTAATTTTTTTAAAATCTATTTGATCACAAAACATAAGTCAAATGAATAAATAAAAACCAAAGATAGATATTCTTTTACTCATAGATCTCTTTCAATGTTTCGTAATATTTTATAGTTGAAAAAAAAACACCTTAATAATAAAATTGGCATTTTTGTTTTTGTCAGATGAATGAATCATAATATTTATTCCAAATGAGGCAACGGTTAATCCGCATTGAATTTATAAATTTTAGACTTTAATAAACAAATTTAAGGTTTGAATACAGAAATCGTATCACGGTTATTCACGGTAAATATTTAAAGGTCATTTTCAGACTGAATTATTTACATGCCAATGAGTTTATTACCTGGAAACTAATTCATATAAATCATTTCCGTTGTTTGACACTAAACGTACAATTTATCAAAATCTGTTTTAAATTTATAATAGGGACAAAATAATATTTTCATATTGAAGCTGTTTTAAATTGATATCAGGGACGAATCTAGGCTTGCTATAAGTAATATAACTAATTCGTTTTTATTATCTGATCTTGATAAGCATCTATTATACTATATTTAACAGGGTCAACGTGACCTCGATTATTTAAATTTTATTTAATTTTCCAATTATTTGACATGAATAAATACTAAACGAAAAAAATATTCGGATCTTATATATAACGTACACCAGAACCAGGGGACAGCCAAACATCGTATTGTAAGCATATTCCTAACAATGATTGTAAATAATATAAAAGACAATTTAAAAAAATGGGAATTTAATCATTTGTTGTTATTAATAGGAATGTCTATTTTTTAAATTTAATATTACATGAATTATTTTTGTTAAGATTGCTCTATAAATAGATTGTTATTTACTTTGAGTTTTCATCACTAGAGTGATGTGAAAATTTGGTTTGCGTCCACGCTGAAGACTTTCAGGATTAACCCTTTGAAAAATGTTTAGAGAATCACCGCTAGATGTCATTACTATACGATGCGCAAAATGTTCTTTGACTTATTAAACTATTTTATTAAGAATTTTTTTAAATATTATATTCAGCAACACATGCCTTTATTAATTAATATAAAAATATATTTGGGAATCATTTTTCATGCCTTATGATTTTTGTGATGAATATATTCCCTTGTGATAACAAGCCAAAGAGAAGCGTTCTACTTAAGGTCTATCATAAGCATTAACCTGAGACATAATGAGTATCATTTCATTAAATTTATATGACTTCGTTACCTTTATCGGAATATATTGTTATATGCTTTCTGAACATAGTTATCTTGCTTTGTTATAAGTATAATTTAGTTACGATGACAATTATTTATCCAATCACATTTTTTCAAAATAATACTCGCACTTTGGTCCAACTTTAAATTTCGTTACATTTTATTAACCGCTATAATTTAACCATCTTTTTAATATATTTTTCCTTGTATGTATGAAAATATTTAAAAAAAATATATACAGCAATTTTCTTGTGAAATATTCTCAATAACTCGGGTTGACTTTAATTATTATTTCTTCAGAGGTAGATCTCTTTGTCTTGGGTAATTCATTCCAGCCTCATTCTCTTAATATTCCTGCCAAAGATCGTAAGAATATATCACCCGGCACACGAGGCTTCATAAATTACCTCCCTCTTAATAATCCTTCCACAGTAATGATGAGTGTATTAAGGACTGGGTTCGGGTTATAAAGTTACAGAGAGGCGCGGTTGGCTTACATTTATACACATCGCTATACACCAGCCACAATTAATAGTTATAACATACAAATAAAATATGATTTTGCCACATTCATATTTGTACTAAACACTTAGATAAATGCAAGTCGTGATCAATAAATGGGCTTATTTTACAATGCATTTTCCAAAAATATTGCTTCGTAAGTTGTTCCTTCAAGTAAATCTATAAAACTCCATATAATATTGCATTGCATTACATTTTTTTTTGGTTCGTAGTTTTCTATGCTAAGGAAGATAAAGCATATTCAATGTAAATTACAAATCGTATTGAATTATTTGAAAATATTTGAATACATAACTATTAAATATTATAATTTATAAGGTGATTTTTGAGTGGCTGATTTAATTGCAAAGAAAATTATTAATCATAAAGATACGGCCTATATAAGGCCATATTTCTTCCTTATATTTTATACATTTTTACATTTACAATTTTATTTATACACCTATACACGAATAAAAATATTGCTAATTAAAAATAAATAAAGATAAGAATTAACATTTTAGAGTGATATCTTTAAAATAATAACAAAAAAAATCACAGTAGGCCATCTCCACGACCAAAGTGAACCTTAAAAAAAGTTGATAAATGATAAATGAACTTTCGAAAAATAATAAATAAAAACGCAATGTAAATAAATAAGTAGCAAATAAACAGTTTTAATGTATATCAAAGCATAAAATAAAATTTTTAGTAGAAACAAAGCAATTCGTATATTAAAAGCAAAAGTTTTATAAAGTCGTGTATATTGCGTTTACACTGTGATATTTTTTTTCAGACATTGATCATTTCAGACTTATTTTGTTATTATCTCTCAGTCATCATTTCAAAACTCAAATGCTAAGGAATATAACAAATCATACCAACATGAAAAGAAAAATATTTTATTCATAACATTAAAATAATCACATATTTTATGTTATATTATAAATCAAACTTGACAGTATTGTTAATCTGTATTTAATTCGATGAAACGTACTTTTGAGATTATTTCCAAGAAAATACGAATCTGCGATTTTGTTTTAAAGCCGGGTTATTTAACACGAAGCCTTCAGAAGCGACGAGGACTAACATCCTAATATCATAGCTCGGGGGTGGCGGGTCGATATGGCCTTCCAACCGTAAAAACCACCCTCCTCGAGGCAAAATATTTGACTTGTATTTAGGAGTGATTTGCGTTTATCCGCCCGGTTTTTGTGCGAATTTTATTGGATTTTTGTTCTGTGATTAATAGCACTGTTTCAGTTTCTGCTGAGGGATTATCAGAGGTCTGTGCTGATAAATACTTTATGCGAAACAAATCGCTTACAGATCTATCACAATGATAATTTATTTTACGTACGTGGAACAGCCATTCTTTACTACTAAATTGGCAATTATAAAGACTTGAATGTCAAATTCAATCACTTTTTTTTTTTATCAATACCGTAATAATTCCTATAAAAAAAATGTTATTTATTTGGTAATTAAAATACAATTTGACTACTTATTGATAAAGAGTTGCTCTACAATCTCTTGTCGTCGTTTCCACGATCTCTTGCTTGCATTTGACATGCACGCTTCTTATAAAGATCAGAATAGAATTTTATCGGATTAGGATATTAACTTTTCGATGGGTTCTGAAACTGACTTCTTCGTGGTGCATATTCTTCAAGACAAAAAAACTGTTTAGAAAATGAAATATTAATGAAGCTCAACCTGATACCACACTCGTCTATTTATTAATAGGTTTTTAAAAGATAGAAAAATCATCAATTAAATATAAAGCTAGCAAGTCAATTGCGTCTTCTTTCTAAAAATCTTAGCTTCGTTTATCCTTACATGAAAAGATTACGTTTTTAGGTTTGAAATAAACATAAAAATACAATGCAAAATATTTAATTATTTTGTAAACAAAACCATTCAAATTTAAAAGCATATTGCAGTATTTTAAATTTAATATTGACAATGGCTTAATGGTATAGGTGCTATTTCATAGTTAGTTTGAAAAAGTATGTACAATATATTGATAAAATTCTTGTAATACATAAGACTTAAAAAGATTTGTAAACAATAGTACTTTGTATTATTGATTGTATAAGTGTAATGATTGGAAAATTTCTAATTACTTTATTAATTACACAACTGTCGATATCTTGATAGTATGTTCCGGATATATAATTTCTCCCATACGAACAATAAGAAACACTAAATCTAATTAAACGTTTTCCTTCTTCGTTTCAGGTGAGTGTTCAACTATCGGCTTTTCCAATTGGCAATCAGTTAATGGAAGACCAGGCCAGCGGAACACCATCTGCCACTCACTCGACTGACGGGCAGATTCAGGCTTTGGAAAAATACGACAGAGAAGCCTTCAGAATCGCCGGCGAGTAATTGTTCAGATTGGTACGCATCTGAAAACTGCGTTATATTCATCGTTATATCTATATTCATCTGTTTTTGAAAACCATTCTAGAATATATTCCCTATTTTATTATATCCTCCGTATAAAACAAAGCAATCACTATAATAAAAAAACGTACAAAATTAGACACAGCCACATTGGTCTCTTAAGGGTCTAGGTCCCATAATCGAGTTTTTTGGATCATTTTCTAGTCCGTTTTGCGAAAAATCGACTGCACCAATAAAACACATTTAAATGCAAAAAGTTTGATACATCCCTTTTTCCGAACACAGTATATTTTTAATTCTTATACATTTACTATTAATATGATAAATATAAACATTCAAAAGTCTTTTTTTTAATTGTAATTAAAAGATTAAATATAAACCATGTGCGTATTATTAATTTAAAAATTAAAAAAAAAAAATCTTTAGCAAACTTTGGTTTTGATAAGTCGTCCTTTTATCCAATTTTTCAACATCTTCAAGATTTTATTTTACCCTGAAAATGGACGTTAATTAAATAATAAAAAATAGATAAATATAATTTATAGTTTTTTCAATACTTTGTAAAAAAATCAACTTTCGATATATAAAAATAAAGTGACAATTAAATTAATTAAATGACACGATTTCGCCGCTGTCCGGTTGGACACCAGAGGTAAATAAAGGCTGGGAGCAACTGCCTTAATGCTATCCATTACTTATTACTGTGCCTCTCACTTTTCAGTCATTTACTTTATGTAGTATGGATGTGTATTGCTCACACAATAAAGATATAAAAAAAATAAGTTTAATATAATTTCTATGCATCGCATTTCAATATGAATATGAAATGCTAAGCCGGGAAGCGAGTGCCTCGAGGAGCAGCATTACCATGGATGTTACTTTGACCATGAAATATGAACACCTGGCAAACTCCCACAGGCTTTCAACTTTACTGGTGCACTTGCGATAGCTTTGCAGCGCATTTGCATTTGCATTTCCAGGTCGCGTGCTTCTAGACCGTAAAATTTATTTTGAATTAGAATTTATATTGTTTTACTGAATGTCAAGGCCTCACGACAGGCTTATAGGCACCTTGTAAGTTTAATTTAACCTTGTATTGATTTTAATTAGTTGTACGTTATTATTTCATGGAAATGGCGACGAAACAAGTATTGTGTTTTTTTAATAAAAAAATAATGGTAATATCCGCGTTACGGTTCGTTTTATTAATGTATTCAAGTACGCCACTTATTAATAAGTAATTTATATATTTGTATTAAAGTTTTAAATCGGTTAAAAGTTGTGAATAATTTCTGTAGGCCTATATTTATTTAACATTTTTTATATACATCGATGTTTGAAACATGTTTCGTACCATTCCAAAACATTCATGGGCAATTGATTAGATACAAAAATCTTTATCTGATTTTAATGTAAAATTAAACATGCAATCATTCAAAATAAATTAGAAATGGTGTAGTGAAACATGTTTGTCTTCTTATAATAAAATAATATTTTTCTAGTATCAATCGCAAACTTGTGCATTAATTAACACATCAGAGTCGAAGATTATATTTTTCCGTTACTTAATCAATGTTTTTAAAGGCTCTTTTTCCCAATGAAACCAACTTTAAATCCCGGCTATGCTTTCACCATTGATTTATATTGTAAGGACTTAGATAGCTGGAATGAAAACTAGTATTTATTTTAAGTCTTTTATACTTCTTTTTTTTTACAAAAACTAGTTCTTTTATATAAAAAAAAAACCAAATTTAAATAAATAACTATTTTTATATCAACCAGTCTTCGTAAATATAGCGGATATTTTCCTATGTAATTTTTTCAGATTTTATATTGAAAGGATAGTTATTTTTAGATTTACGTTGATAACTTTATCAGTATGATAATTTAATAGTAGAGGGTAGCGCAGAGCCTGCAGCGATGTGGATTCCGGATACCGGAAGAGCTGTCTGGCTCTCCGGCGCCATTTCCGGCCAAGGCAGCGTCCCTGGACATGGTACATGCTCACGATAGACGCCCTCAAATCGCCTCCGCTTTACAGGGTTTTATTTTCACACATCGACATTGTTTTGGAAAATTATTAACAAACTTACAAAATTTAATAAACTATACATCTTCATCAAGTGCCTCTCCCTAGATAAGGTTGGCGACCATTTCACTGGGCATATACTCATACTGAACCAGTGCTCAAGGTTTTCTAAGAAGAATATAGTGTAGTTGTAGTGGGTCCCCGGGTTCTTCTACACTTATAAATTATACAATACCTTTTAATTAAATTGCTAAGAGTTTCTCAAGTTCCGGTGAAAATTTTTAATTAAATTAAAACACTCGTTTCTGGACCATACTTAGTTTTTACAACTGTTTCTGACATTAATTTATAGTACTGGAGATATAAGAAAAGATGCATCTTAAAAATAAAATACTCAACGTATATTGCAAACAAAGAGAGTGAGTTATATTGGTTCACATAACTCCTTGAAATAACGACATATCGTTGCTATGCACAAAATAAATGCATGCCTTTATTCCATATCCATGCCGTATTTTCAGCCAAGCATCTCAATTCCAGTAAGCTTTTTATTCTGTGCAATCGGTTGACTTTTTCAGTTCACTAGACCTCAGCAAGCTCGCCTGCAAATACACTCCTATCCGCAGAGAAAATATTTGTATCTTGCCGAGAAGCCGAGCTGCATAGGGAATGCAGGTTAGATATAGCTATCGTCCAAGCAACGTAATCTCATTTTATGCTCTTTTATTTGCAGTCTGTTTGCGAACAAAATAGAGTTAGCAGGGAATTGTTAACAGAACTATTTGCTTCGTTAAACGTGCACTTCTAAGACCATTGCATACTAACAAAAGTCAAGACTTACTAGTTTAGAAAATTGTCTGTGTATTTACTAATTTCTCCAGTTTTAAACAACAAAACATCGCATTCTTTTATTTGAGCATTCAAACAATACCAGTAATGATTTTTTAATTGAAAAAAGCTAGGTATGAAAGCTCTAACATATTACCCAACCTAAAGATTAAACCATAGTTTTACAAATTCATCAATTTCAAAAATATTTTTGACATCTTATATAAAACAACTCACTTTCATAGGGTACAGTGGGTTTAAAAATGAAAAAGTTAAAATACATGTAAAGTTAATTATACCTTTATTAATTAAAAACACACAAAATGCAAATATAGTATCATTCAGAAAATCAATATTTTTGATAGAGAATACTTGGTGGAATTCCATTTTAATATCTTAAATAGAATAAAATACATTAATTAAAAACATACAAAATACTTCTACGCTACAGGGCTTCGATTCGTCACAAAGTACATAGGTACAATCTGTGTTCGGTGCATTATGACATTTACGAAATGTCTAAATTTTGGTGATGACCTGTTTAAATGGGATTCACTCTCGTAGACCCCCATTTACAATTCATGGAACCCCAATTTTATTATTCGCTGCCATCGACCCCTTGCAGGGCGATATTGACCACTTTGGGAACCTCTGGGCTAAACCTTCAAAAAAGCAAATGATTGTATTTGTTCTGCTAAGAATCATCTATTTTTTTAGTTTTTGTTAATAGCTCAAACGCATTTTTTTTGGTACAAATAAGCGGATATTCGGTCCAACAAGACATGGCAGATAATTTCTTTGCAGGTGTATTTTTTGTTTAGTAGTTTCTCGTAAATATGAGATTAGTTTTATTTAAAATTATACAAAATGGTGTAAATATATAAATGTATAATAAAGTCCGAACTTTTTGTGACAAAAAACCAAAATTGCAGCCACAAAAGCACCACCCTGCGCTTCGTATGTTATTCCAGCCAGGACTTACCAAGAGTGTCTCCAGCCTCGGTTATCGGGGCTGCCACTCTGCGGGTGTTCTGCCTCCGTAAGGAGCTTACTGAAGCCAAGCCAAGGGCTGTAGCCACGCGGCATGGGGGCTGCACAGCGGTTGTGCTCGACTTGCTAAAAATGCAACCGGATATTACGGGCTATGTTAGGTAGACGACTGACTTAGGTTTTTTTTATATTCCGTGTTATGCGGTCTGACAAAAAATATTAATTTATAAACAAAAGTATTTCAATATCGTCATAACAACACTTTGAATTTTTAAAAGTGTTAAATAATAAAAAAAAAAAAAATTTACTAATTGAGAATACGACACGATAATACGACGATAATTTTACATCACTCAAAAGTTGTATTTTATTTTCATACAAGTTTTGGCCTGGAGCCTTCGTGAGAAATTTATTACGTTTTTCTAAAAATAAAACAGGGTAATACTCGTAGTTTCAGCCTGAAATTAAACATAATTTTGAAACAATGGTAATTGATATGTACGATGAGTAATTAAACGGTATTAAACATTGAATAAATAGTTATTTACACGTACATTAAAGTGTATCTATTCCGAGCTTCGGAATCAATTTGAAAATAATTACAGCTGATTGTGGTTTATTGATCGGTGCGCGACGGTCCCGGCAGGTATCTCTCGAGCCTCGGTGATCGGCTGTTTCAATATTTACCAGTCCTTTGTTCTACCTTTCACATGCATGCGCGGAGGCTGGATGCATGCAATGCATGGAAGCGTTGCCACCAATTAAAACGCCCATGTATGCGATTGATGACGCAATTGAAACAAATGCTCTACAAAATAATAAGCAAATTCAACAAATATATGTTTGACAAATACCTATTCTGTAGCTTATCGTTTAGTACAATGCTTCTCAAAGTGGTCCCTACGGACCCCAGGGGGTCTCTGGGATCATTCAGGGGATCCTTAGAAAATACAAATCGATTTGGGGGTCCCTGAACAACGCCTGGGGGTCCGCGCAAGGTTTAATATAAAATAAAAAAATTGTGACACATTTTTTATAATATGGAAGTTAAAATATATAACAATGAATACATTATTAGCAATTTTTACGTCCTAGGTGAGTCAGGTAGGTTAATACAGGAACGCAATAGAGTCGATACTTGCACCAACTAGTCTATAATATGAATTTATGTAGTTTTTCACCCAGGGTCTATGAGCAAGTTTTGACTATGAAAGGGGATCCATGGGGAAGTTTTGACTATGAAAGGGGGTCCGTGGGCAAGTTTTGACTATGAAAGGGGGTCCGTGGGCCTAAAGAGTTTAAGAGCCACTGGTTTAGTATTATAGGCTGATAAGTCTCAAATTTTATAAAATTTGGATTACAAATATGCAATCACTAATTATATGAATCCTTTTTTGTGATTACTAGATATCGTCAATTTTACTACAAAGTTATTTTATTTTAAAGTACGTAAGCGCTATTTGATCGATCCAACATTATCTAAAGCATATAGTAAAGTATTATCTAAACGCACAGTTGCACCAAACAATGCACCTGCAAAACAATGGGTGACTTGTTAGGCCGAGGCCAGTAGCTCAGTTTTCCCGAGAGGGCGGGGCTTCCCTCTCAGCTGCAACCTGTAAACAAAGCCTCCATGCACTCTCTGACCAAATCGATCGCCATAACATATCGAGTGATGTAAGACTCTTCAGACTGATAGCAGTGCAATCAGTAAACATATTTAATATCAAGCGCAATGTTTCCTGTTCGGTGCTAATAATCTAAAAAAATAATGAAGTTGACCGGGTTGTATGATACTTTATTATTGCTATGTAACTTTATGCTACATTCCTACTAAAAAATCATATCTCATAGTCTCTTTTGATTAAATATTAAATAATATTAAAGCTAACAAAAGTACTTTTAATGACGACAATCAAATTTCATGTCTATAAAGTTTATGAAAGTCAAAAAGAATGTAAGTGCAAACGCAAATTCAATAAAGACATATAAATTTGACAAAATTGAATTAATTGGAGTCCGAAAAGTTTCGTATATTACTGATATACGATGATCTCGGTGGTTAAATATTAATACTTCTGTCGTATAATTTTGATAATAATGTGGTTAGGTCCATATAATATTCCAAAACTGTTTCAAAGTGTACTTGTAACCAGGCAATAAGTACCATTTCAAATATGATGGTGTGAGATGATTATGAAACCAAAGCCTCGAAATGGGTAGTAGCCTTAGTGTGGTGAAATCAAATATAAGATATGTCATTGCGTTATTAATATTTTTGATTCGGGATTCCATGATAATATTTAAAATAAAATGATTGAGTGTGAATTGAGAATTCACTTGAATTTCTTTGATAAATTTTAAATATTTGAAAAAATGTACGTAATCATTATCAATCAATCAAACCTGTATAGGCAAAATCGTACTTGCTGTAAGACGGTCGACACAAAATATCATTAATATGAGAATTCACTTGTTATTTTTATTGGTGACCGGTTTCGTAAATCTTTCACTGAGACTCGGTTAATTACTTTCCGAAAAAATCATTCCGGATTTGATGTAAGAGTTAGTCAACATCATCCCCGAGTGCTGAAATCTTGTGTGCGGTAATCGAAATTTCAGCCGGGAAGACAACCGTGTTTTCCGCGTCCCCTGAGCTCGCACACGCTCCAGATAGTAGTTTGCCGAGTCGTCGCGGTGTTGCTAGTCGCAAAAACTCTCTCGATTTCGGGCTCTCCCATCTCCAGGCGCGTGACCCAGATCCGGCACTGCGCCCAGCCGGGGGCGCAGGGGAGGCGCAGGGGAGGCGCAGGGGAGGCGCAGGGGCGGCGCAGGGGCGCGGGGAGGCTCTCGTACGTGCGATATGTGCAGGTGAAAAAGTGAACTGCTTACGCGTGACGTTTAAATTGGCCCGGAGACGCGGGGTCACGCGAGATTTATTAACCCCGGAGAGAGGCTTATAAACGCTGTTGACATTTTAATATTCTAACCCCATATATTTTTTATCTAAGACCAAGGACCACCGATCGATTTTTATACCAACACACATACAAAAAAACTTTACATAAGTATATTTGTAATTTTTAAACATTTTGCTAAAAAAGAATACATGGCTTTTTTATATTGAGACAAAATATGTACACTTATAAAGAAGAGTTAGGTAATACCTTTTTTATTAAAAATTTTTTTTTATTACTGTCGGCCCCGGGCAGCGCTGTGGTACTACTTCCGGTGCCGACAGCTGGTCTCTTTATATATAATATACAATAATAATACAATAATCATACACAATTCATTCATTCGCGAGGGGGGGTTTCCCAGGGAAATACCTTAATAATGCTCGTATAAGGAATACCTTAGACGAGCATTAAAGTCTTTTTTTGAATAAGCAAAATTAAAAAATACAGCAACGAAACACTAAACTTTATACACGACAGACTGGTTTATTATATAATTCTTTTTTACTATTAATTCTTTATAAGAGTGATTATGACGTCGTATGTAAATGTTTTTAATTCATATTTTTTTGATAAAGAAACTTCCCGCGGTTGATTCGTTACATGGAAAACAATAAAAAAAAAGCAACTTTTGACGTAAACAAGGCTTGTTACAGTTTTCAGATGTCAAAACCATATCTCGTTTAGGGGCTGCATTGGTGAATGTGTCAGACACGATATTTGAGTGCACTGTGACGTAATTGCTAATGTGTCACCATTAACATCAAGTAATAAGGTTACAGTTGAGTTTCCGTGTCGCTGTTTCCGATTGGGCACACTTTGACGATTTATCGAATCAATTATATGACCATATTTGTCCATAAATTATGCCCTCGATGTTGAACTAAATTGTGAATGATTACAACTCATTTCAATGCAAAACAAAAAAATATTGTAAGTATACAGTAAGTATTTTAATATCTGATTTACAAAAGAAATGACGAAAACAACTAAGACTTCTAAGCGCACTTATATTTTTGATTAGCATTGACATATAATTAAACGCAAAATTGAATAGAAATTCAATATTTTTGACAGAGCGTACTTGGTGGAATTCCATTTTAATATTTTTGAATAAAATACTTGAGTGATTTTCTTTTTTAGAGTTTTTATTAGTGAACAGTTTCGCCAAACGTTCACATTGGCTCCTTTCACGTACTCTGTTTGATAATGCCAACGTGAAAGGTTGGCGAAACCGGTCACTAATAAAAACGAATATGTGGAAAATTACTCAAGTATTTTATTCAAAAATATCAAAATAGAATAGTTTAATGCAAAAGTTAAACTGGTGCGTTATACTTGGGATGAGTCAATCTTATAGACACGTTTTTATAAAAAGTCATTTAATATGTAGCAGATACAAATTTACAGTGATGCGTTTATTTTGACGCAGTAATTAAACGTGTTGTTATGTTGAAGCCATCAAAAGCCTGCATTTTTACTTTGTAAGCATTTAACAAGTTTTTCAGGGCTGTAGTCGCATATTCCTGATAATGCGGGGCGGTTAAGTTTTTACGCCCCTCTCAGGCAGGCCTCGAGCACCTCCGGCGGCTTGGAGCTCACTTCGCTATCTTACTTTTACAAGCGTATTAATTTTAATCTAGAAAATGGCTTCTCCTCTTCCTCTCATACATTTGGGGTAGTGAGACGTAAATTCGGTGCGAGGGAGAAGGCGGGCGGGTGAGGGAGACCGGTTAATTAAGCAGCACCCCCTTATTCGGAGGCCGCGGAGATAACATCCGGAGCATGACTTCCCGTGAACTTTGAGCTATTCTGTAACTGACTCGAGACGGCGCTGAGACTGAAAAAAGCTCTCGAATGTAGTTCCATGGATAAAATGCCTTTCTGTGGAAAATATTATGTATAAAAAGGGTTTTGAGATTTCTCAGGCTAATTTATCATTCTTAGTGCTGAGAATACAAATAAACTTAATAAGAAATATTAAATTTAATAATAAAACTTTATAACTACATAAAAAAATATAACAAGTTTTAAACACGTTTTCACAAAGATTGTATCAAGTACATAATGAAATTAAACGATAATTTTTAATTTAAGTCTTTAACCACGCGTTTGAATAATCTGATGTAGTTTCTAAAGGAAAGTAATATTTTAAGTTGTAGACTTATGAACACACAAAAGTATTTCCTGCTACTAGGAGCAGGAAATATCGTAAGTAGTTTATTTAAACTAGTTTCAAGAAGAAAAAAAACAGAATTAATTAATTAAACCTTGTGAATGTTACGAATTTTGAATGTTATTTTGATCAGTTTTCGTTGTTGAAACTGAACAGAATCGCGTGCTGATTTTGATAAAAGTAATGAAAATCCAGTCCGATGTTTCCTTTATATATTTTTTTTACAAGACCGGCTAATAGTCCAATATCATATTTTCCTAAAACACGCAAGCTTTGCTTTACATTTTTTACTGAGAATCTTATTAATTTCAGATTTCAGAAACCTGTTTTGGAGAATTACAAACCATTTTATTGGAAATCATTGTTTAAAAAAAACTGGTTTACGATTTTATTTTTAACTATTCAATATCCGAAATATTCTGAAACTGCACTTAAATCTACATAAAAATATCAGTCATACTTACACATAGCTTTCTCTGCACTTATATCTACAAAAATACAACAGAAATACTTTCACGTAGCTTTCACCGCTACAAAAAATATGAGAATGACTTTCCTATAGCTTTCTCCGCACGAATATCTACAAAAATATATCAGAAATACTTTCACGTTGCTTTCACCGCTACCAAAAATATTAATATGACTTTCCCATAGCTTTCTCCGCACGAATATCTATAAAAATATATCAGAAATACTTTCACGTTGCTTTCACCGCTACCAAAAATATTAATATGACTTTCCCATAGCTTTCTCCGCACTTGTATTTACAAAAATACAACAGAAATACTTTCACGTAGCTTTCACCGCTACAAAAAATATGAGAATGACTTTCCTTTAGCTTTCTCTGCACGAATATCTACAAAAATATATCAAAAATTCTTTCACGTTGCTTTCACCGCTACGAAAAATATTACAATGACTTTCCTATAGCTTTCACAGTACTTATATCTACAAAAATATATCAGAAATACTTTCACGTAGCTTTCATCGCTACGAAAAATATCAAAACGACTTTCCCATAGCTTTCTCCGCACTTATATCTGCAAAAATATATCAAAAATACTCTCACGTAGCTTTTACCGCTGCAAAAAATATTAGAACTACTTTCCCATAGCTTTCTCCGCACTCATATCTACAAAAACATATCAGAAATACTTTCACATAGCTTTCATCGCACTCATGTCTACAAAAAAATATCAGATATTTTTTCAGACTTTAACATTTCAAACTCATTAAGTTTTAATAATACGGATTGTTATCAAAAATTAAATGAAAATTAAAAAGAAAAATTGATAATAATATAAAATCTATAAATTTGAGGAAAAAAAAAACTGAGTACATAAGAATTTATACATTGATTTCAATAGCTTTTTTAAATTTTAAACGTTAAATACAAAATTATTTTTTAACAAAATATGCACGAAGTAAAATGAATAGAAAATAATCATATGTACTCACAGCACCAAATATTAAAATCAAAGAGACATTTGTATTAATATTTTTTCTTAGAAATAAAACTTTATGAAAACGTTTTTTATAACAGTTATGCGAAAAAATGTTACTAAATAATTCAAATTAATGGTAATAAAAATCTTAAGATTTACTTAGTTCACATATTTTTTTTTAATAAATATTGTCATTTTCATGAAAAAGTGTGCGACGTATTTTTATTATTTGCATAAGTAAATGAATGTTTCATTTTAAGCACAGGATCACCTGTCGTGTTTCGAAGATTAAGCACACCTGGAAGCAAGCAGAGACCTTTAATCAAAATACTTTAAATATTCAGAGAAACCTTAAAGAATTTTAAATGAAGGTCCATTGTTTAGTTGGAGAAGCTTCGAACTGAAGAACAGAATAAGTACAGACATTCAATGTTTTCATATGTGAATATTAAATGTGTGTAACTTATTTATTTCGTTTGTAATGAAATTTTTTTTAAAGTATAAAATATACAAAATAAATTTAGAATATTGAGTAAAGTTTATGAATTGTACTCTCGGTGTAATAGTTTTACCTAGAAAGTAAATTCTACAAGAATATTCCTGTTCGGAATCATAGTATATGGTAGTTATAAGTAATAATAGTGTTATGATTATCGTCTGTGTTTTAACAATAATTTTTATTTCTTTATTAATTAATCTAAAGCGTATATCAGCTATGAGGCTTATTTTAGAAGTATTAAAAAACTTAATTTATTCTATTAAATAAGTACTTATAAAAATCTGAATTTATATAATATAACAATAATAATTGTAATTTTTTGTATACACTAATCTATTATATCTGTGAAATGTGATCATTATTAATAATGTGTGTATTCAAAACAAAATGAATATGCTTTCATTGTAATACATAAAAAAAATTATCTTATATCAAAATACTTTAATTCAATCCATAATAAATAAATTTAAAAAACTGAAAAACAGTCTTGAAATTCATAAAATATGTTTTGAAATTTATAATAAAAATATTACATTTATTTTTTTACTTAATATTAAGATGGTAAGTGAGAAATATACTTAATAAATGTGATGGTGATATTATTAAATACATTACGTATTTTTAGACTTTTGGCGGAAATTATTAATGAAAAGGAATGAAACAAGACCGAGCCGCAAGGGTGGATTCTCAGAAATGTATTGAGAGCTCGGAGGCTGCCCTGCCACTCCATCTTCTTCTGACTTGTTTTCGTCACTAAGGATCATGGCAGGTGTCCTCACTTGACACAGTTCGTCCATGTAATACTACTCGTTGCCAAACCACAATAACAAATCATATTTTTAGTATTATTTTTCTTACTTACAAGTAAACTCAATGCTTAGAAAAAATAGCTAATAAAAGTAATTAAAGAGTCCATAACAAATAATACAGTAATAGTTTTTTTTTTTATAAATTGACGTATGAGATATATACGAAAATATATTTCGCATAAAACTTACCGATTAGCTTAGAAAGCTTCCAACAGTTTATTGCTCCCCACATGCTTTTAAAGCTGTCCGTGAGAAATCCAGATCGAAAGATGTAAGCCAAGACATAACTTGCATCCGCCATCGCCAGTCATGCGGAAGAGGCAGGAAGACAGAGAGCATTAACGTCCCGAGGTAGATGCCATCTGTATAGGGGTAGCCTTCGAAGCCTCTCGAGGGTGTCGACTGGAAATAGCCAGGGCGGCTCGCATCTTCAGGCACCGGAAATGGAGACGATTTTTGATTCTCTTTGTTCAAATTCGTCTTGTTGATTCGCAGGATATCTGGGTCAATTTATTCCTTACGACACTATGCGGGTGAGCCATTTGCTGAGAGTTCTTTTGTTATAATTTATTAAGATAACCAACGATTTATATGTGAAATAATATATATTATTAAAAAATAAAAAAAAAAACATTTTCAAATATTGTCAATCGTATCAAGCCTTTAAAATTTTTCAAAATATAATTTAGTATAAAAATAAAATAATGCTCCTAATTTTTTTGTCGTTTCAACCTCGATTGAAAGGTTATTGATTAAAAAAAAATAACCTCGTATGCTTTTAAAATTTATTTTTAAGTAAACACTGAATACTGGGCACTGATTTCAATTTAAATTATTTATGTTCATAAAATTTATTTAAATCTTAATTAAACTCATAAGACTATGTATAATATTTTTAATTTTTTTAATATAAATAAGCTCAGAATAAAGTCAGTCCAAAATCCGAATCAATAAACGAAATATGTTAAGATTGAAAACGAAAGGCTTAGTAATAATACTGTTTCAACAATATTGTTCATAAACTGAGTAAATCTTAAAAAATATTTCAGTCAAGGCACGCTTCAAATTTTTAAATCCCTCTTAATACCTACTTTAAACAATTTCTAAACTCGGTACAAAAAATCTCTTCTTACGTCACTTTATTCAGAATTCTTACATAAATTACGGCTGTAAACGAATAAACAGTTTGTTTGTATTGTGCAAAGAGTAAGGAATTCGAATCATTCCCTAAAGTAGCAAGTTTGTTTCAGAAGTCTCTTAAAATGCGAATCATTGCGATATAAAATTAGAAACTCTGAAAATGTAAAATTTGTTGGTGAAGAAATTATTCATTCATTCCCTAGATGTTTTACGAAAAAGTAACTTTTCGAGAAATTACCGGCCTGTCAACTGCTTTGAGAACAATTTACTACCAATGAAGAGGTTTTCAAACAATTTACGACAAACCGCGTTAATTAACATTTTATATAAATATATAAATAAAAAAATAAATATCTTGTTTCTATTTTAATCATAAGAAATAAAACCATAGCAAGTTTTTACATTAGAGCCACAATATTTTAAAATATAACTAACTTAATTTTAGGAGACAACGTATTTTAGTTTCAGCAAGGACTAATTAAAACAATAATAGTATGTAGTTCAGGGGTGGCCAACCTAAATGACAAATTGCCATATATAAAATTATATATCCCCATATTAGATTTAGATACAATATAAACATTTTATGAACAAAATTTAGTAAATTTTTGGCTTTCACTACTTTATGAAATAAATATATTTTGTAAAAGTGTGATGAATCTCGCGGGCCGGAAAAATGTTCAAGGGTAAATTGGTTCAAGTTGGTAAATTGCATTTTATTGAAATAAATAATATAAATATAAACCTTATATCAGTTAAATATTTTTTTTTGTAAGGTTTATTTAAAAAACGCGGAAGAGTATAAAAAATTAAATTACTCGGATATTTTTCGTTATAGCAGTTCTCATATTACCCGTTATTATTATCAGATATATTATCAAACAGAAGCATGCGAAAAGCTCATAAATTTCCAGTTAATCGTAAATAATATTTTCATTCAGATCCCAAGGTCGGCGGCCAATCAGAGGTCAGGGAGGTCGCCAGTCCCTTGGCACGCATTTCCCCCTCGGGCTTCTTCTCACGGCACTGAATTACAGGTGTGATAGCAATTACACCTGACCAATCCCACGTTGTTTGTCCGGCGGGGAGAGCGGAAATCGATATTACGTCGCGTGAACGCTATCCGAGTCACATTTTGATGTGATTGTATTAGATTGTTTTTTATTTATTAATATTTATATATATTTTATTATTTATATGTGTGTTTTTTTGTGTGCGCGTGTTCGATATCGCAGATAAAATAAATCATCGATTTTCAATTTTTATTTAAGAGTTTTCCTCGCATCATCATAAATCCTTATCAAGACATTGTATATCTCCAAGAAAGACATAACAGCATCCCAAATTTAATGCTTGACAAAAGTCATATTTTATTTTACATCCTTGTATCCGTTAAGAGGCATTTGATGTATTTTTTATCTGAACGAAATCTGCCCGGCCCCGCCAACTGTCACCCGTGACAGCCTGAAGATCAAGCAGCCTTAGATTGTCGTAAAATCCCATGAAACGCCCAAAAAACTCCATAAACGCAGCTTTTCAACCCCGCTTTACCGATTTATACAAACCAAACGAATCTTTATGACTGCTGAAAGGAATTTTCGTGATACACTTATCGTTAATAGAAATACATAACTCAGTTACATGTTTTACACGATATGCCAAAAAACATGATTTCAGATGATAAAGTAGAGAATTTATGAAATAAATATATATATAGATATATATATATAAATATTTTTAATACAATTCTTTCATATAAGCTTTTGTATTTTACCTATTATAGTATCATTGGTTTGATTTTCAAACAAAATAAGGTTATCAATATTATATTTTAATGGTCGCATATAAAGTAAAAAGTAATGTTTTACTTTATTTATTATCACATTAGTTTTTTTTAAATAACTATAAATAAACCAAGAGAATGCATTACGCTTTAAAAGCTTTGTATGGACTTACATTAAAGATTAAGCAATATAAGGGTCTTTGGAGCTTCAAGATCCAATTCCTACGACTCTCTGAGCCTAATTTGATTCCATCCTACCTAATATATTTTACTATCGTGGATCTTAGGTTTTAAATGGAGTGAATAACATTTAAAAGCTTTACTTTAATAATAAATAAGGTGCTTTGCCCTGTTTACAAACAATTATTCTATTTCAAATTAATCTTATGTAATCATTACATGGGATAGTCTCTTTACTGATATTGGTTTAAAAAACAATATGATAGTAAACATTTTTTTATATCTCAAATGTATTCATTTAATTTAACACAATTCACGGTAGTAAAATACTCTTTGTATTTGAAAAATAAACAACACACTAAAAATATTTTTTTGATAAGAATTCGCTGAGAATTAAAACCATTACAAAAACAACAAATAAATACAGGTATTTTGGGTATATTTCTTGTTCTTTATTAAACGAACTGATGACTTAAGTCATTATTTAATTAATCTGCATTCGTAAATTATACAGGTGTATTGCTTTAAAATGCGTTATTTTAAAATAACGCATTTTAAAACAATAAACATGTATAATTTACGAATGCAGATTAATTAAATACAGTAAAACATCTATATAACGGATCCCTGTTTAACGAACTTCGGATAAAAAACCCGGTCAAATGTAAAAAAAAATATTTTTTTTCGTATTTTTCAAGTTGATTATATAAAAACAGCAAACTTCAAAAGTGCAAATAAAAGTTGATTCCTATTAAGTAGCATTACCGAAAGCAAGCGCGTCGATATCAAACAGCAACGACGAGTGTCCGAAGACAATTAAATAGAATTTTGTTTGTTTTTTTATGTATATCTAAATATGTTTTAAGACATACAAAAATACACTGTATGTACAGTGTATTTTCAAAAAAAAAGTTTTTTTATTTATTTTACACCTTTTTTTATACAACGGACTTCCGGGTTTAACCGACACCCCCTCCTCTCGATCGGTCTGTTATATCAAGGTTTTACCGTATTTATTAAAAACGATCGAATGCTTTAAAGGAATTATGTTGAAGGATGTACAAGCAGTTATTCTACTGCGCAATACATTCCAACAATGAATGTGCTCGTTGCCGGGAGCGGCACGAGCCAGAATAGTCCCTCTAAATAGTTTCGCGTATGTTGGAGCCGCTTGATGGGCCACGTGCCGACCGGAAAGCTACAGAACACGAACATCGCAGAAAGGTGGCCGCCACGTGTCTAGGGGCGTGCACCCCTCTAGAGCCACAGCCTCATGGGTGATTTCAACAAGTATAAATTTGAAAGCGTTTCCGCCTTTTACACTCGTTACAATATTTATGTTTAAAAAAACTTATGATTAATTTTACTGTGTGTAATACTAAAAAAAATAATCATTGAGTAAACACAACTTGTGTATTCTTGACTGTCTCTGGTGTCTGGTTGGCACACCAGAGGCAGTCCATTACCTGGCGAAATCGTGTCATTGAATTAATTTAATTGTCACTTTATTTTGCTATGTCGAAAGTTGATTTTTGTACAGAGTATTGAAAAAACTATAAATTATATTAATATATTTTTTATTATTCAATTAACGTCCATTTTCAGGGTTAAATAAAATCTTGAAGATGTTGAAGAATTGGATAAAATGACTACTTTCAAAACCAAAATTTGTTAAAGATTTTTTATTTTTTTATTTTCAAACTAATCCCAACAGGAGGGTTTATAATTAATATTTTAATTCCAATTGAAAAAAAGAAACTCCAATCCCAAAACTTCAATCGGAAAAACACATATTTATCATATTAAAAGTAAATTATAAAAAATATAATTTAAAATCGTAGTAGAAGAATGGATGTAGCTAACTTTCTGCATTTAATTTTTTTTGATTAGTGCAGTCGATTTTTCGCAATAGGTACAAACTCGAATATGGTATCACGGCTCTTAACTATAACTCAAACTAAATACAATATCTCCCAACCCTACAGCAGTTTGCCGATTTCGAGCAAACCGTCGATTCAACTTTACTCCAATAGATAAAAAAAAAAAAAAAACTCTTCAAGCAATACGAGCACGCAAGGAAAATAATGAAAGATTCGTTTTGTATTTTGTAGAATGGTTTTTCCTCCACCGGCCCTGCTCCGGAGTGCTCGCGCTCGTTAAAGCGCCGTTAACTCCGCCTTGCCTTCGCCTGGCAGCGGCCTTGGGCGGCGAGCAATGCCACTGTAAGCAATCGATAGCTCATAAATAACTATATGCAGCGGCCGTGTAACGGACACGGCCTGTTATTAACGCCACCCAGCCCAGGACGGGGTTTTCTTAGACTCCACAAGCGACAGGTAGGCCTTGTGTTGGTTATTCCGCCCACCTTTGTCTTCGTAGCGACCATGGACGACCGGTATTGCCCCTGTGAGCAATCGATGTTGCATACATCATTATACTTTTGAAATGATTTTCACGTGTTTTAAATGCTGGGAGAATAATACACGGTTATATGAACATGATTTTTATTTATTTTATACACTGTTCCTATCAATTGAATTAACATTCTTGACAATGGTTATAAAAATTTCCTGCTCTGTTACTATATTATTAGGGCAAATTCTTGTTGTACTAGGTTATATATGTTTCAATCTCACATGTTTCAATTTATACGTTAAAACAAATAAAATTGAATTATAAAATATAAATGCTTGTAGCTTTACCGCCTACCCTGTTATTATGTTCAACCTTCAGGGGCCTACAATTCCAATGTAAACAATCGTATATAATTTTATGCAGCCGTTGTGACCGTGTAATAGATAATTGAAACTGCTTGAAGTATTTTTTGCCCTTGTCTTAGGGTGGATATTTCTTTTATAAGTGATAGGTTCTACGCTTTAATAGCTTGCCGGCCTTGGGCAGCCCACAATGCCACTGTCAACAATCGATAACACATAAATAACTACATGGAGACTTTCTGAGGGACTGTGCATAGTACCAGGTGTAAAAACAACCCAAGATGAAAGAAAAGATTTAAGCAAACTTATAGTATTTGCGTTTAAAGAATGATTGAGATTTAATAATATTGTAAATACTAATTAACAGACGTGAATGTAAATTTATAGAAATCGACTAATTTAAATGTATAACATAACAGACTCATACATTAAAATGAATTAAGGTTATATCATAGAAAAATTATTAAAAAAAATATTGCTAGAGTACAAAACCTTTTTTCATCTACTAAGTCGCCGTGGTAAATAATTCATGAAAATTGTGCCATATAATTTATAGCAATGTCGAACAGTATAATGTCAGAGAATTATCCGATGCATGTCTGATTTCTGTTGTAGCAACCCGGTATCAATGTTGCAGACACAAATAATTAATTGCATTACTTTATTGAAATTAACTTGATACTTTTAAAAAATTAATCAATCCCATTTGGTAGGTATATATTGATTTCATGATAATTTTATTTCATATAATAACTTAAATAATTTAGTGACGCTGAAAACTGTATCTATTTCATAGCTTTAAATAAATTGATTTATAACTGCCTTAAACTTGACAGTAAATTATATTTACAAATAACAAATTTCAAGGAATTTTCTATGGCGTTTATAAATTATTATAATATCTGACCCACAAAAAAAACTTTCATGTTATTTGTAACCTAGATTTCAACCCTGTATTTGATAATTAATTAGCAGCTATGCAAACCTTTAGGACGCACAGTGATATATTTGTGGTATTAGTAAGCCAAATTAGCTAAATTATGACGAAGTAGACAGTTCCAGTAGGTATGTGGCCAACTTTTACTGACCATTTCCTAACATTTTGCCACTCCTCTAAAAACCACGTCACACCAGCCACCTAAACGATTTCATCGATCAATAAAGCAAAAAAACTTGCATATAAATATTGGTATTCATTAATACTTTAAGCATTAAACATAATTAATAAAATTATTAAACTTAATAAAAAAACACACTGTGCAAGAAAATACTTAAGATCTGAAATGGTTGTATAATACTAACTTGTTCTCGGATAAGCATATTATAAGCATACAAACCTACAACACAAAGATCGAATGATTATAATTTTTAATAAAATTCTTTGATAGTAATAATATGAAGCAGGACAAGAACAGAAAGCGCTTATTGAAAATAGCTTCCCGATCACACGATCAAGCTAACGACGCGAGCCCATCTCTGGGAGGGGGCCAAATAAAACGGTCGCAAACGAACGAGATTTACGAGGGCCGTTATTATTCATAACGTTCGGCATGCAAATTGGCATGCATAAAGTATTATAGTCTATCGGAGCAGTCACTCTGACTTCTATACGCCCATGACTCATTGCGATGCTTTATGTCCGGGGTGGGATGATGTTTGCGATGAATATCGATTTCCACGTGGAGCTCGTTTCCTTCATTCAGGTGCTTAGTGTCTGCGTAAAAGGTACATCTGTGGGGCAATGCTTCTTCAGGATCATGGTTTTTCTGGTAATTGTATGATATAAATACTCTATTGTTCATTAATCGCAACTATTTACGGCTGAAGAGGAATGATGTTTGCGTTAGAATATATGGTTTCTATATACACTTCAGTTTTCTTGATTCAGGTACACAAATCTGCGCAAAAGTAAAATGTTGTTTCAAGACTGATTTTTTTTTTGTATTTTTGTGTTAAAAATACTTTATTGATTGGACTGTTTTGCGACTTTAGAGAAGCTCGATTGCGTGAGAAATATGGTTTCCACGTACAGTTCGTTTCTTACATTCAGGCGCTTGTTGTCTACGTAAAAAGTATTTAACATTCATGGGTTTCAATTCCTCCTACATTTAACTTTTACTGAAAAATATATATAAAATATCGATTATGTATTGTTTGTGATACCGTATACATGTAAAAAACACGCAATTGTTTGAACAAGCTTCTTGTTTCTATGGCAGGCTTTTATATCGATAAGCGACAAAAACATTGCTGTGTAGAGTATTTTAAATATTTTAACTTTTTTGCATAACATAAAAAAAATTCAAACCTTCGTATAAATGAGACTCTGTTATTAGAACACAAAACTTATTTTTAAGCACTCGAATAGATCTCTGACTTTAAAAAAAAAACGGTATGTTTGTTGGCTTTCATTGGAGAACTAAAAACTTCAAGCAATTGAACACCCAAGAAACCAAATCGTCATAAAATACGATTATTTCATAAATAATCATATTACTTTATGCATAAAGGCTGAACTCGTATGTTTTTAAAAGTGATCATGCATTTATTTTTAGGATGTTTATTTGTAGTATATAAAAAATCGCTTAACTATTTAATTTCATTTAATTTTTATTTGTTTTTAGTATATGTATATTCACAGCTTACTAATTATAAATTATCTCCCTTTATGTGTTATTTAATTTATTAAGAAGAATTCACACATTTGGTTTTCACTAGAATGACCATAAATTTATTAGTCTTATAATTTTATGATAGGATTTTGTTCATTTACGTAAACTTAAACATAAAAAATTTAAATACATATTGTTACTGAAAACTTTACCGTAAATTTATTTAAATAAGAAGTTTTAATTTATATTCGCTTTTGACCAAATAGGTGAAGGTTTTAATAATTGACCTGATTCTAGAATAAAATAATATTGGTTAGTGCGACCATAAAAAAAATAGTTCTTTTTACGTCCATTGCGATCAATATCTTGCCGTTTTGATTGATACGGTGATTGCTGAATTAGATATGGGAAATATTCCGCTGAATTACTCTATCACTTCATTTGAAACTATCTATCATTGTAAATAATGTGAAACAATATGGAGGACATCTAGATTGTGCCAATACATTAGTTTATTAACCGAGTTGCAATTACTGCAGTTTATATTTAAATTCTTGGTTATATAGATGTATTAAAAATAAAAAAAAAATTGTTGTTTTCTATTTGAGTGGATCTATTTTAAATCACAAATAAATCAATAGTGTATGTAAGAAAAAAAAAAAACCTAATAGCGCGCAATGAGTTGAAATTGTTCGTGTAGTTATAGTTAGTTCAGATTGGTAAAATATATTTTTAAATAAATCATTTGATAAGAACTTAAAATTGAATATTTTAAGACGTATAAAAAAAATTTAAAGATAAGTTAAGACGAGAGTTTAATGTTTTTGAAGCTCTCGTTTTAGAATAGACATGAAAGCTTTAAAGCTTTAATGAGTTTGTAAATGTTATGGATATGACGTGGAATTTTAAAGGTCGACACTTAATAAAGTACACGGAATACACATAAGCAAATTGCTTTTACAATTGACATTTTCGAACGATCATTAATATATTTGGCTTCACATTTCAATTTATATTTTTTAACAAACAATATTTACGAAATTATAAATTTATTATTTTTTAAAAACACTCGTGTAGGTTATTATTAAAAGCTTACATAAATAAGAAAAACTGTTTTGGAACAAAACGTGCAATGGTTTTAAAATTAAAACTATTTAAGTAAATGTTAAAAATACAACAATCTTGTGATAATTCCATTTTTTTCATTGGTTTTTACTTAAAATGCAGAATAGTATACGAGCATATTTTTTTCATTCAAACAAGGCCAGAATCAATTATTAGATTAAAATGTCTAAATCCACGTTAAAAATTAAAAAAAAATACATTTCCCAAGTTAAGATAAAGTCGGTATTATTTACAAAATCAATTACACCATAGCTTTATTTTGTTTTTCATTCAAATTTATGTATTCCCTAGATTAGTACTTTTATTAAAACCTAAATTGGATACCAATTTCAATTTCATATTAGAAATTTAATATTTTTGACAGAGAGTACTTGGTGGTATTCCATTTTAATATTTAAAAAAATAAGTAAAATACTTGAGTGATTTTTCTACACACAGATTTATATCGATGACCGGTTTCGCCAACCTTTCACGTCGGCACTATCAAACAGAGCCTATTTGATAATGCCAACGTAAAAGGTTGGCGAAACCGGTCACCAATAACGATCTATATGTGGAAAAATCACTCAAGTATCTTAATATTTTTGAATAAAATACTTGAGTGATTTTCCACATTTCCATATTTTTTTAAATATTTAAATGGAATTCCACCAAGTACTCTTTGTCAAAAATATTAAATTTATAATAGGAAATTAAAATTGGTATCCAATTAGGGTTTTAATAAAAGTACTAATCTAGAGAATACCCATTGTGCCAGATTGTTAAAAATATGAAAAATCACTAAAGTATTTTATTCAAAAATTTTAAAATGGAATTCCACCAAGTACTCTCTGTCAAAAATATTTAATTTCTCAAGTATCTTACTCATTAATGGAACTGGTATTTATTTTGTAGTACTCCATTTTATTATAATAAAATAAAACCAAACGGTTTTGGAGACTACGTTAATTAACGTAGTCTCCGTAGTAACGTAGGTTTTATTTTATTATAGTATCTTACTCATTTAAAATATTGATTTCATATTATGTAACCAATGCTTGCAATAACGTACTTCAAAGTTATAATATTTATACGTGTATTGTACCGTACAGCTAAGGAATAGTTTTTAAATAATTCACTAAGAAATACAAAATTAAATAAAGTTGAAAATGTTTAAAAAAAAAATATTGAAATGCTGATTTTGCCTATGTTGCTGTGGTTGCCGGCTTCGCTAGTGTGGCCCAGCACCCCTGTGATCCGGCCGGGGTACGTCCGGGGTCGGGCCGGGGTCCGTCCGGGGTCCGTCAGGGGTCCGTCAGGGGTCCGTCAGGGGTCCGTCAGGGGTCCGTCAGGGGTCCGGCCGGGCCGTGGCCGCGAGGCGATGTTCCCCGCCAGTCGCCCGCGCGCCTCTGCCGGTCCCGCGGCCCAGCCGACCCGCGCTGACTGCTCCCGGAGCCTCGATCGAGGCCCTGTGCGCTAATAAGTGATATACTTATCGCATACACTTACCCACAGAGTTTGCTTGTGTTGTTGTGATGTGTTTTTAAGTGTAATCATTTCTTTCTGCTCTAATTGAGGTTATGCCGTATAGCTTGGGTGATGCGTGATGTTTTGTTATGTACATGTGCTTACGGAGCGGAGCGTTTTGATTTGATAGTTAATGATATATTTCCATATATTACTTTATTTATTGTAGTTACTATTGAGATTCACATGTGTTATAGTTTTGAGTATTAAGATATTTCAGAGTGTATTTTTCGTTATGTTATCAATTACGTTGGTGTGTTGTCAATCACATATGTGATAGTTTTGTTTTTTACTTGTGCCTGTGGAGCGTTTGTATTTGACAGCAGATATTGTTTTGATATATTTTAGCGTGTACCGTTTTGCGTATGGTTTGGAGTGAAATTATTTTTTTAGTTCTTATAAGTAATTGCAGATATAGATTATGAGTTATATATTATTGTTAAGACATGAAAAATGAATGTTTGGGATGTCTGATTAGTTTTTTGTAAATTCTCAATTTATATAAAATAATATGAAACATAATCACGTATAATTTAAAAGAAACATTCAACTTGAGTCAGACAGTAGAAATACTAATAATGAGATTGATTATTCGACTACAGGTTACATATATTATTTATGACACACCTGTTTTACTGAGTGATTTTTACTGATTATATTAACAAATTTTTTATCTGATATATTTTTTTAATGTGACATTTACAAATGTTCCCCGCTTCGACATTAATCGAAACCTCTTTTAAAATATTGGTATGAAATATTAAAAAGCAATGATTTTCTTTTAATGCAGTATTATAACAGTTATGTTTAATTTTGGTTTTACAATTGCTAAAGGTATATAGCAATTATTTATAATAATTAAATTGTAAATTGCTGAAGACTTACACAATCGGGCAAGGTCGCAAGTGCTTGTGAGAGCATTCCTGTTTATCTTTATAAGAATCGTACCTTCGATAATTGTAATGGTTATAACTTGAGATAAGTTATTTTGTTACTGTGAAATTAATAACAATCAAATTTCGAAAGTTACAAGTCACAGTATTAAGGCTTCGTGTTTGTTTACCAATTTGGTTATCGACATTTCCTCAAGACTCGTACATATTTAATAAGTAACATTGATCGAGTGCCGCTTCAGTATTTGATATTTAATCCATCACACGCCTGATAAGTAGATTACTTGTTATGATGCACAATATAACATTATGAGTTCGTACGAGCGTTCCCCCGTGTTTTCTGGTTGTTTTCTTTGTTTCCGCCGGCAGCCTTCGCTGTTGCTTCGGGGGTATAATGACGCGTCACATTTGATTATTTTTCCGATAATTTGCCGTGCATTATAGGAGTCTTTCTGGACGTTGACATATCGGAAAACCATTAGAAACGACAAGGTGAAACGTCTGAAGAAGCGAGGCAGCGATTGGTTTATAATAACAGTATAACCGTATTACGTTTTGTTTACTAACTTCTGATGCATTAGGCTTATTGAAAGAGACTTTTTCTCAACGAGAACATTTTATATATATACATTATTAGTGAGATATTATGTTATTAAGTAAAAAAAATGAGATTTAAAATAAAAAATACTTATGATAATAATTTGTAATAAAAGCACATCTGTATTCTCATTGCTTTAGAAATGTAACCGTTTTTACTTTATGAGCTCCATTCTATTTTGAATTTAAGAAAACAATTTTAAAGATCGCCGGTAAGTTGGACGACAGATAAGAGAGACGGATTCCGCTCCAGCCCGGAGATCGTGTAGCATAGTCGAGCTAAACTCCCGCAGCCTCAAGGCTGTACGCTTTCAGGATCTTATCAGCATTCAGTAAGCTCTCCTCACCGGGACTGAAAAAAGTCCTCGTCGGCTGCCGGCGTTCATCTGCGATTCTGAAATAAATGACGATTTATATTCATACGTAAATAAGTTTTTTCTGATTTGGATTTTGTTTAGATTTATTTGTTTGAGAATGACCCATCCTCTTTATAAAAAAAACCCAAAGAAAGTATTTTGAGCACATGTCATTACATAAATCATGTAATAAAAATTGCTTCTCTCTTTAAATCAAACTCTAAATCAAACACCTAGAATAGAAATCAACGTATTACTTTTTTTTTTAAATTCACTTACCCAGATTCATCATACTTTTGGTGTAAAAAAATAATTTTATGACATATTTGTTAACATTTTTATTTTTAGAATTGTAAATAAAATAATTGAAAATTATTGAATTCGCTAAAAAAGAAAAGAAAAAATGCTAACCCAAATATTAAATAAAATCGCCTTGTTATAAATAATAAGACCATTTTCAGATGAAAGCATTGTTAAAAATTAATTTTTATTTACATTAATTGTACAAGAGGGAGGAGATTTTTTGCCTTTTTTAAAATATCTCCGCATTATTTTCTGTTCGCATAATCCCGGATAAAGGAAACCCGCCCGGCCGGAATGATTTTCATTTGCCGGTAGACGCCGCTCGCAATTTCCGCAGACATTTCGGTCTGATTACTTACTTTAACTAAATACCGAGGCATTATAAGAAAAAAGACTTCTTTGTAGCGGCGGGTTCTTAACCTTTTCATAAACTGGCGAAACCGTGAACCGTCCCACCACGATGGACTTGGCTTCACGTTTCGTATTGATTTTGAATAATAGAAATATTCCACTTAACCATCTAATCTCATGATACGTTGTCGCTCCACATATTCTCAAACACATATCGCAATATAACTAATGTTTTGAAATTGACTCATTTAATACAAATAAAAACTTTTTCTGGGGAAAATTGAATGGCATGTTGGCTGAGTAAAAGGTTTCTGATTCGATCTATGTGCAGGTAAATACAAAACTGATTTGGTATAAGTATGTTTTAGATAAGACTGAAAGACGATTTGTTCATTTTTATTTTTAAAATATATATTTTAATAAGAGTTGAAGATAAATTATAACTCATTATGTGCACAAAAAAATATAAGGTGTGTTGAAAACATCCCTCACGGAAGTAGTCATAATTATCAATTAAATAATCTATAAATGATGTAGTAATCTTGTAATTTCACAGTAAATAAATATATTATTATCACATAAATTACTTTCACTTAATTAAAGCATTAATAACATCAAAAAAAACCTGTATTCATTTTAATTCTAGATTTCAAATTGTAAAATATCTCTTTTTTCAAAACAAATCAACAGTTTGGTAAAGTATCACGTATTATAAAAAAAAACCTACGAAAATATTTAAAAAATAAGATAATGTATTAAATTGTCACTAACATAGTAGTACGCACGCAGATTGCGTGACTTATATTCTTACTTAAAGAAGAAAACATGGAATGCCCATTAGGTATCCGAAAATTCACCTGGAATTAACTGGCTAAAGGTATCGATCGCAAAAAAAGTTGCTCCAATTTATTTGACTGTTTTGGAGTTGAACTGAAGTTTTCTTGCATAATGTAGCACATCATCAATAATTCAATGTTGTTTTATTAATTCTTAGCTAAACTTTTACGGATTAAAAATTAAGAAGATGAATTTTAAAGCATGTAATTAATATTCTTCAAGGTTTTCTGAATTTACACCAAAATTATCGATTTGTATTTCAATAAACATCGTATCTGTGGCTATCGTTTTCGATACGTTATTTTTATTCGTATTATAAAAAAATATCGTATTTAAACTAGATGAAATTATACAGTAGAATCCAAAGTTTCAAGCCTAAAAAAAAATGATATATGTCGATTTAAAAAGTATTGCAAATGAAAAAAACACATGCGAAAACCTATAAATCTGTCAAGTCTAAACGTAGCCTCTGATTATAAATTGTAAGTGGCCATTTCAATAAGGGCGGCGATGGCGTGCTCAGCAACTATTGCTTACCAAGGGAGTGGCTTAGTATGGCGAAATAATAAAGAGAACTAGAGCTTCTGATACTGCTCCTTCTCTTCTACAAACTATTTCTTTGAACTGCTTCAAATATAAATCAGGCCAGCCCATACTTCTGTATGGTAAATTTTAAATAAGTTTTATAGACGATACATTAAAAAAAAAACCGATCGAAGTAAATTTTACCTGATTTCAATTTATAGTCATACCATCATTTGAAAATGGTAGATGTAGTATTTTTAAAGATTTATTTCAAAGTGCATTTCTTAATTTTTTTAAAAATAATTACAAGTCAGAAAGAAAATAAATTTTAGCAGAAACACATTTATATACTTAGTAAATTGTACATGAAATAAACGACAATATATCAAGAAAAATTTTATATATATATTTAGGTAAACACAAGGTCTAAATAAGCTTCGAATTATTTTAAAATGATATGACATAACATCACAAAATTTATTATATTTCAGCGCTGAAGTCAACATTGTTCGTATAATCAAGCTAAAAGCGTTTTCATACTTTGCATATAAAAATAGTTAACAACCTTAAAATTAATATCATACCATTAAAACTAAATTCACAGTATAAATTCAAAACTGGATGGGAAAATTGCCATTAATTTATTTTAATAACTTCATTAGTATTTTTTTTCATTCTTTCCATTCCAAGGCAACAAAAAGTGAGCTTTATTATGATTATTCAAATTTATTTCAAGCTTTTGATTATAATGATTTAAATACCTCAAACTTGCTTGTAGAAAAGAACATACTAGAGAAGTTAAATACAAAATAATTTTTCTATTTTTAACGATTTATCGTTGGAAGGAGTGTTATTTTAAGAAAAACAAAACTTTATTTTTACGTCTACTTGCATTTAAAAAACTAATAAAACTTATTAGGTTTCTGAATCAGCGATCGGAAGATATTCTCAGAATTATTTGTGTGAGCAAAATAAATATTTTATGAAATTTATCAACAGCATCTGTATTTACGGAAGTATAAATATTTTTTCTTAGAACCGAAAAAAATGGATTTTATTATGTTTCAAGAAAACTATTAAATCTAAAATTATCAAATCTAAGTGCTTGTAAATAAAAATATATTGATTGGAAAATTGAATAAAAATATTTTTCAATGTACGAGCTTGTTATAGCATAAACACTAAAACTCTTAGAAAGTGTGTAAAATATAAATAGACAATTAGCTTTACTTAAGACATAATACACGGTTTTGGCAGGGTAAGATTCAAATGGCGTGTCTGTAACTCTTATAGTAAATACACTGTATAAATAATAAATAACGACAACATACTACTAAACTTTCATTTTTATTAAAACTTTTCGGAAAGCCTTCCAATTAAAAATAATAGAATTAGGGTGGTAAAATGGACAAGTCGGCAGTGGGTTGGTTTATAAACAGGGGCAGGTGCCTATTTCATTTAATCGGAAGCCTTTTCAGTGGAGCTCATCCGCACCTTGTCGTTATTTTGAATGTTCCCAATTAAAGGAAAAACTCAGTTCCATTAGCAAAACTCGTTCGATATTAGGAGTATAGGAGCCTTTTTGTGACTCGACCGGTGTTTTGATTTTAACACTTTTCTAACCGTATAAGCAATGGTTGTTTATAAAGTTTACAAATGAAATTAATAATATATTTTATTTTGTTTACGAAACCTGATTTGTTCGCAATTCATGTTTATTATATTTTTTTAAGGAAACATGCATAAATGCACTGAGTACCAAATTTATATGAAAAATAACCAATGGAAAGAAATGTTTTTTTAGTAAGATAATATATATTCAACCTAACCTTTTCAGATAAAATTTCAATTAAATTTAGAGTCGTCGGATAGGAATGTGTATTTCTAAGTGACAATTGGATCCATCTATATCACCAGCTGTGTTCAGGCCAGTAGTCGTGCTTATCGAGGACTCCACCGTGCTCCTCTTCGGGGCAGACTCAACCAGATATCGTAGGTTACTCAATTGGCTCACCATCATCAGAGACTAATCGGCATCGCATGCGACGTGATGATGAGTGGATCTGTTCGTATTGAAAAAATAGCTTGCATTGGACGTATGCCTGAATCGCGTGAGACTTCACATCAGTGTAGTTTAAACGAAAAA
Organism: Atopsyche davidsoni; assembly: GCA_022113835.1. NCBI lineage: Eukaryota > Metazoa > Arthropoda > Insecta > Trichoptera > Hydrobiosidae > Atopsyche > Atopsyche davidsoni. The sequence goes on along the minus strand of JAILWY010000009.1, from coordinate 15,096,901 downwards.
CATTAGCGCTGTTATTTTGTTTGTCACTTTCATGTGTACATTTTAAAATGGCAGCCTCGTGTATCGTTTAATAAACACACTAAAGTCATACCTCAAAGATCGTATTTTACTGGAAATAAATTTATTTCAAAGAATTATTTTTAAATTTATTATTTTTAAATTTTTATTATTAAAGAGTTTTTACTGTTTCAATGATAAATCAGTTGCATTTTAATTTTAACTGTAACATTTTATGTGATTAGCTTGATGCTTTAGGTAAACTTACAACTAACTTAAGTTTAATATAAAAATCGATGCAGTAACTTTGGTTTTATAAAATAATATTAAAATATTTTTAATTGAGATCTTTGCTTTATTTGATGACTTATTGTGTAAATCTTACAAAATTAATTTGTTTCGTTAATGATTATTAGATCGTGAATTTTAGCTCAGATGAAAAATCAATTTTATATATTTTTTTAATTGTTTAAAAATATAAACCTTTTTATGTAGCCTTATTAGCATGTCTCGGGAAAATATAACCTAAAAGCAACATGTTTGTTTTTCTTCCCCAAAATAAATGTAGGTATACAAATTATCAATAAAACAAATATTTTATTTAAACTGAACGCTAAAGCGCAAACAAAAAAATGCAAAGTACAAGAAACACAAAAATCACCTCATAATTTTCAGGTTAATAATTTTCCTTGTATTTTATTCTTCCGCTTACTAAATTACGAATTTGCCTAATACGCAAGTATTAAAAGCGCTATTGCCTCGGCAACAATATTTATTTAATATTCGCAAGCGAAATTGGACAATACCACAACTGCGGGAAACAAAAAGCAAGTATAACCTTTTAGTACGGCATTTCACACACTGCCTTTCTTCATATCGCGCGGCCCAGCCTCGGCGGCACACAATTTTGGTCCTTAACGACCACGTTCCCTCCCCGAGGGCCATTTTTGGTTTAGGAATGGCCTCCCAGGCTCTATTAGATATTAAAGTAAAATAAAATATTTTTACTGTGTACCTTTGTGCTTGCTCGTGTTTCTACGTATTACTTGGTAGTTTTTGACAAGTATGAGCGAAATCAAAATTTTATATAGATTCTTCATTGCCTTACTTCTAAGAATAGTATAAGAACATTACATATAATAAAAGTAATATTTCATTACATTAAAACCATAAAATTGTTCAACAGTTGACATCATTCATATAATATAATCGATACTTGATTATTAAAAAAAAAAATAACCAAGCTTGAGATATTTGGATAATTGGATAACTAATTTCGCTAAAATCTTATTTGCCTATACTTAACATCCCTATACTTATTGTGGATATTCCGCTATAAATACATATTTAATAAATTATATGTATATTCAGTTGAGATACGGCATCATAAAAGTTGAATATGTAAGGCTTTTTAAAATAACAATGTTTACTCAAAGTAAAAGCTTTCAAAGCTCGAGAAAAAAGATTTAGGTGATGTGTCGTACGAGTTCGTAAGATTCAGTGTGTAAGATTCATTTTTTCCGTTTTCAAGTCGTCGTCGGTTGTAGTTCTGCCACGACAAATGTGCATTCCCGGGGCGCGTGGCTGTAAGGACCCGGGGGTTTGTCATAATGTCTTGTGAAAATATCACAAAACACAAAATAACACGAGACAAGTGGGGCAGCTTTAGGCCTGCGGGGGTGTACTACAGGGGCGGCGACCGAGCAAACCTACGTGACGGTGATAAATAAAGGGAAAAAAATATATTTCGTATCATCTGAAAATGAAAAATGTTTGTGACATCGTACTGCATATATAAATATATTCGAATATTATAAAAAAAAAATATTAACTACCTTATTCATTGTGACCTCCGAGCTAAAATTACCGAAACTTTCTCTTCAATTGACCTAGATATTATATCACATTATAACGACCAAATTGTTTTTTCAACCCTTTCATGGTGTAATCTATTTCATCACTCCCTCCTCACAAACAGCTGACTCCCCATTCTGAGCTGTCGGGGGAGGGAGTGGAAAGGGAGGAACTGCCAACTAATGGAGAAGCAAAAAGTAATAAATTCCCTCAGCCCCCAGTGCCGCAGCAGAGCCTCCCGAGCTTTCCGCGACTTTTATAGCTTTACTTTATCATCACAATTTTTCGGAGGCTGCGGAACTACCCCCGGAAAGCTCGCCCTCTTGATGCCCTGGCCTGATATGCCAAAATATTTGTAAACAAGCCGCCTGTATTAAAGCTCCTCTGGTCAATCGATAGTTTTTATAATAAAAACATATTGTTTGTGACTTGGTTTAATCAAACTTAAAAGATAATATTTTACCATTTAATCTTCTTAGTACAATCTTAATAAAATAAGTTAGTAAGATTGTTACTTATGAGATAAAAAAATTGAAATTTCATCATTGTTTAATACACATACACATAGGTTTTTATGTTATTTTGAAATAAAACGCGATCAATTAGTCTTAATTGGGGTTTGTAGTGCATCCAATTACAAACAATTTAAAATAAAAAAATCAGTAGTATGTAAATTACCTAACGAATAATGTTATTTTAACTTTTTCTTTGATTCTACTATGCTGTAAATTCTATAATTTGATTCTACAAACATTAAAGTAAAAACATAAAAAACTATTACTAATATGTACAACAATTTGATAACATTAAATAGAACTTAAAAGTAGTGATCTATCATTAATTCATCTAAGTGTCCGTATATTTTAATCTACTAATTTATAATTTAAAGTTGGCTTACATTTGTATCGCGAAATATTTTCAAAGAACGTATTTTTTACGATAGATTAAAAAAACCATAATATGCATATTGATATATTTTAAGTCCATTTAGGCAAATAATTGAAAATAAAGATAGATTTCTGTAATAACACTATGAAAAGTGCTAAATGAATACATGAAGTCAGTATTCGACAAATATTGACAAAAATATTTAGTGAAAAATTGCCCACGGTCGTGAAAATACATATATTCTTAACAATTGGCTGATTTAACATTTTGCGTTATATTTAAATTATAAATTTTCTGATATCTGTTTTTCTAATCTATACATTATACGCTTTTTACAATCATATCGAATACCCACGCTCTTGTCAGAAGCTATGATCTCCACGTTACTAGATGCTCACCATCGCGTGTTTATGTTTTATTCGGATATTTTTTCATGTCAAGGTCATGCACAACTCTTACGTGAATAATGACTCTTTTATTAACCGGTTATTTTTGGGATACTCTGCAGTGCTTTGCAGAAACTCCCGCCAGTAACATGATAGCCACAAAGCTTCTTTGAAAAGCGTATGTGTAACGATCGAGAATATTGTGCGGTTTTTTGAAGAAGTGTAAGCTCGGTACGTTCAGTGATAGTGTTCAGTGCCAGTGCAGGGTAGTGACGGGGGATTATTTGACGAATGCCCTCCGAAGGGCAGGAACGCCCCTTTCTCGTGTGCCTAGTCAGTCCCCAGCCATGCTCGCGGGGGGCGGCAGCACGCCGCTCATGTCCCTGGAGTCGACGGACAACTTCGACAAATTCAATGGTAAGAATTTAAATGTTGCTGGATGTTAAAACTTCGAATTTTTTTTTTTTGGATAATGAAAACATTCAAAATTAAAAAAAATATATAAAAATTCAGAGAGCATATATTTTGACTACATTTATGAATACTACATTTGTACTATTAAACTAAAAAAAATTATTAACTTGTTAACCGGAGAGTTCCCTTTTTAATTACGCAACATACAACATACACTAGGACATGTAGACCGACTCTATTTTGAACGTATCCAGATTTCACTTTCACTCAAAATAATGAACTTCATTCCAAATCTAGCTCTTATTGTAGATATATATATTGTTTCCAAAATAAATTCCTTTTCCATAATAAAAGAGATTCATCAGCGCATATTTCTTTTCAGGGCGTAACATATATTTCATGGACGTATTCATACGTCCTACCCGTACCCGATATTGTTTACGTTGGACGTATTTATACGTCCCGCCCGGTTAACAGGTTAAGGCAGCATTCATCATACATTTTAAATTACTAAAAATAGACATATTACGAATATGTGTAGAAGAACCTGGGGACCCACTACACTATTTTTCCCTTAATAAATCATGAACACTGGTTCACTATGAGTATATGCTCAGTAAATGGTCGCCAACCACCTCTGAGAAAAGGCACTCGATGAAGAAGAAATACAGACAAAAAAAAACTAAAAACAGCATTTACAGACAAACAGGAAATGATAAATTAACATTTATTAAATAACCAGTATTTTAAAAATACAATAGCAAAAATAAAAAAATTAAGTATTCAATATTTTTGACAGAGAGTTCTTGGTGAAATCCCATTTTAATATTTTGAGAAAAATACTATGTTAATAATAAGTGACTGGTTTCGTCAATGTGAAAGGTTGGCGAAACCGGTCACTAATAAAATTAAACGTGAAAAATCTCAAAATTTTATTTAAAATATATAAAATATCAAATTAACATTATTACAAAAGTATTGTTTTTGTTGTTCAAAAGGTAGCATCCAAAATGAATATTTTAAAAAGTCATGAAGTTGCAAAACGCGTTCTAAAGCATCGTTTCGAAAATAATTTTTTGGAGCTGGTTCTCCTATTTTATTAGTCAAATATGAAATAATTCACAGCTGAATGATTGCATGAATATGCAATGGAAAATATGCAAAACTCTTGGATACTTAAATAATCCATGTCGTGCTTTTCAACAAATCCCAAAAATAACATATTAATAGAGGCGGCCAAAAATACAAACATTTAGTAGTTTTTTTTTGTGCATATCATGTACGTTTCTAAAAAATACTTGTTTTGTATCCGGCTTAATCCAAGTTTATTAAATTATTGCATTGGAATTTACGCAATTAGAAACCATTCAAAAATATTACGAGTATAAATAGCGAGCTTTCTCGTCATCTTTTATATTTTCATTGTATTTCCAAAACGACTATTCCCAAAAGGAATATAATACAGCTGGAAATTTCGGGTTCAGAGTACGTACGCAATAAGCAATTTCATGTTAAATTATCTCAAAGACATAGAACGAGAAATAAACGGCAACTCACATAAGCAAAGTATTTTACTGTAGTGAGATGTAACGAGATAACAACACTTGAAGGTAACAAGTTTTGTTTGGAAAATAACGAAAACTACGCCCTGCTTTTGTCAGAGACGGTTAGGTGAATTTCGCAGTTATTACGATAAATGAACACAGACAAGTTGACTTCGAGCATAGTTCTTCAGCTTTATTGGCTAAAACACAATTAATAACTATTCTTGAAATAAACATTACCTAGCGAAACAAATGTTATCGTGCCAAGTTGAAAAATATTTTGAAAACAATCGGTAGGAATTGAGTGTTTCAACATATAAGTTGTCAGATATTACTATAGTGCTGGTTAATTTTTCAAGAAAAGAAAACTGACGAAAAAATTAACTCTTTCTTGTACAGTAACATGAAATCCGTTAAGCGTTTATTACATTCTGCATTTGTTCCTTTTAAAGATCGGATAATGATTGACGTATGTGCTACAGATATGGATGGAATCGTAGTTTATTGTAAACCACTGCCATCATGAGTTAAGGATGAATAAATAAATATACTGTACGATAAAAGTTCGTTTAACTTCTTCTAAAGTCTTTATATGTATCAGAAAATTCATAAATAAATTCAAATTAAAAATTTAAAGATTTTACTGTTCGAGTATAATATTCTCTTTGAGAGAGTCTGGGAATAGTAACACTCGCACAAAAAAATACAATATTAATTAGTGATTATCCAACTACCGAATATGAATAGAATAATTGGATCAAAACTAAAAAAATATATAATAATACACGAGGGAAAAAGTTACATAGTGTGATACTCTGTTATAAATTTCCAGAAAACTCTGAGGGTTTCACCTCACAGATTCGCTACCAAGCCGAACGAAGTTTAAAAAGCTCTCTCCCAAAGCACACATGTTCACTGTATTAAAAATAAAAGCATGGACGAAAGTGGAGTACATGGCCTTAAGGTTAAATCCCTGTTGTATCACAGACTGAAGCTATGACACCCTGTTCATTGATTTTCCACGTGAAGTTTTACGTATATATTTTGAGCGAAGAAAGATTTTGAACCAAATAATTTAAGTTTCAATATTACACTTTGGCTATTCTAACCACCAATTATTGTATTATTATACATCATATTTCATAAATAATACCGAATAATTTTTTTATCAATGCTATGAGAAAATTGCATTTTCTGAGTAAATTTTAATACAATTTAAAAGACAAAAAAACAATATATTGATCGTTAATTTTGAGCGTGAATTTATTATATAGTTTTTGAAAGATATATAGTTATTAACAGATATTTGATTTTGATAATTATACTTATTTACTTGTTCGATGATGGCAGTATTTACACACAATTATTACAGTAATTTTTCACACAATTATAGTTATAAAGTTGATTTGATCGAAAATTTGTAATTATGATATAAATCAATATTATCTCAGCCTTCAAACTGCAAACCAACGCGAATCGTTCAAAAAACGACAGGAAAAATTTGCGGTTTGTTCGACAACGCGCCCAGGCGACTCCACAAAAGAGGGCAGGCAGCCAATCAGCGATCTTCGGCCAATATAAAGGGGACCCGAGGGCAAAAAACTAACAAAGCATTCCTCTGAAATTTACAAAGTAAATAGAATGTCTCATAATCCAGGGAGTGTGGGCCGAATTTTACACTGGCTTTTTTTTTTTTTCGTACTCTCGCCGGGAAGAGGGAGCAGATAAGGAGAACGATTTTTTTTTTGTTTTCTCTCTCGAGAGCTTAATAATGTAATAAGCGAGAATACGCCCGGAGCTGGAGATGTAGTATGTCGAAATTTTCCGCCCTTTGATATTTAGAAAAAAAAATGTAATATTAAACTGGATTGTCGTGGCGTAACATTGAATACATTTTGAATAATATCAAAACAAAGCGAAATCATACGGGGAAATTTTCATTTCATTATCAATTACTGTATTTTTTTTAAAATTTCCTCTTTTAATATCGCAAAGTACCTTGGGTCCTCCCGCATGGTTATCATGTAATTGATAATATCACAAATAAAGATGTGATAATTAGACTCATAGCCATTTAAAACATAATTGATAAATTCACCTGTATTTAAAAAGTAAACAAAATTATACTGTATTATTTTGCTCATTATGTCGCTTATATCTTAATTTTTTAAAAATTAAAAATTAATTATGTAAATATCTTTGATGGTTTTATGTCGAACATACAAATTACTGACATTTTCAATTAAAGCTTCTGTATTAGTAAGAAAAATAGCTAGAAATTTTAATTAGAACGTCCACTTCAGAACATGTGACGTATTTTCAAAGCGAACTTTTATCCTTACTGTAATTAATATTTCTTGTGATCTTTTAGCGTTAGTTGAAAAAAAATCGAATAAAATATTCAGTAAGAAAATGTTTAAGTCTCATTTATTTTACAACACTTAATTATAATCACGTAGTTAAATAAATAAATATATTCTCTTGTTACATTTAAATCATTATCAATTATTACCGTATTTTTATGATCTTGTTGCTATACCTATGATAAATATTATTGCATTTGTTAACAAAACAGATTTATTATCAAATTTAATTAAATGTGTATATTTGAGATGAATGTGGTGATTTAACAGTTTTATAAAGAAAATGTATACATCCTGTATATAAAGTTTTATTGATATAAAAAAGCATGAAATTAACATGAATCTTTGATGTTTAAAAATGTCACCTTTTTCAGTATTAACACTTTCAATTTAGACTAGGGATTGACAGCAATCACAAGTTCTATAGTAGAATGAAAACCTATCATTGCTTTGTATTAAGTAGTAAGTGACACGACATTGACATACTCCTGAAAAAACTAGGGCAGCAGTACATTATTGAACAAAGTCATCTTGAATTATTAATCCAATGCCAACGCTGTGGGGAGACATTGAATCTAAAAAGGTAACAGCAGTCTGTCCACGGTCAGAGGAAAAAATCTTTCCAAGGAGATTTCATTAGTCTATGAAAATTAGTTTGGATATTGTTTTCTTGTAGTTTGTCAATTATTTTATAGTGGAAACTTTATATAATCAACTTCCTTTGTTCCATTTAGATACTTTGTTTTAATTAAAATACACTTGCTGCAGCTATACCGTTAAAATTAACAATAAATTTTGATGTGTGTTGTACAAAAGATTAGAAAGATTTAAACAATTTTAGACTGCCTAAACATTTTGAATTATCGAGTTTGATGTTTGATTGTTTAAACATAAAATATTTATGTATTTTTATTGATACTGAGTATTATTAATGAACAATGACATCGAAAAGAAGTAATTACATTATAATCAAAATCAAATAACATGTAACAACATGCTTTAAAAAAAATGGCACCAATAGCTTTTTTTTTTGTCATATTTTATAAAAAATATTTTAAAAATGAGTTCACATTCAGAACATGCATTTTTGAAGCGACCTATGCTTACAAAGAAAATATTTTTACGGGCTATTAGTTGTATAAAAAGTCAAAAAAATAGTACAAATATTAAATTAAACAAAGAAATCTCTTTAAAAACACCTTACAAAATTGATTTACTGGAGTTCACAAAATGCCGGATGCGGTGAAGTCATGGAAAGAAAACATAATCATTCAGAAGATGCTTCCTGAAACGCTTTTTTATTTTTTTTAAATTTCAGCCAGCATGGTTTCTTTTCAGAAGAAAGTTCCGTTGGATCTAATCTCATTGAGTATTCAGATAATGCCGCAAAATTCAATGAATAATAAATATCGAGTGGAAGCTATTTGTTCTCAAATTTCAAAAGGTTTTTTATTATACATCTCAAAAATATTTGTTCATTTTATTTATTTATTCGTTTTTATACGAAATCATGGCGCCTACAAAACACAAAGCTAATGATTTACTTGCAAGTTTGATTTGAATTTAAAACAAAAAACAGTTATATATGTTTATAAAATGTACGATTCCTCATGCAATGTTTAGTTATATTATATATTTTAATACAAAAAATACAGTTACTCTAACTTTGATAGATTTTTTATGATTAACTGAAATATTAGCTTATCTTATCTTTATTTAAATTATTTTTCTTATTGTTTATATGCCTGCATAAGTATAGCGTCATTGTAAAATATAATATCACTCCACAATATATCTTCATAATCTACGATGTAATCTTGACTTGAAATATTATCTCCTGGTGGATTCCAAGTGTGAGTGGAGTAAGACAAAAACGGCAGAGCTGAGCTGCACGAGATTATAAACTTATGCCATTTATTATAATATTAGAGTTCCGTGAAGGTTTAGCAAAGATGATCTCGTAATAGCGAATTCCTAAACCTCTGGTTTCTGCTTGCGTATTTCGACCTACAAAATAAATATTTTTTTACAGTTGTCAAAGAACATCGTATAATTTGTAGTATTTCATATTTGATTAAGCAAAAAACTTCATACCTGAATAAAAATGAAACCAAATGATAAAATGATTTCGAATTTTATTTTTCCGTTCAATGTCTGAAGTCTGAAGAAGCTGATGAAAGACAAAAACGCTAATAAATACAATTTCCTCTTTTCCTAGTTATTTTGGTATTAATAGTTGTGGGATCATATCAAACGATATGAAAAACAGTAAAAAAAAAACAATTTTTCATGAAAAAAGAGCATCCAAATAACAATTTTTTTATTAAAAATTAATTACTTTTGAGGCACCTCATTAAACTTTTCCTAATTATTGTACTCAAAAAAATAATCTTAATTAAAAAAATTATGATTCCAAAAATGTAAGGAAAAAATACAAATCGCTTTGTTTGCACCATATTTTATTATCAAAATTTATTTTTATGCTTAACTCGTAAAAAAAAGTAATTACTAACCTAGTTGCTTTTAAAACTTGTCGTTTTAATTAACCACTCTGTGTTAGTATAATTTTTTTAAAACAAACTTAAAAATATGTTTCATTTAAGCGACATGAACAAATATTGCTAATAGAAAATTAATAATTTTTATTTAAAACTGATACCAATTATTAATATTTAATTCAATCGTGATGTACGATTATCATGGTGAAGATTTTTTTTAGAGACTATCGAGTCATGAATGACCAATGAGAAAAATTCATAATTTTTTTTTGTATTTTTATTATTCATTTGCGAGTCGATTTCATAAAAAACACATACTACATTTTTTTGTCAAAAAGCTGTATTTTGCTGTTAATAGCCGCTATTTGATCCAGATCGGTGGCTGTTGTGAATATTCGTGTCCTGTTCGAGCCGGTGAGCCATCACGGGCTTTGTCGCTGAACATCGCTCGGGGCATGTCGTCTGAGAGTAAAGCTTGTACTGATATTGGAAAAAGGCCTAGATAATTAAAATAAAAATCATGAAGAGCTTCAATAACTTTAACTTTGAGATACTTATATAAATAAGCTCATAAAACTCGTAACGATTCACTTAAAATATCTTTGACAATATCTCTTCTATCAAATCAATTTTTTTTGTATTATTTTAATCTTTCATTTTTTCTTCTAAACAAGCTTTTTGATATTATATACAAGAGTGAAATTTATAATATTACTTTTTTTAAAGCATAAATTTCTATTGAAAAATATACAGAAACATCGATTATTGGTATAACGTTATTATACCTTTCGCACGAAGCGCCGAGGTCTTTTTCGACAATATATCAAATTTTCAAATAACACGTCAAATGTGACGTCATCTGATAATTCGAAGCCTCATTTTTCAAGTTTCCTACAAAATCACGAAAAGGCTAATCACAATGACAACCTCAAACTGAAGTCTTACGTCATAACTTCCTTTAAGACTCTCTACTGCGTCCTTAAGACGCGACTTTAGGGTGGATTATACGCAGCCTTCATCCCTTAGTCTTCCATTTTCTGTGCAATCATGCCAGATGAAGCGAGACGGGAAGTGAAATAAGCCTTACTCTCCCTTTCTAGTGCAATCAGTAAGTTTACTCTGTGACATTTTAATAATTAAAATAAATTAATAACAAAAAGTTATGAAAAGGAAGATATTTTCATTACATCAATCTTTTTATCAATGTGTATTGGTAAATTTTAACTTAACCTAAATATGTGAATAAATCAAAGTTTTATCTGCATGAGGTGTTATTTTGTTAAGATTGTTGACTATTATTGATCATCCTTTAAGAAACGAGCTAATTATCATGGTTTTAATTTCATTTTCTTTTTTGGCAAACAGCCAAAAATTTAAATGAGGCGTAACACAATACATTTGTAATTTACAATGGCTTATTTTAATTAAAAATTTATATTCACAATGCTCAAAAGTCACTCGCACATTTTTTTATAATAATCATCGGTTGGATTTTAAGCCCCTTTACAAATAATTGAATACATTTTGATCTGCTTACTTTATCGAATGTTTTAATACGAATCTAATATTATTAATATATTCAATTAAAAACACGTCATGCCAAAATTGAACTCCCAGGATACGACATTCGCCTCTATACCATCATCAAGCCTACGTCGAAATACGATTAAGGCCGGTGTACAGGGCCCAGTACCGTACAGGTGTCATTGTGTTTCCATTAATAGTATGAGGCTCTTGGGACGTGGTTCACTGTACACCGGCCATTAGCACTCCCTACAGGAAGACCACGAATATTGAATGGAGTCTGCACACTACATATTAATTAGTCCATTCACACAGGACCTTAAATTTAGAAAAAAAATACTCGACACGGTGAGTTTCCGAAATCTGACCTGGAAAAAATCACCATTTTAATTTATTACAATATTAATTTAAAATTTTGAACTACAGAAAGAAAAAAACTCAAAAATGTATTTTTCGTTATATATCCATCTATTATCTATATAAGCGTCGATTTGTTCGAACGGTTTTTCTTTTGGCTTTCTTAGTATTGCTATTGAGTTTCGAAATAGACGTTTTAAATGTTTATTTCCTCCCAGCTATAGATCAGACGGTTTTCTAAGAAATGTCTACAGATGTTCCTTTAAAGACACTTTTCCTGCAATTACAATCGTTTATTTTTCTCAAGTCGTATATTTTGACTCCTTAATCTGAATTAAGGTTAGGAATATATTCATTTGTATAATACAAAAAAATAAAAGGAAACTGGATAAAAATGTTTATAAAATCGAAGATATAAAGAATTCTTTCTTTTGATGTATTATATTAAATGTTTCCCATTTTTATTTTTAATAATAATAAATCGTTGGGGACACTAAAAAATAAGCGGAAATGTCGTCTATTCTCATAGATGGCGCCGTCATCCCAAAAACGTTTCTCGTAAAAAATGTGGTCCCTAAAAATGTCTTAAATATTAAAGATAAAATATTTTAGCCTATTTATATCACAGCACAAATAAAACTCCGTTATTCACATTCTTAAAATTATTTTATTCTTTGGAAAAAAACTAGTCTCTTCAGAAAAAAAATCTAATGTGTTTTTGTGTGCTTAATATGTGTACTTTGTTTAGTTTCTTGCTATTTACCTAAATCATATCTTTTATTATAAAATAAACAGGGATATAATATCTTTATTTTCCCATTCTTTAATATTATTTCATAGTCTACTTATTAAGTTAAAAAAATTTACTATACGCATTAGTGAGCATTTACTGTTTTATACCATAAAAAATAATATTTCTTTACTTATACAGATTGTTAAAAATGTGTCCTTTGTAGAATAAATTAATTTTTGTTTTCTTACAATAGTGTGAGGTTTAATTTTTATTTCTAAATCAAATATAAACTATATAACTTAACATTTTATTCTTAAGATAATTTTAACGTATATTTATTACTTTTTTTTAAATACAAACATCGTAATCAAGCCTTTTCATAGTACTCCTTATTATATTTAGATGATTTGCTGCATGAATATCGTAGTGACAAACTAATAATAATCAAGCGTATGAATTAACTCAGGTAAATATATATATATATATATATATATATATATATATATATATATATATATATATATATATATATATATATATATATATATATATATATATATATATATATATATATATATATATGTATTGTTAATTATAGATTTTGACTAAATATAATAGATACTAGACGAGTTCTCACCATCAGAGGTGGGATAACCCTTAATCATCGAACCTTTCTATGCCTTAGCTCTATTTCTGTAGTATAGCTCATCCTCGATATAAATAGTTCGCTGATATCTTACTTTAAGACCAACCATCATAATCTTTTATATCATAATGGAGTACAAAACACCATAGAAAATAACATAAGAACTTGTTTTACGTTTCATTCCACCCAATTTTTAACTATTGATACACTAATGAAGAAGACCGGATTACGAAGTGAATTTAGTTTTTAAAGGCGCTGGGTCCTTTTTAAAAGAATTTTTTTAGTCATGTTTATAGTAAACCTAGGTGTTTCAATTTTATAAAGCTATTGTTTTAAATAAAACACTATATTTTAGTAACACACACTGCCTCCCTCCGTAATAGAAAGCGGAAGGGTTGTTCTATCGCAGGCGTTGTTTCACTTCGGGGGAGATTCATCCATTTTCATTCAATTTTAATTACTATCAGCAGCGTTGATGAACGATTAAATTCCATCCAGCTAATTTATTTATCAAAAGCGCCATTTTCAATTATATAATTAATCTTCTTCAATACGCGAGTACACTTATAAGCTAATTTGATAAATATTGGCGATGGCCTTGTATACTTTAATATTTTTCAAACAAATATAAATACATAAATGACCAGGAGATGAACTTTGAGTAATTACTATTATATAATTTACTTATAAAAACGATTCATATTAATTGAAAACTATTTTTTATTTATTTTGATAAATATGTGTTCTAAATATACTACTGTAATGTACTGTTAAGAAAAGAGTGTATAAATATTGTTATAGTTTATTTTTTGATTTTTTTAAAGTAAATTATATCTTGTCTATATCTCTAGAAGTTGCGCAATAAACTCAATATTTATTTTCGTAATTTAACGTAGTTTGGGATGTCAGGCAATTATAATTACGATGTTAACAGTATGAATTCTCATACAATAAATGTTGCTTACCTTTACTCGCACGAGCGGAACATTTCTCTTATTTCCATCGAGACCTGCGGCCCGAATTCTGAATCCTGAACTTCGTGAAATATAACCTGTCTAATGGCAGGCAGTACATCTATTCCCCACAAGTCCCGGAGTCTGCTCTTTATTTTTTATAATCTTTATAATAAGTTTCACGGTTTTTTCCTAATATTTTTTTTTGGTTATTGCTTTATTAATTATCTTAAAGTCTTTCATAGATTGTTTTAAAAGCTTAAAACGTATTCTAGTTACTAGTTAAATAAAAAAAAGTGACTCTATCAAACTTCTTATTTCTTTAATATTGATGCGATATCAATACAATAATATAAACAGAATAATCGAGAATAAAATATTTATTTTTTCGATTACATTTTCGAATGCTTAAACTTTAAGCAAACATTCATAAATAAAACTCAATATCGTAAAGTAAAGTAAGATTACTGGTGAAAGAATTATATCAAATCTTAAATTCCATAACCACGCTTTATTTTCAGATTTTTCACTGAGTTAGTATAGAATCCATCCTCGAAAGATATTTAACTGAGCATTATATTACTGTGAACCAAAGATGAGTATTTTCAGAGTATATATGAGTGTTTGGATACGAAAAGCCTGAACATCTCTGGTTCGGACCGCCCCGTGTTCAGAGCCGGCAGAACAATGCTAATGTAATGGTAATTTTCTCTGCTGAAATTTTCACCAAAGCAGTTAGCCTGGAAGGCTTCCCACGGAGGCTTCACAGTGTTTATTTTTGTATAAAGGCAAATACCGGAAAAGCTCCCGGACCCCATCGCGATGACTCATATGTACTCTGTTTAAAAGCTTTTTTTTTTGTATTTTTTCATCTGAAAGCTCTTTAATTACTTAACGAAGAAATTAGGATTTGTTTGTTATTGTTGTACATATTTTTTCACGTATTAATGTATGAAATAAGCTGTTACTTCAAAAAATAAATTTTATAATTATATATATATTTATGTATTATTGCAAAATGCATTTATGCGATTTTATTTTATAGGACATTACTTAAGCAAGTCTTTATATTAACCATGTTTGTAAGAACGCATTTTATACAAATTAACATACTTATTAAAATAAATTCATAGACAAGAAATCACTTTGATATTGCCAGACTTCGCTTTGTTATTTTATTGCTAAAAAAACGCATAAAAGTTTTTTTTTAAATTCATTAAATATTTTTTTAAAAACGTGCAGAGCAGAGAAATTGATAACCTTTGATGTACAAGTTATGGTCTATGCACGTAGGTTTGTTAGTATAAAGCATTTTTAAATGCCAATTAAAAACTTTGTCAGTGAAAATGCATAACTCAGCAAGTTTCATTACGGTTACTAAAGTTTTCCCTTTAGAGTATGTACCGCAGCGGCGATATGTAGACATGTTATACTTTGTAATTAATGCTCGTATGAAACCTTGTGTTGAACTTTCGGAAGGTCAGGAAGTTTGAACTTTGGAAAGTACTGGTTACATATTGATAAATCAAATAATTATAAAATAACCAATATACGTATATAAATTAGTTTAACTTTCACTCATGGGAATGTCGAAAGAAAGGTATTGAAATTTTTTGCTATACGGTAGTTAAATAAAAAGTCGAATCATGTAAGTAAGATTGCGGGTAACAAATGTTGTAGGCACTGAGAAAAAGATTATTAAAAAACTTTTATTGAGTGATAAAAATGGGATTTATTTCATTTTACTGTACATTCACGTTATTTTTATTATACACTTGTAATAAATTCAAGCCACCAATGATTATAATTGTTTTTATATTTCGCCTATTTTTTATTGATTGAGAATCTCTTCAAGTGCTGAACAGCTGCCAAAATTCAATTTAGCCGGCAAATGTTATAATTTATTAAAATAATATTATCTAGAGATTTTTAATCACCAACCTTTTAAAGTGATGCAGAAATTTGTGTTTGAAATATTTCCCTACGTTTTTGAATTCATTTCCTAATGATATAATCAAAAACCAGGTTTTTGTCCAAATAAATTCAATAGACTCGCAAAGTTAATGGTATCATTAATTTTTATAGAGGCCATTGCATTCTCAATGAAATATACAGGTAGGATTCCTGAAGGTGGTCTTTAGACGCTTCTACCCGGGGTTGGTTGTGATATTTAGGGTTCGAGTTCGCGTGCTAACCCCAAACAATCCTCTATCACGAGGGGTTGGTCTGGCTCGCCAGCACTGAAAGGTAGTCTAAAGATAACTATGCAGTGATGTATATATATTGTTATTGCAAGGTGCACT
Source organism: Atopsyche davidsoni (assembly GCA_022113835.1). Classification (NCBI taxonomy): domain Eukaryota; kingdom Metazoa; phylum Arthropoda; class Insecta; order Trichoptera; family Hydrobiosidae; genus Atopsyche; species Atopsyche davidsoni. The sequence continues at coordinate 15,080,441 of JAILWY010000009.1, read as the reverse complement.
CACTGATAATTTATAAGGAGTTTTATTGTTCTACCTTCGCGATCTGGCATTGTATAAAACTTATAGCAGTTGGTTTCAAATCAACTTACGAAAATTATCAAATCATTTATCGTATAAATTTTGCCATGTTGAAAGATTTTTTGTTAACAGAATTATTTTGTTTTTATTTGTTTATCATTAGTGTTTTTGGGACTTATTGGGAAAATATTCTCATTCAAGTTAAGCTTGTCAGAAATTTTACGAGTGAAAAAAATTTCTAAGTGTATGGCTTTCAATTATTATTTCGGCTTCGCACTACAGCTAAAAGCAATTTGTATTCGAATTTATAATTCAATCAAATATGTCATAGTCTAGTTTATTCAAATTGCTGCGTTCGTGACAAGATTGCTTATGAGTTCGCGTGATTGCAAAATGATTGATTTAGCACGAGTAATTGAATCAGAGCATCAACAAAAATTCTGTCATGTTGCATTAAATTATTTTTTTATGTAAAAATAATGAATTTATATTAAGCAACTCATTATATTTGCTAGTGTTAGATAGATTTATAGAATGCGTTTCAGTATTTTTTAAATGTCAAATTGCTTATAAAAGTCTATAAGAACTAAATTCTTTGGTTTTAAATCAATTATATAAAATAATAAAAATCATATATGTTTTTTTGACCCGTGAGTCCACTGTACTATTTCCACCTTAGAAAATCATAAACACTGACTCATGGTTTTAGCATGAATATATGCTCAGTGAAATGGTTGCCAACCTCCTTTGAGGAGAGACACTTGATGAAGATGAATCAATCATAATTAAGTTAGTTGGTTTTATATCCAATTAGAGGAGATAAAATCTGCTCAGTTCATTTTAACAATTGCGAGTTTGATACTTTGATACATTAAATAAATGAGCTGTGGAATTCTACAAAAACGTGTTTATAAAGCAAACGACATCATGCATTTCAATTGAAATTTTTTTTATGAACTGAAATCAAGCGATATGTTTTCTATTTTTCCATTTTGAATTCACATATGAATCTCTGAAAAAATAGCACATTTCAGTGTTAATGTGAATCAAAAAGGGGTCGCTCTGAAGGAACATTTGTCAACTGGCCCGAGCTCCGGCGCCCAAGCCTTGACCAGAACTTTCATTACCAGGATTATTAATTCATAGTTTGTGGCAAAAATATGGCTAAAGTTTATTATTAATGGCCCGCTCTGAATCTGAATTGAAATCCAACTTCCGCTATGCGAAGCCTTAAGCCGAACTTAACATCTATCGTAATACTTCGTTTGTACACGCTTTAATTCGGGTATTGACATTGTTTTTGAATATTTTTAAGGAATAGAATATATGTATTGTTTTTTAGTAGATTTGTAATAAAAAAACAATTTATAAATTTAATGTATTTCATAATTATAAAATATTTAAAATAATACCTTTGAATTTTTTTGGTTGACTTGTTTGAAAATTTTAAGCTTCCTTTTCGGGTGATAATAATCATTTTGTTATGAATGAATTAAATTAACCATTTGAGTTATAATAATTTTAAATAATTTTTGCGATACGTAATTTAATTATACATAACAAAATAAGTATCTGAAATAGTTTTCTTGTTTACCGTCAATACGTTAAAATCTGGTGATATTTTAGGTAGTTCGGTAAGGTGTACCCACATCAAAAGGATTCAGTGGCATCCGATAAACACATTTCGAATATTTCAGGATTGTTTACTTTGTATCAGGGATATCCGGAAGGTTTTGTTATTTTTGCAAGATGCGCTGAGTTTCGAAGCTTTTTGTTATTATAAAATAGTAAAACGGGGTGTCTGTTTGTGATATTAATGACGAGCTCTGAATTTCAATTGAAATCCCACATCCGGCCAGTTTTATGGGAGGGATTCGATCAATATACAAAGGTCTGACTCTTTCTGTTTATTCTGTGTAAAGCATACCCTCGAGAACTATTTGTAAAAGTTGTAGGGATAACCATTTATTATACTGCTGAAAATAAAAGAATCTATTGAATGTTATTTTTACTATATGTCTAGCAAACATTCGTAATAAATACAGTGTATGCTAAAATAATATGTGACGTACTATGATTATTGAACAAAATTATTTATTCTCAATCATTAAAATATACAAACACAAATATATAGACACCAAATCATTTAGTCTTGATACGCTATTGATGTATAAGTTTTACCACATTTTTAATTCTAATTGTGGTTAAATAAACAGTTCATAAAATTCATACACCAGCAAAAAATTAAGCCAAACTGATGGTGTCAAAGTCGTTATATATATTTTAATATCCTTACTACTCATAATGTGTATTTATTTCAATATTTAACAAGCACTATGAATACTTACTAATTTTGTTATCAAATCTTAACCGATTTTAAAAATACATAAAGCAACGTGCATTTTAAAACATTGGAAAAGTAATGAAATTGTTATTTTAGATAGATCAATGGATATAACTGACAAAGACCTACGTTAACGTTTTCTTAATGGGATAAAATTTTAAAAACCAATTAAAAATGTTAAAATTTTTAAAGGGTTCCATCAGACATCAGACGAAGCCTTTGAAACTCAAAAGTTTTTACCCATAAAATATTATCTTCCATTTATCTGGCTATTCATATTCGTTTGTTCAAATATGGACCATAACAAATAAAACCAGTCTTTCGGGGAGAACAATTTACATAAGCTTAAACCCCAGGTCTTCGTTAACACGTCTAACTTTATAGAGCTTCATTAAATATCCATCACTTCTGGCTTAGTTTTTGCTTAAGTTGAAAGAGGAAAAATATAATTTATGTCATAAAAAAAGTCTAGTATGATCAAAACAAATCAAACCATAAAATATTACTTAAAAAATGATAACGACAAACATACTTAATAATGTATATTTTAATTATACATAATCTGTAAATCACGTAATCTGCATGTCTCTGTGAAGTTAATCAAATTTTCAACACTTGGTAGGTAATCTTAAAAATTCATATTCTCATAGTAAAAGTTAAACTATCGCATTTAAATTTGTTTGATCCAGTGTATACCGACCTCAAACGAAAAAAATACCACAGTGGTTGTAAATGTCTGTTCTGTACAGCTCTCAGTATTTTCCGAGAGGTGACTGATGTAATAAATCCATTTTTTATATCTTCATATTTCATTTTCTTTTCGTGCATAAGAAATGGAACGGTGGTCATGACAGTAAAATATATTCCAACTATTAAAAAGCGTCTAAAATTTACATTCTATTCATTTAATATTTCATAAAAAGTATATCAAAACGCATTTCTTAATTAACATAGTGCTTAGATTGTTCATTGATGTGTTTTGTTTCTTTTTATGGAAACCGAAAATAGTTTATCAATGACAAACTGATTTAACTATTGATATATCCATGCCATTAGCTTTGAGATTACGGCCATTTTTATGTATGAGAACTTTCGCCTTTCAAACTGATAATAAAGATATTTGTTATCTTCTATTCATATGTTAAAAGAAAAAAGTGTTGTATCCAAAATAGCAATTTACATTTTTTTGAATAAATATAATGATTTCACTAAAAGGCATTTCGGTTTTTTAGGCCAGATTTTTTTAAAAGATAGACATTAATAAATAGTTTATTTTCTACAGTATTTGTTGCTTTTGACTCAATCATTAAACACGATAAGTTTATTTGTGATAAAATACCAATCATTTATTAGTAAAATATGCTTAATGAAATCGTTATTAACAATAGCAAATAATGCTCTAGTTTTAATACTGCATATTTTCAAAACTAGTTCAAGAATTTATATAAATGTTATATATGGAAACCCTTGCGTTTTTCTTTTATAAACTGAATGACATTGATTTTTAGACTTCAATAGATTATTTTTAATGGGTTAAACATATCGTGTAATTATTTGAGGTAAAAGAGTTTTTTTCAAATTGCATAAAATGCTTCTACCGTATAAACTGTGTTAATGTAATTTGTAAAAAACCAATCGCATTACATTTTTATTTTAAAAAACATCACTAAATCGATGGAATTTAAAAAATCTACGAAAACCAACGCCGATGAAAGCTTACAAATAAAACTCAGTGTAAATCCTTTAGATTCTCTCCGTGGTGGACGTATTTGTCCTGAGTGGGTAGGTTCGGAGGTTGCTGTGCCCGTAGAGGCACCGCAGCAGACAGGGTGGTTCATTAGCACGGGGTGCCATTAGCAGGTGGAGGTCGTGAGCAAACTGTGAGCTTACACAAGCACAGAAGTGAGGATATACTCGTGATGCCATAATAAAATGGTCTTTTCAGTCACTGTGCTATTTCGGGCGAAACTAGGTTAGATATTATTTGCATTTCATAAGTTGCAAGGAAAAAGGTAAAATTATTATCAGATTTCAGATTAACCGAACATATTTTACAAGTTTTATAATAAAATCAAATATTTACGTGTGATTTTTACTTATCACAAAACAATGGAATATTTCATAAATGAATAAAAGGATTAATCGAATAAATTGAATTTTTGATTGTATTGTAATATTTAATAAAACAAAAACACTGACAATTTAGTAGTAAAATTACTTAGTTAAGAAATATTTTATTATTTTGCGTATATATATTAATATTATTTATTTTGTTTGATTGGTTTCATTTTATTTTTGAAAGAATTCAAACAATCGAATATTTAATTTTTTTTAAATAATTTATTTAATAAATCAAAATGAATAAGTTAGGTTAAAATAACGCCGATAAAATTATTAGGAGTTTAACTCTAAACATTTTGATGAATGCAATTATTTGATTTAACTTGCTGAATGGAATCTGATTTTACTAACTGGATGTACGTATGAATAACTCTATAGGCAATTACTTTATAGTAAGCACTAAGCTTTCCCAGGATTTACTTCACTCTACAAATATCAAAAACCATTTGCTTCTATTTCTAATATACATCTCAAACCACTAAGTTAGTAAGCGAGCTTTCACAGTATAAACAAAAAGCCAGAACTAGCACGAATTTGGGTTTATTATTATGCGGAGACTAGCAAAGCGTTATTTGAAGCTAACATGGGCGAAAGCTCAAGGTTTTGTATAAAAGCTTGCTATAAGTTTATGCTGAACTCAGTTTTTATTCAATTGGATTCAACTTTGAAATTCATTTCAAATTCAATCTTACATTGAAAGTATTCGGAAGAAATAAAATGAAGTAGTTGATTATTAATTTAGTAGTTAAAAACTTTTAACACGAAAAAACTTAACTTAAAATTTATTTCTTTGTTGTAGAATATTGAAATATTTTTAAAGTAACAAATACAGTTTTATTTTAACTATTTTAAAAAACCGTCATGTATAATATATAGATTAATTAGTAAAACTGTTCCCTTTGAGGAATTGATTTATCATTGGTAATTTTGTTTTCGACGACCTTCTGAATTTCCTGGATATTATTTCTGAGAAAAGTTTCAACCGGTCGGGTGGATATTTGATTGCTTTTTCCCAATTATATTGAAAGTTTAATTGGTTAATTTAGTTTAAGGATTCCAAGCATCTTCAACTTTGGTTCCATTGAGGTATACATCTAAATCAAAATCACAGAGAAAGCCAAAATATGAATTTCAAAAATTAAAGAATTAAGAAAACAACTTAAGGTTTCCAAATGTTTACATTTATAACTGCGTAAATAATAATAACCTTTTTATTTACAAAAACTTTATTAATATGTAGATTAAGTCTGTTTAAGATTTTGTGGTAAGTATGCGACGAAAGCAAGCGGTATATAATGATTGAACACAATTGAATATAGACATATGAATAAGAGGAAATGTTTTTTTTTGATTAATTAAAAAAAATTTACAAATTTAATTTAAATTTTTTTATGAAATGTAAATACATTAAATTAAAAATTAAAAAAAAATGATAGCTAATATTTTAATAACCAAAAATTTCAAATTTAGTCATTTACCGACAGTGAACAATCGCATTACTACTTCATATCAAAAAAATATTCTCAAAGTTTAAAAAACTAATTTAGTAGCAAATATAAAAAAGAGAAAAAATAAACACTCACTTTAAATTGTAAAATCTACTCCTGCTTGAGTTCCCATCAAATCATAATTAACCGCAGCTTAACAACTGCCTTCTTGTTGAAAGGTTTTTCTTTCGCACTACTCTATCGTTGCAGGGAATGCTTTTCCAGAGAATTGTGCACCGAGGGTGGCATGACCTACCCCTCTACATGGGAAGGCTTCTCGCCCGTGGCTAGAGGGTCTTTTCAATAACATGGTGATATAATCATTCTATAAATAAGTCAACTGATATATATATCTATTTATGGATTGGTCAATCAGATGCGTATTTATTACCCATTTCGGGTTTATTATATTATTACTAATATGATTAGGCACATTAGTTCATATATAGATCCCACACAAATCACGATGATATTTTTCTGAGAGTTTCTTTAAATCATCTTCTATATATGAACTCAACTGATATACTTATTTTATTCCTATTTGCATTTTAATATACGAGCATTTTTATTTCATTTAGGGTTTTTATAAAAGTCGTTTATATCATACTTTCCAAACAGTTAAAAAAACTTTTACACACTATATAGGGTTAATTTTTATTATACCATCGATTTTTAATGCATAAATTTCAAACTTTGCAACAAAGGAGTTATGGTAGTACAAATTTGTTTATAAAACTATAAAAAATCATTTGGAGTACGGTATTTTATTTATTGGCAAATTGTGATTACAATAAAATTAAACGAACTTTTTTTTATGAATGTATTTTTTTTTTCAGGTAAGTCATTTTAAAATATGCACTGAAAATACGCTGAACAAGTAAGTTCTTTTTGTTATGCTACGTATAAATTTGCAAACACAGAAAATAAAACATATTAAAATACTTAATATAACATTCAAATAATGGTTTTACTAAAATAAGTCTACAAATTTATTGAGATTTCCAATATTTGGTGCCAATACCAAGCCTTGAAAATGTCTGACATATACTTTTTTAGTCAATTGAGAACTTCAGAGTATGAGTGTTTTCTTACATGAGGTAATGTAAGAAAACACTATTTTCTATTTACTTTCATAATTAACTGAAAAATTTTATTTTATATCGACGATTACAAAAATTAAGATTTTTAAAAATATTTTTTCGGGCTGTAAATATAACAACAGATCTTATTTAGAAACAACCCTTAAAAATATACAATATTCAAAATAAATTTACCAATAAAATTTAATCCGTTAACTCCTCGGTTAGTCCTCCCGTTCCCTTCCACCCCATTAAAAGTACACTTTTAAAAGGAGAATTTATTTTCGCTTACTACGTAAGATTTTTCCAGTCTAGGAACTCCGATGGAAAGACCTTCTTTGGAAATTCTTCATTTGCCAACTCGAGTATCGGAAAACTTCATAAAAATAATTTTCCCCACTCGAATTCCTCCAGAAATATTGTGAAATGACACAAATGCTGACATTTGTGAAATGTTCCGAAAATATTTTTTTTCCCTGGAATTCATGGGTGGAATTCAAATTTACCAAATAAATAAACATCTCCACATTTCAAATAAATAAGATATTTTACGAAAAATCTTGTTTCGATTGCAGAAATGATAAACAAACATTATTCAAATATGTCTCCAATCATAGATTTATAGTCACTTTAATGTTACCTAATGGTAAAATAAACTACAGGCCTCATCATTACATATGGGAAATTTTTCATTATATGAAGAAACCAAAGAATGCAAGCATAAAATTTAAAAAAAATTGTGTAAAAATAATAATAATTCAAATTGTTATTTCCTATCATATTACAGATTGATAATATTAAAAAAAGCTAATACGATGTGATTTTGCGATAAAATTTTACTGCAAATAGGATACGTTATTTTATTTTATGCTTTTACTGGTATGTTTTTCATCACATATCTGAGAAAAGAAATCAGTTTTCTTCAGTATTAAAGCTCCATACATTGCTAGGAAAAATAGTTTATTTTCTTATGTAATTGCATACAAGTTTATTTACTTGACTCATAATACTGTGAGTTGTTAGCAACGGGAAACTATTGTAAACGTAATTAATGGATTAAATAAATTAAATCAGAGATAAAATAGCAAATATATTTTACAGTGCTTATATCATTTGATTGCAGATTATTGATACTGAAGTAATTTGGAAAACACATCTACTACTTTATTAATGTAAAAAGTTAAGGCAGTTTCTTTCATTTAAATTATACTGAATAAAAATTTCGGAAACAGAAGTATTTTAAAAATATAATATATATATACTACGTTTTTAATTTTACTTTTATTTCATGATTTTGTATTCATTTATTTGGGAATAAATTAATAGAAAATTAATTATACTGATAATTCATTATAAACTACCCTTTATATTTTTTTTGTAATGTCAATATGGTTTTATGTTTTTTTTTAAAATAAAGCAATAAATAATCAAACAAATTAAGTTTTATTTTAAAAAATTAAAACAATAGTTTTGAAAGTATATTTTTATTTTTCACAACTGCAATGATTTTACATCCCTTGAAACTGTGCATGCATTTACTCAGAATTTGCATTCCATGTGCATTCGCCGTATCTAGTGAAAAATAGAAGTAGTCTTCAGGCTAGAAGCTATATACCTTCAAGATTAACTGCTCTGAACATCTACTGAATGCCAACTATTATTTGTATCAAGTTGTTTTTTTTAATTTGTAATGAATAATTTTGTATCATTTTTTTACACTTCCACTCGATTTATCTTTTATTTAAACAAAAAAAATTTCAAGTAAGTAAAACAACAAGTAAAAAAATTTCAGTAAACAAATACTTATATATTGTTTTAGAATTCGAATTATTCTAAGAATGATTGATAATCAATATATAATTAAGTTTTCCCTTTTAATGACCTATTGAAAGTAAATTTGTTATTTAATTTTTTTATTTAATTTAAAAGAGTATACTTTTTTCAAATAGATTGTCCAAAATAGGTTTTTTAAATATCACTTTAAAGGCTACAGATGCTGTTTATTTGTCTATATGAAATAGGTCTATCTTACAGGCCAATGTTTTTTGCGCACAAAAATTTTAGCAATTGCATTTCAATTCAGATAAAATTGTTATTAAGCGTAGTTTATTTATTTTTTACATATAAGTATAACCTCATTTATTTTCGGGAATTAAATTATGCGTTTTCTAAATACCCAATTGACATATAGTTCCCTTGCTTACTTACCGAGTACTTGTTACTTTGAAATAATAACAAACATCTATAACTGAAATTATTTTGGAGGAACAATAACTAGAGGATCAATATTTGCTATAACAAATTATCAATATTAAAGCATGCAAACGTTTTTTTTATTTACAGTTATGGTAAGGGTCCAATCGCACATGTATTCTTAAGAAAAATAAACTAGCGCGGCGATCCTCACAGTAAAAAAAAACCTTCGTATATTTGCGCTAGTAATCGCTGTGTTCGGTTGCCATTTTTCATGGCGGGCATCGCTTTTCATTATCTGCACGAAGCAACGATAAATTCCAATAAAATTTCCAAGCAATGGAGGAGTGGTGAACACGCGTCTTCCACCCGCACGGTCAGGCGGTCGATACTCATTAAAGCTACGACCGCTGTAGATACAGCAATATTTATAACATTACGTGACTACATTGGTGTTCTCAAGCAAATAATAAAAAAATATATTAAAAATTGTCTTAAAAATTAAAAAAAAAATTATGGGCTGTCGGTTTTTTTGGAGACGTTGTTCAAACATGATATTGGAATTTCATAGGTATTATGCTGCGTAGTAAGCTTTATCTTATTACATGTTGAGAATTCTTTGAGACATTCTTAAAAATGAGTTCCAGGAACAAAATGTCAGAAGACAACTGCATTACTAGAAATCGCAAGATTATTAAAAACTCTTTGTCTAGATCTAGATCAAGCAACCCCATGGTTAGTGTAAAATTCACAATCCATAAATATTTGCTTTGTGATTAAAATACTTTTAATTAAAATAGCAAATGTGGGTATATAAAGATGTACAATTTGCAAAAAATTGTTTTTTTATTAAAAGTGTATTTTAAGCTGCAGAAAAGCATTCAGTATGTTCTCTGTTTCATTTATTTAGAAGAACATAATCACTCGTATCGATGTGTAATATAAAATGCCCTGATATAGATTTTTTTGTCTTTCGTGCATTTTATACTGTAAGAGCTTATGAATCCTACTTGCTATTGAAGTCAAGCCTTGACGTTCTTTAGCTACTTATTGTGGTTTTGCACGCTCTTTACTTATACCCCACACCTCTCTTAACTTTTTTTCGTAAGCTTTGATTTATACTAACAAATAACAAAAATTTCACAAATCTAAAAAAATCGACATTGCATATAAATTAAGTTCTTTCCGTGTAACGTTTTACTATTTTGAGATGCATTATTTACAAAATTTATATAAAAAAATAACAACCATGAAAAATCTCTTCACGGCAGAGCTCACGTAGCCTGCAATATACGTAATCAATTTATTTTGAACCAACTTCCTCGCGAGGCGGTAAATGTATTGGCAGGTAATTGAGCATTGTCGCTGCAACCCCCGCCCCCGAGCGAAGCCTTGACACGAGTCACCTGCATGTTGTGTGCCTGGCAAGAATGTCAAGGGATGATATCTAATAATAGTTTTCAATTTCCGACATTCACTTAGTCAACCTTCCTGGCGGCAGTAAAAACACGAGGGCGCAGATTGATGTGTGTGGTTTTGGAATAGATTAAAATTTGTAATTATAAAAGTTTGAATGGCTTGTATAATTTATTTGAAACTAATTATTCTCCCTTCCCCGTTTTCTGTATTTTCTCATTTAATATTAACCATGCTTTTTTACCTTGAATATTAAATAACAATTCAAACAATATGACTTACTTTCCCGAGGTAAAATAAAACATTAAGTATTTTTAGTTCCTATCAGAGATTTTAATTTCACAGCAAATTTAAAAAAAAGTGTTTTAATGTATATAATATAAATAAATAGTCATTTTTAAATATTGAGGTAATCGATTCATACGTGAAACGACGATAAAATTTGAAAAGAATTTACGACACTGGAGGGAGAAATGATATGAACGAGTAAATTAGTTGAAAAGTTTTTTGTGGTACACAGCGGATTAAAGGATATTATAAATAGTTAAGGATCGTGAAAAATACAATTATTGTTTTTTTTTTCGTCGGTTGGCTAGTAATAAAAAACAAACCAGTTTGTCGTGCACCAAATTAAAATTTAATTCTTAGCTACATTTTTTTTTAATTTACACAATATATTTAATAATTAATGATGATATCAACAGATATTATTGTAGTTGAGGGGAATAAAATGTTATTAACTTAAGAATATGTTTTTCGTAAATACCTAAAAGAAAATTTTGATCTATTTTATATATTTAAAGAGATTTTACATTAATATTAGGCTTGGTCGCCTGCAAAAATAGTGTTTTAATGTATTGAACAGTCGATTCTCAAGTAAAGAAGCTCTGTTTTTTTTCTCACATTCTAAAAATGTTCATTAATAACAGTGAAAATCTCATTCTCTCCAACAACAACAAAGAACCTGAGTTCGCTCTTTCTACCCAATAAAGGCAGTAGGTACAGTAGGAAATAGAATAAAAGCAGACAGTCTGGAAATCCTATCTATTTCTACGATACGTGAGCACTTATTGTCAATAAACACCCTTAGAGGATCCAAAGCCTTCCCGTGCGGAGTGTACAACAATACTTTTAAACTCATCGTCTCGGTTTTATTTCTTAATGTAATTAATACTTCCCTTGAGTTATCACAAAATATTGCAATCAACTAAAACATAGTAATCCCTTATATAATATTTTAATTTACGACAGAAGAAAAAAAATTAATGCCTTAAGGCTAGGCGATATTTTTTGTTAGTGAGCGCTTTCGTTTTTCAAGTCTGTTAAAGCCCTCCAAAGGCAAAAGCAAATATTTTATAGTTAAGAAAACAGTATTTATACCCTTTTTTTGTTCTTCAACTATTGGTAGACAAAACAAATATTAGTTGTCTAGTCTTTACATAAACTATATTTCTTTAGCACATTTTTTTCTTACTTTACTAGAACAGCAATTATAAAAAGAATACAACATTTACATCTTTTGAAAATTTGTTTACCATGTGTGTTTGATTATCTACTTTGTGAAATTAATCCCAAATAAAAATTACGTCATATTGTCAACAGAACTAAAAATTTATCTAGAATCTGGAAAGAAAACAATTGTTATATTAAAAGGTGCAGAAAGTATAATCACAATTTTCATTTTTCCTGGCAGTAAAAGTATAACTCAAGCTTCTATGAATAGATAAAAGGGAATGCCTATAATTTACAGCCTAACTTTGAATCCTAAAGGAGTCGTATTTAAAACCTTTTCAAACTTTATAACATCATTGGTAATAAGAAATCCCCTTCTCATCTGATAAATCTACGAATAATATATGAACTGGCAATGTTGCCGCGATGGCAGATTCCAAAGCTCCTCTGATTTATGATCATACGTTATAATGGATTGTTATTTTATACCTTTGTTGTATCTTGCTTCTAAAATATGTATGGGGACTATTACTGAATAGGTTATTAATTATTAAGATGTCAAACTCAATTACGCTGACATGTACTGGAAGTGAAGGCGATAAATAATAATTAATGAAAATTAACTTATTGTTATTCACTCTTAGCACCAGATAAAAAGAATTTAGAGATAATATTATAAAATAAGACTGAAAATTTTCACAACGGAGTGATTGATTTGAATCTATGAAATAATGAAAAAATTTATAAGATTTTTGTTTTAAAATCATTAAATATATAAATAACCTCACAAAGCCATGAAAATAGTATAATTTACGTATACATAAAAAAGGGTAAAATTATATTTAAGCTTCTTACATCGAGGTAAATGTAGACAATATTATACATTTGAAAAGAATTAAGTACAAGTGGATATACAAACAGTAAAAAAAACATGAAATTTTTAATAATAAACATTCTATAAAAACATCTTTAATTTATTAATGTCCTCAACACCATAAAAACCTTGTTGAGGGACAAGGCATTTGATTGGTGAAGATCCATTATTATAATGATCAAAGTAACTTTGTATTTTGTCTTCACTTTGAGTTTATTATATTTTTTGCATGACTAGTTTCGACCAAATGGACTAGGTCATCATCTGACACATAACTAAACGTTTAGTTTTTTGGTCGAAACTAGTCATGCAAAAAATATAATAAACTCAAAATGAAGAAAGAATAGAGTGATTTAAGCTATAAATAAATCTGTGATTAAAATTTTTATATATTAATTTAAAAATTTTTGGTTTACGTCAAAATATTTTATTCAAGGTTTATACATATATGTATGATATAAAATTAATCTAAGCTTTAGTTACACTTTACCATAATTAGCTTATCAACAAAATGACATAAGAAACCTGATTTAGCCTCATCGACCCCTCCCCGTTTAAAACCGCTTGTCTGGTTGCCTCGCAGCCTTCTGCTCTCACAAAATAGTGCTAGCAAGAAATTCTCCGTTAAAAATATCTAAACTGAGATACTTTCCGACAGCAGAGTAAAATGTAAAAGCTTTACAAATTTGCGCTTTTGTAATGCGGCCTCTAAAATATGCAGTGCTTTAATGAGTGTCAAAATTCAGCTACGCGAGAGAGGCCTGTTTTTGTATCGTAAAGCCCAGCAAAGGGCTGCAATAATAATATTTCCCGGGAAGTATTATGTCCGCAACCTACTTTTCCCTGTTTATGGTGTGCCTTCTTGCTTGGATGGGGGGCCTCCCAACCTCTCTGCCACTCCAACTATCCGGCCAGTTAAGTGGTCGGCCAACTTTTAAGTTTCAGATTCTGCTTCGATGCCGCACGCACAGCTCTGGGCTAAATTGCTACCATAGCAAATCGTAAAAAATCTCGTAAAATAGACTGAATTTGCCTGTCTAGGTTATTATTTTGATAAAAAATATTTTCAGTGAAAATCGTAAAAGTGCCCCGTTTTTATTAAAAGTATACAAAGTTTTCAGGAAAATATTTATTCTCACCACCAGGACTTGAAAATTAAAGCCTTTGAATAAATTTTAAATATATATAGCACATAGAAATATTAATTGTGTTGTAATTTAGCGTTGGTTCTATGGTTACAGCATCGCAAAAGACTGTTGTATCGTAAAGTAATGTTTCGGATTATTTCAGACTAGGGTTCGTATCATAAGTCCACCGTACATTAAATGTTATAACGTAAGTTTGTCTTCAAGTCCCGAGTGCGGATATTGTCGGGAAGAGAAAGCGTCGTTGTTAAACTTTTGTATGGCTACTGGTTAAGAGTTACAGCTCCCGTTGCCATGGCGATGGGAAGAATGGGCTTTTGAAATTAGTATTGGATTTACGAAGTGCCTATAATAAGACAAGTTTGGAAGTACCATGAAACACGAAGGTATTTTCGAAATAAACAATTTTTATATTTATATTAAATACGTATTTTTGGTATTATTCAAAAATCTTTATATTTCTATTTTATTATTAAATTCAAAATACAGACCTGCAATTTGCTTATAATCAGGTATCGTATTCAAGTTAAATATTCACTTGACTGAACATTTGCATAATATAACTTCAGCAGTCTGAATGAGATCGATATATTATTAAAGTCAGTTTACTAACTTATAATAAATGGGGTGATAGTTTTACGATATTAACTTTGAATCTCAAATACCATAAATCTAAAGGTTTATGAAAAGGCAATTCAGGATTTAAATACCTTTAAAGTTTCTTCTATCTTTAACTATCGTTTTTTAAATAAACTAATGGATAATGACATCACACGCTGAAGACTGCCTTTTTGTGTTACGAGAAGCAATTTCACTTTGTATAACTAATACGTATTATGGTAAATTCAAATTCAAGGTTTACTTTTTAAGTAACTCTTTGTTTTTAATTTTAAAATATAGATATTTTAATGCCATTTAAGATATATGTAGACTTTATTGTTAAACACTTTGATTTTACGATCGATTGTAATATTACTCAAATCGAAAAAAATTTAGAATCAAATCTCATATGTTCCAAAAAAAAATTACTATATTAAATATTATTATTCGAAAGCTTAACACGTTTCATGGAATCCATTATCGCTGTACGGGAGTGGTAGAAGCAGTTCTGAAAACAAACGCTGAAGTTTATCAGTGCATTTAGTTATACAATGAAATGTTCTGCTTAACATGGAACTATTAATGGTATATTTGAAGACGAACTTACTTGATAATTATCAATTATTAACTGATTTTACGACTCATATTAAACCTGGATTTATACTGTATAGAAAAATACTGACTTGAAAAAACGTGTGAAAACATCTACTGTTTTTATTTTCATATTTTTGCATCGTATAAAAAGTGAGTCGTTAATTCAGAGGCTTTTCCCAACCATGCCAGAGGCTGTATAATCCAGCACCGTGTCATTTGGCCGGTGATTTGTCTATTCACGGAGGCTGTGATGGGGATGCACTCGGCGGCGGTGCGGATGGCTACACTGCAATTTCAGCCAATCAATTCCCGAGACTCATAATCAGTGGTCTGGTGCAGCGATCCCAACTAGGAGCTGCTCAATGTTCATATCTCTCCGGTTCCTTTGAGTAATTTTAAAAATATATTTTAGTTTTCTTTTAAATCTTGAAATATTTTCTGAACTTGAAATGCTTTATGGGTATTTTTCATTTGTTATATATAACTAGCGGATACCCGGCGCGTGCTACTACTAGTTTTTTCGGTAGGTGTGTAAACATAAAGATTTTTCGGCGTTCTGACACATCTGAAATTGAGTGATTTCATCGTTTCGATTTGAAAGCTCAAACACTGCCATGTCACTGCCTTTGATAACATATTTGCATATGTACTTAACGGATTTCACGGAGTTGCAGTAATCCACTTTCATATATATTTGAAATGTTTTTGGCAGTATTGGACTGTATGTATCAATCCATCTGTTATCAATGTCAATATCAACGTTTCTTAATTTAATGGTGGTGGTGAATCTTCCATCTGGCTTTCGTCGTCTGTATTTCGGATATCCATCCTCACTAGCTTGAGTTTCATTAATCTAATAGTGTGGATATCTTTTCGTGCCGTCTTTTATGCAAGGCAAATTCATATTCAATGCTCTGCGTGGGCCGTGAATCATGTTCTTACAAACAACGTCAGAAAATATCGGATCTTCATGTTGATTCGGTAGTTCAGAAGATATAACACTATCGATATAAAATCGTGCTGTAAGCCCCGTTTTTGCCATTCAATCGAATACATCTAGCATAGCACTTCGCTGTATATATGATTTTTTATCGTGAGAGTTTTTGTTTGAAAACTCTAGCTATCAGATCGTGTCTGTGATGCGATGACTGACCAGGCGATAGCAAATCTTTAATTTCCGATCAAGCAGGATTGTTAGTAAATGGATGACAGTTCTGTGTTGTTTTTGTTGTTGTTGTTGTGGCAGCCTGCGTTATACAGCAGCAACTTCATACTTTTTTTTTTTTTTTTTTTTTTTTTTTTTTTCCCCCGCAGCTTGGCCCACGGTTGTATTGCTCGAGACTGCGGGGGCGTCTCTTTATTTTTCTTCTACAAAGCCTTCAAATTAAAAAAAAAAAATTCATACTAATCTTAACAAACATCAAGATCAGTGTTTTTTTGTTGGCAGCCTGCATATACGCAAAAATGTTACTGTTCCTTTTTTTAAAAGTACTCGCTACCGCAAAATGTTGAAACTTTTGTATGGGAAATGTCGAAAAATTATTTAATTAAATAAACCGTATTTAACTATTAATTGTTTAATTTAAGTAGCCTAAAACCACCTCAGTATTATTGGCTTTCAAATGAAACTGGTTTGCCTGAAAAATCCACGCTGGTTTTTGAGTTTGTGTTATATATATATATATATATATATATATAGATTTATGATTTGCGTATTTTGGTAATGATATGAAAATATTTCATAATGTATATTCATTCCATAAACATATAAGAGATAAAACATACTCATTACATTGAAACAAATTTTCCAGTGTTTACATTATAACTTTGAATATTCACAACATATAACTGCGTGGATACAAAACCTCACTGTCCTTCCGTTTCCATTTACACTCTTGCAGAAACAGCTGTTATAACGTAGACCCTTATTCTAAATAACCAAGTTAATTGGTTTCCCTGAATGTAATTAATTGTTAGCAAATAAAAAAAATGTATTTACGACTTCATTCGTATATATATTAATAAAATTCAAATACCGTTTGTCTTTGTATTGGAGTTAAATCTTACCTTACCGTGGGATGCTTTCAAGAAATATCACACAATATTCGCTATATAATAATAGCATACTCTTATTATTTAATTAATTTATTAGTCTTTTTGGTTTTAATCTACAGAGCTATAAAACAAGTCATCAAATAGGATAAATGTGGAAAGCATTTATGATCTTTGCAGCACCAAATTTATATTCATTTCGTTTCTTTACTCATTATTTATTACATCAATGGCAATCGATTAATAAAACATATTTTAGACAATATCGCTTACATTTGTATTAAATATGCATCGAGATAATTGACCAATCTGAAACTTTTAGAACCTAAAACCTACTCTTGGTGGAATTAATATGCCACACCCATTTCAACATCTTTACAAATATTTGATTTCTGAAAATTTTCAAAAATATTTGACAAAGACATTTGAAGTAATTTTAAGATATTTTTAGATGACAGTCATTTATTTAATTTAGGGAATCCCCTTGTTATAATTTACGCGCACCCTACGTACAAAATAGAACCTTCTTTAAGGTAAAAAAAATCCATCTCTTGATTGACTTGATGGGACTTTCGCCCTTATATGGGTGTAAGAAAGAATCCACATAATACCAAAAACAATATTAAGTTATATATATTTTTTCATAATGATTTGGCCACATTTGCCAACCCAAACCGTTAGTTTGATTAATTATCTAGACGAATTAAACACCCATTTAAAAATATCAATTTGAAGAAAACGTATTTTTAATGTCAAGTCAAAAAATTATATAACTTTCCTCTAAGAAATAGTCTGAGAAAAATGTACCTGAATCAAGAGAAAATGAAGTTTTTTTGTGTTCATATTTTTATTCCCAGCTTTCTGAAGAAATGATAAATTACAACCGGTTATATTTTTATTTTAAATTTTTCATATTTTTTATTTTCCTTTTACTATACTTGGCGGTGAAAAAATGGGAGAAAAAAACATCTATCAGAATTAAGGGCTTACTTGCAATTCATTAGCAATGTCTTCTTTATCATTTTTCTTTTTGAAACATTCATTAAACTTTAAGCTTCTAAAATGCTTTTTAATAATATTTTTTTTCCATGTTTTATTTTACTTAAAATTTGAGCTTAAACTGTTATTTTTATTGATTAACACTCGTTTAAATAAACAAAAAAATAAAATGAATTAAAGGCAGGTTTTTTTAAATTCGTGTCATAAAGTTCTAATTAATTTTACTAATAATTTTTCATAAAGCTATAATTGAGATCTTTGTATTTATATCGTTGGGTCAACGATAAGTTTTATATTTCAAATAGTATAAATAATATAGTATTAAGTCTAAAATATTGTAAGGTGTTGCCGTAAAGGTCCTTATCAATAAAATGGTACTATTAGGTAAATTAACAAAAATTATAAAAATAGAAATAAAACCTCTTTTGAAATTTTGGATGATTCACTTATTATTTTCAATTCAATTATAACACAAACATATAGAGTTAATATTTTTGATAAACTTGTCCAAACCGTTTACAAAATAATTCTATCACCAAATAAATAATGCGTACTACTAAAATGAAGGTAAATTTACTAAGATGATAACAACGTACGCTTCGTAAGCCATTTTATTTAACACAAATCTCTTTATTTTTAAAATTTTCCAACAACCTTCATAGTTTGAAATATCACTTAATCCGAGTAAAAATGTATTATAAATATATATACGCACGTTTACCTAAAGTTATCGTAAGGGAAACAGTTGACCATTTACATTGTGTGCTCTATAGCCCATGACGGTTGTCTTTCCACGCTTGGGGTCGCGTAAAAATAGCCGGGAGCCTCTCATGATCCCGGGAACTCCATAGAAAATAACATGTTATGCACGGAAAGCGATCCAAGCATTTTGCACGAAATAGCACGTCGTGCATTACACATTTTATAACAAGTATAATCTTGCAAAAATCTCACAACTATATGTGCAGATTCAAACAAATTCACACGACGTGCATTACATATTTTATAACAAGCATGGGCTTGCGGAGGTCTCACAGTCATACGTGCATATTCAAGCAAATTCGCACGCTATAGCATGACGTGCATAACATGTTTGAAAAAATTTGAAAATCTCTTTGTGTTGCGAGCAGACTCGAGATAAGACCGCATACATTTGAATTTTTACAGCATACACAGAATGGGATTCTAGCATGTGCTCACGATCCCGAGAACTCTACAGAATATCACACGTTATGCACAAAAAGCGATCCATGCATTTTGCACATAATAGCACGTCGTGTATTACACATTTTATAACAAGTATAATCTTGCAAAAATCACACAACTATACGTGCAGATTCAAACAATATAAATATTATATAACAAACATGGGCTTGCGGAAGTTTCGATTCGCACGCTATAGCATGAGTGCATAACATGTTTTAAATAATTTGAAAATCTCATTGTGATGCGAGCAGACTCGAGATATCATCTGAATATTCACAGCATACACAGAATGGGATTGAAGCGTGTGCTCACAATTCCGAAAGCTCTACAGAACATCACACGCTATGTATAAAAAGCAATACAAGCATTTTGGACGTAATAGCTCGTCGTGCATTACATATTATATAACAAGCATAATTTTTCAAAAATCTCACAACTATACGTGAAGATTCAAAAAAATTCAATTGACGTGCATTACATATTTTATGACAAGCATGGGCTTGCAGAGGTCTCAATTCGCACGCTATATCATGACGTGCATAACATGTTTCAAATAACGTGAAAATCTCGTTGTGATGCGAGCAGACTCGAGATAAGCCCGCACACATCTGACCATTCACAGCATACACAGAATAGCATTCGAGCATGTGCTAACGATCCCGAGAAGTCTACAGAACATTACACGTTATGCACAGTAATCTATCCAAGCATTTTGCTCGTAAAGCACGTCGTGCATTGCACATTTTATAACATGCATAGGCTTGCAGAGGTCTCAATTTGCACGCTATAGCATGACGTGCATAACATATTTCAAATAACGTGAAAATCTCGTTGTGATGCGAGCAGACTCGAGATATCATCTGACTATTCACAGCATACACAGTATGGGATTCTAGCATGTGCTCACGATTCCGAGAACTCACAGAATATCTAACGTTATGCACAGAAAGCGATCCAAGCATTTTGCACGTAATAGGACGTCGTGCATTGCACATTTTATAACATGCATAGGCTTGCAGAGGTGAAAATCTTGTTGTGATGCGAGCAGACTCGAGATATCATCTGACTATTCACAGCATACACAGAATGAAATTCGAGCATGTGCTCACGATTCCGAGAACTCTCCAAGCATTTTGCGCGTCATAGCACGACGTGCATCACGTGCTTCATCACGTGCGTGCCGGGGAAGGCTCGGTCAGACTGAGCCCGGCTCGTCGCCTTTACGAGCGGTCGTAATCCCCGAACAGCGCTACCCCAACCTGCCCTCGCTTTACGACCCTCATTATCCTCCGAGTTGAGAAGATCGGGAGGTATCGGGCGTGCGTTTTATGTATTGAAAATGCGTTTCTCTTGATTAAGTGTGCCGGATTTTTTTTTTTATATAATGAAATCGGGGTTGAAAGTTTATTTTATATTTACATACGCTGAATTAATTTTTGTTATCAGAAAAATCTTTTTAATTAAAATTCGGCTTGGTTGATATTTATTTTGTACTCAAATGGTAGAATTAAAAATGAATTGTTATCATTTTTAAGGACTGTTAGTGTACTGAGTACCTAGTTAATTATGTTTGCCACTTTTTTTCAACTGAAATTTAATAAATTTGCATTTACTTGGGGATAAATGAACAAAAGCTGCTTAAATATTTCAAATTTAAAAACCAGCTTCCACTGGCTTTGCCTGCATTTGATTTAGTTTATTTGATTTCAAAGTTTTTCAAAAACTTTTTTACACAAATTTTATACTGATTTATCGTGATATAATGATATGGTGGTAATGAATATATATTATTATTTATCTACTTTCATTAAATTACTTTCTCTTTTTATTCAATAAAACGTATAAATAACTAAGTGAAATCAAGTTTATTTAGCATAAAAAAATGTGATTTTGTGGTAAAACTCGTTTCATTTACAAATGTTGGGTTCGTGAAATGCAGGCTTTGAAGTAAATTATAAAGCACTTGTACCAATTAACACTGCAGTTCAATGGAGATTAATCAGAAAGCGTCAATGGAACGTAATGAGAAGTAGAGATGCATAGGTATTGAGGTCGTCCTTTGAATTCAGATTAGAGTGATAAAATCTATTGAGGTGCAGCGACAGGTTCAAGCTGCAATTAGTGCAGTGGGTCGAAATTGACTTGTGTTTCATTGTAATTAATAAGTTAATTAACAGAAAAGATAGCCTTGAGTGTATAAAATGCTTCTAATTTAAATTGAAATCTATAATTAACATACACTATTTGAATCGAGTAATATTTAAGCGTATATTAATTTTAAGGATACTTTACTTAAATCATATGTAAAAAGGGGATATTCACTACACAGAATGTGCATTGAATTGATAAAATATGCATTATGCATTTATTCGTATCTTGTTTGTATTATCACAAGGCATACTCCTTTTAGCTCCATTTGAGCGCGCATAATCACAAATAATGATATTCAGAACACATAAAGTTATCTAAAGCAGCGCCCGACCGAGGCTTGTACCATTCAAATGATAATTCACCCGCACTGCTCTAAGCCTCTTGGTCAATACAGCCAGATCCTCTATCGGGGATTATCGGTTGGTTTGGAAAATTCACCGAACGGAAATTGCACGTACCCAATTCATCGAGACGCAAAAACAGAAATAACCCCCTTATCATTATCCGATCATAATAAACGTTTATTTATTGTATAAGTGAGGTGTATCAAAGTCATCGAGACTGGGTTACTCGAAGACTAAACTGAAGTAAACATATTATCAGCACTCTGGACAAAGTAATCTAAGAATCGTTTACTATAAAATAGAATCACAGAATATTATAATCAAGATCACGATGTTGAGTTCTTAAAAACAGTTTATGACATCTTTAATATTCTTTTTTTTTAAGTAGAACCACTATGTTATTGAGTACAAATTTGGCTGATTGAGTAAGTGGTAAATGTTAGTTGAAAGATTTAATGTGTTAAACAACAACGAACATAAATAATTATACTAAATATATTAAGTACTCAGAAGAAATGATAAAATTAAAACAAAGATTTTAAAATGTTAAGACTACGAAATTTTTACATTTTTTGTAAATTAAAAAAATATACATTTCTTAAAGCAGATTAAAAATATACATGTTTAAATTTTTCAAGGTACATAAAGTAATAGATGTTAAAATCAAAAGTAAAACTCCTTTTTGTTCAGTCTGGTTTTAGATAAATTGTATTTTCGATAAGTTTTTACTTTGATAAATTGTCTTTCGATTAATTTTCCTAAATCCGAGATTATTCTCTCGCCAATAGTGGTTGATTCAGATTTCAGGCACAGCCACCCACCGCCTCTCACTCTGGGGGGTGAAAACTACCCTCGGCCGCACAATCAATGGCAATTGTTGCCGAAAAGCGACCCAAAATCCTACCTATTTTTCACGAGGCAATTTTTCTGTGTAGTTAGTTCTATTCACCGTGGAATTGAACAACTGTGTGTACACTTCGTTGTAATCTTAGGTATATGTATATAAACGTATATACAACTTGTGTTTGAATCATTTGTATAGTATCTATTCTTTAAAAAAAATATTTTCATCGTCGATTCAATATGTACATATTAAACCTGTGAGTCTAAAATTAATACTGTTTTGCTCACTGAATATAAATAAACTTTATAAATATCGCAAATGACTTTTTCAAAAGAAATATCACGAAAAGTATCACCACGAGAGTATTGTTTGTAGTAAATGGTTTTTTTTTTTTTAAGTAAATTAGCAAAAATATGCAGTACAGTGAATATTTTAAGTTTTAATTTTAAATACTGTACGACAATTTTCAAAGAATTTTTATATCACTGGTGCATCAGGATATTCATTCACGATGAAAATTTTATTTAATTTTTTTACTCCCGACAATTTATTAATCTAATTAAAAAGTTACTCGTCACTCAAAAACTTTATAACCCAAAGTGAATATAAAAAGGATTTACTTTGGGTGTTTTGAGGACTTGCATCGTAATTTCATATTTCTACCGAATTCAGTGCGGAAAATTTGAAGAGTGTTAAAACTCGTTTTATAGCTTCAGTTAAAATACTGAACTGAGTGAAGACAAGCTTGCTGGCTCTGTTTGTTCTAGAAGATTACAGTGTGGGAGCGAGAAAGAAGGCCATACCTTCTCGCTCACACGTTACTGTTACCTATCTAATTATATTATTTGTATAATATAATATTCAAGACCTAAATAAATATTTTAAACCAATTACTCTCTGTCTAAAATATTGATTATTTACCTAAATAAATGTTTATTTAACAGAATCCTAACTATTTATAAAAAGACAATGATAAATTATTTTCCTAATTATACTTTATTGTTTTGCATTTAAAACCAAAATTTTCAGCAAACGCAGTTTAATGTACATTTTTATGTACAAAATTTTTACTTCATAAAAAATATTTCAACAATACTAAAATATATAACACTCCATTTACCTGAGCAACATTTGACAATCAAACGATAAAAAAATACATGGAATAATAATGTTTATTATTTTTGATATTATATATTAGTAATTTTCTTCGTTTTTTAACCTTAAAACATGTTAACCTGAAACCGGTCGCAAATAAAAGAGTTTCTCTTCAAATATCAGAATATAATACTGAATAATTTTTATACGACAGTAAATATGTTACTTTCCTTTTGAAAGTACAGAAAATATATATGAAATGTTATTTCTTTATTTAGAATACGTTTTATTTTTACAAAATATCACCAATAACATTCATACAAATAAAATTGTAACAATTGTATATTTTTCTACGAACAATGCTTTTTTGAAGAGAAAATTTACCCTTGAGCTTACAAAAGTGTTCACGTATTTTCAGGGTTTCTGCTTACAATGGTATAAGCAAGCATTCGGCGTGAATTAGATTTTTCACGAACCGAATCGTATAAACCCATTTCATTTTTCAAATATACAAAAACACACATAAATCATGTTTATTTTTATGGCATAAACACGGTATTATTATAAAGAAAAAAAGACACGGTTCTTAAATACACTCCATAAACAAACGCTAAAACGGCATTGTGTCATGTAAGTGGAAATTATACAAGTTTTAAAAAAGAGTTTTTTATAATTATTTAGTTTGTTAAAATATCTCTCATCATATACAGTGTTTTTTTGCAGTAAAGCATATGCATAATAAATTATGATATTGTATTTCAATGATATGTTCATGAACTGCATGGAATTTTTTATTCACAACTGTATACCAATTAAGCTTAAATAAAAAAAAATAATCAAAGATTCACAAATATAATGTATTTAAATTTTAATATAAAGGTAACGGTGGGCGTTTCAGAATGTATAACATTAGCAAAGAAGATCAATACGATCGGTGTGGGATAACAGTAATATTCATGATAGGTCGTCTCCATAAATTATCACATAATACAGTAGTCACAATAATATTTTACAAGATGACAGAAATTCTCTTATGAAATATAATATAATATAGTCTCTTCTATGGTTTATTGTATGAGGCTTAAGCCATAAGAGTCATGCTAAAATTTGGTAAACTATGGAATTCATGTTGAATGACTCGGTTTTGTGTGAATGCTAACTTGTTACTGGCCCGGAGAGCGGAGTTGTTTGAGATGCTTCAGACTTTCAAGATCGCTTTTTATTTACCTTCAGTATTTACTAGTGGTTGATACACGTTTGTGTAGGAAACCAAACGTTACCCGCTGTTGCTTGACTTCCGGCAAAGTCCTGCTCTCCATGTAAATTTAGTTTTAAACTTTTATAATTACTTACTTTGAAACAGTTTGTACATATTTCTTTGAGCGTAAAGTAAGAAGTTGTTTTAAACTTCGAAAGTAACGTTTATATAAATAATTAAAAATGTCTGATTACATATATTTATTAAAACAAATTTTACATGAAATTTGTGAAATATAAAAAAAACTATAAATTAATGTATTAATAGAAGAAGACTATTACCAATTTAAAAAAAATTATATATATAATGTGATATTTTATAAAACTATCATTAATAACCACTAAGTGTCCAATAAGTTTCAGCAACCGAAGAGGGTTGATTCTGCATTGATGGAAATAAAAATTAAATTATCATCAAAAAGAAGTATATCTTAAGATTATTTTAAACTGTGTTTCATTGGTAAAAAAAATTAAACAATATTTTTGGCGTTGAAAAAAAATCAAGCTGCTTTTTCACAAATGCCAAGTTATGGCGGGATTACTCTAGGCTTTGTATTTATACGCTAAAGTATTAACGTATGTGTGTGTGTTTTAAGTTCATGTGTGCGTGCGTTTGTAATTCAGGAAGGGTTAGCTGGGAAAATAAAATAAGAGAAGCCTTTTTAGCTCACAAAGTCTACTTTTTTACTTCCGTCGTACGCTTTTTTCGGATTGTTTCGATGTAATTCAAATTGACAAGTCCACAATGGCAAGTAGATAAATGGGGATACAAAAATTTTGATGCTTGCAAAATTTAAACATACTCCACTAAATTCAAATGTATATGTGAGATTTAGATTCATACATTGTTGAATAATAATTTACAATTTTTTATTTAAATTTTATATTTAAATATATATACATATATAATGTGTATTAAGAAAAGGTAATCTACCAAAGCTCTTGTAGCATTTAAAGTTCTTTCAGGCTCACTACAATGGTGGCACTTAATACATGCGTTCAAGCCAGACTGCCGCGAGATGTAAGGAAGTAGGGATAATGAAAGCTTCCCGGGAACTTTATGGAGGCATAATGGGGAGGAATGATATAACAGCGCCATGTAGTCACTTGGGCGATTTACAGCACGCTTGACTCATAAAAAAATGTCAATACGCCGACTTTAATTGTTAATAAATCAAGATCTACTAGATATATATTCAATCACGGCAGATTTTATGCTTTTTTAAAGTAAACAAACAAGTAGACACTTTTTTAACTGCTAAATTTTGTTTCATACTATAAAGAAGCATGGATTTATGTTTGAGCAATAATTACACCATGTATTTTTTCAGTATAAGAAAGCAAATAGCATATAAATTCACTATCATAACTTTATCTAAAAATTTCTGTTGACTTGCATTTTGAATTTTGCTGTCTATTTTTGAAAATATTAAATAACTAAATTGAGTTTTATGAATAATTTTCTTTTTTTTTATAGCGAAAATATGTGTTTGTACATTTGATTTGTCAACCTTCAACGCGAACTCTAGAATACCCAATATTATTTTAGCTTACGGCGTAATGGATCAATTATATATGCATTTATTTATTCAACAACTTTTGAGTTTGTATTAAATACAAAAATATAAATAAACTCGTTTTAATTATATTATAAATATTCATAAGTAGCATCCATTCGATTAGCAATCTGAAAACAAGTGTTGTATTTCCAAAGCAAATACCCTGAAAAGAGGTTAACAGCTAGGCGGAGCGCATTATTAATCAACTGCATTTAATCCCAGATTAAAAATCACTTCACAGCGCGCACTCGAGGGGCTGTACAATATGCACCAATTAACCCCGTTTCGAATTGCACCCCGGATGTCATGTGCAAGGAAAAATAATGGATCGTTATCCCCATACGTAATGTAAACAAAGAACTAAAGCCAGCCACTCTGCCGGGGAGATGGGGATGAATTCAGGCGAACAGCGATCACTTGCCACCGGAAACAGAGGCATGGAAATCTTTTGTGTTGCTTTTATATAAATTTACTAGCTTTATGTAACTGATTCAACCGGATTATATACATATATTGCGTATTGAGCTTCATCTTGTTTTTAGATTATCTAGATCAGTGTTTCTCGAAGGATTCTTCCCTGGGATCATTCAGGGGGCCTTACAAAATTAAAATCGATTTGGGGGTCCCTGAACAACGTTAAGGGGTCCGCGCAAGGTTTAATATAAAATAAAAAAATTATGACACATTTTTATACATTATTAGCGATTTTTACGTCCTAAGTAAAATATAAATATAGACAGGTGCATAAAATACAAGTATTAACAGGCATCGCGGTGAGTCAGGTAGGTTAATACAGGAACGCAATGGAGTCGATACTTGCACCAACTAGTCTATAATATGAATTAATGAAGTTTTTCACCCAGGGTCCGTAGGTAAGTTTTGACTATGAAAGGGGGTCCGTGGGCCAAAAGAGTTTGAGAGCCACTGATCTTGATGATTTAATTTTAGATCGGTTTCTTAGCGAAGATATATAAAGGAAAGTAAGAATTATGGAACGTAATTAAAAATTATAAATAAGTATATAAATGATAATAAACATATTTCAAAGCCTGTTAAATTATTTGCTCCAACCAAGTAATAAAATAACAAAGCATTCATTTGACAGAATCGTAATTTGACCTGAATAAAATGGGTCACAGTAATAAAATAAAGTAATTAAACAGCAGTAATAAAATGAATAAATAATATTACCCATAGCGATAATTAAATTATTACAAAAAATTAATTAAAAAAAATTCCTTCGAACCGGATTTGAACCAGTGACCTATGGATTACAATTGTTTAAACTCTACAGTCCACCGCTCTACCAACTGAGCTATCGAAGGTGTACGTGAACGCGACGTGCCAATGATAATTAATGCATGCTTAATCTGAATCAAGGTGAAAGCACTGAGACGTGAAGCCGAACTAAAACTGGATCACTTGTGAAAGTGACTGCGAGGTGTGGCTACTGAACGCGCTCAGTAAGGCCGAGAATAATCTCGGCCTTACGTAAGCCTTCGATAGCTCAGTTGGTAGAGCGGTGGACTGTAGAGTTGAAACAATTGTAATCCATAGGTCACTGGTTCAAATCCGGTTCGAAGGAATTTTTTTTGATTAGAAACAGACCTATAAAATAATAATAAATTATTAACATATAATGTTCATAATAAAATAAGTGTTTGTGAGAAGTATTTATAAGGCTCATGTATAGTATTGGGAAACATTGTCAAATACTCTGATAGTAATACATAAAGTAAAACCCTGAAAAGCTCTTTAGTTGCGTATATTAAATAAATAGAATATTGATGATTTTGTGAACAAAAAATCAAAAGTTTACTTTGATTACAATAAATAGCACTATGCAGCATATCGTAATTTCTCACAGAAAATATACATTTTAAGTTGTGCTGTGTAACAAATTTGATTTAATTTCTTACGTCAAGACCTCTCACCTTACTTATAAGTCATTTTGGTAATGTAAAGAAAAGTATTCTATCTTTTGCATAAAGTTCGTGGAGTGAGTTTTCTGAGATGTGCATCTACTCGGCTGATACTTTATGAACTTTATGCGAAACTTTTGCAGAGTGGATCGAACTTTCAACTTCTACTAGACATTGTTTATTATGCTAGATTATTTTAAGTTGAGAAACAACTCCAAACTTATAGCGCATTCAATATCTGGATCGGAATAAATAAAGAAACGGTTTTTTGTCAGTTAGTATAAGTAGCGATAGATTCAATATATTCAATGTCATCTTATTCACTTATGTAGATAATAAAATCACCCATCATCAGAGCTGCAACTTACGTTTTGTAGCTAAATCCTTTTATTTTACAATTGTCTCTTAGATGTATTGATTAAGTTAAATATAACCAATATTATATACAAAATATATCGGATTATCGGTTTGATCTTTGTCTAAATGCAATAAAAAATATTATGAATCATCTATTGGAGTCAGTTGAATGCCATTCTTTGTACATAACATTAGTTTTTATTCAATAAATCACTGCATCATTTGTTCTTATTCAAGGTTTTATAATCAAACGAATCATAATTGATAAAAGCCAATATCAAATCACAAAACTATTTATACCACTACATGCATAAAATTTAATATATTTGAATCGTATGAAAAATAAAGGTATTTTATTTCCATGGAAAATTCCGAATAAATCAAACAAGGGACCCTTATCTTCTTGGCAAAGTAAAAAAGGCAGCCGAAATCCCAGCGCGTCATTACGCGAGGAGAATTTAAATAAATCTTGCCCGAGGGGGGTGCTAAACGAGGGAGGAGGGTGAGCAACTTTAGACCTTTGCCCGAACAAAAGTACTGGAAGCTGGACACAGCGAGTAATCAGTCAGGTGCGACCCCAGATAAACTATTGTGATATTGCTTTTATTTAAAAACTGACACAAGGACTATATTTTTTTGGTTTATGCCAAGCTAACGTATAAACAGCTAAAATATAAACAATGAAGATTACTTGCAAGGCAAGAAATATATTTTTTTAAATTATGATCCAATATACTTCAACGGATAAAAAAAACCTGGAAAAAAAATAAAAGTAATGAGAGTTTTGTTAAGGTTTTGTGAGAGGTCTTGATGCTGTTTTAAATCCAAATTAGGGTGCATTGTTATTAATCATACAACCATGATGCTATATATATATTTAATTTCAGATAAAGAAATGTTTTACTATTTTTAAAACTATCAATAGACGTAAATAATATATTTTTATTTGTGTCCTTACTTTTTTGTAAATTGTACTTAAAAATATAATTTTTAATTCCCGTTCACCACCCTTGTATTTGAAGGTGAGATAGCAACTACCCCCTTGTACCTGCCGGAAGTCCCGGAAATCTTGCATCCGGTCGGCCATTAAGAAAGGTCGTTGCGCGGTGCGAATTCTAATTGTTCGGGTAAAATATATTTGAGATACAATATTTGTTATCGTGCCAGATAATATAAGGTAAATATATTTACTCATTTATTCATAACGTGAATACGATAGCAATAAAAAGTATTTTATCTCTTCATTGTCATACAAAAAGATTCTTAAATAATATGATGTTGCTAAGGTATTGGTACATTATTTTAGAGTAGATTCTATTACATTGTATTTAAAGTATATTTTTTAAGCACTCTTGTTATATCAGAGTTCTATCAGAAAATGCATGCTAAGATATCACACAGAGTACTTCACTGTGCGTGTAGAAGACTGCAAGTAGAAAAGCAGATGAACAATATAACGGAAGTATTCAGAAGCATTTGCGTTTGTATTCGGGCAGTTCCGTTTTTTTTTATTGCCTTGCGGTTTACTTGAAAACTACAAAAAACCTTTCACCAAAAACCTTTCATAAAAAACTATTTTGTATTTTTTTGTTACTTAGCTGAAAATTCTAATGTATGATTTTGATTTTTGCTATTATTGCATATTCACTCAACTTTATTTCTTCACCAAGTGCTTCTCTTTAGAGGAGGTTGGTAACCATTTCGCAGAGCATATACTCATGCTGAGCCAGTGTTCATGGTTTTCTAAGAGCGAAATAATGTAGTATCCCCGGGTCGTTCTACACCGCAGTTGTATATTGGAAGGAAAAGTATGTGTAGTATAAGTCGTATAATCCTTTTCTTTTATTTTATTAAGGCTCTTAAGATAAAACTGTCATAGTATCAAAAAATTAAACACCGGTTTTTATTTAAAAAATATATACCCTGTTTTTTCGATGAAAGCATCACTTAACTGAAATATCTCCATTTTTCCTTTCAATGATGAAATAAAGAAACAAAAAAAAAAAAACAGCAGTGTTTATAAACACCCTCGGCAGGGGGTGGGGATGGACCGAATCAATCAGGCGGATCATTAAGAAAATGTGGAAGTCTTTCAGAGGTCCTTTGGCTGTTGGCTCGGCGGGGAGCGGCCGAGCACTGAAATAATTCACTTAGCACCGGCCGTTTGGATCTGCGCCAAGATGGGGATTACGGGAGTTCCCTGAGAGCCTCGCAGGCTCGCGATATATCGGCCTGGGGAAATCCCCGCTCGTGGCACTGTTCCTGTGTTCAACTCCACATTCGATATTTATTGCTTATCCTGTTTACGTATTTATTTATTATTCGAAGTAACTTGCGTGGTTTTTTTTTTTCGATCGTTTTTTTTTTCCTTGATGATTGAATGTGCAAAGGGTTTTGAATTATACATATGCAAATAAAACTTTGAATTTAAATATATATTATTAATATATCATTCAAATTTAAAAAAAAACATGCATGGGTGAGATTTTAAAAAAAGATACCAATATCTTAGAGAGGGACACAAAATATCGCTATATTTTGTCTTACCTAGATACAAATACAGGATTTGAACTGGGTTGGGTTATATTTATATTTAATATAAAAGAAGGGAGTATATACAAAACACAGGTCAAAGCATTAAATACAAAATTTATAACTAAAAGTTATTTTAACAAATTATTACTTAGCCTACATTTCTAGTTAAGAACATTACAGAGTTAAGCTCTGAGGTAAATTATGTTGATTTAAACTGACTATTATAAATTAATTTATGAATAGCTTAAATATAAATATTAAATTGCTGTTTTCCATTCGCCGGCAGATTATTTATTAATATTTTTGCTCATAAACGGTAGATAGCAAAAATAAAAAAAAGGATTGCAAAACAAGCAAGAGAAAAGTTAGAAAATAAGTCCGAGCTGAGATTAATAGTGTAAAAGTAAAAAGCACAGCAACGAGACTTCCGGCTGTTAAGTCTGTCAGGTTTAAAGTGCAAGTAATTAGTCCAAAACCAACCCAATTATGTCGACATGTGTCCAATGACTCTTAATACAAGAGCGGGTTTGTGATTTATTACGTTAAAACATATTTAAATTGTTAGTTATTGAGTAACAAAAATTAATTGCTATATAGCTTGGAAATTAAGATCGTTTTTACATGGGAGTGCTTTTGCTTTTTAAAGGCTAATTCAGACTAAACGCTCATAAAGAATAATGAACGAAGTCTCCTAGCCATTTCACCATTTAAATAACCTTTCAAAGATTATATGGTTTTTTTTCAAACAGTGCTTTAATTTGTCGTAGATCATTCTGAAAGCACTAACAAAAAAAAGTATCGCAATTTGTTAAATTATTCTGTATAAATTCCTGACAGTCACAGACATATAAGGCGACGAAAAGCCTCATTTATTTTTTGAGTTGGATGTGGGAAACGAACTCACCTCGCAACCTGGTTTCTTTGTCTATTCGATTAATAAGTATAAATTGAAATCGTTTTATACAACGAAATACTGACATTTTATTGATAAGTCTCATTTATGCATCCAGCAGCTGGATCATCGCTGATTAAATAAGTTTAAAAACTTATTGCGTGTTTTTCACATGGTTGTATTATGTTTTCATTCAACTTATCTCATTGTTCAAGTGCCTCTCCTCAGAGGAGGTTGATGAGCATCTCACTAAATATTTGTCCTGAGCCTGTCTTACTAATTTGGCTGTAGTCCTGACTTCTAGCCATTAGCGCAAATCCCACATCAGCTATAGTTTTAACTATATATATAGCTATAATAGGATGGAACTTTGACTGAATAATAATTATGCTGGTAATAATTCATTACAAAATGATATTGTTGAATCAAATGAAATGTATATTTTCATTTGAAAATATTATATAAATATAAAAATAAACAAAGTAATAAATGTAAAATGAAGAAAACTTTGTATCTCGGCTCACACAAAACACTGCCTAATATTAGAATTCATTACGAAATTTATGGCATGTTATTTCTGTTTACAGTTTCTGATACCACAATATTTACCCAGAGTATTATTAATATCACCCATCGGCTTAGACAACACTTCCGGCGGGCCTTCTACAATGGGTGAATCTGTTTCCGAAAAATCAATACGGAACCGGCAGGGAGTGAGTGTCGAATAGAAATGCTTGTTTCAGAAACTTTCTCCGGTCAAGGACTAACCAGATTCCACTACATGTTAATACCTTCCACGCCGCGGGATAAATCTTCTCAACTTTTGTCCCTTGACTTTGTTTTTTATTTAAAAACTTTTAAGTGACCCATGAATTTTGTAGGTTTTTTTTACTTTCTTTTCCGGCAGTACTTTTAAAGTGTTTTTTATTTTGTTCGTCCGTTGTTTATTTTTTTTAAGTTTTCTTCGTTTACTCGAGTATAATGCACTGGCTGTAAATTCTTTTGACTACTAATTATTCCAGCACTATTTACAACGCAGAAAATTCGTTAGAAAAAAACAAATGATTTATTTCTCATTTTATAAAAAATACTTGGCTTTCTGCCTTAGTAATGAGTGCTTAAAAATACACTGAACATCTGTTTGTTTATCTTGCATTAAACATGTTTTTATTTTATTAAGTATGGCCAAGTTGTTGATATTTACTACTTTACGAAAATAAACATTACATTAGATTATCTCTGCGCATTAATTGAGGTCACAAATATGATTCAACGTTTTTCGAGCTTTAAATAATTTAAAGTTTAATCATAACCGGAAGCACAATTCTCAGTAGTTTATGTAGATTGTCTGCTAAAATTAACACTACTAATCAAAATTAAAATAATATTTAAGACAATGCTTCTTTATGTATATAAAGTAACTCGTTTGACATTTGAAAGACAAGGTTTTATTTTAGAAATATACAATAAATAGTGATAAAGAATAAATGGTAGTGTGATTAGCAATGCTGAGGCTTCTAAGGGAATAAAGAATTCACGCTTCAAACGTTGGTATTCATTTGCCTAAAACGTTTGCTCGGAATTAACAAAAGGGTTGATGAATGAAAAGACGAATGTATTCGCTTTATCTAGGTCCCTAAAAGTTGAAGTTGGATTGAAATGATGGAACTAATGGGCACAAAGGCTTCTTTGCAGCCCTGGAATACCACGGGACTCAGCTTATTGTTCGTGTGAAAATAGTTAAAAACACGCTCAAGTATAATTAGAAATATTATATAACCTATAGAGGTATACAAAATCTGAACCATTGTTATTGTAAAGATATTAAACTTTATAATATTTTAAACAAAAAATATTATTGTTTCTATGTTTCTCTAAATTATACAACTATAGCAGAACGTTTAATTGTATTGAAGTGGGGAAATCTTAAATAAATATACCTTTGCAGTAGTTTTAAAATACTCAAAAATATTTTATTGATCGTGATTTTTTTTTGGATTCCAAAAGTTCGGTTTATTTTCAAAATAATTTGTGATCTTTAAAAGTTTTTTTGTAAACTGCAACATTTTATGTTTTCGAGTTATTTTTTGATATACTATAATTTTAGGAATGAATATATTTCTTTGCAATTAATTAAATAACTAAGAATTATTAAGAATTAAAATATTCAGTAGCATATATTTGTAAAATAAAAAGGTATTTTTTTAAGTGAACGTCATTGCATTACCATTTTATATATTTTGAATTGGATTTTAAAATAAATATCGTATATTACACCTTAATTTTATTCAAAGTAAACCGTTAAAATTACAATAAGTGGCCATTTAAATTCAGGGCGTTCAAAACGACTAGTGTATCCAAATATACATCGAATGTATTACCAACTTATTGAAATTAAAATTAAGCCGTTTCAATAGCTCGCTTTACCCTATTCCAATAAAGTCGTTTACTCTACGGGTTAGCAGCGTTATATCTTTATTAATGAAATGCTACATTATAAAGCCAAATTGCTTTATCACGTGCTGGAAAAATAAATGACTAAAATTAAAAAAAAATTTTAAACTTTCAAAGAGTAACACTACCATACTTCGTATTTCAATTTACATTCAGTAGAAATGATATTAATATTTTTTTCGATTATTATTTAATGAGCCGTGTTTGTTATTATGCAAATCCCCACAGTTAGTGATTTTATTTTTTTTTTAATTTGCAAGCGTCAGTTACAAAGTATAGTGCCTCACGTTTATTAGAAAATATAAAAAGTTGACAAAACTTAAAATCGTTTAAAAAACATGCTTTTTTAAAATATTTTTTTTGTGTGAATATAATACTGTTTTTTGAAAATATCACAATTGTAATTCTGATTAAAAACGACAGTAAAAAAATATAAAAGACAGCGTTCATCAGAAAGGCGCTCCATTGTTAAGCAATCGTAGCAGCTCTTACAGAGGAGGCTCACCGCATTTGGTAATTTCAGCTTCAGGTCTCGAGGGGTCTCGATGGAAAGTTGCCACCATTTTGAATCCCGCGAACTTTGACTTTAAAATGATGATTTTTAAAAAAAAAATTGTTGTGTAAATATAATACTGAGTTTTGAAAATATCGCTATAGTAATTCTGATTAAAAACAACAGTAAAAAAATATAAAAGAGAGCGTTCATCAGAAAGGCGTTCCATTGCTAAGCAATCGTAGCAGCTCTTACAGAGGAGGCTCACCGCATTTGGTAATTTCAGCTTCAGGTCTCGAGGGGTCCTCGAGGGGTCTCGATGGAAAGTTGCCACCATTTTAAATTATTTTTTTGTTGTGTAAATATAATACTGAATTTTGAAAATATCGCTATAGTAATTCTGATTAAAAACGACAGTAAAAAAAATATAAAAGAGAGCGTTCATCAGAAAGGCGCTCCATTGTTAAGCAATCGTAGCAGCTCTTACAGAGGAGGCTCACCGCATTTGGTAATTTCAGCTTCAGGTCTCGAGGGGTCCTCGAGGGGTCTCGATGGAAAGTTGCCACCATTTTGAATCCCGCGGACTCTGGCGGCGGCGAGGGAAGCCTCCATCGATCGCGGCTGGTCGTTATTTGAGCGGACGGTGTTTGTGCTTCGGCCAAGTGAACGCAGCAAAAAGGGACGTGTCACGCGTTTATTGGAATATTCAACAGATTTACGACCGGGCGCTAATGTACTAAATGAATTAACTTCGTGCTGCTTTTATTGGATGTCGGAGCCGTTCCGCACGCTGAATTAACGAAGTTTATTATTTTTAAAAAGCGATTTCAGTGATCAACACGGAACACCGGCTACAAAAATTAGGCTATTGATTTAAATTTGCATAAATTTTGTAATTTAAGTCTGCTGTAATCAACGAGAGAACGTGAGAAGCGGAAATTTATTAATATAAAAAATATATATATATTTTGGGTGCCTCTCCTCAAAGGTAGTTGGCTACCTTATGCTGAGAATGGAAAATAGTGGAGTGGGTTTTATATTATATTCCCAATAGCATTATTATATTATCTTTTGGCGTTTAGGTCTGATTCGGATAGCAGGCTGCAGAAACAATAGCAGAAGCCTCTCCCCACGTACTTCCAGAGCACATTCCTTAACAATCATTCCAAATCCTCTACTCCATTACCGATCCTTTACACACGCTCATTGTACAGAATGACAGCCATGCACAAGCAACAGAATTGAGAGAGCGGGGAGGTGAATATTTTTTATAGAAAGACGATATACAAGAAATATTTATACCCAGAAATTGAGTTTTTATATGCACTCTTTTCTATTCTACTCATTTAAGAAAACTTGGGAGCCACAATAGAAGTCATATTCGTGGATTAGAAAATTATCTGGTCTGTAGAAAGACGGAAACTTTATCTCGCTATGTAATAAAAGTATTTGAAAGAAATCTCAAAACACCGTATGAGTCGATATTTTAAAATGAAATATTACATTACACCATCTTTGCCCATCATAACAAAATATAGAATCATACCAAGTTCATTCTTTTGATGGATTTCTGTGAGTGGAAAATCCGTTTTCTAATTCATACTTATCGAATCTCTGTAGAACCCAACCATTTTCTATTTGGATATTCGCATTTACTTTTCTCAACTCTCAGATTCGTTATTTTCTATAGATGTAAACTCTTACTTTTTGCAGTAATATTAATAACCGAGATATTTCTGAACGTTTCACCTTTCTATATCATTAATTATCTTTTGCTTTCACCTCCATTATGGCTGAATCGTAATCCTCCGCACACCTATTACTTGAAATTAATAACTGGACTCGAACACATTCAAACATTTCTAATATAACTTATCTTACTTACCATCAAATATATACTTCTCATGTAATTACATAGAATATAATCCGAAGCTCAAAGGACTTCAAGTTGTATTAACACGATGGCTTTAAAAGTAACTTACAAATCTTACAAGGGATAAAATACTTATAACAGCAACTATTCATTCCTAAATATAAATATTTTTAATAAGAATTTGATATTAAAATATTGAACAAAGTTTGCTCAAAAATGTTGTAGTAAAAATGTAATTCAGTTTTAAAATTTCACTATAGTTTTTGATTTTCCCATTTTTTGTAATGATTGTTTCTACATTTTTTCTTCTTCTTCAAATGCCTCTCCTCAGAAAAGTTTTGCGACCATTTCACTGAGATACTCATGATGAACCAGTGTTCAAATAGTGTAGTGGATCCCCGGGTTTTTCTGCACAGTAGTTTTATATTGGAAGGAAAAATCTGCGTACTGCTGCCGCCCAATAGCATCATTATACATATTTTTAATAAATATTTTTTAGATGCCTATAACTTCATGCGGATATTCAAGTGGTAACTGGTAAAACTGGACATCAGTGTTTCAGGTCGTGATCTATGTAACCACGTGACCGCCGTCAGATGTTAAATACCCTTGTCACCAACCCCCGCTCTCTCGCCACTAGCACATTATAAGATTATGATTCGTATCATTAATAATCGCTTTACGCCGTCGTAAAATATCTCCGACACTAGAAACTGGACAGACCAACCAGCCGTGTATAATTTAAACCTAGCAGCTATTCGCCCCACAAACAACTTCTACAAATTCTGGCAGATGTAATCGCACGTCAGAACCCTTGGCATTTCAGCGTTGATCTTAGCTTCTGAAGATAAGAAGCTTAAGATATTACAAACGGAATATTACTGAGTATTAATAATCAGGTGTTAGCTTACATTCACGAAAAATGTACCAATGATTTACACAGAGAAAATTTAGATATACTGGATTTTTCAAGCAAACAAACAAATCATGATTTAAAACTGAGACAATTTAAATTTGATTAACTTCAAACTTACTCTTATAAAAGTTGTTAAAATTGCATATAGTTGTAAATCCGTATGTGGGTAATCCATATATGTATATGCATATTCTTTTATAAGGCTATTTATAAATTATTATATTCAATATATTCGCACGATCAAAAAAGCGTCCCACTTTTCGATGTGAGTTCACCGCTGAGGTATTTTCATTCAAATTGGAAAAAGTAAATAACATTTCAGGTGACGCAGGGCGAGAAACTCCTAAATATTTTCCATTTCGTATGGAATTGAAATGTAATATGATAATCTTTGACTTGTATATTTTCCCGCAGCTTCTTCCCTTAACTTGAAATTTATTTCAACTTTGTAGATTAGTTGAGCAAACAGATTTATTTAATAAATAAATATATATATATACAATAAAAATATATGTTTTAAACATGCGCTCACATTAAGAACATCACATTGAAAATACACCTAAGCCTTTGAGGAAATATATAATAACAAGAAGGAAAAATATTAAATAAAGTATGAATCGATTTTATTTTTTACATGTATATTACTTCATCTTGATTTTCATTTACAGTAGATTAAACGTACATAAAAATATATTTTACAAAATATATACAATTAAAATACTCTACACAAAGAAGTATTTAAAAAATATTTTTACTAGTTAAATAAATTTATTTGGAATGCTTGATTTCGTTACTGTACCTTCTGTACTTTGGATTTTATAATTTTCGCTTTGGAAGTTTTCGACGATAATGTATTCTCTTAGCGAGATAAGATTCTACCCCAAGAAACTTGGAGAGAAGCAACTTCGCTGATATAAATGAAAATGTAAATCCTCATTAAAGCATGGAAACATTACAATATACATCAACATTACTTTTGCAATTTGAGAATGTTAACACGATGATTAAGTATTCCGACAAATAATCATTTGACATTTTATCAAATGAAGAATTTTATACCTAATATCTGTTGTTATTTTGCTTATTTTTTTACTCATAACTTACACAAGCGTTAAGTTAGTTTCACACGTAGCGATATAATTTTCAATCGATAAGCTTTTCAAATATTTAAAATGGCTATTTATACCATAAAACATTAGTAGTTTTTTATCGAAATATTCTGTCCAGGTTTTGATTTGATCAATATCGAAGACATTTATATAATGGAAATGAACTTTCTTTTATTTTCTCATTTTATTGAAGACAGTATCAACTAACGCGCTTTGTATTATCGAAGTAATAACATGTTGACTGTAACATCCCATTATCCTCAGACACATCTTCTGCAATCTTTTTATTGCTCAGCAATTAAGTGTCGATGAAATCCTTTATCCTAATAATGTATTAAATATCATTTCGATTACCTAAACACAACAAAGAAATCTTTGTTGTTTTATGGTCAATACAATTTAACGATATTGCGTATCTGAAAATAAACACAAAGAAGCAAGTATTACATGTATTCCTCGTATATTTCTTGAAATTTATGTTGTTTTTTATGTGCGATAGGTAAACACAAAGCAAAACGAAATGTAACTGTTTTTTCTTCCAAACAAAGGATTTTATGTTTGACAAATAAAAATTTTCGCACTTTTTTTAAATATGCTTATAATATAATTTATTTTTATTCTCTTTTGAGCAACATTAATCAATTTTAACATTTAGTTTTTATTTTGCGAAAATCCGATTACATCTTTATTTTTGATAAAATTTGGCTTAACAAAGAATAAAAAAGAACCATACTTGAACTCTCATATACATATTTAGAAAAATATATATAAAATCTCAAAATATATATATAAATATTTGCTCTGAATAGAAGTTTTAAAGAGTGAAAATGAGAAGGGTACAATAAAAAACATTTTAATCAATTAAAATACGTTATGAAATGTAAAGAACAATTATTTTACATATCGTACAAGTTAAATAATAAATACGAATTTCTATAAAAACAAGAGTTAACAACGCAAACGAATTAACTTTTAATTAATTTTTAAAAACTCTAATTATTCTTATGTTTCAATAACACTTCTCAACTAACAGCCGATCACGTTTTTTGAACCACAAATAAATTGCTTTGTTGCTATGAATTACTTTAGTAAAAATAACAAAAACATTTAAATAATTATTTACCTTCTTCAAAACTTAATTTTTTTTTAAAAGAGCAATATTTTTTTAATGACCCAACTTTTCTTATAAACAATGTACGGGAAATAAGCTTGATTGTCCTAATTTTATTCATTAACGATTTCAAACTAACTATAAAACTGTTCTTCAGATCTGTAGGAAAATCAGAAAAATATAAGATAAGCAATTGTCAATGTCACTTAATCCTATAATAATGCTATTATAACAGATTTATATAGGATTTTAAATTATTTAAAAAAATAGTTTTCATAATCGTGCATTTACATTATTTTAGTTTGTTTATTCTATCAATTATAGAAAAAAATTTACAACCTAAAAATTTCAGTTACTTTCAATCAGGTTTATGAGCGCTTTTTACTTTTTTAAATTCTCATTTTTGTTTTTTTCTTATTTACACTTTTTATATATTTCGTTTAATTTAAACGTTTCTCAGTCAGGTTAAATAAAAAAATGACTTTATTTTGACATTTATAAAAATTCTCAAAGTTTGTTATATTTTAAGACATATAACTTCGAATGTAAAACACAGCTATTTTATCCGTTAATAGAAAATCATAAATCAGTATGAGAGTGTGATGCTTTAAAAAAAATCCCTTTTGATTTGGACATTTTTGGGATTATTTAAGAACTTTCTTAATAAAAATAAAAGTAGTAAATTAT
Organism: Atopsyche davidsoni; assembly: GCA_022113835.1. NCBI lineage: Eukaryota > Metazoa > Arthropoda > Insecta > Trichoptera > Hydrobiosidae > Atopsyche > Atopsyche davidsoni. The sequence goes on along the minus strand of JAILWY010000009.1, from coordinate 15,039,262 downwards.
TTATGTGGTTTTATTTTTGTTACAAGCACAACATTCAATACATTGAGTTAAGCTTTGATATTATTCCTGGATAATTGGTTGATTTGACTCTGTAAGTTTTTACAACATTATATTTCATTCATATTGATGTTTAAACAGTTTTTATTAAAATTATTTAGCATTAGCATTGAATTACATTTTCCAGCAATTATATATTCCTAACCTAACAAGTGTGCTTACAGTGTATTTGATCACTGATTCTTGCGATAAACAAGCGATCCATTGTCCACAGGGTCAAGATCTTGTCTATCTTCATAACGTTGATTATTTAATTGATGTGGCAGCGTGCCTTGTTGGAATAGAATAATCATCGCTTGATGATTGAACCAATCAATTGATTTACTGCTTCAAGACATAACTAGATCATCTTAGCTTGAACTAATTTTAGCATTTAATGCATTCTGATGGGTCATAATTTATATTGCTTTGAATAAATTAAAAATAGACCGTTGTGGTTTGATGTTTAGGAGGCATTTGCTTGTATTATTTTTAAATATGTTTATTCAAATTTAAAAAGAAAAAACGATGTATAATTAAGGATATTGTATTCATGTTGCACTATAATATATGGCAGTACCTAGAGTGCTGAGGAACTCTTAACGTATTTCATCACAAATACAATGCATTCTAGTTCAGCGAACTTGGCATCTTGGCCATTATTCTCTGCTCTTTGTTTCTCGGACAGGTCTTGTCTAAGTAGCCTTTCACCCCATATCTGTTCTACAGCCTCTTGAGTAAAGGGGTGTGTCCGAGCTCCCTCTGCATCTATACCGTATATCCTCACAGTTCGCCTCTATGCTATACAGAGCCGCCGGTCACGTTACACTTCAGACGTCTCGCATGACCGGATATGCCTTTAGAACTTGCACAAAACAGCGAGAGCATCTGAATGCATGCGGAATGTCGAGCGTCCTGGAGCTGCTTTTAGGCATCTCATAAAGCTGAATTGAAGTTAATATCTTTCTCAGAATATTTAATACTTTAATTTATCAACTTTTTACATACTTCAACTACGTGTCTGTCGAAAATTGAGTGAATAAATAAAGACGTAACAAACTGGCAATACATCTGACTATCGATAATTCATGCCTTGTTTTCTTCACATTCTGTTAAAAAAAATGATAAATAAATTTTTGATAAACGAGTTTCTAAGTTTGGCTGGCTTCACACTTAATTTTTTTTTCTCAATAAAGTTGTATATACATACGAGGGCGGTCCGATAAGTACTTAGCCTACAAAAGAAAAACGAAAATTTTGGAAAAGTGGCGATTGATTTTTTAAAATAGTCTCTTTTTAGCTCGATACACTTGAGCCAGCGATGCTCCAACTTCTTTAACCCATCTGAAAAATACGTTTTCTCGAGGTCTGCAAAGTAGGCCTCCATGGCGGCGATGACCTCTACATTCGACTTAAATTTCTGCCCGGTGAGTGACTTTTTCAAGTTTGGAAACAAAAAAAAAAAACGCACGGGGCCAAATCTGGAGAATATGGTGAATGGGGGAGCAGTTCGTAGTGCAATTCGACCAATTTGGCAGTGGCGACGGCGGAGGTGTGAGCCGGTGCGTTGTCATGGTGGAAGAGCACTTTTTTTCTTTGCCAAATGGGGCCGTTTTTACTGCTATTCGGCGTCGAATCGGCCCAATAATTCGGCATAGTAGAGCCCTGTGACTATTTTGCACTTCTCCAGGTAGTGAATGTAGATCACACCTTGTGAATCCCAGAAAACGGTGGCCATCACCTTTCCGGCCGATAGGACAGTCTTCGCCTTCTTCGGAGCACGTTTGCCGGGTGAAGTCCACTGTTTCGACTGTTCCTTGGTCTCTGGTGTGTACCAGTGAATCCATTTTTTGTCGACGGTCACAAAACAACGCACAGCGTCAAACACTGCTCCAAAGTGGTCTCACGATTGCGCTTGCTGTCCGGAGTGAGTAAACGTGGAACCCATCGCGCCGACAGCTTTCTCATGCCCAAAATTTCATGCAGGATATGACCCGCGCAGTCTTTTGAGATGCCTACTGTTTCAGCTATCTCGCGCACCTTCAATCGACGGTCTGCCAATACGAGATCGTGGATTTTCTCCCTGGTAGCCATTTTCAAGGCACCTGGGCGTGGCTCATCAAAAACCGACGTGCGACCGCGTTGAAACTCGTTAAACCAATTTTTGACGGTCGCCATCGAAGGAGAAGAGTCGCCGTACACAGCATCCAAGCGCTCTTTGATTTCGCTGCGCTATTTCCCTTCCAAAAACAATAATCAAATCACCGACCGATATTGCTCTTTTTCCATTTTTCTAAAATACTAGAAATTATGACAGTAGCCGTCTACGAGAATGTACTACACGATAGTAAATCTCTCTTGCGATTCTAGCACCATCGGGGGGTGAGGCTAAGTACTTATCGGACCGCCCTGTAGAGTTGTATGTGATTTTACATTTAAATTTCTCCACGTCGTATCGTTTAAAATTCCAGCGTTGGATAAATTCTAACGCAGGGAAGGTTTAAAATTCCATGTGGCTGTCAGGTGCCAATCATTTGAGTCTCGCAGGCTGTGTGCTCACCTGGTTCGTGCCGGGGATGTGTACTTTACAACTTGTGGCGAAGATCCTAGCGGGGACCGGATTGTTCGGTTACTCCGCCGCGGGGCCCGGAGCTGCGGCCCGGCGATGATATAAGCCGACTAATTAAACAAGTTTGGCGTGAGAAGTCCACGATCGAGGTTCGAGCCTCGCCAAGTTCCGCTTGCCTAATTGCAGATAAAACTAGATCAAGGCTCTGGATCCAAGAAATTCCGGAATAGTTTTAAATTTAAGACGTGAGGTGCTAGCTATAAGTTGAAAGTAATTACATATAAGTTTTATCGCTCTATAGCAGAAGTTTATATTCTTTACGTAAAGAAATTTTCTAATTAAATAAATAGATTTAGGCACGCTTTAGAAACTCGTGTATTAAAAGTTAATATATTTTTTTCTAAGAATAACCAGAAGTTGTACTCAAACTATTTATTTTTATACCGTGTCTTTTTGCTTTATATGTGCTTATATTCTTAGAATTTTTAATTAAAATACTTTTCGAAGTTGATGCTAAGAATCGCTTATATAAAATGGTGATTTAAAATCATAAAATATTCACTGTAAAAAATCATAATGAATTGATTTGTTTTGTACTAAAAAGTTTTAAAATAATTTTAAGCATTACGTAGGTTTTCGCAATTTTCAGTTTTGGTTTAATGAGTAATCATGGATTAATACGACGTTCCATAGATGTTTTATTTTGCTTATTTTACAAATGGGCTAATTTATCCGGAAACAACATGAAATATTCCAGAAAATCGAATAACACCCTTAATAAATTCCATGTTTCTTGAATGCCTACGTTACTCGAGTGCTTTTGAACCCAGTATTTATTGTGTTCTGTAGCACAAAATACAATCTTCCCGAGGAACTGCAATTTCCTTTCCTTTGTCCCCTCCTCCCTATCCACCCTCATCCCCTCTCCATAGCTCACCTGGTTCCTAAAGAAGAATACCCGGATGATAAGGTTTCTTCTGTTATAATTATGTACGCTACTAAGATTCATTAACTATGAAGTTTTGTATGCATTATAAGTAAGAAACTGCTGTGAAAAATAACTATTTAGTTTTTCAGAACTACGAAGATAATGTTTTATTTAAATGTATTATATTTTCCCAACGAAACAATGGAAAAAGTACGTTTTTATAAGGTTATTCGATTAGAATCTTTCAACAACAAGACTGCACTTTTATTATTATTGTATCATAGACCATTTTTTGTGTGGTTAACTGATATTACGATACTATATAAATTTAAAAGGTTTTGGGGAATCTATTGAATCGATTGATATAAATCAACTCATTTGCTGATCGTTATATTTATAAAAATCGATCAATACATAGGATAATCAAATTTATTTTTATTTAATAGATAATTATTGTAATTATCACAAGTAAAAATATTTTGTTATTGGTTTTTGTGAAGACCATCTCACAGGAAGTACGATTTTACCTATACAGGTTTAATTGATTGATACTGATTAAGAACATTTTTTCAAATATTGAAAATCGATTAAAGAAACTCTTAGAAAAATATATCATCGTGATATATTTTTCTAAGAGTTTCTTTAATCGATTTTCAATATTTGAAAAAATGTTCTTAATCAGTATCAAAAATATTTTGATTTCGATATAAGCATGCCAAACGACAATGATACAGAATTTAGCATACATTTGACACGTGTTATTTATTTTTCTTTTATCCTATTTATAGAAAATTCTCACCTCGTGAAGCCTACCGGTTGCCGGAAATAGAGGCTTATGATTTCATACCCGACGGTATTTTGCGTTCCTTCCGGCCGCTTTGATACTCTCGCGCGACATATGCGAGGGCCATTGATATTTTTACGAGTTCCATCGCGGAAAGAGTGTCTTCTGCCTGAAAATAATGAGATCCTCGCTGTCTTTATGGGCGTTGTTGGGAACAACATGCCGCCGAATATCTCCGCCTTTTATCGACGCTGTCAAATTTGGAGAAATAAAGTACCTACCCATTTGTGATGCGTACAAGCTTTCAAACAAATATTGCATAATGGGTTATCTAAGTACTCTCATATGTTACACCTGATACAACTCTTTATTTCTGTTTGAAAAAAGGTGAAAACAAGGTTTTAAACTTTAGGTTTAAACGTGAAATTAACAGAATAGACATTATTTCGTTATTGTTTTTGAACAGCAAGTTTTTTGTGGTATTTTTTAGAATTGTTTAATAATAACTGTTAATAATATAATGTTCCATCAAAATACAAACAGAAGTAAACTTAAAAAAAACTAGCAGATTTTCGTATCATTATTTTCCACATATAATCATAATTACGTATATTTTAATTTCACGTAAACCAAAGTTTATAAAGTTCTGCTTAAATATGTCTGCTTTTTGTTCAAACGTAAAAAATCATATTATGATGACAAAATCTATCTTTACGTATAACAGACTAAACTGAACTTGAGCAACAATTCACTATAGCAGAATCGCATTAATTGCTATTATTTATGTTTTATCTCACACTTGGCTTTTATTTTGTTGCAGGTAAGACTCGTGAGCTTCCTTTGCTAAGGAAATATTTCAAAGAGAACAGGTAAGATGAATGACTTGTCGTAAGTTTGTAGTAGAAAGAAGAGTTCCAGGATATATTTCAAAGCAGTAACAACAAAATCTTCCCAACTAGACAAATTCTCTAATGTCTCGCCATAAGGTTAAAGAACCGTTCTTTTTATAACGCATACTTTAACATTCATTATATTTTAAGAAGCATAGTTTGTTTTTTAAACACTAACAACTTTTAGCACTTGCAAAAATTTAATTTTTAACATAGACATTTATTTGGTCATTATTAATTTTAGAACCCCATGAAATTAAATCAGATTTTGGAAGTTCGTATTCTGTATTATTAAATGCTTTTAGTTCGAAGTTGAGGACCTTTCATCTATTTAGTGGTTTCAACACAGAACCGATATGATATACTACTGATGTTACAGAAATTGTTATAATATTCGGCAACAATACATTTGACGTAAATGCTTCTAGCTAAAGCAAATCCTTTGATAGTAGTGCTGTTGTCTACAAGTAGCAGCCGTAACACGATAACAATAAAACTAAAAGAACATGGTCATATTTGAGATATTTACAGTTTACCTTACTTAGAAAAATAGGGTTTCCATTTGCATTTCGATCCTTATACCAATAAAAAAGTTCAGACTCTTTTTATTTTGCCCATTTATTGCGATTCACCCAATCTATTTAAAATGAGAAGATATTTATTTTATTTTCTGATGTTTATGTGTTAAGGATAGTTAAATACGTATTATAATCATGTTTCACGGCTTTCTTTGTGTAAACAAAAACGCGACTGTAAATGTATACATGAACGTTAATATGTGCAAGAAAATTGTATTTTTTTCATTTTTCTTACAAACTATTTTATGAAAACCTTTAATCATCAATTCGAATCAAAATTGGATAAAAATCGAATTTAGACAAAAAATCGATGTTCTGTTAAATACCATCTGCTGGTGGAAAAATATAAGTTATACGGGGTATCCAAAAAGTGTATCGGGTGAATGTGAATAGTGACCGTTATTGCGATATGCAGCGAAAATTTTTGGGCCCAGAGTTGCAGGAGCTTCAACTCAAGATCGTGGTTCCAACAAAACGGGGACATACATCCAATCAATCAATTGAAGCTGTTCACGAATTTTTCCCTAATAAGGTCATTTCACGTAGAGGTAACATCAACTGGGCTCCCAGAAGTCTCGACCTTAGCTCTTTTGACTATTTCGTATGGGGATACCTTAAATGTAGGGTTTTAGAGAATAAACGACAAACAAAACATCAGGTCAGAAATGGCAGCAATATCGAAGGCTATGTGTCAGCGTGTTATCAGCAATCTTTGTTCCAGATTAGATTTAGATAACATAATCTTTTTGAAATAATTTTCCAGCTTGTATTCTTATAATTAACAATAAAAAAAACTACTTGATTACAAGTAGTTTTTGTTATACTGAACTAACAAATACCCGATACCCTTTTTGGACACCCTGTATAAAAAGATATTAAGCAAAATAAGTAAATAGAAAGTCCTCATTCTTCACTATATCACTGAGACTTTTTGAGGGTCGATTCAGCGAGCGTAGTTTATAGATTTAATAAGGATTATTTATTACGCTTCATTTAGTAAAGTATTCCTTGAGTCGAGGCTGCCACATCGTATAGGCCGTTACGTCAAGGGCGTCAAACGTCGCCGTCGCCAGCCAAGCGAGGAGTTCCTCCCCACGGCGCACGCGGCTGCGGGTTATCACCAGTGATCAATCGTCGTGGACGTCCGGGAAGGCTTCGGTAATCACCGGAGCCTCCAAAAGCCCACCAGCCCTGAAGATGAAAATGAAAGCACCGAAATTTTGTTTACGTTTACTATTACGGTTATAGGCGTAGTATCCCTGAAATTTCGCTGTAAGTGTTGAATTTCTAGAATAGGCTACTACTACTAATATGAAGTACTATTACAACATTTTTTTATACAAAAACATTATTTTTATGTTTGTTTTATAGGTAGTCGTTGTTTTTTTTTTTTTGCTGAAGCAAGTTTAAATGTTATACACATGCCCTTGTGATGATATTACTCCACAAACAGTGATCCACCTTTTGAGTTCATGCCCCATTTTTGGTCTTCAGAGACACCAACTGGAGAGCCAATGCCGACAGGAGGGCCTGAAGTCAGTGGCGAGACACCCACAGTTGATGAAGTCACTGGATGGCTTCTTGAAGCGTGTCATCGGAACCATAAAGAAGATAAACCAGGGGGTGTAGCTTGTCACTCCCATATATAGCACAAGTTTGATCGACTAGTTTGGAAAGTTTCCCCAAATTGTGATGACAAACCTTGTACATAACAAGCAAGGTATCAAACCTTTGTAAAAAAACTGTTTGAAAACTGATTGACGGCCGTAATGCATATAATTGTATAGCGGTTGTAAAATCTTATAACCGGGACGTATTTCTGAAGCATATTTTATTATACGCAGGTTTTTAAAACGTTTTGAAACTGAAGTGAGAGACACTGTAATCTGAAAGATATGAAAATAAGTAAGTAATTGGTTTCATAGGTAGACGAAAGTACCGTTATTTTTTATATATTTTCGTTTCATAATGATTTATAAACTTGTTATTTCTGAGTTCTCGGCAGGAATACGTCGAATAAGGTCTTCCCCCGGCAGGTCTTATTGCTTCCCCCGCAGTGAAGCCTGTCCGCAGTTATCGATAGCCGCCCCACTGCCTGCGAATCGCAACTATTTGTTAAGTGAGATAGATACCTCCTCTTCCCTCCTGCTGCCTAATACTTTTTAGCGTTTATTGCTTTAAGGTCTTTACATAAAGCAGTAATAAGAATCAAATCCGATTTGTAGGTTTATAAAATGCCACTACATCAGCATGATGCCTAATAACTTAAATAGTATGCAATTTCATATCAAAAAATTACGTGTTAAAACAAAAAAGAATACACTCACATACATATTTATTCTTACATTTAAGAAACAATATTAGATTAAATATTTATTTATGTTTTATTTATTTTATTCCGTTTTTATAATACTTCAATATTAAAGTATTAATTTAAAAAAATAAACATTTGTCTAAGATGCAAGCCGAGAATATATAAGATTATTATCAGGCTTAACTTCTTGTAAAAAAATTTACATTATTTTTAAAATTTACTTAATAACTTCGTGATTCCCTAGCAATATAGCTATTTATATTCGTTGTTTTATTTTAAGTTTTCAAAATAAAACAAGTTTGTCGTGAGCAGCCTCGCAATGGAAAAAATAATTTGTTCGAAAAAACCATTTTATTGTACTTTTTTTCAATTTTAAATACGAACATCTCTTTTCAATTAAGAAATGTTTTTTTTCCAATTTCATCAACGTTTTCCTTTTATTGATAAATTTATTTTCTATACTGAGAAGACACGCATTTCATTGTGGCGCATTATTATTTTTTTTATTATAAATGCAACTTACATTGATTAAAACATTATATTAATTCATGTTCACGGTTCCATAAAAGTTAAGTATTTTTTTACTAAATAAACCTTGTTTATAAATCAATAAAAAGGTAGTGAAGCTTGTTTTTACCATAAAACATACAATACATAGCAAACAATCCTATCTTTATGTTATCTTTTTTTATACTTTCTGTTTTTACTTGAGTTGAAGGGTCAGATTATTGTAATGTGACAGTATATTACGACCATGTCCTATATTGTATCTATAGAAGCCATTCTGATTGAATGTATTGCTTTTTTATTAAATCATTAAATAATATATATAATATTTATACTATATTATTGATTTTTTGTGAAGACCGTCTCACAGGAAGTACTATTTTGCCTATACAGGTTTTAATTGACATAATAAGTAAATTGTTTCACTTATAGGATATGATTGTTAAAAATTCTTGTCAAATAATAGTGATTCGTTGGCATAATTGGTAATGCACCGGCCACGAAATCTTGGGGACGTGGGTTTGAATCTCACACAAATCACGATGATATTTTTCTGAGAGTTTCTTTCATCATTTTTCAATATTTGAAATAATTATCAATATTTATACTCATACAAAATAAAGCAATTACGTTTAAAAGACAATCTTCATTTTTATCAATACCTTAGTAAAATAATACACCTATTATACCTTAAGAATAAGATTATAATTATTTTTATAATATTAATTTTCATTTCAATTATTTATATAAAATTATATATGCGTTATCATTTTTTTTATCAGTTTATTTGATATAAAAAAATATTAAATAATTATGAAACCCTCTGTCACCTTTTCAGGAATAATAATCATTTGGTATTTATATGATACGGTCGATCGCTTTATACTATTTCATTTGTAATAGATTAAAAAAGTCTTCACTTTACAAGTTGATGGACAACTTTACCCTAAAAGAGGTCATCAGCGAAAATAGAGCAAGATAGAGCAAATAGTAGTAGAGTGCTAACGAGTTACTAAATCTCATGTATGTAGTAAGAGTTTTTCTCAAAATAATTCCCTCCCATTTAAGCTTGCAGACAGTTTTTATTATTGATAATGAATATAAAAAATTTCACACGCAATAAGAAAATGGGACCTTATACTAATTCTGCGTAGAAAAATAAAATATTTTTATAATTTTACAATCGAACTAATTTTCTCTAAAGCTTGATGGATAAACCATGTTTATCTGATCGATGTCGTCGATCATATTTTTTGAGTAAGATTGTTGTTTACTTATCATTTTCAATAATATGAACAAATATATTTTTTTATTTTTATAAACAGAATCTTATTTTCCTTTTTGTTATATTAATACATTTATAAAACCCTTTATTACAATCAAATAAATTATTGTCATTGACCTAAAAATTGTACACCATGGTTTTTTTAATTCACTTAAGTCACACACTACATATAAATAAATAAGTGGTTTATTTATCACTTTAGGAAAAATTCACATTAAGTATAAAACGTACAGCTTAAATAATGAATGCTGACATCGCTTTTCAGTTGTGGTCAGCTAACGAAACAGTCAAAAAGAGACTCGACTACAGCGAGCTTTTTATGACAGGACTTTAAACTTCACCCAAATAGACATGGAACAATTTTCATGAAAATTTCAGTTGTTTCCGTTGTCAACATTCTTATCGCCGAGAAGTTTAAGCAGGAAAATCCTCTCCAAAACATTTGCTCTACGTGGCTGGAAACTTTGGAAACCGCAAAGAATGAATATTATTTTTTTCATACGTACATCCAGTCTGTTGCAAGTTCCGCTGATCATTCTGCTACCCATTCTCAAACACTGAAAAGTCGTTGGAAAATTAATTAAATTCACTCGATGGTTCTCGGTAGCTGCGGTGTAAGCGAAGGAGCTTTTCTATATAAAAAAGTGCTGTTCTCATTTAACGTGCACTTTCCAAGTCGAATAAAAACTTCTGAGTAAATAGCTCTTTCAGGTATATTGAATAAGTTTTTATTAAACGCAGGCATGTCTTAAAATTTAATAAAGCCTTTTTGCTACGGGTTTTATACTTGAAGTAATATCATGTTGAAATTGAAAACTCATTTCTTTCAATCCTTGCAACTTACACGGTGTATGTTGAAAATTATCAAAATATATTTTTTAACGGAATGCATTATTTAATATCGAATCTTAATTAATAAAATGTATTAATTATTTTTATTTGTAAAAAAAATTATGATCGAGTCTTTCAAGAATGCTATTATTCAATTATGAAAAAATTGTTTTAGTGATGTAAAATAAAATGATTGCATGATTTGACGAAGTAGAAATCGCTAGCGCACTTTTCTTCAAAAGTACAGGGATTCACTAAACGTAATATGTTACTCCATGTATTGTGCTATTCAAGTTGTGTGAATATTAAATTAAACTAGTTATTTTTTTTTGTTCATGAAAGAATCAGAAAAATAGCAGTTCCAGTAAAGCCTACATTATTCCGGAATATGTCCATGTCCAATACGCTATGCTAAGTCGGGCGTCACGTAACGCGGGCCGAGATTAAGCCCAGCTGCTGGTAATCCTCACGCCTAACTATCAAATCCTTGATGATCCGTTCCGTAATTAGTGAGCAAAAAGGAATTCTAGACAAACAATCCGCCAGCCCCGGCGCACCTCAATCAACAGTCTAGGGTCTGTGTACGGAACATAATGCAGGGCTGATATGCGGATTAGGGGATGATTGTTCAAGAGAAGATCCTTATGTCAACATACCATATTGGTGTTCTTCGAGAAGTCTAGCTCGAGTGCTTTGATTTTTTTTCATTTAGTCGTGTTTATAATATATATATCTAGTTCATGGATATACTCAATTTGTACAGTGTATGTTACAGCTTATGTATTTACGTGTATGTCAAGAAAAGTAAAAATATCTATTATGTTATCTTTATTCTAATAACGGACTTAAGATCACACCTAATTTGATAAGTTGAAAAAGTTAAAGGTACGTTGCAAATCGTCTGGACGATGATATATTTTGATCAATTGAATTTTAAAGTTAACATTAATATTTGTGGAAAATGGTGAGAAATTGGTTAATCGTATCAAAATATATAAACAACTGTTACTTGTTTGATATTATTTTAATAAATTATTACACTTAGTGACTACTTAATTAAATCAAAGATATCATGAAACGTATTTTTTTTTTTATTACATCACCCAACACTTGCATGCATATAGTGATACACGGCATGTTATCATATTTTTAATAAACCTATTTTATTATTGCATGCTCAAAATAAAATAATAAATTTATAAAATATGATATTAAAATAATTATAAAGCTTAAAGGGTATGTTATCAAAGAGATTATAATTTAAATAAATTCGCGCACCTTCGGCGAAAACCCATTTAATTATTTTTCCACACGTACTTAAATGCAGCCCTTGGCCATTTCCCAACTGTGTAACCTCCAAACTTTATTGATATCCACATTTATTTACTTAACCCTGAAACTGAAGCCCTCCATATTACGTAATTCCGTCCCTTGTTTGCTCACAGAGGTTTCTAGATTCATCTCATGTAATTTAAGGTACTTAACTACTTTATTATATGTTCAGTGATTTTATATTTAATTTAATTAATACTGAACTTTTTAAAACAAATCGTAACTTTGTATTTTCCTACTTATAAAAGTACCAAAAACTCTGTATGATTTAGTAAAATAAATAATTTAACAAGCAAATTACTAAAATCAAACAGACTACAATTTCTTTACAAACTAAAATAAATTTTATAAATAACAAGGTAATTCAATGTTTCTAACTTAAACTAAAAATTTTATACATCAAACATTTTGCGCGTTATCATTTTGATTACTTTGAACACCTTTTAAGTAATTCACAACTCACAATAACTTAAAAAAACCTGAAAATTCAAAAAAAATGATAATACCAGATATGAACCCGGGATATCCACAGTCGGAAAGCAAGAATGTTTATAGCTCAACGACGTGATAATAATTTTGAGATTTCTTTGTAATAACTAAATGGTTTTTGGTTTTCAAAGTTTTAGGTAACCGTTTTTTCCAGTGGACTCAGTACTGGGTCCAAAACAACCTAAACTTTCTGAAAAAAAGCGCTATACCTAACAGATCGAAACTCTTTATTTCAAAAACTTCTCCGTATTTTTAAATTTAATTTTAATGTGTTTCAGAATTATTTCTGTTACATACGATAATATGAAAATATTCCTGATATAGCCGGAGTACGGCCAACAATTTATTTCCATCCCACGCGCTCTGCGAGATTTACCTTTAAACCGGTGATATATTATTCCTCTCAGCGGTACAGAAAGAACACAGTGCTTAAAAATTAAAACGTGAAAAGGATCAAGACAGGAGGTCGGCTCTGCTAAGTCCATATTATAAATAAACTTTCACTAAAAATATCTCCAAGTCGTATATACATAATTAAAAATATATTATAAATTTTTCGTTTGACCTTTTTTCATAACAAGTTAATTACTGTAAAAAATATCCCTCAGTAAAAAACCCGAATTTCTTTTAATCGTGATTCTTTTAGAAACACACTTATGTTAAATTATGCATGATTATTTATAACAATATATCAGTTTTCGGCTATGTAATATTAAAAGTTAAATAAAAATACTATTGATAGTTTAGTATTTTAATTATTTATTTTTCCCAAAACTAAATAAATTATTACTAATTTGGATGTTATTACCTTAAACCTATAAATATGGAAAATCGCTTTTAACCTTCACACTTATTTTATTTGTAAAGTATTTTCAATGAAACTGTATTTCTGAGTTTACCAATACGAGATACTTGGATATTAAATAAGAGAACGATCTTAATCATTAAACATGACAGAATAGACGACATCTCTATTCAAAGCATACGTTTTACTCCAGTTATTCAATATAAGTTATCTAAAGAGACAATTTTTTTTTAATACATCCAGTTAATATAAAGTTTAAATTAAAAATTTTAATTTAATGGGAGATGCTCTTTATAAAATTTGTTTTGTCCTGTAGATTTTTCTCGCACGCCATATGTTAAAACATTCAGATCAGTGAGTCCATCGGAGGTAGTTTATTTTTTATCTACGTCAAAGAGGCTTGAGCCCCTTCACACTGATTCTTCCACATATCATGGGGTGTTTTTTTTTTACTTTACATTTGTTCATACATATCATTGAAATAGGATTTACAATATTTGAATACAAAAGTAGAGCAGAGAAAATATAAAAACATATGATATTATAAATATAAAATTTTGATAACCAGTGGTTACAAATTCAATTTATAATTGTTTATTTGATGACTTTAAATATCATCTTTATAGCTTTCATCTTGTAAAACTTATGTCTTTACTCATATTTTAATAAATATGACTATATGCAACTTTTTCTACTAACAATAATAACAATTGATTTTGATCAAGTACGTTAAATCAAACATTAAATAAAATGTTTGTACTAACTATCATACAATTCAAGCTAAACTACGCAGACTTGACAGCATATTAATGCTCTCAAAGTTTTATATTTCTGTGTGTGAAAATCCGATATTCGATTATTTAGAGTTCGCTTATTTTTTACACGTAAAATGTCAAAGCGGAAGACGGACGCTGCCGAATTTATGTAATCTCACGACAACAACTTGAAATGGGTAGGACAGGTCGGAAAACTTGAATACTATCCATCTCAGGTAAGTATCCTTCATATCCTCGTTGCAAAGTGTAGACTACTGTTTAAGATTTATTACCCTTCGTTATCTCCCAATATCCCCTGTTTTCCTGAAACGTGCACCGGTGCAATCGATTAATTAAGATTTGTAATCAAGATGTCGAGACTAATTCAGAAACAGTGACGTATTTGAACATATCTGTCTACATGAATATTGCAATATTTTTCATTACAAAAAAAAATTAAACTCTTGTATGATATGGCTGAAAACAATTAATATTTGTGATATATACACAACAAGTAATATATTGAAAAATGTGTTTCCGAAGTATCATTGTGATTTAGTAAATGGCCCCTGCCTTTGGATGATACTGGGGATTTTGCAAATTATATGAATGTGCATCCCTGGCCGGCCAAACACGTCAGCTGTTCACCGCGAAATGGCGACCGAGCGCCGCTCTGAACTTTTGTGGCATTGCATTTGTAAAAATTGTCACAAACACGCCTAGCCGTAGAAACCGCAAGTACTTTAAAAGTATTCACCATTTAGAAACCGGAGTTAAATTTCACAAATGGAAAAATACCACATTAATAATATCTTGAGTTTTGACCTGTTAAGCATTCCATTGACTTATTTATTTGTATAATTTGTTAGTACCCACCAAAAATAACAAAATCCGCATATGCTTATATAAATATTTTTTTTGGTTTTTTTTTAACATGATTAATTGATTTGTGTTATTTAATATTATTATAACAAGCTAATTTATTGCTGACATTTTTCATTAATTTATAATGTAAAATGTTGTGCAGTCACATTTTAATAGTAACAATTTTTCTTCAAATAATAAGTTTTCAAACAGAAAAGAAAGACTCATGTGTCCTTTTTGCGTGGTATTTTTATTTAATCGCTGATTCAGTTCAAATAGAAATGATTATCAGAATATTATATTGTTTTTCATAAAAAAGTTTCATACAACAGCTTACTTTCCGTTTAATTAAATATTGTGTGTGAAAAGTCTAATTAAATATTACGTTAACCAAAGTTACAAAAGCGCGCTAATTGCCATTATAAGCAAAAAAATCAAACGTTGATGTAACATACATTTTCGACCCACATTCACGCGAAAAAAGCTGAAACTTTCCCTCGCCGGGGCGCAGGCGGAAGAGGAGAAGAAGCCGGAAAATCTGAAAAAAAAAAAACTGCGGTCCGAACTTTCAGGCCTGTTCTCCCCGCGTGACCCGCTCTCCTCGGGGGTCCCTCGGGCTCCCAGCATCTCCGTCGCACACGGCTCGGACCAACTTGGGAAACTGTAAAAGTTCCCGGTGCCTCTCTTCCCAGCTCTCCGTGAACTACTTACTAGTTGTTATTTTAAATGTAACCGCGACTGGCGACCCGGAGATCCGAAATACCCCATCGAATATCGATCGATTAAATGAATTAGATGATTGTGTATATATTAATATTTTATTAATTAAGTGGATGTATATTATATATATTTTATTTTTTTTTATATTTGAATTAGCAACGGCTCTATCGCGCAGCTATCCAAGCAGCGTGGTCCTGAGCCCCCCCGGACGGCGCGCGGGGGTGCAGGGGTGTGAGGTGCGGGGGTGCGGGGATGGGGGTAGGGGGGCCCGCCCGGGGGTGGCGCCTGCGCGTGGGGCGCGTCCCGGAGGCTGCAGTGCCCGGGACGAGCCCCGCCGGAGGGGGGAGGGGCAGGGGGCGCTGGCGCAGTGGGAGGCCTGCCCTGCCCCGGCGCCGGGACGCTTTTCAGGAAATTTCAGATGCCATTCACTCGCCGACTGTGAGCCACAGAAAAAAAAAACGAAGAATGAGCTGAAATTTAAAAAGCAGATAGCAGTAGATGCTTAATATGAGTCGATAAAAATTCTAGACAAGAAATTTTAAATATTCTAGGGCGCAACGAAAATAGTATAAAAAAAAATTTGTTTTGTGTCTCGGTCAGTTCGGCGAGGGTCTCATCGCGGCGTGGTCACCCTCGACTACGTCATCCTACCCCAATTTCTATCCACGGAGCCTCCGCGCAGCCCTGTGTGTGTGAGCAGCCCCTCCGCCCGGGCGTGCACGCAGCGCACTCACACCGGCGGCCGCGTATTAATTATGAGATTTCAGCCGGAGTTACAGTAATGTGCGGCGAGAGAATTTATACGAGCACTTAGATGTGCATTGTATCCGGCGCTGGACCCGGCTGATCTCACTCTCGATACGGAATACGTACAATTTACGCATACTTGTAATAGTATTATAATATTTTTTGACCAAAGATTTGAGTACTTTAAGGTTTGTTAGAGAATACTGTCTTAAAAATATTGTTTAGTTAGTTTGTTTATAAACGATTCTCAGAATCGAGTAATGCTTAGATGTAATAATCCAAAGGAACAAAGGAGTTTTATGATTTTCCGAGCGCTGAATATTGTTTGTTTTGTAAAGTTTAAATATTCGAGTAACTAAATAGTAGAGGCTGTCATTAAGACCGTCGTTCGAGACTTGACCTACATTCCATCGTCTCACACAGGGGGTATTTTCTAAAATAAATACAATTTCACAGGCCTTATCTAATGACGGTTCGCAATCAAGGGGTCCCCCTGGCCGCCCACACACACACAGAGGCGGGAGGCCTCGGAGTGAGCGGGACGGATGCTGTATGGATCAGAGGGGCGGGGTGGCCGCGGAGCCTGCGCTCTGGACCGGCCTTTATAGGTTATGTCACAATCCGTGTCGTCCGCCGCCGACGGACCGCGTACCGCACCCGAGGTCTGTGATGTGCGACCGATCGCGCAGACCCTGCCGCCGGGCCTGACTCCGCAAGGTACTGGCGACTCCTGGGTCCTCGCGGCGGGAGGGACGCCCTCGGGACGCCCTCGCCGCCCCCAGGCTTCGTCCGCGCTTCCCGCCCTGGAGGCTCCAGGCCTGTCACGCCTCATGCCGCTGCCTCACGTCCCTCCAGTCCTCCCGAAGCTCTCACCACGCTGGCACAGTGCTCCAAACACAAACCGAATTCAAAATAAACTCTCGCAATCGAAGCCACGAATAAATACGGCGCCCGAAAAACTACACATAAAAATTACATAAAAATATTTTTTTTTGTATTTGTGCGTTTAAAAATAATAAATTGATCAATACACATCGTTTGCGCGTTGGTTTTTGGGCTAGAGCAAGGCCTAGTCGAGGTTTTTTGTGAATAATGTAGAATGAAAGCTGTCAGTGTCGTTACGGCCGTAGGAACACCCCCTTTTGGTGCGTGAAAAGCGCGCGAGCCTTCGGCGACAAGGTCTATCAGTCATTAATAGATATCGCTTTTAATAGAAAACCCACACTAATATTCACGTTTATTTATACTTCTTAATAACTTATTCATATATTATATTTAGACTATTGTGTGTGACAATGTCATTAAAATACAAACATGAATTTCAAACACGTAAGTACAAGTAGTGTTTTTAAATATTTTAACATCAAATGTTTTTGTAAACGCTTTGTTTTCTTAAAATAGAAAAAATATATTTTGTATTTGAAACAAAATTAATATTTATATGTATTTAGACGTAGACCAGTTCCAAAAGGGGGTAAATAATCTGTCATTACGTAAAAATAAAATTTTGATTAAATATATTTTTGATAAAAATGTCGTTAAGCAATATATAGTCAATATGTAGGTATTATTGTTCTATAAAACGTATTTGTTTTTTTAGGCCTCGAAAAAGTAGTATTTTATTAATCAGCTACGAATATTCAGTGTTGATAGAATTTCCTTTGTCGATTGAAATTGCTGACAGATATAAGTGACACTTATGCGGATGCTAGAGCGTCTTGTAAGATGAAATGGCAGTCAAATATAATGTGCCAGTACTGGCGAGCCAATTGACCTTGTTTTGAAGGAAACTCTTTTAGAGTCGTTTTCGCTGCCAAAATAATGAATTTTTTTTCTAAAGCTTTCAAACTTAAGTCAATTTAACAGATAAATGTAATATTTTACATGCACTGCTTCTAACAGTTATTGGTTCTGTTTATTTCAGATGTTTTAAAAAATTTGTAACATCAATATATTTAAACCGTTTTTATTAAATATCGCCCATTATACCGGGCGATAGAATGAACTATTAAAGATATCAGCAAAGAATTTTTTTTTTCAAATATATTATACACTTTTATTAGTTAACTACAAATATACTTGACTTGTACTTGCTGATACCTAACTAATATAATCTTATGACAATGTAAATGAAGATAATTTCTTTATCACTGAGTTCGCAAATAGTTACCGAGATATCGGAAACTTTACAGTAATCTGACGCTGTGGTCACCTTCCACCCGCTTTATCAAGTATAAAGTTTAAGTTCACAATCGATTTCACTCGAGCTGACATTTATACAAACACAATATCGATTATCACAAAGCGTTTCCTGAATGGGTACACCCATCTGACACTGAATTGATAATACGAACACAGTACAAAATCCAAAACATTATAATACACACAATAATATTGACACACCGAGCAAACAAACAGCGCTACACTCAATCGATTCATAATACTTATCGATCTCATTACAAATGAATTAGGGGTTGAGCCAGTAGTTACCCTACAGCTCGGCTTATCGTATAAGCCTCTCCGTATACGGACGGCAGTTTAATGTTAGAATTATCCTTGAGCGCTAAGCGAGAAGTCATAGAAGATTAGTTCAAGGGAGCATTTCTTACGAACAACACCTCAGTCTCCCGAGATCGTTCCTCGTCCGCGTTTTGTTCGGAGAGCCATAGAATGTGCGCCCGCCGCGGAATCGGCCTCGGTCGCCGGTCGTTTTTAATTGATCCCTCGCACTTCTAGGACACTGACGGACTGACTTGGTGAGAATTGTTATAAATTGTTAAAGTTTGACCGAGAGACAGTGATATATTCCCAACATGGCCGCTAACGACTCGAAGAAGGCCGCCAGTCCTCTGCCAGCGGCCAAGGCGGAGAACCACAGCTCCCCCGGGAAGAAAGGTAAGTTTGCAGGACAATAAAGCACTCAGCACAATCACACGTACTACAAGTAATAATGATATAATTAACACACTCACGTACAAAACTATACTATAGTTATAGCTCAAAAAATCAATACATTTAAGTATGGTTTTATATAGCAATTGAATATCGTTTGTATTCAAAACTTATCTGAGGGGTTTTGTTGATAATTTATTGCTTAAACCTTGAAACAATTGTCACTGTGGAAAATTCTCAAAGCTACGCGGCCTACTTGAAGTCTGGAGAAAATCCAAGATTCATAAACTTACTTGGCATGTTTAGAAAACTGATTTACAAATAGATCTTCGTAATTATTAAATGAAGAGATCGTATTTTCAAATGTAAAATATGTAAGTCCGTGAAGATTTTAATATTTTTTTTGGTTGAATGTGTTCTTTAGCTTGAGCGTTTATTATTCTTCAAATATATATCTAGTTCATCAATATGAATAGAAAAAAAACAGTCAATAACATACCGAAAACCAAACGGTTAAAATACAATTTATATTTAATATAATAAACAAAATAAAATAAGTATAATGTTAGTATGTCGACAACATAAAAAACTTTAAAATCATCCCAATATTTAAATCATTTTTTGTAATAAAGTTTTTCTTTTAACGAGATGTAAGCGTATGTTCAGATAAGACATATATGCATAATGACAAAAATAAGCGTTTTTGTTCATCATTTACCTTAAATTAAATGCGCCATTGTTCCTATGGATAAATACAATGAGCATTGTATAAATAACCTACCGAATTATAAAATTCCTCTCGTCTTGAATTAAATTTTTTTCAAGCTTAATTTTAATTTTAAATTAGATCCCAGCCTTTTTCATGGGATAAAAATATACGAGAGATATAGACAAAATATATCTGCCGAGTAAATTACGCTCGAGCTGAAAATTGAGCTAGCTCTTTGAAAAGGCATAAAAAATGAACATTTTTATCGTATTAGTTTCAACAAGCTGTATTTAATTATGCAACTTCAATTCATAAATAAAAATTTCATATCTGATTCAAAAGAAATACTTGTTTCAACATAGTTTTTAGTTGTGTATTTAATTACACTCAGAAGCAATATTTTGAATTACTTAATTATTTTATTTAAAGAAAAAATGGTTTGAGTAATGTTACTATAACCATTTTTTGTTCGATGAAAATATTTAAAAATTAACTTTCTTTTTGTTTGAATTTATAGCAATTCGCATTAAAATCAAAAAAATATTAGATTAGAAGTGCGAAAAAGATTGCGTTTTCAATTGAAAATTTTTGTGAATATTTCATCAAAAAAATAAAAACATATCCACCAAAAAGCAATCTTCGTACAATAACACCGAAATTAATACCCAAAAAGCATCTCCACGCCCAAAGCAATTACAAATGGATTCAAATAAAACATATTACACTCACTCGCCACAAAGAGAGAGTACTTGGCATTCGGCGCGTCGCTCTAATGAATTCAAACAAATTCGTACCACACTGTGAATATTAAATATGGCCGTTCTAAGTGGGGTCTCAATTTTATATCCAATTGAAAGAACACACATTTTTTCGGCTTATTTTTTTGCATAGTTACGATTCACTTATGCAGCCGACATCCAAACAAACATCGGCCAATTGTACAGTGTGTCCAAACAGAGTATCGGGTATTTGTTAGTTCAGTAAAACAAAAACTACTTGTAATCAAGCACATTTTTTATTGTTTATTATAAGAATACAAACTGAAAAATTATTTTAAAAAGATGATGTTATCAAAATGGTGACCGTTACGCTGCTGGCACTCTTCTAATCTGGAACAAAGATTGAAAGTTTTTCGTTTAAGCGTATCGTTAAATTCTTGCACCAATTCAATTTTATACGCTTTCAAATGCAAATTTTTCTTTAACAATATCACACAAAATGAGTGTACGTTTATTATAAATCAGTTGTCATTTGTATTACATATGAATATGTTCTACGTTTATTTGAATTATTTTTTTTTAAAAACCCTTTTTGATTATATAATATGTGTGCTATGAAATAAGTACGTCTTATCTTGTTGAAGCTGGGATGATTATTTTTTTTTATTTATGAAGTTAATCGTTTTAGCTTTTTAAAAGGCAGCGTTATTCTCCAGCAGCCTGGAGGTTTACGGGCAGCAGGGGGTGGCCAGGGGGAGGCTTAGCGGGAAACACAATGATGGCCGATCGTGTAATCTGCGATGTGCCTCGGCGGCTGACACGACAGACGTGCGCTTTGTGATGTATCGGTGGAAGGTGCGTTGTTACGGAGGGATGGCGTATCGGAAATTCAGAAGCGTTACGTGTTTTTATTTTTAACCATTTCTCGGTAGGTTCGATCGCATTTCAACGTTCGCATATATTGACACAGGCCTTATATCAATATGAATATTTGCATTAAAAAAAGTTTTATCAAAAAAAAAATTACCACATTGTTTTAAATTTTAGATATATGTATTAAAAAAACTGTTATCATAAATTTAATAACATGATCCGAATATTTAAAAAAGATCACACTTGGCTATAATATACAAAAATGACAATATACATTTCTTGGTAGTGGCATTTTTCAATTACCCAAGTACGAATTAATTACAATGAACTTAATAAATTCTAGTCTTCTCATATCTTTTATACAAAAACACACCTTATTTGTTGTCTTCACTCAGTATGATCTGATGTAGTTGCCAAATCGTTGGAACCCAAATCAACTCATAACAATAGGTGCCAAAATCTTCAAACACACTTAAGCTATATTTTTCCTACATAAACTATGTTAATTTACCGTTTTATCAGACTACTTACATTTTTTAAACAATAGATACTCTGCAAAGACCCTTCCTTAAGTGGTTGAAATTTAAGGCATTGGTTTTAAGTAGTATTTGAATATTCACATAATTTTTTTTACATTTTCATATCTTATGTCATCAAAGACATCGCGTTGTTTTTATATTCAAGATTAAATCATGTAATGGACTGAATCGTCCAAGATACTTTTAGAATTATTTCATTAACTTTAAAAGTCAAGCTTGACTGTGATTTCGTTTGAATAAATCCTAACAGGTTTATTGAGTAATATGATTATCTAAAAGAGGGCATTTTGGGAATTGTCTTGCCTCCTTGTAACTTTCTAGTAGGCCGTCGGTACTTTCCTTTGTTACAAATTTTGTAAATCTGCCTGTGAATAGATAATTGTTCCGTTCTTAATTACAAAAGTAAAAAGAAAGAGCTTTCCTTTCAAGCTCAAATGAAATAATAATTCGAACAATATTAAAGTAACCTTACAAACAAACTTAAATTAATGATATTTATTATATATGCTCTTAATGATAAAAAAAAATTAGTTTAGGTGATTCAAATTTTTGGTACTCTGACGTTAAATAATAATACAGGTAAGCAGCAAGCAAGGAAAAACGAAGATAATCTCTGAAGATGGATCCAGAACGGGGACTGAAACGCTCGAACATCGAAAACTTGAAGTAGCTTAACAACGACTCCCAAAACATACAATCATAAGTCTAATACGGTTTTTGATTTGCTATTAGCTTTAAATGTATATTTTGCAATGTGTATAATACATATATTATATTATAAATTATATTATTTATTCTCTGAATACTTTGATAATTAAATAATGAGAACACATCATCGTCTTTGTCAAGTATTGAGTCCCGAAGACCTCGGCGGGCACAAAGAGATTCCGAGTCCAGATCTCAGCCACGGCTCGGAGACGAGTTAAAATAAATTAATTTAGAAATTAATTACGCTGGAGTGGTCAAATGAATTGCGAATCAAATTACTGAATGACGTTTACAAAGGATTCTAAGCGATTAAATCTACAGATTAAGAACTCATTCAGTTCTTCTAAGCGAACTTCTGTAAACGCAATGATTTACTTTAGTATCTGGTAAAATTGTTCACGTAACAAAATCTGATAAAAATAGTCGTTTTGAGAGTGCGACAGAAATTTTACTCCTCTTTAAGTCATTTAAAGATACTCGTTTAATTTGGGCGATTGAGGCAATTTTTTGGAAATACAAAATAAAACCTACTGTGGTTAACTTTTCAGGTAAAAATCCATAGAAAGAGGCATTAGAGAGAGAAAGCTTTACACCAAAGCCAGGAAGACAGAAATACACTCAAATAAATAAGACTGGCCCGGTATAAATATAATTTCAGTGAGATGATCACCGACCTTCTCTGAGGAGAGACACCTAAAGGAACTGATATCCGCTGAGCTAAAATAATTATATCATGGCAGAGCGCCCAATAATAAAGATATTCAGATTACTACAGTTTGTTGTATCTGATGGGATCAGTAATCTTAATTTTGAATAAATAAAACCGTCACTTTCTGAGAAAAGTTCATTTTTGTTTTCATTCGTCGCTCTCTCTCTCTCTTACCATTCATAGCATCATTTGTAAATCGGGTTCCTTTATTCAATGGATAATTTCATCAAAAGAAACACATCGAGTAATTATATATTCGAGCAATCTCCTTCTAATGTCTGGGCTTTAAGTGTTTTCATCAAGAAATTCAATATTTTTGACGGAGAGTACTTTGTGGAATTCCTTTTTAATATTTTTGAAACCTTTCACGTTGGTATTATCAAACAGAGTAGTTGATAATACCAACGTGGTAGGTTGGCGAAACCGGTCACAAATAAAAACGAACATGTGGAAAATCACTCAAGTATTTTATTCAAAAATGTTTTCATTAACTTCAAATTTATGTGATCTCATGCTGATTTTCTTTGCTACGTGTCCAGATGACGATATAACTTTTAAATGGCAGTATCAATCAGTTACTAGAGACTCCCAATTTTTAGAGAATATTTATCAAAACCTCGTCCCGGTTCCAGAACCTAAACATTGAAAATTTTAAAAAACGCGGCACAACTCCCGAGAACATAGAATTTCTAATCAAGATTAATGTGTTTACTGCAGTATATATGTAGGTAAACAATTCAAAGTTTTTTTTTATACGGTTCATTTTTTACTCGTGAATAAAGTATTCTTTATCGCCATTATCTTGTTTACCCACCGTGAAAGAAGCTCTGCAAATGGACGTCCTTTCCGTCGTAATCG
The DNA here is from genome assembly GCA_022113835.1 of Atopsyche davidsoni. Classification (NCBI taxonomy): domain Eukaryota; kingdom Metazoa; phylum Arthropoda; class Insecta; order Trichoptera; family Hydrobiosidae; genus Atopsyche; species Atopsyche davidsoni. Next base: position 15,014,821 of record JAILWY010000009.1, on the reverse strand, counting down.
CTTCCGGTAACGTAACGAACATCCTTAAAAGCTTTGGATTTTTATTTAGGCCATAGACCAACCGGACGCCCTTTTCTTACTCAACCCTTTTCCATTAATTTATTTATCTTCTTTTAATTTTATCGAATAATAGCATAATTAAAATTTACTGGTAAGTGTTTACATCAGAAAAATAATTTTGACTTTTTAGAAAAGAAGACATATCCACCGCAATAATATTTTGGCGTTACTGCATAAACGCAAATATGCGTATACTATGATCTGATGAAAAAATAACGTTTACGTGTTCATGAACGTGGCATTTTAAAATACTACAGACAAATGGCGATATAAAATAGCCATATTATTAAGCTCATGATCGTTAATCTGGGGAATGGCAGCGACCGCTCAGAGATGCTCGTAAAGAGTACGTAAAGCCTGGAATAAAAAAACCACGTGTAAACACTGGCTCGTTCGCCAACCTCTGACCTTTTTTGGCTCATTTTTTCTATGGTTTTAAAAAAGCGAGAATCTATTTTTCCATTTTCCCACATGGAATTCGTGTAATTCAACGTATTTGTACCTGAATAATTTGAATAAATTACCTTCGTGTTTATTTTTCTTCTTCAAAAGAAGTAAATTTAATTAATATGATGCTCTCAGCTATGTATAACATAAAATAAACACTTTTCACCACAATATTATGTCTGCTTTGAAAATAATAACATATTTTCTCAACCTTGTTTGTGAAAGTATACCGATGAATTATTATTATAATAAATTGATTATTTTTTGATAAAAAAATAAATAAAACATATTTGCTTGGTTATAAAACAAGCTTTGAGAGAACCCTTGATTTAATTTAGACTATCAAAAAAATATTTTATGTCAAGGTTCGGCTTAGGTGAAACGGGTTTGTGAACGTATTTAAATTTCAGTCGAAATATAATTTGGAGCTTAGAAACTAGAAATCAAATTTACATAAGGTTCTATCAATACTAACGCATCTCAATTATCATGTTGAATGTTCGCAAACATTCCCTAACATGTTTACATTATTTTAACTAAATTTCCATTAGGAACTTCACAAATGAATAAGTTATAAGCCCAAATAATACAGATTATGACATTTAGGCATTGTTTAATTGTATAAGGAATTGCACAAAGACTTTGCATTAACACTGATTTTCATTTATATTAAATATAAGAAATATCCAATATTTTTGACTATATCACAATAAAAACACTTTATAGCAGTGTGAAAAAAGCGAATACCATATTCTAAGTATTTTACTAAAAGTATACAAATACTGTAAAGTATGCAAAAAATTCAAAATAATTTTAATCAATTTTTTTTTATTTAAATTATATACTACACAAAACTGAGAGCAGTTCCCACTACTTGGATAAGAATTAATAATATAAAAGTTATTTGTAAATCAATGTCAATATAATTGTATACGTAAATCCGACTTTATTTAATTATTGACAATACGTTATTATATCTTTTCGCCGACATATTTCGACAAGAAAATACTTTGTTATTATTATCAAGATGAGACGTTACTGCCAATTAACATTCTAACAAAGCATAGAGGGAGCTATCATTAGTGGAGCTATGGAGGAGTCATGGAGTAATTGGATTAAATCGTAATCTATAAATACGTCCTAAATCTTATTAATAATATTACTTTACAAACGTTAAAAAAAAATGAGAAATCTTTCAAAATGGCACCGATGCCAACGTAACTCTGATGAATGTCCATAAAACTCCCGGTTCAAATGCGGAAACATAGCCAAAAAAAGCATTTTTCTCCTTTTGTCATTGCCGGTAAAGAAAAAGAAAATAAGGCATTAAGTACTTTGTTCGTTTTGCGACGTCGAGTTTAAGTATGGATTAAGAATTATTCATTGAGATACTAAAAGGGGTTTGAAATAAATACTATCAAACCCATCGCAAAGTTATCGCAACCCCTAAATGCGATTGCTATTTTAATGCATATATCGATAAGCTTAATGCTTTTCCCAGTATCATAGCATTACTTGATTAATGCTATTGTTATTGGCGATTTCAAGAAGTGGTTAAAAATTACAAGCGAAATACGTCAAAATAAGTGAATTTGACTATAAAACCTGAATCAAAGGTGCTTTTATAGGAACCAAAAATTATTTGATTCGATTCAAGATCAAGTTGATTCTAGTCTTCTGATATCTCTCCACATAGGAAGTTAGTGACCATTTCCTCGAACATATCCCCATCCTAGGCTAGTCTTACCAATCATGCCGCACAAATTTCGCATCCACGTAAACTTCTTTCTTTTTATGTCCCTTTTTCCTTGGACAATCAGCTAAAGGATGCTTTATTTTTTATTACGAAAAATGTGGCCAAAATAGGAGACCTTCCACTTCTTTACAAACGTCAAGAGTTCCATTACTTAGCGTATTCTGTACACGAATCTTTCATTTGTGACGCAGTCAACCTATGGTATCTTAAGGATTCTCCTATACAGCCACTGTCTTGAGTGTCACTTCACTTCATAAAGAAGAACCGAGACGATTTATCATTTGGTGAATCTTCAGCGAGATTTTAGGGTTAGCATAGTACTTTCCTCAAATTATTAAATTTACTGCGTTGTGCCTCAATCCTCATTTTAATTATTGGTCAGAATCCTAGTTCTCATTCAACCAGCTGCCCAAATACTTGTCGATGTAGATCATAGGCTCCCAAACTATTTTGTCATGCTAATATTGATTATTTACAAATTCATCAACTTCAAACATATTTTTATTTAAGTGAATTTAAAAATAAAAAGGATAAATACACGTAAAGTTAAATTTACCTTTATAAATTAAAAACACACAAAATGCATATATAATAACAATCATTGAAAAAAATCAATACTTTTAATGGGAGGGATGGGTCTGATGCTTTGAGAGAAAATTTTCAACATTTGGCTTGAAATAAGTCAGATTTAACCTTAAATCTCCTTGTTCAGTGATTTCCAATCTATTTTTTTTTTGTAAGAAGATTGACAACCACACTGACACCTTTTTCCATGTGATATGAAGATACATAAGCTATCAAAAACCTTCTTGCGGTAGTCTATAATGCAGGATAAACAGCATTATTATGTTAGTACATAGGTACAATCTGAGTTAGGTGCATTGTGATATTTACGGAATGCCTAAATTTTGGTGATGACCTGCTTAAATGGGATCCAGTCTCGTAGACCCCCATTTACAGATCGTGGACCCCCAATTTAATTTTTCGCTGTCATCGACCCTTTGCAGGGTGGAATCGACCCCTGGGGGTCGATATTGACCACTTTGGGAACCAGTGATGTAGATAATAAAGTAATCAGTCAAATAATTGTTTTCTGTTTTTTTATGTTCATAGAGAGACCGTACTTTATTTTTTAAATAGGTTTGGTACCTTGCTTGTTATGTACAAGGTTTGTCATCACAATTTGGGGAAACTTTCCAAACTAGTCGATCGAAATTGTGCTATATATGGGAGTGACTGAAGCTACTGACTTCAGGTCATCCAGGCACAGGCCCTCCTGTCGGCATTGGCTCTCCAGTTGGTGTCTCTGAAGACCAAAGACGAGGCATGAACCCACAAGGTGGATCACTGTTTGTGGAGTAATATCATCACAAGGGCAAGGGTCAAGTGGAACCTGCGGAGATAACTTCTCATCGCTCCATGACCCATTAGGAGCTGGGTTGATTCAAAGCTAATCCCGCAGGTATTCCTGTATACAGCGGCGTCCGTAACAGAATCGTTCCCTTGCGGAGAGCTTGTGTACCTTTCGTTCCATGTGTCCACTGTTATTTTCCTCTGGAGATTTTTTGCAAAACTCAGAGGAAAGTCGGAAAATACATAGTTCTTTTTATTTTTGGTGGCTTCTCGTTGCCAACAAGACCAACGTGAGCTCGATGTTAACATCACTTGCTTGAATTTCTTTTAGCTTTTTCTGAATGTTAACTATAAGAGAGACCGTACTTATGGCTAGCATCGTTGACTTGGATTTGTAGATCGTCAGCACAGTGTGCTGTTGATTATTGTGTTTTAAAATAAGTATTTGTTTGAAATACAAGGTTACCTCATATGTTACTTAATCCGGGGCATAAATAACGAGCAAATCCCTTAAGTCTGTCAAATCCGAACGCAGTGCTGGCAATCACCACATCAATTTGCAAATGTCCCCGGAGCGACCGCCGCGGCTGACTAATGAACTCCCCTCCGAGCCGGGCATCTGTCAAAAGCGTCCGCGAAAAGCTGACTCGCCGGGGGTGTCGCCGACATCCCCGCTTTTCAGGCTGCCCTCCACGCTTATGGCTGAAAAGATTTTATGGCCGTGTGTCCGTGGCAGTCTTTTTTTATTTTTCGTTTTAAAATGTGAGGCACTTCGTTTTGATTGCGTACTTAGGATTAATTTTCATATATAGATTTTGGAAATATCTGACCCCAAATCAATATGCACGGCGCGATGTTTTCGGAACCGATTACTCTGGGGTCGTATTTAACAATAAACTTTTTTTATACATTACTGGGAGTTGTGAATATTATATTTGATTTGAAGATTTTATTAAAACATTTCAAACTTTTAATAATATCTGTTCCTTTCAACTTGAGACGTAAAACTTCGTCTGGTGTTCAGTACAATTTACATATTTCTCGCAACACAATAAATGCTATTTTGTTAAAATATTCAATACGGGAAGATTATTTTATTTTCTTGCCTATATTGCTTCACCTTATTGGAACGAAAATTTATATTTGAAACTTTTGTTTTCAAAGCATTTTATAATAAATGCCTCGTGCTTCAAGCGAGCAAATCGTTCTCGTTGTGGATTAGACCATCGCGCCTTGGCGACAGAAATCCGAGCTCCGCAGGGCTTGGCGCCGAATCTCACCACGACTTGTCAAAAGCACTAAAATATTTGTCATACTTTTTATCCGACTCGCGGGGCAGCCCACCATCTTGGATATAGAGGGAGAAGAAAGGGCCCTTGGCTGCCTTCCAGGATGGCCTAGTTCGATTCTGTTTATTGCGAACTCTTGGATGTGTGGCACTGTGAATCCGTTCTGGGGACGATGCGAAATAAAAATATTGATTTTGTTATATCTGCGAGTTTAGAATATAATATTATGTGATAACAATAAAACATGCGCTGTCCTATTTCTACACAATGGGTTCTGCAAGCAATTGCGTCTATGAAAATAAAGCGGTCTATAGTGATAAAGATCTTTCTTTTGATTAAAATTAAGCCAACGTTCATGTGCTTTATGGCAAATGCGTAAGATATATTATAATGGACATATATATTTTGGCTCTTTATTTATATAAAAGTTTTGATTCTTAATCAATTCCAGTCCTGTTTTAAATATTTTACCTCAAAATATACAGAAAACTGCTATGCTGCTATTATAATATATACATAAACTTTCATAGTTTTCGTACAAATTAATTATAATAGTTTTCACAGAATCGGACCTAACAATATAAGATTTTTTTTGTGTTTTATCTATTAAAACTATAATTCAATACACATTTAAAGCACAGTAGTACTGTATGGGTGGAAAAAAATCAATATAATAAAAGCGCCATTTGCATTGACTATAAAATATTCACAAAGATCAGCCAGGGTCGTCGTAAAATTCCAACAATTTTCCTGTCCTAACTCAAAACAATAAAAATCTCTTACTGTGGGGAATCAAACTGAGACGGCGTATGCTTACCTTAGCCCGCGGCTTGTGCAATTGTTAGGGATTTATAGTCTGACTTGTCATAAATCTAAAACAGCTGAGTAGGCAATGTTACCGCTTTCAAAAACAATCACAGCGCGAAGCCGACATATTCCAGATCCTAGTGCGAGCCTGAGCCTAGTAGCGAGATATAGGTCACGAGGCGGCCCTGGCAAGTGCACCTAGCTAAAGCTAAAACACCGGTCCATATTAAAGTTTGGGAAGCTCTGATATTTTAATTTAGCGGTTTACTGTCAAAAAAACACGGTGGAATAAAATACAATGTAATAAAGTCTTACATGCATATTTTTTACTTGCTGATTGTCGGTCGCGTCTGAGGCTTTCTCTTGCGTTGCGTTAACGGGAATAACACATACAATATTAAGTTTTAAAATTAATAATAAAAATTGATTAAGATTAACATATAAAAAATATAAAAAATTCCAAATGTTTACCTGATTTTGGAAATAATTATCTTTCAGTTCAAAATTGACTTTTAAGCAGAACGCTTGTAACTTGCGAAGTAAAATGCACGAGAGAAAGAGTTAAGTAACTTTTGAAACCACACATACTAAAATAGAAATTTAATAGCAGGCAATTACCAAGCGATATGAACACAAATAAAACAAAGGGTAACCTTTTAACTGGAAGCTGAGTTTTGAGAAAAGTTACTTTGTTTGGAGTGAAGCGATGAATGCGGGTGAAACCCTTTTACGCTATATTAGATACTTTACACTTCGAACTGATCACATTCTATCAAAGTAATTAACCATAACATTATATATCACTTACTCGTACAGAAAATATCCAAATTCCTTTTATTTGACTCATAATTAATTCTGAACTCTTAAAATTTATCTTAATTGCATTATATAATAAGTAAGGGAGAAATTGAATACCAAAATCACCTAAGCCTACGATTACATTACATCATACTGAAATAAAACATGTCTCTGTGACCATAAAATGTTATCAAGCCAAAACTTGTGACACGCGCAAACAACTGACCAATCAGATCACGCAAATGAGACGCTCCATGAATAACTAATCATCTGTTTATTTTCAAATAACTAAACTTATATGCAAAAAATACTAATTTTTGATTAGTTGTCGATCAATCCACTTAGATCTCTGAGATGATGTAAAGATGTCGCGATGAATTCTCTGGTTGGCATTTTACAACAGCTACCGAACAAATTACACTTTAAATCCACAGCTATCTGTCGTTTGTTATTCCATTCAAGATGCTGTGATGTCATTAATCTTAATTGAGCCCTTAACGATCTTACCTTGGAAAGGGGAGGATATCGATCCAGGTAATTAGCTATTATAGAGATGCAATTAGCTGGGCTTAAAAATACATTAGGCATATATCAACGGGATTTTAATTTAATAAAATTATTTTATCAATAATTTGATTAAATATTTTAGATTACTCATGGAAGGTATTACACGAATAAATTATTTTATTAATAAAAATCGTAACGTTAAAGCTATTTTTTGTTTTGTTTATTAAGGTTTTATTACAAGACAAACCCTACTTATTGGCTTGTAAGTCAAAACAGGCACTTGTGTATGATCGAAATCCATACGCTATCTTTGAAAGTAATTACAAAAATACCAAAAAAATATTTTTTAAAGCAATTTTTATCTGGTGACTGCTAGATGTTAACCAAATGAAAAAATATTACTAAGCGGCAAAATAATTGCATCAACCATCTTATAAATCATAAACATGCTATAAATAAATAAAATTCAGCTGACCGAATAATATTTACTAAAGCTCAAAAAATAGCACTACGTTGAAGTTATATACATAAAAAATTTAAATCTTAATATTGAGAATTAGGAGAGTCAAAATGTATTTATATTTTATGTTGTAAATGTTAAAAAACTTAAAAGGCAGTTCTTTAATTATTTTTGTTCATAAGTGTTTTTAATGTTTTAAGTTACTGAATCAAATTATTACATATTATATTTTCAGTCACTTCCCTTGCAGGGGAAGTTCAGTCGTGTGTCTGCACGAAAATGAGAGGAGCATTTCTCAACCCCAACTTTTTACATAAAATTCCACATCTCATCTCCGCAAGTCTTCTTGTAAAATCCAGCCACCTTAAGCCTACGGGCTCTGCGAGCACTCTCTTTGATTGACAATCTCAAGGAATGAGATTTATGAGACTTCTTGTATCTGCGATGGAAGCGCTTATAACTACACCGTGAAAAAGAGATAGAGCTCGTGATTTAACGGCAAAAAGTGATGCTGGGAAACAATCGCCATCCCCTCGGTTGCGAAGGCTTTTCGGATAGGAAGAGCCTCCCCTCGATGGCACTTGTCAGTCAAGACTCGCTTAAGGTCAAAAGAAGTCTGAATTTTTTTTGCAAATTTTCGCTTTCATAGGGAAGGTCACTGTAATTTGTACAGGGCTGATCATAAATAAAACAAAAAATATAAGAAATATTTTGAAAATAATTGTAAATATATGTATTCTCAGCTGTTCTTCTGTACTTAAGTTAAATTCACAATTAGAAAAACACACAAAATACTGTACTAAAAATTTGCATAGAGAATGGTGGTTAATACTCGCAAAACATGTTAATATACTAAACACTTAATCGATCGTACTCATTAATATAGAGTTCGTCTTTTACAGAGCATAAAAACTTGCTTGGGTATCTTTTCACATACGAACTGAACGAATGTATCGGCCATGGACTTCTTTACGTTTGCTCATAATTGCTAAAGAAACCATACAAGCCCACGGCCTTGGCGCTAACGCCTCACTATTTTTATGGCAGTATTTACAAGGCTACATGTTCAAAAGTGAGATGACAACTTCAATTCACTCAAGTGAATTTTCTCTCATTCAGAATACGTATAAGTTACCCCAGGGCCTAATCATTATTTAACAGCTACAGACTGGCACACCGAATTTATTATAAAACATAGCATTAGCAACATAGCGGTTCAAAAAAAAAATATCTTTTCATAAGCTACGCTAATATCTTAATATTTTAAAAAAATCTGTTTTTTACTTGCTGTAACTGTTTTATTGCATAGAATGCTGAGCGGTATATTTTGATTTGAGCGTCTGTTCAAACTAATTACAGTTTTTTTTGTTTGTCTATTTATTTATTTTTAATGAATTGAGGTTTGATCTGATATATATATATATATATATATATATATATATATATACATATATATATATACACCCCGGGGTGGTGCGACACCCCCTGGGCCAAAAAGTGGTGCGCACCGCGGGGTCGTAATGTAGCGAGTGCGCGTCCGCCCGGAGCACTTACGCGAGAGGCTACGCCCCCCTTGCTCCCCCTTGCTCCCCCTTGCTCCCCCTTGCTACCCCTTTCCAGCATAAAACCGCAAGTGATACATTATTTGGGCCATATTTACAGATACTGCTGTAATAAAAACTATAGACCCGGGAGCCTCTACGAGAGGATTACGTTTCGTTTATTTGTAATATGTATGCAACTATTAACATAAATACTGCTTAGAATAATAAAATATAAGTGTGTTTTTTTTACGTATTTTGTTACTATGATAATAATCTTTACGTATTCAAAATCATATTATTGTACTGAACAGTTTTATTATACCAAAGCGTTGCATAATCAATAAAAAACATCAATTCTAATTTATTAATACAAAGCATATTAATTCTTGAAAGAAAGTATTTTGTGGTATGTAATTTAATTATTTTTATCGAAAGGATATTAAGTGGGGAATAACACAATATATTATTTTAATTAAAATATTATAACGGCAGTAACATATAAAAAAATATATTATACAAATATACGCTGTGAAAAATTACTAAATGTTTTATCACAAAATAATTTAAATCCACCATCGTATTAGTCTAAAGAGATAGATCGGGCGATTTTTCTTGTAATAAAGCATTAATACAGATTTCCCCGGAGGCGAGACGGTAACGAGCCAGGCTCTGTTTTCACCCTGAAGGGGTAGATTGGCGAAGTTAGTTAAAAATGACGATGGTGCCGGTACAATAATATACACTGTACGCTTTACCGCGTGTCCTAAGCTCCAATTTGTTTACTCTACTACCTGAACATTAAAGGTTTTAGGACGTATGCCATTCACTAAGTATGATTAATAGCCAAAGTGTCTGCAATTAACCTTTTGTGACAAAAGACCTGAAATAATAATTTAAATACCAATTTTGTTACAATAGCTATATAAATATGTGTAATTTTACTGTACACTCAAAATGGAGAGAGAGAGTTATATAATATTTTTATCTTTGGTGACTTGATTACTATTTAATAAACATTCATGGGAGGTTACATGGTGTAGTATTTTTTTTTTTAAGTTTGAATGCTGGAATGATGAATGCTTAACAATTTACAAATGGTAATTGTATTGAAATTGTGTTGAGTTAATTTTTTTTTATTGGTTGATTGTGTTTTGACAATTTTTTTCTGGTAAAATTTAATACTTTTTTATGAAGCAGCATTTGCAATGACTTTGTGAAATGTTGGTTTTTCATTTGTAGCAATACATTTGTGTGTATCTTATTTAAATGTCATGCTATTATGAATCTTCTTCAAATCAAAGCGCGAGAAATATTGGATTACCTGTCAAGTTAAACTCGGGAACGTCACCTTGATTTGCAGATGAAATATCAAGCGTGGATCAGACACCAGAAAATTATAAAAAAATCTCTCATTACTACATCCATCCCAGACTCCGAGAACATCCGTCATTTGTACGTGTGTTGATTTAAATCTTTGAATATATACAATATTAAAAAAAGACATATTTATATACCCAGCCTGCTTTGTGAGCGAGCATTCCCTTTTATCATTCCATTCTCACCCCCTGTGGGAGGGTGGTATTTAGGGGCGACCAAACGTCAAAAATAAGTGTTTTAAAAAATTCAATAAATTAGCTTATATAAAAAAAAAAATAAACAAATCGACTATCTTGAAATTTTTTCTTATGTAGTGATTAGTTTTTTCCATATAGCTGTGTAAACACAAACTTTTTTGTGAAATACAGAAGCTATTTATTCCTCTGCAAATACTTTGGAAGTAAGTCATTATTTCTTCATACATTTGTGCAAAATTGGAAAGATGTAATCTTTTGAGCATTTTTTTCGAAATCAAAGTTTTTGGAAAACAAGTTATTATCAAGATATTTATGCTTAAAATTTTTTACTACCTCACTTTCATTAAACTTCAACTTTTGATTTACAGCAAGCATTTTTGGTTAGTCCAAAATAGACCAGTTTAAATTTCAATGAAATTTTAGTATATATCACACTTAATCTCAATTTTTTTAAAAATTTAAAAAAATATCGTATTAAGCTATAGTCACCCTGCCTATTTCCTCCCTCATCCCTCTGCGGTGAGGAGCAGGTGGAATAAAAGGAATTTTTAAAATGTCAAGGCCGCCGATGTATCACGCGTGGGGCGGTTATTTATTTATAATCCACGCACCGTTATTGTTACGTTACCCGTAATACTGACAATTTGTTTCGGTAATTCGCTACTAAGTCAACTTAAGTCGTTTGTACGTACCTTACGTATAATTTTTGCAGTAAATTTGTTTTTTTTTTTTTTTTCATGTAAATTCATTTGCTTGTACTATTAACACGAGGATATATGTAATGTAATGCTAAAGATTTAAAAAAATGTAAATTCATACTAATATTTCGTTTAGTTTTTTCGTCACGATATATACTACTATATTTGCTTCGTGTACTATTAAATTTTAAATAAATATTCTGGTATGTATATTCGATTAATTTCCATAAGGAACATAGCTATTCATAGACTAATTACATTTTCGTCCTCTGAGGCAATTACCAATTCATCGAGTCAATTTGATTCTCCAAATCCGGTCTGTGATGAAGATTGCTAGAGTATCGTTACTTGGAAAAGCATTTCCAAAGACACTGCAGTGACTGTATTGCCGGGTGATGCACTTAATCGTGTTGCAATTAATAGGAAATTCTATATTAATTACAGGAAGTTCTGATTGAGTTTCTACTCATAATAAGTTGCATGCTCAAAGTAATGCAACGTGAGCACTTGCGTTATAACTTAATACTTTGCTATCGGGTTTTAAATATCAAATGAATTGTTTAAAGTCATTTATTTTTTTATAAACTATGTTCTACTTATTAACATTTTCTAGACCCTTAATGGTTTGTGAAAAAAAGTATTTAACAAGTGATAAATTCATTGTATATATTTGAGATTAATTCACGCGTGATGACGATGATGGTAAATTTCTACTGATTTTTACTGTGCATTATAATTAGGTAGGTACTGTAACTACTATTACTGTTCTACTCTCGGCACTCCCCATTGTGTTGCTTGTGCATGGCTGCCATTCTGTACCCTGAGCGTATGTAAAGGATCGGTAATGGAGTAGTGGACTTTGATTAATAGTGAAAGGATTAGCTCTGGAAGTATCTTGTCGAGGTGGGGGGGCCTTCTGATATTGTTTCTTTAGCTTGTTGTAGAGAGAGTATCAAATCTAATGCTAGAACTTTATAAGATAAGGATTATATAATAATGCTATTGGGCAGCAGCAATATGCAGACTTTTCCTTCCAATATAAAACTGCGGTGTAGAAGGACCCGGGGAATCACTGCACTATTAGTAAACCATGAATATATGCTCAGTGAAATGGTCGCCAATCTCCTCTGAGGATAGGCACTTGATAAATAAGGTACTGTATATTTTCATTAAGTCAAAAAACTACGCAGCCGTGCCTTGAAAAGTCGAATTGGTTAAAAAGTGTTTTTTTATGAGAGATTTTTTTAGTCAACTTAGTCATGATATGATATTATATATTTTAATGAAATTATTCAAATTTTCTTTCTACGCTGTCTTTATACATAAATAATTGAAATGTTATCGTTAAATGAGCTATAATTAAAACTGACAGTTGCTGTACAGAGTTCAGAAAGTTTCCGTTCCACCGTCGTGATTAATAATTCTATTGTGAGTGTTTTTCCAAGTTTTAATTACGTTTATAATGAAACTCAAATACAAAGGGATTACCGATGTTTATAAACAAAGTCAAACCGAAACTGCGTAACTCTGGCAGCGACCGAGGACGCGGTATAAGCACCGCCGGGTAGCGTTGTAGGTGTTCCGTAAATAACAGGCACCTGCAAACACAATAACCAAAGCACTACCTGCTTGGGTAGCCTATTAATAATTCGTTAGTACTAACTTTGCCGGCAGGCCTCCCAGCATGGCGCGGCGAGGGCGATCGCGCCCCTGAAAAGGTTCCGACTTGAAACTTTTGCGGAGAATAGCTTTTATGTGGTTATTCGGTAAGATGGTTACGGTAATGCAGTCATAAATTATTCAATATGTTTTCTATTTTATTTATTTCCTGAATCTTGGAAGTGTGTTCTGTGCGTCATCTACTCTTGAGAAATATCTGAATATGTAAATAAAATTCTTGAGTGATTTTTCCACGTGTTAATTTTTAATGGTGATCTGTTTCGCCTACCTTTTATTCTTCATCGTCAAGTGCCTCTTCTCAGAGGAGGTTGGCGACCATTTCACTGAGAATATACTCATGCTATGCCAGTGTTCATGGATTTCTAAGGGGAAAATAGTGTAGTGGGTCACCGGGTCCTTCTACACCGCAGTTTTATATTGGAGCTTACATAATCTAAGCTCTGGCGTTTAGATCTGATTCTCAGTCTGCAGAATGCTACAGAAATGCTAGAAGAAGCCCCCTACCTCGACAAAGTACTTCAAGAGCACGTTCCTTCACAATTATTCCAAATCCACTACTCCATTACCGATCCTTTACATACGCTCAGGGTACAGAATGGCAGCCTTGCATAAGCAACAGAACGGGTAATGCGGGGAAGTACCTTTCACTTTGGCATTATCAAATAACCTGATAATGGCAACGTGAAAGGTAGGCGAAACCGGTCACCAATATAAAATGGAATGAGGTATCTAAATGAATTCATCCTATTGTTTAATATTTATTATTTTGCTTACAATTGAAATTCACATATATTTTTATAAAAACATCCTTTATTTTTTAAATTATACTTAATTCCAATAAATATTCCTTAACTCGAATAATTTTCTCACTCGTATTTATTTTCACCAAGTGTGAAAATTCAATTTTTTTTTTTTTATTTATAAAATCTTACTATGAATTATTTTAGACAAATACTTATTTCAGTATTAACACAATACATTTTTTATTATTTATTTAAGACTAGTGTTTTTACTAATAAAATAATTATTTTTAAGAAAAAGAAATCCCAAAGTTTTCTATAAAATTATAGCTGTTTTTAAATCTACAAAAAAAACTGGTTCAACTGTAAATCAGAAGCAATTATTTTTCATTTTTTGGTATTACAGTAGGACAGCAATTTAGTCAAACAATATCGAAAACAACATCAAGTTATTTAATTTTAAAACTCACGCCCAAACTTTTATAATCAGAACTAAACGACTGCCCCAAATGTATGACATTCAGGTTGTAATGTTTCATAATAAGGCTTAGTTCTGAATTTATAGTTCCAGCACAGCAGCAAAATTACGCCTTGTGTTTCGATATCTGCCCTGACAAAGGCGGTTTCTCCTGTCCAAACAGTCTCCAACAATTCGGATAATTGAAACGGGTGCAGACATAAATCAGCATGGACTGGGGTCCTTCGTCAGCTATTTCTATTGGCAACATTTCAAAATGCAACATTTGGTAAAATATCGTACTTAATATACCATACATTATTTTGTTATTTAATTTCTGTATTAATATTTGGTATTTTATAAAAAATTCTTTTTCCTTGGACATATTTATCTAGACGTAACAATTTTCGTACATTTTTTAATGCACGAATGAAATCAGTTTTTCAGAGAACAGATATTATTAAACTTATAGAAACTTATAACCTGTACAGAAGGCATTCTGATGATTATTAATAGATTTTAAATATTGTAACGTTTTGTGAAAGGTTATGTCTCTCAGTATCAATGTACATATATCTTTCTTTATATCTAGAAATTATCTTAATTATTCGAATTATCAACAAAATTGCAACGGGACTAACTACAGCACGTATTGTGAAACTGTAACTGGTTGATATATGTAAAAATAAACAGTTAATGTTTGTCTACTTAAACAAACATGTTATTGTAAATGTTTTGTGAGCATGCAACCAATTACTTCCAAACATTACAGTTAATTATCATTCGCTGGTATATGTACATACCGTACAGTTTATCGCTTATTTAATTAATAATGGCAATTTAATTACTATTCTAAATATGTAATAAATAGACCAAACAAATTTTTACTTTTAAACACGTTTTGTAATATATAAAGGAATAAACAAAAAGTAAACCTTATTCAAGATTAAAAGTTCAAAATAACCTTATCAGCTACGTTATTATAAGTTTCAGTTTTCTGCATTATGAAAAATATATTTTCTTACAAACACAATTAACGAATTTAAAGCTTTTATATACTTAAAATGATATTTTATACATAATAATTTCGCATACATGGCTAATTACTATACAAACTTGCAACTAAGTGGTTTAACTTATAACTCTTCGTTTGGATTATCCAGATAAATATCTCGACCTCATCCTAAATAAAAATTTAAAAAAACAATAAAAACCAAAATATAGACCAATGGATTTGACCCAAATATATATAAAAAAAAAAAAAAGCTCGCACGAGCTTTGCAGCCGTTATCAGCATATCAAGATGATTAGGGGTGCGTACGAGTTACACAATTTCCGTATCTAGTATAAAACTGATCTGAACTAGCAAATCTGGGTTTGCTTCGCCACGTGTGTTGCGAATTAATCCGTCTCGTTATACGTGGAGGATGGGACGAGCTTTTGGGCGAGCTTTATCTGCCGTACATATCATAACGTTAGGCTAACGTACACGCGTCGCGTATACAGGGAAAAGTTTATGGGCTTTTTATTCAGGCTGTAACTTTTGAATTTTTATCAACCCCTGTATATGAGATATTCTGAATATATTTTTATGCTTGTAACGTTTGTGGACTCTACGATGTTTTGATGCACGTTTGTCGACGTTTAAATATTCATGAAGGATGAAGTAATGTGTTTTTTTTTAACTACGGTTAAAATAATAAAAACTGTTTTTGACGTGGGTTCTTAAACAACGGATATATTACTCTGTCATACTAAAATTGTGCATTTGAGTGCTGGTCGTTTTCAAATAGCGACAGATGTTAATGTTGTTTTCGTATGTTATTTCAATAAGTTTTTATTTTCTTTTACAGAACCTTACTATTAGCGATTGAAATAAATGATAAAGTGGAAACAAAACTAAGACAAAACATCTTTGGATAATTATTTGATACACACACAAAATGAATAGGAAAATTCGTAGTTAAATAGTTAGAACCCAATAAATGTTAAATTAGTAGAAGAATGTGATTTCTATATAAAGGTTTTATTTTCGTAACTTTCTGTGTATATTTTATTATTCATTGGAAAGACAGTTGCAAGTATTTGATTATTTACAATGAGAGCAAATACTTAACGATATCATGCACATGTTAACAGCTTTAAAAATTTTGCATTGGTTTTTTCTATCGGTTTGTTTTAGCATGCTGAGCACCGTGAAAGCAAATGCAAATTCTGCTAAAAAATTAATGCTCTCTTATCTCAATATTATTTTAAAGTTAATTTTATGGTAAACGATCCCGTTACTTCTCGTTGTAATATCCTGCAGCTCCCACGACCGCGCGCCGCCAGTGCTTTTCCATTAGCCTTAAATGTCATATTTTGTCGTTCTTCTTACTAGAATTTTCCGGAATGTTCCACCAGACTACACGTACATTTATTATAATGCGATGTGCACACACACTCACGCGGCCTCCCAAGGGCGGAGAGTGGGCGGAGGCGCTGTGACAATTTGGGTTAGCTTAAGTGATTTTTGGCACTTACGAATTTAATGTCCATATATCTATCGTTTGGCGGTTTGAATATATATTTTTTCTTTTTTGAACAGAGTATTATAAATGAATAAAATCAATTTGTTGTTGGAAGTGAGATTTAATTGAATGACTAGTATTTTTTTTAAAAGACTTTCATGGATTATGCCAATGATATCGAGGATAGAGAATAAGCTTTGCCTCTTTTTTGCCCCGAGAAAATTGAGTTTGCTCTCAGCCGGCCGGGAATCGCAGAGCTGGTCCAATGTCGCTGGTCTAAAAACGAAAGTTTTAATTGAATGAAGTCGACGCCTTTCCCCGCCGTGGCTGGGAGCTTTTCAACGGTTATACATCACGACTGAGCTTATTTGTAAATGCTCTTTGTGTAATTTTTTTAAAGACGGGAAGATTGTTTACCTCCGCTTCCGCCCGCTGGGGATGTCATATTCCAAAAGGGTAATTTCATTATATTGCGGCGGCACAAACGGACAGCGCGAGGCAGGCCTTATTTTTCATTATAATATTCTTTCGCAACAATGTCATTTTCCAGCAAACAACAAATTTGGCCTAAATTATATTATTTTAATACGAATGTTCTTAAATATTTTTTTAACAAAGTCATTGAATTAAGATTTTTACAAATAAGATATGGTATACATTACGGATTTTGTTTTTACAAGTAAGAATTTTTTATGATATAATTAAATTATTTTTATTTCTGCAATACAAATCGAAACAGCCTGCAAAACGATTGGCTAATCAGAAATTTATAAATAGCATTTGTCATGCTAAAAATCATTTTATATTAATGATAATTTAACGCGATTTTATTTTATTGTACTCCTAGATGTCTTTCAAGACGAATTCATATCAATTCATACACTTATTATCAGAATAGCGTAAATGAAACGACGCCGACAGTAAAATACAAGAAACTAAGTTCTGATATATTATAACAATAAAATAAAACCAAATGGTTTTGGAGACTACGTTTATTTTGCTTATAGCGAGAGCTCTTTCTAGAATTCTAGATCTAGATCTAGAATTCCCTTTGATCAATGAACAACTTAACAACCATAATTCTCCCCTTCTTAATATTTTTAAAAATACAATGTGATTCTGCTTCCAAACTAATTGCTTTCAGGTGGCGGCCAGGACAGCCAGGAATCATCATAAAATAGTTTATTTAAGTACTTAGTATTAAAATTATTGCTGTTAATGTCATTTTAATGGGGTTTCACAGCACCCAATAGAAGCAATTTTTTCCACATAAATTTGTAATATCTATGACTCATGTAAATTTGTTGATTTTGTTATGTATAAACTCGTGTTTTCTATATAGAATCAGTCTTGAAGATGCCGTGTTCGGCGAAAGAGCTCTCGCTATAAGCAAAATAAACGTAGTCTCCAAAACCATTTGGTTTTATTTTATTGTTATAAAATGGAGTATTACAAAATAAATACCAGTTCCATTAACTGATATATTATTATGAATTTTTTTTTTTATTGTTATAATTTTATTGATTTTCTAGGTTATTTCATTTCTGTGACAAATTCAAGACCTCCGCGTGTAAAAGTGTTTCGGTATTCGAGGAACATCTATTCTGTAAATACATCATATCGCTAAACTTTACGGTCGGGATTAAGGATAGTTTCGATTCAGTGAATAAATTTTATATATTCCTGACCATTGCCTTCCCTCACCCTCTTTTGCCCTTCCTAATTTCAGATTCTACTTTACTTCTGGAATCCCCCGGCTAGGTTAGAAACTTCTCACAAAGCCTTAACATATATTTCATGTACACGTTTAATTCAAACTCACAGTATATGCCGAAAATAGAAGATTAGAATCGTATCTCATCTACATTTTTTTATTATACACAAATAATGAACTTACAAATATCTGCTGGATTATGTTCATAGTGCTCTAGTTATTTAGCTATCCACATTTTTTTCTTATGAATAATGTCAGCACAAATCAAATTAGCATTAAGTGGATCAACTATAATTCGTATGATGAACATTATATAAAAAAAAAATTTCATGGTAATATTTATTTAAAATAGATAGAATTGACTTACAAAATACACATTTAAACCTAGTCTTGAAATTATCTGCAAAACAATTTAAAAGGTATTACTTATATTTATATTTTAATTAATTATGAATTGCTCTTATTTATATCGTCGACTCTTCGTGTTTAATTTTTAATCTGAAGCGATTCACTATGATACATATTTTTCTTTACGCAGATTGAAAATCATATGAACTCTTAAAATTTTTACTCAAACATTTTTTTTTCGTTACGTTTTGTTACGAAGTTTCAAAGTCATTTCTCTCAAAATAAAAAAAATAAAAAGTTTATAGTTTAAAATGTTAAATCTATCGGTGTTTGTTATGAGGGTTTAATTTGGAGAGCCTCGTTTGCAGACCAACTGGCGGCGACTCGTGAGCGACAAGGACAGAGTCTCGGGCTCTGGCATCTGCCAGCTGTGCCAGAGCGAGATGGACGAGCGATTCGGCGGCCTAAGTGGACGTAAAACGAGCTTTAAACGAATTCCTTTATTGCGGCGGGCTGACCAAAGTTCCGCCGGAGCTTTCGAGTTCCGCGCAAACCTCTGTTAACTGAAAATATTAAATTGAAAAAGTTAAATACAAAAGGATCATAGTTGCTCGAAGCTGTGTGTATTTTCCACGAAAGCACTTATTGCAGTTGCAGCGCTCTGAAACTAAGTTTTACACAGATTCTCACTTTATTACAAGTAAATTTAACAAAACTGAAGCTTTCATGTAAGCTATTTAATATATTTTTTTCGATCTGTTCACGAAACACTATTTGAACATCAAATAAAAATATAAAAACGGTTCGGAGAATACGAGTATATTTATTTGTAGGCTTTTTTACCTATCACAAGCGTAAGCGCTCACAATTGCTTAAGAAATAATTAGTATTTTTGTTTTGCTCTATAAATACGTTGACTAATTTTGCTAACAATACGAATTTTTTCATGATCCATTTTCCAGTTAACAAAAAACAAAAACTGATACATAAAATATCGAAAAAAGTAAATAGTAAAGTGGACTCCATGTTTTGTTGAGTTATACGTAAAAACTAAATATCACAACCAGAATGTTGTTAGTTTATTATTTCAATTGGAAAGCAGTTGTATACAATAGAACAAAAAAAACCATTCGACGTATTGAACATATCACTACAAATTCAATTTCCCTTGCTAATACCAATGTGTACGATTCTTCGTGGATATTGCAGCGAGCGAGTTCAGATTATTGGTTGTTACTCCGGAGGCAGTTGAAATAATTAATAATTTGAATGTAGTCGAGCCGCTACAGCCTTCCGCCGAGGAATGGCAGCCACGCTCAGTGCTTCAGAATTAATTTGGTGCTCATTTCAGATGAGAATATATCAGAATCCACTCCGCAACCCTTCATCACACAATACTCATGCCTGCGGAGGTAATTTAATGTCTGATTGGAAATATCCTATGTGATATATATCTATATTATCCCTCACGGTAATACTTTATTTAAATTCAAGTATTAATATTTATATTAAGAAAACTACGATTTATATTAATAAACATCTTATCTCATAACCCTATAGTTTAATTTTTTCATCAATGATGAATTAACATACCTCAAAAATTCTCAAAAATTCAAAAATTTCCATTCCATCAGGCAGATGTATGCTCAATAGATAATTGAGAGTGTTGTAATATTTAATGTACATAATCTAATCAGTTTATTGATATAGTAACAAGTATTTTATGTTTAATTTTTTTTTTTAAAATGTCTATATTTATAATTATTATGTCACCACAAAATCTCTGTAAAACAATATAAAGAGCTGCGCTTCTTCTATCCAAGATATCGTCCAGTTTTATTTTCAGCGCCTCGCTTAGCCTGTTTTTTCTAGAAAAGGCCGCACAATTATCGGCCATTGAGAAATGCAGCGCGAGAGATTGGAAATCCCCAGATAAGCACGTAGAGGAGCAATCAGATGCAGTCGCTCGTTGGTGGAGTGCTGAGAATCCCGATAGCCCCCTTATGGACGATTTTAATTGGAGACCATTTCTGGATCAAATAATATTTTTAATCCTCAATAAAAAATACCGAGAACACGCTAAATCTATTGTATTTGATGACAGCTACAAAGGTTGCTGTCTGTAGTAAATATCTATGCAATCTTATGGCAACTAAGTTGGGTAATGCTGGGATTGATGTTATTAAAATATAATGACACAAATTAAAATATATATATATATTGTAATTGAAGGTATAACTAGTCTTATATCAAATATTTTAAATTTGAGGCGGTACGTGACGTTTTTAATAAAACCTACATTTTTATATCTAAGTCACGTTGTGTGATACGAAAAATTCAAACAAAGCAACAAACTTGCTGTGATAAAGGGAAAAGACAACAACACTTAAAACAAGAGACGTTAAAACATAACAAAGCTCTTTACAAATGGGAATAGAAACATGTTCACGGGAAGAAAGAATAATTTATATCAGTTTGGGCAAACAAAACAATATTTTATCCTTCATCTTCTTCGTGTGCCTCTTTTCAGAACAGATTTGTGTCCATCTCACTGAACATACAGGCCAGTCTTAGTTATTTAACTCTACTCCTGACTTTCAGTCTCCGGTGAAAATACTGCATCCACGTTATTATTAGTTATTTCTTTTAACAGTATCTGGACTGGACTAGATCAATTTTGGCCAATTCACTACAAACTAATTCACTTAATATTAATTTTGAAATATTTACCGGTATTTTTATTCAAGGATAAAAAACAAATAGTGTTTATATGATGTGAGCGTCTCATGTAAAATGTATAGTTAGTACTTATTAGCTGTATG
This sequence comes from Atopsyche davidsoni, assembly GCA_022113835.1. NCBI lineage: Eukaryota > Metazoa > Arthropoda > Insecta > Trichoptera > Hydrobiosidae > Atopsyche > Atopsyche davidsoni. Next base: position 14,993,257 of record JAILWY010000009.1, on the reverse strand, counting down.
TATTTTGAATGAGAAAGCCACGTGTCATCAATATTATAAAAACTCACGGATCACAAGTACAAATTAACATAGTTGTAGTTTGAAGCAGCCATTGTTAAGAATTTCAAGCTATTTCAAGTTTTCAGGACACCGACGTTTTGGTCTCCGCGCTGGGACCATTTTCAAGGATTTTTTTATTAGTTTTCAAAAATCCCCGAAAACGGTCCCAGCTCGGAATCTATTTTCGGAACACCAAAAAATCGAAGAAGCAACACCCAAGAAACAAAATCGACTCTAGGTTTTCAACCGAAGTTAAAAATATATCACAAATTGTTCAATTATAAAAACTTACGCAGAGATCTTTCAATAAAAGACATGAAAGAATTCCGTTTTTTTTTTTTTTTTTCGTTTTTTAAGGAAACAATCTATTCCCTGCTTTGCGGGAAACTCTCGCGACGTTTACGTCTCGTCTAATATTGAAAAAGTTTTTACTTCTCAAAAATTAATCACAACATTTCGGCCGGGTCCCTCAAGGGCGGCGGTCCGGAGCTTGGGCAGGATTCTTTTAATTATTTTCAGTACCGCCGGAGTTTCATATTGTTTCTCTTTCTTCCCGGGGAACTTTGATCGTCCGATGGAGAGTCCTGACTATTTTTCTATTTGCCAAAATTAAATAACGAAAGTAATATTGCGACGTCTGAGAGGGAAATCACTCCGGTTTGACTGCGATGGAAGTTTGCCATTTGTAGAACTTTACTATAAAGCACAAGGAGCAATATTTCTTCAATGCTTTCGATCAAAATACATTAAAATGTTTTTCGCTTTTTTAATAATAATATGGTTTAATTGATTATATAAAATTTACTTAGAAAAATAAATATATACAATATGTTGATAAACCATAAATAAATCTCAATTATGACACATTTGAATAGACTAAATTATATCTCAAAATCAACGATATTTTTTCTTTATATCCTCAAATTATGTATTGACATTAATATAAGTATAGAGTTTTTTTTTGTATCAAATAGTATTTGTTCCCATTTTGCATCTGAATGATGCAGTTAGTAAATTATTTAAAATGTTTCTAAGGTATAGATTTTTTTTTTAAGTTTTCAGTCCTCCGATGTTTCGGTCCTCGTGCTGATTTTTTGAGGATTTGAAGATATGGAAGACTGAAAACTTTAAGCAGCTTTATACTTAAAAACCAAAAACATCTAATGGCACCGGTTTCCAAAACCTACAAACATACTGATTTTTTTTATATATGCAGATTTAATTCGCTCATCACAGCTTGCTCATCTTTGAACTTTTTACTGGTGATCTCCATTCTCCAAAAATTAATATATATTTTAAATAATCTAGATTCATATGCCTACCAGTAAGTAGATACTGGTGTCAGTATGTGATTTTGTAAATTATTTTTAGACCTGGTTATCTTTAATTAAAAATACTTATTTGTAATATGACATTCATTTGACATTATTTCGAGAAAGTAATAGAATAATAATTTATATTTTATGCCTACTTTGGAAATGCGTAAAACATCCCTCTTTTTTTATTTACCAAATATTGCAATAAAAGGTTTTTTTTAAATATAGTTAGCAAAACTCAATAAATACACGAATAAAGTAAGCGACTGAAATTTATTCTGATGAAAGGCTCAAGAAAGATCAGACAATATTTATTATTTACGTTACAAAAATATCGAATATCAGCTTCTAAGAAATTGCGAACGAATATAAAACAGAATACTTAAATGTTTATTTCAAACTGTGTTTTATATAAGGTAGACTTGTATCATTTATTTTTATTGATATAAACGGCAAAACCCTTTTGATCATTCAGTTAATTAGTGTTTAAGAATAATTTGCATAAATTGACTTAAAATATTGTCTAAAATATGCAACGTAAGTAGTTTTCACACATTCATGGTGACTTTTTTCGTGTTTTGTGGTAGTTATGTAGTTGTATATTATTGTAAATAATTATCTTTTAGATACATTTCAAAAGAAAAGAAACGAAGTCGCAGTAAAATAAACTCGTTGATTCACAGGTAAATCAAAATGGAAATCATTTTTATCCAATAAGGAAATATCGCCAAATTTCATATATATTTACTACCGCGATTCTCAGCTTTTATTGGTTGAACCGTTTGTAAAAACTTTTAAATTAGATTTTTCTATTATGTTAAGGATTTATTGAAACACTGGGGCTGACGACGAAGCGGTCGCAAGGTGGTGAAATTATTTACCCGTCCAGTAAATTATTGATGATTTTGATTGATGACGCGCGCCCTGGCAACACCGGGACCACTAAAGGAGAATAAATCTCTCAGATACATCATGACCTGCCTGTGGACGGGGTGAGCAGTGGACGAGCACCCCTAACAACTCGCAAGTTCATCGCTAAATATTCATCGCATCCAAAAAAAAAAACGCTTATTTTTTAGATTTCTCACTTTAAACATCACGAATATTTTTAGACGATACATGAAATTAACATAAAGCTCTCAGCACTTTACGCGTATATATATATGCGTAAAACTTTCCAATTTAAAAATAAAATCATCCACTGGCTTCACTCGCCCATAGGGGATGATAATGTAAAGGGAGACAGCAGTGAGATAAAAATAAATATTTCCAGCGCATGGAAAAAACGCCTTTTTGAGATTGTTAACAAAAACCATTCACTGTTAATCGTTAAAACGATTTTTTTCTGAATTGTAGTAATTGAATTTCTGGCGGTGAATGTTTTCGATATCTAGTACACGGCGTCACAAGCCCATTTTTAATAAAACTCTTTTCGTCTGCCATTTATCATCTTTCTAATCTGCAGGACGGAGCTCAATGTGGAGATATATCGCCGTGTGATGAGAAAAAATGCCCTATTTTTGTTACATTTATTCTGTTATCTTTACTGATAACGCTCTGGGAGCTTTTTTTCCATCTTTATATTGATGATAATTTCATTTTTCAATATTTATGGGAGAACATTAGTTATTTTCTCGATACACGATATTAAATCACTATTTGAAGTTTTACGATAAATATGAACATACGTATGTATTTATTTAAATGGAGAGAAAACTGGTTAAAATAAAAAAAAATGTTTTTTTTATAAGTTTTTATTAAAAAAAATATTATTTAAATTATTTTAATATGATTCCAAATCACTTGATAAAAATGTGATATCAATTCAAAAAATTAGATTTTACTTAAATTGAATCATCATTATATTTATATTTCAGCCAACACAGAAAACATTATAAAAATGTGATAATTTTTCGTAGGTTTTTTTCAAGTATGATATGAATTCTTAATCAATTACTAGAAACATTTTGATATTGCAGGCTTTTATTTCTCCCACTAATTCACGCCATGAAATAAGTGTTTGTGTTAAACTAAATTTTTTATTTTTAAGTATTTTTAATTCATAGGCAATTGACTGCGCTCTAGATGCGTTAAATATAAAGCTACAAAATTAGTAATTTTTTGTCGTTTGTTTTTTTATTTTTTTGTTTAAAAGTGTCATGAAAAATACTTAGTGATTTAATTACAATATATTTCTACTTATTGTATGTAAATAATTAAAGTTATTAAGTAAACTAAGCAACATTTGCCCATCATTGTATCTAAGCTTGAACTACAAATTTAACGTGTCAGACCTAGTCTAACATGTTTAAACATGACGGGGGCTCCATTATATGCACTCTGCATGCACATAATGCAAACTAACTGCACCGCATTTGCACATATAGAATATCCACTTGATAGCAAGTAAATACAGGTAGATGCCAGCTACAGACCTCTACGGTAGACTTCCCTCGAACTAGCGAGCACCTGCCCGTGTACCTGGCCATGTACCTGTCTGCCCCAGTTCCTCTTGAGCAAATCGCGTGTCAATAATTCAGATCGAAATCAACTGCAACAATGCAGTTAAGCTGTTTGATACCAGTGACCATAGCCAGTTATTATAAATAATAACATGTTTTTATTAATTTTTTTCAATATAAATCAGTAGTTGTATGATAAAAGTAACTTTGTATTCTTTCTTCACTTTGAGTTTATTATATTTTTTGCATGACTCAAAAAATATAATAATGTCAAAGTGAAGACAGAATACAAAGTTAGTTTTATCATTATAATAATGGATCTTCACCAATCAAATGCCTTGTCCCTCATCAAGATTTAATCAGAGATTGAAATAACTTTAGAGAATCGTTTTAACCCTCAGAACAAGTATGAATGAAAACATGTGCTTTCACACTTTATCGCATAACATTTTTAATAGTCTTATTATTCAAAGCAATAAATTAATAAAAAAATATATAGAGAGTAATAATATATAACCTTGTATGTTAAATTAAATCCAATATACTAACATTAATAAGATCTCAGATAAACATTTTGCATACCTTTTCATATATGTACCTCCTTAAAATGTAAACATATAATATTCCGGAAGAATAATAAAAAAAGCAATACCTAAACTATTGGAAAACGATAATTTATTTCCGGTGGAATTTTTCAAGTAAAATATATTTAAAGTAGCAAAAACTATTCCATTGTACTTATATAATATATTCATATGTTGTATGTAGATTTTTATTGTTTAAATGTGTTGATTAAATACAGCGTATAGCATGTATGCATGCTTAATACTGCCCATTGCTTTTTCCTTTTTTTTAATTATGATAATTTTCACTTTATTATGCAAACAATGGGATGCCCACCCTTGGGGTTGAGTAGGGTACGCTGACAGACCATAAGCTTCTAAGCGCGGAGGTTTAGGCATAGAAGGCGTTACAGAAAAGGAACACCATAAAATGCAAAAAAAAAAAACATCTTGAAATCCCAAGAATATATATCTGGAACACGATCATTACACACTAAACCATATCAATTGAACAATATTTTATAACATATTTATTTTCAGAGATGAAATATATTTTTGAATTTTAGCTTAGCTGGTTTTCTAATAGTAGACGTTTAAAATAAAATCAATTGTATTATAAAAAACATTTTCAATATTTTTGACAGAACGCATTTTATGTTGATTTTTATTTTAATATTTTTTATAAAACACTTTTGTGATATTTCTTTGGTCCCCCGTCAAACCGGAATTTTATATTTCATACCGGTCACGCAAAAGTATTTTATATTTAACTTTTTATTTTCAAATGAGAGCAATATAAAAAAGCTTCAAGTCGAAAATGACTCGCATTTTACATTTTATTTTTATAATGTAAAATTGCTTCCATGAATGAGCATTTTAATTAAAAACGCTTCGAGGTTTTTCTGCGCCAGTGCGCGTGTCAACTCCAACAAAAGATAGACGATTACAACAATCAAAAAGTATTTTAAATAGCATTTCAGATTTCTTTAGTTGCATAGAAATTTTATTTATTTATTTTTCATCATGCATAACTTACATCGTAACAAAAAAAAAATGCATATATTTTTGATCAAGTTTACTGATTAAAAATATATGATACTGTCACCTTGAAAAACCGTTGATGATCAATAACTGTGTAAAAAAATCATTTCGTCTATGTGCAATCAATATATGATTTCTTTAAAGCAGAGGTTCCCAAATTGGTCAATATCGACCCCCAGGGGTCGATTTCGCCCTGCAAGGGGTCGATGACAGCGAAAAATAAAATTGGGGGTCTATGAACTGCAAATGGGGGTCTACGAGAGTGGATCCCATTTAAGCAGGTCATCACCAAAATTAAGACATTTCGTAAATGTCATAATGCACCTAACATAGATTATACCTATGTACTTTGAAACGAATCGAAGCCCTGAAGCGTAGAAGTTCTCGAGAAACGAGACTTTCGGCATTGTGAAACTATACCAACATATCTTTTTGGAGCTTATGACATAAGCAGACGAACCATTACGATTGTGTTGCCTTTTTTTAAAATCATATACAGGGGCTAATAAAGCGCCGATGGGCGTAATAAAACAAATTGATTTGATAAATATTCCGAGAAAATAAGGACACCTGTACGGCTTAGGAACGTGGAAACTTTGGCGACCCAGGACAGATAGACCCTTCCAAGGGAGACAGTTTTAAATCGTTTTAAAGTGAGTTGTTCTATATAAGATATCAAAAATATGTTTGAAGTTGATGAATTTGTTAAAATTCAATATTAGCAAGGCAGAGGGTCGACGAAAAACAGGAAAACTCGACAAGGGGTCGACGGGACAAAATAATTTGGGAAACTATTCAGGTGTCTTATTTTACGTATAAACATTATACTATATGATAGTGTTTTTAAAATATAATATCGATTCCAAACTTTGGCTTCCCACACCCTTGAGAAACTGAGAAAAATCGCTTTCAATAACCGAACAGCAGCCTGAAAGATATTCCGAGGATGTTCCATGTGAGGTTATTTACTGAGGCTTCGATATCAGCACGACTTGCGACCCTCAGCCTCACAAAGCGCTCGCACTCGAGGCACTCCTCGCATCTCCTCCGTGTTAATTCATCCAGTCGTCAGGACCGCGGTGTACGTACATTAGCAATTAAAACTTCCCGGCTCAACTTAAATTAATTTTCAGGACTCCGTGACTTCGCCAACTTTATGAATCTTAGGCGACTGTAAATCGCGGGGACGTCGTGGTATCCTGATCAGTTAATCGTGAATAGAGTGCTTCCGTTTTCAGCGTGCATTGCTTAGTATTGAAATCAGATGTGTTGATCTACTATTTATACCTAAAGCAGATAAGATTTTATTTGTGATAATAACACTCACATTTTTAATCAAGTTATTTAAGAAAAATTTTCATAAATAGACATTAGCAAAAACTTATTGTTGATTCCAAAACCGAAAGTTTTCACAATTTCACTACATATAATATTATCAAATGTTTAAACATAATTGGTCAGTATAAACAATTGAGTGTACCTCTCCGAATGCGCGAGCTTATTATCCTGATATTCTCAAAATAAATCCACTAATGATTTCTTTTTGTTTTTGTTGCAGGTAAGCTTTTCTATCATGAAAATGAAACCTCATGACGCACACCAAAGGACAAAGGATAAAGAGAGAGCTGAAAATGGAGCAAGCACCAAGCAATAAAAAAATCATTAAGTTCTTCTTATATTCTTTAAAATGTTCAGTATGACTTGATTACTACGCCGTATTTGAAAAAAATCATTATTTTATCTTTTTCATTTTGTTTTATATTTTTTTGTAGTGGGTGCTTTATTTGTTTGAATATTAACAAATTAAAATCAATTAGCCTTAATAGATTACATATATTTAATATTTCAACTGTAACTTGCGAGATGATATGAACTGAAATTCGCTGCAAAATACTGGTATGGTTATATGAAGTATAATCAAAATTTACCAAAAAAATTACCATGTGTATATTTATGCAAATTTAAACAAATTATTAATATTTTAGACATTTTTAAGGACTTGTATTGATTGTATATATTTTTTGATATAAAACATAAATTTATTCTAGGTGATCTTGTTTAAATAAACAAAACCCAAGGACTTCTTGTTAAAGCTATTTACAATGGTCAATAAACAATACATAATATTAAAGTCAAGAGAGCAGCGCTTCCTTTTCATATCCCTTAATCGTGTTTTTATGTTAACAATTCTTTACTTAAGAAGACTCTCGAGAAAAAAGAAAACAGAGGAGTTTTACGACGAAAAAATTTAATGTTTCGTCACTAATTGTATAAAGTATCTATACGTGCTTCTCGAGAAACAATTATTGTCCTTGGCAAAGATGGCATTTAAAATTCAAGGGATTTTATAAAGAGAATCTGCTGAAAGAGCTTTTTTATATTTAAACTGATTTTTTCTGCCTCGGCAAACGAATTTTTTTTTATAATTTTTGTAAAATCTCCCCGAGATATATTTTTATGAACATAACACGGATATATATAAATAAACATATATATATATATATATATATATATATATATGTATATATATATATATATATATATATATATATATATATATATATATATATATATGTTATATATATATATGAAGTATTATTTTTGCGTCTTGAATGAATAAAAGTCGGAAATTATTTCATTTGAAACAACGACATATTTTTAATATATTTAAAAATTTGTTATTTGGTTTACAAAAATATTTAAGAAACACAGAAAATAATACAAATACGTGAATATTTATTTTTAATTAATACAACGTGGTGAATTTAATAGACTTACAAATTCGCAATTATATTTTAAATTTTCCAACTGCTTGCCAATTTGTTTCTTTCTCGAATTATAATATTTTACTTTCTTAAATATATATAATACGTTTGGATGTTTCCCGTTCGTGGACGAATGATATAAAATATTTTTTTAAACTTTTTTCAACAAATTCTGCAAATATATAAATAAGAAAATTAATTAACATAAATAAAAAAAATTGCACACAACAATGGCTAGTGTATTTATAATGAAAGCTTTAAACACTTGAAATTGAAAAAAAAAATGTTTTTTGAGGTCAAAGAATACAAAGAAGATAAAAACCCATAAAAGTAAAGTCTTTCTACGCAAGTGACTTCCAGGGTCTTTATCGCAAAGGGTTCCATTTTAGAATGCTATAAATTCCAAATAAGGGCTCCGAGCCCCAGATAACTGGCCACTCAATTATTTTTAGTGTTTTTTTTTCTTTTCTTTCCCTCGATTGATTCTTCCGTCGGAGGAATAATTACGAATGTAGAGCACACATGATAGAGGACATAATTTTTTTTTTTAAATAAAATAAAAAAAATTATAAAAATATATATACATGGCAAACAAAATAAAAAAAAAAATTATAATTAATTTTGTTCAAGATATTTTTTTAATCAAGACATTTGAAGCTCTCCTCTACGTTAATTAACTTTAATAAATTGCCTTCGATACGACCATGCCACGTGAATTATAAACATAAACCCCTTATTTTTAATCGCTATTTTATAATTTGTGGCAAATCAAAAACATTTACGGTAATTGCGATACGACTTTTATATTGTTGTTTTGGTAGCTACGTTGTGTTTGAAACTTAAGTCAATCACTAAGTATTCATATATAATAAAAGAATAAAAAAACTTATCTTTTTAAATCTCCAAGACCATAACAACTAAAAAAATCTTCAGGTATTTTATGTAATCGCACATTCGATTTCTTGATTTCTAGAATCCAATAATGTTAAAATACATTTCATGTGTCTCGCGAGACTAATATTTTTTTTACGGTGAACCGACTTTTATTTTTATTGTTTGAGACGAGGAAAAATTTTGCTCCATAAGGAGTCAGTTTGTCATGAAAAACATTTGTAATTCCTACAACTGTTTAAAAGCTATTTGTTCAGTTCATTTATACAATATGATAAAAATGATAAATGAATAAGCACTCGCTTTAATATTTTTGTTATATTTTGGCTTTGGCGTATTTCTAGTATATGCTGCGATTAAAACTAATATTTTAAATTTATTCACACACATCATTTTGGGTATATTGATTTAGATAAAATCAATGCTACTTTTAATGACTTTCCTAACTCCGTGGAGTAGAAAATTCACTCCCACAGCAAAAACACGTCGCCCAAGCCGATTGATCACAAAACCCGCCCATCCGTAAAGAGCTGGCTTTCCGGTCTGATAAAACAACTTTCATTAGGCGGCAATAGCAAATCTATCGGCGGCATGGGCGGCGGGCCGGCCGCGCAAAAACAAAGCCAGCCAAACAAAACACATCCATCATGGGGCAAAAAGACCAAAAAACATCACCCGAAAAGGGCGACCCGACCCGAAAAAAAAAACTACCCGTAACTACATAAATGTACGAGGCCGAAAAAAAATATATGGCGGTGGTAAAGCAACGCCGTGCGTTGATAACTTTGTACCGAAAAAGGGCCGTTTATTTCGACGTACTTTTGGGCGGAATCAAATAAACGCTAAACTGGGCTACAACCCTGGCTTAGGACTAACCTAACCCACCCCCGAGACCCCACCCCCGCGGCCAGCCCCTGCCTTCGCCCACTATTGACCCTGGAGGCTCGCCTGTGTAATGGTGAGATTATTGTCCTGGCGATTCTTCTCCCTGTTCTTTCATTAAATGCGTCCACCTGAGTAAAGCTTAGCTACATGATAACGGAAGGTTTTGCTCAAGTTTTTTTTATAATAATATTTATTATTCTGCTAAAAGCTGTTATTTGTTCTATTTTTTGTTAGTTAAATTTCATTCTAATAAATAATAACCTAAACTAGTCTAATTTTAATGATCATGATTAGGTTATAATTATAAAAAGTAACTTTGTATTTTTGTCTTCACTTTTGAATTTATTGAAATTATTTGCAAAATTAGTTTCGACCCAATGACCGAGTCATCATCAGATGCATGACTAAACTTTTTTAATCATGCATCTGATGATGACCCGGTCGTAGGGTCGAAACTGGTTATGCAAATTATTTCAAATGCCTTGTCCTTCAACAAGATCATGTTTAGGTTTATTTTACTGATTGATAATATAGTTAAAATTATTTTATACAATACTAAATCAAGAATAAAATTGTTTTATGACACTTATGGTTTTTCCCAATAGTATTTATAAAACACTTATATCCATAGAATAATTATGTACAAAACATAATAAGGTAAAATTAAAATAAGTTTATAAACCACTATTTGTCAAAAAATAATTACCATTCATCTGGGAACCATAAATTTTTCGTTGGACCGATAAAAAAACATCACATTAATTATATTTCACAATGTATCAAAACACTTCAGGAACTATCTTGGAATTAAATAAATAGTGTCAAAAAGCATAAAATTAAAAAGAGCCAAATATTTTAAACTTTATATTTATGTTACAAAAAATCATTGATTTATAAATACGTTTTTCTTCAATAATTCTTTGCATGGATGAGTTTGTTAGCTTTAAAAGCTTTAAAGCTTTAGAAATTTTCCTCCAAAATATCAATATTTTTTAAGACAATGCAAATTATTAGGACTTCGTAGCTTCTCGTTATTTTTAAATGAACTTTGAACTTTCTTCACCGGTATAGAAAACTCATTCAACCGAAGCCATAAATTCAAATTAACAAAAAAACTTTGTTTCGCTATATATACCATTTTTTTGCGTCCGACAATATCTTTAGAAAAAGCATATTCTTGGGTTTATAATTAACTATCTGATTTTACTCAATCGAATCAGTCGATCTTACTAAAATATATTTACTTAAAATATATTTTTATACAGACAATTTACTTTAAAATTAAACAGAATTATTCAATTTAAACTGGCACATAGCATACTTTAAAATAAGCAGTTAAATGTATAGTTTTTGATCATGGGTTACAAAGTGAGTTATATGATGTTAAATAAGACTTAATAATAAAAATAATTAATTGCGGATTACATTCCACTAGTTTAGTATATGATGACTTTTTAACAAGTAATTATCTTAAATCAAATTCCGTTATTATTATTTAAACAAGCAATAATTATGTATTTATTAAAATGCTTTTTTCGCTTTTGAAAATATTTAATAAATGCGATTAGTTAAATGATCAATACCAAATTCTTTATATTTAATATGGGAATTTTTTTATTATTTACCTTGGATACCAAATAACAAATAACATTTTGCGGCCATATTAACTTTTTGGTTAAGGTCATTTTTTATAATATTATTAATTTTAATTAAATTCATTTAAATTATATTTATATTAACATCACAGTATTACAATAATCACACCATATATTTTGAATTTATTCTTTTAAGATCCGTTTCTAAAAAATTAAAGTATTTATAGTTTTTTGACAGCCTGGCTTTAAAACAAAAGATGTAAACCTCATTTTTTTTCAACATTTATGGTTGCTATACACATCAATTATTAACCTCATTATAAATATGACAATATGTGGATGATTATTCCTAATCCCTTCATTGCTAATTTCATTAAAGTATTTAAACTAAAATAATATTTTGAGATGCTTGGCGCATCATTTTTCTTCTGAGAGTAAAAGCCAGCCTAGTTTGTTGGCGTTACTATTCGCGTTAAAATTAAAAAGTCACAAAATAATATTTCAATAGCAATATTCTATTTCAAAAAATAATGAAGGGACATGAAATCATTATTTTTATATTCTCATTTTTATGTGGATACAAATTTGGCCATAAAGGCTTAAAAGAAATGATGATAACGTTGCCTCGTTTTTTTGTTTTTTAGTGCCCGGCTGTCAAAATATAAAAAGTTGTATTATAATGGAGCTCTACCAAGTATTTTCTGTCAAAAATATTTTAAAAGGCTTTTAAATTTCTTAAGCGATGCGACAAAAACTCTAATTAATCAATGCTGTTACCTAAATAAAGATAATACTTCGATGTGAACGTACTTTCAGCGCAGCTTCCATCAAAGGCCATCATTTTCATTCTCCGTTTACTGACGAGCCCGCCTTTGTACAACTGACAAACAATCCCATAACGAATGATAACCAACAACGGAGTAATTTAATTTAACGACTATAAACACCGTCGTTCATCACAGCCTCCTTCGATGGCGCTTGTTCCTGCCCGCAAATTATGTCCCGAATACCCCTCCGAGCCTGAGCGAATGATTTCAATTGTTTGACGAAACTGCAAATGGGGTAGGTTTAGCACTTACAAAAAAATATTAAATTTTTCAAATAATATGTGTATCAATAGACATGTTACTACTTTACTAAATTGTTTCAATAGTTATAGTAAAAACGAATTCCCGTCTTGTCGCCAGTCGGCAACAAAGAAGCGACGAATACGTGTTTTGAATATTTTATTACAATCTTTGTTCCTGAGACACGATTTTTATAAAAATACGTTTTTATTAAAATTTTAATTATTACATTAAATATAAACGTAATAGGTCGATTATATAAATCAAAATGTAATATATAGTTTATTTCAATAATCATGGTTAAATCACTGCAAATATCTTTAACTAGACAAAAGTGAAAATTTATGAGCTGGATTATTTTTTTATTCAAATGAGGTTCTTAATAAACTTTTTGTGTGATTGTTAGTGGATCTCAATACGTCCGATGTTATATCGCTAAGTGTAGATTTATTTTTTATTTTTTATATTGAATACACACCAGTTCATAAGATGCTGATGTACTGATTTTTTACGGAATTTTTATTTTTATGTATTATTATTATTTTTTATTTTTTTTAATACGCAATTGGAGGTTTATTTCGCGTAATTGAGCACGCAAGCTCCTGACTCGGCCGCTTTATCTCTGAAGCGCTTGTCTTGCCGCGTTAGCGCTGATTTACTCCCACCCTCTGGTTTATATGCGCGATAGCAACCCCGACTACTGGCGCGTACAGCCTTCGACCATAAACATAAAATACCCCGATATTACACCCGCAACTAATCATCACCTACGATGTGCAATAACGCATAAAACAACATGGATATTACTAACCACATTTGCTACAACACATTGTTAAAAAGTGCTTGTTATAAAATTAATAATTAAAAAATATCTGAACTATCTGAATCAAATTTGTTTTATACTTCTAAATATGCTTTATTTGTCTAACCGATTTATCTAACAGTCGCAAAAAAATTCAAGAAATCTAAATTTTTGTTCACTGAATTTATGAACCCGCATTTATTTCCTAAATCTGTTTTCTATTGTTAAATTTATCATTTTGATGTTTTCACTAGGGATTATTTCAATATTATTAAATATTTTAAGTCTTAAAACAGACTTTTTTGATTCATCATCAACTTTCTTTATTATTCCGTGGTTTATATGGGCAAGCCTCATTCTGAGTTCGGTACGCATCCCGCGTCTTCATCTTGATAATGTTAATATTTTATCAGAATTCCTAACGGCAATCTCCGAAAACATTTTGCTTTAATGGCTGCATTAAATTAAGTTTTACAGCCAAACTTAGCAAAATTATGAATACTTTTGTAGTTTCTCTGCTTCTAGTTGGTCCATCTACTCTGACCTTGATTTAGGATTGGTGAATCTAGAATCACTCACTCACACACTCACGCACACAAATACACACGCACACGCAAAAAATATAATTTTAATATTGAAATAAGAGCGTTATATATTTGAATGTATTTTAGTTTTATTATAAAATGATCTGATAAAAAATGAGTTCAGGTTTATATATAGATATATTTTAAAAACAAAAAATTATCTAATCGAGTATTTTCGTTTTCAAATACAAGGAATTATTATTACAGCATCAATTCGACCCTGGGTCAAAGGGTAGAACCTACCCTAAGGATGTCTATAATTACCTCTTGAAGCGCTTATTTCTCAATACTTGAGATCTTTACTCTGCCACATTGGTTTCCAACTTTTGGGTCGCATGAAATTATAAAAATCCTTAAAATATCTTACATAAATACATAATACATATCCCGATCATCTTGTCTCGTAAATCATAAGTTTTTTTTTCGTTGTATTACTCCATCAAATCAATCGATAAAATAAAAAAAAAATAGATCTACAACCCTAAAACCCCATTAGGACTTGTCTTAGTTCTACCATATTTTTAATGATTCTCTTTAAAGTAATAAATTAACTTACTTTCACATAATCATACATCCTACAATCATAGGGTGCGATCTTTTCACCGCTTGAAGCAGTCATGTGAAATACCAGGCTCAAAATTGATAAGTTATAGATTAACTTAACTACCCGTGACATCATAAAACATTCTTGAACTCGGTAAATCATTAAAGCCAACTTATTGCGGATATGGTTTAAGATAAATTAAAAGGACTTGAGGGAGTTAGATATAGCTCTTGTACTTTATCTGATCTGGTCTTCTAAAATGTACAGAAATAATAGTTTTACTCGATTTTTTGTCCGTAACAAGTTTTGTCTGCAAACTATTTGTTGCATTTTAAATCCATACTCACGTGAAAATTTAAGGTTCGCGACATGCAAAGAGCTTAAAAGCGCTACTTGCGAAGTTTGTATTACTCTCCTGAAAACATTCTTAAAGATAGATTTTAATTCTGCGCTTGTAAAGTTTCCTTAAGTTTAAATTACCTTTTTAGATTACTTAACATTCAGAGGGGCAAACGGTCTATTCGGATGGAACGGAGTACTTACGTAAGTCCTGTTAGCCCGTACGCTTAGTGAAATCTAGACTGGGATCCCCTTATAACTTATTTACAAACAATCCTAACGGACGTACAAGCGCTTAAGTTCTGACTCCTTTACGCAAGTGAGTATAGGATATTACAATTTTTTTGCTTCCTTTGTGCATAAGTTTTGATTTAAACTTTGCCTTAAAATTATTTTTCAATAGTAATCCGCCGAGTTAACTTTGTCTGAAAACTCGTCGAGCTAATGAAGACGATTTTCATCGAGACTAATAAAATAATTTTATAGCTAGTAAATCAATA
This sequence comes from Atopsyche davidsoni, assembly GCA_022113835.1. NCBI lineage: Eukaryota > Metazoa > Arthropoda > Insecta > Trichoptera > Hydrobiosidae > Atopsyche > Atopsyche davidsoni. The sequence continues at coordinate 14,977,864 of JAILWY010000009.1, read as the reverse complement.
ATTGTAAAATCACAGCGGTAATTAAATATTATACTTAATCGCTAGATAGTTTGAAGTATCTTTTGTTCATATTAAATTTTCGGATAAAAATTTGTAAATCAAGTTATTCAAGTATATCAATCATAACAAATAATCATTGTTTACAGCTTATTGTTATTGAATATTTAATAAATCGCATTTTTAACCCATTCTGGTCAATGGTGCATTTTTTGAGATAGAAAATACCTTTAAAATATATAAAATATTTATTTCATATCTGAAAAAAGGGTTCAAAGTCAGATATCTGTACAACGTTTATGATCTCCATCGAAAACAACTATTATTTATCATTTTTGAGTATGGGATTTGTTGTACTATTTTTTATATATTTTTTGTAGTTTTATATAATTAAGACATATCAATATTTTTCAATGCGTTAAACATAAAAAAATGAATGTTTATAATTTTATTTCGAAAAAGTCTGTTTTTCTAAATATATACATATCGAATATTTCAAAAATTTCATTTTTCTTAATAAGGACGTGACACTGTCACAGTGCTACTTTTCACAGTCCCAAATTGTATATTGACATTTCAAAATGTTCAGAAAATAAAATCTCATAGAGTACGTGCGGCGAGAAACTCGAGGGGCGAGAGACAAACGAAGCAGCTTAAAAAGTTGGAAAACTCGTTTTCTATTCAAATCGAAAAACGTTGCTTTTCAATTCCCGCCAGTCACTATATTTTCGCTTTATAAATACACAAAACACGCCCTCATATGAAAATTTAAAACTAATTACACGTTGGCACACATCATTTAAAAACAATAATCTTTGATGTTTTAAAGAATCTTTGAAAAAATATTTTCTCGAATCGGTAACAGTTTAATCTTATTTTAACTGTTTCAAATATATAAAAGAAACCAGCAAGCAAGTATAATTTTTGACATCTAGTTTCAGTTTCTTATATGACATTGATTTCATGTACTTTAATATACTTTTGAATCACACTTACTAATTTTGAATCAAAAACTACAATTAACGAGAAGTTTAAAAATGTGTATTATTAAAACAATTTGCTTTCAAAATAGTTTTATTTAAGTATTATCTTTTTTATCTATATTGAACAAACTTATTCGATTACTGCTATTTAATAGAGCGCTTAACTACTGAAAATCACAAGCAGTAATGTTCATCATTTTTCATTCAAGACCTTCTCTCAGCCTAAAAAGAATGATCGTTGTTCTACCCTTAACCTTTCACCCACTCTTCCTCTTGCATTACGGCCAACAATTTTCATCCATCTGACCAAAGACTGCCCATCAATTTTTTTTGGAGGCTTTTTCTTATTCTTGAAGCTTTAATATTATTTTCATCATTAAGTTTTCATTATTAATATGATTAGGCACATTAGTTCACACATAGAAGATGATTTTTTAAAGATATTTTAAGAAAAATATAATCGTGATTTATATGGGATTTGAACCCACATCCCCAGGCTTACGTGGCCGGTGTACTGACCATTGTACTAACGAACCACATCCATTAATCGAGAATTTTTAACAATCATACTCTACATATGAACCAATGTGCCTCGGCCGTACAAATCACGATGATATTTTTCTGAGAATATATTTAATCATCTTCTATGTGTGAACTTATGTGCCTTATCATATTAGTAATCATATAATATGGTAAACCCGTAATTATTGACGTTCAATCCAAAAAATAGACTTAACTTTTCAAGCAATTTCTCCGCCACGGAATGGTTGGATTTTGAATATCACGTTTTTTAACTAAGCCTCAACGCTGAGTTCTATATGTCCACCAATTATTAAAAAAGTCTAATGTAGTTAATTTTGTAGAGAAAAATCCAAAGAAAAAGAGACATTAGAAGGACGAAGCTAATGTAGATGCGGAATTTGCGCCAGTGGCTAGAAATAGACGGTACAGCAGAATAAGACTGGCTTAGGATGAATGTATGTACAATAAGAAAACAAAGAACTATTTAAATATTTTTTTTAACAATAAAAAACTATCAGAACAATAAGACCTGAAGTAGGATATATATAGACTATGTCGCCAACTATTTAAAAAAAAAATTCATAACATGCATGCAAAAAAACCCCACAATACTTGTTAATACGTAAAGCTGGTATTTTCAGCTATGTGCCTTGTCTTGTTTACAATGTATCTCAGAAACATTCAAAAGAGTTACAACACAAACGATCGCGCCCCCATTTCACGAGAGATCGAGCCCAGGCTCGGAAATATGCGGAAACCTCAAAGAGCGAGCCAAAATTCGCATGGGCGCCGGGTCGTTACGATCAAATTGAATTTGCGCGCCGTCGGCGGGGATTGCTCCTTCCGGTTCCGGACACATCATATTACCAATTTATTTTTCGAGTTTCCCCGCTTCTCGCCGCCATTTTGGAGCGATGAAAATTCAATGACTCGTCAGACTAATAGATGTCGTTCTCTTTCAACGTATTGCCGATTAAACGCTGCCTGCCGCGGCGCGCCCGTCAAATGAACGTCTGCAGGAACTGAATTTATGCATAATTAAAGGCGGTATTTTCTCGTAAAAATGAGCTGTAAAACGCCTCCCCGCCCCTGGCAACATTGTTCCATTAGTGTCTCGCTTCTTACTTTTCGGTTGCTTGCCCTGTACACGCTCATAAATCAGTCTAAAAGAGGTATATTAGCTTGTTATACTGAATGCGTAAAAATAAAATATATATTTTAATATCACCGTTAATCTAGATATTAAATTTTAATAAAGTTACTATAAATAATGTGTGTTAAAAAACTTACGTAAAAAAAAAAAAAATTTCAGAGAAAACACTTAAAGACTTTGCCTTTGATGTTACGTTGAACAAAAAATGTGATATAATAAATACGAAACATTACAAGAAAGAAACTTCAATGCGTATTTATTTAAATTATAAATGGGATAGCAATTAATTTTTTTTAATAATTAATGAATAAGAGCATCGAGCTCCATTGAAGAATGGCGCGCTACTGCGATGGTCGCTCTTATCTCTGGCACAGGTGTAACAGTCGAGTGATTGGTCTTATGCCGCTTTCTAAAACAACAAACACCGGCCCTTTCACATCTCACTTTTGACCCTGCTTAACTAACACACACCGCAATGACGCCTTAAGGCTTTCATGGCAAGGCCCGACAAGCAACCAATCCAAATCTGCGTAAGGTATTAAAGACCCAATGTACAGTGTACAAATTCATAAGAACGCATTGCAAGAAAAAACGTTTATGTTTTCGATTAGTAAATTATTTATAATTATCCTCTAGATATTTTATTCAAATTTATTTATATCTTCAAAAAAAAAAATAACAAACAGATCTGTATCCTTTTATGCTTATATTTATAATACATATATTTACACAGTTTAAATATATAAAGTATGTATCTCGATCGTTTCTCAGATACAGCTATCTCTGCAGGATCTTGTCTACTTAGAAAGGCAGTTTCTATTCAATATACAACCCCCGAAGAGAGAAAGTTATTTCTCCTTTGGAGAGAATAAAATACACGACGCCCTCCGCAGACCAGTGGCAATCAACTTGGATAAATCAAAGGGAGATCAAAGATCCGAGCTGCGGGAAATCCAAATTATAAATTAAATTAAATGGATCTGCTCAAGTGAATTTGCGGAAATCTCAAACCCGCAACATAAATAAAAATCAACATTTAAATATATATTTAATATTTACTCAAAAAATCTGCAATTTTCATCTTACAGGATAAATTATTTCACATTGTGTTTTTATTGTCTTGTACTGAAAATCATTCAGATTTTATTCATAAAATTGACCAATGATGATTTGTCGGTTTGCCGGCTCTCTCGTAAGATTTTTGAGTCTCATAATAATATAAATGCAAAAAACTCCTGTTGATGAATAAAATTTATAAATAATTATTGATAGGCATTGGAAAAAGAAAGCTAATGTGAATGCGAAGTTTGCGCCAGTGGTAGGAATTCTGGAGTACAGCCGAATTTATGAGACTGGCCCAGGATAAATATATTTTCAGTGAAAGGATTAAAAAACCTATTCTGAGGTGATGCACTTAAAAAAGTAGCATAAATAACTTTAACTCAATTGCAAGACAAAACATATAAAAATGCAGTGTTACAGTTTTTTTCACAAAAAGCAGTGCACAGCGATGCAAAATCGCAAAAAAAACAGTGTTGCACTGTTTATGGTAGTTCTTTTTAATTTCCCAGTAGAAGACAATGAAATCCATCCCGAGCTGCTATAATAGCAATTTAAAAAGCCGAATTGGGGTCGCAAATAATTCACGCCGGCGCTGCAGAAGCACCGGCGGGAACTCCTCGGGGGCGCTGTCAAACGAAATTACACGTAAATTTACGACCGAGCCGTTCAATTTATATCTCAACCGATGTACATAGGTGCGCGAATTCACACGCCCGTGTCGAAGGTGAGGTTTATGCGTTCTGAATATATTTCGATATGTGTAAAACACGAAATGTGCCTACGTGCTCGAGTAATTTCGAGTAATCGAATACGTTTTTTTTTTTTTTTTTTTTCTCCACGCGACTTATTTAGACATAGCGAATTATTTCCTTGGAATTTTTAATGAGTATTTTATTTATTTATGGTACTTGTTTTTTATCCGACCACCAAAAAACTTGTACCTAACCTTTTTTTTTTTAACCTAACCCAACGAATCGAGCGGTCATGGAAATCTGCAATGAACGAAATAAACGCCACAACGGGACTCATCGTCATATGATAGATTCTTATATCTGCGAGTAGATGTACATTAAAAAAATTTGGTGGTCGGATAAAAAACAAGTACCTTATTTATATTTTAATCATATCAATATATTTCCCATGAATATATATAATTTATTTTAAGCAGAATTAAAAAAAAGACATCGATACCTTTAATACAACTATATTTTTGTACATAGAATCTACTGATACCCAAAAATGTAAAAATAATTTTTTAAAAGTACAGTTAAAATTTTTTTTTATGGCTTTGACTTTGAAACTAATAAATATATAACAAATATATTTTTTCTATTGGTAATATAATTCAGATGCCATAAAATATCCACAACTTTTTGTATAAAATTTCTTATGAAAGAAGTTGCTTGCTTTTATTTTTATGACTCAACTTTGATATTAAAATCTACATTATTATGTGATTAAAACTTTTTTCATCACTTTCCTTGTCTTCAGTCATATTCAAATATTATATAAGGCAAGACATTACATTGAAAAACGCTTCAAATATTTTCAACAAGATAAATATTAAATACTGAAAAACCGGAACGTTATTTGACCTTTCCAAAAAATAATGACTTCCGTTTTAATAAAAACAGATATTTTTACGACTTTATAATTCGAATATTATTCCTATTGTACGATTTTTAATATAAATATATATATATATCTCTATTCTTGCAACAAAATTTATTTGTTATTCTCAATTTATTGTTTTCATTGAAAATAACCTTTTTCGATTATAAGATGTTCTTGGATGCATTTGAAAACAATGTAACTGAAATAAGGGAAATGTTCATATAAATGTTATAAATTATTATAAAAATATAAATATATTTGCTACTAACAGTAGCTCATCAATAAATTTGAAGATATATCTCGTAACACGACTGCCAAGTATCTGTCTAGCAACCTCCCTCCTATGAATACTGAAGGTAATATTAATATTGAAGGCAGGTGTGTTGAGGAGGACAAGGGAACAATGCATGTATTCGTACATTTCACGGTATAGACGTCAATAGAGACAATATATCAAACACTTACGCCTATATAAATCTCACATCAATGTTACAGTACTCACGTCAAAATTATATCTTGTATAATGCTATAAATACCATATTTGCCCCTTAAAGTTTTAACGCCACTCACATTAATAAAAATACATCGATTTGAGAAAAGATTATTTTTCAACGTTATAGAGCTACATTTCTACGCTGAATGGATTTTTCGTTGTTTTTATAATTTGAAAAAATTATTGCTCAAAACGTGAACGAAGGATTTTGACCGTTTTAATGCTTACTCAAAAAAATAAATAATATATGTTATTAAATTATAAAAAATAAGACAATAAATTCCAAGTGAATAAATTTAAGTGTCAAAATATTATTTTTTGAAAAAATTAAAGTCTTAAGACAAATGTATTAAAATACACAAGCACATAATAAATTGAAATCAACGATATACAAGTTTTATAAAAACGTCAAGTTCTCTCAGCACATTGTAATTTTTTGCAAACCTCTGGTCTCTAGTCGCGTGGCACTTGTGACTCGTATATCTCGGCCAAATGGGACCCCGTTTAACCCCGATCAGGTCCGACGGGCCAAAGCCACCCCTAGTGTGAGAAATGATACCCACCCCCTGTGCTGCTGGCCTTCGGTGTATCTATACAAAGCCTCTCAGTCGTTGCTTGTTGGTTGGTTTATTTCAAATGTTTGCATGCTGTTTAACGTACTCTATCAATGTTGTATAATATATTTGAAGGCATCACGAAATGACCGCTGTTACAATTGATATTATCAAATTTTTAAAATATCATTTATTTTTTTAAAAGTACCTACGTTTATACGTGTACTTGAAGTCGTGGATATTATTTTTTGGATTCAAGCTCAAGCCAACAGTGCAGTACTCATAAACACATCAGTGCCGGGGGTATCGAATGAAATATACCCCTAGCCCAACCCCCGGTGGGCGGCTCGGCCCCTGTCCCTAACTGCCGGGTCCGAAGCACCCGCTCCGTGAGAAACAGCCTCCCGGTCCAGTCAGGGACACCGCGGTACTTGACCTGGCCGGCGAAGGCAGCAGTCGGGTTATCAGGCTATCTGTATGTGCACAGGATAGAACTACTACTAACATAATACATTAAACATGAATTGAAGTTTAAATAATTTCCTTTTTTTGACTACTACTTCTCTTTCGGGTGCCTTTCCTCAGAGGAGGTTGGTGACCACCTCACCGAACATATCTCCATGTTTGTGCATGATTTTCTTAGGGACTATAGTGTAGTAGGTCCCCGGGTCCTTTTACTATTTAACTACAAGAATCGTTCAACTATAGTTCAAATGATAATTGATTTTAACCAATCAGCAATATTTTACATACGAAATCGAAATACTAACGTTGCTTTTTCTCATTTATATAAAAATATAATTAAAATTATCAATACTAAATGCAATTATTAATAAGACAATTGATATGGATGTCGAACTTCTTTTATCATTAAGTGAAAAGCTTTTTTTAAATTTATTTTGTCAATGAAAAAAGAACATTTCTTGCACACATGTAAGCTTTTTCTTGGGCATTTTTCATTAGCATTATTGTAACAAAAAACCGTTAAAAAAACATATCATTTTGTCAGAACATTTTTATTTTCAATATTTAATTGTTAGAATAGGTAATTTTTTTATTTTAAATTTATTTTGCGCGCCCAGAGCTGTCGCGTTTGCAGCCCCTGTCTTGACCCCATAACCAAGGTCTCGCTTAATATGGGCGATGCTTGCCAGTCGTGAGAGGGTTAGGATGGCGATACACAATACAATTACATGAAAGGGTTAAGCTATAAAAAAAACACTACAAGCACACAGGGCCTGGAACACTATCTACTTAGCAGTTTGTACTAATGATTTAAATTATATTTATCCAAAAAATCTTTTCAAAAGCCGCTAATATTATCTTAATAGGATTTCAATACCTATTTTGATGAAAGTTTTTATATGCCTACAACCAACCAACCCTTAATGTAACCCCATTCAGTACAATTTTCTGCTTTCTGTGGAACCAACAGGCTCCATTCATGATTGAGGTACTTCAAAGTTCCATTTATTTCCATAACTCGACCACTTTCACACAAAAAATGTGTGTTTTAGAGTTGAAGCAAACGTTGTAAGGTTTTGTTGTTTTATGATATTTTATTCATGATTTTTAATGAAGTTTAATTTTTTACTGAAATATTTAATATTTAATTCCAGAATTGTATTCAATTACTAATTTTTTACTCTATATTATATTTATTTAAAAAAAAAAACATTTTGATTGAAATTCATTATAACATATAATAATCGTGTTTCTTAGCCATATTTTTTTTCATGGTGATTGATTTTTTGATCATCAGACTTCTGGTTTAATTATTTAAATAGTGTTAGACATGTTCATTACATTTATTTATGTAATGTCGACATTGCATTGGGCCAAATAAGCTTTACGCTTTCAGTACTAGCATCAACTTGTTTTGTGAACCACTAGGTTTTTTTTCTTATTTATAATTGCATATATTTTTGATGTTACTGGCTCTGGTATAAATAATTTATTATGTCGTTTCATCAAACACATTCTCATACAAGTAATTTTGTTTATTTTAATAAATTTAAAAATATTGAACTATTTTATTTTCAGATGGCGGGGAGGACGGGGTACCAAATGACAAAGACAAGATGTCCGGATATGATACCAACCTTTATCTTTACTCGGTAAGTTCATTTGACTATTTTTCGCAATATTCCATCACAAAATAATTGAAAATTTCCTCAGCCGAGCATATTAGGTTCGATAAAGCTTTCGCAAGCGTATTTCGCCTGAAACAATGAACGAGCTTTACTTTCCCATACACAAACGCGCGATTTCTTCCGATATATATTTTTTGAAAATTTCCCTTTCAGAGATTTAGTGTCATTGGAGGGCAGAAACAAAGCGTCGCGCAGCGCCCAGGGCGATTCGAATTTTTTTTATGAAAATTGACCTCTTTCTTTTTCGCACACAAAGCCTGCAGGGAATTTTATACACAATGTGACGCGCGGAGTGAAAACATCGCAGGCCAAAGGCCTTTCACGAGAAGTTAAATTAAAACCCAAACAAATATATACTTTTATTGTGGAAACAAAGAAACCTCCCAAATGGAAAAAAGTTAAATTACACAGATTCTTGTTTAAATCAAAACGAAATTTATTTTTGCGGTTTTTTTTTAATTTTCATGAATATAAGGGTTTTTTTTATAATTTTAATGAAATGGTTAAATGACCGGGTTTAAATATCATTTTTATCTAATTATTTTTTATTCTACCTTGACAGGTAGATAAAATGTTTCTTGACTGTTTATTTTATTTATAAAACATGCCGGCAAAAAAATATATAAATTTGACATATACACGTAAAACCATTTAACGTTTTTGAATTGAAAATATTTAATTTAATTTATTTACTTTTATTTTTACGTAGGTTTTTTTCCATATCATAGATTCTATCACGCATACGAAAACGTTCTAAAATAGTTTTATTTTTTGTGCATACACAGGCAGCATCAGTAAATGCTTCATTAGGTGCACAGAATATTTAGCAGATATGAAATACTTATCCCAGTACCCAAGTATTTTAAAATTGAACCTTAAATATTTTATGTCCCATCGAACGGTGTTTGTCGCTTAATCATCCTTTTGAAATCAAAAGGGAGCGCCCCGCAACCCTTTTCTGCCTTAATATTCACGTATCTGGGATAAGGCTTTCACGGCCCATAGGCTCGAGCTGACTAAATTCGGTCGATTGCGCGCGCACCTTTATTGGAAAGACATTTTTGTTCCCAAAAGGTTTCTAATCTTAATAGTTACGGACCCTTTTCAAAGCCCCGTTGACAGAATATCAGGCAATATTTCAGATAAAAATGAAAACTTATACTATAACACATAAAATATGGAAAAATTTTACATTTTTATAAGACACAAAAAATAAATTAATCAGCTGATACTTGAATATCAAAAAAAAAAAATAGACCCAAGATTATCTCGGGCTAAGAACGTATTAAGTATTTGGTAAAATTAAAATAATGGAATAATTAAAAATTGTTCAATTCATTTTCAGAAAAATAGGTAATAAATATTTCAGCGTAATAAAGTATAACGTTTTTAAAAAAAAAGTTAAACTATACCTCAAGGTCTACGATAAAAACAATTGTCTTCTGCTCTTGGATAACTTATAAAAACAATATCTAAATTTTATCTAGTAATTATAGCTTAGGCGAGAATATCAAATTGTAATTATCAGTCTTAAATGTCAACAAGGGGTGGATAACATATTATTTATAAAGGTAAAATATTATTTATATAGATGCAGATAACGCCTTACTGACACTAACATCAACATTAGTCACTTTCTATGAACTTAGGTTTAATATAAAATCATGATAAATTTAGGTCACGTATTTCGTACTAGTGAAAATGTATGTTTATTTTTTTTCGTTTAATGTTCAAAACATCCACCTAAATTATTTTTTTAGTATATTGTTCATGCTCATTTCAAATTAACTATATAAATTTCATACATAAAATATCCAGTATCCTCTGTGTGATTGCCTGTATGTTCCAAGCGGATGATGACAGTAAATATTCACAGGAACAATGGAGATGGCATCGTAGAACTCTTACAGCATTCATTTCCCCTCAAAGTGCTACTGGCAGCAGCTATATCCGGGATCGGTGGTAGTACTTCCTTTTAAAATGTCTATACCAGCAAGATAATCCTTCACTGTTAAATACATAAAATAAAACATTTTTTCATATAAATATTAAGATATTAAAATAAAACTATAAATCGCCCGCTTTCATGCTAAAATATTAAAGTTATTCAATAAATGTTCTATTGAGGTAAGATGAAAATTTCCCAATAATTTAAATAAAAATATTTTTTTTACTATACCTTTAATACTATAATACTCGAAAAAAAATAAAAAAATAAAAAAGTCTAAAAATTTAATTTATTCCTAAGGCCATTTATTTTTTTAAAATTTTATTAATAAATTTTACGATCAGATCAAGTCATAAAATTAACTGTTCTTTGATTAAACACACTTTTAAATTTATTTACTATCCCTAAACGTGTGCTTGTGATTGTATTTATTTGAACTGGGTTGAACGGGTACTTTGATTTTAATATATATAGTTTGAATATTTATTTAATTTAAAATAAGAGAAATTATCATAAATAAACTTGAATCTACAAGCACGTTCTATTTACACATTGTAACCCTATTTCAGGCTGTTTTGTACAAATCTGTATCAGATAAAGCCTGTATCTAATCGATTTACCCCATCTTTATGAAAGGTTCGAAGTGCTTGAAGACCAACAACACAACTAACGGTAGAATATCCAATATATTTGGGGCAAACCTATCTTCTTGTTGTCCTTATTAGGCATCATGTCACTTTGAAACCAAAGCTTCTAATTTTGTATTGTACTTTATGGATAGTTTGCCACATTCAATGAAAACCTTTGCCATTAAATACTGAGACATTGTTAATTAGATAATTTACATATCAAATCAATGCTTTTAATATTCAAAGCCCAAATGAATGTATTATTTACGTTTTTGTCGTCATCAGACAGACATCAATGAAATAATCGTTTCATAGAAAGAGCTCTTACTTTAGTGCTTGATTCAGTAGTTTTCTAAAATCTTTTTAATTTCAAATTATTATTTGTAAAATTTATAAAATTAATACCTCTTACTTGTCGTGTTTAAAATCTCTGGCAATGGATTGTGACGTCTCAGTAAACAGAGGGGGTTTCAACTGGTCAGAGGACCGAGCCTCCCCCGGGGGTGCTTGGACTGGCGTTCATGAAACTAAACGAGCATCCCCGTGAAGTAATACACTGCACTATAAACTACTGGCAACCGCCGTCGCATGCCGTAAGGACGGACCTTTAGCTTGTCGTTCATCTTGGTTTACGATTATATCCCAACGAATTCCCCATAAGAGGAATAAGAGATTATATCACCCATGTATTTAAATATAAATATCACAACATTTCAAATGGGAAGCTATTTTTATGAAAGCCAAAATACATAGCTTAAGATGTTCTCGCTATTATACTAGCATATCAATTATTTGTACATTTTGTTGTCATATATTCAAAGTACAAATTTTCATTAGTAATTCCATAAAAAAACCATTCAAAGGTGTATTAAAATTACTTTGTATCCGTCGGATTAAAAAAAACCGATTCGATTTTAATCAAACATTTCCTTCGGCGTCCGATGTACCGGCATTATGCGAATACAATACGTAAAAGCTACGTTCCACAAATTCGATACTTTTTCATTATGATGTAAATTTTTCCGCCCAGTCTGGGGATATTTGCATATGAGTGCTTTCATAGCATAAAAATAACACGTGACATGTTACGTGTACATCGGCTATTTGAACTTTTCTGGATACTGCTTTTTTAAATGCTATTTTCTGATACATAAAATAATATGCATTTACGATCAAAGAAATCTGTATAATTTAAAATGCGGTTTAATCACGTTGAACGTTAAATAAAATTTGCTTTTTATACAGTTTACTATTAACGTATGTAGATTTTATTATACACTGCCTTAGTTGTATTTGTTTAAATTCTGTTTCGTTAATATTTATAAAGATAAATTATGGACGCTGTGTTTAAACTCAAACAATTTGCATAGATTTAAAAAAAACACAAAGCCTTTGTGTTGCAGATAGAAATATATATTGAATAACGCTTTATTTTAAAATGCACTTTCTGTGCAGTCAAAGTTCTCCGAAGCAAGGGTTTTCAATCTAAACTTTTATCGTTTGAAATAGATTGTAGTGGTATATAAAATGCACGGTACATTAAATATCATACGTTTAATGTTAAATTTATCGGTTAAAGTTAAATTAATTTTTAACGAAATAGTTTTTATTGTACCTCTTGTACAATACTCCGTATTCAATACCAAAATATATTGAATTATTCAGCAAAATTATAAATACATAATTTTTGCAGACTAGACTTTTTATATTTAATAACTGAACCTACAATCAAATGTTTTTAATAGTAATATTACTATAAATATATACTGTGTGCAGCATTCCGTGCTATCAAATATATCTTTGTTACTTTTCAATTACGTTTTTTTTATTATATTCCATTCAGTAGAATAAATTTCGCATAATTTTTCTCTTTAATTTATGGTGTGTGAGTGTATTAAAAAATGTTTACCTTAGTTATGAATAAATCCAAAATAATGAAAAAAAATCGATTATTTATAAAAAACATATCACAGGGACACTTTTCAAAAATCGCTGCGTTTAAAAAAAATTCACAATGATTTTTTGACTTAATAATATGAATTATGACTCACTTAATTGGTCGATATTCTTACCTTAGATTTTGCTTACCATTGATGAATAGATACTCATTTCTATATTTCAATGTTCTATTTTAGTCTTATTTGTAGCTATTATATTTTTGTTTTCATTGAATTTCTTTCATACTAACCAGAATGAACCGAATTTCATTTGATTTGATTAAGTTGCCACATCTTGGCTTCCCTCTGCCCCTTGCCTCCATGTTATCTCGGAGAACTACTCAAGAAACGACATAATTATTTAGTAAAAACCTTTTGTTTCTAGAGTGCTGCAACTTTTATTTATTTAACGTGGTAAGATTGCTTCTCTGGAATTTACTCTTAGTATAAAAGTTTGCGTAATTTCATTTCATTGATCCGCCGGGAATAATGGATGAATAACTTTTGTTCTGCGCTACGTCTAATGCTGTTATCAAATTTGATCGTTATATTGTTTCAAATTTGAAAGGGATTAATTTAAATTCATAAAAGGCGTAATGATTTAATTTAAATATTTTTTTAGTCTCAAACTTTTGTCGGCAAGGGATCCGTCGTAGGCCTGGTGCTTTGTTCGAAGGAGTTATTAAACAAATTTTTAATGTCACCATTACTTGTTGTTTTTTATGCGAAATACTTCCATGAAATTATTCGAATATTTTATAACAAGAAAGTTTTGTTTTATTGTATGGAATGTAGCGACTTTGTTTGATGCTCTTGCTACTTTTAACTTCCAGAATAAATTCGATCGCTAAGGTTCATTTGAGCAAGGTCCGCTTAACAGATACAGTATCAAATGGTGGACATGTCAAAATGCCAGTAACAGAAATCGGTATTGAGGGATTCTGCCAATATTAGCGCTCGTTAAATATCGAAAACTAGGAATCCGAGGTGCCTTTAGTAGGTATACCATTCAACTGCAAATCAAACTATTTGCCATCAGTAAATATTGACTGAATTACAAGGATTTACGGGGGTTACTCCAGTTTCAAAGTAACGTGACATTGAATTAAATGTGGTGTAGTTGTTAGTCAATATATTGACGTTTAAAGGCAACAAGAACCAAATACATTAATGCATAAATGCTATGTGCAAATTACAATAGCTTTTAAACACACAAAATATGGGACTTTGTAAAAAAATAACAAATAATTATATACACAACGTAGATTACGTAAGCCACTAAATTTTTAGATATTCAATATGATGTAATTTTACTGCATTATAATAAAATATTATAAGAGTTTAATATCATTAAAAACAGTTTGATAACATTTGGTTTCAGCTTATCAATAACTAAAGAGAAAGAAAGATGACAATAAGTAAATTTTGATTATAACAACAAACTCAATCATTCATTATTATTATGTTGCCGTGCATAAAATATTTACCATATTTTGAAAATGATCTTACTATATAATGCTACATTAGCATCTCAATTATCGCTGTTTGTAACATTAATAGATTATACAATCTACACTGTGACGGGTTAAACTCGATTCCTATCAACTAACTGCCCTGAATTCACTTTGCTGCACTGGAACGGTCATTTAACTTGTAAAGGCAATGGTCCAAAGCCGAGTCAAGTTATAGTACTTCTCGTAATATAACTTAGGCATGCTTGGAAAGCTAGTATTCTTGCTCAAGAATACTGTAACTGTAATTAAACGTAGGGTCAAATAGACATTTTATGTTAATAGCATTTAATTACTTAAAACAGTACTTTACTAAATTAGGCTATAAAAATACCTATCACAATTGGGATCGCATCTTCGTTTAGTAAAATAGTCTAAATTATTTTACTCGTCCCAACTAAACTAAATGCCGCGTTCGCACTTTAATTAAGTCATCAAATTATTATCTAGCAACGTGGTACATCGATTTCACATCTACATATAAAATGATTCGATTTCTCGCTCAGTTACACCACCATACCGCAATAGCTAGAAAGGGTTCTTATTTCCCTTGTGTCTTGAAAAGAAATGAGCATTTCGCCTTCGTGCCATGTGTGAATCCATTACGTGAAAATTGTTTTACTAAGTACGTCAGATGGAATCGTCGATCACTTTGAATGTATTAAAATCGAACAAGTTGGAACAAATCATCGTCTTTTGCCTAATACTAAAATCACATTGCATTCATAAAATCATATCACCTCGATCCAATCACAATACTAAAACTTAACACGCTGAAATAAAAACAAACATCGCGTGCGCGTGTTAAAAAAACCGGCGTTACGACGACGCGCTTGCGAATTTTACATATATATCGGTCACGTCTAGGGGTGAGCTGATTCTTTCGATTTCCCGGGAACATTTTCCCCGTTACAGAAGTATATTTTCCCGTTCTTATTTCAACCCTCTCACCCCGCGAAGGCCTTACCTCGGGTTACCATAATTCAATAAAATTGTAACTCTTCAAATAACCCGTTATTTGAAAATTTTATTTGCGACATTCAAATTAATTTTGAGCTTATTTTTTTAAGCTAACTACATAAACTTCTTAAAAATTATATTATATTTTTAAACTGCACTTGTACTGAGATTGCCACGACAACTGATTTTAGTGATTTTAGTGTACGCGAACGGAGGGCTGCTTCGTTTTTATCTTCCAGGAACAAGGCCTTTAATGGGTAAATTAATCAAAACACGTGTTCCTCGGACGCCTCTTTGAAGCCGATTAATGGACCAAGCGTTATTTTTACCATAAATGTAACAATAATACAACATTATAGGAAGTAGTGACTTGTCGCTCCATACGACTCGTTTCGATCGGTAAAATAACGGTTCATTGCGAGTACTGAAAATCAATACATACTTTTCTTTTAATTGATAAATAATAATAAAAGTAGTGCTTGACCGAAATTAGTTTTATTAATATATCAATAAACGAATTCAGCATCACATCCAAATCAAATAAATATAATAATGTAATTAAGCATCCAGTAATTTTAACGGATTTGGAAACAAAAATTCAACAGCACAGCATTCCTCCGAAATCACGAGGTTCAGGCAAAAAATCCACTACGGGAGATATTCTTTTGAAGAACATTTCAGATGGTTTACAAAGTTAAATTTTGTATCTCGAGACCGCAGTACGGGTGCATCATGGTGACCCTACTTCTGCGGGAATCGCGACAATGGGGGAGAGGAGGGCCGGAGATCTCGGCCCCAGAAAAAATCCGAACAAACAAACTAGGCCGCGGAAGATGAAGTTTCGAGTGGATGGATGCCCCTCCGCGCAGGCGAAATAATATTCGGATAAGAAATTTTATTTCTGCTGCCCCGGAGCGGAGTATCATTTCTTCCAGCACACAATTTATTACTTCAGATACAATACATTCAGAGAAAAATTTGTTATATTCGTATTGAAATCTTTCTTAGTCATCGTTAAGCGAAATGCAATACTTTTCAGATCAACCTTATATAGGTGTGGCCACTTTAAAAGAGGGTAAATATTTTTTAACTATAAAATAAATGAAACTTTATTTTTTTTTGTTTACAGTTACAAAAGTCCGTTAGACATCAGTTTCTACCAGATTGAGAGGAATTTTCAATTTTCAATAAAAAAAAAACACTTTCTTTTTTTTTTTGAATTGGAAAGCATGTCTCGTATGCTTTAAAACTTCATTGGTGGTAAAAACGTAACAATACAGTTTTGTATATAACTGCTTCAATAGTCGTTAAATGATGATCTTATGTCATAGTTAGCTACAGGAAATTTATATAGAAATAAAAAAAACCCTAATATATTTCAAATGCTGAAGATGTCCACCTCGAACTGAACTACTACAATGCAACCAACCGTACTCGTATCGAATATATTTGCTTTGCGTGTTTGGCTCAGAAAAATATGTATGAAATTCAACAGCGAACGTTGATATAGAAATAAATAAAAATATATATTTTTTAATACTGCTTGTGAACAGTCGTACAATTGAATGAAGAATTTTGCATCGACTTTCTCCAATAATTCAAAGTGCGTACAAACACGCATTGTTTTCTTATATAAATATACTACGTTTGCATTAAGATATTTATGCTATTTTACAGTATTTTGCTATTCAACAATAATTGAAAACAATTTCATTCCATTAGCAACCCCTTTTCAGTAAAACAGGCACATATATATTTGTTACTTAAATGGTTTTGTTACACATTTATGTAATCGATTAATAATTAAAACAACGAGAATAATTTAATATTATTAATGGACAAGTCATTTGCTTGACGAAGATCCATATTATTGATAAAATGAAAGGAATTTTTTTTTTGTATACATTACATGAGTTTATTTATTTTCATCAAAAAATCAAGTAACTCCAAGAAGAAGTGAAAACGTGCTTTATTTAAATTAGATTTTAAACAAATTATAGTCCACATCTTTATAACGTGCAGTGGATCCAACTGATAGTATAACCCTCATCTGAACTATTGTTATCATTTTTCCCGTTTGGTGTATTTAAACGTATGTTGTTTGTATATTTTGTTAGTTTATTCTACATCTGATGATGACCAGGCTATCGAAAGTATGGTAAAGGTCGAAACTAGTTATATCATGTGAAGTATACAACAACAAACAAAAAATTCCTTTCGTTTATCAAGAATTATATTATTGATTTTTGTGAAGACCGTCTCACAGGAAGTACGATTTTGCCTATACAGATTTTATTGATTGATAATGATTAAGTACATTTTTTCAAATATTGAAAATTGATTGAAGAAACTCTCAGAAAAATATAATCATGATTTGTGTGGGATAAAAGTCTAGTGTTGCAAGTCACACAATACTTAATTGGCTTAATAAGTACGTTGTTTCACTTACCGGTGATTCGTTATTATAATTGGTAATGCACCGGCCATGTAAGCTTGGGCATGTGGGTTCATATCCCATACAAACCACGATGATATTTTTTTGAGTTTTTTTATTTTTTATATATCAGAGTGATGGTTTTTGAACTCATACAGCTAGTGTTCTTATCAATTGAGTTACTAGGTTTAATTATTAGTCTTCGAATCTCATCGGTATCATGAAAAAGCTCTTCGAAGACATTCATGTCATGTATATAAATATAAACATCGGTATACTCGCAAGTGCGGTGTAAAATTTTATTTCATAAATATTAGCGCAACATTATTAGAGTTCACAGTACAGGTTTCTCGGTGCGGTTGCGAGCGGGCGATACCTTGTCAAATACAATTCCGGCAAACGCAGCCTTATTCAGGAGACCCGGGGCGGGGGGTGGAATAAGGTAGCGCCGGCTCGGGGATGTCATTTTGCCCGCCGTAATATGCCCGGGAGACGTCTCGGGTTTCCTTTGGTGGATTCGCGTCGGCCGATATCAAAAATGTATGGAACCCAAAAGACTTTGGCGCATGAGAACGGCACAAACGAAGTAGAGACTCGATGCTTCTACATTTTGTAGGGCACTTTTCGCCTTAATTTTTTCATGAGCGCGCTGCTACATTCTGAAACCTTTTACTCTTGAGAGTTTTGCCTCTATTTGTATTTTTTTTTTAAGGCTGGATTTTGAATCCATCTGCCAACTTTGTTTTGAAATAAGTTCACACTTATACATATGTGAATCTTACATGATATTATTGTTTATAAATAATATAAAGTACTTATTCTAATACTATCGTTTTTTTAAGCTCAATACATTCACAATAAAGATGAAAACTCATAGATTTTCCTTGGAAAAGGATGTACGCGAGACGAACTTAAGAGACGATTTTTTCCCCTTGAAATGTCTTCATTTTTATATATTATTATAAATATTAAAAACTACAGAAAAATATTGTAGATATATATTCTAAGATCAAGATGATCACCAATCTTGACTGATTAAGTGGTACATCAAAAAGAATTAATGTATTTTTATTCTTTTCCAAAAAAGACTAAAGATTAATCTTATCTCAGCATTCTTTATAATATATTTGTTCCGTTATTACGGGTAGCAAAATTTAATTAAACAGAAAATTAAAAATATAAATCGCAAGAATCCAGGGATGGTTTTCAATAATTTACCTTTAATTTTACTTTTCCGGACCCTCGTCTAATCTCGCCTCTAATTAGAAATTAGCTCTCAAAGTGCCGTTTTCTAAAACTTGTTTTTTTTTATTTCAAAGAAAAATAAATCAATTTCACGGTCGGCGCAATAAAGCGAACTTCGAAAGAATAATAATTCTTCCTAAAGGAATAGTCCCATGAGAACGCACTTCCAGGATGGCTTATCGAGCCTCCATTTTGGTTCATTGGGTTCATTCATATTAGTTTACTAGTTCTCCTTTGATCTTGTATACTTACTCAGAGAAATTCAATTTAGTTCCTTGCTTTGCAGGAATCGACTTCATATTCTGTTTTTGTACATTTGTTGTATGTATTTAGTTTTGTTTAAAGTAAATTGAGGAGACTTCATCAATCTGACATTGCAATTAAACACAATAGTATACCTTTTGGGCCAAATATATGGGACTTCTTTATTTTGTTAAAATGCAACATTTCAAACCTTGATTTACTATTTGAAATATAAAAATATCGTTTTCGTGGTTTTTATGAATAAAATAATTATACTTTTCATATATCTTCTTTATCAAGTGCCTCTCCTCAGAGGAGGTTGGCGACCATTTCACTGAGCATATACTCATGCTGAACCAGTGTTCATGGTTTTCTAAAGGGAAAATAGTGTAATGGGTCCCCGGGTCTTTCTACATATCCTTTTCATACATAATACAAAAAATTCACCAAAAAGCGCTACGACATTCATTTCTTTCAAAAAAACTTTTTTTTTTTAGTTTCAACATAAATCATAAAAAGTGAACCGTAGCGAATACAAAATACTAAGAAAAAAATATCACGAATTCCGAAAATACCGTACATACATGCATATAAATTCCCAAAACCTACCTTGGTATATTTTTTTCGTTATTTTATTTTTTATCTGTCTTAAATCTGAGAGCTGCAACATTAAACCCATTGTTATGACAACATTCAATTTTATTATATCAATTAGAAAACTAATACACAGAATTTATATTTATTATTTTCGCAGCTTGATTCACTTTAATATGCATGAAATATCTTTTCTTATTATTAAACATCTCTCAGTTCCAAATACTCCTCGAAATTATAATCACCGAAGTTTATCGAATTCGCAAAATAATAATTACAGGTATTGTAATGTAAATGACAAAAGCACTTCGGTAAATTAATTTCGACACTTCGTTCGGACGAATCCCTTTCATTCGGTTAACAATGCTGCGTAATTGACAGGTGCCTGCTAAGCGAATTAAAAAATAACGTCACTCAAAGCCGAATGAATTCGTCATATAATAGGTACTCACATTAAACATGAAAAAATCTCGGTTTACTGTAAAAACCAATATACGGTTGAGCCATTCAAATATATGATCAAATTCAAATAAAAAATATTTTTTTATTTGCTCAAAGTATTTTAATAGTTAAAACTATTACAAAACATTTTTTCTAAGCACACCACTATAATAATAGTTTTAATGTTTTCAAATTTAATGTATACGTTATTGTGTATAAATATTTTTTCATTAAAAATAACGAGGTGTTTTTCATTAAAAGTATGACACTCATCTCTAAAGCGTAAGAGTATAAAAAATTAGACTTTTATTATTGAATACATTTAAATTTTTCTTAAGATTATTTAACATAATGCTTTCACAAATAAATAGGAAGCAAGGGAATCATTTAAATATTTGCTCGTTAATCAACAACATCGGTGTGACAAATGTGTCAAATCAATAATAATTCAGTCACAAGCTATACCTATATGTATAAAACAGACAGTTGAGTTGATTCTGGAGTGAAAGGTACATTGAAGCCTATCGCAAATATACAGAAACCATGCAAATGTTTAATTATAAAATCAATATCACTTAATTATTTACACGGGAGATTATCAAAATCAGCGTGATGTAACAATCTCATTGAAGTTGTAATATTATACTCACAACTCCCTTCAATGGACAAGCAATTCAAATTCAATTTATGTTATCTCTGCCACTATTTAAAACTATTTTAATCGTCGTCTGTTAATGTTTTTTGCGTTTTTTTTATCATCCAAGTAGCCGACCAGAGTAATCATTTCAAATACTGAAAAATAGCAAATCAAAAATTTAAATAAATTGATTGAAAGAAAGTTTTTTAAAACATTTTGATCAAGACAGCTCGAAAACTGCCGTCTGTGGAAAATAGAGTTTCAAAGACGCTTCAAACTTTCATATATTTATTTAAATTGAAAATTTCATATCACTCTATGGTTAAGAGCTTATTCAAATCCAGCGACTATTTGCAAGACAGAGCCTTCCGGATTCTTCTGAAAACTCAACATGAGTGCATATGAAACTCATATGATCTTCTTACTTGTGCTGTCAACAATTTTCGTGAAATCTTTGAACGATAGCGCTTTTCAGAATCCTATCTATTACTTGATAAATTTTCAAGAATTTTCTTTTTCTTTGAAAATTTTAACCGTATTCTGTGTGGGGAAATATTGTTTAAAATAATATAATTAATTATAGATATTTTTTTCTCTGTATTTCATTATTATTATACTGATTTAACAAAAGTCAATTTCGCTGATGTCTAACCGCAATGCTTGCATGTTCGCATATAATTTAGCAGTAGTTGGCAGCTTTCAGCTGAACAAGCTTTTGTGATGGACCGCATGTATAGCGTTCGCTATTCAAAGCCTCTTTATCTATTATCAGTGCTTTAAACACACTGAAAGCTTTCAAAGCCGCACTCTGAACAATTGAAAGGGCATTAATAAATTAATTTCAAGTAAAACTTCAATTGAGACGGCTTGTTAAATATTCTTTAGAAAATTTTACAAAGTATTGTCAAACCTTTGACATATTTCTGTCTGAAAATATATAAGTTCCATTGTTTGCTTTTCCAATATATTTTTTTGAATCTTACCTCATATATTAACTTTTAAACATATATTACCTTGCAAAAAAATGAACGTGCAGATTTTTTAATATGAAAAAATGCAGCATTTTTTATATATAAATAACCACCAAGGAACACATGTTAGCAACACTTTTTTGTGTTACTTTTTAATTTACTGCTGACAACTAAGAGACATTCAACTTAAAATTACCTTCAAAAAAAGTTTATTAAATACGCAAATCACAGCAAAGCACCAAGTACAAGAAGCAGAAAAATATTTGTTTATAAGTAATCAGTAGCAATTATAGGTTTATCGAGCTTATTTCACTTCCGAAATTTTCCTAATTAAATTCAATAAAATCACAAAGAGTTTTTTTTTATTTGCTCTGAGCGAGAGACAGATTTTATTTTAACTTTTTAGCTCTACTTTCTCTAGCTCTAGAATTCTGAATAAAGTTAAAAAAAATTGCTTGTTCATTGTTTTTTTTGTGTTAGCTGAAATCAATAGACGTCGTTGAATAAAAAACCTTTGAATTACCACTGATTACGCTCCAAGCTAACTTTCGTATAAATTAAACTATATGTTCTCTTGTAGCTGACTTCCGACTTAAGATACATACAATTCCATGATCGAAAAAACAATCAGAGACTTGTATTTATTTGAGATATGCTACGTCAATCAATATAATGTATTTACTGTTTGAAATAACCTTTTATATATGTGCAACCTTTAATAAGCACAGTAAAATTTAATAAAAATATATTTCAATAAATAAAAAAAATACGCAAACATGTTACACAGAACCTACTCCCCCAAGGCGTGTCTAATTTGTTTTTAACTTGCTCATTTCGGAATCACAATAAAGTTAATTTTAGCCGGACTTCCGGGACACGCTGTGGATTGTCAATCGCACGATTGATCATCAAACATTTAATCAACCGGACGGGAAATATTAATCAGTCAGCCGGCGTACCTATCTCATCCGGCCTGCGCGTGCCCGGAATGTGAAAGGACTCTGGAGAACTTCGCTACTTCCCGGGGAACGTCTTGTTCTGAACATCGCTCTTGATTTTTACAACTTGCCCATTTTGTCGGGGATGTTTCCCCCCAGCGGGTCGGCAGGGACGCTTTCAGAATCTGCGACAGCCAGTTATTCAATATTTTTACACCACTAAGTATATTAGTATATCCTAAGAGAGCTTTGTTTTATTTTTAAATCTTATAAGATTTAAATATATTTTTTTCAAAGCATATATTAAATGTCTTTTCATATATCTGTGTCTATTACGGATTGGTCAATCAGATGCGTATTTATTACCCATTACGGGTTTATTATATTATTACTAATACGATTGGCCTGGGCACATTGATTGATTCATATGTAGAGTATGACTGTTAAAAATTCTCGATAAACGGAAGTGATTCGTTAGTACAAGGGTTCATACACCGGCCATGTAAGCCAGGAGATGTGGGTTCAAATCCCACACAAATCACGATGATATTTTTCTGAGAGTTTCTTTAAGTCATCTTCTATATATGAACTAATGTGCCTAATCATTTTCATATATCGTCGGAGACATTTCACCTTTGAATGCAAGCATACATACACATAGATCAAATAATAAAACTCAGTTTTTTAATGTAATAAATACAAAAATGTAATTGTGAATATTTAATGGAAATATGCATAGTATTCGTTGAATAAATTTATTCTCAAAACATTTGACAAAAATTACATTATCATGTTATTGAAAATTTCGTATCATCGAGGCTGAATTAGATTTCAAGCTATGGAATTGGGGAATAAAGCTTTCATATTCAAAAGAAAAATATATTGTAGTATAAACTCATTCCAAGATGTCTTGCCAGCAGCATTGTGAGGGGATTTTTTTCATAAGAATCTTTACTTCATTTTTTCCTGGTGATTTTACGATAAAATTATTAATTCTATCATCTTTACAGCTTTATGATAAAAATATTATAAAACTGTTTTGCGCAAATTTCTGTTTTCACGAAAATCATTGAAAACTTCACTTCCGAGAATCGATAGAAAATATGATTTTTTCTAAATACATAATAAATCGTGTTAGTAAAAAGCTTAAAAATTAAGGGTTGTAAAATCTGACACTCAAACCTGTAAATAATGATAGTAATATTCTTTATTAATATTTTGTGCACGAAGTAGCTGTCGTGGGAATTTTTTTCCAAGCGCGTGGTTACTGAGTCTTGAATAAATGAAGTATTACGTGCCTAAAATATTGACGGAATACTTCTTTCGCCACCAACATCAACCATATATATTTTTTTAAATAAATAAATAATTATTTATATTTAAACTATAAAAACAAATAATTTTAAAAATCATTTACAACAATTAATTATTGTAAATAATAAGTGCGACTAACTCTAAGGTATCGTTTTATATAAAATTAAATTCAAGTACATATCTTGCTCTTTTTCTATGTTTCTTTACGTAGGCATGAAAAACTTTTTTTATGCATTTAATCTCCTATCCGTTATTATTTTTAAAAATCAAAATTCTTTGTTTTACGTTGAAAATATTTTTGGGGTTCCTTCAACCCCATGTTACCAGAAAATATTATCATAACAAACCTAAGGGTTAAAGTAATATAACTCAACCTACATTTCGTTCAGTTTATGTGTATGATTTTTTAATCATAATT
The DNA here is from genome assembly GCA_022113835.1 of Atopsyche davidsoni. Taxonomy (NCBI): domain Eukaryota; kingdom Metazoa; phylum Arthropoda; class Insecta; order Trichoptera; family Hydrobiosidae; genus Atopsyche; species Atopsyche davidsoni. The sequence continues at coordinate 14,953,113 of JAILWY010000009.1, read as the reverse complement.
AAATCTTGCTTTGAGTTGCTTTAATGCAAATTTATTACACCTAAAACCGTTTTCGGTGTTATTTAATTACTTTAAACCTGCTTAATTATAATTTGGATTAATTTAATATTCATTTTAAGAAAAATTTTAATCCTGGTGTAACAAAGTACTTCGTTTTATTTTTAATTTATCAAAAACATTTTTATTCAATAATCTATACTTTTTTAAATTATCATCTTAAGCATATTGGCGCTAATTATTTTATCGAAATAATTTTTATAGATAAATAATTTATATTAATAATTGTCTGTTTTATTATATTGTTTGTTTGAAAAATAAAAATATAATATATGGTGGAGGTTTATCACATATTAATATATATTTACAAATACTAATACTGCAGATAATAAATCAGTCCTATCGTCATATGAATCTATTTTACAAACCAAATTACTTGTTTGCAATATTATAGGCAGTATTTCAAACGCATTAAGGCTTTTACTATAGGGATTATAATGGAACATGTCAAGCCACTTCTTTGATTCATTAGGGTTTATGTTGCATATTTCATTGGGAATATTTATTACAACATTTTGAAATTACTTCACAATTTTGTATTCGGCTAGAGTAAAAATGACATGCATTTTATTTTATTTGCTTACAAAATACGTTTTTTTGTGTCTTAGGTATTTTATTTTGGAAAACATCACTAATAACGTTGTTTTTTCGAGTAAAAGAGAACTATGTCTATTTTTCGGATTGAACGTCAATCAGATGCGTATTTATTACCCATTACGGGTTTATTATATTATTACTAATATGATTAGGCACATTAGTTCACACATAGAAGATGATTTTTAAAAAAGTTCTTAGAAAAATATCATTGTGATTTGTGTGGGATTTGAACCCACATCCCCAGGCTTACATGGCCGGTGTACTGACCCTTGTACTAACGAATCACATCCATTAATCGAGAATATTTAACAATCATTCTCTACATATAAACCAATGTGCCCAGGCCAACCAATATTTAGTGATTGGGGGTAAAATGAAACTACCAGCAAGGCCTATTTCCCCAGTATATTTAAAGGATATTTATAATGGAAATTTCAAGAGAAAAATAAAATCATACAATAACTGTATATTTTTTGCATCAATGGGAGCTAAATTAACAGGTCTAGTGGCAGAATCAGGGCCACTCTGCTTCAAAGTTCAAGGCCAAATATATCACAGAACTTCACACCTTCATCTAACTGATGGTACAAAACGAAAGCTTACACTATTGCATCGTTCATCGAATCCGTCATTCTTTAAAGGGATACATTTCTAGTATATTAGTAATAAAAAAGAACTCTTATACGTACGTACTATTCTGTAAATATTTAGAGAACTGAATTTTAAAGTCAAGTGTCGAATTTCAATTATAACAAATATTTCGATTACAAGTTCGGTTCAAAAATTAAAACTTCGGTCAAAGACCATTTTTGCAAGTGGTTTAAAACCCAGAAAATCAATAGTAATATTGCCAAATTGCATTGATAAAAATCATAATAATTATTACAATTTTTTTTTTTATTTTGCAGGAGGAGATGGAAGACAGGCCGCGCATCTCCACCCTCATCAGCTCGCTGGCCAACTACTCCAACACCATCCCCGCGGCCGGCGATCCTGACGCCAAGCCCCCGGCGCCGGCGTCTCGCATGGGGACGCTCATCGGCGTCTTCTTACCCTGCATCCAGAATATCTTCGGAGTCATCCTCTTCATCCGTCTCACGTGGGTCGTGGGCACGGCCGGAGCTGTTTTTGGATTCCTGATCGTGATGACCTGCTGCTGTTCTGTAAGTACCCCGACAAACTGCAAACTGCCAACCTACGCGGGAGTCTAAACTAATATACTCGAGTTTTTTTTTTAACATTTTCTGGTCCGATTTGCGAAAAATCGACTGCACCAATCAAAAAAATTTCAATGCAAAAAGTTTGATACATCCCTTCTTCCGAGCAGAATTTTTTTTTTATTTCTTGTAAATTTACTTTTAATATGATAAATATGTGTTTTTCCGATTGAAGTGTAGGAATTTGGAGATTCGTCATGTCCCTGTTCTAAGAGTCCTAAGCATTTTAAAGTCTTTTTTTAAATTGGAATTAAAAGATTAAATATAAAACATGTGAGATTTATTATTTAAAAAAAAAAAATCTTTAACAAACTTTGGTTTCGATTTTTAAACATTTTCAAGATTTTATTTTACCTTAAAAATGGACGTTTATTATACAATAATAAGTAGATAAATATAATTTATAGTTTCTTAAATATTCTATAAAAAAATCAACAGTTAAATTAATTAAATGACACGATTTCGCCAGGTAAAACGTTACTTTAGGTAGCAAGACCCCTTATCAAACTCCATAATTATTGATCATAAGAGAGTTCATAAAGGCATTTGTTGTAATATACCCTATTCTTAAATTTTAAGAATTATTGGTTTGGTTTATTCAGTTGCGGTACATTGAAAGTTTCGAGATTAATGTATAGTATATTATGCTTTTTTAAATTTTTAAAACGGACGGAAAGAGCTTAGATGTATTTCTAACATCTACGCTGAGGCTTAGAATTCATGGTTTCAGTATGATCGTGAGGCACCAATTAGCGAGTCTTACCAACCATATAAAATAATATAAAAATGAATTAGTTTTTTCCATTGATTTTTTTCTATTTCTAATATTAGAGTGTATATTTTTTTATAAAACTATGAATAGGCATTTCCACGGTATATTATTCGTATTGTGTAGCTTTCGAGGTGAGTTTTTGAGATGATATTTTTACATTCACAGACAATGTTGACTGCCATCTCCATGTCCGCCATTGCTACTAACGGTGTGGTGCCGGCCGGGGGGAGTTACTTCATGATATCCCGGTCCCTGGGCCCCGAGTTCGGCGGGGCTGTGGGGATGCTGTTCTACACCGGAACTACCCTGGCCGCAGCCATGTACATCGTGGGTGCTGTGGAAATCGTGCTGGTATGTACAATGAAAATCTGAACACAGTATTATATATCATCGAATAATTAATTCTACCAAACAAATAAACTCAAGCTTATGTAAATGGTTCAAATAATTCATTCGACATTCATTGTGGTAATTTAAATTTAATGTTGAAATTTTTAGATAATCGCATGTATTATATGAATATAAAGCAAGCAGCCATAATTATAAGCTTCTTTAATTGGATATTTGATATACAACCTGTTTGCATAGCCATACAAGTTGATGGCGGGATAATCAATAACCGTTATTGAGCTTACAATTTAATTCACAAGGGCTGCACAAATTGATGGTAAAATGTTTGAATTTGAAAATATTATCGACAAATTAAATTTAACAATTCGGATAATTGAACTTATAAAAAAAACAAGTTATCAAGTCGGCGGGAAAGTCATAATCATCTGTTTTTACATAATTTTTTGAAACACATCGTTTTGTGTATTAATCATACAGAGTACATAAATTACATCAAAGTTATCTTAATCAAAAATATGCCATTCGTATAATAAGTACAGTGTAAAATAAATTACATTTGCGAAACATGTCTACTTCTCATAATTTTTTGAATAAATCTTCTTAAGGGAAGTTCAGAGCTAAGGCTCTTGCGAGTTCCAAGTAAGTCTGCAATCTCGTTAAATCAGATTACAAGCTGACTTATTCGTGCGCATATCTCCGAGTGTCGTTGAATTTCCCGTACCGAGTTTCGGGCAATTTGGTCGAGTACCATGCACATGTATTGGTTGGACTCCGAGGCGTTCCGGGGCAACTTCGAGTGGGGATACGAGCGAGCTGAATTTTGGTCTAGAATGTCTCGCATAACCCACATAGGTAGGCGTGCTTCTTACAACCTGCACTGAAGCCTTGCAAACAGCCTTTCAACATAAAGAAAGTTTGCTCTCGAGGTGTACTTATGGCGGCTTCTATTGATACTGGAGTTAGTGGGAAAATTGTCGAGAGTTTCGATTTAGATAGAAGGATATCTGAAAATTGGTTTCGGCGAGATAAAGATTGAATTAAGAATATTTTTCAAGACACTGTTCGTTTTTTTGTAACATAGTGCTAAAATACTTTTAAATAATAAATAATTTCTATATTAATTATTTATATCAATTACGGATTGGTCAATCAGATGCGTATTTATTACCCATTACGGGTTTATTATATTATTACTAATATGATAAGGATTTTGATTGGCCTGGGCACATTGGTTCATATGTAGAGTATGACTGTTAAAAATTCTCGATAAACGGAAGTGATTCGTTAGTACAAAGGTTCGTACACCGGTCATGTGGAGAACCAGGAGATGTGCGTTCAAATCCCACACAAATCACGATGATATTTTTCTGAGAGTTTCTTTAAGTCATCTTCTATATATGAACTAATGTGCCTAATCATATTAGTAATAAGTATTTATAATTAAATAAAAAGGCCTTAAAGCTATAAAATGAGAAAATAGATGAGTATTTATATATATATATTTATTTTACAATATGCAATAATTATAAAAACAATTGTTTTTAACCATTGGTTAATAAATGTGTTGAAAATGTGAATGTTGAAATGATGTATAATACTGGCTTTTCTAGAGCAATAATTCATGTATAGTGTCATATTTACAACATTTGTTTATAAGAGTTCTTATGCTTGCAACAGTTTGGCAAAATTTACAAAACAAATATATGTAACAGTTTTCGAAGAGACACAAATTCAGGAGCCTGGAGAAGTAAGCCAAAACTTTAAAAGTACCAACTCGCCGTATCGGTCGCGGAGTATCACGGTCTAAGCAGTAAGTAAATAATAGCTTTTCAAACTCAAGGAGGTTTTCGGGACTTGAAAGCTATAGTACGGAACAACCCTCTGGTGAACTAACTTTTCACAAAGGGTTGCAATAGATATTGTGGCAAGCTAAGCCGTCATCGGGTAGTTAGATTGTGACGATTAACATTGTCAATTTTGAGCTAAATTTACAGTCAAAGTTTTCAGGAAACGCTATGGTTGTTTATTAAGCCGAACAATTCAATTTTTTGCTCATTTACATTTAACTACAATCACCTAGTTTTCTTAATTGTTTATACAACCAATAACATAATTTTCTCTCTACTTATAAACAAACAAATTAAATAAACCCACGAACTGTTCAATATTTGGAGAATATCTTGTCTTCTTATTATGTTAAAAAAATAACCAATCTCGTAAATTTTCAGATGCACTTTATGTTTAAAACAAATTTCGGTTATAATTATCATTAATCAAAAATCACAATTGAAATGATTTTCGTAAAATAAAAAAAAAACACAATATGCTGTGTTGTTTTGATCGCACTCGGCGAAGTGTGAAAATCAAAATGATGAATTCAAAAACACTGGCAAAGTAACACCCTTCCCGTTTAAAAATAACAAAATTACTCCAGCATGATAGAATGGTTTCATCAGTGAGAACCCATTCTCTTTTATCAAGCCGACATTTTAAAAATTATTTTGAGCAAGATTGATTCCCCGAAAACCCGGTAGCAATGTGTCCGCCATCTTGTTTCTGAAGTCGCCATAAGCCAGTAAAGTTATATTAATGAATGTGATCGTTCTCTTTTTATTTTTTATTTTAGCACCGGAGATAATTTATTACAAATGAAAGCGTTAGTATTAAAGGCTGTGTTTCTGGTCGAGGCGAAAATAAATGTTTACTGTTTATATTTCCATGCCCGAGAGATAAATAGCAGTGCATGCATTGTTTAATTAAAACCAGCTGCGGAATTGTAAAAAGTTTCATTTATTCCCATGGATAAATCAACAGCTCTTTTGCTTTCTTTTGTGTGTCCACGGATCTGCATAATGCCAGGTTGCTATACAATTTACTGAATGTAACTGTTAATGTTGTTGAATAAAACTATGAAAAAAATGTACCTTTTCCTAAAAGGCGATTGCAATTACTGAGATATAGAGTTTTTGTTTTATTTTTATCACACATTTTTCCATGTTTAAAGCTGTGTGATTTTTACGATTCTTCATTTACAGACTTACATGGCTCCATCGCTTTCGATCTTCGGAGACTTCACCAAGGACGCAGAGGCCATGTTCAACAACTTCCGCGTATATGGAACCGGCCTGCTGCTGGTCATGGGAACCATCGTCTTCGTCGGCGTGAAGTTCGTGAACAAGTTCGCCACCATCGCCCTGGCCTGCGTGCTCCTCTCCATCTGCGCCGTGTACGCCGGAATATTCGTCAACATCAACGGAAACGACAACTTGCAGTAAGTCAAAAATTTTACTTCAACCACGAAGCTTTTCGACCATCTAGAACTCCAACCCCTAAAAGCAAAAATCCCTTTCAGATATTATAATACTTTTAGTGGATTTTTTTTTACCTTAGACCATTTAATACAATGTTATGTGCCCCTCTCGGAACGTCACTAGCTTGACATGTGACTCCGCGGATGCACAATACTTGATGGACTCTCGATCAACGTTTATATAAATGATAACACTTTCAATATTTTAATTATGATGTTTATTACACAGACAGACAGACAGCGTCTGGTTCTGTGGTCAGGCAAGTTATGCTATGAGCTCTCTGATACATTGGTGCATATTGATAAATTACAACAAAGGATCGTAGTCCTGCACCTAAACAAACAAATGGACATACAACAATGGACGCAGCCATAAGAAAATAAATGCACAAAAATGTTGTTTTTACTTAAAAATAAAAGATGAAATAACGAAGACACAATAATGGACATTCGTCCTTGGAACTGTAATTTACACAAAGATAAATAAATACATAAACGCATTTAACAAAGGTTAATTGATATTGAGAAGCGGAGCAAAGTCCACTTCCTTGTACAATGTTTATTTGTAAGCAACAAAGGACTCTTAACTAAATGGTTACAAAATATAATGGGATGATTAGATGGTCACATAACAACAATTTAATAAATATTAGTCACGTAAGTAGCCACTACTCACATACATAAAAAAAAACGTTTTTAAAAAAAACCATTTCAGTAATCGTCCACGTGAAAACATTTAGTCCCGCAGTGAAGCCACCATCACCGCGCAAACTCAAAAACCGGGTTAAAACATCGCACCGCCGCAGACCTCTTATCAAATCTCCCACCACATTTCACCAGCTTCATTTATTTTAAATGATGAAGCGCTACCTGTGTCGAGGGTGGCTGGAGGCTCGGCGCGAGGCCGGAGGCTTTTATCCCGCGGGGCGCGCGGGGGGCCCAGGGCCGACACTGATTGATTTACCTGTCCCCCCACGCAGGTGCGGGGCACGTGGTCGTGTTTGGAGAACGGCCCCCCTAGGTGCCTTCCCACCTGCTCTCCACTCACGCCTTATATCATATTTTTTCCACCCCCTACCCTATCCTGGGGCTTTGTAGTGTTTTTCGCGGTGACATATTGATTAACGACTCGCTTTTTTTTTTGTTTCATCCTAACTTTGCTTAACGTAACGTATCTCGTGCTCTATGATTCAAGAAACAAATTATTTTCTTGTACACTAAACGGCAAATATGTTTTATGTTCTTTATTAGTTCATCTTATTACTATGTTTAGTTTTTCACAAATTAATCTTTTTACTATTCAAATTGATGAAATTTTATTTTATCCGTTTTGAAGTTAATTTTCTATACCTTAGTGTTTTTAGATTTAATAAAATTATCTGATTTAGAAGTCAAAACAAATTTATGCCTTAGTCTAATATGAGTTATGATTAAGAGTTTTCGATAAAATAACAACCTCTTGGTTTTTTTTTTTATTTTTTATTTTCAAATCATTAATTTTTACTATAAAACAGCACTTTTTTTTTTCTTTTTAGAATTTTAATTTATATCTATATAAGTGATAACAAAAAAATTGCTATTATAAGCTTAGTAAATTCTTGAATAGCAGATTAAAAAATAACATATTTTCGTCACCCCTTAATGTCATATTTCATTTTTAAAGTAAAAATTATTTTTCGTGATTTCTCGTTGACATTTTCTTTCTTCAAAAACTGTTGGACTTTTGATTTCATAGCGACTTCCGGTTTCTTAACACGTTCTTCTACCATTCAAGCGACCGTTCAGCATCTACCGAGTCAGATTCACCAGGCGGTAGAAACCTGATTCACAAAGAATTGCATTCATCTCGCTTACAACCGAACACTCACAAACGACAAGAAAAGCAATCTTTTGTGAAATTTTGAACGTCAATGAAATATTGGAAATACGGAAAGTGTATGAACGTATCTCATTACATGTTTCACGTTTTCCAAAAAACTTCTTTATTGCTTAGTTTAGCATTGAAAACATAATGTTTGTTCAACGATATATTTTTAACATAAGTCTTTGAAGATAGCCTTATAGCCAAAGCCAGGTATTTAGGTGTAAAATCAAATATCATATTTATCTTAAAACCATTGATCATAGTAATATTATAAAATACACAATTCAAGCAAAATCAATGAAAAGAATTGTAAATAATATTAACTTATCTTTAATTAAGGAGCCAATATGTATTCTTTAAACATAAATGAAGTATTTTACATCTTCAACTACTAAAACTTTAAACATGTTCCGTGTAGAAACAATGATTTGTTAAATCGATAAAACTTATTTTTTAATGAATTTTTTTATGAACTGTGAATTAAAGTACATATTCATTTTTTTTACTTTGTTTCAGAAATTAAGTGCTACTTGTGTCAATATTTCTTTAATGTAAAAAAAATTACGCGTGAAGCCCCTAGATTTTTCATTAACTATATTATATATTGAAAGGAACACTAAACTTACATTAAAAAGGTAATAACCAGGGGAAAGTGAAGCCTCAAATTTTCTGAAAGGCAATACTCCGTGGTGACAATTTTTTCTACACTTTTTGAAAGGTTCTCAGAAAGAATCCTAGGAAGTTCTCCGCCAAAAATAAATCCTTTTTCTCATTATAGAAAGGCTATTTCAAAGGCAAGTCTGTGAAAATAGTCTCTTTGCGGAACTTAAACCAACAATACTCAGGCTTGGATTTAACGGACTAATCCACATTATGTACTAATTATAGCCACAAAACTCAGAATTTCTACAAAATACAATCACAAGTACAAAAGAATTTTGTTATTAAATTAATTTTTATTTTATATATTTAATAAATACAATTTTTTTAAAATTTGTTTTATGATGAAAAAGTGTTCAAAAACCTCACCATTTATTAGTTTGCTTTGCATTTATTAGTTTTTCTACCTTGGGGTAGTTCTTAAAAAAATATATTAATTATAAGCTTATAGTTAGTTGCTTAATCAAATTCAATATTCCACAGTAGGAAAGCAAGAATTTACACTATTTAATTTGATTATGGCCATTTTGAATAATTGAAATGCCACAAGGCAGTCAAAACCGGAAGCCGAAAATTATCAAATACGCAGCCGTTCGAGTGGATAAAATAACACCTGCTTTGCAAATACGGAATACGTGAAACACAATTAATTCAAAACTCAAATTTATTACATCCCAGATAAATAGGCCCACATATTCCATTTCGAATGCAAATCTCCATATTCGCGCACTTTGGTACAAAACTCGCATAGCAAACCCCACAAAGGAGGCACTTAAAATCCTTTGAGATCTCCGTCCCTGGAGGATTCTCGTTATTTTGTAAAGCCTGAACCAAATCCTAAACCGCCCCGAGCACACCGAGCCCGGCGGGCCGTGGTGGAAGGGAAACTATCAGAGCTCTCAGAGGATTCATTATTCTGAAATTATTATTTAATTCTTTTATATATACACATAAATGGCTGTTTAACGACTGAATATACTATGCAAATATCAATTGACTATTAAAATAACTAATCGACATGAAACATTTTTGTGATTTTACACAGCAGAGTGAACTATTTACAAATGAGCAAGTGATAGAAAATGAGGCAACGTCAAAAATAATCACTAAAAATGTTGTTTTCTTATTAAAAATATTGAATATAAAAACATTATTTGATTTTTTTACCAAACCCTAATTTTCAATTTCTAATAGTCACGCCTCTGGTATAACTTTTAAAGTAAATCTATTTTATTGAACGCAGTTATTTTATTTAAAACGTGAATGGCATATTTTTACGCGTAAGCAAGCCTTATACATAAATATAGCCTGGCAGCCAGGTCTCTCAAAAATATTCCGGAATATTAAAATCCTACATTGAATACTTTTTTGGATAACGTAAGATGCTTCTTACAGCGTTTCAGCCCGCAGGAACCCCCAATTGAAGGATCCTCTTGTAAATATCAAAAGTATTTTTTACTCGCTTTTGGGGTAGTTTCTTTTTTTAATGGAAGATCAATTTTAATGAGACAAAACTGGAGCATTATGTTTTTTTTTGTATAAAAAAGAAAGATTTCATGAATGAATAAAGAGGACTTAAATGTCAAAGGAAAATAAAATCATATTATTTGATTAACGTCTTTATTTTAAGCAATGTAAATATATGCTTAAAATTTATAATTTAAAAAAAAACAGTTTAAATGTAAATTATTTTATATGTGCAATTCAGTGTGCACACACAAATAGATAACATACAATACCCGTAAATAATTCATTCATTTTTCAAAAAAATATTATTTTTTCAAAAAGCATTTGCAATAAACCTGGAATATTTATTAAGGGTGCTATTTTTATTTGAGTTTTTGATAATTTGCAGCTGGGAAAAACTCGATTTTAATTTTTCATTGAACACAAAGAAAATGCTTCCAAGCAGATTGAATAGCTGTCATCCAATCAAATCAGTTGGCTTTATAATATATTTATATATTCTATTGAACAGTAATTTCCATTTTTCTGTATATATTAAGGCTTGCGTCAGAGTTATGGCTGAAGTAATTTCAATATATTTTATGAAATATTGAGCTTGTCAACTGAGTAGCAATTGGAGAGCTAAAAAGATTTTTACCTCTGAGTATCGCTTACTAAAAAAAACATTATATTCTCTACCTAAAAAGATTGTTTATGTGTTTTGAATAAATTTAAATATTATGTGTTCACAAAACTCCAAGTAAAGATTTATCTACTAAAACAATATTTTTAATAAAACATTTAAGTACAACATTGAGCCAAGCCTTTGATATTACAAACACAGTTTTTATTATCTAATTGCTTTTCATACGCCTTATTCCTAATTTTAAATTAATCTTTTTTTTAAATATCTCGCATAATATAAATAAATAAGTATTCAATAAGTTTACTGCTATAAAATTTTATTTTAACATTTTATTTCAATTTTATCTATTTTACTTCTTTATTACTACAAATAAAACAATTGTCTAAACAAACCATGAATCTTGGATTATTTAGGGATTTTACAAGTATTCATTGTTAGTGCTATAAGATATTTTTCTTTCAGTTTTTTTGTAATTTAATGTTTATTTATACGGCAGAAAAGTTGAAGAATTGTCTAAATTACACCTGTACAATTTTCTCACAAATGAGCACACAATTCAAGACGTGGCGAGAGCAAACATTCTCTATTCTTCTCTCTAAGAGTGAACACTCGGACGGGCGTGGAAAGATTGAATGGAATGAACAGAGAGAGATTGCATCATTACGTACAACGGAAGACCTGAGATGGTCGTTCAAAGTTTCATCATGAATGTCCCCACTTAGTATTTGTAACGTTGCAAAGTCCAATGGAAATTTATTGAACGACTTAAATCACAGAACGAACAGTATTTTTGATTAAAAATTATAAATATATTTCATTAAAATAACCATTATTTGTAAATAATATGAAACGATATATTTAAGGTTATTAAATAAGTCACAGCAGCCAACGTAGTGTATTGAAAATATACAAAAAGACGTTAAACTCAATATTTTTTATTTTTTTAAAAACGACATAAATAATATGCAGATCTTTAAACACCTTTACAAAAAAAAAATTAAAAAAAACAGCCGTTACGAAACATCAGAAAAATAACTTTTTTCAAAAAGGAGGAACACAGAAAAATAGTAACAATAAATGTTACAGAAAATTCAGCAAGCATTCAGCAACAGACGTCATTTTTCAGGCTTGAGGTGGCATTAAAGGTGCGCGTTATACCCTTACGGCATTAGCCCAGACTTACAGGGCATCATCCGCCCTCTTAAGTGATTGCTCGCAATACCCACCCCCATGGACATTCTCTCGCGTCTCGGCGCTCTCTGCGTTCTTCTCGCGAAAAACACACGGCCCAAGGACGATAATCCTCCCAGACAGGACTCAGCCAAGGGTGCATAATCATTGTAACACGACTCGATAGTAATTTATGGCCCACAAAGGAAATACCATTATAGCGGGCCGCCGAATTTGGAGGCGGGTATTAAAAAAATAAGGCTATTAGTTATTTTTTGTAATAACTCATACTGACAGATGCGTCGGTACAAATAATCTACGGCCAAACAAAAACAAGCTTGGGCCAAATTCTATCAAATTTCTAATTCGCCCCCAGGATAAGAATGCTGCGAGCTTTAAAATCAACGCCAAAATTTGTATTTTTACTCAGAATTTTTCTGAGGTTATTTCAAAGGTTTTGAGAATTGTGTTCGCATATTATTAACATAAAATTATTTTAGAATTGTCTGAAACTTAAACGTTGAATTTCACCCGAAATAACAAGTTTTTTTTATTACTTTTACGATAGTATGTTTCATATAAAAAATAGGTGCAATATTTTTTTTTTAATTGCATTATTTTAGCTGTACATACTTTAATATTTAACTGGAAATTTATCTTGAAATCGGAAAATTTACTGAACTCACGCCTGCTTTAAATGTTTTTAAAATTATCGCTGTTGCACTAATTCAAACTAAATGTGTATAAATAGGAATATAAAGCCATTTTCTCTGTGAGCACATTTAGAAACAACGTTTTATGTTTTCTGCATTTTTGTGTGTGTATTATTTACGACATTTACTTTATATTCATATCTTCAGAAACACTTTGGTAATGGAAGATTGCGTTGCGTTTGCGCGAGAGAAGCATCAATCTTTTTTGCTCGCGGCGCTGTTTTCTCTGCAAGAAAAGCGCCTCTCGTGTAGTACTGATTGCGTATTTTCCATATACGAATATTGCTTTCCTTTTTTTTTTTTTTCATCTCTGAAAAATACTACGCGCTCATCCGGTTGCGAAATATTCTTTTATTGTTCAAAACCGTCACAGTACAAATGGCAGATGTCAGTTTTTCACGACAGTTCAAAAGAGCACGAGCTCCAAATATGGAGCAGCGCGACAACGATGACGCCGGCTGTGCCAAATAAAGCGCTTCGAATAATAATAGGAGAAAATAATTTCATACTTTTCCTTTGGATATTCAAGAAATCAAGATATTCTTCTTTTTACGAAATAAATACGAAAAATACCTAACTTAAATATAATTATCAACGATATTTTTTAAATACTCCTTAATTTACATTATTTTGTTTGATGCATTGAGTACAAGTAAAAGTATACATTTTACTTTTAATTTATTAACACCAATATTTTTAAAAGTACGTTTTATGTATGCAAACAGATAATAATCTATTTAAAAAATATTTTGAAATACTAATATAACATTTTCTCAGTTAAATTTTTTCATAAAAATCAACAGCAGATGATAATGATGTTGATGATGATGGCGTTTTAAGCATAAAACTGCACTCATTATAATGTCACTACAAAATTTAACTAATTGCATATGTTAATACAAAAAATAAATAAATGTTTTGTGACATCAGAAAATATTCAATTTCTGAAGTACAGGTTGAAATTAAACTAAATTTTGACAAATTCCAAATCCCAATGCTAAAAACGTTACATATTTTTTTTGTAATTATTATTATAGTGTTTTTTTATATTGGCAGAATATACATTACGACAAACGATATTACTTTAATTACTTTTCAAAACAATTTAATAGATATTTTGAGAATCAAATTAAGATTATGATTATTTATTAAAAGCGTCGTTAACCGTATTCGCAAACAATTAATGAGAATATTTGCTTTGGACAGTGATAAATCCATTTACAAAAGAATAAATCAACTTTTATGAAACTCACAACCAGAAATATTGTTTTTGTAACTCAAGTAACTCTGTAACTAATATTAGCCAAGATAGTATGATTGTGTTAAGCCTTGTGTTCTTTCAAGTAGCCGAGCATATTTTTTTTTCTAACATTATTTTTAATTAAACATATTAAAATATACGAGATGAGCTTTAAATAAAAAAAGTTTTTAACGTGCACTTTATAATAATAATTCTTTGTTTGTGAAATGTATTTCGTTTTATTCGCTTTTGCATGTGAATTTTCAACGTGCCTTGACTACTTTGTTTCGCATCCTGATACTCGCACAAAGTAGTGTTTTCATAAATTCCTTGTTTTTTTTATATCACATAACTCAGTCATGCATTTGAATCTAATAAATTAATTTAATTTTATCAATAAATTTACCGCTTTAAAAAATATCATTTATAGCAAAATATTCATAGTGTGGAAAAATTCCGTAAACAACCTGTAATTTAAATATATATATAAATTTTTGTTTTAAACCTTATCAAAAGCCTTAACCATATTTAAATTTTCCTTAAAATTTTTGAAATTCTTCAACACATCCTGCAGATTATGTACATTGATAATTATTTTTTACGCACCCTTGAAAGCTTAATTCACTCAAACGCTAAAAATAAATTGAAAATTCACGCTGTCTACATTCTCTTACCTTGCGTTTTTTTTCATTTTAACCTGAAATTTTTCCGAATAAAAAACACTCGCGTGGGAAGAAAAGATGTCAACTGCCTCTTAGAAATTTCAGCCGACTTGTGAAAAATTGTTTATCATTAAATACATCCAACAGCTCTTATCGGAGACTTTCATTTCTTGTTACATTTTTACCACGTAGAAGTCAAAAAATTTTTTAGAAGAACCCATGGGTTTTTCAAAAACGTACTATTTGTCGGCTTTGACTGCACCAATTATGTTTATAAAAAAAACAGAATTTTGAAAAATACACTGCCTGTTTTAATGAAGAGTAAATACTTTGAACAGACTATAGTACACACTTTAAGAAAAACATACATTATAACCAAAGATTCCATAGTTTTTTTTTTGTGTGTTTTTCAGTGTTGAAATAAAATTTGGTTCTGTACAACAATGTCACGTTAATTTTAAGTAAAATACTTTGTTTAAGGTAGAATCGTGCATGCTGGAAGTTTTCTCTATGTATAGTATAATTTTCGGGTTTTACCCAAGTCTCGCGACAACCGTTCGGTATGAAAATAAAGATTTGTTTATGGTACAAATGAATACATTATCTCATGAGCACACACGACCACATAATAAAACCAGCATTTTTCGCACATTATATGGAAAATCCCAAAGCTTTTTATGCGTACATATCTCAGGGAAATCTCTTTTTCTCACGCCCATATAAATCCCCCTGTTTTCATACAGCTACCCCCATCTTTATCAATTTGGCTACGTGGTAATATATCACTACTCTTTTGTGCTTTTGCGTTTACATTCAATATTATATCTCACCTAAACAGTATCATTGCTTGTTACTGAATTACGTTTGTGATATAAAGCATATATATACGTTTGTGATATAAACATATGTTCAAACACTATTGCATCGTTCATCGAATACGTCATTTTATGACGGGCTACATTTCTAGTTTAAAAATAAAACTCATAAACCGACCTTACACATTTTAATGACAATAAAACCATGGTGTATAATTATTTTTCATCTTTTCAGGTTTATTTCATGAATATAGAATTTATGCAAATCGTATTCCAGAATTTCATATTTAATTATTCGATAAATAAATAATGCAACTCGAGGTGAACTGAATACATCCCTGGGAACGGTGAGCGAAGCAGGGGTGAGCCGTTATTATGTCGCTTAATTATTTCGAGCTCTCGCGGATATAATGGGAGCAAGTTCAGGCCCGCCTCGAGCATTAGCATTTTAATTGCGGCCGCAGACTTCTTGCCATCCCCGCCGCCCCTGGACGGAAAGGCTTAGGGCAGGCCCGGCTTGGTATTTTTAAAATTAATTGGATCGGTAATTGGAATCGAACAACTTTGGCCTTTTGTTCGCTCTTGCAGTAATTGGAAGGATTGAAAAATATTACAAATGTAGACGGCCTCAATCACGCGAACTTTTATTAATTTTTTTTTACTCTTCAATATTTCAAAACATTTGAAACACTCTGCAAAAAACAATATTTTAAAAATTTTTGGCGTATTAAAATATTTTTCTCACTTTACATAACGCTTAATAAAACCTAAGGCTGTATATATTTAAAAAAAGAAAATTGTCATGATTTTTATTTTATTTTTATTTGAAAAACCTTGAGGAGTAAAATTTAAATTCAAATAATATAAACTTTGGGTGAAAAGTGTATAAAAATAAAACGTTTATTCCGAAAACGAAATGTCTTCACACAGCTTAAATTTATTCTGTATATGTTATATTGAATAATACATGAGATATGTGTCGATATTTACTTGAGATATGCACCGTCACTACAGTGTGACATACTTACATCTTTATATACACTCTGAATTATTTATGTATTGCAAGGTAGATGTTTAGATAATACTGTATTTTAAAATTTGTCGCACCAAACAAAGTTCCATAAATACAACCTACTTTGGTCCAGTGTACCTGGAGAAGTATTTTTCAAAACCTGGAGCATATGAAAATAAACTGCAGAAAATGACGCTGAAAAATTCATTTTATTCGCCTAAGTAATTGTGTTTTCTGTTCGTATGAATAAGGTGAGATTATATGTTGAAATAAGTAGAAAATATCTTAATTCTTAAAGTCGTAGGAAATATTAAAATAAAACATATTTTAAATAAATTCATTGCTGATGTTTCATCGTCAATTTGTGATTACAACCAAGAGTATTTAATTCGTTTCATAAGATTTTAATATTTATTAATGGAAATAAATATTGTAAAAATAAATAATTTACGAATAAAATAAGTGCACATAAAAAACATTAGCTCAAAAATATTCTTAATAATATGAATATAAAAATTTCTGTACTAACAGTTTCATTTGAGGCAGAATAAATCAAAATGTAAATAATTCAAATATCATTTCACAAATAAGCCTTCGCAGTATGACACAATAATATTGAGCTGTGTCACATATTTTATGTGACAAATTCAGAAACCGTATATTTTTATCAAAAATATCGAATACTTCTGACAATCTTAATATCAAAACGGATATCTGATGCTTTGACATATGTATAAACATAAAAATAACGTCTTTAAAATGTACACAAAGTCAATTACGATTGATATCATTATTCAAAACTGTCAGCTTTTAAATTCTTATTATCAAAAAGCGGAGCAGGATATCAACTTGTACTGTGATGTACTTTGATTTCCAAAAATATGTCAGCTACTTTTCTGCACCGTATGGTTAATCGAGGTGATATTCAGCAACTAATAAATAAATAAATAAACTCAATCATAAATGGTTGGATAAATTTACAGAAGACATGTGTATTCTCATTTTTTTGGATAAAACACGAACGCACCACGAATCATAGCATTCTAGCAATACGTATTTTTTGTTATAAATAAGATTTAGATGATTTTTGAAATCTTACTGTACACAAATGGCATATAATACAATTATAATATCTAGAATCAAATTAAGTAATAGTACTATGGATTTTGCAATACCAATTACCCCTTTGCAGCTCTAAGTCCACCGCGGCGTCTATACTGTATAAGATCTCATTTCACAGGCGTTGCTCCTCGTTTTCAATTTACGTCTCTACCGCGTGAAATTAGGACGAGTCCCTAAACCAACGAAAACGGAGTATAAATTTCCATGCTGATGGTGCGGAGGATTTTATATAACCATCGGTATCAGCCGATATCGGTTTACTCCTAGATGAAGACTATCATCTCGTATCCATTATGCTGGGAGGCGTACCTTTGGGGGAGTGTATAGATTTTATCAAATATAATATCTAAATTTTTCGGCATCGTTTTAAAAAGCATTTAAAATTGTTCTCTTAAATTAAACAATATCATTGAATTACTTTTCGCGTATTCAGAATGAACGTAATACTTTTTTTATTTTTTTATTTCCCACCTGGCTACATGAATATCAAGCTATTCTGACTTTTATTAAGGTCCATCCATGCTGTACTTTTGGCCGGCATTTTAAGTCGGTAATAAAGCTGCCGCTCTTACCTGTCTCGGGTACATTTGAGATTTGAAAACATCCGTTATCTGCAGCTGACAGAGACTGTTCCCCGACCTAAGCCTGAAAAGTTAAGACTCGCTTTATCTCGGTATAATTTATTTTTCCTTTAGTGTCGCGCCATGAGCCCAGATACAAAGACAATGATGTCATGTTTTTTTTTCGTTTGTTTGCCAACTGTATAATAAATATCAGAGAAAACTATTATATAGAAAATAAGACAATACGAAAAAAAAAAACTATGTATTGAACGCAAATATATATTGCTTATTCCTCCTAGTTACTATAGCATTTTATTTACTGTTTTCACTTTAAATACATTTATTTTAAAGAGTAAATTATTCATTAAAATTTATTTTAGTTTCTATACATGATACAAATGATACTCTAAGCACAAATAACTATATTTTGAAAAATTATATATTTTTTTTAAATTTAATTGCTTAGTTATGTAACGTTTTCAACAACAACAAAAAATATTAATATTAATATGTGTTCTCACTTGAAACACAGCTTTAAACATTTATATATATTTTTTTATATTGAAATCTTATAAAGGATTATTTAAAAATATTTGTCGTGATATCCTAATGAATAACTGTTCTGTCTTTATAAATTCACCACATTTATTCTGCTTTGTTAGCACGGAACGCCCTCTCTCTAAAGAGCTGTTCAGGTAGATATCTGGACGTCCCACCCTCTCCCCGGCAGACCCTCTCAGGTACACAGCCTGCCACTTCCGCTGGACCTCCCCATGCCGCTGGAAGCCTAAAGTTTCAGACCACCAACTTCCGGTGGCGTAAAGTCGTGGTAGGATTGGATAGGCGCCACTGACATAGTAATATGTGGTTGCTTCCGTACCACTGGCCTTACAGATATTTCGTTATACCTAGAATTCTATTTCAGGTTTAATATTAATCATCAACTGCCATTAGACACTTTACTTTATTATCGAGGCTTATCTAATAGGCGTTTCCACTTACTTTCTGCATAGAATTAAACGTTACAATCATACAGCATTCAATTTTATTATATCTAAACAAAAAAATAAAGGACTGTAAGTTTGATAAAAAGGAATCTTTTTATCAAACTTACAGTTACTTTTAAAGGCACAAATTGCATGTAATGTAGTAAAAATATACTTTTTCGTATGAACATAATTTCAATTATAAATATTTTTCATATATTTCATACTAAAAAAAACCAATGACAATTATATCCGAAACAAATATAATAATTGATTAACACTTGCAATTTATATTATAACGCACAATTCAAACAGTTAAAATCTAAAAAATGGACTTTCCAACAAATATATATGATGATTTTGGATCAACTTTATGTGAGAGCAAAATTTCTAAAGTAATTCTCAAGCAATTTCAGTGTAATGAGATATTTACAGAAGATATTCTTATTTACATGTTATATAACAAGATTGTTACGCTTAATATATATATGTGTATATTTATACCTACTTGTATTTAATTAGTCAATTATAATTCACAGAAATCTATTTGCGTTGCCATCTAATATATTCTTCTACAACAGCATTAATTATATTGTGATTTCAAGGACTTTTACGAATTAACATGCTATGTTTGCTTTGTTCACAGTATGTGCGTCCTCGGAAAACGACTGCTAAAGGATATATCGATTGTGAACTGTACGAAGACTGCCGGTTCGGAACTCTACAACCTCTTCTGCCCTAACAAAACCTGCGACCCTTACTGGGTTGCCAACAACCTCAGTGTGGTCAGAGGTATCAAGGTAAGATAATTTAAATGTAAATTAAATGTATGTAGGACTATGGAACATTGTTCAGTACCATTTAATACAACGTTAATTGTTTAATTTTAAAGGGACTTTCAAGTGGAGTATTCTTCGAGAACTTGGCTGACTCTTTCATGGAATTCGGACAGTACATCTCTTACGGCAAGGACCCCACAGACATCGAACAGATGGACCGCTCCACCTACAACCAGATCACCATCGACCTCACAACGACCTTCACTATCCTGATCGGAATCTTCTTCCCCTCTGTAACTGGTAAGCATCCACTTTCAGCACTCCAGATATTTACATAAGAAATGTCTGGATATCTCTTTTGAAGGTTCTTACCAAATTTGATAAAATAATATTCAATTTACGGTGCAACCGCAGGCTTTTGTGGCAGGAATATTCATTTGTGCAAATGGCGTATAAAATGTTGCATTATTAATATTTCACGTGAAGCTAAAAGCCTCCGGGACTAATATGACCGCCATTTTGTATCCAGCCCGACCTAGTTTTTACGCGTCAGTTCGCTTTTACGGCCGTTAACTCGAATTTACGAACTGAATTTATACGAACCCCACAGGTGGATGTGTATTTTTAAATTATATTTTGTTCGCCCGAAATAACAGCGTGATAAAAATTGATTTAAAAATTGTAAGTTTGCTCTAAATCTATCATCTCGCCTCGCTGAACCAAGAAACGGATTTTGAAATTATAGTATTTTTTCACGCCATGATTTTATATTTATGGGCGTACGAAAAAATATTATTATCAAAAACTAATTTCAAAACTTTCTTTTTATATCATGAAAATTGGCGTCTCCTCAGAATCGTACATCTCAAATTACTACAGGATAAAATAAAATAAATAAACAGAGCTTTTGAATACCGTTACTGTAAAATCTGCGATATTCACTATTGCAATTTTAAATATTACACCCTTGATCTTTTTACCAAAGAATACAAAATGCATTATAAGTCAGAGTTAAGCAAAAAAACTCGTTTTAAACTATTTCTTAAAATATATATTTTTAAGGATTGCCAAGATTAAAGTCTAAATTATCTTTTAGGCAAGCTCTGAGAAATGCTAGTGTCTATATTCCATTCGTCTCTCAGCACCGGTTGCCGGTCTGTTTTTGGCTATAATATTGAATTCATTTTGATATAACTGAAATTTGTTGAGTTTTTACATAATTGCATATATTTTCTAGGGTGAGCATAACAATTGCTTCGAGCAAGTGGCCCTGGTTTTTGTCAGAATATGATAATAAATATATCGTCTATCAGTATAACTGAAAAAAATTCATTAGTGCTTATTTTCATCATATATATTCGTGGGTTTTTGTTAATGTTGAAAAATATTCTTGGAGTTTTGGAAAGCACTGTGTACGTTTATCTAAATTCACTTCTAGAATATACTTCTAGCGAAATCCATCATTCATTCTTACTTCACTTTAAATGTAGTGTGAGTGACAAAGGGTGCCGTTTGCTGGCAATGATATCCGCAGTTCTGAAGTTCACACGGTTTTATATTTTATTTTTTCTCTCTCCCGGCCGAGAGGGAATGGGACTCGCGATTTATCGATACGACTCTGTTAAATTATTTTTCAAATTAACTCTCACACGTTTTTTAAAAACTCTCAATATGTACTATTTAAAAAAATGTAAAAACATTACGTTAAAAAATAATTTACACATTGCATTGAATAATATGATCAGTATTTTTCTACACATGGATTTCGAAGCATTTTGTTTTGATCCTTAAGATTATTACCAATTGTCTGAAATTTTCAAAAAAAATTAGTTATAAGATGTGAATCATGATCATCTACAAGTATAAAGATTATGTATTGTTAAATATATACGTTTTTTAAATCAAATAAAAAAATCTCAAAAAGAGATTGTATTTAATTATTTTAACTGAACCTCTTCGCTTTATAATTTATATTATTTTTATATATTGATTAATTAGTTGAATTTAATTTAATAGATATAAATTTTAAAAAAATACACTAAAAATGGTTGCCAATACATTGATATGAATTTAGGGTACGATATTTTTTAAGATAAATTTAAATTATTACTTATCATTTTACATGGTTAGACCAGGTTACATGGCCGGTGTACTGACCATTGTACTAACGATCCGAAATGTGGTTTTTGGAAAATTTCTTTAATCATCTTCTATGTGTGACCTAATGTGCCTAATCATATTAGTAATAATATAATAAGCCCGTAATGGGTAACAAATACGCACTTGATTGACGTTCAATCCAAAAAATAGACATATAAATTTAAATCTAAATAATTTTTTGATTACTTCAAAATATATGAAATTCTTACACAATCGATAAAATATTCTTGAAAAGTCTCCGACATTGTGACTAACTCAGCAGAGGCCAGCCATTCGAGGTAGTAAGAGTATTATGTTAAAAGTGTTCCCTCCCCGCCGCTCTCGACTCCTCGCAGTTTTATTTTTTCCGGTTGGCATCACTGTTTGCGAGGCGCGAGTCGTCCGCAACCGGAAACGCTCTGCAGCCTCGCTTGTTTTTTTCCCTTAATAATTTATGCGAGAGGTCTCGCCCCGCCCCGCAGCGCTGATGACACCGTTAAATAATTCTCCCTCCCCACCCCGGCCGGGTTTCGCGCATATTAATTGCATAATACCTCTTCGTTAATATGCAAATTTTCCATGTGCGCAGTCATTTTTACGTGTGACTTGGCCACGTGTCGCATCGCATCATGGCGGCGTCGTCAGATCAGCGGCAAACGCGATGCGAATTTCAGGTCAGAAACTAATTGCCTCGTCTGCTAAGTGCAAAACCGCGTCAGCTTCTGATAATTCACCGGTTCTGAATACTTCTGAGTATTTCCGGAATTTTTCACGCCTACCAGACTGACGTAGATAATCTGAGATTGAATGCTCGTGGAGTGAAAACAATGTATATTAAAATGTTATCTATTTTAAAGCAGCTTGTGATCAAGTTGATTGGATTATTTTGGAGTGACGCGATGAATCTAGGCGTCCAGTAACGGTTGGGTGAATAATCAAAAGCCGCCATGTTTCGTACACAGCCTTGTATTTGTTCAATGAATCAAATGCTCGCGAGAGGTTTTGAATGTGTAATTAAAAAAACATCAGCGAGACAAAAGACAGTGTTCTGAGGCAACGGAACAAAAGCAGAGTCATAAATATTATCGGTTGACAGTATCAAGAGCATCATGTCGCTTTCACCGAGTGAAAAGTATGATATCATAATTTTAATGAAACATTTTCTTGAGAAAAGAAATTCATCAAAAGACGATTTTTTTTCAAAAAAATTTCTTGTCACAAACATAAACAAAACAATTTATATATCGATTAATTTTTAAAGACACAGAGTTACATTAAAAAAAAAACTTTTCGTTATTGATATTACGGATAACAAATATTGATCCTTTGCGTCGTTTGCTATTTTTTTATTTAGGAATCTCTATTCGTGAACCAATTAAGCATGTTATTGTTTTGAATACGAATGCAAAGTGTAATCTCTTTATGTAAATCAGTAGCAACTAAATAAATCAATCAAATTGTCGAAAATAATATTAAAAACTTAATAACGTAGTGAAGACTTTAATTATTGGCGTAATTTATCATTTATGTGATATATAATGACAATTTCATTTATTCACCTTGCACGTTCGAAAAATCAATGATTTATAGATTGCATCTATAATTTTCACTAGTATATCCGAATATTATATATTTTCAAAATATCATTTATGATTCTGCTGTTTGTGATATAAACGGACAAGTTCGTTTATTTTCTTTAAATCGATATGTTTACTTCTTCCTCAGGTATCATGGCCGGCTCCAACCGATCCGGAGACTTGGCTGATGCCCAGAAGAGCATCCCCATCGGGACGATCTGCGCCATCCTCACCACCTCCACTGTGTACCTGAGCTCCGTGCTGCTGTTCGCTGGAACCGTCGACAACCTGCTGCTGAGAGACAAGTCAGTTATTATTTTTATATACCCTAAAAATACTATATCCCATCAATGAGTTTATAGACTTTATGAAATTCAATATTTTTGGCAGAGAGTACTTGGTGGAATTCCATTTTAATATTTTTGAGTAAAATACTTGAGTGATTTTCCAACACAAGATAACTGCCGCTACACCCCAAAGCCACTACCTATGTACCGGGACCGAAACGTTGGAAACTTCAAATTATTACGTAGCATAACACCCGTGAATTAAATACATATTACTTCACCTTCTCTTTACTAAAAGGTAGTCATAGTATAAAATTTAAATGTTGATCCATGGAATAATCTTTATCATTTCTACATTTATCAATTTAATCAACATTATAATAAATAAAAAAACAAACTTGAATATAAATTTTTAGCTATTTTCAACTATAAATTTTAACTCTAGTATTTCAATTTTATACAAACACTTACAATTATCTCTAGACGGCTCTATTTACATGAAGGCAAAAGAAAAATGAAAACATCGTAAAACCCAATATTTTGTGTTTTTGTGTAGCTCTAAAATGCGAAATTATATAATAAAAGTAAGTTTATTTATAAATAGTTTACTAAAAATATCGTTTTTTGTGGCTTATTATATATATATGACATTGACAACAATTATTTTTTATTATTTACAATGAGATCTTATTTGTAAAATTTGATTTTCTTCTCGACCAAATCAAATATTAATTTTCTTCGTAAATCATGATTTATTTCATTTTAAATTGATGACAATTTTTTCTCATACCAAATATTCATCAAGCAATATCCCTCAGTTAGGAGGCGTCACGCTCTGGCGGCTTCATTGTTATTTTTAATTGCTAAAATTTTTCAAAGTAAAAGTCCTTGAAAGAGTTTAGTTATGAAAATAATGTAGGCCGTGAAACGGCTGGAAGAAAGCGTCAATCAAAATTTTGATATCAATCAAGATTTTAATTTTGTTTCCTTCGCACAGTTTCATATTTTATTCTGACAAAAGTATAAAGCTTAAAAAAAGACGATCCATCTTGACAAATTGAAACGGCAGCATACATCATTGTCTGTTGACTTCCCGTATACCAAAAAAGACCTTATAGCTTTAAGATTATAAATTATTGCTTTAAGTTTATATGCAGAGAAGCATAGTGAATTTTTTTTTTTTTTTTTCTTTTGCAGCATGTTATTTTTTCTTTTCGAAGTAGTTTTTAACAAATAAATAAAATTCATTTTAGTTTTATTTTAAACTCAGTGTGTACTTTACCATCAAACAGAAGACACGAAAAAAAACAATTTCTATAACTACTTTTTCCTATAAATTCCAACGCGACCGCTTTCTTTGATCAGCCGTCTCGCTGTGGCTGCATTTTTGTATTGTATAATTAATTAGTTTTTTTTTTTGCATTCACACAAGTCTGGATTAAGTAGAAAGCCCGCAGTAATTGAATACTCCCAGGCAGTCTCCAGTTTTCTTGTGTTTACAGTCATTTCAGTTCCGTTGTTCCCGGACCAGTGTCTTCATTTTTCACTAAACAGGGTGACTTCAAATTCGCTTCAGGCGTTTCAAACTTCTTTTATCATTATTCCATATGTTTAAAAATATGATTGCATTTCCTATCTTTATTATAGTGTAAACACTTGCCAGTCTCTACGATATTGCGCCGTCATAGTTTTTATACCAGGATATGACACCTTGAAGCATAGACGTCAACTTTATACTTTAGGATGAAGGGGATATAATTTTTTTTTAAATTTTCTAAAATTTTATATTAAACTATAAATAAAATAGCCCTTGTGTTCCAAGCTTAGAACCACCCTGTATTTTCAGTGGAGATAGAGCGGAGCTCCGAGCGCCGCGACGCCTCTGTTTGCCTTTCAATGGGACGCAAATGAGATGTACACTTAAAAAAGTGCTATGGCTGGAAAACTTGTCTTTCTTATTAAAAAAAAGAAAGTTGACTTTGTATAAGACGGCTACGTAGTTAATCTAATTAAATTAAAAAAAGTACAAGTAATTTAGATCTATATAAAGAAAACGTCTGTATTTTTTACGCATATTTATTATTTGTCTTAAAAAATAACTTTTTGGTAAATTATGTTTTATACGAGTATATTGAATTTAATCTCACTAAGCATACTTCGAGTTTTATGGTGCTGAATTTTTTCAAGCGTTAAGAATAATCATATACTTAAAAAAGCAATATCATATATTACTATATATATATACACCTGAATAAGAGAATCATTTTAGGCAAGTATTTCAGCAGAGCACTCGGAATACTAAGCGAGAATTTTAATTATTAATTCGACGCTCGATCGAATAAGTTTCGTATCCTTGGAGGCATAAAGCCCTTGAATTACGACTTGGGAATATCAAATAAACAAGGAGGCGCTGTCGAATAAATAACAGGAGTATTTCATGTTGACTCTAAAGGAAGACTGGGTGACAGGTATGGAGATATAGAGAAGTTCTGAAATTGGGTGGCTGCTCGGTTCCCTCTGTAGTATGAATTCTCCCTGGGAAAATGTTTAATAAAATGTACATATTTCTAACGTGCGGGCTTTTTTTCCGGTTAGGGTCGTTAGACGCTAACGATCCACTATATAAAGCTTTTACTTTTAAGTTTTTTTAGATTTGTTCGTAAGACTTGAATATATAAGTGTATTCACTGAAAAATGTCGTTAAAATATTATATAGCGAATTTTTTCATTTTCTTAGTGAAAACTGCCTTGTGCTACAATTATTAATAGATCTCCATACTTATTATTAAATACGAGGTTTGATCTTAAATATAAGTATTAGTAGTTTTTTCAACTGCTTTTAATTAAATGGGCAACTTCACTAGAAATACAAAAAGTGTTTTTTATAGGACAAAAGTTTTATTACGTAATCATCATGATATAAATACTTTTGGTATGATAAGTTACTAACTTAACCTAAAATTAATTTATAAATATTCTTTTAACAACATCATTATACCCTTTTTTAATAAGAAATACGACCAAGATAATAATTATAAAATGATTTATCCCGTAGTATTTTTGATACTGAGACTAATAACTTCAAATCGAATTTTTTTTATATTTAATTCATAAACCCATCAAAATTCTAATATTCCAAGCTTGAAGTATAACAGAATAGTTATATTTTTGTCTTTGATACAATAAAACTTATATATTTGATTATAAAACATCATCACTATCCCTTGATCTACGATCATATTATGACGAACTTTCAATTAAAAAAATATAAAATTTCGATATTACAAGCATTAGAGACTAATGTTGGGGCTTTATTACAATAGTCAAATAGTCCATAGCTTTCACATTTCTCAGTCATTTAGATATTTATATGTGTTGTTTAGAGACGAAACATTAAAAAAAATAAAACCAGCCTGTCGTGGATGAGTTATAGTTATTACCAGAAACACTTCGTAAAGCAACCGACACGAAACCACTCAACCCCATATACACTGTACATTTGAAAGGCAAGTGGCAAGTCTTCAGCAAATATGTTTTTACAGCTCTCCCTTGTTCCTGCCCCAAGTTACTTGCTCGCGAAACTTTGCCCCAGTTCTTAAATAGTGTGTTGCCCGGGGCTGTGGACCGCGGCTCCTGTGTTTACATCCTCACATTATCTAGCCTGAACTGCCAACTCATCTGGAGGCACCATCATTAATCTCGGGCAACCCGGCGCGACCCCGGCCATGGAGCCCTGACGTGGCCGGGCGCCTTCGCTGAATTTCAGAATGTTGTTTCGATAAATTGTTAGTGAGAATACTTCGAAAGATCTATCCACGCTTATTTATGAACTAATAATTTACCTAACAAAGTAAAAAAAACCACTGTAAATAGATCAATAGATAAAAAATGTGTAATATTGAATCAAGAAAGAGCATTGGTGAAAATTTGTTTATCATTCTTTTTGATAAAATTTCAAATATGTCTTATAACAATCTTCTACTATAATAATAGCCATTGTGTGTGTGTATGTTTCATTTTTTGGTTCTCTATAGAATATCTTAAAAGATACAACGCTGATTGTTTGCATGCAAGTTTAGTAAATTTTTCCGCAGCTATGTGCCGATTTTCAAGACGATAGGATAATATTTTTATTCGTAAACTAATTTAATAAAACTATAAAATATGCTTTAGCGAGTTTCAATATGTACGAATTATAGGATTTTGTTGTTCACCGCGAGAATTTTAAATTTAGTACTTTTACAAAAAAAACAAATTTTGATACTTTTTAGAAATTTTCAGTTTATGTCAGCTTGACCAATTTTATTTTTTTTATCGAAATTACGTTAGAAATTATTGATCACATCATTAATAACTTAAAATGCCTCAGAAAACGTCATTCTATAACGGGCAACATTTCTAGTAATTATAATAATCTGAAAAATTGTATCGGACGTTTACGTAGAATTTTTAATTTAAATATAATACAGCAATTACACATAATAAATGACTTCCTTTTTACGTGATCTCAAATATTTCACAGATGCTTGTAAAGTATGAATAAGTTCACCCTTGCATAAAACAGTACCAACGGAACTGTACGTAGCTACAGTGATCCAAAAAGCAACAATGGTTAATTTTATTCTCACCTAAGTATAAAATATTTAGATAATCGATTTATAAATTTAAATCCTCTAAAAATTACACAAATCCACGGTTTTCACATCGAGGTACTGTAATCAATCCCACCAGTGTAGTGAGAAATCGTTTCATATAGCATCGTGCACAATGCCATCGTCTACCCAGGTGGGTGAATATTAATAATTAGTAGTCCACTTTAGTTCTGATTAGGCACATTAGTTCACACATAAAAGATGATTAAAGAAATTCTCAGAAATATGTCATCGTGATTTGTGATGGGTTTGAAACCACATCCCCAGGTTTACACGGCCGCTGTACTAACCATTGTACTATCGAACCACATCTATATTTTAACAAGCATATCAATCAATGTGCCTAGGCCAACCAAGATTTCTCTCGTCTCTTCTTGTGTCAACTGTTAATACCTGAAAAGAAAATGACAATATGTATTTATGTCGCGTCTCGTCGTAATGATAGCATGACCCGTGCGGCTCGACCCCTCGCGACCCGCGCTGCCCACCCCCGCTCTCCTGCTGGATACTGGCGCCCGGCGGTGACAGCCCCATTAAAGCATGCTTAGCGGTCGAGGGTCAATCTCTGCGGTCGTTACCAGCTGAGTTATTCACGACGACCTCCCCCGCCCCCGTGGGCTCGCGGTGCAATAGCTCTATTATATGTAAAAAATACACTCGAGTCTTAATTATGATTTTAAACTGTTCAGGGCGTTGATCGTACTTTTAAAATTCAAGTGATTTTAAGGTTATAATATCTATATATGGGTGTCCCAAAATTAACGTAAGATTTGAATTTGTCGCCATTTTTGCAGTAAAGCTTTGAGAACACTTAAAAAAACAATTTGACAGCTGACAGTTTAGGGTTAGTAAAAATGGAGCGCTACACGATAGAACAACGTGTTTTTATTATTGAACAATATTTCAAAAATAATGAAAGCTTGGCAGCTGTAGTTCGAAAATTTCATACGAAATATGGTCGGAATAGTGTTTTAACTTCGTCTCTCTTCGCTGTGCATGGTCATTGGGCTTCAGTTCTTGTGTTAATTGAATTTTGTAAGCATGGAGACACAGATCTTTAGTTAGTATACGCTGTAGAAACGTATACTAACTAAACTAGAAACGTATACTAACTACGCTGAGCTTCTTGAAATTTGCAATTCTTGTCCACGACGCCGAATTGAGGTTCTTGGATTGTCACCGACACTCTTACGCACTGCTTCGATATTGACATCTGAACGGCTTGTTTTTGGACGATCAGTGTGTTTAGCGTCTGCAACGAATCCAGTCTCCCTGAATTTTTCAATTAATCTATATATATAGAGTGTCCAAAAAGAGCATCGGGTGAATGTGAATAGTGACCGTTATTGAGATATTCTGCGTAAATTTTTGGGCCCAGAGTTGCAGGAGCTTCAACTCAAGATCGTGGTTCCAACAAAACGGGGCCACTTGCCATACATCCAATCAATCAATTGAAGCTGTTAACGAATTATCCCCTTATAAGGTCATTTCACGTAGAGGTAACATCAACTGGCCTCCTAGAAGCCTCGACCTTCTTGACTATTTCGTATGGGGATACCTTAAAAGTAGGGTTTATGAGAATAATCCGATGAACCTAACGGAATTGAAACAAAACATCAGGTCAGAAATGGCAGCAATATCTAGGGCTATGTGTCGGCGTGCTATCAGCAATCTTCGTTCCAGATTAGAAGAGTGCCAGCAGCGTAACGATCACTATTTGGATAGCATCATCTTTTTGATAAATAAAATAATTTTCCATTTTGTATTCTTATAATCAACAATAAAAAAAAATACTTGATTACAAATAGTTTTTGTTTTACTGAACTAACAAATACCCGATACTCTCTTTGGACACACTGTATATATATACGTAAAATGAAATTATTTTTTTTTATATTCAAATTATTATATTTAATACTACCATACGCGATTAATATTAAACAAAAATACATACTTAATTTTAAAATGAAAAATTAACTTGTAAATCTTGTAATCGACCTCATATTATACGGCGGTCCTCAATACTCCAAAATGCAATTTGCTCACTCACGTATCTCAAGGTTTCACGTATACTTTTGAACAAAAACACAGTGACTTTGATTCAAATTTGCTGTATTTTTATTCAAAAGAATTGACATGACAATGTTTCTGTGTGATCGAATATAAACAATTATGAAAGCGTTCAATCAGCTTAGACATTATGACATACAATTCTGCCCGCTTTTCGCCCAACAAAACAGTGTTCACGGAGTGTATTTTATGCCTTCGCCTGAAACATCTTGAGTTCCAGTTTTTGTTTCATTTCAAAGCAATCAGAGCGAAAATAATAACGTTAGAAACAAGGCTTGCTCGAGCAACGTCCTGGAAGGACTTGGAAACTTTTGGTTTTCATTAATTGTCACCGTGTTTCAAATGGTGTTTGAGAAAAACGTTTTGATTGTTTTTATATAATATATATATATTACAAATAAGTTTACGTTAAGTATATTACAAATAAGGCTTTATAATAAAATCGAATCTTCTGTAAAAAAAACGTCAACGAATTTCCACTTGCGAAATTCAAAGGCGGTTTAATTCAAACACAAATAAATAACAAACTCTCATATTATCTCTGGTTTTTGTTTAACTTGCCCCGGTTTAATCTTCTAGCAAACTTTTCATGTTTTATTGAAAGCTCCGGACGTTTTTATTGATGCTTCAATTCTGCAAATACAACGGAAAGTCATTCCTTTGTTGTAAATCTTCGTCGCTCTCCCTCGCTCCGCGGGCTCTCCCTCTCTCTCTGTCTCTCTCTCTGCTTGTTTCGCTCCACACAAATCTATTTTCCGTAAGTCAGAGAAATAAACGCTGCCTTAAAGACGCCAGGAGAGCTCCGCCAGTGCCAGACACCTGATCAAAAGGACCGTCCTCATTTTTATTTGAGATTCTTTTGTTCGCACGCGAGCACTAACCGCGGAGACGTTTTGGACTTTACAATTCCGAAGACGGACCTTTATCCATGGGGAACACAATCGCTGTATTGTACTTGTTCTGAATGAAGATGTCGGCTTAGAATACATGTAATAAATTATTTTCTACTGAAAATTCCGCATTCATGAAACTTTCAAGTGCAACATACACGGTGTTTTAAAATTTTAGTAACATTACTTAAAATTAACAAATACTGCAGCTTATCTATTCAGCAGAAATTTTTCGTTTATTTATTTGTTTTCATATATTTTTTAAATTTAAAAAGCAATAAAAAAAAACACTGATAATATTTTTTTTTTACACATGTCAGAAGGCGTACCGAACTCTTGTTCCTAAAACAATGGCATTAGAAAATATAGAGGTAAAAAAATATTTTTTAATTGAGTAACGAAATACAATGTATTATTAACGTGTTCAATGTTATATTCCAATGTTCCAGTTATATTGGAAAACTTTTCTACCAACGAATGCAGCTGCAGGTGGCGAGAACAAAGCTCGAATACAAAACTTCAGTTACGAATAATAAAAGTCATAAAAGGCTTTATATATATTCCGCTGGATAATATCATGTCTTCGGGCTTTTACTCGCTTTTCGTTTACACGAACTGCGGACTTGGGATTTCTAGCTACTTTGCTTTGCTGCAGAGATTGCAGCTGATTTTTACCTGTTCTTTTTAAATATTTCAATATACTTACCTCGTTCAAAATCTCATTTTTATTTAAAGCCAAGTCTTAAGCGCGGATCCCATACCTCTCTTCTGTTAATATAAAAGAGTATTGTTGCACATGTATATTTTCAATCTCGTATGTTCAGTTAACTAGTTCGTGTACTAAGTTGGATCCATTGTTGAATTATTACTTACCAATGCAAAATATATTGTAATATATTTTTTATTTTATGTAAATATATGAAAGTTTCTTGGTTTATCTTTTTAAGGTTATGTTTTATTCATAAATGTTACCGCAGATTCGAAGTGTTTTATATATTCTCTCGGAATACTGAATATCATTAAATGTATTTCTCCACAAGTTTATATGAAACCTGTTACTTTAGAATCGCAATCACTTTTAAACGGGAACTTGAGTGGTAAAATATATTCAATATTGTTGACATAAAGTACTTGGTAGAATCCCATTATAAGTTATTAAAAAAATGTTTAGTGTTTTTCGAACTTGTTTTTGTTTGATTCTACCGGTTTTTCCAATATTCTTGGATAGTATTCTCAATAAGGAAATGACAAATTGTACGAAATCTGATTATTTGTTTATTGCTTGCAGGTTTGGGCAGTCTATTGGCGGACGCCTCGTAGTCGCAAACATCGCCTGGCCAAACGAGTGGGTCATCCTGATAGGTTCCTTCCTCTCCACCTTGGGAGCTGGTCTCCAGTCCTTGACGGGAGCGCCTCGGCTACTGCAAGCCATCGCCAAAGACGGCATCATCCCCTTCCTGGCGCCCTTCGCAGTTTCCTCATCCAGGGGTGAACCCACCCGCGCTCTCGTCCTGACCATGTGCATCTGCCAGTGTGGAATCTTGCTGGGAAATGTAGACATTCTGGCTCCTCTGCTCTCCATGTTCTTCCTGATGTGCTACGGATTCGTGAACCTCGCCTGCGCTCTGCAGACCTTGCTGCGAACACCCAACTGGAGGCCTCGCTTCAAGTACTACCACTGGTAAGTTATATTTATCTTTTATTGTAAATAGTACATCAAGTCTCTAAAAGATAACTTATCTGCGGTGTGTGGTATAATGTAAAAAAAAAAACATTAAATATGTCATAAATGATCCAATTTTTCACAAATTCATATCGATTGATACAAATGTTAATAAAACATTATAATGATAAATGGTTCTATAAAGTTATTCTTAATTAAAAAATATTTTTCGCTTTATGACTCGGAGAATGTTGCTTTCTTCAAAAAAAAGGTTTCATAATATTTCATGGCTGAATAAACACAAACGACTGTTTCACCAAATATTACTGCAAAGCACAATATATTAACAGAACAACGGTTTCCAACAAAAGGAAGGACCCCATATATTACTTATTCGTAATCACTGACATTTTAGTCAAACAGTATTAAATACAGGCTGAATTTCGCAATTTTAACAAGAAATTCGGGACGATTTAATTGTCATTTCGGGCAGTAACCGCGAACTTTGCCGACAAACTTTGACAATAGTGCGAGGGGCTCGGAAATAAGTGATGCGTCAAATTGGTCCAAATTATTGCCAAAACTTGTAGGACGAGACCGAGAACGAGGGAAATTCGCCGTGACGTTTGCACACAAAATAGGCAATCAAGACATAAGATATACATTTGAGGACACATTCCATACAACAATTAAATATTATATTTATATTTACTCAATGGTTTCATTTCAATCATTGACATGGTATTAAATATTATGTTGGTTAAACCGATGATTTTTTTTTTTTCATTTTTGTGACATTTTATGTAAGTATTATACTATAAATTAAGTTAAAAAATTAAGGATTATACAGTAGATGAGAGCATTGTTAACGTTTTGTGTTTCGTAAGAACTTCATTTAAACGGATTTCTGCCTATGATTTGGGTGCAAAAAAATCCTTTATTCTGAATAACAATCATTTAGTGGTTTGAATCTCCTTTCTGAGACACACAATGAAGTGGAGTTAATTACTTAAGAGAACAATGAGAGAATCTTTTCCTAAGACGTTAAGACAACTCTCAGTCGATTACCATCATAAAAAATGGTATAAAACAAAACGAGACCCGTAGTAATTAGAGTAGCAGCAATTAAGCAATATTATTAAGCGACTATCTACGCTGACGTCATTTGCAAAATAATATTGAAACACATTTTACCGATAAGTCTTGAAGTTAAGCCACCATTTCCAGTGCGGTAATTATCCTAAATGGAGTAATTGAGCCATTTTGAAGTTAATGGACCGACTGCATTAAAATTGCCCATTAGGTCTCAGAATTGGGCAATATACAGATGATCGAGTACCTATCGAAAATATTTTGCCCTATTTATTTAAAGTTTTTACCAGATACACGAAATACCACTTTACCCCAACTTTGCATGAATACTTACAAGTGCCTATAAAACTCCAAGGTCGAACCTAAAACGATTAGAATATTTAAGTTCAGCATATTTTCGTTAAATAACTTTCAAGAAGGTTATTAAAATTGAGTAAAGCTCCTTAACGGGACTGCACAAAATCTCTATGACAATTTTTTTCAGTCAATTTTCAGTAAATTTTTAGTTCAAATTTATGAGATCGTTGAAATTTTAAAATATGGGGAAAAGTACCTTATAACAAATTTTACTTTAATATAATCAATCATTAGTAATTTACTGTGGTTTTAAAACATACAAACTAAAGTAATGGCTTATCGTAAACATTTCCTTATTAAAATAGAAATAATAAAACAGTGAAGATATCTCAGACGTCGTAACTATTGCAATGTCCCCTGTTTGTCTCGGGCTATTATTCCAGCCACCTGCAATAATAAAAAGACAATTTATGTGAAGAGGCTCTAAAACAGCCCCGATATGAAAGAACGTTTCCCTGAAACTACGCGGCTTTCCTCGACAAAGTTTATTTCCTTGTAAGAGAAACGCAAAAATAAAGAGCACGTTCTTGAGTTTTTTTTTTCCGAGTCGTACGTAAGATGACATTCGTACCCCTCAGTAAAGATCACTTTTAGAATTTAGCATAATTTATATTCTAGAATCATAGATGAGCTATTCAAAGATACCGAGTATGAAAATGAATATTTGCAGTTGGTTAAGGGTGATATTTACATCATGAATGAAAGTTCATATAATAATTAGAACCCTTTTTTGATGTATTTGTGGCTTAGTGTTGCAATATTTTCACTGCGGACTTTTAATTTTATGACCTGTTTGGCCTTAACTTTTTTTTCAATGTATTTTTGCCCATAAAACCATAACCTATCGTAATATTATATTAAATATTAAACGATTTAATATGAAACATACACGCATTAAATACACAGATAAAAACTTAATTGTTTGATAAAAAAATACATTTTATTGAGATACCGATATTTCTGTCTCAATACTGGGCTTATGTCTCGTATTTGTCGCAAGTAATAAGCAAAGAATTGAATAATATTATGCAGAAAAAATATTATATATTGCTCATTGTGTAAGGATGAAGAAAAAAATATATCTCGGAATTTTTATATGTTCTTTTATATTTTCATTTAGACTTTGTGTCAAACTCCAGTCCCATTCATCATAATGAATTTCCACGCGATAATACGGTTTCTCTTTTGCTTTATTTGTTGATAACTTTGTTGAGAAAACTACCTCGTATAAGCCTTTAATCTTTGTCGAAATCCCTGCGTAGCTTTAAAACTTCCCCGGGGGGTGATTTTCTTGCAAATGGGGGGCGGATAATTCTTGTTTCTTCGCAGAATCTCAAAGGGTTTGTTATGAAGAGAAAGCATGGAGAATCAGATTATTCCATTATATCGCAAGTCGGGGGCGGGTCGGTTTAAATCATATTAAATCCGGCCTCGGACAGTCCACACGGCTTAATTGACTTAGCAACCGGAATTTCGCTCGGAAATTTCGTTTTAATATTAAATGTGAATTGAACTAGCAACTGATGTGATAATTTGCTAGAGACAGCCCGAACATTGATTGATTAATTTGTTAAATTATTATGTCAATAAATTAACTAATGATTTCGAACAACGCCCCTTATTTACCTTCTGAATTATTTATTAACGGATCATTATTTTGACCTTTCATTAACAAAATACATAGAAAATCAAAAACCCTTCTTAAAATTTACTTAGTTAGATTGATAGTCTACGCTGAACTCACATACAAAAGAGCATTGAGATACTGAGCCTATTTTATTGATTCTTTAAGATTTTTATTAAAAAAAAACCTCTTTCGTCTGCTTTATTTTAATCTTAAACTTTGGCTTTATCTGCCAGACCAATCATTTGACCCATATTTCAATATTGGTACAAAAATTTGCAATGTTCTCATCAAATAAGCTCTACGTTTAAATAAACTTTCTGTGTTATGTAAAGCAGAAAGAAAATTCCTGAAATAAAAAGAAAACATATAATATATCATTCGCTCAACTTTTTCTCAGTCAATCAAATATATTTTTCATCTTAAAGATAAAATATTTTATCATTATTCGAAGTAAAAATAAAATATTATATTAAGGTAAATATGTAAAAGGACGATGTTGTTTGGTAAATTATTTAATAAAGGAAGCTGAATGGAGGGCGTTTGAGAGAGTTTGACCCAGAATTACAGAGGGCAAATAGAATAGAACGAGAGAAAATTGTGGTCAGGAACCCGCAGCCAACCGGAAAAATCTAATCTATCTACATTTATATAAATTTTAATAAAACTACACACAAAGTGTACAATTAAATTGTAAAACGCACATTTATTTTTAAGAAAGTTTAGCTTGCTTATATTGACAAAAAGATTTCATAAAAACATGTTAATAATAAATAGCTTCTAAATTGTTTTTTTACTTTCTATATTTTAACGGGCTGGCATTTTCCATGTTCTTTGTCTTTGGGAGTTCTTAAACTTGATTTTAACTTTTATCGAATTCGCTGTTAGCGTTTTGGTTCATTGAATATAGACCGATCCCGTCAACCGAGAGTTTACTGATTCCTTGTTTTCATAACTGTATTTTTGCGGTTTGTTTTTTCATAGCATGTTTTTTTTATATCACTTTTGTTTTTTATTATATAATTTTTGTAGTAAAAAAAATAGTCTTATTTACGAAATCAATCACCATACATTTACAAAAAACCTAAGAAAATATCCTAGATATAAGTCACTCTTCTTAATAATTATTTTACTGCCCCAAATATATTAATTTTATTTATTATTTAATGTTATATTTTATCTCATGTTTTTATCCAACATTTTCACTGAGTCTATATTCTGTTTTCCGGCCGGTATAAATCTTCAGCTCACATTTTCACGGGGAAAATGTCGAACCTGTGAACAATCCGCGATCTATTTTTATACGAGTCGTTCGCCGACCATTAGGTAAAACTTTTTCAATTACGGAAGAAAATGCGATCATTAAAAATTGAACGGTCCGCGGGGCTGAAGGGAAGCATGCCCAGCTGGCGGACATCGCAGGGTGGTCCTGAAACAACCCTGCTATTATATTTCACGGATTTCGACAGCCATTTCCTTTTTTGCGAGAAAATAGTGATATGATATTTACGCAATAAAAACTATTGATTTGGCTTTTTATTATAGTCACTAGAAATGTAGCCCGTCATAAAATGACGTATTCGATGAACGATGCAATAGTGTTTGAACATATGTTTGGCTGACAATTAGATGAATATTTGATTTCATTTTGTACACATATATTTTGAATAACCGGATAATAATTTCGAAAGCAAAGCCATTCTAGGAAATATCACATTTCGTGTCACAAACAACGAATCACTTTCACTGCACTGTTCTTTATTAGATGCAGTCTTTATCACGTTCGATTTTGCTATTCTTTTTTAATTACGTTTGCTGTGCTTAGACGGTGTTATTTTTTTACGGAGGCATTTTAAGTTTTAATAACTTAAAGAATTTCTAATTTAGAATTTTTACAAAAAAACAAAATATGATGCTTCTAACAAATTTCCAGTTTATGTCAGCTTGACACAAGTACCAATTTTATTTTTTAGTTGCATTAGAAATTATTAATCACATCATTAATTAATGTGATTAATAATTTCTAACGCAACTAAAAAATAAAATTGGTACTTGTGTCAAGCTGACATAAACTGTAAATTTCTTAGAAGCATCATATTTTGTTTTTTTGTAAAAATTCTAAATTTGAAATTCTCGCTGTGAACAACAGAATCATATAATTCGTACATAAAGCATATTTGAATGTTTTATTTAATTAGTTTATGAATGAAAATATTATCTTATCGTCTTGAAATTCGGCACATAACTGCGGAAAAACTTACTGAACTTACGTACAAAAATTTAAGATATTCTATAGAGAACCAAAAAATGAAACATACACACACACAATGGCTATTATTATAGTAGATAATAAATAGATGCAGTCATCGACTTATATAAAAAAAAACTATATATATATTTCTTATATTAAAGGTTACGCGTCAACATTACATGTTCTCACAAAATCAAGATTTGCTAGAGTGATGTTTTTTAGCATTTCAAGTACATTCACTAATACCCTCAACAACGAAAAACAGAGTACGGTAAATAGAATTGGCGTTCTTTGCTCATCTTGTTAGTAATATCGGCTTCACTGAAAGGAAAAAAAAACTAGAAAATCTCAACAAAAACGCGTCCACGCCGGAGTTAATTGAGAGCGCCGGAAAAACCGGAAAAATGGCTGCGAGGAGTTTGAAAATTTCCCGGGGCGGTTTGCTCTCTTTTCGTGTTTACCGTGGCCGCTCCTGCAGATAGTTATCCCGGTACGTTTCCCATTCCTTCCTAATTAATTTATCCCTGATGTTGGTAGAGCCGGAATCCATGGCCGCCGTATCCCCGGAATATTCAACACCGCTTGCCCTCAACCTGTGGCCCGCGTTAAAACTATTTATGCATAATTGCAAAGCAATGAATCTTTTTTTCAAGAACATCTTCAATGTTGCAATTTATGTACGCTGCCCAATTTGCGTAATTTTGGAGTTTGATATTTGTCAAAACAGTCAAAAAATAATATTAATATTATATACATACTGAAAAATACTGAGAGCCACTATTCTTCACCATCTCGGTTTTTTTTTAACTATATAAACAGAATAAGTTTTACTTGGAAAACCCAACGTAATCACTGGCAACCCTTTATTATTAAGGTAATTTTGCTTTGTGAATTTATGTAGGTTCTTCGCGATTGGAAGTGGAAATTTCATTGTATATTAAGAGTTAATTATCTTTTGAAATAAACTGCGTAATATATGGCAACCTTTTTATTTTTTATACTTAAAATTTTAATATATATTGACTTTTGCATTACTACTTTGTGTTTTAGCTGGAGTTTAGTAAATTTGTTCTAGTAATAAAACTATAACTCATAACTACAAGATTTAATTGAAATCAAATTATCCATTGCATATCAACATTCAATTTTTACTAATTTATTTATTTTTATGTGAATGCCAAGTAATTCATATTTCTTATCGATTTAAAATCTTAGCTCAGAATAACTATAGCTTGTGAGTGTGATCGATCTGAACCCATTCACCAAATATAAAGTATCGCAGCTCAATGCGTAATCGATTGTATACTCAATATAAACACCAGCCGAATCTATTCAGGAATAATCTTTATAGATGGGCACTTATTGAGATAAATTTTGATACCCTTATGCTGAGCGCCATTTGGATCGAGGTCCAGCAGGCCACCGTCTTGTGATTATGGCCGACTGACAAGTGAGCGCCGATTCATCATCCGTGCAACAAAATGGCCGCTCAAATCCCGGCATTTTCCCGCAGACATATTCGCCAAGTCCCCCCGGCTCGGCCCGCACCGAAGATGGAACTTTTATTGGAACCATAAACTAAAATAACGACGACACAAATAATCACAATGAAATGAAAATAAAACAAGGGACGCGTAAACATGTCGCGCCGGGGAAAGGACTCAAAGGAGACGTGAACGAGGATAACGCTGCGGAAGCTTCTTTGGATGACATTTTTTTTTTTATATACACCGTTTAGCCGCTGTTTCAGGCCGGCGACTTAATATATAATAAAAACAACGCCCACGTCTCTATTGCGATTTCTACGCGGGATATTCCGTGCTTAACGACGATCATTTTGCGATAAATTAAACCGGCGCTGTCCGCTTTTCGCGGAGTGTACACTTATGTTAATTTTGCTTGAAAATCTCAAGACATAAATTATCCCTCTAAAAATCCCCGGCCTCGATAAAGACGTTAAACCGCATCTCAGATACGCTCGGTCTCTGTGTTGCCAGCGCTAAGAGGAGAAGCCGCTAAAACCGCGTTAAGGGTTATAAAGCAATCATATTTTTCGTTTTATGGATACATAATTCATGGCTCCGTTCACCTTTTGGCCTCGTTCCTCGCAACGGGCACCGCTTCGCTCGGAACTTCTCGAATTTTCCGAAGGACGTGCGATGAATTCGGCCAGCGAGGAGGATCCTTCGCTGGAGCCGGCTGTTGGAATGCATCGTCACGTAATCTCGGAGTCGATATGACGGGTTGTTTCTGTAAAAAGGACAGTCTTTTGTCTGCGCTCTGCTTTCCGGGGCGCAGGTGTCGCTCAAAGCCACAAAAGGGTGAACAAAGAGCTCTTCTTTGATTATTTTAATATTGTTGTGTGCCTGGAATACGAACGCGAATGGCGCTGACGCTCGGATAAAATATCGCTTTTAGAAATTATGTTTACTTATTTTAATTACCGACACTCGGGTGAATAATTTATTTGGAATATAAATAATAACCTGTCGCAACGTAAACGCTTTTAATGAAATACGATTCAAAAAAAAAAAACATATTTTATTTCTGAAAATAAACAGCCAATGCATGCGTTTACTAAATGTATACCTGCATAATCGAATATGTAAAGAAGTACATAAAATAAAATATTTTAACAAGTGGGGAAAAAAAAAATACTCTGAATACATTTCACGGCAGAGAAAATGCGATATCCTATACATCATCACGGGGCCTCTCCGAGACACTCCCGTAAGCTACACGAATTCAATGTTTGAATACGTCACATATTTCATCTGCAAAAGTGCGGGGGAGTTCGCCCGGGAAGTGATTGTTCATGATGACAGCATCCCCACCCTTCCCGTTCAAGATAGCCCTTATTTCTCTCACCCTTTTCTAATAGCCAGCCTTGGAAGCGAATTATATAGCAATAATAAGAAAAATATTTAAATAAAACGTTTGAGATTATTTTGTGAGTTCATAGTCGATGTATACTATAAGTAGCAAAATAACATTTGAAATATATATAATAATTAATTCACAGAGAACTTTGCATACAATGAATTATATTAAACATAAATAATAATAGTTTTAAACAGTAAATTTTTGCTT
This sequence comes from Atopsyche davidsoni, assembly GCA_022113835.1. Lineage (NCBI taxonomy): Eukaryota > Metazoa > Arthropoda > Insecta > Trichoptera > Hydrobiosidae > Atopsyche > Atopsyche davidsoni. Next base: position 14,911,439 of record JAILWY010000009.1, on the reverse strand, counting down.
CTTTTATGTTTTGGATATAATATTCCATCTAAACGAAAAACTTAAAACTACAAAAATTACTAATAATCTAAAATACTTGAGTGATTTTGCACATGTTCGTTTTTATTTGTAACCGGTTTTGCCAACCTTTCACGTTGGCATTATCAAACAGAGTGAGATTTTATACAATAATAAGCAATTAGGTAAACAATTGTTAGAGGGAGAGGTTGTTGGAAAGATATTTAAATAATTTTCTTATTATTGCTATATAATTCGCTTCCAAGGCCCGCTATTAGAAAAGGGTGAGAGAAATAAGGGTTATCTAAAAATATTAAAATGGAATTCCACCAAGTACTCTCTGTCGAAAATATCGAAGTTCTTAATAATCTAAATTTATTTAAATGCTTATTCGAAATGACCGAGGAATAGCTCCAAAGGAGAATATTTTAAGAATACAAAAATCACACCATAATGTAAAAAAATAACACGCCCTACAGATAGGTCCCTCGAGCGGGTCCTACTCCGGCCCTGTTGTTATCCCAGTGCCACTTCTACGAGCGTGCGTCATTCGTATATGAAAAACGACAGGGGGGGACTCGACGGCCCATTTACGGGCCAATGGTTATTTAAAATATGGCGAGGCCCGCATCCGGAGCGACCCGGGAAAAATGAACCGCTCTGGTCGAGAAAATGGACGCCACAGTGGCCCGGCGCGGAGTACAAATCGCTTCATGCAATTTATTTAATGCCAACACTACACTTGCATGTATTGTTTATTTTTCCAGGCTCTCCGTGCTACGTATTATTTTTTATTTATTTAAATTTATTCAAAATATTATTTTTTTTATAAAAAAGTGACTACTGGTGTTATTTGAACCAATAATTTGGAAATTTTTGATTTTAACATATTTTATGGATAAAAATAAGTTAAGTGTAATTTTAAAAAAAAAATGTTACATTTAATATTTGTTTATTTTTAAAGGTCTCTTTCCCTCACTGGATTGTTCCTCTGCATCTCCATCATGTTCATGACTTCTTGGTTCTACGCGCTCATCGCCATGGGGATGGCTGGCCTTATCTACAAATACATCGAATACAGGGGGTGAGTACCTTCTTTATTATCGTCGCATATAAAACAACCTTTATTTATTTACAACTTACAATAATAAATAATTCATATTTGTTTTAAGATTCGACAGCATGAAAGTTATTTGAAAGCTCATGCTTGGTAATCGACATTTTGATAGTGTATTAAATATGCCAAAAAAACTATTTACGTAAAACTCTTCAAACGTACAGTTTTTATGCCCAATATATTGTCAAAATCAATACTATGAACTTTTTAATTAAAATAGTTATTTTTTGAGCATTTTACATAAAAACAGTGTAAATAATATCGATGCATTTAATTTTTATATTTATACCATACGGCGTTGTTTGGCTTGGATATATTTAACTATTCAAATAACATCAAAAGAAATTTTTCAAGAATAATCCAAGGAAATATATTTTGATACGTAGAAAATAAAACTATTCGATCAATGAAAAATTTATAAATAATTTAACTTTCTTTTATTATATTATATTTATATATTTTAATAAGCTTTGGTCTAGATAAATTTAAAAAATTAATAATTAAATATTAGTTTTTTTTCGCAACATTTTCTTTTATTTTTTAGATTTCCCATAGAGGTTTCGTTTCCTTAGAAAACTCCATTCTGGCACAAATTCAAATTCTATCATTATTGCCATACATTTTTTTCCGTAGAATTCACGCTTTGTGTATTTTTTCTGAATTCCAATAAGTTTCTTGTACGGATAAAGCCTTTCAATGTTGTCGCATTTTACAATCTTACATCCAAGATACAAAAAAAAACAAAGTCATAACGTTTGTACATTCATACATTTTTATTCGGTTATAAATCAACGTGTATGGGATCTCTAAGCATCAAATGAAACAGATTCTTTAAGGGAAACATAAAAACAGAACTAGAATGCTCGTAAAATGGATAAAAATAATATTTCAATTGAAAAGTAATGCTCATTCGTAACGTATATTGTTATTTCTTAACTGTAGTTATATATTTTTTTAATGTGACTTCGTTACAAAACAATTATTTTTATTTTTGAAAATGTGAAATAATCTTTTAGATAGGAATATGTTAGTAAGATATTCTCACTGCAGTGATAAAAAAAAAACCTAGGGAGATAGAGAGAGCTCCAAGATAACGATTAAGTAATAGACAGCTCTCTTTTCACGAAAAAATCGGGAACATCAGACTAACATTAGCTGGAAATTCAAAAAGAATTCAAATAAAATATTCATAGGCTGCAAAAACCACAGATCACAGACGAAAACCGTGCTAAGATATAGACAAATATTCATATAATTTCTTAAGGTTCTTCCTGAAACTTCTAAAAAGCCTGCGCCTGCTAGGCCTCGAGAAAGTAGTTTTTTGCTGTAATCTTGCTGCATGAAAAGTTTCTTATACATTCGAAATGGATTATTTATTACCGAGCGAAGTTCGCGAGGACTTGGCCATAATCTCTGTCGCCAGGCTTTAAAATTCATTGCAAATTTCTCTCCTCGTGTAGCGTTTTATATAGGTCAAATATTTTCTTTGTGAATTTCGCTATGTCTCTTGTTCCGTGACTATTTGCTTTTGAACTTGGTTTATTACAACAAATGAGGCAAATATTTTTATATAAAAATAATACGTGAAAATAACGTTCTGTGTTGAGTAAAATATATATTTTTTTAATTTAATAAAAATTATTATTATAAAACACTGATAACACGTATTTTTAAAATGTACTCAACTTTAATACATTATAATTCATTTACACATTTTTTCTTCATAAAAATATAACACAGTGTATTTAAAAACCTGTAACTGTGTATCAATCAACATAACTAAGCGCATATTTTAAAAAAATAATTAATTTTAATTAGTAATAAATATTGTGAGAACTTATTTCAATCAATTTGACGAAATATTCACCGTAAAAAAAACTATTGTTATCTCTCTAATTTTTCTTCTTTTTCTTGATTCTTTACACATTTGTACAAAAAAAGTAATCAATATAATACCGACGTATATTTGCAGCATTACATTATAATGTCTTTCAACAAATTTACTGATACTTTATAATGTAATCTGTTGCTCAAATTATATTTTCTTGATTATTGGTAATTTCACAGACGAACAGTTAAAATATTAAAAATGTTACGTAATCACCAAGTCCATTATGTAATATAATACAATATTAATTAAAGTTGTACTGATAAGGGTGCGAATATTAAAGTATGGCCGCCATGATTAATGCGGAAATATTAACATTTGCTGTGTTGTCAGTACTGGAGTACGTCAAGAGTATATAACTCTGGAAGTCAAATATCTCAAATTAATCTTAATACAAATTCTTGTCACGTTTTGGTTCGTCTCTGCTGGAAAATCGATTCCCTTTGCCAACGTTAAGCCTTTAGTTTATTCCTGAACCCTCTGCGTAATAATAAAACAGAAAGTGAAATACCCTTTATTCAAAAGTTCCCGAGGCTCTTGGCTTGTATTTCATAAAGTAAAACCGATTTTCTAAATACACAAAACCCTTTAATTGTCATCATTATATTACTTTTCAGCGTCACCATTGTCTAGTCAATACAAGACTTCAAATGCCATATGTGTATTTTTTTTTTTCTTAAATTTCCAACCTTTGAGAATACGATGGGTAATAGATTCATAATTAATATAATTTTAGCTCAATTGCATAATAAGTTATAAAAATGTTAGTGTTTACCTTGGTAACACAATTGGTTTCATTGCTATAATTTTATGGTAATTTTACTGATTCCGTATATGATAGTGAACAAATATCCACAGGCAACGATTTACTTTAAAAAATTGAATTCTTACGATTTTTTTTAGTGAACTACGTTGAAAATGCCTCTTTCATTTTCTCAACAAAAAAAACACGTAGGCCATTCATTTATCTCTCGACCATTCAATTTGTCACCCGTTATAAAACTTACTGTGTTTTCATTCTTTGCTCGCATTGCTACGGACGATTTCTATGCCAGAGAAATACCTTTCCATTGCCGTATTGTTGTATTTTTGACAGCCACTGTCACAGAAAATTATTTGTCCGCTCGCTTATTTCCACGTAAAATAACTCTTGATTTTATTTTTGATCTCGAGGCTTTTCTCTATTTTTCAGTTAACACACATGCTTCACGATTAGATTTTGAATAATATATTATTATACGCAAGCTACGTAAAAGCTGCAAATAGTAAGACAATTGAATAATATTTTTCGATTATCGTACTTCTTCATTTACAATATCATTTAAACATAAAAAACTACAACACTCTACGCAAATAGTTAAGATTTACTTAGGTAAGTAAATCATTTCAAAAATGCTGTTTTATAATAGAAACAGTGGAGACAGTGTCTTCTTATCACCACAACAATTCCCTTGTATTTCGTTTATCACTAACATTACATTATAATAATAGCAAACGTGTAAAATATGCTGCTCTCTATGAGACCGAGCTGCCGTACATACTTACCTGAAATTGTAAGTATGTCCTTATCGCGTTAATTGATCTCCCCGCCATCTTGAAAGTACTGCCTCAAGCCTCACACCTGCTCTCGAGCTCAGGTTCCCAAGGCTACAAGGAGGACACACCACTTGACTACACAAAACCTCAATTTAGATTTTCGGATCCACTGTACATCATGATGAAATTCTCAATTTTTAACCATACAAAAGCTTTTTTAAAATATAACAAATTACTCAATTAAAAGATATTTTTATCACATAATCTCTGTTCTAAAAACCCAGCCTTACCACACACACTTACCAATGACAGAATCTTGGGTTAGAATCCAGGTAGACAGCTTACTTACCTACTTGTTTCCCTCTCAGAATAGATATATCATTCATATTATTCTAATCTGATTTTTCTCTCTAACAAATAAACAACTAAGCCTGATGCCAACATATTTTTTTATTTATTGATTACTTGGGCTTCGCGCCTCTACTGTTCATATTTCAATCACGTGCGATTAAATCAAATGCATCCTCAAGGCAAATTATATAATCGTGCTGTCCGTGGCAGAATTTATTCTGAAATATGTCTGAGAGATATAAACAGCGAGATATCAAATTCCACATTGTTTTGGCTAAGGCAGGGAGGGCTCGTGTTGCGGGAATATTATATTAAGTCGGCAGATCTCTGCTTTCTGAACAAGGTTAATTTGACGTAATATGCAAATTTAATTATTTTAACGAGCACCTAGTGTGTCACCACACAGGGGGATGATTTATTTTTGTATTGCGGGAGGTTGTGGTTTGTAATATTATCATTAATCTTCGTAATAAGTACACACTGACACACTTAATAATCATATGACGTGAACAAAATATGCTTCCCGGTGTAGCTTTGGGAACGAGTAAAATCGTATATTTCGACTACTTTTAATATTTTTTGAATTCACGAACAAGAAACATCCAATTTCAGATAATCTGAGATTAACAAATTTATAAATATACCACTGTGTTTAATCTATGAATTACCGCGTTTGATACAGATGATCTTGCATCACAGAGGTTTTTTTTTAAAATATTTTTATACTTTTTCTGTAGCTGAAAAAACTTTTTGAATTTAAACCGGAGTCAAGATTTAAACCGGAAACTCCGTGGTAATTCCACAGAACCAGAACGAAACTGATTGCAACATTGCAAATGTCGAAAACGTATCATAACCGGATAAAGCCGCAATTTCTTCTAAATGCTTTCCACTGCTTGCTTGTCTGGGTTTTCTTATGCGGCCTTCAACCATTACAGAATAGTGTAGCAATAGACTTACGTGGATTATCCGAGCTCAGATGTCTCTCTCGAAATTCCACTGAATGGAGATAAAAAAACTGAAAAAAATCCAATAAGAACAAAGCCCTCATAGACAACTCCCCATCAGGCTTATCCCTTTCCCGGCCAAACATTTTCCCACTCTTTGATTTTATATCAACCTTAAGTAAAGTTTCCGCCGCTCGACAAACACTACCCCCATCAACTAGGCAAACATAGACAAGACATTTTTTTAAAGGTCGTGTAATAAAAATATATTTTACGGTAAGCAAATAGCTGTTTAGATTGCTGTCGACGTCTTGAATTTGTTGGTGTCGTTCTTCTTTGAAACACGATAGTGATACGAGGTTTTAATATTTCACGGGGAATAGTGTCTCAACTATTTCAAAGTCCGATTCAAAAAAAAATAAACAAGGTTTTATATTAGTAATATGAATTGGCAAAAATCGATTATCCAAATAGTCGATGTGCCAATTTACTAAAATCCGATATGAAATATATATACGATGCTTGCTTTTTTGAAACATTTCAATAAAAAAAATATTCATCCCTTAATATAAGAATTAGCATTACAATTTATTAATCAAATATATTTTTGTACAAAAATTAATAACCAGTGTTTTAATTTTTAAAAATAATATATATGGCAATGAAAGTAAAAGCTTAAAAGTAAATGTGCTCTCTTCAAATGAAACTAACTATCGCGATAAAACTATTTTTATTTTCTGTTCAGCCGGCAGAACTAAATAATAAAAACAAATACATATATTTTTTTTGATTCACTGAACATTTTTATACTCTTTTTTATACTATTTATAATCCGGCTGAGTCGTGTATGGTCTCGGATACCCGTTTATCTATGAGGGCATGTCTAGTGTCAGTCGAAGATATCTTGACGGATTCCCATGACTCTCGGGAATGTTTGCAAAAAAATACCTCCAGGTCTGAAAGGCATTCGTCGCATAACGCTGCAAAAAGAGGTTGAAATTCATATATGAATAGAAATTTTATTTTACTTTTTCTCCGTTCCGTTTAAATGTAGGTAGTTTTGTAATAAAATGCAAATTTTTAAACAACACTTCATTCAATCATCCGACGTAGTTTTATATAAGAATTAATCAACGCTGAATAAAAGGTACTACCACTTGATGAATTATATATTTTTTTTAGGTCAAATATGTATTTTAGCTTCATAGAAATTTATAAATAAGTAATTAAATTAAAACTAATTTTGTTACATATCTAGACCATTTCATTTTCTTTTATTTTAAACTATTTCGTTGTTTTTTTTATGTTATTGAAATAACACATGATGCTGAGTACTTTGAAACTCGCCATCCGTAAATACGTTCGTGTTTTTTTGTAGTTCAAAATGAAACAAAACACAAAAGTGATGTAATAATTACATGAGTTATTCTCTGTATTTGTGTCGCCGCTTTAGAGCGCTTAATCTTTTCAATAAATAGAGTTGTGGGGGTTTTGTTTTTTGGAAATAGATCACCCCTTGCAAAAACGGAGCTTCCTGGTTTTAGTACCAGCCGATATTCTTTGTCCGGGGTGGTCGGACCTCCTTTGTTTCTCTTTTCATTTGTTTATTATTTATTCATGTTTTCCTGAAATTTAATTGAGCTTTTCCCTTGTGAATCGGATGTTTTAATAAAGGACTTCCGCTCACAAAATGAGTCCACCCACTCCCATGATTACATATTAGTTTTATTAAATATGCTTTCACAGTTGTGCTGGTGAAATATGACTTATAAAAAATATGTATTTTTTTCAAATAATTTCACTACGAATATATTTATAATATATTATAAAACACGACACTATAATCAGCGTCCTTGGTAGATTGTGAAATCTATGAATAATAAACCGAATAACTACTCTAGTAACAAAAAAAGTCATCAAATCCTATAGCGTGTGTTCACGCGTAAATAATAAAAAACATTACTATTTTATTTTTTAGAAAAGAAAACTGAAATCAATTAAAGTTATAAAATACACTATGATATGCGTTTAACGTAATTACGCTAAGACATAATTTCTTTCGTAGATATTTGAACATATTTTGTTTATTAAAAATAAAATGACTATTCGTGTAATATTGATTCTGCATATTACCTGCAATAACCTGCATATTAATTTTCTATTTTTTTTACAAAATATACGAATGCTCATTTTCTTGCATTTATTTTTATTTTGGGGGTTATTCAATACGTGCACACTTGGTTGTAGAAAAAACGAAAGGTTACGTTAGGTCTGCCTTTATATCGAGTAGTAGAGAATTCCCAGGATAAAATACTAAAATCCTGTACGCGTTGTTAATAAATAGATGTTTATGGCGACATTTTCATTTGGGAATACCTGCGCCTACATTCGCACATCGAAGCTATTTTGTGCAGTCGATCGAATCGACACCGACACTTCGGGGCTTCCTTTGCATTTTAATTTGAATGTTTACGTTCTCGGGGCATTCCGATACAGACCCTCCTTTCAGGAAGGTTTCACTATCCTTTGGGGTAAAAATATTTCACTGAGAAGTATCGGGAATCCTGGGTATTGTTATTCAGGTTAACGGCATCAAAGGCGTAGGCGCTTCCATATCTTAAATACGTTGAATTTCACAAAAAAAAAAAACTACATATATTTTATGCGTATATGCATATTGACAATAATATAAAATACATAATTATTTTGAGTTATTTTGAAAAAAGCAGGTCATGTACATTGCATGCAAAATTATTACAGAGCCAGTGACAAAAAAAAGGCCTTTGCTTCATGTTTGCTAAGTGCTCTGAATAATTGACTACAAGGTGGTTTTGAAAAAAAAATGCTTCACTTGAATTTGAGCTTGGGACCCAGTCTAAATCAAACGCTGTGAGACTTAATGAAGTAATCAGTGCTTTAATTCAAATGGGGTGCATTTTTGCATTAGTTGATTGATTGAAAGAAAATAGTTTTTACCCTTTATAGCCAGTCTTGTTAGTTTAAAGCCCTTCTAGTCACCTCTTCTCCTCGGGCACGCCTCTGCAGGCAGTCACTGTGGATGCTCTTATAGCCTACACGATGCGATAAATTTCCGCCGGGTCATTCGGTTCCGTAGATATTTTTGCCTCTTGAGAGGATATTCAACGTTTCACGGGAATTTCCCAGTCGGAGGCGTTTGAATATCTTAGAATTTTAAATTAATTTATACGTTAATACTATTTGCTATCGATAGTCGATGCATAATTTGTCTGAATCAAGAGCGGTCCTTTTGTTATTTCACGAACAGGGTTGTTCGCTTTACTTGCTAATTTACATTCATAGATTCAACAGAAGCCATATCTTGCGTTTTTTTATTTCTGAAACTGAGAGTATATGACGTTTATATTTGTGTTCGTAGGTTTTTGCAGTTATGCTACGTTTTAAGTTAAAATTTTCTATGTTTTATCGATAGATAAATTAAAATTCAACATGAACCACAGCATAGCACCAAAAAAAATCTAAATATGTTTTTGCATAAAGCTATCGCAATAATCTCTAAACATCAAACATCAAACATAAAATTTGTTTTAGTTTCATAATATTTTCTTTTTAATTAAAATCTGTTAGTACGTATATGAAAATCAAGCCTCTGATAAAAACTACATGTATTTTTTCTACCAAAGTTTTACCGTTGAATTAGCAGTTGTAAAATCAATATGTTAATTTTCCATTCCGACTGCCAACTAAAGTTTGCCAATGCAAACAAATTTGTGTTTCTGTAAGCAAGACTTGCTATTTTAGGATTTATGTTTATGGGAGGTATGTAGCTTGTTAAACTTAAAAAAATATTATCATTAAATAGCTTTAAAAGTCATCGTTGTCATCAATGCTATTTTTATATAAGGGATAATAAACTTTTGGTGTTGAAGTTCGAGTGATATTGAAGTTCTGAGATTTTTTCTGTGTGTATGAAAATATTCCTAATGTTTGTTAATGTTTCCTTGTTTCAGAGCTGAGAAGGAATGGGGAGATGGAATTCGAGGTCTGGCCCTCTCTGCCGCTCGCTACTCTCTGCTGCGCCTGGAAGAAGGACCCCCGCACACCAAGAACTGGAGGCCGCAGATCCTCATCCTGGCCAAGCCCACGTCCGAGCTGGTTCCCAAGTACCGCAAGCTATTCGCCTTCGCTTCTCAGCTCAAGGCCGGTAAGAAAACCCGAATGATCTTGAGGAGTTTCATTCATTTTTAGTGTTGGAAACGGCTACTTCTTCTAGTCATTTGGCTGTTCATAATTGGAGTCAAAAATATTTTTTTTGTATACAATCTATCATAAAATTTGTTTGGTTGGGAATATTAATGGGTGCTTGCTTCTATTCAAGGCAAGGGGCTGACGATCTGTGTGTCCGTGATCGGTGGCGACTACACCCGCAGTGCCGGAGAGGCGTTGGCAGCTAAGCAAAACGTTCGCAAGACCATGGAAGAAGAGCGAGTCAAGGGCTTCGTGGAGATTCTGGTGTCCCGCAACGTCACTGACGGACTAAGTCATCTGTGAGAATCGTTAAATTTAATTTAACATTTTTGAATCGAATAGAGGGAAAAAAACAGTCATCTTGGAATACCTATTAGCTGTTTTCGACCTGCGCGATATTCTAATTTGTTTTTATCAATTTCAGCGTGCAAACAACCGGTCTGGGTGGCATGAAGCCCAACACTGTGATCCTGGGCTGGCCTTACGGCTGGCGTCAGTCGGAGGATGAGAAGACATGGCGAGTGTTCCTGCAGACAGTGCGCCACGTCACTTCTGCTCGCATGGCACTGCTCGTACCCAAGGGAATCAACTTCTTCCCTGACTCTACTGAGAAGGTATGTGAATTTAATGTCTTTTGAACGGCATGCAAGGCCAAGATAGTAAAGATTCCAGAAATCTCATTGTATTTTAAATACACAGGGTTGCATATTGTCAAACCCTTATTTGAATAATGAGTTTGACCCTGGTCAAAAACTTTTGTATCGGCTAACCCCAAATCTCTTTTTTTTTTACTTACGTTCAAAATCATCTTTTCACTAAATTTATTTTCCTTCCGACTTTCAGGTTGTTGGAAACATTGACGTGTGGTGGATCGTGCACGATGGAGGATTGCTAATGCTTTTGCCCTTCTTACTCAAACAACACCGCACCTGGAAGAACTGCAAGATGCGCATCTTTACTGTGGCCCAGATGGAAGACAACTCGATCCAGATGAAGAAAGACCTGAAGATGTTCCTCTATCACCTGCGTATTGAGGCAGAAGTTGAAGTTGTTGAAATGGTAATATATCTCCTTTATTAAATTTAACATGCGAAATTGTTAATCTATGATCAAAATCAAAGAACCGACATTAACTACTTTATTATTATTCAAATATATAAACTCTTGTGCCATGACATAATATTTAATTGGAGGGAAGAGAAAAAATTACTCTATAAGTCGGTCCAATAAGTTGATCACAGGTAATCCCGCTGAATACCTTATATTTTAAACTTTTTACTAAATCTATTTTCTAAGAAGCATTATAAATAAATAAATTTGTAACATTTTCAGATGGACAGTGACATATCGGCTTATACTTATGAACGCACCCTGATGATGGAACAGCGCAACCAGATGCTGCGAGAGCTGAGGCTTAACAAGAAGGAGAGCCTTGGAGTGGTCTGTTACATTTTTTTTTATTACTACTTACTAATATATTCAAAATTCACGATTCCAATAAATCTGTTATTGGAGAAATTAAAGCACCTTATAAATGTTCTGCCTGTGAAAGTTATGTTTAAAACTAATATCAACTTAATGTAAATATAAATATTTTTATATCACAATTACATGCAGATTTCTGAAAAGACGATGCAATATTTACATATTTTGTTTATATTATCAAAAGAAATATTTTGTAAATTTCTTTTATTGTTTATTTGTTTTCACTTTTTGGGTAATTAATCATTTTTCTTTAAACTGTATAGTGATTTGGAAAATTATTTTTCTATTATATTATATAATACATTTCCGTTTTACTATCCACACAGCTATAAAATAATATTACAATGATATAAATACATTAATATTAAAGTACATCAACAAGTTTGTGTACCTTTACTACATTTCAAATCATTCATAAGCTTGAATGATATTTTAAATTATTGATGTTGTCCTTTTTTTCTGAAACTCAGCATGTCGGTGGAAAATTCTTGCATTATTTCTATTTATATCTGTTTTTGTGTGTATTATTGCTTTAAAGTTTTATTTTTAGTTTTATCGCTGAAAAATTTACAAATTCTTTTAAAATTTAAGTTACTTCAGTTCTGTTTTTTTTTTTAAGTAATGATATTGTGTTGTCGTTAATCAGAAACTAGTCATTAAGAAATCAATCTGTAGGTACAACAAATATTTAATGTAAAGTGCGACATAATTTTGTTTTTAATATAACACGCTTGATACCGAGTAAGTACAGGCTATTTATTATAAATCGACAAACTCCTGCATTGTATTTTTCTTTCTGTGTTATGGCGGCGTTACAATACGGCAGATGCAAACTCTGGTGGACTTCAATGAACCTAATGCTGAAGAGAAGTTGCCACTGGTAAAAATCCTGAAACGTGAAACACACCATTTGCATTTTTTTTTTCAGTAACCCTGTTAGGTGTACTTTTTCTCTTTTAGCTGCATTCTCATTACCATCACCATCTTCTTTTGAATTTCCTGGCATTGTTTGGCAGATCATCATGCTTTATTCACTGTTACATTTTTATTTTAAGCTTGTGAATTTATAAGAAAGCAACCACATACCAATGTCACAACCGATATTTTAGACTTTCAGTTGTCCGCAGTAATTTTAATTCACAGAAATCTGTGATCCAGCAGGCAAGTATGCGATTTGAAAAGCAGCAAGTGACTTTGGTGTGTGATTTATAAATAAGTTTAAAAATTATGTCTACTTTAAATTATCGATAAGTGGTCAAATAAATAGCAGATTTTTAACTGCTTCTGGTGTATTTTTTTTAAACATCAATAATTTCTCATTGAAGTGGCTTGAATCCATTTTAAATTTTATGCAAATATTTATTTTTTCAATCATATCATACTTGTATATAATAAACATATTCGCCTTGCTACATACATTAAGTTTTACATATTTTAATGTAGCTTTATCATTGATTCATGTGCCTTAATAAATGTGCATCATGTTAGGCTTTACCCCTTTATTTTTGATCCTGTGTTTGAAATGAAATGAAAATTCACAAATTATTGTTATCCTATATCAAATCTCTTGTATGTTCAATTTTGAAAGCTTAATTAGTTGTTAGATTTAATTTTTAATAATTACTGCACAGTTTTGCTCTAATTAAAACCATCTTACAAAAATATAATGAAATGTCTTTCCTTGTAAATTGTAATTGTATAATTGTACCTTGTAATATATTACATTTTTAAAATAACATGCATTTTTAAAATCATTGTATGATTATTTTGTTACATTGTTAGCATGTTGTTTTCAAAACTTTATTTTTAATAACATCCTTTTTGACACTTCATATTTTTAATAGAGGTTAAAATATATATTTTTTTAAATATTCAATTTCATCTTTGTATAAAGTTATTTAGAAAGTATCATGAAGAATTTGTGATTAATACGAATTCTCTTCAGGTACAAGCTATCGTCGATCATCACCACAATGAAGTCAAAACTACAACAAAAGTTCGCTTCGCTGAGCCTGGAGGCAAGGATGCTCCGGGAAGTCCCAATAATCAGTCCGCACCGAACCAAGCAGGCAACCAAGACCAGGATTCTCCTCAATCACCCCCAGTGTCTAACGGCCTCAAGGATAAGAACGAAGAGGTAAAATGGTTTACTACACTTTCCAAAAAGTATATTGGTAAATATGGTATTATACTACAGCACTTACGAGTGTTATAAAAAAAAAAATAGTCAAAAATACAATTTAATCATGAATAGAAAACATTGAATGAAAAAACAGAATAGATTTAACTTTAAGATCGTTTCCATTTTTCCAATTTTGTTTTAATTAACCCCAATTCTTATTGTTTGTTAAATGTTAAATAAAGCACGCTCCAATTTGAACGTAATGTTTTGGTTGCACTCCCAGTAATTAATTGATCAAAAGAAATGTCAAAAAGAAAAAAAATCTTTTTAATCGAAAGAAGACAAAAATTAAGTGACGAAATTGGTTATTCTGACATCAAACATTCACTTAATCCTGTCTTCCTCACCACAGATTGCATGATACAATATCAATTCCACAAAGCATGCATCACCAATGTACTTTCACTTCGACGTACACTTACTTTATTATTTCCGCCTCAAAATTCTTATTGTTTGAGCGTGTTTTGTGTATGATTTTTTTTGTCTTACATTTTTATTTGATTACAGCATTGTATTGTGAACTTAGCACAACGAATAACTTATACCTAATATATGACATCGAGCGGTACAATTGAATCGATCACGTGCAATCTTTAATCGCGTTCACTAAACACCACTCGGCTTCTTTAACACATCATTGTGCAATCCATTTTGCAAAAAGGGTGGTGAGTTCCGCCGTAGTCTTTTGCACATAATCGATTCAATGTGGGACTCTTCCCCCGATGATGAACCATCCCAGTGCGAGGGAGACAAACGCAGTGCAGCTGAGAGTGAGAAGGACAGCGCCAAGGAGGCCCAGGGGGGAGACAGGGTAGGAGACGCCGGAGAAAAGGCAGAGAAACCCAAGAAGTCCGTCAACATCACTCCGTAAGCTTCTCTTTTATATTTTATTCAACCAACTGCACTAAAAAGGTAAACTGAATAGTCTAAATGTTTAATACAATAGTTACTAGACTTTTTCCTTCATTTATATATTTAGAATCTATTAATGCACAGTTTTCAAGTTTTCTTGGACTATGTACAAATTCTATATAAATTGGTTTTTATATTATTTTCTGTTTGTGGTATGTCAATTTTGTAGAGTTTAATAGTCATTTTTTTTACAATTGTCATGCTATTCAGATTACGAGTGCTTTCACGAAAATTGATTATTACTCATTGCTCAAATTTACAGTGTACATATTGTACAAACTATTAGTTAATACACACACATATATTAAAAATGTATTTAAAAAATATATATATTTATTTATTTATTGGACCAATGAATTCCACTACGCAGATAGTAGTAGACTATTGATAACAATCATTTAATTATTTTATGTTTACCCGATAAACAAAGCATTAGATGGCAAGGATCTATAATACAATACCCAACTACAGTTATGTTGCAGTATTTGTTTGTAGTGATGAAATGTATATGTTGAAGTTAAATAGCTTTACCCTTGCAAATTATTTTTCTACAGTATACAACGGCAAACTCTAGCATACAAGCAACTGTGTAGCTCAAAAACCTTTTCATGAATGCCTTGCTTTACTAATTTTATCTGATAATACTGAGAACTGTTGAAAATCAAGCTTATCGCTAACTAGTTGCTAGAAAATATTATTTTCTGTTACTCAAAATAATTAATTTTATTGCTTTTACCATATTACTTTACTGTCACAATATTATGTAGGTAAAACTTAAACTTTTCAGCAAAAATTACTGTTATGAGCCATGGAAAATAGTGTATCAATACTGACTACCCACCTTCTACCTTACCTACAACCCCCTAATTTAGATTTTTATATCCAATTGCAAAAATACTATGTATTTCTGTAATGCTTTGATATATCACCAGCATCTGATTTAAACTAATCATATAAATTATTACAAATCATAATATGATTCAAGAGGCATTTGCATGCTATCCTGTTTGGTAAAAATTACGTAGATACATTCTCTTTTAGATAACCACTGGAAGCGATAATTGGTAGATTCGAACTCACAAAACAAAACTTGTCAATAATGATCCTTAAATTAATATAATTTGATACGCGTTACAGGGATGAAGGCAATGTACGGCGGATGCACACAGCTGTCAAGCTTAATGAGGTTATTGTGAATAAGTCTCATGATGCTCAACTTGTTATCCTCAATCTTCCGGGACCCCCAAGGGATACGAAGATGGAACGAGAATCAAACTGTAAGTCATATAATTCTTATACATTATAACTATAAATAAATTTTCCATTTCAGTTTAAAAAAAAACTATAAATCGCATTATATTACAAACAACACAAGACCTAAATGTATTCAAGCGTGTTTTATAAGAATATTAATCGGAAATATTTACAATTTGGTTATTAAAATTTTATGATCGCTTTACGATTATTAATCCAACTTTTTTTACAGATATGGAATTCCTAGAGGTCCTTACCGAAGGATTGGAGAGGGTGCTAATGGTGAGAGGTGGAGGAAGAGAAGTCATCACAATCTACTCTTGAATTTGCATTTGTGTCCTTTTAACACTTAAGTCTGCTGCTAGTTGTGTGTTAATATTTAAATCCTTCTATCCTTATGACATCCAGACACGTTGGAGAGCTACATACAGATTTCTCTAAGAAGACTGAGAAATGTACATCCTCAGTGGTTCGGAGCTCTTGGGCTTTGAACTGCCGAGGTACTCAAATACTCCAATCTCTAAAGCGTTCTCTCTCACTGCAAAGATGATTAGCTCTCCACCGCTATCATTTTTTGAAAACAAATGTGTGGCGGACAGCGGTTGAATCTTAACATAAGTGAATGAACATTGATAATCGGATGTACCCAGAAATATTTCATTTAATGAAATCTCATTCATCCACCGGGTATGGAGCCTTCTTTCTGACATTTCAATTAGAAAAAGTGATGGTTTAGTGATTTTGCAATATAGTACTTTTTAATTCGAAACTAAATATATATATTTACATTACTTTTTAATTATGTTAAGGCGAAATTTGACAATTTGATATTCCGCGTTATGTATTATAGTGAATGTGGAGAATTTTAAAGATTGAATTCTGGTGGAATAGCCGATGAGAAACCTCTAGAAGATGGCTGAAGTCCTAAGAAATATTTCTCGAGATGATGTTTTGTTTGCTGAGTTGTATAGAAAAAATTATTTAGGTAATATTTTACTAAGTAGTATTTTTAGTGCTTAATCTATGTGTTATTTTAGTATTATGATTGTTTACTGCCTTACCAGTAAGCAACAGTATGCAAATGTGATCGCAATAATAGAGAAAATCTAAGAAAATATACAAACATTTATATAGCAACAAAATCGTTGACGTAGGAATATTTATGCGCTTACGCTTTTTGTAACTTTCAAACATCTAACTGTGTTTCTGTTTTTTTATAAACTAATCGAAAAGAAGCTAAGATTACTTCATCAGATTATATTTTCCTTTAGATTTAATGTTGGAAGTATGACTGCCATATAAAAATTGAAAATGTCAATATTCTCTCATACATTTTGATAAACTTTTAGATGTTACCAAAGACTCTTACCTCTCTACATTGTACTTGACAATTTAGTTCTTTCTAACACTCGTGAGTGATATGAATGTAGCTAATTTAGTGTGTAATCAGTACTTTTATTATCATTTGTGTTTATTTCTTGAATACCTCATGTGATGTTTTGAAAAGCAACTTTTGAAACAGAAACTTAAATGAAAAATGCCACCATCTGAGTGTATTTTAATCTCAAGTAGTTAAATACCATTAATTATACTCATTACACCTTTCACATATAATTTATTTTTGTAACATGTAAGCACCTCAAAATAAGATTTTATGACCGTATAATTTTTAATTATTTACCTGTTTACTTTCCAGATTACAAAATATTTTTTTTAAGATTTATTGTTAACTAGTGTTTTATTTATTTTGTACTCTCTATTATTTTATCTGTTTTACACTAACATGTGTTAGTAATTCCGCTGGAGGGACTTGAAATGAAATCAATAATTTTTTTATAAGTATGAATAATCTTTCAATCAGTAATATAATGAAGTTGGAAATACTAATTTGTTTCCGCGGTATTTCCCAGCAGACATTATTTGATACTTTATAAAGTATAAACGAGCGTAAATACAATTCGATGTGTTCTTATGCATAATTAACGTGGTTTAACACATATAATATAAATACATTTTAAATAACCATAATGCACTATTTATTTGATCTTTTAGTGCTGACACTTCCGACACACTCCACTAACAATAGATTTTATGTCTCATACCAATGAAAACTAAAGAATAATCACTTTTATTGTTCTTTGGTTGTGCAACTTTGGTTGTTACCTCGAATCGTTGCTGGTGAAGCGTTCTAGGTAGGTCAGTACTGATCTTTTTTTCTAATTCAGATTTGTGACATTAATAGTTGTTGTAAATTATTATAAAAAGATTTAAATCACGATATTGAATATATTCCGGCATATAAATGTATAACTTTAAAATAAACTCAATGTCAAATATGAAAGTAGCTAGAATGTGTGATAAAATTAGAATTAGTAAGATTTATGAATAAATTAATTCAATAATCCATCTTCAAACCTCACTCTAATAATAAAACATATTTAGTCTCTATGTGTCAAAAATTAAATATTGAAAAATATACTTATTATTCATACATATTTATAACTGTTATATTTTTCAATTTTTTAAAAATACTTGAGTGTATATTTACCTACATAATATATATTACAAATACATATTATTATGGAAAAATATTTATCTCGGCTGGACTATGCTCAATAAACAAACACTCAATGCTATTGAACAATGAATATAAAGTCAACAATATGTTAGCCTATCTCAGAATTCATATTTTTCATTATCAAAACAATGTTACTTAAATAATATCTATCGGTATCCATTGGCAGAGCTTAAGCTTAAAAAAATAATTTTCATTTTTATTTTTGACTTGCTTTAAGCATACGTTTTATTTCATATTCATGTAATATAATATATATTATACAATAGCTATAATTTAATTTACGTGCTGTTACTTTACCAAAAAAAGCATATGCGATGGAAGTCGTAATTTATATAAGTACCTGCATAATTATTGTATGTAAAATATTAAGCATTCTCAAAGAATGGCAATACATTATAGGTCACATTGTTTTATATCACTAACTCGCTTAGTTGATTCTTAAGATAGATTGTTACGAATTTCAAGTTTGAGTGCCAATCTCTTGAAATTGAATAGATTATTTAAATGTGCATTATAATTAAATTGTGATTTACTTTTCATAATTCATGTCACACGATTGACTATATTAATTACAATAAAACTGCCATTGATTTAAAAACATTTCTTCGCATACTTACGTGTGTAGTGATATTATTTGTGTGCTCTTTAACATTTGTGTACATGGTACATAAATTCTCATTAAGAAAATTTATACCTTATACCTAAAAGCATAGATTATTTATTAAAGAAAAATAATATTATGTATCCATTGTTTAAAATATAGATTCAAAATGTTTAGTAAACTTAGGAAATATATGATACTAAGTACATACACAAAACTATTATTTACTAAAAAAAAAAAGCTACAAAAATGTTAAAACTTTTCAATTTTGGGGTAATTAAAATACCATATTTATATTGTTACCTTGATTGACAATTTAAAGGGTTTAATTGTATAAAATAATGCACAAGATCATTTATTCAATGTTTTATGTATCAAAAATTATATGTTGTTATGCTGAACAAAATACATATTATTCTTTATATTTACTATGAATTATGTATAACATATTCAAAACCCGTAGTTAATTATTTAAGAAAATATTTATGTTGGCTATTTATTTTTTTTAAGTCATTAATAAATGCCTCACAGCAAAACTGCACTCGACAGACAATGGTTACTAATTTCAAACCAAAAATTAAATATGAAACCATCAATTAATTATGATTATATCTCAAAAGGCATTGTGACTCGTAAATTGGCTCAAGAATGTCACAAAATGTTTTTTCTCTGTCCATGTTGTTTCTTTTTAAACACAACATAATATATATATTTTATATATAAACTTTACATAGCTAATAATTACAAAATAGCTCAGTAAAGGCTTTTTTATTGTAGATCTTTCATATCTGTACTAGTTTTCACAAAAATGGTTTTATATTAACATATAATGTATGTAAGATGTGTAATAATTTTGGCACGAGCAACAGATTTCTGAGATATAGTATTTCTATTAACTATGAACTATCTTATACTAACCAAACTAAGGATTTTTATGAAGACCGTTCTGAAATAAGCAATACCTACAATATCTGTGTGTAGTTTTGTCAAATTAAAATATTCACTAATAAATCAGTGTGACTAGAAATCATAGAAAAATTTTAAAAGTATAATATTCAACATTTATAAAGTCATCATACTTGTATCTGATGTAATTTACACCTAATATGCTCCAAAGTACATATTTGTAATATCTTATTAATTTTTGTTACAAAAATTTTTATCACGTCATAAGTGTTTTCGTTGTAAGCAAACATGCCTTCTCGCCTTTGTCAAATTGATTTACAAAAAAGATAAACGTTGTGAGACATCTGATTTGATAATAATAAATTAAGCTAGTCGCAAGTCAGAAATTCAATCTAGTAATGACAAATCAGATATATGGCCTAATAAATTCATTAATATATTGTTATAAATTAGTTTGAATGAAATGTATTATTAACATTCATACTTTACACACACATGTATAAATATGTGTGTGTGTGTGTGAATTTATATATATATATTGATTGGTATACCATCATTGTTTGCGAATAAAATATTTATTATATTTGTTGAGTTGTCTACATTACGTATTTGTAATTTGTGCCAAATCGCTGATGGTTTAAATATTATGTATTTCTTTACCATGTTTCTGCTGTATAACAAGCATGACATAAAAATATATTTCAGTTACCGGCATTCACAATTCATACTTACAAATGAATTTCCCATTTATGTACTAGAAGTCACTTTAAGAAGTAATTATGCACCAAAGTTTAAAATAGCTTTGATTTCGTCATGTTTAATTTACCAAAATGAATTCACTCGTGAAACATTGTTACCTTAGTTGGTAGGCTGTGAGTCAGCTCTTAGCAACAATCTCATGGGTTATGTTGTAATATGCAACCAAGTAATCAAAATACAGAGCAGAGTCCCGACTATCAATACAAATCGCATAAAATGTGTCATTTGTTGCATGTTATAACATGGTCAATAAATTCTCTTAAAATGTAGGTAATTAGTTTGAAATTGAAACTATGAGATCTTATTTTAGATTTTAAGAAAATGACTTGCATAGATTTCTAGTATTGAATGTTTCTTATAACAGATTTTAAGAAAAAGTAAAATTATATGAATGTTAAGATGAGTTATAAAATATATAAATAATATAAATATAAAAATGTTTTATTACTTACAAACCTTCATTTAACCCCGTTGAATTTCAATACCTTAAATAGGCCACTTCCCTAAAACGTTAACAATTTGATTGGTGAGTATTTTTATTATTCAATTCAAGCTTCGGGTGGTGATGATAATTTACATCGGGATTGGGAACTAGAAGCAGATCGACCAAGGATCTGAGGATTGTAACATAAGTCAAATATGAATATAATGGATTATATCTGAGTATGAAAAGAAGCTGTATGAATTGCGAAATGTGTAGATATTAGACGAATATCTCCGACGAGAAAAATTCAAGCAATTAACAATATTTTAAATATATTAAAAGTATATTTTTAAGTAGTGTTCATTAAAGTCCTCTACACGTCTTACACAATTAGCAAATAACGTTCCTTTATTTTGGGTGTTATAAACCCAAAATCGCTATTGGCTAGCTGCAAGTTGATGGCGCGATTTGTTGCTACGGGTGTAGAGGGCTTAACACGAATTAATAAATCAAATAAATAAATACAAAATGAAACTTAAGTGAATGGGTGAGCTACTTATTTTTTTTATATTATTAAAAGCAGTCTCCGTAAGAAGAGTGGTTCTGCTTCCTATGTACTAAATATATAGTGTAATGTAATATTTGTGTCAAATTAGATTCAAACAAGAATCATTTTATAATCAGTTAATGTATTTAAAGATGTATTAACAATATTACAACATTACTATTATGTACATAACAATAAAGACACTTATTTAATGTTTATACATATTTTGATTTTTGCAAAACATTTAATTTAAACTTAAGTAAATATTTATATTATTTTCATACAAACTTTAAAAAAAACCATAAACTCACAATTTCAATGTATTTACATATAAAATACTACATCCTACTTACAAAATTTTAATAAATGGCATTCACAGTCTTTTTGATTTATAAATGTTTAAGTATGTACATTTTCTAAACATTGTTATAAATACTTTTAGAAATCTTATGTTTTTGCACACAAAATATTAAATTCTACAAAACTCACAAAATAATACACCAGTGTGAAATCAATGTATTTTTCTATGTAATAATCTAGTATGGATATAACTTTAGATCTTGCATTGGATCCGTGTGGGAGGTTAGGTAATAACATAGCTCGCTAAGCTGAATCGTTAACTGCCTTAATTTCTATATAAGACACAGTACCAGGAAAAAAAAATATATATATAATTCACTTTTGTGTCCTCACCACACACGGATGTTTTATAATATTAGTCATAACTAAAACATATTCATAGTCAATTCAATTGCAAACAATAAAAATCATTCGGGTAAAATTAACGAGTCTTTGTTGAGTCTTACAAAAAAGTTGGATTATTATTCATTTGACAACGTTCACCTGGCATTTAAATATTAATTGGATAATCTGCAAACTAATTTCTGCGAACCTGACAAAAATGGCCCAGCTATAAAGCTGTTTCAGCTTGCTTAAGGGATTGGACTAAATATTTTTCAAGTTCTTTAGTATGGATTTGAAGTCTTGAAAGTGTTTCGTAATTCAAACTTACGACTTTTAAGCCGAGAAGTTTGAAATGCTTCACACGCATAGCTTGAGGACCCACTAGAAAATCACCTGTTGAACAATAATGCTCTGGTAAATGCACCAACACGGCAACGTTGATATTTCTATCAATGTTTAGATTTAGGTTTAACATACTGTTTCGGAGACCTGGAGGGTGCATCATTATATCGACAATGTACAACTCGTTGGTAAACAGATTTGGCAATCTGACAAAGGTAGAGTAGCATTTGGATCCCCCAGTGACAACCTCCAGACTCTCTTTCATGTGATTCACCACTCTTTTTATGCGACCGTCATACCATATTGCTTTGGACCAATGGTCCTTGGGTAGCAGCGGCCCCTTGTAAGCCTTGCATTCCAGAGTCATTGAGGTATCTAAAATTTTCATTTTTTTTCTGAGATTTACTGAATTTGGCGAAGAATTCACCCTTTCCAAGAAATGTGGATTAAACACTTTCTCTGTAAAATTGAGAGGATACTTTTGAAGGTAAACGCAAGATAGCATGATGTCCAGTACGTCTTCTACATTGATTTTGGAAAATTTACTGTTAAATATTAATTCCACTTGTTGCCAAAATTTTGAACCGTTTGTTGGATAAAAACTCAAATATCCTAAGGGTGCCAATAAAGGTTTAATAAACATAGGACTCAGATCGTTTCCATGAGCAATAAAATATTCAGCGCAACCATTTAAGATTTGAACATTTCGTATCCTAAATAATGAGCAGTGGTTCATAAGAGATACGATGAGGGCATGAGATTCTATTTTCACTCCCTTTGCCTTTATGTACCGCTCAAATGCTTTTTCAATTTCTCTATCTGTGTAGCCCATTTGTGAAAACTTAGCCACCAACTCTAGAAGGGTTTCTTCAGAGACTGTATGGATGTTAGTATTGAGCCAGCGCCCGATAACACTAAATATTTTTACTGAATGCAATTTATTATTTGCCAGAATATTCATTATCTCCACTACGTGATTAGACTTCAGCTGCCACCAGAGTTGAAACATCCTTTTCTCCAGTACACTAAAGATTATTCGCTGGCTGGACTTTAAGTGTGGTAAAATATTAAAGCAGCTCATGAGATTCTCTGGGTTAAATTCTTTTTCACGCTCCGTAAGACCGATCCAGAGTTTATCAATGTTTCCAGAGAATTTCGGCACATGATTATATTTCTTGAAAAATACTATGAGGTCACATATCTGCTGTATCGAAAGTCTATTTTCAGTTACTCTCTTGAGAATTTCATCACAAAGACGATCTCGCAGGGAGTCATTCCTAGAACTGACAACTCGCAGTGCACTGATTAATGAATAAATATCATCACTTTTTAGCACAACATTAAACAACTGATCTATTACGTCTACCTTGGATGCCACATTAACTTTTTCTCCATTATTCAGTGAGTTAGCGTTGATTTGTTGGACATCATCCAATTCGTATATGCGTTCAATGGAACCTATTGCTATATTAGGTGTGATGCTACTGCACTTAGAAAGCAGTGAAAACACATCTTCCAAGGAGAGGCAATTACTAAATTCTTTACGAATCAATTTATGGATATCTGACTCTCCGGAGGTTGCTGTTTTAGAATAACCAGAGGTGCACTCAATCTTGTTCTCGCACGGTGCCATGACATCTTTTACTTTACGTACAATCAGTGGCAGCTCTTGAACCATGCAACCGTCTTGAAGCAGAATGGTGCTGCTGCCTAGCTCTGAGTCAATACCAGACTTTTCACTCTTTAGACGTTTAGATATTTCATTTGAACTTGTGATGGTCATCGAGGTTAAGTTGGTTTTATGGGGTAAAAGACGGTTGGAGCGAACCAAATAGCGAAAAAGTAGTGATGAAGTCATGTTTTTTTTTTTCATAGAATATTCACACAAAAAACGTTACAGGTATTAAAACATTATTATTAACGTCGGAATAAATACTCATGTTTAATTAGACGTCAATTTATTGTCATTTTCTTGGTTTATGATACTGTAGTGCTGCCAGCGAGACAATTGCTTACACTAACTTGCAAAAGTCAATTTTTCAATAATAATTGTGGTAATAATACTATTAATAAAACGTTGTAAATATTGTAACAAAACTTTACCCACAGAAGTCATCACGAATTATAATTTTTTACATGCTAATAAACAGAAATTGCGGTTTATTTTTGTTGTTGTATTAAAGCAAATTACATAAATTGTGAGAGAATTCAATCATTTACACAGCATTGTATTTTTTTTTTAAATAAAACAATAGTTTGAGATTTATTATAAAATATTAATTTTAGTTTGTGCAAAAAAATATGGCCAACCAGAAGTAAAATTGTAAGTATGATTTTGTAAATATAACTTTATTTCAACATTTTTTAAATTGTTTATAGATGATAATGGAATTATTGAAATGAAAAATAATATATATATATATATATATAAAACCAATTTATTTATTATTTTTATTAATTAATCAAAAGTATTTACTCTTTTTACTGTCTGTGGCTAACCTCTTTAAAATTTTGACATTTCTTCATTCGGTATCTTGTAATCTTATTTTGCTTGGTTTTATGTAGTCATTCTATATGAAACTGATATTTCAATAACTTTTTATTACTTATGAACTATCTTAAAAGACACAATGTCGCTTATTCGATTTGGAAAACTTTTACTGAATGCAACGAAGTGTAATTCATATAGATCACCTTTTTATTTCTTACAAAATGAACTGCATTTAACTAGATGTCTGGGTAGTCAGTCGTATAACAAGTCAAGGTAATTTTGGGATTATCAGCATGATTTTGGCAGTAACAAAATCATATACAAGTCTGAAATTATAAGAGCAAAATATTCTTAAATTGTGTGTAGTATTAATAATACACATTGTGTATCAAACAATTCATCAAACGCTTCTATAATTTGCACTTATTATATACATTTTAGTTCATATTAAGTTATACTATGTCCTCTTTTCATTTTAATTATTTTAGTTTAGTGATAACTGATTTTATCGCTCTTACTAATAAACACTGTACTCCCGATTTATATTTAATAAAGTGTAGTAAAAGTAGATCTTCTTAATTAATTCCTATTTTGTTTTAGGTCATTCATTCCTGAAAAATTAAACAAAAGTCACATAAAAAGTGGAACTGATACACATAACACATTAAATGAGTCGAGTAATACAAATCTGGAAAATGATATGGTCAACTATGTTCAAAAAATAGAGAAAATGTTTTTCCAACTATCATTGAATATTAAAAACAGGAATAGAGTTTATAAAAATGAGGTGGTTCGTTTAACGTCTTCTCTAGAAAAGACAGGTTGTGCCACAGAACACCAAGCCCGTTTACTGTTGAGTTGCTGTTCCAATTTATTACCTGATGAAACTCCTTCTGCAAGAATGGACCTGTTGCTGAGAATTAGAAATTTATTGGAGTAAGAATAGTGATATAGAATTAAAAATGTATATTCAGTATTTTGGGAGATCTCTGCGGTTATCATTTTGTTGTTATTCATGTTATCAAGCCGATTTGGATAGTTGTCTTATTCCTTGCGAGAATTTCTAAGATTGCACCAACAACCCTATATCAAAAAAATATTCAATATTTTATTCTTGTGTATATATCAACATGTATAAGAATACTTGAGAGTAATCTTTGTTGGTGTGATCATCCCGGTGCTGAGAAATTTTGATTGACAAAATTAATAATATTTCACTGATTTGTTAATTTGTGATTTTAGGCGCTACGTAACCTTCAATACATCCCATTATAATGAAATATTACGTTGTTACACAGAAAATAATCACAAAGTTTCTGTAGCCAATTTTTTGAACAGTATGGGATCATCCAAACCAAATGACATGACTTACCAGCTTTTGGTGGAAAACAGTTGTAAGGTAGGAACAAGTTTCAATTACTCATACTTTCCGGATGATGTGCGTATTTTCGTAATAAATTTTTAACCTATTTTGTTTTCAACAGGCGGGTGATATGAATCAAGCTGCTGAGATACTTGGAAACATGAAAGTTGCGATGATTCCAGTTACAGAATCAGTATTAGTTTCACTAATTAATGGGCACGGCAGATCTGGGTATGTTTGTGAAATGGCAGGTGTATAGAGAGTAGCATAAAAACTTTTTATGTGTGCAACAGCATTTTTCATAATCAATCATATTATATTGTTCTAAGGAAATATTTATCCTCTACTCCACTATGATAATATTTTTTTCGTATTTTAGTAATGTACAAATGGCCAAAGAAATTTATAAGACGTATAAAACTTTGAACATACCAGTCACGGCAGAAACTGAAACAGCTATTATTAATTTATCAATTTTGAACGATGCTAACTTTGATTTAAGTGCAGATCTGCAAGAGGCCCAAAATAAAGGTGCCGTCTTTTCAGAAAGTAATATAATGTCAATTGTTGAATGTTTACTAAGCAGAAATTATCAACAACAAGTACCTATTGTAAGTAAACAATTTTTTTTTTAAAGTGAGGACCACAGTTTTAGGACCACCAGATTTCCATATTACCCTTTTTTAATGAAATAAATTTTTAACCATGATGATTTTTTAACTAGGCTTACTCATATTTACCTAAATTATCAGTGAATATGCCGATTTTATCTCCGTACTTGCAATCTGTATGCACGCAGTTAGTACACCAAGGCCATGCTGCATCAGTGTACAGTTTACTAAAAATGTTACCTGTGCCATCCGCTGAAAGTGAAGACCAATTAAATTTTGGAAAAACATTTTTGAAAGACTGTGTGAAATCTTCAACAGTAAGTATCTCAAAATTAATAACAATATAAATATGCAACGAACCCCTTTAAAGGTGAATGCGCTCACTAAAGAAATGATTTATTTCCCTACTGTTTATGTAAAAATATTTATTAATTTATTGATATATATATTCTTTGGTAACATTGATTGTAATATTCACAGCCGATTGAACTTATTAAAAAATTTGCATTGGATATGATTGACTCGGGCCACAACAAATATGCCCTGAACATTGTGTGCGAAGTTGCCTTGGTCATAGAAAAGAAAGATGTTGCCGTGGAATTTTTATATCTTTTAAAAGAAAATAATTCTCCTATTAGATGTCATTACTTTTGGCCCTTATTGATGTCGGCTGCCAGGAAGGATGGGGAAATAGGTAATTATTTTGTGCTATACTGAGATATCCTGTATGCTACAGAGTATATTATAATTTGCATATCTTGTGGGAAGTATAAAAGTAATTTTAAAATCATACTTCCAGCGTCCAGAAATTCATATGTATATATATAATTTACAATTTGTTATTTTCAGGTGTTTTTGATACGCTGACTTTGATGAATAAATTCGGTATCAAAATTGACAATGACACACTTTATGAGTATGTAATGCCCCATTTGAATATGTCATCTCCTCAAAGCTTACTAAGAAAATTTCAAAATTACGATATAAATGTTTCCCACGTTTTGACACCAATGTTATTAACATTACTGAAGAACAATGACATCAAGGAAGCAGCTGTCTTGTGTAAGTTCTATTATTATAAATATATATTATATAAGTATATATATATATATATAAATATATATCTTAAAAATGATTAATTTTACAGGTGAAATTTATGAAGATTCAGTCATTAGTGATCCTCTTGTTCACCCTTTGCTACAGGCATTAAAAAATACAGAAGATCACGAATGTGCATTCACAATACTCTCAAAGTTTGATCGCCGCAGTGAAACTAATAAAGATGCTATAGGCTTTTTCCTGATACTATTGGCCTCCAATCGAAAGTGGAAAATAGACATGCGCAATCTAAACTATATAGCAAAGGTAAGTAAGACCTTATAGACATATAAACCACCCCCACACACACATTTGTGTGCATTTATTATTTTATTTTCTAGGAACTAAAAAAATCTGATATTTCAATAACTAATGGTGCACTCGAGTCTTGTATTAACCACGTTGAACAATACAGCCATCTGACAACAGTGGAGAAAGAAGAGTTAAAAAATAATTTAAGGGCAATTAAGAACAAATCTGATTTTAGTGAACACGTCGACACCTACATTACTCATCCTGTAAGTAATTTATTCTTTCTGTGTCTATTATGACTATTCTTATACCAAACTAATTTGTATTTATATTAATATAGAAAAACATGACAGTCGATAGCATGGAAGCTCATTTGATTGAACTAGAATCTAAAGAAATGAACACGCGTGGAATTCTTCGAAAATTATTACAGCAGTATTGCCGAGTAGGAAACATTGAAAAAGCAAAAAATATCATAGCGAAGTGTGACGCTCAAAAGGTTTGATGATAAATTATTTATTGTATTAATAATTACTATATGATAAACAACAGATTTTTTTACAATTGATCATTAAATAAAGTAGATTATTGTGTAAAAAGGGGACGAAGAGGCTACAAGTCAGGAGCTTTAGTTATCCCATCATTGTCCTGAAAATAATTTTCAGGAATTTTTCTTGATGTGCTTACCAAGAAATGCTAACTGATTTCTAATTATTTTCTGTAAAGTTAGTAATGTCGCCGGGAATGAGGTCTTCAATAATGGATATCCACGTTAGAGATAACAACCTGGAATTAGCTGAAAAATGTTACCAAGAACTACGAACATCGGAACCTAACTTTGAGATTGATGAGTTTAAATTATTGAACTTATCAAATTTGCTTGTATCTAAAGGACATATAAAAGATGCATTCAACATACTTGAAGAAAGAGGCAAAGGGTAACTTTTTAATAATATTTATGGTTGATTAAATTTTTTCTCAATATTGTAAAACTCTCGTTCATAAAATTTACATATTGTTTCATTACTATTAGCACAATACTTGGAGGGAAAAGTCAAGAACCAAATTGTTGGAAGATTTTACAGACTTTGGCCGCTACAGGAGATGTAAAACTAACTCAAGACATGTTCCTGTTACTTACTAAATACGGATACTGCCTGCCTTCTAATATTATTTTAGGGCCACTCATAAGAGTTCACATAAATACGTAAGAAAAATTATTATTACTATAACCAAAGTCATATACTATAACCCAAAAAATTATATTTGTAATTTTTTTTTAATATATATAAAGTATTCCACAGTTGTTCAGATAAAACTGATTTGTCCCAGAAAAATTACAAGAACGCTTCTTGAATGAACTGATTTATTTACAGGTCAAATATGGCTGGTGCAATTGAAGATTTTAAGAAATATGCAACTACTTATAGGAAAACTCCATTAAAGCACGAAATCTTATGCCACTTACTCAAAACATCTGTAGATATATCAACTCCCAGTGCTAAAGAATCGGCCCAAGAATCCAAGAGATTAATATTAGAAATAATAGAAATTGATAAAAAAATGTATGGCCCCATACGTTCAAAAATTGCAATCGTATCCGCATTGGCGGATTTAAAATTGAAAAAGCAATTGAGACAATTGCTGCTCGACCCTTCTGTGCCGATAAAAGAAGAAATGCTGTTAAAACAATGCGAAAGGTTTGGATTTGAGAATAAACTTGAAGTTTTGGAAGTGTTGGCAGAAAGCGTTGAAGGCCTTCGAAGCATTCATGCTGAAAATATCTATGAAATTATCATGAAAGTGCATAGTGAGTATTGTTTTAAAATGTGGTTTAAAAAATTACTTTTTAAGAAAATAACTAAAAATATATCCTTTCTTTAAATAAAAATAAAAAAAAATAATTCCACCGAGTGCTTTTACCCAAAAATGTTGAATATATTTCATTACTAATCATGAGTTTACAGTAGCGCATGATTTATGAAATATTAAGTCATATTGCTGGTTAGGAAGTATTATTGACATTCAATAGATTTATTTATTTGATTTTCTGTTTTTAAAGGTGTTAATAGTAGCTGCCATGCCGCAATGGAACTGTGGACTCGAATGCAAGAAAAGAATGTGAGACCAACACAAAATATAGTGGAAATTTTATGTTCAATGCTGAAATCCCACAAGCTTGAAGTCCCGCTGGAAATTTTATCTTATCTTGATAGCAATACTAAAAAAAAAATCTTGAATAGTTAGTTTTTATTGTAATAGATTGTGTATAGTAGTAACATATAATAAGTAGGTAATAAAATAATGTATTATATTCATTATACAACAAACGATATGTTTTGCATATTTTTCACCCATCAAACAAAAAATTTGCTGCAAAAATTGTTATAACTATAACAAATGTAAAAAAGTCATTGTAATGTATTTTCAAATGCCACTTTATTCACATAAGTATATTTCTAGTGAAATTTATCATTATTGTTTTGTTATGTTTTTATTGTTGCTATAAATAAAACTCATAAAACATGCAATGAATTTTCACATTTAGGCAGAATTTAAGTATATTTGTGATAATAGTTATCTCGACACTAAATTCTTTAGTTCGAGGGCAAAAGGACTTGGTGTTTTACAAAAACGCATTAAAAATAAGAATAACATAAATTAATACACTTGATTATTTGCAGAAGACGATAGTCTCTCGTTTAAGGTTTTTAAAGCATCCAGTGCTTGTTTCTTGATTGGTTCATAATCAGTTTTTATGGTGATGGAAGCAATATCTTCCTTCAGAGCAACATTGTTATTTTGTATTGAGGCAAGTCTTTCTTCCATTGCGTTCAGTTGACTGTACATTTCATTACCATCCAATCGTTTCTGAAAAAAATACCTTATTATTCATTAAGTAATATATATTTTGTGGCTAATTGTGTCATTTTCACCAAAAGTATTAGCATATTTTATAGCGGAGTCAGACACACACCACCTCCACCTGCTTCTTGCAACAAGATCTGATAAAAGGTCGCTTTGATACTCTCGGGGAATGAGGTAATATTTATATAGGTATCAATCAGGTGTGGAGGTTGTTAAAATGTAATATACCTGCAATTCTCTATATCTGGATGCAGCTTCTTTTACAGCACTTTCTGTAGGCCCCAACTTCTCCCTCAAGGAGGCAGCTTCCTCTTTCAATTCCTTTCGTCGAGTCCCGCCTTCGGCTCGGAGAGTGTCCAAGTCGGACAAAGCCTCTATTGACTGGCGCACGCCAATAATCTTTTCAGGAAGGGCCGCCATTTCTGCAGCTAACCGTTCACGCGTTGCTTCTGTCTATTGTTAAAATGTAATATCTCTTTATTGTTGACAAAAATAAATATATAAAAACAAAATAGTACATTAAAATGTTTTAAATTTATATATGTGGATGTTAACACTTTCAAAGTGAATTTAGGTGTAAATACACTATTTATATTTTAAAAAGTGGAGTAAACTAAAAATACGGTTTTATAATGAGCTTCTGGCTTTTAAAGAATTTTTGCTCTTTAAACGAGGACTTGCTTTAAAAGCACTATTTTATCTAATCTATTCACAATTTACCTTTTTTAGTTGTGCATCAAGCCTGGTATACTCTCTCATCAAACTCTCTGTAGATTTACTATTATCGGCCTCTAAACCAGTAAGAGAGCTATATCCCCCGTCCTTTTGCTTAAGATTATCTATCTCATCGAAGTTTAATTGGTCTAGGTTTGAACTCGTATGCTCAAAAGCAAATACAATATCACTTTCCAGCTGCGCCAGACGTGTCTTTTCGTCAGCTACATTCTTTTCAAATGACAACATAAATGTCTCCATTGTTTCTTCTCGTTTCTTAAGTTCTCTATATTTTTGATGGCGTTCAGATTGCCCTTCTTCTAAATCCTTAAAATATAATATTACGTTAAAAATTAAAACCCGTGATATCTTATGAGTATATATAATTTAATAAAAAAATCTTTCACTTGTTCTGCTTGGTCAAGTTGCTCCTGTGCTCTCTTGATTTCTTCTTTAACAGACTGAGAGTTGCTCTCCATCGACGCGATCGCACTGTTGTCTTCCCGAACCTACATTATAACAATATAGAAATAAAAACATGTAACAATAAAATCAGTCATTTTAAATGAGTTTGTGTTAAACCTGTGTTAGAAGTTGATCTCTTTCTTGGGCAGGTTGCAGTTTATTATTCATTTCTT
The DNA here is from genome assembly GCA_022113835.1 of Atopsyche davidsoni. Lineage (NCBI taxonomy): Eukaryota > Metazoa > Arthropoda > Insecta > Trichoptera > Hydrobiosidae > Atopsyche > Atopsyche davidsoni. Next base: position 14,878,667 of record JAILWY010000009.1, on the reverse strand, counting down.
TTTGAAGTGAATCTCGCTTCTCTTCTGACCCCATCAGCTTTCGAAGTAAGTCCACCATGTGTGTCTTCATCTAGATACAAAGGTCACATTTTTTTCTAGCTTAAAGATGCATAATGTCAGTGCCTTATATGCATATTAACATACAATATATTATAGGTTTAGTAAACTTAATAATTTATTTAATGCATCAATGAAATCAATTGGAATCCTGAAAAGTCATATAACATACTTGAGATAGGGAAACTTGTTTTTCAAGCTCATTTTTGACTCTATTCAGCTCATCTAGCTGCACTCTTGACTGATCAGCATCTTCCTGAAGATTAGAGACTGCACGCTTTAGTTCCATGAATCTTTCTTTCTCGGAAGGAGTCATTGCGTCAATTAACGATTCAACAGCACCTTGTTCCTATGAAGAAAACCAACAATGATTTTATATCTCTCCCTATTGAGTGCATTTTTTTTTATTATTATTACAAATAGCAACGGTATTTTTAGAAATTATGAACTTAGCAGAACCATTTTTTTTTGTAGTATTCATTTTAATTTAAGATTTTTTTGGCCTTTCCGATATTGATGTAAATATACATAAGTCATGTTAAAGTGAAGATATATATAAAGCAAATAAATTACCTTATTGACTTGTTCCATGATTTGTCTCAGTTGACCTTCTTTGCGCTGTCTTTCAGAAAATACAGTTTCAAGTTTGGTAGATGCTTGATGGTTGGCAACTTCCAATTCAGATGTTTGCCTTTGTAATGCTGTAACATCCGAAGCCGTCAGCAGCTGTGATGCTAAGTTGTAATCTGATAAACGACCCTGTAAATCTGTTGAAAAATCAAAAGGCTGTAGCTGTATTTGACTTTACGGAAAGCATCTTGCACAAGATGGGCTAGCAATAAATGATGTCCAAATTGTATTATTGGCTCCACAGTTATTAAACTAATAAATATCTGCAGAGGTTAAGAGTAGCTCAATAGTGTCATGATCGCATAAGTTAGAAGTTACAGTTAAATAGTACACCACATATGTTAGAAGTATACCGGTAAGTTCTTGTGCCAGCTCCCGTCCTCGTGCCTCGTAATGTTTGTTCGCAGATCGTTCTCGTGCAGCAGTATCTGCAGCTTGATTGAGTCGGGCTACTTCTGCTCTGAGCGCTCTCACTCGAGCTCCGAGGATCTCTTCCCAGTATCGACGATCCCTCAACTGACGAGTGCGGCCCATCCCTGTGCCCGTACGCAGACCAGAGAGACCTTGCTGAGTTATGGGGCGATCAAACTGCGCGAAATTTATAAATAATCAGAAAAGATACGAATAATTTACTGTCACATCCATTATAAATAGTATCTGGTATTTTTGAACTAATAATTGAGTCTTGATACTTACACTGGCCATATTTAGTCCTCCGATGCCCGCAGTCCCTACTCTGACAGCGGATGGCGGGGGAGCCCCGAAGTTGTTCGTAGCCAGCCTGGAGGCTGTGCCCCCGCGGTATGCTGAGCCAGGACGCATACTGCTGACTCTGACGTGCAACACAGATGTAATCTTAGGTAAGCTCTTTATTTTAATTAAAAAAACTATTTTTATTGTTTTATATTCTGTTTAGACCGATCTCTAATATGAAACACTTGGTATGAAAACAGTATATTTGATATATATACGCATGTGTCTAAATTTTGTCTGCCTTCACTAGTTGATACCAAAACAATTTTTCTATGTAAATATATATAATTTTGCAACAAAATAGAAAAATAATGACGGTTGTTGTGACTTAAATAAAAAAATAACCATAGAAACACACATTAATTTATCATGTTTCCACTTGGTACAGTAGAAACTCAAAATCCGCGCGATTCGCACATTTCTGCAGTTGCGAAACTATCGCAAAGCACAATGCCAATAATAAATACTACACATCATAAAATAACTCTACCTTTGATTATTTGCCACTTCTGTGGAAGAATTCCTCGACGAAGACTCTCGAAGACCCCTCCTGGAGATGGGCCTCGGTTTTTTCGGCCGCTGGTCGAAGTCCCCGAGCCTCTGGCCTCGACTGCCGGCCCGCTGGATGGCGCGATACGGATAATCCATATTCTCACAGCAGAGGCGCCGATAATTCACTCCCACTCGCCTCCACTTCCCGCAGTGTGGTTGTTGACGCTTGTTCGCCGTGTTATTGTTACCATGACGACCGTTGCCGTGCAGCTTGAACTCTCGTGTCGGATCGAATGGCGACAATACAGTGTAGCGGTCAGTGCAAATACACCGCTACATTATTTGACTTGTTAAGCTCCGCCCCTACCGCAGGTAGAGACTCGACCATTAACCACGTATTATTCTGTCTTGTCCAATTCATATAAATAAACTAATACGCAAACATTTCGCCAGCCTTTTGATCTACATCCATAATCAACAAGCAACATAACATTAACGGCGAAAACAGCAAAACCTCGGATATAACTGACAAAAAATCTAGTCCGATGTAAAAAAAATAAAAACGTTTGTAATGCGAAAATGTTGATTATAAAAAAAAACAGCACATTTCACAAGTGTGAACAAAGGTTGATTCCTTTTTCCTTGATATCAAACAGCAACGACGAGTGTCCGAAGACAATTAAATACAATTTTGTCTGTGTTTTGTATTTTTTAATTATATCTAAACCTATTTTTATATAACTGACTTTCGGCTTTATATCGAGATTTTACTGTACTGCAATTATTCCAGCAGATACAAGCGACCTTGAAAATTACAATTGAAAAATTGCGACCAAAGCCCTCGACACTGACTCGCAAATATCCAATGCTCAACTAATAATAAAAAAATCTTAATTGATTTATCTACCTATAATCGCGGCCATCTTGAGCAAAGCAATAAACCAATTAATTATTTTTACACTCATTCGCCGTCGGACTTAAATAATAAGTGCATTTTATTTATTGTGCATGGTGCGTGAATTTCGTTATTCTATCGATTATTTGTTAGTTAATTAAATTACAACAAAAAAAACCCAAGTTCAAAAGCCTTGTTTTTTAGAACAATGAACATTTGTAAAATATTTTGTTAAAGATACGACGATTTGTTATTTTTTTCGTGCTTTTTTAAAATATTTAAGTTGCTTTAATCGATCTTTTCCGAAATCCGTAAAGCTCAATCTATTTGACTGGGTTTTTATAAATATTCCAAGGAAGTATTTCATTCCTTAATAAAAAAATGTTATGAAATGAGTGAGGTTATAAATATACATAAATACGCATAAATTTAGTAATTTCAGTATATAGTAAAGTTGAAATTTACATAAATAAATTATTGAAGTTTTTTTCATAAAATAAAATAGTGTCACATATTTAACTTTTATGGATGTATAACTCGATAATTTTTGTGTATCAAATAGAAATACTTATTCTAATTGAGGGGAATAGGTTAAAGGTATATTTTATTGACAGTAAAAAATATTTTAATTATATAATATATATTTGACCATACATACACAGTAATTCTATATTTTTCCAACACCCATTTATATATGTTTACAGGTTATATCATTTGAAATATTCATTATTCATAACATAGTCAATTTTTTTAAAATTAAGTAGGTTTTACGTTTAAATATATCCTAGTAATTGCGTACTTATTGCATAATTATAATATCGTACAATGAAATATAAGTTTCAAGAAGAAAAAAAAAATCATCGCTCATTCAATGGCAAAGAACAGTTTAACTCTAAAACTTCTTTACTTTTAATCTTTATGAAAAACCTCTCTGAAACACGTACCGTTTTAGCCTATGGCTTTCCAATTTAATTATATTATAATTTAAAAAGGTTTTTATCATATAAATATTTGAAAAGAGCATATTTTTTAGTTGGTTTGTCGAGTATGCATATTTAGTTTTTGCACTTAGAAAGTTAAAAAAAATAATTGAAAAACGTCCAAAATGTTTTTAAAAAAGTAATTGAACCCGCATTTGAATGTTCATATTACGGGATTTTTAAAATGTGTCAGACGTTTTTCAGTAGATTAGTGAGAAGGAAATAAACTGTGTGTCTTTAATTGGTAACAGTGTACAGCACCTTTGAGTACTCACCATTGACTTGAAGTTAAGCATTATTGTAGTTAAAAATAATATTTACACACAAAACCACTTTCTCATACAAAAGTGCGCCGAATTCATTCAGCGGTTATTTTGCTTTTCTTATGCTTAATGTATACAATGGTAAATTTACTACTAAACACTTGTTAGTTAGTTTTTCCTTTATAGTTTTTAGTTTCATTACGTTGGTAAAAAAAATGTAAAATATTTTTTTTTTAAATATTACGAATAGGCAGTGCTTCGTTTGTGAGCTTTTAATACTACTTAATTTATTTAATTCATTCTGTATATGAACAAAGGTTTCTCTATTTACGTATAAGATAATATACCTTTAACATTAATAATTATATACATTTTCTTAAATCAAAATAAAATGAACGTGTAGATAAAAATACAATGCGTTTAAAAAATAAAATTCAAAAAGAAAAAAATCGCTGTGCGATTCGATAAAATTGTAATAAACGGTTTCAGGATTTACATGAAAACTGAAACTAATTTTAAGCTTTGCTGAAAGTTCAAGCAACTACCATGGACAGAGACTTAACATCTATTTATCATAGAAAATACTCAATTTTCTGAATATCCAAAACAGAAAATAATATTTACAAAAGTATAAATGCTTATTATAAACTATATTTAAAAAAAAAACTGGTTAGTTAACTAATATATGTAAACATTGCAAAACGACCTTTGAATATTTATACACTTAAAATACTTTAATTCAGCCTTGTTATATTTCAAAATGTATTTTGAAAATAGTTGGCTGTAAATATATATATATTTTTAAGTTCATCATAGAAAAACAAAATAAATATATTATTTTGTTTGTCGCTAGGATTTACCTGAGATAGAAAGTGTTTTTTTTCGTTTAGAAAACAATGTAAAATTTTTTTTTTCTATGAATAGGTAAAATAGTAGCTAACATTTTTATGAAATACTTCATAAATTAATGTCATATTTTTTATTATCTTATGCTTTGACATAGAATTTTACAATATTAAAATAGTCTTAATTCTATTCTTAAAAAGTAATGTTATGGTCGGTACATTTAATTTTTTAACAAATTACGTTCACTTATATTAAATTAAAGAATTTATGGGTTTTAAAAAACATTAAAACGGTATAATAGTAATAAAAAAAAATACATTAAAAACACACTCTCAATCATTCCTTATTTTCTAAAAATTTACAATTCCGTTCATTGCAACCGAGCGCGATTATTAAAGAAAAAGACACGAGCTTGTCTTTGTTTTTTTTTTTTTTCCTTTTCTCAAAATGGCGTATCGTTCTCGACGACGTCTACAAGAATGTTTTTTTTACTTTGACTCACATTTATTAATGTATAGAATAAGTTATAATGGTGACGTAATTATATGCGAGCTTCTGGAAACTTTTCTAGTCCCATTCTCCGATGTACATCTGGCGGGGCTGTGGCGGGACGTAGCCCCGCGTCGGAAGAGGAAGTCTTCCGTAGATCTGGTTATATGGCGATGTTTCGAGATGGTCCAAATCTGTAAATAAAAAACAAAAATAAAATTAATACCGTGATTTTTAAATTTATTTTTCGTTAATTTCCAATAGTTGTGAGGGCTATGACTGTGCGTACAATACGGCCTGCGCGCAGGTTGTGAGGCTCACAAGGTGTGACTTAGGTGGTTGTTTTTTTTTTTTTCATTAATGAGTTTGTTTATAGTAAAATATAAAAAAAAACACATTTAAACAACAACAAAAAAAAAAAATCTGCATAGTTAATGAAACAAATAAAATATTTGTATACAAAGTAGGAAATGAGTATACTGCCATCTGTTTGTTTTGACAAACACTATTCTAGTTTAGAAAATTGTCAATAGATGGTATTAGCTATAGCTCAATGTAAGAAAATGTAAGAAAACTCAAACTTGAATGTTGAATCAAAAGTTATTAAAACAATCATTGAGTGTAGCATTCAATTGAATGCTGGCAATTATGCAATGGTAAATGCACAGCACTTCGATTGATAGCTATGATTCACATTTGTGACGTTCACTAATGCTACCTAGATTGTTCAGACGGACACGTAAATATAATTTCATATTCAATCACACAAAATGACAGTAGGTATAAATTAATAATAAATTAAAGTTATTTTTACAATCGGAAAATAAATGTACATCGTTAAAATTTCACAAGTGATAATAATTACAAGAAGCCATGCAATCAACACACATTAATTATTTAAATTATTAGGTTTTGTGATAAAAGTTGCCCACACCGTGTATTAAAATAATTATTGTGTTATTTACGTGGTGTAGATGAACGTGAATATTAATGTCTAGTAAAATTTTGCTTTTTACACTTAATGCACAGCTCAAATGTCTATTTCATTTATATACATACAAAAACGTAAAACATGTAGCTTTTTAAATTGCGTACGTAATTCTATATATATTTTTTATGCACACAAAGTCTAAATAAAAAATCAAGAGTGATTTTATATGAAGCCCTCTACACACATCGCAAAACTATTTTTAAAAAATACCCAAAATAATGGGACGCTACTGGCTGATGGCGAATCGGTTGCATGTTGTGTCGCTGCATGTGTAGGCGGCTTGACTTTATCAAATCACTTGCGCGTTGATTTTCAAATGCAAATTGTCCCTCAGACTAATTCGAGAGCCAAGATGGCGTCTGCAGCCGTCGAATTAATTACCGTCGTGCAGTCGATGAGTTTTTATTTGAATCTAATATAATTTATAGGCTTCGTGATGGCGGCGCTGTTGCCATTTACGAGAGGCCGACCTTGCGGACATTTTACTTTCGCCTCGCTTTATATTGTACCCAACACTGCGAACTGTCACGTACCGACTCCGCTCTGTTCTCTTTCAGGGACGCCTAGGCCTACGGATATAATGCAACTCTGTATTTTATTAATAATAAACTATTTCAGCAGCTTTATTCTCTTCAGTTAATCCTATCATTAACTAACAAATATGTTTACTACTTAAAAAAAAAAAATAAGAGTATTACAACCCTATTTTATATCGTATTTTTTTGTGACTGAAGCCTCCCATACAATCAGATCTATTTCTGCTTATATAATATAACATATAATTAATTAACTTAACAGGTAGTTGAAAATATACAAAGAAATAATATTACGTATCTTTACATGTAGCTTGTTTTTGTTAGAGATGTTGATTGATAGCGTATCTTTCTTTCGATCTCATTAAAATATACGAAGCAGAGATACAATAACCAATGATCACCCTCAGCAGTACGTGTGTCCTATTTTATTAGGGCAATCATCATTATATTGAATTGAACGTGAAATATATCCAGAAATGTATCTACAGATACTTAAGGTATAAATAAAGCACCAAAGAAATAAATCGAAAACATAACTACTATACTAAATCAACAAATGAGATATATACTTATTAGATTTATTTTCAATGTTTGATATTTGTTAAATATGGCGGAAACGGCTGTAGTGTGGGTAATTTACTAACCTTGCTGATTAGTCTTTAACGGTCCTTGTAAGGTTTGCAGCCTTGGAAACGTAGGAGGTCTATGCATCCTACCCGAATGGTGGGATGATTAGAAACCCAGAAACGTACAACCATTTTAATGGCTCAAAGCCTACGAAAATATATTTTGGATCAGTATCAGTGGTTAAGAAATAGTATCGTTATCAATAATAGCGTCCTGGTTTAATTCTCTTATGGTTATATCTGTTTAATTCGAGTTCGACGACAATCAATGAATATCATACACAATCTTTGTTAAGCTAATGCATAATAAATAATAAATAAGTATGAAATGGCTAAGAGATCACGACAGTCCAAGAAAACCCTTGAAAGCTCGATACTCCAATACTCCAACAGCGTTTCGATTATATGACAACAAGGCTTTGTCAGTTACATAAAGATGTATATACCATACCAGAAAACAGCGAGCCAATTATTAGCAATAACTTAAGAATATAAGAATTAAATATATGTTTTTAATATTTCGTAAAAAAAATTACATTCAAACTAATTTTATATATTTATTGAAATATTTAATATTTTTGAGAGTACTTGTTGGAATATTTTTTAGTAAAATAATATTTTTAGTGCCGTTCCGACTTTTTAATAAAAATTAAAGGTTGGAGCAAATCTAAAAAATTTTGTTACGTAAAAAAAAAATGACTACTTATGATGAAAGAGATTATTGAATCGAAACGATCGCCAGATTATGGTTGAGCATCTCTAACATGCAACCATACCTAATGTTAATATTTAGTCATCAATCTAACCGACAAGTCATCGGCGTGGGACTTCCAACATCCGAAAAATTAAACATCGAAAGCAGTACGTTTTTATTCAAACGATTTTTCAAAACAATGGTTGCCGATATTAAGCCATGAAACGTAAATTAAACCATTAGCCGAAATGTTAAATCAATGATTCCGATTACGATTTTATAAATAATTGTATCCGATGTAACTCAAACTAATATTATCTTACGTTTATAGCCCACGTTCAGTGTGTAATATATATTTTAATATTTGGACAACAGGCTTTATTGAATCATTATTTTTTTTACAATATTCAGTCATTATATAAACATAACGTCCTGGATCAATTATGCGCACATGACATTGACGGAGAATGATTTCAATGACTCATATCCACTTGTGGGTAAGCTTAGATAGCTCTCAACAGTTTGTGTGTGATTTTGAGAGTACACCAGAGTCTCTCTTGAACTCTCAATAACTGGCACTGTAAAAATATTATTTTATGAGGGATGTATTATAAATATTTATCCAATAAATCATTTATGATGTATTTAGATTGGAAAAACCAACTTAAGCCTGAGATCGAAAGTCTTTACACGAATTATTGTACTTATGAAATTTTTATATGGTAAATTGAAATTTTTGGCTACTGTTGAATTTTATGACGTCAAAATAAAGGCATGCACATTAAGAAATTTAATATTTAAATTAAAGTGCTCACAGCAAGGTGCTGACAAAATAAAGGTAAATACTTGCAGTTTGAATTAGCCCTCCAAACAAATTAATTCTGGTTCATTGCTTTGAATCTTCATGTTGAAAATTTTTACCTCTGCTCCCATCGAATTGCTTAATCTGCCTGGTTGCCGTTTTCAGATCATATCACGAAATTATCTAACGGCATGTCGGAAATGTTTCGAGGAAACAACAATCCGGCTTCGCGTGATTTGAAACCGCAAGACCCGAGCCGACCTTCCCCGAGTATGTCCCAGTCGTGATTAAAAGATATGTGAAGACCACTCGGAAGACGAGAGCACAAGATCGTCGAGAAATTTCTCCAGACTCTTCCACAGACGAGAACCTCGTATCGCAATGCATCGGGCAGAAAATCCCAGCTACGTGCGTGAGTGGATTGTTACTTTTACTTTTGCCGGGGCATTGTTCGTTTTTTTTTGTGCGCATTGTCGCTTAATTTGCCGTCTGATACGATTCAAATTGGATTTGCGATCCCGGCTAGGCTCGGCGATTATAAAGATATTAGATCTCGATATATAAGTTGTTAATAATTGAGGATTTGTTTTTCGTATGCTAAGCTTATAACAATGGGTCGTTTTTTTTAGTTGATTAGATGTACTGTTTAGAATAGCTATCTTTTGTATAAAAAAAATTACAATCAAAACGTGCTCGCACTTCTGATCAACGATAGGTTTCTTATCATAGAAAATCATTTTGTTATATCAATTTTCAAAACAGTGATAGAATATCTAATATGATTTTATGTAAACTATGTAAGATATATGAGTGGTTTTATATTGTTTACACAGTGTATTTATTGTGCATAGTTACGACGTTACGTTACAATTATAATTCAAAGAAGTTGAGTCATTATACTCGCAAATAGACCAAATTATTTTATAAATTTGGACAGGAGTACAAATGTGGTTGTTATTACAACAGAAACAGGAGCAAAAAGACTAATGACTTACTTGCAATCAAGTCTTTCTGATTAACAAGTAAATACAGTCTCTAAGAAACTTTATACTACATCTCATCCGGAGTACTTTTGTATCCAATTTAGTTATTTTATTTTGTTTAATTGCATAAACACTGTGAATTGGAATCCACCTCGCAGACTTCCGTTCTACTTCTCGACGTCGAGTCGGCGACAATAATAAAAATCAACCAAAATTCACGTAATACCATTTCGCATTTGTGGACCGCGAACGCGTTAAGTCATCGCCGTGATAATAATGATTCCGATGGAGAAGTGCACCTCGCCTGGCCGAGCTCCGCCATTGCGCAATCCGGGTCGGTTGTCGCCTGTCAGACATTTTCAAAGTTCCCCTAATAATGGGGTCTTTTGTGCCCGAGCCGACCACTGTCACTTGCGACACGGCGGACCCGCCCAAGGTTGGAGGAGCCCGATCGAAGGCTGTTGCGCAACCGAGGGCAGAAAATAGCCCTGTCATCGTCGAAAGAAAGTTTGCAACCGCTTTAAATTGGAACTTGGACACGCTCTATCGTCTAGTATCGGACTATTATCAATGCTAATCGAAACAGGTAGATTGAATTTTTGCACCCAATTATAAAACTGTCAATGTGTCACTGTCATGTAACTTCCTTTGCTGGAACAGGGTGAGTTTGAGTAGAACAGGGTGAGTTTGAGGACTACTTTATATTTACTAATATGATTAGGCACATTAGTTCATATATAGAAGATGATTTAAAGAAACTCTCAGAAAAATATCGTCGTGATTTGTGTGGGATTTGAACCCACATCCCCTGGCTTATATGGCCGGTGTACGAACCTTTGTACTAACGAATCACTTCCATTTATCGAGAATTTTTAACAATCATACTCTACATATGAACTAGTACACCGGCCATGTAAGCCAGGGGATGTGGGTTCAAATCCCACACAAATCACGATGATATTTTTGTGAGAGTTTCTTTAAATCATCTTCTATATATGAACTAATGTGCCTAATCATATTAGTAAATATAATAACCCCGTAATGGGTAATAAATACGCATCTTGATTGACTAATCCATAACATAAATATAAACTAGTTTATATTTTTGAGTAAAATACTTGAGTGATTTTCCACATGTTCGTTTTTATTTGTGACCGGTTTCGCCAACCTTTCACGTTGGCATTATCAAACAGAGTCACAGATAAAAACAAATATGTGGAAAATCACTCAAGTATTTTACTCAAAAATATTAAAATGGAATTCCACCAAGTACTCTCTGTCAAAAATATTGAATTTTTTTGACTAGTTTATAAGCATACACAATCAAGACAGGATATAGTTATTTTGGAGAGCAAACAATGTTCGGCTTGAAAACTATTTTAACATTGCCACTTTCAATTTTTTAGCTAGTAATGAATGCACTAGATTTGAATAATTTATGTGTTATAGCCCACAGTATTACTGTGTTACCATTTTGCATATCATGACATGTGAAGTGCTTATTTATGCATTTTTTTAATAATAAAATCAAACAAGTCATATGCATTAAAATAACATGAGCATGCCAATTAAATGGAGTTCTACTATACTCAATCTTCCCATAATCGGTTTAATGTTGAACGAATCTCCATATAATTAGTTTCAGGGCACCATAAAAATAACAGTATGAAATTTTAATTTATTAATATTTTATCAACAAACAAGGAATTTTCAGCCTCTCCAAAAAGATAATTTATTTTTGACACCTAGAAAATGAAAATTTATTTAAACCAAAAACCTATTGCATGAAATTTACTATACCTTTAAATTTAATATATAGGCTAAATTAATCGCGTTAAAACCTTTATAGTATCAATCAAGGTTTTTAAATTCACTGGATTGTTACGCAAGATGATTTCTATGAGGAATAATGATATAAGCATATAATCGAGCCGGAGAATTTGAGAATGGAGCCGGAGAATGCATTATTGCATAGAAAATTAATAGGAGTCATCCCACGCTAAAACGTAGATAATTCAAGTATATCTCTTTTGATTCACGACGTAGTATCATTTATAATATATACTTAGAGCATATACTGTTATTTGAACGTTTACAAAGAGATCGTCACTTTGTGGTGAGATTTATGCAACTTTGCTGTAATATATTGCATAATCCGCTATTCATCCCGTGGCTGAAACGTGCGATAAAGACGCTCGTATTAATTCTACCATTTGGTAATTTTATTTGTGCAATATAGACTGCATTGTATTTTGATATATATTAAAATGGCAGATATTTAAAATAGATTGCGGTAATATGTCCGACTTGATAGGATCGAAATTGTTTAATTTGATGTGACACGCTACACGTACTGAAGTTTTATCAAAACGGCAAAATTATTTTTTGCAGAGTTGCGTAATTGTATTGTTTTGAAATTGTGTATTTTCTTATGAAAAAAATTATGCATTCATTTATATTTTTTTGAATATTAAAAGCATTTTTTTAGGTGAAATCAAGACACGTGAAATTCAAAGTAGCAGTTTTTAAAAACTAATTGTCGTGAGATTTAAGTTGGGTTTAAAATCCACCTTTCCAGTTATGACTTAACCGAATCCTTTTATATTTTTAATAAAATAAATTAAAGTGTTTCTAATGTTTTAAATATAAAAAATTAGTAGTTTTTTTGGTATATATTTCAACTCTGTGTGAAGTTTAAATTGAATGCGACATTTTTTTCCTGACTAATATTTACACATTTTGCAAGAAAACAATTTATCACGGTGAAAGAAAATTTAATATTAACAATTATTATTTTTTTCATTGTGCAATGAATGCACGAGCTAGTCACGCGGTCGGTAGAAAATTACAAACGAATTATTTCACACTAAGGAAAATTACGACAATACAATAATCGAGAAATTCTGCGACCTCAGACGCAGAACGTTTCGCAACGGCTTTGTCCGCGTCTCCAGGAAATATAAAATATCTTTTTGTATGAGAAAGTGTTGTGATTAAATAATATAACTAAAAATTAGAGTGTCCAACCCCGTGAGAGTTGCCTCTTCGGATGGTGGATGAGATACCCTTTTTGTTTGTTTTCAGATGTTTTGTATGAGGCGTGAGTTTTTCAGTTTATTTAAATTACATATTTTAATTTTATTTTAAAAAAATATTACAGAATTATTCAGTTCGATGGTCACCAAACACATCTGAAGAGAGAGATGAATTTAAAATAAATATTCAAGCCAAAATGATATGAATTCTTAAATATTTTATCATTATATTAAATTAATGTAAACTTGTTTTGCAAGCAAATATTATTCCGTGGACATTTCATAGATCGACACACATTTTGCAAGTCATTGAGTGAGTAAGTAATAATAATGATAATGTATGATAATATATACATAAATGTCGTCTCATGTAATGCGCTAGTATAGTAATAGTTTAAAAAACAATAAAATCCAATTTTTGTAATGTGTTTACGATTCAAATGTTATTTAATAACTGTTGGTGTTTTTAAATCTGCTTTATGTGGAAGAGTCAGAATGATTCAAGACAAAATGACGTGACGTTCGTCCTTATATATTCAGATGACAATTTAACAAGACATAAGATGACTTTATTTTTGGTTTAAAGATTTAAATCCTCTTATAGTATACTATCTTTGACATGGCTTTTTACTGATTTTGATGTTGAAAATCACGAAAAAAATAATTTTAATCTTTGATATAAAGTATCTACTTGTGAACAGATAAAGCCTGTTTTATATTAAATATTACGCAAAATGGCGTCATCGTTGTGGCTTGTATCAATAATATATCAAGTAGGCAGTCACTCGTCGCTTGGGCAATATTCGATTTGATAAAAATATTTCAAAGTGCGTGTCCCAACTCTACAGCGTTACCGATAATTTTATCGATTCGATTACCCATTTCCAAAGAGTGATTTCTCTTGCCCAACCGCCATATTTAAATCGGACCAAAGACTGTCGCCTGGCTGTGCCCTTTTCCATCCCGTCGGGGAGCGTTACCGTTTTCCGCTTGCATGTGACGAATTAGGCAACTCCTAGCCAAAGATCGCGAGCCATTTGCCTAATTTATGTATTGGGAATCATCGTATGAATGCAAAATCCTATGCGTCGCTATTGCCGCCTGCATATCAAGTGGACATTTGCTTCAGAAAATAATGCAGCGCTTATTGTAATGCACGTTCGGCTCTTCGTGCAATTCGTGTGGTTGTTTTTTTTTTTTTTTTTTTGGGCGAAACCGTCGTGAGATCGGTTGTGCCACGAAGGCTTTTCAGGACAAAGAGTTAGAGTCTACGGGTGACATTTGAAATTGGTGACGTAGTGGGGTATAAGGCTGTTGTCATATTTATTCAGCACAAATTAAATATGTAAAAAAACAGTTTACTTATTGATTGTAGTTTTCGTAAACAGCGCTGTCACCGACATCACCTTTTTCAAAAATTTGCAAGGCATAGAAAAGCTTTACTTAAACCAAAATAAACGCTTGTTCAATTATATCATATAGTATATGTAATTTTTTTTTTGTTTTAGGCTTAGATTTTTAATGTCTTGCTCTATAACTTTTATACGTATAAAACAGTTTAAAAATTCAATATACTTACAATTCTGATAAAATATGTATATCTAATTGATTTCACTTAAAATGTCCTTTTTTGGAATTTTTTTAAAGAATATATTAAAATTCTTTTTCACTAAACGCTACCGTTTTGTAAGGCTTGTTTATAAATTCCTGCGCATTTCACTTCATCTTTTCGAAAAGGAAAAAAAATATTTCACAAAGAAATATTTACATAAAACATTAGTTGTTCTAGATACGAACAATATTCACAGATCTACTTTATTCTAAAAAAAAATATGACAATGGAACATAAAAATGCAAAATGAAATTTACCCATCGTTATATTGTATTTATAGCGGTTGTGAGCGAGCGGTATGAGTTGTTATACCACTGAAATGAAATCGAAAGTGACGTGCAGTTTAATCAGGAATACCATGCTGAGAAACGGATGAGAAAGAGGTTTTTTTTTTTATATGAGAGTGATCTGTTCTGTGAGATAATGAGGCATAAGTGGCTAGCGGGTGGTGCAGAGATGGCGGCACGAAAAGCGATCAAATGCCGAGGGAGTGTTGCCAGATAGCTACATCGGGGATGCTGTTATTTGAAAGTCACAAATAAGAAACGAATATATACCAGGGAGGTTGCTCATGCTGTTCGGGAAGCTCTGCATCAGCTGTGGATCTTCAGCTATCGAAAAATTTGCGCAGGCTCTGCAGTTGTTTTGCAGTTTGTGCTAATTGAAGACAGTCTGTGCTTTTCTTGAGGATTTTTTTAAAACCAATTTTGATAATGGTTGAAAATATTTTAAGCGAATCACACAGTCATTTTTGAACTGTCTGCGGCAGCTTTGGGGTTGTTCGTGCGGATTAGAAGATATTCTGTGCCAATCTTGAAGATGTATACAAATTGTGAACAGTTGGGATATATCGATTGCATGAGTACATTTTGTGCTATCTGAAGACAGTCTGTGCCATTCTTGAGTATATTGTGCTATTTTGTAGCAGTTTGTGCGAAGTCAGAACAGTTTGTGCCAATCGTGATTTTTTAAGGGGTGTTATCCACAAGGATGAATATATTTTTAATTACACATTGCGATTTGTACAGTTTGATGCGACACTGGGTTTGTATATATTTTTATCGTGCACTGGTGTGTATATATTTTTAAAAGCACTTTGAGGAAACTGCATCTCATCAGTCGATAACGGTCGGAACAACTTGCTTACAATTATTACTCTGCGTAACGCAAAATCAAAAAAAAAACAAAGACATTTACAATAACGAACATCTTTCATAAATTAAATTTAAAATATAATAAATATACTAAATTTTGATAATCTAAAAAGCAACAGCGCTCTGGACTTTGCGGAAGAGATTTACAGAGGCCCCTTCAACATATTTTTTTTTTTATGTACATTTGTTAAGTAGCTGCCGTACTAGTTTATTTACCGGAATATTTTTTTATTATATTGCCGGTTATAGTTCATGTATTTGTATTGATAAATGATACTGTTTAGCGAGGCATATTCGCGGTCGGGCAGGCTTGCGAAATGTGTTGAAGGGGCGTCCCGTGCGTCCAGGGGGCTGCGCGTGTAGAGGGGGTAACTACCGCGGCTGATGCAGGAACCTCAGTTTGTTGGGGTCGACCCTAGGGGCGGCGCGTGAGACCTCCGCGGCGGACATCTTTTTGTCTCGCCGTCTCTCGGCTCGGAGGCGCGCGTCGGCGTCGTGCAGCTCGCGCACGTCATACGCACCGATGCCGCTCTCGTAGCTGCGCGCGTGCCACATGGGCGCGTGCGCGTGCTGCGCGCCGCGCGCTAGCAGCAGCTGCGCGTGGAGCGCGTGGTGAGCCGCGGGAGGCTGCGCCAGGCTGTACCGCTTGCTCGGCACAGGAGCCTCCTTGTGAGCCTTGGCGGGCGCGCCGTTCGCCTTCACGAAGTTCGGCACGCGCGCGCGCAGCCCGCAGTAGTAGGGATCATCTGAAACCAAAAAAATCACCCATCAAACTTTATGATCACAGGAAATATGTCTATTTTTTGGATTGAACGTCAATCAAATGCGTATTTATTACCCATTACGAGTTTATTATACATTTGTAGTTAAATTATTATATTATTTTATATTATATTATATTTTGATTTTTCGTGCGGAAATATACAATCAAGCAAAAAACAGAATATTGAATATACTTCTACAGAATGTGCTTTGTTACATTTCAAATGTTTTTGGCGTTGTTTGATATACCTACAAGTTGTTGGAGCAAAAAAACACTATATATGTTATAATGTAGTATTACTAATATGATTAGGCACATTAGTTCATACACAGAAGATGATTTAAAGAAACTCTCAGAAAAATATCATCGTGATTTGTGTGGGATTCGAACCCACATCCCCTGGCTTACATGGCCGGTGTACTAGGCCGGCTGGCCTGGGCATATTGGTTCATACGTAGAGTATGATTGTGTCTCGATTAACGGATGTGATTCGTTAGTACAAGGGTTAGTACACCGGCCATGTAAGCCAGGGGATGTGGGTTACCGCGGGGTATTACTGTACTAAAACCACCTTCGTATTATTTGCATTCAAATGAAACCGGTTTGGGGCACATCGGTTGGGTGGTTCTAAAGCTTAGCGCAGCCACATATACGCTTGTTTTTGAGTTTGTGTTTTATATACAGTAATACCCCTTTTTACGCGAGGGATACGTTCCGGAAAAAATCGCGTTAAGTGAAATTCGCTTATATCGGGGTTTACGATTAAACATGCATACATAGTCAAAACTTAATACGAATCATTTGAATCAATCACTTTAATTCTAAGAACACGTTATTTTTACTGAAAAATACATCTTTTGTCTTTTGGGTAGCGTTTCTTTTACGTTCTAGTAAAATACGCTCATAACACTGTTTTTAATTGTTAAAAATAAGTCAATGACTACATTATGTTCATACACATTCTTAAAATAAAAAAATACGCGTAATGCGAGGCATTTTAATGCGAAATTCGCGTTATAGTGAAACCGCGCATAACGGGGTCGCGTAAAGCGGGGTATTACTGTACTGCATTTGAATGATCAATATGGATATCACCAGAAAAAAAACCTTCAACGCTTATGACTGAAATAAATTTTTGATAGACGCTTTTTTTATCTTGTTTATTTGTTACATGTTCGAGTAAAAACTTTCTAAGAGACAGCTAATTTCATCACTCTAGATAAGAGTTCACTCAACCCATGATAAGCTAATGTTTATTGAAACCTTTAAAAAAGAGTTAGTAATCGAAATTTTTAGTAGCTTTGAACTATTCGGTGTGATTGTAACGTTTGTTTGATTTGTAGTGTCGAGCAACTGTTAAAGTTGCGAAATCATATATATATATATTCATTTTTGCTCCAAAATGAAAAAATATATATAGGTCTTAATTTATCAATCATCGAACAAATTCGGACGCACGATCTTTTTGAGATTGAAATCACTGACTCACTTCGGCAGCAAACGATTGGTAATAAAAAAATAGGCTACAGAAAACCAAAGTGACCCTTATGCCCACCAGACCTTCAAATAAGCAATTTCGCTTATTTACCCGGTTCCGGAGAAGGCGGACGTATTTGAATAAATGACTGGATATCTAAAGGACCGATTATTGCGATGACTTGCACCACTCTAATTAGATGATCTCTCGTTAAAGCGTCCGTCTCTATGATTGGCTGCGGAGTTGAAGATTATCTCGCATGGAAGAAGCTGGCCGAGCTTGTGATACTTTCTGGCTTCACTTTCGCGCACTTGCCCATTTTCACTCGCCACTTAAACGAAAGCAAGAGGTCCTGGACTGGATCGAGTATGCGAATCGTGTGCGTGAAGGCTGTTTAGTGAAATATTTTGCAAGCGATTGCTTCAGTGATATGTATTTATGAAGCAGGTACGCTAAAGTAAAATCGTTAGAGCTTGAGTTAAGGGTTAAGGACTGATGTGTGTTGCGTGTGCATCATTGTTTAAGTATAGTTATATAGTTAAGTATGAAATAAGTAATTACGACTAATTTACGACGCATACGCGTTATGTTGATGTATTTTTTTTATTATCTTTCTTCCGCCGATTACTCAGGTCACAAATGAGTGCTTTTATATTGTTTATAATTTTTAAGTGTTTGGGCGTAAATATTTAAGCATAATTAAATATAACCTAACCACTGATATACATCAAGCATTATTGTAGTACATTTTTCAGTTAGATTTGTTCAAAACCTTAATATTGATACAAAGGGCAAATTTCCTATAAAATAAACTTGTCTTAAAGATCTGTATGAGAATAATTAGAGTCAATTTTTTCAGCCAATTCGTCAAATCATTTGTGTAATTTTCACCAGATGTATTCAATATTGCGCGATAGTAAACACGTTGAAAGGGATTGCCGTCTCTCCCATGCGAGTCGTTAAAAATGACAAATGAAATAGCATGTCGGAACATTGTGGAATAAAAACTGTATCTCACAATGATTACAATAATAGAAAGTAAAACGTCAACGAAAATCCATTCACGGAGCCAATCAAGTCACCCAACAGAATTTCCACCTGCGCCAACTCACTAGAGGCAAATTGATTATTAACATTACGTTCCTCGAGCGACATTACTACACTATGACTCGTCAATTTGGATGACTGGTCTATTCAGACATCGATGAACTAAGGTTCTAATGTTATATGTGTATGTACTAACTTTTGTACACGAGTAGGGTGAGTAGTTCAGTTATGGACCGCTTCCCACAACAAAGCAAAGGAAGTAGATAGAGTTGATAAGAATTAATATTACTTAGATGATCTATATTTAAAGATTGATTATCTACAAAAGAGTGGTGTGAACTTTAAAACGATTGTACTAATATAACAAAAATATATATTATTTTTCAACAAAAATATTTCTAACTTTTAATCAAATGAAACGTTGAAATATCAATAAAACTTTGACACGGACTAACACCCAAGTAAAAAAGAATAAAGTAAAAATATTACATAGGTTAAAAATATGACAGTTTACCCTACAAGGTTAATTTTATTCAGTGTAAGTCATTAATGTCTTGAGTATAATAAAAATGTCTTATAATGGAGACAGGGATTATTTGAGCTTAAAACGACGTCGATGCCTTTTATCGTAAGTAAAAACCTACGCAATTAATTGAGTGGCCGGAGAAACGCCACATAAGAAAAGTTGATTATATTTTTTCTGTTAAAACACACAAGTCATTTCCGCAAAAACACCGCAGATCTGCCATATCACTGAGTATTTTAAATTTTCACATGCATAAAGAAAGTTTTTCATTTCTTTACAATTCACGATAATATTGTCTTTCTGGAAAAGTAAAAAATGTTTTTTTTTGTCGGCATTAAAAATTACGGACGCTTTTTTTCATGAAAACAATGCTTTTTGCAAACTCATTATTATAATTCAAAAGTGACAATAAGTTCTGTTACTGTAAACAATGGTTATTTTGGTAGTCCAACAAAAAACATTTGATTATCCCTGGACATTTTTTATATTAAAAAACGCCCAGTTTTTATTTTGAAAGAAAAATACTACTAATTACCTGGCGACCTAAAATAACTAATGACTATAAATGAACTGAATATATTAATGAGCGATAGATGACTCGAGAATCTTTTTGCTCGTCAATATTTACACAAAAAAATCTTTGTTAAAGACGACGAATAAAAAAAATTTATAAGCATGTTGATTAAATGTAATACTAATTATTAAAATGTTATTTGTTCTTGTTAATAACAGACCGTTCTGGTTTATTTTTTGTTGGTAATCGTAGGTAATATCCATAAGTTCAAATGGGAACAGGACCAAAAAAAATACTTTCCAATTTCCTGTTGTCGCGTGGCTCTAGGATGCGTGCTGATGAATGATGACAACAACCAGGGCTGTCAATTCGGTAAAACATCGAACCTTTATCTGACCAATTCACTTTGTACTAACCAGATAAACGTTATTTTATTACAGCTTATGGGTAAAATTATTGAAGTGCTTAATTATGTAAGTCTTAAGTGAATAGTCGATAGTCATATGAATACCTTTGGCTCTATCTTGAAAAGGGTAGTCATAGATTCCGTTTTCTCTCTTCTTTATACTCGAAAACGATTTTGACTCTTGACTATAATAAAACGGTTCTCATTGAATTTTAAATAGTGTTTAAATAAATAGTGTAAATTAAAGATTCATATTTATCTTTATAATTATATACAAATGCAAGGGATACGTCTGAAATCAATACAATTTAAATTAATAAATATCAAGGTTTATTCGTCGTGGCAACCCTGGTTTTAGGGGAGAAAGTTGTGTACTTAGGAATTCAGATGACGTTTGATGGTGGTACGTCTGCGGAGTACAAATGGCTGTCGGCTCCTCTTTAAGTGTAATGCCTCTCAGGTGTGCGGAGTTAATGGAACACTTTCATTGTGAATAATAATTATCGCCACACACGGCAATCTTCATCTCTACTGGATAATTGGTCGCGACGTGTTTTATGTCTGGCGCACTCGCGGTAGTTGAGTTATTATTCTCTATAATATGTTTAGAGTTTATAACAATGCCTTCTAGATTATGTGCTTAAGTTTTATAAATATATTTTTTATGCATAATACGAAGAGTTGAACGCTCATTTAACACTTGTTTTTATTTAGATACAAAAATAATAAAAACAGTTAAAAAACATAAAATAGATAAAAAATATAAATCATATTTAATAAGAAGTTTTCATAAATTTAGACTAATTACTAAGACTAGAAACAAAGAAAACCGAAAATATATAGACTTTACATACTCCCCCAAATTTGAATAGATTGAGAAAATATTTTCTGTTTAAATAGTACAAAAAGGGTAGCAAAATAAAAAGTCTTTTGATTAAGCGCTTTGATAACTATTATTTCTAGTTTTAACACTTGTTAAGCACGTTATCAAATACTTTTTTTTTCTTTCTTAATGCCAACTTACTACTATTATATTAAAACAGTTAAACATATATTTTGTGAATTTTGAATAAGTTTAGTCATTGCATTTAGAGTTAAAGGTTTTGTAAGTATTAACTTAAAATATTCACGATTAAAAATATATACTTCAAAATTCATACAATTTGTTTATAGCGTGTACCATTGTACAATGTACAAATCGAACATGTGTAAATCAATATTACAAACGATTAAATGCATCAATAAAAATATATTACAGTTGTTACAAGTACGTGTCAATACGTGACATACAAATGACATTCTCGTTACGGAAATATGCCGGAATAGGCGCAGTCAAGACGCTCGGCTTCAGAAAGCTAGAAATATCAAGGCTTTGGGTTAAAATGTCATGTCATCGATACTCAGCAACAACTTACGCAATGATTTTCTTAATACAATCGTTATTAGGCATGTCTTTGTCTTCGCCTTCGACCTTTGGCAGGAGAAGCAGCTGTCACGCAACGAGAATATCTTTAGGGATTCGTGAAGACTTGGCTTTCAATAATCGGTAAATAGGCGCATTGAACGTAGCGCAGGAATAATTGCTGCACGTACTCATATGGCGAATGCATTGGGTTGGGTTCTTGTGTAACTCGATAATGTTATAAACATTGATTTTATTATTGTATACATGATACGTATGCCGGTATTTGGTTTAATACACACTTAGTAAGAGTGTGGATGTATTGCTTGATTCACAGATGGCAATGTATGCTAGTTTTTAAAAATGTTAAAAATATTAACGCGTGGTGAGAAACGAAACTTTATGAATAAGCTATGTTGATATTTCAGTTATTTAGGTATAGAAAAAAACTTTGTGTACCTTGATGAAAACATGTAATTTTCTTCAGCAAATTGATATTGATTTATGTTGTTTTATTGTATCGATAAATTTTTATTAGAAGCAAGACACCAATTGGTAAATATTTTTTAAAATATTTACACACACGAAATTCTGACTGTAATCTCTTCATACAGCTGTTGCGTCAAACGTGAAATATATTTGAATATATGTGATTATAATAACTCCACTCAACAAAAGGTAGGTTTTTGATTAATATCAAGCCTGAATCACTTCAGTCAAAAGGACAGCTTTTACTTTTTTTAAGTTCTCAAAGCCTCTATTCAGTTCTGATCCGCAACAATACTTTGATGGTATTAAATTGGAGCAAACACACAATGGACTAATATATTTGCCAGGCATAAGAAACTCAATGCTTTTTTAACGATAAACAAATAGGAAGGATAGTTACTCAATAGAAAGCTCATAAATAATACTCAGAGTATAGCAGACAGCTTCTTTGAAGAGTAGTCAATCTCTGTCTCAGAAGACAATGACAGTGAAGACTAAGAGATAGTGATGGGTGCCATCTTGTATTTGCATTCATTTTCAATTATTGTTTTCTCTTGGTAATATGTATACATTACTGGTATCAATTTATAATAGTACAGTTTTAAATAGACAAAGGAAGAGAAAGCCTTTATTTTCAGATGATCAAAAACTTTTTATGGGTGATATAAACAACCAAATCACAATTTAAAATATGCTTTTATGACGTACTTGTATTGATCCCAGTAAAAATATGAACAATAATCCAATTTATTGCAATTACAATTTTAACAAGTAGAAAAAAATTCAGCTGGTTCAACAGCGTGGAATTGAATAAAATTAGCATGTAATGAACGATGGTCATTCTTAATCCATGCACTATTCGGGTCGAATTTATTCTATCAATTCGTCACTTAAAAAAGAAAGTTACTCGGAAGACCATGGTAAGTGTCTGCATCTCAACAAACAGATATCTCATCAAAAATATCAGATATATCTACAGTTGAAGAAATCTCGATACAGACGATATATGATAAGGTCCCTTTTCATGTTTTCAGATGGGAACTCTGATATTGATTGACCCTATTAACGATGCATGTACTAACAAATTAACATTTTTTTAATTAAAAATCATCATTTTTAGAATATAATACCATTTTTTTCAAACTATTAAAACTTCTTTATATATAACGTCAACACATAAGAAAAAAAAATTCACAATTGATTTTATAACGAATTGTTCACAAAATAATAGATACTAAAAATAAATCAAAACATTCCTTGAGTGTTATTTTGCATTAATGTTTTGTAGTGGAAGGTTTATTATTCTTTTTAGGGTTCTCAATAAGGAAATTATGGTTGCCGAAAATTGATCATCTCAAATAATGCGATGATGCGTGATGATTTATCAAAAAGTTATAGCAAAAACAAATATTCAATAGTATTGAAAATAACCACTCTATTTACTCCATAATTATTAACTTAAACTGTTGTCACTAATTTTAATTAAAAAAATATTTGGTAAAGTGTAGCTTACTTCTACTATATATGAATGAATAATTGTTTTCTGAAAGATAAATAAATTTAACCTTTATATTTTTTGCTAGAATTACTTACATCAAAAACTATCATGGCTCATTTATGATGTCGCTGAAAAATTGCAGTGTTAAATGAAAGTTTGTTATTAAATTTAAATCACCGCAAGGTCGTTAATAATCGGGTTTTTTTTCAGAATTCTCTGCCATATTTTAAGAAAACGGAAGTTGGCATGCTTAATATGAGGTCATCGACAATCACAGTGAGAGATTTATGCGAATATTTTTTTATCAAACCTCTTATCACTTTAAAAAAAGATAACGTAGAATTAAAATTTTAAAAGATATTATTGAAAAAAAAACCAGCGAGATATTAAAAAAATATATTTACGGTGTTGGATATTTTCATTTAAATTTTGTATTTATATTTTATATTTAGGCATTACTTTTAAATATAAATATATTTAAAAAAGCAGCGGTTGTAAGTTACAGTTTAAAAGTTAAGGTCATATTGTTTATAAACAATGAACATGCTTAAAGTAGTATTACGGCATAAATGTATCCGTTCTTGTCGTTCCATTTATATAAAACCTTGATTTGTATTTTTTTTAACTACACACGTACATATATATATGAAGTATATAATACCAAGGATTAAAACTTTGTGAAAATTAAATTAGTGAATAAATTTTCTATTAATTTTACATGCACAACATTATAGTTTATAAATATTTACTGAGAACAATCAGCATCATATTTTTCAATTTTATTAAATATAACAATTTAAATTGAATGGTTTACAGACTAATCGTGTGATGCATGGTCAAGCTTAAATACTTATTAAATTAGCAGTGTCGGTTTAAATTTACTACCACTATAAATGTTATACTTATAGTTCAAATTAACAATAGGGAAAGTGGTGTGATTAAACGGGTTATAAATTTAACGCTTTTATCTATGCTTGAAACCAAAAATCCCTCTGGCCATCAAACCGTAACCAGAAAATAAAACCATTGCGGTCACGCATTCTTCTTTATCGTGCTAACCTTAATCAAATTTCGTGAAACAATATTGTTTCACTGCTTTAAATATCGTTATAATGTAAATACATAATGTTGGCTCTGGAGAAAACTGTGCTATCTGTATTTATGAAGCCATCATCATTAAGAGTTATTTCAACCTTAAAAATTATTTTGATTCTATAACAAGTAATCTTAAAAAATGTCAGATTTTTGTAGTTTATAAACCCATTGTAAACATTAAACTACTTTTTAATTATGATCAATTGATTACAATTATTTCAGAATATATATGTTTTCAGCACATTAGGGTTAAACAAATTCTTGATATTTTACTAAGAATTAGGGCACACAGTACAACATGATATAACAATAAAATGTAAATTGCAAGTATTTATATAACAGTTTGGCATTTTATAATTTTTTTTGTGAACAAACGTTAATTTAACATGTATGCAGAACAAGAGGCCGACATGATTCGCTCGCATGTGTTTAAGACGAATTTGTTTTCGTTTGCCCTGTCTATCATTAAGCAGCAAAAAATCGATACAAAAACTGCACGTCTATAATTTTATACCTAATTTAATATTGATTAATACTACGGCGCCTGAGCCGGTGGTTCACTTCCTGTATTTTGATAGCGTGAAGTGTAAAGACAAGCGGTTTTACTGGAGCCGATCAAAACTGAACCAGCCTGAAATCACGATTAATTTGAAAGTGAAATAGGCGAAGTTGTCACCGCATATTTATTCTGATGGCACGTACTGAAGGTACGTTCGCTGCTCATATGAAAGTTTGGAAATCGACGAGTGCTTCCGACAAGCTCTTTTTTTTTTTGTATTCACAATCGGTACGGACAGCGAAAAAGTACGCTGCTTTTAGCGATACCAATTACGTCCACTTTAAAAATTGTTCCGAAATTGCGAAGCTAAAATGGCAGAGTAACTGCCGAATGGAGAATTTAATATGTAAGTAGCAGATAAATTGTGCTCTTTCACCGGTGGAGCGGATGTTCTCGGATTGAAATGCCAATTTGTGTATTTATGTGATCCTAATTTCATTTTGCGCAGTTTGGTTTACATTGGACCACAAATTAAAAATAATATGTCGTCGAAATGCAGACAACAGTTAGAATACGATCTCTCAAAGGTGGTTGGTTGAAAAAAAACGTATTTTATAGTAACAAGGTCTTTTGTTTATTTCACTACAAAAAAAAATAGTGTGTTATTTTAATCAATGGCATTGATAAAATGAGAATTTTATTCAAATTTGAAATCTAAAAAATAACAAAGCTAACGATGCATATGTAATTTATATAAACAACGAAAAATACTTTGACCTATATATAAATTGGTATAACATTAAAGCTTATACGTTAATGCCAGTATAATATACGGCGTTGTATTAAAACCCGGAGTACCTTTTCATGTCTCGTTGAAACCGAAGCAAATTGCTGATTTCAACTCCTTTACAAATTACAAGAAACACATGGCCTTTAGTGCTTTCACAATAGTGGATTCGATATAGTACCGTGTTCTACAAATAGAACTGCCTCGATTATGATTTTGCTCAAGCCGAGATGAAAATTACAGACGCCAGGACCGAGCTGTTGCGATATCACTCGCGAGATGTGCGCTAATTTGAGAACATATTTGGGTTTGCACAAGAAAACATGATCGCTCTCGAGGTGCTTCAAACTAAGAGAAACTCAATGGTATTAACTCAATTTTCTGTTATTTAAGATAGCATAACACGCTTAATGTAAAATTATATTCCCAGTTACCTATAAATCTACCATAATTCATTTCATTTCAAAATAAATATGTACACGTAAACGTAAATAAACTTGTACATACGCTTGATTTTCTACTTGATCGCATTTGTATTTTACGGCCTTTTCATTGAACATTTAGTCATAAAATATGAACATGTAAATAATATCATTATCATATTTATAAAAAAATATTTCTAGTTAACTGCTTGAAAAGTCTTCAAGAAGGTTTCACAAAACAATTCCGATAATAGGCTTGTGAAATAATTTTAAACATAAACGTATTTATTATTGGATAAATAATATAAACTTAGCTATATTTATGTGCCAATAAATTTCATTGACGAGATATTTGAGTCTAGTAGTTCTGGTTAATTACCCAAGGAAGTATATCTTTAGAAATGATGCTTCGGCTTTTAGGAGCACACTGCACACTGGAGACTTACGAAAGCAGATTCCTCTCGAAGATGAGCCTAGAATTAATTTCTGAAACCCAAATGTCCTCGGCACGAGTCCGTTTCGTAATCCACCAGAATTTTGAAAAGCCTTTAGAGTCTCTATGCAGTTTAAAGCTAACAGTAATTTATGCACGGTTGCAACATTTTACTAAGGTCATATATTCTTTATGCAAGCCTTGCTGTAATAGTAAATACTTTGTCTTTACATATTTTATAAATGAGCTGTAACAAAACAAAAACAATGATTCATATTCGAATCAATTACGTTTAAGCTATAAATATAAAACTATGTTTTTTGTCATTTTTAAAAAATATATAATAAAAATGAAATATTAAAATTTAACGTTTTGAAAATCAGTAATTAATATCCATATTTTTCTACACTGAACATGAATATAATTTCAATAATTATTTTTTACATGATTGAGTTTTTCAGCTTATATAAATATTTGTTTAATATATTGTAAAGTATTGGTCGTTTGCTTTATGTTATTTATTTATTTTTTATCCCATAAATTAAACGTATATTCTCCGCGGCGTTAATTTAATTTGTATTTAAACAAACATATTTAATTTTTAAACAAACAATGTGAATATATGATCGTGATATCTTAGCCATTTGACTTTTCATATTATTCTGTGAGAAATCTTAGTAAAAATATTAAATGAGCAAAATATACGATGCGCATTGTTCCACTGTAAAAATAAAATTTTTATCTGAATCATGGCTGTAATTTGTAAAAGACACATTTTGCACAACAGAAACAAACAACAAAAAAAACTGGAAGATTTATGTTACAAAAGTGTTGAAGGCAGTTAATTCAAAGGTTTTCACTCGATAAGCATGACATCAGGTGTTTATTCATACACCTTCTATAATAAATTATTTGTTTTATTTGACAGTGTAGTAATGTTACATTTATGTAAATAAATACCATCATATTATTTAGGTATAAGAAAATTCGCACGCTGGTGATCTCACAGATCTCTGAGTTTATCGAACGGCCTTCCAGTTCGTGCGACCGATCTTTGTTCTGATTTTTCTCAATAAATATGTATTCAAAATAACTTTAAAACTTTGTAAAATCTTTAACTCATTTGATTATTAACAAGTGGTTTTATTGAATCCACAATTAAAACTTGTTTTTTTAAAAAAATAATTCACATTTTTTAAAAATATTTTGATTAGCGGTTATAAATTATTTTTTTAAATATATACATAAAAATATAAAATCTAATTTTAAACATTATTATCGTCAACGTCTAGTAAGTCTGTTGATCAGTGAAAACAATTTTTTAAATTACAAAAAAAAAAAAACACAATGCACTTTGATATTCATGTAATTTTTAATTGTAATTAAGAATGAGTACTCGCGGCTACCTGAGGTTTAAGTGACCTACATTCGCGGCCACTCGGCTTTCTTCGGAATTCTTCGGAAGGAAGTCGGCTGACGCGCGATGACGCTCGCCGCAATGATTAAACGTCAGACACGGTGGAAGAAGGCTGTTGCACCGACAGAGTGCAAGAACTTAAAGGCGTACCTGTTGCCTTCGTTAATCGTGGAACTGCTGGAAACAGGGTCCGCAAACCAGTGGCTTCAGATTCTTATAATTTTTTAATTTAAATCTAATTTCAAATACGCGATATTCGATGATTTCATCATGAACGGTTTATAATTGATCACCTTATTATCATGCGTTTTCAGCTACCAAAAATGTGTATCCAAGATATATCTTAAGTGTATTTAAAAATTAATGTATTTTGATAGTTGATATAGAACAATAATGCTTCTATCCTAACACCACACTAAGCGATAATCAGACTTCTTTGCAAGATTAATACCGTGAGTTTTAATACATCGCATATGATAATTTGGTTACACAATTACACACATTTCAAAAGGTAAATATCACTTTGCAAAATTAACAACTTCCCCGCGTAGTTATGCAGCTAACAACCATTTTGGTCTTAACATATATTCAAATTCACCAAAATTGCAATGAAATCTTATGAATATTTAAAATTAATTAATATACTATCATTACACAACAGCCTGCTTAAAATTCAAGCTACCACTTTCTTCGGTTGGCGCAACAGTCCAAACGTATTTTTATAGCCACCATTTTTAAACGGTTCGATAATGCGTACAAGTATGCACGGAGGTTGGGGCTTACCTAACAGATTGTGCGATTACAGGTTATCGGATGTGAGTCCGACTTCCTGCCTCCCGGTAAGGGTTTCTTACCGCTGGAGTACCTATAAAAGCCTAGAGAAGACGCGATAGACCGGTTTTTGATAAATGAATCGTCGTGGAGGCTCTAGAGCTATAGTGACCTACTGCCTTCGATTGTAATGCACAGCGCACTCGGACGGGTACCGTAGCCGAGCAGACGCTCTAACGGTCCCTTAGTCGTGATATGAAGTTAATTGATAATAACTTTAGTACAGGCTTCCATGCTTACATCACTCAAAAATAAAAGGTAGGTTTTTTTTTCATGGTTACTTCATTATATACTGAGTTGTTTCAGCTTTTTTATACGAATCGGAATGTAGCCCTTTTTTATTTCAAACGTAAGACGATTGTACATATGTATTATGTTATAATGTTCTGCATTTTCAATTATACCGGTTTGCTAAGATTTGTTTTCAATATATAAAATTGTGAAAAAAACCATGTTCATTACAAAAAATATTTAAAATTTAATGAATTGCAAATTGGCTGTAAGCATCTTTATCAAACCTTCGTCATATCGTTATGTCAAATTATATTCTATCTACCTTGTAACCTTCAAAAAATTATATTTATGTACTTTTGACCTCTAGTACTCTGCAAATGCATAACTAAAGTATAAATAAATATCGAGTATGAGTCATGACCGATGGGTTAAATTTATAGCTGTTACATTACCTTTTATATTGCACAGATAGAGGTTTCATAATTTATTTGCTTTTAACAGGCATTAATCACTCACAAAGTGTATGTAACGACGCTAAATTAGAAAACACTGAAGAATTTGAGTAAGTAGTGCGTTTGGACTGAATTCAGTAGCCGTTATAGCAGCCGACCGACAATGCAAAGTGAAATGTGCCAATCGATTTTTTCATCGATCAAGATACGGCAAGGCCTTGATCACATGCGAATTAACGATCGAAATAAACTAGATTAGGCTCTATTAGCTAAAGTATGGGAAAACATACTGCGCTAGTTTTTAGATTTTTAAAATTTGGTGCATCGGTTTTTGTTGACGTTTATCTGTTAAAATGCTCAAACATTTATTATTTTATATAACAGGCAAAAAACGTTGCAAAATAGATGAAGTATAATAAGAGAAAATTTAATAAAATGAATCTATTAAGATTAGTTTAAAACAGCACAAAAGGTACCACACACTTCACAGAAATAAAATTGAAGCCGAGCATTGAAATGCAATATTTTATAAAGTTTAATATTCACAAAGTATATCATCTAAATATTTGTTTTGTTATTATTATTACTAATAAATACGTATTGAATAAAACTTTACTGTTAAAATATAACCTTGTCGATGTATTTATATTTTTATTAAATTTGTTACTACTCTGCGAGATTTGTGCAACAATAATTTATAAGCGGTTTCAATTTTTTTAATGCCAAATTTGAATACATATTTTTAAACACCGTCTGCTTTGCAATCAACAGTATTTTTTATTAAACATGATTAGATAGTTTTCATAAAAAATTTAAACCATCCTTAACAAATAAGATCGCTTCTAAAATGTTTATTGAGAAAATAAGTACTGCAAAAATAAAATTTATGTTTATAGGCTTATTTTAAAAACATTATTTTTAGCTCTTGACATCCAGGTTAGGTTTCATGTGATAAATGTGAAGGGGCGTGAGTGATGAAGAGTCAGATCCTCAGACACAAAACACACATTGCATACACAAGACGCACCAAGAGAGTTCACAAACATTAATCACGCTGGAAGATTGAAATATATTTTTAATAGCAGAATTGGAATAAATACAACAGCGACCGCTTTAAATTCAATTACTTTCGTCATGTTTTTATTGATAATAGTAATTACCTATTTCAAAAAAATAAATAATTGTAGGCCTCGTTTCAGAAAATAAACTTTAAGCCAGCTTCAGCATTATGTATGCATTATTGGATTACAAAATAATGAACGCATTAAAAATTCAATCCGCATGGATACGACTTGAGAGATAACCAATTCCGATAATCTGGTCTGAAACTGAAACCGATGCGTGCATTGTTAAAAAATGCGCTCCTTTGTATGCAGCCTGCAATTTAGTTAGGACGTGAACAATCCGAGCGCGCATTCAATCTGTGAGTAGAGAAAATTGTATCCCTAAGGAATCCTACAGTGCTAGTAAGCAGGTAACACAGTTTTCAGAGCACCCCCTCCTTGGCCGCGGTACAAGAATAGACCAGCGGGCCTTGTACCCGCCGAGTGTGCATCCATGTCTGGTCCATTTAAGGCGAGGGAGACTGCGGAGACTCTAAGTTAGCGAGACGCGCGTTGCCTCGCCGTGTTCTATTGAAGTTCGGGAAAAAACGCTGCGGGATGCTTCTAATATGGTGCCCGATGGGGGCGAGCCCGGGTCACCATTGTTGCACAGCGAGAAACTACAGGTGGAAGACATATACTACCTTGTAAAGGGAGCCTTGATTAGCATTACTTTGAATCAATAAAACAAGCCGCTGACGTCCACTTTCTTACAATGTGAATTGCGTATATTCATGCGCATCCTTATGTGCGTACGTTTACGCCACGATGCTCAAAAAGGTTGTATTTAATTAATGTTAGAAAAACATGCGTTTTGTACAACACAAAAAATCATTTGTTTTTGCGAGATTTCCAATTTTAAATTTTAAAAAATAATTTAAAAATAATATATATATTTAAAGGCAAGCAATGATTTATTGGTTTTACAGACCGCACGTTACTGCTATAACATGAAAATGAGAAAGTGCATCTTAAAAGATCTCTGGGCTATCTGGAGGTCTTTATATTTTAAATTACTCTAAATTGAAAGTACTCACCGAATTTTTTGTTGTCTTTGCCCTTGTCGGATTTCCCTCTGGGGAAGTGTTGCAATCTCGCTTCATCTTCGATGTCATCATAATCAGGCTGTAAAAAAAAATGTTCATTTTATAGCTGTGAACAAATAAAATCCACCGAGCGTGAACAATTTATAAACATAATAATATGTTGGATTGTCGGCCGTAGCGAATTCCTCAATAACCTTTTAAGTTATATTCTTGTGTAAATCCTTGATGGACCCACTGAAGCGATTACAAAAGGCATTTTTTCAAGTTGACACCTGGTGTCTTCCCGATTGCGAGTGCAGCCTAATCGATCCAATTAGTTCCGAATCAAAAACAAATCTTGTCGATTTCTGAGTGACCTTGAGCCTCGCCGGCTGTTCACCTGTGGACGCAAATTCAAGA
Organism: Atopsyche davidsoni; assembly: GCA_022113835.1. Taxonomy (NCBI): domain Eukaryota; kingdom Metazoa; phylum Arthropoda; class Insecta; order Trichoptera; family Hydrobiosidae; genus Atopsyche; species Atopsyche davidsoni. The sequence goes on along the minus strand of JAILWY010000009.1, from coordinate 14,845,989 downwards.
AGAAGGCGGAGAGGTGTTAAATGGATGCTGCGGCCGGATACGTTTCAATCTTTTTTATCTGATGGAGAAAATACAGAGTGTGTTTGATAAAAAGTGTGTGGGAGCTTTGTAGGGTTTTCGCGGTGAGATCGGGTTAGAAAGAATAAGCACGATTGTGTTTTTATATCGTGATGAACCTTTATCAAATTTTAGATGTGAAAGGGTCATTATTTTATATCTGTTTAATTGGATGACTAGGCAAAAGTAAAACTTCGTATTTGAAAGTACATACTATAATACACATAGACCAAGCCTCTAATTAAGCTTTGTGTTCCTATGAGCAAATCAAATAAACTTACAAAAATACCTGCTTAATACGCTTACTAAGAGTCAATACATTAACCTAATTGTACATATTTTTTTCTACTTGGTTTATTGAAGCATAAAATCTGTATGTGTTACATATATCTATATACATACTTAATTAATATTGTCGTTATAATTTATCTTATTCACCTGCTAGTATAAAAAACCTAACTATCAGCCGATCTCTTCCTTACAAATCAGTATATTTTAAAGAGACTTAATGAAACTTTACCATTAATTTAATTCAGGTATGAATACTTATTTTTAACTCGTTGGAATATTTGTTATTGTAAATATAACTACATGTATATCATAAGTAGTAAATCATTAATATTAGATTATAACAAACGATTAGTTAAAAAAAGATAAGTTTGATAAAACTTTTAACAAAAAAAAAACCATATGGCATATGATAAATATAGCATATATTGTATTTGGTAGTGCTGGAATGTGAACAACAAAACTACAGAGTTACTATTTTTTAACCATAAAACTTACTATCAGAGTAAAATAAACAAAAAAATTGGTTTGTAAATCTTTTAGAAGCAATGCAAATCAAACTATTTATTTATTTTCAAAAAAATATTGATTACTGATGGTAATGAAATTTTACAATATTAAATCATAAATATTCCTTGGATTCTTACTAAAAGCAGTCGTTTTGTATAAATTCTACACGAATTGCTATTAAAATGGATGAATAATATGAACAATAAGAATAAGACCTTCAATATGTATTTTATTATTTATTAATTAGAAAAATAACTACAATACCTACAGACTAAGCATTAAATAGTTTTTTTTGTATGACCAGAATAAATAAATCTACAAAAATACTTTCTTAATACGCTTTTCTAAATAAGTCTGGTATAATCTAAAAATCAGCAAGAATTACATAGTTTAGCTTGCACTAAATTATTTTGGGAGCATAAAATTCACCGTCTGAATTTATTAATTTGTCCACTATAAGGCAGAGTTGTGATGAGCAGAGCCCTGGTAAGCCACGGGGATAATGCAAAAAGCATGTCCTCTCATCCCCGCAAATGGCCGCCATTCTAATCCTGGATCCTGATTGATTTATTGGGGCAGCGGAGACGTGGCGAGATGTTGACTCATCGCATTTCTCAACGTCGTCCTTGTCGAAGACTTATTCTTATACTTAAAATCCTGGATTTTATTTTTTCATTCACATCAGTTGTGTGCTCAAAAAATTAACTAGAATAGGGAAACAATTTTTCATAGTAAAAGATAGCTACAAAAATATGATATTTTTTTGATAGCGTTTGATGTATGTAGGCTTGCAAATATATTCTACAGTTTTACATAACAAATGATAAAAATTATTTCATACCTTTTGAATTGAGCATCGCCATAACTCAGTTTAATTTTATTTTGCTTTTCGCTTTTTTATAATGCTGCAAGTATTATATTTATTTATCAAAGTCCGGGTTGCGATTTATTCGGCAGCCATGGGTGGTGTCGCACCCTTTGAATGCATCTCAGTTACAGCTTTTGCTACGGGAGCGATGCAGGCGAGGTATTTTAATTTGATAATGTTCCGTCCCATATTTCAATGCCAATTCGAAAGTGCCCGGCTGGCTCGGGACCCTAAATTCTTTAGTGTTAACATGACGCTAATGCTCATTGGTTCGATTTGTTACTTTAATTAAGCTGTGGATGTTTCACGTGAAATATACCACGTGATTTTTAAAGACGCTCTGCACAAAGGTATGCCGACTATTAATCAATGGATTTGGGATGTATAAAATAATATTTTGTATACGCTTGCTCTCTTTTTACGAATTAGTATCATGAATAACGTTGTACCAAAAAGATTTTAAATGAGAAATATTCTCAATAAATTGAACCAGCTCATATTTTTTGATTCTTTGCAAAAATATTCATCAGTAACTAAATATCAAAACGTTAAGCTTCTATTCTTTAAATGGATTGACACAAAGTGATAGCTTGCAGATGGTATCCATAAAATCCCTGAAGCTGCGGGGAAAATCCCTTAAGATAGTTTCAGCAAGAGGATTGAAATGTCGCAGGACAAAAACCAATCGCCAAAACATACGAACATGCTTTTATTGTTTATTCTTATTATTAATCTATTAAATGCAGCCTCAAATGCAGTAGATTAGTTTCGAAGACTTGTCCCTCTGAATAAAGACAGACAACACATTTATTATGCCATCTAGTTAATCTAAAGTTTTGCAGTCTTATGACTCGATAAATAAATAAATTGTCCAAAAATGCATGATAATGAGTAAATATTATTTTTGAGCTTTTATTTGTAATAATACAACCGAGCTAGTTTTTAGCAAATCTAAAGTGTTAATTTTTATACAAATCATAAAATTTCATTTTTAAAAAAAAATAGGAAAAAATATTCTGTAAAATGTTGATTATATTTATAATATTTCAAAATATTCTTAAGCTATTTGGATGATTAAAATATAAATTTTTAATAAATACATACATTTTATAATTTGTTGAATATTTTTTAACCAATATTTTATTACATGTTACTACTACAGGAACCAACTAATAATTTTTCAATTTTTATAATTCGACGATTTTTCAAGTGCTTCAAAATATAAGCAATATTACACGTAAATATTAGCGTACAGTATTAAATGACAGGAAATTGATTTCGAATTTCAATACGGATAAGCAGAATATATTTTCAGATTAAAAATTAAATCACTCAGCTCTGTAGGCTGGCAAAAAATCCAAGTCTAATTGAAAAAGCACCCATACACCTCACATCCTTCGGATTGAAGCTGGCTCCTTTGTACAGCGGCCAATTTGCTAATAGAGGTCTGGCTTATATATTTTTCCCAGTAATGATTCGCTAATGGATCTGAGCGGCGGTGGTCACACCTATTTACTTCTCAAATACTCGCAAAAAACCAGGCTTCTATAACTAGATCTACATATTTTTTTTATAATAATCGGTGTTTCTTGGCTGAAGCACACGGAGTCGAATACGGAATGTTTCAATGCTTACGCCCATTTGTAATTTAATACTTTTAATTCAGCGCAATTGTTTAAAACCTGCTGGGTATCCATCTAATTTAAAGTTTTGTATATTATAAGTCGTATTTCACACACATTTTATAAAAGGCTTTAATGTCAAAAAATAAATAAAACTGTGGTACCGAGTCAATAAAAACCCATTCGTCATATCGTCAAATTTATATATAAGGCAAAAGAGTTCTCACTATTTTAGTATAAAAACTTTTTAGTCTTTAACCGATAAGACGTATTCAGTCTATAACTATTGGATGTAAACCAATATCATATTTTAAAATTTTATTTTGACTCTTTTCCGGTGTACTATATTTTAATTTTATTAAAGTACTAATATATCTATTATTATCTACCATTGTGCTTGTATGAAATTAACTTAATTAGCTAGAATGAACACAGTTAGTGTTTATGCTTATCAGAACTTGTTTGTCATTAGGCTGCTGAGTCTGTGAAGTGTCATTCTGATATGAAAAACCAGTAATATTATTCCTTATAAAAAAACATCACGTTCGAAAACATGTATCTGACCTCACTTGACATGACACGTCACAATATAAATGGATATTACAAAAATTATTTTATATCACATTCACACTATTTATTCAACGTAAAAATATTATTTTCAAAGTTTTATCATTGATATTTGTTAACTATTGACTAGCACATTTAAAAATGCTATCGATCATGTGACGTAACAAAATTCTTAAAAAACAGCTCTTTCGTCGTGAAAAAGCATTTTTTGACGATAAAGCTTAACTACGCCTCAGCGGGCTAAATAATAACTTTCACTGTAAGTTGATTTGGATTCATGGATGTTAAGCTGCTTCAAGTGTTTGGTACTGAAACGTTGCGTTGAATTTCGCACGTCATTTTTCAGTCCCAGCATGGGGACTAAAACGTTGGAGCACAGGAAGCTCGAAGCAGCCGAACATAGGTTTTACTCAGTGTTAAATGCCAGTGGTATCTTTGATTACTTGTTTTTTTATTTTTATTATCTATTTATTTATTTTGTTTCGATATTGAATTTGATTTCCCAATCTCGGAGCAGGTGTGGCGACCAGACTCTGGCCGAGAGCCCCGCGCGACGGCCTTGCGATCCATAAACATCGCGGCGGGGGAACGGCCGCCGCTTTTTGTTGCGTAATTGAACAAAACCGGAGGGAATAAAGAAAAAAACACCACAAGAGCACCAAAGTACCCCCCTTATCTCCCCGCAGACACCTACGGAGCTGATTCCATAACGCATGATTATGCCCCCGGTGGAACTGCAGACCGCAAAGTACGACGCGAAAATGATACGAATCGCGTAATAAACACGCCGGATAATTTGATTATTTCACTGTGCATATGTTGTAGTAAAATATACGTTTTTTTTATATATATGTGTTCATAAAAAAACTCAAGAGTAAGATGTAGAAAATATTAAATTAAAAATTTCATGTCACCCCATTGCCATTGACAATTTTGGGCTTTTCAGCTGTGTACCCTTTCCAGTTTACGCTTAGCTATGGAGATAGCCCCCAAGATAAAATTTATAATATTAATATATCCGAAATATATATTAATTAGGTTTTAAAATATGTGCCATGCAAATGTTCTAAATATGCAATGCTTGTTGAGAATAATGCTTCATAGAGATCTAACAAGATGAACAAAGCACATTTGCTGAACAAAAATATTTTCTACATGCCGTAAATATTATGTCTTAATTTAAGACATAAATCTTTATTTTCTTAAATTTAATTACGGTATTTTTAAATAATTTTAGTTTTATATATATTTCAAATGAAGTTTTTATGTGTTCAGGTCAAAATCACAAAGAAAATGAATTTATTACCGTCCAATTTACTTAAATAATAGATACAATATTAAATTATGACCCCATAATTAGGTACAAAAAGAAAAATTTAAACCAGACTTATTTTAAATGATTTAAGTTATATATTACAAAAAATGTACGAGGTAATAAACAACTAACAATTTTGAATAATTGATCTGTTAAGGGGCGTTTTTAAATTTGTGAGCTACTTCTACGTTTTGTTTTTGTATTTAAAATGCACCTGCGTCTTTTATAAAAAAAATATCGATTAATTGTATATTTGATTGTTGTTATATAATTGGATTGATCTGCAGTGGGAGCAGGTACTGCTTTTAATTTTAATTCAGAATCATAACAATTGCGTAAGATGACAAATTTCAATTGCATTATTGATAACATTTATTACATCTTATTTTAAACAATGTAAAATATTACATATACAATTAAATGAAAACAGTAAAATTGTGCACAAAATAATGAAGAATGATGAATAAAACTATGATTAAAAACTTTGTTTTATATAAACATTATAAAGCATCAAAAAAATTATACTTTCTCCAAAGCACTTACTCGTCAAGTTATACGTAATATTTACATGTGTATTATTATTAAGTTCTTTCTAAAAACTCATCTCTATTTACCGTTTATTATATAAGCTAGATTATATCGTTTAATTTGAATCTCGAGCCCTAAAAAAACTATTCTTAAATCAGTACATATTTTATTGTAATTAAGTTGGTTTTTTATTGAAATATTCAAAATAATAATTATCACATCATGGGAGCAAAGCCAGTCACGAATTATAAAAGAACTCCACGAAATCCAGCAACGTTAGATTGTATAAACAGTTTTTTGCAACTGGAATGCGATAGTGCCGAGCACGTATGCATTACGGCAAACATGTTTCACGTACTGAATAACTTTGTGATTACAGAATCAACCGAAAACTCAACATCAATTTAAATATATAAATCAATGTCCATGCAGATTTTTTACAACGCTACATCTTGTATTATTACATTTCGTGATACATTGTCATAATACACAGAATACTAAAAAAATAAAAATGAAAAATAGAAATATTAAGGTGCGATAATTTTGCTGTCACTAGCCATTGAAAACAAAACAGGTATAAAGACAAAGACTATTAAACATTTTTAAAATAGAAATACCATCAAAAACATTCTTGCTTTTAGAAAATATTATTGTCAAACCGAAATAATCATCCATAAAGTATTAAAATTTCCGACTGCGAATTTTTTTAATCACCTCTCGTGATCTTTTCAAAATTATTTACCCCTATCAAAAAGAAAGAGAATCTTTCATATCTTCACTGAAATCGGATCTTTTCGCACACTAATGTCATATTTTACACGAATAAATTACAAAAGTAGATGTTTTCTGGACTTGAAGATATGATTAAGGCCCACATATAAATTTCTCACCACGTACGTGGCTCCAGAGGCCACTTTTTTAACTGTCGCAATAAAAAAAGGACAGTAAAATGTACCATATTTATATCGCACACTTGTGAAAACCGGATTTTTTTAGTATAGAGATAATCAGGCACTCCAATTTACGTATTATATCACATGTACCGTGAAACAAGGTTTAAAAAATACACTAATAATATGAATAATTTTATAGTTTATTTACGATATGCTGTGATGTCTTAATGCATTAGATCACATACACGTAAAAGTGTGGTTATCGAACGAAAAACATATTCGGCCTTAACATACAATTATTTTTTTATGTACTGATTTCTATTGATATATGACCAATTAGGAGCGCAAATGTTTGTTTTTTTTTTCTAATAATTTATGATGGATATAATATAATAAAAAGGCAGCTAGTTTCTTTAACGATTTACTATTGTTAAAGCCAATGATCACGAAGAAGTCAAATTTTTTTCATAGTCAAATTTATATTATTTTCAATACATAAAAACAGATATCCATGTGCATAGTCAAAACTAAAAGCACAAATCAGATTTTTTTTCACGTTTATATGAAAAAGTATTTTATTTGACGCGTACTCTTTTTTATAACTTTTTATTTGGCATCGATGGCTTCTTGTTTATTATATTATGTTCATATTTAAGTAAAAATTTGTTATAAAATCATAATTAATATATTGTAGGAAAAACTAGTCTAACCAGATGACCAAAACATCGAGGGCCAAAAACTTCAAGCCAACCAAAGAAACCAAATCATCTAGTAACTTCTCCTTCATCGTGTACCTCTCCTCAAAGGAGGTTGGTGACTATCACACTTAACATTAATTTATGCAGAATCAGTGTCCATGGTTTTCTGGGTGAAAAATTGTGTAGTGAGTCACCGAGTTTTTGCACCGCAGTTTTTTTATTGGAAAGAAAAGTCTGCGTATTACTGCTGCCCAGTAGCATGATTATATAATCCTTTCCTTATAAAGCATAGGTGTTTAGATCTGACACTCCTTCTACAGAAAACTATAGAAACAATCATTCCAAGTCCACTACTTTATTACATGCGGAGAGGCATCTAGTAACAACGGTTGTCAAAACCTACGAACATATTGTGACGTTTTTCCTCTGCAATCAGTGTCAAGGGTGCGAACCTAATGTCCTGACTACAGTAACTTTGCGAGTTATATTTAAACTAATCGAAGCAAACAAGTTTGAACATTAGGTTAAGTTTCTTATTTTTCAGAATTCCGCACTTTCTTTTAACCCTTGGGATAGGTCGAATTAGGATTGACCCATTCTAGGGAGTTACCAGTTGTTTTGCCCTTTTTCGGGAAAACCATTTTCAGTTCCAGTAGAGTCCGAGTCATTTCATGGTAATTTCGCTAAAGCGTTGCCTTCGCACCTTCGACACTGATTGCAGAAGGGAAACGTCACAATATGTATCAAAATATGTTTGATTAGCTTGAAACAAACAAAAGTACACAAACCTTCTCAATACCTGAACCGATTCGATGTAATAAAAAAATGTGAAATGTAATAATACAAATTTGACGCAGCTCGTATTCGCGTTACGTAGTGATGAGTATAGTGTCTGCGCGAGTGCATATCGCTGCAATTGCCGACAAGTTACTCTCACTCATGCCCTGCAGTCCTGCGGCTGATTGATAATGCACTTTTTGTATGGTGGGGGGGGGTAGAGGGATGGGGGGGGGGGGTTGCAGGGTGAAGATGAAGGGGGAGAGGGGTGCGGGGCGGGCGGCCACAAATGTACTTTTGATTTGAGCAGTGATTCAAAGCAGGGCTCCCCAGAAGACACTCTTCAATAAAGCAACCTCGAAATAAAAATTACAATTAAACGGGTCGACATCATTCAAGCGTCAATATGGTCGAAATAGCATTTTAATAAGTTAATTTTTTAAAGTAACAATATGCAGTTAATATAGACTGTGAGTGGATTTCAAACGTATCCATTAACACTGAAGCGAAACGCTGAAGTATTAAAAAAAATTATGCAGCAACACCCAAGAACTAGATAATTTGCCTCTTATGCTATAAAAATTGCCAATGATTTATAATGGTTTTTTGTTTGATATTTTTTAACATTTAATACCCATAATTCATTAATTCACAACTATCAATATTTATTTGCGTTTTTTGTACACTTATATTAAAAATTTGTATAGCATCGATACTCATAAATAAAAACTCAAATAAGTACTATGTACATTTATATTTTTGATAAAGTACATCTTCTTCTAGTGCCTCTCCTCGTAGGAGGTTACTCACAATTTTATAAAAAATATATATCTATCCTAGACCAGTCTCATTAATTCAGGTGAATTTTAGACTTTCAGCCTCTGACGTAAATTCCACGACCACGTATGTTTCCTCCTTTCAATACCACTTTTTCTTTCGATTTTTCCTTAGACAATTGGCTAATACGTCACCTTAAATAGGGACATTAAAAAAAAAATTCCATGCAAATAAAAAATCAAAATGATGTACGCATTATTCATGAAGTCCCTGCCAGGGTCGGAACTTTCTCGAAATGCACCAGTAAATAAAAATACAATTAATGAAGGGCGAGTCGCTCCTGCGAGTGCAGCAGCGGCTTGCGGTTGGCCTGGAAGTTAATGGCACCCTTCCAATGGCGTGTGATTTATTATATTCCGGAAGGAGCTTGCAAAAAGGAACGAAAGGAACCATTGCCAGATCCTCAATTCCAAGTTACGCAAGAGCCGCCGTCTTGCGGTCAATCGTAATATAATTTTTGATATGTTTGGGTTTGTCTTCTCAGGAAGAGAACTTTGCTTTGCGAACGTATTCTGATTTTTTTATAATTTATTGAAAAATATTTCTGAAATTGTGTAAGTATACAAATACACTTTTTTTAGTTGTACGAGTTACGAAATGCCAATTTAAAAAAGATTAAATAAAAAAATGTTTTATAAATTTTATATTCAATATTATGTAATGGCCCGACTGCCATCGTGTGGTCAGAAATTGAAATTTAAGCAGCGTGGTTTTTGGTGGCATATAATAAATTTTTATTGTAATATATAACAGGTTTTTGTTTGCAATTATAATCTAGTTAATCGAGATATTACGACCCGAGCACGTGTGATAGCTAGTTTGGGCTTTGCGTAATATCCGCTAATTATATTGACGGTACAGTAATTTGTATAAGTAAATTGAGCTTTTCAACGCGACGGCAAAGCCTGTGATCATAGATATGTTATTTATTTCATGATCCTAAACAGTTTCCAAGTCACAAAAGTTCTGTGCTAGCAATAGCAAGATGTTGGCACACCAGAGCAAACATACAGAAGAGATTTCAAGAAAATTTATTGTCGCAATTATAGCCAAGAACAGTCAATATTTGTTGTTAAAGTTGTCAAGAAAACACTATCGCTAATAAAATCTTCTCAAATCCTGTCGAAAGCTTTGTGCTTTCGTGAACCAACAATCCCAGATTCTGCGAATGATTCCAAAACCACAATTCTGACTCCTTTAACTTATTTTGTCCCTATACATTGAAACAGAGATGTTGCAAGCATTGAAATCGATTTTAATATTTTTAATGTGAATTTATTTTCAAGGCTACTTTTATTAAATTATATCACGTTAAAGACAAAAAGCAAGGTGGTGTATAAAATCAAAATTTCATAGAGCATCTTTTTTTATAAACATCAACTTCAACTTTGATATGTTTTCTCGTGTATATTTTATAAATCAACAAATATTAGTTCTATTTATGATATAACACTTTGAGCCTCAACAAAAATCTTACATATTGAATTAAGTAAGATGTCTACGACATTTTTTTCAAATCACACAATTATCAACACTCTTCAAACATAAATCAGAGAATATAATGGATCATTTATAAGTCAAATAAAGAAACTGGGTGAGGTATTATACACATAAACAACAATAAAAATATTCTAGTATGCCAATAAAACAGGTATGCTAAGTATTGAAAAGGGAATGTGAAGAAACCATCTATTAATTTATTCCGAATTGATGAAAAAACGACATATATAGAATGTGAGCGGTCTTGTATCGGGGACGGGGTCACCCATGGGTGCGCTAGGAGGATGCGGCACAATATTTACGACAATTTTATAGAAAACGGATGCTCAGCTGATGTATTGAGGCTATAAGTGTTGTATTAACGATTAATCGATGAATTCGTTATTTCTATGGTAGAACTAAATCATTAAAAAAACGTGATTTATGACTGTAAAGTGATACTGTGTATTTTTGAAAAAAAGTTTCAATAGCTGCTTTCAAGGTGAAAGATTTTACTGATTTGGTTATTACTTGTAATTAATTATTAAATGTGTTAATTTTGATATATAGCTTTACTATATTACTATCATTAAAAATAAGAAATATAAGTTAATATTTGAAACAAAGTATTTTTTTTATTTCATGGTATAATTAAAAAAAAAAAAATTCAATATTTCTGATAGTGATTTTGCACCGTGACTAGTTTGGCTAACTAGTCATAGAAAGTTGACGAAAATGACTAAAAAAAATATTTTTTGATAAAATATTAAGTTTTTTGTGATTTTTGATCGTAGTTTTATAAGTGCACGTGTGTATTTGTTAAAATGGTCATCGTACCTTAGGGATGTCATGCGGGTAGACCCCGTTCTCTCTGGGCGGGAGCTTGGGCGGCTTGTCTCCGCGACGGCCTCCGCCCTGCATGATGACCTGCTCCCGACTCAGGCCGTGGCCGTTGACTTGCTGGCCATTGAAGCCAGAGCTTCCGCTGGAGCCGGAGCCGGCCAGGCCGTTGCCGGCGATGCTGTAGGGATCCTCGTCGGGGATGGGAATTCGGGGACGATTCTTAATGTCAACCATCGGACGCTGTTGAACTGAAATAAAAAAAAAAAAAAACAAGTTTTTTTATAAAACTTTTATAAACAATAAAAATATTTTTGACAGAAAGTACTTTATATAGGGTGTCCCAAACTTCGTCAACTGTGAAGAGATTAATTGAAAAATTCAGGGAGACCGGATTCGTTGGAGACGCTAAACACACTGGTCGTCCAAAAACAAGCCGTTCAAATGTCAATATCGAAGCAGTGTGTAAGAGTGTCGGTGACAATCCAGGAACCTCAATTCGGCGTCGTGGACAAGAATTGCAAATTTCAAGAAGCGTTTCAATATACAAAATTCAATAAGCCTAATGACCATGCACAGCGAAGAGAGACGAAGTTAAAAAACTATTCCGACCATATTTTGTATGAAATTTTCAAACTGCTGCTGCCAAGCTTTCATTATTTTTGAAATATTGTTAAATAACGAAGACACGTAACACTCGTGTAACGCTCCATTTTTACTAACCTTAAACTGTCAGCTGTCAAATTGTTTTTTTTTAAAGTGTTCCCAAAACATTACTGCAAAAATGGCGACAAATTCAAATCTTGCGTTAATTTTGGGACACCTTTAGAAAACCGTTAAAATATTAGTTTTATTTCAAGAGCATTTGATTTAACGCACCTTTTTTTTTTTTAAACAAAACTATTTTATGTAGGCGGGCTAATAACTGAAACAGAATTAGCAATACAGTGATTTAATTGACATTGAAATGTTTTATCACGAAAACCTTTTATAATATACAATGATCTTTTTAGTACCTTCATGAATCATGTAATAGAGACCGATGCTTAAGAACCCACACAGCTTCACTCACTCCAAGCTCATCTCTAAAGGATACAGATCTTGGGCGTGTACAGATACATTTTATCCCGCCCGGCATTACCGAAGGCAGTCGTGCTGAGTTATTGATAGCAGAACCGAAGGACGCCAAAGATTGAATATTAATGTAATGGATTGAAATTATAGAGAATAAGTCCACTGGCCGATACGTATCACTCGATGATTGACTAATTTAATTAGGATAGTCTGTGACAGAGGCAAGGCACCAATCATAATAAGATTTCGACAGGAAATGTGTTGTGTATGATTCAATAGTGTTATTACGTCCAGTAAAATAAAAAAAAAATAAGACAATGAACACGTACGAGGAAGTTTTATATATTTTTAGATTAAAAATCAATTTTTCAGTATTGTTTCTCGAGAACAATTAAGTACAATATTATACATTTCGGCCATTTGTTCTTTGCTCCAAAACGCGCGTACTTATTACGATCGTATTAAAACACGCACAATTATTTTTTTTTTACACTGACATAATCCCGGATATGACAGGGTTTAATTGACCATTGTACGCAAGTATTTAATTCAATTATACGACTTTGAAAATTTGGCGTGTCAGATTTGTTCATTTGGACAGTTGTAACGCTTCTGGAAATGGGAAAAAATGACGATTGTTTGGTGGACAGCGTGGGTAGAAGTAAACCAGACAGGTTTGGTCTATTTTGAAGGTTAGAAACCACATACAATAGAACATTAAATTATTTATCAGCCTTCGCAAAGAGCATTGGTGTCACGCAAAAGGTCAGTATTTTGTGAATTTTTCAATGCTTCGTTAATGTGTTAAGACAGTAAAATGTTCATACTGTGTTAAAGTATCTGGTCTTTAAATACTTGTATATTAATATTGATAATAAACACAAGAGTTTATTGGCTTTACTTCACACTACGTCATAATACGATAAAGCGGCGTCAATAAAGATAACGTGTCCTTAAGTAAAGTATGTAGTCAACTCAAATTACTACTTACTATGTTAATATTACGTTATAAACTACTAGTCTCTAATTTAAATATTAGGTAGTTTACAGCATTATACACCTATGTTTAGTAACACACTCAAGTAAAACTCTGTATAATTATATGAATCATTTATACTATCAAGAATACCAATAAATAATAATGTTAAAAAAATATTTGATATTTGCATATGGAAAATGCCGCAACCATTTGCAGAGTTGACAGATTTGCCATTGCGCAATGTTTCATCCCACGGCTGCGCAAAAAAATGTCAGTGCTTGTCTAGTATGAGAATCTGCTGCCAGATCATGGCTGCAGCAGCTCCGGTGGAGTTACGTCATGATGAGGCAGTGAGAGCTCGTCAGGCCCTCGGCCCGTCATCGCCAGTTTTCTGAGAAAGGTCAATGCCTGAGAAACTGTCTTGAATGATTGCATCCTGGCGGTAGAAGTATTTCAGTTTATTGCGTACCTATTTTTTAAAGTTGAAGGTTTGAGATACATTTAATTGAGACGTGGGTTTTACTTGTCAATTAAGAGTAATTAATGAGAAGTGACGCTTTCAGCTGGTCAAGGACGACAGACTAATATTCAATGAGACAATGAGTTTTTGAACCAATTTTTAACTATATCAGATTCCAAATGAGTGATTATTGAGTTCATTGTTACCTTTGAACTAGAGTTACTGATCTAGGGAGTTATTATTCTCGAGGTTTTTACCAGTCATACTCCTTTAATGCGTTTTTAACGCATTTTATAACAATTGCAAATCAGTTGTTTGTAAATTTTCTTTTGTATCGCTTTAGTTTTCCTTGAATAATTAAAATAACAATCCCCTTGTTATCTAAAAAACTTTTTATTTATCATTTAATAAAAGTAATATAACTTTCAGTTTCTTTTAAATATAATTTTAAATACTGTCTGGGATATAATAGCGTGGTAATACATATTTCATTTAAGTGTTGCGATTTAAGTATACGGCTACTTCAAATACTTTCAAATTATTATCTTGTTAACATAAATATGATAATAATACAAAAAACGAAAGGTTTTGAAATGTTAATTGCATGTTATGTTTTCACTACTAATTGATTTAATTAAAACGATACAATTTAATTCAACGCTAATCAAAACATATTTTAGAGTTTATCATCTAAGAGTGTAATTGATTTTGAAGAGATCTGATTATAGAGAACTTTGATAAAATTTTCTTGTGAAACTTGCTGAGAATCGAATTAACAAAATGCCAGCTTCAGTGGTGGCATTCACCGGATCATCAGTTTATCAGCAGTTTCGTGATCTGTGCTATTAGGGTCCCGAGAAACGCTGAGGATTGCCTTATAACTCGGGTTGCGTCAGTGGAAATCAATTATTGGTTAGTTGTAAGCAGGCATAACACTTCCTTTGTTCTAATGTGATAATGGAAACGTTTAGTGTTTGATCGATTTTCACGTTTGAAAAGTAAACCGCAAAATTTGCTGGTCGAAATGTAACCGTTAATTTGATAGTCTTACGAAATACTTGTAAGTAAATATTTACAGAAAAAGTGATTCCCTTAGATCTCTCTCGCTTCCTGTATGTATTTATACTATAGAATATTTGCAAGTCAAAAACAAAAAAATAATGATCATTTATTTGTTATGTTGTTTTTTTTTTTTTTAAGAAATGACATATAGTATATAAATGTATAAATACATTATCGCTGTTTTACATCTTTATTGTCAGTACAATGAAGTCAATACAGTACACTTGTCATTTTTTTTTCAATTATAATGTTATAAAATAGTAAAACGTAACAGATAATCAGTGTTTAAAATTATAGTAACCAAATTTTATATAATTTAGTACATATTTATTTATACTAGCAACTATAAAAAATAATACATTTTAGTATATCTTCGGGCAAAAATGATAGCGAAAACTAATTTAAAATTTTCACAATCTTAGCATTATGGATTGAACGTCAATCAAGTGCGTATTTATTTACCCAAACAGGTATATTAATATAAATATGATTAGGCACATTTTTTCACACATTGAAAATTATCCAAGAAACGCTCAGAAAATTATCATTGGTTGGTACATTGGTTCATATGTAGATTATGATTGTTAAGCATAATTTGATAAAAATGCACCGGCCACGTAAGCTTGGGGATGTGATTTCGAATCTCACACAAGTCACGATGACATTTTTCTGAGGGTTTCTTTAATCATTTTCAATGTGTGAAAAAATGTGCCTAATCATATACGGTGTATGCATTCATTTTTTCGGATTTTTCCGTGAAATTGGAGCTTTATTATAAAAAGTTGGTACAATATATTCTATTCAATGTATTGTCCATCGCTAGCCACTACTTTTCCCCATCTTTCGGGCAAACTATGGATTCCATCCCAATATAATTGTTCATCTTTTGAAGCCAAGAAAGAATCAAGCCAATTTTTGATACCCTGTTCAGAAGTGAAGTGAATGGTAGTCGGAAGGGGCAAGGTCTGGGCTATAAAGCGGGTGAGGCAGAACTTCCCATCCACTGTTTTCCAAATAGTTTTTAACCGATTTAGCAACATGTGACCGAGCATTGTCACGATGAAGTTAGCTCCTTACTTATGATGAAGGCGCATTAAAAAATAATTCATAAGGTATACTCATGCTAATTTTCTGTATCAAAGAACCGCAAGGCTGTTACTGTAATATTTACAATTTTTTTAAGTATAATTTCCAGCGCGTGTCCTTAATCGCCATTCCTCTATGTCCAGATCGCGGAACCGGCAGGGCCTCGCCGCCCATAGACTCGACCCGCCGCCATCTCGAGCGTGCCGCGCGTGGTTCCGATCACACCGCGATACGAGCTCGTCTAGGCGATCCTCCCCTCGATCCCCACCGAAGCACCACTTCTGCATGCTAAGCATCCGACGGGCATCGCTCATGGGTATTGCGATCACGTCACTGCGGAGTCTCGGGTTAATAGTACCAGATGGTACGTATATTCTACGCGTGATGACATCTTGGGAACCGTTCGCCGATTTCAAGGACTGCTCGCGCAAAGTCAAGGCGGGGACCGGTACCGCTCGGTGTGCTCGTATGCGGAAAATTGAGTTCAAAAAATGCGAGTACAATCACCCTTATATTGTGCAAAGACTGATAAGTATTAATTTTACAATGCAGATTTAAAATGGCCCCATTCTGTCACTTGTTGTGCATGGCTGCCATTCTGTACCATGAGCGTGTGTGCTCGAAAGAGGAATGTGCTCTGGAAGTACATGGGAGCAGCTTCTGCTATTGTTTTCATAGCTTACTTCAGAAAGAGTATCAGATCTAAACGCATGAGCTTTGTAACGTATGGATTAAATAATAATGCTAATGGGCAGCAGCAATACGCAGACAAACTGCGGTATAAAAGAACTCGGGGACCCACTACACTATTTTCCCTTAGAAAACCATGAATGTGCTCTGGATGTACATGGGAGCGGCTTCTGCTATTGTTTTTGTAGCTTACTTCAGAAAGAGTATCAGATCTAAACGGATGAGCTTTGTAACGAAAGGATTAAATAATAATGATATTGGGCAGTAGCAATACGCGGACAAACTGCGGTATAAAAGAACCCGGGGACCCACTACACTATTTTCCCCTTAGAAAACCATGAACAATAATTCAGCATAAATGTCATGCAAGTCAATGGGTGGCATTTAACCGATTATAAAAATAATAAAATTATTTATTGCCAAAGTTCAAAGTTTAAGATTAGTACGGTGCGTCTTTTGGCGTTGGTAAATACGTTGAAATGCGTACAAAGAACGATGAGGTAAATAGATAATATATGAAAAAAAAATTATATGTTAATAAGTGATATAAAAAAATCTATTTGCGACCTTTAAGGTTAATCTTACTATATATTTCAAAAAAATATTATGACAATGAGTGACATTTCCGGATATTAGAAACAGCAATACCTTTTGGTATTTATTCACACCGAGGTCATTAATATTGCAGTGTCACTATTGTGTGCATATTGTTCAATAAAAAAAAGTCATTCACAAATAAATAAGATTGAGAACTCTACAGAACATATACTATGATGATTGTCACCGGGTACTTTTAGATATTATTTGGCAGAAAATGTAATCTCCTGAAATGTTAATCTTATTGACATATCGATTACTTTATTATATATAATGTTTTCTTATTTGGGGTATTTTTTTTTTTGTAATATATTATACATGCATGTCTTTAAATTTCACGACTTCCGTGATAAACTAAATTTATTCATTATTAAAAATATCCATTCATTAATTTCAAGTATAATACACAAGTTTAACTAGAATTAATCTGCCTGTAGTTTCTTAGATCATTAGAAAAAATATATTTTATAGCCTTTCCGTTTTGAAAAACTGCGGTTCGTGATCAATCTTTGAAAATTTATTTAAAACTTACGCCATGATATTAATAAGTATTATAATAGAAATAATGAGTTAAAATTAACGAGAGTAGTAATTATTTTTCGGGTTAAAAGTTAATTTTTAATAACTTTTTCGTTTTCAGTACATTAAGCTTGATCAGAGATGTTTTTTTTCTTTGTAGGTTAAATGTTCTTACCATACAATAATGATTTTGCTGAAACCAAGATACTGAAATATTTACACAACTTTCAAGATCTATTAACCTTTGATGATAGTAATGATATTATATATGTACCATTAAAAACTTGATATTACTCAATTAAACCATACTATCATGAAAATGATTATAATTTCTTTCGTAATTTCAAAGTTATTATAAGGTAAATCAAAGGAATTTTCTTTTACTGGATTATGGTGCAACACTAAACTAAATGCTGCTTATGATATTTCTAAGCGATTTTCTATTATACCTTTGCGGTCACATAAATACTGAAGTTTCGAAAAACAATTCTTAGATTTGACACTTGAAGAATTCGGTCCGCGTTGTTTCATACACGTAATTGTCTTCCTATTAGAGATCTGTTCCCGTTTCCGTGAAGTCTATAATTCATCATTGTTGTGAAACTAGAGTATGGTATAAAACATATTTACCAGGCATTATTGTAAATAGAAAGGTAAAATTTGTCACATAAACTAATGATTCAGTTTCAATGTTCGCAAAGAAATAATAATCTCGATCTAACATACATGAAAGTGGCTGCATTGCGTAATTGTTATAACAAAAAATCGACTAAAAAAAACCCAAAAAAATATATACGCTAATAATTGGTGTAACTAAAATAAGCGAGTTTTAATGGGATTTTTAAAGATGTGATGCAAGAGAGTCACGCAGAAGGTATGAAAGAAAAAAAAAAGAGCTTCTTTATAATAAGAAAGTTTGGGTGAGATTTCCAATTACGAAATTTCAACGGTCAACGGGTCAATCACAAGCTCTCCGCTTTGACCCGTGGATAGGTCAAGCTGTGGTCTCTCTGAACTCGAAGGTATCTCTTACCGATTGTTAAGTTCCTATTTATTACTGTCTCCGAACTTGCAGCTCTTAAAATACACCAAAGCATTGTTATTTTTCGCATATGAAATAAATCAACATTAAACTGTAAGCGTCATTGTGTGACCACATGTAAACTATAATATTTTCCTTTAAGAACTGAATCTGAAAGAATCTATAAACATACAGGTACAAACCAAAGTGTATACATTCTGTAAATTGAAAAATATTCACGATAAATACAGTCATAATCTGACAAAAAGATGCTTACACATTATATTAAATATGATATGTGAAGCTTGTTTATACTTAAATATAAAAATCAGATAAATCACTGAAAGTCGAGTTACTTTAAATGTGTTTACAGTTATTAGCAGCCGTTGTTATTGGAATTGCTGAAACAGCATATATTTTATATATTACTAATTCTAATTCTATAATGATAAATTCCTTTATATATAATTGCGTCTAAGTGTAAAGATGTACAGGTGTATATATATATATATATATATATATATATATATATATATATATATATATATATATATATATATATATATATATATATATATATATATATATATTTAGAATATGCATTTTTTTGCAACGCTTGGTTTGTTGAATTTTGACCGTTTTAGACGTTTAAAATTTTGGCATGTCTCACCTGGCGGCAGCTTGGACTTGAGCATGTCCATGGCGACGACGTTGATGATGAGCACCCAGATGGGGCAGTCCAGCACGTCGGCGTCCGCCTTGACGAAGGCCACGGCGCTGAGGCACTGCGCCTCAAGTCGCCGCCTGTCTGGGTAGGCGCGCCGCAGCTCGCGGCTCACGTTGGACTGGAACTTCTTCATATCGAACAACTGCGGATAAAAAAATGCAATTAAAGCAAACATATATACATAATATTGTTACGTTTTAGCAGTAGTTTGATAAACGAAGACTACAGAACGCTAGCAAACAAAATAGGATCGATGGAAGCGCTACTACTGGACTCTCGAACGTTCTAGAAGTTTCCAAAGTTTTCCAAGCCTTTCTTCAGTATTGGAACGGCCGTCGTCTGGCTGAAGACAATATACAATTCTGCATAAGTAAATATAAATATTTGTGAAAATAAATACTCTTTTAATTATGGACCCGACCCGCTACAAAAATATTTTATTAAAATTATTCCTTCGGGGCGGAATGCTCTCACTCTCAGGTCATCAGCTATGTCTATATCATACTATACTGGTTATTAAATTTTTTGTCATTTTATATACTAGTGATCTACTCTGAAGTCATCTTTACAGTAGATATTTATAAAGGTAAGAGCACACTGCTTCGAGATCTTTATTTCTGATTCTAAGCCTGCAGATGAAGTGCGCTCGTTCCCTGGTGCCAAGCGTCATCGCAAACCAACGACTGTATAAAAAAATATAGCAAAAACAACCGAAAAGATGAGATAATTATTTTATCAAATAGAAAGATTTTAAGTAAATATTACGTTTTTTTATCTTTTTAAATGAAATGATTGTATTTGCAAATAAATATCACTTTTTTGCTTAATACAACGTTTTATAAATATTGTCGTGTTTTTTAACTTTAATTTATTTAGTAGCGTAAAGATCTTTGTGAATAATATTAAACTCGTTTTTAAACATTGAAATTTATCATTTTCACTGGCTTCTATTCTGTTGTCAGGTAGATTTAAAATTTGTTTACAGGCAATAACGATCAGTAATATAATTGATTGATGATTTTCTAGCCGCATGATTGAGACCTTAAAAAAAACATTTTTATAAAACGATACCTATATTATACATAAGATTTATGCTGCGATGTTTCGAATGAAAACAAAAAGAGAAAATGTATATAAACTTGAAATCGATTTATTTCTTTTGAACAGAGCTCGGAGCTTTAGTGTCATTAATAATTCGCTTTCCGAAGTAATGGTTGATTTGAAGCAAATTTCTCAAAAAGTTTCAAGTGTGATTGATTAGCATCTCGGCACAATGCTTCGAGTCTCTGAGCTCCGTGCATTGTCACAATGCTGAGACACGACCGCCTACCTCTTTAGGCGATATGTGAGTTGTCTCACTCCCCGAGAAAGGCGGGAACGAAGTGTCTAAAATGAAACCCATTAGACTGTTTTCATTATCGAAGAATATAGAAAGCTGTTGCACGCCGCCGCCTCTATTATAGTTGCATGATTACAACAAAGAAAACTAGACGGTAGTGAGTACAAATGAAATTGCTAAAACGACCATTCATCTCTTGACGCTAGCTCGGATCGAAAATGCAATTTGTCAGACAATAAAAGTTTTATCTTCGATGAATAGTAACAATTCTAAAAGACACATCTGAATTATTTTCTGTATTTACTGTATTCTGGATTTGGTTTCTTGTGTACTCAACTTCAAGCAACTTAACACCCAAGAAACCAAATCATTGTATTTTTACACGCTCTATTTTCTTTTTGCATATTTTACATAAAAAAAGTAGATAAAAAATATCTATATAAAGATATTACGACGATAGGCAGACTAACCTGGTAAATTTATTCGAGATTCAAGTATTATTATTTTTGAACATAACGAAATCAAAGTGTTAAGTAGGGTAAGAGTAATAATCTCATTTGATTTCAATGAAATTAAGTTATGCATCTCTCTATAGGCAAAATAATATTTATTTTTTTAATATTATAAAATAGAACTTATTGAAAACAATGCTTAAAAAACTGAGTTCTCTATTGTCAGTACTAAAATAATCGGGCAGTTCTGAAAAAAGTCGAAGTTAAGAGAGTTTAGGTATAAGACAATTTAATTATTATATGTTTAAAAAAAATGATTGTTTCATTACTTTTCTTACGCAATATATATCCTTTTTTTATTTAATTCGTTATTTTCTCATGTCAGAATACATGTTTTAATCGAGTAGAAGCGTGAGTAGCACAATTATTATTTGCTTCAGAAGGATCATAATTGTGATGATTAATGTTATTAAATTGATTGATAGTGTGTAATTAATCATTGTTTTTATAAGTTTTCTGAAAAAATATGACTTTAAAGTTTCATGAATGATTACTTAATTTCTGCAACTGTTGGAGAAATCCGATCGTTATTTTACCGAATCTAACAAGCCACGGCTGTAGGAGCGTTAATTTTTTTTGCAACAATTTTTATTTGAACAATTAAACATTGCCAACTATGATACGTTCTCTTATTACAGCATTCACATATAAACGTTTTTGATTATTCTAACCGCCAAAATGCAAACATAACATTTCTCATGCTTAAGAAATAGTATCTGGTACGTTTTAATTGTATTGAGAAATTAGATTTAAAATAAATAAATGCATCCTGTATTACGTATAATTATTTAAAAATCCAAAATGAATTTACAATTCAAATATTTTTTATTTATTCATAATAAAATTCCCACCATTTTAATTCTAGTTTTTAAAAATTACAACCGACTATTTTATATTATTCGTGTTTTTTTGGCTTACGTGGTTTTTTTGGCTAAAATAAAATAATTTATAGTTTTGTAAAACATTAAATATTAAAAAAAACAATTCGAGACCGCACGATCTGTCTACAAAAACAGTATAAATAAACTAAACCAATCCCACTACTTTAAATTAACGAATCTTGATCAACTTTAAGTATTGTGATAACCGAAATAAACTTTTATATAAATAGTAAAAGTATGTTGCTTCTTCTTTGAGATGATTATGTTAAACAAAAGTATAATAAATGTAAAGATATAAAAAATAGACTTGTGTGTTAATTAGACTAATTTTTTCCAAAAACTGTTTACGCATTTAATCTTACTTCATATTATGTGTCCTATAAAAAGTTTTTATTTTATTAAAAAAATGATATTCTTGTATCAATTGAATATTCTTTGGTCGCTCGATAAAACTTTAAATAGTTAAAGAGTACTTTTCTAGTAAATTTTAAGCTTGTAGTTTTTTTATTTTATGAGTAATTTTACCACGATGTCAAATACTACAGCCGTGATTCGGAATAAAAAAGAATACACTCTGCAAATGGTAATTTTTTGAGGTTACTCATACAAAAATGAAATTTTGGCCTCTGACCCAAGAGTCGAAGAAAGTTCCAGCTTACGATCTCTACAAAGAAGAATCATTAAGCAAGCTTTGATGGTATTTTGAAAATTTCCACACTGCATAAATGGTAAAAAACACTTTTAAAAAATTCTACACTTACACATACCGCTTACTTGTGCCTTGATAGGTACTAAGATATATATCTATTAGTTAGAAATCTTCCTTATGTAATGTATGGTATAATGTATTATAAATGTTGGCTCATATAAAAAAGACAATCAATTAAATAATATGACAGACAGCGTACGTTCATCAAATAATTGTTTCATATTTACCGCCTTTGTTGAAGATATGTCGGCTAATTAAGCTTTTGTTGTTAAAGCTGAATCTAGAATTTCAAGAAATAAAAAATAGCAAAATCACGCTTTATTTTAAAAATCGTGACCGTCTTTAAGTAACAACTTGTAATTATTACTAATTAAATGGAAATGAGTTTATTTAAAACCTTATACTACAGTTTTAGTATTATATAGACTTGCTTGAACGCGGAAATACATTTAAAAGAATATGAAACGCGTTGGGTAAGCTAAGAATAAATTTATGAACCCATTTTAATTAGAATCCTCTAATAGTATACATGGATTCTTTTATAATTAGTACTAGGTTTAATTTCGATCGGTTTCTGCCAAAAAATCACACGTGATAAATTGTTTTTTTTCCTGCTGGAAATATATCCAGAAAGCAGCAGGGCGTTGTTAATTTGTGCGAGAAGCGAATAAATATCGTTGCGAAGCGCTTAAAATACAGATTTTTAATATCAAATTTATGAATTGGGATATAAGTAATATCGAAATATCTGTGAGAAAATATCCTGAGAATAGTGGTCGTTAAAAATGCTTTTATGAAATCAATTAAAAAGCGTACTAAATAATATTATCATCACGAATTTCATAATTCAATTTTATTACCTTTGCAACTTTATTGTTAGGAGACCACAACGAATTAAATAAAAATAAAAATGGTTTTTGAAACTGCTTTGATGCAAATCTTTGATAAATATTTTATATTAAAAATAATAGTAAGATTGTATCTTGTTGAGGGACAAGGCATTTGATTCGTGATGATCCATTTTTTTAATGATAAAAGTACATTTGTATTTTGTCTTCACTTTGAGTTTATTAAAATTATTTGCATTACTAGTTTCGACCCAATACACTAAACAATTTAGTTATGCATCTGATGATGACCATGATGACAGTGTATTGGGTCGGAACTAGTAATGCAAATAATTTTAATAAACTCAAAGTGAATACAAAATACAAAGGTACTATTATCATTATAATATAGTAAGATTGGCACGATGTTAGTAAATAGCATGTGCTTGAGAGGCTACTGATAAAATTAAATTTGCTAATTTATTAGAATCGCTTAAATGAGAAGATGGTATGAAAAATGTGTTTTAATTGTATCTATGGGCCAAATCATGGGAAATAATAATAAATAAGTGTGTGGTTGGTTTACCTTGACGATCTTTTCGTGCTCCAGGGCCTGGCCGGGGAGTTTCAGGATGTCCTGGCCGATGGAGTTCTCGTCGTTGGGCGCCGCGGCCGTGCTCTTCACGTACACGTTACTCTTGGAGTAACGCCGGATGAGGATGTTGCCCGCGTCGTCCATCTTTATTTTCACGCCCTTTAAAAAGCAAATTTTTATTATTGAATCACAAATTCAAAATTATTTTTGAAAAATAATTTTGTAAAAATATTTACGAGAGACCGGTTAATTTTTTAATGTACGGCGTGTGCATTATTTTTTCGGATTTTCTAAGAGATGACGTTACTAGTATTGAATCGCATCAGGCTATACTTAGTAGTTGGTGGGATCAGAAGGGTGTCATCCACTATGAGCTGCTGAAACCAGGGCAAACTATCACGGGCGAGTTCTACAGTAGCGAGCAATGGCAGAAAAACGGCCAGAATATGCGACCTGGCACGAGTCTGTAATTTTCCATCATGACAATGCTCGGCCACATATTGCTAAATCGGTTAAAACCTTTTTGGAAAACAGTGGATAGGAAGTTCTGCCTCACCCGCCTTAAAGCCCAGACCTTGCCCCTTCCGACTACCACTTGTTTCAATCGATGCAGAATGCCCTTTCTGGAATACGCTAGTAGTGGCTAGCGATGGACAATTCATTGAATAGAATATATTGTACCAATTTTTTTATAATAAAGCTCCAATTTCACGAAAAAATCCGAAAAAATTAATGCACACACCGTATATAAATAACCAAAAGGTTAAGATCTTCTTTGTTTGTAAAAACAATCGTCTTTCAAAGTATTCTTCAGACTAGAAAAATTAATACACGTAGAAAAATTCAAAAGCAATGGTGTTCACAAACAAAAAATATGTTTATCTCATTACCTTGTTATTCATATTTGTTATTTGATTGTAGTAATATTTATATATTTTTGTACGATGGATAATAAAATTTAAATAGAATAAGTTACATAAACACAGAGACACGTGATTGTAAAAAATATATATTATTAAATATAACGTGTATAGATTAATCTAGTAAATAAAAGATCTTGAAAAAAAATCAATGGTACAAAATGTTTTAAATACATAAGTTTTTTTAAGGAATCATCAAAAATATATAATATATTAAAGTTGTAAATTTTTAGCAATATTTTTTATATTAATTTAAGTAATAATAACAGTGACTTACTTGTCCTATGTGTCTTTTAACTTCATCTGTTTTTTGATCGCGCATGGGATTGTCAAAACCGCAAAGGCCGATTCTGAAACAAAAAATATAAAATTCAATATTTCATCAAATCAAAAGTACTCATAAAAAATATTCCTCATTTTAAGGACTAAGTGTAGTTTTAGATTTTAATGATTATTTATCTTATTTTAAATACACACACATAATTTTATCCCTGTATTTGATTAAAGCAGGAAAGAAAATAAAGTAGATTAGGTATACTTTGATATATTGTACTGAATTACTTTAATTTAACAAATAGCTATAAGAGTGATTTGTTTTTGTAAATATAAACAAAATTAAGTACAATAAAAAAACTGCTCAGAATGAAGGTTAAAATTTTCCTGTTTAAAAAAATACTAATCTGAAATATTTTGTACATTTTTGTTAAGCCTAATAAGGAAATACGACAAATTCTTTGTAATATATGTATACACAATATTGTTTCATTAGAGATGTTGGTAACGTCATTTGTAACCAAACTTCTTCCTGCAAGGTTTTTTCATGGGAATATGACTTTTATTATATAAGTAAATCTACGAAACATGGTTCCTAACAAATTTACTATCCCATATACATTTTTAACATTTGAATTGTGCAAACGATGTAATTAAAAAAAAAACTAGCCGAAATATGTTGGTATTACTAGTATGTAACAGTTATGATGAATATTTTTATTTGTTAAACGTAACGTTAATATGACAGAATGACAATAGATAAGATATGCGATTTATTTTTATAATAAGTCATTTCCTGTCCTGAAACAAAAGTAAATTAATCACCAAAGATACGATCAAGGTTGACACAATTACATAAAACAACGGAAGGCTTTTAAAAGATACAGGATACTGGGCGATTCTTAACTTGCAACATGTCTTTGAACCTGATATGCTTATATTGATATAAAGAACAACCTTTTTTTTGATCTTTAAGACCTTTTTTTAATGGTTTATTCGAATATTATAATATTTATTCTACCATAGTCACAAAAATTATATTGGTATATAGGATTTTAATTTTAATAGGTCTGAGTATTGTTTTGTTTTGGCTATGTTTAACATTATTTTAAAGGGAAGATTCCAAGGTCTTTAATAAATTTGAAACACACTGTATACGCCAGTGAACGAATTTGTAAATTCTACCTTTTACTATGTCCACACAGTTGTTTTACCATGTTGTACTCGTATATTAGGCAATCAGTGTAGGAATGCGATACTAGGAGGTACTGTGTAATTAGCCATTTAATATTCAAAGTCAATTATAATTGCCTAGCAACTATATGTTAATTACTTATTGATGTTGGTTTAATTTATTTATACTACAAATATTACAAACAGAAAAATTATAATTTAATTGATTATTACTCGCAGCTAATAATCCCAAGATTAAAAATGATTGTTTTAATATTTTTTTCAATTTTAAAAGTATTCAGTATAACCAAAACTGTATATAATATCTAGTTTCGTTAATGTAGTAAAACTAATTATCCAAATAGTTTACAGAAATATCTAAATTTCAAAGAAAAGTAGAGTATTGATGCTCTTTGAAATAAATAACGTTACAAAGAAAATTTTACTGTTTAAGCTATTTGCTTTGATAAAAACCCTAGTGTACCCCCTAAGAGACGTTTCTGTTTCTTATTGGAAATGAATAGAAATTGACTTAGTACGATAACATACTTGAAATATAGATATAATGCAAAGTTGCCTCTTTAGAAAAAGCAGAGATTTCTATATATTATGGTATTAAAACAATGTAAATGATTTTGTTTTGCCATTTCATTGTTTGGCGATATCTCCTACGCATCACAGATTGTTCAAAATCATAATCAATAACCATACGATCCAATTAAATTATATTTGACCTAATTCGTGCTCTGTGTGGGCATTCGTTTCAGTAAGTAATTGACTTAAAACTTTGCCATTATGTAAGTCAACCTCCAAAGAAAACTGACATATACGATGCTCACAAAAATATTGAAAACTAATCACGATTTATAAGCAGTTTAATTGATAACATTAAGCTCACATTAATTGTAACAAAAACAATGATAGAAAAATCCGTATTCTTGACACAAAGGTCACTCAAAATCTCCATTCTTTCTTCGGAATTTATAGACTTATGTTCTTAAATAGGTTAATTGGACAATTAGTTCTAAATGGTAGAATAAAACCAAAGCGTTTATGATAATACGAAGCCTTTGTTATTGTCCAATGTCTAATTGTACTTAAAGCAATGCACCGACAGAAAGTAAGGTCTTGAGTTCACAATGGAATATGGAGCCTTTATGTCTAGCATTTGTTCGTTTGCTGAGAAATATGGCTAGAAGTTTACACACCAGGATGTTATTAATAGAATATTTATGTAGATATTGTAAATTTAATGATGTTGGGTGATATAACACTGTAGATGATGTCATATGCTGAAGTAATAAATGGAATAGGCTGCGAAAACAAACGCAGAATTAATTACTAAATATATTAGGCTAACGCACAGAAGACAAAAATGAAAAATACGAGCTTGGGAATATAAAGTTTTGTTGCTATAGTAAATATAAAATGAAGTCAATAATGTGTACAAATAATACTGTTTTGGTCCTTAAGCAATAAAATGGTCCACAGACAGTTCACAAAGATTACAAATGAAATATTTTTTCTAGTTATATTATTTTTAAATCTGAATTCTAAATATTTAATTATTTTTTCTTTAGCGGTTGTTCAGTACTCATACTGTGCAATGTAGGCAATATGAGTAATTACTATTTTTTATGATTTATCAAACATAATATTTCAAAATAATATCAAGTAGCATAAATAGTGAATAAATAATGGAGACATTAAAATTAAACACCATACTCTATGGCGTATAAAAACCCTTTAACGAGTAACATAATGACATTAATGTCTCAATATAACCTCTAATGAGATAAACGCTACTTACGAAAATTACATCACATCTCCATATTACCCTTGAAAAAACCACAGACCTTAATAGTCCCATTTGTAACGCTTTCAAAAGAGCCTTACTTAAAGTAGGCGGATCGTATGTAGAGACAATAACCCATACTTTCATTCGCGGGTCAGCAGTTTGACCCTCAGGTCTTCGGCTTCCTATTAAGTCAATCACCTGACCTCCAATCATTACACCTACTGACCCTGCATGCGATAGACACCTAAGCCAGATGAATATCTAGAATGATTTTTAATTCGATTATTAAGTTCGTGACTCATCGACATGAATAACGATCGAGTTCATAAAAGATATATATATGTATATAAAATTATTCACCTTCAATATTTAGACATTCTCTCTGATTACTACTGGAATATATTGTTGTTTAACAATTCTTCTAAAAGTGTATATTTAAAATTTAAAACGATTACTCACTCGGCTTGAAATTAACTTCAACCGTAGAGTTACACTTTGCAGTCTATTCAAAACATATCTGGTAGAAGCAAATAATAGATATTAAAAATTATATAAAAATATATACTTTTTGAACAATTATTTTATAAGTTTTAATTTTTATTAACTTTACTTGTTGTGATTACATTCAATGATATTAAAAATACAGTAATATTTAAAAGAACCTTGATAGATCGATGATTAGAAAATTTGATTTCTACTTCTAAACATCAATTTGGTAACATTATAAATATTTTTAAACTTCTTTGTTTTCTTTGAAATAATATATATCACATGTGCAATTAAGCATAAAGCTCTTTTTTATTTAAAGTTAATCAATTGTAAGATAACCTTCAGTCAAACGAATTACAACTAAGTCTGAAATATGTAATCATTAATATTAACTATAAATGAAACATATATGTCTTACTAAATGTGTTTTTTTTTTCAAATAGTTTTTTTTTGTTACTAGTGTAGTATTTTTGTTTTAACTAGAGGTCAAATTGCATCATCGAACAGAAATAATGACTTCCAATCAATACGTCTTTTGATTATAGCTTAGCGATTTAATGGTTGGAAAACATTGCACGTGGGGCCCTTTGTTTCATTGATTTTATATGAAGCAATCAACGCCCCAGTCGACTGTGGTTCACTTTGTAGCCAATTCTAAGGTTTATTCAAAAAGCTTAATTCATATGGTACACACTTTGATTACACGTATTTTGGTAACAATTAAAATATAATTCTAGATGTAATCATATTTAAATAAGTTTGCAACATGATATAAATCCAATATTAATGTTATTGTTTTATATATTTTACCTGTTGTAGCAATGTAGCAAGGATTTTGAAAACATGTGAGTACTTAACCTTTTTTTATTTATTGTTTTCTTTTATTCCAATCAAGTTGGACTTTAAAGTAATCCAATTTATTTGCAAATAAACAATAATGCAGAACAAAGACTTTTATTGTGTATTGAATGATTATTTAGAATTAATAAAAAAATGTTTTAACCTCTTATATACACAAATGCTTGTGATGACTCGACTAATTAAATATAATTATATATTTTATTTTTTCTGAAGCTTTGTACTTTGCTGTAAAAGGAACTCTTCACGGTATAACTAGAGAGTATGTATAATCCGTCATAAAATTATCATTAAAAGCAGAAGAATAAATAAGCATCGGTAGTTCTTTATTCTGTAAAAATAAAAATAAAACTGAAGAGAATTTTAAAAGATGAAACCAAAATTAATTTAGATAGCTTAAATATGTTAATGATTCATCAATAACTTCATCCTACAAACTTCCCGTTTATACAATAATTTTAAGTACGTTAAATAAAATCGAAGGCTATATGACTTAACTAAAATAAAAATTGCTCACTTAATAGCTTGTCAGATGTTTCCAAAGCAAAATATTACTATGAATAAAGAATAATGTTACACTATAATTAAGATAGTTTGAATGATATGTATTGAAGACATAATTCATTATCTATAGATGAAAATACTTTTACGCAAGGCTTTTCCTATGGCATTTGTTATAAATCATCTCCAGGTGTTCATCATTCAATGCATCTTTGAAATTGCCTTCAACTCTGCATTGAAACAAGGCTATCTGTCAAAATACATCCTGGGGACATATTTCACTACCTCTGAAAAATTGCTCTTCTCTCCTAGCGTAAGCTTAAATTGGATTTTAAAAAAAACCATCTTTGGAAATCGGGAATCAAATCTGACCTTTGAAATTCAATGTTGTACAAAATAACACCAGGAAATTGCTATATTGTTGCGATTGCAAAATTTATGTAGTTTATAAGGATTTATGAGTACAAAGAAAATATTTTATCAGAATAAAATATATTTGATATGAATGCATTTATTCCTGTTATCATATTCTTGTGATTGTGCTTCATATTAAAAAACAAAATATATTTCAATAATTTTGCAATAATTTTCATATAAATAATTTGTGTAAAGATTATATAAAATTTGAATTTTGTTAATATGTATGTTTCATACATTTTGATACAATATTTAAGATATTTTTTATAAAAAATGATTTTTTTCTTTCAGCATAAATTTTAATAAATAGCTCGAGTATTTATTTTTATTTAAGATTTTTTTGTCGTTCAAGTATGACCATTTTCGTAACTATCAAATAATATTACAAATACAAGTTAATATAACGCGCATTTATATTTAAAAAATTGTAAGCTTTAGTAACGATATAATTCCTCTTTCACATATTTGCAAGCGTTTTTGATCATCCCCGAAAATTTACTTCTTCAGCTGCACAGCCCAGAGGACTAACAGTCGAGACGAATGTAATTTGATCTGCCAAGAATTCGAGAGCAACGACAATACAGGCTCAAGGAAAATAATAAAAGACTTCTAAATAACTGAAACCTCCCAGGATTTAGTATAAAAGCCTTTTGAATGTTGATTATGCTGTAAAATTGCAAGTTACGTGAGTAAGTTTACCTTAACAAATTCGGGTTTTTTTTCTAAAGGCTTTAACATTTTTATACTTATTTAGATGCAATGTTTTGGAGGTTTGTATTTGCATTATTTGCTGAGAGGAACCTGTGCATTTGATAGGTGAATTATGGATTCAAAGTTAAGTCTTTTTGAACACCTTTTAAAGCACAAAAGAAAATTTCATAATAAAAAAATGGACTTATTTCAATAAATTGTCGGCTATGAAACAAACTCAGTAGTAAAACGTTCAAAACATTAAAATATTAATAAAAAAAAAACAGAACAATATGTTTAATAGACAATAACAATGGTTATATTTTTCTCTTAGAAAATATTTCCTGTTAATTATTGGAACGCACATTCAGAAATATTTATATAAATCATAATCTGAACGGATATGGCATTTATAAATATGTTTTTTTATTTAGCGCCTCATATATATGTATTTTGTTAAATCGCGTTATTGAATTAGCTTTTTTATATTTTATAGAAATATATACATTCTTACACGCAGATTCAACAGATAATGGATGCCTTTAGGGCTTACGTTTGCAAACTTAACAAGCGTCTATAAATAGGAAGTTACAAGACACAGTCGAGAAGTACTAACATTAGTTATTGCTTCCTGTGTAATAAGGTATACTCATATGCTTTACCATTTGACCTAGAAATTCGTACTAGCGAAACACGTGTTAAATATATTTCATTGTGTTAATTTTTTATGTACTTTAAAATTCCCTGTATTAAACTTGATTTATCCGATAAGCAATTTGGGAGATTGAGAAATGTAATAAAAATATACTATTAAAAATTGGCGGTATGCCCATAAACCATAGTATAATATATAACAATATTCTGTATCTGGTAAACAACAAGAGTGTGTATAACCTTATAATAACTCGATCTAAAAAATGTAATAAATATATTATAGTAATTTATGATACGATTTGGTTTAGCTAATACCAGATATTAACAATACTGCGACCTTGCTCAAGGCCCGGGCGTGGCTCCGTCTCCGTGCATTTATCTCCGTCCAGTGCCGTGATTTAGTTCATTTTACTTGAACCTTGCCATGGAATATTTATCAAATAAGGCTCCCAAATTTAAAAAAATTCAAGTGGCACATCAACTTTTCTATTATGCTGTGAAACGATGTCTACCGACCTCCACCAAGTGCAACACTTTGACTTTTGTCAGTCACATGCCACAAGGTTTCTTAGCTTTCAATTACAGCTTTAACTTTGCCACAAGCAACGATATTTCTGATTATTTTATCAAACATTTTTGTATACTAGAAGTTTTTAAGGATTTCGTTGGCTAAATAAAATCATTATTTTTATTTATAGATGTAAGCATGGGAAATCGGAAGCCCTAGTTTAAAATTCATAGATCTTTAAACGCGAGCGTTTCGATAGATATTAGTAACTTCTATTGGAGCCGATCTCCAATTAGCTATCATAATTCATAAATAATTATTGTTTTATAATACGTGAGTGTGTTTAATTAATTTACAGCACGATCACTCTAGCGTCTGACGCCCTTTTTTCTGTATTTACAGTCCGTGTAATAAACTAATCAACTCTAACGTAACTTATTAACTCAAACTCAAAAGTAACGTACGTATAATTATGTTTATCTCTAATACTCTGTAACCTATATATGTAATTATATTTTATAGCACTACTTGTATGTAATTTACAGACATACTAAAACATAAAACTATTTATTTTAAGATAGTTCAATTTGTCTTTTTTTATATTTTAGTTTTTGTGATGGTTTTATGGAACTATCAATTTTAAGTTAATGTGTTTTTTTAAATAATAAAGTTAATGCTTAGATTACTTAGATCTAATTATGAACTATACAATAATTTAAAAAAATAATTTATAGCTTGATCTTGATTTTCATAATATTTTTTGGTTCTAAACCATGATATAATAATTATTTAATAGAATCATAAAATAAAGATGAGGTTTTTTTTGAAGAATTAACATTCATTCGTTTATTATATGTTTTCCTTCATTGTATATGAAATTTTATTAGACAAATGATTTCTCAGATATCTGTAGCGAGATATTTTAAGTCCGGATACTTTTAATGATTTTTACTAAAATTTTTATTACTAAAAATGGCTTTTGAAATGACAATGTTGCATTACGCGTACTACCTAAATAATCCGATTTAGATATTTTGACCTTATTCAAATGACAGTATTGTCATGACAAACTAGGCTAATGTCTGCAACTATGATTTATTACTTATTACTACTTGCGATTCGATGGCCAAAGTTAATCTCAATCGTGTTTCATTTCAAAGGACAAATACACAAAAAATATGTATCATAGATTTATAATAAATATTGACTTACATGGCAAGTCCAGTATAATTGTCATACAAAATTACTCACAGCCTTTGATCGTTAAAAAAATCATTGTAAATTTTAAAATCACCGAGCCTTGAGTGCTATGCTATTTGTTTTGAATTTAAAACATAATTATTGACTGGGTTCAGTATTAACGTTAATCGAACTATAGGTCATGGTTTATCAATGGTATATATCTACTGGAATCCAATCATTGAATGTTTTTAGTTTCTGTCGATAAAGATGCACTTTTATTTCTGGTGCAAAAGTACAATAGTCATGATATTAAAATTAAATAATTATTATTTGCCAAAAATATAATTTTTATATATAACAGCTTTTTTAAGTTTTTAGAAAAAAAAAGACTTTAAAACTGTCAAAAAATGAAACGATTAATTCTGATTTATTAAAACATAAAAAATCTAACCAAAAAATGCGAAATCTTTAATTAAAATATTACAAAACAAAGTGAATCCACTATACATTAAGCAACCCTTTTATCGTGCTTGACCATACTTAGTACTTTTACAACGTTATATTCATGAATATAAAGTTTGTTAAAACCTGCCAATGCATTGATAACTTGATGTTGATGAAAGTGCCTTTCCTCAGAGGAAGTTAGTGACCACCTCTCTGAGCGTATATTTATCCTGGACCAGTCTAATTCAGCTGTACTCTCGACTTTCAGCCAAGTGATTATAACGCCTATTAAACACAATTACAAATAATGCAAGTTTATCACTGCTTGTATGTGACTCACTATTATATAAATACTAAGTTTATGGTGGCAGTTTCGTATATAGTTGGTGGCGATTTGTCGCCGTATAGCGCATGCCGATAGCTGAATGAAGTCGAGAATTTTAAGCCATGCCAAACTGGTTGCGGCGCGATCTGAAACCTCATGCTTCATTTAGCAATTGGAAAGTTACCACCCGGCGATTGTTGCACGCGAGAGCTGCACAGCAACAGAGACAGCCACAGTAAGATCACTTCTGATTCTTAGCATTACCCGCAAAAACTTTAATGCTGCATATATGGAGCACTACAAATTGAAGCAGTCTATCGCGGCCTTTAAAACTACTGTAATGCAAAAATACGAACCGCTTGTCAAAAAAACACTTAACATAAGCTTATTAAATGATATATTATTACTAATATGATTAGGCACATTAGTTCATACATAGAAGATGATTTAAAGAAACTTACATAGCCGGTGTACTAACCCTTGTACTAACGGATCACTTCCGTTTAGTTAGTTAGTTTTTAGTTTAGTTTAGTTAGTACACCGGCCATGTAAGCCAGGGGATGTGGGTTTAAATCCCACACAAATCACGTTGATATTTTTCTGAGAGTTTCTTTAAATCATCTTCTGTGTATGAACTAATGTGCCTAATCATATTAGTAATTATATAATAAACCCGTAATAGCTAATAAATACGCATCTGATTGACGTCCAATCCAAAAAATAGACATACGCAAATGATGTATCTCAGCTTAATATTGTGTACAGTATATTTTATCATTCACATAGGTTTATTGATAATATCATAGAAAAACATCCCCGAGACAGGATTAAAGACTTTTTTTAATTATGTAAAAATTTAGGGAGAATTATTTTTATTATGATTACGTGTTTTCAAAGCTGTCTATTGTTGAATAAATTTTTGAATAACAAAACCTATGTAATGAGTTTTTTGTTTATTTTGGTTTTTTGTGAATTTACTGTGCAATTATCGTCCCATTTTTAAATTTAATAAAAGTATCAAAATCAATTTAAATGATATATATTTATATATTTAAAATAAATGAAAGTTCAAACTATATGTGTTTAATAAAGTCTAGATAGAGAAAAGACTCAATCGAATATATGTGTTGAATCGTGAAAGCGTATAAATAAATGAAACATATTTTTTAAACAATCAAAATTTAAAAGAGTTGCATGCACACATATAAAAAATAATTCCCGATTTAGAGCATGCAAATTCACAATTTTCGCGCATGCTTAGGCCAATAACCTAATTATGAAATGTTAACTTTAAAATCTATACCGAAGACTCTATTTCGAACAAAACGATCGCGTTGCATCACTGATAATTTGCCCATAACTTCTCGTTTCACGGAAACCATTTAAAATCAAGATAGCAATGGCGATCATCGACTGAACATTAATTTATTTTGTAGGCCATCGAAGCAGGTTCGTTACTTTTCAGGCACTCAACTCTTACCCAACACTTGAGCTTATCTTGACAGCAAAATAATATTACATTGAACCTGCTTTGCACAGGAAGGAAAACTCAATAACTCAGGTCAGATTTTGTAAGTATTTTC
Source organism: Atopsyche davidsoni (assembly GCA_022113835.1). Lineage (NCBI taxonomy): Eukaryota > Metazoa > Arthropoda > Insecta > Trichoptera > Hydrobiosidae > Atopsyche > Atopsyche davidsoni. The sequence goes on along the minus strand of JAILWY010000009.1, from coordinate 14,809,817 downwards.
TCCGAGTTACTCAATATACAGTACGAAGTGATCTCGCGAGCACTTGTTCATTCAAACGTCAAGAATTTATAATCGATTGTATACATAATCGCAGTATTGGTTTTTGCGAGATTGTGCAAAATGTCACGGAAACCAGGGACGGCTAGATTGATTGTTGAGTGACAGCCTTGCTTTTTTGGAGTGTTTACATAAATGTTGGCCATTAACAATGACTACTTTATGATCAGATTTTGCTGATTTTTCAAGGTAACAGCTTTAAAAAAAAACGATTAAATATTACATACGTTTCTCTTGAGTGAAAACTTGAGCTTGAGGATAGTGACTAATTAAAAAAAAAATTATATAACTTGCGTTGGGTGTAATCATATGCTTGCTTATCTGTGTGATGCAATTTACAAAAAATTCGAATAATGAAGTGACAAAATAGTTTAAAAAGTCTTTCAACAAATTATTTGTTCAAATATGAGTTATATTATAAAATGAACCCTACTTGTAAAATTTGTTTAGTTTATAAATAATTATAAAAATAATTTATCGCAAAGTAATTATGCAATGGCCAATAATTTTCAATCACGCTTCCACCTGCACTTCTGTCTAAAGATCAAGACCAAAAAAAAAATTAAATAATTCAACCATTACGCACAAATCGACATAAAAGCATCAATCAGCAACTAAGTATCGAAACCAACATTGACCTTGTGGCCGGTAGTTTACTTTCACTGATGACTTCTTGATGCTCGTCGGTCCGCAGTCATTAGCGATGATCCATAATTATTGGAGCTTCCAAGCCACGACACTAATTGACTCTTACTTTCGTACTTATTTCACGGTCGTAAGATGATTCGGCGATGGCTCGTCGCAAGTCGGAGCGACGCAAGTCGGGGCCATTAGCGACCGAGGAGGCGGAATCGTGAAACAAACTGATGATCCAAATTGCTATTTAGATTACTAAGTATACATGAATCTCGATTTTACTCTATTAACTGTGGAAATTGAATAGTGTAAGCGACACGGAAATATAAATATCACTTTTTTATTCAATCGTAACTCACTTTGCATAGGCTTTGTGTATTCATTAAATAAATTATGGTATTACTTTTATTTTAACCGATCAAATTCTTCAATGATGTTTTTTTGTAAATATTCTAATACGATACGTGTCTTTAATCATTGTTGCGAGTTTTTTGATGTTTTAGTAATCAACTGTATATATTTAACTTATTAAATGACAAAATAACAAAGCAATATACAAAATTACCAAATTTTTTTAAATTACGTAAATTAAAATACCAATTTTGAAAACAAATAAAAGTCATAAATATAAAGTCAAATTGTATGTTAAAATAGCTCACTACTATTTTTGATCGTAAATCATAATACACTCAGTGCAAACAGAATGCTATGTTGTACACATACGAGATTTTTTTCAAAGTTAGGATATGTTTTTCCACATTTTTTTAATCTAAAAGTATAGAGGAGTTAGTCGAGGCGTGAGGAAACAATATGTCATACATTTTTTACCCTTTTTTGCGATCCATACAACCGGACTGGTCATTAATATAAGGCGTCCTTCAGGCCGACCCGCAGTCCGGGTTCCGGAAACCAGCTTTATTTATGATCTAGATATTTTTTTACCTACAGTTCATTCTCAGAAACACCTTTGGAATTTTCCCTTTTAAATAATACATGTATGTATATACATGTATGTGTGTGTATATATATATATATATATATATTTGCAATGATTCACAATTTGAAAACTACAATGCAAAAAAGTGTGCGAATCGCGATTTATAATGTTTACATATTTAATTTATTAAGGTTGTTTTATATCTAAACTATCTCCAGATAAAAGGTTACGATATAAAACCAGAATAATAAATTTTATTTGAACATAAAACGTGCGGGTTTCATGTTTTCAAGACATAAAATAACCCAAAAGCAATATTCATGGAAAAAATCAATCAAAGATATTTCGCTCTTGATCCCTGGTCGGCCAACATCTAAAAGCATGACTTTTAAAATTCAAATTTAAATTTTATTTTCATCGTTTAGTCTTATCTGACATTTGTGTATCCAACAATATATTTATTTGTTACAATATTCAAAAATAAAAATTAAAAAACCCAAGAGGCGGAGAGTCAAAGACCGACACGTGTAAGGGAGTTTTTCATAATTTAATACGACACAAATGCAAACGCGAAAAGATAATCAAATTATATAAAAATGAAGATATCACACAGATATTTTACCAACTCAATTAACATGGATGACTCTTAGATGTAAATATAAAGGATCTTCAGTGTTAATATAATTTTATGAATAATATTTTCAAAAGTATAAGCGTTGGTAATTTTAAGTCAGAACAGGTTTTGGTATCATTTTGAGGACAATCAACTTTAATACTTAAAAATAACTTGAACCGGCTTGAGAATTCATAAGAAACCAGTGAAATATGAATTTGGTGATTCTTAAATCATAATTATACGCCTTTAAAGTTAAATACGTTTTAATAGAGCACGTAATTTTTTTAAGACCGACTATTAATCTTTCGGACTTTAAATTAATGATCTACAATTTTAATTATCATATTGTATTTCTCTACTGGCCTGTTTGAAGATTTTTTTACAACTATTTACCAATAATTTGCCATGCTATTAGGCAATATAATTAATGAGAGTAGATAAATATAAAACTTATATAACAATGGTTACACTATTTTAGGCATAAATAAAAAAAATAGGCAACCTTCAGATTTATCCTGAATAATTAGTTCCTTTGATGGATTTCAAGCGTTCCTAAACCATAAAAAGAATGATGCAATTCTCGAAATAAAACCAACAAAACTCCGCAAGGCTGATTGCATAAATAAAGAAGCGCTCTGCATTTTTTTATTGTTTCTGTCTGATTGAACTAAGATCTTATAATTTTTTTTAGATTCCCCAGCTTATATTGATCATTTATCATTTTTTATGAGTTACAAAAAATACTGGCGCTTACTAGTATTATAATATATTTGAGATATGACCAATAAAGAGATATGGCCAGCCTCCAGAAGAACTGCGTTCTTAAAAAAAAGCATTATATAAGAATCAGCAGTGAAATCAAGACGACGATGAATGATATTAATGAGTATTATTATTTGGATAGCGATTTATACGGCTTTTGTGCTGATGTTTTTTGAAAAAATCCGCGTGATTTGCAATTGCTATTTTTTTTGAATCACATAAAAACTTCAGACAATATTTCAATGAGCAATCAATAAAAAACTTTAATATTTTTTTGGAGAAATTGTATTGTGCTTTTATCATTTGAATTTTAAGCAAAATACTTAATTAATTAATAATTAAATTATATTTTTATTAAATCAATAAAGTTGTCCAATTAGAACTTAAATCAACTACATTTTACTGGTATCAATTACTATATAAGTTTGTAAGTAAGTCTGTTCGTGATCATATATGAAAAAAAATGTTTAAACTTAAATATTTTTGTGTTGTAAAATATACATAATATATTTGTGATTTTTCACATGTTTTATTTTATTTATTGGGATTATCAAACTGAACTGTTTGATAATGCCAGCGTGAAAGGTTGGCAAAACCGGTTACGAATAAAATACGTGGAAAATATTAAAATGGAAGTTCACCAAGTACTCTCATAAAATATAAACATAACGTAAGCATGTATTGTTTTTCACATTCATGAAGTTTTTTTTATTAAGGTGGTGTCCTATTTTTTTTTTTTTTTTTGTAATTGTAAGTGGCGGGAATAGCACAGCATAAACTAAATAAATACATTAGATTCAGATTCTGCAGACATATAAAAAAGTCTTTCCACAGAGCAGCTGCGGCTTGAAGCGACCGCGAGCCAGTGAAGCGAGGATCCTGGCCGCGGAGACCAGGCCCGAGCTGACCGCCGGCCCCGCGGCCCCGGGAATCCAGTGTCAAGAGTCAGCCGCTGACCAGCCGGCTTCAAGGCCTGGCGGACCAGAGTCAAGAGTACTCGGAAGTCTGCTCCGACGGACGTGGAGACGATTGCCAAAGCGAATGGGCGTCGGGAAATGAACGGCCACCGGAAAAAGCAATCAAGCCGGTTTATTGTGCTCACGACAATTGATCTGTAATTATTCTAAGATATATATAAATAGTTTAAGGGCGACTCTTTATCTCTGTCATCTATTACTTTAGATTTGTTTATTCCTATTACGACAAATTTGATTCTTTATTTCTCGAAGCTACAATTTCAATTATATAACTCCAAGTTAATGTGGTTAAAGCCTAATCTAGTCTATACACTCTTTGATTTGCACTTTTTGATTTTTTTTTCCGTTTAGCAACTGCGAGTTAATTATGAGATTTTTGTTAATAAATTAAATGTTATTGTTACACAATAGCTTATATTATATTTATATTTTAAGCGGGTAGCCAAATTGACTAAACTGATGTGCGAAGCGGACGAAATTCGCGTAAAATTGCACGTGTGAAATCTGGTCTATACACTCTTTGATTTACAAGTAGTCAAATAAATCGTTTCCTTTAAAAAGTTGAACCACTTCATACACACTTTGCGGATTACTTGGCATTTACTTGGCACCACTTTGTCCTAAATTTTTTTTAATAATTGGAGGATTATAATTCTCTGACCACTCCACTTCTTCATTGTCGCTTTGCTCAGAATCACTGGACAGTATTGGTAGAAGTAACGTTGACGAGTCCTAAGCAAACATTCGAGCTGTAAACTTTTAGAGTAAACACATTCAAAAACGTATTAATATGCGCCCCGCCTTCAGGCAGTAGTCCGCGGAACGGGTATTAGTACCCGCCCCGCCTTTAGTGTGTTAATAGTGATGATGAATTTCGTTTCAATTGGCATATTGTTTGTGAAGGGTACAAAATAATGCCAAGAATTCATTGAATACGAAGATCACTCTCCATTGTGTTACAGAGCCCCACTGACCGAATGACTCGCCGCTGCAGGATGCTGCTCAGCATGACTCGGAGGAGCTGCCGGAGACGAGGGGCGAGGGTCTGGGCGTCGCTGTCGGACAATGGCCGTCATGGTATTGGCAATGAATCGATTGTTTTGGAGGGAAATCGAATGATATGCTTTGACCTACCCAGGGCAGAACTTATTCAAGAATTAATTCAATAATTATTAATCAATATTCATTATATTCGCATCATTTACAATGCGTATACAAATTATTTTTGAGTAATCGATTCACATGTGGGGGAAAACAAATTCTTGAATCACCTAATCCACCTGCTGTTCACTCTTAAATATTAATTGTATAAACATTTTTTATTATAATTGATAGGTCATTTAAATTTGTCATATTTAAAGGAGTCCGATTACTTTATACATATATTATATAATGGTTATGCAAACGTATTTATTTTACACAAAATGTTAAGAGAGTAATAAATGAGTGCTTTATAGCGGATATGTGAAATAATCATTAATATGAACAATCAATATTTTTATACATAAAAAGTTTACTCTTAGGCAATAAGCTAAAGGTTACATAGGAATAGGTGAAATCCACAAAAAACATATTACAAAAAATATTATTTATTTTTAATGAGTTTTTTATTAACATAATCGCGAAATTTATATTTAACTTATGTAAAATGACAATAAAAATAATTTGGCAAGCGAATCAATACCAGTTTCCTCATTTTTAAATCAGCTGCGTATTCCGGTATAGAATATAATAAATAAAATAACATATACTTTAATTTATCCTGTAAAATAGAAGTCTTGGTTAAGATTTGTCAGATATGCTCAAAAAAAAAATGCGTTTAGGCTTCACGATTTTTAGGTTTTTGCAGTTGTTGTTTTTAACGTTTAACCTTACATATAATCATAACACCAAAAGTAATAGGATATGATTTCAAAAAATGGATTGCTTTTAGGAAATAGGTTTTTATTGAAAAAGACAGGAACATATTCCTTGGTGTTTGATTTGTGAGATAATATCAATGGTAATACGACACTATTTAGGAGCTAATAGAGGAAATTGATGTATAAAAAAATGTTTCTCGTTCGATTGTATCAGCACAGTTGATATCCTGGACTAAGTGTTGGTTTTTGTTCTCATTGTGACTGCATCAAAGTGATTGTCGTTTGCCGCTATATCCGCCAATTCGTTGTTTATATCCGCTTGGTTTTATTGCAAGCATCAATCAATCGCTTATCTGGCATTGTTAACGACAAATTAGAGACACGAAAATGCACGATTTTGCTTTTAAAGAACCATAGTCAATCGTAAACGGCAACATTTAAAATAAACTATTTTATTGTTTACAACACAGTTACTAGTAACAAAATCACAGCATTTCTACTGCCAAAACTTTAACGTTATAAACCCAGGATATCCTTTGAATTTATATTTTTGTAAAAAACCTTCAACACAGAGTAAAATTTAATCCAGTAAATATTTTTTATTTTTTTAAATTATTATTAACTGAATATAACTTTAAAGAAGTTAACATTTTAATTATTATATTATTAGTTTAAACTTTAAACAAAATATGTATATAATATAAAAATAAATTAAGTATTAAAAAAAATGAATGCGAGTAATAAATTTTATAAAATATAGAGATATTCTTTATTAAGTTGGGTGTAACTGGTGTACCTGGACTAAAAACATTTTATATAAATACAAGGTAAACTTTCATTATTAAGAACCTTTGATCCCTGGTGCAATTTATTTCATTTTAACTTATGTACTATCATACTGTAGAGTTGTATTCTAACATAGATGCAAATAACCATGAGATTTCTTGAGTCAATGAAGAATTTCTAAAGGTTGTCTTTATCACTTGGTTTATTACGTTCTTAATTATAGGCTTCAATTCCACATACTCGAACTATCAGATGGATCTCAAACACAGCAGTAAAGACCTGACTTTAACGCTCGCAGTTCTCCAAACGAGATTCGCCTGTAGATTTTCAGCATTAAGGTAAAACCACCGTGAATTAACGACAAGGCTGCACAAACACGATGCTATTGTACGAAAGAAAGGCCTTGGTGTAGATACGACTGCGGTGATGGGATCCGGTTAAAGAGACAGAGTCTTCATCAAAGGTCACACTGCTTACTGAGTGATTCCAATAAGTAAATATATAAATTATTTTAAATAAAATGTATCATTTGGGCTCAATGTACCCACATTTTTGTTCTCAGAGTTCATTACTTTATTCTAAATGGAAGTCTATGAGTAATGGTGTGGTGTGTCATAACGGCAATAAAAAATATTGCAAGCGTTTTAAAATGTTATAACTCGTTTTAATATTATAACCAAAAAGAAAATAGAAATATGACGTGATATAATTCAGGCCTATTTTTGGGTACCATCAGATTAATTAACAAACCTGAATACTATTAATAACGTATTGTCGTGATTTTTATAATTTCTTTAATCTAGCCGACATTTTGGCTTAGATTATATTCAAATAAGTATGCATACAATTTATTATATTTTATGAAATATTGATCTAGAAAACGCAAGTGGCTTGAAAAGCAAACAATTTAGAATATTCTAGATTAAATTGCGATACGATAACACGGATTGTGCAACATTGGAAAGCATTCCTCACGAATTCGACCAAAATGACTGCGGGGTATTTTCTAAAGAATATGGTATTGTCTAGAAATTAAAATATCAACATAATGTCCAAACATTTCAACCTAATTGCCCAGTCGTCATTTCCGTAAACAACTACTATCTGTAATGTCGACATTCATTGCCCACCCGAGGCAAATCGTATTGGAAAATGGTGATAGACTCATTATGGCAATTATTCCGATAAGGTCTGATAAGTACAACAGTACCAAGAAATACTCTGAAATATCTAACATATTACAAAGATTATAATATTGTTATCGGCACCGTACGCCTATGAAAATTGTGGATATTCCAGTATCAACATATTTTTTTTCTATGAAATAGATTTCCAAAGCCATGTATTTAAAAACAGTTTTAGTTTTTAATCGAAATCTGTACTTATTTAGGTATTTGATTTGTTATTTAATGCATATTCAAAATCTTAAATTATATGAAATAATCGATCAAAATCAGATTTTGTAAATTTTTACTGATATAATTAATATGTTAAGTCAAACTTAAATGTATTTTACATTTTAAGGCGTAAAATTTTGGTGAGCTTATAAATTACCAGAATGTTTTTAGGATCACTGTAAAACCATGACCTCATCAAGATTTCGGGAGTGACTTAGCAGCGTTTGGTGCAAGAGAACAATAAAGATTATTTGGAGTATCGAAAGCGTGGGAAGGCAACATCTTGTCGTAGATCGACAACTTCTTGTGAAGACGATTTTATTATAAATAGCTCATCTTGTTTATATTTTTTAATATATATTTTATTTAAAAATAAATTGTGGCTTTATTGGGTTGAATACATTATAAGTAATCAAAAAGTTACCATGAAGTACGTAAAGAAAAAACTTAAACAGGCCTACAGAGAGTGCACCAATTACGTCACGGCGGTGAGTGCAACCGTTGCAGTTTCTTAAGGTTTGCGTAACAATGCAACAGCGAAATGCCTTCAGAAATTATAACATTAGACTGCATTATACACTGAATGTGCAATAAAACGAATGCTTTTGTAAGACCCAATGGGCGGTATTCCTTGCAGCTTCAAGGGAGAGTTATTATATCTAGATCGGACCAGTGCCTTAATTCGTCCCGCAGTTTTAAGACCCGTCGAGATTATCTATAATTTTTTACTTGCATATTCATAAGGTCAATTAAAAGGAGTGTCCAAATGTGCATTGTAGTTTTTTGTAGAGCAAAATTTGGGCGTGTCTTTTTTTACTTTTCAGCACGAACAGTTTCTTAATGCCGTAATGTGCTCTAATTTAATAAACGTTAAATATGATCAAACCTGAAACATTGTGCATAACATGTAGTTACTGAATTTATGAAGTATTTTGAACTTTCACGTGTATTTTTTATCAAAAAAATCGGAATTCAATAATTAGCAAGTAGTTTAGACATGCTGAAATATAGTAAACGTTTTTGAATAATGAAATCTGCTGATAACTACAACAATAACCCAAAGAACGAAATGTATAATTGTAGCAATTTTTTTTATTATTTAGGAATTTGATGAACACTTTAAAATATAGTTATATTTTAATCCAGACACAAGATTATATTTATTATAATAATTTCAAGTCTAAGAAAAGTATTTATATTGCCTTTATTTTATTAAACATTACTATGATCTGTAACGCACGGATTCTCAATATTCGAAGGTTAATTAAACACGATCATTAAGTAATATCAAACAATAAAATTGTATCTTAACATTTTTATGGCAAATTTACTTACAAACAAACCAAAGAACGTCAAAAAAATCCAACTACTATAACAGATTTTTAAAATTATGCAATTTTGTTCCGGTGATCTGTGAAGGTTGTCTTCAAAGGATAATAGTATAATTGTATTTATTGCCTAATCAATAAAATTATATAATTTATTTCATTATTTCAGTAGTCATTGGTCATATTATTACAATTTTTTTTTAAATTTGATTAAAATAATCATTTAAACAAATCAACGTCAATACGGAAGACCTATATCTGTTATTTTAACATAATGAACGCATACATTTTGTGTACACAAGGAAGTTTTAGCATTGCATTAATGTATATCAAATCAATAAATCATTTTTAAATAAATGTTGTCAACTTTCAAACTCAAATAAACATGAAAGTAAAATTAGTATATTTATAAGAAGTAACGAAAATTGATAGCCACGGGGTTTTAAAATTTATCTTTAAAATAAATTTTATGTTTACAAGTCACGTTTCTAAATGTTACAGTTCTGTTTGACTAGATTTATTTTAGAACAAATAGAGATCTTTATTTTGCAAAGCGTTATAGCTGTAATCTGGTACTCTAATCGCTAACCGTGAGGTTCTGAGTTCAAAGCTGGAGTTACATTTTTTTGTTGTAAAAACTATTACTTGTCTCAATGTTCAAAGAAAAGAAAAACTCTTAAATAAAGGGGTTGTCTTTCTAAGCCTTTAAGCCTGACATCTGAATTATACTGCATCTCTTTCTCTAAAAAAAACTCTAGCTTTATGAATGATAAAATGCGAATGTCTTTTATTAATAGAATTTCTGAAAAAATCCAAGCAATTAACACAATGCATACTCGTCAATTTTTGTTTTTATTCTGAATTACAAAGTTCATTATCTTACAAAATATAATTTTAAAAAATCAATAATAAAATAAAGCTTTACAATATTTGATTAATTAATGGTACAGTTGTTTTTTCTAACTGAATTTAAATTATGCAATCAGAAGTGTCATTTCGAAACTGTGTGTTTTAATTATAAATTCATGAATTCATCATCTTCTGAAACCAGAGCACAATCAACGACAGCAAGACTTCCTCGACTTTTTAAAACTGCGACCCGATTTCGAAGTTATCAAATATCGAGTTGACCGTTAATTCCCGTCAAAGGGTATTTATTGTTTATTGCCTGGTCGTTGCAGACCCAGATTGTGGTCTATGAGTCGGTTGGGTAATCCTAAAAATATCTTTGGGTCGTGGGCGTGCCTCGGTGGTGCATTTCGTACTGCAGCCGCTGTTTCCGCAACGCCATTACGGGAACTTCACGACTTCTCGTTCGTCATTCTTCTCGGAAATTCTACCATTACGAATTAAGTTCCTAAAATAAATATTATAATCGCATTACTTGATAATGGCGTGAAATTTTGAATACCTGGGAAAATACGCATCTTTGGGTTCTTGTGTATTTGTGATAAGCTTGTTTTGGAATGAGCCGTTTAGGAAACACATTAAAAGCACGTTTCAATGTTAACTTCATTATTAATCAATTCTATACCTTGTAAATGGTTTTGTTTAATCTAAAAAGCAAGTAATTTGTTTTTCTTTTTTATAATTGACCGTCATACTATTGTAATTTTCAACTATAATTACAGGTGTCCGATCACCCTGGAAATACCTGTATTTACACCTAACATAAAAAAACCAAAAAAAAACTCTGCAGTTCTACGTAAAATGCTATAATGCTCTTTTCCATTATTTAATTATATTTACAACCGACGTTTTATATATATTTCTTAGCAAAATAATAGATTAGGTATTTTTATTGAACGAATTCTAAATAATGTTTATTATTAAAACTACTAATTCAAATGTCTAAATATAAATTGCACCAATATAGTAATACGGATGTATTTTTTTTCTTTTATTGTACACCACAGCAGTTTGAATTAAAATTAATTTCTTTCCAATTCAAGGAACATTGAAAACTTTGAATACTATTTTACTGTCGATGGTTATTTATGGGTATAAAAAAATGAGACACAAAATATTTATTGCTACATAAAACATAGCATTGCAATCAAACCAAGGCAAGATTGCGGATATTCCACATAGTTCAACATCTCAAATACAAGTAAGTTAACATGTGTATATATATAAAAAACTGAATATTCATTTTATAAAGGATTCAACTTATTTTATTTTTTAAATTGGCAAGAGAAAATGTAGTTATTCTTCTACATACATTTAACTTTGATTTGTACACTAAATGATTTAACGGTCTGAAAAAAAAAATGATTTTTTACCACTGTGTAAAATATGAATAATTTTTTGTTAATATTCGATATGCACGATGTATAATACTAATTTAAATATCTATTAACATCAGTAATCCATTTAAATATAATTAAAGTTTGACCCTTTTAAAAGGAGGCAAAATAATTTAAGTTTAATCAATGTTTAAACGACGTTCATATTTTTCCTTGTTGTTTTAATACAAAAAAATCTTTAATTAAAAAATAAAAAAAATTAGAAATATTTTTCAAAGGGTTAAAGCATAACAAATTTAGTATCTGAAATATAATAATGTACTCCTTCAAACGACCAAGATCCAGAAAAACCGGTCGTGCTAAATACCTAAAGCCTCAATAAAAATCAGTATTTAGTTTCGTGGACTTATCCGTATAGCATTATTGGCACAAAAGAATGCAGAACCTGTTTCATTTTCAAGAGTGTGCAATTTGTATGGAAATTTGTTTTCAACATTCTTCACTACTCCGATACTGAACAGCTGCATTCTTTTATTTTCAGCGCATTGCAAGGATCGTGCTGAAGTTTTCAGATCGGCTGTAAAATTTGTTTAAGAGATAACTTTAAAGTTCACCTGCGCCCAGCTATTTAGTTACTAAATTCTCCATTCTCTGGCATTTGATTAAAGCCTTTCACGTTCAGAAAGGGAACTCCAGGGTGTTTGTGCTCAAAATAATATACACAACACGCCAACACCTTTATTATTTAGAGTATAGTTTAAAGTTTCTTATTATGCTATATATACAAATAAAACTATTGAAATAACATTTTTTCAGAACTGACTTAAGTATAATATAAGGAAAAACTAAGATTCAAGGATTGATTTTGTTAATTTTAAATAAGCAGACTATCAACATATTTACAACATTTGCTTTTAACTCCAATAAAATTTTGTCATATACTAGCATTAAAGCTGTTCATAATTAATTTGCATGTCCATTTATAGCAACCTATGCGCATACATATAATTTCTAATATTATACAAAAAAAAAGGATTTATTCCGAAAAATTCTTAAATATACTTTTTTTGGTTACAACAGGTTGGTTCTTGAAATACGGTATAACAAATCTTACAGTTGATAATGATAATATTATAGTTATAAATTAAAATAAAATACCACTTGCATCCAGTTGCATTAATCATAAGCAGATATTATTTTTGCAATATATCTATAAAGCATGCTGACCTTTTAAATTTTTAATATAGCATATTTGTTTCATTTTGTTTAAATATATATGTGTATGTTATTAAATCATAGCCCAAATATTTATGATTCACGTTTTTACCAGATATGATTATTTTAAAATGATTAATTAATACTTATACTATAAAAAGGGATATAGAATACTTTCAATGTATAAAAAAGCTTCTGTCGACCTTCTACTACTACTTATAGTACGAGTTACATTTATTAAAACGATTTTTTTACTTGTCTTCAACTGCTTGAACATTCCATTTCCTTTAGTAGTACACTTAACAATAAAATTTATTTGTTGTGTATTTGAAAATGTAAAAATAATTTAAAATAGCGTATCTTTTTATTAAACTTGAATACCTTTGTGTTTCCTACAGATACGTGGTATTAAAGAGTGCGCATGAACTGTCGCGTGCTACGTTAGAAGCTGTTACACTCATTATTATTGCAGATAAAAACGGACACACTGAACGAGTTTTTCTAGTTTACAAACAAGCAACGCTGAGGTAACGAATAAATCTAGAATCATTATTTTGACAATGTGTAATTGTAGTCGGCACAAATCCATTTCAACAAAAGCGCTCCACACTGTCAGATTGATCGCAAACGACAGGCGATAATTCAAAAAGCCAATAACGAATTGGACGGTTACGTGGAAGGTACCGAGAGGACAGAGGTATTGAAACGGAAATCGGAATATTGAGAACAGAATGGGTATATCGTGACTTGTACCAGGGCACTGGGGGCATTTTCGAACACCGCAGCTGCCGGTTGTCCTTGGCCAGGCGGATATGACAGCCTGCCACGCCCTGCCTTCGAGACGTTGACACTGCATGATTTTTGTTTCGCATGGCGCCATTTTGTTAATCGATTAATTCCAAGTATCAAAAGTAATAACAACCTCTAAAAACATTTGTTGTAAAGTACTATCAATGAAATAGGTATTTTTTCCGTTTTTCCGTTTATGGAGTGATGAGAAGTTATCTCCGCAGGTTCCACTTGACGAGCGACGACACATGCCCTTGTGATGATATTACTCCACAAACAGTGATCCACCTTGTGGGTTCATGCCCCATCTTTGGTCTTCAGAGACACCAACTGGAGAGCCAATGTCGACAGGAGAGCCTGTGCCTGGATGACTTAAAGTCAGTGGCGAGACACCCACAGTTGATGAAGTCACTGGATGGCTTCTTGAAACGTGTCATTGGAACCATAAAGAAGAAAAACCAGGGGGTGTAGCTTCAGTCACTCCCATATATAGCACAATTTCGATTGACTAGTTTGGAAAGTTGTGATGACAAACCTTGTACATAACAAGCAAGGTACCAAACCTATTAATAAAAAATAAAATTTAAAAAAAAATCACTTTATGGGAAAAAAGGGATTTTAGCCATTATTCTTTATATATTGTTGCATAGATTCCAAAAAAATTGCCTAATCTTGGTTATAGAAATATTTATTTTTTAATTCAAATTATTCAAAATAAAAAAACAATGTTAGAATAGTAAGAAAAATCGTATGGTATGTATAATAATAATTTTTTAGGTTTACTTGAATATGACTTCTAAAAATTTTAAATCTCTAAAAATACAGTTTTCATACAAATAAAACTAGCATGGTATTTTTGTAAATTATAAATGACTAGAATTTAGTTTCTGGAGATTTTTTTTCAAAAAAGTGGTAAGCTAATACTAATTAGTACAACTATGTATAGTTTTGTTGTTTTATGGTCAAGCTTTGGCGGTCGAAATAATAAGGGCAAACAAGAACAGGTAGTCAGCCACGAATATTCCAACTGCCAAATAATTCTACAAAAGTATATATTGTGCACGATTCAATTGTAATAAATCTGTTTTATAAAGATTTTATATTCATTCCACTGTACACTGTAACCTTAACAATATATTGTGTAATGGACACAACACGAATATATTTCGAATTCTTGGTAACTATGTCAGATGATTTTTTTATAGTTCGCTCTAAATTATACACGATAAAATTATCTATATTTAAAAAATATTTGTTCATAAAATGTTTGTTATTTATTTAAATAATAAAAAATATACGTTTGGTGAATGAAATTTGCTGTTATCGTGTAGGTCATCGTCTGTGGAATTTATCTTTGTTTTAAAGTTTACCGTGATACTAATAAAATATTGAGATATAGTTTTTGATAGTTAACACAGAATCCGTAATATCATATACATCACTAATACTTAAGAATATGTACATTTGTAATTATTAACCATTTGTTTTATGTTCTAGTTAGTACAATTTTTTTTTCGAGTTCATTTATCTTCCCCATTTAAAACGTGAAAATAAGTGATTACTAGTGTTAAAACTTTAAATCAATAAATTCTATTGCAGAAACTACTGAAAAATATTTTTTTTTCAAAAGAACGTTTAAGTTTACGTCTACGTTTTGCCCTGATTATATATCCTACATAAAAATTTTGATGAAAGCCTTTTAGGCTGTGTAACTATTTTAACAAGACGTAAGAGATTTCCCTAAATAAAAACCGCAAAAGTTATACTGCAGGAAGTATCACCTGTTCATCTGTTTGTAAAAAATAATAATTTATAAAAATATGCCCTACATTTCCTCAAAAATGACTGTTTTTCCTGTAATAAGGTCTTGATAATTTTTTACAGAGTCATTTTCAAAGATTGATCTGTCGCTATTCTAATTGTTGAGACAATGGCTTGCATGTATCTTCATGGCGATTCTCACAATACGTTTTCAATTATTCACATTATCTCGAGGGGACACACATGTAAAGTCCTTGAGTTTTTTCACAGCATTCTTTGCGCAAAGTACTACAGCCGCAGTGAATGAATGAATTAATCAAACTAATATTAGGAATACGAGAAATAGATTAACAGCAGGAAGCGTTGTATTTAATAAACGCTTTTTGTTTGTTTCTGCCCGATTTTTTCACTGTGGATAGTTACGAAGTGAATCCTTAATGGACTCTTATTGCTTGTAAAGGATATTGAAATTATCTTTAAAAGGCTATAATCATAAGAATTTGTTCCATTAATGAACTGCTTTTAATTAAGTATCGATTAAATAAATAGTACAATAATTCTTCAAATAGATATATATATTTTAAATGGATAGATCGATTTTGCTATGCAATGTAAGCTTAAGAAAGATTCGTGATAGCGAAAATATTTAGTATAATCTTCTATAACTACAACATTGTTTTTTAACGGGAGTTCAAGTATGATAACCAATTTACCTCTCATAAAAAAATAATATAGGTTCCCTCAATAGGAATTGCTATTTGCATATAAAATAGCAATACGTGTTGTGAGAACTTATATAATATATAAAACATATTCGTCTTCAAACAAACTCAAATATGGAAATTTCACAACAAGACCAGCAAGCCGATGAGGTTTTCAATACGCTGATGTTTAATAAATACACGGTCAGATTATAAAACATCAACTAAATTTCAATTTCAATTAGAGATCACCATAGAAGGTTATCTATATAATTGAAAATTAACCGCAAAACTCACACGTAACCTGAAATATTATTTACAAGTACTATATGTATAAAATGACGAGCCTTTTTGTGTCTTATATGGCGCATATTAATTTCGTAGTGTGATGAAATTCAATTTTGCTATTTCGGACTAGTTGGTCGTCCAGGGACTTGGAGGTCAACCGCTTTATTTTAATTATAAATAATTTATCAAGTAGCTGTGACGACCAAGATATCTGAATTGTTTTACTAAACGACCGGTGATGATTCTCGAATTCACTGTTTTTTTTGCATGGCTCTTATTTTTTTGTCGATATTAAAAATTGATTGATTTTTTTAGTTAATATAGTGATCGGTGTTGTAATGGGGTATTTGATGGTGAGAATCACATTAGAGATCATATTAGATACCAAAAAAGAGGTTAGTAACCTCCTTTTGTGTTTTGATTGATAATTTTAAGTCTAGTGTGGTTTTTATTTTTTTCTATTGAGTTCATCTTGTTTGACTTGAACCTTATTAAAAAAAACAATAATTGTTTAATTTTTTTTTCTTTTACAATATTTTTAACGGTTATACTCCTATATCGCTGTTACAGGCAACAATTGATTCCACTACCAAAGTCAAAACTAAAAATAATCAAGGTCATTGTCAAGTATCCTCGAATCACATTTAATAAACTATGGCCGCTAGAACATGTGGACATTAACGACTCTATTTAAAGAATATTTCTGAATACTCGATAATGAGTGACCAAATCTACAACATCGTTTCAAATCACGCATTGGCGTTATGCAATTATGGACTTCACGCTCTTGTATGATTCTTAAAAAAAGCACGAGTTAACTTTGTAAGTGATATGTTTCCGTAAAAGGAATGTATCAATTAAAAACTTTAGTAATAATAACGTAGAATGATGTTAAAAAAATACTGTTTCCGGGATCATTTGAATATCATCTAATTGAGATAAAATAATAAAATACAGAATATAAAAATATTTGTCTTCTTTCAAATAATGTTGTCAAAATTAATTATAAACTTGGTACTTAATATCTAATGGATAAAATTTTTCTAAAATCTGAAATATGTATTTTTTTAAAAATATTAAGTGATGTTCCCAATTTTATTATTTCGCCAATATGCTAGGTTAGCATTTTCAAGTAGAATAAGGTTCAAAAAAATCTAATAGAGTTATAAATAGTCTAAAATACATAAGTATTAAATAAAGATGTTTTTTTCTGTGAAAAATCTGAATGAAAACTAAGATTGGTACTTTTAAGTATAATTTTTTTTTCAAATAAATAATTTGCTAAACAAAGATAATAAATTACATTGTTGTTTAATGTTTTCATATGCAATAATAATAAAAATGTTAAAATTAAAAGGAGCTTATACATCATGATATCATACACAAGAGTACTCTTAACAATTTTTTTTTTCATGTCTATTGATTTAATATCGCTGATTATGAGGATAGAGTAAAACCAGATTCTCTTAAAATTTTGCAATAAATTAAGAATTCGGTAATAATTCAGTCAAAATTGTTTTTTTGGAACCTGAGCGGATCCTCGTTTTTCAAAGCCATGGTCGAAACATTCTCACGATTCTAAAATAAATTAAAGCATTTTATGTCAATTTGATTAAAGATTGCCAAAATTGCCATAAAGATGTTTATACTGTGAAATAGTTAAATTTTATCGTGTTATTGTATTTACCTCAAATCGAAATGTCAGATGAAAAGGTTTTATGTTATTGCTTTTTAATTACTTTTAAATGTCAAATAATTAATAAGAATTTCTTGCTTTATTAATAGCGTTTAATAAAACTTCAAAATAATATAATAAATATAACATAAATTTATAACATGCTCACAGTTAAATTTACCGCATATTAAACTATTTGGTATGTATAATTATTCTGAATTTACTAGAAGACTTATTTATATGATTAGATTTATTTAGGTTTAGAATATTAGAACATCTTAATAGCAAGAAACAGGTCACGTGGCATTAGAAAAAAATGACCTACAACAATGAAAATAACAATTTTAAAAATATATCCGGATTTCTAGCATCAATAACACATAATTATATGCAATTTGAATCTAACAAATAAACTGATTATCGATACGTTTCGTTTTTTGTAACTTCTTTTTTCAATAATACAGATTTTATCATTTTTTATATTTCAATATCTTCGATGAAAAAAAAAGTTGGTTTGCAATTACATCTAGACTATTTTTTATCAGCCAAGGACAATTAATCAGGCGATGCCGAATATAGGAATAGTATTTATTATTATCGAATACACATCCAGCCATGTAGTAATATTGTGGAACATACCAATTGGATTCGCCGTATTTAAAATATAATTTATCGGTACGATCAGAGGGCGATGACTCAGCTCCGTACAAAAATAACACAGAATAAATGACCTATCAGATGTCATTAGTTGTCGATCCTTGTCGTTTATTAACTCCTACTCGATAGGAGTTTGCTGATTCTTAAAAAAATATTGTCATGGTTTGGATCGTATTAAATGTTAATGATTCTTTGGCTTATTCAGTCATCTATGACGATTGTATAAGGAGTATAATAAAATTTAATGCTTGGTTGGACAGTGTTTATACAATCCGAGACATCAAACTGTCATCAGTGATTTTGCCGAGCAAATAATGAAAAAAAAAAAACAGAAGCTATCAGTTCAATAAGTAGAAGCTATCTCTTAAATAATAATAAAATTAAAACATCGCTAGAAGTATGATAAAAATATTATGCAAAGTTGTACATTTCAAATAGTAAAAAATGCCGAAAAAGGATCATGCAAAACTAAATATATGAAGATCTATAGCTATTTTTGTTCAAATGGAGGATGCTTCTTACTTGCTAAACTCGTTAACTAAAAGTTATTTAAAATTAATAAAATATATGTCTATTAAAAAATTTACATGTTCTTAGAAATAATAAATTATTTGTGATTATGTTATTAATTTGATTAAAAGCAAAAAAATATCAACTTACAATTATATCCTTTTTATAAATAAATTGTTTGTTAATTGACCAGTTAAACAACATCATAATCATGATAACTCAATATATGTTTATTCTTTATGCCTCATTTTATTTAGAGTTGTTTATTTTAAGCAATTTATGAAATCATCCTTGCATATATTGGCGGTTGATTTTCAAAGCTCATATAGAAAAGTGATATTTTAAATGTAGTATACTTAAATTATATAATATTTACATGCCATTCGTGTTTTCAACACAGTAATCGAATTTACTTGATTTAATTCAGTAGTTTAAGTAAACATATTAATAAAATTAAATACCGCTGTAGTATTTCAGGATCTAGGCTAGTCTATCGTAGGCACAGGACAGGCAGTTGCGTGTAATAGAAAATTCTTTGCATGCCTCACAGCCATAATGCAACTAACGCACGGATGATTAATAATCGTCTCAGAGCCGCCATTTTGATTTGCAACCGCCTTTTCAAATTTGCTCCATAAATAACTCGGCATCATGTTAAATGTTAATGTGATACTATTGACGGAGTCCGCCGACTGCAAGGTCGTTTTTTCAAAGGTTAGGTTACCTTTTTAAAGAAGCAACCAATTATTATTTTGGATCAAAGCTGTGTACAGGATGTGGATACGTGGATGATCAAATTTACATCTCGAAGAAGGTCAACCTTAGGATCTATCCATATATTCCGCTGTCTAAATTGATTTGCTTTATTTTATCGACCTCAAACTATTTAGATTATTATTCTATTTAAATCAGTAACAAGTTTTGTAAAAAGTAAGTAAAAATTAATTAATATTAAGCATTAAATTTATGCAAGTG
Source organism: Atopsyche davidsoni (assembly GCA_022113835.1). NCBI lineage: Eukaryota > Metazoa > Arthropoda > Insecta > Trichoptera > Hydrobiosidae > Atopsyche > Atopsyche davidsoni. The sequence goes on along the minus strand of JAILWY010000009.1, from coordinate 14,789,642 downwards.
TTCTCTTAATATCAAATAGAGCGAAATCTTTGCGCACAGTGTGGGCGTTCACACGTTGGAAAATGTAATAATTTAATATATAGCGTGGCCTGTACTTGCGTACACGCCGGGCGGGGAAGAACGTGAAGCGATGACGGCTGTTTCTGTGTTTCAACACCTCCTCTGTATTACCATAATGAATTCGTGTCAATGATCGCCGATACGAGAGCGGGAAGCGTGCAGCCCTTGAGCCCTTCGCTTCGTAGAATAGCGCACCACGCCGATGGCCGGCGAAATTTTAACAGGCTAGATCAGAGGTCCCCAAACTTATTTGTCCCGTAGACCCCCTGTCGAGTTTTCGTGTTTTTCGTAGACCCCTGCCTTGCTTATATTGAATTTTTACAAATTTATCAACTTCAAACATATTTTTGACATCTGATATAGAACAACTCACTATCATAGGGCTTACTGTACAATTAATTTAAAAATAAAAATGTTAAAATACATCCAAAGTTAATTGTACCTTTAATAATTAAATACACACAAAATGCAAATATAAAAAATAACTTCAAACATATTTTTGACATCTGATATAGAACAACTCACTATCATAGGGCTTACTGTACAATTAATTTAAAAATAAAAATGTTAAAATACATCCAAAGTTAATTGTACCTTTAATAATTAAATACACACAAAATGCAAATATAAAAAATAACTTCAAACATATTTTTGACATCTGATATAGAACAACTCACTATCATAGGGTTAACTGTACAGTGGATTTAAAAAAAAAAAGTTAAAATACATCCAAAGTTAATTGTACCTTTATTAATTAAAAACACACAAAATGCAAATATAGTAGCATTCACTAAAAAAATCAATACTTTTAACAGGAGGGGTGTGTCTGATGCTTTGATGGTAAATTTTCAATATTTAGCTTCAAATAAGTCAGATTTAACTTTAAATCTTCTCGCCCAGTGATTTCCAATCTATTAATTTTTTTGTAAGAAAATTCCCAACCGCACTGAAACCCTTTTCGACGAATGAAGATGGAAAAGCTATCAAAAACCTTCTTGCAATAGTCCATAATGCAGGATAACTAGCATCATTATGTAAGTACATACGTACAATCTGTGTTAGATGCATTATGATATTTACGGAATGCCTAAATTTAGGTGATAACCTGTTTAAACGGGATCCACTCTCGTAAACCCCCCATTTACAGTTCATGCACCCCCAGTTTAATTTTTCGCTCTTACTGACCCCCTGCAGGGCGGAATCGACCCCAGGGGGGTCGATATTGACCACTTTGGGAACCTATGGGCTAGATGGAGCACATCGACTTACATAAATTACAAAACCTCCGAGTGGGTGGACGCTCAGTGAGGCGTGAGCTTAATTGGTGGCGATGTCAGTTCCCTGTAAAGGGATTCTCTCTCACTGGAAAACGCCTTCATTTGCATGGTGAGAGTATCCCGATGGCGTCTATGACAATAAATATCTTCGATTGGTTAAGTCTGTGATAGTTACAATATATTAAAGCCGTGCCGACTTTTGCACGCCCCTGTTGAGTAGCTGCTGATAGGAAAAGGCGTTTTTAATGGCGTTTTGAGAGAATAAAGTGTAATTGAGATTCAAGCGATAAGAATAATGAAGTATTGAACAAATTGCTCCGGTAAGTATTATTTACATTGAAAAGAAAACACACTATCATGTTCGAAAAAGAAGATTCATAAATCAAACATATACAAAAGAAGCAAAAGCATATTACTTAATCATTATTTAGTGAATAAATAAACTATACTTTAAGCGGTTTTGGGCATTTCTCTCGTAACATAGCTTATGAGCAGACAGTAATCCGTGACTAAGTCAACCGTTTTGTGTTGCTAGAAATATAAATCAGTACTCTGAAACAAAGAGTTTAAGCAGCGTTAGACTAACCTATTTTAGACTGTAATGTAAGTGGCGTCTATCTATTCATAATTGGCACACAGGGTTTCTAGATTGTAATGCGAGCGAACTGCGTACTGGACTTACGACATCGTGTACTTCTAATACAATCGTATATCAACAACAACAAAGCTAGCTCATTATTTAACCTTTTGTGACTCAGTAGAGGAGAGACAACCATAAGTGCATGTCATTGCCTGAGTTGGGAATTAAACTCGTGTCCTTACATTCCACAGCGCGTGCCTGAAATCTTTGAACTTAGTAAGTCATTTGACAGGATTTTACCTTGAATGTAGCTTAATGAAAAGAATGCGCATCATTAATGATAAGTAAGTAACCGAAAAGTAATACGGATTCTGACCATATAAAATATTAAATAAATCATTTATATTGGATATTTAAGTACACTCTATAGCTTAAGAGTGCTTATTATTTGAATAATTTAATAAATAATATCTGATATTTCAATTAAATAAAAAATATGTACACTTGTTTTGACTATGAATAATCACAAAAAAAATAGAATTTTTCTCTTTTATTTATCGTTTTGTGATCGGTTTTGAATATATTATCATCATCTATTAGAAATTGTTTATTCGACAGATAAAACAGGCTTAAAATTAAATGAAAATTACAAAACAACTTTCAATTTCATTAATTTCTCAAAACTCATTAACTGCTTTTAATATTGTACACATGTTATTTATTATATCGTTTGAATCACACAGACGAATAGATTTGTATGTGATTTATGTTATTTATTACAAATCTCATTAAAAATCATGTACTGCTTTACACAATTTTATCTAAAATATTTTTATCAATTTTAAAAGACAACCAGCAGAGTTGCAAGAAATTTCATTACATTTTAACACAGTTGAAGTGTGTGTCAAGAGACACGGCAATAATTTATAGAGCGCTATCTCGAAATGTGTCTACTATGAGATTGAGTCATATAAGCCTTAAATGAAACAGAAACTACATGTGAGTGTACACAACACCTGGTGTGATAAATTTATATTGTACCCTTGTATTATAAACCACATTGGTTCAAATAACCTTTAAGGACAATAAAACAGCATTTCAGTTTGCGAAATTTCTTTCTGACCAACCAGGAAATTTGAAAGGAGACACGGGAATTACTGCAATGGATTTGTGATAACGATTCGTTATCGATTTCAACGATTCGTTTCGTTTTTCCGATTGAGATTTCACATTTCGACCGATCGTTTTATGCTTTTTATCTCCCTGACATGTTTTGATTTTTATTTGGCCTCAACTGAAATACTCTTAATTTCAGTAATAAATAGCGTGTCGCAATCCATTACAAAAGTAAGCGATAGCTATTTTCTTAATATTAAAAAAAAGTTTAAAAGAACGTCGAATTAAATTACCACATTAAATAATAATGAATAGATATTAAAGCTTTTGAGCAAATATAAATAGCTAAATTGTTGATAGATAATGCACATATCATTTGCATAGGATTCGTAAGACTAAGTTAGCTCTTAAAAAGCAAATGCGTGTACTTTAAAAAAATAGTCATAATGTACTACACATTGCCTTCTATTATTATTTTTTTTCAGTGTGGGGTGTTATACGTAAAATCAGTCTTATGTCCGTATAGAGTTTATTATTTTAGATTGTAATCTATATAAGGGTTTTATATTGCTAAATACATTGAGATTAGAAACTCTAATCATTCTTAGAGCTACCTGAGTAAAGCGCTAGAAGGTGTAAAATGAGAACGCTCTAGCACACAGCAACGCTCGCTAATTAGGAATGAGAAGGCGTTTATCGAGCAGAAAAGAGAACGAATGACAAAAACGTTGTGCGGTTTTTTGGCATGCACCACAAAAAATATTAGTAGCTCTATTTGTGATAGTAAACGCACAAAATTATTCATTAAAATTTACAGATTAAATTTGAGTGTCATCACTTCACATAATTTAATTAAAATTCAAAAGTGTGTAGCGGCAGAAGAGAAGACAAAAATTACAGAAAATAGTGCGAACCCTAACATTTTTTAAGATTTATAAAATTGACCACCTGCGATTATTATTAAATATTCAAAAAATCCCATTTGGTTTATTATTTATATTAACGAATTGGTGTTTTTAGGTAAACAGTTCACATATGAAATGGCAAGATAATTCTTCGGTTCTATCGGTGCCTAGAAAAAAACAATTTGGATATTTTTTTCCTCGTTTTTTTGTATGAATCGATTTCTTAAAAGCATATTGGGTATGAAGTAATAAGTATTTAAATATTTAGTAAATTCAATACACAAAGTTGTTAAATTAAAAACTACGATGCGAAAATAAGTACTTGTAGACAATGAGCACAGGGCTGCAAATATCAATGTAGATTTATTTGTTTTTTTTTTTAAATTCGTTATCAAGCAGCAGCAATAGATTTTTTAATTGATAAAAGGTTATATTTTATAAAGTATAATATCTTTATTTCATTTAAATAAGATCGACTCATCAATAAAAATCTATAACTATCATAAATATGGCAACCAAAATTCCCGCTTTTAAAAAATGGTTAAAATTTTTAATATTATTTATTACAATTATTTTATGTAGTTATTTCAAAAAAATATAAATATAACTGTTTTTATTATATCACTTCATGTTTTCTTTCCTTTTCTGATACTATAATAGCTTTTGTAAAATTTTCCAAACACTAATATCTTTTACATAAGATCAATGTGATAAACTCATTTTACATATATTCGATTTTGTACAATTCAAGACTAACACTTCAAACAATGTTTTTGATACAACAATTGAACAGTATTATTTAAAAATAAGTAGGCCAAGCAAAAGTGTAACTGTCGTGTTCACTTTTAGTTTAATTGCTTCAAACAAAGGTTACAGCAGACATTTCAATATTCTAGAATGTCTTTAATCGCAGCTGAGGTATTTGTATAATTCATTCAGTGTAATTTAAAACATTTTTTGGGAAGTCGTTAAAGTTTATTGACTTTTAAAACCATTTTATGGACGTAAATATATTTTTTAAATATATTTATGTAAATGATGCAAAAATATAGAACATAAAGCAAAATAATAAATTCGTGTAACCTTGATTAGAAAATATTGCTATAATCACAATCGGTTGACAGACAGTGAACTCATTAGTATCGTTCTTCGTCTTGTCGTATTGTTATTTTATATCATTTTTTTAAATTTTAATTTGCTTAATAATTTGATTATTTTTTTAAGATTATTTGAAAGTTGTGTTTACAAGATTATTTAAAATTATGTGCAAAATGACCTAAAAGGAACCAAGTGAAAGGATTGAATATTTTTATTCTACTGTCAAATGGCCTTTGACTCGCTGTAAATCGGAATGCAAACAGAAGTATTTCTTGTGTTAGCATTAGAAATAAAACAGCGTGCGATATTGTTTCAGTCTTTTACTAGACTTGCCTTCGACTTATGACATTCGTCACACATTTCAACAGTACAGCGCACCCAGCACCCGAGACTGGTCACGCCCGCCTGCAGGCAGCGCTGATCAGGCATGATAAGGTTTCGGACAAGGGAGTCGTGATACGTCTGATCAGCTGTTTCATAATCCCCTCACACGACTATGTAACATTCCGACTGTCTGAGGGACAGCATTGTTGGTATGTCACATATCACCACAACGTGATAACATGTTGTTATAAAACAAAAAGTAAATATTTTATTAATGATTATAACATTGGATGACTGTCAGCAAGATTTGGCTTGAAATATTAGCGTACCCATTCTAGATACATGCACATGTGTGCCAAATATTTACAATTACCAGGTCATTGGTAAACACTTGAACGTTCACAAATTTATTTATATTTAAAACAAAAAAACTTCCTGATAATGTAGTTGTTGATTACAAATAACTATGCACTGAAATAAATAAAATAATAAGGACGCATCTTGCTTGCTATTAAATTGAAATATATTTTTAACCTTTTTCTAGGTTTGAGGTAATTACCGTGTACTCATCAGTTCAAAATATTCAGTTGATAAGGAAAAGGTTAATGAAACTCACCTCATTCCATCGAACCCGTCGTCTGATCCGTTGATGGTGAGGACTGGTGCTCTGGCGTAGGCTTTGGCGACTCTTCGATTTCTCTCCAGGACGATAACTTTTGCCCAAATCTCGTCGTCAATCTGCGTCCATTTGTCCAGTACTTCTTGTATGTGTTCCTGTAACAATTAAAACACAATACTTTATTTATAGAAATTAATAAAACACATAATCAAATCTATGAAATCATTTTTGTATGTATTAACAACTTTAGCATGAATGTAACAATTTTTAACTAAAAAAAAATTATTACTTAATAGTTGTATTTTTTGTACATAATTTCAGATATAATGTGTTTTTCAATTATATCCTAAAGCGTGCATTAAAAACCTTTCTATATTTGAATGAATAAACACTTTGAAAATATCTTATAAAATAGATTTGTTTCAGCTACGAATCGTTATATTTAAGAGTTAAAATGGTTAAAATTTTAGAGTTAAAATGTGGGAATAATTATAATCTATTTTAGATACAGTTAACATAATATTTCATTTACACCAATCATTGTATAACAGACACATTTTGCCGACAATTCCCAAGATCTAGTTAGTTAAATTCAGTTCTATTAATTTACCATAATCTTTGACTTGAACCCATAACTTCTCAATCCCTAGCTAGTTAAACAAGATGAAAGTGTTACGTTTCCCCATTTTAAAATTTTATTGATGAAAGGCTTTTTCAACCTGTTTAAAAATGTCTACTAATCAATTGATATTGATGATTTTGGTGAAATAGTATATAAATATAAAACAAAGAATAGTGTATTATCAATGGTATGCATTATTCATTAGCTCGTTACTGTCTTTGATATTTTCCTAGAGACGTAAATAAATCCATCAGGTTTTTGTGTGAAGCCTTCCGCCAGAGAAAGTCTTTCCCGCTTTTTGAAACATAAACACCTTCATTATAGATTGTACGGAAATTTCTTTTCCAACATTTCTGACGGTTGCAGCCTTTTTGCGACCACTGAAAACGCGGTGCGATCCATAATTTAAAACAACAACAAGCTTCAAAAATCATTGGTATATGGTTATCTACTTTCATTTGCACTTTATTTATAATTTATTTTTTGTTTATATTTTTAAAATATTCTAATTAATATGATCCAAACAATCTAACATGCACCAAAAGTTCCAAACTGCTCAACTCTGTTCGTTTTGTGTCATCGATTTCTAAATTTTTCTATTCATTTTTATTTTTCATTGGTTAAAAAAAATAATATAAAGTTCATTCGTAGCGTTTTTAGCACAAATATCTTGAAAAATACGAATAACATTGCAGGGTTGAACAAATAAAATTCAATTTGCTTGTTTAAAAACCTGATTATAAAATAAGTAACTTATAAAAAATCCAACCTTAAGACTTATTTGAATATTCATTACACCAACTCAAAGCATTTTCACATGTGTATTATGAGAGAAAAGAAGCGTTAATTTGTCTGTAAAAATTTCTGACGAATTTATCATACATGCATCAAAAACTGTTTCAAACCTGCTGTTTCATTATTAAGTTTTGACGCGTATGCTATTTTCTCGAGATGAGATAACCCGCGTCTTGAATAGAGAAATCTCCTAATTGAATAGAGCTAGTTTGGGAGGCGTCCTCGCTCAAGTGTGAACCATTGTAGCTGAGCGGCTGAGGTGAACGGTTTAATTGGACAGGTGATTGGATCTTATCCCCCGCGAGGCACCTGTTTTCAAGAACCTGGAGTTATGGGATTTAAAACAGATTAAAGGTAAAAGTGAAAGAAATTCGTCAGAATAGAAAAAAGTGATATTGATAGGGTTATTGTTGTTCGGAAAAAAATGAAGATAATTTAATATATTTTTGCTAGAGTTATACAAATCTAAACATTCACTATCAAAAATGTTTTATTTTTTCAATTTTTCAGTAATCGATCAGTTTGAATTTATAAACCATTGGTATTATTAAATATTTGAAATAATCGTTTTTTTTCATTCATACAAGGTTTAAACAGTATTAAGGTATCTAAGTTTATAATATTTTTGTTACACATATAAATATACGAAGTATTCCTTTTAGTTATGGTAACGTCGTAGCTTATTGGCAAATTGCATTTGAGTTCAAATCCCTCCAGTATCATAGGAAAAAAAACTTTTCTGAATATTTTTATATATATTGTAGAATTTATTTGCTGTCATTTGATTGGTGTCGTTCTAAAAAATACAAAGTTTGGACTTGGCAAGACAATTGCACGAGCATCGATAGAAGTACCAAAGAGGGTGATTACAATTTACAATACACGGTCATTGTAAAGAAACCGGGTCAAGGTATCCAATGCTTTCCATCTGTATCAATTCATAATCGCTCCTCATTACATTCAGACCAAAGAGATTCCTCTGCGTACTCACTGCGCCGGAGTCAAAATGTGTTGATGCATTGTTTCAACATAATCACAGACAACGTGCTGAAAATAATATATATTTAAATAAATGGTGCTGTGTGTAGTTATAAATCTATTTTGTACATTTACACGCACAAAAAAACATTTTAAATTGTATTTCACTTGATGTGATTTTTCTTGACGCTGATATTGCAAAGAAAAAGAAATTATTGGATTGTTCAGCATAAAAATGCTTTCAGACATTCTAAAATACAATCACAAAAAGTTCTTAAAGTAATTTTTTTTATATTCTTTTTATTGTTTCAAGCAATGTTGTATTTCGACTCCGTCTATAACGGTCATCTTCATCCAAAGAAAAAAATTCTAACAGACAACATTTTAGCACATGTCAAAAAACAAAACAATTAAATATTCCTTTAAATACCACAAACCTAAAAAGCCGCAATTACTTAAACAAACATTAATAAATCGGTTAATTGAAATTGTACATTTAATTGATGGTAATACTTCAGATTTATTGAATCGAATGCATTATTAATGGGTGCAACGAGCATGCGCACATTGATTGCTTGAGTGCAATGAAAGGTGTTAGGACCCCTGAAGGCCGTGCAGCTCGATTGCAGAAACTTGGCTATCTATATAGGCTTCTTGGTAGAGTGCACGAGTGTCCATGCATTGGAATATTAAAGTGCTATGTGGTCTAACAGCTTATCCTTTGACGCGGGGCTTGACCGAGTCGCGGGTTTGTGGCATGCACGCGCGTTTGGTGTTACGTGTTGTATTGTGACATGATACTGTGACGTATTCACAGTGGAGAACAAGCTTCTCATTAAATTATTAAAATATGCAACATAATTTTTCAACTTATTTTTTAAATAACTGTGAGATGTTTAGGTAAATTCGATTAAACGAATTAAACAAACTATAATCAGGTTGTTCAGTATTAAAGTTTAATGTAAATATTGACGTTTATTTCATAAAAACGTTTTAAATTTGATTGCATGTTATTCAAATATACTTAACAAATACATGTCATTTATCTATAATAAAAATAAAAAATAAATATATATATATATATATATAAAAGTACACATCATAGTTACTAGTAAATATTTATTTACAAAATTAATTTATTAATTACAAAAATAATATTATTTCAAATAAACGAAGCCAAATTTCAATAATATACAGTAAAATTCAATGAATGTTTGCTTGTTAGTATTTCTAAAATTAACAAAATCATGTTCTCATGAGTTTGATATATATCATCCAGATTTACTTTTTACGATAGCAACGTAAGTGTGTAAAAATTACTACATTATTGAGTTTGATAAAAATTAGATGTGGTGTTTACTTTGTTTTGTGTAGGTATATGTTTTTTTTTGCAGTCTGTATAAATACTAATCAAGAGAATTTATAATAACAAATATTAATCTTGAGTATTACCTAATCGGTTATTCATCTTTATTGACATTGCGTGTCAAATCGCTCTGTGCGTTCTGCAAATTCCTCCACAGATAAGTACATGGAGTCCGCAGATGTTTTTATTTTCTTTATCACAGGAGAACCTACTTCGTGATAAGCAGAAACCAATTACAGAAGATCGGAAATGATGTCATGGATATTATAACATTATAAAAGATATTAAAAACGAGTGTTCAAACATAATTAATAACTACAAAAAACTATGGATTGTTGTGGTTATATTATTATTTGCTGCATTGATATTTTTTTACAGATCATGCATTGTTAAGAATGTATCTTTTTTATATTTAATTATTAACATGCATAGTTAATAAGATACCTTGACATCATCTTCAAAATATATTAGATGATCTTTGTATTGATTAAAATGTGTTTTGTAGATTCTGAAATCACGATGGCTGTAATGATAGTAATTAGATTTGTTTTTGATCAATGAGACGTTGTTAATTTTTTTTTTCATGTCAAGTACACTCGAATTGCGTCTGATAGTACAATATTCCTACATGACTACAGTATAATACAAGAAACTACTTGAAAGTAAAAGCAATACTCCACCAAATAATGCGAGACTCACTTATCGCTTATCGGTTAACCGTTAGCACGGCTCGGAGACGAGAATACCGCCGACTCATCTCCACTGTGGCCGCTTGTTTTTATTGCTTCTCGTACGGTACAAGTTGTGGTCGCTCGCACGCGATGTACGGTACTCGCATCTAAGTCGAAGTAACATATGGGGCTATTCACCGCGTTCCTCTAACGAACACGATAACGAAACGACAACATATAAATAACTTTTTTTTCAATACACCTAATTTTTATGGATGACGAAAATTTATTTTATTTCTAACTCCCACTACATATATATATATATATATATATATATATAAAGATTTTAAATTCAAAATAAAACAATAATCTACCACCTGCAGGTCATCGCTCTTCTTCAAGCCAGCAAAAACCCCATTCAAATAAATTTCATTGTCTGCGGTCTTCACACCCATTGCAACTTGTGATCGGCTAGTGTGATTATATCTAACACGATTACATTAAATGAAATAAATATGTGTTTTTATTTCAAGAGAAATGGATGAAAAGTTCGAATAACGTTACGTAAGAATACCTTCCATAAATAATGCGCTGCGCCAGCGTAAGAGGTTTTCTTGTTCCGTGCAGTGTGAGTTCAAAGGCTTAAGATTTTTATAGATATCTCAGTCAGTTGTGTGAGATCGAAAGTGAAATAACCGTTGTTTTATTTTATCATTTAATAGTATATGTATGTAGATGTTTGTGAAAAGAAAAGTGAGAGATTGTATACGTACAAATATTCAGAAGAAAGATATACTTAAGAAAAATATTAAAAACTTTAAATTAAATACAGATTTTCAAATTCAAGCTATAAAACTGTTTATTTTTTCGAAACTCTTAAAAGTTATTGTATTTTATTTATAAATCTTTCAAAACTATTCAGTAAATAAATACTTGCATAAATTCTTAATAAAATTAAATTAAATGTGATAAAACTAACTGAAAGTTGCGTATTGTTAGCTTCAAAGTAAGGTTAGAAATACTGTTGTAAGGTACACCAGACTCTTATATATAAGGCAGTTCTTCTATTCATTATCGATAAAAACGATCCGATTCAATACAACGCTAAACTCTTATTAAAAGATCTGATCGCTAACCACTGTACTGTCAACCCATCTTTAATATATTTTAAAATAAGGTAAATCAAATACAAAGTTGCGCCTAGTCCTGGAACCTGTTACATTATTTGTAGGCAACCAAGCCATATAAAGTTTCATACGCAGTCTGGTATCGCTTAGATCGAAGAGAGAGTGTTAAAGTAACCTGACAAGCCATGTTTAAACAAATACGAGATAATACCATATATCTTCTTTATAAGTATACATCCTTAATACGACACTATCCACTTTTATTTTTTCTTGTTTATCAAAGCAAATCTTTGAAATTAAAAGCATACATAACATGTTCCAACTTAACACATGATAACAAATTTAAGATAGTATTAGAGTAACGTTCTGTTACAACAACTGGAAGGTAAGCAATAACAGATGACCGGATGCGTGCGGGTCTGGCCTCTTGCCTCTCGAAAAGGGAGTTTAAAATTACTCCCGCTTTACAGGCACTCTCGTTTTCTGAAAACGAACGCTAAACGGCAATAAGCGGGCGGATACGCTATGACCTAGCCACTTCCGCCCAGAACGGAGAGTTCTAATTGCAAACTGGAGTCATACATTATCCATGCATGACTTAAATTACTTTGAAGGCACAAATGCTAGTAAGAGGAAATATATGTAAAAGGTTAAAACTGTTACGACATTTCATATTATTATATTACTCAAATGTCAGAATGGTGAATCGACATGACTTGAAATAAACAAGTTATATCATTATCTATCATAAAAAACTCAGTGATAAAATCAATGTATATACAAAGTTAAATTTATATATTTTATTTCTATTCTATAACGAGCTGAGATAATATAAGAAAGAGTCCACAACCACGTAAATCTTATTAAAAGTTGCTACTAAGTTAGAGGCAAAAGACAAGCAGTGTGAATATTGATGCACTTCTGGTTGTTAAAAAAAAAATTAAAAAATCCTACAATAGAAAGAGCTCTGATGCCCAATTTTCATATTTTTTAAAATAACATAAAAAACTAAAAAAATTCACAATCGTTGCTATTAAATAAATATATAATTAAGTTGTTAGAAATTGTCGTCTTATTTAACCGCTTTCATAGTACGATTGCCTATTTTATTAAGATGACAATATAATTTATAATCCAAAAAAATCATAGCAGTTTTATTTGCCTATGGCACTTTTAATTTCGTCTTTCCAGGCGAGTAATTCAATAGGCTATCCTTCTTTTTTATCATAAATTTTGCAATAATATTTAATTGCTGCCTAGGAAGGAGAATTTATTATCCGTATCTAATAACAGAGTAACGCTCTGTCTATCACAACCTGTAAAATAATTTCATTAATTTGTACCCTAGTTTCATTGGGTAACTAGAACTATACTCCTGTTTTTAGTGACGTCATTTTCTAAAATTGTATAGAATTAAATAAATAATAAGCAACGTTTTGTTGTTAATCTTAAAGATAGTAGGCGTTTTTTTAAATTATTTTTATATTAATAGAATGTGTGAGAATTAAATGAACACTCCTTTTTTTATCAAGCATAAGTGACTTTTACCATATTCTGGATAACGATAATTATTTCTCCCAGATTCAAATATTTCAATAAAATAGCTTATTACTCAAACAAAAATAGCTTATGCCTCTTTTTCTCGATTTTTTATGACCCGAATTTTGAAGTTTTTTTCAAACATACTCTAAAATTTTTATGAGTTATTTATGAATATACATCCACAGTCTTATTTAAACAACAAATGGCAAGGAATTAATTGTATGCCCTTTTAAGTTGGTTATTAAATAAATATTAGCATATCGATTTTACACTAATCGAATAGAACAATGATCAGAGCTGAAAGTTATAATTTAAAATACTAAGTGGTTTATTTATAGCAAAATACGTAAATTGATTCACACATTACTTTGCGCCTTTCTCCTAAGGTATAATAGAAAATGCATAACAATTTCTTTATGTTATAAAATACGATTCTGTGCTTACTTTATTACAGGTATAATCTCGGCATGCGTCCCGGTGCATGGCGCAGGTAAACCGTAATAAATGCAGTGTAATGCACTTTCCCTTTCAGCGAGGCTCTAGCGCTAGGCGGGGGTAGAAGCCGAGCCACGCGAACACTTCGCACTCTCATACTGACTAATGCGACACGGTAATATTGAGTTTCGCACTATTATTTCTGTTTAAGATTACTTATTGTAATACTTTTAGATCTGTATTGTTTTTAAAAAATAATTTTCAAAATAAACATTAAAAAAAAAAAAAAAAACTTTTGTGTCAATTCTATGAATAAATTCATTATAATAAAAACCATGTCTATAATCTGCTCCGTGTTTTTATAAATAAACTTGTTGAATTTTTACTTGTTGAAGTAAAGATTTTATTAATTTTGATTTGATTGATTTTATAAATCCAATCAAATGAAAGCATTTTTATATTAGGTAAGGTAAATTTAATAGTGACTTGAAAAATATTTTCAAATTAACATTATTTTAATTTTTCCTTTAAAGAGTATCAAAATTAGAAAATAATTTAGAAGACATTTTTGTAATGATAACTTTTCATACTAAAAATTGCATAGTAGTTTTCTGTATAGAAAACAAGAATAAAATCTCTTTTACGATCTCGTGAGTTATCTCAAGGAAACGCTACAATTTCTCCACAGAATAAAATAGTGCACGGTATCTACATCACCACTAATGGCATTTTCCATCGAATCGCACATAAAATACACTTGTGGAGTAGATTCGCTTACTGAGTTTCTTTCGTGCTCACACCTGTGCGAAAGAAAGAGACACCTGTGTGCACACGACAGAGATGGATATAATTATCGCTCTAATAATCCATAGGTTAATAACCATTGGCATATGATATTATTTGTTGTGTATTTAAATTGTGTTTTAAATTATTAAATTGAAATGTTTATCATCACGTAGAAGATTGTTTTATCCGAGCACAGAGAATAGTACAGGTTCGCAAATATTATCATCTAGATATAATTTAAAGCAATACTTTTTGAAAGAAGATCGTAATAAAGATATTCTTTTGAAGAAATCTTCATTTTATAAACTTTTAAATTGTATTAAAAATAAATTATTATTATTCTCATCGAATTTCTAATCTCATTGCAAGCATTCAGTAATAAAATAAATTTGGTTGCTTTGTGTTTTTATGAAACAGAATTTCATCAATAAAAAATAAAACCATTTAAATTCCACAACCGATGGTTGCCGCGTCCACGTTTTGCATTGCTATTATATTTTTTCATGAAAGAGAAAATGGAGGTCATAGGATCGAAACGTAGTCATTAAAGACGGCACTTGCACGAGCAAGATCTCGCACTGCTCACCCGTCAGTAGACTTGCATAAGTGTGGAAGACGCCATGTAAAATATACTCACACAAGAGAAAGATGATCACGCATATAAATAATACATTGTAGCTTTTATCGCTGCCATTCTTTTAAAATTTATATGAAGTCAGGAATTTTTAAGCGTCGAAATATGGTCTTGAAAGTAACTTTACATCACGTATGGTTTCATGGATACTATTCAAAACCAACGTACTTGATCGTGAGCTCTTATATGATTTCTATCCTTTCATATAAATTGCAAATAAATTTAAATAACTTCACTTTTTTTCTCAAGCATTGAACTTGTTTCTTTATATATATTTTTGGCTAAAATGTGTTTACATTTAAAAGAAAACTGTAACAATTATCACCATTGCAACACAGTGTGCCAACAAAAATACAGTTTAATAAGCAACTTGCACATTACTGCAATGATACGATATAATTACAAAAGTAATGAATAGGTTTATAGGTACCGGGTCTATAAAATGTTAGCGATAGGAAAATGGCACTTCGTATTTAAATTTTGCTGATAGAAATACAGGACAGAGAGCCTTATTACAAGGCGCCTGTGATATTCAGGTCTGCGCCTCGGATGGGTGCGGACTATAGTTGGCATGCAAATAAGTATGCGTGCCGGTTTTAATGAGAATCGTGTCTTTGTCGCAGAGATATCTAAAATAACCATCGCTTCGGGGAAAACGCATACATAAGTCATATTATATTACTTCGATCGCACCATCGATTCATCATCTCACGCCATTCTCACAAATAAATGTGCAAGTTACGAATACATCATATCAGATTAAAATCATATTGTATACAGTAAATATATATATATATATAAATGTAAACATTTCTTCCACGAAATACTTTAAAAAAAAATTATCGGCCAAGTTATGATTTCATAGAAACCTGGTCATCTAAAAAAAATGTTAGTTTTTTAATTATTAAGTACTGTGAGCGATTCATATAATTTTTCGTTTTCAAATCAGCATAAATATAAAATTCAAAATAGTTTGTTAGAAAAAAACTTCATAAGTCTTACTTCACATCGTTTTACACAATAAAACAGATTATTTGATATGTTAAACAGCATTTTAAAAAAATCCATTTTAAAAACGTGAATTATATTGCACAAAAGTACTTACACCTCATGTTTATTGAAATCAATCTCGATGTTTTGCTTTGTTGTTTTGTTTGTACTTTAAATCCGTTTTATCGTGTTTTATTTGTCTTGCAGGTCGATTGAGAAGTCAATCAAGATATAATAAATCACCATTAACCCAAATAAAAAAAAGTTCTGTTTGTGAGTCGTTGTCCTTTTATAATTATAAACATAACTTTAACCTCCTTGTGGAGTTGTACTTAAAAATCCATTTAGCGATAGTAACTGAGAACAGTTCATATTATAAATGCCTTGATTACATAGTAAAATATTTGAATAATGAGATTTATGTATACGACAACGCACAGCAATCTTTTTGTTTGTTATTTTCTCACGCAAAAATTTACAATAGCGACCTTAGGGACACGACTCTTACTTGCTGCAGGACAAGGTGACTTGTGACATAAAACATTCAAAATGGTTTGTTATTAGTTTATTTGGTTTCTTGGGTGTTGAGCTGCTTCTAGTTTTTGATACTTCAACGATTCCCTCCATCTTCTGGGACTTTCGATAAAACTAATACGATTGAAATAAATAATAAGAATTAAAAATCAACAAAAGTATTCTTAATTTTCTTACGATGTCATAGTATCATAAATATGAGTCTTTATAGATTTATTTTAGGATGTCGACTATTTGTATTTCAAAAAACAGGAAAAATAGTCACGTACAATAAAACAATGGATAATTCAATTATTAAATCATTTTGAACAAAGTCGTCATCGCAATTACGTCAGTCGTTAATTTTAAAGTTTGATACAAACAAGAATTCCTCTCAGTACTAAGCAATGAAAAATAATAATCATGAAGTAATTGTTTTTTTTACAGTTTTTCAATATTTAAAATTCGATAAGTTCGGCGATCCTTTCGTGCAGTATCAAGATTTATTTTCATGTTTGTCGCATACCATTGGATATTCTACATATATTTTTTTCTAACTATCAAGCCTTTTAGTTTTTTTTAGAGGGCTGGATATGTACATTTACTCATTTTTTTTTCGTGCAGTATCGTGATTTTGAACTACCACATGTTATTAGAGAGAAAATGTTAACATAATTAAGAAATTAACTAGTTATCTTTTTAAAAAAAGATGTTAATACAGTTTCATTTGGCTCAATTTAAGTTGCTTATTTATAAGTAGCATTATTTTTTTGTAAGTATCAATATAAAATACCAATTTAATTATTACAAAAACATTGGTAAATTTATTCATAAATATATGTAAAACGTATTAAAAAATAATTACTATTATTTTATACAAAAAAAACATGACAAAACTGATTGCCTATGATTAAATGAAATGAATTTTAAATGTTGAGAAATTTTTAATAGAGCATTTCTACTAATGTAAATGTGGCAATGATCATTACCTCCAATCATTAAAATGTGCAATGTGTAAAAACAAAAACAAAGTGCATTTTCTTGCTGAATTAAAATGAAGGTCGAATAACTTGGGTTTTCGCAACCCAAGACAAATGGAATCAATGCTTTATAACTGGTAAATTTCTTAATTGACACAGTAAAAGAAACAAAACGTAAAAAGTAACCTTCGGGTTGGAAACCTACTATGTTTTTTTTATTGTGATTGGCAATTTCTCACTGTTTCAATCCATTTACAAATGACTTCATGTTTGTACAACGGATCCTCAACTAACAAAAGAACTGTTAGATTTATTACATTATTAAAATAAACTGTTATTTATATTTGTTGTATCCCATTACGTAAATACCATAACCTTTAAATATACAATCAACTATCATTTACTTGTTTAATCTTCTCTAAGTGCATATAATGTTTAATTCTGACGCCTCCCTAGACCTCTTAGATGAACAATTTAATTTAAATACATTTATGCTAACAAGATAAAATTGGCTTGGTCGTAATCAAAATAAATTGTAACAAGATATCCAATACTCATTGTACAAATAAGTATATCTAACAGGATTTTGTAAGGAAATGTCTTTGGTGATATTTGATTTAAGTTCTTGATATTATAAGACAAGTAAGAGTGTTTGAATATTAGTATTGAGTCTCAGGTTTCTCTGTTCAATGACGTCGGGTAAAATTGCTACAAGAACATTCATGTAATATTCAGTCATGTCTTGTTAAAGTTTATTGAGAGAAAAGCTTTCATATCAATCAAATGCAATAAATTCATGAGATACACAGGACGGGATGCATTAGCCTATTTACAATAGCACACATTTCAGAGAATAAACAAACAGGGAAATATTGGATCGTGAGACTGAAAATATATTACAATGCAATTGGACTTCGTGTATTGATCCCTTATAGAGTAGTTGGTTTGTTGGTATTGATACAATTTCACCCGGAGCTATAATTTTCAGATAATTTCTAAGTAATTGAGAAACCCGGCGCAAAACCAGTTGAATAAGATACAATCGATAAACAAGTTTATTAATTAAGTTATCAAATATTTTCCTTTATATATTATATGAATAAATAACGAAGAAATGCTGAGTATACTTAGTCAATATTCATAAGTATTTTTATATATTCAAATGGCTTAAAAAATTATTTTAAATCAACATTGTGACTTTATAACCTTGAAGGGTTAATCGATTCATAGGTGAATTAGAGAATTGTACTTTAGATACATTGAGTCAGAAGGTGATCTCAATATTCTATTCAGGAAGAAAGTACGTTACGACTATGTAAATATATAAATTGTAAAAATCATGACATGGTATTGAAGCGTCAACCTCGGATGTGACAGCGACGAAATTTACATTTTTCAGCTTTACTACGACAAGCCGCACGTTAAAAAAGTCTTTATTGCGAGGCGAATGAACATTTTGTTATGCATGACAAGATTTATTTTAATATAACTCTACATGATAACAATCTTATTATCCTCTAATTAATAAAAACTGTTTGTAGGTACAATGAACCTGTGAAATTGCAGGTAGGAAGGACTTTTATGAAACGAGAATTGAGTCATACTTAAAAGCTGTTATATCACATATGCTTATTTAGTCAATTTTACATGTTAATAAACAAACAATTTTATTGATTAATATATACCATATCAATGTTAGTGTTTTTCAAATCATTCGAACTATGTAAAGGCAACTTAACATAGAATCAATTCCAGCGCTTATGGTAAATGTTTAAGAATGTGTAGAATATTCTTGAGTTCCAAGTAAATAGGAATGTTAGTTCTTCTTTGATAGGTATCTCAGATAAATATGTACTTCGATGTATTGATAATATTTTCTTGAATTTTATATGTTAAAGAAGTAGCTATATTAAATATGTGTAAAGTAATCGTTAGAGGTTTACTTTGTTGGCCATCATGGTTATAGCTTTTGTTAGATATTTAATATGTGTATTAATCTGTATTGATAATCATGTTCCAAGTTAATTAAATAAGCATATTTTTTTTATTATGAAGCCTGAACTGTAATTTAGATAGTGGTTGTACTTCGAGGGAGGCTATCGGTTCAAAGATAAATTGAATTCGATAAAATGCCAGTTGCAGATCGGTCGGTATCGGCTGTGACGTCAGCAAACTGTCGAACGCCAATGTCGCCTGGCCGAGCATGGCCACCGCCCAAGTCCGCAGTAAACTGGTTTTTTTTATTTCATTTCTGGTTCCTGCATCAGATGCATGTACATTCGCAAGAAAATAAATCGCAACCGTGAGTACCCCATCGAGTGCCGCACAGTGATCCATTTAAACACACACTGTAAACATTGTCCACAGTGAAACATTTAAAATAGATCGATGCAAAGATATCCAAGTATTCATTCAGAACAAACTTAAACTATATTCTAATTATTATTTTTTATTGAATTGTATTTTTTTCTTATTTATTTATAAATAATATTCATAGAGCACTATTTTAAAGTAATTCTGCAGATATCAGTCAATAATACCCTTCATCTTGCATGTGCAAAATTTAAATTTAATATACATTTATTTATTGTTAATATATTAAACCGGCTTGAACCACTGTGCGCCTCCCGGTTTGCTTTTTTTTTCTGAGTTATACAAAAGAATATCCTTGAGATATATTTATGCGATCCCGGTGTTCTTCCTGGTACGGGGAACGAACCTTCCAGATATATTTCGTGCCTGTTATTAGTCTTATGCAATGGTTATGCAGTCTTCATAAATAAGACGTAATGTGCTAAGTTGTGATATATTTTCGCAAGGTGGTTCTTAAAAATGCAAAGCCCGCATGCGATCGTACGGCTTTGTTAATACCAACCATACCTCAGCGCTCTTTAATAGCCTGTTAAATTTAAAAAGTAATATTGTAAATCTCACAATGATTCTTTATTGAAATTAAACTTTTAATAAAAATGTTTTTGAAATGAAGGGCGCTCATGAAACATAAACAATCCTTGAAATCTTATTTGTAAAAGAGATTGACTTTATATATATATACGAGTATATAATTTGAATAGTCTCTTTTTTGGAAATGCAATCAAGTAAAATTCGATTATAAAATTTACCACAGTTTATTATTAGACCATTGCAATAACATAACGTGTTGCTATTTTTATTTCATTTGAATCAAATGTTATGTTCTTATATTACACGTCTTATGTGTATTTTTTTTACAAACAATTTGGATAAAATTGACATTTTATATATTTAATTAATATAGTGAATTTTGTTTGACTATTGTAGTTTTTCAGAATTGTAGTTTGAAATACATTTATTTAAAAAGTTGTACAAAACGAATTTTAATCTAAAAACTGCTGTCTATTTTTTTCATGCCTATTTAAATACCGTAGG
The DNA here is from genome assembly GCA_022113835.1 of Atopsyche davidsoni. Lineage (NCBI taxonomy): Eukaryota > Metazoa > Arthropoda > Insecta > Trichoptera > Hydrobiosidae > Atopsyche > Atopsyche davidsoni. The sequence continues at coordinate 14,768,816 of JAILWY010000009.1, read as the reverse complement.
GTTTTGAATTAGAACTAACTGACGTTTTACAGTTGCTGCTTTAAAAATAGTTTGAACGTAACAAACACAGCGTCGAATTATTAAGACAGGTTCTCATCAAGGTGAACAAGTGCTTGCCTGAATTATTTACTTTTGTAATTTTTGTAGCTTCTGTTTGCGCGAAATTTATTCGACATTCATAAATTAACACAGTCGCTTGAAGCAGCTCGTGATAAGAACTTAGTTTGTAAATAATAGGAAAATTTATTACTGCTCTCAAAGTATTTCAAGCCAGGTGAAGTTAAAACGACTTTTCAAACATCGATTTCAATGCCTTAAATAACCTTAATACAAATGTATATATGCGTGATGTATAATAAGCACTAAAATGTTTTAATTTATTTAAAACAAATATTAATTTTTTTATATTTCTATGCCTTATTCATTGTTTCAAAGAAGATAAATAATGAAAAAAAACGCCCATGGCGAATATTCAAAGGTCACATGAAAGTTATATTATATTCGATCATGTTATAAATTAGGCTTTATTGTTTATAATTTGCAACATATTATTAATAGATATCTAGTTGCTTATTAGTTAAATTGAATCTGCGCCATGATAGAATACAACCTTCGCATTCAAAGCCTTACAAGATGGATGTATGAAAAACAACGCCAACTCGTTATGCTTTCCCTGCTTCTCGCTTCGCAGTGATTTTTCTCACTTGAAAAGATTGCATAAATAAGATTTGTTTTTTTATCTCTTGAGCTATTAAAAAATAAACCTCTGTGTTTGTAGATACACATTTTTTTAAGATGTTCAATTTTTATATATCCAGTTCCATGTATTATCAAATTAAAAAAATCAACAATAATTTAATTGGAACAGGCATTTCATAATATTCAAACAAAAATAATATAGCAAGTTCGTGCATATTTTATCACTAATATTTAGCAATTTTATACATTTTCCAATTTTTTTTGTAATAAATGAATACATAGAATCAATTTTAATAATGATTATTTTTTAACATACCATATATTTATACTATAACATATATATTTGCATTTCAGTGAAGCACCTCATATTTTTTTTTTAGATAAATACTGTAATTTAATTTACACGATTGTAACCTTATCGGTTTTAAAAAATTAAAAGCAATAAATCTACAACCGATAGTGAAGTAAAATATACTTGTTATTAAGCTTCGATACGAAAGTGAAATTGGACATCAGCCTGCTTATAGCTGTTAAACAAGAATATGCACTGCAGCTGCATACAATAAGTCAGTAGGCGCGAGCCACTCTCACTGGCTGTGGCCAAGGACGGAAGTCGCAGCCTTACCAACTCCAGGGTCCTGGGTTCGACAACCGGTGAAACCTTTATTTTAAAACAGGCTTTTTAAGGTAAACAAGAACAGCGTTATCGTATGAACTCATTAAAATCGAGAGAAAAAATAGAACCAACTCTGCACTAAACTTTAATCAATTCCTTTATTTTAAATTTCACTTCACCAGAAACGTGAAAAATGGTAAAAAATAATATGATTATATAATTTTATTTTGATAGTTAGTATAATGATTGAATTATAAAATGTTGATTGTTGAAGTAGTCTTTTTTTAATATCACATTCCATGCAAAGAGCTCTAACTGTGTTAAATTGCACGATCTTGGAGTCCAATCAACTTTACGGAAATTTAAAATGTAATCAAGGCAAAATATGTCTACAATGTCTACACTCAAACCATTTTTAAAATTTGGAGTCCTCATTTTGTTGTAAAGCTTTGTAACATTATGCAACAGAATATAAAATTTAAACATAACACTTGCTATTGGAATTCATATATGACTTCCCATGGCTTAAAATTTTTAATACTTGCATATTAAAAATTATGCTTGCCATACAAATCGCAGTCCAACACCCAAAAACGAAGAATCTCTGATATTGATATATAATTTTTTAAATCAATACAATAGTGACCAAATATGCATTTATTTTTAAAATTACATTAGTAACTAATGTAATCAATGCTTTCATTTCACATTACTTTTTACTGTCTTAATTGCAAAATTTGTTGTGTTTTTAATTGAATGGGTACAAAATTAATAAAAATCTTCAGAGTATATATTTTCAAACGGACTATGCATATCTTTTAAGGTTATCTTAGTTAATCTATCACTTCGAAAAGTTAGCAGCAAATTCAAAATAAACATGACATCATGCAAATACATTTATGTTACGTCTCAAAAAAAAGATAACAAAAATGTTCGAGTAGAGAATTAAACTTTTTAGTTCGCAACAAGCTTGAAATTAAAGAACGTAAAAGTTTACTAAAGAAATCCAACAAGTTTTTGTCAGTAAATAAATTTTTATTTTCAATCGATACTTTTCAATTTTCTGAAAAAAGCGTTTTATCAGAACTCATAATTATTGTCAGATCTATACGCATTTTAACGAATAAAAACGAAACCCACGATGTATTAAATTAAACATAAAAAGCGTGGCAATTGAATTATCACGAATTTTCCGTTTTTTACGTGATTCGCTCTATCCAAAGAGATTATTTCATTGAGAATTTTGATTTTTTGCTTTTGATAAATATAAATTGATGTTACAATAAATAAACTACGCTGCAAATATTGATTGCCAGTTTTTGTTCATTTTGTTGGTGATATTTTTCGAGATGATCTCTAAGCTGTCATGGACTCAATGCGGTAACAAAATTTTCTACAAAACATCATTTTCAGCGTAATTAATCACAATCGAAATATATGTTACAATAAATGTTAAATATGTATCAATAAATCCAGTAAATAAAATATAAAAAATAATGCAAACGTTATTGTTCTATAAGAATCCTCTTCAAAACTGAATAGTACTTGTATTAATTGTGTTTTCCATTCAATAAATTTTAATTGATTCATTTATTTTTTTAAATATTTTATCTAAATAGTTTTTGTTTTGAGGGTATTAACTTTGATTATATAGATTGTTTACGTTGATTTGTGATAAACATGTTTTTGTTTTTATCTTAATGTGTATTTATAATTGATAAAGATCATGTATCCTAAATAAAAATATATCTTTATAAATATACACAAAGTGCAACTGTTCATGATTTGAATGAGACTTAATTTAAAAAATCTCTCAACCATCAGCGCAAATAAACAAACAAAGCATTTCTTAATTGCGAAGTATAAAAGAAAACTCTGGCATTTTAGAGTCAGCAAAAAAAACTTTACCTTTGCAGGTTGTTTATTTAGGAGCATTATTTCCTCAGCAACTAATTCAAGCGAGGCATTTTTTTCCAAATTTGCGAAAGAGACTGCTTTGTTTCAACACAGAGAATACGAACTGGAAACTCTTTCTACTTGTAAGTCATTGCAAAAAATGAACTTTATTTTCATGCTAGAATGTTGGCATTTCTATGCTATTTTCTATGTATTAATTAGGTTTATCTTAACAAATTCAATATATATATGAAAAACACTGTACGGTTCATTAGAACTCCGATTTATTTTATATGATATTCAGTATTCTAACAAGTGAGTATAATTTTAAAGTCAATGTAAATTTCTTGGTTAAATCCGCATTATGATTTAGTGGCGTTGTGCAACTACGTTGTTAGTGATAAACTCACATTTATTACATTCAAAACATACGGACAGTTGCAAATACCTCGCCCATTTGCTTCTCTTCTGGCTGGCAGCTTGCTAACACTGATAAAATTATTATTCGTGCGATTCGAAGTGTCGCAATGCACTCAGTGCAATGGGACGCAGTATGCAGGCAAGCGCCACTCCCTAACGCCTGATGCATTAATGAACTGAGAAACGCATAATGCAAGCACCCAGAGACGGCGTGAGTAAGTATCCATTATTTTTTTGGCGTTAAATAGTAAGATTTTATATAATGATAAAGGTAACTTTGTATTCTTTCTTCACTTCGAGTTTATTATATTTTTTGCTTGACTAGTTTCGACCGACAGACTTGGTCATCATCAGATGCATAACTAAATTAAGTTATGCATCTGATGATGACCAAGTCTATTGGTCGAAACTAGTCATGCAATAAATATAATAAACTCAAAGTGAAGAAAGAATACAAAGTTACCTTTATTATTATAAAAAATGGATCTTCATTAAACAAATGCCTTGTCCCTCAACAAGAGTAAAATTTTAAATTAAACTCACTGGACGATTTTCTACGCATTTTTTAAACATGATTTAAAATTTTCTTCCCACAAGTTAGTAAGAACTATTAAAATCTCCAAATTGATTTATTTCATTCTAGAGATGTGTTATTTGAAACACACTAAGACATGCAAGTCAATCCTGATTGTAAAATGAAATATTATATTACATTTTATTATGTAACATTTTTTACAGTTGTTTTTAAAAACATTGGCAGGTACATATTTTTAAAAATTTTGCTTATTGAAATATATTAAAAAATGACTCAAATAAGAATCAAACAAAATGTAAAAAAGAAATTAAAAAAAAAAACAACTAGTAACCTTTATTTGATGTTCCGTCACTGACTTGGTACATTAATTTTTAATTATCCAAACTCAAGGTATAATTCAACTTAAAAAATAATATAAAACGATTTATATATTCTTGTAATAAATACAGCAGCTATTGTTAAATAAAAAATATTAAAATGCTTGAATTTCAGCATGATTTTCTACAGAGAAAAATAACAAACAAAACGTGTGGTCGAATATCGTGCGTTTCCCAATAACAAAATATATAATTGAACAAAAATTCGTTGGCACTATTTTAGCAAACATCTTTCGATGTCATCACTCTATCTTAATAATTTATGAATAATATAAATAATTATATTCTCTGCCATTCAAAAAAAAACCCCGCACGAAAGGCATTGTGTAAAAGACTTAAAAAAAAACTCTGATTACAATACGTTATTATTTGCAATTATCTTCGAATTCGCTTATAATCAAATTGTGTACAATCATTAATCTTATATCCGAACGAAAGGGAAATCTCCATGTTGCAATGATTGAAAATGCTAACTACACACATTACAAAGATCCGGATAGTAAATCTATTAAGCTTTATTCGATTAATACACATGTCTGATTGTAATAAAGTTGTATATTATAAATCAGGTGTCTTGGATTCTAAGCACCATATGTAAATAGTAATTGTTTTATAAAGGTCAATTGAAAGTCTAACTGATGGCACAGAAAATCCATTTATTTAAATAATTCAACTGAATAATTTATCTGCAGAAGTTCACAGATATATATCTAATAACACATTACCAATGAGAACAGTCCTTTGATTTTACCCATCAATATATTTAAAACTATTACAAAATAGTGTTTAATTTATTTTAAGATAATTTTTTTTTCGTTCACAGATGTTGTTTATAACAATTATCACTTAAATTTCACGAATCATAAATAAATTCAAGATACAAATAAATTATAGTTGAATGTCGGTAGTACCTTGATTTAATATTAAATTGTCAACGAAATTGTTCTTTATTTTATAAAAATAGTTACACCAATTGTTAAATAAAGTAATTGTTATTTAAAATTAAAAGTTAAACTTTAAGATTATTCTTATATTTAGTAATGTATTAAACAAAATCGATTTGGATTTAAAATTGACTAAATAATTTAATAAAGTGTATCCAATTATATCAAGTATTTTATACTGAATCTATTAAAATTGTATATTCAAATTATATAACCATAACCTTTATTGTTAGTAACGGTCTTTAAATTATTTATTTAAAAAATGAAAGTATTTGTATAAAAATTCAAATAATTAAACAGTTGAAATATGTGTATTGAGTAGAATTTTTTCGACAAGGTTTCATTAAAGAATATCCTTGGAAACTTTAACATTTCCTATTAATTTACAGTCTTGTGATAATAAAAACATATGGTTATTTTATTTAAAAATAAAAATAAAAAATAGTAAAAATTTCTGGGTAAAAATTATAAAGATTTAATCTGATATTGTTATGGATTGTTCATTCAAAATGAAAAAAAACAACAGTTTTAAGTACTTTTCAATAAATAAAATATTTTGATTTTATTGAAATTAAAAATACGCCCTTTAAAAAACATAGGAAATATTTTATTAGTAGTATTTGTATATTTACCACAATGATTTTGCTCAAGAGTGTAGGAAATTGATAAATAAATACACAAAAATACTGAACGCCATAACATCAATTACATTGAACAAACCTCGAAACTTCCTTAACCTGTGTCAAAAATAATTAACACAACCTCGCCCAGAGCAATAAAATAATAATAATTGCGATAATTTAAAGAAAAAATCATTGTCTAAAAAAAAAACAATAAATTCTACCGCCCATTGTCACTTATGCTCGACTGTTATATTATTATAAGATATTTTAATATATTAACGTTAATCTAACCATAGATTTTTACCTAATATTTATTTATACTCAAAACAAATTGATTTATCAAATGTTATGTTCTGTCAGATTTGATTGAAAAAACAACTTCTTTTCTGCGCCTTTTAATTTGAATATATTTTAGGACGATGTATATATTTATATGGTCCGATATTTCAATAATATTTTATGATTGTATTTGACGTGGTATTTATTAAATTTATGTACACTTGTCTTTGAATACACATACATAAAGATTGACATACGATTATTTTATATTAAGAAATTCGCGTAGGATTTTAATGTTTTTGTGGAAACCTATATAAACATGAACAGTTTAAAGTTTAAGCACTGAGTGGGATTGGTGAATCTATTTGAAATGTTTGTTCTACACATAAATGAACATATCACCTGTCTTTCAGGACATCGGAGGTTTATATTTCAGTCAATTCAAATTGTTAAGTTCAGAACCTATTTTATTATTGGATAAATACTAATTCATTTAAATATCAGCGTAGTACTATCAATAAAAAATGATTTCATTTAAATTAGTATTATATGCTTTAATAACCATGACTATAAATTCTGAATTAAATATATAAATTTACTTAAATCAATCTCATTGCTTCCAAAGAAAAATACTTACTCAAATACTATTATTTAAATATATTTTTTAACCTAAAATAAATAAAGAAATATTAATCTATTTAATGTAACGTATTCTTCTTCCACAAAACATACTTATTCAATGCTGAACACAAGTATTAAATAGCTATTATTACTATTTGTTTGACAATAGAAACATAGAAGTATTGCAATTATAAAAACGAACATAGCTCATTCGAGTAAAAATGCTTTGGAGAAATGATTTTATTAAATAAGGTTAGTGAAAAAATTCTTATATAACTCAAATTAGATTATTTGAGAGTGATTTGGTTTAAATAGTAAGATTTAAAGATGTATTTTTACTAATCATATCAGAAAATGAATCTTTAACAAACTATTTTACTTTTTCCTGTTTCCGACAAGACAAACACCTGTTTTTATTTCATTCTCACGCATTATGTTATTTATCATGTGATTCATAAATACTTTACTATAGGTCACATATAAAGATATCAACTTGAATTATGTGACGCGCAGTCTATACAAACGATAAATTCACATTAAAAGCAATCAAAAGTAGAATTCAGAAAACTAAATTATATTTTAACACATTTATTCATTAACTGCTTATAGAAAAAAAAACCCATCAAAGTTTAAAGTTCAGAACATTTTTTCGATATATCGGTAAGAGAAAATACAAGAAATGTCCTTAAAAAATTCTTAGTTTTCATCTTTTTGCTATTCTAATGAAAGTAATTTTCAATTACGTCATTTTTGTACTTATATTACAATAGTTTTTTTTATTTAAATAAGTTTTAACAAAAGAGTCACAATAGATGTACAATACTCCTTATAGATTGTTTTCTCACGGTACCATGATTACACATTAGATATTATATTATACACAATGCGTACAGCTGCTTGAATTCATTTGAAAAATAAAATTAATAAATACCCCCGACATGTGTTTTATAATCTTTACTGACATACGTACAAGAAAAACTTTTTTTTGTGTAAACAACACTGTGTTTTAAAATAAATAACTTAAAAATTTAGATCTGATAACTGTTCAAATTTAAACTAGTATGATTCAAAACAAGTCAACATAAAGGCACTATAAGCATTGTTTTATGTTTTATTTAGTACATTAGTGGAGTTGCACGTACTTTGCAATAAATAAATGAACGGACATTCCACCGAACGTCAAGACAATAAACCTCTGTGTTGAATTATAAAATCAATTACATTCTAGGAAATAAATGCAGTTATGCCATGCAAATATACAAAAAGCAAATAACGGTTGAACTTTATTCAAATAAGAACTTCAGCAGAACTGTAATACGTAGCCGTGACTATATAAACATTAATCATTTCGTGTGGTAAAAAGTTGCGCCGCTGAAAATTCCTGTCTCTAACAATTTTCAACAACTTCAAACGCCCGTTTCGTATGATGTATGAATAAAATCAAATGTGATTAAAACGCAATTAAAACCTGCGCCCATTTCTGCAAAAAATAATATTCAAGGTTGCGTGTATTTAAATGATATCATTACGTGCACTGTCGTTATGTTGAATTCATTTAAATTATTGTATTACTACTCAATTACTCAGGAATTCGTATGAGTTTGAATAATTTTCTAGAAATAAAAACTATATAATGACTATCTTCTGTACACAAAGAATTTGGATTTTATATGATACATATTTTTTTTTTTTGAATCTTTGAAAAGGACGCATCCAATCACGGATAATATAAGATCTAGGAATATTTAACTACACCTCTCTGTAAGAGTAGCTTAGCTTACTGCGTTTCTAGAAATAACGAAAAGCTGATACAAATAAGTTTTTTCTCTTTTGATAATTGAACTGGACTTATGTTATTATTAAACTCCATTAGTAGCAAGAAAACATACTGGCCACTGAAAAGAGGCAGTGCAATAATATAAAAAATAACGATGCATTGACCATTATATCAAATTGAATTGGACATACTTTTAAATGACAATTAATTTAATGCATTCAATTTAAAAGAAATCTAGATTACGACAAAGTAATAGAAAAAATAATATTTGCAATTAACAAAAATATATTGTAAATATTGTAAGAAGAAGTTAAGCCAATAAACCCATAATTGATTATTCAACATATTTGCTTAGACATTAATTTACCATGTGAGACATTGTGCACCTCTAATGTGTCTATTGTTAGCTGACCACGGCAAAGATTTGCATAAAGCTAACGGCATTGTCGTCTTACAGTGCCGACATTAGGAACATCCTAACACCTTACTTAACCTATCCTAACACCTCGCTGACTCCAGCTCTTAAACTGTTTATAAACACGATGTTCCAGCAAGAGACTATGAGATTTACTGAATACAATGGTTCTAACAAAGTGTTGGTAACTTTCAAGTTATTTAGATAATTGCATTGCTGTTTGTTGACAAGTGTTTTTACACCGCTTATTTCAGCTATATTTATTCAAAGCTGTTGACAAAAAATACGTTTATTGTATAGTAAAAAAATTCTCAGTGCTCGGTACATCAACAAGCTATTCAATATTTGGGTGAAAGTAAACAAACATAAATACATGTTTACAAAGCAAATAAGTTAAGCAAACATTGTAAAATAATTATTTCAAGTAACGGACCGATTCAATTTATTCATAGAATGAAGTAAATATTTCATGTAGACTTTACAACTGAGACATTTTCAAGATGCATGTGACGCAGCATTAAGTAGATCAAAGACAAAGCTATCGAATGTTATTTATATAAGAAGTCATGAAAATATTTATCCTCAAGGTTCCGCACCTGTCACTGCCTACAGCAACACCAACACCAATGACATAAGGCAGCAGCGCGACTCCCCTCTGCGTACCGAGTTATGCAAATTCCAATGATCTTGACATTTTCAACCGAAAAGCAATCGCTCAGAAATACACAATATTACGTTTCTGAAACTATTTTATGGATGCTCAGAGATCTGAAAGATTAACGCAATATTTCACAGAGAGGATCTGTGGCGCTTTTCATAAGAAGATTCATGGAGGCCACGTCACGCCCCTTCGTATCCAATGCAAAATTTGTTTCAGCAAGGTTGGAGTTCATTTCCGGCTGTTGTTTTTTTGCAGTTACCTGTCATCGTAATATGAGATTAAATATTAAATTGAGCTGAATATTCAGTATGAAAAACGGGTATACGATTTCTTATTAGAAAGAGTGACAGTCTTGTACTTGCATGCCCCTGGAAATAACTATCGCACAGTCAAGGTAAGTGAGTATCTTAGAATTAATTAATCAAAATATAAGTGACAAATATTTATACAGGTATGTTTTAAATCAAGCGTATGTGTTAGGCACCAGGAAAAATATAAAAATACCCAAAAAATAATAAGGGATATTTAGAACGTAGAAGTTTTAAAACTTTTTTTAAATATGTTTTGTGTACTATTATAGTTATCATAAAATGTTTTTTAAATATTATAAAATAATTTTTCTTATAAATTATTAAAAAAAAAAATTTAATCACTCATTTTTATGGAATAATTCCTTTTATATTATTTCCATTGGGTCACTGCCTATAGTATAATAGACTTTAAATAAAGCATCAGATACTTAAGTTTGCGATAGGTCAAGTCTAAATTGTCCGATACTCTGATACTAGATATACAAGGGCGCCCTCGACTCGACGTACGGTCCAATTTTCGCAAATTAATGACAAACCTTCACCCTGCCAAGCATCTTTCATTAGAGGCTCTTGTTCGACGTTTCAATCAACCTTTAATGAATATCGATCTTTGAAATTCTACACACAGATGCTAACATCACAGAAGACGTCTTCAGAACCAAACCAACCTCAGCAAGCCAAAAATATTCATCAAGGTTGTTTTACTTATCTCTTTTATAAAAAAATGACACACATAAAAATCGATTTGGTATGCTACCAATCATAAAATAATTTATAATATTAAATAACATTGCGTTACATAAAAAAACAAGCAAGGCCATCAATTGGATTTTAGAGATTCTTGAGTAGGACGATTCGGTAGGTTCTGCTCAATATAAATTTACTTAATTTTTTGATAAAACATATATTCTGTGCTATTTTTTTTATTGTAAGTCTTTGATAGATGGTTGTAGCATATGAAAATCCGCCAATCTATAGAAAAAGCATTTGTTCTGTAGCAAACATTAGACAATTATACAAATACCTTGCTGCCATGTAGTAAAAGACTCAAACATACATCTTTATACACGTTTATATGCTGTTTTAATTACCGTTATGTATGAACAAATGCTAATACATAAATTCTTGAGAATGAGCCTTGTTTTTAATTGATCAATCAAAATAAGAATAAATGTATACGAGATTTATACACAATTAAAATATAATTTTTTGTCAATGTTACTATAATCGTTGTTCATGTTTCAATTTTAGCAGAGACATCAAACTTTTTACGTGTATATTTTAAATCTATTCGTTAAGTCATACAATCAAACCTCTACAATCAATATAGAGGAACCAGTATGAATATGTAATTAAATTATATTTCCATGCATGTTTTGAGTGGTTATAAAAAATGGAACACTGTGCCACGGCGTACGACCGTTTTCTTACAACCTTTGGAATTAATTATTTGGCTGAATGCGAGGAAGATTCGAAATGTCAGAGGCTGAACTCTCACCTTTAACTGTTCTCGTCCATAAATAAGCAGCCGAGCCCGCGGCCTGGCCTAATGTATTCAAGACGGGCTGATGCTTATATCATGCGGCAATTATGCACATTAGGGACTTATTATTTTTTAGAAAGTGATAACTTCTGTTTTAACAGCTTTGTGCGTTGATAAAACGGAAAGAATAGGTTTCAAAATATTAAGAAAATTATTTTTTTTGAAACTACTAAAAACGAAGAAAATATATCATATTTTTATGTACGTTTATTTTAACTCTCGTTCGATCAAAAATATTATGCAGAGTTTCAATGCTTTGCACGTACTAGCACAGATCATGAATATCGAAAATATACTCATAATAAATATTGCAATTCAAAATTAAAAAACTTTAGCGGAAGTGGGACTGCAATTTTTTTTACTGTTAATCATTGGAACTACGAACGTGCAACATTGCATATTTGTTTCATACGTGGTATATTTAAATATCAAGTAACTGCATATAATGTTTACGAAAGTTTATAATAAATGCAGGTTAAGATCATCATGGTGCATTACAATGCATAAGTTAGAGTCTGGGATGACTCTCACTTAAATAATAGATATCGATTTCCAAGGTGATTTCATTGATCAAGAGAATTGCTCTATCAACACGTATTGTCTCTGATAGACCAATTCAGCACCTCAGCGATAGATATAATCTATGTTTAACATTTTTACAAAATAATATTTTGAAATAAAGCTTCAGACGTCATTTCTTTTTTTTTTCACCCAAATGTTTCTTTCGAAAAAAATATTAAAACAGCCGACGTATGCAATTTGTTCGTATTATTGATTACAAATTCCGTAGATGTTACATTGTTTCGTTTCTCATTCGAAAAAATATCAATTTTGCGGAATCAGATTTTAATTAAAAATCAGTAGGATGCAAATCCTAATGATAATTTTCTGCACTTGCAATACGTTTACAAAGACAGGTTAAAAAACAAATGAATAATCAAAATCAATATGCAGATATGCAACCCACCAATAACAATCTAACATTACCATAACCAGCTCATTCGTTACTGCAACTAAACGTTCCGTCTGACACAAAAAAACGCAGATACCCACTAAAAAGTAGCATAAACCCAACATTCTAATAAAACATTCCCAAACTGGTTACAGCGAGAAGAGGCCGCTCACTGTCGTAGGATGAAATGGTCATTTTACCAAAGACGATTTTAATTCATCGGGAATACCTTGAACGCCCGGTTGACCGGTTGGCAATCAGATTGACATTTTTGAGATCCACCTGCGCTGCTCTATGGAGAAAAGCTGTCGAAACACAGCCTGTGGCTAGCAGTACGAAAAAAAAATGGTACCCAGGCGAGGACGCATCGGCGAAAGAGAATCGAGTTTTCTGAAGGCTGGCAAAAAACCGATGCGGATAAATTAAACGACATCGCTCATGTATTCATGTCCGTTCATCATACTCTCGTATTTGTACTGTATAATTTATCAAGCAATATTTCAAACTGTTACATTTATGACTTCATTATCGCCGCTCAATGCTACACTTTTAAATTCAAATAAAAAACACCAGGAAATATTATCCCGGGACATGCCAGTACGAATCCATTCACTTTGCCATCGTAATATTCCCCGGGTTATCGTATGTGGGATGCACAAGATATCGCATAAATTGCAAAGTAATAGTGCTGTAACTTTTGCTGGTTGCATACAAAACGGTACCTCGTTCCCGATATTCTCAATAAGGATTCCTTTAGTATCGTCCTGATTACGATTTCAAACCGCGATAACGGCGCAAGACAGTATTGTATCAAGTTTATATAACGCATTACAAATATTTAACAAGAAGTAAGTTTATTGTCAGTCTCGGAGTGTATCATTAAAATATTAGGTAAGTTTGTAATACGACGATATTCAAATTCAATTGATAAAGATCGTCTTTAAAAGATCAAATGGCAACGTGTCGACACAGATGAGTAGGGAAAAACGTTTCGAGATTTAGGTAATATAATTAACATATTATATCAGGAGTGCTTCCAGTCGGTTTATATAACAGTTGTGTAACAATTAGCTTCCTACGTAAGTCGTTGTGCAAAGACAAGTCAGTGTGTGCCGTGAGAAGGCCGGGGGTCGTGGCGGGTCAGAGCCTTAATGACCCGACAACGACAGGCTCGAGGCGCGCTGGGCATCCTCTGGAAATTTCGCAGACTCTTCGTGAATTATCGCATTAAATACTTTACCGTGTAAAAAGAGACAAAGTGATATCATGACACAAAAATAGACATTACCAACATATTACGGGGAGAGTCAATAATAGATTACCATTATACCACCTTTGAGAATGCATTATGAAATTAATATACATCCGCCTTCTTTCAGTTTCTTAAGTGTAGAAAATACTTGATTTCTGACAGAATTGAGCATAACGATTTTCCGTTATTTATCTGCATTGCAATTCTAAATAATATGAGACACCTTTTTTTTTTTTTTTATAAGCCTATGCTTTTACCGAAAGTACTAAAGTTTTACTAGTCGACAAAAATATCGTTTAAGTAAGTTCTAAAGTTTTAGAGAATAGAAGAAGAAGTAGTATAATGCATTTAATTTCGTTACAAGTTTTTTTAAACTCTGACTATCAATAAAGGTAATATTCATACGCAAAAAAGAATAACCGAGGGAAATCTAAACTTTTAATTTAATATGTGAGGTCACGGTCAACTATATTAGGCAAAGTCAGCAAAGTACTTTAACCGTGCAATATTAAAAATATTGATGACTTAAATAAAACACATTATCGTTTAAGAAATAAATATTGTATCAAATGAATTTAGACTTAGTTAGAGAATTCAAAGTTAATTGGTAATTGTTCATAGTGCAAATATGGTCATTGGCATTCTCAAATCGGATATAGCACAAAGGAGAGAGGCGAAGAACTATACAAAAGGATCTTCGTGAACTTCTAATGGAAGCGTACTCTACATCTACGTAGCTAAACGAAATAAACTATTGGATTAAATTTATTGGGTAAACTGAGAGAATATTTGATTATCATATTAGTTATATTAAAATATTCTCGCTCAGTTATTATTGTTCTAAATTTTCTTAAAACTTTGTGTATATTAAATATAAATAATACATATGTTGATTTTGAATGCAAATCAAAGTCACCCATTCTTTTATTCTAAGGAATTTGTCTTTAACTTTCTCTCGCCGTAAATAAGTGTGATACGATAATAACGCATGCCAACGCGATATTGTGCATTTGAAACAAGCAAAAACGATTATTATTTTTGAAAGTGAGAATATATTAGTACCATGCAGATGTAACCACAATCTTCCGGTTGGGTGCGAAGAGACCGGACCTCTGCTTGGGACTCTTAATTCAATAATAGCGCCGGAGTTTATATTCTGAGTGAATGTTGTGGGTCCATCGAAGAGACCCGAGAGTCCCGCAGCCCAAGGCGAAAGAAAAGGTCGTTTACGCGAGGTAAAGCGGTAATTACGGGCAAGTGTTACTTTTATCTCAATTCTCCCACTAATGACCGCTGTGGGATCTGACGCTTTGTTTCTGTCATAAAAATACACAATTTTGTAACGAAGACGTTACATAAAGACCTTTAATTCGATTTTATTGTTTGATGGATTTCCGTGGCTTGCCGCATGACCAATTTAATACCGAAAGAAAAAAATTGATTATCATGCAATATTAAAGTCAGACGTCTTGAAAGAAAAACGCTCATTTTCGCCATAGCGTGATTATGTTTTTTTTTAGTTATTGTTAATGCTTTATTCGATTAGCTTGCAAATCTCAGAATATTTAACACTCATTTACGTACTAATGAACGCTAATTTAATCTATATGAAACTATTCGGTTATAGATATTACAAAATACACAGTAACACGCAAAGAGCACACTTTGATATTCACTTGACGTCGGGTCCGTAGCAAGGCCATTCCCATAGCATCTCTCTGGTTTAACATATTTTGTACACTGCTAAATGTCATACCTTCCGAAGATCGTGATTTAAGCGTATTTTATAATAACCTCGCTTTTAATCGTCCCTAAAATCAATTGAATGTTTCATGAAATTACGATGAATGGCTTGATTCCCTGCGTGTACTGCCTCAAACCGCGGCTTAAGTTGGCATATTATTCAGTACAAAGTCAACGTCCTTTTTAATGTAACGGATACTGATATAATTCTTAGTAACTCATTATTAGTACGTGATGATATTTTGCAAAAGACAATGTTTGCAACATTAACTGTACTTTTTAAAACGGCCTACAGGTGCGTTTATATACGCACGCTGAATTATTATCGATTATAAATTCAATATTATGCAAACTGCATCCTCAAAGTCCTGGTTTAATAATGCAGTTGCAATGTAGAATTTATATACATTATAAATAAATATTAGAATGGTTTGTTATCTTTTAATGTATTAGATTTTAACGTAAACTCGTTAAATCTTGATAAATCTCAAGGTATACCCCAAATATAAAACCAAGCAGTCATAGCCTTCGAGATAAAAAAAATATTCCACGAATTATCATTTGTGTGATATGAAATTTTACTTTAAATAGTATTCGGTAACGTAGTTTAAATTGAACGTATACGGAGTCATGTTCTTTAATTCGTATATATCAATATCCTCACGATTTATTAAATTTTGAAATCGGCAGTCGATCATCGAGTAGATGATTATGCAGATTTACCCTTTGACTCTAAACGAGACTTATGGTAAAACGTGACGGTGATGTGTTCATAGCAAATTTAAGGCTTCTTCGTGTTTAAAATCCAAACCCTTCCCCGACCAAGCCAAAAGTGAAATCTGGTTTATTTTAAAACCTACTTTGTGCGAATTTCCCGGTTATTCTATATTTTCTGTGTTACAATTGAAATTACCGGCAATGTTTTTTTATTATGTACCCATTGAAAAAACACAAATTGCTCGAATGGTCTATGCTCAGTTTCACTTTCAGCTGCAGTAATTCTAAGCCGTGCAAAATGAGACATCGCTCGTTTATTTCATATTCCAAAAACTTGTTTTTAAAGTTTTAGCAGCACGCATAAAGGAGAGTTGAAATCATTTCAAGGCAGTGTGGTTTGGAATGGCGAATAGCAGCTCATTAATAATTATAAATAACATTTGGAAATTAGCAAATTTGTAAGTATGGATAAAAAGGTAATCTTTAACATAATTAATCAAAACTTTGCTTTATTTACTGAAAATCATACGTTCTACTTAGCAAGCTATATGTAGTTAATTATTGATAATATTAGGTAATTACTAGTTTTTTTCATAAGATAAGAATAATTTGTAATGTTTATTTAATATAAATAATCAAAATATACCTAAGTTTCACGGCCGTGAGTTTGTATTTAAATATTAAGTGATTGTTTTGTTTATAAAAATTTGTAAGTACATACGTGTGAATCAAATGCTTGTGACATCACACTGCCTGAGATTCTAGAGACGCATATTGAAATGGCATGATTGATTGTTACTTATTATCAAAAATTACATACAAATGAATCTTTAGGGTTCAAAAAATATCATTTTTTCTATGAGAAATTCAATATTTTTGACAGAGAGTACTTGGTGGAATTCCATTTTAATATTTTTGAGTAAAATACTCCAACCTTTCACGTTGGCATTATTAAACAGAGTGTGATAATGCCAATCTGTTTGATAATGCCAACGTGAAAGGTTGGCGAAACCGGTCACAAATAAAAACGAACATGTGGAAAATCACTCAAGTACTTTACTCAAAAATATAAACTAGTCCTCAAACTCACCCTGTTCTACTCAAACTCACCCTGTTCCAGCAAAGAAAGTTACATACATCTACTGCCTAAAAATAAATGGCACCTGACACATTGATAGTTTTATAATTGGGTGCAAAAATTCAATCTACTTGTTTCGATTAGCATTGATAATAGTCCGATACTAGACGATAGAGCGTGTCAAAGTTCCAATTTAAAGCGGTTGCAAACTTTCTTTCACGACGACAGGGCTATTTTCTGCCCTCGGTTTATCTCGGTTATTTACTCAAAAATATTTTTTCTTTAATTAGAAATACCGATGGTAAAGCATAGAATCCTCGTTTCCTCGAGAAGTATACTTCATTTTAACTACGTGTTTTCTCGAAGTGGAATCAGATTCACAGCTCAAGATAAAATCAAAAATGGGCGTAGAGGTCAGCCCAGAACAGCCGTGAACAACAATGGCAGTCGAGTTTCCAACTCCCGTTGAAGAGAGGTAACAGACAACCTCAGGCGGCAAGAGCCCGACCAACGCACCGCGCGGCAGGATGGACTCAATGAAATTAACCGCCGGGTTGCGAAACGCGACGATCTCGCGCGTTTGTTCCGAACACGAATGTCGGCCAACTACCAGAGCTGGACTTGCAACACCGGCTTCCTCCGATTCTGGTCGCGGCCGACTGCCCTCTGCCGATCGAGATATGATGAGCCGGTCCCTGTACTATGATTTTGAATCGCTACCTATTGATTTGGAGTGATGCAACGAGTCTATAGGCGGACGCTACGGGATGATTGTTTTGCTACCTGTTTCAATCGTACGTTTAATCATATCTTCTTGGACCGATCGTCTACTTGAGTTAACCCTCGGCGTCCCAGTAAGACCTTATATAAGCTTTAATAAGTTTTGGCACACGTAATGAGTTAATTTCAATTCTAGAATGTTGAGTTGCTTCGGTACTAAATTCTTGAAAATGATCCTAGAACGGGGACAACAACTATTGTTAAATACATTGATTTAATGCAACATTTTTTCTTTAAACTCTCGATATTTTTAATAATAACTTATTATTGGTTTTGAAATTAACACTATAAACACTATCACAAGATATAAATCATCATTTTAATGTTTTTTACTCACTTGAATATTATTTTTTAAAATTTTCCTACATTATTAGGGTCATTGAGTAACGACCAGAGAATATTTATGTTTTTTAAGTTAACCTTGCCCCATTCGTTTTAATTATTTGAGTTATGTGTTATTTTGACTTTGAAATCATAAAAGAACTTTATTTATTTAATGTAAAAAATAAACGTTTTATTTCATGAACATGTTAAATTTAACAAATCTTCGAAATATATCCGATAAAAATGCTAAAAAATAATAATATATATAGGGGAGTGATGGGGTTATATTTTTGTTCTTATATTTTCTTTACTTAAGCATTATTTCTTAATTGTTTTATTATGCTTAGAATTTTAATGAACGTGTTTAATAGAATATTCTGGAAGCTGAAGATTGTAATTTTTATTTTTATAAAACAACGTTTTATTGTAAGTATTTCCTCTTATGTGATATATAAATATCAGTTTATCATTTATTTTTTTTAATTTAAGTTGAGATAATTCCTACCTTGTATAATTTGTCTTTGTGATACCAGACGTCCTCTTCTTCTTCTACGTTCTGCTGAAAAGCCTGCGTAAGGTCGTCCCTAGAGCGGGATAAAATGCGCCGGCGTGACACCATCTCGGCTGCGGCGGGGAACTCAAACGGACCCAAACTGTAAACAAAATAATAAACAAAAGTTAACAACATGAAAATCTTAAAAAAAAAAACTATCCCATTTCAAACAAAACAACCTGCCATAAAACCGCAACAAATGATGAAATTTGCAATCTCGATATTTGAGAATCTGGAGCAATTGATTATTTCACATCAGATGAACTATCCACAAAGGATAAGGATCGTGAAAAGCTACCTAGGAATATCATAAATTGCAAAATAAATTTATAATTGCATTGTTCAATCTTGGGCGCGTGATCTCGTCTAGTTGATTCTGTTTATTTCTAAAGATTAATATCGATGTATTTTACAGACTTGACTGCCAACGTTTATTAACATTAAGAGCTCTCCCTAGCAGTTTTATAAAATAATGTTACAAATCACCTTTCAAAAAATTGAGTTTAATCATATCTTAACAAATCAAACAGTAATAAAAAAAAACATTATTAAAATTGTTGTTGAAAATATTTATCATGAGAGCAAAACGCCTTGCATCCTACGCATTACAATACAGTTATAAAATGTTTTTCTTTTGTACAAATATTTGATTTATTCAATCACTAATAAATGACAAATATTGGTAAAACTACTTATTTATATTCAACAATACTAGTAAATCGACGTATAAATAAATATACGTTTCCTACATATCTTAAGAAATACAATGAATAGGCTTATTATCACTAAATGAAGTAGCACAGATCATGAATGTTTGTATAACACGTTTTTACTATGGTTATTCATTTACACGCGTTTGATATATGTCAATTGCCGGTATTTCAGTTCAAACAATAAAACTCCTGCCTTTGATAATCTAATAAAGACGCAAGTACGTTAAATTAATTTAATTCAAAATGTGCTAAGTACCTGACAATAGCACATTCGCAATGACAATATTATATAAGCCTGTAACAGGAAACCGAATACGAGTATACCTTACGAGAAAATCTTTGAACCGCAAGCGTAAAGTATGCCTTGGCTTGGAATCGTCTCAAATGGCATTTGGTTCGCGTTCTTAGTTCGTTACCCGAACAAACAGAAGCCTTGGCGCAGGCGTCAGGCCGCCAGCATTCCTTTTGTTGGGCTTCCTCTGACGTCACGTCCGCAGGATAAGATGCCAGCCTCGGTGGCTTATTGTTGGAGCCTCCATTTTGTTTTTGTTTCATTAATTTATCGGATTTTCAATGCAACGCCGGTGCCTCATTATGTCCGTTTGATTTAATCAGCCAGCGGTCGGAAGGAAAATTCCGTGTTTGTTATTTTTCTCTGCATTTTGAATCGTGAGTATTTTTAATCAATCACATTTTATTTGCCTAATAGCTTACAATTAAGCATTTGATGGCCATTCATTATCGTTAAATAAAAAAAAATCAATTGAAATTGCTATTATTTTTCATGATTACAACTTTTTTGTTTTTATAATTATTAACTTCATTGAAGTATTAAGTACATCCATACAAAAAAATACTTGTTTAAGATAATATTAACCCTACAATTGTACAGGTATTTAAAATTATTTGGTAAGCTTTCCTATCTACTCACACGTGAAATAGATTAATTCAATTATATACCAGACAACATAACCAGCTCTAAAAACTATAATTAAATAAGTATGTATTTACCGTGACTTCGATATAAACCTAACGGTAGTAATTTTATTTGTGCCTTAAAAATATGCATCGAGTATACGGGAATTCGAAAGTTCTCTTCTAAAACGTTTCAAAAACGCAATCAAGCGATTAAATATCTATGTTATTGCTTTGGATTATACGTTATTAATTATTAATTTACCTGTGGATTACCTGTTATTACGTGCATAAGTACAATATTATAATCGTGTAACTACTGATAATGCAGCCACCACGTTAGTACACTAATCATCCTAGAAGAGTATGTGTATGCAATTTGAATAAATATTTAATAATAATGTAGAGGATTTTTATTTTAATAAATAATAAAATTATAACCTAGAAAAGTTCAACAAATAATTTTACCAAGTAAAATACTAGTCACGTTTGTGACTTCTGCAACAGTATTCAAAAATACTTTCAACTTTGATTGCATTGGCACATTAACTTCAGAGTTCGAGGTACATGTACACATCATTTAGATGGGACTCAGTAATTTTCAGTATATTTTGGTGTGGTATATTTGATCCGGTGTGTTTGTACTCCTAATTAAATTCGTACTTTTACGTACACGACAGTATTACGATAGGATTTCTTGACCATAGAATGAGCAATCCATAATTAGTTGATGTTTCATGGTACGCTTGGTGTATAAGAGAATGAGCTTCTGGTTAACGAGTTTGAAATAGTGGTTTAAATTTACCACAATTTCCTTGTTCCGGGCTAAGCAAGTCCAAGCAATGCTTAACCACTGTTAACTGAAATACAAAAGGAATTACCTCGCTCCTAGACTATTGCGTATAAAGAAAACGCAGATAAATAAAAAATGAAATCACACAAAGAAAATATTTTTGGACATAATAAAGGCAACCACACGTTTTAAAAATATCACCAAAGTTCATAAAGAAATTAGCTGAGACCAAAGTATAATTTTTTAATAAAATTTAAAAAAAAAATTGAAATACGCCTTGGCAATATCTAAATAATGCTAATATAGATAAATAAAAAAAACACTATTTACTTTTCACAAAATTTTAAGAATAAAACTATTTGTTTTTTTTTCACTGTGGCTTTTGAAATACCCTGTTCAAAAATTGAGAAAGTATATGCATGTTGGGCCATTTTATATATTCTTGCTATTTCGTAGGATGTTGTATTCCAATTGATACTTTAATGCATAATTGCGACATAGCCGTGAGAAAAGACGACACACGAAGTACCACTCCACATCGCGAATGGTATTGAAGCCCCATTAGATGCAATATCATTTTATGTAACAAAAATTAGAGCGACAGTGATATAATGCAAACCAATTCTTCATCACTTTCTCGTCTCCTTTTCGTTTGTCAGTAATCTATACAGTCCCATTGTGCGCACCAGCTTTTAACAACAATCAACACCATTGAAAGATTTTCCTAATGCGTTTTCTTTATCCTTGATTTGCGAAATCCTATTATTAATTATACTGGTGTACTATAATGAC
The DNA here is from genome assembly GCA_022113835.1 of Atopsyche davidsoni. Classification (NCBI taxonomy): domain Eukaryota; kingdom Metazoa; phylum Arthropoda; class Insecta; order Trichoptera; family Hydrobiosidae; genus Atopsyche; species Atopsyche davidsoni. The sequence continues at coordinate 14,746,487 of JAILWY010000009.1, read as the reverse complement.
ACTATGATGAAAATAAAGGTGTACCTGAATTAAGTATTTTTCACTTCTGGTTAACGTAAGACATTTTAAAGAAGCGTATGCCTTATTTTAGTCAAATTAATTTTACAGATTAAGCCCATCTAATTTCTGTTACTGGTTTTTTATAAATTTTAAAACCTATTTCATAAAAATAAAAGATATTTTTAAATTATGTTGATATGCTGTTTTTAATATTAACATAAAACAATACACATTTTTTTACAATGATTTTTAATTATATTAGTTTGATATATACAGAATTTTTAATGTCAATGCTAGTCATTATCGAACAAATTGAAACAGTTATGAGCCAAACAACATAGTTTTTGGATCAACTTGTCAAAATGGGAAACGAACCAAGAATCTGCGACTACGAATAAACCAATTTATTTATGGACACTTTATTTTTTTTATATTAACAGCTGGTTTTATATTTAATGTATAGTACAATTGTTTGATCCGACTATCTAGTTAAATATGTTTTTGACACTCACATTCCATCACGCACTAGTGGAAGTAACACTTTAAAGTATTTTTAAAGCAACAGTTAACTAAATAAAAAAAACATTAAATTAATACACTTAAGTAGAGCTTTTAGTAAAAATCAAATAATTTTAAGAAAATGATATTTTTGTTTAATTTTTTTAAGTCTTGTAATTTACAGCATTTATTAAAAACCCTTATCATATCTTACAGAAGGTTTAAATGCATTTTTTGTATTATGTAACTGCTGTTTTATTTATCACTCAGTATAACACCTCACAGTATGCTACACGGGCGTGATCTGTCAGCAGAGCAACTGACAGGTATAATTTGCTCGGTGGCCGTGTGGGCTGCTTAGCCCGAGAGTACTGAGCCATCGGCTCGACTCCCACGTGGGGCTTATCCTGGATGCGGATATGCCTGCCGCCGTCCTGGTGACGTCACATATCCGGTTATGCCTGAGCATCAACTGATAATAAGATTAAGTTGTGTCACAGCTTATCATTGACTTAGCAACGTTTGAAATTATATTTTACCTGTTCTTGTGTGCGTTTGAACTAACGCAATCAAAACATTATATTACTAGATTTCTAGTTGATATACTTATAAGTACATCATAAAGAAATCTGTTCATTAATTTTTTTACAAATATAAATAAGAAAAAATTCAATTTAAATTAAAAATATAGGTAAAATTAATTAAAAAATATATAACTTTCAATTATTACACTACACTTGGCACTAAAAATATTTTTTAATTAAATAAAATCAGATAATTTAAACTATGCTGAATTGTGAATTATGGGTAAAATTTAGAAAATATCGAGTGTATGAGCAAAAAGTTCAATAGAATTTCTTAGGTTTGCATGCCACAAACACTATTGCGTGAATGATTGTTGGTTTCTCTTTGAAGATTTTCTTCACAAGAAAAGAGATAGTGGTAATTATAAATAATCGTCACATTACGACATTATGGCAGAAAATCAGCACAATAAAGTAAACGTGCATCTCCATACAAGTTTTACGACGTAGTGAAAATATCATAAACCCAAGCGGTTAACTTTTACTATTTCATGAATATTCAAGTAGACGATTCTGTTGAAGACTCATAAATATACAGTTATTGTACAGTATACCATCGCAACGAAAGGGTCAGTATGTAAAATTGATAGTAACTGTAATTAACTAACATTGTACGTCAAAAAATCAGTCATGTTGTAGATACGTACGATTCAATTCTCAATTATAAAAAAATCAATAAGTTTCCATAAATACTTTAAAAAATTATAAAAACGTTGAAACCATATCATTATTTTTTTTATTGTATAATTTTATTATTTAGTTCAATCAGTTTACTACATATTATTCAGCCTTATAATCAACACGTTAAGTAAAAATATATATGCGTTGGTTTAAGAGTATTTTGTGTAGTACAACAAAATAATTACTTCTTTAGAAAATAACTACTACATAAAATTATGTTTTAAATTCATTAAAAAAGAAGCTATTGATGTAAACTAAAATACGTGTTGTTTTTGAAGTAATACTTATGTGTTTTTTTCAAACTTTGCATATGAATTCTGAAGATTTTAAATAATTGATTTGTTAAATTATATAAAAAAATATAATTATACAATAGCACAACTAATATGTGTTGGGTTATTCAACTTTAAAGCGATTCTACCACTCTCAAAACTCTACTTAATTAGACGTTTAAGAAATCCAATCACCTAATAATACTCACTCTTGGTTTCCTTGATTTTTTTCGCACGCGGAAATAATTTGCCAAAACTTGTAGTACATAAAGCATTATTCCGGATGTTACATGCTGACCAACTGTCATAAAAGTACTTCCACTCCGGTATATATTTCAGATTCTTTTAGTTATGCCTGCTGAAAATCTTAATTTGTTTTAATTCAATAAAAACAGTTTATACTCAAAGTATCGGTTGAGTAATTAAAAGCTAAAATATTATCCCTAGTATTTAAAATAGTGTAAAAGTCAAACACTGAAGTCTACACAGGCATGCTATTTTATGAGTTTTTAAAATTAAGATAGTATTATAATAATTAAATTTTATCGTACGGTATTTTCGACTACTGCTTTAAAAAAATACTACAGAAACTTTATAAAGTATGAAAAAAAATGTATTTGTAACAAGAGACGTATTAAGCCTAACCTATTCGCAATTGTCCCTAAACGTAACACTTCCCTAGTTGCCTCCCTCCCCTAAAAACCTACGCTCAATAACTAATTGAAGTGGATTTTTTTCATAAATTTAGTTAAATATTTAAAAAAAATGAGAGTTTACTCATATTCGTATTGAAAGCGTAATTTAAAAACAACAGCGGAAAAAATATCGAGTAAATTCATAAACATGATTCAAAAGAGTTACAGTTATTAATGTTGGCTTTTATTATATTTCAACGGTTGCGTTTAGTTTATTGCTTTTATACAAGTTACAAAAACATCAAAAGTATTTAAAAAGCGTAATATAATACATCGTTTTCAATTACAAGAACCGGTTTCTCGAATCCACCCCACAGCGCCGGCGTATAATCACCTTCAAGCATGTGCGGAGCAGCTCAGAAGTGGGTCAGCCCGCCGGCCCATTGTTTACAATTCACTTTTCGGTGAAAAAAATATGGAAAATACAAGCGAAAAAAGGAGAACAATGGCTCCTCGCCTTCTAGCGGCTTGTTTGTGTTTTAAATCCGCGCAGTGAAACACAATTAGCCGGCCGATTACTCCCGAGCGAACTGTTTCGCAACGGACGACAGATAAAGAAAATAAACTTAGCTATAGAGCTTAGCTTCAGACAACTTAGCTTAACGAGCTGGACTGAACGTAGAAAATGTAGCTCAGGTGGTTGTATGGGCTTTTTTATGACCTTAGACTAAACTTAGCTTAAAAAATATATTTCAGCTGTATGGCCTTTACTGTTAATTTCGAATAATCCAATGAACAAAAGCATTTCCTAATTGTTTTTTGTTGACATATGTGAATTTAAATAATTATTTTTGATACTAATAAATAGGCGTTAAGAACTTTTTTTTTTAAAAATATTGCTGGGAATGCAAATTTTTTTTTATCCTCATACATGTTTTCACTTTCAATAATATATATATTTTTGTAAATGGCAATATTTTTTTCAATAGATGTTTCTAATAAACGTTGTTTATCTGCATATTAAAATGATTAATATACCAGGAACAATATTTTTTAGATATTGCATGCTTATCATATTTATACTTAGAGAATACCGGTTTTATAAATTTGAAATTATTTGACGTCTTGCAGGTGAGATATTTTAAAATGAAATTTATTAGCCATTAAGTTTATAATAAAGAAAAAAAAACATAATAGATGTCGATAATTATTATATCATCCTTTGAAAATAGAGAGCACTTTCAATTTTTATGACGTTTTTATTTATTGGCTGCTTTGTACTCCTCGTTAGTTCTACTTATGTTGAAGTCAGCAAAGATGTAATATTTAAAGCCTATTAAACACCTGTAGTAAAAGCCTGTGGCATATTATTTATATCATAGATAATAAAATTTCATTACACCTGTTGGTATTTTAAAATTTTCTCAATATGAGACATTGCCTAGTTTTTTGGATGTATGCGCAACGATCAAAACAACAATAAAAATGTCTGTATTTATTATAAATTTTAACTCGAACAGCTCTCTTTTTAGCAATTTGATTAAGTTGTTGTCTTAATACAATCGTGCAACATAAATGATCGACGAATTAGTTAAATACTGATTTAAATAAATATTCTAAAATTCGTCTTCACTAATCCACGATAACATACGACAATATTGATGAAGCGTTTATCGTGAGTCATGAAGACACAACGAAGTCACTTGAAGTTTTTCAGGGAAAAAGGTCGTTTAGAAAGTAAAAGTGATATGACTGAAAGCTGCAGTACATGGCAGGTATATTAGAATCACGAAGAAGCTTTTATACATTACTAAATAGACATCAACTACTTTATATAGTCGATTCCTGTTTTACAATGAAGTTGATAAATCTTTTACAGCATTTTTAAAAAGGCAACAGCATAGTGAACAATACAGCAATTCTGGATTCAGTTTTTTACAATTTTTTTTTATCTCGTTATTAAAACAGTTTACATTTTAATACAAACACATTTGTTGCTGTAAGGAACATGCTATTATTTGCTGTTTTATTCGTCGATAACGATTATACTTGTAGTTGAAAATAATAAAAAAATTATATAATAATCGGTCGTATAATCTAAAGTGCTAAATATGTTTTTAATAAAAGAAGTATTAAAAACAAATATCGGATACCTCTGTGTACCATATCTCGAGGCATTTTGTCCTGGAAATATTATCTATATTTATTCTTGCATAAAATAAAACTGATCAAAGATTAACGTGTCCTTCAAAAGTTGTTTCAAACTATCAAATATAAACCAGTATGGTAAGTAAGCGGTTAGGGATCTTGCTTGATAATTTATACCAATGTAAAATTAGACGTGCGAGATGACACTGCGAGTAAAAATCTATGTTACTAATTTATGTCGAATGAGCTGTGAAATACAATACTTACTTTGGATTCAACACAATAACTGATGACATAAACGAGAACTCAAGATTTTATTGTCAATCAAGAGGAAAAAATTAATGTTATCAATTTTGAGATACATAAAAGTGTATTTTGTATTATGATAACCAGAACTTATTTTAACAAATTCACATACGTAAAATCGTTTGAACTTATGTGCCAATATATAATACAGATCTTTATAGTTTATATATATCACGTTGTTGAAATCTTTTATGATTTCTCTCAACATAATCATGAACCGCAACTTCTTTGGCAGGTCGTAAAGCGTATCACGAACTGAAAGCTGCAGAATGGTCTTCCACCATCACGGAACACGAGGCAGACATATTTTGACGGCTGGTATAAATCAAACTTATCTCTTTCGCTTCCCTTTTCTTCTTCCGAATGATCTACAAGTAGATCCACCCACACGCTTCTACATTGGGTAGCTTTTTTGGCTAATATTTTGAAAGTAAACTTTCGATTAAATAATAAACTCAAATGATTTTTTTCAGAGTTTTCTGCGCCTCTCTGTGAAACACTCGAGTAAGCTATCAATATTAATGCACGTATCGTGATTTGAGAATTTGGCGTTTGTATTGTTTTGCTTTAGAAGGTAGAATGAAATATTTCACTTTCTACACACGCAGATGTTTCTTATAAATAACTTGTAGATCGTGAGCATAAATCATTTAACTGTCTTTATTGAGTGTGAAAATTATATCTTATATACATAGATGTATTGAAAATCTGCACTAAGAGGATATGAAATGATTCATTAGTTCTTTTTTGGTAAAAGAAAGTAGGAACTTTTTCTAACATCTAATACTTTTAAGATAATGAAAAATGTTGACCTTAAGTTGCATTGTTTTTTATCAAGTGTTATTATCAAACTTTTACATACAATAAGTAAAATTAGAAAGGCTATATATAAAATAATTTAAATATGATAAAGAAAGTCGGATATTAAAATCAAGTATCTCTCGCCATTGCTGCCAGTCAATCAATTCAAATAGTTTTATATAAGAACATAACATTAACATAATTACAATATCCGTATTCATTAACTTACAGACAAAAAGCTCTTGATGTCTCTACGACTTTTCATAACTTTCAATACCCATCGCTCTCCTAGTGAGTCTACAACTGATAACATTTCTTATTTCAATATTTTACAAATTATTATTTTAGTATCCTTGTAATATTTTATACAAATTGTTCTAAAATTTATTCAACATTATTTATCAAGAAAAAATTATCTTTTTTTTTTGGTGATATTTATTTTTTACGACACATGACTTTTACTACGCATTAAAAAAGGATTTATTTTATTTATGTATATCTATAAGATATTTATTCTATTTAACCAATATGCTATTATATAGGTTAAAGAAAAAAAACACCATGTGACTACGATATGTTAAATGTTATAAAAATGAATATTACTATTATTTCATAATATAAATGGACAGTTTTCCATGCAATATTATGTGAAGCAACTCTAACAAAATAAATCACAAACTCTTCCAGACATGTTCTTTTGCAAAGCGTCCTTGATGCGATTGTATGAAATTCGCTATAAGAATATCAACACACCATCATCATTAAACCGCGTATTGCACAGAGCTTCGAATCCTTCTTTTACGGGACATTAAATATCTATTATGACCAGTCATGTGTTTTTCATGAAACATTGTTTCAGACAGACAATAAACATTCGAGCGACGGCAATAATACATTGCCAAGTTAATATGGTCACATTTGCAGTATTAAACCTTCTTTGTTGCGAAGAAAAAGTGAGGTTAATTGACTTTTGGAACAAAAAGAGAACATAAAACTTTGCGTTGATTAACACAATTAGATTTAATAGAATGGATAATTTTGTTTTTTTCTCTCTCCTATGTTTTGCGTTTGTTACAATTCAGCCTTTTACACTTCAATTGAATATTATTTTTATATTTATTAAAAATTGCTATGCACAGCTATGGGTTTTGTACAATTTTTATACTTTTTAAAAATTATTAATAAATATCAAATCTACTACTTAGAATTTTAGGGCCTTGCAAGCACTTACAAATGATTAATATTTGTTACACTAATAATCCGTTATTATTGAAATTAGGATACATTGCAATCGATTCTAAATCAAACATTTTTAATTAAATTAAAATAAATAATATATATACTAAAACCGAATATTAATTTTTATTTCCTTACGAGTATAACAGAAATCACATGTTTTAACGCAGGTTTTACCTTCTAATAATCATTTGTGTCGATCTTAGAAGAATGTGATTTTTATAGGAACCAAATATTTTTCAAAATCTAAACAAATATTTAATACAATTTTTTATTCGCGTACATAAAAAAGCCATTTCGCAATTTCCCTACAAAATACACGATAGTCATAAAGTTCGCATTAAAGCAGCATTTAATAATATTTATGTAGCTGAGATAACGATCCTCACTAATGAGGAAATCACACCGCGCTGCAACGACTGGCATTGTCCCAGGCGACCAACAAAGCAGAAAAGCATAACCAAAAAATACAGCGACTGTCTCACGCGCGGGATCAATGTCACACAGTGTCAGTGAGCACACTCTAAAGCTACAGGTTGGTAACCCTAATGTCGCACCTTATCAATGACCACACTCCAAGATCAGCAAGTCTAATGCCACACCATCTCAGTGAACACACTCTAAAGCTACAGGTTGGTAACCCTAATGTCGCACCTTATCAATGACCACGCTCTGAGTCTAAAGATCAGCAAGTCTAATGCCACACCATCTCAGTGAACACACTCTGAGGCTTCAGGTTGGCAACCCTAATGTCACATCAAAGAGCACACTCTAGGACTAAAAACCTACAACTCTAATACCACACCATATCAATGAGCAAACTCTAAGACTTCAAGTTTGCTACTCTAATGTTCTACTATATCATTGGGTACAACTGATGGTAAAATTGTTTTAATATCATATCATGCAAGAATACGATAAAGGCTTTGTAATTTTTGTGAGTAAATTGTAAAAACTACAAATTTATTCTGTATACTTTTTACACTTTGAAGGTATTGATAACTTTTTTTAGCTGTTAATATTTGAAAAATAACTTTAAGGAACGTAAGTTATACGTAAATTTATTATATATTTACAGTTAATCATCAGTACAATAACATCTGATTTTATAAAATATTTATTGACATATATTACTTTTTATTTCAGTCTTGGAATCTTTAATAAATATAACAAAATATACGTTGTAATTAAAAAACATCAAATTTAGAATTAAAAAAAATATTTGATGTTAAAAAATATTTCAATAACATCAGCCATTTCGTGGCTAAATCTGGTAGTGACATTCGCTGTTGCAGTCTATGAACACTCTGAATGACTTGACGAAAACACAATATCCGCTGGAAGCTGAAACTGAAAGCGAAGGCTAAGTTTCAATACAACGAGGTTGGGAATCATTTCAAACCAGAGGTTCTGTGAGAACGCCCGACCAGCTGACGTTTCCAAATGCGATGTTGCATATCTGCAGCAATTATACAAATTATGGCTCGATTAGGAATCACTCCACGGGTAATGCATTCCGGGAAGACCTTGCCAAAATTACCGATCGGATGAAATTGCGTTGCTGTAATTTTAGCATTTCAGACAAATGTATGATGGATTGCTCAGTCACCTGTGGGTTCACAGAAAGTGTTGGATTTTTTTTCATTTCATTGCTGCGTTGTATGTATAATTTGATTTTACCGTTTCTGCCACTGATGATGCGATGATGTTAAAACAGTATCTAAAAATAGGTTTTGTTTCTTTAGTGACTTTGAATTCCGTTACGAAGTCCTAATAAGACACCTCTACTGTTATTTTATGTATACCAAGCAAATACTGCTACATTTGTTTTTATGATTTTGTTTTATCATATTTCCATCGTTTTCTTGTAGTCTACGACAGTGGCCAAAACGTATCAGTTATATTATAGCTTATCTAATACAAGGATAGTTTCAATTATATAAAAAGAATAACCTTGCTGATAACTGCTTTTTGATGATTGAATGCGTAGATAATTCATTTGTAATGGATTACTTGTAATCAAAAGGCATATATATAAAGTACCAGTTTCATATATAATATCAAAGCAACCTTCGTACAATGCATAATCCAGTACTTACAACATTATTACAAGTAAAAGAAAAGTTTTTTTTACTATATATATATATATATATATATATATATATATATATATATATATATATATATATATATATATATATAAGCAGCTTCCAAAACTATGTGTTTCATAAAATATATATATAAAAATATTTCATAAGGCATTGATATAATTTTTACATGGGTATTTAAAGCAGAATATGTCTTCATTCATTCAATACAAAAATAACCATAATAAAACATTATATAATTTACAGTAGCCAAAATCAATAAATAGAGTAATAAAACCCTGTACTTGACATAAAAATGACTGCACTTGTTGTTAGTTAAAAAATCGAGGTTAAGAATAGCACAGTATCATCTGATGTAATTCATGTGAGGTCTCCATGCATCATTAGATATAACACGACTGATTTTATGTACGCACATAAAATATAATCATTTTACTATTAGCTTCGCATAGATTTTTCTACGTGATTTTTTGTATATTTTTTCAGAATTTTTTTCTCATTAAATCATTTTATGTAAGTGAGCTATATATTCGTATAAATCCTACGTGATAAGAGTTTATTAAGAAGTGTTACGCAATTGCCATTAATCGGTTTTGCTGTCAAAATTTGGTTCAGGGCCTGGTTTAGTCGAGACTCGCTGAACGTGCTCGCCGCCGGCCAAACAGTTAGCATAGTAGCTGAAAAAGCAAAAAATTAAAACTACCATGCTTGGTGCGAAAAAATATACCTCTTGATTTATGTGAATCCGAGATTTGTGTCGTAAAATGATGACTACACTAAGGTGAATGTGTTAAAAAGTATTTATTACGAGGAAACAAGTTTATGAGTGTCGAACTGTAATAATGCTGTTTTTGATAAGTTATGAAGATTCTATCAGTAACAACAAGTTAATTTATAAATAAAAACATATCTAAAATGGAAAAACTTACTCTCACAAATCATTTATTAAAAGTGTTATATTTTTGGTTTTAATCCAATATTGATGAGTACATAAATTTATTTTCAATGTGTTATGTCTATTTTATTTTCATGCAATATGATAAAAATTAAATTCAGTCAAAATCGAATAAAAAATGAAAAATCATAATATATTTTTTGTATATTTACTTTTAGCTTGTTATCTGGCAAACGTAATTGAAATAAAAAAACAAGCAAAATAATCACATCTATATCACAAAAAAAAACATAAATTTAATAGAGTCTCGATAGCTTGATTTTTCGCATTGAAGGAATGCTGGTAGGAAAAATTGACATTAATCTTTTTAAATAAATATAACTAGAAGGTTTATGTTAATGGATCATGGAGTTGAAGGTGAACGATAAGCATTAATAAATAATGATCAATATAGGTTTCTAGTTCAACTTCGATTACTTCACGTGAACTAAAATTACTGTCGTAAATTCTAATTGTTCTACTTACTATATTGTCTTTGTAATTCAAAAGTCTAACTAGATCTGTCAAGTCTAACTAATCTGCTCTATATCAACAATAACAATAAGTCAAATTTATAAGTCTATCGACTGTTAGTTAGGTCATGGCTCTCAATAAAATAGGAAAAACTAATCATGTCTTGTATAATAATGTAATATTACGCAAACTTATTATTTAAACAAATATGTTTATAGTACATGAAGTTACATCTTACCTTTTACGATTATGATTAAATTAAAATTGCAGAAAAGCACGAAATATTTTTAATTTTATTTTTTTGTGAAATTTTAAAAGCATATACCATTATGTGTTATTTATTTTTCGTTTTTGAATTGTGGATTTTCGTACTAACCAATGTACAAAATTAGCTAGTAGAAAAAAACTGAATTTTGAAAAAATACTGTATGAATATGTTTTATATTCCTTCTTTTGAGATTGATCGTTTTTATTAAAAGTTAATAATTGTAATAAGATCGAATTTCAATGACAAAAAAAGTGGTTTTTTTACGAGCTTAGCCATTATGATTTATATCACGCCAATAAAATATCTATTAGTAAAATACTAGGAAACAAAAAAGACATTGTTGAAAACGGTGTTAATGGTGATTCAAGGATTTTTCTGATACCGTTTTTTGTTACTTCTTACTTTTTTATTTGTATTGTTATGTTTTTTGTATTGTTTTCAAACTCAACATTGTTTTATGAAAATAAATACAATCTTTGACATACACACTATACAGATTTGTTTGCAAAGTGTTTAAAATTAATCCAGTGGTGCTGAAATAATGAATCAAAATTACGGAATTAATTAAAGAAAACAAATAATACAACCTATTTATAAAAGCAAATGAAAACACATCTCATTCATCTGTTGATTACTACGATTCCCATCAGTTGCATAAGCCATCGATTCAATACTCGTTCGTGGCTATTCCAAAGTTTATTTGGACCTACTCTACGATTCAATTAAAAATCAACGATTGGCTTAGGCCATACAAATGCAATACACGGACAATGACGAAAATATACAATTAGACTTGAATTTCAATTACTGTGGATGTATTTATGTGCAGTCGCGCACTATGCCTGTAAACCGCACGAAAAAAAATAAAGAAACTCTTCGGCGTTCGCTTTATGGAATTATAACAATTGGAAGTCTTTAGAAATCATGAAAATGAAACTAAGACTCAGTGAAATCGAATTATGCTACAGATTTTATTAATCGATTGGTGTTTATTGTAATGTGGATTAGGAAGGCTTCGAAAGGCTGTAGAAAGCGGCCTATCAAAATACCTTAATGCTTAATACGCCGAGTTTGATTGATTATTCCAAATGCGTGCAGGTTGGAATGAAATCTACGGCATTGAGTTCTAACGCTGTTGATAGAGTTGAGTCATTTTCTATTGAATTGATATGATGAAAATCACGATTATATAACTGAAAGCAACAGTCACCTGTTCAAATTATATAAATTTAATTAGATGCTTTAAGATTCGTGCTAACTGTTACTTTTAAATGGAAATTGTATTCATATTGACTACAGATGTTCTATATCAAATATAAGCACTTACAAAAAAAAGTCAAAAAATAAATTTATATTTATTTACAAATAGAATGAATCTCAAAACTTCCATTTCATTTATTCACACAGATCAAAGAATTAAAAAATGTATAAGTTACAAAATGACTTTAAGCAAACATCCTTAATAATAGTGTATACATACATACAACTAAAATAGATTAGAAAATCATCTCAAAAATAAAAATAATTAAATCATAAAATATGTTATTTTGAAGTCAATTATATTTTTATCAAACCAGAAGCGAATCTTAACAATCAATTTTTCAAAGCATGCGTCTTCACAATCGATTACCTCTCAAATCAACATTGACTATTTTCCGAGTACAAAGATCAATAACAAGTTAATATCTCTATTTTTTTTTTCTAATATCGAAGTGCACTTTCTAAAACACCGCTTCAAAATCAATTTTTAAACAGATTGGAAAATTTATGCCCGAAGTTAGAGTAGCCGAAAAAATGTTTTTATTTAACAATGCTCTTCCGCCTAGCAATCGAAGCCTCCTGTGGCGCCTTCGAGCTACCTTTCATCGAGAAGACATCGAAAACTCAGCCTGCGCCCACCTGCGGCGCAAGCAATCGCAGGTAATTCGAGACGGCGTAATGAGGAGAGCCAAGAAGTGACGTAACCAACCTGTAGGCGACATGTGAACGCATTATATAAAGAGGAAGCTAAAAGAACACCGGCACGTATTAATGTAGATTCACTACGATTTATTTAATTTCAAGATGCAATTAAATGATAAGTTTTGTTTATTAAATACCTTTTGCAATATATTTAATAAATTGTTTTGTTGCATAACCGATAATTCACATTTAGAGTATATTGTACTTAGACATAACAAAGTTTAAAAAAACTTACACGTTAAGTGATCAAGATCGTAGCTTTGATTGCATCACTTTATAATTTAATAAAGTTACTTTACTTTAAAATAATTATTATTATACTATAAAAAATCGGGTATAATCAAAGATTCCGTTTAAGTATCGCAAATATTTCTAGTGATATTTAATAAACACACAATAAATTGTTTTCCATAATCATTCGAAAAAATAATTTATGTTATTATTTTATGTGTATTAAAAAATGATCCCTTGGTGTATTTGTATATTTTTATTGCTTTTAAAATTCATTAACCTCAAGACATGCTAAATCTGTTTGTCGTTTTAATGGATTATTTAATTTGTTCCAGTCCTTATAATTCTTTGAGAGGGGCAATAAAGAACAACAGCCAACCTTAACATTGCAAGACAGGCAAGGATCGCCCACAGAGTACTGCTTCCTTCTAAGGATAACCAGACAAATGCCGTACAGCCGTAAGGATTATGTTGTAATGGCGCAAATTACTTCATACTGTGACCTCAAGGAAACGTGCAAGGAGTCAATGCCATCTGTAAATACGTATGACACATAAATTGAACCGAATCTAAGAATAAGCCCTCTACTAAACATTCAAATATCTTCACATGAAATTTTATTCACATAGAAATAACACTGCATATGATCCACCCTAGCTCTATAATAATATTCATCGATTTTCTTAACTTTACAATAAATAAAAAATTCGATCAATAATACTAACACAATTCAAAAATATTACACAAAAAAACACTGTGAAAAATTACTGAGTTTATTTTTATCTTTTGCTCTTTTCGTTTTTTAAACGCAAATAAAACGCAGTGTATTTTTTAAAAGAGAGACGGTCACAAAAACATGTCGAACAAAATATTTATATCTTTTTAGTTAATATTTTTTATTTAAGTTCACCGCCGTTTTTATCTACCACTTAAAAAACACTTTTGAGTCTGATTACGGATTTGATGAACACTCAAAAAGGCGTTAATTTAATGGCATTGCATATCAGTCACTTCGATAAGAAAACTATGAGAAAAAATATGGTGGAAAATTTTATATATGTATATGCTTTCTAGTCAACAAAATTTACTGCAATATGCTGTTTGAATGATTTTATAACATTCGGAGGAATAAAATAAAATAATTAATTTAATATATCGAATAAAAGTAATTATTGAAGTCGTCGCACTTTTATGATGTATATTATTAAGTATTAATTTCCCCAAAAATGGAGTATTTATTTAAAATTGACTAATTAATAATATTATTTTCTAATTTTATACAGAATAGTTTATTTTTTAAAATTAACATATAAAATTTGATATTTATTATTATGTACTTGATTTTTGTAGAATATATTACAAGCATAGCTATTTTGCAAAGGTTTTTAAAATACAATGGAAGTTTTATTTTTTTTTTTTTTGCACCTAAAAATAATAATGGTAAGTATAGATAAATATATTGTATATAATATTTTTTGTAACAAAATATTCGATCGACATAAGATTGATGTGATATAAAATTTATGTTTAAGGTCACGTACGTTTGAGCAATTTATTATTATTGAAGGTCGACACAAAAAAACTGTATTTATTATAAACACAATATTTTTCTTGTTTTACATGTGTTTTTGTGTTTTTAACACATGTAAATATTGAATGAGTGTAATTCAAATTACATAAAGAATAACAAGTAGAATCATTGACAAAAGTTTTTTCACATATTAATTTGACGGAAATATGAAATCATACAATGAATCCATAAAAATAATAATAAATCTCAAAAGTACTATCGTTAAATATTTATATTTTATATCCAAATTTCCAAAGCTGACCCAAGTCAGATTTAAAAATAATTGGAGCTGTCATTTTTCAAACATGATTTTTTTTTTTAAATATTCAAAGTCAAAATTGTTTATATCTCATTATACAAAAAAACACCATCTCTGAAAAAATTTAAAATCAACGATTTAATTTAATTTCATTTAAATAAAATATATCGGGTAGACCTTGATATGGCTTTAGTGTATAAACATTATAATTATAATACGATGTTTTTTTTTTAAATTTAGCTCGAATAAATAAGGAGAACTTTGTTTAATACAACCGCAGAGCATTTCGGATAATTTTCTGAAATCACTTGCCAAAATGGCTGCCTCGGGTCACAGCCACCAAGACGGCAACTGGCGACTACAGGTAATTGATTGCAGAATAAACCTGTGTTGTGCAACACGTGTGATGGCAATCATCTGACGAGGTGGGCAGGTTACGTTTGATATTTCTTCATTAAATTAATATTTATAATCGTTGATGAATATATTCCTAGGGATTTATAATGCAACTTTAATTATAGCTTGTCAACCTGTGGATTTGGCTTCGCATCAAAATAATTTTGATTATGATGTTTCGTAAGTAATAGGACGCATAATGCTAAGACACCTGAGCTTCAAATGATCTTTCTTTTGGTAACCTACTCCAAAAAATCTACAAGTAATTGCTGTTATAACAGATGGTTGCTTGAAAGTTCTTTTAATTTGACGAAAGAAAAAAAACACCGATGATAATAGCGTTCCGTTAGTAGATTTAGTATTGCAGTCATGTGTAAGTGACATAATTATATAAATTAATATGTATATACTTGTGGATAAAAAAAAATCCGTTGAAACTTTATTAAGACCTGAAGTACTAAACGATGCAAGCATTGAGTGTTATAAGTTTGTTACGAAAAAATACGACTAAATAATTAACATTATTGATGAGACGAAAATATTTTATAAAATTTTTAATAATACTGGAATTTTATTTTATATATTTGTACATATAACTGATTTTTGTAAGTGGTGGTTGAAAATTTTGAATAGACCAATTATTTATGACGTTTATAACAGTCATTTCTTAAATACTTCACATGTTAAAAAGGCTTATTGACTATAATAAAACATGTGCTTGTCACAGAATACGGTAGATTTATGACACTGTAAAATATAATTTATGTTATTTTTAAGTTGACCACAAAATATCTTTATTTACAAAATGATTTACATAATTTCTGATTATTCTTCAAAACGTTTAATTTCCCTTGAAACCACGATATTCTACAAGTCAGATAATTTGACAAATATCTTACACAACCATTATTAATTACACTGCATATCAACACAACGCCCGGAGCCAGATGTCATAGACTAATGTTTTATAAAATCTGCATACAAGTAAAATAAACACGCCTCCAAAACCAAAAACATAAAAAACATCTGTCAGTTTTACGATTATGCTGTGCAATATTACGTGTGAGAATAAAAATACTGTTTTTTAATAATAAAAAAACTTGATTGGTTATATCATCTGAATTACCGTTTATGTTCGATGTTAATACTCGAATATTCGATACGATCCGTAACGTTAGAGGTCAAGACCAGGTCGAGGGACGAGTGTTCAGACAGCTGTGTCGGTCTACAAATAGAAAACATGTGGGAGAATTGCTTTTCAATAGTGGCTCTAAGAGATGTCCGAATTGACACACTCATTCCCTATTTAGTCGCCTTAAGTAATGTATCGCACATCGTACTCGTGGGTTTTAGAAATGTTATTGTACATTTAGAGGTTTTCATACACAAAAACAATATTTTCATACATGTTACTTAACCTCTTTACAATGTGACAATATTTCATTGAATTTATATGTATTATTTATATGTCTAAACATAAATGCTTATAGATTCAAACAATGACTAACTAAAGAATCTAAAGGGTTAACTTTTAACATTGTCATATGATTTTTTTAAAAATCGTCTAGGAGTCGATAATTTTTTAAAAAGGTAATACAATGTATCGTTAATATTGATTAATTTATGTAAGAGTTTTTTTATACTACGCTAAAATTATTTTGAGAAAACTTTTTAATAACGGTTATTTATCGTTAAATATAATGACTGATTAATTTTTTTATAATAACGACGTATTGTTTCAAATGTTATAAATGAATTAAACAAAGAGTTTTTTTTATACGGATATAAAAATACATGAGTCCTTCTAAATTCTAGTGGAGAGTGTTTCAATCTCTCTTTAGATTTATAAGGGATCTTAATAATTTTAAAAGATAAAAAAAACATACACGTAATAAATTACTTCCGTTTTAAGCAATCAATATAAATAGAATGTGCTTTTAAAAACTATTTAAAAGACTATTACATTATATGATATATAAAATCTGCCAACGAAAATTAAGAACACGTTGAGACTTTCTTATTTTACCATAATTGATACGATAAACTAATGTTTTCACAATAAACTGTGGTATACTTTGTCATAAGCAAGGTTTACTCTGTTGCATTCCAAAAAAGGTAAGCAAATTACAATTTACACACCCAAATCGCATTCTATGCCCTTCGTGCAAAGAGGCTTACGTTCTCTCCGTTGAACAGACCTGCGCAAGTTATAGACCGCAATAGATTATGGCTCGGCGGTCTTTGATTATCTATTGTGATCACGGGTTCATATACTTACTTGCCCGCGTTATAATTCCTGGGATTACCGACACTGCAGTCCCAGAACAGTTACACGGACGACTCCATTGGGCACACGGAAGCCAACTGACAATGTCGCGACGTGAATTCCTAATAAAAGTTGAGTCACTCAGCTGCCGCGCCGCGAGCGCCGCCATTATTCCATTTTTGAATTGAGTTCCGAATTTGAAAAATTATTATGAAATTCAGATGTTTCAGGCGCGCTTCTGAATTTTCAGCCTGAAACTGCATCCTGCACCAAATTTAAAAAAATCATCTCATGTATGACTTAACAGTAAAAATGCAAGTAGAAACAAAAATAATTGATGTATTGACTTTTTTTTAATCATAAATAAAAGAAAGCACATAATTTTTGTCACATTTTTTCT
The DNA here is from genome assembly GCA_022113835.1 of Atopsyche davidsoni. Lineage (NCBI taxonomy): Eukaryota > Metazoa > Arthropoda > Insecta > Trichoptera > Hydrobiosidae > Atopsyche > Atopsyche davidsoni. Next base: position 14,728,458 of record JAILWY010000009.1, on the reverse strand, counting down.
ATAGTTAAAATACAAAATCAGATAAAATATGTATGTTATAAATCAATTTTTAGGTCGCAAAAAAATCGTTAAGCCAAGGGATTGAAAAAGTCTTACAAAGCATATCATGAATTTATTTTCATAGTATTACACAATTAATTAATATTTTAGATTCGACCATATAGATACGAATGTGAGACTACTAAACAAGCAAAATTATTGTTTTATTAAAATTCCCCTAGCGTTTTATTGCTTTTGGTGGTGCTTTGTTAACAACTCGGGTACCTTTAACCATCCACAATGTCCAAGCACATATCGCTACTTGTATTCTCGACTAAATATTGACAATGATGGTGCATGAATATTGTAAAACCTCAGTAATTCTAGCATACATAATGCATGCAATGACTCTATTGATGACATACGCAATATTTTGGTGACGTAGGCTGCGGTATCAATGATCTCTCGATTGAACATTTAGATCGCAGTAATTGTTATTATTCCATTGTCTATAATTTATAAATAACATCATTAATGATTCCTAACGTGTTATGAATTTAAATACGTGACATCAACAAATTTATAAGATCGCATTAGTACGACAACATATAACTTAAAATACTTATAATAATGTTTGTAAACGTGTCAAAAAATAAAATTTCATACGTCAAAGAAATTTATACAAATATTAATTTACTCTAAAAGAAGTTTGTGTGAGTTTTTAATAATTGTACCTACACACGATAGTTTAAAATTTACATACTAGCTTTATGAATAGATGCCATAAATTTTACAGGGATGTGCGTGCAAGAGTGAATGCACGCCATGCTATGAAACGCTTTTCACAAATATCTATCACATCACTGAGCATATTTTACAAAGCGGCGTCTAATCTAACAACCGTATAATAATACCGGCAAAAGATCAAGATATGATACTATAGAATGACACTCTCCGCAGTAAGTACTCCTCTGTCTTTAGAGCTGGTGGCTTCTATACAGTGTGGGTTACACAATAGGACGCGAATGCCATGAGGAGCTTGGCACATTCTCTGGCGTTCCCTTATTCAATTCCACGACACCTTACAGTGACTTCCTGTACTTAAAAATTGAGGCCAGTATTTAATATCGTGATAATTATTTCATTCAATTGTTACATTTGGCCCATTAGGAATGCATGATTGAAGTATTTAAATTGATAAATATAGCTTTTGTCGCATTTTTATAAATGCAAAAATTATGACAATTAAATTTAAATAAAATTGACTCACAGATCTACGTCCCGTTCCCAAAAATAGATTGAAGTATTTCAAAATAAATGTTTTTTTTTAAATGTACAATGCCGCATAAAGCTTTAGTGAAAATTCTTCAGTTTGATAGACGAACACTTTGCAACATATTAAGAATTTTTCCGTTATAATATCATTAAATTTGATTTTTATTGACAAAACGTAAAACGATATTTTTTTTTTACCTTCGATTTTTATTAGTCCGTTATAATAAACTTCCCTCATAACTCAGAAAACAAATTATTAATCTTTTATAAAAGAGCATAAATGTATAACCGAATTAAAAAAATTGGAATTTAATATGTAAATTAATTAAATTAAATTGTTCTACTACTTATTCAAAGTTGTGATCTTTACCCTAATAAATATTATTAAAAAGAGAAAAACAACCAAGGAATTTACCTGAAATAAACCAGTCATCAATTCAATCCAAAAGGCAAGGTTACCTTGACAACGAAGACCATTATAAAATCAGGCGGCTTCCCTTTAAGCAATTATACGCAAATATTTCGGTTATCTTCAGAGATCCCGATCAACGTCTGGTATTGTCTTTGAAATACGGTCATTAATTTTGTTCAAAAAATCAATGACAATGACATCAACATTACCATATATAACCCACCTGTGCAATCAAATGCACGGTTTAAAGAATATTTATATGCAAAATTAATTGAATCCAATGCGGATGTGCTGCAAATCCTACATAAGACCTTGTCCGAACAGGTATTTACATCGGAAAATTGACAATAATTTTGCCACTAATAATAGATGTTCTATCATAAAACCAAAATTTCATTACAAGTTTTAAAAGCTTATTTATATTTTTAAAATAAAATATTATTTACTTTTTAAATTGTGACTATTTTGATCATCAAGCGATTATTTAGTATATTGGGGGAAACTGCTTTTTTTATTTTTCATGGCATAAATTCTAATCCAACCAAGTTTTTTCTACCCTACAGAAATTTTTATTTGTACACATTTTTGATGTAACATTGTTATATTTTCTTCTTTTGCCGTCAGGACTACATTTTAAAGCAATTTTCTGACAATATCTTAGCCCCAAACTTCCACGTCTCAGCGCCATCAAGACCATCAAGAAAATCCAAACCGTAAAAATGCATTTATAATGCAGTGCTACGCGAGATTTCTCAAATTCTTTATACCGTAGACCGAAACGAATATTTTTTTTAAATTCATATTAACTGGTTGTTTTAAAATATTATGAAACAAATTTTACTTCTTTAAAGTATCCTGTGTATATATTATCTTTAATATATGTTAAGTTATGTGTTTTGTTTAGCTCTTGTAAAAAACAATAAAACACACATTTTATTTCATGTGAAATTTTTTATTTATTTGTATTGATTTATAGAGAAATTTCTCATAATCAAAGTGTGGGAGAGTGCTTGCTTCACGTATGAAGTCACTGCATTTTCTAAGTTTCGCTCGTAAACATGTATGAAGGACCATAATGTTAGCCGCAGGTACCGTTCGTCCTCCTACGACGTGGTCTGAATACCGAACCTCCTCAGACGTCGGACTAGCGTAAACATGGACCTTAGGACCCTTGGGTGCTATTTTTACACCTACAGATATGTCAGAAGGTCGATAACCCATAGAAATATATATTTTACTGTTTATAAAATCAGATCCAATCAGAATAAGAAGTCGAACCGCTAAAATAATTTATAAAAATCGGGTTTTGCTAATTAATCAAAGGCATTAACAATTTTCATACATAATTATTTATATTATATTGCATTATAAATATAACCTTGTTGTAGTATAAACATGAGTTATATATCGTTCACAATTCCTTCCTCTCCTAAATATATGCCGAATATCTAAACCTTTTTAAAAAGTTATTAGTTTGTATTTTGATATATAACACAATAATTTACACAAATATTCAAAAGGTTGAAGTGAGAAAACTGCTTAGCATTTGGGGTGCTGAAAATAAAAATAAAAAAAACATATGAAAAATAAAACAGCCATGCACGCTGTTTTTTGGGATTAGACTTAGTTTATGAGTGTTGAAATATAAAAACGTGAAAAACCCTTTAGTTGTACTTCTTTTTTTTTTTCGTGGAAGGCTACATTTTGTGAATCTGGTTGATTCATTACAAGATAATTATATAAATCTGATCCTTAGGTTCTACCTGTCTGCCACGAGGGCGTTACCTTGGATAAAATTAGATTTTAATTTGTGTGAGTCTAAAAATAAAACAGCAGCATATTGATTTTTATTTTCAGTTATTCTTTATTTTAATGTAAAATTTTAATAATATAAAAAAAACACATAATATGACTAATGACTAACGCAAATTGAAAAATTTCCGTACTTTTTTACGAGGTGAAAAAGTATTTTACGTTTAAAAATAGGTATCTAATCAAATCAAGTCAATTTTGCATATTATTATTTGTTTAATAAATAATTATTTGAATGCTGTGTTTTTAGATTTTCGTCTTATTTTTTAATGGTGTTCTCCATTTGTATAATTTACTATTACACACTAGCATCATGTAACGTATCTTTCTAGAATTGCCAAGCTAAATTTACAACGCAGAATGTATACTCACGCTCAGCTTGAATAATTGTTATTGCAATATTTTTGGATGTAAATATTACAGACAGACTGTAATAACATACAGAGGCTTTATTGCAAATGTTTATACGCTTTAGTATAAAGTATTTTATTATGTATATCATCAATTGAAATTAGACCATGTATTGCGCATTTTTTATGTACAGTAAATATATGTATTTTTATTAAAAGTTAAAAAATATATAATTAATATTCATACAGTAAAGATTTAATATAAAATTGATTCTTTGTCAAAATTTGCTCTAATCATTTAAAGAGTTAATTTAACTATTACAATATATCATCAAGATCTATTCGTTTTCAAAAAAGTTTGAACATTTATCATTTAACATTTCAAAGCTATATCTCATCTTTGAGAAGTTACTTGCATTATTCATCTCACAAGCTTTGAAAACGATTGTATAAGTTGATAAACTAAAGCATTTCAACACCGATACATCTTAATCATAATTATAATGGCTCCTGTTCGTGCATTTCTTCTTCTTCTATTTAACAAGATGGTAAAGTTTTTGCACGACTGACTGCAAGACGCCGGTTAGTATTGATTGCAACATATCTTCTATGAAAAGTTATATCCTTTAAAATGCTTGTACGAGCAATGCAGCATTATATCTAGATAAAATCAAACTTCATACTAACCAGGCATGCGTAGAATATAAATACTCAGATATTGCTTCCAGACATTATAAAATGAATACCTTATTGAATCAATCTAAGTTAAAATAACTAATGTATTAAAATTGACATCAAACGAATGACAATACATATATTCAATTGAACAAGCTGACATCTAATGAATAAAAAAAATTCTAGAGCTAATTGAGTAATTATTTTCAATTTTTCGCTTGCTAAATCTAAGAAAAGAGCGTTAGAATAAAAATTCATAAACATTCTTAAATTTCAATAAAACAGCCTATAAATTTTAATATTATAGACATGTCTGAGTATGGCATGTTTTTTCGTACTATTGATATATAATATGTGTTTAAAAACAAAATTATCCAAGAAGTAAAATTATGTTATGAAATGCTACTTACAATTGAACTGGTAAATACTTTCCTTTTTTTCTTTTTACACTTAATGATATAATTTCTCAAATTGTAAAGCAACTTCGGCACAATTATACGTAAGCAGTACTAAGTTACTAATGTATGAGCGCTATATTCAAATGAACCATATGTTAAAATAAATAATAACTACTTGTAGCTAAGAAATGGCCTAAAAAATTGCATCAATATTATAAATTTTGCTAGTACAACTTAATACGCTCAATATAAGTAATTGCTGATGATTGGTCAATTTTAAAGTTACTCAATTTTTTAACAATGTATTAAATTTTCATAAGTATTAAAAATAATAAAAACCTTGATTTAAATGTACATATACTCACTTTTATTTTTAAGCATTTACTATTATGAATCATCGCATATTATGAATTATGATTAACAAAAACTAAACGCACAGTTGATAAAATAATTTACGTTTATTGTTAAGTATGTATCTTAAATACGTTTGAAATTTTATTTATATGTGTTGTTTCAAAAATACGTTTTACAATTTTCATCTTACTATATACCACAGCGGTTCTCTCGAGTCCTTCGCTGCAAGCAGTACCATCTCACGATTCTTCGACTTTAACGAACATAATGAGCATATTTGAGACTTTAGAGAACCAAGCGGGGCTCATATGGAGTCTGCTTCAGGCGTCGTGAGTGGCCGTGTGGGAAAAGTCGCATCAAATCACGATCCGAGTTCCTACGTTGCCTACCACCATCAAATACACACTATGGTGAAAATTAATTAATTAAATGCAAAATAAATTGTATGTATATCCATAAAAGAAAATAAAACATTGATTTTTAATTGGTGGTTTTCGTGGAGACAATTTGTAAACTACTCGTTAAAAAATTTTCATTTTTTTGTTTAATATAGCAATGAGATGTGTTTGAAATCTTTTGAAATACTTAGTAATATTTATATTCTGAATAAACTTTTTTTATAAAATTTATCGCGGGTAATATTAATCACCTGAGATAAATTTAAGACCGTAACTTGCCATTTCCGATCGCTGCTGTGTCCATTTTGGATTGGCCTACCCAAATTAGCGAGCAAAGTTTTTTGACCGCACATTAGTGCTGACTGTGATAAATAATACAACACCGGTGTCATATATCTATGATAAGATCTTACCTTTGTAAAATAAAAACACATTTGAAAAATAAAAATATATTTGCGTTCTAGCTGAATATGATATTAGAGTTCGTGATATTGTAACAATTTTATACACAATTTCAATATATTTCATATACTGAAGCTTTTCAACGAAAACAATTAAAAAACTAAAACTTTCTACTGAACAAAATATAATTCAAATAAAAATGTTCAATGCTAATATTTGTAATCTATTTAAGTTTCACAATATATCTAGAAAAAATATAAAATTATGAAACATGGAACTATGAACTGCTTTTAATAAGAATTTTTGGTAGCATGTGACATAATATATTTTTGAGGTCAAATAAATGATTTATACGTTTTGATCAATAAATGTATGCTTTGTTGCATTTTCAACCACAAGAAGACTCATTTTTGTTTATATTGTACAACTTCACTTACAAAAAGAGTGATTATCACACCTGAAAACTGAACGAAAACAAACGCCATATAAAACAAATAACGCGACCGGCGAGGGAGAAGGTCGCGCCTTCAGCCGTGAGATGAAGCGAGATAAAGTAGCGTGAAGAAATCGTGTGAAGTGAGTCGAGAACAGTGTACTCCGGGGAGACGATGCCTTCTTAGGGATCTTGTTTTCAAATAAACTTCTCCTCCAGTTATGTTATTGTAAACGCTATGTACTATTAGCGAACCAACAATGAGTGGTGGCTTTTGATGACACGATAAATATGATCTTGATATTAAGTAACGTCTATACCACGCAGATGAAATAATATGAAACTATTTAGATTCAAATACCTCGATTAGTTACGTAAGTGACACTATCTTTATCAGTGGAATTTGATTTGAAAAAAAAATATTTTTAATTGAAAATAATAATGCTACAGCTTTGAGATATAAAAAGTATTTTACCATTAAACAACTATGTAATAACTGTACTTAAGCCTTTGATTTCTGTAAAAATTTCTGACACAACTAAAAGTAATGATATTTTATTACTAATAAATTTATGACATTAAATATAACACAAGGTTTTATAGATTAGATTGTTATAATTACTTCCTTTAAATAACACAGTTTCTTCATTATAAAAAAACATATCGAGATATGATAACATTGTTTTAATTTTACAACTAAATAAAATATCAATAACTTCCTATTGATAAGTAATTATATTTTTTTCAGATGGTTGGATAATTTTGTAATGATTTTTTTTTACTGTGCAGATTTCACAAACCCTGCCTCCCTCCAGGTTGTAGGAAAGACTGTGGATTCTCACGGCTCCGGTGGCTGGGAGATTTTCCTGCTCTCTGTACAGAACTAAGGTACTTTGGTATATCTGATGGTGCGACACACCAACTAATTCCTCCGTAATTCTGCAATTAAAATATTGTGTAAGACCACTCGAGTGCGGCTCTTGGCATTGCGTAACAATCCAAGATGTTTTAGTCGAGATTCCAGATTCTACCCTATAAAGAGCAATTTACGGATTGCGATATACTTTAGGATACTTTCTACGATTAAAGATAAACACATAAATTCACTTAACCTTATTAGACTTATCATAATATTATTATTAAAAAGATTTCTCTTCGTTGTTTTTGTTAAAAGTTTTAATGTAAAAAATACAAACGCTTGTATAAGAGATTATTTATTATAAATTAATTTACAGCAGTTTTATTTCCAGACTGACTTAGTAAAATATCAAAGTGATTCTCATCTTGTTTTTAGGTTGAATTGATGTTAAAGTTACTTACCTGCAATTATTAACTAAAAGATCTTACTAATATATAAAAATGTATAACTAATGTGCTCTCGTATTAAACAGCCTATATTTAAAAAAAACTTGTTGATTAAAAGTAGTATCAAAAATTAAAATAATCTATTATTACTTCGTACTTCAAGTTATCTTATGTCCAAACAATTTTTTAAAAATTATTAATTTTGTACTTGAATCGAAAAATAATTCAAGATCCAGCGATTTGACAACCTTTAAATAAACGTTAATAGAAATTACGCTTAAAAAGGTCAACCATCACGCGTGTATCTCTGCGGTCACTAAGTAAGCTAAGAGGCATCGATGCTCAACCAAGCGACAAACCTGAGCCAAATACTAGACACGTCCTCGCTACACGTGGATAAATATCACTTCTGGTAGCAATTGGACCAAAACACCACGATTTACTACAAATTATATAATAATTTGTAATTTTACTGCCAGAATATTAGTGTTAAATGACACATTCCAACATACTATTAAATAATTTTATGATAATGACATAATTTTGGTAAGCGGTATAGATAATGAAAATAAACCAATTTTTAAAACAAGAGACTCAAAATGCTACATTCGTATAAAAATTATAGCAAAAATCGATCATAAACGTAATAAAGTTATTTAATAATCAAAAGTATGTCTTTTCGCTGTTTTCGTTGTGGACGGAAATATTTCTCAATGAAATTTTGCACTAAAAACATTACGACAAATGGGTGACCCGCGCACGGCTCTATTGTACATTTTTATTTGGTGTATATATAAATAATCCTCACGTCCTCGCTTGAAATGCGGGAGACCTGCTCGGGCGCACTGACACGTCGAAGTATTTCACTCCTCAGTATGCAGCACGAGCAAGGAATTTCGTTTATTCAATAAACATGGCAGGTGAACCTACTGCTGAAACCGCGGCCATTTGTTTGTATGTAAATAACCCGAGTCTATTTTTAACAATAGTTAAAATGTATTAATCGCCACTAAGAAGAGAGTATAACGTATTTGCTTTCCCACAGGAGATCCCGGGTTTGTATTCGGGCACCATTTTTTTTAAATTGATAAATAAAAAAGAGAAAAATGAAGATAACGAGCAGTGCGCTAACAGAAATAAAGGATTTTTTTAAATTTATTTATAATAAGCTAATTTAATATTATTACTAATATGATTAGGCACATTAGTTCATACGTAGAAGATGATTTAAAGAAACCCTCAGAAAAATATCATCGTGATTTGTGTGGGCACATTGGTCCATATGTAGAGTATGATTGTTAAAAATTCTCGATAAACGGAAGTGATTCGTTAGTACAAGGGTTAGAACACCGGTCATATAAACCAGGGGATGTGGGTTCATATCCTACACAAATTACGATGATATTTTTCTGAGGGTTTCTTTAAATCATCTTCTATGTATGAACTAATGTGCCTAATCATATTAGTAATAATATAATAAACCCGTAATGGGTAATAAATACGCATCTGATTGATGTTAATAAAAAAATAGACATATGCTTATTTAAAATATTTTGTTATTTTTAATTATGTATCAAAACTGTAGTTATTATTCAAATTTTTCACAGGTATCAATAAAATTGTATCACACGTTTAAATAATCTATAACTACAGAAAAAAATATTATATATAATATATCCGTTATCTCGTTGCGTTTGTTGGACCAATACTAAAATCAAAACAAATCAGTGATTTTAAATACATTTAAAATGGGTTATTTTCTGAAGCAATTATTAATATTATTATAGCGTTTCCAAATAACTTTTTGTAATAAGAAACTGCACTTTGTAATTTAGCTCTCACAAAAATTGATGTAATCAATTTTCCACCGGACGCTTGTGAGCTATCTGATAATAGACTTCTACGTAATCTAGTTTGAAATAAAAGTGTTATTACTGTTCGTATTTCACCAATTTCTTTAAGAGTTGAAAATGGACCACAAATCGACACCATTGTTTATATTTTTGCTTCAATTGAGAATATTATACATTAAAAGATAAAATTAAACAACAATCTTTAATACTGCATTAACTACGGTTTATTAAATTTTAAAACAACATATTGCTTGTCCAAAAGCATATCATAACAAGATCAATGTTCAATATTAAAAACAAAATCAGATCAATGCAATTTTGAATTAATAATATCAAACTCTGTCTGTACTTCTTAGCTTCTTCTTTAATATTAGTATTTTATATAAGTAGACCTGAATCGTTTGTATGACTTGCAATTATTGCGTTCTGGCCTGGTTTAAATACAGTAAGCTTGAAATTCAAACGGCATGATATCTTATTGTTATAGATTTTAAAGTAGGAGATTTAGATTCTTGCCACTTAGAGTGATCTACTTAGCAAGCAATACCTCAAAAGCTATGGCTCTAAAACCGCATCTCTAACCAATACTCAAAATAACGACAGGTCGTATGATTGAAAAAAAGTATACGTACACATTTCAATCTTTGAGAATATATATAGGTTAAGTATTTTATATAATAAATTATTTTATTTATTTTACTTATAAATATACTAAAAATTCTAGCATAAAATAATTAATTTTACATATTTGATATTTTTATCCGATAAATCAACAGTTTCTGTCTTATTGTCACTGGGAAATAATTTGTGAATTTATATTTCAATGAAAATTTCGTGCTAATATTTGAATAGAAACAATAAAACAATAACCGTTTCTCGGATAAATGCGTCGATTAAGGAATAACAACAATATTATAAAAGGCTTTCATAAATGCTAACAAACAAAAATAAACCGCAACGCCTGAAAGCAGGTGATTGTATTATCAAATCATTTTATCGCTAAGTATGTGGTTCTTGTAATAATATTATTGTCGTTGACTTTCTAGTTTTTTTCCATCACGCAAACAATCATTTTCTCTCAAAGACAATTTTCAAATACCACAAGCCAAGCTCTGCAAAAACTGCTTTGAAAACAGATTCTATAATTATTTTCTATTTTATCCAATAGATTTATGGATTCGTTTGAAAATTTTTCTTCAAATATTTCAACCTGAAAACCATAAGCAAATAGAGTTAGAAAAAGCGTTATTCTTAAAAAATTACATATTATTCTCGTTATCATTTTTATTTACAAATTATAAATATACAAGCGTATAAAATATATAAATGAAATTATATTTTCAATATCATAATTAATGAGTATTTAATAAATTTCTTGTAGATGTAGAAAAACACTATGTTTTGACAAATTTTAAAAATAATTGTCTGACAAAAAAATAAATATATAATTGTCAATGATTTTAATCGGATATATAACTTAGTTCATATTATATTTGAATGAAATTTATAGTAATTTTTTTTTAAAATACAATGATATTTTTCACCGTCAGTGTTATTAATTTTCAACGTTATTTTAATGTATTACTTCCGCCTACACAAACATATTGTAAATGTGAATAACAAATAAAATATACTATGCATTTCTAATTTTCAAATCGTTTTTATTGTCAAAAAAGACAATAAAAATATACTCAATCATATTAGATAGCTGCACAAGTCCGGTTTCAAAATGGCTGAGAATAGTGAATTATTCTCATCTCATTATGTCCATTTGTCATTTACATTCTACCTGATACTTCGGCAGTACAATAAAAGAATTTTCTCTTTCGAGCTCGCGCGTGCTGCTGTGAATACACATGTTAATTATATTTACCTACAATCCCACTGCCTTAAAACAAAACGAAAAAAAACATTTATACCTGTCGCAGCTAATGCGGTTGCGCAAGCGCGTTAGCTAATATTCCGTGATCGGACTGGCCGTCGCCATCTTGTCTTTTTTCGGAGCTCGGCTCGGTGGACATTTTGCTGGCGAGGGGACAATCGAACGGTCATTTCACAAGTTAAATGTCATATCTGTGGACTAGATCAAACCGGAGAGAATGTGTTACCTGACAGCAACAAATTAGACCAGATTTGATTAAATGTTTGATTGAGTTCAAATCTTTATGTAATAATATTTTTTCGTTGGTGAACTTTAAATTCTGAGATAAGAAATTAAAGATATCCTTCCTCTTGGCCAAGAGCAATGAGCAAGAGAAATTTCGACATTACGTATTGAATTATTATTGATGCAAATAAAACAGCTTCTAGAGTCTAGACTAAACACAAATTTAATGCCCATATGAATATATATCTCACAGGTTTAATTCTAGGACTAGCAATAAAACCAAAAAAAATATATTGATGGCTGTTAACATCTTCCAGAGTTTAAATAATTGTTACTAATAATATATTTTTTTTAAATCAATAAAATTTTACAGTAGTGCATATTTAAAATTAATAAAAAAATGACATGTTAAATCCTGCAGCAGCTGGCGTTTACTTTTAATTTATTCACAAATCCATAAACAAAAGATTTTATTGGAATACTCCGTCGACCAAGCAATACAATTAATTTATTTTTTATGCATATGGTGACATCCATTATTAGAAAATATTTCCAGAAACGGCTTGTTAGAGAATACGATCGTTAAATTTAAATATTCTCAAACCTCGAAAAGTATGTCAGCTGCGCCAAAACAAAATACGAAACACCTGTTTCATATTTGAAGCAAAAACACAAAAATGAAATTTAAGGCTTAACCAAAGATTTCTTTGAAAAGCACACGCAAACACAATTATTTTATGTCATCATATTTTTTCAAATGTTATTATATGCAATCAACTATCTGCAACGTAATAATTATATATTAAAAACCGTTTGTATTTTGCCAAGTGCAAATGTACTTTTAATACGCTTGTATTTTTTAAAATTAAACGTCTGCAAGATTGCTGAGATCAATAAAGTTATTTATTTTTAAAAACATATATTATTTACTAAAATTAGTAATAATTTAAAACAAAAGCCTGGATTGTTTTTATTCATTTTTCAAAATAAACGCAGCACTCTTAGAGAAGAAAAATTAAAATAATAGTTTCGGAAATTCAGGATTTCAATTTTTTTCTGACTTTTCAGACAAAATTCACCATATTATTTATGCTATGTTATTCAAATAAAAATTATTACAAAATTTACTACAAATTTTTTTTAACGCGTCAATAGTTATTTCAATTGAAAATACCACCCAAATGGAAAGATTATTATTGTTTTATTGAATTAAAATTGACAAGGCGACATTTCGTATCCATGAAAACTAGTCACGAATAAGCAACTAATTTTTCATGGAACCCATAGTCTACTATTGCAACAGAATTATGATGCGTCCGACGCTTGGAAGTAACCAAAGCCTACACCGGTGCCCAAATTTTCGATTCGCCGATCTCGACTTTCTCTCGTCTCGGTGTTGCAAGTGCGCATTCCGAAATTGCATTTATCCATACGGAATATGCTCGCTTCCTCTGGCAACACCGAACACACCGAGTTGCGTCGGCCGTTGTTGTAATTTTTATTGCAAATGAATCAATGATTTTTATTAAAATTTTTGGCAATAATTAACTCGCATAAAAATGTATGACTTGTTGCAAAAGTATATTTCGTCAGTAAAAAATATTTTGTATCAATAGACATAGATTTTATTTTATCATATTTTTTTGAGTTATTATAATGAAACCAATAAGGTGTTATACAAAAAAAAATCCACAGTGACGTTTAATTTTTTAACCATTTATTTTCTTAAGAGTAAAAAATAATTTTTAGCTTAATTGATAAGTTAATGGATCACTTAAGGCTTCTGTTTTACTTTCACTGGTAATGATAACTAATTCAAAGATTTTAACGAACACTTCGAACATAAATCATCACAAACCTCCTGTGACATTTCATTTTTATTTTGGATCTAAATTAAAAATTTATCAGCTGTTATATTCTTAATAACAGTATTATGAGCTAATTATTCATACAGTTTTACTTTTATGCTCTTGATTTTAGCGCAGCCAGTCAATATCTTTGTTCATTTTTTCTATTTGAATGTTTTGCGAAGTGTGCACGACTCAAGTGATAGTTTTTAATAATTGTAGCGTAACGTGTTGCAATTAAAACGCGAAGGTGGCTCAACTGTATTGTGGCAAGGCCGTTTTCTATATCAAATTGATAAGTATTGCCAACATAAAAAAAACAATAATTCTTTTGTATTTGTAATGGCTGTTAATCAACATTAAAAACTGCAGTATCGAAATATGTTTCCCCTTAAAAGTGAACGCCCAATGTTAACAAATTTTGATTTGATAGTATTTTTAATTACATTTTTATTTTAACATTTTTGGTCCTTCAAGAATAGATTTGCAGTTTTTTTGCTAGGTCACGATGTAACCTCAAAGACTTTTTGTTTTTAAAATAACTTGCAAATATTTATTCAATAGACATTTAATTTATTAATTAATACAAAAGTAGCCTTTATGCTTCATTAAAACATCATGTCCAAAAATTTATTCACGAAAGTTTTACGTCGAAACATGCATTTAGTTAGAAATGAAATGACGTAATATATTTTTTATCCTTTTATGTGCTTATAATATGTGCAACAACATATTGATGAATTTTACATAATATTAATACCCTACTATAAATTTAGTTTGCATTTTTTTTAGTTTAATTATTACTTCACCAAGGTTTATATATATTTTTGGTAGTTACTCAATAAAAAAACTTTGTTATAAACATTATAAAGCTATCAAAAGTTTGTTGAATAAAAATTAATTTTAAAAAAAATGACTTATATAACATTTTTACTTTCAAACTCGTCCAACAAATTACGTTTATTGATATTTTGTAAACAAAAGTCGCGTTTCAAATGATTGATTTTCTATCGATTGAATCGGTTAGTTTTAGCAATTCTACTGATCTAGCTGTGCAAAATCTATCTTCACGACAAAGTGAGCATCACAATGAATGTTTTTTTTATAAGTACTAGGTGTAAAAACTGAGCAACCAAGCGAATACTTCTATTCAATTCTTCTTCTCCTCACAAAAAGATCGACCCACTTTCTCGGATAGGTTTTTTACATTTCTCCGGTGTTTTTATTGACACTCGATACAGGCGCACAAAGCAGTCGATTTCTCGTCCGCATGTTTATTTAATCTTAATAATATCACTCATTCCATACATGATGCTAAATAATGTATGAAACACTTAGCGCTCGTGATCAAATTGCTAGGTGGGTGTTTAAAAAATAATTTTCAACTAATCAAAATATATATGGCTACAAAAAAAAAATACAAATTATAAGCCATAAATAACATAAAACTTTATGCGGTGTCCCTTAAACCATTATTTTATAAATAATAAGGCAGCTGTGCATATTTTTTATACAACTAAAACTTTAATAAAAACAAAGTACAATATTTAAAAACAACGCCTTAAAGAACAGCCTGATTACAAAAACTGTTTATATTAAATTAAATTGTATAAAAAATATTTGAAAAATCAAATCTATTTTTTTTTTTATTAATTTCACTAGCAGACAAGAAAAAATCATAAGTTATATTAAAATATGTATTTTTTTAAATACGTATTGATTATAAATAATAAAACTATTTTATTAAATAGCTTTAGTTTTGTATAAAGTAAGGAAAATATTCTTAGATATTCTTAAAATTTATTAAAATAAAAGTTTTGTCAAAACACCACAAATTCGTAATATTTTATTTTGTTATAAATTTTTACAATGCGACAGAATGTGCTGCGACTGGATGAATTCTATCTAAAATATAATAACAAATTTGTATTTTCTTTATAAGTATATCTACCTATTATAAAATATAACATTGAATGCTTGTGTTTCGACAGCTTCCATGAAATTTGCACATTTTTTTAGAACAAAAGTTTGTTAAATGCATTAACGATAGCAGCAATGAAAATATTTTGTAACATGTATAAATATTTTTTTGGACGAATTGCGATCACTGATACGACTGCCTTAAAAAAATGATTAATAACTCATATTTAATGCCTGCAGATATTGAACTCAATAATGAACAAGTATTTATTTCTTATAAAAAAACTAATATGCAAACAGCTGCTGTAAAATTTTTAGACCAAACAAATCGACATATTTAAGCTTTTATTATGACGGAGTAGGTAGATCAAATGGTCAAAAAGAATCAAAAAAGTAGATGAAAAAAATATCGATTTTGCAAAATTATATAATTTATTTTTATTTTCTTTAATTTATTTGGTTTTTTAACATGTACAATGTATAAAATCATGACGTTTGAGGAAATAAACCAGCAAACAAGAAATGAAAACCTAGACATTGTATTAAAACTAAAAATATCAGTTTTTTTTTAGTTGATTTTATATATTTGATTGTAAAATTTAAGAAGATCTTTTAGAAGAATCCATTTTTCAATTTACTCAGGCTTTTCAGTCATTATCAATGAACTAACCTCCGCAAAACATAAACGTTGGCTTTATGTACAGACGTTGACCTAAGCAAATGAACAAGCATTTGTGAAAGAGCTGTTTTCTGGTTATTTATTTATAATTTTTACGATCATAATCACAACTAAGCCATTATAAATAAAAATTTAACTATTACATAAACACATGATAAACTTTTCTATTGTAATCAAACACAGAATAAGGTAATCACAAAAATGAGATAAACAAGAAAATGAATCGGAACTAGAAATTGAATTATAGTTAAAACCTGTATGGTAATTTTACATTTGAAGTAATAAAAATGTCAAGTCAGCATGTGGGATAGCTTGATGGTGTTTGATTGCTTCGTGGTTATTATTTAGAAAACGTTTAATTGCAAGTATTTCGAATGTGGCACGCTAAGTGGGTACATCTTCAGTTTGGGTCACTCCGACTTCCAATCCAGTTTGTCTGGTCCCTCGCCAAGGAGTACTGCAGAAAATAAAAGTTGGCCCAGGGCGACCGAGTATTTCACACCTGAAGAAAGTAAACAGCTGATCGTGTGCACGAGTAAAAGTTTTTAATTGCAGTTTAAAAGAGATTAGTCGTTTTACATAGAATGTGTGTGCTAGAGACCGAACACCACGGTCAGTATTTATACTATCATATTATACAAATCTTTTTAAAAATGTATTATTTGTTTTGTTGTTGACAATTTATTCCGAGAATTCGGTGTCAATGTTTAAATGAATAAGTTTGGAAAAGTATTTACTAAATATGATGTACATTTATTTTTGTTAATTTTTCACAGCACAGCAGCTATTTATTAAATATTTTTTTTAGCAACAAAATAATTCAAACGGTCTTCCATTCATTCTCTAAAAAATAAATTATTCGTAGTAAAAGTATTTTCACTTTTATAATGAATTTCACATGTCCGCAGCAGAACGTCTGCCGCGAGCGAGTGCCTCGCCGCGCAACCGAAAATGAACCGCGGCCCGTGCCAGGAGCCGCCTCATACGGAACACTATCGCTTGCAGGCAATGAACTTAGCTGGATAATAATTACTGCGAACTGTAAAGCACGGCCGAAAACACAACAAGCACCAGCCAGGTCCTCGAACTGCCCCAATCACTGCACATAAAAACGCAGTTTCATTTTTAAATTTTGCCCAATTTATAACAAGGTTGCGTTGATAACAAATACAGGTGTTATTCAAAACGAAACCTTTCAGATTTTCACAACATTAAACTTAAATATTTTTTTGTAAAAATTAAGAGCATTTGCATTTCAGATCGTTCAAAGAGAGTTGCTAAATTGTTTCAAAAAAAAATGTGACATTTCGTACTGATAATTCGGTGCATCGATCATTTTTAACATATCTGTTTTGATGCATTCGTTAATGGCCGAAATCCTCAGCGCGCGAGTCATTTAACACGAAATTTCTGTCAAAACAGACAGATTGAGTTTGCGGAACTCGGAAAAAAATAGTAATCTTTATAAAAAGGTTGAAGAACTTGATATATATACACTGTGGACAGGCCCGACTGTTGGGGTGTCAGATCAAGTTAGCCTCGGCTGCTTTACGGGTGGGAGAATCTGTTCGCAAAGATTTTTTTCATAATTCTAAGGCCGTATCTGATAAATGTATTACTAAGACATGCGCCGAGACATGATCCACTCGTCTCAGCAACCTGAGAGTCTAAATTTTTAAACAAGTGTAGCAATGTGAAAAAATTATTTCAATTGATTAAAACGTTCAAATTGAGGGGGTGGAAATAATGTTCAGAGGCAATGCTGCTACATTTTAAAGAGGAAGTTTTTTTTTTCAGTAGAAAGAAACTGCAGAATTTAAAGATACAGTAATTTGGATATTACTTATACAATGATAATAATCAAAAGTACTATAAAATTGACTTCCTTTATAGATCACTAAGTGATTGCTTGTCTAATATGGTACTTTAATAAAATTGAAAATGACAGCAACAACATATTTAACAGTATATGGGAGGCAGAAAACCAGGAAATATTTGACACATCATTTACATAAATTTTGGGTATCTTATAATATTAACCTTATAATATACATTTTAAATAACTATATATGGAATTTATTGATTCCTGTAACTTTCTTGGAACCCGATGGCGTCGTTTTCACCACGTTGAATCTTCCCACATTATGTGGGACATGAAATATTCATTGTCGCGCTGGGAGGAGTTCAGAGCCAAGATTGATTTGTGAATAAACACACCGGCCGCAGTTTTTTTGTGTGAATTACTTGCAAACCAACGGTTATTATTAGTGTGTATTTTTAGGTCATTGTGCTTAGCACACAGAGGTTATTGTTTTAAATTAATTATTTTCACTTTTGTGTATTTTTATCACTGCTTGATTCACAATGGAATTTGCAATATTTTTATATTTTAAAATTCATCCATTTTGAATATGATCAAATTATTAATTGTGTGACATTTAAAAAGAAAAAATAATACCGACCATAATAGGTGAATCTTTACGGTTTTATTTCTTTCATTATTTTCCCATAAAACTTAATAAAAATACGTTTTCCAGTGTCATTTTTGAGATTTTTTAAATTATTTTAATTATAAATAAATAAATATACGATTGTTCAAAATATATATAAACTGTATCAGATTGTCTATTCTTAGAATATTTCACTCTATATGCTCCTTGGATCGTTCCATTTTCTCTTAAAAATTAATATGTGATTTATATAAATATATTTGTATCATTATGATTATAACATAAGTATCATTACATATCTATATATTATATAATTAATAAAAAAAAAATACTTTCTTTATTAAAACCATCAAAATTCTAAAGCCAAATTTAAAACATAATATCTAATTTTGAAGTTTACAACATATCACGAAATATATTGCTTTTGCAAACTATCAAAAAGTTTATATTCATATCTATGCAATCATCAATAGGCCTTTAAATGTCATTATAAACCTGTTACTAAATCTTGTTAATAAAATTATTACATTTGATATATGTCATTGGTTGCTTTAAAGTTGCAGAATACTCCAATAGCTTTCCCTAGTTGCTCTCTGATTAATTAGACCAATATAAACTGCAATAGAAATTAATAACCTACTTCCTATAAGTAATTATGATATTTTTTACACATAATATAAGAGTTTTCTTTTAATGAACAATATATTTAACAAGTACTGAAATAATCAATTTACTCTTTTCCTAGTTGTTATGTAGATATTCACTTTTTACAAAAGTGTTTCAAATAATTATTTTGATGCATGAAAAAACACTTAGTTCATTTAAAACATATACTATTGCCACAAAGCGAATAAATCAATTTTTTTTTTATTTTGCTCATAAGTAACATCGAGAGATTCGTTTGCTGCATATAAACGTTCAATTAAAAGAAATCGATAAAAAAAAACTCGCGGAATTTCGAGCTCGCTGCATTTGTTGCAAATATACTGGATGCGATTTACACGAGCTCCGTGTCTACGTACGCCTGTGTGCAAACATACTTTCTAAACGAGTAGTTACTGGTTCTGTCTGTTCATTTTGATGTATTTATTTACAACTGCTGTAAGATTTTGCAATGCACTTGTGAAGGACGCATTAAAATGTAATTAACCAAGTCACTTCCGTATAAAATCAATTAAATCTTAGCAACAAAAATGTATTTTTTTTTAATTTTGTTTAATTTAAAATCGCACGTGCTTGTCTATTTTTTTGAACAAAAACTCTTTGAAAGAAAATAAAACGGTAGTTTAATCACGTACTATCTTAATATAGACAAAAATAGTAAAAAAAAAAAAAAACTATGTACAGTTTTATACGAGCATAGAATAATAAAGTTCGTGCTATTTTTTTGTATATTTCTTAATTATAGTGGTTTAACTTTCATTTGCATAAAAAGGGCCACTATGCATTCACTTTCGAAGGGGTGCAAAAAATGCTATAGAGTTTTTTCGCGGTGTTTTTTTATCTTCCGTTGGTGGTAAGCTTCGAAGCTGAAATCTTGAGAATTAAAGGTTGTCGCAAACGTCGTGTGAACTTTATTCTGCGCGGTAACAATGTGATACTCAGCCTATTCTGATACCTCATACCTAGTGGGAATTCAGAAGCAGTTGCAACACTCACACTGCTATTGTAACACTTGAGAAATAACAGATTAACAAAGAGAAAATATTATGAAAAGGACAACCGTAGAAAGTCACAACCGCTTATTATTATATACTATAAAAAAATACTCACAGTTGCAAAAGTCCTGAACAACTCGCAGGTGTTCAGAAATCCTTATTGACGTTTCGCACACACTTGAACAAGTAATCGTTCCTACACGCACTTTCAGTCAAAAAATTCGTAATAAAATTTCAATTATGAATTCAATGCCACAACACCCACGGGCCTAATTAAAGATGCATAAAAGTCCATACGAATCGACGACTGGCATCACACTTGCGATGCGGTAAACACCCACTGAAGTTCGATCGATGAAAAAACAATCGAAAATAACATCGAAAACACAACACGACGGAATACGATCGATGTATCGAATTTGAACGGAGGCGCGACGGCGTTTCGAGCCCGACCGGAAACGGAAGCTAGAGCTGAGCCCGGCGCTTTTGAGGTTAGGTGCGAAAGCTGGCGGCTGCAGAGCACTCGCTTGTCTCGGCCTCAGACACGGCCAGCCCGGCGGACTGTCGCTTCCACACTGAGGCCGGCCCGGCGCTCGCCCGCCGCGGCCTCCGGGGCGCCCGCGCTTTTCATCCGTTTTCATAGGCTTCGACGCGTGCGTGACCGTCTGCCGATGATCGCTGCAATATTCTAATAAGGCTCTACCACCCAAATACGCTTTTGATTCATAAATTTACGTCTACTCAAAAAACTCATAATACAATATGTGATGTTAGTCAAATTATCAAATAAGACAGTCACGAGGGCAATCCGATAAGTACTTAGCCTCACCGCCTGATGTTGCTAGTATCGCAAGTGAGATTTACTATCGTGTAGTACATTCTCGTTGACGGCTACTGTCAAAATTTCAGCCGAATCGGAGTCGCAGTTTTGTTTTGAGCAATATCGGTCGGTGATTCGATTCTTGTTCAAATCGCGCAGCGAAATCAATGAGCGCTTGGATGCTGTGTACGGTGACTCTTCTCCTTCGATGGCGACCGTCAAAAATTGGTTTAACGAGTTTCAACGTGGTCGCACGTCGGTTTTTGATGAGCCACGCCCAGGTGCCTCGAAAATGGCTACCACGGAGGAAGGCGAAGACTGTCCTATCGGCTGGAAAGGTGATGGCCACCGTTTTCTGGGATTCACAAGGTGTGATCTACATTGACTACCTGGAGAAGGGCAAAACGGTCAAAAGAATGCTCTTTTCTTCGCCAACAATGGAACAACGCATCGCCAAGTTGGTCAAATTGCACTACGAACTGCTCCCCCATCCACCGTATTCTCAAGATTTGGCCCCGTGCGATTTTTTTTTTGTTTCCAAACTTGAAAAAGTCACTCGCCGGGCAGAAATTTAAGTCGCATGAGGAGGTCATCGCCGCCACGGAGGTCTACTTTGCAGACCTCGTGAAAACGTATTTTTCAGATGGGTCAAAGAAGTTGGAGCATCGCTGGGTCAAGTGTATCGAGCCAAAAAGAGATTATTTTGAGAAATAAATCGCCACTTTTCCAAAATTTTTATTTTTCTTTTGTAGGCTAAGTTCTTATCAGACCGCCCTCGTACTGTTCCTTTGTAACAACTAGGATGTCTTGCATTATATAAACTAGGTAGAATCACTAAGTTTACCACCCTTTTTAAGCCCCAGAAACTGCTCGCAGGAGCTGGGGCAAAATATACCATATTGTACGACATAGCTTTAAGAAGTATTGTAACTTATCATATTTAATTTAAATAAAGAATCTTGAAAGTTAAAGTTTTTTTTTTTTTAATCTGCATCCATTTTTTATACACCAAGATAATATTATATTTTCATAATATGTACAGTTAAATTTTAAGCCAGTATACTTAAAACCCCTACATTTTAAATGTGGCTTTATCATAGAGTCTTGCACAGGATGCACAAATAAAAAAAATCCTGACGATGATAAAATGTGTAACGTTTAATATTTTGTCCACATTTTTTGAAACAATAAATATGGTATCCTACAGCTTATTATCCAAGAAATGGAGCATAGGAAGGAGGAAACTTCATTGGAAGCGGAATTTATGCTGGAAGTTGGAAATACGGTCAAATTAGTGAGACTGGCCCCGGATAGAAATATATTCAATGAAATGGTCACGAACTTTTTATTAAAGAAGGCACGAGAAGAATATAAAAAAAGTAAAATCTAAACGTCTAAATCAATATAATCTAATTCAATTATATGCTGAAAATTTATGGAACAGAGTTAAGGTCGTTTTTCTTTCCTATCATATCTATATTTACTGCTGGAAAAATATAAATGCTATGTATAGGGATGATGTCTAGTTTTAACGGTTACTTTGCTATCACTGAAAGGCAATCTCTTCTATTCCGTAACCAGATAATTTTGACTTCCCAAACAATGATTCAGCCTTAAATATATTCAATTTCTAAATCTTGTTTTCGTTTATAATCTAGCTTGAACATGAAAAACATGCAAAGTTCCTCCCTCATAAAAATATACAAAGCGCGATGGATGTGTAAATACAAGTGCATGTCTGGCTTTCAAGTTTACTGGAGTGCATGTAGTTGGTGATTATCGTGTTTCAGAGTAAAATTCTATATATCGAATCAAATTTGAAATCAACACGCAAAAAAATATGATAGAAAAACCAAGCAATGCATGCGTGATATCTCGCGACGATAAAAGCAAATTGTTACAATTTATTAAATCACGAAAAGATGTTTTGTTTGAAATAAATACTCGTTCAACTTTTGAACAGTTTAGAAAGGTTGGATAGCAGTAATGACAAGCGGAAATTATATGAACACGCTATCAAGTACGTGATAATATTGATTCAATTATTTAACCTTGCAAACATATCACTGTTCATCTCATATTCAATTTAAAAATGGCTATAATATTATCACCACTAATAAGAGCAATAAATTGATTTCATTTTACATAAATCCAAATTAAAATAAACATATGGAAATATGTATTGTTAAAAATAATGACCTATGCTAGGTCAACACTTAGCAATATAAATAAATGTGTCTAATTAATATAAAATACAATCGAAAAAACTAATTTTTAATTATAAAATTAATGTAGGAGTAGTTTTGAAAATAAATACGTTATTCCTTTAGGTTCTGGGTCTTTATATTAAATACGTAACAAAGTAGTAAATAATACACATTTTTATCTATCAGATGATTTCTTGTTTCAGTGCTTAGAAACGACAAATACTAACCGAGAGTTCGCTGGTTCGATCCTCGTCTTACCAGTTAAATCTAAAGCTGATGCAGTTGAAATCAGCCATATATCGGTTTAGTCTATTTCGATGTGTACTAATGTATCAATTTTTATAATATATTTATTCTAAGCTGCTTTTTGTTAAATATAACTGATTTTATATTTATTAAATCTTAAATATTATGAAACAAATAAAAGTACAGTTACAATTTTTATTAACAAAACTTACACAAAAGAGCAAGTGTATCCAACAGCTGGAAAGTGAGATAAATTAAATTTGAGATTGACTTGGGTAAATATATTTTCGGTCTATTTTTAAATTAAGTAGACGAAAACTTTAAAGATGACCACAACATAATAAATTAATTTTTATCACTTTCTCTTAATTTGGGCCAATCTTCGTTTATTTATAGAACCTGATCAAAATGTATACATTAAGTAAGATATTTTTTTTACTGAATATTGATAAATTTTCATATAATTTTTTTTAATTTGATTTTAACGAATCATTTTCAGAAAAAAATATATTTATCATCATTTATAATAAAATATTAAAAGATTTTTTTAACGGTGTCTAATTGGTTGCTTAAACAATACTGCAGCAGCGATAGGTAAGATCAATAAAGTAGTTCAAACCTTAGTAGTTAGATACGTTTCAATAAATAAATTTCATATATATAAATATAATTTTATATTTTTTTGGAAAACGAAGTAATAACTTCTAGATATTTATAAAAGCAAAAGTTTTTACTAATTTATAACCAATTAAAATTAAGATAAGGGCTTAAATAACAGTTAAGATATCTGAAGCCTTTCATGAAAATTGCAACCTCAAAAGTCAAAGTCAAACCTTTCCTGAAAACCTGTAAGAGTATGCGCATGAATTAAGTACGCAAAAATTATTCTTATTTAACTTTAATAATATATTATGTACAGTGTATTTTTGTATAATTTTTTTTAGAGTGCTAAAATATACTCTTCAATGATCAAACTAAATGCAAAACATCATTTCAAATATTAATTCAGACTGCGGAAATTAAAAAAATAGATTTTATATTCTAGGAACGTGATAAGATTTTTAAGCAATAACAAAATATTACTCAAGCTTTTGAAAAAATAATAATCAAGAGTCCTGCTATTCATTAACAATAATTTTTCATTTAAATAAAACGGTCATACCGCACAGCGCACTACACTTTCACATAAAAAGATAATTGAGACTACCTTGAAATGTATCCAAGCAGTTTAGGCATACCACTACATTATTATAAATTCAATGCTTCCATTAAAAAAATGCGGCAATTGCATATAACGACTCAAGATCCTTTATCTTTCTAATGTATGTAAGCATTATTATGACACAATGGAAAATTAATGATATTTTTCAAAGAAATTAGAGCGGTACTACATACATACATGTCTAGAAAAGTTACATGTCTAGAAAATTGTAAGAAAATTATATTTATTCAAAGAAATAGAATAAAGATAGGATCGTGCATTTATTTGTTTAAAATAAAAGTTATATAAAATTTTTTTCGTAAATATTTAATAAGTTGTTTGAAATCATCCAAGTAAAAGCATACCTATTTCAAGATACTTAATTTGTAATTTTAATAATCTTGATAAATAAATATAATATAATGGCTTTTGCTGTATGTGTATAATTTGAAACAGCGTCTTTATTTTCTGCATAAAATTTATTTATAAAAATTAGTACACAGTTTAAATTTATAATTTAAAAGTTGATTCAATATTTTATAAACAACTCAATACAATGTTTGTTATATCTTAAACACCTACTTATATGTATATAAAATGTTTGTACCCAGAAACAAAAGTACGTTGTAAAAGCGAGGGAGGTCACAATGTGACAAGTCAAAAAGGTCATGGTTTACGGATCTAAACTAGGAGCATGTCCTTTCCAAATGACTCATTGTTTCTTGCAATGTGTTTTATGTATCTCAAAAAAAGAGCACCAATTAAAATATTTATTTATTTTGATTATGCAAGTATAATCTTTTATAATAATTCAAAAATCTCTGAAAATTAGAATACAAAATTTACATCGATTATAATTGTATCTTAAAAGTAAAATAATTAATTAAAATGCAATCAATTTGGGTGACTCGAAAATTATGAGTTCTCTTCATACATACATTAATATAATAAAAATCTTTGACAATTTTACTTTTTCCGTGAATCTTATTTAATAGTTTTTTTTATAAAGGCCATGCAAGGATTATAAAAGTACTTTATACCAAAAAAGTCATATGCACGTTCTTTAAATTCTTTCAGCTTAGTTCAAACGTTTCCAATCAAATTACCTTGAAATCATGATTGTACAAAGTTAATATCAGAAAAATATCAGTATTTTCCTTCTAGAATTCTCCCTAATCGTTTACTCAAAAGGCGTATTGACACATGTTTCACCGTCATATATTTTCACAATAAAATGCAATATATATTACTAATACCCAACCATGCTGCCATAAGAAGATGTCTCCACGCGTCGCGGGAAATCCTTTTAGTTGAACGTTGGCCGACCCTGATTTAATCACTCTTAATGCAATTTCTTTAAGAAACTGTTTTTAATATAATTTTTTAAACATATGAATGGTATTATGAAATTATTGCTTACTTACAAAAACGTTAATATTATATTAAATCGGTAGTGTCGGATACATAAAAGTCTAAAATTAAATCGCACAAATTTCACCCATTTATGTATATATATGTTCTAGTTTTGACGGATCAGTAAGTTATCAATAATATTTGCAAATGGTAAATACACGTGAAGTTACATAATATATATATATATATATATACAATTTATATCAATAGTAGAAATATAATTTATAACAATGACGTAAATAATCAATAAAATAAAACTTGATCTATTTTTTATAACATTGAATCATTGCAGGAAAGATGATTGTTTCAGACCAAATATAGAAAAATACGCCACAGTGTATAATACTCTTGCGTAAAATTGTTGCCATTCATAAGCACTTACTAGTATATCCTGTTATAAAAATAGAATCCACAAGTATCATTTGATTCAAAAGAAGCCTCTGTCATCGCAATTATAGGCATCGAGGCTTATTGTGACTTGTCAGTCATAGAAACTGCCAGTAGAGTCATACCTGTCGATCACACACTAGCTCGTCATATCCCAACAAATTCTTCTACAGTGATTTATGATCCAGACTGTAGACACTTAAACGTATAAGAATGTCACATTAATGTCGAGGTTCTTGAGAACATTTTGAGTTATAAACGCTTTGTGTGTTTGCATTTGTTGAAACTGTCATATTATAGCTTCTACATTGTAGTAAAATATCTATACTCACGCCTTCTAGGCATTCGTAAATAATAACAACATAGAAAGCTTATCAATTACTCGATGTGTACTTTAAATATATTATTTAATTATTTAACAAAAGTTGATTTATGCAGGTAAAAGACAACATTCCGCTTAAGAGTTTTTATGAAATTTTTGGGTGAAAATAAAAAAAAAACAACATCAGTATATTGAACTAAAATTTTCTTAATAATTCAATTATATATTTGATGATAAAGTTCACTATAAAAGGAAACAGACTCATTCAGTGGGGAATCTACAAGTATCAATGTGTTATTTAGTATGTTTGATACAGTGCGAAAATCTTTCAACTTAAATACTTGTTTTGTAGCACGAAATGCATAAATAAAAGAAATGGCTCTAAAAAAAAAAAAAAAAATAGATAAGGCCAATCAATGATTTAGTAAATATTTAAATGAATATTCATATCAATGAGATCGATGTGACATAACGGTCCAGTGATTCTGAGCTAGCTGGGGTAATGCTGAGAGTTTGCTAAGTAAACGCTAAGCACCTGCCGGGGCCGTCTCGTGACGCGCACCGCCGCTGTACCGTATCGCGGCGTAGAACGGTTTACATGTGAAGCAAATGAAAGAACGGAAGCTGCGGCTCTCAACATTTATTTACCGTGCCCCTAATATTTTTTTATATTTTATTTTCGTGAAAATACTAATTTATGGAGCAAAGATGTTTAAATTATTGCTGTTATATTTGATGTAAAAATATATTACATCAAATATGTTAATATCAATCAATCGATTTGTGGTTGAATTAGAAAAAACCTGTAAAATTCACAAAGCATTTTCAAAGCATCTGATTTTACTTAGATGGTATGTAATATTTGTAAGTTTTAATAAAAAAAAACTGCTTAGTAGTATTTGTGAATTGTTTTTGAGCACGCACGTCATTTTGAAGAGCGACATTCTTTCTCGTCCCACAGTTAAACAATCCGTGCTCGGTATTCAGTTACCTTCCTTTTGAGTCGTTGAAACGACGTGACGTCACGAGCCGCCTCTGTGTCGGTGCTGCGCGCGTGTGCGGCCGTAAAAATGCGGTGTGACGTAGTTGAAAGTGGGTTACCTCGCTCCTCGTCTGGCTCCCGAGTGCTGACCGACGCCACTGGCTGATTGCCATTCATTCTGCACCGAGGCTCAGCATTAGGGCCCTCGGTCACGAGTTTCTTGTTTTAAAAAAAAGGTCATCGAAATAGTAATACAAGTTTCCAACATGACACACAATGATGACGTTATTCGCAGGTGACAGGCCAAAATTGACTTACTTTCCAAAATTCGATAGTTTGTAAGCGCACAAAAAAATTTATACGATTTCGAACAAAGTTCACAATTTTTTCATCCAAAATGAACAGAAGAATTTTTTTTTATTTTAATTGTTTCTAAAACGTTTAAGCAGTTTAATTTTACACGTTGAAAAACCCGAGCATCCTTAGATTATAGTTATGTTTTCAAATCATCCTACTCTCACTGAGTTAACAAAGCAGAAACAATACAATACGAGTTTCCTTGAGTGGCAAGATTACAGTTTGAAACAATGCCAGAAAGTGATATTTACCTCCCATTCATTCACGCTCATATAAAAGTCATGATTTTACTTTCTGCGCCAGCCGCCGAGAGCCTCGCGGACGTCCAGCGACCTTGGGGGGCTCTGAACACTGCGAGTAGGGTCGCCGAGCTATGGGGGATTGTCCCCCATTTCACTTCCTAACCTAACCCAAAGCTGCCTATATACCTACATAAAACTATAAAAAAATACCTAAAATTTAGAAGACGCTGCTGGCTTATCATTAAACTGCCAATACAAGGAACAATACGATAGATAATCGCACAATAGAGCAAACGGTGTGAAGAGCAGTTGTCCGTTTTTTTAGCTTGTCAAGTTAGGTTAGGTTAGTATTTAGTCACAAATAAGAACAAAAGCGTGTAAAAATCACAAAAATAATTTTGATATGAATTCCACCTTCTTCATCAAGTGCCTATCTTCATAAGAGGTCGGCGACCATTCCACTGAGCAAACGCTCATGCTGAGCCAGTGTTCATGGTTTTCTAAGGGGAAATAGTGTAATGGGTCCCCGGGTCTAGTCTGCGTATTACTGCTGCCCAATAGCATTATTATGTAATCCTTTCCTTACAAAGCTCTGGCGTTTAGATCTGAATTCCACCAAGTACCATCAAAAAATATTTTTACATTTTTGTATGTAATCGTGTAACAAAATAAAAACTGTTTTGTCCTCCATTAAAAGTTGTTCTCTCGGCAACCCTGCTCGAAGTTGCGAGGTGTAATTCGTTCACCTGAGTATTGCCATAATTATCGTTGAAGATTGCACTCTGTGCCAACATTTGAAAGGGTTTCCGGTGAATCGGCTTCAGCTGCTTTTGAACGTCTTTCTTTTGAAATGCTAGAGTTGCGCGCGCGCGTGTCGAAAACGTTTTTATTTGGGTGATTCTTGGATGACTGACTTGGAGGAATTTACGATTTCCTCCGTCTGATTTGTGCTAGAATATTAATAAATCGATAAATTCTTCAAAAAAAGATATGTTAATATGTTAAACCGAATGTGAATGTAACCATTCTATTATTCTGAATATATTAATAATAACTTTGAAGTATTTATTACTATTATTAATTAAGCTTTCACTGTATATTATTATCTGTATTAATGAAAAAAACGAGATGAAATTACAATTTCTATTGATTTACTTTTATACTAAAAACAATGTGTGCTACTTTCTTTTCATTGTGTAGCTATTTACTCAATCCATTTTTATTACCAAAATACGATATGTTGGCTTATTACCATTTTGTATTCAAAATTGAATGACTCTCATTACAAAAACCAAAGAGAATCTCGCTTGAAGACATTAATTTAAAACAATGCATGTATTATTTTCTACCGATGCTCTAATTCATATTTGGTAATTAATTTCACATAAAATTGAAGTAAAGTAGCAATTAAAATCAAACTTAACGCATTAATGCACAAAATAATGAGAAAAGCAAGCTAACGTGCATGCATCTTCACGGATTTCTTCTTAAAAATAGGACATTCATTAGACCTAAACAGATTCGTTGCCAAAATCATGATATTGAAAACAATTAGAAATTTTTTTGTAATTTTGTTGACATACTTACAATGTATTAAGTATATATTTTCCAGTGTCATTACATTAGATGTCTTTTATTCTAAGAGCAAAAGGACACATTAAAAATATGTGATTTAAGTAAGAACTATTTTCCAGATTTCACTTCAAGTTTATTTGTGTCAGGAAGTACCTTATGTTATGTTTATTGTTATGTATTAAGCAATTATGATTTCCCTTAAGATATTTTGCAATAAATTCATACGCAGAACTTTCTTTTAACAATTAATTAATGGAAGACATTATCGTTTGCACAGTAAATTTAATTGTTATTTTGGGTGAGCTTATATAAAAGCATATTGTTATAAATAAATATTACTACATAGATCACTTTAAGTACTAAACATAACATTTAATATATAAAAATTACGTATTTATAATATGTATCTTGCTTCAAATACTTTTAGTTTTGTTCATTTCGAAAATATTTCAAGAACATCATATAGATTTTCACCATGATATAATATAATTACACAAGTAAACATCACACGGTTAATACTTTTTATGTAATATTTTTACAAGATAATTAGAAGTCAACAAAGTCTTTTGCTTCAAATGTGTAACATAAACAATAGATTCAACGTTATAAATTTTGCAATAGTTCGCGAAATACGTGAAACCATTCACAGTACTTGGTTTAGATCAAGTATTTCCGGCCTAGTTTAATTGTGGTTTTAAAAGTAAAACCAAACTCATGAACAGAATATAAAGAATATGACGCTTCGTCCAGGAAGTGCAACCTGTACACTAAGAGTATACTTTAAAAATTAATTACCATGCGCGGGTATTTAAAAAAACATTCAAGAGGCTATTATTACTGCTATTATCAAAAGTAGCAATGTCCTAAGAATGTTTAAAATCTTGGCCGTCTTTTATTACGCGCCTACATAATAGAATCATGACCATCAAAAAGCGTTTACAAAAAAATAACCCTGCAGCCTTCATAATGCAGAACAAATACCAGCTTTCTTCATCAGCTCAAACAATAGATACGGGGATCTTCAAACCAGAGATCAAAGACCTGATACCAGGAAGGCCATCGTCTCCCTCTTCACCTGACCATCAAGAGTAGAGCACGACGTGACTTTCCACGGGTACTTTCCTCAAGTTCACGGCGCTCGCTCGCCATGCATCAGGCGAGCATCTCGGAGTGCAAGGCATATTGAGGAGTTTCACTTTTGTGATGCTTCACCATCCGTCATGCGCGTCGGAGATTGGTGCTGGATTGGATCGCTGCCAACAATTCAATAATATATCGCGTGTTGTGCTGTCGTGTTCATTTATAAGTAAACTTTAATCTTCTTCTTCTTTTGTTGCCGCTCCTCAGAAGAGTTTGTTGACCTTTTCCTCGAACGTGTCTCTATCCTGGACTGTTCTCAGTTTCGATCTCCAGCCACTGGCGCAAATTCCGGATACAATGCCGCTTTTTACTTCGATTTTTTTTTTTTTGGAATATCAGCTGGAGTTGCGAAAAATGTGACCGCAATAGGAGACCTTTCGCTTATTTACCAACGTCAAGAGTTCCCTTTCTTTGAGCATTCTGTGCAAGACTCTTTCGTTTGTGAAACGGTCAACACATGGTATCATTAGGTTTCTCCTATACAGCCACATTTCAAACGCTTCAATTCTTCGCATATTAGCGGTCTTGAGTGTTCAGGCTTCAACTCCGTAAAGGAGTACTGAGACGGCATAACACTTAGTGAATAATAAATATATCAATCGTTAACGTTCAAGGTTTAGACATAAAAACACAGTGTCTAGTAAACATTGTTATTTTATCTAAAATTTCCAGTTTTTTTTATTCAAACCTTTATTTTTTTAAAGGTTCAGTGGGTTCATAATAAATACGTTATATTATAGTGAAAACTATAATATAACTGGTTCCGCACTTGGAAATAAAGATTCAAATTATTTCTCAGTGATGAAATACACGCCTTCGATGGTTCTCACACGTGTCAAAAGAATTTATCCGAATCGATTACCCAAAAACATATTCAATTTGTTTATATAAAGTGATATATAGAATTATTCGAAAGTCTTATATCAACTTTGTACATCTAAGCACGCGATGGTGTGAGAAAATAATTTTACTCAATATTCAAACACAGTAGAAGCAGGCATCATGATATATGACCACCAAATAAATTAATTAAAAGTCCATCATCCGATCCGCACCTGACCAGGGATAGGCGGGGCGCAATAAAAGCCTGAGAGGTGGCCCTGCAAGCCACTTGTTCCCAATAAAACCAACGCCAAGATTAATTCATTCAGCGAATAGGATGTTAGGTTTCGATTCGGGAACACTTCAGAGATGATCAAACGTTAGCCAACCGAAACAATTTATTATCTGAACTCTAAATAACTCACATTTGATGGGAGTGTCATTACCGCGTCATTTATGACCCAGCGTGATATAAAGGGCTTGAATTAATCAAATATTAGTCCAAAATTTATCTAACCTACTTAGAAAGTAATCTGATATATGATCGTTTTTTTGTCGAGATAAAGTATGATTACCAAGATATCTTTTTTAGGCGCGTTTTGAAAAAAAACTGAATACAAAAAGCACCAGTGCAACATGAAATGTTTTTTGGGTGGTATTCATTTAATTTCAATGGATGTTTTAAAATAAAAAAGTTAATTTTATATTAAATTAAAATAAGTAGTATTATTTTGCTTTCCGCATTGAGAAAAAAAACTTTTTATGTCAAACAGTATTAATAGAGTTTTAGGTAATAAAAACGGTGGTTAGGTTATTTATTACTCTTCTTTGACAATAAGTTAACATAAAATAAATACGTCAAAAAAAGAAATAAAAATTTTAATTTTTAAATTTATAAAAACTGTTTTTTTTTAAAGGAAGTTTAAAAGTAAAGGTATCCTCGGTAATAATAAAAGTTTTTATAAATACTAGAACTAGCAATTTATTTCAGATTTGCGATCATCCGGCGACACATCAGAATGCTTATAAATGTCAAAAAAAATAAGAATGTACGATTATTTGGTTGTTCTATTATGGTAACATAATGCGTATGATTATACAGTGAAATTGTTTTTAATTATGATACCTTGAACTCTCTTTAATTTTTATATTTATATAAAGTTTTAGTTGTATTGCGTTTGGAGGCCTCGCGCGCATTTTTTGTAACTGAAAATTCTGAGCTACGTTTTTAGAGCAGCGAAAGTTCCAACTATGTAATTATTCATTTTGTGCCATCGATTACTTTTCATTCATCCAAAACCAATTAAAATTAAACGGTTTATAATATTTTTTATTTTTACAAATTGCTTACAATTTGAAAATATTAAGTAAATCCATTCACACGCTTAGGTAGTATAAATTCAATATTTAATTTTTCTCCATTATTGCATTAATCTTTGCTACAAAATGATTAAAAAGAAATGTTGAAGATTGACTAATATCTGTCATCATGTTTATTTTTAGATGTATTATAATTCTAAATATTTAAATAGAAAATCTTATAACTTCAATATTATAATTCTTAATTACTTTGAAAAGACATTTGAACGAAACGATTCAAAGTTTCTTCCAGTGACAGGGTCGCGGTGGTCAAAAAGTTTTAGACGTAAAGACATGATAGCCAGCCAGTATAGAGGCTTTGGTTTGAATAAAACCTGTTTTATAAAAAAAATTGTTGTTACTCATTACAAAAAAGCAAATTTCAATATTATCTGCATATTATAATAAATAATAAATATTCATTATTTTTTGGCTAGCAACTACTTTCTGAAAATTTTTAATGCTTGAATAATAGTTCTTATTTTTTATAAAACTATAATTTAAAATGTTTGTCACCTTTAAAATGTACAACGTATTTTAGGTGATGATTCTCATATATATTGCGAAAAAACCTCAAAAATAATTTAACAAAGCTTTTTTTAATGGTACTCGTATTTTATAAAAAATAAACTCAAATCTGTTTCATATAAAATATATATAAAAAGTAATGGAACTTCTCAAACACGAAAAATTATTAATAATAAATCAATCAGTATATGTCTGAAATAATATGTACCTTAACAATTTCGTGTTTATTTCAAGAATAAACCATCGTGTTGGCAAAACTGCATTCTTTTTCAGTTCTTGTCATTTTATTTACATACTTTTGACACTTGCCATATTTGCTTATATTTTAAGCATTTGCTTTCTTTCGCTCTGGTAGCTCGGAGGTCTCGAATGAAAAAGAACCAAAAAAATGTTTTAAAGATAACCATTCAGACCTTTCGAGTCCATACAAAACCGGCCATGCATAATCGAAAACATAGGAGGTCGCAACCCTTGAGCATTCAGTGACAACCAAACGACTTCAATATAAAATATAACTTTCAATTTATGATAGTTTAAGGAAGTCGATGCTTAATTTACGGAAGTTATTATTACCTATCAGAAATTGAGTGCTATTGCGACATTCGATTCAATAAAATCACTATTCGAGAATATGTTTTAGTGCTGTAAAACGTCTTTAGAAGCAAAGGATTATTTTCAGTATAAGATTTTATGGAAGTTGAAATGTGCTTCATGGCAGGAAGGGTAATAAGAAAATTTAAATTTTATGATATTATAAAGTGAAATACACACGAACGCATAAAAATATCTATTATTATCGAAATGTTGAATTTATATCAATATATCTAAGCTAAAATTTTAGTTATTGAAAGAAAGGTCAAAGTTGGTAAAAGAAATCATGCCACAAAAATTCAAAGAATGGAAATATCTTACAATTTCTCCAAATCATGTTAAAAACACATAATGTATGCAAAAATTGTCTTGTATTATATAATTAGTGATATATTTTTAAGATCAAATGATAAAATTTACATATGATTTATCATAGTTTCTTTTTTTATAATAAACCAATAAATGTGATGGTGTAATTTTATAATAAACCAATTAACCATGATCATAAATTATATAAGAGTGTATGTTAAAGATTTCTTAAAAATAATAGCAATTATGAATATCAAAATTTTATTATATTTTTTAATTAAATTAAATTCCCAGTACATATTCAAAAATGCATATTCACTAAGGAACAAATGAATTTCTCATTTTTACAAAAAAGTCTACCAACTTTTTTTTCAAATATGCCTTTTAGTAATAATTAAGGTAATTTCCAAACGAATATCATTTACTTGCACTTTCGTTGCACTTAAATGCACTTTGAGTCCTCTCATTTTCGATCAAAACCTGTTCTCAGACCAGAACCTCCTGATTTGAATGTTTTCTTATCGGCTTTTTTCGCCAAACAAAAAACTGCGACTTAGTTATCACATCCATTTGAATTCTTTTCAAACCAACGCGGCACTTTCCTACCTTGAAAAAACCCACACGTTTAATTAAAAATTGATAAAAATTTTGCATACTCTACTACCGGGATAAAAACTATAATTTGAATTAATTATCTTTATGTAACCAATTTTCTCTACCGTGAGAAGATTAAATATATTTTTTTATATTGTTTTATTTTTTACAAGTCTAAGTAGTCCAAACCTATAGTTTTTACTATCGTAGGTGTTCGTTCATATAACAATATTTGGAGAAAACATTGGAAGAAATCCGCTCTTTAAATTTTGATTTTTCTAATTTTATTAAAACATATATTGCTCAAATAAATTTAAAAATAGTAGATTCTGATATAATCACAATAAAAATATTTTTAAAAAAATCATAATAATTGACTTCAAGACTAGTTTTATGTTTTGTTATTTCATTTGAAAATTATTTTGAAAGTTATCATTTCCCTACAAAAAAAAAATGTATATGGTTTTATTTGATTGATTGTTTGTTTTATCAGAAAAAATGTATTTTTATTGTAAATTAATCTCAATTATTCCATTGGAATCGTATGCACATTTATCATCGAATGGCTTTCATACATTTTGTGTTTCTCCACCTGCCCACATCTAATTTATGACCTGTAGGTGTGGTCTCGGTTATTATTTTTGATCCTTTAATTAAAACAAAACTTTTTCAAAGGTTTGCCCATTGAATCATTACAACTGAATTAGGCTTTTCTCACACCTACTATTGAGAGTTTAACTGATTATTTTAATTATAACATCAAAGGCTTTCTTGTAAATCGATATTGTGGTTCTGTTTCACATTTTAAATTAAGCATTTAATTAAAATATAATATGAAAATAAAATTTTATATAAAACTAAAATTACTGTACAAAGGGATATACATAAACCGCTTTTATAAAAATATGTATAATAAATTTGTGTTTAATTTTAATAAATTAGATAAATTCATTTTGGTACTGACAATGTATTGCATAGCAACAATTAATCAACTTGCAGATATTTATCGTTGTCTAAATATTTCCATATAAAAATACACACAGTGTTCAAAATATATATGCATGTAAAGACCTGTTACATAGTGTTTACAACTTTTTACGTTATTTTCCTAAGAGAAGCGATGATTTCCATTGCTAGCTGTGGCATAAAGTTGTTGAATTTTATAAAAAAAAACTATTAAAACTTCTGCGTATTTGATGTTTTGGTTTGCGAAAATGTCAAGGTAAACGGACTGGTCCGCGAAGATTTGCCAAAACGTTATTGCTATGCGAAAAACACGCTAATATGATGTGCTTACTTTCGTTTAATATTTGGTCTTATATACTTGTCAAGTATATTTGTATTTACAAAATATATTTGTATTTTTTCCATTATTCGCAAATGTTTTTTTGTTTGAGTTCCGCGTATAATTCCGTTTAGATAATTTAGAGTGAATATCAATAAAACGGTGTATTTGTAAAAATTATTATAAGTAAAAAAGAGCTTATTTGAAATCTTAAGATATAGAACAAAGGACTGTTTTCTATGTTGACAAGCATTTTTTTCTATGAAAATTGTAAAAAACCAATCTAGAATATTTCAGGCTCTAGAAAATCTTAATTCAGGTTCAGCTTTGAAAATGTATACTTTGCATTGACAAATTAGGTACAAACAGAATTTAATATTGTTCATAAAAATCGATAGATATACCGTGGGACGGTTTTCCCATGACCTATTGCACAATCCTTGGGTTTTCAACCAATATCGGTCTTTAAAAATATCTTTATTACACATCTGTTAATTTATATCCATTCAATATTGCAATCCCGGAACCGATGTAAATCAATCGTTAAAATCACAAAAGTCTTACATATATTGTCTGAAATCTTGTACTATTTGTCTTGACTTTTTGAAGTGATGTCATAATTATTGCAGTATTTAACAGTTGTTTTATTCGTTGTTTAATAAATAACTAAATAATAAAAAGTATATTTATCTCACCATTGTTAGAAAAATCAATTATCGGCCACATCCGAAGAATGAAATATTTACCTGAAACAAAAAAATAATATTAATATATATTTAAAAAAAATGTAATATGCGGATATAAATAGAGCAAAATATTATTGACTTTTTTTCAGATTGGGGTGGGGATGATGTAAAAAATAAAGCGTGAAAGCTTTTAATTTTTGAATAAACATATTTTTACTACGCTAATTGGAGTTAAAGTAATCAATGGTTATAGTGTGAACAATATAAAAAATATAGACGAACTGCTAATAGTGAACTATCGAAGATAAATATCCAACAGTTAAATTATTCATGAGGTAAAATAAATGTTTCACGGAATCTTTCACCCCACAAAGTAATAACATAAAAAACAATAATGATTAAAGTAAAAGTTTTCTAGAAATAAACGGAGAATAGTGAAAAGCCTTGGCGCCTGAAATAAAACTGAATGCCCAGCTTTACTTGTCGGCACATAGATGACTCTGCTATGCCCCTTTTGCTATTTTAATTAAAATCTAAATAAATAAATATATATATATGAAGTATAATAACAGATCCTAGGGATTTTCATTATTCGAAATTTACATAATCGGATTAAATTTTGTAAAAACCCTAAATTAACAAATCCTTTTGTAATATACCTCAATAAATCACACCCCGATCATTCTATGGTTTTCTCCCTTATAAATCAAAGTATTGTACAGTTAGACACAGCGGATTATTCACAAACTCGTTTTAGGTGACCAAGCGAGAATATTTACGATTTGATGGCGTTTTGAGTAAATAAATCCAGAGAGCAACCCTCGGTAGGATCTTTCTTTGGCACTAAGCTAATTTTATGAATAAGACGGAGTATTCTTAATTTAGCACTATCGTGAACATTATTTGTCCCGCTCCGTTTTGGTTTTGGTCCTGTTATTTATACTTTATAACATTTACATATCAAACCGGACCCTTTCCCAATCTAAAGCTTTATCACTGTCAGACCAAAAACCATTAGAAGAAACCCAAAACCAAAAATACTGCCTTCAATTTCAGGCTTTTTATTTTAGCCGGTCTTAAATTCTTCAGAACATTCCCTTAGTCACTAGCACACACAATTTAAGCTCCTAATTCTTAATATATAATAATTTATAAATTAATTAATTGATTCAAATTTACACCAAAATTTGGTAAGAACTACTTTAATATGGAGAAAAACGTACCTTCAACAATATTACACTCACTAATAAAAGAGTCCAATTATTCAGAACTTACTGCTGACTACATTAATTTTTCATAAATAGTTACGCTTTTAACAACTATGCACGTCTTTTATGCAATCAAATGAGGCTTAGCACCATTACCAGTAATTTCAATACGCTAATACTGATAGATACAAAGATCTTTTGTGCAAATATTAAATCTCACCTCTCGGTACCGGGAGCGGAGGCTGCAAAAGTATGATCATCGAGTTGGGTAATTGACTCTTGCCTTTATAGGCAGAAATTCCTTAGCACTTTAGGTCTTGCGAATGGTTTGTCATTTACCTGAGTGACTCGCAACCTACTAACAAACTGCAGGTAAATACGTTCCTACCGAGAGAATTACATTCAAGTTTGAATAGCCTATTTTGAACATGGTCTTGTCTATAGAGCATTAAAATTATATTAAATGTAATGATTGAATCAGTATTTTAAATTTATTTATCAGATATTTTTATTATATAAAAAGTGCAAAAATGAATTGGCACAAAAAAAAGGCATGACACTATGTTTCTTGTTTAAGACATAGGATAGAATCTTTAGCTACTAATATCAAAACAAAATTCTATAAAATATAGATTTTGATACATTGCATAAAAACTCTTTTATTTATTATATATACTTTACTTATATCCATTATATTTTCATTCAAATAGACGTCTAGTATAATATTTTATACTAAAACGTGTTTGTCAAAATATAAATGTAACTAAACTTTAAAAAAATGTTTTTATATTTAAAATATTTTTTGTGACCATTTGAGAAGAAATTTCAAATTTATAAAAAACCCATAAAGACTAATCATAATTAAAACAAAATCTTTAGATTTATATTGCATATTATGTATTGAAAAGAAAATCCCAGTTTCTGTTTTAAGGTCTGCGATTCGAAAGTAATAAATTAGTGCACTGTTCAAATTAGCAAATTTTATTTAAAACTTGTTGGCTAAATAATATTTTTTATCAGTTCTGAAAATACGTGAAAGGAGCTCCCAATCACACGGCTTACTGCACACGCAATCCGGGTTGTCTTTTTAGTGGCATTCTAACAAAGGATTTCGGATGGGAGAGTCGGTGTTATTTATTCGAGGGACCGCGAGGAATGTGCTCGAGGACGCCACCTGACCTTTCTGGAAATAATAGCTTTATTCACTTTATCTGCGGCTGTGGGTGTTGCTTTACATGTAATGTAACCAATCGTGAAAGTTTTATTATGGTGTTAGGACATGAGTTCATTAGATATTTGTTATGCGATATATCTTTAAAAATAATTTATTAATTACCTGCTGGCTCAATATAATCGTGGGTGCTTTGTTGTTGTACATGTTTTTTTTAATAAAAATATTATTCTCCTGGTGCCTCTCCTCAGAGGAGTATATGTATCCTTTCCAGCTGCAATTTATATTTGTGTTATTTTGGAAAATATGGTTATACGTTTTTAACTATTTTCAAGAATTTTCTTTTTTACCATTTAAAATTTTAAATGCTATCTTTTCAAATTTATTTACAAAACGTTAATAAAAACACCAAGGAACATTTCGCACAAAAAAAACTTCACAGTCATTTTAAATCGAAATTAAAAGTTTGTAATATTTATAAATAATTCAAGTGATCAGAAAGTTAAAATATAATCTTATAATATAACGATTTTATGTTGCAAATTACAAATTAATAATTGTGATAGCTCCTGGAGAGAACATTTTTCAATAAATATTTTTTACAAATTGTATTTCCAAACCCCACTTGGTGTCCCGAATATTAATAAAAACCACACATGCCACCTCGGTAGATGACGCCATCAAAAAGAAAGAAAGAATTTTGCAGGGTTTGAGAAATGGTTATAATAAAATCAAGAAAACAAATTAATTGTGGAGAAAAGCCTATGTGATATAATCTGTCCAAAGATTACGTAATCAAAAATATATACAGGTAAAAATTAATTATTCACCGCAAAGAAGATCAGACATATCCAAATATTTTATTTATAACAAATTTACATGCCCATTTATATTGTTGCTCGCCATTTTTTCCAAATAGTGAAATTGTGTATCTTATGAAGCAACAAAAAAACTTTTATATTCAAATGACAAAATAATAAATTAGAATTCGTTTTAATATAATTTTTTATACAAAAGAAAATTTCACAGCATATTTTTATACCATAAATATAAGGGATATTCATATTAATATATTTTATAAAGAAAATGATGAAGAATCATAATTTTTCATTTACTTGAAATGACAAATACTTCCTTTTTATAAAGTAAAAGCATGAAAGTTTTTCTTATTAAGTTTATCGCCTCACTAATTCGTGAACAATCAAATAATCTATTACACATCCAAGCTTCAATTATCACCGCCTCATGATATGTCCATGCTTAGTTTATAAAATAATATATGAAGAAATATAGCTCATAAATCACAATATGAACGTATGTGCTAAGTGAAACTTGTGAGCACAGACTCTCAAACGAGTTAATATATACTTATATTAAAATAAACTTAAATGCACAAACTCAATATCCTAAATATATTTTTTTAAGAGTGTAAAATACAATAAGTTTTTAATATGACGAAACGTTTATTTAAATGGCTTTTATTTTATAATTATTACTAAACAAAAATTTCTATATTTACAAGGAGTAAAAATCGTGATGTGAATGGTCTGACAATCGTGTCACAATCAACTCCGCAAATGTTGCCATGTGAATATGTTGTATTTTACAATAAATAACGAAGATACGTGTTACGTAATCAAATATTCATAAATCCACAGATCACAAAAGGCTTTTAGGTTACACCGAAGAGCATTTTGATTTACACAGTCTTACCGGATAAAAATAAAATAATATTCTTACAACAAAGTGTACAAAATTACGAAATAACTACAAATGTATTTTATGACTTGGAAACTCTTCCTAAAGCATTTATAATTTATATGAATTTATTTTGTGTCTATGTGTAAACTTTCTTTTCAGCTTTGTTATTCCGATGACAAAAAAACTTAATAAAATGTTCCGTTCATATTTATTTCCTAACAAAGTAATTGGGTGTTATTTATAACACGATAAATAACGTGCAATCAAAGTGAAATTACAAGTCGAATAAATATATTTTTACAACAAAAACCATGCGTTAATGTGCAGCTTTATACATTCCAAATGCCACCTTTATCTTGTCTCAGCGTGAACTGGGAACGATAGATTGGAGAATCAGTTCATGGGATAGGTTTATGGCCTCTAGTCATACATACGCGAGATTTATGGTCGATATCCGAGAGAATTATGTGTTTCAAATTAGACTGCCGTGTAGCTCGAATTGTAAATGTTCAATACTCAACTTTTGTGGTCAAGTGTTCAATATTAATCTAACCTAACCAGAAGCCTTGACTCCGCTTTACGCCAATTGTGAATAATAACAATCACTTACAATTTTGTCGAAATCAAATATAAAATTGAAAACAATAAAATATTATGCCTGTAAGTAGAAAAATATTTTAATGAATATGATTTTCAAGATAAAATAAAACATATATCAATAACCAAATGGCTGGAAGATTGTGATCAATTTTAACCTTACCACATTCATCGGTAATTTATTTTCAGTTGATTAAGTTGACCTACCTCAATGCATTAAAATTTAAAACGCACTTATTTTTTTACAAATACGACCGATTGTTATTTTTATAAATTGAAACAATTATTTAAATTAAATTTATTTTTGTGAATTCAGAATATTTAAACCATATTTTGAAAAGTTCAAAAATAATTTCATTTTATTTGAACCATGATAAGATAGTATAAAACCGTAACAAAAATCTTCTTCGGAGTTTTAATTTTGAAAGCCAATGTGTGGTTGTAAAAATATGCAAATTAAAATGCACTTTTGTTTCTTATTAATATTAGTAAATAATTCATAATGTAGAACTAAAGAACAATCCTTT
This sequence comes from Atopsyche davidsoni, assembly GCA_022113835.1. Taxonomy (NCBI): domain Eukaryota; kingdom Metazoa; phylum Arthropoda; class Insecta; order Trichoptera; family Hydrobiosidae; genus Atopsyche; species Atopsyche davidsoni. The sequence continues at coordinate 14,685,881 of JAILWY010000009.1, read as the reverse complement.
GAAACGAAAGCCGAAATTTCACGGTAAGCAAAGACGCACTGAACCACATACAAATTGCTTTTTAATAAGAACTGCCCAATAAATCTGCTAATGGTCGACAGGTTAAAGTTACGGGGGCTTTCAACGGGGAGGTATCTGTTTCGATGATTAATTACTACAAGGAAAATATATTAACGTTCCAGGTGAGTGTTATTTATGATACAGCAAAATTTGAATGAACATATTCGTGATATTCTGGTAATGCTGCTTGTTGATGCTTATTAAATGTCAATTTACTGCTGAAAAAATGTACTAAACAATCGATTGTAATCTTGTCGCTTTTTATGACATTTCGGTATTGTTTTTAATTTGTTTTCAGCAAATCGTGATCGTTTGTCACGACGTTACTTCGATTGACTGCTTAGGGATATCTCACAAGCAATTTCCTGGTATATCTTTATGATGAAATATGACAATAGGTGTCTATTTGTATGGTTTGAAATTATAACAATTTTATGAGCTGTTTAAATGGTTTAAGTATGTACTGACATAACTTTAAACTTAATATAATAATGAAAAAAATTATTGTGTTTTGTAACCTCCCCGCTCTTTCCTTTCTGTTGCTTGTGCATGGCTGCCATTCTGTACTCTGAGCGTGTATAAAGGATCGGTAATGGAGTGGTGGACTTGGAATGATTGTGGAGGGATGTGCTCTGGAAGTACTTTGTCGAGGCGAGGGGGTCTCTGATATTGTTTCTGTAGGTTGCTACAGCAGGAGTTTCAGATCTAAATGCCAGAGCTTTGTAAGTTAATGGTTTCTAAATATGCTATTGAGCAGCAGCAATACGCAGACTTTTTCTTCCAATATAAAACTGCGGTGTAGGACCCGGGGACACACTACACTATTTCCCCTTAGAAAACCATGAACACTGATTCAACATGAGTATAGCTCAGTGAAATGGTCGCCAACCTCCTCTGAGGAGAGACACTTCATGAAGAAGTGTTTTACTGAATAAGTATTAGTTGAAAATATTCAATGAACATTTTAAAAACAAATTAAAATTATAAGAAAAATTTAAATTTTTAGCATTTTAATAGCATAAAAAAACTATTAAGATACCCAACTAGTACTTTTGTGTGTCAATTTATCCCACATTTTTTATTTCACTTCTAATAGAGAAGGAATCCTCCGGGCAGGTCGTCGTGCGTGGTCACCAAACAGAGCGTGAAAACAGCCGCGCAGCCAATCAACTAGCCTTGAAAACATAATGGTCGTCAGGTTTCTCTGTATTCCGCCTCGAGTATGCATGAACGTGAAATGGCTCGCGAGCGAGAGTGTTTAGGTTCTCTGGAGCATCCGTGCAATCTTGTGTATCGATACGTTGCAGATTAGAAATCATATGATAACTCAACAACAATAACGTGTTTCACTGAAATATTGTATGTTTCACTTCTAATCTACTTTAAATATTGATAAAAACAATGACAAAATGTTTATTTTTTATATTAATTTTTATTTATGTTGCTATAATTTTCTCCGCGTTATATATTTTTGTTTAAATAAAAACATGAAACTATTTATAATATTATAATTTGATATTGGGTTAAACTAAAACTTGGACTCCCAAATAATAAATATATATTTTTTTTACGCACTTGTTTATTTTTATTTTTATTGGTATGATATAAATAAATGTAGACATTTGTAAAGTGTACACTAGAATTTAGATCTCTCTCTATTTGCAAATCTGTGAACACATTACTTTTAGTAAACTGTCAACGGAGGCGATATTACCATATCCCTCGTCGCGTTTCCCTATCTCCGCCAATATACTCCTACGCCAACCTTAAATAAAAGCTTATTTATTCTAAATATAGGAAGTCAATAGACGCGGCGCGTGGGGTTATTCTAGCAGAGAATAATTTCACCATAGATTTCAGATGTACCATAATATTTCAACGCGCGGGTATAATGAAAGAGTGAAACCCGCCGGCCACACAACGCTAGCGACACGCGAATCTCTCATACTGCATGTTAAACATCAGTTTATACCTTAATGAGTAAAGTTATTAAGTTAACATATTAATCTCAAGGATGTGAAGAAGGAATTCTGATTTACTGCAGGCTTTATATAGGATTATGAGAGAGCACGCATAAGAGTAAAAGCGATGAAGGCATTAGATGCAAAATAATAAATAATTAAATATCTTTCACTATAATATGAAACCGTTATGATAAAAACTTTGTACGCAAATACTATGTGAAATATTATTAATTTTTTGGTATTATTCTTTTCATAATAACACAATGACAAATAATAAAAGTGATACATAATGCAAAAAATTTACAAATTTATGTTACAATTAAATAAGATATATTCTAATCCAAAAATTGAATAACAAGCACATCATCATCAAAATCATCGACCAGCCAATTTCACTAACTCATTTGTAACAAGGAACATATTTAAGAGGAATGAACCCAAATTTTAAAAATCTAAAATAAAACAAATAATTAATTCTTGCAGATGGAAACATTAATAAATTGCCTAGTTTGCGAGACAGGGTAGATATTACGCCCATTTGCTAGGATTATATTATCAGTTTTAATCCTTCTCCCGTGATGAAATCGTTTGTAGGCGCCGTGGGCTGCAGTGGGCGAGAGCTTGTACGAAATGGGATACAATCCCGATACATTTTACTCCCTTTATTTCAAGTACTTACGCAGAACGTTGAGCAATAAATTTTACAATATTATTTAATATTTGGTGCAGTTAATTCGCTATATGGCAAAATTAAAATAATTTTTATTTTTGGTCAGCAATTGGATTTGCAAACGTCGAATAAAATTGTTAAATAACACAAGTATAACCACCAACTATTAAATACGTGTTGTTTAATTAAACGTACATTTCAGTACAAAAAAACCAAATTAACTTTTTATAATCTTATATTTATTTTGAACACACAAATAACAACGCATTTTGTGCTTAAAATGATTTAAGTTTTTGCCATAAACTACATAATATTATGTTTGTATAAGAATTTACTTACACGCACGTAAAATTGATTTAATAGTAAGTAAAACCAAATTGATATTCTATTCTTCGTGCTCGTCAAAATATTAGCTTACCTTTACGTGTATATTTATTTAATTTAAAAATAAAAACAGCTCCATAGCAACAAAAAATCAATAACACGACAAAGAACGGCTTAAAATGAAGTATTCTGAACTAAATGACTCTGGACACTATGACTTATCATGTTTCGTTAAATGATAAAAAGTCCGAGATATTTTCATCTCGCGGAGTTAAACAAGGAAGTTATTCGATTACAAAAATAAAAAACGGGTTAACGAACTTCTGTACGTTTTGCTACTGTCAGATTTAATAAAGCTTATTTCGTAAAATGTAATTACGTTCTCAAATTATTTTTTATTTATACATGATCCATTTAGTAACATAACAACAGTCTCGTTTAAGAAAAATTAAAACAATTTTAGACGAAGTCTTACATTTATATTTTTTAAATTGCTTGGTGTGAAAATTTCATGTTTTATAATAAATGCTTTTTGATTTATGTTTCATGTTGTTTATTAACATGAAAACCAAAAAAAAACACTCCTTTTTAATGTTTTTAAATAAAAGTGTATTAACCCTTTTTATTAAACAGTAGTACTAATAATGGTGTACTCGTAAACGACAAGAGTATTTATTATAAATTAAACATATCTTATCTACTTGTATTATAAGAGACGTGATTTTTGATTACATGTTAATGTATGTAGTATCAGTTAGAAAAAGATTCGTAATAGCTGATTTATTAAATATTTTCATTACACATACTTGTTATTATATGCGTATATTTTATATTTCAATAACGCATATTTCCTTACGATAAATTTAAGGCGATTGAAAATACTCGATCACCAAAATATAATTGTCAGGTTTTTTTTATTAATTTCGTGTTACGATTATCATGTTATCACCTACCGGTCACGATTTTCTGTGGGTGGTTGGTTGTAGACAAGCACCTAGCGTGTGTTTTATATTTATTTCCATTAAGCGGAACAACAAATTTACTAAAGAAATCTGACGGATGTTAAACTCATAAAAACAATTTGATAAAATAATAAAACAAATGGAATAATTACATAATTTTTTTTCTACGCATATGCTTAATGAAGTAGGTAAGCTTTATTCTACTGTAATACAAAAAAACGATATACCTATATCCAATATTGAAGTTATCTATTCGCTTTAACATAGCAAAGTTATTCCACACGTGCAAACCGGCCGCGTTTGAATTGTTTCAATATTGGATAACCTTCAGTAAATACTGTAAAATATGGTGATGTATAAAAATAAAGGACTCTCACGGCTACCCACTTGCAGGCAAATACTTATCCGAAGACATCCTCCCACTCGCCTGCTATTTCTGTAGGCTTTGCAGGACGTGTCGAGTTCCCTTCTGAAACACAACCACTCGGCTGGAGACATACTGGAGCGACGATACGAGATGCAGTTCAGACAAAAATGTACATTTCAATAGAAAATATGCCAGTCATCTTATTATTATTTTAATCTGCAAACACTTAGCTTTTACTTCGTTTATCTAAATCAAAGTATTCATGATTACTTTTAAGAATGTTAGTTAGGGTAAATAAATAATATGAAAAAGGGTATGTAATGTCATTAACATCGACCTGAAATTTATTTGTTTTTAATTTCCAAGCAAATTCGTCTTTTCATGAATGAGTGTGAAATAGTTTTAGTATAATAATAAACAAGACACCAAGCTTGTTTATATAAAAAAATAAGAACAAAACTACTTTCTGCTAGATACGTATTTTCTTCTACGTGATTGTTGACAACAATTCTAACGCCACCTGAAAAAACGAGTGTGTAAAAAATATGCACTCTCATTTGCAATTTGATTTTTGATAAATGTTTGATTCCACCAGATTTCGTATCATTGCATCACTATATTTCAATAGCAAAGGAGCGACACCTGCGAGTGTAGGGACTTTTCGCAGCCCCCAATGTTTAAACCGCCTCTTTAGTCCTTCGATTATGCCGCAGAAGGCCAGTGCCTTTATTTTTCTATCAGAGTCGCTCTCAGTCGCGTGCGAGGATTGCACTGAAAATAGATTCCAAGTAGCAGCGGCAAGTACGCGTTTATCGGAAACATGTGGATGTTAATGAAAATGTAGGAGGATTATAAACTGCCGGTGCGTCATTTCACATTTTGACTCACACTTCTATACGGAGATGGAAACCCACAGCTTACCAATATGATATAAAGACTTATGAGAGATCAAATAAAAAATATTTATAAATCATTACTTAAGGTTACTTCTTATGAATTACAGAATATAAAAACAAAACACAATTTATATTTTCTAAGAAATATACCTGTGAATTTGTGAATACCATGTGCATGCATTTTACCTAAGTTAATTGATTATTAGCTCTCATTGTAATACAATGTATTTATTTGTATCGCATTTTTATAAATGAAACTTCTGAAGAACTCTAAAGCACACACTACTTTATAGACCATAGAATGTTGCAACCAAAATATAAAATACAATCAAATTCATCAAATTCATTACGTATGGACATAAGTTTAAAGAAATATAGCTACGTGGTAAATTTGTAAGAACACTGAATTTATTGAAAATTATAAAACTTGCACATTTTATAATTACATAAATTAATATTTGTTTATCTAAGGTCAACTTATATTGGTAATGGTAATTTTTATAAGTTGGTTTGATGTGGTATTTAAAAAATAAAGATTTTACAAGAAATCGATACCAGCATTTAATTTTTCTACGCTTTTTGCAAATTGAAGTTCTCTTTAGATATTCACTAAAACATAACCCATGAATTTCCATTGCAATTGTATGCATGACGCGAGTCCAGGCATCGGACACATTTATTACCCCGTAATGTCTCCATACAATGGAATATGTAAAGATAACATTTTAATAATCAATTTTTATTTAAAGTCATATTACACAATGCTTTGGACTTGTAACCTGCGAGCTCACGTGAAGCTCCCTTGAAGTTAGCCGCGATACAAAGAATGGCAATGGGTAATATTTTTTTAGCAATTTTTAATTTTCCGTACTATTGTATGTAAATTAAGGCTGTTTATCAATCATCCTGTTTGTTTGGGTCTAAAAGGTATGGTGTAGAAAATTACAGGAACTAACAATATTCTATATATATATATTACATATATTTATTTTTAATTCATAGATATTCTTTATCGATTCATGTTCCAATCTTTTTTTCACAATGAGTCTGTATGATGAATTTGCAGATTTATTGAATAATCAATTATCAACGCTAATTATATTTTAATGTATTTTGATTTCGACTGTACGTCGGTGAGCTGACTGTACTGTGATAGTAAAGCATACACTAGTATTTCAGTAGACTGTACAAAAGTTTTTTCAGCCATCCGCTAAAGCCGCCACGCGTGCAATTGTGGCTCGGATAATGCTACTTTGTGTATTGTAAGAACAGTGGAAAAAGTCTTAAGGCATAAATAAGGACAAAAATATCAGGTGACTTGATTTATGTATTCATTTGCATTATGAGATTCAATAGGACAGGAGTAAACATTCAAGCACATCGTGTATTATTTATTACTTTCATGAAAATTGACTCAAACAAATAAAAGCAAATATAGTTACAGAGTTGCAGTCAGAAAAATCAACCGCCAAACAAATATGCACATAATTTTAATTCACGTTTTAATTGAAAATATTATGGCAGAAAAAACTTTTTTGATTGACAATTAATCTAAATATATTTTGCAATATTTATTTGTTTTATAACAAAATCAATTGCCTGCAATTTATAAATTTGCACTAATACTAGTGATGCAATTTTTAATGATCTCTCATAGAGATCTAAGCTAATGCAACGTGAACACATAGTTATAAATAGATGTCAATACAGAAACTGTATAATGTTTGTATTGTTTGTCTGTGATTTCAAACATTAATCCCAAATATATTTTTTGAGTCAAATGAAAACTGTAAAATACACGACTGATGCTTTATTTATTTATTATAGGTTATGTCAAAAGAGTATATGAAGTATTCATAAAAATAATTATTGTTTTAAACAAATTGTTTTATGAACAATGCTTTTATACAATAAAGTAAATTATCTTTAATTATATAATATTTTACATTAAGCAACAGATTTGATTAAATTAAAAATCATTGAACTGTGACAACCTGACAAAGCAGTTATGGCTTTTCGTTATTTCAAACAAATAATTGGTAAAATTTGAAAAAAGTAGCTCAAATACAATCTACTAATACCAACCATAATATAAAATACCAAAAAAATACTTCTTCATATATACATTCAATAAAATTTTGAGGTTTTTTTTTTTAATATGTACAGTATGATAATTCTCTTTTAGAGTATTTGATGTTAACTCGTGTTTCAGTGTAAACATTAGTGCATATTTTTAATGTGTTCTATCTAAACTGGATGATAAGGCATTTTGTGCTTAATATTTTTCTTATAAATCGGAAAAGATACCGATTCTGTGGTAGTTTGACAACAGTTGGAAGCCGCTGTAAAGAAAAGTACTCCGAGAAGTATAGACAGGAACAATGCTAGCCTGTCATACACAATTACCAGCGGAACTTTGAAATTGAATGGAACCTACCCGGCGCTATTTTACCTAATAAGTATTTTTGTGATAACGAATTCACTTGTATCTATAATCGCCATGTTGCTGTCTAAGGTGGCCATTGTCATGGGTTCGTATGGGAAAGTGACTAACTATGCATTATCTGAAGAATTTACTTATTCTGAATTGAAAACTGAAACATATTCGAGGGTTGGTGTGGAGTACGCTTATAATCGTATACATGAATACACAAAGAAACTATTTCATACAAATCCATCAATGTAACTCAGCATCGGTATATCGTGTCTTGAACCAGGTTGAAACCATATGGGCGGTTTTAAGGTTGGATTTTCAAAATACCTGTTGATCCGAATTGTAGGAAGTATTTGGGTAAGTTTTCTTTGTTTCCCAGAGACGGAAAAAACTTGGCAAACGTATAATACTTTTTTTATGTGGCCTCAAACATTTGAAGATTATAATAATTCGCATGTTTGCAATAAAATAAATATTGAGAAATCTTCTTTCTTATTAGACGACGCCATAAATTATGGAACATCGGCTTGTGCAGTATTATTTTACGGAAATATAAATTAGACAATACCAAATAAAGTATATAATTACTTCGTGTCTTCATGGTAATCTCAGTAAATAGCATGACAGGTTAAGTTTAGCAAAAATGGTAAGGAACACTGTAAATGGTAATTAAATCCAATAAATAAAAAAGCACCTTCTTACTTTGACGAGTAAAAAAAAACCGAAATTAAATATTACAATAAATCTATTTTTACTTTTTTGCTCGCTGTAATTCGCTTGACCTTTTGCCATTAAATAATATTTCTGCAAATATAATTAGTCATTTTCAACTGTAGTGCTGCATTCACGCCACTCCAAATTACCATACTGGGAGTACTTTGTGTCATTAAATTCTATCCGTGAAATTGATTGAACGTACCTACTAAAACATCCTATGAAACGTGAAAAAATCAACGAATTTGAATACGCTTACACAAAAGAAATAATTCTTAAATATATTTTTGATATTCTATTTGAAAAGGTCATACACCCACGTAATTATTTCATAATGTCTATTTGTATTGTGATCCCGTGTCCTTGACTTACAGAAAATGATTTAAGCAGCTTTATAGATTGAAATATACTCGGTTTGATTATAAAGTTAATAAGTCATGTTTTCCGAATGTCTTATATTTTTAAACGTCAATTATTTATTTGAGCAACATTTGTTGAAAACAATATATATATATATTTGTTGAGTAATAAAAATAAAACACACAAGTCAATTCATATCTGATCAAAAACTATGTTTCTATTAATATATAATTTAAAAAGACCACACTTATTTAAAAAAACCTTATATGCTTAATGAATCAATGAAGTATTTATGTATCAACGTTGATTAAAAATGTACAAAATCAGAAAATGGTATACTTTAAAAATTTAAGAAAAAAATAATTATATTATTTGCTTCAATTAAAAGCATTTTAAACTCGTATTCAAAAGTTACTCCATGACATGACAGTTTTTGTGTTTGTTAAATAAGGATTTACAACAAGATCTTTGTTATAAGTATTATTTTAAATTGACAATCTTAGAGCGATCTCTATTCTAATGATTGTATTATTAAAGTAATGAAAGTGTAATGATTGTATAATAGATCATATTAAGATTAGAAAATAGACGCCCAAATTTAGTTTAAAGGTGCGCTTTGTTCTTCAGGCATTGTAACTGAAAGAAAACGTGACAATATTTGGTGTTAGGTAGTCTATACAATGGCTTGATGCAAGACATAGCCTTGACATTTTTCTTTAATTGCGGAATGTTCTTATAAAAAAATCATATATATTTTTATTACATATATGTACTATATAATAATGGAAAAACCTGATAATTAGGCAGAGACACGCTGTTCAAGAAACCGTGTATTTTTTTCTAAAAAGGGAAGTTATAAATATATAAACCATAAAATTTTTAAGTAGATTTTCGCATTCTAATAATTCATTGTTTTTATATTTTTTAAAAATCAATTATTTAGTTTAATAGATTCATAAAAAATATGTGCTTTATTTTATATTAAAGACTTTAAAACATCATAAAACACAAACCGCGCATCGTGTTTGTCAAATTATAAAAATCTTTTTCGTTTGAAAACTTTTAATTGAATGAATTTGCGATGTAATGAAGCGTTATCATTTTCAATATAAAAACATAATGTGCGATAAACTATTTCTCTAATAAAATTATATCTAATGATCGACCAAACAACGTTAAGTGCATGTGCTTTGCCAGGAAAAACAGTCAACCTTGATAACTTCTGAAACACGTTAGCAACGGTCGAAGACATGCCACGAAGTTATTTCCACTCCAAAATATCCGTGAACTCAAAAGTTTAATTGTAGCAGAAAATAATATTAATGATAGGTTTACTTAAGATATTAATACGATTGCAAGTCGAAAAAAATAACAATAGTTCTTTTGTGGTAAATTAATTCTTGAATGCCATAGCGATTTTGGCTGCAGACAGCTTTATTGGCGGTATTTATCGTTTTAATTTTATTGCTACCTGAATACAGTGTTTATGTGTAATTTTGTTCGGAAATGAAAGGAGTATGATGAAAGGGTCAATGTCGACTATGACTTTGAACTAAAGATAATTGTCATTAGATTTCCTACTTGTTGTATATGTGTATTATTTGCGTCGTTATTCAATCAGAAAACATATTTATTAAATTGATTAAAAGTAAAATTTTTGGACAAGGTCATTCAATGCTGTATATTTATTAAACCAAATTAAATATCATTTGTGAGCTTTCAAAACTTGCATAGCTATAACGAACTATCATTAACGTGTCTCTGGAAGACAAATTAATATCAATAGAAAATTTTGTTGAATTATGATGTAAGATATAATAATAAATAATGCGATGCAATTTCAAAGTGACATTTCGTATGACATAGCTTTAAAGAGTGCATTGAATAGGCTATAAATTATTACCCCGCCTCTGCATTGGTCACAATCATTGCATAAATAGAACATATTAGCGTAATTTATGCAACGAAACTGAAAGTCTTTTCAGTTTGAATAATTTACTCCTTATTAAGAAATGTAGGCTGCCCCAGTTTTGGGAGTCCAATAAATATAATCACAACTAATTTAAATTAGGCTTCAATTTGTTGAATACTCAGCGGTGACATGATACGAAATTATTGTAACTCTAATAGGGCATTATTTATTTTAATTTTGTTTTTATATGTTTTGATATGAAGTAGGATTTGCACAATTTTACAATCAAGTCAGTTTTCCAAAATACTGTGTATATTTCATTAACATAATACTATTTACTTGTTCTGATTTTCATGTTCTGACAGAGGGTCTAGTGATATTTTAGGTGAAATCGATTGATCAAATCGCAGACGCAATTCTCCCTATAAGTGGTTACATTTAACATTATTCCTAGACATATTACGCTTGCCATATGGTGCATTACAATGTCGCCTTCATCTCTGCCGAGGCGCTCCTTCTAAGGAAACGCATAAATCTACTTTTGTTTTTGTCTGCGGATCGGAAAGAAACGGGAACTTAAATAATGACTGAGATGCAAAGAGATAAAGATTCGCTTAGATGAGATTGAGACTTTATTTTATATTTTAATTAAATTACCACCAAGGTTACAATATAATTGCATTTATCTTATTGACAACGTGTGTGTGAATTAATATACACAAATAAACCCTAATAATAAGCTAAAATAAAATACTGTATGTAAGCATTTAAAAAAATGCTTTGCTTTGCTTGCTTTCGTTTCTCTTATGTATAAATTTGGAATGTATAAATAATACTACTGACAGTTTTTAATAATGGCAGTTTGCACAGTGGCAGCCCGTGAATGGAATATTGTAAGGGTTCAGTATGCAAAGGAGGCTCTGATGTAGCAGATACCGCCCCGACCGCCCCCGCCTCCCACGACCGCCACTGCCTTACGTCAAACATGGAAAAATATAGGCAGAGATGATTATTTAAAATACACAGTTGTGAAGAATTGAAAAGCAATAATTATTTTTTCATAAAGAATATGGTATACAAAAATATTCACGATATTTAAAAATAATAATAAATAATTTTAAACAATTAAAATTTTTGTCTTTTTAAAAACCACTTTCAATTAAGGAGAATTTATTTCAATGATTTCTAAAAAAATATAATTAATACCAAAAAAAATATTTCTATCAAATTACTTTAAGTATGTATACGTATTTACTTCCTATTGTGTTACTAACATGCTGACAATCACTTCAAGCAACGAGTAGTACCGGTACACGGAAAGGTATTTATGCAATAATCCTGTTGAAAAATAAAAGCCTTCCGTCACCCACCCTCTGATGTCAGGTCTGAAGCCTGAGTTCAGTAGCCAAGTACACAATAAAAGGTACGGCGAAGCGCACCGCCAGGATTATCGCGATATGTCATGCAGGGGCGGGCCACATTCCTGGAGAGACGATCCACCCAGGGTCTTTCTAATGGTGAATTCAGTCATTTAAAATTACTCCTTTATTAATTTATTGAATTTGGATCTTCGTGTACTTAATTTTTCTTTGAACTGATCTTGAATGGTACATAATATTATTGGCTTAAAACTTTGGGAAATTGATGAGTTGACAGTATTAAAATATAGTTTTTTTTTTTGGAGATGCATTTACCTTGCATTTCATAAGCTATGTCATAATTTTTAATTGAAATAAATCATTAAAAAATATCATTTAACGGTCTGAAATTTTACGAATATAATACATTGGTTGATTTATCTCAAATTCACGAACTTTTCTGACTATTTCTTTTTAACATTCTTATAATATAAGTTAAACATAATGTAACTAAGTAATTTATTTTAGCTGACAACATACCTTTAGAGATAAAAACTATGAATTTATTTTAAAATATTAAATAATCTAAATCAAACTAAATTTCAATAAACATTTTTAAGTATACTAATATTTTTATTGTTGTTTCCTCTTCTTCGCAGTCTTCTTCATCTTCTTCACTCTGCTTGAATATGCCAACCTAGCAGGCTTTCAAAACTAGTTTATCAACAGTTCATGTGTGTACACAAATAATTTTCCAATATTTATTTCTTAGAGCCCTATCCTAAAGATACTCTGAAGGGTGCAAGCAAGATGCAAAATAGGCTTTGAACCTTTGACCATTGCGGAGGTAAGAAGATTGTTGTTTTCTGTGCATGTTGAATAAGCTTAATGGACCCCATGTTCTCAATGGCACTGGCAAGAGAGTGAAACTGAGCGAGAGACGTGCAATAAGAAAACGCACGGACTTGTCAAGCGTTTATTCACAAGTTTTATCTTGCTCTTTAGCTATGAATGGATGATTATTGCGTCACATAAATAATAATAGCATTCGGGTCATTTCAAAGGTGGCATCTCATATTCGAGTATAACTCGGTATTTATTATAAATGTTTATTCATGTAACAGAGTTTTAAAATTGAAATCATTTTTGGGAAGTAGTCAAAAATGTTTATAATAATTGTATTGATTACAAAATAGATTTTTCATATTTTGTCAGGCCGGTACACGTATTGTGCAATAAAACATTAAATATGCCAGATATGAAGCATATTACGCCAACACCTTTGCGTAAGAGTCACTTCTCTTCATTCTCTACGACTGTCCGGCCAAGCATTCATACTTAACCCACACCGAGCCAACATTTGTCACAGACTTCAAACTCCAGGAAACTTAATGCAACAATGAAGTAAATTAAATCAAATATATCATCACACCGCCAAAGTGTCTGGGGTGAACTCTATAGCTAAAGGCCGACTTTTAATTTATTAATATACTATTATTTAAAAATAATAAATAAATATTAATGAATTTAGGAAATTCTGATTTTATATGGTATGTGTTAAAAAAAATGCTTTATATTCTTATAAGACAGTTCGACCAAAACCCATCGTATTCGTAGTATTTAAATATTTTATGCACTATTGCATATAAAGATCAAAATTGTAGCGGTATATAAAGTATCAGAAATGCATATTTCAAAGCTGACACAACCATTTTTTTTTTTTTTAAATTACGTGTATATTTTTTGTACTTGATTGTGTATTTTCTACTTATCCAAGAACACGTTGTTTTTTTTTTTTTAATTAATGTACAAGTAAAAGCCTGAATATAATTCGTATAAAATAAATATTTTAAATATTATAGTTATCCAGACAATACATTATTTTATCAAAGTTTTTAAATATTTAGGATAGTTAAATGGCCAGTTACTATAGACTTTACCCTTCTATTTTATTTTACGTTTTTTTTCAAACAATAGCAAGGATATTTCAAACTTACCCATGACCTTTTTCTATACCGTGTGAGAATATCAAGTCAATAGTCATTTTTTAATTGACAAATACAAGTTTATGCATAAAAATTTGTTAAAAGCAATAAGGATATGATTCACACCAGGATATGAAGATGTGTTCTCAAATAGTTATTCGCCTTGTTGCATTTTTTTAATTAAGTGTTTTATTCAACATTTGTATAGGGGGCATATGCATCAATTATTAAAACGTACAAAATGCGTGAGAGATCGTAAATAAGAAAGATTACAGTATGTGGTAATATATCATTATAAAACATTGCGGAATGTTTATTATTCTTTTGAGGTGAATATAAAGAAGCTATACACGCTTCGAGAATCCAGCAGATTAACAAGTAATCGCTTCTGAAATCTTTAACGACCCTTGACACGAGAAGTGAAACTAAAATATACTTACGACAATAATTAAATATAAATTTGCGTTGGTAAGCTTTACAATAATTTACCAAGTGTACCGAGTAATATTGCTAAGAGTGTTACACACTTGTAGTTAATATTCTAAAGTTAACTATTGCATGAACATGAAATACTATTCATGAAAAAAATACTTAACCCATAGTACTTCAATTGTGGCCTAAAATTTGCAGTTCATATTGTTTTGATGGTATAAAATAAAACAATAATTAATTAATTTGGTCGGTATTTCTTTTAATAATTTTGGGTACAAAAATATTTTTTTATATCATTCTAAAAATCATTTGTTGCTATTTATTCGTCATTGACTTTGGTATTATCAAAAAAGTTGATTGATTCTCTCGAATGGATATAAGTTATTCATTAATTTAATATTTTTTTCTTGTTGGGTGACTACTATGTAGCTATGTACAAAAAAATACTCAGATGATATTTATGGAAGTTTTTGGTTTAATTTAGGTGTCGTTGAAGTAAGTTTAATAAAAAAATTGATTATTTACGACATCACAGTAATGGAAGCATTTGCAACTCGTAGTGTGCATCTTCTTAATATAATCAGTCTAGTAGCTAGCAGCATGGGTATGTTTTCATAATAAGTTATACCAAACATAACGCTGTTCAAACAACATAATTATTCCTCACAATTGCCATAAATAATCAGCAATAAGACAATAAGCCTCCCCGGCCGCTCTATTTCATGGGCGCTGTTCGTCGCCTACTTACTGACCTTTAACGAGCCTGGGGATTATATTGTTACCTTGTCTTATGAATAACTGGTTTGCGATAGAGAGCGAACTTTGCACGCGATAAAAGCTATAAAAATAAATCCTAGAAATATTCGACAGCTGTCGATATACAGGCTGTATACATATAGCCTCAAACAAAATATCAAATGTGAAAGCAAGTATTTCTTGTAAAAATATACAAATTGATAGGGAGCAAACTTTTCACACAGTAAAAGCTGCATAAATAAATCATAGAAATATTAAACAAATGTCGCTATACAGGCTGTATATCCCCAAACAGCCATAAAATAGAAACGCATAAATAAAATATAAAAAAATATTTTTTTTTATAGATTCTTCTAACACAATTTTGATTATATTTTTATACGTCAACTAGTAACTTTAAGCAACCTTATTTCAAACGAAACATTGTTAAATTGTAATCATCTTATAATAAAATTAATATTATGAATTTTTGTTTAAAACCTTAAAACAAATAATTTAGTATAAATTAACAATCAATGAGGTTTTTTTTTTAATAAAATATTAAATAAAGTAGAGCATTACTTTTTATTAATTAAAAACTTACCAAAATATCCAACATATTTAGCCCAAAATAGGTGAAATGTTTACCTGAAACAAAAAATAAATAAATTGAGCAAAACGTTTTTATACACCATTTAATATAGTTTGAATTTTATAAAAGCAATACCACCAATAATAATAAATATATATATAAATAAATAAGCAAATATCTTATGTCTTACTATATTCATTTGAAAAATAATAAAAATCAACGTTTTCTTACACGGAACTATTTCTTTATACGAAAACAAAACTTGTAAAGAAACCGATAGTATTTTTTCTTCTTTTGTAAGGGATGTCATTTTAAATTAATCTGATATGAAAAGAAAAAATGTGCGTCCTTAGGTTATTCATGGATAACTCAAATTTTTATGAACTTGTAACACCGTGTATAAACTGTGTATAAAATGTGTTTTGTGATTTGTCAAATTAATATTGATGTAAAACTCACAGGTTATTGCTCCGTGATCTAATCCCAAAACCCACCCATAGGGACCTCATGAATAATCTTGTTTTTTACGCTTATAATTTACATAATACCTATTGTTTTAAAATAAAAAAAAATGTTCATAAAAAATGTCAAATGAAAACTAGATAATGTATCCAGTCTATGATTTGTGAATCATTTTGGAATGTGAACTTCTTAATTGGCGGAAATCGTTTGTAAATATGTTAGGTCGCAAAAAACTTGAAAATACTGAAAACCAACTACTTGTTTGTATTGGCTATTATCTTGAAAAACCTAATATTTGATTATTAAAATGTGTAGTATTTTTAATTGTAGATATCAATGAATCTGATAAAACGAAATATATAGAATCAATAATCAATAGCAGAACTAGTAGATCTTACAAACACCATAAACTATTTGAGACTAATAAACAATGTTACACATATATTTACAAACAATATTTATTCATATTATTATATAATAAATATGAATGGCATTAATTATATTTAAAAAATAAATATTGAACTTTTAATAATACTACATTTATTTTTAGTATTGATTAAATTGTACTAAAATATTTTTGTAATACTCGCATATTGATCGGTTCAGAAACTTTTTATATTATAGTTATTGTCCATAAATTTAAGATATTTATAATCGTTATACAATTAACAAATCTATATATATAAAGAAAATATAATGTTATTTCTTCTATTATATCTTGGTATGTGAATTTGCAACTGTAATTTTTGTACTAGGGACGATGATGGAGCTGCTACAAAGAACGCACAAACTTCTGCCTTAAATCTACTTCAAGTAATAATAATTCAGTAAAATCAGTCATGTTTATATTCCATAGAGCTCTACAGACCACATGTGACGCCATTCTTATGATTAATGGGAACAATATTGCACTACTGGGCAAAGGTTATACGGTGCGACTTGAACTGACTTCTAGTATAAAATAATTATCGTACGAGGATTATTAAATACCACGCATCAAACCGTTAAACGCATCAAACTAGAAGAAGCGTCTTGTATTATTTTTAACCTGAGCTGAAGCTTATTTTTTTAGTAAATTACGTGACAGCCATTCTGGGAGTACGGTTTCTATTCTTACTGTGTTTGAATGATTAAACCATGTTTCTAATAGAAAATATACCTTACTTTTAATATATTTTCTGATGTACATGATGCATAAAAATATTGTTAGTTTCTTTGAATTTATATGTTGATTACAGCGTTAGACTCTCATTCATAATATTCGTGTTGTTAAATCCCAATCATTCTTACATAATACAGCATAAGCTTACGCAACCTACGACAAAATGACGCGAAATGACGCCAAATGACGCGAATTCCCTAGACGATACTGTCTCCGTGTCACCGCCCACGCTCGCATGAGGTACCGCGGAAATAACACCACAGAGTCGCCACCTTCAGCAAAGATGTATTATGCAACCATAAAACGTATGAACTCTGCACTATGTGTTAAGAAACTGATATATTCATAACTCTCTATGTACTAACTTAACTTTAATCACTTTAACTAAAAAATAATTGTGTTCAAAAAAATATAAGATTACTATATATGACTCGTTTCCATGATGACAATTGTATATTAAATAGTCAATATTAATTAAAAGCTTTTATTTTTTTAGTATTTATAGTAATAAGAAACTTAAATACATGTACTCAATAAGAAGGAAATTCTAAATGTGTTTTCATGAATTCCATAAAAATAACCGGAAATGGGAGGGATTCTAGACTGCAAATACATAACCACATTGGATTCAAACACTACCATGATATTGTGATGTTTTAAAAATGTTCTCATATCCTTAAAGAAACCACATCATTACTTGATTGGCAGTATATTCTATGTTAAAAGTTAGATTATATAAATTATTTTATGTAATACAATCAGAATTTCTCCTAATGAAATAATATGAAACCTGTTATATTGCTGTTAATCTTTTAAACTCAACCGCTTGTCACTTCACTCCAAGCAGTGCATGCAGATCACTTTCTTTTGTAATTAATTAGAATATTATTAATTAATTTCAACTTATCAATTTAGATATACTTAACTATTGGTTCCACTCTAGATAAACAGATCCAACTGACGTGCTGACTATTATTTTAAGTAACGATTCGTTAAATCAAGAATCAGGTCATTTAAACTGGATCATTGGTCAGATAAAATCCTTTCGTTGTTATTACGAGAACAACAGGTTTAAAGTATTTCATTCGTAGATAAAAATAACAAAACCATTGCATTGAACACGTGCCATCGCCGCGTCATTCCATAATAACATCACGAAGAAGATTATATTTTGACAGGTGCCTCGACGATGATAGACAATGCATTTTAAAAGATCTAATACTGAGAAGTGAATAGTAAAAAAAAACATTTTAATTTTTTAATATTTTAAATTTACTATATAGCACTCACAGATCATATATGTTATAACTCAAAAAAAATAATTTTTTTCAGCATTTAAAAGATTTTGTTTTTATGTGTATGATAATAAATTTTAAGTGTTTTGATGCAAGCTTTTTGATTTATACGGTGTGTGCATTAATTTTTTCGGATTTTTTCGTGAAATTGGAGCTCTATTATAAAAGAAAGATTCAAGCCAATGTTTGATACCCTGTTCAGGAGTGAAGCGTATTCCAGAAAGGGCACTCTGCATCGATTGAAACAAGTAGTAGTCGGAAGGGGCAAGGTCTGGGCTATAAGGCGGATGAGGCAGAACTTCCCATCCCCTGTTTTCCAAATAGGTTTTAACCGATTTAGCAACATGTGACCGAGCATTGTCATGATGGAAAATTACAGACTCGTGCCTGGTCGCATATTCTGGCCGTTTTTCTACCAATGCTCGCTTCAAACGCATCAATTGTTGTCTGTAGAACTTGCCCGTGATAGTTTGGCCTGGTTTCAGTAGCTCATAGTAGATGACACCCTTCTGATCCCACCAACTACACAGCATTACCTTGGCGCCATGAATTTTTGGGCCTGGCCGTCGATGTTGATGCATGTCCGGGCTTACCCCATATTTTTTTACGCTTCAGGTTGTCGTAGCAAATCCATTTTTCATCACCAGTGATGACACGATACAAAAATGACTTCTTTTTTGTGGCGTTCAAGCAGTATTTCCGAAATGCAAAATCGCCTTGCGACGTCTCTCGGCTTCAATTCATGTGGCATCCAATTTCCTTGCTTTCGAATCATTCCCAACGCTTTTAAGTGTATTGAAAATGTTACTCGATCAACTCCCCATGATTCTGCGAGTTCTTCTTGCGTTTGACACGAGTCTTTATCGAGCAATGCCTCTAATTCTTTATCTTCGAATTTTTTTGGTTGGCCTGGACGTTATTTGTCATCCACATCGAAATCACCACTTTTAAAGCGTCGAAACTAGTGCTCACACGTTTGTTGCGATGGAGCATGTTCATCATAAACTTCACACAGCAATTGGTGACTTTCAGGTGCTTTCTTCTTCCAATTGAAACAGAAAAGTAAAGCTTCCCGCAAATTGCGTTTTGTTGGTACAAAAGTTGACATGTTGAGACCTCAAAAAAAAATGTTGTGTACACTTTAGCAATATGACATATACTGAAAACAAAAGCGCAACAATGACGCTTCACAATGAAATGTCAAAGTATAGCCTGATGCGATTCAATACTAGTAATTCCATCTCTTAGAAAATCCGAAAAAATTAATACACACACCGCATAATATTATTTCAGGACAGTTGCCAAACGCGGTTACGGTCGTATTTCTGCCGGTGAAAAGCCGGACAGAGTTCAGGGCTTTGGATTCAGGGCATGTCCCGGGGACGACAGTTGACAAATCGCAAGGCCGAGGCGGTCACGTGGGAGAGCCTCTTCTGCGGGCGACTTCAGGAGGCAGTAACTCAGCCGGGTATGACGGCGGGCGCCGGGCGGGGGTCGTAAATCCGGCGCGAATCCGACACCGGCTGTACGTAGCCGACATGCAATTGCAGCCAGGCTTTATCATCTCTTCGAGGTGTTTTATTATTAAGATTATGCTTTCTACATTAAACGACTTAAAAAAGTATAACCTATCATTGATATATTTGATTACTAATCGTGGAATACTGGAATCGAATTCTGACAAACCAACACATATTTTTTAATGTTATCTTAAAAATGTGCTTTTGAAGTACTTGGTTGAGGTAGGGAGGCTCCTGCCATTGTTTCTGTAGCCTGCTGCAGAAGGAGAATCAGATCTAAATGCCAGAGCTTTGTAAGGAAGGATTATTTTAATGCTATTGGGCATTTCCTTCCAATATAAAACTGTGGTATAGTAGAATTTGGGGACTCACTACACTATTTTCCTCTTAGAAAACCGCTTAGAAGTTTCTGTAGCCTACTGCAGAAGGAGAATCAGATCTAAACGCTAGAGCTTTGTAAGGAAGGATTATATAATAATGCTATTGGGCAGCAGCAATACGCAGACTTTCCTTTCCAATATAAAACTGTGGTATAGTAGGATTTGGGGACTCACTACACTATTTTCCTCTTAGAAAACCTCTTAAAAGTTTCTGTAGCCTACTGCAGAAGGAGAATCAGATCTAAACGCTAGAGCTTTGTAAGGAAGGATTATATAATAATGCTATTGGGCAGCAGCAATACGCAGACTTTCCTTTCCAATATAAAACTGTGGTATAGTAGGATTTGGGGACTCACTACACTATTTTTCTCTTAGAAAACCATGAAAACTGGCTCAGTGAAATAATTGCCAACCTCTTGATGATAGACACTTGATGAAGAAGAATTCACATTTAAAACCACCAGAGACATGTATATACAATACCTTTTCTCCAAATATGATTTTTTAACAATTCGTTTTGCTTTTATTAAATCATATTTCACTCAAGAGTTAGAGATGTAATCAAGATTGTTTATGAAGATTCGATTCACGGCTATATAACCATTTTCATTTATTGTATAAAACGCTTTTATATCAAAGATAAAATCGACACCAAATATACGTACGTAACTCCTTTCTTCCAAAAAAAAGCAGTTGGAACGGAGACCGAGAGTCCATTCGCCCCTATATCAAATAAGGAAGACTATCGAACTCTTCCGACTTTAAATTCTGCCGGTATAAATTACGGGGATGAAAAAAGTTCAGGCGGGACGGGGCGAGGACGGCCCAGAGAGGCTCTGTACTTACAGCCAAGTACTGCGAGGCACGCACCTGTATATCATTGAACCGAGTACACGAACCGAACGGAGAATAAGGCTCGGTTATTTCGGTATGACGTTAAAAA
The DNA here is from genome assembly GCA_022113835.1 of Atopsyche davidsoni. Taxonomy (NCBI): domain Eukaryota; kingdom Metazoa; phylum Arthropoda; class Insecta; order Trichoptera; family Hydrobiosidae; genus Atopsyche; species Atopsyche davidsoni. Next base: position 14,664,354 of record JAILWY010000009.1, on the reverse strand, counting down.
TAAATAATTCTCTTTTTACTGCGCACCTCCCTGGAATTAATTTCAACTTACGTTTCAAATACACGAACGCGTGATTAAATACGACTTCGTTTAATTTATCGTGTCAAAATTTTTAGATTATTATAAATTGTATATTGATAATATTTTTCTATCCTTAATACACGACAGAATATATAAACACAGTATAAGACACAATTATTGGGACTATTCTACAAGTACATTTACGATTTCGTTTAAACAGGTTGTTGATTATATTGACAGTTGCACACTCTTTTCAATCACCTTATAATTATTTGATAATCTGCACACATCAATACGCTGAGTACTGCGAGATAGATTATGACGTCACACCAATCCCAAGCGTAAAAATTAAATCAAAAAGTAATTACCATTAACAAAGCTTATAACCTTTGAAAATTCAAAGTAAACACAATCATATAAGATACACAAGTCGTGTTCATAAGATCAGCAATAATGAGCAGTGCCATCATAATAAATTGTACGTACAATGACGCTGCACATAAAGCTTTCAAGACCAAACGAAATGAGTTCGCTTTCTTTCATACACGAGCCGTTGGCTCCGGCCGTGTCTCTGAGAGGAGTTCTTTGTTGGAGCGGTTGGTATCGGTTTTTTCGGGTAACGCTCGATACTTGTGGTGCCTCCATAATTAATGAACTTTCAGTTTCAGCGGCGGTGAAGCTGCAACGAGAGTGGTCGGCGAGGTCGATGACCCCCTCGAAATGTACGACTGCATTAAAATTCGATCGGCTGAAATTGTAAATTTATGTTGGTTATGGGTGCGTCTTGTTCATGCCGAATTCCTTTGGCGTAATACCGATGTGCTTAATGTACATGTTACAGGCAAACTGGAATGCGAAAATACCTTCGATCAGGATTATACGAGCTTAAATAATAACCTGTAGATTTATTTATATACCTGCGAAAAATAATTTAGATTTAAATTCAAAATAATAAAATAAAGACAATAAATATTTTCTGTATAAATATCATCTAAATTAATATTTAAAAAAAACACTCGGACTGTCATGATAAAAATGTTACTAGATTTTGTGCCGTTTTATTTAGGAGTACTAAAACTTCAAGTATTTTTTCTCTACACTATCCTTGGCGAGAACTCTCCGGTTGTCCTTGAAACTGCCCCCCTAGCAGGAGGAAGTCTGCTCGAAGCCACCTGTGGTCACTTTCTCGGCGTGGCCCTGAACCCTATCCGAGCACCCCAGAAATTAATAACCACAAGTCCTGAAATTTCGTATTTTTTTGGAATGACTTTGAATACAGAAGAAACATATTGAATTTTTTTTTTTACGTTTCAAAAAATTATTTTCTTAATATCACCTAAATCAAACCTTTAGAAAAAAAAAACAATTTTAACGTTTAACTTATTTCTTGATTTCTATTGTAAAAATGTTCTCCTGTTTTAGAATACTTTTTTATGAGAAAAAATTATGAGTGTGAGATAATTTGAGATGAAATGTCTATAAACATAATTAATATTAAACTGTTATATGAATGCCACGTTTAATAATAAAAAAATGTGAATTTGCCTCAAAACAATAGTATGTACGAGTATATAATATTTAGATATTTTATGGGTGTTTAAAAAAATCAAAGGGATATTTTCAGTCTCCCACGGGTTTCATTCCATACATCCTCTTTTGATGGGATATCTTCGTATGGCATATTCTCAGTACTCTGTTTTCGATGTATTTATTTAAGGTACTCGCCTTGACCAATAAAATCAATTGTGACCTGTGGCTCGTCGCCCGATGCCGGCTAAAGCTGTAAATAATTTATTCTGCAAGTGTCGTTTGTTTATCTTGTTTACATTTTATGTCTAAAGTACATTCAAATAAACTGTACCCGTACATGTAAAGTACTTTGTATTCAATGAGCCAGTCTGCTGAGACAGCGCGGTTATGGTTTTGCTAGTACGTTATAAATGCGTTATTACTACTGTAGCCTGAAATCACGTATAATAAAGAAAACCAATGGTTTTCCGCTATTTTAAAAATATAATGATAAGAATAATGTTTTATTGATATTTTAAAAGAATATATTTGTTGAAAAAAGTGTGCTTCATCCCCGCAGCAGTAGTTTGTTTCCACATTTTAAGTACTGTATATTAAGAAGTAAAAATACTTAATAAAATTAATATTTTTGACATAAAGTACTCGGTGAGATTCCATTTTGATATTTTTAAATTAAATTTTATTTTTGTTGTGACCAGTTTCGCTTACTTATCCATTTGGTATTTTTTGAACAAAATCTTCCTAGGAAAGAGCCAGCAAGATAATTGGCGAAACTAATTACATTAAAAATCAAAAGTAAGTAAAATATCTTTGGTTTAAAAAATATTTTAAAAAAACTTATTTCAACTACTTGAAACATTATTGATTTAAATTCGGTTAAAAAATTTTTTTTTTTTGCACAGTACTAATCTTACGCAATATTTTTTGCTTGATATTTAAAACATATAAAGCGTATAGCAAATATAAATATGATATTTCCGTCAGACTAAATAAAATTTTAGACTGCTGTCTTTTAGCCTGTTCGTTTCGACAGCATAGCTAATTAAACTAGTTTTATCGGTACCTGGTAATTGATCATTGCTTACATTAACTTTGTGTACAACGCACGAAGCAAAAATATTCAATTTTAAATACAACTTATAGAAAATACATTATATTCAAATATTAGCTTCTAATAGAGTAAAGTTTGATGTCTAATTTAAGAGTTAAAATTCAGAGTTAAAAAGATCAAAACACGTCTTAAAAAAATACTGTAAGATCTAAGGGTCTATTTTTATTAGTTTGCTTTTTTAAGCTTTGATAACTTAAGCACAACTTTGTTTAAACTTTACCTAATTTTTTTAATGAAATAAAAAATATATAACGCATGAAACTATTTATATACCGATAAGTACCTAGGAGTGAAAAAAATATTTAAAAAACGTACCAACACATTACTTGTTCACATTCAAACCACATGTCCGCTAACAGACACTTAGTACCACAGTACAATGCGTGTAATACATGGCCGATATAATCTCAACATACTGCAAGGTTAGCAGCTAAATCAGCCCAGAGTGTTACGTTAGTCTAAGCCGGTGAAATATCCCATTTGATCTGAACTTATTGGCAGAGTATCCCCAGCGCACGCCGCCGAGCGCGGTCTGCGCTGAATAACTCCCCGTCTGTGCGGATATCTGATCCGGGCGAAATGCCATATTTATTGAAACCTTCACAGGGTCGCGTATGCGTGAAATCAAAACCAACCTTATTGTTATATTATTTCTATAATATACGTAGCGTTGTATTTTAATATCCCAGAGATCTTAAACATCTTTGTAATCAAGTTTCTAAGCATTGGCAGCGCAAATTATTTTGATCGAAGGTTTAGTTGTTTTTTTACTCTTGTATGAATATTATTTGTACATTTAGCTGTTAAATTTTTTCACTATCTTGTCTTTTTACAGTAATCCGCACTAAGCTTCTCTCGCCAATATACGACTAATAACTATTGGTGGTCGACATTAATGTCTGCGCAAAATTATATTCCAGACAATTCCGCAGTAAAACCAAGACATAAAAATCCCAAATTATGATAACTTACAGGGAGCTTATATTTCAGATTCGACATTCTTTGTGAGCTTTCATATAAATATTAAACACAAATTTCAATTACAACTTTTTTTAACACTAATATTTCATAAATATGATACATTGTTGCTTACCCAGACCCTTGTCTCCTATATTATATTTTTACGACCTGATATTTTAAAATATCAATTAGTTTTAAAAATTAAGTAATATTTATATTTCTTTACATGTTCGAGTCGAGATCATTTCTATACAAGGTCAAAGCGAACGTACCTTCGATACATCATACATATTTAAAGGCTGGTTATATATTTACTTACTAAGAAATGTATTTAACTGTTATTACCCATACTAGATGTTGAATTCAAAATCAATAAAATCTAAAATTTTACAGAAAATGAATTAGTTTAAATGCAATAGACTTGCGAAAACAAAACTGCTGAAAGAATGCGTAGACAATTTTCACTTATAATTTGTTACGTTTTTTTTGTTTTGTATGCGTTCGTTTAATATTTTCCTTTTCTATAAATCACAAAGTCATATGAACATGTATCCAATTTTTTTTCTATGTTGATCTTTGATAAATTGCAACTGTGTACATTAAAAGCATTTTTTTAATGTACACAGAATGATCACACAGATGTACAAAGATGCTTGACTCAATGTTTTAAAACATTGAGTTAAGCATTTTAGTGTATTATATAGTATTATTGAATTTTTTTACTATTAAAGTGAAAATGTTTTAAATTTATTATTTTTAAAATATTCACTTGTCACTTGTAAAGATAAATTAATCTCCGCATATAACAGTTACAATATAGCCTATTCTTGCGTAACAGTCACTAAATAACAGTAAAAAGTCCAGGAATCTATCGATGGAATGCCCGATGCCCGAATATGGAATGTATTTCTAGAAAATATGCGATAGCGTGGGCACAGGTATCGAGCGAAGGAACTTTTTTTAACTCCTCTATGATAATCCATCACCCATTGCTTCGTCATTGCCACGTCCTCAGGAGGATTCGATCATCACTACGAATATAAAAATTATCCACAGTTCATCATCACGTGTACCTTAAAATATTAGGATTTTAATTAGTTATTACGTAATTTTAATATGCATACTTATGAATAAAGCCATTATACTCGCTTATTAATAACATCGTAAATATTGTTTATATTGAACTCTAAGCATATAAGCTTTTTACACGTACAGGCTGTGTCTTTTTTTCGAGTAATATGATCCTTTGTAAATATTTAGCTGAAGTGCCTGACTATAGACCCTGTTATATACCAGATTAACGCTTGTGGTCATCACATGTCTTCTTTTCAATGTAACCGCCTAAGTCCTATCCTTTCAACGTCAGATTTGAAATTTTTTTACCCTGGTCTTTTAGTTTTTAACACAGATTCACAAGTGCAAGTAAAAACATTTTTTGATTTATAAATAATTTAATTATTTATTTTTTTGGGAATTAAATCTGCCTAATGTACAATATACATGTACAATAAATATTGAATAAAACATCGTCATGGATTTTCATGGTTTTCAAATGTTGCAGAAGTACGAAACCCGAAAATGTGTAATACTGATTGTTACTAATATGATTAGGCACATTAGTTCATATATAGAGTATGATTGTTAAAAATTCTCGATTAATGGAAATGATTCGTTAGTACAAGGGTTAGTACACCGGCCATGTAAGCCAGGGGATGTGGGTTCACATCCCACACAAATCACGATGATATTTTTCTGAAAGTTTCTTTAATCATCTTCTATGTATGAACTAATGTGCCTTATCATATTAATAATAATATAATAAACCCGTAATGGGTAATAAATACACATCTGATTGACGTCCAATCCAAAAAATAGACATACTAACACTGGTTGCTTTTGTAGAATTAGGATCGCGTTATGAATTACTCTAGTCGACGAAGTATCAATGAACAGTTTTAAAACGAGGTATCTACTAATTAAAAAAAAAAAATTCCAATAAAGAGACAAACAAACATTGTTTATAGCGTAATTAACAAAGCTGCAGTAATTGCATCACTCATGCTACAGTAATTACAGCCTTATCTGTATCATGGTCAAGCGCTCCCAAAGACGAAAGCCTTCTTAGTCCTCAATCACACCCCCCGCTGGTCGGTCGGACCACAAAAGGACACGGGGTGTAATGGCGGCGATCCCTTATGTTTAGTGCAACTCACGCCGAGAGCAGATCGCATCAGAGATGCTGGCCAATATTACTGCACTCAATACTCACCGGTGCATTGCCTTGCTTTTGTTCCTGCATGTTACATTAGCAGCATGAATCGTGTTCATCTCGTGTAATTAGGTACTATATAGGATCCCTGTATAAAGAATAACACGCTGCAAAAATTTAATATTTGCTTTCATCAGTCACGCTGACAATTTAAATAATACACTCGTTCATCAGCTTACGAAATTTTTAACAGTCGCTTAAGAATGCAAGTGTGCTTATGTGATTACAATAATTATGTTTAATCACCAAAAAAATAAGTGTAATTTTTATACATTTCCAGTTTATTATTTATAAGCTTTAATAAATATTCTGTTCTCGTGCATTACAACATTTTTGGAAAGATGTAGTAAACAAAATCATAATGCTTTCGTGCTGTAAAAAACTAGAAAATTTGTTAGTTGTAAGTTTTTAGTTCACTACCTCATTTTAACATATTATTAAAATTATATATTTTTATTACACTAAATAAAGAGTCATAATAATCAGAATTAAATTTTTCTTGAAAGACAAATTGCAGCGCATTTACAAAACAGATCCATCTCATTTGCCTAAATTCCTGTATAATAACCATAACAAAGCGCTAAGTGCGTGTATTAACATATTGTAGTCGTGTCCCATAATGCTGATTGACAGAATAAATAAACAAAGCAAAAACGCAGTACACGATCATGACAAGCCTTAAAATTAAGCCTTCTTAATAACGACCATAATACGTTGATGATATCGAATGTCTACCAGTTTATTTGGTGTGTATAATTCGGGAACAGACTTTGTTAATACTTATTATCTATATGAGATCATGAGATTAAAGTTCGCATTTAATGAGATTTGCTTTTGTGGCTTGTGAATTCGCAGTATTATATATTTGGCTTGTTTTCTTTGTTATTAAGATCGTTTCAGAGACGGCGTTAGGCAAAACACACGGGAAATATTTATCCAACTTTTTGTGTTTCCTCAATAGCAACTATAGAATATTGATAATATTAAATGTTTACCAGTTAATCTTGTGTTAGTAATCCTGAAAAAACTTTGTAAATATGTATTATCCTTGTTAAGTTATAAGACAACTTTACAATAAATAATATGATATATTTCCCATGTTTTTTAAAACGTTTTAAAGATGACGTTATTGCTCTAAGTGCCTCAATATAAACAAATGTTGTTAGTATACTTATTATGTTTTCGATGTCATATACTATTATACAGAAGCTCTCGCACATATAAAACTTTTATTCCTATTCTTATTGTTATTACTTGTGTATTCTAATTAAAACCCTTCGTACATAGAAGCACTCACTATTTTTTTTTAAATTATGCACAACACAGCTTTCGTTGCATAATTAATAATGATTAATGTTTTTTTGTATCTATTGTGTCATATTTTGAGCATTTGTTTTTACTTTTAGACTTTGTAATGAAATTTTCGTGTTTTCATTCATTGCATGACGTCGATTGAGGTCTATGCATTATTTCTAAATGTTGAACATCTATTCACTTAGGTTGCCGAAACGCCTGACTACATGATGTCTTTATGACGAATCGATCATAAACTGCGCGTTACTTAATGCATTACATAGAGCATGATGTAATCGCATCTGTACTATTCCTGTTCCTCACAGCCTCCCATCCATCTCCCGTCTCCCTGTACTCCGTAACCAATCAATTAAACTCAGAAGAATACACAAGCAACTGACAGTCGGGCGCCACACGTCAAATATAAATAAAGGCCTACAAGACGCCCCGCCATCAGTCGGAATGTCCTTATTATTACGTATGCATTTTCTGGCGTTCTTCAAGTGCAGTTCTGTCATTGATTCTTATATTTGATTTGGTTGTTAATACAAACCAATATAACATTTGACCTTTACTGAAAATATACACAAACCCAATTGTTCACTTCATCTAAAAAAATTAATACCAATAACTTAAGAGACCAGATTGTAATTTCAGTGGCTCTCAAAATCTTTTGGCCCACGGACCCCTTTTTACAGTCTGGGTGAAAAACTACATAAATTCAAATAATAGACTAGTTGGTGCAAGTATCGAATCTATTGCGTTTCTGTATTAACCAACCTGACTCACCGCGATGTATTTTATGCACCTGTCTATATTTATATTTTACTTAGGACGTAAAAATCGTTAATAATGTATTCATTGTTATTTATTTTATCTTCCATATTAATAAAAATGTGTCACAGTTTTTTTAATTTTATATTAAACCTTGCGCGGGCCCCCTGACGTTGTTCAGGGACCCCCAAATCGATTTTAATTTTCTAAGCACCCCCAGAATGATCCCAGGGACCCCCTGGGGTCCGTGGAGACCACTTTGAGAAGCACTGATTTATATCAATATATTATTTTAGCGTACGCAATTTTTTTTTTATTTTCACATTAAATTTTTTTTTAAATGTTAAATGATTTTTTTTACAAACAAAAAAAATATATAAAATAGTAAGCTTTGTTTATTGAATATAATACGATTTTATATTTTATAAATGAATAACTTTTCAAATTAAGTGTTTCCTGTGATAAAAGCATATGAAAGAGCTTTAAACATAAACCTACATAAATTCAAATGATAAATTGTGATCACATTAAGCTCTCTCCTTTATAGAGGTTGAACAACTACTTCTAGAAAGAATGGCAATAACATTTTCTTATGTGATTTTTAGGCAGTGGTATATAAAAAAAATATTTCGGTAAATTTAAAAATTTTAATTTAAAAAAAACAAATATAATTTACTGTTTTCAAGATGTCATTCCTGTAGCCTAAATAGACTTTCACGTACATTTTTGTTTTAATTTTAAAAAAAATTATTCGAGTAATAATTTAAAAAATTATATTATCAAATACATTGCTTGTCAACCATATTAAACGTCACGTTTAATTTTGATTTCAGATAAAAAGACTTAAATATTTATTTTTTAAACAAGTATATTAATTTACTGAGATTATTTTTTTTGAAAACTCTAGAAAGTCAATAAAAATTGCTCAGATGACCTTAAATTATAACACTAAATAAAAAGTTGAAAATAAAAACGCATGAATATAAATCACGTTTACTGTTCATATCAACCTGTAGTAGTTACAATAACTTCATGAAGTCTACTAATAAATGAACAATATAATAAAACAACCATATTAGTAGACCTTGTTTGACATGTTAATAATTATTCAAATTAAAATATAATAAGCTACTTCCGATTGTGCAAAAATATTCCGCCAATAAATCTCCATTTAAGGTCACACGGATTATTCGGTTAGTCAGAACGGCAGGGCTGAACAACTTTCAGCGCTCCCCTACTCGATTTCTCAGAATAACCGTTTCAGCACCTTAAATATTATATTTAAACATTATTTTGAAATAATTAAATAATGTGTGTGGGATGAAAAATACTCATTGGTGATATATGGTGTATATATAAAAGAATCAGCCCTCGCATTCTACCGCGATTATATGAGCAGATCTTTTATGGCCAAAACCGTAACGACCACCGGAAGTCATTTTTATATGGCAGGCAATGATACGCTATCATTAGGTGAAAGTATAAGCCTGTATGCAAATCTGCTAACAGACAAGCGACCTGGGCCGTGCCTTATCGTGTAATATCAGTTATTATCGGACAAATATCAAACCACAATATAACTCGAAGCGGATACGGATAACTGGATAGGTAGCTGTGATTTGTGAATATTTATGGCTTGCTTGAAAATGCTTTCTCATCTTTTTTATAGCTGAATTGCGAGTCACTTAGTTGCATCTCATATTTATATATGTATACATATATATGTATATGTGTGTATCTAAAATATTGCAACTTGAATGAAGGCTATATAACAAAGAGTAAAAAAGTTAAAAACAGCAGATTACATTGATACCGTATTGAATTAAATAAAATTCATAATGTTCAATACTTTTGCTCAATGTGTATTTAAAATTGCAGTCATTTATTTAAATTAACACCATTGAAACTTATACACATCAAAATATAATGAAGATATATTTTTTCTGTCACCCTGCATGTCTTTAATACCATCGAGAATTAAATGTAAATGTTTCGATAGAGTTGTTCCGTGAAAGGCAGCGATGTAAATTCACAAATTCTATTTAAATGAATACTTATCCTGTGGCGGGTATTTTTTATTCGCGGCGATTCAAGGAATGTAACAATAAAATCGGCACAATTCAATACAATTACATGTAAATTCTTACCGAAAATTCCTAAAAACAACAGTGCCTACCACTCGCGGTACATACAAAACATTTTCAGAATAAATGAATTGTCATTATTTAGATTTTTTCGTATGCACGGACAGGCAGAAAGAACTCAAGAATTCGATATGAGTATTTTTTATCGTCAAATAAACAAAGGGCGATCTGTCAAAGTGCAACGAAGATTCTTTTATCATCTCGTACATTTTAGGTGCAGGTATCTTCAAATAAAAATGCAGTGTCATTATAAAGATAGATCGCAAAGTTCGTGTGAATCGTATATTATATATGTTGTCTTTGATCAAATTTAAAAAAATACGTTCAAAATAAGGACAAGATTGTAATCAATATTATTTTTTTAAATATATTATCAAAACTATCTCTTCTGAATTGTGATGAAATAATTTTAAAATTAATATATCACATTTTTCAGATAGCTGTCGATATCTTTTTATACTTTAGAAAACGTATGTTAATATGCAGCAATTTTTGGAAAACAATATTGTTATTGTTTAATTAACAACCATCATTCGATTCAGACACCATGCCTTTATCAAAATGTATGCAATGCATACCATATACGTCTGTTTTTACAACAACAATTTCGTATAATAAAAATGACAAATGACAAGTCGCAGGCCGAAATAAATCATCTAAATATAGCAGCATCCAAAAAACTGGATCATGTAATCAGTCGACGCAAAGCGCGGTCCGCGACCGGGAACAAAAAGCAGGGGTAACGACCCCGGGGGTCGCTGCCCCTGCCTTGCCCCTGCCTTGCCCCTGCCTTGCCCCTGCCTTGCCCCTGCCTTGCTCCTGCCTGGAGACAATGCGGGTCCTGCCGAACCGGGATGAGAGCCCAGGTTCCGCCAGGAATACACCCGGTAGCACAAACGAGTGATCGATCACCTCTTCCTGGCTGAATTGACAGCCGCGGCTCGGCGGGGCGACTTCTGGTTTTTGTGCACCGCCTTAATTCAGTGCGCAGGTAAATAAAGATGGCCGCAAAGGTATTTTTAATTTTTTTGCAGATTGTGTGGGAGATGTGGTTTTATTGCACCGCAGTTTTGCCATTTAAACTGATTAAATAAAAAAGTATGGTGACTTTATTGTGTGGGTTTTTTTAAGTACGTGACAAAATCAAGGCAAAAATAAGAATTTTTAGTATCACTTACGACCAAAAAAAATTAAATCCACGAAAGGATCATGTTAAAAATAGGTACTCTAATAGGGGCTGAATTATTTTAATTCACATTCTTCGAATAGTTCATAAGATTTTGAGGCTATAGAAAATAATATGCGTTTAATAAACAACAATTAATATACAATAAACATAAATTAATATATTATATATCTATTGCTTAAAAGAAATTATTTACAAAATATTGCGAATATTCAATTAGAAAACGCCATCTAGTATCTAAGACGCAAACATAAAACTCGGTTTTTAGCCAAGCCTCAAACCACTATTGTTAAATATATATAGATATAATAATAATACCAGGAAAACAATGATTATTCTAGTACAATCATGATTTTTTAAAGGTTAATTTTTTTTTATAATAATTAATATAAAATGAAAGGATGGGTATTAACGAAAAAGCATGCTATATAAAACAATTAACCTCGCTTGCTCGGTGCACATAAATAAACATAACGTTTTAAAATAAGACAGCTCTCAAGTTGTGTTATTCAAATCTTAAATGTTATTCAAAATATCACAATTGCAAAAAAATATTTATTGCCTATTCGTGAGATTACTTTTACAACAAAGTCCTGGAAACTTGATTATGTTCTCTTCGTGAAATATCAATAGGAACTTAGATTATTTTCAGTGTTGAATTGTTTTGTTTTTTAATATAAATTGTAAAGGAGAACACGATGACAAAAAAAATCATCGTGCACCATTTTAATTGCGTACATCCTCGTTGAGCTTAATAATATTACAGATAATCAAGATAATTATAAATTAATCGTTTTTTACTCATAGATATCCTAATTTCTTGGACATGTTAATCTATCCTTAATGAAGTTACCATAATTTCAGCTCTTATTTATATAGCATATATATTTTCTTAATATCACAGTTTTTGTTGTTGGCGACAAAAACAGTTAAATAAAAGTTTCAACAACTATTGATATGACCAATTATTGCGATTAACAAATCATAATCGAAAAAGGTTTTACGATTTTGCTAACGCCCACCTGTTGGCGCAGACGTAACCGACCAGCACAGGTGAAAGTGCAGAATGACCCCAAATTACACGCTGAAGTCGAATGGACATGAGTTTTTATTATTAATAGTCACTCGACGGACAGGTAAAGTGGTAAACACTGAGATTCAAACTAATCAAAAGAAAACACAAGTTAAAACATTTCCTTCGACTTCCTTAAAGCGGTAATCAGATTGGTATTATTACGCATTAAGCTATATAAAGCATATTATTGAATTTTGAAAACACGATGGGTTTTGTGGATTTGTTGTGGGTTTGTCAAGTTTTTTTCTAGTCGCTTAAGTGCGCAAATCAATAACCTTAATAATATATACACCATGTACTTTAAAAAAAATTATTCTACAGTTATTAAATATTTTATCAACAAACGATAAATTGTTCAAGCAGTAAATTAAATTGCAGCACTCTCGCACGCATTTCGAAAACATCGGGTTTTATGGTTCAAGTCACCATGCCCTGAAGGTAGTCACTGATAGTTAGTTTACACAACATACATGTCCTGGTGCAGTTTATCTTTTAATTTTTTTTTCAGAGGAGGCTGTGTTAACACGACTTATTTTAACTGAATATTCAGTGTGTATCGCTTTTACGGGAAAATTCTTTTATTTTTCATTGTAAGCATAATTTGACTAATAGACGAACTCCCAAAATATATATTGAATGTATAAATATATATTTTTAACTTTTGTTAAAAATATATAACTTTTGTTAAAAACGAAGGTTTTTTAGGCTTCGTTTTATACCACGTTTGTCACAAACAAATATAACTGTGTTTGACTTGATGCCTGAGTAAAATGCAAATATAACTTCTTTTAGATTATTGTTTGTTTTAATAATAAAAAAAAAATTGCTTAGTTCAAGGTTACTGCAGTCCAACGCGCTAATGGACTTCCAAATCTGTTTTTAACTTTTATTATTTAAAATTTATGTTATTTTTTTTTAACCAACAATTTGATGGGAATTTTCATTTTGTATTGGATCGATAAAAACTGATGATATTAGTAATACGATTTGAGAATATCATGTTTTATTAGCAATATTTTTTTCTACAAAATTTGTTATTGTTTTTGATGGTTAGGTGTATATTAATCAAATGTACAAACTATTCAAATATAAAGTAAAGCAGATGTCAAAGGAATACTAAAAAAAACCGATGGTGAATTGCAGCTGAAATACGATAATTGTGTACTAAAACTACACTCTTATGATGTAAATAAATATATTACATTATTTTGAGCAATTAGAGATTTGTAAAATTTCATTTAACAATCTGTTAACTGTCATCTGATAAGATTTTTCTTTTCGGGTTTCTCAGCGGTTGGAGGCGTGGGATCGTTCCGAATAATGTTAACTTTGCCATGTGACATAACTGCTTGCAACTTTAATGCACAAAATATGAGATCATTCTGCATTTAGCACAAAGAAAGTTCACCAACCTACTCAACTTTAGTCACTTGACATAAAACCGTTTTTCATCACACGTAAAGGAATTTGCGTTGCATAGAATTTGCATCACGATTTTTAACATAGAAATCCTCCGCTGCATTTTTTTTTATTTAAATATTTTTAATATTAATTTTTAATGCATAAATAATATTTACAATAAGTGGACTCAACACAAACAGCATTGCATTTTTTACACCCTAAAATGAGTATAATTATATTTATAAATTTTAATTTAGTGACCTCCCATTTTTTACTGATATGGTAAACATTCATCCCAAAAATATTAAGTCCGTATTTTTATACATTTTTAGTTTTTGAAAAAAAATCGATAAAATAAATGTATTTCAATATCTCGGTAGACTATATTTAATTTACATTAAAAAAATAAAACATCAATTTACATCTTGTTGAGGGACAAGGCATTTGATTCGTGAAGATCCATTATTATAATGATAAAAGTAACTGTGTATTTTGTCTACACATTGAGTTTATTTAAATTATTTGCATTACTTGTTTCGACCCGATACACTAGATCATCATCAGATGCTTAACTAAACTTTAGTTTTAACTTTAGTTAAACTTGTTTAGTTAAGCATCTGATGATGACCCAGTGTATCGGGTCGAAACTAGTAATGCAAATAATTTAAATAAACTCAATGAGAAGACAAAATACAAAGTTACTATCATCAATATAAATCGACGTACAATAATTTTATTATTTTGAATTCTTAACTATGTTTTAATGCCTCTGTATTATTTTATGATAAGACTGTTATTACAGGTATAATATAGTTACATATGAAATATTGGTATCGGAACTAGAGTTTTTATTCCGATCGGGTCTATTGAAAAATTATATTCTGTTTTGCATAACCAATTAAAATATTCGTATGAGAGCTTCAATGAATATATCATGACTATCAAGAGACTTTTTTAAATAATTGCGATCTCTATTAAAACTCATACAAACATTGATAAATGTATTTCACAGTGTTTTTTTAATTAAATGGACAACTTCACGTTTATTAACAATTCAATCTTAACCGATCAAAAAAATGATAGAAAACGGCACGTGTACTCAAAGCCATAAAAAAAAGCTGTTGTGCTGTTTGAACATTCGATTAAAACATTCGGGCTAACATTTAAGGTGTTGAGTTTAATTACTGTGTATCAATTCAGCTTTCTCTCATATTAAAGAAGAAAAAAATCTTCTTCACGGAGAGCAGCAATCACCGGATAATGGTCACTTTGGCAAATGAATATTTAGCTCATCAAAAGGGGCGCTGTTTGAGTGAAATTGGATCGTCTTCTTGCTCGGAAGGTATTTTTTGCCGAAGCTCGTGACTCTCTTAGGTGTGGCCAGTTTTTGCTCGTCTTACTTTATTCCTGCACCTTTCCCAACGTGCCGCCTAGAACCATTAACAATTCTTGATACCATCACGTACATGATGCCAGGGCATCTGTTTAAATCACCTGTAAGGAGGCTATAACTCTTTTCCTTCCGAAAGTGATACTTTCATTTCTACAAATGCATATAAAAACTATGAGTCTATAAACTATACATAACACTGAGCCTCTCATTGGTATACAGTGCCTATAATTTATTAATTGAGTTTATAGTATTAATATTAAAACAGCGAGTTTATTAGGTATTCAATACTCAAAAATACTCCATGGAAAAAATCAGTTTCTTCCAAATCGGTAAAAGGCAATCTTAATGCTAAAGATAAATCACATTACGAATATTTGATATTTGATTTTAAAAATATAAATTTATTACTGTAAATGATATTTTCTCCGATACTAGCCAAGCTGTAGTTTTTTTTTATTTGTCTCGTTGGTATGCGGGCTTTGTAATAAGAGTTATGTTATTTTTATCGATCTCTGAACAATTATATAAACTTATTGGAATTTTTACATAGAAGGTACTTCCTTACATAATACCAAATCACCACTTTAACAGTGCCGTAGGACAAATTTTACAACGTCAATCAAGATAGATAAGATTACACACTAAGCGATTACCTAATAAACAAAATAATTTCTTTTGCTTCAACTCGCTAGCTCTTACTGGTTTCTATCGTACTTCTTGGTTCCCACTGCATAATTAACAAACATTATAATAAATGTCAAACGATCAAGAAGTTGGATACCTTTTAAGTTTGGCCTTTGTGCAGATAATTTGAATAAGCGAATTAGTCTAATAGTAAGGCGTATAATACTAGGAATCATCTGACGGAGAAATTCGTCGCTTCTTATAATTTGTATAGAGATACCACAGCTTCTTAAAAATAGTAGCGCAGACACGTAATGTCTTAGAATTTCTCAGTTGTATGTTTGAACAGATATTGAGCAAAGAAAAGACGTGTAGGGCACATTATTAGTAAAATTCTTACTAAAGTAAAAGATAGTTTAGCACATCCTGTTTAAACCATTATTATTTGATATTATCGTTCAAATAATACCATAACTTTTGAGATACCGTGAGTAATAATTATTTAAGTATTTGTGTGAGTTTTATTTTTTTTATTATAAGGTGTAGTTGCAAATCAACACATCAATCTTTATAATTGAATGATTTTATTCTCACACGCTTTTTATGCACACTCTTTACGTAATATTCCTGAGGAGTAATCAAATTTAATATGTCTACATTTTATAGCCACTCCTTCAGCATTAAAGCATGTAGAATATCCAGACATAAATACATGTCTAAGTATGTAGGTGAGTATGTATTAAATATACGCATTATATTAATCAAAATGAGTCTCTACTTCATTAAACTAATTGTATGGTAAGGTATCTTCAGTTGCAGACGTTAATTTTATTGTAATTAAATTTGACATACATAATAACGTTTTACTCTCTAAACCTGTTTTATAAACATCTTAAAATAATTTTGAAAAAAAAGCTTTCTAGGCTGAATGGGACGGAATCTGACTCTTGATTTGCAACCTCTTCGGTTCATTATATTTTAATAATTTTAGAGTCAAATAATTTTTTAAGTTTGTCTTATAAGTAAGAAATCAGTAAATATTTATAATATATACTAGTTGTCAATTTTTATAACGTTTACATGTATCCATGTTTTGTAATTTAATAAATTATGCGAATTTAAAACTATTCCTGTTTCTTATAAAAGTTGTTAGATCGATTTGTGAGGCTGCGACGGTATTTATTATGCATAATAAATACTCAAACCTGACATAAAATCGATTAAATATTCACGCATGATATTCGTAATAGATCACAAAAACCCACCTTCGATCTCGTCTCCTTTTCGTCGTCCCCGTGGCCTTGATGGTTCTGTAGAGTGACATCATCTTGAGGTTTCCTGGATGATGATGACCTAATGAGGTTGGTCAATCCTCGTCCAAGCCACTGGTTTCTAGCGATATATGCAAAGCACACTTGTACGGTTACGAAATCACATAAAATTGCCCAATACGAAGTTTGGAGAATCGTGAGGTGAATATTAACAATGAAATTTCTCGCGCTATCTTCTGCACATTTTTTAACCGGTTTAATTTTACTTTAGGCGAATACCGCACTTGGTGGAATTTGAACCAAAGACTAGCATCACGTAAATCACTCACGATTTTTTTAGTTAATCCTCAGTTATATTGGTTTTCACGCTTCCGTGTAAATCTGAAATAATAAAAAAAAACATTTTATTCATAGTTAAAAAATAACGACAGCAGAGCTTAGTTTTATATCTTTATTTTTATGTGATTAAGCATATTTTTTCACACATTGAAAACGATTAAAGAAAACTCTCAGAAAATATCATCGTGACTTGTGAGGGATTCGAACCCACATCCCCAAGCTTTCATGGCCGGTGCATTTATCCAACTATGCTAACGAGCCACTGCAATTTAGTGAGAATTTTTAATAATCATATTCTACATATGAACTAATATGCTCGGGCTAATCAATAAGCCCGAGCATATTAGTTCATATGTAGAATATGATTATTAAAAATTCTCACTAAATTGCAGTGGCTCGTTAGCATAGTTGGATAAATGCACCGGCCATGAAAGCTTGGGGATGTGGGTTCGAATCCCTCACAAGTCACGATGATATTTTCTGAGAGTTTTCTTTAATCGTTTTCAATGTGTGAAAAAATATGCTTAATCACATAAACATACTAATACCTGCATGGGTAAATAAATACGCATCCTGATTAACATTAATCTAAAATTAATATAATCTTTATTTTTGACAAAAAATTTCAAAATATTTAAATAAATTAATATAAGTACCCTGTCAGTTTCTATGAAAAAAATAAAATTCTATAATTTTCTTTGTTTGTATAAGCTTAAATCCTAACATAAATAAAAATATTAAAGCAGATATTTTATGGCTTTGATTATTTTATGCTTGAATATACAATCACAATTCGTAATGTAATATTTACGTTTAACTTTTGATTAAATGTATAATTACTAAATACCAAATGATTGCAAATCATTTTAAAAGTGAACGTAGTTCTTATGTATTTATAATAAATTACAGCTAAGAAAAAATTATCGCATCCCGTCAGTCGCGAGCTGGTTCTAGTAACAATTAAAAGATAAATTCCTAACGGCAGTTATTTGCTACGATCCCTACAATCAAGTCGTCCATTAATCCCATCGGGTAATCAACGCGGCCGAGTAACGACCGGGCAATGAGAGGTTGTTACACTGAACGCAGCAACGAAAGTGAGTAACGGATACAACGATTTACAACGGCTCGTAAACCGGTACGTCATTCCCTAACGGGGAACCTCCGCGGAGAGTGAAACTAGAATCTCCGCTGGAAGAAATGGAGAGTATCGATGGAAACAACGTTGAAGACACACGTTACGATAGGGATAAGCTGTTCATACATGAAACGACGAGAAAAGTTATAAAAAATTCAAAAAAAATTATCGCTGCTTCCAGTGTAGGTCGTTTACTAAAAACATACTTTTAACATAAAAATCATATAAAGACTTTCATATTTTGCTATTTTTTTATATCAAAATACCAAATCATCTCATATAACGAACTCATTGCCTAAAGCCTAATCACACAATTAAAAAATCTAGTTGCCTTTAGAACTATTATTATTATCAAAATCGTGTAAACGTTCAAAATATAAATACCTTCTATCAATCACTTTGCTTGAAGGATGACGTCTTTTTTATGCATGCACAAAATAATTATATTTAAAGGCAATCACAAATGTGCGTATACTCATATTAGAAACAATCTCAACTCACACTAATCACCAACCAATTAGCGACAAGTAACATCAATTAGCCACGCCTCATTCTGAAACCTCCATGAATGCACGGTTCAGTTGTTACTTAATCTATTTTTTTTAATATATAGCAGGTTCAAATATGTAATAAGAAATAGCGAATTCGCAATCAGTAATCACACGATCATGACATGATTAATGACATTTGCTAGATAATTGTTCATTAACGCAGTGAAGAGAAACGACATGTCATTTATCATATCCCCATTATAGACACGTCATTTAGTATTTCTTGTCCGGTTCACTTCTGCTTTCGTTTCGGAGCTTGAATCCAATGACATCTTCTGCTCACATCTTACATTCGATTATTTATATGCAGTTTGACATGTATTATGAGTCAATTATGATTGATAGTGTTTATTCCGCTTACTTTTAAATACATTCAACATGGGTGATCGAGTCGACTCACTTTTTTGGAAGGTTTAAATGTTTTACGTCATCTACATTTCCACAATAAAAAAAACCCATTAAATTGAATAGTAAATTAAATCTTAATTACTATACATGTTTAAAAAATAAAAAATATATTATTATTTAATCTTTAAAATATTATTGATATATTGAAATTATTTTATTGTTATTACTTCTCTTCGTCTTGTGTTTTTTCCACATATTTTTTTATTTATAGTTTACCTAAGTTCAACTAAATACTTTCGTACGATGGCGTGCTAAATGACGCAAAAAAGATGAGGTCATGTTGATCAATAGACTATGTAAGAAATTACAACTCTCCCATTATATTAATCATACAATAATTCAAAATTATAAAGGATTTATATATAGATATGGCAACTATAACAACTGTTATTATAAATATAAACAAGGATAATGATATGACCATTGAGGGAAAACGGGTCGATGAAAAAGGGGGCAATAACGCAACGCATTGTTATAAAAGTTTGTCATCAAGTCACGAAATAATTCATGCATTCAGAACTCACATTTGGCCAATCTGAACATTTTATTAAGAAACTGCGAGCAAGTTTACAAATTTTAGTCATCACTCGAGCCGGGAGCAACGGCGGGTCGCGGCAAGAACCAGTTTTGCCTCGCGACCAAATATCGGCTCGCAGACGTGCATCTATCTGGTTTGACACCATTCGAATACCCCGCTAATAAAAACGGACTCTCGGTTTTCCAACAGAAGCGTTTGAAAACTAAAACCCATTGATTAAGCTTTCATTTATAGTAAATTTTATCTTGAATCTGTGTTTAATGGATAGGAAAATAATACAAGTAGAATAACATAAGCGTTATCACCTTGAAAGATTTTTTAAAGAAAACCAAAACTTATTGACGTGTTGCATAAAAATATGGCAAAATCTGAGAGCAATTTAACGATGGTTTCTTGAATATTAAACTACTTGGTGTTTAATCTCTGACGTCTCGGTCCAGGTGCGATTACTGCAGGTTAATGCGTGGTGCACTCGAATATAAATGACCAACTAAAAATAACAAACAATCAAAATGCCTGCAGGTGGTCTCAGCACCAAAACCAAAACAGCTTAACACCAAAGAAACTACAAAATTATCGTATAACAACTGCTGCCAAAAAATACGAAAATAATTAGCTATAGAGCAAAGTATCATATTTGGCTTTATGCTGTACAATTTATCAATTGCTAAACTATACTGATTAAGTAAACTTTGTACGACCTCTAAATTCAGCCAAGAAAGTGCCATTTGGTAGTTATCAAGGGTATACATGCGGTGAGCTCAACTAAAAGGCAATTGACACCGGCAGAGTTTGCACATTTTTTTTTCATGAAAAGGTCAAAACTCGTTCCGGGTGGCAATGCTAAGAAGGAAGATGAAGTCAATTGAATACTCGATGCATTCCTAATATTTGCCAAAATAACCAAAGAAACCTTGAGCGGGGAAGTTGTTCAAACAGCATTGAGTATTTTCTTAATTATTGATGCGTCTAATATATTTTCTTAGTGACACAAAAAAAAATGTAAATGAGTAGACAAATTATAAATCTTTGTAAAAATTAAAATCTTAACATTAATATTTTTATTTATTTTTTTTTATATACGATTAATGCATAGCGTTTAAGCTATTTGCTGTCACCGTGAAATACGGCGGCGCCTTCTTATCTGTTCGAGCGAAGAGCGCATAAAAAAAACCTGTGTCAGGCTACGGTCTCTAATATTCGGCAATCAATTGAACTGGTCCATATCACCAAGACCTCATTTGCATTCAGTAACAGGCTCGGTGTCTTTTAATAGACACATACTCAGATAAAACTAATGAAATTTGAGCTTCAGAGGCACAGCCATCATAAAATAGGCACTGGACAGAAAAATCTAATGTAATAACAGAATTTACTGGAAGTCGGCAGTATAATTGAATTACTAGACTCAGGACAAATATATGTTCAATGATACGGAAACTAGCCACCCCTGAGAAGAGGCACATGAAAAAGAAAAAAAGATATCAAAAAATATAACAATATCTAATAATTTCTATTGTCTCGGGTAGCTTCAGGCAAAGTCTTCAGCATTTGAAATACTTAGTTCAAAAGTTATTGCGTGAGGAAATATCTCAGGTTGAGCAGACATACCAGAGATCAACGACTTTCAAAACTGTTGAATGATTGATACAAAATTAATTTATAGGTGAGTGAATTTGTCGGCACATTGCCGGGCAGGTAGCACGGCGTACCTGTGCGCAACACGAGTTGCAAAACTGACCACCTCCGTATACGGGCACACGCACATTGTAACCGATGCCATGAAAAAGTAGCAATAAATCAAAAAATGAAACGATTCATACAAATCTGAATGTATTTTATATTTTAATATATCTTCTTTAGTGAATTCCTCTTGCTCGGGAGCTCCACCGAAGACGGACAATGCAACCTGGTCGCAACTGGTAGCCTCTTGCAGTCAATATTTCTCAGGTTCTTTGTGTTGTTCTCAAAAACGAACGCTTAAGTTTATATTGGTATGAATTATTCAATATTTTATTCACAAAAAGTACTTAGTGGAATTTCTTTATAATATTTTTACTACACACACTATGTTGGCGCAAATAGTTGAGTCACAAAATAAAAAAAAAAAAAACAAGAACAACGCTAAAAATATTTATATTCAATTATTATTATGATGCGTTTTAAATATGTCCTCCAAAATATTTTTTTAATTATGAGGATAGATATGGAGGTGTATAAATTAGCACACTGTGCGGTGTAGCGAACTCTCTCGGGATAGATATTTGCGCGGCCGTTGATATTAATCTTTATTATTCTGGCGATTGACAGTAATAGGAGATCGCCGGGATGCTTGCGAGATTCCTCGGCGGGTATCATTAATTGCTGATGCCAAATCGCTTATGCGACTTCTTTTTCTGCCTCGGTTTGTTGTGGCTGCGAGCTTTCTCCCGTCGGCCGTCAGTCAGGGCGAAGCGACAGCTCTGCTCACTTTTGTGCGGCGTGGGATCATAATTACTAACTCCTTGAGGATGGACCTTGCGACTCCGCTCGAAACGTCGTTGTAAAAAAGAGAAAGTATATGTTTACTCGACGTTACCTACATTGCTGAACCTACATGAAAATAATTATAAAAATTAAAAGATGATACTATCATATAAACCGCATATCAAAACTTTCAAAGCTTTTTTTTTACTATACGCATTATGTGAGTAAAAACCCTAATTACATGGGATCGATCATTGCATCCTAATTAATAAATTTTCTTTGTGCCATGCTAGGAAATACACCATTTGAAAATCTTAAACTTATACCAATCTTGTAAATATAGAGTAATCTACTGATTTACCCTAATCGCTACGTGCTTGCAAACTTAATATAATATATTCGGCACATAAAAAAATTTAAAACGAAAAAAATATTTTAATTATTTTTTATCTAGTTTTAATTAACCCTGTATACATATAAACATAAGCTGTTTAGATATAGTCAGAGGCAATTTGTACAGATGAATAAAATATATTTTTAGTAGAACTCAATTGGCTACTCTTTTTATGATAGAATATTATATATATATATATATATATACCTATGTATAAAATTCTATATGAAAGTACTTGCCTGTATAGGAAGTTAATGAATATAAAATTCTAATAAAACAACCACCGATAAGGAAAAAAACATTGATTAATAAAAAGAAAGATTCATAGTGTCGTAAAGAGTAAAACTGAACTCTCAACAATGTACGTGTGTATTTCTGTATTTTTTTTGCATAAATGTGACGTTATATTCTAAAAAAATCAAGAGACAATCGGCACAGACAAATAAAACAGCAATTGACCTTATTTGAGCATCGCATAAATTTGAATTAATAAACCCATTAAAGAAGACAAGTAGACAAACAAATTAATTTTCACTTTCGTTTCACGCTACGAGATCTCACAGTTCTCGTTAGACCCCCGTTCCCATAGCACTGCCCAACTCTTATGATGACTCTGCATTGAATTGCCTGCAATCGAGGGATTATTTCATTCCACGCTAATTATTATAAACAATACGCCTGATTATCACGGCTAATGATCCGAGCACCGAGATTTCTCTCGCCTAGCCGGCGCGCTCTTGGGGGGTTCAATTGCAAACGGATATGTAATTATGGATATTACAAGATCATGTGAAAAAAATGCATTTGATTGCTCGCCGATTGCGAAAAAGGTGGAGATAAAATGCAAGAAATTCTTTACAAATATGCTTCTGAATACATAAATTTTCAAACTAAAACTTTAAACACTAAAGTTATTGCTTTTATCATCTTCTTCGGGTACCTCTCCTCAGAGGACGTTGATGACTATCTCACTGAGCATATATTTATGCTGAGCCAGTGTTCATGTTTTTCTTAGGAAGAATAGTGTAGTGGGTACCCAAGTCCCTTTACACTGTTTTTATCTAATCTAATTGTTATAATTATGAAAATATTACGTGACCTACAGTTATTCTTTACAGAAAAACAATTTTATCGAATGATGAATCTTATTAGTTCGTAAATACCATCATTCGACAAGTGGTATCCGTAAGCAGTACAGTTTATTGACTAGAATTTCCCATAAATGACGAGCTCGCTGGCTGAAGAACTTACAGGAATGCTCAGTGAGAGTCGATTGATGCAAAATTGATCTTCTCTTGAAGCATTTGCTTGAAAAGAAATCGGACGTTCCGAGATGCATGCGATCTCTGTAGCTACCGCGTGTGTTAATTGTTTTCATTTTTATACTTCTTTTAATACACCTTGTTCATCTAGAAAATATTTAAGAAACTGCATTGCTTTGGCATGCACATAATAACATTAGTTTACTTTTTCTACTGATTTTTTTATTTAGTTATTATTAAAATATAATAAAATCTTATATCAAGTTCTTTGATCATTTGTCTGACGTGTCGATTTTGGTAAACGTCAAGTTTTAAATACACATAGAAAGGCTGTTTTATAAATAAATATTACCTAAACAACCTATACAAAATATAAATAAGTTACTTTGATTGAGATATTCTGCTCTAAAAAATAATGTCACAATAAATCTACTTACTTGAGCCAGATGTTTTATTATTTTGTGAAAACACTTGCTTCTTACTCAATTGCATGAATAGAATGGTGTGAGAAAAATATAATTATAATGAAATATTTGTTGTTAGTATTTTAATGGAATATAAAAAGGAACAAAAAAAACACAATGACTGAATCAATAAGAAAACCTATATAACAAATACTTTCTAAGACAGGTTACCAACATAGTTATTTATAACTTTGTACTACGAGTATTCCTCGCAAAAAAATACAACCTCTCACATGCTGCGCTTCGCGATATTTTTACAGCAAGAAAGTTAATTTTATTAAAATATTTACAAATTTAATATCTCAACATTTTCTCTTATATGTCACGTAACCTTAAAAAAAATATTCCGTAATGGCGGAATAATCAATTGAACTGACTTAAAGAAACATTCGTTTTTGCCATTTTACATCACAGTTCATTGCCCAAAACAATAAATGATTTCTAAAAACCTTTGAACTTAAACCAAACGCAGTTTTCTCTCTCGTTCACAGATTAATTAATTTAATTTAAATAATACGCGCATTTAAATTCAATATATTTTATTACCTAGAGATTCTGCGAAGGATTTATGTGAAATTCGTAAGATGCCACTAGACCTTCAGGAGTCCGATGGCACCTTTCAGAGCAGCACACTTCTTACCATTAAGTATTGTAACGCAATTTAATGTCTTTAGCACATACAAAATAGCATACAAAACGATAAAGTTTGTCAGTAATGAATGCGTTTACCTGCAACAGATGCATTACTGCCAGGATAACATTATTTTACCACGCCTTACTCAAGTAATTTTCAGGGTTTATTTTCACATATAATAAATAAAAGCGCTACAATGTCATCTAGATAAAAATTCAATTAAATTAAAAAAAAGATGGATTAAATAATCTATAATTCGTCAAGTTATAAAGATGCGGTATAGGTATTTTAAAATAAAAATATGAAGATTTTGCAAGTCGTTAAAGTAGCTGGCATTGGTTTTTACTAACACAAACTGAATAATTAAATGAGTACACACGCAGATCAAAGAAAATAAATATTTTCTTATTCTATAAAAAGTCGATCATCTTCAAATGCGTAGTAGAATATTAAAATATAAATACGCTACCGTTTCATTGAATTCACGACAGTGAATTTTATTTTTATATTTAACACATCTCTACGACATATCATTTCCTTTGACAAGTGATACATCAGCGACATAAATGACAAGCAATAAACTATTAGTTGACCTAAAATATACTTAAGCAATTAAAATATTAAAAAGTTTTAACGTTTTTTTACTTATTTTACACGTATAGGTGATACATAATACGCTTTTCATACTTTTTCTCATTTGAAAAATATTTTGCTTGATTTTGGACTCGTCGCATATTAACATGATATATAGATCAATTACAAAGGAAAATAATCAAATTAAATGATATCTGACTTGAAATAAAGCCACAATCTGGCAAAATATATGAAACCATTACTCCAATGATTCGCATCTTTATCAACATTCAATCGAAGGTAAAGAAACTTGTATGCAAATATTTATACTTATACCATAATATTCCACTTTTAACCTTGAAGAATAAAATATAACTTAAACGTGTTTTCGTGCATATTAACGCGATTTATATTTCATATAGATATTTGAGATTCCCTAAGATCTTACAAAAGTTTGACCTTTTGTATCTCTACGTTTCGCCATCTTCGCTTGTTAGCTTCCAATCGATTAGATTCCAGCACGTGCTAAAGATACAAAATAATCATCGGTAGTGTCTAAAACGTGCTGTTTCAATTTTAATTTAGTTAGATAGGGTTTTGGGTGAGACAGAAGGTTGTCGGTTGACGTGAATTTTGAAACGAGTTAAAACCGACTCGATCACTTGAAGGCGTTGCCTCATCTTTGAATTCATTATAATTACGCTTATTTACTTTGCAAATAGAATGAGGCACGGTGATATAACCGACCAATTAATGCGTAAGGAACATGGCGCGTGTCTTTTGAAAGTGTGATTGCTTTTCTTTGGATTTTATGCGTATTTTATTGACAGGGGTGCTGGTATTGTACTCGTAATTTCACCAAAAGAAAAAATGTGTGCGTACTCCATACAAGGTAGAAATAAAACATGAATATGAACAAATACAATCACCTCAATAGCTATTTGGATAAAATATTTAAGTTTGTGGGTATTTTTGTCTTTCCAAAGGCTTAAAGAGTGTGATCAAGCCGTTAAAATTGTAATTTTCTATCCACATGACTATTTCAACACAAAAGGTAGTACTCTTATTCATAAACCCGAATTAGTTGTTATTATTTATGAAAAAAAAATTCTTAAAGTTTCATTTATAATTAAAACATTAGAATAATATGACACTGGGATAACTTAAACAAAATATATATAAAAACGCAATCCAATCGAATATTTACATTGTTGAAACTCCAGTATTCAAAGCTAATTGTGAATTAAATAAAATTATTTTTTTATCTTGACAATCTAACCTTACCTAGCTTTCAGGGCATTAATATAAATAACCTAAAGCCCTGTTTTCTATATATACAAAATCATTTATTTTCACTCCGCAAGCTTTCATTTAAAATTAGTTTGAAAAGTTCCAAATGTCACTTAAAAAGTCGTTAAGCTAAAAAAAAGTGTGTTACTTCTGCCGTATATCCACGTAAAAATGTATGTTCAGATATAAAATTATTTGTACGCATGTTTTTATTTCTTAATATACTAATCTTTCAATTACTCAAAATGACAAGCATTATTCGAATCAGTAAAAAAAAAAAATGCACAATAATTGCGCTGTGATCGCGTCGCAGTATTTTTATATTCAATTGCACAATTCAAATATTCACCTATAATCCAATTTCGCATCACAGCAATACCATCACAAAATCACAAGCACTGTTCACAACTTTCAGGACACAATCACAGGGTCACTTCAAACAAACAATCGCGTCACAAATCCAGGGTGCAGTCGCACCGGTGCGAGATATAATCGGCACGAGTGGTAAGTTGGCACTAGACGCGCTTAAAGCTGAGAGAACCGCTCGCCCATTCAACTTGCCGCCGATGGAAGAAAGAGTGGAGTCGAACAGGTGTCGGCGGCTACAAGTGCCATGCCCGCGGTGAATATACCTGCAAACGCAGAAACTAACAACGAGCCAATTGGACTTTCTCAGACCAGCCTGGCGAGAAGTATGGCAGTGTCTCTGGAGGCTTTGAAGAGTAGTCTGCGTCAGTAGGTGAGCTGGTTGTGCGGGGGCCGTGTTGGGAAATTTCGACACTCGTGCACCGAGAAGCGCGTATTCGAAGCCTTTTTTTGCGGGACGTAGAAAAATCGGAAATATTTCAGGTGTTTTTGTAAAATGATATATGAGACCGCCTATTGCGAACCGGGAAGCTTTTACAAGCGTTATTAATTTTGTTACTAAAAATTATCGTATTACTAATATGATTAGGCATATTAGTTCATACATAGATTTAAAGAAACTCTCAAAAAAATATTGTCGTGATTTGTGTGGGATTTGAATCCACATCCCCTGGCTTACATGGCCGGTGTACTAAGTCTTGTACTAACGAATCACTTCCGTTTATCGAGAATTTTTAACAATCATACTCTACACATGAAACAATATGCCCAGGCCAACCAATATTTAGTGATTTTTTTTTAATCATCTTCTATGTATGAACTAATGTGCCTAATCATATTAGTAATTATATAATAAACTCGTAATGGGTAATAAATACGCATCTGATTGATGTCCAATAAAAAAATAGACAAAAATTATCTCCTTCGTGGGAAAATAGTGTAAATAATCCCTAGGTCCTTCTACTTCCTTCTAGTTCCTTCTCTTCAAACGGAGCTTTTTGTCTCCTTCGGTTGATTTGAAACAACACGCCTTATGTAGATGATTTAAATCAAAAAAGGTATACATTTTTATAAAGATAGCAAATCATGCTTAACGTATAATCAAATTATTTTAATCAAGTTCAAATTTAACGTGCTCAGGTAATTTTATTGCATCGGTTGTATCAAGGTGAAATTTCGACATCTGTTCTATAAGAAATGTAGACCCTATTATTACAAAGCAAATTGACTCAGATCCGCGTGATGGATCGACAGGCAAGTGATTTATCGTTTTAAAATAGAAACAAATGTCAACTACGCCTCCATAAAACAATGCAGGTCAGAGGAATCAAATGAATTATCATACACGTTGATGGCACCTACATAAGCACTGGTAAATAACAGGTGTAGAGTTATTAATTATCATTTTTACAATCGGTAATGTTGTGAAAAAATAATCACCTTTAATCCGCGTGTTATATTACCTCCATAAAAATTTATATCCGAAATTGAGCTCGATGATCTGGATGGTTAGCAAATCATCGCAAAGTTTAATTGTATCCAAAGATAATAGAAAAAATAAATACTCTCAGTAGAGTGACGGTTCAAAAATCAATCTTTTCGCAATAAATACAAGAGTATTTCAACACTTGCTTTACCAAATATTTGAAGAATCATTTGAATAAAAGTGGATAAAATACTACAAAAAAATAATGTCACCTTTATGACCAGGTAATCTAAAATGATCCGAGTCTCCTATTTCACATTTCATTACCTGAACAAACGCCTCTTCAATACACGTGGACAAAAATATACTGAAATTAACAGAATATAGCGTCATATATTACGGAATCATCGGAATCGATATCAAATCTGTATCAGATTAAAACAATCACGATCTAGGTGAGTTTCGATAAGATTTTTTGATCTATTAAAAACTATGCTTTAAGTCAAGTGATTGAAAATCGTGACCCTCCATGAGTAAATCGCTGATCTCCAAAAAAAACAGGTATCTGTTACTGCTGCGGTCTTGCCCTGATTTAATTGTTAAATACCTTGATTACTTAATCGGTATCTCCACTACATCTTCAGTGGGTCAAAATGTTTTTTTTTTCCTATCTGTTTCAGAAACATTACCTTAATCACCAACGTTTATCCAAACTGTTGTACCATACAAAAGATTATAACATTTAAAAAATCTATGAGTTTTTGAAAAAATCTTAATACAGATGCTTTAAATAGCACATCATCATCGATAGTGACTTTTTTTTAAATTTATTATAATAATACAATTAGGAATTTAAAAAAACCTATGCGAAAAATCGTTCGTATCTCCAATTTATATTTATGATAACATGTTCTTGACCTATAACTATTAAATATTTAATATGAATACGTTTATTTAGAATTTTGAGTACACGCACTTGAAAGTATCAATTATAGTTAATTCGCTTGAAATTTTCCATGTCTCATATTTAATAACGTATGACTGAACTACAAAAAATTTACTGTGTATAGTCTAGGCAGCAATATATTATTTTTAAAACGATTCTGACATTAGCAAAGAGCCAAAAAGCAAGCATCAAATAAATTAACAATACAAATAAAATACTCATCAACATGGAAGACGCACATATATGGAAGGCGTACATAATAGTTCTAAATAAATATTGGACCAAGTTTCCAAATATCAGAGGACGCGTGGGACTTCTTGGACCACTAACGGGTATCAATGACACGTTTACATAATATTTTTTTTGTATATTTTACTATGTAGAACAATTGCATCATTGTTTTGTACTGTCGCTATCATCGATTACTCTCGTTTTTTATTATTTATTCTGTGGCTAAGTTTCGTTTACAGGGTGATTCCAAACATGTTACATACCTTCCAACATCATTTCTGTTAATATTTTTTTATTAAAAATATTCTAATAGACTTGTGGTAGACCTAGAAGAAAAACCATGGCGTCAACAATGGCAACAATTTATACATAAAACAAGTATTATATAATAAATTAAATAAAATATAGAAATGTTCTTCGCGCCGTCAAACCTCGATATGCCAGCAACAAGTGTTCAAAAACACTCAAAAAACTTTATTTCGTAGGACACGAATTCAATGGGATTTTACTGATTTTTTTAAAAATATTATTTCTTTCGTGTATAAATAAAAACACAAGTTCTGTGAAAAGTTTGAAACCATCTGTATAAGGACGTCGCTTTATTATTTAACTAAACGAATTGTTGGTGTAATTATGGACATATTTATTATTGAGTTGTACCGCTTCGGGGTAAGTATAGAGGTCAGATTACCAAAGTCATTTTTTATTTTATAATTAAAGTATTTAATGATGTCTAAACTCTCATTGTCCATCTCATACAGTGTAATTACTGATAATACGACATATGAATAGTAAAATCAAAATTAATATTTTTAAATAAGTATGTCATTATTTTATGTGTAACCAACCGTTGACAGAATATTAAACACAACCCATATATTATTTAAAATACTTTGATACAGTTTATAATAAGCCTTGAATTAAAATCTCTTCGATCTGTTGAGATCAAAAAAATAAGGATTCTTAAGATTTTATTTTGTACATTTCAATTTATTTTCTATTAATATTTTTGCTTTTCTCTTCTTCTGAATAGTACAAAACGTTTATTTTTTTGCCATCAAAAACAGAATTATACAAGTTTTTATGAGTAACAACAATCTCTTAACGGTATTTCAAATTTTAGGTTGTATGTTTGAGAAAAAATCTGTGGTCCGAATTTGTGAATACCTGGGCTTGTTTTTAGAAAAAAGTCAATGAAATAAAGTAAACGTTTAAGCTTGAATCACGGTAGATATTTTCAACTCAATTAAAAAAAAGTTTAAATGCCAAATTATATATTTAAAAAAAACTTGAAATGGCTTAATCGTGATTTGACCCCTATAAAGAAAGATAATGATAAATGCATTCGTTTGGAATATTCTTGGGAATTTATTTTATTTTCTATGTTTGACCTAAAATATATTTTATTATTCAGGAGTTAACTTGAGACCTACAGAAAATTTATTAAATAAAAAAAAATCATTTTAATCTCGAATTAAATAAAATATTTGAAGTCAGTCAAATATGTAACAACAACCTAATATGACTGTGAAAATATAGAGACCTCTTTATTGAGAAAAAATGTATGGTGATGAAAATGGTTTCAATTCCAGAAATAAGATCAATTTTACTTATGTAAAACGTTTGAAAATACTTAATACGCCCATACAAATTCCAGCTTAACTCTTTCTGACTGTGTGGAAGTCACAATGCAACCTGCAGAGCTATGAAATTAGTAATTGGTGAAAGCAAAGCTTGCCATTTTTTTATAAAAGATTTAAAACAGATAAAAAATTTCAAAAGATTATTGCAAAAATAATCAGACTAAATTGTCCATGAAAGGGAGACAACGCGCGAAGGTGATAATAGTAATGATTATAACAACATGAACAATGTGTAACCGTGTTATAATATGTAGCAATATAACAAGATATAAAAGATAGCCTGAAGGTGCTTAGTAAATTGAAAATGAACAATACTTATTTTTTTGAAATACAATAAACAAGGGAATCAAACACACTACAAACAATTCCACCCATCGTTACTTCATAAATACATATTCCACTCAGTATATAAAAGAATATAAACTGTGTATAAAATACTCTGTGAAACAAGTTTACATATTGTTCAAACTAAATATTAGAGACATAATCACTTAACATTATCGCCAATGAACTCTCTCATCTGTTCATCTGAAATTTTATTATAAATACTTTAGGGAATATAGTTTATTTAATCGATTAAAAATTATGATTTTTATTGGTATAACTAAAAGTAAAATATGCAGTATCAAAAATAAATTGAAAGTTTTAAAAATCATGTAATGATATATTGCTTATATAAACATGTCATTTTAAAATATTTATATGAAATCGTTATTAGGTTTCAATAGCTGTTCACTGAATTTATTGCACATTCTAGACATACGACGTTAAACATTTCCCAGTCATTTCCAGAGCGCGGCCCTAGCCAATTTGGTTTTATTATGCAGGTAGTTGTACACCTGACTCGAGTTTAACTGAGCTAACCGCTTTTTTCTCCTGCCCGGCGAAAGATCGAATTAAAAATACACTTCGGAGTAGCCTGAAGCATCGACTGGTAGGCGAAATACTTCTGACTAACCTAACCAAGCCCGGAGCTAGAATAGAAGACGAAGAATTTTCAAGCCATATGAATGACAAGAGAAATCTATGTACTGCATATATATGGACACATACAAGTAACACCAACTAACAAATAGTAGATAAATATAAATCAACCTTCATGAGTATGTCCCTTTTAAATGTAAATTATTACAACGTATTTACACTTACAGACATAAGCATAAAAAACAGTTAACTTTGACTACACCTATCTGGATTTCATGTATGTACTATTCACATAAACGATAGTACCGATAAATAAAAAAGGATATCTCGGCAACAAAATATTTTATCATTCAAGCCAGCTACACACGCTGCAACACAACTGACAACCGAACGATAATTAGCCAATAGTATCCCCTTCTGCTTTTAGGTAAAGTTTTGTATAATTACATTGTAGCCGACTTTACTAGTTAACTCATACCGTACAAAAAATACGAAGTCATAACCTTATGCTACCTTAGTTAATTTTGATTTCGCCACTGTGTTGTTAAAAATATTTTAGTTTATAGATAAACCTTGTTTTTTATATTTGTTCAGCCCTATTACAATTTATGCAACAATGTTGCAAAACATTCTGGTTTTATTTTTCCCCTAATTGCTTATGTTTTCATAGAACAACAATCCCATATCGTAAATGCCAGATCATGCTGCAACTCAGGCATTTTTTTATTAGATAAATTGATAAAATTATTTTAGAATGCATTGTTGTATTTATTTAAGCCTCTGGCCAAACATTAACATTACCAATTATTTAAGCAATTCTTTTTATAATACTAAACAGATATTATACCCGTCTATTTTTTAAAAATATATTTCAAGGATTTTGACAATATTAAATAGTATGTTTATGTCTTTGCCTTGCCCATAACTGTTGAAGACGTATTTTGAAAATATCATATGCAAACTCTTTCTTAATTCGTTTATCTTATATAAATATAACTACTATTTGTAGTCGTCTCAATATGTTACTAAACATTCTTCAGTCTTAATTAACCGCACAAAAACAAATACAATTTAAATTGACCACCAAAACCATTATTTCAAAATTGAGCATTTGTTCATGAAAGCATTGTTAATGAAAAAAGTCACACACACACACAC
The DNA here is from genome assembly GCA_022113835.1 of Atopsyche davidsoni. Classification (NCBI taxonomy): domain Eukaryota; kingdom Metazoa; phylum Arthropoda; class Insecta; order Trichoptera; family Hydrobiosidae; genus Atopsyche; species Atopsyche davidsoni. Next base: position 14,630,551 of record JAILWY010000009.1, on the reverse strand, counting down.
AGAGACACATATTATACATAAACAGTTTAAATTTACAATAGGCTGCATGCAATATTTATCTTGGTCGTATATTATTTCACAGTGTTCAAAATAACAAGAACAGGAATATATGATCGTTATGAAACGAAATCGTCAATATTTTCGCATAAATTAAAAAGCAAGAGATTCCGACGCCTTGTTAGTTGAGGTAGCACTCGAAACCACTCGACCTGTTAGGAAAATCCGAGACTTCTGTAGTCACGTATGAAGGTAGTGGCTGTTTGTAGGGTAATTACATATGAAAGCACACGCCTGGCGTGGGCCGCCGATGCCTGCGAGCGATGTGGACTCGATTTTATACAATTAAAATTGAAATCACTTCATGGCTAAGTGAAGCCCGCCGTACAATTTAAACTAACCGAAGTATGTTGTTATTATATGTTAATTGATTGAAAACTCGTTGCTTTGTTAATTAGTATTTCGGTTCATGAACTCAAGGGAAAAGTATTAAGAAATTCAATATTTTTGACAGAGAGTACTTGGTGGCATTCAATTTTAATATTTTTGAGTAAAATACTTGATATGTCGATTTTTTTATTAAACGTCAATCAGATGCGTATTTAGGTATTACCCATTACGGGTTTATTATATTATTACTAATATGATTAGGCACATTAGTTTATATATAGAAGATGATTTAAAGAAAATCTCAGAAAAATTAAATTCTTAATTAGTAATAAAATACTTGAGTGATTTTCCACATGTTCGTTTTTATTTGTGACCGGTTTCGCCAACCTTTCACGTTGGCAATATCAAACAGAGTTTGATGATGCCAGAGAACTCTGTTTGATAATGCCAACGTGAAAGGTTGGCGGAACCGGACACAAATAAAAACGAACATGTGGAAAATCACTCAAGTATTTTACTCAAAAATATTAGAAAAGTATTAAATTTTCTAATCTGGTTTTTCTTTACATAATCAACATATCGTGATTGCCAATGATATTTTATTTTCTAAATATATGCAAACATAACAAAAGTTAATTCGACGTTTGTGACGCTGATGTTTACATCATCAATTGTCGCTTAAATTTATAAGAAAAAATCTAGGTGCATCATATATAGCCCCAAAACTTGTATTCCTTGTGAAAATCTAAATTTAAATTGTTGTACCAAAATTGTTATAGAAATACCATGAAACTCACCATACCGTCTCACCGGTAGATTTAATCCGTTTTCGTGTTTTTAATTATCTTTAGCGGATGTCAACGAGCATCATATCTAAAAGGCGCTAATCTGCATTAAACCAAGAATGTTCTGACACTAACATGCTATTAAAGAAGCTTACAAAAAATGGCCGATTTCCAAATGTTCTACATAAGCTTTGCCTTGATAACTACGAGATTATTTATAGTTCTAATTGAGTAGGTTTAACTTAAATGTTTATATTCGATATCAGTTTTCTTAAAAATATATATATGAATGAACGCATATGAGGAAATCGGTCAATAAGATTTGCTTGCATCGCTGGGTAGTAAAAAATCTTGTTCGCACTATTCTTGTCGATGTGTTATATTTCATTAATTATATTGCGATAGGCTTTGTCGAAATTTTCACCATAGATAATAAACATTAATGTTTTATGGCAAACGAGGAGCACGTGTTCAATGGCGTGGCGTGTTTGTAAGCGCCGCCTTCAGCTCGCTAACTACTGTTCATAGTGGCTTTTCTATTTGAATTATATTTTATTGGTTTCATTTCACGATTCCGAGATATGTTTCGCGTGTCTGTCTTACGAAACCATTCTTCGGTAGCCAATAATTATTAACGGCATTTTTACTGACACCTAAATCTTGCTCTCGTTTTTGCAATAATTTGAGAAAGTTTTATTGTTTCGCTACCCTTTAATCATTGTTGACACAGAATTACTGTAAAAAAGAATTGATATAGAAATCCGACCATATAAAAATATATCATGTAACGAAATAGTATTCAATAAATTGTCTATTTGTTTTTAACACTATAGATAAAATACACAGTAGTAAAAACGTTATTACTTGCATTTGAATAAATATTATCTTATCATCCTTCTTATCATCTTATCATCCTTCAATACCTCCAGAACTAGATAATTGATATATACATTTTTCAATAAAGCAGTAATTTTTTGAACGTATTTTTATTGATATTTTGAAAATTAACACTTCATATATTATTTTTCATTTGTTGCATATACAAGGCATTGATTTTATATTTTTCATTTTCGATCCGTAATTTTGCTAACTGAAAAAAGCACAAACGTAGCTAAAAGTATATAATGAAACAAACAACAAAAATATTTTTTTTCTATCGTGTCAATTTACCTGAAGACTATATTGTCAGTTTTAATCAAATGCGCTGTCAACCTGTCTTGTAAAAAAACTTTACATATTCAATAGCATGTTAATATAGAGAAAACACAGCTACCAACAAAAATATGCATCAACTATTAAAAAACAGGTGAAAATTATGTTATTAAAATATTTAAAAAAACTTTCAAATATTAATTATTTAATTGCAATAATTACTTAGACGTGAATATTTCATCGGCGTTTCAATACACCGTGAAATGGCCCGAAATCGTATGATTCACCCAACTCGCTCATATTTGAATATATAATGTATACAAGCTTGCAAGAACTTAAGAACGAATTTCATCTTGACCCAAATGGAGTGCGACACCTACTTGCCGTCTCGTTGAGAAAATTGCATCACCCATAGTGTGGAAGCACGCTTTTTTAATACAGAATCACACGGGAAGACAGCAACTTTTACTTTTGTGTATGCACATACTTATACTGCTACCACCCCCCATTGCTATAGATGACATTCTGGTTGTAGAGCATGCTAATCAGCTTTGTGTGGGATAATTGAATTCTTGTCATAGTAATAGATCGTATTACATTGTAAACAGCTGATGTAGAAGAAAACCTCGAAAAGTATCAAATATAAAAGAGGTTTTAGAATTTTTGGATTTAGTTATATAAATCCTGACATTTTGAGGAAAATCGAAAAAAATTATATGAACTAACGCAAATAATAGCATAGCAACGGAAATAATTTTAAATTTAAATAACACTTTGTATTGTAGTTGCTGAAAATTTAGACTAAAAATCATTTAATGCGTCGCACGACATTTTATACCCGGTTCATGTTTTTTTTTATTACAAAAAATTATTTATTTTTTTATTAATTTGCATCTCCATGCATGACAGTAAAGTATTTATTAACTCGTGTTATTCAAAACGAAGGCTATGTATTTTTTTTTATAATGCCTCTAAAAAATGTAATTTGTTCGTTCAGCGCTTGTCGCATTCATCATATTGCAGAAACCCATCACGGGAGACATGATGGATCCTCGGCATCAGCGACAGAAGGCGTGAGGCAAGAACCTGCCGGGGAGTGTGATGAGAGGACGCCGATGGGCGAGGGAAAGTTACTTGCTGACCTGGTGTGACCAGACGCTGGGCATGGCATCTGGTCAAGTAAATGTAAATTATGGACTCCGGGGAAAAAGCTATGGATCAATCTGATCTATTATTACAAGAAAAATTATTTATTTAAATTTTTAAATTTTTTTATCATATTTAAGCCAATACCTGGAAGTCGGGAGCACGGCCGAATTAAAGAGACTGCCCCAGAATACGAATATATAATATTCGATGAAACGGTCACCAACCTCCCATGAGGAGAGTCACCAGAAGAGTAAGAAATCATTTTTAAAAAAAATATTTTCATAAGAACTTGATTCATATGTATAAAAATAAAGTTTAAACGAATTTTTGCGATATTAAAAAACTTTTTAATGTGTCGAAAGACTAGTACCAATAAAATATAAAAACGCTTAAAAATCTATAAATATTATAACACTTAAAACCCCGTTGTTTTTATTTATCTACATAAAAATTGAATATTAAAAAATAATTACAAATCTTATTGAAAAGATTCATGTCAATTTAGAAGCAGTAAAAACATTTTTTTTTAATTGGTATTCGTTGTGAAACCCGCGTGTGATTAAAAGTATGCTATTTTTTGCACATTATAGACACTCGTGCAAGTCATATTAAAAAATGCATTAAATCTTTCAAAATTGTATTGAAACATACTCTTGGCAACAGGTTAGCTAAGTTTTATAAAAATAATATAATTTTGGGCCCATGTTTTGGACCGATAACCATTTGAACAGCTATTATCTTTCACTACGCCTCTTTTCCCAGGAGAATCGTTGCAATGGCATGTTGAACAAGTTTGCCAAGCACAGAGAAGCCGATGAAGACGACTTGTTCATTTCTCCATGCCGACTGTGCATACTTGTTTCTTTTGTGTAATTATTGTTTATTTGTATGCCAACAGCACATATCGTGAGGAGCAAATGTATACACACGCGTGCAATCTTGCTTTTTTGTTTATTTTCGTTTGTTTGAGTTGGCTACTTTCCTATGTTATATTTTTTATAATATGTTTGTACCTTAAAATAATAAAACATGCAATGCAATGCAAAAAAAAATTAAATGCGTTGCGTTAAAAATATCTTAAATAAATCGAAAACAAGAAGTAAAGATTATTTTTTTAATTAGCAAAAAAGCATAAAAATTTGATTTATATTTGGACTCTGTGAAGCAATATCTTTTAATATATTATTGCATTTATAAACTTAGCTATCTTTTTAGTATTAATCAGATATGAATTGTTTTTAGTCCATTTTTTTTTACAAAACTTAAAAACAGTTACCCGTTAGTGAAATATTTTTTATTATTTATATAAAATTAATCAATATCTTTTATTGTTAATTACCGAATATTCAATCATCATTTTCATGATCAACTCCAATTTGAAAAACAATACTAACACTGTTCTAGTAAATTTACTAATCTATTACCGATTCTATTTCTACGGACAGCATCGAGATAGAACTATTTAATTAAAATGACTTCCGGTTGCTATGGTATTATTATAGTCAGAAATATATTCAATTATCATGGTAATTCAATGTTAATAACTTGCCTTGGGTTAAATTCGCAGTGTCATCTATCGTTCAGCAGGATAACTCCCCCGAAACGCCCTTGTAATCATTTCCTATTAGCAAATACTACAGCGCATGCTGAACACCCCCCGAGGGCTAGTGAGTGCCTACTTGAATGAATTCAATTGTAATTTAATATTTTGATTTACCATAATACGAAAATATATGCTTAAAAAAATATTTGTGCTAGCAACACGGATACTATTAAAAATTCAAAAGAAACTAACGAGATGTACTTATGTTTCCAAGAATTTTTTTCAACATATTTTAAAATGAAAACATTATTGATCCTTCTTGTGTTACAGTTAAATTAAAACAATTCTTTAAATACTCATTGCATCTCTTTTTTTTGTTGTAAATAATATTCATATTTTACACTCAATATAATGAACTTCATAAACAAGTCCCACGAGAAACGTAGTCGCTGAAAGCTCAACCTGAGATCGCATCGATTATAATATTAAAACAACAGATGCACTTGCACAGTTACTGCATCTGATCATCGTCTCTTATTAGTCAGCTCGGGCCGGTCTCCGGTGATGGCGTCCATTTGCGTCTTCAATAAAGCCTATTTATCATGGGAAATGATAGACCTCTCACCGCCTCATCGTGGGCCTGGAACGTACCGCACCATGGGGTCTCCAGGGACTCGCAACGGACGACACTATCGAACATTTTCAATGAGCAAAAACTTTATTGTGATACTAATGAAATATTGATCGGTTGCATGATTTATTTAATAAAAAAATATATATTATTTTATTCATTGTCATTCATCATCGGTCATAACCAATATATTGATTTTGAGATCAATTTGTAATCAGACAAATATATATTTTTTTATTTTCTATTGATTCCATGGCGGATGTTTTGCAGTGGGTCAGCTATGTTGAATTATTATTTCGAATAGTTAAATAGTCTTCTCTTTTAGAAAGCCAGGCGGGTGTGGTATCGCTTACAATCATGGCAGAGCCCAATCAATTAGCATGGGCAGGCCCACGCCGCTAACGGCCATTGTCGGTCCCGATACTAATTTATTCAACACGACGGACGCCATCTTCCTCCATGGAGGGCCCGCCAAAGGGCGCCCTAAGTATTATTATCTTCATACCGGTTCTACCGTTAAGGGGCGTAATTGCAGTCTTAGAAATAAATGTGTATCCTAGATGTACCTGTAAAATGCAGATGGTATTGTTAAATCAGAAGCGTTCAAAGTTAATGAGTCAGTGTCTGACGCATCAGCGGTGGTTGGAGGCATCCGAGGGTTTTAACTAAGATAATAAAATTATTGTAAGATATATTATCCTTCTAGTGTGCAATAATACACTCACGATTTGCTCTGTCAGCTGTCCCATAGCACAACTTGACGACTTAAGTAGTAACTTGATATGTCCAAAGTTCCTATAAAACTGTATCATATAAATAAGTAAGAACTACAATATAGCCAGTAATAGCATACACCACAGTCTAGAGATTAGGCTTCGCAAAATATAATAAATTTGGCATAACCATACATGGTTAAGAACCAATTTGGTTATGTTTTAAGAAGGAGGCTAAAACATTGCTCAAATGAGTTATATATCTGTCCACGGACAACTATAAATAGATCCGTTGTGGGTTAGATGAATTTAGTTTTTTTTATTTTATCATTTTGTTAGTTTAATCTTCTGGTAATGAATTCTCGTTGCGCAAAGGATGGGCCTTTAATGTGCGATTATCCGCATTATCTCCGCGCATCTGCATTAAAATGCAATGAAAATACCTTGAATTATGGATGAAGCGCAGAACTGCATGTGAATGTAAGAAGACACTAAATATTAATTGTACACACTAGAAGGATGGCGTTGAATTCAATATTTAATTGAATATTAATTTATGACTCAACTAATTTAAAACATTAATACTTCACAGCATTTCATATTGATTTGATGGCGTGTAGTCCAGTGGATACCACGATTGCTTGTGAAGTCCTTTTTTTTATCAAAACTGTTAAGGAAAAACTGTAAACAATTTTCTACACAATATAAATTCCGGTACTACATCAAGCTCTAATTGACAATTATTACTTTAAATTAGAAAAACGTACTAATCCTTATCACTTGAGGAGATAAGGATAAAAAAGTAATAGCACGGGGGTGTCTTGTCATTATAAAAATAATAAGAAAATCTCCTAAAAAAAATTAATAAAATATATATAGTTTTCCCAACATTCATTTTATTACTACTCTTGCGTGAAAAGAAAGCTAGTTATTGGATTAAGCTACGGTTGTCGCATTTTTTAATTTTTTTTTAATTACTGTTCTTATAAATTACCTAACGTTTTGTAAACATTTTTACAGCCTTGAAAAATGCACCCTCATCCTCATTCATGCATCACTTTTTCACTGCCTTTCGTTGGCCTAATCTTTCATTTATCACACCATTCACGGGATTCTGTTTACTGCTTGCATGGAAGGGGATGATGCGACAAACAGCAACGACTGAAATCACTGTTGCTAATTAATCAATGATTTCTGGAATAACGACAGCGTTTCACACGGAAGAGGTAGCCTTGGGTGACCATTCGTGCCTGCAGTAAGTGGGAAGTGGCGGAGTGCAGTGTTTATACATATGCTGCCTGCAGTAGCACCCGAGCGTGCGTCATACAACGCTAATTTGGGTGGGATCAATGCAGCAATGGATTAAAGTAAAATATACTAAGTTACAGATATACTATTATTATTTTTATAATACTCTATATATTAAATAAAATCAACTGTAATCAAAATCTTGCTTTTTATTAATTGAAAACTTGTAGGAGTGGTGTAGAAAAACCCGGGGACCCACTACACTAGTTTCCCCTTAGAAAACCATGAACACTAATTCAGCATACTCGGTGAAATGATCGCCCATCCAATGAAGACGAAGAGAAAACGTTTGAGCTATATAGCTAAATTCACTAAAAATTCTTACAATCATGAGATTTGAAAACACAATTGAAAAAAATCCTTGAGTTTACATTTTTGTGGCGTATAGACTTCTAACTCACGTTATCTATGAAACGATGTCTCATGGTTTTTGGTTAAATTATAAAATAAAATTTTTCGTTTACTCACTACGACGATATATTTTATTGAAAACATCGTAAACAAAAAAAAAACTTAAATTCATTGCATAGAATTTTTAATTCATTCGCTACCATCAATGATTTTCAGTACTTATTTTTTAATGAAACTAATAATTTTGGTAACTGGTAGCAAACCGAATGCGATCCTGTACGTATAAATAAAATACTTTTTAAGTCATAGAGCCATATACAGGATTTGGCTGAGCCACGGAGGAGTGCATTATGCAACGTCCCCACGCCCCTGAGGCTCATCAGGAAACTGCATGCGATGCATAGGATGCAGCAAGACATTAACGTCTGATGACGCGGATCTTAATTCAATAACCAGATGCTAATGACAAAGCACCATCGCAACACTAAAATAATCTCTTATTATCAATGCAATAAAGATTTTATAGTAATCAATATTTTTAACAGATAATATTTGGTGGAATACATGAGTGATTTTTCCGCGTGTAAATCTTTTTTTGGTAACCGGTTTTGTCTCTTTTTCACGTTAACATTATCAATCTCAGTTTGATACTACTGGCCAAAAAACCACTACTACCCAAAACCTGAAAACGTCTCACGTAGTAATATAAACCAATAAATTATATTATTTTGCCACCAAGTACTATGAACACTCAGTAGGTTGATAATCTGTTTTATTACATTTTCAGTTACATTTTTTAAAATACCACACACGAGGCACAAATGTATTTTTTACAGAATTTCTTTTTACGCCATGATTATGAAAAGTTACAGTTCTGACTCAAAGAGCCATCGCTGAACGGATCTATGACCCGCCCTTGACACAGATCAGATTCAGATAATTTCTTTCTGCTGTACTGGCCGGCCACTGGCGTATGTGTTGTAGAGCCAATTCCGCGTAACACTGACTCGGTACGGATTGCATCCGAATCCGAAATTGAATCGAAATCCGGGCGCTGCTTCTCTTGATCTACTGATCCACGGATCTGTGTCAAGGTGAGCTCGGCAAACTTTTACGCAAGAATGTATCGACTCGAGAATTTGTATCGAGAGAGTTATGAATCTCTGTATAATAGGAAGTGATCCCTCTGTTGATTCAGTATTGTGAGTTGTCGAGTGAATGACTCGCTCTCGTAAAGTGTTATGAAATACGGATGAGTCTGTTATTGTAGTTGTGTTATTGCTTCTTTATGAACTATTGTAATTGAATGATTTTTTTTTGGTTGCTGAAATATTTATGTTACATACCGCTTATTGTTGAAAAATTAGTTATTAGGGCAGAAATGAATATGAAAAAAATAATATCTACGCATAGCACAAATCGTATTTTCACATCAGTATTTATCAGCTTTGAAACGTGCAATTATTTGGCATAACTTCATCGTTCAGTGATATATGGCATCATTTTAAATTTATTGTGTTTGACGTTACCACTTTCAGAATCTTACATTTACATAAATATTTATTTTTTAAAAAAGTATCTTCAAACTAAGCGAGGTTCACAATTTGGAGAAAAACGCGTTAGTGAAATAATAAATAAATATTTTATAATTTAAAAAATCTGCTTCGTGTCGGCGAGCATATATCCGTAAATTGGAAAATTACACACCAGCATCAACTGCTTGTTATAAAGTAATTGAACCAGTCACTTTCAGTTTTCCATTAAATGCTGTATGAATTGGCTTTTAAGTTTCATCATTACTTGTCTGCAAGCAAAATATTATTCCTCGGAGATGATGCTCGATGCTCACGCAACTTAAGGCATTTTTCCGAACAACCGGTCTAGCGATATCAATTTCATTTCGTAACACTTAAATGCCAACGCATCTGTCCCTGTAATGCAACGCGTGGCGAATCTTCTAGCGATTATATAATTAGATGTATTAGTAGTTAACCTAAATACTTGATGTTAGATGCTATAAATCTATTATAAAAAAATTAGAAACGATATTTTAATCATCTATGCCCTTTAGGGCAATTTCAATTATAGTACATGTTTTTCACCACGAGCACCATACTACCTCTAAAAATAGTTCAACTGGAAAAAAAATATCACCGCCATGCTTAGAGAATATAGGATTTTAACTCTTTGTTGACCCAAAAATATATAAGTCATATTTAATTTATGATCATTCAATGTCATATATAAAACTGGTCTAGTTGAATTGTGACAACCCCGTGAATCTAAGACAAAAATAGCGGCCTTGAAATCCTGAAGACGAAATATAATTTCCTGGTAGGCAAGTAGACGCCAAAATAATTTTTTGCAACAATATCATTATTTATAAATCGTCTGAATGACTATTCGTGATGAAGTATCTCACTTCCTGGATCGGTCGACCGAATTCTCACAACAATAGGCCCGATATTGAAATATTACGCCACCGATCTCCCGGCGGGACCGAAAAACCTCAGCCATCACCTCTCCGGGGTAATTATACACATCCTGCCAATCTATCAAGGTAAACTTGTGACGACACGATCATTCTCTGTTTGCTTTCAGAATTATTTATAAAAAAACACAAAAAATGCCTTCTACGGTCTTAAAACACAACGTGGTAAATGACACACGGCACGACAACCGATTGATCAACTGTAACGTGTGTAACACTTAGTCCAAAATAACCATTACAAAAAATACTTGATAATATATCAATCGGTTTTATTGAAACCTCTGTAGAGGCTTTTATCATTCAGAGTAATAATTTCAGCAAATTATTATGTTTTTTATGTCATTCTAATGAGTTGAAAATGCACTGTTTAAATAACCTGTTTTTAAATTATTTTTTTAAAATACGAGTATCATAGTTCCCAAAATAAAAATCATCCGTAATTCTAAAGCCTTAAAGCGTTTTAGTTTCTATCAAAGACATTACTGTAGTATTCTTCTGAAAATCATGATTTTTCTCTTCGTCTTTGACTATAGACCAGTCACTTTAGCTTTGGATTAATGGTTTATCTCGATAACTAAGATAAAATATACTTTTTAGTATTCTCTGTTTCTTTAATGCATGAACAATGACATGTCGAATGACAGTGGATTGGATCTAATAAAAGAATAATTTAATTATAAAATGATTATATATAGATAATTTATGTGAGTGCGTTTTTAAGATAGAAGAATGATAGACCTTACTTATTTCATAGCTTACAAAAGTAAATTATGAATGAGGAAGTGCTAATTAATATATATTTCATTGAATTGCTTTGTAGATTATTTGATATTATATTAGTTTAAAATTAAAATGATTGTAGAAACCCATATATTTTGTAATTGACTCATTGACGTACAATAACCCTAGGGGCATTGGGCCAATCATATGTAAATTAATTTAATTTCCACGTCATCAGATAGTTTAAGAGCGTCATCGTCAGCATTGATGACTCAGTCATCCATGATAACAACAAGATGTACTTCGGCATAGAACTTCTCACGGATACAATTGACAAGAGCGGCCGCGTAGGTGTCCAAATACTATTATACTCTGTCGTATTTAAACTGACTTAAGACACACAGATTTTTCACCTTATAATATAACCGTCGATAATTTGGTTGACTGCTTAAATTCCCATTCAAATCAGTCCCAAACTTGTGTTTTTACACGAACCTTTTTGGGCTTAATGATTTGTATAAATAAATGATTCGTGGTGACGTAGTGATCTAGTTCTGAAAAAATCGTTTTTTTGCTATTTAAATAAATCAAATTTAAAAAATATATATTACTTTAAACTGAAAAAATGCTACTTATGTAGATTTAAATTGCTTTTTTTTAAAACCATTATTTTATAACTTAGCCTTCGATATCAGTAAACGTATTATTGTTATTTACTTACTGACATTTAAATACTCATTTATTTTACGAAAAAATAATCTTACTTAATAATCTTTGTAAAAAAAATAATGCGTAATTTTTAAATACATATAAAAATTACCTAAAGCGTCTAAACATGAAGCATTAGCAAAAACACACAAACGTCAGTAAAGTATTATTCAAGGTTTTTCCCATTTCAAATGGTTTCACTATACACTGCGTGCATTCTTCAGATGAGATCTGTATTCATTGTTATGTTTATTTGTAATTATTCCATACTGATTGAATTCTGTGGCCTGCTTTGTATGTAGAAATTTCACTATCATGTTAATGAATTGAAGAAAGTGAAGCTTGAATGAAGCTTAAAATAGATCCGCCACCTTTTCAAATCATATATATCAATACATAAATATGCACCAAATTTCAAGGATGCGATAAAATTAGACAGCATAAAATTTATGTTTTGTTTAAACAAATATGCAAAAAATATTTTACATTAATTATTTATTTTTGATTTGTAGAATCAATTTATGCTTATTTTACATTTTTAAGATTTTTCACGTTCTAATAGTAAAATTGCTCAGTATCAGAGAAAGATTTTTTTTCTACTTTAACATTAATACTATCTCAATTTTTAATATTTTCAAGTTCTGACTCAAAGAGCCATCGCTGAAGTATTAGTAGCTGAACAAATCAATGTATACAGCAAGTTTAAACATCATTGTGAAAACCAGAAATTGGCATATATAAGTTTTAAAAATTCAACAAATGTTGCTTTTATACTTAGGCAATTATAAAATATATGAATAATTGTATAAAAAGCAATATACTTTATATAGCTTCATATACCTAGTAGACGACATATGAAGGAAGTATAAAGGTTCCGTTATGTATACACGGACAGTATCATGGGATGTCTTCCTAAAAAGGTAAACTATAAAACAACAATTAACGCCTGATGATGTCAGGTTTTCCTTTAAATACAACTCGTCGTACTTAAGCGACAAGTAGAAGGTGAAGAACCTCTCGCACCACAAGTCGGCGCTTATTCATCAGCCCAACCAGCAGTTTCCAACAAATACTCGGTAAAAAAATCAATATTAAATACTTGTCGGAGTTTCGTAATAAAAATTTTAACCTCGTCTGTTTACTTTGAAGCGATTTGCATCGCCGAGCTGGCGCTTTGGAGGCGTTGTTGAAATGTAATGAATAACAACTAGGAATGATCCGATAGATAACCACTTGTGGTTAGTAAAACTTTTAAAATACTTTGTTGTAAATTTGTATGCTATTTTTTTGATAGCACCTTGTCTCTAAACGATAACTGTATGAAGTTATAGCCATTTTGATAATAAACAATGCTTGCGGAGCTGATTTCAGTATGAAGAGGTTTGCGTTTGTATAATTGCTAAGTTTCTGACTTGCATTTCTATCTAATAATAGACGTAAAAGAGGTAGTACGATGTATCAACATGCGTGCGAGAAAGAAACAATAATCACACTTATATTTTATTACCATGAGTATTTTCTTTTTAATTTATTTATCAAACAAATGAAAACAAGTGAAAAATATATATATTTATGTACTACCAAGACGTGGTTTAAGCGTCCAACGGATCCGACAGCTTTCAAAATCTACTTATAATTAAATGCTGCCTGTACTTGTCGTCATTACCTGTTCGTTTTAAATGTTGGTCATAATCATTATGCATCACTAAGATTGTCAATTTTTTTTAAATCTTGTTGAGACAATAATTTTTAAATTAGAAAACTAATTGGTTGATAAAATACTATTCGCGTACAGAAACTCGTCTTAGCGTTTTGGAACCAGTGGGCATTGCATTAGCGTAACACATCCGACAGACGCCTACGGCTCTAGCAATGAGCACCACTGTGGCAGGTGAGTAGAGGATGATCTCACGTGACGACACTGGGCGGGGGCGACCCGGCCCACTGTTTAGTGTTCACAGGTGAATCACTTTGCAAATTTCATATAATATATATGCATACTGCACTACACCGTTTACTTCATACATTTATTATTGTTTTTATTAATATAACATTTAGGGACAAGCTAGGTTGTTATCTTCATGCACTCTGCTTAAAGATGACAACATAGCATACTACTGAAACAAGTTGCATAAACAAAAATTATGTAGGAATATCACTAAATATTCTTTAGTATTATGAAAGAACTCTATCAAAAAATTTAAACATATTTAATTAAAATATTTTTTAGTTACGCTATGACTAAGTTCAATTATTCCATCTATACGCCCTGAAGGCGAAGTTTCATAACTAAAAAAACAGCGGAAGGAAAGAGATAATCATAGTTTGACCCTGTGCTAATCTAGCCTGAAGGGATGGTTTGTGCAAAAACCATTTCAGCTCGTAGCCGCAGGTGACAATGACCAAGATAAAGGCATTGAACACAACCTCTCTCCGTTGAAAAACAATTATACCTTAAATAAAATAATGACGCAATTATTTTTAAAAAAAAATTGAATAGGTGAATGCAGTTGAGAGGTAATCAATAATATCGTTAAATTTGAGATGTCCATAGGTCAAAAGTCGATACATAATTATGAGTCATCGACAATGTGGGCTTCGTTCAAGTCGTGTGTTATTTAAGGTATACGTGAATTAGATCAAAGATGGTATCAAGCCCTAGGCGCCGGTACACCTGTGCAGGCACACAGGTGAGTACACATGTACCTGTTGTGATATTTAAGTATTAAGCGCACCTTCCAGGGCCATTCTTTACCATTTAAGCACCTGGGTCACATACTATAAGAGGCAGCTCCAAATATTAAGAGTCGTTTTAAAAATAAAGATTTTGTACGGTAAATATTAACATTTTTGAAATCTATTTAAATATACTGTTCACACGTGAAATGACTCGAAAAATTATCTCAATTTATTTTCGAGTTTGGCTATCGCGTTTGTATATAAATATACAAGATTTTTTTATGTATCCAGTCCGATGGTTTTTATTAATACATTGGTTTGACGAATAAATTGTTTATAATCAAATTTATTAACATTTAAAAATGCTTAGCAATTTGGGTGCTCGAATCTTAATAATAAAAAAATATCGTTAGTAATACTGAGCACTAGAAGTTTGACCTCATACTCATAGCTCGTGGTGATAAACGAAGGTTATATATTCAATAAGAATGTTTGTTTTAATTCAATCTATCTTTCTATTGAGTATTATATGTAAATCAAAAAAAACTTTTATAAAAAACGTTCATCCAATACCTACGCATACTCGAGAAATTTCTTGCCTCTTTTGAAATGGATTGTTAATATTTTTGACCCAGTTAATACGATCCAATGAATAATAATTGCGTACGTGAAATTGATCTCTCGTTTTGAATTAGTTAATATATACGTCTCATATAAAATATTCACTTACTACAAAATAGTAATCGGTCGTATAAAATTTTAGCATTCGTTTTGTAAGATTGTTGGGTGTGGAGTGAGATAAGAAATCCATGGCGAATCCAAATGTGATATAACTATTATAAATAAAAAATGTACACACCCCAAGACTTTCGTGATCTCTGTTTTTAATATAAAGTATATGCAATGACGTATTATAATTTAAAAGTGCAGAACTACATGCAATTCATTTCTTTCTAATACCTATCAATTTAAGCTAAAGCCACATTTATATTTTTAAAGTGCGATGGTAAGAATTTTATTGTTTTTTCTTATTTTTTTAATATACCTGTCATTTAAGGTAGAAAAGACATAAACTTCGACTTTCGACACGATTGAGAGAAAGGCTGGTGTTTAGAAGGTGCAATGTAAGATGAAAGTTAACGAAACTGAGGATGTTATCGCACGAAGATCCAGAGGTTAAATTTGGACATGACGGATGGGCAAGGTGGAGGAGTTCACGGGAATCAATGTCCCTTGTCTACAGTGTGGTAAACTGAAACGAGCTTAAGAACATGAAAAAAAATATTTAAGGTGAGATACGTTTATTTCTTCAAAAACTACATATAAATAATTTTTTACTTTAGTAAACACTTTTCAGTTTAAATATTGTAAACGGATAACAATTGCATGGTTTATTCAATTCAATAAAAGTTTTATGTGTACCCACGCCTGTGTATCTAAACTTCACAAAAATATCCTATATTATGTAATAGTCCATCGTAAATATTATTTCATTTAATAACGGTTTTTTGCTTGTTCAACGCCTACTTATTATCGAATAAGGTCTGGACAAGTCACCTGAGTGAACGTATCAACAAACTTAATAATTTACAGGTAGTGATGTCCAGTCTGACTGAAACCGCAAAGTCATTGGGTTTTCCCGCGACATTTTTACAAAGATCTTGGATAAAATCACCACCCATCTACCTGCCCGGTTTACCTGGTGGTTGTATAAATATCTTAGGACTCGTTTTCAGTTCGCTTTTTTACTTTTTACCGGTAGCTGAATCATAGGATAAAACTTTGATTAAATTAAATATAAACAACTGATAGTAAATATATTAAAATTTATACAAATTCAAAAGAAAGAGTTTACAAACTCACTCAAGATCATTCACTGTTCAATTATAGTTTTTTTTTTTAAATCTTTGTTTCAAAGATAGACACTAAATAAATAATTTCATATTTACAATCACACATTTTTTTATTATTAAATAAAGATTGTAAAATATATACTTATGAATAATGCTGAAATATGTTCTGTTTACACGTGATCTCTCTTGTTAATTTTTTTTTTTAATTCTGCCTAATGTTACCTAAATAATCAAATATTATTTATATGTACATGGTAAGTGTTTCTTCTGTCATTTACTTATATTTTCACACCCAAATCTAGTCCAGCGTAAGTGTTACAATCGTGATTGACATGATATTGTAATTTTCAGTATTAAAATCTCAAGGCCTCCCGTCACTAACATACTCAGTTTTTTTAACTCTTGACATCAAAATACATATCCATGTTTAAAACTATCATCATCCTGATACTTTTCATCTAACGGAAGCTACGTATGATCAATATTTTCTGACATGACAGCTTAAATAAATTATATTCACATATAACTTCATTTTATCAAATAACAAATCAGTATTTCCAATGCAAATTACATTTCAAAAGTAATAGGAAAACATGCATCACTTACGCATAAGCACTTGTAATGTGACATGTTCAACTTCCGGACCTTGAATAGTAATATTTAATTAATATTGCTATCAGGTTCAGGACCATAATTTGTGATATTTAAAACGAGTTTAAGACTGTATAATCGCCATTGGCTATTTGCGTAGTTATACCCGATAGACCATTTAATCTTGACCTCTTTATCATATACCACTGCAGGTATTTTTTTTAAATCTTCACATTTTTCCGATTCTGTGTAAAATAAAACAATGAGGTGGTTCGATCAAGGATTTGGATTTTATAAAGGTGGAGAAATACATTAATATCTACTTTACCATTTACTCATATTCTGTACTTAGATTTTTTTTTGTAATCGTATTTTTTTAGCAGGCTTTATTTTAGTCGACAATTTGACTCAAACATGAGAGTTTATGTTAGATACGCATCTGGAATTATGTTAAAACATAAAATTATGGAATCCAATGTATCAAAAAATGCGTATATTTCTCATCGTAACGTCTTAAGAATATAATATTCTTAGTAAGCCTTCATCTAGAAAAAAAATTGCAACAACATGGAAATTGATGACTAATCTTCATTTCAAACAATTTTTATCTTCGATTTCCTGGAGTAAAAAATAATCCGGCACTAATGACGTTAAAAACCAGACGGTGAAAAAATCTTGCTCGGGTTTTTCAGAGTTATATTTTTGAATCACTCATTCATGAAACGGGCGGATTAAAAAGTCATTGCATTCCATTCCGATCTCGGGTCACCAAACGACCTCAGTGACGCGACATCCGGCCCAGGGATTCCTGGCTGCCCAGGCGCGTCATCAAATTAGAACAATGTCAAGGATTCGCTAGAAGGCTCTATTACCTGTGAAGGAGTATTTATAAATATTTTATTCTTGTTTTAAAAAAATCATTAATATCAAGGTTGCAAATACAACAATCATTAAGAAAAAAAATACCTTCTCTGGTTTACTGAAAATAACCACATTGGAATAAAATACAATTATATAATCGAATCCGTGATTTTTGGAGGTTTACTTGTGTGAGTTTTTAAACAATAACATTTAATTAAAATAATTGAAGTAAATTGATAAATTAACTCAAATTCCTCCACGCCACTCAGGTATCTTCTGGACGAGTAGAACCCATTAGCACCTGCCATATTTTGGGTGTACTCAATAGATTGCTTCAAGTAAGTATATCAATGAACCAAAAGTCGCAAAAAGGGAGTCACGTGAGATAAATGTTACTTAAAAACAAGTATCATTGAAAAGCTGATTACAGCAAAAAAAAATATATTGAAATAAATGCATTTAAGGTAACATTAATAATGCCAAGGAAATGAATAAAACTTTGCTTAAACTTTTTTAGTACAGTTGTAAATAAGCGTTATATAATACTAGACGTTTCATAAAATACAATTTCTAGATATAAACATTCGCTTAAGTACTCACTTGGGTGTTCAATAAGATTGGTGAAACAATAAAAAGACAATAAACGTGCAAGCAGTTATGATATCCACCTCGGTGAGGTAAATCGCATGAAAAAACACGGAGAGTGCGCGGTAATGCCACCTAAATGCCATTGTTACATCCTCAACAATTTGTTACTCAGTCATAAATGTCAGAATCAATTTATCAAGGCCGCCATGTTGGAACATGGCCGCTCCCGCCCACGGAGGCGACCGGCGGCCATCGCAGGGAAATCCCTTTAAAATATTATAAAATACTTCAAATATTTTAAACTAGGATCATTTTATAAAAAGCTACCCTTAACAATTGAGTCTTCGTAAAAAAAAAAGTCTTTGAGGAGTCAAGAATTCAACTCTGGATAAAGCAAGTTTTTATTTAAATTTTGTAAAATATATTTTCAAGTTACAAAACACAGAAAACTCTATTTATAAAGTTAATAAAACTTTGTTTTAAATATAAAATCATATAGGCTCAGCCGCAGTGAGTTATATTTTGTTAAATGCTTTGATGATTTGATTCAATGAAATGATATATGTGAGTGTGCAACATCATTAAGACAAAAGTAATAGAATCGTGGAAAAACTTTATCTATCCATTTATACAAGTCGAGTATGCATTTTTGCATTTTCAACTTGGTTGACTGCAGCACCTTTGAGGGAGCTGGTGTCTAAAAATAAAGATGCGTCAGAGAACCAACTCAAAACCGCAGAGTGTCGCCTCAAATTTTTATCTGGATAATAAATATACTTTTCCCGGAATTAGTTGAAGAAAAAAAAAAATAGTATTTAGATAACGCCGGGACAGGTTCGGCCGCGCATTCCCGACGGTATTGAGTGAGGAGTGAGTGTCGAGAGGTGCAGTTCGACCAAAAGGAGAATTATTCCCAAAAAAGTAAACGATTGTGTTTCGAGAACTGCAGGGAGGACTGCGGAAGTGTCTGGTGGCAGAAGGGGACCTACACTTTTTCAAACAATTTTTCAGGATTAATATAAAGATAAAAACAATAAAAAATCGTCTTCATAATTAACCTACTTGTATCAGTAAAAATGTGTTAAACTATGATATTTCATTTGCAATGTAAGCCTGAAATCTCGATGGAGATTCACTAAATGTTATATCGTCTCAGTTCTCTTTTATGGCGTCGAAGCTCGGACACTCAAAACAGTTACTATGCAAAAAAATGTGGCTGTATCGAAAGATCTCCTATTTTGGCCACATTTTTCGTAATAATAAGTATGGCATCCTCCAGCTGATTGTCCAAGGGCAAATTGAAGGAAAAGGGGACATTGGAAGAAAGAAGCTCACATGGATGCGGAACTTGCGCAAGTGTCTGGACATTACAATCATGTTAACATATGTTAAATTTTAATACAAAAATGCTTTGAATAACTTCAAACTACTATTTGATTTTATAGTAGTAAGCCAGCTTTATTTTACAGTTAACTGGGTAAATATTTAATTCGATATGTTATGTATTGATATTTTATTGAAACGATTACTTTAGTTTAGATAGCGATTGTATATACATTGTGTATATAATCTGACGAAAAACACCGAAAATTGTTTTTAAAAAATTAAAAGATATTATAGACGTATGTATATGTAAACAATTTTTTTTTTTTTATGTTATGTGTATAGTATATGAAACCAAACCAGTGGACTTACGACGATTTCCAAGAATATTATTGTCACAAATTTCGATAAGCCAGCGTTCAAGTTATCGCACCTCTGGGATCGAATACTCGAAGTCGCGGGGTATTGAACTCTCCGCGACAAAAAAAAGGTTCGAGAAATGTACTGCAATGCGCCTCGCATTGTCTCCGACTCTTCCTCCGCCAGGACTGCCAATGTCGCAGAGAACTCGGAGAAATGCTTACCCCCGAAGAAATAATCACCAAAATAAAGAATACATTGAATCAAAGTACATTTTATACGAAAAATGTGTATTTCTGCGTTTTATCGATAGTTAACTTAACTGTTTCTGCGTAGTTAGTTTCATTGGAAAATCAGTATATTTAATCAATATTAAGCACAGTAATAATCAAAGGCATCATCAAGTCAAGAGATCGTTCTATCCCTGAGATAAAATTAGTCACATGATTTTTTTTTTTTAGTGATCACTTCCTATTATTTTTGAAAATATAAAACTTTGACAGCGACAAATAAAAATGCAACACTGAATTCTGTACATACGAGACTATCAAGTTTCATTGACGATGTAATTTGTATATTACGATATAAATATATGACAAGTCGCTGAATACTTCTTAGTAAGAAAACAAAGTAAGACTATCGATCAAGTAACCAAATATATATATTTTTAAAACTTTAAATATAACTAACACTTGCAATTGAATTTGATTATATGAAGAATAAGTCAGATAAAAATAATAGTATTATAAAAATAAACGCTGAAACAAAATCGTGAAAGACTCACCTTATTATTAAAGCCTACTGCAAGCACACCACAATGTCCACTGATTTGGCTGTCACGCGTCGTAAGCCAAATTAATGTTGTTTAACCGCACTGCTCACTAGTATGCCAATAATCAATACATAATCGCTAAATGCAAAGCGAAAAAGGTTCCTTAAACACAAATGATCTGTTAATGTTTGAGATTCACGAGTAAATTTTAAACAATGTATATAGAAAAACGCACTCACCGCCCAGGCGACAGAAACGCACTGAGGAATTTTGTAATTATTGCGTGTTTTGTTGCAACCCTTTTTTGCAACAATAATGCATTCACTATTTTGCCTCTAGTAGGTAAGTTCTTCAATATTTAAAAATAAAAAAATACTCATCCAAAAATGAATCACCTTACGGTTTTATATATTTATATAAATATTTCATATATATCAGGTGTATAAGATCATCGTTCGAGACCAGTAGCGGACCTATTTTTTAAATTTATTTTTCTATTTTATAATAAGAGAGTTTGTAATTAATAATAATATAATATGTGAAAAAAACAAGGAAATATTTTTTATACCTACCTTAGTTTAACGTCATTTTTGTATGATCATATTATACGTCATGTTATATCGGTATTTACAAAAATATTTTAATGCTCATTTCCGAGTAAAATAATAAACTGCATTTCTAATTTAACATGTATTGTAAAAAGGTAAAATATGTGACTTAAAAAAATTGAATTTTCATGTCACTTTAAAAAATATTCACATACAAATAACCAAGATATATTCTTATTTGATTAATTGAATATTGATACCACTGTGGAGCAAGAGCCTTTGCACGTCACTGGATTTTATAAAATATATTTGTGGTCGATAATAATGGATTGAGGATGGGAATCCCAGAGATAAATAATACATTTATTTTTTTATTATTTAACTTTATTTGACATTGAGAAAAATTTACATACGTAGGAATTACAAGTACAAGAACTTCGCTTACACATTAATGAAATTACTACTTACAAAATTATAACAATTTATAATTACTACACATAGTATCCTGTTATATTAAATCTATGGTATAATTTAAGCTTACGGGTAGGGGTAGGGATACAATCTTTAGATTTGAATAATATAGATACAGTTAAGATTATGTCTAAGTAGGGTTATAATGTATATTGTGGCAATAAACGTGGAATGTGATGAATTTTTGGTGTGAAGGAATTCTTAGTTCATCGACAATTCCCTATCACGAGCAGCGTACAAATAAATCTAAAATAATATTCAAAGCTTTGAGCAAATTAAACTATAATCCGCACGACAAAACTCTCATACGAGGCATCACGCCTACCGAGCTAGGGTAAACCAACCATCAATGGACCACAGGAATATATTTTTTAAAGCTCTAAAAATTTACTCATTTAATTTATTTTTTTCTAAATTACTCTTTTCGCTCTAAGAATATTTAATTTAAAACGAAAAAATTCCTATTACTTCTCCAAAATTATATTGAATTATAAATTAATCAATCGATAAAAAAAATTTAATAATAAATATAAATATATTCAAAAAAACTTGCAATTCAAAATAAATATATAAATATTGTTTTTTTTATATTTTCCTTAACCACCATTCTTTTGATTGAATTTTTTTCAAATGTTGACTGAAATAGCACTGATACATTTAAATATTTTAAGACTACATAAATCACGCTAATGATTTTTAAAAAAATAATTTTGTGTTTTCAATAAGCCTGTATTCTATTTTAATTCTCAATACATACATTTATATTTGAGTGAACAAATTATGCTCTTATTATTGATGCCGCGCCAAAAAATACACGGATAGAGACAAATAAAAATTTGAGCTTTGAGCCCAAAATCTCAACCCCATTGGTTATTCACGATGTCGGTGAACGAGTATTTTTAATATACCGCTCAGTTGCATGCATCGAGCATTGCCGGGCAAGTGTGGCGAAAACGACAGAGAAAGTCCGCTTAAATACGTAAACAATAATATTGCACGTGGTAAGTACAATAATTCAAAAGAATTTGCACCCCTTCGAGCTCTCGTTGTATCTGCGAAAAGCTCAAGAAGTAATATCTTCCATAGTTAATGTTAAAGTGATTTTTTAGTATGTTTACATTTGTAATTGCTTCTCGACTATTTATTATTTTTTGTTCTGCGCGGAATGCGATTTGCTGCAGTGCGATGCATGCCCTCGCGGGACGCGATAAACAAGCGGTCATTTTCGCCCCACGCTCCTCTAGGCGCCCATTGCTCATCTCTACCCTGAAGTCGGCAGAGAAGCCTGCGCGAAGTGCACCCGTGCACGAAAAATACAATACAACCCCCGAAATACATTTTTGAAGTTGACATGTAAATTGGTTCAAATTGAAATTACGCTTACGAGATCGTTTCAAAGAAAAGGTGATCGAGCTTTGTTATATTGAAATAGACATTATTTGGTGCCGTGTGGTGTTACTTCGCGCAGTGATCTCTACTTCGGGCGTCACTCCGTACAAGAGTCGGTAGTTTATAGCTGCTCGGGGATAAAGGATAGAGCAACACTCGGACTGCGGAGCCCACGCTGGAGCCGGGGGCGGGTCGGGGAGCTGGAGAGCTGGAGAGAGCAGGAGAGCAGGAGAGCAGGAGAGCAGGAGAGTCGCCCACGCCCCGGCGGGTAGGAGAAAAAATCTGGCGCGTGCCAAACAAGGCAGTGGTCCTGCGCCCGAAGCCTTGTTGCTGGACCTTCCGCGGGTGAAACAAATCAAACAGTGCAACCACGGTGATATACAAGTTCTCAGGCGCTTTCAGGTGAGCCATCTAAATAAACCTGTAAAAATTAAGATTGCACCTTACACACGACCTGATATCATTTTGTATGATTCAAATCTCGCTGATATTTTTATTCGTGTTGCATTCAAGTTGTCTGATTCTATGTTAGATTCTCGTTAAAATTTCTTTCAGTTAAGGTTTTCCGCCATTGATAAAAGCTCGCAGTAATATGCCTCATATAAAACCAGACTTTGAAATACATAAATACGTATATGAAATCTTCTTTCAGATTATTTTGATTCAGCTCGTCCCTTGATAGAAAAGCGATAAATTTAACTTGGACTAGTATTGGATATAAAATATTAATTTTAAAAAATCAAAATATATTTTTATTGCTTTGAATAGATATATGTTTGTTATTTGTTATATTGTCATACGAGGACATTTCATGCCTCCTACGCTGTTGGAGTCTGAAAAGTGCTGGGCGCCAAGCTTTACGAGTTCAGCTGTAAGAGTTATCCTTCGCGTGACAGAACACGTGCCAAGTGAATCCGGACCAATGTGTACCATCGTTGATCAACTAATATAGCGATGTTAGTGAACTCAGTACTGGGAATATTCTGGTAGTGAAATTCGTCATCAATGCGCAAATAGCTAAAATAATTTTGATGTTCAGTTGTTGACTTTGATCGATCTCAAGTGGTAGGCATTGCGTGATTTGAATAAATTAAATTTAAATGGCGTGTAAATTAAACGTTTAAAAATATTTTTATGTCCAGTTGGCGGTGATTCATAAAATTTATGGACCTACCTTTTGGCAGTGAGGTTGAAAAATTTTAATTGGAAGGGGAAAATACAACACATACTTCTTTAGAAACGGGTTTCAGACCACAAAATAAAATATTATGACTTTAAATTAATTCGGAAACGTTACCCTTTGAAAGCCGATTTTATGAAATTATTATAATACGCCACTGCCTTTTCTAGTGAATCAACAACACTCATGGTTGTTTGAAAAGCAGGGACGTTGTTTTGTTTTTATTTAATTTAAGTTAAAAGAAAATACAAATATTTGTTCAATAAATGATATCTCATAAAGACATCCATTGAAGAGATTAAGAAAATTAATAACATAGAGCACTTTGCAAATAAAAAAAATAATAAAATATATACATTTTACAACATTATAATATTAAATTAATACATGTTGGTTTATTTTACAGCTGAATATATGTACAACATACATATTAAAAGTATAAATAAAATAATCATTTAAAAATAAATAATACGCATAAAATATTTGACGAGACCCGGCCAGCCTTGTCTCGTTAATATACATAAAAAAATATTCAACAGTTGGATAAAAAGCATTCCAATACGCATTATCACATGCTGTTACCAACCGCTCAAATATAATTACAAAAAACAACTATAATATATAAACCATATCCTTGATTTCAAAAACCACATACAAAACAACCAAAAAAATATTATCCAATGAATTGCATAGTAGTGAGAATTGCATCTACTAGAATATTGATTATCATGAAATGGGTTACGCTGGAAATATTTTTTCATGATTGATACAGATGTGAATGATAATATATAAAAAAGACTTACAATTATTACAAATGAAATAAAATAAGCAAATTACTGATTTCAAAGTACTGATTGGATGCGATTTAAGATTTTAGCCGCCCGAGGTAATAATCTCTTACCAAGCACTATTGGATTTGTGATAACGTTACTAAAACAAACTAAATTTAATAGCATTTACTTAAAGTTACATTATTTACATATATTTTTATATGATAGTAATTGTAAGGGCATTCTTTATGGTTTGTGCCCAAACATATGATTATTCACTACCGTAATGTGCATGACCCACACTAAGGTCACTAAAACTTCATACATCTGAACATTATTCAATAACACACAGTAGAAATCATTAATAATAATCGAGGAACGTTCCTGCGAGTCGTCGACTGCTGTATTAATAATCATTGTCTGATCCTTTCAGGGTCACGGGTGGGGACTTCAGATATCGGGTCCATGTTAGGCTGGTAATGTTTCGCCAATCTTGTTTCAAAGTAATACACTTTACATTGACACAGTTATTGCCATTAGTGTACTGCTATGAGACGGACCTTTACATTTATAAGACACTTGTCTTAATGGAATGCACTTATACAAGCTCTAATACGGATGCAATATCCAAAATCACACAGCATAAAATCCTTATAATTTATTTTCCTTTTAGATCCAATGATTAAAAATTAATACATTTCTACTGTATTTTTTACTAATAGAGATACTGGGTGTCAATACGATTAATTTTTTACGGAGTTAATGTGTAGGCCTTAGTATTATCAACCATATTTTATTAAAAAGCAGAAACTGAATTAGTATACAAATCATAATTTTGTATATTATTCTATAACATTACATTAGGTGAGTGGACGTTAATTTTGGCAAAATACAAGTAGAACAAGAGTATAACAAGAGACAGACGTTCATATCAGAAAATCAATAGTCATAGATTCAAAACCAAATCTATTAAAGAAGCTGCCATTGTAAAATTTATACATTTTTTTCTCACTCTTGTCATTTTTTTAAATCACCTCTGTTTCAGCTGGATGGGACAAATAATTTTGAGCAAAGAAACTGAACAACCCTATGTATTTTTTTGTTTAATTTATTCACAAGAATATATTCAATTAAATATTTATTCTAATATACAGTAAGGACAGGATTTCATTAACGTAGAATGAACTGTTAAATTCGTTTGGACGATTTTTGTTTCAATAGTGATAGTAAAGGTCTCAGAAACGCATCAGGCATCGCGCCTGAACTGACTCTTTATTATATTTCTGATTAATTACATATACGCGAGCCCTCCATTTAATATAATATCTACAATGGGTGAAATAAAACATATTATATTTTGAATATCTCCGAGTCCTGAAAATGAACAGGATGGCTGGTGTCAGACTGCCATTCGTCACTTCCAAATTATAAATGTAATGAAATGACAGCCAAGAGTAGACGTCGTATGTCATACATGTACTTAATAATAAGGTCTATTAATGGATAAATCTATGTATTTACTTACACAACCAAGACGTGTATCGCTAATACAATCTAATATGGTTTTGAAGATGGAAAGGATCGCTGAATACTTCCAATGTGTATCTTGAAACTACTGCAGAACATCTCCTAGGCTATTCACTCTTAGTTCAAACACTTGGCAAGCAATATTGTAAACTTGAAAGAAAAAAAGACTATCTCTAAATTAGGAAACATCGAGATATTACCACAAGCTTTTATATATTC
This sequence comes from Atopsyche davidsoni, assembly GCA_022113835.1. NCBI lineage: Eukaryota > Metazoa > Arthropoda > Insecta > Trichoptera > Hydrobiosidae > Atopsyche > Atopsyche davidsoni. The sequence continues at coordinate 14,603,482 of JAILWY010000009.1, read as the reverse complement.
AATCCCAAGCAAATGTATCTAATTACATTGACGCTGATATAAATTGAATTAAAAATGTTTTATTCTGCTGTCGTATTGCTTACTTTTAGAGAACTTTCTTCAAGCCGTAAAATAAATCTCTACGTGGACATCTAAATTAGACTCTAGATGAGACATCTAAATTAGACCCTAGATGAAAAATACGCCACAAAACAACCTCTACTCGGTTAAAAGCGATATTAATCGTGACAAATGGAAAGAGTCAATCAATATTTACATACTAGAGTGCTTAGAATCGCAAAGAGAACTACGTATTGATAATGGACAAAATATATATCTTTCTCTAATAATATGCCTGTTTGTAGCTAAATATATCTCAGCTGTCAATAACCTATGTATAAGGATACATTCTGAGTGAGCTATCACTGCCACTAAATACGTTAGCTACGTTTACATGAAAAATTATTGTTTGACTGGATGGAAAATTAATTAGAATGGAACTCCGGCTGCGGGACGAACGGCAGATCCACCGACTCCATCCACCGCTCCCGGCACATCGCTTGACGACTTCCTACCTTCTATTGACCTCAATAGAATGCATAATCTGACTAAAATGTTAATTTCTCCTCACAAAAGATGAATTGAAGTGAATAAAAGGACGTTGGACTTTATATGGACTTTAAAGAAATACCCTTAACTTTAGCTATAGGACATATTACTTCACTTTAGTAGGTAAATGTATACTAGACTGTTGACGATTTGGCAGCAGACCTATGCTAAATGCCATACAAGTCAAATGGTTGAACCATTAGAATATATTTTTATTATAAAAAAGTGTATTTAGATATCTTTAATTATTTTATATTTGATGTATATTGAATTCTCCTTGACAATAGTGAGTTTTTCAGATGTATTATATGATATTTACAAGATTGTAGAAGTATATTTTACATTATATTAGTCAAAAAAGATTATGGATCAAAGTATAGAATTAGAAAAGAAGATCGACAAACCAGAATATATAATAACAAGTATAAAACTGATATCATCAACAAAAAAGGATTACTAATGACATCAGAATGATCAAAGTATAGTCTTGCAGGTAAATTAGCCACAACAGCAAATCTATTGTGTTTAAATAAATTGTAGAAACAGTCAGAATTGGAATAAATTAGATTGAAATATTAACTCTAAGTTCATAAGGCTAGGTTTTGTCTTATGGCAAGAATTTGCTATTCTTAAGATATTGAACAATTAACTAAAAATCTTTGAATTATTATTTACATAAAAAAGCTTGTGTCCGCACAAAGGTGGGCACTTTCACTTTCACTATCAAACAAGATCACTGTACGAAGCTTTGAATTAAATTATAGGAAGGAATAAAAATCTGTAGTAAAACTAAAGTCCTTACAGATTATTATGCAAGTCAAAATCACAGGCATAAGCAATGAACTCATCTCTACGTCATTTTTATAATTTCTAATATAAAATAAGACCAGAACGTTTCTTCTATGATTGAAATAAAACATGTGCTAAAAAAGAATACACAATAAATAATGTACAGTATAAAACTTAAAATTATCTAAAATAAAGTAACAAAACTCAAACATTATCTTATACCCTTCGACAAAAGTGACATCCTCAAGATATGTTATCCAATAATAACATTTTTGAGACATCGGTCCTTCTCCGTACACAATTTATCTTTAATTTCACAATCGATTGCACTTACAACATACTCGGGTTTAATATTAAGGATGTCGCACTATAACCCTGCAAGAATTTACAGATAATGGATATATTATCAAAAGACTATGTTATATTGCATAGTAAAAACTCGGGTATACTAAAATGGAATGTCGTTTGAGCAAATAAAGCTACAAGTGAATCTAAACAAAGTCACAAGTAATGACAGTATTTATTCAATGGTTTTATAATTATTGAGCACTACTATGACAAAGTAACTGTGCTTAGAAAATCTCAATTGATTTGAAAATATTTATTGAATATTTGTCATTAAGTGTTGCTTTCTGCTTATTTTCACAATAAAAATATTTATAAAATACAATGAAACATGTAGATAATAGTGAAAATAAAGAATTGCATAAGTAATAAGCATTTTTTCTATGAAGAATTATTACACGATTAACAATATAACTGAAGATATATTCGTCAATGAATATTTAAAAAATTCATTTAAAAAAATCGTAACATTTACCTACTATAAAAAAATTCAGTCACTATAAGACTTGGTGTTATACATGTTTCAAAGAAAAAACATTAACATAGATATACATATAAAAACAAGGATTTACCGGTTTCTACATAAATATTACCCAATATAACTTCCAAACAAAATGGTTACTACCCACCAGCAACAAAATTGCTTCAATTAAAATATTGCTTGTCCACAACAGTGTGAATTCAATAAACCTATGCAAAATATAACATTACACTTGGATAATGTTGCTGCAATTAACTATGATATTCCATTGACTTAAAAATCTTCTATCAAAAAGCCAAGACTCTGTAGATAAAATTATTTATTTCTTGAACTAGAGCGGGTGCCCACGGCATTTATACTCTCCCCTCGGCTGCGTGATCGGTGGAGTGTTGACAAACCCTCGCCTGAAAAATGCAGGATTGCATTTATTATACAAATAATTATTAACTGGAATTATGTCAATATGCATCTTCATTGTTCAATCTTACAAATTAACATAGTTACCATTCTTTCTTTCAGAACCCTTGAGACTTCACTAATTACTCAAAAAATAAATACTATTGAAACATAATAGTATGAACACCAAACCTGGATAAGAGTGCTTTTCTTTCACTTTCAGCCCCTACTCTTGTAAGAGTTGTGGACTGAAATGAAAGGGTTTACTTCCCTTTAAGCCTGTTTTTGCATTTTTTAATAAAATTGTAATTACAAACTATTTATAACTACTATTAACAAAAAAGGGGGAAGGCAGTAATTGAAATACCCTACTGATAATAACATAAGCTATCCAGTAATAATGTGACTTATGATTTAATTTACAAGAAAGATGACAAATACTGACCCCGGCTAACTGCCCTCTTCATTCCAGACTCGGGGTTAGTGTTCGGTGCAGAGGGGGTGACTGGTTTCTGCTGTCGCATGGCTCGTCCGCGCCGATCCTGAGCCAGTTTATCTGGACGGACAAAGAGCCCGTGTCGGGCCTTGCAGGTGAAATAGCGCTCTCCTTGAACAGTCCCGTCATTTTTGCCTAGAAATTAGAATTTAAGATAAAAAATAACTGGGTTGTTAAGTTGCAAAAGCTACTATGGAAGTATTTATTGTATTCTATTACAAGTATTATTTGAATTATTTAGCAACAACTTATTGCAGTCTTAAATAGTAAGTTTAAATTTTGGATTTTTTTATAACAAAAGATTGCATTTAAATTGAATTTCATAGCGACCTGTAGGGGTGTCCAAAGTTACTCCCACCCACGTTCCGGGAGCGAAGTGCGCAGGTCCTACATATGCCACCACTCCAGTAGAGCTCGTCAAACGAATATGAACGCTCTCTCCCAAGGTCACCCACTCGGGAAGAGCGACCTCTGATCGGGAAAGGTCAGTGCGTGATGTGCTGAGGTCTGAACTATCATCTGAAATCACAAGATATCATTATCATTGACATATGCAGTTATTTACTGAAGAGAAATTTGAATATCTATCTCAAATATATATAACACAATCCAATGGTACTAGCATTTACTAGATTCACTTAGAATGATGATACTACTGAATATACCAAGTTAAAAGAAAAGTTTACCATCAATAAGTCTCTCTGAGGACGAGAAGTCTCCATCTTGGCTGATGTTGGTGTGATTCAGCTGATGCTCCAGTTTCATGGCGCTCTTGGACTCGCTAGTTCTCGGTCTGGCTTGAGGGAACGATGCTCGGTTGCTGGATGATTTGGCTGACCCTCCACCTGCTTTCCTCCTACGTACAACCTGGAATATTAACCCAAAAAACAATAAGTTATAATGGCTACATCATTAAACTTTGATACTACAAAATTACACATCCGTCACAAACTGACTCAGAAAATTTAATATGAAGATCAATTGTACTTTACCTTTCCAGGAGGTAGCTGAGTCTTCACAATGGATGTTCCTTCATAAGGAGAATCATAGCCACCTCCAGAACCAACAGAAGAACCGTCGTTGCCTCGTGACTCGCTGGCCGTGTCAGGGTTTGACTGGTCGGACGTAACAACTTCCTCCTCTTCCACCGGAGCCTGGCCGTTAGTCATAACATGCTCAGTGCTCTTATCAAACGACGCTTCCGTATTGATTTTATTATGACTAGAAGAAGTAATGATTTGATTTTTCACCGGCAATAACCCCAAAGGATCCACCCAGACATCAGATTTTTCTGACTTGTGGTTTATATCGATCTGAGCGGCTGATTTTCTGTTTTCTTCTTTCTTTGGCTCTGACAGTTTGACAGTTTGAGCATAAGGTTTGTTATCAAACAGCTCCTCGTTTTCACAATCCCTCAAAAAAGGGTTGATTCTATTTCGGGATCCTGGAGTCAGCACTGGTGTTTTACTGTTGATGCTGCTAATGAACGGATCATTGAGTTCATTTTTACAATCAGATATATCATTCTTTGTGTCATTCATATCATTTCTGAGATCTGTGATGTCATTCTTCAAGCCCGAAATGTAATGCTTCGATTTGTAGCTGTGATTGTCTCCTTGCCCTTGGGTATGTGAATTGCGTCCATCGAAATCTGGAGTATCATCAACGCTCATGCTTCTTATTGATAATGTATCATCACTCGTTAGGTTTGTGGAAGAAACTGCTTGAGATCCTGAACAATTATACAAAAGTTTTGAATCAATAATAGTCAAAACAATATTCATTTTACTGTTATCTGCGAATGAAACAAAGAATCAATAAATAATTTTTATTATAAATCTTACCATATCCACTGGACGAAATGGACGGTGAATTTTTAGGCGGCCCTCTTTCATTAGTTAGATCGTGAAGTGAATCCAAAGTACGAGAAGCGGGAAGACAACCTCGCATGGTACCTCGATTCTTCGTTACAGGCTATAGAAATAAAAATAAAACAAATGTGGCCATGTATAAATTTAATCAAAACTTAAGTCTTTTTTTGTAGATGTATTATATTCTGTTACCTGTGTACTTGCATGATCGTTCTCCGGGTCAGAGTGAGAGTCTTCCTTATCATTAGAGCCACCGACTGTCCTGCGTCGGTTGCTAGAAGCCCCGCCACCAATGCCTCCAGGCTCCTCGTGCAGCGTGGTCATCCGCAGACCAAGCTTGCCACTAGCCGGAGAGGCTGCAATATGATGACCAAGTTAACAAGTGAAGCAGTCAATATGTTATTTATGCACACCAAACAACAAAATAAATCATGACAAATAAAAAAATGCAAATATACAATAACAACTAAATGGGAGTGTAAATGAATAAAATATAAATATCCAAATAACATTTGTGATTATACAATATAACAGGTAACACAAAAAAAATATATATATTTAGAAGTATTCACATATTTTTTTAAATTAATTTAACAATCCAGGGAAAAAAATTAATATGGGTTCTAATTACGTATGAGTAACATAAATAAAAACAGCACACTTTGAACACAAAACCCAAGTAATCTACGTGTAAGAATATATCAGATAACGTACACTTGTTGGGTTGCTGCATTCTCAACGAATTGAGATTCAAGTTGAGGTTCAAGAACGTAGGCCGGGCTGCATGGTTAAGGAAAATCCAAACATCGGTTAAAATCACGACAAATTCACATTCACATCATATCTTCAACTACCCCTCAAGAAGTCTCTCCTTTTGATAATGTCTCTCACTAGAGAGGCATTCTTATTTGAGCGAACAGCGCTTCTTGAAGAGTATCCAAAATAAAGAAACAAATGCGCTATGTATCTCAAAACTATGATGAATGAAACCATTCAAAAATAAATTACTGCATTGAATGAAGTTGCATATTGCACTTATCGTAAAGACTGCAGCTATTTTGTGTGTTAATGAATTTATTACTCAAAAAAGAAAGCTCATCTTTTATCTACAAAAGTATTTGAAAGCAAAAGTTTCAGAAAAAAGATTTCAATTATCAAAGCTAGTTATGATAAAAAAATAGCGCATTTTTTCCTCTAACCTAAATCAGTTTGGCGTTACTTAGGAGATACGAGTATAGATCAGTTATTACAAATGATTTCCAATTTGTAGTTTAAAGTCATAGATCCTTCAGACCGACCTGTGTCGGCTTGAATACAGGCCATGCATAGATGCTAGTAAGAATGTGGTCATTGCTAATCACATTGTTGCCAATTGTATATTTTTACATTACATCCAATCACTTCTACTGCACACGGCGTTAAAACCGTGGGTCCAAAGTTACCAATTTTTAAATACGGTTCAATTTTGCTACAAACATGCATGACCTTAGTTTTTTGTTCTTTCGGATTGATTCAAAGTTTAAAGCGGTTTATTTGAAATTTTTAAAATGTCTACATTACGATATTATGATAATGTTACTCTTGTAAAGACAAGGTTTTAAAAATAATAAAAATATGCCTAAGCAATACAAATATCAAAAATCATTCATTAAACCAAATGAGCCGACACGTGTTCTCTGTGACTTTAAACACTTCAAAATTTTTTTTAAACAATATTTCAAAAACCATAAAAGATCTTTTATTGTTATCTAGTCATAATTTTAATTTGTTTAGATCCACCTATTAGTATTAGATAATTTATTTAATAAATCAATATTAAGTAACAGTATTTTAACCTCAAATAAGTATGTAAAATTATAGTACAATTACATTATATACATTTATTAAAATATTAAACTTAGTACAGTCAATAACATCAAACAAGACGCTAACACCAACACAAGGACTCCTAGATGTTTAATTGTTTTAAAAAGGACATTTCACTTTATTGATAACAAAATAAAAATCTGTAATGTTAATTATAAAACAAAAAATTATCATGATGCACACAAACTTGAATCACATTGATTGTAAATTAAAGGTGTGATATGCGGCATTCAGCAGATTGTTCTACGTCAAATCAAATATATTCTAATAATACTGTGTCGAGAAATCAATATAATAATTAATAATGCCCAAACATTACAACGCATGCACATCCTCATTGAGTAACAACTTGGCAAAGAAACAAGAATTCTAGAACTACTAAGCTCAGATCACAGATGTCATTATTAATAAAAATATCCCATTGCAAATGTATGTTGTCAAATTTACAAATAGCTGAACATATTAAGGAGAAGGAGGATAAGTTTTGGCGGTTGTATTTTTATTAATAACTACAGTCTCTGATGCATTGGGCAGTGCTATTAAAGAGAGCTTAAATATCTGCCTATTCAATTTGAGCTTACGGTTTTCACAGATACAATTTGCAATCACATTAATGATTTACAGTAACATTCTAATATATCTTTTATATATTGGCATAATAATGCAGAACTATTTTTTTTAGATCTCCATTGTTTACCTGATAGAATGGAGCCTGAAGGTTGCACAAATCAAATATTAAAAAAAATAATTAGTCAAAGCGGGGGGAAGTCATAATGTAAAGAAAAACAATATTCTATATCGCAAGATACAATGTTTTAAATTTCGACAATAGGTGAAGAAGTTGGCACAGGTGGACATGTGCTCTTACAGTAGGTAATCTCAAGACAAACATTTGGTTCAATTTACAAGTGACGGAGTGCGGTCTCTCAAATAAAAAACTATGCGTCTGCGGAAAGTGGAACTAAAATCCAGGAAGAAAGAAAGAGTATTCGAGGGAGTAATAGACAACAACAAAATTATAATGAATCGAAAAATTACATGAACCACGAAATCGGACAAATGGAAAAATAACTACTATAAAGCTTTAAGCAGCTGACAAGAAAAAATATTGTGAAATTCGAAAAAATCATCATGAGTATAGACTGCAAGCGAGATGGCCCCATGAGAACGAGGAATGGTTGCTGACACGTCTCTCTGAGCATCTCGTGCAGAATAAGGCAGTCTTCGGGCGCTGTAACCTAAGCGAGGACACAAAACTGTGACGCTCAAATACTAAATCCCGCAAAAACAATCCCTATTGAGATAGTAAAAAGTACGATAACGGCCAAAGAAGACAACTGGAGATCAAAACATACAAAAAAGATTGAACTGAAAAAATAGTCCAGCTTACAAAGGATTCAGTTTAATTCAATCTAACTCACTCAATTTGCCTTCTCCCAACCTTTAAAAAATATATGTGAAAAGGAAATAATGAAAGTTGAAGCAAATTCAAACGAATGAAGTTATGAATTTAATTAGCTTACCGAGACCAAACGGTTTGGATGGAACGGAGATATCCCCATCGCCCCCAAAGGAGTGCCTTCCTCTGAGGCCAGCGTTCCTGCCCACGGTGGCTGACAGCAACTCTTGGTTAAGGTCCGTAACACTCTCAGAGCGACCCACTCCGATGAGGGACTCTAGAGATGCATCCAGACGCATAATCTGCAACAAAAACCAACATTCAATAAGCAAAAATAGTAATCTAAAACAAATCATGCAGTTGGTTTAAAATAATAATGTAGAAAACTTAATAAAATGCGTTTGCATTGTGTAGGACTGTGGTAATTTGAAATTGTGAATTGAATGGATTAAGCAAAAATATATATTTTTTATTTTATAGTTTTGAAATGTACATTTTTAAGTACTTTTAGAGTATTGTTAAAGAGCAAAAATATGATTGATGTAATGTTAAAGAAAAATTATAAAATTGTGTCGAAGCTAATTAAGAAACCAAAAAGCAATTTGTAAAATATAAATATACAGTTACAAATTTAAACCTTGACATATATTGAATTGTTACTGATGATACTTTATTATAAGTGTTAATTTTATACTGCTGTGGATATACATACAAAATTACAACATAAATTCAACAAACATAATTTATTTTTTGCTGTAACATATAAACAAAACTGAAAAAATCCAAACGTTCATGCAAAATAATATGATAAAACATGAATAACTCAACTTTACGAAATGATAAGCTTATAGAAACATAAATCGTTAAGACAAGACGAGCAATCCCGTGCCTCTGTACTTACACCACCGTTTTTGCTTGCCGAGTCCAAAGCCTGCATGTTGAACAATGCGTGATTGTTAATAGTGAAGTGCAAAGTCAAATAACTTATGTTCACTTGTTAAAGTGAAACTAATAGAAAAAAACAAACATATAAGACCACCAAAAGCCAAAAAGAAAGCTGATTACACAAGGCCAATCGATAATAAGCTAATCTAGAAAAACTGACATACTTCAGTTTAACTCTGAGTTAGAACCATAGAAGCCTTCCTTCACATTACAATCTGCCAATATTCATAAATGGATATTGAAGAAAAGCATTCAAATAAAATTAACAGTAAGTTTTCTTTTAATTACATAAAAATAAGCTTTTAATTTTGTATTAGAATACTAACTTGAAGAAGAGGAAGAAGAAGACTTGTTATAATATTTTTAGATTTAGCTTACAAAAAATATTTAACTTATATGTGGGGAAGGCTCAAATTCACAAAAAAAAAATCCTATCCCTTGGGTGACATATGAAGCGCATATACACGATAAAGGAAAGTCTGCAAGCGGTCATATTTATTATTATTTAATAACTATAAATACTTCTTTTATAAGACACTGCAATTGCTGTGAGGTGTTCATTAAGTTTTACACAGTGAACAAAAATGAGAAACTTACATTAGAGCATAAAATGTACACGAGAACATAAAGAGTATAGACATTAAAAGAAAGACCTTCAAGCAAGCTCACCCTTATTATATTATAACATCATGTTACCTTTTATTCAATGCTTATATCAGACTTAATTGATAAATAAAATGCTTTCAACTGCTTTAAATGATGTAAAAAAAAAGATAGGATTTCACTTGAATCATTAGAACATAATAATAATTAGAAAAATGACAACTGACCTGTGAGAAGTTTGGAACGGAAGCGGTTTTCCTCATAGTGATGGGCTGGCCTTGGGCTTGTTGTAGTTCCTTTACAGCAACACTCTGTCGCAGCCTATCAAGGGTCAGTATACCTTCAACTGCACTGACACCTCGAGTGTATTTTTCTATGAATTCAAGGATGACTTAATTAAGTATTTGAAATCATTTAAATGTACCACATTTTGTAAGCTTTTATCATGATGAAGAGAAAATCATAAGTATAAATTAACCAACCGATATAAGTTTCCCCATCAGCCGTACTCGATTCTTCACCACTTGCAGCGATTTGAGCAAGACTTTCTCGGTCTTCGAGTTCTTCAGAAGCTTTAGGAATGTTGGATACAACCTCGTATGTGACACCAGACTGAGTCAACGTGTCAGATCTAGAATGCGTAGTATAATTATGGTATTGAATGCAAAAATTCAGCAGGTATAAAAAAACTACAAGAAAATAAACGTTACCTGACAATACGCTTCCTTATTCGATCGGTTAAACTTTGCCTTTTGTAGATGTTGAGTCCTAGTCGTTTTCGAAGAACAAGATCCATGGGTGCAGGGTGTGATAGGCGCACTGTCGTCTTCAAAATGAGATACACTCGCTCATTTGCTAAAACCATAAATCAAATAAAATTAACACCAATGATGGCCACAAAACTAAAATCAATGTTTTATTCAAGCATAACAGAAATTCAAACCATCAGTAGTCCTGTTCAGATATTGACTATCGTGGATGGAAGAGTCCCAGCTGGCGATGGCGCAGATATCCTTCTCAAGATGGTGCATGATTTGGAGTTCATAGAACCTGTTACCGTGTTCCTTGGGTAAGATGGAATGGAGGCCAGCAACTGTTACTTCCTCACCACTTGGATGAGTGGACATATCATCAGCTGCAATAAAATCATACATAATGGTTTCATCATTCTTACAACTTTCATATTATACACTATAACCATTCATATAACTCATGTTATCCTACCATTAAGATCAAGGAACAGCACAGGAATGTGCTGTTCCATTCCGGCTGGAGGATTCCAGGCAGCTGGAGCGCCAGGAATGGGGCTTCCTGGACTAGGTACCATAACCTAAAAAAAATATTAATTTAAATTAAATCACAAATATTAATGGGATAAAATTCAAATTTGAAAAATTATAAAAATTATTTGCACTTACAGCATTTCTCTCCTCAGTGAGGGATACCCACTGGTCCACCAATGATTGCTCCCTCTCAATATCCCGATCTGTCTTGTCGGCCTTGTTGATAATGCGCTGGATCTGAGAGTCGAGGTATTGCCTTCGTCGGGTCAGAGCATCGCTCCACTTCTCCCGGAGTACAGCCAAATCTTCTTCTTGGTACGAGTCCAAAGGCTTTTGAAGGCGAGATCTAATACAAACAGTACATTCATCAAGTTAAAAAATTCAAAACATTTTTTTTTTAATGTGTAGTAATTGGTTATATCTTACCTTGCAGAGACACTCCCAACTTCTACACTGACAATATGTTGACAGATAATTGGTAATGTACCAGAATTATGAACAGGCCTAACTCGCACTTGCAACCGTCTCTGTTGGCCCTGTCGTAATTGGTACACTCCGCCGGTTGCCATATCTGACTTTTGCAGAACCTTTAAAGATACCACCAATTAAACCAGTTATTGAGTTATTTAATTTTAATGATTCAAGAGTCAGTAATATTTTGAGACATACCTCTACAGGGGCATATTCTCCCTGGTCATTGAGTTCTTGAATCTCAATCCACAGTTGAATCTTACGAGTGAGCTCTGCCCAGCGATCGGCGAGACCTCGGGCCTTGGCAAGCTGCCTCTGCTCCACTTCCCAGCCAGGTCGAGCACGACTAAAACCGGCAGAACGATGACCCCACACCTCAATAGAAAGAGCTCCCTCTGAAAATATAAAGGTAAACAATATTATATTTATCTGTAGTATAATCTTACTTAAAATTTAAATGTGACCAATTTATAAAATGTAAAAAGAAAGAAAAGAAGAAAAAAATAGAAAGTACAAAATATTATAAATAAAAAAATAAGTAAACAGGATACTCACCAGCACAGTGTTCCAAGAACTCCTCTGTAATCGGCACTGTAAAATCTTTCTGATGTTCGAACTTGAATAACTGATGAGGTGCATGGCGGGGCGACACTGGGACAGGAGGGACATCTGCGTTCACAATAGGGGGAACCACAATGGGATCAGAGCCCCCCCAAAAGGAATACTGGCAGAATACGAAGTGCGACAACGATGGAGGCAGGCCAGAGGCTTGTTTGATAGACACTCGGCATGTCACCTGAAGAGAAACAACAGTGTCAATAAAATAATAAAAATCTTGGTATTTAAAATATAATAATTGAATTGCATATTAAACAGACCTGCTGAGAACTTGGATCTGGAGGGTCATCATCATAGCGAGAATCCCTAGAACTATCAGAAGCAGCTTCGCATATTCTATCCTGTGGGAATGAGCCGGCTATTCGTGCCAACTCAACCTGAAACATATAATCGTAAAATTGAAAATATGCAAAAAATAAAATCTTTTCTGTGACTATCTGAGTAAAATATTGAGTGTTATGTTACCTGTAACCTTCCAGCAACTTCACCCTGTTGACTGATGATGGGCGTATGATAGTCAAGCTTCACATCATGGAACAATGACTCCAGGAAAATGTTAGCAACTCCAATGAGGTTATGATTCTCTTGCGACTCATAGAATGGATCCAAAACTTTGTTGGCTGGCAAATCATCCTATAACAGAAGAACACACAATAATAAATAAAAATTTCAGATTCAATGCAATACCCAATATATTATTTAAAAGGTCTCACCAGCTCCCTTTGCTGTACAATATCTCCGGGAGTTTGCGCATCATTCTGGTGTCTAAATTCTTCATACATTTCTCGCATGTCAACCAACTTATTTTCTAATTTTTCCATAGACCAAACTTGTCCTCCGTGACCCATGCGCCTTACCAAAATGGCTGGCTCTGACACGAAAGCTCCTCGCTAAAACCACAAGGAATATTTATAGATTTAACAAAATAAAAACAAATATATACAGAAATACTAGATTAATGATGAAATTAACTTCACGCGACCCTTTGGTGTTATGAACATGCACTTCACTCGTAGCTGTGCAATCTATTTTAAATGATCTTTGGAGGAATGTGGTTTCTAGTTGCCTAAGAAATATTTGGATGGTGTGAATCTACACTGAATATTTTCCATTTTATTTTAAATTTTATGTAGCATATGAGCATTATCAAGCACTACCAAGTGAGTTTTCTTTGTTGTAAATTGAAATCCCATAAATAATACTTATATGTACAAATTCAAGTCTTCTATTTAATTCATTACCTTTCTATTGGGACTAAGGTTGGCAGGAGGAATCTGCAGAGTTACACTAAATTTGGTGTTTCGAGACATTTCCTCAGCCAGAAAGTTGGCTTCCTGTACCAAGGAGTTGGCCTTGAGGATGTCAGCCTTTAGCTGCCCGAGAGAGCGCTTGAAGGTCTCATCGCGCTCCGCCGCCCACTTCTCTACCCGCATTTGTGTTGTCGGTGTGCAGGGAGTTATTTTACCTAAAATGTATGAATTAAAAATAACATTTATACAAGGCAACAGTTATTTTCAATAACTTAAATTTGTATTCTAAATTGTGCGTATAATAAACCAAACTATTCTGTATGTCTATATAAATTTGCGGATAAAATTTTATTTTTGTGTTCTTCAATAACAATCCAAAACCTAAGCTAATTTTAAATAGGATAACTAGTGATTAATGTCACTAATTAAATTTATTTAAATTAACACTAGAACTATTAAAACCTTTAATAAACTAAAATATACATATATGAACAAATATTCTAAGTGTATATTTATATTCTATGATCGAAATAAAAAAAAGATAATAATTACCAAGTCTAAGAGGATCGTATGGAGTATACGGAGCATAAGGCGTCGAGGGAGAAAGAATATTCCTCAGTTGCTGGAATTGCCTTTCATACTCTTGACGCTGCTTCTCAAGAGCCACTAAAAAACAATTTAAAAAAATTTTTAGTCTTTATTGTGTCTATGACAAACTATTCTATGAACGAATTTATGCAAACACCACATGCAGTCTGTACCAAGCTCCAGAGGATTGTAAGACATTACACCAACACAAAGTGGATTAATTAGGAAACCACACAAGTCACGTCTAAACAGGGTTGTAAAAGGATTACACCTTGTGTACAAAACTACATGCAAACTAGGACTGTATTTTATTTTTAATTCTTAATATTAAAAAAGCTTTATTTATTGTATTTAAGCTTAAATCCAATTAATTGATTTTTCTCATACCTTGCTTATCCTCCTCGTGCTGTTTTTCCAACCTAGATATAGCAGTTTGGATCGGATCATTGCTCAACTCATTAAGCATGATTTCATCACGAGCAAAGTTGTAATCAATTTGTTGAGCAGGAGTAGCGGGTTCAGATGTAGCAGCTATTATAATAAATAAAAGTTACAATGCTGCACTAAGTGAATGCACAATCTTAAACAGTAATTGACTAATATTTCAATGGACACTTACAAACAGGCTTTGGACAGTTGACCCTGAAAAAATGATGGTTTCCCCACAGGATACGATCTCCATGTTCGAGCGGTGTCTTTTCTGTGGCAGGTTGACCATTGACAAAACAACGGGCTCCCGGAAAAGGTTCCATTAGCAGTCCGCCGCCTTCCATCAGTACGAGGCAGTGTTCAGGTTGGATTCCCAGACCTGAGAGCTGGATATCGGCTTGAGTCGTTGGATTGTTACGACCACCGACCAGAGTTCTTTCCTGGAATTTCCAAAAAATAAAAATGATTAGTTAATGAACAGCCCATAAATGTGGAAAACAATCTCTAGACTCTTGCAACACAGATTGAATTAACAAATGAAAAACAAACAATACACTAATATGTAAGGAAATCATACCTTGAGGTAATATACGAGAAGTTCATTGAGTGAAGGGTCAGCATTGAGATTTACAAGATAGTACTTATTCTTCTCCACTTTAATGCCACTAGCCTGGATACTGATGCCCATCTTCTCCAAGGCGTGTTGTCTCTCGCTCTGGATGCGTTCTGAAACACAGAAAAAAAATTAAATCACAATCAAAGTTATGTTTACAATAAAGGGGTTATGAAGTATCTCCAATTATAATTCACCTGTTTTGACTAGTTTTTCCTCCCAGGTTTGTGACATTTCCTTCATCAGATTTTCACTCTGCGTCAGCTTTTCATGTATATCAACCCGCTTTGCAACATCATCGTCAACGGGAGATCCCTGAAAAAAGTACAAAATAGATACATTAGAATATATTTATTCAGAAAGTTTTAACCTAATAAATCGTGTGAAAATGTGTTATGCTTACGGTAGCATATTTCAACATTTCTTTAAGAGCTTCTACTTCTTGTCGAAGTTCTCTGATGATTCTGGCATTTGGATCTTCATTAACAACAGCGTGGTTTACAATTCTCTTTGCTCTGTCAGCGTACCGGAGAGTGGAAAGAGTTTCTTCATAATTATCAGCTGCTGGAGATATTGTAGCAACCTGTAATGAAACAATTCCATTGATATTAATTATATTATTAAAAGTCACAAGTCAAACGTCTCAATTAGTCACAATTTCAATTAGTTAACAATAAGAATAAGTACCATCACAGTTTTACTATTGCCTCCAAGGTTATCTTTGAGAAGCCAGGTAAGCACTGAATCTCTGTATGGAACAAATCTATCTTTGTTCTTTCCACCACCAGATGATTGATCCGCTAACTTGGAGATGACAAGTCCAAGAGTAGTCAAGGATCTGTAAGAATTAATAAAAACTTTGTTATTACATTTGTATTGTCAGCGCAAACAATAATTATCAACAAAATAAAAATAATCATGTGCCCAAATACATCAGTTAAGAAATAAAATAAGTAGGCTCTTAGTATAAAGTCAACAGTCCTAACTACCGAGCTAACAAACTAACCATACACATGATGAATATTGGGAATTTATTTTTTAGTCAATATTTCAAATCAATTTCAATACTTCTGTAAGAATTGTGGTATGAATGAAGTTCTATCAAGCTGAAAAGTTTTTGTTGTGCTTTTAATAATTTTCATATAACTGTTACTTGATCCGAAGCAATACTCACTTGTTGATGTTGGATCCCTCCTTAAGTCGGTCTCCAACTGCGCCCGTCTTGACAGCTCGTTCAGAGCCAGCCAAATCCACGAGTGACATTCGGGACACTTTCTCTCCGGAAACCCCAGACCTGATGTCGGTGAGGGTCTGGGTGAGGACGACGCTGAAGACGGCGTGAGAGCGAGACGACTCGCTGTTCATATTGGTAGCTGCCACAGTCCGGGACTTGTTGCCTTCAGTCATCAGGTTGTCGATATCCTAAAATGATAAAAACAAAAAATAAATTATTTTATTAAAAAACATTAACAGAAATGTAAATCCTGATCTGACTACCGGGAAGAGTCCTGTTATTAACCCATCTTTGCAAAACTCCAATAACCCAACCTCTGTAAGTGTTTCTTGTTTATTTATTATGATACCATAATATATTAATTTACAATTAGCACTATGAATTGTTATATTAATATTAAAGATGGTAACTTAACTATACCCAATTATGTCAGTCTGGTGTGTTAACAAAACAAACTTAAAGTGAAGTACCAATTTTAAATATTTATTTCCATTATTGTATAACATAATGGCAATGAAATCATTTTACAATATATTTAACCTTTTAGGGATATTTTAAATCCTGTATTTTGTTATTTAAACACAGATTTAACTTTTTATTTATTTACAATCAGCAAAATGGTATTTAGAGCAGGTATTCCCTGCACGAAATCTACTAAGACACTCCAGGGAGTGTTGATTCTCCGCAAACAATAACTCGGCGCGGAGTTTACTTTGATGTTGGAATTCCTCTACAGAACGTCCTGAAAAGAGATACCCCACCCCTCAGCACTGAACAGAAAGGAACGCGGCGTATCTGAATGTTGCTTACTGGTGTACTATAATCTGATTGTTCCATTTACCTAGCATAGTCAGTAAAAGGTTCTTGAAATAATTGAATCTCAATTAAATACTTTAGATATAAGGGATATTTCACTACGCAAGGCAATTTTTTTAAGCTTCAAATATCCAAAGCGTAATCCGTCTGGGGCGTCACGTTTGAACTAAGTTTTTTTAATAAACTGCTGACACTAATACGGTCCAGGAATCGATAGTCGATCAACCTCTTTTCGGTTGATTCGATGGCGTTTGAGATGCGGTGTATTCAGTACACCGCGCGTGGCAGCAGGCCACTCGCGTTGATCTTTCTCTGACCCAATACAAAGGCACTCAGGGATCACACTTCAAATGATACCCGCTCCGGCTATTACGCGACCACGGGGGGGAGTGTACACGGGGACATGTTCGGAGAATTTTCTTTGCCTTAATTAATTCGCGTTTGAAGTCCCGCGTCTGACACGACGCCGGCGTGGATTTCATTAGCGGGAGGCTTGATTAGCCTACGCGAACTGAAGAGCTCGGCACTCGCAGGCGCTTTGGAGGGAATTAACGTAAAAGCAAAGCCGCACGACGCCACGCCGCGCGAGATAACAAGCCTCTGACTGAGCTCAGGCTAAGCAGATTGTGGCGCGGACTTTTGGTTGGATAAAATCCCAATATCTCATGTTGAATTGGTATACTTACAGTTTCCAGGCGAGCGACACATTACAAAATCAATCAAATGTGATATCACGCCGAATGAAATACACTCGTAATGTGTAGTAAGATTCCGATAGGCATGTGAACTTTTGCTAACATCTGCAGAGTTTTGTCATGCAGATACTATCGTATTAATTAAAAAAAAAAAAAAACACAGCAAACACTAGAAACGCGGTAACAGACATCCGATATTGGGTATACGGATAAAAAGACGCGACGGATGGTAAGTGCTTCGTACATAGACTCCAGAGCACTAGACGAAATCCACGCGAATCCTTTAGTTTCAGCCATTTCAAAAGGGGAAAGTTGGGAAGTCTCAATGGTACCCACTTACGTGTGCGCATACGCCGAGTAGAAGATTGTACAGGAGCGAGATAGACAAAGCGAACAAACCCAACCTATCCCAGTCCACCGCGCTAGTGTTAAATTATAAAACGTTAAAAGTTACCTTAATTAAAAGTCCCCGCTTTTCCTTCCGAGTTGTATTGCTTTGGGAGGCGTGTGTTTGTATGTATTACCCAACTTAAATGAAGCACTTAAACAACGCATGAAGCGTACGCAACGTTCATATAACTTCCAGCAAACATTTTATATAATTTTGGCATTGTTTAGCGCGTGTTAAATGTAATGATATCAGGAAATATACAATTTAATAAATCTAACGAACCGCTGTTAGACACAGTTGCAAACGTGCAGTATCCTTTTTAAGTAGTTATAAAAATATGAATCATAGATACTTTTGACAACAGCATCGAGTCGTTATATTCTAAGCAAATATAAAATTAAAATTAAAAATTAGGATCGTGAATTGGAAATTTATACATTCATATAATTTATACTAGAAGATTATAGTAAAAAGGGATTATGAAAACTTCAAATTTTAATTCCTTAAAATCTACTATTTGTAAAGTAATTGTTGTAAACACAAATACCATCTAATAACGCTACAACTTTTTCTAGATTTAAGGCTCTATCGCAACAGGAAGCAATCTTCCCTACTGGAACAACCGCTCTCCGACGATTAACTCCCAGGGCCCCAAATCGTGCCTCAATCAATAGGTCCATTTTTCTCTGGGCGACCTTTTGGACGCTTATTTGTAGATCTCTATTTCCTCATTATTCTGAGCCCTCGAGCTGACTTCACCCCCTTTAAGTGTTCCCCTACTTACATTTTAGGGCTTTTAAAAACAAGGCCAATTCTACGCCGCGGCGTAGTTAACGTATTTTATGTAAATACTTAAAATTTGTACATTAAAACAAGACTGTTGATAAATAGTAAAAAAATCTGATATCTGTGGTGATATCTTAAATAAAAATTAAACCAAAGTTATGCCATAAATTAAAAAAAATAATAATAACTTATTCATACTTAAATGTCAATATAATTAAGACCAGAACCAAAGAGTGCCGTTTTCTAAAGAAGAATTAATTCCTGTAGTAATTATTCAATGCTTTGATCTTTTATTAACACGAGGATTCCAATTTACACAAAAACAGTAAACACTCAAATAATTAATAAACTCAACTCTGAAATTCCATTGCGTCGAACGCCGAGAGTTTCCCATTGAAATTGCATTGCAGTTATACGTATTCAATTAGTAAGTATGCAACCTGATTGAAAACTGCATGCGACGGCAACTTAGCCGGAAAATATACAATTTACGCCCAGTTCGAGCTGGACGCCTTCATTAAAACATTCAATCGGAGCGCCCCCGCACCCGCTGCGCTCTCCTTTTCGACCATTGGACCGGAAGAGGAAGCCGGGCAGGGGCGGGATGAGGGGGTGCCACATCGCGAAGCCTCCGCCCCCTTGAATTTTTCTCGCGGCGAGGATAGACTGCAAATCTGACAGAGTGCGCTCTCGTGTACTCGAAAACCCTCGTGGAACTTTATGGCCATTGGAACGCTTCTGAAATCGATTGATCACCTCGTTTCACTCCAGATGGTATTAGCCATACCACCATACTACATGATATATTTTTGAAAGTAAACATATGCTAGAATTAAATCTTAAACTTTCCTAATTTATTTTGTACAAAATTAAAAATTTAAAAAAATATATATATAACCTACAGCTGATTGTCCAGAGAAAAATCGAAGGAAAAAGAGGCATGCAAGGAGAAAACTAACGAATTTACGCCAGTGACTGGAAGTTAGGAATACAGCCGAATTAGTAGGACTGGCTCAGGACAAACATATGTTCGATCAATGACCTCTTCTTAGAAGAGGCACTTGGAGAAGAAAGTTTAAAATTAACATGAAATACTAAATATTGGTGTTTTAGACTGAATACCCCATACTGGAGCCATGGCGGTAGATCACCATTTTCTTCATCAAGTAATCGTACAAGTGGATAATAATTAATTAACACAAGATAAAACATGTTAAATACACGAATATCTTAAAATAATATTAAAAAAATAACGTGCATCATCCTGATTTGAAAAATAATAACTAAAAATATAAGCTGCAAACAAAGTTAACCGATGAAAGTTAATAAAACTTTTAAACGTACGTTTCCGAGAGATTATTTTTGAATTACATTATAAAAAAAAATTCAACAAGCTCTGTAAATGCCAGTAACTTAATTATTTCATATTAAAATTTAATTCTTGCTTAAATCTAAACTCAAGTGGGACAAAAGAGCCGGCAAGAAGCGGCAAGATTCCAGGTGGATCCAGGTGCACAAGAAAGCAATTAGGCAGGTTTCCCTTGCAGGAATTGTTCATTAATCGAGCCTGCAAGCCTCCCCGAGGGAAATCACATGCAGGCGGGGGCTGCCGCTCCGGACCGCCATTAATGTCTCGCGAAATTGGTCCTCAATTGTGGCAGCCGCATTCATTCGGTCGCAGAAATGAAATTGCATATTTTCTCCTCTCCCTCCGCGCGCGGTGCAAAAACCGCAATGAAAATAAAGCGTATTGTTGGAACTTTGAGGAATTTTAGAAAACCGCCCATTCGGCGTGATTATCGTTAAAACTTTTCTTTAGTGTGCAATTTAATCCGTTATTCAAAGGGGTTTGTTTATTTTTTTCCTTAAGTCACGGCACAAAAAACGCTTACTCATTCAAAAAATAACAATTCATAAAGTATGCAAAATTATATTTGATTTTATGAACCAAGTTTCGGGTACTAGCCTTTTCGGTTTTTATACTTCCTAGAAATAAAAATATTATTAAAAAGCTTACTTGTATTATGTTCGAATTATTTATAAGATTTCTTTTTGATAAATCTAATCAAATACCCTTATCAAGAAAAATATGTATGTACGTAAGAAAGTAATGTGTGCAGGTTTCATTTGAGATAAATAACCAATATATCGATCACGAACGGGATACATCCAAGCTCCGATAATCTGAAAACGATTAATCATCACAGAGCTTTGAGAGAATAAAGGAAGATAGGCAAGCAGTAGGAATCAGAATAGGGATTGTGATTATTTTGAAAAAGTGGTTCATACCCTGAAGGAGGTGACGGCGAGGCGGGAGAGGCCGTCCACGTAGGGCCCCATCACGACGTGCTCGCGCACCTTCAGCGACTGCTTGTTGGTGCTGCGCGGGTCCAGCAGGTCGTGCACGCGTTCATTGTAGATCTCCATGTAGGACACCTCCACCTTGTAGGAGAGCTCGCGCGTCTGGCGCGCCGCGATTCGCTCGAACAGCGCGTCGCACAGCCGCGGGATCACGCCCTTGGACGCGTCCTGCCCGCCCATCATGGAGTAAGACTTGCCGGACCCTGGAGACAAGACGCACTCGGTTAGAACACACCCACAACTTCTGCCCACCAAGGCAAAAACTCCGCACGTATCTAAAAATATACCGGAGCTCACCCCTACTGGATATCGAGGCTGGCGCTCTAGTCCCTCCCTCCACCGGAAAGGACTAAGAAAGAATTCACCATGAAAAAAATAATTTAACCGCTTTTAATTACCGTGTGACTTTTTAGCAAAACCGATTACCAAAAAAAAAAAAATGTCTGTGAAAATGTTACGCTAACGTTATTGCCTGGAACCGAGTTGTGTATATTAATGCGTACAAATTAAAAAACATGTTGGAGACCTCCGAACTTCATCTCTGTGAGAAGTCGGCTCGACCGGTGCCAAGTCGCAAGATTCACTTCGGAAGATAACAAAAGTTCCGAGAGAAAAATAGAGGCAGTAAACATTTAAACTGCGCCACAAAAGAGTTCATCCGTCGATACCGACAAACTCAAAAATTCAAACTGTAATAAACAACGAAATAAAATAAAACAACTTTGGCGAATGGTAAAACACGAAACTGGGAAAAATGTATGTTTTTAATTTTTTTATTAATATTATAAACTTAACTAAAATACAGATAATAAAAAATTATACGTAGCATAATATACTTTAATAAACAAAATAAGAATCTAAATGTCTAATAATCTATTTAGTTATTAAAATTAAGAAATTACTTAGAGAGACTTTATTATATTGTATAAAGCAATGATTAAAATTATTTATCTTCGAAGTAAAAGCTTTACTTTTATGAAATATTATATTCTAAAATTAAAACTGTAATTTTGTATTTCAAAAATTCATTTTTGTATCTGTCTAATAGAAGTCAAATAAATAATGCACAATGGCCCAAGTGAAAACAGGATAATCCATACGATATAATTCAGTCAAGTTAAATAAAGTGAACAAAGGAGGTTTATTTTTAAAAGCACACGGAGTAAGCGGCTTACCCCCTGAGCCATACACTTTCCCGGGTAAGGTCACACATATTAGGCAGTAATTAAGGCCTACAGGGCTAGCCGGGGTGGAGACGCCGGAGCGTCCCTTCAGGCAGAATCAGTTCAAGACGCGCGTTACATGGCCGATGGGTGTTTAATTAACTTGGGGGCGTTTACAGGTACGGAGGCTCTTTGCAGGGAAACCAGGTGATGGAGGATTTGATAACACTTAGAGGGTTGAATCTGCATTTTAAATGCTATCTTTATTCAATCTTTTGTTGTTGAAACGAAATTGAAGAGAAATTGAATTAAATAACATCGTGATTTGATACGTTTTAAATACAAATTAAGCATACATCATTCGTTTCTTAAATGTCTTATTATAATAAATCGACCTTTGAGAACTATGAGAATAAATATACTGAAACATAATAAACAGAACGCAAGACTGAAAGCCGCATGTATTATATAGCAACATGGCTATTTTTTTTTGTTATGTGACATTTTCTGAGTAGACAGGACAATGTTTAGCTGTCGTGTTAGACATTATATTAGGCTTTATCTCATAATATCAAAAATGTATATACATGACAAAAGGATTTAATATATCCGTAATCTGGATTACCGCTTGCTTCGACGAACAGTAATAATAATATAATAATCCTTACAGCGACTTTGTACTTCCGGGTATACGATATGTAACTTTTTAAATCGCCGTAATTTCAATAAAACTTTTAATTTCAAACATTGAATAAATTATTTAATTTTTATATATTACGTATTGAATGTTTGGTACGCGAGTATCCCACGCAGACCATGTTCCGGTCTGTCAAGGGATAGTACATTTATATTTATAAGGTTAAAAAGAGTATACACATTTTGCTCCATCCAACAATATCACGCTTTCGAATTCCTACTGTACCCAAAAGTGTTATAAACCATAAATACTCCTTACCTCGATATGAAACTAGCTGTCCTATTCATACCGGTACACAAACACCTCACAGAGGGGTAGGTCTGCCGTACGCCAGGTACTCGGAGACAAAAGGGGTTCCAGATAAAAGTGGCGGATTTGCGGAGCGGCCGAGACTCCGCGGGGCCAACTGGGCTGGTGGAGATTTATTGCAGGTCGGGTGCTTGCTCCGGCCTTTGGTGGGCCGCCCGCGTCATCGCTAATGTCTTGTATTTTATTTAAATAATAACTTAGTATCATTGCTGATTTATGGTAATATACGGCCGTTGTATATTTGTGCGAGAAATATATATTCGCTTTGTGTCAACATGCTGAAATGTTCTAGAACATATCTGCTGTTAGTTAAAAAAAAAAATTTTTTTTTTTATATTCAAATATCATAAGTATTGTGTTCTTAGTATTATAATACGCAATATTCTATTAAATAGTCATAAATCATTTTGAAAGCGATTATTCATTTGATACTCGTATTTCTAAAACATTTCATGTGCATTATTTGAAAGAAGATCTCAAAGGTCCACAATTAGAGTGACACAACGTTGTGTTGTGTTGAGAACGTTTTAATACGCACACCCTGCAAATATATTCCTATTTTTATGACAGCACTTTTCAAGTTCAATTATTCAAGAGCACAAAAAAAACTTCAGAAAAGTTTAATTTCAGAGAGCTGATGGCGTCTTTCTTTAAAAAAAATAAAACGAAAATTAACATTAGAACATAAAGCGAAACAAAGCTGGGGGACTATAAAATATGAAAACGCGGGCCGCATTGCGAAAAACCGGGCGCGCGTCGGGCGGACTGAAACATTTGCAAGCAAAAGAAACGGAATGATGGAAGACGCTCAAGCACGAATCTCAAATGTAATATGATAATCGCTGAGCTATTAACCCGCCCGGGCTGCAACAGGAAGGCTGCTCGAGGAGCGGAAGTGCAGAGACCAAATATAACTACAGTGTTTTCGTTTAATGGCACTTGAAGTTGTCTCGGGATGCGCGCCGTTCGCCGTTATGGAATTATGCAATATTGAAGAGCTTTCGTTGCTATTTCTGAAAGCTATAAAATATTCCGTTTGGGATGTTGCATAGAAAGTCAATGACGTACAGTTCAAATAACCCATAAATTTATATAGCATGAAACTGTAATATGTTAATATCCGTTTGAAATGATTTGAATATTTCTTGCATATGCACTCCCTCTCACGCAAACATGTAGAGACAAGATATTAAATACATCCCACGGATTAATAAACAGTATAATTTAATAAATATATTGTAAGCATAGAAAAAAACTAGTCATTTCAAGGGGAAATATATATATTATATATTTTTTGAAACTTAATTTTGTTAGTATCAAAAATACATATTTTTTAAAATTTAACTGCGTTAAAAAATTGTTAGTTGCTTTGGTTAGAAAGAGTCATTTAATATTATATATCGTTTGACGTACCTTGCGATTAAATGAACAAAGTTTCGTTCGTGTAATAGTGATATAAAATATACCAAATATCTAATGCAGATCCAGCAAATTCGAAATAACATTTTTAGAGTTGGAAACATAATAGCAAAAACATTCATAGGAAACGTCCCACTGCTAAAATAGGGCAATACGGTGATATATCGAGAAGAAAATGAAGTTACAAATGATTTATTAAAACGGTAAAGATACCGAATATAAAAGTTACACAAAATAAAATAATACACAAGCCTTAGCAAAAGTTTCCTTATAAAACGAATGTTTTTGTTCTAAAAGAAGACAACTATTAAGAAACGTGTTTTTGCCTCCATTGTCGCAAACGGCGAAGGTAGATTTAGTTAATCAGTCACACCGGAGAAAGGCTTTGTCGCCGTCCACTCGGGAGAGTAATTCCAGGCCTAATTTCTAGAATAACAATAAATATTTTTAGAGTGAGAATTCAGAATATCTTAAAAGATATTCAGGTTAAAACTTTTAGCATTTCTAGGAAAGGTAAGTCCATAAACAGTACTTGGATGAGTAAATTTCCATTTCATTTCAATCTATTCATTTGTAAATAACGTTGGCACGTGTACCGTTCAAAGTGGGAACCAATTAGAAATCTACTTATATATTTTATTTATCTTGTTTTGAAAGGATTCTACAAAAAACGCGCACGCGCTGGAATAAAATCTAAATAACCTTTTAATATAAAGTATCAATCAGTAAAGATTACAAAAAATAACTTTTGCGTTTTGGAAAAAATATATATTTTCCGTTTACTTTTAGAATTTAACGCTATTTAACATAAAGTTATATTAAATGTATTACGTGTTTTATGCCTGAAGGTTTTATTTGGAATATATAATATTATTTGGAAAATAAATTTACCACACAGAAAAAACATTTACGGTCGACGATGATTGATTCTGGTGGTCGATCAGTCACTGACTTTTCTTCCAAAATACTCTAATTCACGACTGTGATCAAAATATAACTATACATATTGCATATATTGTACTTATAAATTTCAATACTTTCACATTACATGCTCATATGATGCGAAAAAAACACACTTCGAATTGAGTTTTTACGCATTATGTGTTAAATCAGAGTTTTTTTATTTCTTTAGGACTATAACTCAATAATTGGTTTTGAAAATCCGGTATTCGTAACACTTCACTAAAATATACTCGATTGAATTTCATCCCTGGCCACCAAAACTACATGTATGCAGGCAGGTTCTTAAAACATCTGTGACGTATCAAAGAGTATTAATATAAGACTTATTTAATGTTTTCATAAATTTTTGGTTTAAATCTCAGGGACTGACGAATATTGTGAGTTTAAAATACTTGATCCGTATTCAAGGCCGACACGCGCCACAAGGTGTGTCGACATGCGGCCAGACATCCTGGGCGTGATTTATAATTAAGAAAACTTGGGTTATTTACCGCCTGACAGTGGGGATGTGTACGCAGTGAAAGTTAAAACTCCACAATACACCGGTACTCGGGACTAGTGATGGGAATAACCGAACAATTCGAATAATTTATTTCTAAACCGGTTTAAATAATTAACAACAAAAATATGGTTCTAAAACGATTGCTTTAGCTTTTGTCAGCGCACACCGCAAAAGGTGAGAAATGTCGCAAAACGTTTTCACATTCATCCTGTAAAATAACGATTTTAGAGAAAATTCTAAAATACACAAAATGAAATTCATTGCTACGCACAGCAATATTTTTTGAGTATCGTCGAAAAAAAAATCAATTTGTATGTTATATTGAGTGTCAAATTACACATATTCGTGGTGTTCACTGTGGCCTCTGTGATTTGCCAGGATCAACATATTATTTATACATGTAGTACTGCTACATATAGGCGACTTATTCGATTAGGTTTACGCGATTATTCCCATCGCTGGCCGGGGCGGGCCGCAGCACGCCACACCGCGCCGATCCTGAGGAGCACCAATAATACGGGATGCTTGTCGGGCGAACTCACTAAGTACGGCTTACATTAAAGCGTAATTGAGAGGGAACGCTTGAACCTGTATAATTTAACACCGCAAACATAAATAAACTGTACGAAAATATAGTTTACACGGACGTGAAGTGATTGAAACCGTGTTTGTACACAGCCATGCTTTAACCCTGCACGAGTTTGAAATTATTTATATGATTAAAAACCATATACGGAATATTTTATTTTTACAGTAATCTGAATCAGAAATCTAAACACCTTATCTGAGGAGAATGAGGAGTCGACATGGGAGAAAGTAGTGATATTTCTTCGGAAAATATATGTTCTGAGGCGACGAAATCAAAGACAAAAGCTCTCCTTGACAATATAAATTATGTATGGAGTAAAAAAAACTCGGTTTCAATGTGGTTTCTGTTTTCACAGGGATTAGAGGTTGGCAATATTGTCTTTAGATGTTTTCTAGCATGAACCAAGGTGACTGCAATCGTCATTTTTAAAATCATATAAAGATATAAAGTAATCGATTCAATAAATCTTGAAAAAATATCTCAAATAAGAGCCGATCAATTTAAGCAATATGCATATAATCCAAAAGTATACGTATGGTCTAACAGTTCTACTTGTAAGCCATATATTTCAACAATTTTTTGGGGTAATGCGGAGAAAAACTCATTTGAAGAAGTATAAAGCTACATGGCATAAATCCTACTACAAAAAAAAAACAACTACTTCAAATCGGATGAGCCAGACCGAAAGGAGAGCGCTGACACTCCCGCCCTGCCGTAGCGACGAAGATTTAAAGTAATCGCTATTTTTACAACACAATGACAAATTCCTGAGCTCCGCGGACGGGCCCCTCGAAACGAATCGAGATCGTGTAATTAGACGAATATCCCTCGGCAAGATGGCGCTTGATGGAAACAAATTGAAACTCGGTCGCGGGGCGGCGTCGCCACTTTATGAAATGAAAAATAAAGATGGATGAAAACAATAATGGCGGATATACGCGCTGCGCGGGAGAATAATATCTCAACTCGCAGGAACTTCGCAGAATTTGCGTCTCATTAAGAAACGGGAAAAAAACTTGGACGTAAACAGCCCGAGCCTAGAGGACCAGCATGTTTTATTTTATAAAGAATATTACGTAGGTGCTAAAAATCTTGAAATTACAGCGTCTTCTTTAGTTCGTTTAATGAATAAAGTGAAATATTTTATGGCGTTGGAATAAAAAAGTATGTTAGTAAGCAGCCCTTTCAATTTCATTACAGAATATATTATTTTAATTTAAAACAAGAACCACACCCTTTCAATTAATACCTTTAGATATTTTCAAAAACGACGTAATTTAATTGTTGTCTTTCCGTGGGGGGTGTTTTATTAATTATTATAGAATAAATAATAAACCAGATATTTAACGAATGCTCATATTTAATTCTCATTTTTTTATATCGTAATTGTAACCAAAAACAACTCCATAAGCCTTGATAAGAAATACATCACATACTAAAAGCCCGTATGAATAAGTAAGATAAGAGTGTGTGTGTAATTACAATACCGCGTTATATTGATTATACGAGTACAACGTAATAAAAAATACGTAATATTGAAAAAATTTAATTATTAAATATACTGCATGAATAATTTTAAACTCTTTTTGGTATTGCAAATTATTTTTCTTTAAGTGATGAAGTGTTTTTACCGGATTTCATAGGCTAATATTGAAAAATAATTCTGTTTACGAAAAACATGACCCTGTTATTATTGTCTTTATACTCAACAACTACATATAAGATATAATTTATACGTCAATCATCAATTAGTAAACTACGAAAAACTGCATAGTGCTACGCCACAAACAAGACTGAAAATACCAATACGTTTCATTAATCGCCATAAATCAGAAACGTTTGGCAACAAATCCTGATTGGCTAGCAAACAGAAAAACTGCCGAGCTCAGGGATGGGGGGGGGGAGGGCTCTTGGACTGGCCTCCAGCGGCGCCCGAATAATATAATTCAATTTCCTTGTCCAAATATACTTTGCCCGTTAACCGAGCGTGTAATGAAATTCGCACAAGTCCCCGCGACTCGCCCGGGCAGGGTTAAAAAATGCCCGTGCCTGTTCCCTTCCAAAGCAAACGATTACAAATGAACACTCCCGCCTTGGACTACTGCAGATGTAATAAATAATGATTCCACCTGTCGAGTGGCGTCCATTTTTCACGCAACTATAAAAGTAACGCCTTCGCGGAGACACGGGCTTATTTATGTTTTAAGGGATGAATTGTAGATGGGACGGGCGGCGCGGATCATCCCGCTGCGGCGGCAGCTGTGGAACATTTCAACGTTTCAGGAAACTGAAATCGGAACACGGCCCGAGATATATTACAAGACGTTTAAGGAGAACGAATTTTATAAAATAAATCTTAAAATGGAAAATTCGTTGTAATGCTTTAACAATCCTCTGTCTACCTGAACGAAACCGCATTCCGCAATTCCGCTTGAAAACAAGATTTTATTATACTGCTGTTTTATTGATAAATATATCATTAAACAATTAAAGTGCTACTTTTATTCATTATCAATCAAGAGAAAGAATTTAATTGGTATCGTTTATGCAAAATTCAAATCCAAAAGCAATACTAAAAATTCACCCCATTTTACAACGCTACATTTTTTTAAAATAAAATATTCGCTGAAAGCGTAAACCATGAAAATATTACTGGATTACTAGTAATAAAGAAATTATCCCCGTACATACTCTAATCTCCCCGCAATAGTAATGAAGGCATTGCGTGGATCTCACAGTCTCATAAATCGCCGGAAGTTCAGTAACACGAAAAGGAGCTCCCGCCAAGGATTCCAAGGCCGACAGCAAACTGATGAAGAGCAGCTTATAGCATGTTACTATAAGAAATATTAAAAAAAATTATAATAAATTTTAATATCGATTTATTTGAAGAACATAAAAATAAAATTAATTCCCAATTTGTACATGACTTTTTTTCTACTTTTATTTAAATGCAAGTTTATTATTCAAAGATAATTTTTAAATAGCTTACACAAATGCTAACAATTTATAAACAGTCTATCAGTTCGATAGTTCAATCAGTAATTTTGTATAAATTAATGAAGAACATGGTATTATTGATATACAATATTAAATTAAGCAATATTGATATAAAAAAAATATGTTTTGAATTAATGTGCCTGGTAAAAAAAAGCTCCTTCAGTAATCACTTCGAACAAAAAATCTCTTCGCTAGTAAAAAGTAATTAATATCAATGTCAATTTCAAAAACGATCGACCATAACCTATAAACATAATCAGTATTGGGTCGTAAAACTGAAAGTGCTCGTAAAATAGCCTTCGCTGCACCCCATCGACACGGAAAAAGCCGGTGCGGACCAGGGCATGGCGGCTCGGTGACGTCCGCCGGGCCGTTGACTCGGACTTGGCAGCGGGCCGGGGGCGCGAGGCGCGGGGCGTGGCGGCGCGGGGCGCGGGGCGTGGCGACGCGGGGCGCGGGGCGCGGGGCGTAGAGGCGCGGGGCGACAGGTCGGACGCGCTCCATTGAACCGCCGCTCACTGAAGAATTATTAGCAAATGCTCAAAGAAGGGAGTTCTCGCAGTCGCCTGGCGCTTTGTGTGTTTCGATGGCGAATTTTCTTGGCAATGTCCTGAGAAAGTTGGCACTTCTGCGGAACTTCCGCTGGAAGAATGCAATTTACAGAAAGCACTTGTAAAGTCATTTAGCATGTGTTTTTTTTTTTTTTTTTTATAAAATATTGCATATTGCAACTACTTTAATTTGAAAACATAACTGAAACATCGTGTGTTTTAAATATTTTTAAGAATTGTATTTCATCAATTTTTAATAGTTAAATCCTTCTTTCCAGTACAAAGTTTCATAAGGGTTAATTCGGAAATGCCCCAACTGATTTAAACGACACATCCAAGGCTTTTTTTCCGATTAAACTTATCCTTTTAAAATACACATGAACATGCAAATTAAACAGTATAAGAAAGGGAATACATTAAAAATGTTACTTTTAACAGTTTAACAGTTTAAGAGTCTACTCAATTTCATAACATATATAGAAATAGTATTAATTACGTCTATGTTTTAAAATTACATTCTAATTCAATAAAAAAACACAATAACAGTTTAAATTATTACGGTGTGTTTTATCGCTAAATTATTTTATACAAATAAAATAAATTTATTCAAGAAACTAGCAAGAAAAAAATATTAAAAGGCGGCCGCCTTAGCGTAAGTGTAGCGGCGCGAAAATGTAGGAAAATATATTTTTATAATCAGCGAAACACTCGCAGAGCACTCGGACAGCACTAACGATCGAGTACAGCTGCTCGAGGCTTTGCTTGTCAAATTTAATTACAACTTGTTACAAAACTACAGACTCGGAAAGAAAATTCGTCATACTTTAATATTTTTAACCTTTTTTAAATACCGCTAATTCAACATTAATTATATCCACAAATTAACCTGCAAGTTGTACAAATTTATATTTAATATTATAAAACGTACGGTACACTCTGTATTCTAAAACATAACCGGTTAGCGACCGTCGGGAACTGTATGAAATTCGGAGAAATAATATTGAAAAGGGTTGTGCCGAAAATGCGCATAAAACAGTTTCTTCAGAATTTATGTAGAATTTTTGCCAACCTTTTCGCGTGTTTTTTTCCTTGTTACGCAATACATAATATTAGAGAAATCCGGACCGCGTATTTCACGTGAAACGGCGAAGGTAGACAAATTACCTGGATTGAAATGTATCCAAAAGTTATGTTAACAGGCGGCCATAAAGCACCCAGCCGAGGCGGAGCACACGCGAAAATGTATTAACACTTGAGAAAACTCGATAGGTCCTCGATGAATATATACTCAATCAAACTTTATTACCTCGCTCCTGGGTGAAGTGTTTATCTACACAACCAGAATTGGCAAGGATTTCTAATGTTTCTACACATTATGAATTTATAGTCAGTTGCATAAATCTACTATACAATATATTTAATAATTTATTGTTGAAACGTACTTATCTTAGATTTATTTTAAATGTTATTTTCTTGCTACCGTCACTACAGAGTATGCAATCTCATGGACTGGGCTTGGGTAATGCAGGATCAACTTTCATTTGTGCGATTCTTAACTAACTTAATAATATAATAATATCGCTGCGAATTGCTTAATTAACGTTGCCAAACTCTGGAACCTTCAGAATATTCATGCGTTTTCTCCGTGAAAATCTACTATTAAGAAGAAACAACCGTGCAAGTAACACAAATAACTGTTATGTACTGCTTACTTGCGAGAGATACTATTGCATGCGAGGTTTTCCAGTCTACTGCGCACTTTCAAAATAAATATATTTAATGTATTTCGTGAATTTACTTACAACCCATGCCAAAAGTCTTGCTAGCATATGAAGAACGATACCAATAATAGAGTTTGTGAGGCATAGAGGTAAGACTTGTGGTAATATTTGTTGTTAAAAAAGAAGTCATCTTACTAACTAAATAACAATTCTATAACCAAAAAGATTTTTAAAGCAAATACGGAAAAACTAGGATTTATAATAAAGGGAGGGTTATTAAACTATTTTTTTAATTAGTTACTTTACATCAAATAAAACCTTGTCTAAAAACTAGAATAGTATTGCAAAATAAATAACATACGTTTCAAACTAAATGCGTAAATATTTACATTAAATCAAAAGCTACGCAATAATGTAACAACCATTGAACTGTATTTTTATATTTAATACTAACAATTTGAATATTCCCTAAAGTTTTGAAGTCTCCAATTATTAATTTAACGTAAATTTTCTAAAATTAGAAAATGTTAAAGTGCTACGCGAGACTGGCCGGATTAAAATTTCCCGATAAAAGCCGCACAGAAGCAGCACTAAACGTAATATCGAAAAATCATAAACGAACAATCGAAACGCGACGATGTCGTAAACATCCCGAATCTCTGGAGACGACAAATCTTTCGGCACAAGTTGTTTTTATTTATCCTGTAAACAATGAGCCTCCAACATCCCCCGAGTTACCGTATCTTTTCATCCCCGAACCGAACGCACAGAGCTCGGGGGAGGCAAAGCCTGCGAGCACGAGGCGGGGTGGTCCAAGTAAAAGTAATATTTAGCAGGAAAATAAACATGGGCGGTTGTTTGGAAGTTTTAATACGTCCGAACCTGTAAATATTAACGAAAATTACAATAACGAAACGCAACTTAGCAGACCGAATTGAATAGAAAAACTAATATTTAAAAGCAAACAGACTAATAAACCAAAAATAAAGATGAATATACAAAATATAAAATAAATAGTTTTTTTTTTTTTTTAAATTTAATGAAATACGATATATATGTTTGGTAACAATATGAAAGCAGAGGCGTAATCTGGGTCAAATTACTTGTGAACAATATAATAATACATCCGCGGTACAACTGACTATGCATTGTGCATATTTATAAGGCTTCTCTATTTACGGAATTGTGGATTATATCTTTATCTATATCCTGTTGAATACGTTTAAAAAAAAAAAAGAGATAGTAATTTCTTTCCTATGGCTTGGTTTACTACATTGATTTCTGCGGATCGTTTCAATTTACATTAAAGTTTCTTAATAAATTTTCACTGAATTTATTTTCACATAAACTATATATTCAATTATTTCTATTCATACTTAGTTCCTTTGGCAATTTTATGCTAAAAATATTAAATTACACTGGGTTTTTATTCTTCATATCCATAAGCTCAGCGAAAGTAGGCTTTCTCTTTTTTTACATCCCACAAGATCAAAACGAAATAAAGATTATCCGTGTATTCGCATGAGGTGAGGTTACGGTTCGGTCAAACAAGCAAAGCGGCGGCAAAAAACTGAGAATACCAGGATCGAGACCGGGGGCGGTTCAATGTTTTTTGTCGTTTGAAATCGTCGATTCCTGATATAAAGGAAATTCCAGGAATATTTTCGAAATAATATTCATACTTAATTCCCAACAAATTTGGTATGCATTGCTATAACGAGGGCACCTACATTCGCATATTAATTACGAGATTTCTTAGAAACATTCGAATGACTTTCAAAGTCAAATTCAATTTATTAATTTATATAAATAGAAGAACATGTAGGATGGAAAAAAAACAACTTGGTTTTAACATATTGCGCCATGTATCCCGACTGACAGTGGCGGAGAGCGAAACCTTGGAAACTTTGTAGCGATACATCAAAAATGAAAAGCTGAAAGGCTGTGTTGAAAAAAATGAACAGGAAAATAAGCATTTCAAAATATTACTAAGTGAAATTGCTTGAATTTTAGATTATCCTCGACTGGGAACCGTCTTAAAATACAATTTCACAAAATATTATCATTTGAGTTTAAATAAAATATTTAATACTCAACATGAAATTGTGCTTTCATGTTAAAACCTTTGTGGGGTAAAAGCTGTGATGATTGATATTTCAATCAAATACGACAAGATCTATGTTTGAAATATTTTTAATCAGAATACAAGTTTATTACAAATAAAATTAGAACAGCAACAAACACTTAATCATTAAATGACTTACTATAATTTTTTTTTCTCAAAATTATAGTAATACTAATAATAATCTCAACTATACAGCGAATTTCGTATTTTTAAAGTTAATATAAATCTACTGATAATTAAACAAAATTAGACAAATTATTTATCATGTAAAGAATCATTTAACAATGAAATAGTTATGGTGTCTATAATTCAACTAATAATTGATATTCAACATATATTTCAGAAATAGTAGTAAGCTACACCATTATCATATTAATACTAATTTATACTTACTTCCGTATAAGCATTGAATAATACTTACACTATGGTATTCCAAAATAGATTGAAGCCATGCAAAATAAGTATGGAAACGGTGAAGATTAACTAACGATTATTAGTCCTGCGTGTTTGCATAAAGCGCTTCTCACAAATGCCTAAAGCTACAGTAATTTTCCGAGAAGAAAAATGCACAATAATTAAATCACATTCAAAAGTGGTTAAAAACCTCCCTTAACATATAACACAGCATGACTAAATAAATATTAACGAGTACATGCTTGGCTGGCCGTGTTTATTTAATAGAAATCGAATCCAAACATGATTCCTGTTTGAACAGGAAAGTCGAATATTGAAGGAAGGAAACGTAACATGATACCTACAAAATTTTAGCACATAGAAATATCTTCATATATATATTCATTAAGAGATCATATAAAATCAATTACTTAAACGTTTGGTCGTTGAATATAACCAAATAAATTTAATACGAATTGCATTGATTTGTCGTTTTGATATCATTGTATTTTTAACAAAATATTTGATATTATATACAGTAAAAAAAAGTTTCCAAGTACTTAATTTGATGTAAGATATTTTTTTGCTTTGGGGCTTAACGGATCGATCAATAAAGGTATTTTGATGTCTACTCCAATACAGTAACCTTAAAAAAAAAAAAAACGTATTCATTTAATTCATTTATGAGTATTTGGAAAATTTCTGTACATAAAGAAATATCTATTATGATAGTAAGTTTCCATTACTAATCGAAGCTTCACCGAACAATTTACATCCACAAGAAAAACAAAATAGTAAAGATGTTTTTTTTTTAGACTTGTTAGATTTTATATGTAATAAATATTGTAATTAGAATATGTCGGATTGAATTGAATGCAAATCAGTAGCTTTAAATCAGTTGATAGTTTGTTTGCTCAAATTTAAAATTTATGTTTATATGTGCGGTTTGTAATGAAACAAAACACTGCGGAGCGCTCGGCAGGTGCAACTCCCGCACAACGTAAAGTGCACACGTAACAAAAACGTGACGGCGGGCAACACGTGTTGAAGCATGTCCCGTGTACGTGCGTCATAGTCCCGTATCAGCAAGTCGGCACAACACACAAATAATTATCATATTTTAATTATTCTGCAAACGTATACACAAGAAGACAGTAAAGTTAATCAAACGATGTAGTAGTTTGTTTGAATATTTTGTACGGTAGGTGAATTATTAAAGGGTTATTTTGTGCCCCCAAACTGGCCGTTAAATTATAGAAATGATATTCAAAATGAATACTATACAAGGCACTATCTTAAGACACAATTAAACGGAAAGCTATGACCGTCTTGGCTTAGAATGCACAGAGATGGAGTGGATCATAAAGGATGCGGACGCCATATAAACTACCCGGCGTCACCGGGAGACGGTAAACGACCACGACAGCTGTTACAAGAACATTAACCCGAGAAAAACCACTTGAGCCACCTACACTCACTTATATACAAGTTTTACTAAAATAAAATTTAGACTTTATTATATTAATATTAGAAACATTTATCTTACTCATAGACCTGTTAATATTTAACATATTTATGGCCATATTACAACAAAATAATAGTACACACGTACAAGGCATACCATTTATGAATGACAGGCTGTATACAAACAGCCACCGCCACTCTCATCTCGTATCGTGAGATTTGCTTCCAGGTTATGACGGACGTTATTAATAAACTAATTTCCTTGAGTTTTAAATCTTATCAAATTTGATTATTGATACTATAGGTGTCGTTTTTAAGGTAATTGGCGCCAGTATCGGTACGAAACGTCGGGTCAATAATCAAAACTTATACCAAAGAAAATAAGCCGTGTAGTGATAATGACTTAAATTTTTGTAGATCTTCATGAACAAAATACATAAAAATATATACTAACCAAAACCTAAAAATAAATGTTGTCCAGTAGTTAGGGTTTGCTATGTGCAGGTCCGTGGCAGGTCAAGCCCCATATGTTTCTATGAATGCAGTCTACACGGCCGGGAATACTGTCACGTAGCAGACCAACCGACTATGAAATCGGAAATCGTTTTGGACGGCTCAGCCCCCCCCCCCCTCGGTATTGGGAATATTCCAGAGAAAATAGGATTATGACGTCAGCACGAGTGTTTTATACCTTCAGCAAGAAAACATTCCTGGACGCAATACCCCGCGGCTCATTTCTATAGTGGTATCCTCGTCAAGTTTAATCCGATAAGCGGTGTCCTATCGAGAATCGACAAACGTAAAGTTGTCAATATTTATGATATATTCTATATTTGTAGCGTAAAGTAATTGGTGGAATTCAATTATTATATTTTAAAAATGTATTTAAAGTTTAATTTTTTTAATGTTTATTCAGGCAGAATGCTGAGGATACTAACAAATTCTACTAATTTATCCTTAAAAAAATGTTGTGCCTCGAGGCGACTTTCTAAAACAGTAATTTTTTAATACTTCTCGTAAAACAATTTTTTTTTCTGTTTTTTTTTTTGTCCGCTAAAATACAGTTAATATCAATTGAGTTGCTAACTGAAAACATCGTTGGCAAAAAAATACAAAGAGTTTATAAGAAAAACACATTTCAAGATTATATTAATACATGAAACATAAAACATTTATAGTATTATTTTAAACTACAGTTAACAATTTTCCACGGGGATAGAAGCTCCGAAACTTGCTATGTGTTTTATTTACAAATTTCGATTGTCCAAATTTATTCCACAAGTGTGGAAAAATCACTCAAGTATTTAACTTATTATTCAAAATATTAAAATGGAATTCCACCAAGTACTCTCTGTCAACGACCATAACGCCAAATAAAAATCACACTCTTTATTATTTTTACTATTTTCTGGCCATATTTGTTCAAATTAAAAACAAAGGCTCTGTTTTACTGGGCTGAAAAGTGGTCTCCGGGAAGAGTCAGCTGTTAGGGGGAGAGCAGTCGAGGGTGGCAGTTCACGCTCGATTGCATCAGAGGGAATCATAGTCGTATATACCTACGGGTATAACAACCCCGCTTTAAGGTTGCTAGTTGCAAATTTTCAGGCCAACTTGAAACAAATCAAAAGCTTTACCCTCCCCTTTGAGGAGTGAATATGGCAGAAAGATATCGTCGGTGTGCTCACCAGGCCGAGGTTCACCTTAACCACAAATGAATGAGTATTACTTTGAAAGGGATGCTATAAACATATAGATTTTATGACTTTAGAATCAGGATGTATTTACTTTTAATTTAAATGCTATCGTTGAAAAAAGTGTTTAAATGAGAAAGAATATAATATTTTAGTAAAAAGGTTATTTTAGATGAAAGCTCGTGACTCGAGTTAATACCCGGTCGTTGTTAAACCCAACCCTCATTAAATATGTATACTCGGAAATTTATAAAAGAACGTGCAAAAGCTAATCAATAAAATCCAGGACTCGAAGCGAAAGTTGATACCAGAGAGAATAGGTTTTACTTAACAGCAAATTGAGTATTGAAGCTATATTAAAGAGATAAATGAAATAGTATTTGCACCCAAGTATTGCAAGATACATGCAGTGATCTAACAAACACCTGACGTCTCATTTATTCGTTGAAACCATTATTTTTCGTATCAGTAATTGATATATTAACAAATTTACATTAAAGCATGATTAAAAAAAACAGATTTTTTTTTAAACACATACAATACATACATACATACTGTTAATTTAAAATACTAACAACTTTAGAACAAAAATACAAATGCTCTTTATTATTAGCTCAGTATTGAAGGCATTTTAACGGTCATTGAATCTAAACTATAAAATCGATATAAGAATGATTACATAGTATATATTACTTGTACACAGTATCGATAAAAGATAGATTTTACAAGATGAAAATTTGAACAGTACCTATTTTAAAATGTGATTTTTGATTATACTAATTGACAAATGACATGTCTCATTGCAATAAAATACGGCGGATTATTTTACCCCGACAGT
This sequence comes from Atopsyche davidsoni, assembly GCA_022113835.1. NCBI lineage: Eukaryota > Metazoa > Arthropoda > Insecta > Trichoptera > Hydrobiosidae > Atopsyche > Atopsyche davidsoni. Next base: position 14,564,743 of record JAILWY010000009.1, on the reverse strand, counting down.
GCGCCTTCCTTTGTGAATAAGAGTATCAATGACACGGTATTGTAAAATGGGTATAATTAAAGGTTCGGGGGTTGTTCAGGGGGTCAGGTGAGGTCGGTCATGCCTCGGCAGACAACCGGCGGTCGTGGGACACGCGGCGACCACAACAAACGACCAGCTCGCCGGTCTTGAACCCTATCGGAGGCGCCGAGAAAAGGTCGAACGTCGCGGAGTCGTCGACACTTGAGAACATTCGACATAAGGACAGCCATGAAAGCCGAGACGATAGACACCTCGCAAGCCGAACGCCGCACCTGACAAAACAGAATTTTACCTTAAAAAAAAAATACAAAACCACTCTCCAGAGAAAACAAATAAATGACATGCTATTAGAAATCAGAACGTATATTATATCATTAAAATATAGAATAAAACTGACCCCCATTACTCCAGCGCGATTTTATTATCAAACCGTCATAATATCATTTTGTTGTGAATAATAAATAAACCCATAAATTGCAATGGCGTAACAATAAGAAAACATTATATTTGTAAGTAAGTGATTGAAAAATTGTTTATCTAAATATTTAAACGTCGCATCCAAGACATATCTTTAAAGAGTCAACTTTAAGAACTTTAACAGAAATGTAAATTATTTCGACAGTCGCCTTAAATTTACATTTTAAGCAAATGTAGATAAGAGTTTTGAGTACGGTGTTTTGACTTTAAAGCGTTAGTATCCAGTGGGGGTGCTGAGGCGGAATCATACAAATGGAAATATAACCTCGAACACACTTTTTATACGCTTATTCTACTGCAATTAAAGATAACAAGACTAAAAAAATATATTCAAAGAAATATAAATTGTTTTCTTTGCAGTTATAATTAATTTTACAAAAAACGTTGTAAATACATTTTACATTTCAAATCTCTTTTCAATTAAATTTCGAAATGATGCTTTTAATTACATTTAATATTTACTACCAAAAAATATATAACTGGGACTACATTTATTTGGTTTTTGGATGTTGTGCTGCGTTTAAATATTAAGTTTCCTATGTTGCGGTCCCGGTACCAGACGAAACAAAATGTCGAAAACTTAAAAATAAAAACAGAGTGAATCTAATAACAAAGGATGTCAAAATCTACTATCATAATTATTATAACGTACTATAGAGAGAAGAGAAATTTATGTTTTACTCAAACATAAAATATTTTGGCGTGATAATGTTATAATTTTAATTCAACGAATTTAATCTCAGATATAGAAAATGTATATTTGATCCAATTATAGCAAGCGATTTACTAATGACAGGTCTCATTTCGAATAGGGCATATATCAGGCTCGTGTCCCGGCTCGCTGTCGTGGGAAGTGGTGCAATAACCGAGACTTAGCAGCGGAGACATGAGCGAGAGGCTCGGGGATCCCAGCGACGATGAAACTAACAAATTGCGTTCATAAGTCTGCCTCTCCACGGCAAGAACATCCAAGAGGCAAGACCGCTATAAAATAGCTTTGTCATGTGAATGTAGAAGGCGCTACCACAAAAAGCTGTTCGCATGAATTATTAAGCCCAGTTAATGTTTTGTTCCCACTAATAAGGTCGTTAATCATGACCTAATTGTCAATTAATTCAACATCAAATGAAAAAAAGTATCATAATTCAATTGTGTCAATTTTTTATGGCAAGTATTTTTTCATAGGACATAATTTGAGTGCTGAAATAAAAGTCTACATTAAAAAGAAACTCAATGTCGGTGAATTTTTTTTGTTGTTGTTAGTATTATCAATACAATACATAATTAATTTAAAAGTATCCATAAGTGTATATAATCCATACACGAGAGCAATAACGGACGCCGATCATATCAAATAAGTTAAGTAGGACTTAATGTAATTTATTTACAATAAAGTTAAGCGACAAACAATTTTATAGCTAGTTAAATATTCATTTATATAAAATTTCTGCTAAACAAACCTAATTCATGAAATTTAAATGGATTAATTTTATTTTTACAGCCCCAAATATTTAAAAAAATATATAAATTGAAATTTTTAAAAAATCAAACTATCACTAATTAATATGAGGTTCTCAATATTGTGCGGTTTCAATTATATTTGATTTTTGGCTTTCTCAACATTCAGAGCCGATGTGTTAAATTAAAGATAAAATATTTTCAACGAATCCAAAAACTCATACAACTATCGACGATGCCTGAAAAACCAGCAAACAAATGATGCTTTATCTGAAGAGGACTAATCCCAGAAGTGATCTCCCGACAACGAGGATTCATAAGAAGCCATCCCGCAGAAAAGAAAATGATAATAAGAATTTACAATAACCCGGTATCTCAGGCCCGTTTGCAGCTCGGTCGGCAAAAACTTTATGAGGATCTCTTTTTACTAAGAAAACAATTTAAAAGTGAAGGGAGGGGGGAGGGAGATGGGGTAAGAGAAAGAGGTGGAGAGCATCCGAGGCTCTCCCGCAGCCGGCCGCGGGGAATGTCAAAGTTCGCAAGATTGGACTTAATCAGATACCGGTGTTATTGAAACTTTAGACCGCCTCTAGCGAACCGCATAACGTATTTTCGTGCTGAAATAATAATCTTTTAAGATAGCTTATTTTAATACGTAAGTAATACTTACATTTTACATAAGATACAACAGTTATAACAACGCAGGTTGACTGCTTGAATGTAAGCTTGGTGTGTTTGGAATTCATTATGGTACAACTAAAACGTTTTCAAAGGGAAGAATGCAAATATTTTATGCGTAGTTAAAACAACACTCTGCTAAATAAAGATCAAAATCAAAGATGAATCTTCAATGCATTGTTCAATTTTTATGGACACAAGAAATATATATTTATACATCTAGGCAGTCATAATTAAAAATTGAATTTGATGAACTATAAATCAATATGAACAAATACAATATAACAGATTATAAGATAAAAGGCAACAGTGCGCTATTTACATAAAAAGTCAAATGGAACAGATGCCCCATTGGTTCTAATAACTATGATACTATTGTTATATAATAGTTATGGCTATCATTAAACATACATACCATATATTTGTATAAGAATCTAAGATAGTGAAAATACAAGAGAAATGCAATGGACCAATGCATAAACAACTGAAAGCTTTAAAGTCACACTGAGCTTTAATCTAAAGCTTGGGAATACGCTCCGGTGTTGCAGCGCGAATAAAATCTGCTTCGATACAATTAACTCGCTCAGTCGGACAACCCCGCCTTGCGGCATTAATATATTTTCATGAGCTGCGCGACCGTTCGGTTTGTTCATGGCTGGATAAAGTATCACATCGTTTGCCCCTCAAGTCGAGCGCTACCCTGGACTCTCGCCCCGCCTCGAGGACGGCGAGATAAATCGAGGAAGGACAACTACAGCAGACAAAACTAATAAACAACATTTTCCACTCGACTTGAAAGTGTCTGTTAGTAGATCGTTGAAAAGATTACACGCGTAATCAATATTACCTACATACGATCAAGTCTGTATCAGCATATATAACTTGTTGCGAGATATTAATTAAATCAAACAGAACGTATTGGATGATGGTTACCAAAGTCACGATAACTAATTGTATTAATTAATTCAAATAACATTTCAACTGACCACATTCTGAAAATATTAATTGCGTGCGGTATTTTCGCATTATACTCGGGGGTTATGATTGATTATGAAAAACGATCGAATACTCTGCGTTCGACATTAAAAGTACAACATTTTTAATACTGTTTCATTAAAATTTAAAAAAAAACCGTATACATAAGATTAATTCAAAATGCAAAAAAATACTATAGTCAAATGAAAGTATAAGGAATGCAACGATCTATCAAATATGTACAACACAAACCATGTATAGAGTCAATAACCACTGACCACTTTTCCTGAATTCAATATCGTTTGAGGCATGCGACTGTCCGTGGATTGATTGTGTACGTAGAGCGTGCGGTTTAGTACAGCGCGCTACGAGGCAGCTACGGTCTCATTACTACGGTGAGTCGACGGAATAAATCAATATCGGAATTGCGCCCGCCGGCCGGTCGGTCTGCCAATTAGTTCCGCGCGATCGGGCAAACGTTTTTTCAATAAGAATTCATTGCATAATCAAAAATGGATTTCCAAATTAAAATCAGACGCGTGCAAACATATTTATTAGGCTATAATCCCCCGGCCGGGAAATGCGGCACGCAACGGCGTCGACTCGCCAGTTTACTGCCGGAGTTACACAAGCCGGGGAATAAATTACTCAGTGACAAGCGCATAATCTTTCATGACTAGACTAGTGGGTTTTACTGAATTTTATTCGCGAGGACATACTATTAAATTCACTCATAAATCACTTGCTTTTGATTAATTTTAATATCACAATATTAATTTGTTATGGATACATCTTAAAACCACCTCGCGGCCCACAGTTAGCTCCCTTGTTTGCTTACAATGGATGTGCTTTTTTTAATTCAAATTAATTTATTGATTTTTCGAACCTCACATTATTATTAAATCAATACAGTCATTCTGAAATTACAATGTCAGACTGAACAAACAGCTGATTCTAGTACTGTAGACAAATCTTCGGGCATAAAATTATCTGTTGATAACATCAATATATGTAGTGTATGAAAGAATTCATCTTCATAAAATAAATATATGTTTCTACAAAGTTCAAATAAAAAATATATTTGGGTGGGTCAATGACTCTGTTATAAATGTAAAAGCAAAGTTCAACAAACGATCCTTCATTTATAAGAACGAAAAATAAATGTACAAAACTGATCTATCATCAACTCGTAATGGTACTTTTATAAAACAAACATGATAAAACACTTAACGCTTACGTGAAATTTTCGACTCACAGTGAACATATACTATAGTATAATATAATTTGAATGAATATTTATTTAATTTTTTTGAATTACTGGTGTATGCATAGTGTGCAAATTTCAACAAATGACATCACAAAGGTAAATGTGGCTTTCAAGTCAAATTTAAGTAAGCAAGGTAGAATCAGGCTAGAATTGAGAACGAGCATCTAATTTTTCTTTCGTGATCGACTGCATAGGAAATCTATTAATTTCCAACCGCAACGAGTCAGAACTGCCTCCGCCTGCAGGCCACAACAGCTCATCAAGAAACTTAGGCTTTCATTGATAAACATTGAATTCGAGCAGCGCCTTATTAGAAAAACCGATAGAATCGGATCGATCAGTCTGATCAATGAAGAAGTCTACTTCCTCTATCCTTGTCCGCACTAACTAAGAAAAAATATCTCTTAATGCCCAGCAAATAAGTTTATACTTAAAAACTTAAACATATACATAAATAAACTTTTACTAATCAAATAAATACACTATGGCTTTTTCTGAAATGAAACATGATTTATATTTAAGAAGGGAACGTGCTTTTGTTTGATTATAATCACAATTTGCAGAAAACAGTCTAGCAAACGTAATGCAAATGATTGGCATCGTCAATATTTACAGATTACCATTTTTACACACTAAGAAAATACTGTATATTTTTGTTTCTGAAAGGTTGATAAATGATCAACTGTGAATTACGTCACACACGAGTTATTTAAAATGAACTTTTTTTAATTGTCAATTTACGGTTGAGTTATACAAACACTAGTTTACTGCTTTTACGCTTACGCCTTCTTAAGCAAAATCGTTCACTAAAGCAGAAATAATTCAAATAATTATTTACTGGCGTCATTCATTCTTCATGCTCTACTTTTCACTTACAGTTTTACAACTCTTCATAAAATGCCGCAAAACCATGCAATAAAACATTATCTGGCTTCTAGGTGGACCTGCTACAGCAATCGGTTTGAGCACAGCACACTTATGTGTACGAAGCCGTGCATGTTCGCTGCAGCCAGGTAATATCGGGCAAGACACCCGTTTCACATAACTCACAACTTGAACCGAGATATATCACGTGGCAAACTTTCTGCACGCTGCGGCGCATCCTCTGCATAAGAACGGCGCGATGATGAATGGCGAGAATTCGATACAAACGCGAGGCGGAATACAAACAAACATATCGCGAATCCGTGCCGCCACATCGCCAACAGCATTGCACATCTATCACCGAACTTTGAATCTCGCAGCCTTATTGCAGACCATTCGTCATGCAGATTTCCCGATCGTTTGCGGAAGAATCCGTTGCGTGCGTGGATTCTGTTTCTTTATAGCCGGTTATACCTGGAAATATTGCATTTGTTTCAGAAAATTTCAGACGACATAACTCAGAGCAAAAATGACGGATGGACGGATGCTCTTTCGCTTTGCCCCTTTACGTGAAGCATAGAATGCAGAATCACCAAGCTTAAAATTTTATTGGCACATAACTATACGGTTGCACAAAAAGTAAAAGTTTCAATAATACTCCAAGTCAAATGTCTAAATCAAAAACCATCATCTGTTCTCAGTATATATAGTTACACTTAATAGTTTTCTAAATTATATAAACATATTTTCTCTCAATAATAGGCCCGAAGTAAAAATTTACTTCAACTACGAATATGGCTTGTACGTTGCAATTCGTTAACTTTTAAAGTTATTTTATCGAAAATTTACGTGCCTTCCAAGCTAATTTTTCATAAATTGGTCACAGTGAGGCGTCATGCTCCGTAACGTGTCACATACCTCGCATTATTTTTACATAGGCCAGGATATTTTTTTAACGCGTCGTCCATCATGGTCGCTCGCAAAGATGACGGCAGTTTCGATGAGGGATTTAATTTCGCCCCGGGGAGAAAAATCACGCATCGTCATTTAATTAATTAACAAGCAAGGTCGGCATTAACAATTAGCAGGGGCGGGCGGCCCGCGCAACGGAACGATTAATTAGGCCTGAAATAATTAACGAAGCGTGAGAACGAATAACGAAAATTCGAGCTTTACATTGAAAATTGAAAAGATTCGCGTGCATCTCAAATTATTTCTGAATTTAATTTGCGCGTCAGAGACTGGGCACATTCAACGTGATTGATGCATATTTTACTAACGTGTTAGATATATTGCGAGCAGCAGAACGTCACTGGCTGAAAATTGAACTGAGTTAGTTTGAAGAGAGCAACTAGTCTCAAATCAATTTAAAAAATGTAAAATTACCGTAGAACCAAAAAAAATAATCAAATTGTTGTACGTATGATAGCTATTTGATATTTAATAAATCCGCATGTTTGAAGAGACTTTAAAAAAGATTTGAGGTAATCGAATAGTTTATCGATTTTTTTCCTTTCATTTTTTGTGTGAATCGATTGCCAAAAAACACATTATTTGAGGTTCTATAATTACATAAATTCTGGCTGCAAATAAATATATCCCATATGAAAAATACATAGGAAAACCAGCATTGTTAAAAGCAAACCCGTGTTCGATACAATCAGAGAAACTCAGCCGCTTGCCTTTTTTTTCGGAGAAATCTCATATTTTTTGTGTTTTGTTATAAATAAAATGAAATAATAGCACATGCAATTTTAATATTATTACAAGAGCACGCATGTTGGTGTATTATAATTCGGATATATTATCAATTATTGAATCGTATTTAATATTATGGAGTATCTTAAGCTATTTCTATTTTTCGTTTGTATCAAATTGAAATACTGTTACGGTAATATTTTTCAGTTGAATTACAAAAAAAAAACACGTTGATAATGTTAGTACCATGAGTACATAAGTAAGCAAATAGGTTAATCAAATTGTTGGGTTACTAAGATTAAGTATTCAAACGTATCTATCTACTTAGTAATAAATGATGCAGGCCTATCTAAATATCTAGCTCCAGCATAGATGATTGAGCGCAATACTGGATAGCGGTCATGAATAAAGGATCATCAAGAGCAGAGGTACTTCGCAGACTGTTCATTGGCCGAATTGCCTTGTCGGGTCGAGAAGGGTTTTCCAATGAAGAAAAAGTTGGCCACGCTGGGGCAGTCGTCATCCGCCGAGAGGCAAACTGAGCTAACTTGGGCGAAGTGAGAAAGTTAAGTATGTAAATTTTGTGTATACGTCTCAAATTTATATTTAATTAAACATGAATAACAATTTTAAAAAATTAACTCAGTTATTTTATAATCAGATGCCAAAAAAAACTTTTTTTAGATTCAATTTAAGGGAAAAAACGTGTAACATGATTATTACAAGATTAAAGTATTACTAAATATACTGTCTACATTGTAAACCCACGTCGTCATATCTTCATCAATCGAATGTGAATGTGACAGCTTTTTTAGTTACATAGTTCTTTCAATATGTTTTATTTTCTATTATGAAAAATAAAGATATGCAAACTGTATACAAAAATTTAGTATAATTTGTCAAAAATATGCCATGGACTAAATAGGAATTTGGGGCGGAGCCTTGACGCATTGTTTATTTTATAAGTGAAAGAAATTACGCGTATCTAAAAAAACTGCTGATAATCGAGGCCAAAGATTAAAAATGACACAAAAAACAAGTAAAATATTTTATGAATAACTTTAATATAGTGTTAATTATAGAAGTAGTGCGCCTAATGAAAAAGGAAGCGGGTGTAGTAAATTTAGTGAAATTATTTTAATTAAAGTGTAGTTTATTATAGTAATTAAAAATACACATTAAAAGTAGGGTTACTTAATTAAATGAAAAACGCTAGCTTAAATGACAAGATACTCTGTGTATATTTTTATTATTTGAGATTGTTAAAATAAATAATAAAAAGCAAATAAAAAGAGTATGGGTCTAATGACTATTTTTAAGCTGCTGAGCAAAAGCGTGAAATTTAAAATTAGCTAGTATCATACTAAAAAAACAGACAAATAAACAATCTTAATCTAGTTTGTTGTACACACTCTGTTGTGAAGGAACTGATAAATTATAGTAGACCAACAAACAATGATTACATCGTCAGCATCTATAATATATTTTATATAATAATTTTCATTTAACGCTAAATACCGACACATAGAACCCACAACATGCTTTGAATACCTTTAAATAAACTAAAGTTTCATTTTTATTAAATTAATATTTAAATATTAGCATTTCATCATAAAATGTCAATTGGACATATAATCTAACTTTAAATTTATATTATTTTCAGCGATTAAATAACATAAAACATATTAATCACTAGCATGCGGGTTACAGATTTCGATTTCAATAAAGCATTGGTAATATTATAGTCCGTTGATTTAATATAGCGACAATAAAAGCCACTAAAGCTCGATACGCTAAAAGGCGTGCTGCCGACAGATAGGCGGGATTTCCAAACAATGCATACATGGCCAGTCACTATTCATGTGGTATAATTCTACGTAAAAGGTTTTTAAGTACCACAAATGATATTCAGCATAGGCACATTAACGGACCTATAAAAATATCCCTACATTGATAATCTAATAATCGTAAGGGTACATTTTACTTATTGCCATCAAACGTAGTTTCTCCGGAACTGTTGTCCGGAGATGTCCAATTTACGGGTTAAATATAAATATACAATTATGAGAAATATTTTTGCGGGTTAGTCATTGTTACTATATATTAAATTGTTTTTTGTCCGACGTTTCTTATGGTATACCATGAAGACGGCATCGAAACGACGAAACTCAAGATTCAAGAAAAAATATTAATTCGTAAAGATAATTATAATTTACAAATTCTTGATACACCATTTAGAATCATGGGTCAGTTTTTTTGCTAGGCAATGACATAAAATTTTTTCCAATATATATTCCACAGCATCTAATAAGTAAAATCCCGATTCGAAGCGAACCTTTCCCAGACATTAATATGTACCTTTTGTAATGTATAATGTACGGCCAATTCTGCCGATGGGACCTTCCGATTTTATATGAAACACGTGCCTGGCATGCGTACCTATTACCGTCATTCAAATGTTGTAGAAAAAAAAAAGTCTCTGTGACGAAGTTAGTTCTAACTCCAAACTATCTTGTTTCTATGTGTTCAGCACGAAATCGAGACGGAAATTGTCCTGGCTAATATATCCCGCACGCGCGCTTTATATTACATTACTGAACAAACAAAAGAGTTATGAGAAAATAAAATAAACTTGTGCAATAATAAGTATAAGATTGATATGAAAATATAAATACAAATAGACATTGCTTACGATTATATTATTAAAACAAATAACCATAAATTACCTCGAATTACGAAATTCTATTCATAACTGTTTTCAAAATGTGTTAAACGTCTTTCTAAGTAAAACTAAGTTATAGTATGGTTTAATAAAAATAATCTTTAGAAGTTTTTCACAAAATTGGTGACTAAATACAATTGTTTGTGTCTTTTATGAATTATATTTAAAACCTCAATTAAAGCAAGATTTAAGCCTTTCAAAAAAGACGAAAATTCTAAGAAGCATGAAGTAATATTTAAGTAAAAAGATGTAAAAAAACACTAAGAAAATTGTGCTAACAAAACAATTTTGGACAGCACACAAAGCTCATATTTAAAAAACGGCATAGTTTATTCCATTAGCCAAAAAACAGTGAATGGAATTATTTACGATCCTTCTCAAGCCTCCACGGTCTCTAAGTATAATTCACTTAGCGCGGAGGCAGGCCAAAATTCTAGTAGTTTTTCTTGAGCGTCTCTCGGTTGAAATGGCGAAGACTGAGGCATGCTGAGGCGCCGGCACAACCCCATCAAAGCTCTCCCCTAGAATGTCCTGGGTTACTCGGATCCATTAGCGTTACATTAAGAATCCTGGTAGAGCCTCAAAGCGCCAATGCAAAAGATTCCGTGATCCTAAGTGCAGAGCAACATATGGAATTCTCAATTAGGTGAATTTGTGTGTATATTTGAGAAAATACTTGAAGCGTTTCACAATTCGAAATATAAAATAATTAAGAAACTAACTTACGATAAGAGTGGGGTCGCCTTATTTTATATATCAACTTTTATGAAACGGTATGGGCGACTGGGAAGCGTATCAGGACAAAAACACCGCCGGGAAACAAAACGGACGCGCAGGAATAAATTATTCGGCCTCCTCGTTCGCATTCATAAGCGCGCGTCTTATCAGCGAGGCGGAGTGGCGGGCGGCGCAGCAAGGACGTAAACAAAACCTGAGGCTTTCGTATGACTCGAAATAATCGAGATTCAGGGATTCGTGATGCCATCGCACCATAGCGTTACATTTTCATACAGAATCTTAAATAGCTACACATTTTTAAAAATAAAAAGAATTTTGTGAGTAATGTAACCTTGCTTACCGATCATGATGTCTCGGGTTTGTTGAACCATTGGAGAGCAATATTTTTTGTCTCTAGGTTTAAAGGGAAGAAAAACATATTAAGAATAAACCCTTTCTTGTGCAGAAAACTCTGTGATCCTGTATACGAAAACCCGCCAAATAGGCGCGATTGCCTTTGAAGGCTTCTGATTGCCTACTCGTAAGTTTCTCGGTCTTATAGTTTCTAAACTTACATATCCTCATTCGTATTAAGCTATATTTGTAATTTTTGAAAATATATCTATACGACACTTTACGCATTTTTATCATCGTCAGGAGATCGCGTTCATTGCATATTTTGTGCAAGAGTCTCTCACTGGTGGCTAACCCATATCATTTAAAACATATCGATCTTTCTCACGGTTACTGTCTAAGGACACCACAGTGTCTAAAGAATAATTGAGACAACTAATTAATGGAACTGGTATTTATTTTGTAATACTCCATTTTATTAGAATAAAATAAAACCAAATGGTTTTGGAGACTACGTTAATTTCACTATTAGCGAGAGCTCTTTCGCCGAACACGGCAGAAGTTTTTTTATTTTTTTTGTTGTAATTGAGACAGAAGTAATTGAGAAGTTTTTTTATTGTAATTGAGACAACATTACATTAAGTAATAAAAATATATGTTTAGTGAATCACGAACCTCCTTATAGGAAAGCACTTGAAAGAGAAGTTATAAATCACGATTAAAGCTCGTGGGTCAAACCAATCCCCCCTCCCCGACTGGATACAATCACGGACGCGCGGTGTCAGAGATTGAATTAAATCCGGAGTAACTGCAAATAGGAGCGAGCAGGGATGTTTTATGCAGGGCCCCGGACGGGCGGCGGGCCCGCCGGACTCCCCCGTAAACATCGCCCACGTGAATATATAACGCCTCCAACCCCGCGCGGGGCTCTCGCTGACGGACATGTTTATGAGCGGGTTTGTTGGCGCGAGCGCTCAACGCTCCGCTGATTTTAATTTGAAGGTGTGGTGCCTTCTTCGCCTTTTCCATATTACTAGCCACATGAATTTTTCTGGATTTTTTCGCAAAGTGGTATTCCGACTTTGACGGGTTCAAAGGTTGTGGGGACCGTCATCAATGATTTGGGCGTTGAGCGAATCCAACGTTAAATCTAACCACCATTAGAGAAAATAGTAAATATTTTTTAAATTCGTATATCCGCTGGTCTAAAATAATTTCAAATGAACTTCATATCGATATCAATACATATGTCAATAACTAATAGCATTGATATCCGACACGATGCAGAAATCCATTTCCCAAAATCATACGTTCTATCTTACCTTTGTACAATCCAGAAAGCAAAATTGATCTTCAATACAAAGCGTAAAGAAGCTATTTTGTGCTATATCGTCTACGATATATCATCAATTTATTTTATATAATGAAATAAGTAAACTTTTTATTTATATCTTCAATGTGAAGATATAAATAAAAAGTTTACTTATTTCATTATATTAATGGATCTTCACCATGCAAATGCCTTGTCCCTCAACAACATCAATTTATTTATTTTTCAAAGCGTTCGGATGCTAAGCATTGATTTAAAGAATGACAAAAATGTAAGTTTTTACGTAAATATGTTACATAAAGTTATGGATTCAACAACAATATTTAAAATATGATTAACTATAAAAGGCGGTAAGTACTAACGTTTAGATAATTTGCCTCACAAAACTCACTGGAAGACAGAAATAATACAACTGCCATAAAGACTTAAATAGCATTGAAACTTGACGAGTCATATAGACAACCCGTAGAACTAAAAACAAAACTATATAAAAAATATACTATTTTATAAAATAGGGCAGTATATCTCAACAATCTAATGTCAAACAATGTATACTTTAAGTAGTTCAAATTCATGTTGATGGTTTTCTTAGGGTGAATAGTGTAGTAGGTCTTCAGGTCATCCTACATCGCAGTTTTATATTCGAAGGCCAGCTTATTGCTGCTGTTCAATAATTTAAAAACAGCCGAACTAACAAAAACTGGCCTAGGATAGAAATAATGTCCAGTGAAATGGTCACGAAGAAAAATAATAACAGAAGAAAAATACCTATATATACATTATCTATTTCCCAATTCAAACAAAGCAAAGGCAGTTATTACAATAAATTAGCTGCAATTTGCATTTAGAGATACGTTTCCACGTGTGACACGTGAATGGATAGACTGCGACGTGCGAACAAAAACACTCCAGAGCGCGACCCGCGGGGAGGCCCTAAGCGCTGCTCGCAGATGGGAAACGATGTTTCAAATGCAGAGGACTTGAAAATGGAGCACGCGATAAACGATATTTATGTGATCCATACTGGGAGTATTAGTCAGCGCGGCGGGCCCGCTGCGGCGGACGACCCCTGAAAGCGTGTTATCACTACCCCTGCGACGCGGTCGGAGCGCTAAATTAACTCGAAAAAATCATACTTAATAACGAAATAAATATGGTAAACATCATCGCAAGCTTTCTTCTTAATTCCAATTTAAGTTTAAATGAGTAGACATAGATAGCAGTAGCGTGCCATTAAAATTGAATGAACGTGAATTCAAAAATATGTTTTTAAAATAAAATAATTTATAATAAGTCAATGGTAATGAATCGGTTATTTTATTATTACTACACAATGTAGAATGGTTAGCTATAAATCACAAAATCAATGATACCGATAGACTTATGAAATTCTAATGATACAAAACTCAATCGTAGCACTGAAAAATAAAATGAAACGGCGCTAACGGCCCAAGGTTTCAAATAAACATCTTCCCTAGCATTCCCGAGATGCGCGGAGTAAATGAAAATGTTGGGGCATTTCCTTACATGCTCCTGAAAGAAGGTTCTTCTCCCCGCCCTCGCCGCCGCCCTGGAGGCTCTATAAAACGAGAACGTGCCCGAGGCCGGCCTCCTGACACCGATTTCAGAAGCCTACCCTCCAAGCCCGCCATGACTGGCCGAATCTGGAGGGTTGGAGATAAGTATATTTATTTGTATTTTATTGTGTGGTTATGGGGCGTCTTCTGTTCACTTGTAAGATATTGTAGAAATGTACGAAAAATACTTCTTTATTAGGATGTTATTGTTATTTTTGCTAATGATATATATATATATATATATATATATATAAATATATATATATATATATATATATATATATAATGATGAGATTGAAAAGCATCCAAATATATCACTCACTAAATAACAATAAATTATTTATGATATAACAAAAAATCCATAACATGCTTTCATTTTTAGAAAATGTATGATCTTTTCTCTTTTATACCTGCAAAGCGTGTTTTCAGAATTTAGAGTAAAAGATCAAGAAAATATACGAGAAAAATATTTTTAAATTCATCAGTCATATTAATTTATTTGATAAAAAAAGGAGCCAAATAATAAATGACATTTAAATTTTCATTAAAAGGTTACCTTAAAATTAATTTAAAAAAAAAAAGAACTCAACACATTTTTTTTAAATATATGAAATAAAATAGATATTTTTACACTTGTGCAATTGAATTTCAAATTAACTCTATTCAACTATTTAAAAAATATGTATACTATAAATTATAAATTACACTTTATAAAAAAAGAATAGGCATTTATCCATAATAAATATTTTAAAAAACCTATTGCATATTTTCAATTTGACTAAAATCATTCAAACGTCGAACCTGTTTAAATAATCAATAGATATAAAAAAATTGCCATATATTATATTTAATCCGTGCCGAGAGCGGGCTCTGTACAGGTCCGGCGTCCTCGAGCAGGGGAACTCGCCATTGTACGGCTCAAAACTGGGACATCCCCGTAAATACCGCGACATCCCACAATTGACACCCTGAAGGGCTATTAGTGTCGGAGCTCCGTCCCATTGTTCGGCAGGACGTAGCCGCGGGAGATGCAATACTGCAACGCTTCCCGTTCCAAAGGAATGCCGGTGAGAAGCACGAAAATGAACCTCGACTCCAAAGTTTAACCGGGACAAGAGTACTTGAGAATAATTACGACCGATAAACTGAGAACTAAAATATAACATTGTTAGCAATAATTATGCTGTTAATAGTTAGCACGTTGTTTGTTTAATGAATCAAATGGATATAAAATCTGCACGTAATAATTTTCCGCAATTATTACGTGCAATTAATAAAAACGTATTCTTAGTATGAGAGCAGATTTAATAGTGACCGAAATATAATTTTTTAACTGATTCATAAATCAATCCTTATCAGTTTCAATTTTAAATAATTTATTTTTCGATATATAGATAAGTTAATATATGTTGATGGTGTGATAAATGTTTTTTTTGTTGTTGTAAATATATGCAGTGTTCACGTGCTGCAGAAAAAGGAAGCACTAAGTCTCGGGAAAGCAGTTACGTAAATCCACTCTAAGAAGCCAAAATTTAAAATTTAAATAGCGCCACAAAGATCGCTTAGTTGAATAAGGAAAGATAATTCAAGACTAATCTACTTAAACCAAATACGTGTCGTCCAGGTCAAACTTTCTGGGAAAGAAGTATAGAATTTTAAACACTGAAAAAATAGCAAAAAAACAGTTGCTAAAAAGACCTAAATAGATTATAGTTCAACTAGAAAATAATTCACAGTTGGTTAATCTACGTTTATATTGCATGAAATGAAAATTATTCGTTCTATTCGTTTTCTCCAAATTTATTCAAAAATACATTAACGAAAGCCTAATAAATATTTTTTTTTATATTAAGACGTGAAAATTATACTGAATTCTGATTTTTTCCAAACCTTTTAGTTAAAAATATATACACGCATAAATAGTACTATAGAGTGAGATCCTTTTTACGTTAATAACCATATTTTCTTCCATGTACGTATAAGACCATACTTCGGACTAACGAACATCACTATCAATTTTATGGCACAGATAAAGGGCGCCACACAAGGAACCGCCGTCTTTACATAAGTAAGGACTCGCCAAAGGCCTACTTAAGGCGCTTTCGGGATTCAAGGACAGCCGCAGTTAGGGGGGGCTCCTAACCTCACAAAAGCAAGTTTAAAAACACTTAGCGCAGTTTAGGCAAAAACACTTTGCGAGTTTGGGCGCCGCCGACGCCGGGGCGCGGTAACAATAATGGCGTGCGACGCGAACTCATAATCCAATACTGTATCTGGCACGAGAAGTTGTGACAGCCTCGCGCTCGGGCGTCGGGCGTGATGGAGATTCGCAGTGACAAAGGGCAGGGGAGGAAGCCGCGAACTTCAATATCAATTTTTAATCTAATGTCGAATTGGATAATTCGAAACTTCGAATTGATTTTAAATTTAACCACGCCGTGAAATCTGAAAAACAAATTTTTAAAAAAGGTAAAATGAACCTCTTTCATGATATAAAATCGTTATTAACGAAGAAAAAATGCAAAGGGTGCATACTTAGGAAATCACGTTATCAGTGAACATAAAAAACATATAGAAAACGAGTCATCATTTTAATCCACACAGGCCATTTAATAGTATATTATTATAGGCGTATGTTATTAATGTGAATATGTTCAAATTAAAATTAAATAACTGAAATCGAGACGATTTGTTAAGCCTAAATTATTAAAAAAAAATAATAATAATAATACTCCTTTAGAGATATAATAAATGTTTTTGGTCTGATTTATATAAAGCATACTTTTGATGAAAATTCTATAAAATAGATTAACTAAAAAATTAAAAATAATAATTTCAGTTAGACGAACATATTTACTGTACAAATAGCAGACTTTACGTGTATTTTCTTTTTGACGTACATTAAAAAAATATTAAACCTTTATAAATTAAAAAAAAAAATTAACTTACATAAATTTAACAAGGAATGTGCGAAATTCGTTTCGGCATTACACTAAGCCTAGCTGCCTGTAATGTTCAGGTCTGTACGTGAGCACCGCGAGCAAATATTTCCTAAAAATAAGAGCCCCGGCACACGACACATAGGTACATTTCAGCGGTATGAAAATAATTCCGGAGTAATCAAAGCGTTTTTATACCACATGAACATGTCAGCGGAAAATCGATGCGCCAAAAATAAACCTTATCAGATTACAAACGAATTTACGAAATTCCCGACAACCGGCGGGGCAGTTTATTTTGCTCCGGAATCAATAACCGAAGTCTCCTTCCGTCCGGCCCGCGGCGCGAGGAAGCAAGTACGCGTCGATGCGATAAGTTATGACGATCACTCCGCATTTGTGGCGCTCGGTCCGGTTAATAATTCAGGGCTCCCCGTGTCGGCGGAGCGCCTGGGAGGCCTCGGGGAGCTGGCCGGCGATAATGAGGAGATGAAACGCCGAAAACGAGACTGTTCGAAGTATTTGGGTATAAATTTAATATCGTCGAACAGTTTTGTCGACGATGTGATATTTGCCAACCGGTGTTTTAACTAGATACGATTCTGATGATTATTTTACCAATTTTGTAGCTTAACCAATATCATATTAGAATTAGGTTAAATAGGTTAAAATTTTATATGTGTGGGACATCATATATCAGTATGCGTGTAGTAATATTTGTCTCTAACGAAGCCATATGTACAACATGAGTCATGAAAAATAGATAAGAGAAATAATTATTTCATCGTTAAACACTATCGTTGAGTTATCATACGTTGTGTATATGTTAATATTAGTAAAAACTCGCATTAAAAAGTCTTGGTGGTAACAAATAAATCTTTTGTGGCTTAAAAATAAAATATTCGAAATAATAATAAACTATGAAAGTCTTAATCAATATGCAAAAATATTATCACAATATTTTTAATATTAACGCGTAATTCAAATCACGCCGTACTTGTAGTTGTGATAAATTTTAAACATACGATTATTAAAAAAGTGACATTAAAATATATTAAGGTATTTTCTATGCTCGAACCTCGTATATAAAATATAGCTACCTATTAATACAAGAACATCTAAATAAATAATGCGTTTTTGAAAATATTTTGTATTTGCAAACTAAACAAAATATACAAAGCAGTCTTGAAATGTAAGCAAACTAATGTGTCTAACTAATGTAACTACTGAAGTTCAAAAATAGGAAGCTCCTCGAGATTTCCGTAATTCTAAGCAAACGAGTCCTGAATGAGCTCGCCGGGCGGGCACGGTCGAACACCTCGAGACGAGCGATAAGCCAAACGTCCCGTCCTTGTTCTAACAATGGCACAACTTTTAAGGAAGTGGTCTACATGAAACAATGCCGGACACTTTTAAATAATCGTCGTCGTAAAATTTAAATTTTATATAATCCAGGAAGAAAGTGATTTCCATAAATCGTTTTGGGCGGGTTTGCACCTGAGGACCATTGAAAACAATAATAAATGAGGTACTTGAAAATGAAAGAAATTCTTTGCCATTGTTTTATTTAATTGATGTGAGGCTTAGGTTTTGTTGAGCCTCATAATTAACTGTTACAGAGAAAAACAAATTGTTATCTTTGGATACACAAGATTTGTATTATTTATAAAAAAAGAGAGAAAAATATACAACACAACACAGTTCTTTTAAGTCTATTTTCTAATTAATATAGAGGATAAATATTACCATGCATAAATAATAATAAAAGAAAACGGTTCGACAAATTAATAAATGAGATTATCAAAAATGAGGTAAAGATACGTCACTTAATTGAAACGTAAACACGGACAAACGGACAAATTACAGACTATCAAAATCCACCCCGAGAAGCGTTCATGCTTCACCCTTCAATAAGCAATCCATGAAAGCCAAATTCCCATCGGGTGAGGCCCGGCGCTTTTGGATCGCTTGAGAGTCTTCCGACACGTCGGCCATACGGCGGGATGGCTGTAAATACGGGACGTTATTGCTGGAGCAAATGGCGTATAATTTTCAACTGATCCCCTCAAAGGCGGTTCGGCCGGCCAATTTGGACCGCTGCAGGTCTCCCCTCCTCAGACGATGTAGACTCATTACATGGCCATACAGCGTAGGGCTTTGATTTGCGGCGGCCGGTGTTTGTATCAAACGGACTGACGATCGAAGCGTGAGAAGGTGAGCGCTTTGGCACAGATATATTCAATTATCAAAGGCAATCTGAGGGACAAGAACTTTCCGCCGATGCAAGCAGCACATCTAATAATGTATTCGGATGACATGTACGCAAAAAATGTTCGCAAATTGAAAGCGTTGTAATAGAAGAAAAATAAAACTATTCGTGAATCTAAAACCTACATAAAAACCGCGAAAAATTGTTATATTTACAAATTTATACACCGTATATTTTTATGGTAATATACATGAAACGATACAAAAAAAATACGTCGCAATAATAACACAGTGCCGACAACGCAAAAAAAAAAAGAAAAAATAAGATGTAAAAAATATCAGAAAGCTCCGCAAACAGCTGAAGCTTTTCAGTTTCCTTTTCCATTTTAATTCTTCTCCCACGGGAAAATTAAGTCAGGTACGAAAACACCTGTTCCTCTGAAGGCTGACAGAGAGCGAAAGACCTTCCTCGTCTGCGGCGCCGCGCGCTTCTAAAGACGAGCCGATAAACACAATCATTAAACTTAATTTTGAATTACAAAAATTTATAAAAAAATTAGATATTTATGATAATAAATTTGTATTCATATGGAGCTACATGAATACAAATATATTTTATTTATTCTTTGTAATAAAGGAGTCGAATTAACTTTGATATGCTTTTTAAATATAAAAAAAAAAATTGTAGAGTTTATTGTTTTTTTCACTTATTTCGGAAACATGCTGCGTAGGAAAAAGTATACTTCAGGCACAATAATGAATTGATTCATAAATAAGATGTACGACGTTCTATCTGATCGTATTTCAAAAATACTAAATTACGTTAAAAATATAAAGACAATACACAAGCTTCCTCCTACAAACTTGATATTGCTGATGGTGTGATTTTAACTAAAAAGGTACAAACGGGTCACACCGTAAATGCGGATTTAGCCCTTTACAATACACAATAATCCGAAATGGTGTGCTGGCTTTAGAATAAAAAATACGTCGTTAAAAATAAAATATTTTGGTAAAGAAAACAAGATATTATTTAAATAAATTATATAAAACCAAAAAAACTATTAACATGGCAAAAAAAGCCCGTAAAAATTCAAATATATTTTTTTTTCACTGAGCGGTGTATAAAATGCGATCTTATTAAAAAGACAACTTACGTAATATGATGAGAATCAGCCAATTGAATTATACATGTGGCAATTACGTAGACTTACCTGAAAAGATAGAAACACAAAAATGAATCAAAGCAAAGATTACTTCAAAGCAGCATATATATTATAAAATAATTATTTTGAAATAAATTTAAAAAAAACTTGGGACACGAAAATTATCAACTGAAGAGCTTACACTTCACTGTCTGACATTTTTCAGACAGCATCCTCTTAAGACGTACAACTTCACTTTGACCTTATCCAACCTTAACTAATTTCAAAATATGAATATTCATAATTCTAAACAAAAAGGAAAAACAAATAATCTATCCAAAATTTAGAATCGCTTCAAATAATACAACTCTAAACTGAACTACTTAGAGTAACTTTTCACAGTTTTGGATTAATAAGGATTACTACAACAAATAAATTCAGACTTATCCAGAAAATTCTGCTAAATAGTTACCATTTATGCATTGTCATGAATTATTTTACCCATACAAAAGTCCACTACAATACCTGTTTTTTTTTTTTTAAATATTAATAAACTGTTTTTCAAGAGCATATACGCTCGACACGTATAAATCAATACATATCAAAACATGTCCACGACTTTAATTTTCATATCGTCGTATTTTCAATTGTTGACATCTTAAAGGCGTTTAGGAGCATAGCTAGTTTAAAATAAATTAACACAAGACCTGAGAAGAAAATCTTCAAGATAATCGAAATGATGTTGTAATCAGATTGGCGCTAAAAGGCTCCGAAATAGAATTAATCACGCGCTGATCCCCATACAAAGGAGTCTCCACCCTCGGTTAAATGAATTTTTCACGGCGAAATATGAAAACCGAGACTGTCGCGACTCGCGGCACCGCACAGGCCTCAAGAATCCCGCGTTCCGCATTTTTGTTATTTTTTTCCGCAATACATTTTTCGCACACACAGGCGACGGTACGTCTGCTCGGCGGGCTTTTTAATTATCTACCAGCGCTTAAGCCTTTTCAAAATTGCTGGGCTGAAAAAAAAATCCGCTTGTTCTGAAAGCGGCGGAGATTTACAGGAGTGCCCCCATTTGGAATTCCGTTTAAAATAACTTGAATTGCTTTTTGAAATAGTATTTTTTTACAGTGCGGTAAGTAAAGTCTAAATATGAGAGAACGTTTTTTAAACAGTAGATATTTAGTCGAATAAACATAGACCCCTATAAATAAATAACAAAATTTTCATATAATCGTTAAGTCTTAAAAATGCTGCTTACATTAAGCCTAGCACAAAAAAATAATAATACCCTTAGAATTCATACGCGGGGCGTAAAATTTTAATGTGTTTTCAGAACACTTCATTATTTTAGTATTAGATAAAAATGTGTGTTGCAAAGGCGAATAAAACAACAAATGAATAAATAAACTAATAGGATATATTTAATTATAGGTACTTTCATAAAAATATATCCTTAAGGTATTAATAACATGACTATTGAATTTCCATTATAACATGCGGCTAAAATAAAATTTCGATGTAATATATTTTGAATATACACGCAAGGTATTTTTATTTTTATTTTTTCAACAAATATTAAAGATTCGCACCACTCCCAATACCCGCTTAGAGTCGGAAGCGATATATCTTCCCGAGAGAGGCTAATGACTCCAAAAGAGGTCCGAGTTACGACTTTGTTTATCAGCGCGTCGCGAAACATTAAAATCGAATCAAAAGTACATTTATTAAGACGCTTGCAATGGACCCAAATTCCTTGCATTCGTACAAAATTAATAATTCCGATGGCAGAGCTCTCGGATGCTGCAAAGCGAGCCGATGGACCGAAATAAATTATACTCGGAAAAAACTCGAATCTGATTACGATTTCATTCAGCATCAGCTAAAAGGTGAAAATAATTTTAATTTTTAAAGCATTAGTGTAATTGAAATTTTGACATTTGAAATGTATGGCCTTTCAAAAGGCGCTAGATTATCTGAAAATTGAATAAAGGAATTTCAAATTACTTTTATTTTCCAAAAAAATGTTTACTTTTCAATTTTTAATAACGAAAAAAAACTAACTTACAGTAAATAAAATAATAATTTACAATAGAAAATGGCACACTAGGTAAGATCAAATTGATTTTTTTATTTGATATGTATACAAAATATGATCCAGAAAAAAACTCATTTGCGAAGATAATTTTGGTAGTGAGCACTTGCGAACTTTGAGTAAGACTGACTTATAAATTGTATCGACATTGTGAAATCCAAAATATGACAATTATCTCAACAAAAAAGTCTGTATCAATTTCACTAATTTATTAACGTTTACATTTTTATAATCTAGAGTAAATATCACAAACAAATATTAATTAATAAATTCGCTGAAGCTATAATTATTGAACATACAAATTAACGCCCAACCTTCAGTCAACATTGCTGAAACTGAAAATAATTTTGTTAATTGGACTGAAATGAAAAACCAGACACTGCCTAGTAATTAATTAATAACGCAAGGTATTTTAAGTATAATGATTGTTTTATAACAATTTGCGATAAATATTATCAAGCAAATTCGGCACGAAATCAATATTTTAATATTAATTAAAGAAAAACTTTGATCATCAATTAACCCTCAAAGTAAAAAATTGATGGGATACATTTTACTGAGCATCTTTGACATAACATTTTATAACAATAAAAAAAATATCCCACTCCTTAAGCATTATATATTTTATGTGTGTTAAATATATATATATTACGAAATAATAACCTAAAATAGCTTTTAAAATACAAAACAAGGATCATGCCAACGAAGAGATAAGTTCAAAATGGCTGTGCATTTTCCTTCCGGTGAGCGCCTCCTCTCCTGGCATATAAAATCCTCCGGGGGAGGACACCCCCTGCAGGCGTACTTTACAAATAACCCTAATGGAAAGTGTTTCTAAGACATTTGCATATTTTTTTGGGACACCATCTTTATTCTTGATTTGTTTGTATTTTACGATTTAAGATATCAAAACATTTGTTACTGTAAAGCAGATTGCTTATATTATCAATTGAAAGTAAAAATTAAAAAATAATCATAATAATAATTTGTTAACAAACTAGCATATCAAAAATTTGAGTGGATATTTAAATATAAATCAAAATCTTATTTATAAGTAGCTTCTATAGAAAATTTACATAAGAAATCTTTCTTTACACAATTACTCCTTTTCTAATCAGCGTAAAAACTCTCACTTTGCGGCTCTGAGTGGAGGCTGGAGGGTGAGCTTGAAAATGAAGCGAGAATAATGCTTCACCTGGCAAGGGTGTGAGGGTGAACTGTGGAAGGAAGGGATGCGGTTATCGGCGGACCCGCGCCTCACTTAGCAAGCCAGAGAACTGAATACCTACCAGAATGTATACTGCTCTGAGATGCCGCTGAAGGGTGGTTAAGTGTCTTGACAATATAAACGGGTGCATTCAATACAGTCATGGAAGCTGTATAAATTTGTGATAGCGAGACAAGCTTTAGAAACACATAATGTTTAAATAAAAAATCCAAAATAAAAAAAGCACTTTCCAAACACCAGATGTAAAAGAACTTTAAAAAATACACCACATGTCGGTGTATAAACAACTCACAAAAATATAAATGATAAAAAATGTATATACGAGTATCTTGAAAATCGCAGACAAGGTTAAGTTGTGCTATACAGCGAGAAGAGTAATTCAATTACAAGAAAAAAATACATGTAACCCGAACATTTTTCAAGAAATTTCAAGAAGAATTTTCCTCCTTAAATAAAATGCGGAAGAAATATTTCCAAGGCCTCTTGTAGAGATGATAATCTATCGACTGGGAAACTGCTGAGCTGCGGCCGGGTCGAAGGGATGAGCCCGACGAAGCTCGGGTTTTTCGAATTCGATAACTTTTTATTTTGTTTATGATCGCTGGTGATAAAGACGGCAAATCCGAACGAAAGATTTGATCAAAGCCACTACTATATTACACCAAGAGTTTCGGCGAGACCGCGAAGTTCCAAGTTAGGATTTCCTGATACATTTTTACGAGAGATCGGATTACCGTACGCATATGTGAAACGTACGCGATATAAGCCGATCATTGCAAGACAATAAAATAATCAAAAATATAATAATAAAAACAAATACATAAAAATGTGCGGAGAACGAATATTCAGTACATTTGTACATACGAGTAAGTATGAGTAAGTTAATTTTTCTTTGAGTGAGATATATATATTGAGATATATATATATATATATATAATATATTGTAAAAACCAAAGTATACCAACAAATAAAAGCTTATGGGAATAAAAACAAATATGTATTCATAAACAAAAAGGGTTATGAGTTAATTTATGACTCAAAAGTGATAAATCAAAATAGTTGTTTCTTTTACAATAAAATAGGCGATTTTATTCTCACTAACTGTAAATATGGATCAATGCATATTTAAAAAACGTTAGAAGGTGTAATATTGCCGATCAATGATTATAATTTTTGTATCAGATTTTAAATACATTGCGAGTAGAAAAACATTCATTGTTATTTTAATTTTGATAACTCTCTGTTTTACAACGATACATTTCAATATTTCTCAACACAAAAAAAAAAAAAAATAACCTGGAGCGAACATATATAAAAATTTCTTGCGACTCCGTAGAAAGAGCGTAAAGACGTTGCAAAATCAAATTACCAACAATGGCGCAAGTCCAACCCCCCGCCTCACAGCCGAGCCCGCTGAAGGTTGAAAAATCCAATTGAATTAATTTTAATTTTCGAGTAGGAAGATTGAGCGCAGATTCAGCGCCGGCTGAAAATGAAGAGCGCGAACGTCCGGCCGGGGACGTCGGGGGGCGGCGGGGCTCGCTCTCCCGGAAAAGGCATTGCCGCCAGAGATTTCTTTCAACTTAAAAATAAACTACTGACACTAAAGGGACGAAACGTCTTCGCACTGATGAGATTTTTTTTTGTGTTTTAATATTGTTTTTTTTTTTTTAATGTATGCCACAATAATATAAAGCTTTGAACTTCCGGTGAGAGAATGAAGTTTTGAGTAGACGTGCTGAGTACATCATTACGATTTTGAGCCACATTTACTTGTTCAAAAGTGAAAATGAGAATTTTACTCTTATTTTAACTCGCAAGGCTTATGTTTTTTTTTATATATATAGGTTTGGTACCTTGCTTGTCATGTACAAGGTTTGTTATCACAATTTGGGGAAACTTTCCAAACTGGTCGATCGAAATTGTGCTATATATGGGAGTGACTGAAGCTACACCCCCTGGTTTATCTTCTTTATGGTTCCGATGACACGCTTCAAGAAGCCATCCAGTGACTTCATCAACTGTGTTTGCTCAAAGGTGAAAATGAAAATTTTACTATTATTTTAACTCGCAAGTCTTATGTTACATATGATACACTTCGTAGCTCTTATTCACCAACTTTGGAATTTGATATGCCTACTCTAAACAGACGGTAACAAGTGAACACGTGTCATCAAAACGTTGAATAAACATAAATTGTAAGGACCGCACTTCGCCCACATGTGAATGTGATTGACCCTAATTGATGACTCGATTCCGCTGTCAGAATTCCATACCAAATATCCATACATTGAGGCCCAAACCCGAGACCTGGAATGGAATCCGACAGTAGAGATTGACATAACGTTCTGCAAGTTAAAGGTTGAATTCAAAAACTACAAACAAACAGTAATACGATACCTATGTCTTAAGTTTGACATAAAACTAATAATTACAATTAACAACTTTTAACGGCCTATTCAATTATATAGTTTTCAGATAGAAAATACTAACATTTGAATGCTTAAATATGTAGGTAATATTATTTTTTGACTGATTTTTTTTAAATTGATAACAATAACCATTATTTTCAAACTGATAACGATAGTAATTATTAACAAATTTAACTTGTTTACTATTTAAAAAGTAAGCTATCTTTTTGTGTGATTTTTTTAATAACAATATTTTTAAAAAAATAGGAATTTTAAATATATTATAATGTGATATATTACTAGAAGAATATCACGTGAATACTGTAATCAACATAAGTTACATGTGATGAACACAGACGTGTGAAATGAATCTACCTGAGGTCACTAGATTGTAAAACAACACTTATAACTTGTAAAAACATGTTTGCATTTCAATCATATCAGTTAAGAGTATAATATAATGAAGATACTTAATATAAAGTCCACAAGCAAGCACCATGAACAAGGATGTAATGCTAAACTTCAACAAAAGATTAATAAATTTCTACAAGAACACTTAGGCTTAAACATAAAAATTGACATTTATTTCCAAAGTCTTATACGAAAAGCCAGACGGAGGAAAGTATCAAAGAGGTATTAGCTTTCCCTTCGAGTAGAGACGTAATGGCCGTTTAATCGAGTTGAGTAATCGCTAGAAAGTATGGCTTAAAAGCCATTCTTAAATCTAAACTGCAATTAAATGTGAATTCACTCGGACAGGTAGATAAAGTACGTAAAATGAAATCATTTTCTAAAAATCATGCTTTACGATCTAAGAACAAGTGCATTAAATGTGCAAAGACAAATAAAATAATAAAACACTCGATATTTTCGATTCTTTCAAAAAGATAGATTACAGATTTTTTTAAACTAATTCAGAAACAGAATCATCATATTTAAATTACAAACAAAATCTCTGCGTTGTCAAAAAAAACTTTCAGGTACCATCTTGCGAACTTTTTATTCCCGTATAGGCGTAGTTCCTGAAAATAAAAATCATACGGACTGAATTCTTCAACAGTCACTTTAGTTCAAAATGTCACAATAAATATGCCTTCGGGGATGTATTCGCTGTTGACGGGCTATCAAAGAAAGGATTCTGACAAAAAATCCTTAAAAAAGGATAATTTGATATTACATAAAAAAGCAAACGAATTCATATTTGAATTTTTAAATTAACACAAATATCCTTTCCTTTTTTTGTATTATCAAAGTATAATTACACATTGAAAGCTTTCCTGAAAATGAAACTTAATGTAGGTCATAAGAAGTTTCTACAGCAAATAGTAGATTTCTCACTATGAAGCATCTACGAGTACTACAACATTTCGTACCAAGGACAAAGTCGTCTCTGAAAAAGTTAACTAATGATCTATTCCACAAAGTGCCACTGCAACACTCTGGACATTTAATCAACTGTAATCATTAGTAATCTTACGTCACGTTACATTCCATTACTTTACGTCCGTGAAAAACAATTTGTACAGGACGAAAATATTACTAAAATAAAATTAAAAGATTGAAACGCATATAACGTGTGGCAAAACAACGAACCACAAAATACTTTCAGGATTGTTGTGTTTTCTTTCAGTTTTTATCATTGGACCGATTTTAATTAATATCCAAAATGCAATTTATATATGTTAAAAAATATATTCGCATATAGGTAGTGAGTATTTGTCAATAATAATAGTACACGATGTCCGCTATGCTGTGTTCGTGTCAGGGGCAGACCAGCGAGGACACTCAAAATCAATATGATTATTATTACTTCCGATAATAAAGTCAGGATATGTCGTGTTGTTTGCATGCGCAGCAACGTTCAGGGAATTAAACCTTGCCCCAATGATATTTCATTGGAAGTTTGTATTCCAAAAACACTCCATAGGTTGACTGTTTGCAACGCGAATATATATATTTTGCTTTCGATAACACCGACTAAAATTAAAATTAAAACATTCAGCACATAATTAAAATTAACGTCGTAAAATATATGTCGTATACATTAGCAAATAAGCGTGTGACTATTTTTTATCTAGAAATTATAGATTATATATAAAAATCCACATTTCCTATATAAAGTCAACTCCTTTATTAATCAATCGATCAAATCCCGTATCAAACTTTGAAAAATATATATAAAGCATTTTACGTGTACCTACTTATTATATGGTAGTAGTAACCTTACATGATGGATGAAATCGAATATAAACATTCATAATTAAATAAAAAGGAAGGTTAAAAAAATAGCTTGATACAATAATGCAGCTTAATAAACAATTTAATGAAAATTATATTTTAATACTTATCATAAATGTTCATAACACATCTAGTAGATAGAATTTAGTTTATGAATTATAAAATATATATTAAATTATGGTTAAATTATAACCGACATTGAAAAAAAACGTGGTGACATCTCTGCTTAGCAAACGCCAAAAACAAGATTTTTTACTATCGAATTTAATTTTTTCTCTGTGAGTCAGTCAGTTTTTCAAGAAAGTATTTTTACTTTTTGTTTACAGCTCATTGTGTAAATAAACAAATACTTTACAAATACAAAAACTTTTCAAATAATTATTTAATATAAAAAATCGATACAGAACGAGAGTACATCAGAAAGGAGTCTCTGAGCGTCGGTTCCATAAAAAATCTATTTAAAATGAAAATCAAGTGTCTATACTCGAAGCACGACCTACTTTGGAATAAATATAAGATACGAGTATCTATTTTCTTCCACATGGCAACTTCCGCTCGAAGTTTCCGGGCGTGCCTTCAAAGCGCGACATGTCCGGCGGCCGTCCATAGAGAAACGCGGATGCAACTGACGGGGTATTGTTACACTAAAAACAATACACCCACTGTGGCCCTAGAAAAGTAACCCAGTTACTAGTTTATACACTCACTGAATATCTATTGAATATGCTTGCATAATACCAATATTTAAATGTGCGGAATAAATAAATATCCATATTCTAAAAAAATGTTAATAAAAAACCAATATATTAATAGTAAAAAAATTAATGACTACCGTGGGGGTGATAATAGATTTGATTTGTATAAAATGCGTTTTTTTGTAAATTCTATTACATAATATATTTATTACACCCAATTGAATAAAATAAAAAAAATTATACAACGAAATATTTGTATATAGGGATACATAAATCGTTTCGCAAACTAATTCAAAACGAGAAGTTCGAGTTAAAAATGTTAAGTTAGCAAATTATTCGTTAAAAATAAATTTCGAAATCAATGTCCAAGTTTGCCATATTGCGGCAAATGTTTGTAAAACGCAAACGAACGTAAGTCTTGTTATTTTTTTTTACATTCACGAATTTTACGTTATTTATAAACAGTATTTCAAATTATACAGAGTGAAATTAAACTTCGGAGATCACAAGATAGTGTCAAAAATGAGAAATCGACTTTGGAAATAAAACATGAAGACCGCGTAAAGAGAAGCGTCCTTGAGCGGAGAAGAATTGCAAAGTGGCCGTACATTTTCTTCAAGAAATAAAAAATAATAGAACTGGAAATTTAAGTGGGAAAATTTATACAAATATAAGCATGCAACAGCGTCATAGTTTATTCGACTAAATACATTTAGTTTTTGCTATATTGATTTCAACGTATTTATGAGTACGAATGAAATTGATTTAAATACCTTGTCGATTATACGTCAACGAAAAAAATATTTATATTACTAAATTACCATACTTAATATTACAATGTTTATATACGACATTTTCTTGGAGTATGTTCCAACGTAATATGCATTCCAAAATATTTTCATGTTGTAATTTTTGGGCAAATTAATAACGACGAGAAAAATAAACTGCACTTGAGTAATGCAATATTCCAATTGTTTTTCTCGATTATCGAAAACGGTTGACAGGGCTCCAATGACCTTTGATACCAATTTTCACCCTCAAACTATTAAAAATATATACTGCGCTCGTTAGTTTTAGTTTATTGAAGGCGTCGATGGGTTAGACCAGAGGTTCCCAAATATTTTTGTCCCGTAGACCCCATGTCGAGTTATCCTGTTTTTCGTAGACCCCTGCCTTCCTTATATTGATTTTTTACAAATTCATCAACATATTATTGACATCTGATATAGAACAACTCACTTTCATAGGGTTTACTGTACAGTGGATTTAAAAAAAAAGTTAAAATACATGAAAATTAATTATACCTAATGGTCTGGTCTGATGTTTTGATAAAAAGAATTTCATATTTGGCTTCTAATAAGTCAGATTTTTCCTTAAATCTCCTCGCCCAGTGATTTCCAATATATTTCATTTATTTGTAAGAAGATTGGCAGCTGCACTGAAACTCTTTTCCTATGTGAAAAGTTATCAAAAACCTTCTTGCGATACTCCATAATGCAGGATAAATAGCATTATTATGTAAGTGCATATGTACAATCTGCGTTAGGTGCATTATGACATTAACAGAATGTCTAAATTTTGGTCATAACCTGCTTAAATGGGATCCATTCTCGTAGACCCCATTTACAGTTCATGCATCCGAAATTTAATTTTTCGCTGTCATCGACCCCTTGCAGGGTGGAATCGACCCCTGGTGGTCGATATTGACCACTTTGAGAACCTATGGGTTAGACCATAGGTTCCCAACCTTTCATTGACGACTTGACAAGAAAAAAAAATTCCAACGCCCCCTTTGACATATTAAAATACCATAGAGATATTTCATAACGCCCCCCATTTTCCCTTGGACCCGCCACCGCCCCTTTGGAAAGCTCCAGCGCCCACTGAGGGGGCGGTACCGCCCCCGTTGGGAACCTATGGGTTAGACCGTGCCTCCGAATCAATCAGCCACCGCGCCTCGCCGCCCGGAACACCGCAGCGCGCCCAGGCCCGAGCGCCTCACGCCCCGCGCCCTGCGCCGGCTGACTTAGCATATTCATGCCATTACATATGTAAAGGTGGATCTGGGCGCCCGCGCTGGCTTAGGGTGGAATATCTTAAATCACTGTAAGCTCTACGCTGTGATGCATAATTACTTTATAGAAATCGAATCCATCAAATCATCATTTGTATACTATTTTATTATAAGAGCAGTTATACTATTTATAATTACTTTTTTTTATCAAAACCAATTTTTAGTTTCTAGCCCGAAAAACAAAATCACACAAATATGAAAAACCTGATAATACCATAGTAATATTATAATATCAATATAATGCTAAACCTTTTTAATTTACTTTTTAATTAACATGTAAACATAAACTCGGTATCTAGCGGGTCAAAATCAAAGCCCTGCTGACAATCCAAATCAACAAATCATAATTAACATTCCAATTTGAACCAAAATCAGATAATCGATCCGGCAAAAATCAATACCCTAACAGACTGACGCAAATCACTCGGAAAGGTCGTACTTAACATTTGAATCTAAATCAGATGATCGATAAGGTAAAAATCAATACCCAAACAAATTAACGTAAAACACTCGGAACGGTCAAGCCCTATCCGCCGTTCGTCAAACGAAAGTGGACAAACAAGCGCGGGGGGTGGCTCGCTCTAATCACAGGCGCGGGGGGTGAGTTTAATCATCGGACCCACCCCCGCCGCCACTGTCCGGGCCGGGTGCGAGCTCGCACCCACTGTTGACATTTGCCTCGCGAAGGTCGCCCCGCCGCGAGGTGCGCTCTCAGGTAGCTGACAAATTACAGGTCGGAATGCCTCGTCCATGTCACACAAGGGAATACGCAAAAAAATTATACGCTAATGAATTTGTATAACATTGTTTTTTTATTAATTATAATAATGTACCTATTTAAAACAGCATGCCTGAGTTAAACGCAGATTGGTTAAATATAATAAAAATCATTTCACTTGCTTGTGTAACGAGATGCGCGGCCACTAATTACGCTCAACGTCAAATAGCACGCGTGGAAAACGGCGAAAATATCTAACTGCAGTTCAACAAATAAATATGAGTAAATAAAATTTTGAACACATTTCAAAATGTTAAAAGAAAATAATTACAATTCGGTATTAAACGTATTCATCTTTCGAATGTGTATCAGATTCGACTATCTAAAGTTGGGGTTAAAAAAATAATTTAAATCCTGAAACCAGTATATTGTGAATCAAATCGGCAAATAAGACATTCAACCCGACTGTTAATCATCAAACCGTTCAAAAGAATATACATTCTAAATATAGTTCAGAAAAGAAAATAAAACCTATCGAGGATTAAATCGTGATCAAATAAAATGGTATTCGCTGCATGTTTACGACGAGCAATAAAAAGCAAATCACTTCCAATAAACTGAAGAAAAAAGTATATAGAAACCTTATATGAGATACCAGGTTTAAGCTACACAAATAAAGATTGTGAAAATATAAAAATAGTTTTACGTCACCACACAGATTTCATTCTTAACTAATTCTGAGGATTCAATAAATATCGCATGCCGCTTAGACACAAATTGAATCAATTTTCAGCACCCTTGATGAAAATAATATTTTAAGTAGTAAAAAGTTTTGAAAAGCACGAAAATTCTCTAGGATTATAATAAAAAAAGGTAGTGCTAGAATTATTTACAAAATTTACTTTATACTTTTTTATAATAGATCAGAGAGAAAAAAAGCGTAAAAAATAAACTAAAATCCCATTAAATAATCAATAAATAATCTGTATCCACATAAAAATATAATACATACACAATTGCGTATGACTGTTGACTTTATTTTCTTTCTTTAACTGTACAAATTACTTGACAGTTGGTCCTATAGAAAAAGAATATTGACCGCAGAAATTAAAGTTAATACATAAAGCAAACTTTTCAAAACAATAAACAGTTGTAAGCATTGTAAGAGATAAAACCTAAAATAAATGCGAGAAAAGAACTACTCGACACGAGCTGTGTGTAATTTTTATTATTTTTATAAGTCATATTTGAGACTGGTTAAATATAATTATATGCTCAAATTTGAAATCTACTACGCATCACTAAATATTTTTAATTATATTTTTTGTAGATTTTAAATGTAATTTAAGCTGCCATAATTAATAAAAATTATCCTTCAGTACAATATTTTTGAGTATACATAATTTTAATGAGGCATGGTTGTGTTTCAAGTGAAAACAATTAATACGTATAAAATTTAATTGCGGCGGTCAATACTGTTTTCATTGAATAAGTAAAGGATTCCCAGACAATATGTTAGAGAGTTTCTGGAAAAGTAGGGCAGGCAGCGTCCATGTCGGTAATTGTATAATTTAGAACACTCGAAATCCCTCGATAATTGTTCGGACGATAAGAAATTAATATTTTAGAGGAGAAATTTGTGTTAGCAGTTAAATTAAAATTTTAATATGCACATAGATAATTTTTATGGAACAAATATTATTCAGATTTTAGGAAGGTTTCGTTGTTTAATAAAATATATTTCAAAGAAGTATTAAATGGTTTATTATAAATTAAACAATGATGTAATACTTTTACTAGAAGAAAAATGTTGAAGACATTTTAGAAATGTCAACAACATGAAAAACTATTACATGAATAACTGTAAAAATAACAAATTAAACCTGTTTTTGAGTTTTTTTACTACTATACTCTAAAAAAACAGTTCAGGCATGAATATAAGTATAACAGTGCAAATACAATAAACAACAAAATACAATCAATAATAAAATGCCATTTATAAAGTTTTTAAATTAGCTAATGAACAATCGACAAATTCATATTCCTTGCAACGAACAAAATATTTCTCAACAATTGTAAACAATACAGCCGTAAAATCCAATCACCCAGAAGCTGAACTAAGGTCTTATTTTATTCCAAATGATCGACCAGCAATTAGCAGAAAAGTTCTGGCAAAGCGACGAGGGCCTCGCAATCACACGGAGCGCTCTTCTCGCCTCTTGTGCAGGCACAATTCACGAATGAGAACGAAATAAGTTTTAATTAGAAGCGAAAGTAATTACACAATGCAAATACAAAATCTGCCAAGATCAGTCCGGCGCGGGGCCGCTGGAGGAATCGAACCCGCAAGTTAAACACAAAATCCACCCCCAATTTTATTTCTGTGCTAAGTGCGATATTTAATTTTTACTTTATTGTAGCGACCTGATTAATAAAAATAAGAACCTCTTAGCCATAGAACTTCGTATAGTAAATACATCAATGTTCGTGATATACTGCTCTTCGTGTCACACCAACAAATTTATTGCTTAGAAAAAAATATCTTCAAATTCTTTCACACATTATTCAAATTATCAACGACAGCAAAAGTAAAGTTTGGTTTACTTCGCACTGAACTAAAGAAAACAGACGTTATAATCAAGCATACGGGTAAAGCATAAATATTTATAAGTGACATGAAAACTTATATAATATATATATGACAATGATAAATACGAGAGCGTATCCTTATCTGCTCACAACTTCTTAGCGAAACTTTTAAGGGTAACGCACTCGTACGGGTTCAAGTTTTAAGTCGTAATGTGGACGTACGGGGGCAGACAGGACCCGAAATTGCTGCTCTGCACACACCCACAGATCAATAAGCGGGAGGATATCAGAAAAAGAAAGGCATCGCGGATCGCAGTGCCTTTTTTCATCAACGCCGAGTTGGATTTTCCCCGTAAATTTGAAAGTTTGAATTTGTGGCGAGGCTGTGAAAACAAAAAAGTACATTCTGGCGCAGTACATTTCGAGTCAATCAGGCATTCGCAGGGCGGGCGGGCCTCTTTAGGGTCCCTTAAAGAAACTGGCGGACGTGGGCAGGATAAAGAGCACGCCCCCCTTGCGGACCGGTTTCATACGGTATGGTTATTCGAAAGCGTTCTCTGAGTACCACTTTTATTTATTATAAAAATAATTTGAATTTAAAATGGGCGCTGCTCTGTAGATATTAAGATAATCAAAACTTCAGTTAAAAGATAGTCACAGCGTAATTTGTACTGAGAACGATTAATAATTTTCTTTGGTAATTCAATCAATTTTTTTATGAATAATTGAAAACTCGGGGATTAAACCTCGTATATAAATGTCGTAAATCATCAGCCATTAAAAATATCATGCCCAGGTTATTTCTAAAACATTTCACTATCACGTTAATTTACTAAAATTAAATCGAAACTAACCAAAGCCCTCTTGATTTTTTATTAGTTATTTTAGATTAAAATAGTAAATAAAAAAACCATTTTAAAAAAAAAATCTATGGATAGTAAATCATTTTACAAAAGAATAGAAAAAACACATTGACAATGGTAACAAAATCTAAATAAGCCAGTCTGAAAAACTTATAGGTTTGTTTAAGCCCTTGATACATAGAAACTACAAATTTAATTTTTCAGTATACACTGCGCCAATAATAGCCCAAGGGTTTTGGCATTCAATAGTTAATGGATTCATTCATAAAGTACACCATTTTGCATAGCATATACGATCTTCCGAAAAATCCGATCGTGTCGGACGGACTATACAATGGGCCAATTCTAACTTGGGCACTCCCAGGGGGCTCTGAGTGGCGGCGAAGTAGGAGGGGCTGCAGATAAGGGAAAGTGGGCTGCGATGGAGGGGTGGGCGAGGGAGAAAACCGTGAACGTGATCGGCTGTTGCAGCGGTCCGCTGGTTATTGAATAATGACTGCCGCGATCCGTCATCACACAACTAAAACGATGCCTTTCAATGAAAAAAAAATAATGATGGATTTAAAAATGCGCAAACTGAAAAATCGAAACTAAAAAAATGCTTATGTTTATTTATGAATACATTCATCTTATATCTATTTTTTAAACGAAAGTCTGTTCAACGTAAATCTTTAAAATTTAAGAATTTTATTTCATATCATCAAATACAGTTCGAAATTTTTGATTAAAAGTCGGCGTCAAAATTATTTGTAGCTTTAATAAAATATTATACAGTACGAAATAAAATTGAATAAATATCATGACAAAATGCGATACAACTGTATATTGTGTCAATTGAAATTGGTCAGTGAAGTCTAAACAAAAATGAGCAAATTTTAATATATGAGACAATTTATTTCAAAACTAGATATCTACATATTACTTTCCAAAGGTTCGAAAATACGATTATTGGCTCAATGTATCTGTGTACAGTTGAAATAGCATAAATTACTGTAATTCAAACAAAAAATTAAAACAAATTAAATACATTATACAATTCACAAATTTTTTACAGTTTTTACTAGAATCAAACATGTTTTTTAAGTTCATTTTCAAGTGCATTTTCTGGTGCAGCAGGAAGAGATAACAACAAAATAATTTCTTAAGTCTGTGATTTTAATATAATTTACCATTTACCTTACCTTATCATCGAATCCCTCTACTATTACAGTTGGTATGAAAATAATAAATGTTTATTTTTATTATTGTGAACATATTTCATCCATATTTGTTGTATCTCACACAACAGTACAACGCCTTTTTCGAAACGACCGAAGATTATTTGTACTGACATATGTCAAGACGAATTATCAAAAAAAGAAAATGATATAGGTTGAACATGAATAAACTTAGGCACAACATAAAACAAAAAAGTGAAGGAAAAGAAAAATACATTTATTTTCATAAGTTAGTCATTTCTATAAAGGCATTGAAAAAAATCGATAAACACAAAAGCGATACCACATTATTATGATTTCCATCTTAGCCACTTAATATTATCTTTATTAAACATTTAAAGCTGAAAGCTGTAAACTAATATTGCGTTCATTACAAAAAGTTAAAAGTTTAGCAAGATGTTTTATATTGTATTACGCTCCATGTTTATTCGTGTGTATTAAAGCCCATATTCGTGTTGTCTCGAAGCACTGAAAATGTTTTCAGTTGATAGAGCATACAAAAGTTGGCCATTATAGATGAACTAACTTTAATGAAAACTATACGTAACAAAAACCTTACAAAGGTACATCAACTGTTATAGAAAATTTTAAACCTTAATTTATTAAAAGTTATAAACGAAGTAAAAACGTTATTAGTTTACTTCAAGTTTAATATACAGTAATTACAAGTTATAATTTTAAATGGCAAACGTCTGAAAGTCACGTTGATTGAAAATGAAATATTTAAAATTACGATTATTTTTTTAATATAAAGGAAATAAAGATGTATAATTGCGTACAATAAAAAATTGAAAAGTCACAAAAAAATTATTCATAAATATTTTGTATTTTTTAAATTATGTGCGTATAAAATACCACTTAAAATATTGAATTTGAAAAAAAATGAACGATAATCATAAATAAATATGTTTTTTAGTGTGTAAAATCATACATAAACCATTTATTGATTACTGAAATATGTTGTTTGAAACAGATTTCTAATAGTATGTTTTTATTCATAAAACCTTGAGAAATGATTTTTTTTTCAATACTTATTAAGACGTTCAATCCGTGGTATTTAAAGTTACAAATATTTCAAAAATACACTGAAATCGTACGTATTTGGAATAAGCTTTCATTAAATTCACCTTATACGAAAAATCCGTCTCATTCAGAATTAATTGACATATTTCAATTACCAGATACCAATGAACTCTGCAAGAGGTCGCCATTATTTGCGCACACTCGCTTGAAGGCGTGTCTAAAAATCAGTTATCCGTGCATTGACGTACTGAGCAAAGTACTAGTACATAAAATAACATGTATATTTTATGTTTTAGTGTGATGCGCAAATCTACTATCTAATTTACCCTTAAGTTTTGTTAGTCGTATTTTTTTATATAAAAATTTAAAACGTACATAAAAAGAATATTGTAATATAATGGTGTAAACTATTGACCAATATTTGACTATTACGATATGTTTACAAAAATATGGTAATTAAATAATCTAAAAGGTTCCCTAATAGCTTTTCCGTGTTCAATAAATCCATTCATCCAAATAGAATCACAAACCGATCAACTTAGGAAAACTCAATCATGGAATATTTAAAATTAAATTGCTTTTCAATAGAGCGGAATCCGAAAGTACAAATTAAATATTTAAATTTAGTTGAAAGTTCTAACGGGAAGCTTTCAAATCAGTAGTGGTAACTTGTATTCAAATTCAACTTTTCAACTCATTACTAACTGAAATAGCTCGGGAAATGCACTATGATTTCAATTAAATCCAAAGCTGACTCAAGCATTTTATGAAAACTTAAGCACAAATCAGTTCACAATGTAAATATATTACAAACATAAAAAAGAAGCGGTAAATACTTTGTCCTTACGGGGATATGAACAAGTATGCGAGATATTGACGATATACGTGAGGTATTGACAAGAAATAACTTTTGATGGGATTGTGAAAATATTTAGGAAATACACTTTAATATTATATAATAACGAACGTATTGCTTTATACGCGGAAATAACATAAATAGTTATATAAAATTAGACACTCAAGTATCTTTTGAATAGAAAGTGACGTCTTGTATTCCAAATAATTCAGTTTAATAGCTGGAAATTTCACACACCCTGAAAACTCAGAAACACTAATAGTTTTTGTAAAAAAATCGATAAAATATAATAGATACCCTAACCAAAACTAATTTTATGTCACGCCTTAAACGTGTTCTTTTGTGATATCTAGGTGCTAATACACGCTTTAAAGCATATAAAAAATTATTTTATTACACATTTGTCAACGTTCATTTCCATTCCACGCAGATTCTTAAAGGTGATTGTACTACGAGGAAGTCGCGAACCTCTTGGGGGCTGCTAAGACTGCCTACACTCATTTAAAATGTTCGGATTCTCTTAAGATACGTTGAGAGTTAAAGACACGTTAGAGTCATACGACACAGGGCTCCTTTAAAATTACAGCATTATAAAAATCAAAGGAAAAGTTGATTGGAAGAAATTAGCTATCCTTTCTGAAGCCAATTTGTAAGTGAAACGAGCATTAAACATTTTTTTGTCTTAACTCTATATAGCACAACATTTTCAAATTAAAGAAAAAACAATTTTCCACAAATTTATATTTGCATCTTAAAAGAGGAGTATTGAGCAATAATAAAAAGACAATTTGTTTCAAAAGAGAGGAAATCATACGATGTTGAAAAAAAGTATTTATAGATTTTAACAGATCTTTGACATTACTTTTAAAATAAGAATTGAACAAAAATATTTAATAGGTTTCCGTAAACTTTATCCCCTTATTACATTTATTCTAGATTCATTTATCTAAAGCCATATACGATAGAACAAATAAGAAAAGAGTAATTTGCACTAACCTGAATATTCAAAATACAAATTGAGATCTTTTGTAAGGATTATGGTCCAAGTAAAGATAGCCAATTTGATAAAAGTTTAGAGCATTAAAATAGGACTAACCAGTTTGTCCATAGGCGAATATGCAGGCGTTGTATCCCTGGAAGGCATTGTCCAGGATGTCCCTGCCCAGGCAGTCGAAGACATCTTGCTGAGATGCGAAGTTGGTCAGGTCTGGATCCAGAGAGAAGAAGCAATGGTCGAAGGCAAAGGTCTTTGGTTGTTTCCTGTAAAGAGAAAATAAAAACACGATCAATCATCTTAAAAAAAATATTTTTAACTGTTTTGAATAGCCGATATTTTATTAATATTTTCGCAAATCTAAAATACTACGGAGAACTTCAGGAAATGAAGTAAATGGTAAACATCGCCCATTGCCAAGAATGCTGGCAAAACAAATTGGATATTTCCTTGATAAACATTAAAGTATCGCAGATTCCAATGCACGCCAAGAACATAACATAGAGCACTTACAACTGGAATTCAGTACAAAAGATTGGATTTATTCGGAAACAGAAATAACTAAAATTTTATGATCATAGATTTACGAGCAATTGTAAAAAAAATTGTTGTGCGGAATTTTTCTTAGGGTGAAATTAAGATGCCTATAACAGTTCATGAAATTTCTAACAGTGATATTTCTTCCAAAAGAAACAATATCATAAATTAATAAACTTCGCTTACAAAAGAAAAATGCTTTGTTTAAAATTCAATGTAGAATTTTGTGTCTGAATTGTACTTAACACATTATTAACAAGAAATATATACAACATTTACAAAATTATTTAAAGTTTACGAGAATACACTACAGCGAGCTATTTTCAAACGTGATGAATAATAACGAAAACAAATATTTTTAATTTATCTTAATAACTAAGAACACTTTTGGTGTTTATGTGAAAATTCAGTGTTTGATCAACTATTCCAGTATATCCTGCTATGAAGTATGAACTAATAAAGCTCAACGTGAAGTTGTGGCATGAACGTAACCAGATAATGCACTAACCCCGACCATTAGTGCCCCACCTCGCCTCACTTTACCCTGCAACGGTCTGCTGGTGGTGTTTCATAATCCTGATCGGTTTCAACAGGAGGCAGGGTAAAGCAAGGGCAGCTGGCCAGTCGGGCCTGAAATGAACGACCCCAAGCAGAAGTAACCTCGAACAATGATGTATGTGGTGAACATAAATACGTCAGCGCTGGTGGGATACTATCAAAGAAAATTTCTATTTTTAAGAAAAATTGTTATAACACCCTATGAAATCTAGAAGGTTACCAAAATTTTAATACTTCAATAGTTAACAACACTTTAACAGATCTTAAGATGTTTTAGGAACAAATTTATTTGAGCAACAAATGTTCAATCAGTGCAATACGTATAACTAAAATATATAATATATCAAGTAGTTGCTTTCAGGAACACAAATAATCTGGATACTTGATATAGCGTTCCATTACTATACGCAATAATTTCCAAATCAATTTTTAATTTTATCCTTGTGAGTCTGTTAATTTAATTAAAATCTAATATAGGACTTCCACGCAGTCAAGAATTTTTTTTCTGGAGAATACGTTTGTATTTTTGTACTTGGTGGAATGGTGGAAAACTTCTTCCAAAAATGCTTAAATTTTTATATTTAAATATAACGAGGAGAACTTAAAAAATTTAATATCACGATTTCGGGGTCGAGTGGTCACCGTGTCAGACGAACGGCACAGGCAACAGCTTTGATGAATCGATGCGTGCGTTATGGATTGGAGTAGTCGACGCGAGAGAAGTATAACATGGTGTAATGGTTGAATATAAATTTATTGCACTGTGCAGAGCTGTCCAGAACAAATGACGAATAATATATATTACACAACTTATGAAGTAAGTTACATATAATTATAATGATGATAAAAATTAAATAACCCAAGAGGATTGACAAATTTTCATATTTAAAACATCAGAAAGTAAAAAATGAAAACCTATCTTTCAATAAAGTTAATTGAATTAAATTTTTTATCAACAAAATATACTGGTTAAAAATAGTTAGTTTTAATTTCTATGTGGAAATTGTATATTTTAGTGGCCTATCTTATAAGTATATTAACTATATTTAAGTTAATTTTATATTTTAATAATCGCAAATAATCTTTATAATATATTTTCAAAGACTTCCGTGAACCTTCATCGCTCCTGGAGTGCCTTGTATACAAAATATAAACCCATTGAAAAATATAAAATTATATATTAAATAAACCCACTTAGAAAAGCGTTCTAAATATAAAACATTTTATTTAATTTTGTAGCCATCAAATTTAATTAGAAAAGATATATGATTGTAAAATTTTTGGCAACTTACATGAGAAAATCTGAAAATATTTTGAATTTTTACATAAGTATACGCAACCTCTCAGAGCAGCCGACTAAAGCTCTCGGGAGATGCACTTATTTGTGAAAATTGACAATAACGTATGAGACATATAAATAAAAAGCCCATTTGATATTCTCTACCTGGGAACTGTCTGGGTTAGTGCTCGACATAACGCGTGCGTCTACCGTCGGAATTGCGCAGTTAACTTTTTTATATGAAGGCGTAAGATAAAAGAATATGCAAAAACATGAAAAGTTTTGCATAAAAATTCAGAAAATATTTTAATATCACCAACATGTCTAGGTCATGTGGTATAATAGAACCATAGTCAAAAGACGTAAAGAGAAAATTTAAAAAAAAAACCCCTTCGTGGGCATTGGTAGTATTCAGTAATCACGGAGTTCAATAACACGAGACGTGCTTCTTCCTTAATTTATAATAAGCGTTTCTGGCATAGATTAACGAGGTTAAAAAGAAGAAGATTCAAAATTAAATACTTGAGATTAAAGAAGCGGTATAACTCTGAGTATGAGTACAGTGCTTCTTAATAATAATAAAAAAACCTTTTTTAAGTGAAGTGCCAAGAAGTTTTATAACACAATATGAATAATTTACCTCGAGCATCAGCTCCACCTCGTCAGTGTGAGTTCATGCATTTTCTCCCCAGACTAGTTCACCCCAGGCAGTCTGGCTACAGCGGCGCTGGCTGGAGATCCTCGGCGCCGGAAGTTCACGTTATTACAACCCATACAAGAGGAAATGGAAAATTCACAGCCCCTCGGTGGATTCGCGAAAATAATATGCGCACATGCATGAATATACTGAAATAATTTTGTCGTTCTAAAAGAGTTAACTTTAGTTTAATATACGAGTATTATACTTTTAGGTTATCTATAAAAAAAATCACTAGACATTTTTTAAATAAAATACAAAATTTTGGAAACTTATTTCGGAAAATTGACGATTTTATGTTCTGCATAAGTATATGTATAAGTAGCTATTAGTACCCGTAATGGGAAATCTATTAAATACAAATATGCAATGCATATAAATATAAAAATAAATTTTCAATATCAATACAAAAAAGTACCTGGTGCAAGCAAACCGAAAATAAAAGCTTTCAGTAATTTAAACAGTACAATAAGTCACAAGCCTTTAAATTATCTTCATTAGATACAAGTAAGTAAACCGAAAAATTTAATTATCCATTAAGCTCATTATACCCTAAATTAGAGTAACCAGCTCGGCCTTCCGTTAAAACTCTACTAGGCGTGAATGAAACAGATTTATGAACCGTAAGCTTTACCGTTGTGGTGTTTTGAGTTTATCCTTGTATATTTGGACTTACTAGTGCGTAAAAAAAAAACCAAAATATAAAATTAAAATGTAAAAAATAAGTTTATTTACTTCGTGGTATATCTATTATTTTATTCAAAAATTACATTGACTTTAAAGCGACACTTCAAAACCTCACTTTACACGAGCTCCATCGCGCCTCTGCGCGATCAACATCTTCCCAAAAGCATTTTAAAAGTTTTATTTGCAGATAAAAGTCTCCAGACTTCTTTGATATTTCTTTTATCGACACTCACAGAATAGTCAGCCGTTTTGAGCGGAGCGGCGCAGTAGAAAGCCTAAATTGGACACCGTAACTTTATCAAAGTAATTGACGTACATAACGTCCTATTCAAATTCCACCACGTTTACAATTTAATATTTTTGTATTCACTACGGGTGACGTAGTCACGCTCACACAGAATACTCCGCAATCCAGCGGCAAGTGCACCTGAGATTCCACAACGATACAGAATTGAAAATATTCTGAAAGAATTAATGCGCGTCACAATAGCGGAACACCTCCCGGAAGCGCGCACAGCCAAGGAGAATTCATTCCATTTCACGGAAGTCGGTCTCCCAGTCCACTCTGTAT
This sequence comes from Atopsyche davidsoni, assembly GCA_022113835.1. NCBI lineage: Eukaryota > Metazoa > Arthropoda > Insecta > Trichoptera > Hydrobiosidae > Atopsyche > Atopsyche davidsoni. Next base: position 14,520,977 of record JAILWY010000009.1, on the reverse strand, counting down.
TACATCACGCCCGTGATTGGGGAAGGTATTGATCCTCCCGCGACTATTTCGTAAGGTATTTTTATCGCTCAACGTTTAGCATTTTTTTTGTTGTTGTTGTTCTGAAAATGCGGGAAATTTCTGTAATCAACCCTAAGGTGATGTAAATCACTCGGTATTATTTTTTGCTTTTAATATTATTTAAACGCATGTGACGAACATAAATCTAATACGAATTAGTTTGACGATGCATCTATATAATGAAAGACCTCTCACGCAATAAAGAACGTAAAAGTAATCACCATAAAGCATTAACCATACAATATATAAATACACTGATTTCCAAAATGTATCTTAACTAATAAAACAACAGCGAAAACCACACCTTTTTTAAAATTAAAAAATTTCAACGCAAACCGGCTAAAATTTAATTTAGATTAAAATCGTCCATCAGGAATAATTATTAAAAAAAAAAAAAAAACAATTAGCTAATGCAGAGCATTTTTAATGTGCACTGTGGTCGGCTTTATAAATCGTGCACACAAGGAACACCAAGTGGCTCTTCGAGCAGCATGCTGGGGCGGTGGTGGGCAGCGGGGGTAGGAAGGGAGCGGTGGGGGTAGGCGGGGGTAGGCGGGGGTAGGCGGGGGTAGGAGGGAGGCGGCGGGCCCGGGTGGTTTTGCTTCGCGGAAGGGCGCGCTCACTAAGCGAGTGGAACAAACTATTATAAGCGTCGTTGGGTGCAATTTTTTTATGCAATATCCGCTGATTCAGGATAATACTTACTGTGAAGATAAAAAATAATTTGCAGTGAAATAATTTCAAATGTGTAAGCGTAGTAAATACAAATTATATATGGAATTGTTATTTATATTGCTATTGATTCTAATATTTACTATGTAAAAATAAAATGTAAATATTTGTCTAATGCCTGGACGTAGCAAACAAAAATCTTTGTTAGACTTACTCAAATAAATAAAGGAATAAAATGAGATATTTTTCTATTTAAGCGTAATAAAATAAAAATGAGGGGTTCCATAAAAAGGCACATCGTAAATTAAATTACAAGATTATTTATTACGAGATACAGCAGATTCATCAGGATATTTCATTTTTTGGACGTAGGGTTTAAGAGGGCTACAAAAACTATTTTCTTGACGGTTTTTTCAATATAATTGTAAAATATACATGTTTATCCCGTTTTGTTGGACTTGTGTAGTCTTCAGCGACTCGTATCTTATATCTGAAGGTGTCTATTGGTGACTTACATTTAATCCTAGAAACTTACTAACCGTGCTGTTCAAAGGGAGATCGCCCGTACGCTAGAAAGTTCTGATGAAAACAAGGCGATTCGATTTAATTCAATGCTGAGTAATCTGCAAAACGATCCAGGAAGAAAGCCTTCATTCCAGAAATATACACGACCGCTCCCTCCGCTGAGAACAAAGACAATCCAAAGAAAAATAAAGACCTGTAACAAGTAATCAAAAACGAAAACAACAACCAACAGACAAAGAAAAGATCGACGTTGAATAAAAGAAAATTCAAGACGGAAATATAAAATTCTAAGATTCCAAAAAAAAAAATTCAAAATAAAACATGAATTATGATATATTAAAATAAATAAATCAAAATGATGAAATCTAAAATTGACCGAGATATACAACATCAAATTAAGTATACAACTAAAACTTGAATAAGGTTGTTTTTTTTGTTGTTGTTGCGAATGTGTATTGAAGTATTTTTTATATATAAAAAAATTTATCAATACAATTCATCATTTCATAAATATTTGTCACACTTAAATCTTTTTAATGTACTTTTACACTCAAATATAAGAAATCCGATGTAATAAGATCGCATAAGAATTTATAAGAAATATATATCTAAGGTTTTTTTTTGTACTAGATTGGATGCCACGAGATTTTATTGATTAAAAGTATTCGGGTATCTTGACTACAACAAACATTTACAACTGCCAACAATAAAAACTATCTGTTCCAAAAATTTACAGATTATTTACATATCAGTTAAATAAAAATAATACACACAACGAGTATTCACGAGTGCAGCGCACAAAGTTACGCCAGCCGTGTTTTGAAATAACGCCGAGAAAATTAGACTACAAATAAGTCACACTGTAGGACCGACATAGCCATCTGTGCGATAACTCAACAAGTCAGGAGCGCTTCGAGTCTCAAACATCAAAGCCCTAAATCTGGAGAGTCGTCAACTAACACAAAGTACAAACCGGAGAACTTGCTAATAGCTGCCTAGCTGCCTACCTGCCTACAATCAAACTTAAACCCTAAAAAGCTACGAAATTCGATGATTTGCTACTAAAATACAAAGCCTCCAATTAAGCCCGGTGATTACCTTCTATGGAATACTATGAGCCCTAACTTACAAATTATATTTCATGCGAAAATAAATTAAAATCAAGGGTGACTTATTTCTCCTTGTTTTCATACAGCAAAAACATTGAATTTTTTAACATATTTGAAATGTGAACACGTATTTTTTTTACTGTAAATATATTAACATTTTTATTTAGTAGGTTTTTTGATGTAGTATGTTCAATATGGGTAACAAGATCGAGTGATTTGTAACAATACTCTTAGGGGACACAAACCTTAGTTCCTTCAGAATGTCGCGGCCCTGTGCAGCGTCATGTAAAATTAAATTACCTTCACTTCTGCAGTCAGTCTCCCGGGACAGGCCGACCGCAGAGCGGCGCGGTGAGCAGACATTGAGTAATAAGCAGGCCAAGGTGAAAAATGTCCATAAAACTGGTGATAAATAATTCAGGAATCGATTACGCGATCTCACCCCACGTAGAAAAGTCCAATCTTTTAAATTTCAATTGCAGACGAGCATTTACATGGGGTGGTAAGATATATAGCAGAGTTCGGGGATATTTGAAGAGGGATAAAGAATTCCATATATCTGGGAAGCCTTCGGGGATGATTTCCGACAGTTAGTATTCATCAATTGGCTTCGTGGCATTTTTTTCAGTCTGTTTTTGAAAATATCAGATTTATTGGTGGGTCAGATTTAACGATTTGGGAGACGCGAATATTTGTTTCTAAAAAAATTTCCTCGACCTTCAGATCAAGATCAAACAGCAAGATAAAAAAAATGGGAACGATAAATTTAATATAAATTATAAAGGTAGAAAACTAATTTCATCGTGATATTTCATAAACAACTGTAATTTATACGATATTAAAGAACTTTTACCTTGGTTTCACTTCAAATTACTAGCGATATTTTAAGTTGCGTTGTTAACTGAAAGTAGGCAGCATTTACAAGTAAGTCAAATAAATCAAGTAAACAAATAATATATGTAAGAAATAATAAAAAAAAAAAAACTAAACTATCAATTCGAATGCTTATGCTTGTCTGTATTATTATGTTTGTCTATACTAATAGAGAAATCTAAAAACATCTTGCTTTCAGAGAAACATCTGTATTTATTATTCAACGGATATGACATCATGCATCGTACCTGAGATAAGGAGGGGAATGATAAATCATTTTCGGGGTACTTCATTACAAATTCATTGCAATTTTTTGAATGTAACATCATTCAGAGTACGTTTGGGGTAAACTAGATTGCGACCTCATAAATTTAAATACACCGGAAAAAAAATGTCGAAAAAAGGACGAAAATCTTGCTACATACACATTATGGTAAAACTGTTTTTCAATATAATTGAATAATTATCAAAATTTTACATAAATTTTTGTTTTATAAATAATTATTAGCTTCGACCGGGTGCAGGCCAGAATTAAACTAAAAATATGTACTTTTACCATAAATGTAACACAATTATTATTAAATGCCGATTCTCATATGGTTTTGAATTCGATTGTATGCAGGCTCTATTGAAACCACAACATGCAAAAAAACCATGCATGAAAAAACAATTAAGATAAACGCAGTAAATCTTTGAATGCAGAACTGCGTCCCGAAAATATTTTATTCAAAAGTTATTATTAAATTCTCAACTATTCATATTTTCCGAAATACGTTTCATCAAAGCAGAACTGCGGGCGTCAGTCGCTTCACTTTCGTAACAAGTGAAACTATGCAGAATTACTCTGACTGAGAGTCACGCCCGGCGCTGGCGGCTGAGGCGAGGGAAACTTTTCACATAGGACTCCCGACAGTCCACGCGAGTACACAAGTTCCGTAATGGACGCCATGAGACCGGAGGGGGAGAAAAACAACGGATTCAAGCAGCTCCCCGCTAGAGATTTACGAGCATGATGTATATTTTTAGAAATTTATAAATATAATAAAAGGCTTGAACAGAACTGCAAGGCTGCAGTGCCAAGTCACCATTCCATCCATCCAAAATTATTGCGATCAAGTTATCATGCAACACTTAAAATCATCGACTTCGTGGAATCTAAGATGATAATACAATGAAAAAATAATCAAAAATTAAGTATTAGAGTGGAATCAAACCTTAAAGGAAAAGGACAAAAAAAATAAGAAAGCATCCAATGCGTATTTTTTTCTAGTAAACAATGAAAAAATTTCCTTGTGCTTTCGATACGCAATATTTTCAAAGTAACGTTACAGTTGTTTAAAATATTCATCAACACAAAAGGGAGCATGGATCATCGGTAGAACGCATCCATTCTCGCTCGACCCGGAAGGGAAAGAAAACAATCACAAGATTGCGAGGTGAGCCATGAACGAGATGTATGCGGCCATCCGGAGTACAAACGCGCACTCTCGGATATGGGGATGGTCGCCCGGGGAGAACCGATACAAACGGCTGGGGTGAATCGCGGAGACAAAGGGGTCGTTATAATAAGGAATGCATGGATCGCTACAGCCTTTGGATTCAAACGGGCAGAGTTTAAATTTATGACAATGCATACCGATATCCCTACATATAATTTCAAAGTATTAAAAAAAAAACGTTAATGAAGTTTGATTCAAGAAAGTGAAATATTATAGCTGGAGTGATAGACACACTTTTATTGATGTAACTGAAAAATTGAAAGAAAACAACAAGTAATTTTAGTACTGTAACCATTAACTATTATTAATCGTCCGTATCTTATTTATTTATCTTGAATTGTCGATAAATTGTATTATTATAATATTATTTGAATTCATACTGTGTAAACCACCGAACTGCTATAGTGTATGTGAGTTAATAGGATTATTATCCTAAATCATCAAGAGTTACATATTTTATTTAATTGGAATAATCTATTGTGTTATACCACCCTCTGTCCTAATACTTTTTCAACAAAACGATAACTACCTTAACCAGCACTAGAAAGTTAGTTTAAAACTACGTGCTTTTCTATGAAAATCCTACATATTAAACGTTCAACGTAACCTAAATATGATGTAGTACAAAAAAGTGAAAAAACATACATTTGAATATTATGAAAAACGCTTCTTTAAAATAACATTACATTTACATACCAGGGAACATATTCTACGAAACACCGTTTAGAAAACACAAACCGAGGGTTCAAGCACTCGTTAGGAACGTGTTTAGGAAACTTAGCATGGAGGTACATCCACATGTATGTTCGGAGCAAATTTCATTAGACCCGAATGTCGCCCCTCGTCAATGGATTTGCCTATCACGAGTTCTCCGCCAATTTTGCCTACGGTCGAAAAATATAAAAGGGAATTCATTTTAGATCCTGCAAGATGAACGTTACTTATTACATCTTGCGCTAAGTATCGAAAAAAGGTTTCTTAGTCGGTATGGTGAAAATGTGTATACACATATTTTTATTTAAAGCTTTTGATAATAACAGACGAGAGTTATAGTTTAAGTTATGGATATTTATAGAAAAAATATATATAGATTCAATACTGTTCAATATATGATGTTACAAATTCATTAAATTAAATTGAGATTATGTCAAATCAGAAATAGGGTGATTTTAAAACATACATACTTAAAGAAAAAAAGGTTTTTTAAATTTTACATTAGCTTTTAAACATCATTATTGTCGAATAATTAATAATAAAAAACTATTATTATTGTAATATTAGAGCAGTTGAGGCAGCACAGTAATGAAGAGTGTAATAGAATTCGGGTCAAGTAAGAAAATTTACTTTTCAAATCAAGAAACCAAGCGCGAGAGCTTTTTAACCATACTGGTACAACTTTATGAAAACTTTATTCGTAACACAATGCTAAAGCATAAATTATTTTTTAATATAACCAATACTGTTAACACTAGTAGTACACCTAACATAAAAAGTAGCTATTCGATAAATTCTTAGAAAAATAATATTAGAATAAAAATATAGACACTTTTTAATTGAGGATTCGTACACACACCTATATAGACCCACCTGGCAAAAGTAGTAAAAATAAAAGCATATTTAATTAAGCCTCCGTAACGAAAGGCGATTTATTAACTGTTCGCACATAAAAAAACGTACGTATTATATTTGAATTATAAAAGCGAAAATTGGGAGCACATTGTAACTTTAAATTACCATTTGAAATTGTAAAAAAATAATTGAAACGGCTTTTCTACATTTATATTCACTGAAATGGGTTTTTCACGGCAACCTGGAACTATATTTTACGACTCTTACGCGGAACGTAAATCCACCGGTCCAGTACAGATGTGTGATTTAAAAAATTAAATATAGGGAAAATATATTCTGTAGCTCATCGGGATATGAAATAAAATAAACGATACATTATTCATAAAGTAGTAAAATAAGCGAGGGGATAAAAGAACATCCAAAGCTTTTGTGAAATTGTACGCGACATTTCTTAATGAAAATATAAAATGTACAGTAAAAAAAACCTATTCTTTCGTCGACTTTTGGAGTGCTTCTCTTCGCGCTTTTTGTGCACACGTACTCTGAATAAAGAGGACTTGAGCAATACGAAATCTGTAAATAATATGGAAAACCGGCACGTCGTTTCTAGGGAATCTTAATTTTTTCTTATACATTCTTTTTATTTATTTTTGGCTGGAAAATAAAATATTATCCTAATAATTGTTAAGTGTAATTGTGTAGACTTACTTCACAATAAATTTATTCATCGTCCCTTATACTGTACGTCAGACTAAAAAATCACAAAACGTTTTTTTCCTTCTTTATTTGCATCTTTTTACTATTTTGGAAAGAGCTTGTTTTAAAATATATACAGTAATAAAATTTCCATATGATCACAACTATACCATGAAATTTCAAAATGTAAAAATTCTGATTATATTGGTACTAACACGGATACTCTCAAAAAAATCGATTTTAAGAAGAATAAAATTATTTAAACCCGTGTCCAATATCAATTGAACATCGAACTAATACGAGACCGTAATATCACCTTCCAGGCTTGAATAGCTGGTATTTATTAATAATTCAGAGCTTTAGGATATAATAATAAATCAATAACGTTTTGTACCGATAATGGGACCTCTAAGTTTTCACAAGTACCCGAGATAACAACGACAAGGACCTCCATTTAGTATGGGATAATGGCCGTTAAGTGGGACATCGCCGGACACCGCTGGACACCCAGGTCTTTGTAGATCTGGCACCGGCCTCAACATAGTACTAAGTCGACAAAGCAAACTACCCAATAACCCTGTCAGCCCACAAAAACCCAGACCTTCGGACAGTCACCGTTCCAATAGCAATGCAACTAGTCGATAAGTAATAGGGATGTTTCAAGTATTTATACGGCTTCGTATACTAAAATAACTTTACGCAAACAAAAAAATCAAAAGAAAGTACAGCACAGTCGTTGTTTTTCTATTGAATCTTAGTTAAACGGAAAATGTTTTTTTTTTTTTTCAGGAACACTCACAACTCCAATAATAATATAAAATATGACTGAGCGAAAAATCTTACACCCGATAATATTGAGATCAAGAGCGATAAGTTGTTGTATGATTCCTCTGAATTCCGTTTAAAAGAATAGATTTCATTTTGTTGAAATATTTTCTTTAAAATAAATTTGAAGAGTATTTTTAAAAAAAGAAATATAAATAAACATCATTTGAAAATTGATTTGGGAGTATATTTTTTTAGGCTTTAACCAATAATATATGTATGAAATTATACACCCCATTACAATAAATCTATTTAATTTATTTAATATAACCTACCGTGTCAATTGATTGTATCAGACTGTAAAGCTTTCTGTAATTTAATGTACTAAATTAATAGCTATAAATATTGTTTAAGTATTCCATGAATTAAACAGGATATTTTCTTGATTTATTATATTCACATTTATACAAGAGGAAACAAATACAAAATTACTTAAGTTAACAAAACATAACATGGCAAGGAGTTTACTATAAAGGTAGAAGTTATGTTTTATTTTTCAGATAAGAATTTTCATATTTTAGTTATTCCCGTAACCCGGGGGGAGCAAGTTCACGCCCATCTTCATCAAAAAGGTAGCCACCGACACCGTGAAAAAAGAGAGATTGCCTCTCCGCTATTCACAAAGGAAAACTTTGAAATTCCAACATTTATTTAAAATTCGCCCCGTGCGTAATTTTCTTTTTACTGCGAGAGAAAGCGAAACACCCCGCGCCGAGGACCTGCTGAATCACATCCACCGTGAAGACGTATAACATCACACGTTTGCAAGGTCTCAACACATCAGGGGACAAACACTCATTGGCTTCTTCCATCTTGTTTCTAAACAAGAATATACGTATTGAAATAACTTTTAATTCGTTTATAGATATTGAAATCACAATTTTCAAACATCAAATGTATACCAGCATAGACAGATAAATAACGCTTAAAATCTTGGATTTTTCTATGATGAGCCTTATTAATTTATCATCGGATGAGAGTAGTTACAAAAACGAAAATTAAAAAAGCGATGAAATCAGTCATTAGTTTACATAATACAAGAATTTCAGTATAACTCAAGCTTGCACGTGGAAAATTTTTGATTAGAATTTTAGCTAAAAAATCTGCATTTAATGTATTTACACGAAAAATATTATATACATTTCAAAATACTCATTTAAGACAACAACAAAAAAATCTTGTCATGTAAAGGGTTAAGCATATACTTAGACGAGAGCAGTAATTAAGCTCATTTATAAATAACAGTGAGTAGATTTACGGGCCTTGTATACTTTATGCAGAATGCCTCGCCGTTTATATAACCCTGCTTCTCTGCGTGGAAAGATAAAATTAAAATTATAATATTTTGTAATATTTATAATATCGGAAGTTACTTCATTGGCTTACTGACATGTTCCCAGAAAACAAAGAATGTCCATAAATCGCTATCGAATACGTATCAATTAAAACTAAAAAAAATAATTTAAATGGTACAAAGCGAGATTTTTTTCAATTACTCAATGTTATAACAAAGTTTTATTGCTGATAGAAATTACTTTTTGCGATATATAAAATATCACATTATTTCAAAAAGAAAGAAAAATTTAGTTAAAAAATAGCGTAGAGAAATAGAATATATCAATAAATTCCTAAAGCAGGCTACACGCGCAGCAACAAAACTTACAAGCGTCCCTATATTTGTGTGTTTTTTTTTATAGTTTGGAGCTTGGAGATGTAGGTTCAAATCCTACACAAGTCACGATGATATTTTTTCTGAGAATTTCTTTGAATCATTTTCAATATGTGAAAAAATATTCCTAATAATATTAGCAAGTAATATAAGCCTGTAAAGGTAATTAAAACGCACTTGATTGACGTGCAATCCACAAAATAGACATATTTTATAGTTAAGGCTGAGAAAATAACGTTAATAAAAGATACCGTTCGGTTGTCAGTTGTGTCGCAGCGTGTGTAGAGAGCTTAAATTTCTTGCTTTAGTTAGCACAATATTTATGAAAACAACAAAAAAAAAAACACAAAGATCACATGAAGGTTAGTTGAAAGTACACCCGCGGCACAGAAGCTTAGCTTGTGTCGTCATGGTGTCGCGGAGATTCCTACACGGACGCGGAGGCAATATCCCGCGGGGCACGCGCCTCCGCCCCAGGCTCCCCGCCAAGCCGACCTGGCCAGGTATCCCCAGTAAGTTCACTTTTATTTGAAGCTGTTTATTTGGCTGTGCGATTTATCGCAGAGTTACCTCTAACGTAACGGCGAAGAATTTTGTTCACTTTCAAGCCAACATGATTCATATGTACGGACCGAATGCGTTAGTTCTGAAAGGCAAACTTTTCTCTAGAAAACATGTGCGCGAGAGCAATCCCTCTTATACTTAAATATATTACACAAACATGAAGTGCGTGAAATGTTCATCAAATATATTAATCTAATCAAATGTAAAAAAAAAACATATTTGTTGTCGTGTTAATGATTAATGATTGCCCATTTACATAGCATCATTCATGCTAAGAATACATAGCACTTGAATATATTTAAACTTTTACTCATGTTTAAGCATCGAAACAGAACTTTGGGATATACTTCTCCCTGCGCGCCTTACTTTGCAGCAAACCCGACATTTCCACCTAAAATAAAAGTAAATATTTCCCAAAACTTCCAGTCGGCGGCTCTAGCTAAGTGAAATATTTTGGACATTTCATACGGTTGGTTGGCCGGAATCGGAATTTTTTTTCGGTTTTGAGTATGAAGTTACATGGGTGCAAAAAACACATTTTTTATTGATGTCCTTAATACAATCAATTGCAATGATTTCAAGCTTAAAAATGAATGGATATATTATATTGCCATGAATGGCGAAACTATAAGTCACACGCATTAATTTAAAATCTAAATAAAATAAAAACATGTTTAAATTAGTCGTATTAGAACTTATGTATTGAATTTTATGGAATAATCGTCGCTTTTCCCAAATGCTACAATTTCATATTTAAGACTCGCGAAAACTTAATTGTTTAGCTGCCTATTGGTAATTAAAAACTATTATAAATGCACAACAATATCAGATTTGTAAATGCGAAGTAATTCAATTTTATTGAATACGTTGTAAATATTTGATAAATAAATCAATGAAGGGATGATTCTAAAGGGAGGATAGAATTAAGATGTTACAGCGACGAAGCAAACTGAAAACAAAGCTTGTACTTCCCGGTGTACAAAGCTAAACGTTTACGTATAATTAAAAGCTCGCGCCCAGTGGCAGCCCGTGTTTGCGAAGCGCGGCACCCACCAGCCCGGAAGTACATGACAAACAATGAAACCAGATCGATGGCAATATAAACACTTCTTTCTCCTAGGGGATGGCACACACGTGCTTCCGGCCGCACACAATGGAACGGAGATTAACCGCCGGCAACTCGGGAACTCCAATATGATTGCTTACGTTAAAATATGTTACCTTTAGCAATAACCGTACGTGTTTATTTGAAATTTGATAGATTTACAGCACACTTATAGGGATACATCGCGTAACGAATCATAAAAAATGTTGTTAAATTTTCAATTTTTAACCAACACCAATATATTTATTAAATTATGTTTTGGTGCATCACACGAAAAGGGTAAAGTAGTTTAAATTAGTAACCATGATGCGCAGACAGCGATCGTACACGTTCCTACACTCTAAAAAGTGAGGCTCAGTGTGGAGACAAAATAATTAGAGGTCACAAGATATGGAAAGGACAAAATGTCAACAATAAATGTATTATATCACAACCTCCAGTACTACGACTTATAACTGAAACATGGGAAAATAATTAAACTTACAGTATTCTATCGATAATTACACAAAGTACATTAGGATTCTAGACACATTGACAAGTTTCAAGTTAAAGAAATACATGTAATTAATACACAACCAAATGTCCGGTATCTAACCTTCGATGTTCGACAAAAACGGATCGATATCTGGATTTCAAGGACAAGTCGTACTGAGCACCGCGCGGAGTAAATGAAATAAAGAAGTAACCTTCTTTGGGGGATTAACTTTGGCTCGCGGATGTGAAACTCAATACGAAAGTAATTATGTTATCTTACTTTTGTTACAAGATTTCCTTTGTGAATGAAAAACCGAATGAGTGTAGAAAGCGATGATAATAATGTTTGTGTTCTCGAGAGACTTTTAAGGCATAATCGGATAATCATGTACTCTCTAGATTGAAAATAAACGCAACGCCGAGTTCTATGTTGTCTGTGTTTTATGAAGCTGCCAAGAAAGGATACCAGGGGAATTACCAAAGTCTACTTGATGTATCGAACAATATGATGACTAATATATACTCTGGCACTGAAAAGCTCTCGCATCGTTTGTTTTGTGTTCAATAATCGTAGATTCCCCAATTGGAATATGTGCGTTACGATAAACCATATTTATCAATGCCATTATCCATAGCTTCGAACTCAAGAACACTAGTAAAACAAACGATACTGTCAACAAATAAATGCTACTTTGATAGTGTAAGCCATTTCGTATCACACCTATTATCAAAAGGCAACTATACAAAACTGTCACAAACCTACTTCTTACATTTATACTGTATGAGTACAAAAGTTTAATGAGGAACCCACCATCAACCGTAGTATTCAAACTTACAAAGGGCATCTTAACGGGTAAATAATTTAATAATATAATTATAGTTCTACCACCTTACATTTAGAGCTAATTGTATAATAAAACCAACAAAAGATACAATTGAGATGTGATGATTATTAACAGAGTTCATGCGCAGGCTCATATACCGTGGTTAATGGTAAATGAATCTTTAAAAATATGAGGACTGTGCTGGTTATGTCTGTGTAGACGTCAAAAAGCCAGTCAATTAGGGATAAGAAATTCAATTTAATAATAACAGACAGCCGCGGTACGAGAAATGTGGGTCAAAATTGCTAGAAGAAAAAGAAAAAGGAAATCGAACAATTTCCTATAGTAATCATTGCTAAATTTAACGAAGAATCGAAATAAAATAAAAATTTATCCAATTGACTATTTCACATTGATTATTTTTTTGTTTTTTTGTGGTTCACCAGAATAACTGGTCCAATCAAATAAAACCCATGAAATATCGGTTTCTTTGTTTAATTACTTGCAGCTACTACGCCGTTCAATTATGAGCCATTAATAAAATAAAATAGCTGCACTCTGCTTTTTAAACGTCGGACTCTAAAGCAGCCCTGCAAAGAAACTGCTGCTTGAAGCAAATAAGCAATTACCCAGCACAAACGGGTGTGCTTAGCACCGCAAGCAGCTGCAATAATGCAGCATGACTTTAAAATATTGGCAGTGCGGTATGAAGCCAAACACAGCCGGGGTAGCGGGGTGGCGGGGTGACAGGGTGACGGGGTGGCAAGGCTTTAGCGGGCATGATGGCAAATTGCGCCGTTCGATCAATCAACGTGACAGAAGGCCGGCCGGGGCGCCACGTGAGCGCGGCCTGCTGCACTCTACTCAGCGACAAGTTACTGGCAACGATCAAATGAATATTTGACGTATATAAAATACAATGTGATAATTAGATTATGTTCCATCGTCCCTAAGAATAGAATAGAAAATTAAGCCCCGGCAACCAAAGATGTCTCCGGATAGAACAGGCTGTGCAATCTGTACTACGCACATAAATAACCGATGCCGAAAATATGAATTATACCTGGTATACGAGCATAATACAATCCCACTTTTTTCAATGGCAGACTGTACTAATTAAAATAATAAAAATTTAAAAAGATATCATAAAATAGTTCTCAGCATTTAAAAAAAAGTAACATGTTTTTGTTATATAATATCACTTTTTTTTCCAATACAAAGACAACAAATGTAGCGCAGAAATACTAACACTACAGTTGCTATAAAACTATTGCACTTCATTATTTTCAACAAAACCGAATTTTGATTCAAAAGACTTATTCAACTATTTATCTTATACTAACAGAGATATTTGTCGAAGTAGAAATTTATTTTACAAATGAAGCAATTTTTAAATAATGAGGGCAACAATTCAAAAAAAATAATAAGTATTATATGACATATACATTTAACATCTAACGTTATATTATATGCATAATTGACAGCGGTGATTTTATTTGATCTCGAGTAACACTTCAAGTGTCTCAAAAATATTTTATTCTACGTATCGAATATCCACGGCGTAAAAGATAAATTACAGGCCCGTGAAGTTGAGGCAACGAAATCAACGTTGCTATTTTTTTTTTTAACAGACAGCTAAAATTGTATATCCTATGATTAAGATATACATACGAGTATATCGGACAATATAAACAGAAAACATTATAAAATGTATATTTTAATAAATACACATTATAGCCAAAAAAATTAGATTCATACTTCGCATTAAGTCAGTTATCCAATTATTCTAACGGTTTAATAATTGATTGTTTTGACAGCATGTATTGTTGTTAAAACAATAAAATAACGAGTGAGTGGCATAAATGTTGGGATTATTTAAGTTATTTCAAAAGTAGTGTTATTTAATCATGCGTGGTAATAAATATTGGGAATGATCGTCAGCGTGTTTGAATTGTCTGACGTGTAGCAAACGATAAAATGTGTTTATATTTTATTTCGGAATGCAAGAAACCATACTTTGCGTTAGACCCTTGTCTTGTTTCATTAAGAATCGATTTCGCTAGTTTTACATTCTTTTCACACCTCATTGAAAAACAAACTGGTGTTCTAAAAAGGGCGAAGTGAACGAAATTGGCAACTGCCTTGTGTGTGGTAAAATAACCATCGATCTTTCCAGAATAGAACAAGTACATGGTATAAGTTTATTTTCCAAGTCTCAATATATTTTCATTCGGTTTGCAATCACTACACATCAATACATAAAATTTGCTGGATAATTAGATTGCATAGTGAAGGGTATCGCCACGGGAATTTCGGTAATCTTATCAATGGTGTAATCAAATAGAGATGATGTTTTAGGGGGATGAATACTCAAGATTATCAGATGTTACCCTATTCATGAAACAAGGGGAGAGTCTTATAACCCCAAACACTGTCTCAATGTTACTATATTCCCTACAAAAACACTGTAATCATGTATATGAATTAACAAGCGACACTGAACACGTTTCCGTTAAACCTTATAAGATGTTTCCAATTAATTACAAAGATTTCAGAAAAAATTCACAAGTAAATAGATACTATGAAACTACTGAATAAAATAAAATTAATCCGTCAATCTCTCATACAAATTCGACCCTTAAATTATACACCTGGGTATCATAGTGTTGTTCATTTCACCTGAACAACATAGAAATCCAATTAGTAAGATCGCCAAGTCACGATAACGAGATTTTTGTGATTTGTTTTTAAATAATGATATTGTATCTTTTTGATGAATATGCGAAGCAAACTTTTCAATGACAAAAAAAATATCTAGTGAAGACATTTTATATAAGCAGTAAAATTAGCACTTTTTCTATGGTGAATATATATTTTTTGCGCCTGTGGTATTCTTTTAAATATTTAACAGCGAGCTAAGTAGACAATATATATTTTTTTATAAATAGACATTTAGATGTTAATGTCATCTACATAAGTAGCAGGGTATATTGAATGGAGAGCGTCGCAGGGCACGGCCCGCCAGCAGTTTGCAGGCTCCGTTAGCAGGCACGAGGCCGGCCCGAGCCGACTCGAGTGTACTAAAGAGTTCAATTTGAATAGAAGTTCTCGGTGCGACAAAAAACAGTTCCTTCCCCCCTCTGTGCGCCGCGGCCTATTGAATAAGGCATTATGCGAGTATAATGGAGGCCAGGGTGAGAGGCGAAATATTGTGAATGATGGGAACTCTGTTCATTTCGCAAAGAATTTCAGAGCCAATACCGGCAACGAGCTAATAGTGTGAGGGAAGCATTTTAAAGAAATGTCTAATTTCAAACTGGTCATTTTTCTTAATTGCTTTACACGTAAAAAATAATATTTTTTATTGCAAAGGAGTCTACATATTAAGAATATATACAGAAGGATACGTCAAAAACATACGTTCAATATTAATAATTTTTTTAACTAGCATATGGGTAAGAAGCTTGAAGGTATGACATACGTCCTTAATAAATTATAAACGGCCGTTTCGGAAGTCAAACTGAAAACTGTTTTAAAATATAAAAATGATTCGAACATGCTTTAATTTAACATAATATGTTGAAACATAATGCGAATTAAAACAATGACATTCAAAATATATATATTTTTTTAATTTTAGGTAATAATAAATACCATATCTAGATGACGAGTAATTGGTTTTCTGAGCTAATTAAGCGAACAAATTTAGAAAAAAATGAAGATGAAATCTGTCGTCTGCGATAAATTTTTTAATTGACTTTTGAAGGATGTTGAAGAGCTTCCAATATAGTGGTACGACATCCAATTACTCGTTTTGTGCCGACAATTTTAAGAGATCATAGCCAACTTATTCGACTAATTGCTTCTGAAAAATATTTTCTCTGCCACCCCAGCTGGTCGATATCCAATCATAATGTTATTGAAAGAGTATAATTATTTTTTAAATATTTTTGTGATATATTTTAAATAGTAACAATCGATTTAAATCACAACGCTTGTTGATTATCTGCCCGATTTCCCAAATCATGTAATTTTTCTTAATCAATTATTAGGATTCATGTTTTTGATCACCCCTGCGTCTTTCTTGATTTCCCTCGGGGTCGACACTGAGGTGCATCGCCCCTCTTCAGATGATCCCACCGCATACGAACAATCATTTATATAAACCATACATAAATTCGATGGAAAAAAATACACTATATTTTGTAAGGTCAGTACATGCTGCGAGGTTGTTTAACTAAAACAAAGGTATAATCTCGACTTTAAAACAAGACAAAACACGAGTTGTACAAAATAACGATAAGCAAATAGCCTAAAGCCAGACATCCGACTGACGGCCGCGCGTTACACAGGCCCGCTTGTCGTGGTCCTCACAATCTTTCAGATGTGCCTACAAAGGCGCCCGTAACTATCTATATCAGGGGCGGGCAAACAGCGGGCGGGCCTTCAAAGCAGGTGTAACAAAGAGCGGGCCGCGGCATTAGGAATTCAGGGCGAGCCCGCGGCCAGCAACGGGCCCGCTTCTTCAAAGGAACCGGCGCCCCGCCCGGGGGGTGCATGTCCGGGGAGGGACACAAAACGGCCGAATTGATTTGGCTGGCGAATTTTTATCGGTTTTATAGGGTTGAAATGTAGATGTATGTACAGATGAAAATGTTCACGGAATTGGTAAGTCAAACCACCCAGTAATTAAAATACAACTGTATTTTGAATGTCCACTTGGAATAAAATAAGGTATTAAAATCGTCGGTAAACAAAATTAAATCAATAAATTTTTCTCTGTACTTTTTGTCAAAATTTAGAAATCAATACTTTTATTTTTGTTCAAGACAATCACAATAAACATGCACCAGAAGCTTTAAAAAAATATATGTTCTACTCGGATCCCAACCCGAGGTCCCATGATAGGCTAGAAAGCGCGCTAACCACTCCAGTGGTCCCCAACCCTATGCCCGCTGGCACCATGGCGCCCGCCGACCGTTTTGCGTGTGCCCGCCGCTGTGCGACCAAGATAAAAATATTATTTGAGTTAACAATAAAATGGTATGAAAAAAAAAAATTTGGTAAGTAAACAGAGAAATATAAGCGAAAATAATTATATCGTTATAATTTTCAAAATAATGATGTGAAAGTGTTTCTGATATTTTTTCGTTAATAAAAGTGAGGTGAGAGCCATGTGAAAGTCTATCCGATATTTTCGCGGTGGTAAAAGTGAGGTGAGAGCTATGTGAAAGTCTATCTGATATTTTTGCGGTGGTAAAAGTGAAGTGAAACCGATGTGAAAGTGTCTCTGATATTTTTACGTTGATAAAAGTGAGGTGAGAGCCATGTGAAAGTTTATCTGATATATTTGCGTTGATAAAAGTGAAGTGAGAGCCATGTGAAAGTCTATCTGATATTTTCGCGGTGGTAAAAGTGAGGTGAGAGCTATGTGACAGTGTCTCTGATATTTTTGCATTAGACGATAATTAAACAGCGATATACACGCTCGAATATGCCTATGAAAAAAAACCCTATATTTGGTGAATTTCAAAATAATTTACGTTGTTTACAAGTCTCTAAATTTATACATTAATCCATAAACTACAGTAAATCTTAGAAACACGGTCAAAGTACAACAACAACAGTTAACCTATAACAAACGATAAGCGACATTATATGCAAAGTTTCGCGATTAAAACAAATCAATGCCATCACTCCGCATTACACAACTTCTTAAATTTACTCGACCCGCGTCTAGAGTGTCGTATCCGAGCGATAGCAGTGCGTCCGCGGCCTAATTGGGTAGAGACAATTCAGCGCCGTTACTCACGCGGGCCTAAGGGCGGAAACGAAAGGCGGAGGGCGCCGCCCAGTCTGCCGGGCGCTCGCAGGCTATTTATATCTGCGGCGTCGCGAGGATTATTAGATTCCTAAATGACATCGATAAATTCGGGTGAATCTAGTTTGTTTTTGCGACGAATATAAATTAAATTTGTTATGGTTCACCAAACATTATTTTCAACATGTTAATACATCTGATTATTTACTAAAATTATTTAAAAATCTTTCAGAAAAATATCATCGCGACTTGTGTTGGATTCGAAACCTACAACTCCACGCATACATGGCCGGTGCACTGATCCTTGTACTAACGAGCCACTGCAATTAATCGAGAATTTTTAACAATCACAATCTACATGCGAACCAATGTGCCCAGGCCAATCAATATTTAGTGATTTGCAAGCGCTGGACTTTTTATAGCAAAGTAACAAATGAAGCTTTATTGGCCGTTGATATTATTTTTAAAGTCACGATGATATTTTTCTGAGAGTTTCGACGAATGTGTGAAAAAATTAAAACGCTCTTGATTGACGTTCAATCCATAAAATCTGATTATGTTTATTTCTGTTCTGTTTTAATGTTCAGATTTTGGTAATAATTTATGGTTATCATAAGATACAACCTCCCTACTCTCCCCATTCTGTTGCATGTGCATGGCTGCCATTATGTACCATGAGCGTGTGTAATGAAGTAGTGAACTTGGAATGATGGAGGAATGTGCTCTGGAAGTACGTGGGGGGGCTTCTGCTATTGTCTCTGCAGCACGCTCCAAAAGTATCAGATCTAAACGCCAGAGCTTTGTAAGGAAAGGATTATATAATAATGCTATTGGGCAGCAGCAACTGCGGTGTAGAAGGACCCAGGAACCAACAACACTATTTAGAAAACCACGAACACTGGTTCAGCATGAGTATATGCTAAATAAAATGGTCACCAACCTCCCCTGAGGAGAGGGACTTGATGAAGAAGAATAAGATACAGTTATTTTTTATAAATAATATATGAGTTTTAATTAATAATCAAAATGCAAAGGATAACTTTCGCTGAAAAATTACCATGTAATTAATCAATATAATGTTTTACCGACGAAAAAAATTGTTAAGGGCTGACAGCTCTATTAAGTGTTTATGTTATAATTCGTTGCTCTACTTACAAGCGCGATTCTAAATATAATTCTATTTATAGTAACGCTTTAAGTTATTAAAGAACTAATTTTATGACTATTGTCATCAACAGCGTAATCTTTTGCATTCATTAATTTAAGTTTTCATATTTTTCCTCATCCCACTGGCCACACATATCGGCCCACTCGGGTCTCTCTATACTAAGATAAACATGGACAAAAAAATCAATATAAGCCACACTGAGCGAGGCATTTTTTCTCTAGAAGTAGACAGCCTTATGTGCACCCATAAAGACATTTTTTTTTTCATACGTGTACAATCCGTTTTACAGATAACACTGCAAAAAATAATCCTTGCCTACAATTTTATTTAAAAGAAACAATATTATTATTTGAAGTGTGAAAAACTTAAATAAAGTTGAAAATGTCCAAAAGTTTTTCGTGCTAGGTGGGTGTCACTATTTATTTCGTTAGAAAGTATATTTGTTATACGATGGCAGTTTGACAACTCTGCTGTCCTAGTATAAGTAGACTTGCATTACGAAGGAACATGACATAATAGCGTTCAGCTCCGTCTCAGACAGATCGATACCCGGCAGATGTATTCCTGGATTTTCTCTTGTTCTGGATGTGCCTACGTGAATTCTTGGTGCAGGAGGAATGGTTCGAAAGGAATTTTATTGAAGCATTGTTATCATGCCACCGTATCAAAGGATCCCCTGGTAGAATTAATCTATTAATTTATCAAACAAGCGTATTCATTTTCAGAAAGAGCAACAAAGCAACATTATTTTAATGTATAAAGAATCTTATATCATAAGTATTGTGTTCTGTATTAAACAGTTAATAAAGATATTTACAAATATTTTTAATGTTTTTGTTTAGTACCAAATTCACTATAGAACGGATTAGACTGACTCTCAATAATTTAAGGTTTTTAAAAAGAGAAAAATTATATTTATTGTTCAAAAATAGTGATAAGCTTAATAATATATAAATATATACATAAGAAGATAACGTTAAAGCCAACGATATACATGGGTCTAAACTCGAACAATAAACTAGTTTTTTCTTCAGTTATTACTATTATATTCTTTATAAATCTACTCCATAAATTAAGCATAAAAAGTATAATACAAATTTCCAATATTGTGATGCATTGTTCAAACATATCCGTCTCATTTACTAATAACTTCATCGATCATTTAATTTGAACTAAATAAAATAAATAGACGTAATTTAAAATATCACGTTGACTTTGTACGATAAAAAAAATTAAAATATTTTTAATCATAAATGTGCCACTTTTCTACAATACTAACTGCACTTGATGTGTTAAACTACAACCTATTCGAATTCAAACACGTCCGGTAACATAATGCCGAGCAAATAAATATAACTGTGAAGTATGACTAGCCCAGAACATTCACAAAAAGCGGTCGCGGGCCTGTTATCCAATAGCACGGCTGCAAAAAGCCAGAAGAGTAAAAAAGACCATTGGAAGCAATGTTCGACCAGCCTTTTTTTGCGCTCCGTGCTAGTCGGGGGGGAGGGGGGCAGAAAAACTGCAAGCCTGCAGCTCTGCAAAATGTCTAGTTGCAATGTCGGAGTTATTTATATTATTCCTGGTTTGCACAGTCAGGAATTCCTGGATTCCAATCGGATCGCCCGTCCTCGAGGAATCTGAGTTGAAAATTTCAATTACCTTTGTAGGCCATATTCGCAAAAAATGTTTTATGAAAAATAACACACTTTATTCGAACAGAACACCGACAAAAAAATGTGAACATAAAAATATAATTCAAACATATTGTATTACTATTTCGAATTACATTGTATTATAGTATCATATTTTATTACGACATGATTAGTATGCGAATAATCAATATTTGTTTAGTTCGTAAGATGTCTGTGAACTGAATTATATAATACACAAAAACAAAAAATATTTATAAATACTCGTACCAATATCAAATCAAGATTCTAGATTAAAACGAAAAAGTCGGTCAAGCGCAATGCTTTCTCATGGTAATATATTTTTTAATATTCATTATGGGTATTAAGGGCTCCGTTCAATTCGCAGAGGCGCTCCTCGCTAAGCGCGGAGATGAAATCATAACTTGCAGCTCCACTAGCGATATATCTCGGTACAATCACCGGCCACTCTCCTCGGAGCCCAGCGAGGCGGGAGCGGCGTCTCCCGGCGAGGGCAATATCGCCACAATAATTACCGACCGAGCGCCGCAATAAATTTCAAACGCCCGCGTTAAAATTCGCCCGAAAGTGTAGTGCAATCGCGCCTCACCTGAAAAGCAGTACAATTAAAGCGGAACGACCTCTCCCGCGGTCCAATAAACACCGATGAGCTCCTGCAAGAGAAGAAAAAAGCCTTCCGGATTAGGGAGGGGGATTTACGAGTTTCGTCTTCGGGTGAAATTTAATTTCCTCCACGGCGCCATCGGAGGCTGCAGACTCCATCGCGGCGCTGGCCCGGCGTATTAGCAAGTATTATCGCGGCGAGCACGCCTCCGCGGGCTGATATTCTATTTCCAGAGTTCGGCGGAGCGCGCCAGTAAATTGCGCCTTTATTATCTTTTAAATGCGATCGTGTAATTTGATCTCCACTCCTTGTAGCAAAAAATGAATTCGCGAATGGCCTCTTTAAGTAATTCAATTTTGAGACACGGTAACTGGGGGTAATTCGCGCAAGCATAAAGGACGTTTGATTTATATGAGAATACAGCTTATAACAAATTACAGCAGATGGATTTGCAAATAGTATAAAAAAATAGCATTTATTTATTAAAAATTGTAAATTAAATTATTAATTTTGAAATAAAAGTTAAATGTTATAACATTCAATATTTTTAACAGAAGGTACTCGGTGGAATTTCATTATGATATTTTATAATTTTTTTTAATGATTTTTTACGATTTTCGTTCGTTCCTTGGTTTGAAATTCGTTTGAAAATGCTATCGAGATACTTTGGCAAAACTAGTTTAACTAAAACAATAATATCAACAAAAAAATGAAACAATTGATTTAAATGTTTTAAAAAACACAGAATATGACAAATATTTCTAATATGTGTTTTTTTTTTCAGTATTACGAAATAAATGTACTATGATCGATAATACTTACAAAAATACTACATGAAAAAATAAAAAATAATTTTGTTATATGTATAACAAAAGGTATTAAAAACAATGTTTGATTTTTTTGTTTATATTTTACAGTATTTATTTTTATATAAAACAGCTAAATAACATCAGAACATCTCGCTTTATTTGTGATGAAAAACTTACAGTGAAAGCGCTTTATAAAGGCGTAGAGCCTCTACGAGCGCTTGAGACTAATTAATGCTACGAGGATGCCGTCCAGGGCCAATGAGGGACCATTACTACGAAACGTAGCCAATGGAGTAAACACGAGGAAGGCAGCGGACCTCTCAGCCTACGACGGACCAAAAAAATAATGTAAAAGTCGGCCGAGAATTTACCCAAATAATTCGATTCGTGGTAATAAAAAAGGGAAAACTAATTAAGAAGATTTACAGACCGCACTGTTGCCATTAATATTTCAGTGGATTGGTTCGGATAGTTGGCTGGATTTATTTTATTCGCCAGTCAATGAACGCATCCGCTCTCGATTTAATATTTGTAAAAAGGCAAGATCATTCGACTCTACGATAATTAAAAACGGAAATTTCCAATCGAATCTGTTTATTAGGCATAAATTTCTAAGGGCAAAGTTAACGTATTTTTTAATCTGATGAAGAATAAATTAAATGTAAAACAAGTCGTAAAAACTACAATAAATATGAATTAATTGTTAAGCGAAATATTATATGTATACATAACTCAAATTATCAGACATAAATAAAAAACTTAAAATTTAGATTATTCCCAAATAAGAAACCTGTCAAGCGAAATCATACAAACGAAATAATGTTATATTCATTTTCCCCACAAAAATCTGATTTCTTATAAAAAAGAGTAGTCAAGAATACATTGTCGAATTCAAAATACTTGTAAATTATTCATGTCAAATAAAAATTCACACATGTATCGCGTATTTATTATGGTTTGCTGGTAGATTTTACTATACGGAGAGAGGCGCAATATTTGTTCTAGTGGAAGAAATTCATTTCAGGAAACAAAATGTCACATAAATTAAGATAACTTTTGTAGAGAACAAGCCAACTTGCAATCGATTACTGGAGAAGTCGTTACGGAGCTGAGAAATGTGTTTGCATCGCGACAAAATGGATTCCTATTACGCGATCTTTATTGCCTTTTTTCACAAACTACGGATACATACGCGAAGCACGCTACTTCAAGGAAACGTTGAAGAAATATGCAATAAGAATTACAATCCAGAAGTCATAATAATAAAATCACAATGAAAAATAGATCATATATTTTTTTACTCACGGATTTTTTGTACTTAAATGTTTCTTAAAGTATTTCTAATTTCTTTTTCTCCTCTCCACCTTTTCTGACATTATCTTTGGAGCTTCAACCACCATTGATCAAAGAAGTAGATTTGTATATTATACAAAATTTGTCAACATTCATTAGATTATCAAAGCTGATTTCACATATCGATATATTCGAAGACTTGTACTATGACCCTTTCTAGGTATAAAACGGTAAACTCTCTTATATTTAACAGTAACAGAAAATACGCGTTAGTACACATTACAATTTAAGATATTCGCACATTCAATTTTAAATCTCATCACACCATCGTCGTTTTATTTTTATCAATTCACTTACTGAATATGTTTTATATAATTGTTCGACCTCTATTGAAACCTCGTATATTATTTATAAAAAAAATTATCTTTCAAATAATGCCTTGAACAAAATTAAAATTATAAAATTTTATAAATCGTTACTTACTTTACACTCATTTTTGTAATGGGCCTCGTGGTTTTGCTAATATTGACAAAGATATTAAAAGTCAACATTACATTAACGGCCATAAAACAACATTTCAAAATATATTGACAAATCGAGTAAACCAAAAAAAAAAAAAAAAAAGCCACATCGTTTAAATTCACCCCAAATCAAGTCCTAAAGAGAAAATTCATTTACCCCGGACCGGATATTGCCGCTCGCACCGGAAGCATTCACCCGTCTCCAGCATCCATAATGCGAACGTTCGAGAGCGAAGGAGAGGATCCACGCTGTTAGAAAAGAGAGAATGAAAAAAGAAGACAGCTAATGAATGTCTCTTGCGACCATCCAGAAGCGGTAGGTGGTTAGTAATTAAAACCTCGCAGACAATGGCGACAATGCGACGAACTAACATAGGATGTACTACATGGCAACAGAGGACCATGTACGTTGTGCAAAGCTGTGCAAGGCATGTGCAAGAGAGAAGGGTTGTGTAAATAAGAATAAAAAAGAGCAGGGTAGATGTATGTACCTTGCAACCTGCCTGCAGCGGTAGGCGGTTCGTAATTAAAAGGTAAAAACAATGAGGAAAATAATTCCAGACACCTGCAGGAAAGACCGACATGTGCACTCACAGCGATGAAACTCGACAACCACATTTTGCTAATGACTTATTATTTGATTTTAATATATTTTTTCATGTAACAATACTTAATTGAGAGATGTAATAGATCGGAAAAGTAAACCTACGCTAATAATAAGTAATATAATTTTGAACTAAATCTAGCCGAAGGAAGTTTATGTTAACTCAAATTGATATTTACATGTATGTGATAAATATGGACGTATGGTCCATTCGCGCACTTGTGGTAGTTCACCCGATTAATTAGCATGGCATCATCATTATCTTACTCTAAAATAATTATTTTACTATCTAATAAAATATAAATAGAATACCATCAATCAAAAGCCTATTCACTGTCGAGATTCTTAGAAATAATATATTTGTGAGAAAACACATATAACGAGATCTCCGGCTGGTATAACGTCTTACGTAAAAAGATGTACTAAGTAGTTACAGAAACACCTACATTTTTAACCAATAACCATAAATAAAAAATAAAACGCAAAAAATCCCCCAAAAGGGCGTCCGATCCATTATTTCGCAGAAAATGTAGGCATAACGGTTGAGGCGACTGCTATAATCATACGTCATATGGATGGCCCAAGGCTGGTCCAACAACCCCTACACTCTTCGAGAAGGGATGAAGGTTCTCGAAAGTACCGGTGTTAGACATAACGCAGCACAGACATTTCAGAGGGTGTGTTCTTAGAACATCGCCCGTTAAACTCAGGCGTTTTAAAATTATGGTTTCAGTGCTAAGAAACGCTTTCATTTGCTTTATAAATTCGATCAAATGATATTTCAGAGAAACGCTTTCAAATAGTAAACCGGAATATTTATATAAATCTTTGAAAATTATTATGTCTATTTGAAAATATATTTCGAAGAATAGTAATGTATTTTAAATCTCGAATTTGCGCAATAACTGTTGCTTGATAACAATAAAATAAGGCTCGAAAACATTAGCATAATGACGTTTATGTCGTTGCTTTTATTTTAAGGACTGCAGTAGGATAAATATAAATTATTCTAGTTTATCTCAAGAGAATATACAGTGACTCTAATAAATATGGATTTCTATATAGATGATTTAACTTTTCCCATGAACTCCAAACAAGCATGTTTTTTTAAACCAACATTCAAAATCCAAAATAATAGCAGTAACAAGAGACATGTGCAGTAAATTTCGAGATATATAAAAACACAAAAACACATTTTTTCATGTTATGTACCGTAAAGATATCCGCGAATATAAAATATATATATATTAAGTCAATGTGGCGTTTAGGCAGACGGCAAACATTTTAAGTTGGTGGAAAATTCTGAAATACAGAAAGATCTAAAACCGATAGAAAAACTTACGGCAAACAAATTAATTTCCGGGTGCACCAATTTTAAGATATTAACGAAAAGCAGATTATTTGAGATACAAATGATTGAGAATTGGCCTTACTCGGTAGAGTATTTTTTTTTATAACTGAACGCCGCGGCGCCGTTACTACCGCCCTTCTCCCGTGCAAAGCCAGCAGTGGTGGCGTGTATGAAGTAAATATGAATTGCGAACTTCGCCACAGACAAAAGGCTTCATTTAAGCCGCACTGGGGCCATTCCGCGTGATGAGGAAGGCGGAGCTGAGGGCGTACCGCGGGATGGTGCGCTCGAAAATTCAGCGAAAAAACCCACAGCGTTATATTCATTGCACTTTAAAAAAAAAAAAAGAATATTAATTTATTTTAAAATAAGGCAGCTTTTTCAGTAGTTTAATATTTGAAACAAGATATCATTTTTTTTATGCATCGAATTTTAGTCAGTCAGAAATATTAAATTTATTTTCAAGCCATTATTACTGCGTGTTTGGTGAATGAACAATTTTTTTACTGCAATGTTCTTTTTTATTTGATAAGTATAAAAAAATTATTATAATATACAACTGTCAAAATGTACCTCCGAATTATTTAATATTCAATAGATCCGCATTATTTAACCCAAAAATAAATACGTCTAACGAAAAATTCTCAAAATTTTAAAGATACAAGTGAAATTCAAATCCACATTTCATATGAGGCATGGTAAACCTTGGCGAAAGCTATTTCTTTCATTCAGTAGTGGCATTATTCATATCTAGCATTTCAACCCGAAAGCAGCATTTCTAATAATAGCAGCCGCCAAAATCTACAAACATATTTAATAATGAAACATTTTAACTCCAATCGAAACCAAACTCCATTGGCGCCAAAGAATATGATGATGACGATAATGACAATAAGAGACATGTTTGTCCCATTTATTTTTAATACCTTTTGCTGTTTTTCTATTCGCAGAAAAATAAGAAAATCTTTAACGTCCTAGGCAGGGCGGCGCGTGCAGGGATTTATGTCTCGAGGTCTGTCAGCTTTTCTATCTTCTCGGAGACGTATTGCTGGAGGCCTACGTCGAGGCACAGTGGCGGCCCGAAAAGCCATAAAAGGAGGCGCCGGAAGGAGGCCGCGAATTAATGTCATAGGCGCAGACAGCCTCCTCCTGGAACTCGCGGCTTGACGCTGTACGGGACAAATGAGCCATCTCACCTCGCTGAATGCGGATCGTTTAATTTGTGCGTGTTGTGTGCGATATATATGACGAGGATATTTATTGAAGTGCTTGCTTAATATGTGTTCGCCTCGAGTGGGAGGTGAGACTTCTCTAGCATCGAATTAATATTATAATTTGTGATGTAGTACTCTCATATTTATGTTGAAATATAACTTAATAATTTAAGATGTCACTGAGATTTCGAAGAGAAGATGCCCCGATGCATCGTCGCTTAAATAGAATAAGAGTTTTGGGAATATTCTAGCGATAAATCTCAATGTACTCTTATACCACAATAACGCAACTGTTGCAAGAAATGCAGTATTATAAAAGGTGCAAATACTCAAGTGTACAAAAAATGTGTTAAGTATTTTTCCCTGAGAAAATATACATTGTTACAGAACCATATAAGACAAACGGCTTGAAATATCAAATGCATGTATTCCACGCGCCGGTCCTTCATCATAAAAAAGAATGGCCTCTAAAAAGAGAGTCATTCGTTTGCAATAAGAAAGACAATTTACTAACTAGCTCGGGACCCGGAACGCTCGACACAACTGCCCCCAGCAATAAAGGTGGTGCGAATAAAAAATAAAATGCGCAACTAATTTAAGTGTCCCCGAAAGAAAGGTCAAAAAAACATCAAAATAATATTTGTAAGGACCATTTTTTTTTCGATAAAGAGATCTAAAAAAGTTCAATTTTCTTGTGCTTTTTTTTCAATGGCTCTTGAATTTCAATGTCTTTCTTTGTAACGCCTCACCCTTCTCCCAATCTTATTGATGTTTTATGATTTTAATGGTGTTTATTAAGTACATATAATTATTTAAAATTTCTCTAGCAAACTTACCCAATCTTTCACGTTATCAAAAAAGTCGTTGGATTGAACCAATAAAAGGTACAAATATAATATCTATAAAAAGTATTTGTTAAGTTGATAGTAAATAAAAAAAAATTGTATTTAAAGTACTAATAACAAATATACGTTTTTAAAATACTTTAAGGATTTTGAATCCGTAATTCAGATTGTAGTCAAGTCAACATAATTAATTTCAAACGCATTAAAGTACTGAATATTTCTTGCGATAAAAAGCTCATTTGAATTTTCAAAAGATCATATTATAAACCTAATTATATTCAGGAATAAATCCAAATCTAGAAATATTTTTAAAAGCATTAACTTATTAAATATAAATCAAATTAATATAAAAGGAAAACCTCACGCGAAGAAGAAATCATCATTTCCTGTATGTTGTTTCACTGAAGAAACGCAGACAAGGCTTACCTGCAACAAAAAAAAAATTATTAAACTTGGAATTGACATTTGAATCAGTCATCAAATATATAAGAATAGATTATTATCATAAATTTATATTCAAACAATATTAATAGAAAATAGGACTGATGTATTTTGAAATTTGAGCTGCAGATTGCAGGCTATATGTTGATGACAACGCTGCTCTTACATAGCACGCCAGTGTGTCAAACAGAAAACCTCAACCCCTTTTACAACTTTCAACTTCAAGAAAGCCACAATTTTATCAACTCGAAGAGTAGCAAAGTTAGAAAAAAACAACTCACACGGAAACTAGGTCAACGAGATACTTCAGGACACAAAAAAAAGTCTATAATGAAAACCCTGGCGTGAAAATAAATTTTAATTTTAAACGAACAACAAACGTTTATTATATACAAATCCGCAAGCCCAACACGTCTCTCGTTTGCCGAACAAGGAACGATCAATCACAATCCCGGGCAGGCGCGGAGGACCCGGACGAGGGTATCGCGACCGACACCGCCGGCCGAGGGGAAACTCCCGGAAACTAGACGGAGGGAAATGTGCCATGGGGAAACGGGGAGGAGCTTTTCATAAAACTTGTTTTACTATTTTTGTGGTCAGAATGCTACATGTGATACAGATTCAGTGTATATTATCAATACTATAAATTAATAAAAAAATAATTTCCTATCATTCGACTTGAACGTGAAAAAACCATTACTGCGCATAAACTTTCATTACAGGGACAAACACGACAGGAAATGCTCCAACGGTGACTGTATAATGCCGCGACATACCCTTACATCGTTGTAAAAATAGCGATTATATAGAATCTCTGATTACTCAAGAACATAACTCATAGTACAATTAAACTATACCTGAAATTACCTCTCTCGCGAACAATTTTTCACTTTCTTGTTTATAAATTCACAAAACCTCACTAGGCTTAAAAATGCCTACATAAAACATTGAGCGAAATAATAAAAATAAAAATAGATTAATCTTACTTAAATAAAAACGTCTTGTATATTTATTTAATAATTGAATATAACGCCATAGATAAAAAAAATATTTAAATTATTTTAAACAACTACAAACTTTTTTTTTTTTAATCAATAATATATGCTTTATAAGTTCAACGCCAAGATTCTCGTAGCGTGGAAGCTTCGTAACATATTGGCTGTGCAGTGTCGAGGCAAGTTTGATATCTCCTCTAAGTGATAGGACAGGCGTTCCCTGAGGCGGAGCAGGCGGGCTCGTTTGACATGCAGGTAGTATGCCCTATTTTCCCAAGAATAGGGGCATCCCTTCAAGAAAGGTGCTGAAATTCTAGATTGAATTTTCATGCGATATCACAGATATGGTGGGTGGTTTTTGTCACCTCTTATGATTGCGATATTCCATGAAAAATCTTTCACAGACGTAATAGTGAAATGTTTTTATGATACATAAAGTAACACACCATTTTTAAAAAAAATAAATAACACGTAACAATAACTTAGTTTGGATTTAAGTAATGGTGTACATGTTGCATTAAATCGATATATATTTTATATTTATATTATTGTTATAACCTCGAAAAAATTAGATTAAAAAAACGTTGCTTTCAATTGCTTAATTGGAGGCGATTTTACATTTTTATAACTTATATAATAAAGAGGACTATCTTCCTATACGTATTAAATTAAAATTAAAATGTTTTGAATATTTTAAAAAACCTTTTGAAAAAATGGTTCCACAAAATGTAGGGTAGAATATTGGGTGGAAATTGTTTTACGTCGTTTTTACTACATATGGAATCCATTTAAACTAATTGATTCAACCAACTTAACCACTCCCCACTAGTATCAACAAAATTTTCCTTCAGAGTTTCAGAACTAATCGAATTCCAGGCTAAAAACCTCGGACCTAAAAAGATAGAGGTTTGCCTATTGATCGTATTAACACAGAGGCCAATAATAGAACAAACGTGGAAAACAAAAAACCCTACTCTTACTTATATCTGTTTTAACAGACTTGCATATTGTATTTTTAATTTATTCAATATTTTCTTTCAATTCGATCGTTTTTCTGGGGATTCTTGAATATTTCAATTACAAGTGTTGTATTTTCGCTAATGTGGAAAGTAAAAAATGTATAACGAAGAAGTCCACTTTATAATTTTATATAAATTTGTATAAGGTATTTTTGTAGATATTTTTAAACGCATGCAACATAAACAAGTAGGTCCTGCTTATCCGTTAAGATTGTCTCTTCATTAAGACAGTATCTGCCATAATATTAAGGTTCATTGGCGTAAACATAAGACGATATCACAACGCATGTCTGCGATATGGACCATTAAAACTATCGCGGGCTGCTCACAAAGCATTGGGCGTCGGAGTCGCATCAATTAAAATTAATTGTACATTAGTTACCTAACTCGGCTCAGAGTTATCAAATAACAACCCTAGTCGGGAGGCTGCACGGCGCTCATTATTTTTGACACTTAAATTTTAAAATAGAATTCAACTATCATTTGAAAAAGGATCAATTTTTAAATATTTCGCGTTAACATTAAAATCATCTGAAATATATTCAAATCTTTGTTGTTTTTATAATAATCTTACAGACACTTTAGTCTCAAATTAGTTGAGCTAAAATGTTCCCGCTCGCGAAAATAATTCAAAGAAGTATTTCTGATAAAAGAACATTATAATAAAGGATAGAAGTTGAGTTTATCTAACCTAGCCTTTCG
Source organism: Atopsyche davidsoni (assembly GCA_022113835.1). NCBI lineage: Eukaryota > Metazoa > Arthropoda > Insecta > Trichoptera > Hydrobiosidae > Atopsyche > Atopsyche davidsoni. Next base: position 14,489,453 of record JAILWY010000009.1, on the reverse strand, counting down.
ACTATTATAAATATTAATTCAAAGAGCCAATTAAGACGTTACACGGTAATATAAACATATTATTAGAACAGAATAGGCAACCCCGACGTCTTTATGTAGGCGCAACGTTTTCCCAATAAAAGTACATTATGCCATTCGGGTATCGAACTAACTTACCACCCTTAAAGCATTATGTACGTACGTAATAAACTTAGAGGATCATTACGTAGAGAGGGTAGGTAAGATATGACACCCCTAACGAGTTCAAGGTCGATTAGGCACTAAAGGGTAGAGTACTCAATGTAGTCTTATATCACAGGGATTACTGGGTGTACCTAATCCCTTATCGGAACTTAAATTACTGATTGAATCCGTGATCGGAAAGCTGAACGTTTATTCCATTGTTCGGTGCTTAGGAATCCATCGACTGTGTTTACATTTTATCGCGGGAAGTACAATAAGATTCAATTTCGCTGTACACGTTGCTCCGTGACGTGTAGTTGAGTGTTGCTATTTGGAATTCACAATACCAACGGAATGGCTTCGTGTATTGACATTGGTTTATATTATTGGTGTGGCGTTATAGGGTGAAACAAATATTTTGTATTGATGATCTCAAGTAAAACTGTACATTTGTTACCATATATGCATTTTCTAATATTTTAAAAAATTGTCTTGGTGAATCACTGATCGGACAGAAGATCTGTTGAATAGGCGATAAGTACTGGACTTAATGTGTATATATTTACTAACTGAAATATTTTTTTTTTCCATGATAAATAAAAACTTTAAATATAAAAGTTTAATATACCGATGTATTTTTTGAAAAGTATATGGATATTTTAAATAAAGATATAGTTGGGCTGAGTTTTTTTCGCTTGCGGACTTTTCATAGATTATTCGATATTTTTCTAAAGCGTCTAAACAATATGACAACTCTTACCTGCAATTGGTTTGAAGCTTTTTCGTTTGACGCATAGACGTGTACTTTTAAGTATTAAGTAAACTCAAGGAATTACCATACATACAAACATGTTTGCTGCAGAATGTCTGGCATACGACAACATCCTGCGACGAATGTTGTAAGGCCGGCAGAACCCGAAACTGGGCTAATTAGATCATTGCGAGTAATGTGTTTGAATCCCGCACCCTTCCTCATAAGGGACAATTTTTTCGGTGTATGTACCTGCTTTTAAGACCAACCCAGGGGTGCTCTAACCCTGGGTCCCCACCTGGCACCATCATTAGCATACGTGACCTTTTACCTGAGTGCTGCCGTCGAGGGAAAGATTTGCATGATCAAGTACAATCGCAATCCCACGTATTTTAGAAGTACCAACAGACGAATAAAAATCAAGGTATTTGTGTAAATAAATATATTTTGATCGAAAGACTTAGATAAAATAAACTAAAATATAGCGAAAAGCTTTATAGGCTGCAATAAAAAAGGCCAAAATAGTATATTAATCTAAGAAAAAATATTTGTGTAAGAAAAACTGTAAAATATACTGTAAACAAAAATCGATATTCAATTTTATCAAATACTTTTACAAATTGATTTATAATGCGCGTTTATTGCAGAAATCAGCATAGCAGTTAAATCGTAAGTAAGCAAACGTTAGGAAGTAAATGATCCTTGATAGATCAATAAAAAGCACAATTAATACTTTAAAAACATCAAAAAACGCTTAAAATGACATTTCTTATTGATGATATTCATGCAGTACTACGATATTTAATTATATTTTATGTGTTTTTGATTATTGAATCATTTAATATTAGCAAAGTATTTAGTCGTTTATAAAATTACAATACACCACATCGAAAGGCCATCTTAATTACTTTATATACACAAACTCAAATTCTAACTATCAAATGGATAACCGTTAATTTTAAATATCATTGTTTAAATATAAAAACTATTCAAAAATATAAATTTACAAAAATAGCCTACTCCGTACTCCAACACAAAAACTCCTTCAGATCTTTTGAAAGAGATTTCTTTACAGTCGCCTAAATTTTGCTATGCTTTGCGCTTACGGAACATCACACCTTTAGATAGGGATTAGCTTCTATAAGGTAGGCGCGAAGGATTGTAGATGGAGCCCCGCCCCTACCCCTTTCACGACCCCTACGTGCGTTTCTGGGTTATGTCATCCCCAAGTTTCCGAGAATAAAAGTAAAATTTTCACAGCCGCGCTGAAGGTAATGTTTTACATAAAATTTAGCTACCCGACCTAAGCCTAACGGCTAAAAACTTGATACAAACCAGGTAACTTGCGAGGGTTGCGAGGGTGGCCATTTTTTCAAAAAATAATGACTAAATCTACAGGAGTGTTTATATTTGTGATAAATATACTTGCCGCAGTAGGTGTTAGAAATGAGATTCTATTAAAATATTTGTACAGCAGTAATAATTTATATGCTGCTCCATAAGGAAGTATGCACAAGAATGCACCCCGACTGACGTTAACAAACCACTGCAGTTCAAAAGTAAAATTGAATGTAGTAAAAGTTGGTGAGAAATAGAGTATCTAAGTACTTTCTATCCATTACTTTTTCTGTTGAGACTTTGAAATGTGAAAAACGATTATGTAATGTATCGTCTTATATTAAAATGTTCATTAAACTCATTTGATTTTTTTCAATAAATATAATGCATTTTTTAGAAAGGATGAATTTAAGAATAAATACTGTGTACTGCTCTAATAATAAAAATGCTTTCACAACTACTTATGATTACATAATGGATTTTATTTATTTAACCTTTATCGTTTAAATTTATTTTTAGGGCGGGGATATATCATGTCATCATATTAAATGAGATTCAGAAAATCCTGAAAAATACAACACAATTCGTAAAATAGATAAGATCGACCCAGCTCCTCTCTCATTTCAGATTTCACACATAATCGTGGCCTTTAACAATGATTATTTTCAAGAAATAATTAGTAAAATACTAAATGACCTTAATAGCACTTATAATATTAGTCTGCAATTCAACTCGTGAAATATTTTTCGATCGAATTAAAACGTATAATACGCGCTCAATACGGCCGAAAAATTATAAAGTTTATTTTAAAATTAAATTGTTGTAAAATTGCTGTTACAATTATAAGCAATCCACGGAATATTACATTATATTCATCAACGCATATTTACTGTCGGCGTGATTAATTTTCCTTTTGTGAGAGTTTACAATAAAAACAACCAGAAAACAAGAAAGGGTCTGTTAAGTGAACCCATAAAACTACAATCTTGACGTTGTACAAAGGGCCGGACCTTCTGTTCTGGCCAGAGCTAATGAAATGTAAGTCGTAAAAAGTTAACGCATTGCCGTTTTCATAAGGTCGTGTCCATACTCCTTACTATGGCAGCAGAAATCAACTTGGAAATTGTATTAATAATTAAACCACTTCACAAGGATCGTAAAAAACTCAGATTTTTTCAATTACAATAATCTTTTGTAAAAGTCTGAGCGATATTTATTAGGTTATAACTTTGGATCACATAAATTATATCATAAGCGTCAATGAATATTAATTAAAAATATTTTTTTTATTGAAAACCTGATTTAACTTTACGAGCAATCTTATACAAATTTATAATCAACAAGCACATAATAAAAATATACAAAATGCATATGAATATATCATTTTTTACTTGATTTTAATTTGAGTTAAAGATGTTTGAAATTCAGGTGTGTGAGGTGATAAAATATAAACTCGAAAAATATTTCATGCACCTTACAAAAACAGCTCTTGAGTGCTTAAATGAGCACGCTTGGTAACTCAGTCAAGCATACAGCTTCATGTGCGTATGTCAATCAAGAAGTCGTACAGTCGTTATACCACGTTATGCTGACAATACACAATATGGCGTATTTTATAACAATGTATAGTCAGAAGTAAATATTTGCTTTAAAACAAAATTGTTTTTTTTCTAATTTAATCAGGTGACAGAAAAAAATACTTTCAATTTTAAAAAATACCAACAAAAAAAATATTGCTTGGAGTTACCTGACGATTTATTTTAAATACTGATATTTTTAATAAACCTAGCGCACGAAGATAAAAAAACATGACCTCCTCTTATGAAAATCAAAAGTTCTCGGTTGCGTATTGCCGTAATAATATGTTTCTGGACAACATCAATACTGCATCAATAGGGGCGTATGATTTAATTCCACGATGAAAACTATCATAACTCATGTTGTTAAATGACGTAGAAAAGATTTCATTTATTCGATAAAACATACAATATAAAAAAAACATTGACATTAAGAACATATTTTAAAATCAAAATAATACTAAACGGAAATGGACAAGGAAATTCCTTCAAATATTCAACCCTAAAATGCAAATGCGCAGTAAGTTCGACGTTCAACAATCGCCCCAAGGTGATGTAACTTTTCCGTCATCCAATTGTGACGCCAGTTCTAAAAACGAATGACGGCGCTTCGGTTTACTCCGCGGGGACTCGGAAACCCCGAATGGGCACCCTGAAAGCACCAATGAGGGACCAAGGATTCTCCTCCCGCCCACCGAAGGTATTAAAACCTCGAACGATTCACTACAGGGGCTCCGGAGAAGTGGCCATAGAACTTGATACATAGTGTATAGTAAATACGCTTAAATACTAGTTGATTTGGATTTTTGGGTGTTGGGCCGCTTGAAGTGCATCAATGGTACCAGCATGGGAACTCAACAACCATGAAACCAAATCATCTAATAACAACAACTGCAAAAACCTGCTCAAACACTAGATAATCGTGGCATAAATTCGTTAAATTTAGGTTTATTGATTTGGTAAATTATTTTTTCATAGATTACTGATAGCTTTTAATCGTTTGGGTTTATAAATCGAAACGAATACTTACATAAAATGTACCAAGAATTTAAGTACACTTAAATTTTAAAACGCTACAACTTATAAATAAAGAGTTCAAAATTATTTTTATATACAAAACCAAGCTCGATCAAAGCCAACAGCGTTGTAAGGTGTTTCAATGCAATTCGTCGCGTGCAGTCGTCTATTTACTTCGGCTAGCCCGTACTTTCCAGCACGTAGTGCGGATACAACTTTGAACGGAACTTTTGCGTGAATGTTGCGCCGCTAATCTTCGACTCGCCCCGCATACCAATGTTGCCATTTGTCCTGGACCCAAAGTTCCAGGGATAATAGAGACGAAGGTTGACCGTTATTACTTGCGTTTAAGATTAAATTAATATAATTAACAATTCTGCCTGCATTACAAATAGATCTGAAGAATAGCACGGGAAATTAATAAGTTTAAAAGTCACCAAAAAAAAATTATTATGTGCAATATTATTGAATACACTAAATAATAAAAGAGTTATAGTACATTTAAAATCGTATGATATTAAAAGTCGTTTAATAAACTCTGTGAGCAACTTCGGATGTGTATGGCTTCAATAAATTAGGAAGTATAAATACTTGATAATTCTAAATAACGAGTAAATTACACAGAGAAGATCACGAGGAAAAAATTATCGTATTTCGAAACCTTTAATGATCAATTTATCACACCATGAGTCAATAAAATTACGAGGGTTTTCACGGTGATTGGTCAATCGATGGATTATGGTCTCCTGACAAACGTCCACTGAAGGGGGTATTTTAATGTAAAAATAAAACCTTAAAAACTGACTAAAAAAGCATCAGTGCCATGCGTCAAAAGAAACAACAAAAAAAAAACCCCCCGTGGCAAACTTCCTACTTGGGCAACGTCACCTCGTATTATAATGTGAATCCATTATTTCACCAGATATGCTTTTAATGGCTTCTTCAAAAGGATTAATGCACACGTCTCTTAGAGGTAGACAACCACCTCGAAATTTATAATAACTTAAAAATATATATTTAAAAAAAACACAGATTTAAAATATAGGAATAAAATATCGATTAATTTTTTTTTTTGTCGAATTAAGACTGAAAAAGACTGGTAAGATAGACTCTTATCTGAACGTTAAACCAACATTTTAGCGATAAAGTAGTGCAGATAACGACGTTTATCGAAAATAGATAATCTCAATAATAAGGTGCGACTGGAGCGTTTACAAATAATCAATAAGTCATTTTTATGAGCAAGGTGTTTTAGAGATAAGGGGCGTTTTATCAGAGCACAATTCTGTGTCCGCTACAAAAACGACCGGTTTTTCTAGCCCCCATAACGACGCCATGTAATTCCGTCACAAAAGTGATCGATGAGGCCGAAAATAATAACCACGCTTTTTGTTTATAAAAAAAATGAAAGCATTTTGGTATCATTAAATTGAATTATAAAATAGTTAAGATTGAAAATATTTGTTCTGTCAAAATACGAATCAATTAAGATAATATATCCATTATTCATTGTTTGCTTTATTTTGCAAAAATCAAATTTCGACATGGTTATAAAATTTAACATGTATTATCATATCAAAAACTTAATGATATTTTCATGACGATAAAGTTTTTAAATTCTTAAGGACTTAGACTCCGTGTTTCACATTACTTTCTATTTATTTTAGTGTTTTATAAACATAAAAGTTAAAAACAAGAAGAAAAAAAAAGTATCTGAATTAGTGAAATGCGTTAAATTACAAACAAATAAATTAGTGTGCCATATGTTGCTTTTACGTGATTTTTATTTAAACGTTTTTTCATGAGTATTTCACAACATACGTAGTGTTATTATTCAGAAACTGAATGATGTATTATTCTACAGTATTTATTTCGACCCCGGAAGTCAATAGGATTGATTGGAATAAACACACCGGCAGTGGTTTTTAAGCATGAATGGTAAATAAACTCGGCTTAACGGCAAATCGAAAACCCATAAAAATAATCCCATCGAATTGTGGAATCACGTGAATGGACCCAACGGGTTAAAGCACTACAATGGTCGCACTTACCTCCCCGTGAGGCTCTCTGGAGCGGGGCGGTAAATCTTACACACTGAGGGAACCGATAATAATAACAATAAATTTTTCCAACGCTTGAAACCAATCTGCTGTAAATTTTAAAGTAGCTCAATCATTCTATAGCCAAAAACTCTTTAGTTGTATTTGTGATATTTTTATCAGAAGTACAAACTCAAAATTTGAAGTCCACAATTGAGTTAATATTTAGGCAAATGACAATTTTATTTGCAAGAAAAATTTCATTCCTATTTTAATATAATTTTTAATTAAACAAACGAAATAAATAACCTTTTCAAACGACTCTAAATCGTAAACCGAGTTGCTGAACAAATTAGAGATATTACATTAAACTAGCCGGAGAAACTAGACGTTAACTTCTTCAAACTACATATTTTAGTCACTTAGTAATTTGCGTGTATTTTAAACTGAGCTGTTAATTCGTACACTGAATAATAAGAGCTTTGGGTTCTTTTTGGTTTTCTTCTGGCCAATGCAATAATACAGTCCACTCGTTTGAATGTCATAGGTATATGTAATCGAGCGCACCTCTACGAGTTCGGACGCATATTACATGCAGTCAAACCTCATACGTCTAGTGCAATCTGACAATACACTAGAGGCAGCCTGGTAGCAGTCGCAGGTTTCACTCAACCCGTAAAAAGTTCAAATGTATTTTTATAAGCGGGTGTAAAAAAAAATATGTACGATTATTGTTAAAACTGTGTCAAATTTTCTACATTTTAAAAATAAATTAAATAAACTTTAGCCACGAATGACGCGTAAAGGAAACTAATTTGCGTCAATTTTCCTTCGCTGGAGCCGCACATTATTACTATAATCGAATCGGGGACATTGATTTATCTTGGATCGAAGTCCCCGGGGAGTTTCGCGTATGCTGGATGTATGTAGTTACGCATTATTTACGTGTTACACGATAACTTTTCATGTGAAATATTACGTATAAAAATAACAAGCCCTGTCACGCTAGAGCGAAAGCATTTACATGCGAATATAATAATTTTACCTTCTGGAAAGGTTTTCATAAATTATTAAAATTTATAAGCCTTGTAAAACATAAAGTTAACAACAAGAAAAAATATATATATAGCATATACATAACGAAATCTTAGGGTCACCTGTCTACAACGATGGTTTTTTTGTAAAATTTTATAATCATAGTTTTTTATTTTGCTTTTAAATGACACAAGTTACATATAACAGCAAAAAAAATATATAAAAGATTTCTAGTAGTGTTTTGATAAATTTCAATGTCAATTTTCCTATGGAGAACACATATTAGGTAAGGTTCCAATTTTTACAACAAAATCTCAAAATTGTACGTATACTCACACGCGGTAAATTAAGATTTATATCACTCGAGCAAAACACTGCAGTGCTCTTATGCAAACCTCAATTAGCGCAGCGCAGGACCTCGTCCCGCAGCCTGGTTGTGGCGCAGGTCACTGCCGGGGGGGCGCATAAATATCGGTGACCCGGGGACTCTGGGACTCTGGGACCCTGGGACCTTGGGACCCTGGAACCTTGGGACCCAGGGACCCTGGGCGAGTGAGCCGCCGGGAAATATACGGACCCCCGGGCTTCACCGGGCTTAGGAAATCTCTGGCCGAGCCCTCGCGCAAGGGGCCCGCTCAGACGTAAGGCGATTCGGTAATGTATGCACACGCCCATTAAATACACGTTATTATTAAACTTTACTAATAAATAATTTAAAATGAACTCTTACATCACAAAATATTTTGGAGGACATTAATAAATTGCTATAAGACAAAGCAAAAATTGTCAGGTGTAATAAATAAATAATTGATCATTTTCACTTGATAAAACTAATGACTTAATATATGTTTTTGCTGAATAAAATCAGTGATGTTTCTGCAACTCTCCGCAAACGCAGCATGAAAAGTATATTTAAAAATACTTTACCCACAATGCTTATCAATGCGGCTTCACCGACTTCAAACCGCAGATGTCTAAACTACTGCTGGATACATCAGTTCGGGTGTCCATATCCGTATAAGTCACGTAAAAAGTAATCCTGACAACCATAAATTATATTTTAAAAAAAAACAACCGCCATTTGAAAATACAAAACACTACTAATCATTCTATTTTTGCTGTTAATAGATTCATGTACATTGCGTGCTGTTAATTAAAAAGTTTTACTTTGTAATATTCATGGTTTAATTAGACATGTTACTTACTACTTTAAAAGGTTGAACGAGTTATGGGTTATGTACATTAACGTTTGTGTAATTGCATTTTCCAACTCAAGAGAAAATATAAATAAAAATAAATGCATATACAATTACAGCCAAGCTACAATGATTGAAGAATTTTTTGTCAACCTCAGTATGAAATTCTCACTTTGAACAATAACGAAGGTCAATATCCGAACCATTTGTCTCATTTTGGATAGCTCACAAAAAATAATCTCAATTTAACGAACATAACTCATTAGTTACGAAAAAAAAACGATTTTAAAAAGTTATGCACTTAAATGTAAAATTTTCTTCCCAACGCTAATGGAGATAGGTAATGATTATGAGCTATTGTTTGGTTGAATTTCAAAAACATTATATGAATATATAGACACACCTTCATACTTCTATTAAAAAAATATTGTATGGAAAAGTGTAGATTTTTAAAAAATAAAAATGAGAGCAATTTCAAATTTATATAATATTTAATATAATAATTGAATATATAAGACATTTTTTACATATGGAGCATCACACGAATTACAATATGTACATTTGTGAGAATACATAGCTATCAATTAATATAAAGTAAAAATTTTCAAGAAAACTAATTCTTAATTAGAAAGTATCGTTTATACATAAACATAAAATATTGTTTTTGAGGTTCACTTAAAATTTAATATCTTCGGCAAGAGAACCACGATAAGTTATAATATAAAAAAGCGTAACGATGACTATTATTACCTATCAAAAGAAACAGGGTACTTCTCAAAACATCAAAATCTCAAGACAAGCAAATTAACAGAGCAATTACCCGCGACGTCTTCTTCAAAAATGTTAACTGCCGTTTTAAAATTCGGCGGCAGTACTAAAGATAGCGCAATAATTTCATCGTTGCGTCAAGGCTTTTAAACTCCGCCGTAGAAGTAACGACCGGCAGCGCAAATAGCCGTGACCCGTTATTAACTCGTCACAGTATCGGCGGGGGATCTTTTCAAATAATTTACGGGATCAATAATGTGATGCGACATCTAGCAGCCGATGCGACTGTTTTGCTCTTCGGGCAGATCGCGTGCTGCGGCTGGGGCCACTAGGCACGCGGCCACGCAACTGACTCACTGAGGGATGGAAGTAGAAAGCGTAAAGGTAATATTCCAATTAATAATGTGGCGCAATATCAGTTAGAACATTCGCAGACGCCGTATAAACACTTTGCAGAGGGTAGCCGAAAAAATAAATCATGAAGAGTTACAGAACAATCTACTTTGATTGAGGGATCATTATAGAGTGAATACCTCCAAGCTAACATATATATCAAAATAAAAATCTTGCATAATAATATAAAATAATTAATATCGTAAAGCCTTATTCTATAAACGTTTAAATAATATTCAAAATAAAATAAGATCATGGAGATTTGACATTCATGTGCGTATAAATTGAATTATTTTCCAGTATACATAGAACTAAACTGGCATAATCAGGGTAAATATGTCAGTTTCCGATTACAAAAATAAACCGTAAATCATTCCTGGTAAATTAGATAAATGGGATCTAATCCCAAGCTCGGAAACTGTTTTTTGCCAATCTAGTTAGACCCTGTTGGATTTTTTGCTTTTCCAGTAGCCAGCAATACGTATGGCTACGAGCACTTCCACGTATCTTAACACGTTTATTTATAAAATACACAAAATAAAAAATTTAGATCCAGGCAGTTAGAATTCTGATTGATCAAAAAACTGTAGAATTCACAAGAAAATAAATTGCGCTGCTTTTTACGGTTATTCAACAATAAGGTTTACTGATTTGCTTACATTTATTTTTTATTATATTAAAGAAGAGCCTGGTAGGATTTAACTGTGCACTTTTACTTGTAAGTTAGCAAACTTATTTATAAAAACCTTTTGAATATTTCTAAATCAATCATAATTATTTAAAAAAATATGTAAAAAGTTTCAGTAACTCAAGTGAAAATTACTACATAAACGATAAAAAAACAAAGATATAATTTTGATAAAATTATGTCAGTAAAAATACCAAACTTAACGTCACTTGTATAAATGCACAAAATAATTACTATAGAAGTAATGCAAAACAACAAAGTATAAACAAATATTCTATCTCCATTGTGGTGAAGAACACAATTTCATTTTGTAAATATTTACTGAGAACGCGTGACTCCTGTTTGATTTGTCTCTGTTAACAAAGACAGATTTTGCAATAAGTACGAATTTTCCACATTCCAGTGTTTATTGTAAACATATATTTCATGAGTATATTTAATAATAAATCTCATAAAGAATATTATTCGAATCGCTGCTGTTGAAATAAGCTTCATGAATAAGTGATGCCAAAACCAACGCACAGTGCCCAAGTTCTCATTATTATCTGTGCATTGCACTGATTTACTTAATTTAAAATAACCATTAATTAGTCAAGCAACAAGGTTAGGTTGTGTTATTTGGTTTAATTATAGGTATAACGCTGAAAAACATTCCGAGAAGATACATTCATTATTTGTTAACAAAGACTTAATTGCTTTTTTTGTGTGTATAAAAAAAAGAATAATCGGCAAACAAATTGGCACCTTAAATACAGTTAAAGATAAGATAGATTTGTTTATTTGAATAACGTGTTAAAAATAGATGAATAAAATAAAAAGTTAATACAAGGAAAGAATTTAATGAGTACCCTCTAAAATGTGTTTTAAAAATATATTTACTATAGTTAAGGTATTTCTGTATCTGAAACGAACATAAAAAACAGATAAATAATTACAATATTTTGAAACTTTGGGCGATCCCGATTACCATAATTATTTTTTATAAAACCACAAATCTAGAACCTAGGTAACTTTTCTTCAGTAATCAGAATTGGAAAGTTCAATGTTCTCTAGTTCTAAATTATTGTGTAAATAAGATAATATATATTATATATTTTTAAAACTAAAGAGATATCGTTAATAATTCTAATATAAATTTCAAAGTCTTGTTGTAATTTAGTATTAAGCATAGTTTACCGATAGTAGTCTTAAAAATGAGGAATGCACTATAATCAAAACAAGACTATATACAACCCAAATGAAAAGTTAATGTTTTTTTTTTGTTGATTTCCTTGAACATCCCAAAGCAAAAAGAAAGGTAATCTAGAAAACCTCTGAAATTGATAAGCCCTCATAGAAAATGTGGACAAAAAAATATTAACCGTCGACATGATGAAGATATATATATTTATAATAGCAGATGTGTTTAAATAATTCAAAATCATTCACATCGTCCTTATAAAAACTACAGATATTAATTTATGAAAATGCATTTTTCAGCATATAAATATATTGTTAAATGCTAGCTTTACCTTAATAATAAACACCAATAGTTCGTTTACTAACCACGTAGATATATACTTCATAAACAAAGGATAATTTCAGCTTTTTGAAAACAAGGTGCATTCTCTTCGTACACAGCGGCCATAAAACACGAAGCACGTTATAAGAATGGCAATCCGCGCTTCGAGCATCTAGAATTTCATCGAAAAGCAGGTCAAAGTCCGGCTCGCGTGCGTTTCTCTGTTTGCCGATGTACGTTGTATTATTTTTTCAGCCGCTGGAAAATGCCCCCGAATACCGGGAACGCAAACATGTGTGCAGAACGGCGAATCCTTTGTTGAAATCGTAAATCAAAATGTAAATAATAAACAATACCACTATCGAGCAGTTGTTGCTCTGCCCGATTTTCAATTGCCCTGATTTATTTAAACTACACCTACTATTATATACAACAGCGCTTTTAGAATAAAATTCACCTAAAGATTTTGAATTAATTTATACAAGGAATAAGTAAATTTTACATCGATATATATTAAAAAAAACAATCAATATTTTTGACAGAGATTACTTGGTGGGATTCCACTTAAATATTTTAAATAAAATGCTTGAATGATTTTTCAAAATATCTTTTCAACTTAGTTAATTTAACTGTGATGTCAATTTGCCTACGTTTACATCTGCCGGATTTTTTTAAATGACATAACTGTAATAATACTAAACATGATTAATTTAGAAAATACATCATTTTTATCAGCGTTTCCAATCTCCAGAGCGTAATCCCATGATAATAAATGAAATTAAAACCATGTACATAACCCCTAGGGAATCTTTTTGATACTAAACATTAACATAAAATAATTAATAAAACATATTAGAACGCTACGTGTTAGAATTTGTAGGCGAGAAATCGCAGATACCATTATTACTTCAACTTTGGTACCCCTCAAGCTCGTCTGGACATGCAGCCCTTAATATTCGTCAATGACCCTTAGTCAATACCCATCAATCATTTCCATAGAGCCTTCTTTGTACTTATATGAATAATTAACCTAATGACGATAAAACATGTTGTAAAAGGGATGGGAATGTTCTAATAAAATGTGACGTAACGACCAGCCACGGGGATGATTCGAGAGCGGTATGGGGCGTCTGGCTAAGGGTAGAAAGTTAATTAGAATGTAGCATAAGGCTTTCGGGGTAGAACGTGAAGGCTCTACGGATATGAAAGGTCGGCGTTGCTGAAAGAATAAGGGTGCGGTGGGCTTCGTAGCATCACTTTGCGAACGGAACCCACCAGCGTTGACGGTAAAATAAATTTAAATTAAAAATTGTAGTCATTAAAAATCAATTATTACGGTATTATTAATTAAAAAAAACAATAGGATGTTTTAAAAGTTTCGCTAAAAACTACATTAGAAAGAACAAAATACATATTATTACATTCATGAAACCTACGCTCTTTTATATCACCGATGTCGTAATGGTACAGATAGTTTTTTTTGTATTCATATTATACAAGATTTTTTTAAGTTATATAAGCATACGCATCAAATTTCACATCAATAAAAAAGGCTTCAAATGATAGTCTTCATTGTCCATGTTAAAAAAAAAAAACAATATGAAAACCATAAACCATTGTACACATTTAATAGAGAACGTTATTTATCGTAATGAAAAGCGCGACTAATAAAAAACAAGACCGTATGCGATCATTTCACAGTTTGAATAGATTACCAAAAGTTAAAACGTTCCGACATGCCAGAAAATTTTAATTTCAAACAGACAAACTACACAATAGTCAAAAAAGCGGACACAATGCAAAAATATTTCCAGAATCACAAGCCGAAACCGGATCAACATGATAGACGCAAATAATCCATAATTGACATTCTCGGCATCGATTGATGTTGGAAGAGCGTTGACATGATTTACAAAAATACTATCTCCATTGGCAAAATTAATAAATGATATTTTATATAAAATACAACCGGCAGCGTGTTTTATTTCCTTAAATTATTTGTGTACAACATAATGAACGAGCGTTCGACACCAGCACCGGCTCTAACGAGAAGCGACGCCTCTGCTGGCACGGCACTACAGCGCGGACAATAGAGCCGCTCACAATGCCGGATAATACTCGGTTCGGATAATGCTACTTGACTTTAATTTACGTTATTTAATGTCTGCACGCTGCTCGAGCCCCCAGGTAAGCGGATGAATTCAATTCGCTACGTTTTTAGCGGAGCCAGTTTTCTTACCACTCGTGCGTTGGCTTTTTAATTCAGTGGTTAGGACCGGCAACATTGGAGAGAAGTTTTAAACTAAACCTCTTACATTCATACAGAGGGAAAATATAACTTTACATTGCCTTAAAAGCAAAAAACCATTCATACATTAAAAAAAACGCAGACTTGTATCATATAGTTTGAACCGTTTTGTTTTTCTACATACATACTATAATTGAAGAATATATTATAAATGATTACAACTAGATAATTTTCTCAAGTTTCAAAAAACTCCAAATAACACCAGTAATTCATATATTTACATAGAAATATAAACTTAAAAGTTTCTAACCGGCAGTTATCTATGGTGCCCCATGTCTTCTAGCTCTCCTTGTTATTATCTCGCAATTACATAAAAATATTTTATCTTAAGACATGAGGGGGTGTCGTATTTAACATCTCATAATAATAAATTTAACTGAACAAATAAGGACAGAACTAATAATTCCCATAAGTGAGACTGGTACCTGAGAATAATAAATAAAGCGTGGGATGATGTTATTATTGATAACGGGAATGTCAATATTAGTCGTCTTGAGACTCTATAGCGAAAGGATGTTTGCTTCAAAACTATATTTGATATTGAAGCCAATTAACAGATGAAAAAATAGGAACGTCTGCAGAGCGGAAATATATTTGGTAAAAATAAACGATGTCGAGATTTTAATAATTATAATTATTTAAGTTGGTTCAGTAATTTCGATTCCTGGTGTTTGTTCTCAAGAAAAAGACAAAAACATATATGTTGAAATGTAAATAAAATATCTGGTTCAAAAAAATTTTAACTGAAATCCTTTTTAAATGTTTAATATATTATGGTATTCGCAATTCATACAGGTACCCATGGTAAAATGTATGGAACCTTGGAAGATTTACTTTTATATAAAAGAAAACGCATAGCAAATTATTCCGACAATCAGTGGGACTGATTGTATGTGATGATTCACGATATATGCAACATGAGCACGTTATTTATTTTCTTTTCATATTCAACCCCTAGCTTTTCATATTCAACCCCATAAAAAATATATAACGTTTTAGCTTAATCAGTTTATTTATTAATACTTATTACTAAAGTTTTAAAGTGAATGGTTAAGAGTTATCTCGTTTAGTTCTATGCTTGTTGTTAAAAAAATAATTATGTATAAGTCTCACAAACATTATTTATACAGTAAAAAGTTTTGTAATAATAAGCTTCTACCAATTAACAGTCTAGCATTAATTCTAATCCATCATTCTACTGAAACATTTGTGATCACGTTCCAAAAGTAAACAGCTCCTTATTTATCATTCAAGTGTCTAAGTTTTATAATTATCAATTAAAATAATTAAGCTACAGCTACTTTTACCATTTAAGGATTCATTTATTTTTAATAATAGTATTTTTTAAATTTACAGATAATTGATGGTTCTGCTTTGCTGTTTGAAATAATTTACAAAAAGAAACATACACCTGTGGGCTAACTTTAATTAATATCAAATACACCTAGCCTAACATTTAAAAGCCGGAACAAATTGAAAATAATAAAACTATCGCCATGTGTATCACACGAGCAAGGATAAACTGTATCATAAACATCAATCAAAAACACTATCTCGAATTTGAAACAACAAAATATGATGACCCAATCTCAAATCCATCCGGCACGAGGGGTTGTAAAATTGTTTATAAATTTGAACCCTCGGTTGGATTCTGCGACACCCGTATGACACGCGAAGGGTCGCCCGCCCTGACCTTTGTGAATACCGCCCAAGTAAAAATAATATTAGCAGCGATAAGGGTGGCGTGTAAGCCGTAAGGGTGCTGCGAAATATCACATTGCCCGTTTGAATGAGTTCAAATACGTATTATTTCATTTTGTGTGAAGATCCACTATCAATTTGAAAAATATATTTCTTGGAAAAATATTCTGTAAAATCTCTGAAAATAAGTGAACGAATGAAAATGGGCCCTTTTTGAAAACGAAAATAAAACGACAAAATTCATCACGTTATTGATTTTATTAAGAGAATGAATAAAATATCTGAAAGAAAAAGGTTAACGATAATATAATTGATAATCTTATAAATTATTGCAATTCCACGACAAGCCTTTGGACGTTCAGAGGGTTGACGCATAATAATAAAATAACAAAAAATATGAAACAGGGAAGGTATTTTAAAACAAATAAATACATTTCATGAAATAGAATCCTTACAGACAAATCGCACGGTATTTTTCTCAAAAACAATCGTAATTTGTGTATTCGTCTAGCGCTTTTCCAAACATATTCACCAGCCACAAGACGGACGCTATCCTAGTACACGAGTCTATTAAATCACTACTGCGATATTAAACAAAACCCACAAACCAGGCAAACATAAAAGTTATCTCCATGAAAACATCTAAGCTGTGGCGATTTAACAAGGTACACAAAAACACTTGCACATAAACACACTGCTGGTCGGACTTCTTCCACACTAAAAGGTTTATCGCGCCCGGCGAGGCTGGCCGTGGCGCCGGAGGGCGGCCTCGTAAAGGAAAACGGCCGCCCGGACGGATTGCCGGACAGCCCCGGGGGGTGGATGAGCTACAGTCAAAAGAAAATCCCGCCAATCAGCTGTTCTGTACAGTTAAAAGGGTACACCGACAAAACTTTCATTTAATAAATTAAAATAAATTAATTTAAAAAAAAAAAACCTTGAGAATTTGGCGATACCTCTATGGGACTCTTGACGTACGGACATTTTCAGCGATAAACATCAAAAGCCTTAATAATTGTATTTGACTATAAATACAATTTAAATTTAGTGTTATCACTGTACAATTATAATCCGTTAATTCTAAAGCGTGTATAAATTTAAGCAATATTACAGAAGTAAAGATTTATTTTATATATATAATTTATTTGCAGACGCAAAACTGATTCTACTGAAACTGCCTAAAACCCTTGTACGTATACTAAAATGTTTTATACAAAATAAAATATCGAATTCGTGATAGGGCCTCGAAATCGTCAATACATTGATTATTTTAGAGAATCTTCTTGTAGATTAAAGAATTCTTAAAAAATAATTGCAAAACCATGACCATAAATTGCATACACCGGAATATGATCATAAATTAACAATGCTTCATATTCATAAAAGTTAATACAATAAGCCTTTAGATTTGAATTAAACAAGAATAAAAAAACTTAAAAAAACATTTAAAACAGCAGATATATATGTATCATTTTATTTCTTTGCGCTGTTAATATGCACATATTTGTTGAAAATGATTTATATTCAACTTTTTAATAGTTTTTTTTTTAGTTTACTTTGTGAATTAAATAATTACCGTCAAGAGCAACGGGCATAAAATCATCGGAGTGTGAGATGCGTGAACGGCAGCGCCGTGAGTAATATAAGTGTATTTTAAGCAAAGCAATAAACATTCATCAACCTGGCGAGCACCAATTAAAAAAATTCAAGATTGAAGACCATTTAGATTGAGGCCATTATTTAAACCGTGAAACCTCAAGCGACTTGAGATAATATTACAGATAAAAGATATATATAAAAAATACATTTGACTTACGCAAAAGTACAGAAAAAGACCTGAATCATTAGTATATACTTTGTGTTATAGTTCAAAACACAAACTCTCCATACACTTAAACAAAGAGCAAAGCATGCTTAAAACTTTTAAGTATTTTTCAGTAGCACACTGCAGACGTATTTCTGAAGTAACAAACTATACATGCTGCATATACAAAATTACTGACTCGTTGATACGGAAACGAATAGGATTATATTTAATGACACTTTAGTGACGGTTAATACCTTGTGTTTAGTCTGTGGTTATTCTAGCCATATTTAGATATTTAAACAAAAACTAAAACAACATATATATATAAAGGTTTAAAAAATATATATATAATACACTCTCACATGACAATGAATCCATAATACGAATGAAGGATATTATTAATTAATTAATTTTGAAACAATATGAAGCAGATTGGTTTGTTTTATTATAGCGCTTATCATCCGAAATGACCTAAAAGGCACGGTTTTTAAAATAATTATCCCAGCTGAACTTTTTGAATTACTTTTGCGGTTGTTGCGTGGTAATTAAGAAACAGATTAGTGTAATTGCAATACAAAGATAATATAAAAGAAAACGAAACAATCCCCAAGATATTAAATAAAAGCCAAATGTTTTAATGCAAAAATTATCAATACATATTTTAATATACATTGTGCACGGTCTATATCCACTTGTATGGCTCGGTGTTCGTAATGTGACTTAGTTTGGCATTGATATAATGTAATACGGGCACCGTGTAATCCAATACACCAGATTTCGTATTTCGTGTGCGTGTGATTTTGTACTGAATAATGCCAAAAATAAAGCGATCTCTGATTTCGACAGGCCACAGAGTAATATGTCTATTATTCAGACCAAAAAAAAAGATCAGAAAACCACGTGAGGTTAAAATTCATTATGTAGAAACGTAGTTATTTAGATTCCGAAAATAGTTTTTAAATTTATCTATTTAAGGTTAGGATTGTATTTGATTGCTTTGGTAGCTTCAATGTCTAAATTACCTCTATTGCTCTTAGTACGCATGTTAAAAATACAATTAAACCAAATTTACAAATCAATACCAACAAAACATTTAAAATCTTAATTTTAACGCAAAGCATAAGCTTTGCGTTAAATAAATAATCCTAACACTGAGAAGTCATGATTATCGACAATTGGGAAACTGCAGTGATTTTTAGAGCTTTTCACATAACTTGTATGAGGCATCGGAGATAAAACCAACCTTCCTGGTTAAGGAAAGCTTAGATGTAATAATAAAACACAGGCGCGGATTTTACTTGAGCTCGATATTTTCTGACAATTTTAATATGAAAGGTGAAAGGTTGGCGAAACCGGTCACTAATAAAAATAAAAATGTGGAAAATCACTCAAGTATTTTATTCAAAAATATTAAAATGGAATTCCACCAAGTACTCTCTGTCAAAAATATTGAATTTCTTAATTTTAATATGCATATTAATAAATAAATATTGGTCAAACAAATGTTATTATTAAAGTAAATCAAAAACTTAATATATAATAGAAAGGATTTTTTAAACGTAACGTTAAAATCAATACGTTATTGGAAAGTAATAACAATTGTACAAACAATCCAACAAGTTAACACTTTGTTCTCATGGATGTGGTATTGCCTGCTTATATCTACATTTTAAATACATTTAATTCCCCCAAGTGTATGAGCATGGAAATTGCTAAGAGCCTCTTCACACTACATGAAACTACTGCAAGCGTGTTCCAAACCAAGATTAACATATAAATTTAATACATATAAAAAAAACGAAACATTATGATTATTATTACAAATATCGACTCTGCAGACGTTCAGCTGATTATAACAGAAAAGGCGAAAGATTGTCTAATTTTAACTGATAGCGATCGCAGTATTTCCTAGCGTTATTTATAAAACCCACAGTGAAAATAATAATTACTACGCGGGCGTTCTTATCGGCGCGACTTTTCTCCTGCTTCAAAAGAAAAAAATTACGAATCGAAAGAGAGGCACGCAAGGATAAATGAAGCACAAATTGATTGCGTAAAATAACGCAGATAAGCGATCTAAATACATAAAACGTTTGTTGGGCGGATTAACTGCAAATACCATTAGGAGGTATAAATGACCAGAGACGGGTGAGGGCAGGTAGGGGAAATCATAATGTTTGTCCAACAATAAAAACCCCTGCGCTATTTTAATCACTAGGGGACAATAGCTTGATTAAAAAAAAACGTCCAGCGCAGTTAATGTATTTTCATAAGGTAAAAAATACGCAGATTTTGTCGGTTTGAGATTAGAAATTTCGCCCAAAAAAGATTTGGAAAATTTTGATTTATTAATGAAAGACAAAAAATCTAGCTAAAGACCTGAAAAGCAAGATATCATCTACATATCATCCCTTTGCAAAAATCATTAGGTGGAAGTTTTTGATACGTTTCAAATCCATCTTAAATTTTAACATAAATAAAGATCTTTCCTATCACCTGCCTGTTAAACGTTTACAAAACATATAGGATTAGCATCACTCTTGTATTAGTTCAGTCTGGGATGGGATTACAGTATTGATTTGATCAACGGTACATTTGCTTTAAAAAAACCTTTTAGTTGAAAGTAAACAGATGTATTGGATAACATGCTATCGCTACTTTTTACAATACGTCAATAATTCAGTATTTCATATTGATAGATAGGCCGTAAATATGAATGATTTATAAGTTCAGTAACCGAAAAAAACACGAGAACGTACCTACATATTTATTTGTAAAATTAATAATACATACCCTATAAAAACATATCTAAAAGGCGAATGTGATTGCAAAATACAATAAAAATAAAACTTATTTTAGTAAAAATATTTAAGGCAGAATATTTGAAGTATACTAGTAAAAAGGTACTGTTTCAAATTCATAAATCTACTACTCATTTCGTGAAAATGAATTGTCTAAATTTTTAAATAAAAAATTGTCTAGAGAAAAAACAAGCCTATCACAACGCTAACTGATGATCTCATTTTGTTCAAAACCATTAAAAAAAAAAAAAAAAACATTCCTTTGTTATTTTTTTTATCATACGTGTTATCCACACGTATAGTAAAACAGTTTTTTTTTTAAACATTGTATATTAAAACTGCCGAACAGGTTTTATTTCACAACTCTAAAGGTAACAAAGCAGGCAATTAGACATATCCTATAAGATATTAACTGATCTAATAAATATTTAAGTACTTCTTGAGTTGTTCCATAAATTGAATCGATATAGTTAACACAGCCAGTACACGAATCCAGAGAGAGAGTAATAAAAAAAATTGACAGGAAGAGAAATAACACGAATTTTTCTCGAATTTATTAAACTTCCACATTGTGCCTCATTAAAGAAAAGTTACGAACCATCGTAGCACACACAAAAACATTTTTAAATTGCAACCTGCATAATTTTAATACAACCGGTAAACAGCCAACAGCAATAGCGTCCTCTTACTTTGGGTGTTTTATTTATAGTTTTGCCTAAGTAAACAACGCAAAAGACGACGCTATTGACTAGTTACCATTTGATTGAAAGTGAATTGTACAATCAGATATAAACGCGAGTTCCACTCTCTTAATGAATTTTCTTGTGTGCCTGCAATCTGTCTGCGACCAGGTAGTTGTTGACGCCGTCACACCATTACATCACCTATATCGATTGACAGCGAATGAGTATAAGTGGTGGGTGAAGAGCCTGGTGAGATGGACAAGACGAAAATTATATCACATCGATCGGTTTCATTAAGTGGGTATGATTATCTGTATTAGAAAAACAAAACATATTATTTCTCTCATAACACCTAATTCAATTATTTGATATTTTTATTGTTCTGTGGAACAAGAATTTTCGCACAATTATATTTTTCATGGAAGATTCTCGTTGTTGATATCTAATATTTACTTTTCATTTATACTCATTCAAAAAAATTAAGAGAATGGACATCATGAAACACGTAAGCTACAGCATTTATTAATTTAAATATTATCCTTTGTTTCACACATAACTCTTATTTCTAAATATATACATATTAATTATTTTAAAAATAATCCAATAGATTTTTATTTTCAAAACCAAATATAAATTAAAGTAATATATCAGCCGCTGTTCCTGAACAAAGTAAATAGCGATGGCGTGCCGTCCGTGTATTCATAAATTCAGTGATGCAGTATGATTGACCTTCATCGCATAATATTCTACAACTACTTTCCAATGTCCGACAGTCTTCAAATCAAAAATATTACTAAACTAGACAGTGAATACCTAAAATCACATAACATAAGGTCAGAGGGGGGGGGGGGGGTGGTTTCATCGCACACTTCTGGCTTCACAAAAACGTCTGGCCATAAACGTAAAAACTAATTATTGTTTTTCAGAGTAAGAAAAATATATAAAAGTTATATTCAATATTTGATCAGTCATGTGGCGAGAGATCGGTCTTCTAACATACATATAGTTCTTGACATGTCTTCGAAATGCTTGAGCGAGCTACCATGAAAATAAATTTATATTTTCCAATAGGGAATATCAGTCTGCGAATGTGACAGAAATAGATG
The DNA here is from genome assembly GCA_022113835.1 of Atopsyche davidsoni. Taxonomy (NCBI): domain Eukaryota; kingdom Metazoa; phylum Arthropoda; class Insecta; order Trichoptera; family Hydrobiosidae; genus Atopsyche; species Atopsyche davidsoni. The sequence goes on along the minus strand of JAILWY010000009.1, from coordinate 14,466,582 downwards.
GAAAAAATCCTTTTATAGCGCGCGGCTTGTCATTTACAATGAAGCTGGTTGTGTCGATTTTTTTTTTGAATCTAGAAAACCTTTACGTTGCCTGATGGCAAAGAGAATATTAAATAAAGTACAAAGCACCTAGTATACAATTCGAATATTGATGAAACAAGTGAAAAATATTTAATTTGGCATCACATTGTTGTCGGCGTGCATTTATCCGTGGAAAACGTTGATGATAAATGAATGATAAAAATGAGCATCTTTGAAATAAATGAGAATAGGAATATTAAAACTTTGAACCCATCTGAAAAGGAAGGGAAAAAAAAACAAGTTAATAACTCAAGAATTTTTTCAACATTTTTGATATATACAAACAACTGTTTAGAATGCGATGTCATAACGATGCCTCGTTGTTCAAAATCATCTGCTAGATGTTCAAATTACAAGTGAGGCTTTCAAGCACGCATAATGAAAGAATGGATAAATGTTAACATAATTCACATAGCAGTGTTATTTGTGAATTAACTGTACACACGTAGAAAAACGAAAAAATCTTCAATTTATTTGAGACAGGTGAGATTCAAACCTACGTTTTCTGGCGGCTTAGAATTAAAATATTTTTGAAAAAATTATATAAATATAACAAGTTGATATCACTGTATTGATATAGCTAGATTTCCAAAAAGTTTTTAATGACCTTAAATGGTACGTGCATGCATACAGTCTTGACTAATTAGGTAATATTTATAAAATGTATGTATACATAAAGGACGTCTGTGGACGATGTCTCTAGACACGTTTTACTACAAAAGATATTCGAAATGCACAGCGGAGTAGTGGGTGCGTGGTTTTACATAAGTGGGTTTTACACGAGCATGTAGGTAACCATTCGAGTCATTCCCGCGTCAGTGTCATTACACAGGTCGTGAGTCACAACACCATATATCGAAAAGCTGTTCCTTGCCCAACTCATATCGCGTGTCGGGCCAAAGGCGCCGGTCCCGACCGGATCTGATTAAGTATTGAAGCGTCTATTCGATACACCAAGTAGCGCACCTACAAACAAATAAAATCTGATCGCCCTGTATACGAGAACCAAGGCATACGAATAACATGACACAGTCTACTAAGAAGTCAAACAATATATTTTAAAGTAAACAGTAAACGAGAAACTTTGAAGAAAATCCGTAAAGTTATTTTACAAAGATACAGATGCAATTTAAGCTCATATTTCTTTGTTATCGTTAGCTGACTCCTTAATTATTTTAACTACCTCAGCCCTATTACAGGTTGCGGATCTCAGCATCGAAAACCAACCTGTTATAATAATATACTGATCCTCAAATATTTGTACAAAAAAAATAAAAATATACACTAATGCAAACCTATTAACTTTTCTGAAAATGAGTAGTAAAACACATTACAAAAAAAAAAAAACACTTACATTTAAACGACTTCAACAATAATAGCCTTATCCTGAGACAGTGAGATGAAAGCATACCTGCAACAAAGAAAATTATAATTATGTTTATATTTATTATATTTTGGATGAAACTTTATAAGTAAAAGTAAATTCCACCAATGAATACTATTATTCATTCTACATCAATAAAACAAAGCTCTTAAATAAAACGAAAAAATACGATCAGCCTTTCAATATTCAAAATACAAGACATTTCTTTCTAACTTTTGGTATTTCAATGCTTCGTGCTATTCCCAAAGGTAAACACTTAGGTAGTTTGTACAATCAAAAATTAATTGAGCATTAAAGATTTAAAATAAAATTATATTATAAGCCGTACTTCTTTGTTTTACATTTCCCTCTGATTCTTCTCTTTTTGGTCCCTTTTTTTATTCTGTTTTACTTTTTTTATTCTTTCGTTGTTGTGCTCTTGGTAAATGAAATTAGTATTCTTCGTTATTATTTTTATTAAAAATAGCAACCCGCGGGAATATAAAACTGCGGTAAAAAAATTTGTGACAAAAAGAATTATTATAAAAAGTAGTTTCTTGTAAATAAAAAAAAACTCATACATCAAATTTTGATTTAGGGCTTGACTATTCGCTATAGGTCAAAGTCTCACGTCATTACGATACGGCGCTCCTTTCTAAATGTTGTCAAAATTACAATCATTATTGTAAGTATGATTTATTTACTTTTTTGACAGCATCTAAACACGTCAATAAGACTGATTAAAATTTCACAATACAAACTGAAATTCCTAGCAAAAATAATGATCATCACTTCACCTGAGTAAATTTTTTTTAAATGACTTTAAACTTTACAGGAAATTAAAATAATTGTAAATGTGTTTTGTGTTATTTTTGCAGACAGAAAAATAAGAAAAACAATCTCTTTTCTTAAGACACGTTCTCATATTTTTTTGGATGAAAAAATACATTGATACTGTTTTCACCGCCGCCCCTCGTCTCACGAGTTACTTTGTACATTTTACGAAATTTATTACATGGAAACGCGGCGGGAAGGGAGATTTTAAAATAAAGATTCGCTATGCGGCACGTGACGGGCATGCGTATCTTTTATTAAAGTTAATTATTAGATTTTAATGGAAAACGGAACTTGCGATTCCCTCTTCCGGCTTGCTGGGGGAGAAAGGAATTCCTCGTTACTGTAAAATATTTCGAAACACGTCTACCTAAAGAAGGATTAGTTATTTAACTTTTATAACCACCTAAAACTGCGTGGAAGAAAAGTTAAAACAACGTCCTGGAAATAATAATCAAGAATTTAGACTTGCCGAGTATCACACCTTGTTTATTGCCAAAGTAAAAATAATCCAAAAGTGGTGTGATAAAAAAGCAGCGAGTTAACCATGCCGAAATTGTGATTTTACAAATACTGTCAGTGTATTTAATTTTCTGAAATATTAGTTTTACTCCTAAAAAAGTTGCAAAGTGTAGATTTTTTAGCTAAATATTTAGAGATCGAACTAAAATTTTGAAAAATACCATCCAGTGTATACAAGCACTATGTAAAATTTTTAAAAAGAGCAGAATCGCAAATTTATTTATTTGTGTGCATTAGAAAACTTTTAAAACTGATTGTTATTATTATCACCTCTTAAAATGCTATTTTACAGGCAGACAGGAGAGATGGAAATTTTCAATTCTACGTAATAATTTTAACACAAACATGATAGGTGAATTTATTAAAATTAGGGTCGATTCGGGAAATTCTCTCAACATCAAAAAGTAGGAAATCTGCCGATTGAGGTTTTATCAAGTTTTATTTTATTATCCATGCGATATGTACTTTTGTATATTACAACAGAAACCATAGATACAAATCGTTATAAAAAAAATAGTCTGAATACTTGCAGACGCAATGTATCCATTAATTGCAAATAAGTGCGTTTTATAGCAAGGCATTTCATACAGGTTAGTTGGTTCAGCAGAGTGCACCAGCGCGCATCGCGCAAGGATGCACGGACCGAGCCAATTGGAGCCAATCGGCGCCCGGCAAGCCCCCACCTTTAGAAATCGCATGATCCGTGTTTGATGATTGAATGCATCAGCCAATAGCAATAGATTGCGTCATCGATGATGTTTTATACGGAGTGAGTGTTAATAAATGCAACATGTTCAAACTAATGAATTTGCGACGGTCGTGGTACAATTTATACGCACACACAAATCGCTTTGCTAGCGATTTTATCGCATAGTACTGCGCGGTTCTATCGTCAGCTAATACATATAACATACTATATAAATACAATAAATATTTTCATCGATTAATAACAATGTGTATTAACATTATAAAAAGTTTAAACCTTATAAATATAAATATAAAAACCTTTTAAACTATATAAAAATGTTATAAAAATCTTGCGGACAAGTAAGGGGATGGTACCGGCGAGCTTTCCATCACTAAGCCACTGAAGTTTTTGAAAACAACGGTGGGTCGATTCATATTAACAGAAATATATATATATTGGATTTATTCAGCGTTTATTTCAAGGTAAAGTATTAATCGATATCTCGTTTTAAATGACTATCTCTTGGGAAACATACTAGGTGTGCCGCACTAGGCAACTGAAAAATTTCACTAAATATCAACTCTATAAATGATAAATATTGTAAACATCATCAGGCTTCCTGGTGTAGGCATAAGAAACGTAATTTTTATAACTTTATTATCATTTTCAATAATTATTCATCATATTGCTTTAAATCAATGAATGGTGCTTAATCTTAAAATCATCAAGGCCTACAATCAATTCAATTATAAAGCTAATCTACTGAAATAACATACACGATCGAGAAGGCTAATAGATAATCACTGTCTGTATACTAATCAAGTTAAAATAAATCTCTTTTTTAATATTTCTGAAATTTTGTGTACACTTCTATTTTATAAAATACTTCAATGTTGAACTTTTATATTGGTTAATATTTAATTAAAAATAATATTTACTTGTCTTAGACCCATAAAGCCCTAGGAAATACTAAATGAATATAAAAGCCTAATAAATTGAGTACGTCAACGCAACAAAGTTCAAAGCATTTGATCTTTTTCAATCAAATAATCTTCAATGAAGTACTAAGCGGTTTTACCAAGACTTCAAAATTTGAATTAAAATTAAAACCAACAACTAGTTAATGTACTTAGTAGCCTTTCGAGTTTTTTTTCAAATTGAATCACTTCAAACAAAAGTATAAAAATCAAAAGAACGCTACCAATATAAAAAAATACTATTTCTATTTAAAATTGAGATCTTTCAATATTTTCTTTTAGCGTGTGTTTTTAAAATACTTTCCAAAAACTCATTTCAATTATTTAACAGAAGTAAAAAATATTTACTTTTAAAATTAGGTTAAATAAGATTCAACGTTTTTTATTTTGATTTAAAACATTATTTTTTAAGAACGTAATGCTGTTAACCATGCCTCTGAGTACATAAGATTTTCATATGAATATATGTAATAGTATAACTTGAAGTGTTGAGGTGATGATGATGATCAAACCATTACAAATCTCAAGCTTATACAAAGGAAGGTTTACAAAAGATTTACGGATTTATTTATAACGATGACACATTATATATTATTGGGCTGCTCAATGTGCTGTAATAACATTTCATTTGTAAGTATGAATTGTTAAAACGATAAAAAAAACATTTTTAAATATTAAAAAATCAAATTGACTATCTCAAAAAAATAACAAATTTATTAAATATGAGAGCATGAAATAAATAATAATAATAATGCCATATGAATTATTAAAATCAATAAATGAAATCGCTATTATTTCAGCGCCTCGTTAAAAAGCCATAATTTTTAATAAATCCGCCAAGACTTAATCAAGTTAACTGGCTGGTGCGATGTTTACAGGACGTACAGTGACTCTGTGTCGGTACATGCGCAATAGCGGCGAGCGCCGGATGCAGCCGTCGGCGCGTGCGCGAGGCTGAAAATCAGAGCGTAACGCACGAAAGTGAAACGCCGCGGATGTGACGGGACTCGCAATGCCCGCGTCGGGGCCTCCGCGCCCTTCTCAGGATACGACGTGCTTTTTCAGCTTAAATTACTCAGGCTTTTACGGGTGAAAAATTTTAATGATTAATTTGGAAGTTTGTCAACGGATTCAGAGACGATGCAAAAATATTGACTGATTTGATGCAGTCTAGGCTCTGCAGATCGAAAATTCTACTAGAGTGTCAGTGTTTCCTTTGTATAATATCCACTATATAATCATACAGTTCATGTAATATTTTCAAATAAGAAAACCATTTAACAAGAAATGTCAAGAACTGAATATGAAGTAGATCGATCACCAAAGAAGTACAATATATGAATTAAAGCAGCAGATTTGGTTGATTACGTACTTAATCGTATTTAACGAGTAAAACCAAACCCTAGATAATTTGTATAGACAATTAAAATAAAATAAAACCAAATGGTTTTGGAGACTACGTTAATTTCACTATTAGCGAGAGCTCTTTCGCCGAACACGGCATCTTCAAGACTGAGTCTATACAGAAAAAAGCGAAATTATGCATAACAAATTCAACAGAAATTCAAATGAGTCATTGCAAATTGATGTGGAAAAATGCTTCTATTAGGTGCTGTGAAACCCCATTAAAATGATATTAACAGCAATAATTTTAATACTAAGTACTTAAATAAACTAGTTTGTGACGATTCCTGGCTGTCCTGGCCGCCACCTGAAATCAATTAGTTTGAATGCAGAATCAAAGTGTATTTTTAAAAATATTAAGAAGGGCTCTCGCTAATAGTGAAATTAACGTAGTCTCCAAAACCATTTGGTTTTATTTTATTGTAATAAAATGGAGTATTACAAAATAAATACCAGTTCCATTAATTTGTATAGATGTAAGATTAAGGTTCACGGCAGGGTAGCAACAGCCAACGTCAGGCATTCAAATCGACCTGCACCGGTCTGATGATGACGAACGGTTCATCCCCCATCCCCATAGCCCGATACCTCTTCGTTGATTTATACGTGGCGCCACCACCTGTCGGTAATTCACCGCACGGACCAACCCGCAAGCTGACAGGAACCAAAGGGTCCCATGAGTCCAAACTACAATACAACTATGGTACGACGATTTCTTTCCCTCGACAAATGAATTGCTCGTTCAAATGGTAAATCTTATAAGTTAAAAACCAGACTAAATATTTAACATCGTTGCAAAAAAATGATCCCGAAATTACTTAAAATATATCGGCAATCGTGTCCAAAAAAACGTTATAGTGAAGTATAACAAATAATACTGAGATGTGAAAGGAACATCCATACGACCATTCTTAAAATATATTAGTTCAAGAAATCTTAGAAATAATGATACCGGTCAATGTAATATTTGTATTTACTATAGAGATTACATGATTGATAAATTTATTTATAAAAATTTATTAGAATATTATTTCATTTTCAAAATATGCTTACTTTAATTATATCGGACGATCTTATGTTAATATATAGACTCTCTAAATAAATTGAAACGTAAGTATTGATTTTCTTTATGATATTGTACTTTGAAACTTAATATAAACGAACTATTAAAAGGTTTGAATAGAAATATAGTATTGATTAATTCAATATATAACAGAACTCACTGAAATTACATACGTTAATTTTTTTTATATAAAAATCATTACTATGCGAGCAATTTAATAAGGATTCTTGCACTTGTTATCTTGCGGCAGGCATTCTAACCTTTAATAATAGGATTGTACAATTTTAAATAACCACACAAAAAGTAGCAGCGTACATCATACTAAATCAATAACATAAGGCATAGACGCTCATCACTCTCATATTAAAATCAGATTACCGTTTCGCGCGTGTGTCCGAGTGACAGTCAGAATGAGACACGTTTCGTATAAACAACAAACCGAAATCCGTAATTAGGTTCATGAATAATTGGAGAACTCCGCAAATGAAACCAAAGGGTCTCGCCCATGTACTCCGCGCAAATACCACCGGTGGCTTCTCGGAAGGCGACGCCCCCTCGCCCCCCTCGCCCCCCTCGCCCTCCGCCCCCCGACCTGCGTCGCGGCCTTATGAAATTTTAATGCCCTCCTTGGCCGGCCTCCGAGCTCGGCATGCGGCCACCGAGGATGTTACACTGCATGCGTAATAAACACATCGTGAAAGCAAACACGTTTTTTTAAATTAATATAAAATATTCATTTTTCTTTCGATTTTAATATAACTACGCGATAGAATGCTGGGTAAGGTAATATTTATATGTTTGCTTAATTTTTGTAATGACGTTTTGACGTTATCTAAAACCACCTCTCCGTTCTCACAATTATGTTGCTTGTGCATCGGTAATGGAGTAGTGGACTTGGAATAATTGTGGCGGGATGTGCTCTGGAAGTACGTGGAGGGGCTCCTGCTATTGTTTTTGTAGCTTGCTGCAGATGGAGTATCAGATCTAAACGCCAGAGCTTTGTAAAAAAAAAAAAAAAGGATTATATAATAATGCTATTGGGCAACAGCAATACGCAAACTTTTTTTTTCGATATAAAAGTGCAGTGTAGAAGAACCTGAAGACCCACTATACTATTTTCCCCTTAGAAAACCATGAACACTAGCTCAGCATGAGTATATGCTCAGTGAAATGGTCGCCAACCTCCGGTAAAGAGAGGCATGAATAAATAAAATAGCTGTTCACAATTTCGTATTTCTGCATTAAAGCAAAACGGTACGATAACATGATAAAATAACAAAATCCTGTTTTGGAGAATATCAGTCTCTACGGTCGAAATCGTAACTTTCTCTGATAATGCTACCAAAAATAACTTGATGTCAACGAACGCAGCGCAGAAATCAATTAATCGACAATCAGATGCACGAGGCTCCGGCGCACGGGGGGCACGGGGGACACAGGGGGACGGGGGCCACAAGGGGCACGGGGGGCACGGGAGGGGCACGGGGGGCACGGGGAGCACGGGAGGGGCACGGGGCCCGCGCGAGGGAGATGCAGCGAGTATCGACCACTCCGCGAGCGGCCGCCCTGCGTTTCCACGCAACGGCAACAACACTCGCGATATCGGACTATCGATCCCCGTACCGGCGTCGCCTAGTGAGTACATAATCCAGACCAGGCGGAGACAGTTGACATCAATATATACAATAATGCTGACGGTCGCTTTGTGTTGGATAAACGACCCCTTTATAATTTCTTTAAAGCTGAAAAAAAATATGACATTAATGTACACAAATTTAATTACAAAAGCCTTTAGCAGCTATTAATTATAAAAGCTTTTTAAATTATAAAGGTTGTCATTAACATAGATGTCAGCTCTTTTTAGAATGCAGGCAGATATTATTTTATAAAAAAAATCATTTTTAATTCAATTATTAATTTAAAACGTATAAAATGAAAAATTAAACTCTTGAAAATACTAAGAAAATAATCTCTTAAATGTAAAAAGCTATTTAATAAATATTTCAAAAACGTATTGTGTATCAAAAGTCAGTTTGTAAAATGTAATGTTTCTTTCAGTAAATATATTAGGGTGTATTTAAATTACAAAGTAACTTCTTGGTAAAATAAAATACACAGATTTGTGGAATATATATACGCTCCTAATAAGAGTGCTCCCTCGAGTGAAGAACCCTTTCATATACCACGAAGATGAGCCGAAATTGAACTTTCATTCGAGAGGAAAAAGTAGTAAAATTCAAAGAAATTGTATTGAAGGTGATCACTCTTCCCGTAGGTCTGGCTATTGACAGGCTGGTATCGCTTTGTCCACTTGGGCGAATTGGGAATAGAAGGCGCAAATGTTGAAGCTGAGGTTTCTCGGCTTTATATATTTAGATAATTTAAGATATACATATTTAGTATACAAATGTATCATAACAGTTCTACACGAACGATCTTAACTAAACAATTTATATTTAAATAACTTAATTTATATTAAATAATCAGAATCAAAACAAATTTTAAGAGACAAATTTGTCTCTTGTATCAATATTTGATCATTGTTACGACTACCCTCATTGTTATAATTTTTAAAAAGACGTGATGAAGAACAACAAATATATATATATACACAGACTCAATTCCACAAATGTATGTTACAAAGAAATTTATTTTTTACCACCGTTTTCTAGGGAAAAAAACAGTTATAACCGACATTTGACATTTTGTAGCAATCTTATCATTGCACGTGTCCCAATTTTTTAATCAACCAATCAGTAGAAAAAATTATAATTAGTTTATATTATAATCAAAACACATGCTTTATAAACGATATCATAATATATATATTAGGTAAAATAAAAGGCACAAAAACATTTCCAAATTTAAGTATAAGTAAAAATAAACATAGTCAAATATGTCGTTTTTCAGTCGATGCTTTTGAATAAATAATATTTTAACATTCCTACGAGACGTCAAACGTAATCCGCTAGGGTATTTATCTCGAAGTGACTTTGAATTTATTCAAATATTTATGAAAACTTGAAATCGTAGTAATAAAACAGGCTACAAGCAAGCGTATATTAAAAGCTCAAATTATTATTTTTTTTAAAACATATTTTTTAACGACGATTGAAGAAAGTCACTGTATTGCACATTTAAGATATACGATACAAATAAATATAATTATTAATGAAAACAAAAGTTTGATTTTTTTACATACAGAAATATTATAAAATCCTAAAAATCGGGACAAACATAGATAGTGAATCATGCCTGACAAAAAAACAACCAAATAATCATATTTATTTCAATCGTGTTAAATTTGGATGTTTGAATCAGATGAATAAAATATTTATAAAAAAAATTTTTTTTTTCAATGTACTTATATAAATGGCAACGATTTCGGCAAAATGCCTGCCGTGTATGCGAATACAAAACATTATCTCAACGCTAAAAGATCTCCTCCCGAGCAGCACATCAATCTCGCTTACTACGAGCGCGACGCTCGTAGCCCTCTACGGGCGTCGTAGCGCCGTCAAGCGCCGGGTCGCACTTTGAATGATACTTCTGACGGGCGGCAGAATCCTCCCCCGAGGGCACCGGGGAGGGCTGTTCCCGAGCAAGCTAAGCGCGAGCACCCCTTATCTTTGAGACTCGAGTCAGAGCAATTTTAATGAAACGAGCTGCGTGTATATATTGTGACTTTAAAAATTATTGGAGCGTACTCGGCTTTGATTTATCTTTATACTTGTTGAACGATATACAGGGGCGATATTTGATTGGACACGATAAACCCTAAACAATAACTAACACAACTTATATATCATTCGATGTGGTTAAAGTATTGATACTTGAGTGTAAATTGAATGGGCATAAGTACAAAACAAGTAAAGCAAATAAAACTGATACTTTCTTTTCATAAAAACGCAGAATACTTTGAAATAGAGAATAGATAAATGAAAATCCATCAATATCTAGTTTTTTTTAACAATCGGTTTTTCAGATATGTCCTTTTTTCGGCTGTTATAACAATCCGTACTTTATTCGAAAAGCATATTTTATTTCCCGCAATTCTAAAAAATAAACAATACATCAAGATTTTTTTGGCTTCATATTTCAACCAACATTATGACGGTGCAGGAATTAAAACATCAATAACAGATATTTTTCAACTCCCCCGTTTCGAAAACTATCAGTTTTATTTTTGTTTGCGATTACCCAAAATGGGGTAAACCCGCACCGGAGGAGAATCCCCATAACGACAGGGAAACACCGGTGAAGTGTGGCAACCCTGACCTGGATAGGGCATACATAAAATATCCTACTTTTTCGTGGTAAATGTGAGTCATTGGGTTTGATTATAGCGGCGCCGACTTCCTTGCTTTATGCGGGTAGCAATTTTGTTAGAAAATAATGGTGCTATATACGACAATTTACATCTACAAAAAAGCAGTATTTTTCAATTTACCAATTAGTTTTAATCTATTTTTTGTAAAATCCGCATTTTCGATCCGCATCCGACAATTTTTTTTACACGACGCTGGTAGTATTCGAGCTCCTATAAATTAAGCCACAATGTTGCAATAGCATTTAACAAGTGCGGAACTGAATTATATCGGTTTTACACAATATATATCTATTTTAAATTAAATAAAATACTTGAATGATTTTTCCACGTGCTAATTTTTATTGGTGACCGGTTTCGCCATTTTCACCAAGTACTCTCTGTCAAAAATATTGACAATATATATATATATATATATATGAAAAGTTATTTTGAATATGAGATTGTACTATACTGCAAATTAAGAAATTGTCAATGAAGGTTAACAAATCTTATTATGCTCTGAAACGGATATTACATCTCCACCCCCGATTCGTTATGTAACCGGCCCTGTAATCAGGCTTCTCGATAACTCACGGTCTGACGCTTCATTCGTACTCCAGTCTCCCGTATGCAAATACAGGCATTGTTAATTCACGGTTAATCTTCGAATCTAATACCGAAAACAAGATTTAAGATGTATCAAAGAGCCGAGCTAAAGGGGCGATTTGTAAGTCAAATGAATATCCTTCATTATATAGGGATTACTGTGAATATACCGTTTTCCGCCATGTTAATTGACTCCTTGACCTTTGTTAGTAACATGAAAATAATACGTGAAAAACTATTAATAAATATTTTTATATATCGACTGAGGCTACAAAAAATATATGTGCGTATAAAAGGTAATCATTTTCAATTACTTTGTCACCTAAACATCAAAAAATTGATGATCAGTTAAACCGATCAAGAAACAAGAATGCTACCGTAATCCAAGACGGAATAGTTAAATTTATATTACCCTATATTTACTAAACAAAAATAATTCCAAATGACTGGGAGAATACAAAATGTTCTATTGTGATCGCATTAGCTGTAATAACAGAAAGCGCTAACAATTAAAAATGTCATAATTTCTTAGCCTTTTGGCTATTTATATTTGTTGCTTAAGCTGTCGCTTTCATTCAGCAGGGAATGCTTGGCGACTGGCAACAGCGATAATTGAATAAATTAAACTAGCATGTCTCCGAGACACCAGCGGAGGAGGTATGAGGTTATATGGCCAACGCGCCAGCGAGAAGACAATAACGTCAATCTGGCCAGAGCTCAAAGGAAAGCAATTAATCTGAATACGGCGGTGGAGAGGTTTACGAGCCGACGTCGACATTCAGAACACCATGAAACATCCATAAATTAAAATGTGCAATGAATAAACGCCCCTGCGGAGTTGTAGCAATGCATACTTTAAAGATTCACTCTTGACGACATATTTTTTATGCATTGCACTGTATTACCCACAGAGCGGAGACGCGCATCACAATAGTTTATATTGTCAAAAACCAAAGAAGAATTCAATATAATTTATGACGGATTACTGCCATACCAAATGGCACATTTATTTTTTAAATAAATTGGAATGCATAAACATTTCAAGAAAAAGTAAAAGTTTAATATTTGAGCGAAAATGTGATAAGAATCTGCTTAGCCCCGAATACTTAATCACTCAATAATCCGACTCGGGTGGAATAGCAAGGCATATCATATCTCACTTAGTAATAACCGTTGCCTTAACATGCGATGGACATGAATATATCCCTTCGGATTACTTAATTGGACAAAATTAATCAAAACAATCTCACGGTTAATTTATTAGAACTTAATTAGTATAACAAGTATTCAATACATCATTAAAATTCACACAATTCAAATATAATTATATGTATTTGATCAAATCAAAACTAAAATAATAAAAAATAGTTATATAAAAATGTTTGTTGTTTAACATTTTTTTAAATATATTTATCAACATTCAAATCTTTTTAGGTGTAGGGTAAAGAAAACACACAAATCTGGCTAATATTTGTTCGGTGCTATCAATAAGAGACTGAAACATTATGGTGTGTAAAAAACGAAGACCAAACCCCGGCCTGCTTCCACCGCACTGATATCTATCCATCAGTTAAACTTGCTGATTCTAAATCAATTAGATCTATGAATATGCAGACCGTTATTAAAGCTCGGCCATTAATTACTTTAAATAATACGCTCAACGGAGCACAAACGAATTCCTCATTCGTATGTTAACATGTGTTACAAAATCATTCAGAATAAAATCAACTCTTATTTAATTAGAAATAAAATTAATATCATAAAAAAAACATATTTGAACTTCAAGAAAGATCCCTTTTGCATGATTAAACCCTCCACATTTTCAGCGCATGCCGATATTAGCGCCACTGAGCGAGGCTTGCCCTGTAACGCCGCGAGTAACGGGCGCTGAACAACGGCGACTGCGCCTCTAACGACGGGCGGAGGACCCGCTCACGTCGTTAGGGCGGCGCTTGATGACGTCACGCGGGGTCGCGACCCGCGCGGCCGATGGGGCGGCCAAATTGCTCCCGAACGATCCCCGCAGTTAAGCGACACGCTGGTTACGTATGCACGAGGCTAAACGCGAGTTAAATATCTAATTAATCCCAAAATCCTGCAGGATAACTTACTTATAACTTTAGTTAATCCGCGACGGGCCGGTTGAATTTGTAATGATCCATATTTATGGTGAATTTGCTTCGCCGAATGGCTGAGAGATTACTGAATGTTATTTGGCGATATGCGTTTTTGCCTGCAACAAGCTCTTAAAATATAAAGCGGACACATTTCAAACATTTAAATACTAAATAATAAATATTGAAAACGATTTTTTTATTTACTATTTTTTATAAACTCCGTCGTTATATCAATCAATGGTGTTAATAATTTTGGAAGCCAGAAATCATTGTTATTAATTTACTTTTCGCATATAAAAAATGTATGTATTCGGTTGTTTCACAAGACACATTTGATTTTAAAAGTATTGAGCAATTGATATCGGTTCATGTAAAAATGAGTTTCAGGATTTAAAGCTTTATTGCCCCTCAATAGATTAATAGACAAGATTAATAACAAGACGTATTTACGGAATTGGCTTCTCGCAACCCACAATTGTTTAATTGATAGTTATTTTTGGTTGGTGAAGATTTATTATACAAGTATCCATAAAAATAGTATTCAATATGCTTCTCAGAGAAAGCCAATTTTAATCATTAGTTTTATTTTTAAACAACACATTAACTTAATAAAATATACTGGTTTATTATAGCTCAATGCAACTTCTATAATATTCGCCAATAAAATCACGGAAAACATATTTTAAGAGGTTTTTCTTTTCGGTGCTTTTAAAAGCAATTTATTATTTTTGAAGAATTTTAAATGTAATTATTTTGAATAGATGTGGGCCTGTTATTATATAGCTAAGATGGTCACTGGACCGAAATGGAAAGAGGAAATATGTCAGAAATAAATGTTATCGATTTAATGTCTTCGTCAACTTTATTTTTACAATATTGTAACTTGTAAGAAATTAACGATATAAAATTAATCACCTGGAAAATGTTTAATATAAAATATTTTTTGTGACTCATTATTTTTTACAATAATATTTTTAGAAACGTTGCTGAACTTCTTGCATAAATGCAATTTCTATTATGCAACATTTCAATGAATGGAAGATTTTTCTTATTAATACAGCCCTACTAATATGCACATACCTAAGTACACATTTAAGGGACACGTTACTAAAATTTCTGCAAAGTTAAGGAGTGGGCAAAATAACTCTGAAAATACTTAGGTGACGCGACCGGTCTTCCACCTTCGTAATTAATTTTTGGATTGGACTTGGTGAAGGAATACCCTTTATCACCATTTCCAAGTAGAGCTCTTTTATATAATATAAAAACAATTATATAGCGTTTACTACAAATAATACCACACAGAAAAATAAATTAAAGATGAATGATGCATACACAGTGATATGCTACTGTGTACAATAAAAGTTACATAGGTGGAAATTATATTTTTTAAAATGTATAACTAAGTAGTTGAGGTATGAGATCTCAAAACAATAAATAAATGAACGATAGAACAAACAATAAGAAGCTCCAAATATTTATATCAATGCAACATTAGACAATTATACCTACACTCTCAGAAAAATAACGACAACATACAAAACCTGATACAACAAATAATTCCTCATAGCGTGGCAGATTTATTGCGATAGCTGGCAACGTCTGTAGGAAGCCTTTTTCCTGCAGTGGACTGAATAAAATTGAAGTGGTGTAATATGTACGACATCGGTTTTAATATTTTGGTGCCATTCTTTCGGTGATCATTTTCCGTTTGAATGTCTTATATATAAAAGAGGGTTTCGTCTGAGAATGCCTCCTATTCTAATCTCGTTAGCGGTGACTTACCGTGGAAATATTCGCGCGATTTCCCACTGAACGCGAATTTCTCAATACTTATTGATAAAAAAAGTATGTCACGGCCAGCGCGGCTCGCTGGTGTTTGAAGGAAAATCGTCTTTTTTTTTTTCAAACGAACGCGTTTCTTCTGCGGCACTGATTCGTATCAGGCAAAGAAATTTTACGGATACTGTTGTTATTTCGATGGACGGGTATTGGCTCGTATATAAATTATTTTTACTGACTGTACGCCTTCTCGACAATGATATGCAATGATTTATCGCACTTCGATATTTCATTGAATTATATTTGTCAGGGTAAAGGGCACAGTTATTGGCACAAATAACATGAAAGACGTCCTACAAACGTATAAATGCGAATATCAGAATTCGATTTACAATCCGTGACCACAAACAATCCCATTTATATAAAATACTTGAATCTTGCAATAAATTAAAGCTTAAACTACGAATAGTGTATCATATCTTACGAAATGGTCAAAACATTTTTTTTTAACTAACTTTTTAAGCCTTAGTGAAACTTCTTATATATATATATATAAGAAAGATTTTATTGATGAAATAGGTTTATATTTTTGACAAGACATAATAATAATGCGTATAAATTCTATTACTCAATAAACAATAATGACCCAGAATACTCATGATGTCTACCCGTAACTCCTACATTCAAATATATCCCCGTGAGGATAACTGGGACTGGCAGGTAGGCACACAACCTGAGAACTCAGTTTCCAATTAACCCACCCCCTGTCACCTTGAAACACAGAAGGTGGGGATGGAAGGAAAGTGAGAGGAAACCGAGAGGCCTGAAGTTATTGCGGTCACAGTGGGTGGATATCCTCTTTGGATATTATTATTGTTTACGAAAGATTACAGAATTGATTCAGGCGTTATATTCATATAATTTAAATTTTGTTGCTGCTTGTTGTAAATAATTTTCAAAATAAACATTGATTTACTTTTAATAAAATATGTAGTCTTATATTATATGTTCGGATAGATCTAGACATTGAAAGTTTTTTCTGGAAACAGAAATTGTGGTATGTTGCTTTAGATTAACCGGCCTAACAGTTTCGAAATAAAATGAAAATATTATGAGACATTTTAGAATAAACGCACTCCTTTCCGTAGCGACTCATCTAAGTCGAAATATATAGAATCCGCATGCAATATGTACGAGTAAAGTTTCCTATTTCATTTTTTTAATCATTTACTAAAAAGCCAAAACTTAAAAGGATAAAGTCAGTATTCCACTGGAGTGTAAAATAAATACCAAATTTCGAAAAATAAACCTCACACCACGATCGTGAAACGAACGGTGTAAGCTTATAAATCGAAATATAATTTCGAGTACAAATCAAAGGCTTTCGGACTGAATGGCCAGTGTCCGGCGCGCACACGAACCCGCCAAATATAAATTGTTGGCATCACTCCAATCCATCCTAGTTCCTTAATATACGAATTACTCTGCACAACCTCGGCCCTGGCGAGCACAGCCCAGCACTGGGCACGGGGTTAATAAATCGGGGCGGCGCTTTTTTATGGGACATAATTAGTCTGAATCTTTAATCCGGAAGGCTTTTTTAATTGTTTTTTTTTTGTGCTGTTACGTATGGGGAGAGTTACAGTATCTGAAGGCATGTAAATTGAGGGTGCTTTATGTTTATGTTATGTGATGTTAAAAATCATTTCGCTATATCGTCCGCTTAGTTTGTTTGGTTTTGAGCTTATCGGACTGGACCAGAAGAACAAATAGGTCGAGTGAATTGTGCTTTAGTACAGTTTTTAACACTCAAATGTAATATAGCTAATGTATTTTTTTATTCAAAATGTTATATGATATGAAATATTTTTCTGCGTCAACGTATTACGAGTATATGCCACTGGAGGAATCAACATATGAAAATTACAAAATCTCTTTTAATAACTATATTTACTCAACCTCTCCACATGTCCAACAATATTCTATACTATTTCGTAATATTTAAAACGCATTTACTGAATGATAATTGTCTATAATTTTTGTATATGCTCTCTAAAATTAAAAAAGGCACATTTCCATGACAGCACCATGTTTTGGATAGTTTTAGTGTCGTCATGTACAACAATTAAATAGCAGTACTTAAACTAAAAAAAATACATTACCAAACTTAAGATGGCGTAAACATGGCTAATAATAAGCAAAATAAAAGAGTCATCATTGTAATAACAAATACTCAGTATTCACCAAGATGGAGACAGAAGAGCTTTTTGCTAATTTCACACACTGCCACTAAAAAGATAACTGTATACATATCACTAATACAGAATGAGAACATAAGCAGAAGTCCCTCTTACATCAGACTGAAAACCGAGCAATAAATATGAAATAATAAAAGATCCTAACATGCTTTTAGATGAACATGTTAATTATTATTCTAATTTTTTGCACAAGTGGAAACCGCACTATTATATTTGATTATCAATTACCAAACATTTATCTAACGTTATATAAAGTAATAGAAATGGAAATATTTCATCATGTTTACCATAGCGTACTCGTGGTAATTTGAGTAATATACTATAACATTAAGAATGTATATATATTATAAAAAACTCATTATTATCTTACTGATAAATATTACTCTTTAGAAAACGAAAGCCCCTAAAAAATACACATAGAAATATAAACTAAGCAAAGCGGGTAGCTGCTGTATAATTCAGATCCTATTCGGGACCAGGGCGAGTCTTTAGGCTTCTCGGTGTGCGGCTGCTCTCAAATACATTTTCAAGTGAAGTTTAATTCGCGAATAGCCACACAGTGTGTCGTGTTCTCATTACTCGATAACGGCGACTGCGGTACTCCGGGTCAAATCGCGCCCGCAAGAAACGTTCAGAAAATCGATTTCGGAAAACAATATTTAAAGGCGGCGTGTTTGTAATAACACGCGATGTACGAGCACACCCTCGTTTGGGCGAGCATAAGAATCAATAGAACAAAGAATGTGTCACATGAGAACCGAAATTAGACATACTGCAAATAAGTAAGCACCATGCTATAACGTTATATCGATAGTTAATTTGAAAACACTACAGCCAATTTGGCCAAGTATCTATGTGTATTGCGTGTAGAATGGTACCCGAGGGATTCGATAGCTAAATGACAAAACGTTTTTAAAAGGTACAGGTGAATTAGGGGTAACTAATACCAAATACAAATATTTAACGAAGATTTAAAAAAATTGTGATATTGAATACCACAGTAAATTCGTGGTTTTACAAAATAATAGTACTCTTTTGTCGACGTTGCTTGGTTGCCTACCGATGGAAGATGAGCCTGGTCAACCTATCAAAGGTTACTGATTAAAAATACATAAAACTCATATATAGCTCAAGGAGTTTTACAAGATTTTATTATACTTAAAATGCAGTCGAACACGATACGCTAGTTGCATGAAGGTAATGTAATTGTAGTTTCATCAATAATTTGGCTAACGAAAAAATATGCATATTTTAATTTACCAAAAACGACGTAAAAAAAAAACACCATAACTACTTATCAATAAAATTTTAATATAAAAAAAAACATTTAACAAATTACTAACGTCTATTTTTTTTTTTTAAACTTTGGCGTCAAAAAATCATTATTAAAAATAAATTTTGTTTTCATCAGTCCGATAGAAAATTACGATGTTCAATTACAAAACTCATAACGGACCATAACTACAAAACAAAACATGCGGAGCCGGTGGCGAGGGATGGGGTAGTTGCTACGGTGGCGCGCGCGCCCCTGCGGTGATAGTCCGGGGCCGGCGGGCGCCGTGTTTGGGCAGGTCCAAAGCAAACGTCCCGCCGCCATTAGGTTCGCCATCAAAGGAACTCAATATCTGCGCAAACAGGCGCGGGCAAATAATGGAGCGAATCGCGGAAAAGATACGAAAAAAATACGCAGGCAACCGACGGTGCAAGTGGCCGAAGATCGGCCCTGAATTTTTAACGCAGCGTCGGGCGCTTTCCCGGAATCAAAGAAAGCAGAAAACTATCATACCTGTGAAAAAACCACGGTTATTGGAAAGACAACAATATCCGTAATGCTTTTAATGAATATTCAAATCGTTATAACCCTATTTTATGTCTACTAAACTGCACGCAGAATACAACCAAAGCAAATATAACGTTAAAAATATATTAAACATAAACATCTTACTGTTCAGAAGAAAGTAACCAAATCATACCACACTTTGTGTAATAATCACTGTCTACGTGACGATTTATGGCGTGGGACTATTAATAACATGTTCTATTCGAGTCAAAGAGAAAATCGTAGTTCATTACGGGAGAGATGTTACCGCAGGACAATATCGTATGTTTATTGCGGGTAATGCGACAATATTTACTAAATATTGGTCAAGAGACTCAGTTCCTACAGCCCATAATAACATGTCAAGAAGATATAACTAAACTTTCTCGGGCAATTAAAAGTAAACACGATTCATATCTTTTGACATAAAACTATATTAGTTTGCAAAATATATGTACGTTTAATATGAGCGCTAAATGGTTGGTTCTTTTAGTGATACTATTATTAATATAAGGAAACAGTACAACCATACACTTAAAATGTATTTAAAATATTTTAAGCAAAATAAATGTATGTAATATATTGTATTTAAATATCATTACTACATAACATTCCAAAAAAACTAGTATGAAATACACAGAGACGCTAATGACTGTTTATAATATTCCTAAAAGAAAACCCGTCAATAATTTAGTAAGATTACTTTATATAAAGACAGATATTTTACGTCACTTTCGCTACAAAACGTTATTGCCTTTAGACTTCTAAAAATATTTGTTGATAGCTCAACCGAACGGCGATTATTTCATTGAACCATGATTTGAAATAAATCTAGTCAGACTCTCATTCGACTATAATAGATAATTTTATTCAAATTTGTATAATTTGGCATGATTGTTTTCTTCACTACTTACCGTAACATATACAAAGATTATTTGAAGCTTCAAATTTGCATACCTGAAACAAAGAATAAACGAAATTAATCACACCGCAAAAAATATTTTATAACATGTTTAATTATGCATCGAAGCAAAAAAAAGTCCGGCATAAAATTATAAATAAGCACGTTTCCACGTCCGAGCACCGCCTATAAATAAACAATCGATTACACGGAAGGAGAGCTCCTGATTTTGCGTCTCCGAGGAAAGCGGACACGAAGGCTCCTCGGCGGCGCGGGAGGCTGCGACGGCACAAAATGTACCGGCGGGGGCGCGGAGCTAAGGGCGGGTCCGGCCACCCCCGGGGACGCCGCCTTTTCTTGGGGCGTAAAACACTTTACACGGATTTCGTATATTCGAATATTCGATAATTTTATACAATGAGATGAGTGTTATCCCTGTTTTTATGTTACTGTTTTCGGTGTACACGGGTTTTTGTTTGGGATTGGGGAAAGTGAGATAATGCGATGCAAAATCTTTTTGTATGTATAATAAGAGAAATTCTTTTAGAACGCTATTGTAAATTTAGATTACTACGTACTTTTACTGTGAAAAGAAACTTAATAGATATATTTAAATTCAATTTAATATAAATAACAAACATTACGCGTAGAGATTATTACACAAACAACTAATCGGTTAGAATAAGAATTTCAAAACAATGGAAAAATAAAACAAACATTTACGATTATTCTCTCCATTTATCTGGATTTCTATGTTGTAATGGTTTCGTTTGAGAATTCGTCGACGTGTTCAATTTATATTATTGAATCGCTAAATAATGCTGTGTTGATTTTCTTACTTATTTGTTCAGAAAATACACATATTTCCTTTTAAGGGTGAAGTAGTATAATTGAGAAAGATTTGACACGCGCCACGGCAAAGTGGGTCGCTTCCCGGAATTTCCTCAAACAGCAGGGGAGAAACTAAAGCTGTCAATTACATCGTTGGTTGAGCAGGTTTGGGTTCGTCCGGGTAGACTCTAGATTGTTCCAGAATCGTCGATTCGTTCCGAGAGAACGGCGCCTGTTTCGTCTCGGAGCTGTACAAATGTTGGCTTACTGGCGTCAAGTGTCGGAATATCAATACAACTTAGTTGTATCATTTATAAAATTGCTTATTTAAATATGAATGGGGAAAATGACAACGGCAAACGATGCTTTAATATGGCTACATAGTTACCGATACTCAAGTGTATATATGATATATTAGGACAATGCATCTACGGTTTGAATATATCAAGAGGATTTCTATTGCTCACATCTAAAAAATACATTCTGTAAACAACATAGATATTTAAAGTTGTTAAATAAATATTTAAACAACTTTAAAAAATATTACTTACACAAGTTACTAAGCTTCGTACAAAATTTCATAGTCTTTACAGAATTATGTTTTTTTTTTTTTTAAATAACAACCTGTTGATATACGACAATGATCCGTTGTGTTCTCGTATATACCACTGCATAATAATATGTTATGTGTCTATTCGTCTACCGTAATCTTATTATTATCATTTTAATATCTCAGGAGTAATAACACTTCATAAAACTTTTAAAAAAAACTCAACTTAAATCTATCACAGCTTTTCGTTGATACAGAGATGCTTTACTTATAAATCTAATTATGTTAAATATATTTTCCTCGAAGCATCGCACGCCAATGAATTCGCTACTACGCATTTGTTATATAAAAAAATTATTAATTGTGTGGAAAACACAAACTAAGTGATTTTATGACGCTACCACGTAGTTCTATAGTTCGTAGGCTAATTGGTAACCACTGTCCACCATCACTCATGTATTAAGAGGAGTCGAGCAATGATACAGTAGACGCGCAACTGGCAAAGAAGTAATGCCAATATCAACGCGTCTCGTAAGAGACACTGTGTGCGATTGTGCGCATTAAACATACAGACCGATAAAAGTTTATGTATTTAAATTCTAAAAATAACTTAATGTGATTTATCTTTCCAAATGTGAAATATAATTCAAGGCAGGTACTGTCTACGAAAGTTTGATGGGCATAAAGTAAAATAAATGTTTAAAGTTTTATATTAATAGACAAAGTAGGAATCGTTACTTTTAACATTTTTTTAACATATCCAACATTTTACTTAAAGCAACACTGGTATAATTCCAATTTCTATTTTTTATTTATTTACTTTTGGCTCTCTATAGCTTAAAAAAGAAAATAAAAGAAACAACTGCTTGAAGAAATTATATATATATATATATATATATATATATATATACATGTTAAAAATATCCACTAAAAAGGAGTCAATTTACCATATAAGAAATCTTTATTTTGTGATACTTTTTATTTTAAAAATCAAGTTTTACGTAAAAATTACTACGCTCTACAAAGTATAATCAGTATCAGGTTTAAAAATAACAGGCGTTATTAATATCGAGGCTCAGCACAAATACCTTACATTTGCGCTCCACAACTCTTTTGACTGAAACAAATAATTTCCTCAGAGCTCCGCTGCATGGAAGTAATGTCGGTAGGTTCATACTAAATTTATCTCGGTAATCTCAACAAAAACAAATTGCTGGCTCACAAAGCTTTCTGCAAACGACGGGAAAAGACTCAATCCCCCGAAGGATTATAAGCCGGCAGAAGGTTTATCGAAGATAGTGAAATACGAAAACCTTTCGAATATAGGAAGTCTCATACATAAGGCGCCCTCCGTGTACACGTAGTTTTTAGTACCGACTATTGAATATTGGACAAATATTACAAAGTAACGAATTTATTGCAAGTTTTAAGGAACTGGTAGGTTGTCGCTTAACTTATTGTAAAAGTTAATGTTATATTTATATTAAGTAAAATTCTTAAAGCTTAGTTTCAAAAATGTTTCCAATAAAAAAATACGTTTCTTTAAACAATTGTGTTCTGTTTTCTTATATAAATTGTGTGAACTATAGATTCGGTGATTAAACTTAAGGTTAGCACCATCGGGTTTGAACTCCTTGTATTTTGACAGTTAGTTACAATGCCAACCACTACGCAACAAAACCGCATTGTGGTAAGACAGTGGTTAGCACGTTTGCTTGCCAACCATGGATCCCTAGAACCATGTCAGAAAAATCACGCTGGTAAAGTTAACTGCAATTTCCCAAAATACAGCAAGACAAATATCAGAAACGTATCAAACCAAGCACAGCTGCAATGACTACGAAATGCTTTCTACAGCTTGTCACCCGCCTTTTACCTTGCGGCCTCGTTCTCTTTCATAGTAGTATGATTATAGCTCCACGTTATAAAATAATCTGAGCTTGGACGGTGGAATAAAAAAACTAAACGCTATGCTAAATATATACGCATACCTTTAAACATATGTATTTTGTAAATAAGATTTAATATAAAATTCTGATATGCCTGTGCGGTCACCTCGCCAGTATAACTCCGCTAAGGTCAGCCATATTAAAATAAAAGCTCACCGCAGACTTATGGAGGGGCCTGAAAACGAAGTACCTCGGCTTCGCTGAGCCTCGGGAATGCTCTGACAGAGGTCAAGCCCGATATGACTGAGGCGAACCGCGAGTCACGGGCGGCAGTCGGACAGGCCGCCATTCGAAGTGCTCGGCCTGGAGGAGGACCGGAGCCTCACTCCCTAAGGACAAGGCTCAACAGCCCTGCAGAGGGAGATAAAATTTAGGCTAAACAAAAGACATAACTAAAATCATCTAAGACATTTGATAAAAATTCAATATATGACATTAATATACTTAAAATTGTATAAACTTCATTTGTAGAATACAAATTTATTACAAAGATGTTTTGAACCTTAGTAAACACGACAATGTCTCTTATTTAAATTCAATAACTATCGGTAATTTCTGAAATAGTTAGACCCTTCGGCTTTTTCGTTTATCTACTGGCTTTGCAACAGGAAGAAAATGATTTTCTAGTTAAAAAACAATATACTTATAGTTATGATTTACTATAATTGTGATTTGACTTTCATGTTACTTTGGAATTTCTTTATTGGTTTATATTTAGTAACATTGTTCATTAATAAACTCGACATAATATAAACGAAGTAGCTCAAACGCAATAAATTATCAATCCAAATTCTTCAATACGAAGAATGCCAATTAAGTGCTTTTCTTCGCTTAATACACATTTTCATCGATACATTTCGGATAAAGCGATCCGGAGAGAGGTCTCGCAAGAACAAAACGTATAAAAAAGATAATATCGCGCTCAACGGGCGGAGGCAAAATGAATGGCAAAAGACTCCCTCGTATAAATTAGCTTTTCGTGAAATAGGTCATCGAGACACAATCAAGCGCGAAATAAGTAAAGTTTTGCTTTATCAGAATATAATATAAGATATTGTTTATACGTGGGAGAAGAAATTTCCTAGTTATATAATATTGGGAAAAAATACGATTTTTTTTTAGTGATGTAATAAAATCTACATTAAGAGACTTGTTGTAAAAGTCATTCATTCGATAGATCCATCCAAACCTTTTTCAATATATTCGCTTATAATTTATTGACTGATGAAACCATACTCGTAATTACTTAAATGTACGTACTATAATGTTTATATTTAAATTAAATTATAAAACATTCAGCGTATAATATACGAGATAAAACGAGATAATTCCGTATCTTTAAAATCTTAATTGTATATAATAAAATAATTATCAAAAATAAATTGCGATAATAACAAAAATATATATATTAAATAACATTGACGTTCTTTTGAGATTAATTGGTTTTATACTATGGTAAAATAAATAAATAGGTTTTCGTCAATATTTGTACAGCAAATAGAAAACATTCATATAATTCGACAGATCATATAACACATGATCATTAGTTAAAAGAATCCTTAGTCATATACAAATGTTTTGTTTTCCAATACTCATATATTAAGTGTATAACGCTTAAAGCATAACGCTTAAATGGCGTAAAACATTACTCTAATTTTAATAATAATTCATATGAAAGCTACAACCACACATCGGTTATAATGAATATGGCGGTAAAAAGAGACAAGCTTTTTCTGAGAAATTCCTTGTTCTGACTATAAACAAATTCTGTTGGAGCCATTAATCTGTTATTAAATATTATAATTTAAAAATCTTCGAATCCAAACTAACTTTTCAACATAATTAACTTGATTCTTTAAAAAAAAAAATCAAATTAACCGGGACGACCGTAATAATAGGGATACTCGTTTTATCGGAAACTGGAACACTTGTCGAGTTTCTATAAATACTGCGATTTATGAACGTAAATATCTATTATGTACAAACTCCAATGGACTCAATTACATCCTTGCCTGATTCGATTAAATGGTACAATGGACCATGTGTCTAGCTAACAAATCGTACAAAATTATTTGTCAAGTTTAATGAAAATTGGTATACAGATAGGCATTAGACATATGCACGAGGTATTTATTGATATTTATGTTTGATTATTGTTTTTTTTCTCTAATCCAAATTTAATATACATTTTAGAGGTGAAGATATAAAATTAAGTTATTAAAATTTAAAACAATAAAAAATGTGATATTGTAGATCTAAAGAATTGGAACATTTTGTTTTAATGGTTTAACTTCTGTAAAGTATATTGAAATAAATTTTGTGCGAAATATTGACTAGATAAATCATGATCACATGAATCTTATTCGCAAGATCTACGTCTGGTAAAGATCCATTAGCCACAGCAGTAAAAAAATTTACTGCAAGATACAATTTCGATCAACCTTGCCGCACTGCTGCAGAAAAACAAAGCGTATAATGATACTATTAACCAGTTTAGATGGAAGCTTTACCTGAATATTAGCCACGATCGTGTATGCCTGCGCCACAAAGAGTGGTTCTAATACATTAGATGGAATAAAGCAGAGAAAAAAGTCACTGGCAAAAAAATAAAGGCGTTTTATTTTTTTATGAAAACTAAGAACTTCGAGTTATAGAATCGTGTATGCGTATTTTTATTGATTTATCGCTAGTATTACATGAAAAATACTCGCAACCAAAACCCAACTCATCCAATCGTGAAGAAAGTGATTGATAGCTAAAAGATGTAATCACGTGTCTCGCCAAAAAGCAACAAAATGTTTCTACTGTTATCTTATTTTTTTCATTGGGCTAATAAATCTTAAGTTGTGTATATATTTTCAACGATACTTATATTAAACTATAATTAGATAGAAATACAATTATACATTAAGATAAACAAAATATTTTACCATTTTAAATATTTTAATACTAATATCGCAAGTAGTAAAGGTAGACGTATTTTTTGCCAGAGGTCAAAATGTGAAAATGTTTACTGCGAAGCAAATTTATCTTCTACCCTCTGACATTATAGCTGAGATAAAATCAGGTAACGTTAGGTGTTTGTGAATACATGCTGTGGTATTCCTTTTCATTCATATTTCATATGAAAACACTTGCGATGGCAAATTTGGTTTAAATATTATATAAACCTGCAGTAGGTGAGTGCATGCTTTATGTTTTGAATATTTTATCTAAGGTTAAGGTTAATAATAACAGATTAACCTTTCATAAACCTGAATTAGTACTTAAACGGAAACTAGATTTTCCTTGGGGGAGTACCGTAAGAGTTTTCAGGCAAGGCTGAATACATTTAAGCAACTATTTTTGCTGCATATTAATGTTATGCGAGTTAATTAAATTATAAGTAAAATACTAAACATTAAAAAAATAATAATTCGGTGTGCAATAAATAACTTTAATAAACATTGGAGGGTGTATTGTCTCAACGATAAGAACAGCCATTGACAACATGTAACGATCAATGGTTACATCCGGGATCAGGCGTGCAGCAAATATCGCGCTTTGAGTAAATAAAGTCAGTGAAATGCAAGGACCACATCATAAAATGTATTTGCTATTTTATCGGTAGTCGTTTTCTCCTTTCAGAGTGAAATTTTACAAGACAAGAATAACGAAATTAATAACGACACTAAAAGCGCTTGAAGAATTCTAACGTAACATTTGTAGTATTTCGTAAACGCCTAAGTGTAAGTAAGTGTATGTTTTGAGAAATGTAACTATGTGCCAAAATATGATACATTATGTTAGTAAAATTTCTTTCAATTTGTTGTCGTGTAGTTAAAATAATTTGTGTGTATTCAATTTTCAAAAAATATTTTTAAAAAACACCGAACTTTTCTTTTATGCCCCCAGTCCAACTTCTGGTCTAATAAACAGCAACAATAAAAAACCTAACTAAAATAATTAAATTAACTCTCATTCAAATAGAACTCTAAAACACTCGATCGTTAATATTACATCAAATACAATATGGAATCAATTCTACATCAGAGATCGAATATACAATTTTAAATTAACATTAAAATCTTCAATAGGCGTTATGGAATAGCCGGGTATCGTTAATCGATCAATAGCGGTCGTTACGTAACGTGAACTATGAGGAAGCCGGATAAAGGAAGTTAAAATAATGCAACAACTTATAAAAAATTCAGCCTGACGTGGCGGCGCGGTGCCTTCCGGAAATGCAGCTGCTCAGCAAAGGGGGTTTTTGTGAAAACTTGTGCAAGGGGAAGTTGCATGAGGCCGAGGCAGGTGTTCTATTTGCCGCTGTTGTTACGAATTCATTTGATAATGTAATAATTTGTCGGAATTAAGTCATAAAGGATGAACTTTAAGTGCATTTCAAAAGAGTACATTAAAATATGGCTTCACCGCGATTGTTTGATAAACTTTATATCGTGACCATTGTAATTGCGCCAAAAAATGCCAGTGAATTATTGTTTTATTAAATTGATAAAATAAAAATATTTAAATTAGGTATATAATTCTAAATCTTCCACATTCTCATATTGGTATGTATATATTGTAGATATCTGCAGTCGATTAAAAGAACCATTTTTTGCATCGATTTTAAAAAAATCTTTTTGTTATACTTCAATCAATAAATTTATGTTTATAAAACTATTTATCAACTATTACCTGACTTCCCGTATGAATTCAAAGATTTAGTAAACGACGCTTCAGACCAGTTTATACTTAAAAATACCACATAAAACTAAAAGGAATTCATTTCTTGATTTCCGTGACTCTTTTGTTGCGAATTTTGTTACGAAAATTAAGATTGATTGGGTACGGATTTATTTTCCCATTAGTAAAGCCAACTCAATGGGTCGTAGCAATCGTGATAAAATTTAAGTAAAAAAAAAAAAACAGAATCGTCATTATTTCTCGTATTGGAATTCAACGAATTTACGGTTTAAAACACCACAATAGTGTCACAATTAAATACAGAGACAGCAATCAATCTGCCATTATTTTCTTGCGCTCTCGCTCGAGCAAAACAACTATGCTTTGGGTTTCACGCGTATTTATTGAAAATGAAATGTGAATAAATATAAAAAATAATGTAAAAAAATTAAGAAATTTTGTGGTTTGGGTGTTGGCCTGCTTCATGTTTTTCGTCTTCCGACGTTTTGGTCTCGGAACTGGGACCGAAGACAAAACACATCGAGTAGCGATATGTCCAGAAAACTATAAAATCATTGACTGATACTATAAATGTGGTATTGTTTTATGTTTAAGATACACCGCATATACAAGAGGCGCAAAGAAAACACCTCACAAAATTCTAACGCGCCACAGGTGGGGTGCGAATTTACGGCCCACGGCAATAGTCCCGTAATTCAAATAAGAAAAAAACGATGAGTTTGATGTAAGAACAAACTGTTTTTTTTTTAGCGCAGAATATTGACCTGATGACATTATCAATTAAATTAGACTGAAAATTAGCTAAATAAATCGGAGACTTAAAAAAACAAATGCTTCGTTTAAACCACACAGCCTTGGTGTTGGTCTCCAAAAAAAATGTTGGTAACAACACGTAATGGAAAAACGAGGCTACGATAGCGTCCCAGAGTTTATTCAATATCCAATCCAACAATATTTGCACATTGGACAAGCACCAGACGCCTGGCTAACTGGGCACGCACGGGTCAACAATGGATACGCAGGTAGAACTTCTGGAACACCAGCTTGATCCATAAACTAGGGTCGAATAATCCTTGGTGATTTAAGAGATTTAATTTTCTCAACCATATTCCCCAAACGGCACGTAATCAATACGTTATTTGATGTCTTTAATACGAACATTTGTTAATTAATTTGTGACTATTTCTACAGAGTATTAAGTTGAAATGATGTTTTATTTATATTAACATCAACGGAAGAGAGCAATTTCTCTACATTCTTTTAAGAAAACTGGTTCTGATACAGCTCTTTAGTGATTATCTTGAATACACCAAGACTGATTCTGTAAAATAAAAATTTCATTTGCTTTAATTTACTTCAAACGTGATTGCAGTGGCCGTCCTAGGGTACCATTTCTGCACATAAAATTGATAACATTTAATATAATTAAATTCAATATAATTGTAACACAGAACTTAGGAAAATAAACAGTAAATGCTACCATGCTTTGGGTAACATAATATAAATAAACATATTTATTTTAAAACCGTTTTTAAAAGTACGGCAAAAGGAATCAGAAAACAGCACAAATGACTTCGCTGAGTGAGGTATACACCGCTAACTGCAGGCACTTCTCTTTATGTCCAGAAGTTGTGACAAAAGCAAAGCACACTCTCAAAACCCAAACGATAATTCGACCTTATGAAAGTCCATAACGCGACAGGTAGGCGGCCGGGGATCACGAAGCCGCCCACGCGAGTCCGCCCGAGGAGAGGGAAGCATTCACACCCCGTACAATGCCCAGGAGTTGCTTATATTATAAATAAAATAAAGCGCCCCAAGCCCCGGCGGTGGGGGAGGAAGATTTTAAACAAAGCCCTCGGGATAACTGTGCAGAGTCTCGGCGTCATACTGGACTGCTCAATAATGTATCCACCCTGAGAAGACTCTCCGAGCTCTTCTGTGCGCAAAACTTTTAATAGAGGAAACGCTGCGAATGATACGAGAGAGAGCGAAACATTAGTTTACTTCATTATAAAGTCACAAGACACGTAGTATATCTGTATATCGAATGTATAAATATACCATATCAGAGTTTCTACGATCAGCAAAGTAAGTAACTTTAATGCATATTAACTCATGGCCCTTTAACCTTTGGCTGAAGAACTACGTGTTTTGACATTTAATCATTGAAAGGCCTTCCTCTCAACACCTTATTTATGAGGTATTCTACTTATCATTTAATAAACGTTAGTGATCGAAATAAGGGGCTTTAAATACATCAAAAAGCCTATTTTTAGAAATAATCGGGGGAAATACAATTATTATCGTTGTCTATTAAAACTGTGTTTTTTTTAACGTAAATATTTGTATTTTAATTTTATTGTATCACAATGAACTAAATAAACAGGTTATATATATTCTTAAATATATATTTTTTTGAATCAATAAATTTGTGTAACTTTTTGGGCTTAATACACAAAAAAACACTAAAAATTAAATTACGTGTCTAATTAGTAAGATACAAGGTCTACAAATTTCACTGACGATATGAATATATGCGCAATATATACCTCAATAGTAATATTAATCGGATTATGAAAATCTAAAGTTTTCAGAATCCGATTTCTCCTCAACATCCTTGGCTTTTACATTTCTATTTAATAACTAACATTCCAAGTTATTACTAAACATTTTGATAACCATGCATATGAATCGTTGAATTTACGACACGGCTTATATCATTCATAGGGACGTTGTAGAAACTTGGATTTTCCCTTAGGAGTTCACTGCAATAGGACTTACACGTTTAATATTTAAAGCATAAAAATGTTGTAACTTCTGAATGTACATCCTGAGCATTCCTCGATGTCGGCATAAAAATTATAATAAACACAAAATACTGCGCAGTAAATAAAAACACATAAAACCTAGCCGACACGCCTAGTAAACGCACGTGTAATTTAGTTTATGGTAAAGTTTAGTCAAGGACACGTTTTTATTTGCATATTAAACGTTACACTCTCGACTAGCTTATTTTACAAGTTGTTACATGTACTTCCAACAGAAAACTGTATCCATCATTAGCCTACAAAAAGGTACAGTAAATTTATATAATTATACGTTCCGGTTCTTTAAACACAGGAGGTACTGACTGTCCCTGGAAGTAGGAAATTACTCTTGTAGAACGAGAAAGTAAAATAGCTCGTATTTAAACTGAAAATTCCACAGCTGCCTATTGATGTAGTCTAAAAAAATACGTTCAGTGTAAAAGATATACATATACAAAACAATGCAAGTACAAAATCCTCGTTAATACACTAACTCGCGTTTTAACTAGACTCTCACTCTTAATCTACTAACAAGCGAGCATTTTAGTAGCAATTAATTAGCAAACTTTCACTGCTGCGTAAATTGCCATTATTTATTCAATTCCGTGTTATAATAGCACATTCTTGGGTGTCAGTAACCAAAAGGTTATATCATATCATTTACCCACCCTTTTATGTTCACCAAAATATATTTTGCACTGCAAAACCCATATTATTTATCTGGTATTCCATACAAATAAGTTTAATTACTGATTAGGTTACCAAAATATCATCACAATTTGTTCATTAAAAATTATTCAAGATTTTTTAAGATACCACCGCACTCCCCATTCTGTTGCTTGTGCATGGGTGCCATTATGTATCCTGAGCGTGTGTAAAAGATCGGTAATGGACTTTAGAAGAACTCTAGAAGTCGAGGTGTGGGACTCCCGTTATTGTTTCTGCAGCCTGCTGCAGAAGAAGTATAAGATCTAAACGCCAGAGCTTTGTAAGGAAAGGTTTATATAATAATGCTATTGGGCAGCAGCAACTGCGGTGTAGAAGAACCCGAGGACCAACTACACCCGAGGTGTCAAACTCAATTTTGCAGAGGGCCATATATTAAATTTAGTATGTGTAGGCGGGCCAGATTCAAATAAGTCTAAAAGCTCTAAAAAAACATGATTCTTCTTTCTGTGACACATTGCGATCGCGGGCCGTATCTTTGACATGACTGAACTACACTATTTTCTACTAAGAAAACTATGAACGCTGGCTCAGTATGAGTATATGCACAGTGAAATGATCGCCAACCTCCTCTGAGAAGAGGAACTTGATGAAGACTTTCATCACGGCAGAGCTCGTGATGAAAATTTTTAATTATTCCTGTAAAAAAATGTTGAATCGTATAACTGTATATGCAGTATATGCGCTCCATTTCATAAAGGCCGATCGTCGCCGACGTAAATATTTGCGTTCGTGCCGCGATCCCCGGCGGCAGGACCTTCAAACAAAAAGTGCATAGCGCGCCATCGAAGTCACCGTTCGCGTGCATTCATTAGCGCAGCCGTGAAAATGCGCGGCGATTAGAGCCCCGCGTCGAGTGCACGAGGACTGCAGTTATGCAACTCGAGCGGAGTCTCGGCTTCGGAACTCATTAAACTCAAGACCAGAAGCGGGCGCATTTCCCCAAGATTTCGTACTTTAAATAACTTAAGCTTTAAGAATCAACTTGGTGCTTGACGTCATAATAATTTTGGCCATTTCGATACGCGTTTCAAAATCATGTTTAATGCCCCAGTCATCGATGAAAATATTTTTAAAAATTTAAAGCATTTTATTTTTACAGAAAAAACTTTTAAGTACTTTAATAAAATTAATCAGGCAAAAAAAAAATTTTATAATAAGAAATTCAATTTTTTATATTAAATTTTTGCGCTCCCTCCCCCATACTCTTGTCAATTTTAATAATAATAATAAAAAAAAACGAATTAAAATCAAAATATTTCACTAATTTGTTTAGCAAGGGATGAAAGTCTTAAAAAAGATTATTTACGTCTAACGTTATGTATGCTCACTATATCTACGTTGGAAATTGTTGTGAAAGTGTAATGTATATAGCTACCTGTTTCTTTCAGGTAAAATAACACCACCCACTATTAACTAACCTTGACATAGCTTGTATAACTGAAACCCTTCGAGTTTTCACTAAGCTTGAGAACGCATCAGACTTACAAATATCGACATTCAACAATTTGACATTGAATTTCCTTGTTATTAACGTGTAGCAGTTGTTAAGATAAACGGTTTAGAAAATGAACAGCCGGTTTGAATGTTTATTCAAAAACAAATTTATAATTAAACTTTAAATACGTTGTATAAATCAAATACTTCATTTATATGCAAACAAATTGATAGAGTGATGCTTAAAAAGAGCAACGCTGCGTGGTTAATTGGTCAGGTTATTTTACAAAGTACTCGACTTAAATATGATCATGAAAACGTAAGACAACGTTAGTTACGCTCTGAGACTGCGCTGGCGTTGAATATCATAAGTCTCCTTGTGGGATATGCGAGGCGGAAACCGAAGCAAGAGACTAGAAAAACTTTGCACACGGACGGCGCTGTAAGAATGACATACAAAAAACGTGTTTCTTCACAGTGGGCTGGCTGCTGACAAGAGCACTCGTAAGCAAATTGCGAAGTTTATTAATTCATATAATAAATAACACAATCGCACGTAGATTCAACTCTAGGCAGGGATTGGCAACACCTCTACCAAAAGTGCGTATTAAAAAAAAAGCTGGCCGTGCATATCAATGCATAACAGATACGCTATGATATTCCAATTTAACAAGATTCAAATTAAAAACATACAATTAAAAAAGATATATGTCGTATGAACTTTTCGCATGTATCCTGAAAAGTCTATCGAAAAAGGCAATATGTCAAATACATCAAACTGGATTCACAATCAATTAATATGACTTCAATAAAATAGCATATTGTTAATCAGCTCTTCAAAAAAACCGCCTGGCGTATTTAACACTCGGGAATCTAATAAAGATTTAAGATATTTGTAACATGAAGGTAAAATTCGAATGTAACGTTTTAATGATGATTAAAGTGACGATATTACAAAAAAAAACAATACTATGCAATCCCAATATGTATTTAAAAATAGTCACCTATGCATTTTGCAATTATAATGGCAACGTATCGAGCGAGTCAATTTTATAGCGCGCAATCACATAAATATTTTATTCAAGTAATTGTTTTTGATCATATAGAGACCGCGGGTTTCCGAGCTCTGCTTTGGGGCATTAAAAGAGAAATTTTAGTAGCGGCTGAAGTATCAAATTTAATTCGCAATTATATTTTATCTGTGCTATTCCGGCGAGCTGAAACATTATTTTAATTTAAGGATTCATTTGAATTACATACCTGTATTGTATCACAAAATACGTGTTAAACAATAAAATTATGAAATAACATGTGTTTTAATGTACTTTCATATAGAATAGTGGTCACCTGTTTATTAAGGTGATATCCTTACATTCGAGATATTGTTTAGATAAATAAATCGTTATAATAATTTTAAATATAAAGTTTAAAATCGATCTAATTCCAGCATTATTTGATACTGCGTAGCAAAGTCTACCGAGGGCATTGTCATAATAAAGGATCCACTTACAAAGCGACGAGACTTCACTTGAAAATACGAGCGATGTTCGCACAGGGCTGAGTACACCTCCAGTTTCAGAAGTACAGAAACCCCTTCGCGGGGGTGCGTACGATCCTCCCCGGTCGCTGTGAACTCTCAAGTTTTTGAGTACGCTGTAAAAAGAATATCGCCCCGTATCTCGAGACATCTGCGATAATACAGTTTCAGGTGATAAGAAGTTCTGGGTACCGCCCCGGCGATAATGTTCCGGAGGACGCCTTTGTGTTTGCGCAGCCAGCGGTGGCGGATTATCGGGAGATGTTACGAAAGTACACGGAGAGAATATATCTACGGATGTTGTGTTTAATTATAACGCGCTAAGCAACGCAATCGATGGTTAATAATTGGAGCGTAGTTCTGTTTGCTGAGATAGTGAGGTGTTATCGTTATTTACATATAAATAAAAAAGCGCTGTACTGGATTTTGTTTATATGAGTATCATTTTTTGTTTACGCGAAATTTAGTACGTTCATGCTCATTTACAATAACAAACAGACTTGTCTGGAGATCGATAAAGTGTAAAAAAAATTATTTTTTTTATATGAAATAAATGCACTTCATATTCCAAGAAGTAATTCCTTTCTGTTGAAAGGTCCCTTTCCCGTCTTCGCTGTTACTTTTACCGACTGTTTAAAATCCCTAAAGATTCAATCTCTTTGTAAGTATCACAATAGCACAGAACCCTTGTTATTTTCGTTTTTTTTTTTTTTTTAATAAATATTCATGAAAAACCCGTCCTTTTATAATCGGGCTTCGCACAGTCCATCCGAGCCGGTGTGTAATCACAAAGCTAACAATTCGTTTAGTCCATACATTATGAATGCTGATCCGCACATTGACTACGGTCAGACGACGACAGGCTGGAGAGCGCCTCATACATAAGCAGGCTCTGGACGGACTGAATAATTCAGTGGCATGAAAAAGCCTTTTCATTTAGTCTCTCCTTCCTAGTGTTAAAGCAGCCTGGCCAGGGCGATAAAGGCCAAGGGTAAGTCCCTCTAAACCTGAAAGATGAGTTTTTAAATCACTAAAAGCAACTTAATACCATCCACTCGTTCCCCGTTTGTTTGTATTAGCTTTTTTTTAAGATTAGATCTTTCTAGAAATTATATAGACCAGGGTGAAAGCGGAATAAGTATCTCTCAACCGTATGAATTTCTCCGTATGAAAAAAGTATCTCTCAAAAACACACCAATTACTAACCTGGATTAGTAATATATTTAAACTTGAACGCAAGACCTCCATACAACCGCAGTAATACTCTTAAGCATCTTGATATTAACTGTATAATTATATTTTAACACATAATATAAAATTGGTGTATACAACAAATCAGCGCTCTAGTGCCAGAATTAAAATGGCTTTTTACAAGTTCGCTCTACTTGTTTTCTTCGTATTTAGCATAATCGATTGATTTCTATTATATATTTAATTTAAATAAGTCATAAAAACATCTGATTAGTAATACATTAATCGAACACATCAATATTTTACCAGGTTTTGTCAAAAATATTGATCCAATAACTCACAAAAATTTGATGGCGGATCTTTTTTTAACATCTTACATCAAAACTGATCTGTGGCTTTTTTAAGGCCTTTTAACCCTATTTTTCTGATAATTCACCAAGTTTCAATGGACGACTCGTTTTTTATTTCATGCGAAACGGTAAAATAGTTTTCAGTAAAATAACGATGTTATACAAATACAATACACGCAGTTTTATTGCGCCAGCGTTTTACATTCAGTATATGCATTAAAATGATCGAAAATCAATTGCGAAACAAAAAATAACAATACCTTCGTGTGATTATAAGCAATGGGATTTCACTCGAATTTCTAAACATTACAATTGTACCAGCGTTAGTTAAAACAGATATTCTATTAACTGCGTTCATATAGTTTCGGTGCCGTAGTAGAGCCTACATTCTGGGTGATTCTATTGGAGACTTAGACATGCCCCATATACTCGGAGGACGCGGAACGCAGCGGCGTAGAAACTCGGGCCCGAAATAGACGCGATGCCTGCGGACGGATAATCCAATAAGATACCAAAAGATTTTCTCTAGTCTGTCTCGAGAGTCAATTTGAACCAGCATAATTAACTCATCGTAATTGAATGATAACTCACGCGTAACTTTATTAATGTTACTAAAATATATTACAAATGTTTTATATTATACTTTAGGCTGTCGATTGTATAATTTATAATTTTTCTAACCGTACCTTATCTAACCCCCGAAATACCATTGAACCAAGTTATTTTCGTATTTAAAATAAAACTTTTAAGAATATATAGATATATCATAAATTCATAGAATTATGTTATTTAATTTTTGCGACCGGAAAAATTGTACAGTAACTAATTGCACATATTTTTTTGTTTTGTACTTACCTTTCAATGCAAATACATTGTATTCATATTGAATTCATAGGATTGGTTTGATATTTCTTCTTCTTCGACCGGATCCACAGTAAGCTTATATCACACACACACACATCTCAAGTAAAAGTATAACACAAAAGCACCTCTTTTGTTCAATACTAATACATGAATACTGATAAAAATGATATTCTGAGAATACCCACAGGAAACGTGAGTGCCTTTTAAAAGATGCACTCAAGAGATATTGTTATAAATTGTTAGAATGCATTTCATAAAAATAACTCGCAAAGATAGAATGATACGGCACGTAATACAGAGAAAAATATATTTGTCGTGTCTTACTAGTTTTTACATTAGCAACTGTTTTTATGACAAGCATATAAGGAACCGAAAATCTTTTACGTTAATAAATTTATTAGAAAATTTATCACGAATAAAAATTAAAAAAAACAAATAATTTTAAATACAAAAATTTAAAAAAAAAAAAAAAAAATTTTTACACTTTTCACGATAAAACGCCTAATCATTTCGAAGAAATATACAAGTGAGACTAAAAATTTGATTTGTTAAATTTTTAAATTTTCTATTAGGGAAATGACATTTGTTTCGTTTTAAGATTTATAAGTGTAAATATCTAGGATGGCCAATTCTCATTGAAATAAATCATTTTCTTGCTAAAGGCAACCGATATAATGATTACACACAATAAGTATAATAGCGAGTTAGATGGGTTTTGTTTGAAAGTTATCAAACTCGACTTGCATTAAACAAAGGACTTCGCGTCGGTGACAACGAAACAAGGGCCCTTGGAAGACCGAGACTTTAATAAAGCTCGTTGCGGCGTTTGACAGCCAAACTTCCCGAGCTTTAGAGACGAAAGTGTCCAAAAATGTTAACATCAAAGTTTCCCCGCGTCGTAAAGGAGGTCGGAGGAGCGGCGCGGGCCGAGCGGGCCTCGTTAATGAATATTAATTAGCGCCGCCGGATTATTAGCCGCCGCACTCAAAAACCCTGGAATATAATCGAAAGTAATCCGCGACGGACTGAAAGCATCGTCGTGTTGTTTCAGCACCCATTCTAGTCTATTCAGCACCAGTATGGAGATATACTCCATTGAATGAAACTGTTATTGGGGTCGCGCATTGAGACCCAGACAAAATATCTGACTTCTGAAATTTATTGATTTTAATAAAAAAAACTTAAGTACCAACAATATTATGAATAAACTAAGTCAACTGAGCTACAATAGATGAAAAGAAACCTCAACAAGAATATGTAAAGGTCAAATTCATTGTGATCACATAATACTAATTAAAAAATGTTAACATGACAATTAATACAATATGGTACTCACTACCCATGTACATTTTTTTTTTTAATTATACCATTCTGAATAACACACGTGAAAAATACAGATCGTAAATCAATAAGAAAATACTAAAATGTTTCCAGCTGCGTTAAAATAGATCATAAAGCATGCAAAGCCTATAAACTTAGGCCTTCACTTGCATTGTTCGCATATTCAATAAATAACCTAACGTATAAATATTCAGTAGAAAACACAGTAAGTTGCCGATGGCTTTAAATTGCAGGCATTACTTTTGAATCATCTTCCGGTGCGCTATTGTGCAAAGCTATATTTACATAATTAATATTCCAAGAATTGCAATTTTTTCCAATCAGCTAGCGGTGATATAAAAGTTAGATATATCATTTTTAATTGAATATATATATACCGTGAGTGAACGTAAGTTGCAAGATTCATGGTAATGTTGGCAGTAGAAGCATAATAAGTCATAACTATTATAAATATTTAAAATAAAATAACATTTTAAAATTTTATTGGTCGCCAACCTTTTACGTTGGCATAATCAAACGAATAAAATTTAAACATGTGGAAAAATCACAAAAGTATTTTATTTAAGATATTAAAATGGAATTCCACCAAATACTTTCTGTCAAAAATATTGAATATATTACTTATAAAAATGAATACATATTTAAATAAAACAAAACTAAAACCCGAAATTCTTTTTATTTTTTAAAGAAATATGTGAAATCAGATGTCCTAAAATGATTTCTTCAAGCCACAAAGCTAAAATCTCTAGACCCGGTAGGAGCGTGTTAAAACAACAGAGAAACGTCCCCGTTGTGTTAGGACATGACAATACCCCACCGCGTAGTGCGGCATAATGGGCTTCGTTTAAATCTGAACAAAACGCAGACGGAGAACTATCAAGAATCCAGGCGATGAAACTGCGGAGGACCCTCGCAGACGCCCGCGGAGGCTGCAGATCAAAGGCGCGGCTCTCCGCGGCGGAGCCTTCATTAGCGCGGCGCTCGTCTCGGCCTGTCGCCAAATTAATCGCTGGAATTCCACGGTACGGTAGCGCAAATTGTACCGCGCCAGGTAGATTGGTTTATACTCACCCAGGCAGGTGAGGGAGGTATGGGTAACACCCCGACAAATAACCTTATGAATGCGCTATAATTCTCACATTGTTACACGAATACACGAATTATCGAATCTTCGAAATGGATTGCAATATCTGTTTTCACTGTCAAATTAACACATTTAAAAGAATTTTGTTTAATTTTTATGCAAAATACAAATAAGAGCAACTCTGAGACTCGAAGAAACATGATGCACTCAATCAGCGATGCTCTCGGATGATTCAAATGCCAACGATGATAGTGTTTTTCAGTTTCGATTATCTACCCCGCACGCGCAACGCCATTTTGCGGCGACCAACAACAAGTTGCTCGCCTCACAATTCAATCTCTGTCACAATACAGAGAAGTCAAAAAAAGAAACATGGCAATTATCATAAAGATGTTAATTAATTTGTGTGTTCTCGTGCATATATCAAGGACGCTAATAATTACGTTGAAGTGCAATTTGTGCCGTGGCAGGAATTTAGTTCGCCGCGTGTCGCCTTGTAGCGCCGGTGGGTGCCGCGGGCGGCCTTCCCGATGAATTATAACAAGGCAGCTTAATTGTATGAAAATGTCGTGGAGTTAACGTGGTCGCTTTAATACGATGGCACGGGGTGCGGCGCGGGAAGTGGTGCGGGAAATGGTGTATATAATATTCTTGGTGACGAATAATCTAGACGAATGTACTGATTGCGTTTGCAAGGTCATTGAACTGGAAAATGTGTATGCCTCGATGCATGACTTGAGGTTCGAGGCTTTCGCGAGATATTGCGGTATCAATGTGATTTTCAATTTTCACTGAACAAATTTACTTATAGCTAATAAATACTGAAAATCAGGAAACCATATTTCTGCATATATCAACTTATAATGAGTATCACGTATATTGATACACTAGTAAAAAATATTCGAAGTTCATTTAGCATGCGAGACTAACAACGGTGGAATACAATATAATATGGAAAAAAAACCCAAGAATTAATGTGAGCATTTTCACTCTGCGCATTTTCGCCTCTTTGTTATTTGTTGTATATATATATCTTAATTACAACTATATACAGAAGTATGGTATATTTTTACTTCGACCTAGTATTTCTTCGCATTGTATCTAATCCTATGTGTTAAATAAATAATCAGTGCATGTATGTTAAGCTGTCTTAATAAATCCATCACCCACTAAAATCATTCCGTAGAACACATTAGATATTCATCAGGCGGCCTTATTACAAACGATGCAATAAAAATAAGCCTTACTCACATACTCCTTATTTAATAACAATATGAATATTCCATTAAAACATACTAACTCATTATGCCATATCGTGCGTTCTTCCGTTTAAATAACGAATTGAGACCAAAACTATAAATTAACTTAAGCATTTATTTTTTTTATGAAGAGATAAATCCTTTATCACGCCAGCAAGTATTAATCA
This sequence comes from Atopsyche davidsoni, assembly GCA_022113835.1. Taxonomy (NCBI): domain Eukaryota; kingdom Metazoa; phylum Arthropoda; class Insecta; order Trichoptera; family Hydrobiosidae; genus Atopsyche; species Atopsyche davidsoni. The sequence goes on along the minus strand of JAILWY010000009.1, from coordinate 14,425,073 downwards.
TATTTTTAATTAACACGTTAAGGCGTCGGGTCCGCGGACCGTGAAGCGAGGCGCGATGGAGTCCGCCAGGCCCTGTGTTTAAATACAAAATATGACACAAAATGCAGAGGCAGAGATTTTCAAAAGCCAGCCCGTCTATTTAATGAAATAAAACTGCTCCGAAATGAAAATTTCCGATCCGAACCCTCCGTCCGCTCAGTCGCAATGCGTAAGGGATCCCCCGGACCGAGACTGAAATCTAAAACAATTCCAGTATAATAGGCCCGGCGCCATTGGGGGAGACTTTATGAGGGTGTGTTTTACGGCAGAATAATACGACGAAACTCGCAGAGATCAAAATAAAGAAAGATGAGAACATATTTTTGCATATTCTCGATACTTTGGATTTGGAATTACACTTACAAGTCAATAAGAACTTTATATTTATATGCTTGCCTTTGTTGTACGTATGCGTACGTATCAGTAGCGCGCCAGCTTGCAACCCTTGCCGCGAGTATATCGAAACTCGAGTGATCCTCGCGGCGAGGGATTGCTGAGTATTCAAATTAAATTAATAATCTAATCAAACCGAATGTGGCGTGGCCCGAAATAAGATAAATAAAAAATTGTGGCCTTCCAATGAGTCCCTAAGTAAAGCCTATATCTATACAAATGGCAGTACGTAATGGTAACAAAACTATTTGTAGAACATAAATTTACCTTGAAAAGGATAAGACAAAGTAGTGGAAGTTTATCACGATCGAATATACGACCTCGATCAAGATAGATCAGACTAGGATAAGTTTCCATTTAGACATCGCTAAGTCCTTCTCTATTGTTTATCAGAAACTAACACAGCTTTATACGAATGTGTAATCTGCAATACTGTGTAAGCTCTTTTTGCGGTAAGTAATGACATCATCCCGTTGCAGTGAAAGTAGATATATATATACGACAAAATCTACTATCGATAATTACTCGCTAAACATCAATAATCTATATTAATTCTAAAAAACACAATCAGATTGTATTAATTATGCATTTTGTAAATTTAATATGCGAATATCTCAATGTCAGAATTCATAAAAGCGGTTATATTTGAGCTTTTCCAGAAAGGTTTCTTTGTAGCAATGAACAAAAAATATCTAGGTCAGCTTAGTGGAAATACACCCGCAACCAGTTCGCTCACCGGAGAAAATTTCACGCTTCAAAACCTCTCACTGATATCTGCAAAAAGAAAGGAAATTGAAAACTGCTGAAAGTAAAATAGAAATATGCGTCATGGGGCGAACATATCCAAGAACAAGCAAAAAAAAAAAAAAAAAAACCCCAACCGTTCTCGGAGTTCGCAGAATATTTAGACATACTAAACATATAAAATGATAAAAGCACATTGTACGTTTCAATACAATGATTCTGGAATTTGATTAAAACACGAAATTGTGACCAAGGAAACTGTTACAAACCAAGAACAACGAAAATTATTTTTTGAGTTTAATATTTTTCGATAGTTATTAAATTGACAATGATATCCAAACCATTGGTGATTTAAAAGACAACACGTAATTGGTATTGACTCCACCATTTACAAATTCAATAAAAGCTTTAATTCTGTTTTAACTCTCTTTATTTTTTAGCGACTCATTATTGCTCTGTGGGACATTTCAAATGCTGAAAGCACGATACACATCAATAAAGGGTTTACGGGATTCAGTAAACCGTCAAATGAAGGGTAAAATGCTACAGCCATTACAGGTAATCACAGCCTTCGTCGAATTGCTCCAGCCGTGGAATGTAGATTGAAGGCAAGGACTTCGGCGAAGTCATTCGTGGAAACGAAGCTCTGGTGCTCACGCAGGCGCCAATGCCACCATCTAAATTATTGGCATTGCGTTCTGAATCAATCATTTTATACAGAATTTTATATTTGTTTAAAAAAAATGTTTAATGATTTTTGGCAATCAAAAACAAAATTAAAAATTATTTAAAAAATTATTTTTATTATAATATTAGAGCATACATGAATATATAATATTTAATAAATATATAATTACAAAAATATGTTTTTATTGTTATGACATAACAGGTAAGCAGTACAGGTAGGTTAGGTGAGGTTACCTGGCAGTCGCGATCGTTTATCTGGCGAGTCTACCGTTAATTTAATGCAAAGGGTCGTGCAAGAAACTGGAAAATAATCGGTGTATTTAGTGTGAAATTATACGCGTAAGATGTTAGCAATTGCTTGGAGTTAAGCAGAGAATACGCAGAACAGCATTCAATTCGCGATTGCAAATACGCAATGCACGTATTTACATAAAAACTCTGAAATCCTTGTCTCATTCAGTTCTTGTTGTTATTTTTAATATTCAATATATATATATATATACATATAATAGGTTAATGAATATTAAAAAGAACAACAATATATATATATATATATATATATATATATATATATATATATATATATATATATATATATATATATATATATATATATATAAAATATCTTCTTCATTATTTAACACCACTAAGATGCGTTTAAACTTAACTATTTGAGATTAAATATGTATTTCAAAATTAATAATAAAGTATATATACATTTATTTTTATTAATATCGGTTTGAAGAAAAAAAAAAAATAACGGATTCTAAACAATTATTAAATGAGTAAATAAATAAAAAATGTAATCTTCCGTAAATTGTATTTATTAGAAACTTTTAAAAATAATAAATCACACAGGCATCGCTAAATGCCAATTTAGGTTTTCGTAATTTACGCTGTCATTATGATACAATTTTGCAATGGTTATAAACACACAGCCAGAGGCAAGAGTGAGAGTAGAAAAAACATTATACAATAATCGAAGTAGCCAGTATCGATTCCGTTGTGATTTTAATAGAAACAATTTCCTACAACCATGTAGGCCAAGACTTTCATTGAATAATTGTAATACATCCCGCAACGCGGTTATGTCTTAATTGAACACGGGTTTTAAAATAATAGACAAGATATTAATTACGAATAACTTATTATTTTCATTCAAATGTGATAACAAAAACTATTAAAATAGCGAACGACTAAAAATGAGTTCTCACGTCCTGAGATGTATAACGGCAAAAGATTCAATGATAACTTAATGAAATAACGCCAGAGTTTAATCTGAATTAATAAATATGCAAAGAACCCTAAATCATAAGTATGTTAGCGTCTTTATAAAGCGGAAATATACCTCGAAACTCAAATGGAAAATTGCATTTTTTTTAATGCTATGTTTTTTATTCAAATGCTGGGGATTTTAGGTAGTACCGAAAACTTGCAGCGGCTCAACATCCCAGAATAAAAATCAATTCATAGCAAAGGCTACTGATACCTACGAACATGGGCCTTACTTATTGAGGAATCTTTAACGTCCTAATAGAAAGGCGCAATTTTATGAGCACTCGAATCTCTGCATTTTAAATAAGAAACCTAACAATTCGTACAACGAAATCACATATAAGCGTGTGACGTTGTTGAAAAAAATAACGCACGAACGTCCATTTCACGTTTGCAAAAAAAATCTAACAACATTGTTATACGGGTGCTAAAACTCAAAGTAAACTCAGAAGGTAAAATGCGATGTTTGCTGTCGCGCCTTTCTAAATATAATTTATCACCGTGTATGGCACCTCAAGATCAATCAAACACGAGCAACTGCCTTAACTCACAGAAGGGCAACAGTCATCCAGACACTTGTTATATTATTTAGAATTCCTAACTGATGGGAATAAGTAAAGTGTGTATTAATGACATCATTATTATCAAAAACAAACAAAAAATGTCATTGTAAAGAAACTAATTGTCACAATTATGAGTGCAAATGTGTAGATAATACAAAATACTAATGAAAATATTACCAATGACTCACTGATAAAGCAAATGATTTATATATATACAACGCATGTAAACATATTGATTTTCCGGGGCTAGGTCACATACTTGATAATAGAAAAAAAATTCGTGATTTATAACAATTTCCATGTTCAACGATACTTTTAATGCCGCATAGGTCCACCACGCTCACTAAATCAAAGAATTTGCCATAAGAGAATTAGCTACGAATAATAATATAATTACAAAATTGTTCACATAGTGTATAATTCAAACTCACTGTATCGCAGTTTAGTCGTTAGCACTGGCGGTCTCAAGTTCGAATCACAATAAAGCAGCTTATTCAATTCTAAAAAAATAAAGACCGCCTATAGGTTTAAAGGAAAGAAAAATCCTTCGAGAAAATCATACAAGGAAAAAATTATTTCCGAGTAGGGTGAGTTATAGAATCTCCATTCAAACAATCTGAGTTTGGTTATTTTTATGCATGATTGACCGAAATAGATTATTCTTATAACACCAGTTACACTTGACAGTAATCAAAGCATACGTTTAAGAGTATTATAAATTTGATTGGTGAAGTAAATGGGAATAAGTATGTTTTAAACGTTTTTCAAAAAAATGTTTATTTTGCTCGTAATTATCTGCATGTGAAATCTACCGTCACGTACATCATTTCTTCAAAGCGCCATTGAAAATCGTGCAACGAAATAAAAATTGATTTAAAATAAAACTAGAAAAAGGCCTGAAAACGTGTTTATTTTATCTACGCTTGTGTGGAAACAAAGGCAACTTCGACATTTATTACTCACGCCTTTGCTAGAAACAACGCACATTGACCTAGAGTGTGTTGCCAAGGTTCGTGATAATGCTAACGTATATTCAAGAATTTTCATATTATGGTGGCATCGGCGCGCCATGTTTGCGCCCCATCACACTCGCCCCGCCAGGCTTCTCCGTGAGTCGGCGAAGTTAACCGATGATGTACGAAAAAAAACCAATCTACCTAATCCCCCTGACTAGGCCATCACACCGTTTGTTACAACCGCATGAACAAGCATAATATTTATGGGAAACTGCTTAAATCTGGTAAGACATCGTGGAATCACTAAATTCAGTAATACACGCGTGGTTTGATTGACTTCTCATTGTTAACATACACAGGCGCTTAAATATTAATATCGCCGAATAGTTATCTAAGCACACTTGTGTAAATTGGGCTGATGGCACATTATTTTGTTATCGGGGAGGGCGTGCTAAAAAAAATCGTGAAAAATAATCACAATTTGCAGTCAGAGAGTCGTCCAAAAGATGCCCCGATTGCGCAAAAATGACAAGGTTGGACTCCATCCACCACCAGTTGAAATGCTTAAATGACATTTTTTTAAATCCTGAACGTTTGATCATAATAATATCAAAGCGACAATTTGTCTTTGGAGATAAAGCCGTAAACTTTTAATTCGGTCCAGAATATTTGAAAAGAAAAAATAATTTTCCAACACTCCACATTTTTATAACATTTGAAAGTGATATTATATTTAAATTACTAAAATTTCGCAGCTATTATTAGCGTTAAAACAGTTATTTAATACGTCAACGCTCTCTGTAAAAATATTACAATTTAGAAAAAACAATAGATTTATTATTTTATATAAAAGATGCAAAGATGAGTTATATACAGTAATTATACGAGGTATGCAATAAAATGTAAGTAGAGACGTATTGATATACAAAAACCACTGCCAAGAATACGTGATAGAATGCGAGTGTGGATTCCAAACAATGACGAAAAATTCCTTTGAATATTTACAATACAACAAAACATTATTTGCACAGCCATAAATCACAATCCAGGCCTTTTTTGAATGACACTTGCAGAGCAGAGCCAAAGTTTACGGCCGCATACAAAGGCGAGAAGGCGGCAGCATGCCCGAGGCGTTTGCGCGTCGAGCCGGCCAGTCGCGAGCAATCCAGTTATTTTTTTTTATAAATCCAAAAATATATTCCAGGGAACGCTGGGGAACATTAAATATGCAGCGCCCGCCCGAGCCGCTCTGACGCATGACATATGAAGTGATATTCAAATCCAAGTGGACCGTTTGTCTCGCATTAAATAATCATGTGTTTCTGTATTTTAAGTAGGTTCGCGGTTAAAAGGGAGCTTGGGCTAGTAATCATAGCATTAATCAGTGGTCTAAGCAAAACGTAAGCCTTAAAACACGAGTATGTACCCATAAGCAGTGCACCAACTCTCACGTGAGGCCCGAGTGATAGGCACTAAGTACTACAGGGGAGGGACTGACGTTACTCTACGATACGGTTTAAATGACACAACTAATTTGTGACGCATTGACTCTTCAAGTTAACTCAGGTAAAATTTAACTTATTAGGGTCCCGTTGATTACGGTATACACATGCTTGAATCAATCAAGTATTGCATTAGTTATTTCTAAGAAATAAAAGAAACAGATAACAATGTTGCAAATACTCTGAATGTGAATTGCGCTCACGGCGGCTAGTTGGGGTCACCTCGGTAGATATTGTTGAATAATTCCATGGTATTGTTATGGAAGACTGCCAAGTAAAATGAAGCAAGATCAATTCTTCATACATCCCGTTATAACTTACCCGAACATAGACGAAAGAAAAAAATTACTTCATTTATTGACAAAAGATACTTTTTTCAAAACAATAGAAACTTACTTTACATTTTATAATATTCGAAAATGTTGTTTGTAACCGGTGCGTGCATTCAAGTTTACAGGCCAGTGTAAATTTGATGTGTCTCGTGGTTCATTTCAAAATAAAATATCTACTGGCTAGAGACACGCCATAGACGAGACAGCGCCAACCCTCAGTATAATAAACTAGAAACTATATTCAAGAAGTAAGTACTTAGAGAAAGCATTTAATGCTTAAATTTAAATTTTGTCTTACCAACATAGTGTTTTTGAGCGGAGAGTACTTATTCAGATCATTAAAGAATAGATAATTGCTACACTATGTAAAAATGTGACTGATAAAATAAACGATAAAAAAAATTTACTACAAATGTGCAATAATTACATGAAACTACTATAAACTAAAAACAAGAAAAATGCAGAAAAAAAAATCGTGTATTTCCATTAAAAATAAATAATAATATTATTTCCAAACAATATGGTTGTATAATACACCACTGCATTATTTATGGTATACTTGTTATCTTTGGATAACATATGAGTAGGAAATCAATATCTTCGAGTACCAAAGCATGGCATATACTTAGTATTGATTATTTTCCAGTAAAAATGTGAGGTTTTTTTAAAAGATAATCTCAATTGAATTGTGAGTATCAATATAAATCATCTCCGATTAAACTGAAAGAGCTACTTGTCCGCGCATTTTGTGTGAAACAAGCAAAAGCCTAATTTTATCAACTCGGGATTCGCTTGTCAGAACAATTAAAAATATAACCAAGGAAAAGCTGGGCTGTGAGAATCCACAAGGATTGAAAAATATCTCAGTTACATCAATGTTTTTAACTTATTTACGATACAAACGATCGAATTTAAGTAGTGTTTTCTGTTTATATGAGTTTTCAGAATATATATTTCAATTCTTGATAATATTTCATCTATGAACAAGGATTGATAATACCACTGTGAGTCTTCGCTTTCAATCATTTATCGTGATATATGTAATTAATAGACTTATGGTGGTATATAATTCTATTAAAATTCATATTGATATTAACTCGATTGACAAAAATACTCATATATTTCGGTGTAAGTATAGTTTAATATATATCTAAGTAATGAAGGCGCGCGAAAGAAGCAATAACAAAACATATTTATGCAAAAGGATTTTAAAACTGCGCAACTGCTATGCGAATACTTTATAAATAATTCAAAAGATCTAAAGTCGGTTTGATTTGTTTGTAAATAACAAAAAAACGGATCTTTGACATTTCACAGGCGATCACCGAGCCGTCGATAACCTGTGCACTTTCTCTAATTTGGCTGTTATTGTTTCAGACACACAATCCGACGTGAAATCGCTTCGACAGCTTAGACGCCGTAACGACGCATTGAATTCCAGTCTGATTGGGCGTCAGGCACAGGCGCGGGTTTGACAGACGGATAATTAAACATCGTTTACGCGAGTGTACCTGCCGCAGCGCGGGACTATTCGAGCGTGCGCACTAATAATAAATAGGCTATAATGCCAGGGGCGGGCAAACTTCTGGCCTCGGGGGCGACTCCCTTACTATGGGAATACCGGAGGACGACACAAAAATATTATATACTAATGTACTACAAAAATGAAATCGATATTTTATATAATGAGCTCGCAATAACAATTTAAAAAAAACATAAATAGCGATGCTTACGTTAGCGTTAAAAATATATCACAGGCAACTTAGGATTTCTCAGCGAGCGTCAATCCCTGCTGTGGATACTGTGGCAGCGATTCAATTTCCAAAGCGACTAAACTGCGCAAACAAAACAGATCCACATTCACAGATCCGGCCATCAATCAGTTTGATAATAATTGGGACAATCGAGCAGCACTGCGCCCCAATCGCCGATCCGAGTTCAGCGCGCTCGGGCAGCTCGCTCGCCAGGCGCGGCGAGACAGCGGCGGGGACCGGTTTCGTGTCGCTATCGCACAGTCGCCGCGGTTCTTTTTGCCGATTTGCTAAAATAGTTGTGTGACGTCACCGAATGAGGTCATAACTGAGCTGTTACCTGTGGCAGATTGTCGCTAGCGGTACACCTGAGCGAGCATGTGCACCGAATGCCGTGCGCTCAATTTGCAAGATGTGCTGATGAAAACTGACGCAATAACTAATCAGATACAACACTGGAGTTTATGTTTCAGTTGTGTCTAATCTGTGTTTTATTATTGTAACGATTCGATTGGTAGGCATTTTAGACCCAGGTTTACTGTGTAAACAGCACACACGTGGGACTTAAATTCACGCTCCGTGGCTATGGCCGCCTGGTAGGGATTAAAGTTGCCAAGCCACATATCGCTTCTGTGTATTTTATTATTAGATCAATTTCTATATTAAAACCACGCATTTACAAGACTTTGGGTGGTAAACGATGGTAACAATATCCCCGATTCCGAGTTAGGGATATTTTTCGTCGTCGGCGTGTTGATATTTATAAATTATATATTTAGTAAGGGCTGTATATAATATAAGTATACATATATTCAAGACATAGTTGTTATTTTACTCTATTTAGACTTTTACATCCATATTATACATATTAAGGTTTAGTTTTTCGCATTATTATTAATTATTATCGTTATAGTTCAATGTCAGATGCACTTCTCAACCAGATATCCGTATCTATTATTTAACTGTTTCCTAATCAGCGACATATTAATAAAATTTGCTTACATGAGAGTTTTGAATTATTTATCAATATATTATTTTCAAAAATATGGCATTAAAAAAAATGTATTGAGAAGAGATTCCTCTTAACAAAATATATACATTTTTTTAATATTTTAAAAATTTCACATATAATGTTACATTAAAATAATATAATTATTGCTTCAAAGCGGACAACAAACGTTGTTTAATAGGTGAAGGTAAACGAAAAACTTTTGCTTAGTAAACAATGATTACTCATTGCGGCACTGTTTACGGAACCGTTTACTGTTGCCTAATGGTAGGAAATGATACAATTGTTGTTGCCAATGCAGATATTGGGCAAAGGTTTTCTATAGAAGTGCATTAACCCGCTACCGCTTAGCAGTTGAACTCTCTTTATTACTCAACTACTGAAAGTCAATTCTAACAAGCTAAAAATACCTTACTTTGTCGACCACTATAAATCACAAGCAGATAAAACAACCACAACAAAAAATAAAAGAATTGAGTGTCAGCTTACGCGTGCTTTCTTATAAAAAAGATAGTACTGCACTAATTGTTTAACTTCCTGCGATAACTGATAATATTATTTCAAAAATACAATAAAAATGGATTTTTTTATTTAAAATTGGATGATACTTTTAAACATTAATCGTGATTAAAATCGATGCTTTTTAATAGAAGCACTATTTGCTTGTGATAACTAAAGACGGCGCTCACAGGAAACAAGAAGTGACTGATTTTTCATTTATTTTCAAGGTTTATCGATTACTGTCAGTTAAAAGGAGACGGGAAATAAGTAGGTTTCTTCATAACGATAATGGTGCTTTATCTTTTCTGATATCTCACATCGTAAAATCGGACGTTCAATTTTAACCGAGGCACTTTGGAGCGATTTATAGCGTCTTTCGAACGACGCCTGTTCGAACATAATTCATCCGATTAAAAGAAATAGTTCAAATGATTGATTTTATATTAATATATATATATATATTATTTTACTCTAATTGATTATACCCTTTATATGATTAAGCATATTTTTTCACACATTGAAAACGATTAAAGAAAACTCTCAGAAAATATCATCGTGACTTGTGAGGGATTCGAACCCACATCCCCAAGCTTTCATGGCCGGTGCATTTATCCAACTATGCTAGCGAGCCACTGCAATTTAGTGAGAATTTTTAATAATCATATTCTACATATGAACTAATATGCTCGGGCTAATCAATATTTAATGATTTGCAAACACTGGACTTTTTTTGTCCAGTTTTTTTAAGCTTGGGGATGTGGGTTCGAATCCCTCACAAGTCACGATGATATTTTCTGAGAGTTTTCTTTAATCGTTTTCAATGTGTGAAAAAATATGCTTAATCATATAAATATACTAATACCTGCATGGGTAAATAAATACGCATCCTGATTAACATTAATCTAAAATTAATATAATTGAATGGTGCGCGTCTCGGCTAAACATCAATAGATTTTAAAAATAATAATAACCAGATCCTGGATATAAAAATGCTTCACTTGTTACTTTAATTAAAAAAAAAAGTCCAGTGTTTGCAAATCATTAAATATTGATTAGCCCGAGCATATTAGTTCATATGTAGAATATGATTATTAAAAATTCTCACTAAATTGCAGTGGCTCGTTAGCATAGTTGGATAAATGCACCGGCCATGAAAGCTTGGGGATGTGGGTTCGAATCCCTCACAAGTCACGATGATATTTTCTGAGAGTTTTCTTTAATCGTTTTCAATGTGTGAAAAAATATGCTTAATCATATAAATATACTAATACCTGCATGGGTAAATAAATACGCATCCTGATTAACATTAATCTAAAATTAATATGATTATACCCTGTTTTGACTACACCTTCCTTTCCTACCTAATTTATTCTCAGCCTCCTTCATACGCAATCTTAAATAGCTTTTTTCCCAAACGAATGCCTAGTAAATATATACAGTTTGGCTATGAGAAATTTGTGAGGAGCACGTGCCGGTGGAATGGAGTATTATTTCAACTTCAAACCCCTCAGGAACGTCGAGGAACTAATCAATAAGCTACTGTTCTGTAGACCTCATAGCTTCGTAATTTGTGGCAGGTACGTGATTCCTGGAGTGCCGAGGCACTCGTGCGGCACATTAACGTCATATGATTTTATAGAGCGTTTGTCTCTATAATTCTATAGGTCACCAGTAACTAGATCGGTGGTCAGCAACCTATGGCCTGTGAGTCACAGACCGGCCCATAGAATTATTTAGACTGACCTACATGAGAACCTACATTCAAAATAACTAGTTTATAATCGATAAAAGTAGAATTTAGTATTGGTTATGTTAAGTCAGCCATAAAGAACAAATCTCTATGAAGCCGAGTTTGTGTTTGAAATCTTTCTTTGCATTCCGTCGCAACCTTGGCTGCAAGAAGAAAATGACCTAATCAACCACACTACATTATGGAAATGAACTATACTCATATATTTCATGTAAAGAGCTCTTTCGTACTAAACTACAACCTGAACCAGAAGAGACTCCAGTAGTGTCCGGCTGTTGGCAGTTAACAAATCGTAATAGAGTATGGTATAATTTTAATACCCAGATCGATGCTGAAAATGAAAATTTTCTAACACCAACATTTCAAAATGAAACTCCCCACCTTATTCGAGTACAGACAATGTGTCCCAGAAGCAAAACTTTTTCCAACTAATAGTACTCCAAGTACTCTCTGTCAAAAATATTGATTTTCTTAATAACGCAGCCGTAAAAAAATAAATTAATATCATTCTAACGTCAAATTAAAAATGTTTTTCTAGAAATTTATTAATACTTGCATTTTTCAAGACCTTACCTTATATGAAACGCAACAAAGCATGACATTAACGACACGATGTTAACAGATGATAATTTATTTCACGTTATGTGCTATCGAATTACCAATGGAGTTACAGTTCATGGTACCCATTAATCAGCCACACAATAAATAAAACAATAACTACAACAGTAGATTATCTACTGTGAGTTATTTGATTGACTTTGCCGGACTTCTGATCGAACGGCCGGCCAGCCGCCATAAAAATCTCCCTCATCAACTGGTCAGGGAAAAGCCATTATTTACAATGAATAAATTGAAACATAGCTCGAAACAACGCGGTCGTATTATTCTGGGTATTCAAACGAGTTAATAAACAGATATAGTGCACCGACAGATAGTCAATTTTGTCAACAAACCAGGTGCTTTGATGAATTTCTTTCTGATTATGATCAACGCTGGAAAATTTACATAACAAAATGATTGCGTATGAAATAATTTATTTTGTCAGCAAATAACCTATACTGCAAATATTTAGCACAGAGCACATAAACAAATATTTGTATCAATCAGTTTCCAGATTTATACTCTGTTTCCTTATCTGCTCAACGTATATGATTTATAAGCAAATGAATTATTAATTTCATTTAGAGATGAGGCGTTCATTTTGAGAAGACTTGGAATTTTGATAACATTGAAAATACACATGTTTTGTAAACTTTATGTAGTTTTACGATTTCGCGTATGACCGGTTTTGATTAGTTTCTAGACATTATGGGTGTAACTTGTTACATGTGTATCCTTGTAACTGAAATGACTAAACTAAACCTATATATTTATTTTATATTTTTAGTGTATACTATAACAGAACGTGACAATGTCATAGCCAGCCGTGTGTTCGCATTCAGAAGTTTGACGAGATACAGGTGCTAAGATCTTACCTGTCACTTTTTTCAAGCGAGGACGGATACTGTAGGATGGTTTGCTGTGAATCCATTTCCACCACGCATTGTGTCCCGAGTTCAAGCTCTGAAAACAAAAAAAAACAATTTCAATTAGCATATTATTAATGTATACATGCATAAAACGGTAATTTCATTATTTGATGAACCTTTAAGTTATGCAGAAAATCAATAAAATAGACCACAAGCAGATCACGTATAAGCCACAAACGTCAAATATCAATGACCTGTACCCATAAATACCTTGAGAGTTCGAAGTATTTACAAAATGTTATATTTTCCTTATTTCCCTGACAATATAGCGTTGTATGTATAAAATTATATCCCAAATTCGGGATCGTTAATGAATATATAAATTATAAATATTCTAAATTTACATCAACAAAAAAATCATACATAATATATATTTTTTGTTTATGTTAGGTTTTAGGTTTATTAAGGTTATCGCGTTCTTCGTATTCTCTTGCGATAGTGAAATAACTGCGAAAATGACAATGGCACGGCAGTGCACTCAATACTCATCATTCCACCAATAAGTCAAACGACCGAAAACATGTGCGATAATAATAAAACAACTTAACAAATACAGCATTTGCACAAATAAACAGCACAGACAGCGCGGGCACATCGCCGATAGATCGTCACACATGACATTGAGAAAGCTTTACAAATTTCAGAGTCAATAATTAAGTTTATTTATATTTCATGTACAACAGGCGTATGAACAATTCAAACTACTGAAAAAATCATACATTTAAGTCTGGCTTAATTTTGATTAACACAATATACCTATCTCGTCTATAAAATTAAAATTGACAATCTCATTTAATTGTTTACAGTAAATGCAACAAAATTAATCAATTTTAATAGAAAAAGTACATTGAAATCGCCAACAGATCTCAATCAACTGTAAAAAAAAATTATGAACAAATATAATTTATATGAAAACTACTAATTGTATCATCTGTAAAAATCAGACTACGACGCACATATTTTACGTAATGTAATCGTTCTATTAAATGACTTAGCATGCCTACATTTTGAAATATGTATTTCACTATAGCCCGGATAAAAAAACTCATCTAGCTAGACACGTGTGCGAAATACGCAAAAACAGATGCCCTTACACAAACAACTTCGTTAGACATGATACTACGTATGGACGAACTCGCTATTCCGAGTAGGTAATCCACTTATAGTTCTGAATAGTCAGCGTATATGGAGAGATCCGAATTAACAAACATGTGGAGTTATGCTCAAAGCCTACAGCCCTGAGACAAGAGGAATAAAGATGGCTGCCCGGGAGCACCTTGTGTACAATAAGCGAAACTTCCGATAATAAATCAAATCGATGAACAACGAGACAATCAGCGTTTCGAAGCAAGCTGGAAATAGGAAAAATCGTAAAATATTTATCTAAATTCTGTAGCAAATTTATACTAAACTAATTTATTTTTGTGATGTGTATTCCTAAATAAGAACTTTATACCTCTTCGTCGGTATTTTTGCTCTATTGAAGCTATGCAAGGTTATTTTGAAAAATTGAAAATCTTGATCAAAACGAGATCACAAATCAGCTTAATAGACGGCGGCGCTCATTAGCTTACTTTTTTTAAATTTTCTTGTTACTTGACAAAGCTGAATTTACCAGATTATGTGAAAATTATAAATATCATACATTGGTTTTAAAACAACCTAGAAATATTATAATACTAATGTCACCTCATTCAACACTTCCGCCGATGAATTGAACTAGCAAAAAAAAAAAAAAAAATCAGCATCAATTTTTCCAGTATAGAAGCGGTGAACCAAAAAAGAGGCGTGTTCGCCGCTCGACGTGTGAAAACAAAAAGGTAATAATCACGACTCCGCGACGCAGTGTTTACTTGTTTGTTGAACCGACGCCGACGCCGTGTCTCGTCCGGCGCACAAAGCCAGGTAATGTAATCAAACCACCTCGCCCGGGGTGAGGCGACAGGTGACACCGGCCTGCCCGAGCGGGGGCAATCCAATGGACACGGTCAAGTTGTACTAACAGGGAAATTCGGGTACAAATTGTGATGTTCACCACAAATTATTTTGAGATAATTGTGTTTTATTTATATCAACATTTACTGTGCTTACTGGGAGTAATAATAATACAAATGGAGGAGTTGAAATCGGAATCAGATACGGACGTTTTTAATATACGAATAGACTATGCAGCCCTATCCACTATCTTGACGAATATAGATTAGTTTTTATTTTATTTATTTATCATCTCTGAGATGAGCCGTCCTAAGTCTCGAATCGGTTATATAAATAATTAAATTAGAAAGCGCGTCACTTTTCATCAAATATCAGGTAACTTCGATTCAGGTGATCGGATCGTCAGCTCTCGATTCAGCAATTGTCTGTCTGACATGAATTTACCAATTATATGATCGTTAAATAATGTTATTTTTTGGTCAACTGTAGCAAAAATTAGGTACAACTTTCTCATCATGATGCTAAATATGGTTGATTTGAGAAGATTCTTAAGGGTTAAGCAGCACCTTCGACGCTTCCTTCTATTTACGTCGTTTCAAGTTTAGTAATCTAGCCATCTTCAAGAATAGAATAGGATTCGAAGCGTTCAAAACAGAATGAAGTAACCAAGACGCATATTATAACCAAAGAATCTTATCCAAATTAAGATTCTTTCGCATTTTAGAGAAATATTAGATTTAATGTATTTTTGTTGGAACAATATTTAATTATATCATTTTGAAAATAATGTAATGGTAAAAACAAAAAAAACTACGACAAATGAAAAGAGTAAACACATTATATTAATTGAGAGTAATATATAGTAGTTACACGTAGCAGTAGGTAATGAAATTGATTAAGTGTGCACAGGCGGTACAAACCACTGCGTAGACCAGTCATGTCAAAGATACGGCCGCGGGCCGCATCCGGCCCTCGGGCCATATCAATACGGCCCGCGATCGCAATGTGTCACAGAAAGAAGAATCATGTTTTTTAGAGCTTTTAGACTTATTTTATTTGAATCTGGCCCGCCTACACGTACTAAATTTAATATATGGCCCTCTGCAAAATTGAGTTTGACACCTCTGGCGTAGACCGTAGAGGACTGATATTCATCGATATATCTGGAATATTCCAGACTGATACCAAAAGACGGCAATCGGGGTAAATTAAGATGCGCCCTAAGGGTCGTTGTGAGGCCATTGTAGTCTGTGCAGAAGCAGGGGTAGGACATGGAGGTTATGGAATCAAGTGATTGTAGCGGTCAAAGCATATTTTTAAACAATATGTTATATCTCAATAAAGCTATTGCATTATTAAAAATCACTACATGATAAAAATTAAACAAACAGTGATAACAAATAACATATGATTGACTATTGTATTCCATAGGTTTTTTTTGTCATTAATTTAAACGTTACTAAACAACAAGAGTTTGAATCATATTAAGTATAATCTAACTTGTCATATGTACTAGAAATAATGTATAAATCTATCTCGGAGGTAACTTGTATGCACCTACGCGTGAGTTCAGTTCAATTAGAAGTCTGTGTCGGCATTGGATAAATGATATTGTTAGAATAAATAAACAAAAAGCGTACGCACAAAAGCAGCGCAATGCCTTTTTTGACGGACGAAAATAATGTGTTAATAAAAAGTAAAAGAACTATGTTTATTCACTTCGGCTTTATTCAAGGGACCTGTTTGTTTTACGCGTTAGACTGGCGCGCCTTCAGTTTGAAGATGAAATTTGACACGAAATAGATCTCGACACGGCCTTACTCAAATATTTATATATTTTTAAGAAAAGCTCGAAACGTGTGCCTGAGATCATTTAAAGCAGTAATATCGTCCATAGATTTAGTTTTAAAATCTTACATTTCCAGCTTTATGTCAACTGTAAAATTCAGTATAATCTTATTTTAGGATAACATAATTATGTTTAATCTTAAAGTGACATTATTATTTCGGCAATTAAATACAGATGCACCTCAGCAAGTCCTGTATACAAAAACTAATTTCATTACCAAGATAAGTATTAATTAACTATGGGAAACAATTTAAAACAATGGAAACACTAATTACCACTCCCTTTAATGTATCCCATTGTATTTGGGTATATATAAGTTTGAAACTATTTTGAATGTAAACGTATAAATAAATAAAGAAAACCAAATGATTCCAGATTCTCAAATTTTTTTTAAGTGTATCAAGCGGCTCATTTCATCGGTTTTTTTCCATTAATTAAATTATTATTACGATACTTCAAGTTATGGTCAATTTATAATTTTTTTTTTTTAATTTTTGTATTTTTAATATAATTTTTACTCACCTATTGTTTTATGATTTCCTGTTTAATTTAGTTTTTCTACTACGCAGAACCTGCTTTTTTATTTTTATTATGTACTAAGTATATCATGTTAAGACCACAGGAAAATAATAAACATATTTGTAATAATCAGCTATGGAGTAATGTCTGCGTTAATTTTACAGAGCTCAGCGTATTGATGCACACAAATTACCAATTTTGTTTTTAATGTATGCCGCGTCAATTTTACCACGATAGTTTATTAGTCTTGTGGTACGTTTGTCGATCCAGATACCTACAAATAACACATCGTGACTCATAGCTGCGTCATTAAATCTTAAAGTTCTAATAATGACATCAATAAGTATGGCGGGTCTAAACGGGCTATATTTCCCTAAGGAAGGTTTAAGATTCGTCAGGTCTTCAAAAAACTTTAGTACACTTCTAATTTACTGGATAACGAATGAAACTAAGAGTTTATCTTCAACTCCCGGATTCGTGAAGGCTGTTAGAATGAGTCTTATTGGCAACACTAACTGAAAACGGTTTCCCATTCTACCTTCACTCTGCAAATAACATCCTTTATATTAAAACGAATGGCTATTATAAAAGGCTTGTTGAGTGAATCTGTCACTTTTTATCGTCCCAACAACTGAAGACTGTATCCCATTCTATCTTCATTGCGCATTTCACGTCCTTGATATCAAAGCTGATATCTTAATCATTCTTATCTCACCTGGCTATTATTAAAGGCTTGTTGAATGAATTTGTCACTTTTTATGGTCCCACCAACTGAATACAGTATTCCGTTCTATCTTCATTGCGCACGTAACATCCTTGACATCAAAGCTGACATTAACGCCTATCTCACCTGGCCGCGCTAGGCGGTATCGAAAATCAACAAATGTGACCAAATAGGGCAGAAGAGTGATAGATCATCACGGAATCGCCATCAATCACTTCCGATGTGGAGCACCGTCCTGGACAAGCCGGCTGGCGTCACAAGGCGCGGCGCGACTACACCTCTGCATTCGAATGCCCCCCTAATGAGATAATTGTCAGGTAACACAGGCCCGCCGTGTACAGGCTGATTCACGACGGAGTAAACACTGTTATTACTTAGTTTTGATTGCAGTTTATGTGATCATCATTACAACCATTGCTTTTTTTTATAAAAAAATATTCAATGTTTAAGTTGTCTTATATGTCTACAGTTTTAACCACTGAAGTAATTATTGCATTTGATATCACAATCTACAAGCCGTGTGAAATATGAAAAATACAAGTTTCAATAATTAAAACTAGGTTTCTTACAATAAAAGATTGCAGCTTTCCAATTTATACTACTAATCGATAATGGCTTTATTCGTAATGTAAAGTACAATATATTATGTAAATCTGATTGGCTACAATCTTGTCATGGTCCTAACCTGTTGGCAGTTTTTCTTCTCCAGCCGAGATGCTGAAAACCTGATAATTCAACCGACTATGTTAACTCATTCTATTGTTTACTTTTCGAAATGTAGTCTCGCATCCATCAATCTAAATATATTAACTTTGAAGAACTCGTTTGTGGACACATCGTTTATCGGTGCATCATTATATATTTACTACACATGCTCATTCTTTTTTTATTATACAATAAAACATTTTATTTCAGAGACGGGTATTTTTAACGACAAATAAACTTATATTTTCTGCTCATATAAGTTATGTAACAGCACATAGAAATCGCTTGAAACAAACGATAAAAAGCGATCGCAAAAACCGCAAAAAAATTATGACGGATGTATATAATTTAGTAATTTGTTCACCAGCAAACGCGTTGAATACGATTCGCTGGCCAAAATATTTAGAAAACTTATCAACTCTAAATGAAAAAAGTAAATTATCTTTTAACACCTTGAAATAATTACGTGATAAACTCGGCCGGTGGTTTTGGGACCATTCTACTTACGTGCAATGGCCGAAACGGACATGTTGGACCATGATGTGGCAGTGTTCAAGGTCACCTGAGAATCATGACCCAGACAATGTAGTCGCAGACCGACAGCTGCCCCAGCTCTGCCCCGGTGATGCAATTCAACGCCGAAACAATGGACCCTCGAATTACACCATTACGATGATTTGTTTTACCGCTAGTGACATTATTTGCAAACTTTGTCATAATATCGCGCGCGAGCCGGACAGACGTAATTATTGAGGACTGAAATAATTGACCATACAGTTACTGTTCAAAATAGTTAAGAGACGATTATTATTTTAAAAAATCAGAAAAAAGTCTTAAATACTTCAACCAAACCGTCGGATATCATTAAACTCTCATACTTCGAATATAAAAATTAATAAAAATACGAAAATACAGCATACGCAATAATTTTTGAATACCTATTGATTTGGAATTTATTTATTAATTGGGCATCGAACCGGAAAACTTCTACGATTTTAACCACTATGCTGACAAGTAACAACTGAAAACAATCAGAAGTGTAATATTCGCAAAAAATAATGCTTTTGCTTTTAGTTAAGTTCAAAATGCGGTCGTTACGAGTAGTGAGTGAGGGACGGGACACAACTTATAATTGAATAAATCAAAATATATTAAGGATGTGAGAGTGAAATTATTTATAAAAATTTACGACTTCTCGTGTGCATTGTACATCTCTCGGAATACACAATATACACATGGTCATATTAAATATGATTATTCTTATACAATAAACCGTTTACATGATTTATTACGCTTAGTTTACATCCGATCAATAAAAGAGCTCGCTCAGACAACAAACACACCGCACGCCACTGCAGTCTACATATTTCTAATAGAAAACTAGTGTCATTTTTGATAGAAAAAATGTAGTAAATTGGCTATCTAAAGGTTACCTTAAGTGTGTTAACCCTGTACTTGAACTGCAGTCACGTCAGATGTTCTGGGAATGAAAATAAACCATTATCACGCGCAGCGACTCCGCCAACATCGTGGAAACTTCTAGGCAAGACATCACGCGTCAGACATCAAGTGTGACAAAATTCCTAACAGGTCTTCATTACAGTCACACAACTCGGAACATCACAGCGAGCATGGCGGTCCATTATTAATATTAATACAGCGAACATGCTATTAGGCCGTGGCCGAGCTGCGCGATTGTGCTGCGAGAGCACGCGGCGGGGGAGAAAATCCATAAATTAAAAAAAAAAAAAAAAAAAAAAAAAAAAAAAAAAGCGGGGAGGTTCTAAATTAAAACCCCCAGAAGCTGGGAAACAATGGCGGGCGCATTGAGAACTCAATCCTCGAGGAACAATGAATAACGAGGCATTGTGGGAAGGAACGGAAAGCGCCCCGCCATACCTGAGAGGGACAAGTTAACACCTCGTTGTTAGCTTCATTAATGACTTTACACTTTAAAAATACCACATCAAATACTACAGGTATTGGATTCTATGACCAAGCATCGGAGAAAACGATAAAAAATAAGGCATTTATTTTAGTTAACCCCGAATAGTTATGAATCAACCACATTCGATTGTTATTTATTTATGTTACTTGTGCATGGCAGCCATTCTGTACCCTGAGCGTGTGTAAAGAATCGGTTCTGGAGTAATGGACTTGAAATAATTGTGGAGGGATGTGCTCTGGAAGTGCCTTGTCGAGGTGGGGGGCTCCTGCGATTATTTCTGCTTTATTTGTAGCTTCCTACAGAAGGAGTATCAGATCTAAACTCCAGAGCTTTGTAATAAAAGGTGGGCAGCCAGCAATACGCAGACTTTTCTTTCCAATAAAAAACTGCAGTGTAGAAGGACTAGGGGACCCACCACACTATTTTCCCCTTAGAAAACCATGAACACTGGCTTACCATGAGTGTATCAACCACCTCTAAGGAGAGGTACTTGATAAAGAATATTTATTTACACACTAAACTTAATATCGATCTAAATTTTCAATTTACACTTTAAAACACTATTTTGAGACTGGTTAAAGGTATCCAGGCATAATAATTGCAAGGCTGGATTTTTTTCAATTCTCCATTATCCCCAATTATCATAGTTTTTCTCTTGCTAAACTGCTTCGTAAATCGCTAAACATCTGCACCCAACATCGGACAGGCCCAAATTAACTAAATAGAATATTACAATGATCAAACATGCTGGAAAACTCTGGGATAATGCAAACTTCAAGGAATCGAGCCACATGAGCACTGAGGCTGGCGGTGCTGAGAAGCCAGCCGCAAAGAGATCACGGGATTTCCGCGCTAAGTCGCCGCATTAACGTCGGATAATCCTCCCCGGCCGTCCGCTATTCATCCTTTACTTTAGCTAGGCATTAAAATGCAAGCTGATAAAATTATTTATAACCATTCGTACAAAATCAATAATGCTAGTAAATTCTATATAAACTGTATTTCATATATAAAATTCACCGGTTCTATCCCTGCCCTAACAGATATCTACCTAACAGATGTGATCAGTTTACGTTTACTTTACCGAATCAGTTAACAAAGCTGTTATAATATATTTAATATAATATATCAAAATAAGACATCCACGCGTCAAGACAGGTTATATTTTTTTCTCTCAATAATATTAACATAAAATTCAAATTATGCTATAAAATGTAGTAACTAGTATATTAATATTCCAGTTGCACGTTGTGCTCGAGAAGACGTAGTGCAGAATATATTAAACGTAAGAGGGACGAATATTTGACAGGGAAAAAAGGCGAGATTGTCAAAATAAAAAAAAAAAACGTATGCGGCCGTGCAACTGCGAAAGCTCGTCTCGAGAAAAGCTGCAGCCAATATTCAGAAGATTGCCAGTGGGAGAGGGTGACGTCACGGCGCATAATGCTGCCTCCCCGCCACCCATCCTGCAGTCGAGGACGAGGCGTGTGAGATCTCATCTCGTCGGAATACAACATCGCAACTGAGAACCGACACAAACCGTACGAGGAGAAAATAATAATGAAAACGCTATGTATTTATTCAGTCGTTCGCGCAATAGTGAATCTTCAAAATGTGAAAATAAGTTATATAAAAAGTCTTCATGTGGGTTAGTACTTTTTTTGCTTCCCGACAGAGGCACTAGCTGAATTTGAAAGATCTTACAGGAAGAGGGAAAATCGCCCCGCAAGCCCAAAAAGTCGGTTCATTCGAAATTCCCAACACAAACAAAATAAACCAATCATCATATCAATACACTACTAAAGCATAATATGTGCTTACTCATCGTATCGCGTAGTTTTTATGGTTTTCATTTTACGAGTGTTCTCTCGTTCGGCCTGAATACACACAGGATTGCCTTGCCACTGAAATTATAACATGCAATACGCCACTTATGGCTTATGCTGTATAGAAATGCTCAATGAGAATCAACTTTGATTCCCAACGACGTTAACAATGCCGTATTTTAATATCCACGCATTAGCAGATTAAGATAAAATGTCGATAGGCGGATCTTGGAGGGATAAGAAATCTTGTCCAGTCTGGTATGGGATGAAGCTGTCACTCTACATTACGATTACTTATCGATCACATTTTGACTGCGGATGGCCACGAGCGCGTGCAGCATGCACCTGGCATAACTCACCGGAACAATGATGTCTGTCGCGAGTGGCACGCGACTCCTGGAGGAAGTACAACTCATGGCGGAAGTCGTCCATCCGCACGACGCTTCTGAGAAAAATCCCGACGCTCGCAAACTGAATATAATAATGTAACTCAAGACGTGTCCATGTGTAAATGTAATAAATATCCGTTGTTTGTGAAGTAGTGCCTTGTCTAGTGGTTGTCATCTACTGTGTGTATTATAAGTACATTGTAGATATATTTAGTCAGTATCAGCCCATTAATAAAAAAAATACAATAAATATATCAGAAGAGACAGTTACTTGGTTTTCTTTTCATTAATAAATACTATGTATTACAAGCTTTGGTAATATAAAATCTCAACACCAAATATACTTTTTGATAAAGTAGACACAAATTTCGACAACAAATTAAAAACCTTGAAATATTAGCATATTTAATGATAAAACCAAAATTAATGTTGATGCGGAGAAGAAGATTAGGGGTGAAAACTTTGGACTCTTAGAATTCTTAGCTAATTAAAGATATTTTAATGAAGTGTCATTTTTGGTGAAAATTTTCTCGACGTTTTGAAGGTGAAATAATCACCTAAAAATATATTTTATAATACAATATTAAAAAAGGCTACCTCCAAAGATTTTGAATTTACAAAACTGCGTATTAGCTTTTAGTTTTAATTACAGAAAAAATGTACAAAATATTACAATTTTTTTTGGCTTTGGAGATTGAACCCCTCGTGTGACGATAAGGATAGGCTTCAATTCAGTACTGCATCATGATAAAACCCTGAATCAGGGCAATCACAGTACAACCGAAATACTAACATAAACTCAGAAACATCATTACACACACAGTATCATTTAAAAAAATATCACAATAGATTCATCGGCCATGGCACTCCAAAATCACATAAGATCTGAGACTTTAGGAGAGTGATTTCAAAGGGCAACATCAGCTGATCCACATGTACTACTTCCTGGCCACCGATTAGTCAAGAGGTAGAATCACAATGACTGGGTGACTCAGTGGTTTGGGAGGTGTTTGACTTGTATTATTTGTATGAACGACCAATGAATCACGGCGGAATTTATAACCCTGAGATAAACAAACTGCATTCAAAAACAACATGTGATATTTAATTATAAATTTTAATAAACAGATTATACATAAATTACATGTATAGAACTTCTCCCATATTCCACAGCCTTCTCGTGTGTAAGATTGGTGATATGTAGGTACATACCACCACTCTCATGTAGTGTATTTTAATTCAATATTTTACGAGATCAAACAAGAATTCTGACTGAAAAAATATGTAAAAATACATACTCATAAAAGTACACCAGGGTTGAAACTCAATCGCTCAAAAAGTATACTGAACTAAGTACACAAAAGGTTATGAAATTTTATATTGAAAAAAAATACAGCATGTGTATTGAGTTTTCCGGAAATCGTTAGCAAATCTAATATTATAAAATAATGAATATATTGGGCAGTTCAAAAAGAGTTTTACCTACATACATATGAGCATTTAAAATAGAAAAAAAAGATATTAATGTTTGCTTTACTTTTCTTATCAAACAATTTCGAGAATACCGCGACACGATATACGTATCATATAAAAGTAAACGAATAATAAAAGATAGTATTACTCGTCTTTATGGACGAATCGAAATTTTTGGATACACTGGAAAATTCAAGCTTTTATATTTACCCTGTAAAACAATAGAAATGATACAAATAATTTTGCATTCGTAATAAATAACGGAGGTCTGAAGACGGAAAAATCTACGGGTTATTATAGACTATTATAATAATTAAACTCTCGTTATTAAAGACAAACTATTGCGTAGGTGGTATACTGTACATGAGTACACTTCTCTAGAGGGGAACTACTTGCTCGATATGCGGTAAATCTCTCACCGTTACAATATCAATATCACTATGTTAGTAGATTCACAAAATTAAGCGACAAGAATGTTGTGAGAAGTAGGAAACTAATAGAGCAGCGTCTCTTCGGTAAACATGTTTACGTGAAAACAATGAAAATTGTGAATAGGGACGATTAAGAAGTTTTCGGCGAGAAAGACAATAACTTCCGTGAAAATCTGATTTGTGATATTATTTTTATTTAAGTACATTGTGGCCTAGGTAAACCGCTATTTCGAATATTGAAGATATACCGCTGCGGAAAATTCGTGCCTTTTAAAAAATAATTATCTAATAGCTGTATTAAAAAAAACATGTTCTGAATAATTAACCTATCAAAAATGAGCTGATGTGAAAAAATATTTATTGCAAAATCATAATATATTGCAATTAAAAAAAATCAGCATCCTAAGTATTTTTTATTTACCTAAAAAAACTGAAACAATTTTAAATATAGCTCACTAAATTATATTTACACGAATGATAATTTTTCATAGGCCTGCTTTCTGGGTCGAATATTTTTTCCTCGGTTTTTTTTTATCTTATCAACTAGATAAAATTATAGAATTTGTGTTTTCAATCGCGATTTGTAAGTTATCCCATTCGAAGACCAAGATTATTACAATACAACAAAACGTGCGTCAAAATTCGAGATTATTCAATGACATTAAATGCACAAAATTGTGCTAAATGGGATGTGGTACTCTTTAGATTTCATGCAATTGTTGTGAAACCTTCAAAATAATCTACTTATGAAAATATACAAATTTATTTAAGTATTCCACAGAATATCTAGGCTTTAAAAATTAAAGTAAATCTACTACGGTATCTTTATTTATATCAAGTTTAGATTATCCTTGTTTACCTAAAAAAAACAGTAATAAATAAGATGCGACGACTGCTTCGATTGGCATTGTGATTCAAATTCTAGTGCTATACTCGTGTGTTGATTGATAAAAATTAAATACAAGATTAAAATAGGAGTAAATTATATATTATAACATTAAGTAAGGTCATTTCTTCGTTATGTATTTATTATTGATAATCAACTCACCTCGCCTGTTGAAGGGTCGAACTCGAACGGCTACTTTAATTTTATCCGTCGACATTTTGATATCACTGTTATCACTTAATCATAAAATATAAAACACACTGTATTAAACACAATAACTATTATCAAATATACACATATTCACCCAATATCAAATATAACGAAATACATTATTCCGCGTTAACACACCAACGACTGCAAAGTGACACTGACCGCCATATTGCTTTTCTCTAGTCAGCATAGAGTTGCCCGTCTTTAAAATTAAAAATAAACAAAAATATTTAGAATACTTGTCACAATATTGCATTTAAATGCTTAATTAATATATTGAAGTGATAAAAAAACTCCTGAAATTTTGGCACATCAAAATGAACGACAACGCTTATTTTTTGTGGGAATGATAAAGTTTCTAAAAAATAACTTATAAAAGCGTTTTACATTTGTTTTTTTGTGAGAAAAATTATTCTATAAAATTGCAACTCTTTAAATATTCATGACAAATGTAATTTTTTTGGCGTGATACAATATTTTTACAAATTAATTTATTGAAAAAACATTTATATTTTTTCGGAGCACCTTAAATTATTGTCAGATCAATAAATAATATGAGTTTTGTAAATATTCTACTTATCTTATCATACTTTTAAAAAGTCATAAAGTATTTTAAGAGCAATTTAGTTAAAAGTCATATCAATTTTTTTTATGAAAATCTGGCATTTTGACAAAATATTCAAATAAAAATTAATGTTTATAGAAATTTGATCAAAATATTTTTTTATCAGTTTTAAAATATCAATATTGAAAAATGAAAATCTTTAAATGATGCTTGATTTTATTATTTTTGTCTACAAAAAATCTGATGAATCAAAAAATTATTTTTGAAGGCAAAGCATTTTTATTATGTCTACAATGTTTAAAATGTTTTTTTTTTTTGTAAGACAAGCTTGACGATATCAAAAATCAAATCGTAAGGTCGATAGAAAGTCAACGAAGAGATAATCAATGCATACTTTTGTATCGTAATGAGTTTTAATCGAGACATTAAACAAAACTTTAGACATCAGAGTTTTAAAAGTTATTGCATGTTATGCATTTTTTGGGTAAAAAAGTTTTTTTTTTTATTCATGATTCCACTTAAATTGATTGCTTTCATCGCTACATAAATTTATATTATTACACAAAATGATTATTTCATAAAAATATAATTATGAGACCATAATCATTTATTGTAATACATGACATTGCCTGCTGACTGGCAACACTAGTCTTGCTGAAGTACCGATTTTTGCCTTGATGTGATGTTTTCTATTGTTTCGCTATACTTTCTCCACAATGTTACCGACTTCCTTTCAGAATTGGGAGTAAGTGAAATGTAACGGATACTTATACTTTTTATTTAACTCACGTAAAAGAATATTTCATTTTTAACTTTGTTATAAATTAATTCTGAAAGTAGTATCTAGACTACCTACCTATTTGTTGTTTAGCTGGTGTTTGTCAGACGTCTTGCTGTCATTTTGTATGTTCTACCTTTACTAATTTAATTATGTGGTTTGATTACATTTCAGTTGAATAGTAGTCCAATATAGAAGTATCCAATTAAGATGGAGGTACACGTTAAAAAGGAGATCGTCGAAATAGACGAAGCTATAAAAAAAGAGATTCCTATAAAAGAAGAGGTTTGTACGGATGATAACTTGAAAGATGAGCTATCTGAAGATTTTGCAAATAGATCCTCTGACTTTGAGAATCGTTTTTACTTTAAAAACATTAAAATAGAAAAGAATGATGAGATACCAGCTGTGAAATGTGAAAGATTGATTCCAGCAGACTTTGTAAAACAGGTAATTTATTGATTGGTATTTGCTATACATTCTTATTCAATATCTACATCTGTTGTGTAAAAATACTACTTTTGTTAGCATGTATATAGTGCCATTTTCAATGTGCTGTATTAATATTGTTGTAACTTATATAAAATATATTATTGACTAAATCTAATTGTTATATTTTTCAGGTTGACAATTCAATATTGCACGAGTACCCAAAATTTCAAAATGGTATAACAAAGAGTGTCAATATTGAGATTCCAATAATAAATTCCGAAATAGCACAAAGTAATGTGTTTGTGCAAAAATCATTTGCTTGTAATAAATGTCACTTTTTGTGCCAGGATAAAGATATTTTAAAGACACACAAACAGCATCATTATTTAGAAAAACGTCATGAGTGTGATCATTGCAGCTATTCATCAAATAAAATGGGTAATTTAAATAAACATAAACAACTCATCCACGGTATGGTGATGTCATATTCTTGTAAAAAATGTAGTTTTTCATCTTTGGATATCCATACTTTAAGAATCCACAAGTTACTCCATTTTGAAGAGAAACCTTATAAATGTGATAGATGCAATTATTCAACTAATAAAATGGGTAATTTAAACAAACACAAACTCATCCATGATGAAGAAAGACCATTTGTCTGCGATCAATGTAATTATTCCTGTAAAGAAATGGGGAGTTTAAAGAAGCACCAACTCACTCATACTGATCAAAAACCATTTGCTTGTGATGAGTGCAACTATTCCTGTAGAGAAATCGGTTCTTTAAAGCGGCACAAGCGCATTCACAGCAAAGACAAACCATTTGCTTGCGATCGCTGTGATTACGCATGTAAGGAAATAAGTAGTTTAAAACGACACCAACTGATACACAAAGCCGAGAAACCTTTTGCTTGTAATCAATGTACTTATTCATGCAGAGATGTAAGCTACTTAAAGAAACACAAAGTTCATAAGCACGGTCCCAAAATTAGATTCCCATTTCCAAGCACTCACTATTTCGACATGGCTACTTTATCACAAACCACGCAAGATCAACTATAGGAAAATTAAATGTTAGCAAATATATTTTTAATTTTCCTTGCTAATTCATCTATATGTAAATTCAATGGTTAGCAGTGTTGAACATCATTATGATGTCTTATGATCTGTTGATATTAATATCAGTGTTTAAAAAACACTGGTACTTTTTAATTGTTAAGGTATTTATTTGTAGTGCTCTTATTTATAAATATAAATAAAACCAAGCAGAGTACAGAGACAGCTCTTTAATTCCGTATTGTCAAACTATTGTTATAGTTCTACCATGGTTACCAAATAACTAACCATGTACTACGAATTTCTATTCATTTATTGGTTTGGATTTGTATCAAATTGTATTCACAGTATTTATTACAAATATTTCATTTATGTTTGTAATGGTTCCAGAATAACACTCTCCGCTCTTTGACAGGCAGGCACTCAAATCAAAACATGAGAACATTTGACTGTCATTAATTTATAATGTTCAGAGGCATGTATTCGTCTTGTGACATGTTTCTGTGACTCTAGAGCGAAAGAGCTTTCATTATCTCAGTGAAAAATGTCAGTAGTCTCTTGCTGCTTGGCTTTATTTACTTTGATATTTAGTAACAAATGTTTACTTAGTAAGGCATAGTTTAAGACTCCTTTGCATTTCCTTGTGCTTGTTTTATTTTAAATATACATATATGGTTGGAGTGATAATACCTGCATTGAAAACAAAGATGTACTTAAGAAATATGTATTAATATTATTTAAGCTACAAACAGATAAATGGTCTTATATTAAGGCTACCTATTTTAGTATCTAAAGTGGTTGATTGTTGCTATGAAATTTGAAACTACATGTGTTAATACAGTTCAAACCTTCCAATAACAAACATTTTTCAGTGGACCGAATAAATGTATAAACAATATATTTTTATGTTTGTTATAATAAAAATTCACCATGATGAAGTATTTTTGTGGCCACAAGAAATTAATTACAATGAGATTTGAAAAGGAAACAACTCTTATAAATGGTTTTAAAATTATATCTGCCCGTGAATAGTGAGAAATACAACAACTGATTGAATTTGTATCTTATTCTTGTCTCCGAAAGAAGATATTTACTATGAGATTAGACCTGCCACGATTGCCATTTATTTACCACTTGTGTATAGATGACCTTGTAGTTACACCCATGGAGACCACATTTAGTGTGGCTGGGCACAAGTTGTATACACATTGTAATTTCATAAAATATGAATATATTTATTCATTTAAATTAAAGAAAATAATCATGACAAATGTTTTAATGCAAAAGATTGATGTATGTTTTGAATTGATGTATTATATTATATTTTGTTTTATTTATGTATGCGTCTTATTTACCATATATTCCATGTTCCTATTGTTTTTCTTTCCTTCAAATTCTTCCCACATTTGTGAGTTAATAATTTATTTCAGAAAAATTATGTTAGTTACTTCAATATTTCCAAGATCAAACTTTTAGCTTGTCAGACAACTACTTCGGTAATTGTGAATAATATATATTCTATTTGTATATTATTATATTACATTAAAAAATCTGAACTCGTTTTTGATTGTTGAATAAAAGTTACAAATAATAAAAAAATTGAATATAAGAAATAATTTTAATTATGTTGTTCCTAAACAATGTTGAAGTTCATGTCATGTATGTGTTTGGAGTATTTTTTTCAATTAATGCATTAAATTATAAGTTTATTGAAATTCTGTTTATTCCATCAGCATCAATTGTTTTTTATAACTGTTCAATTAACCTTTAAATTCTTCTTGCTTGGAATTTTGTCAATTTAAACTGAACTATTTGATGATGATGTATCCATTTTAACTATTGTGGATTTGTATCTTAGCAAGAATTTCAATGATTATATGCGATTGAGAAATTCAGTTGCATGATAAAAAAAATATCGTTTCATGTTTTATAAAAAAAAAATATTTTACCCTGTGTGGTTTTGAGTTATGAATTGATTCTGCGTCAAAAATTGAGGAGGCCCATGTAAAAAGCGCTTCTACAAAGAAAGTGAAAATATTTAAAATTATGTTGGATTTCATTTATTATTTGATGAGCACAGATACAGCAGAAAAATATTTTAATAAAAAATATTTATTCATTTTATATTTAATAAAATAATTGATAATGCTCGTTACTTGTATGTATAATTATTTATTTACGTAATTGAGGATATGTTTATTTGTGATATTTAATTTTTGGTTTCTAGCAACACTAACTAATTCTTTGACGTCTGGGAATATCGAAAGTCATCAAGACATCTTTTATTGTTGTGCAAATTGTGAAATTTTATTTTATCTGTATAGTATATTGGTTAAATAAGTATTAACAAACATGGCGGCGGATATGTTTGGATGGGATCTTACATTTAAGACTGTCCAGAGGGATATAAATAAAAAACAAGATGTTTTGGTCGCTTTTATACATTGGAATTTGGTCAAGCGTGGATTCAGATGTTTAGGAAACGGCGACGAGGTAAAAATATATTATTATCCATTTGTATTTTAGACTAAAATATTCGACGATTCATAATATATTGAATGGTGATTTGTATAAATAACTCATCATTTGATTTGGTACGTTATTTAAAGTTTATGATTTGTAGATGCATAACAAATGTTTGAACTAGTAAATATTTAAAATGAATGAAACATGACCCTTGCAGGATACAACCAATGATAGATTTTAATTTTATTTGCTTCATGTTTATTTTATAGAATACAAAGAAAAGTGATGAAGTTGGCAGTGAAATCCTACCTGAAGGATGGAATCGTGAAAATAATTATGCTTTACGTTATGTTAATCAAGATGATGAAGTACATATCTTACATGGATTAGTCTCTGAAGGAAATATTATTTTCAATATTCTTGTAAGTACAAATGAATTTAACAGCTATTTGTCTATATATTATAAGTTAGTTGTTAATGTTTTATAAATGCTATATTTCTTTCCTATAAAAATCTAATTCAATCTAAAAATCTAGTCTAATCTGCTGACCTGGGAACATATCTACATTTTCTCACAACTTTAAGCTAGGGTTGTAAACGCACCCAAACTATATTTTATTAACAAATCAAGGCAGTGGTCCCCAACTCTTCGGGCACCATGGCCCTCCCCAACCATTTTACGTGTTCTCGCTGCCGTGTGATCACAATAACATTTTGACAGTTCAAACTATTTGATAAATTATTACTTTATTTTTTGCAAATAATTTTTATTTTATAATATTTAAAAAATAAGCGGTGACTTTCCGCACATTAAAATGTGCTCTTAGGTAAAAGTTGAGATTCCCTGCTTTAAAAAATGTAAGTCATTTGAATAGATGGCTGAAAATGATTGATTATATGTATTTTCTATGATATACCTTTATTAAAGCACTGTCTGTGATTCATTATGTTGTGTATCTTCAATTAATAACCATCAACATACCAACCATTTTGTACTTTGTGCGTTGAGCATATCTCAATGTTTTTACATCATTACTTGATGTGACGATACACTTAAATTCAGCACTGTGATTCAATTTTGATTTCACGAAAATGTATAAGCTCCTTCTCGATCTGCTGTGTTCGAATAAATAATTAATGTTAAGCAAATTTAAAATATATGAAGTTAATTTTAATGACCGCAAAGAAATGCCTTCAAATTTACATACATTTATACTTCTGCTAATATTGCGATTTTTATTTTCCTTTACAGAAAGCTTCAGATTTAAGTATTTCAAATTTAGCAATAAATATTGAAAGCACGGTTGCCAGTCTCTCTGGGTCCATTGAAACTTTGATTCCTACCTACAAAGAGGTATTGCATAATATTCGCAAGAATCTGGTCGAACCTGCTATGGCTAAGTGTGCTGAAACCCAGACAAGTAATAATTACTAATCTTATATTGTTCTAAACTATTCTGATTAGCATGCATTTAAAAATATTCAAATCCCTAGAATCTTTACCCTTGGTAAGCTCAAGCTGATCGAAAATGATATATTGACAAATAATCATTGAATTTTAGTTTTATTTTTATATAAAAATTATGGAAAGTATATTATAGGAATTATGAAAAGATAAGAAAGAAATTCATTAGGAATAGTATATATTTTTATTTTTGAAAAAAAAAATTTGCTTGCAGCACAAGTACAGTCACCTTCGTTTTCACCAATGATACCGGCACCATTTGCTGATCCACTTCCTCATCCTATTCTTCCGTAAGTATTATTCTATTTGACATTTTCGTTGTATCATAAACCCCAGTAAGAAGTAACTATCCGGCCACTGCCTGAAATATCTTTTCTATGGCTGTCTTACAGTGTGTTTAATATAGATTTTTTTGGAAAATATTATCTTTTACCCATCCCAGACACAAATATAATAAGCAATGAACATGACACATTCTACAGTCTTCCCAAATTTAAATATATATTTTCTATTGTTTCAATATTATTTATGCACATGATAAAAATTTAAAAAAAAATTAATATATTTTCCATTGTGATTTCTTTGGTATAATTGGCCTTATGTGTAAGGACTTAATTTTTTTTAGTTTTATGATAAAGCTTTACTATCAGTTTATCATGTCTTTACTGCAGAATATTATCTTAAAACTTATGCTTATTAACGAAATAATTTGTGTAATAAATGCGTAATATTACAAATTTCAGAGGAAGACCACATCCTGATTTCGGTATTGGTGCTGGTTTTGGTATTGGTGCTGGTTTTGGTATTGGTGCTGGAGTTGGTTTCTCAGATCTTAATCCACTGGCTCCATCGGGGGGTGGAATGATCTATGATCCATTTAGCGCTAATAGGTCTTCTCGTATTGATCCAGGGTTCGGAATACCCGGAGGACTACCAAGGTAAATTATCTTTAAAAATTCATCATTAGGTTTAATTAAATCTCACCTTTCAATCTAAATTAATTTCATTTTATAATTAATTTCTTAAAATTTATGCATAGCATCGATTCAAATGTATAAATTTTTTACTTGGTTTAAAATGAACTGGAGCAACATTTGTTTAATACATCTCCTAGATCAGTCATGTCAAAGATACAGCCTGTGGGCCGCATCCGGCCCTCGGGCCGTATCAATACGGCCCGCGATAGCAATGTGTCACAGAAAGAAGAATCATGTTTTTTAGAGTTTTTAGACTTATTTTATTTGAATCTGGCCCGCCTACACATACAAAATTCAATATATGGCCCTCTGCACAATTGAGTTTGACACCTCTGTCCTAGATTATAAATATATAGTGGCAACTTTCGATATAACAACTTATCCCCCTAAAATGATCTCTTCTTGAAAATTAGCAAAAATTTCATGCTGTATCCTTTTTGATTTGATTACAATAACAAAATATTATATTTATATTGACTATGAACAAATTATCTGCTTATATTTTTTTGAACGATTGTATTATTGTTCTTGATTGGATTAATTATTTTACTTATCAATATGAATATTATATTCAATTCATAGTGTGCTCCCAAGCCAAATAAATTAAGTATTGTGTCATCTTCTATAGTCAATACATAGGTTTTAAAATCATAAGTGAGTATAGCATATTATTTTCCACACTTGCTTGCAGAGGCTCTGTGCCCCCGGGTGCACGGTTTGACCCGGTGGGACCCCCCATCTTTCCGAGAGGTCCGCAGCGCACGTCCCCACCTGATGCTGACCACTTCCCCCCGCCCCCTGGGTATGACGATATGTTCATGTAGATCCAGCAAGGGATGCTGATGCCTACCACAACTTATCCCCTTATGTGGCAAATAATATGGACTATTCTGCAGAGGTGTATTTATATATTTTTTATTATGATGTACCTATTCAATAAAATTTTGTTTAATAGGTAAAAATTTTAAGTCAATAATTATTTTTCATTATATCCCCAATTCCGCGGGCCACATATTAAATTATATATCCTCATATTAGATTTACATACAATGTAGACATTTTTTTGGAGTGAAAAATTTAACAATAATGAATTATTATTATTGTTTCGCGGCCCGCATGTTGCATGCAGCCTGCAGGCCTCAGGTCCTGCAGTAGAGCTTTCACACACTCACTTCGCTTTCCTTTCCTTTTTAGCGTAAATTAGGAATGCTGTTCTCAAAGCTCACATTCACCAAAATACAGGCTTTGACATCAAAAGTTAGAGTTCATAATCTCAAAATATGAGTTTTGACATAGAAAGCTCATATTTTAATTTTAATCAAATTTTAAAAATATTTTAAAATTTTTAAATATTTGAAATTATTTAGATTTTTGAAATTTTAGAAATATTTGAAATTCTTTTAAGTTTTTCAAATATTTGAAATTGTTCTTGAAATTTCAATTCTTACATGTAAACATATATAATATAATAATAATGATACTAAAGATAATTTCGACAGTTAGTTTGGAATTTATGTATGCAAAAACAATGTTCTGTTTTAATACATTGGCCATTATAAAATAAATATATTTTGTAAAAGTGTGATGCATCTCGTGGGCCGGAATAATGTTCAAGGCTGGTCACGGGTTGGCCAGCCCTGATCTTAATTATAATATATAGATTCAATAATTTGGGAATTTGTTTACAGGCAGAAAATAGAAGAACTGGAAAGCATACGATAATGAGGATAATATTTAATAAACAATACAGATAATTTAATCACTTGACAAATTTGCCCGAGTGTATCGCGGGTACGGATTTTTTTATATATTGAAAACTAAGTCTTGTCCGGGAAAAAACTATTTCGACTTGTTAACCCCAAGCATTGTTGGATCGGATCTTCTTTTCTTCAAAATTAAATTATAAGAATTCAGTCATTCACAGTTCGTCGGCATGTTACATCATACTTTTTTTTTTACTAAAATCCAACTGTTGTCTAAAATGCATAAGAAATAGGATTTGGATGAAAGTTTGGGAAAAAAAGAATGAAATAAAATTGAGGAAAATCGCCACTTTACAATTTATTGTGAATCACATGAAGCATTTTTATGACAAAACTGATTATCATTACATCTATATAACGCATTTAAATAAACATAAATTCTTTATAATCTTTACAGACAGGTGCACAAACATAAAAAAACAAATAATGATGTTTTGATATCAATAATAAAATAGAACTGATTACGAGGCTCTAAGCCACTCCCTGTGTCATTGGAGCGAGTTCCCTCTTTATAAATTTTCTTACACTGATGATTTTTGTAGAAATTTTGTAAATTTATTTAATATTTAAGACAAAGTCCTATAATACATCTCTTAGGCTCATTGTTTGTAAAATAATAATTTAATAATATGACAACTGCAGCGAACTTGTTGAAATTTATTTCATTTTCATGTATCAAATCTTAGTCGGTAACTCCAAGTAAAACATTTGAGGCGGAAAAAATACATAATTTTACCAAAAATAATTACAAAGCGATACAAAATTATTATGTCATGAATAATATTGTAAAAAAATTTGGAATAGACATTTTTAGCACTCCTCATCAGCTTTGTAACCCTACAAATGAAACTTAATTAAATTTTTTCATCTCCACTGAATGAAAATATCCTTTTTCACTTTCCACACGGTAGGAAGAGGAAGTATGCAACAGTTTTATCGTATAACACTATTTTAGAACATTTGAGTGACGGGCGCACCGGGCGGCTCCGGGCCCCGCCCATCTGGTGGAGTCCTCACGTTCACCGCTGAAGAATATTCTCCAAGCTGGAGAGTTCTTCCCTGGATGAGTTAACTTTAGAAGACACATTTCAATGAATTACAAAAATATATCACAAGTCAGGGCACTCTCTCGGCAAACGGAGCCCCAGTCGTGCAGGACACACAAGATGGACGGAGGTCAGGTGCCTCGGCACCGATGCATGCGATCAGAGAAAGTTTGAATAACCTACTCAACACCACAAGTCCATGAGCTCGCGCACTCCTGCCCCGTATCACGCCTAACCTCACTAACGACGTTTGTCTTGACCCAACACAGTAAAGTGTAAGATATACGAGTCAGTCGGCGCTCAGCGCGTCGTCCGACCTAACCCAATCCTTAACTGTAATACGAGTCGGTAAACTCCCATATACTTTAATTCTACATAAAATTGAGTTACAATTGCACAACAACAATACATACGGAGTTCCTAGCGAAGTTTAAGTTTTATCAGATTGAATACACTGAGAGTTTCGAATAGAAAACGATGGTGAGGAATATGTATATTAAAATATAATGGATTAACATTCTTTTAACATAGCTAGATATTTTGTTCTATGAACACAGGATGTGGCATTCTTTTCAATTAACTATCACATACAATTCTTCAGGTTCTAAATGTTTTCGTTATTATACATCAAACTTTACCATTAAACATACACTTGTGACTCTACGTGTAATATGTGAAAGCGGTTATCGTAGACAAAGCAAATCAAACGGTTTCTGATAATTCTACTGTTAATGCTTTAAGTGTCTCACTATACCATGTCACGCTATACAGAGAGGATATTACTCAGGTCTTTTCCTCCCGCGACCGCTCGACAGATCTGATACTCGAGTAATTAAGAAACCAATGAGATTTCTCCAACTATCGACACGGTACAGATATTATAAGTTTAAATTCCAATACAATGTAGAGTAAATTGTATTAAAAATGTCGGATTTATAAGTACACATTATAAGTACAGGTTTGTAGAAAATATGGTTATGTGCAGAGGGCCTGTTTGCTCACTGGACGCAGCAGGAGTTCTTGTGACCGTTCCTGTGTTTCAGGCGAGACTTTGGTCGGTACTTCTCCAAGTAAGACAACTGCTTGGCATTGATGGACCCACGGCGCTTGCTGGAAACAAACAAAACATTAGTACTCACTTTACTCTGTTGCAGAGTACAATCCAATATATACAATAATAATATTTACACGGACGGTACCGGATGCATTTGGTATTAAAAATTTAATACCATCAAACTAAATCAAAGTTCTTTTTGTACCCGAAAGTTTCAACTACTATAAATTATGGACAGAAAAATGTTCAACATTGACAGGAATAAACTTGATACAACTGTTTTGCTGTTTTCGAAAATTAAGAGTTAAACTATATTTAGCTTGATACTAATAATGAGAAGTTTTTTTGGCAATTTCCCTCATTTGAAGATTTCTGCAAGATGCTTATTGTTGCTTACATTTTTATCAGAATTTACTTAAACTAATTAATATAAAATAATGATGGTAACATTTAAAAGATACTCACTCTCGAATCATTTCGACAGCCTCTTCATACTTGAGTCCCAGTTCTATCAGTGCCAGGGCGACCATGACGGGGGCGCGGCCCAGACCGGCCACGCAATGGACTGCTACGGATGAATCTGGGTCTTCTTGGGCTCTGAAATTAATATAATTAAAATTCGTTAATTTAAAATAATATGAATACTATTGTGATGTTTAAATGTTTTCAAAACACCTGTAAACATTGCACAAGTTTTAATTTGTATTATGAAAATAGATATATTGAATTATTAGATTCGTTTTATATAATATTTTTCAAACCATATGCAAATTTAGCGAAAATCAAAGGAGATGGATGAAATAAAATATGGGGTGACTCAGGATAACAGTTAAGCACTTTGAGTATTCAATGAGTTGAAATAAAAATGGTAAATCTGGTCTGACTTACTTTTCTTTGAGAGTCTCAAACCATTCATTTACAACATTGGTGGGCGGGAAGGTACCGTCATCGTAAGCTAGGTCCTTGACTTGAATGCCTTCAGCTAACAGAGGCGCAGTTTCGTAGCTCGGTTCACAGACTCGCACTACTGTGCATACCTTGTGTTTTTTCAGTTCCTGAAAATATAAAAAAAAAACATATATTGAAGCTGCTATATTGAAACAATGAGATATCTAAATAGTTCAGAATGAGGCTGAATAGTCAAGTTGCACCTTAAAAATTTTAAATCTAGATTAGGCAGATTTGCAAAATTTCACAAGAGATTTTAAAGTTATGATGGTTAGAGAGTACGATATTTTATTTGACAGAGTTTAGGCTCAGGGATTCCACTCCCTGGATTTTCTGTTATTATTTGGTAAATGTATATTCTCTTAATTAGATTTGTATATTTATTACCTTTGGCTTCTTAGTACATTTCAATAACTTGTTACTATATGGCCAAAATATTTTTGATATTGCAAATATTAATCTAAGGTCATATGTTATTTCATTTTACAAAAAATAAAAATTTAATTAAATTAAAAAATAACTAAGAGGTTTCTCAATTGTTTTAATGTTGAGAATTAAATGAAAGATTGACGCTTGCCATACATATTTGTGATAATAATAATAAAATAAAAATGCCAAATGCTATGATAGCAGCCTTACTTGGATGTATGCGGTGATGGTGTGGTCGGAAGGTCTGTCGGTGATGAGGAACTTCATGCCTTTGAACTCGATCATGGCGGGAGCCGGGCGGATGTCCTTTTGCCTCATGTTGATGCTCATTAATTACCACACAAAAAAAAAATCACTTGGTTGATAACTTATCCGAGAATCAAATCGAGTCCAGAACGAGAATTTGATAAAGTACACTTCGACTGTTCTTTTCCAATATGGGAGGTATGCGGAGTTCAGTCTTTATTTTGAAAGTCGTTATTGGTATATTTTATTTAGAAGAATATGCACTCTTTGGACAGGTGGCGAACGGCACTCGCACGCGCGCGCTAGGAGCACTGAGATATCTTCACTCTGGTACAAAAGTAGAAAAGAAAACACAATCACTTGAGACAAGGAGGGCGAGGAGAAGGCGGTCGGGAGGGGTGGTAAGCGAAACCGAGATGAGCACTTTAAGTCACGATTGTTCCCCAAGATGTTTCAGCTTCACGCTTTTGTACGCTTCATTAATTTGTGTGAAATAACTTAAAAATAGCCACTAATGATTATGATATGCTTCGGAGAGGGTGGTACTCGATCCCCAACGGTAACTGCAAAAAAAAACAAATATTAGAAACACATTAAAAACAATAAACTTTATAAAAATATTCTTATAAGGTATCTGAACGAGATACATATATCCAATAAAATATAATCAGTTTTGTTAATGAAATAAAAGAATACTCGACAAAACAATATAATGATCACCAAGTAACCCTACAACGAATTTAAAAAAGCAGTAGGATATAAGTAAAATAGGTTTTCAGTGATTGTATGCCTCGCTTGTTATAAAACAATTAATACCTCAATTTTTTGAAAATAATTAATTTATATAAATATTTTATTTTGTACTACAGAAACCTATTCATCAAAAAATACTTTAAAATATTGAGTTAAAAACCTTGGGAGTAGTACAAGTCTTAGAAAATAATACATTTTGTCTCAAACAGTGGTTTCAATATACCTTTTGTAATTATTTTTTTTACCCTTCATATGATTGATTAAAGTAGTGTAATGAAATCTGACTAATAAGAATTTATAGTGCAAAATTTCAGATTTTTGACTTGGGAGTTGTTACTCTATCACAAGTATTATTAAATTGTGTTTTAAAGTCATAGTGTGGTGTTTTCTTAGGTTCGTATCCTAAAAATTAATTCAGGCTTTTAAAGCAACCAACAAGTAGAAAAAAAAACCAAAAAAAAACCAAGACAATATTATTATTCACTTGAATATTCTTATTGTTTAATCACATTCCATTAATTCTTCGAAAAGGAAATAAATCCATACAAATGCGGCGGACTGGAGTAAAATTAGACAGCATATAAAGATTGATGTTGGGAGCTTCCAAGACTCATCGTCCATAGCAAAAAAACAAATTTTACAATTAATTTGCTGTTCACTTGATGCCAAAGATTTCCAATATTATTTGTGGAAATATAACACGAATTTTAAATATACAAGTACAAAATATTATTTGACAATTGATACAATAATTTTAAATAAAGAATATAAATTAAATTTTTCTTTTTTTAAAATTAGTTTCTCTTAAATTGAGCAGTTAATAGGTAGCAGTAAAAAAAGCACACTTACGATCAAACTATTTGATAATATGAATAGAAAGTACAATATTTAGTTATTTTGTAGTTTTACAAGTGATTTTTCCTCATGTTTTATTTTATTGGTGATCGGTTTCAAATCGTTTGATAATGTCAAAAGGTTGGCGAAATCGGTCACCGATAAAATATAAATGTGGAAAAAATCACAAGTATTTTATCTCAAATATTAAAATTAAATTCCACTGAGTACTTTCTATGAATAATATTGAGCGTATTATTTCCAAAATTTTGCAAAATCGTTTACACAATGATGATGGCAGATGACATTTTTTGGGAGAAAAGCAGCCAACAATTTATAAAGAAAAATATTTTAACATAAGGAGTTCTTTCACATGCATGTATTTATATTTAGGCTTGAGCTGTAATAAATTGAGCAACAAAATATTTAGAATTTCCATACTTCCGCAAACTTATGTATTTTGTAACACTTTCAAACAGGTTTTATTTTGAAACTTTAACCTTAGAACTTTAAATAATATGCACAGAATGGTACCAAAAACATTATTTTTTGTTAAATTCCTCCAACAAGTTACACACTGTATTTTGTTATAAAGAACCAATATTATAAGGAAACTAATGTCACATACTGGCGTTCTTTCCATTTAACCGCTGGCTTTAAATAAAGACTAAAACTGGACACTCGTGATGCACTTCATCTTGATGGAAGGTGCATTCTCAGTATACTGAGAGAGTGATAACCAAATAAGCTGTCACCGGAAGGGAAGTGTTCCGACAACAGCTCGTGCCAAAACCAGAGTTCATGCCAAGGTCAATTCGGTGATTGATAGGTGGTGGATGCCATAGTAAACAGAAATGTATTTTAAAACAATAATATGATCATCCTGAAATATCTGTTGTTACATAAGTGCAAATTGACATTGAAATAAACATTGCCATACCTGCCAAATAATCTTTTTAATGTTTTAAGTAATACATAACATATATATAAATGCAGGGGTTACCAATTGAATTAAAATTTATATTAAATTAGAAGTTATTAAAAAAATCAAGGAAGACGACATGATTGAGTATTGGCTTTTCGCAAAATTACATAATTTAAGTTTATCAAAATTTAATTCAAAGAATCGCATGCTCTAACATTGAACCTACCACTTTTCACAGAAATCTGCCAAATATTTATTTTTATTTGACGAGTTTCCCGATATTACTATAAAATAAAATAATAAAGGCTCCATTTGAAACTGATCATAAAATAAATAAAGTTTTTAAAATTAGTAATTTACCAACATAACTTTATTGACAGTGCACCACTTATTGCTCAAAGAATGAGAGGATGCATTGTTAAACAGAAACAATGCAGTGGCGGCGAGTAAAATAAGAATTAAAAACTACGGGAAAACCAATATGAAAAATAAACAAATCCGCATTTTTTATTATTATTTATCCAATATTTTAATTTGTTGGCCAAGCGGGTTCGAATCCCACAAGTGTCGTGAAAAATTTTTTCTCTTGGTTTCATGTGTGAATTGATTCCTTGATTGTTGTACTCTGCGGTAAAGCGTTTATTGGCATGATAGTAATACTCAGTGGGGCCAGTCCGCGTGCGGCACAGTTCCCCGGCATGCGAGACAACACGTGGCCGACACCCTGGCCGACACCCTGGCCGACACCATGACCGGCACGTGCACCGCCGGCGACACGGCAAATGAACGCCTTTTTAACAAGCGTTTCATTCGCATAATTGACCGTTCAATCACTCGAGAAGAACGACACGACAACTGCGTCCATAAAGTAGCGCTCTACTTCCCGTGACTGCACAGTGGAAGGAAATTCCAATGACTTTACATTTTTAATAACTATCGATAATAGTCTGGGCGTGAGTGCCGAGTGTTTCAGTTAGGGCGGTAATAAAATAATTGTCGTACCATTTAAGTTACTGGAAACGTCATCTGCGATCTAAAAGTATACCAACAGTAAATACGACTTGTTGACTGCTGGTGTTTTTTTTTTTTTTTTTGAGAGATGACTTCAGATCTACTTAAAAGCCAATGAACATTCACGATTTTATTTGTGAAGAGAGAATGCTGATTGATGGGATGTGTCATGTCGTATAATGCTGGAAACATGTCAAAATAATAATATGTTTTTTTTTATAAATTAACTATTATATAACTTTAAAAGTTATATTCTTCATTATATCCGATGGTCTTGAGAGTTTTTGAAAAATTATACATGGCATGGGTAATACGCTAAGAATTGATTTTACAAGCTAAAAATTATGTAAAACAGATACGACTTAAAATAGCACAAAAATCAATTTTTTTAAATCAACATTCCTGGCTGAGCTTTATGTTAGGCTAAAACATTAAAAACCACGTTTTACAATAAAAATGGTAATTGCCAAAACGGAATTTCAAGCCTTCCCTCAAATATTATTTATATTTCCTCGGCAAAGATAACGGAGGGAAATTATTCCAGCGATGA
Organism: Atopsyche davidsoni; assembly: GCA_022113835.1. Taxonomy (NCBI): domain Eukaryota; kingdom Metazoa; phylum Arthropoda; class Insecta; order Trichoptera; family Hydrobiosidae; genus Atopsyche; species Atopsyche davidsoni. The sequence continues at coordinate 14,381,850 of JAILWY010000009.1, read as the reverse complement.
ATAATAAACAATGTCCCGTTTTAGACTGGCAGTAAGTCGGCTGAACACAATACGAATTAATAGGTAATTTGTCCCGCGATGGCGGAGAGCACCTCGCCCTGCTCGCCCACAAAGACCGGAGACACAATGATAAGGCTGTAGTATTGTTTCGGTCCAAATAAGCCAATCAAAACGCGGAGGTTAGGCCAAACAGAGGACAGGCTCACAGGCGGTACAATGGCTCCTCAGTGAGTTGACGTAACTGCCAATTCAATATCTGTCAATACTCCAGAGTGCATTCAGTACCGCCGAGAGGCAAGAAAGGAAGCCAGAAAAACTGTCCATTTTTAAATGTTATATCCATTATAAGTCTATGGAGCGAGTTTGCATGCTGAATGATAGCAGTGATGCCAAAAATGACCTTTAAGTTTTGTAGCGATGGCAACCACATGTGATAAGATAGTCAGGGTACCGGAAAAGGTTTGAGTTTGTACAAATAACCTGTGGTGGCCCGGAAAGCTGTATAGGTACCGTGAGGGTAGGTTTTGTATTTGTTTTAAGAAGTCTGATCCTCTCACCTAGTGAAGAACGATCAACTAAATCAGTAAATATCAGAAGAAGTGCCGACGACTTTTATGTCGTTGGAAAGACGCCTGCTTCGACGACTCGCGAAAGAAAATCATCTAACTTAAGAAGCTCGTGAATTTGACACTATTAAAGCTGTTAAGTATACATGTGTCAGATTTACGGGTAAATATATTACTTTGATCTAGATATGCATTGAAAAAATAAAGAAATGAAATCATAGATACTTGAGTATTCAGATTTTTATTTGTAGATAACAAAAAAAACGGATATAAAAGAAAATGTTATCTTATGTTTAATAAGGTTTCCCATTTATAAGGTATTACACGTTCAGACTTTATACCGCTTTGCCTTTATTTAAAATATAAGCAAAAACAAAATAACCTGTTTGAGTAAAATAAAAATACGTCACGTAACTTTAATTTACACTTATCTTAGTTAAAACAATAAACTAAATTTATTTCTTAAACAAATATGCCACTAACGACTTAATCTTGTTTTTAGAGATCAACTCATTAGGAGGCATTTAAATTTATGACAATTTTTTTAAATGAATGCAATATGTTATTTATAGTAAATGATCTTCCAGAGAGCATCTTAGGCAAATACAGCTTAATGAAGATGTTGAAGACAAATTCGAAATGATTAAAGTTGGCGTGTTTTGGCAGGCAACGCACAGTGGTCGGACTATAAATTACTAACAAACATTTACGTGATATTCCCAGTCCGTACTGGGGACAGACTGTTGACTAAATTAATTTCATTGCTGAATAATATATTCGCATATTTTGGAACACTTTTTATTGGATTTTATAAGATATTTATAAATAGAAATAGACAATGTCGATTTGAATATTAATTTCGACCTTGAACTGTGACATTCGGTAACGGTGATTGTGTAAAACTTTGCCTTTATTAAACATTTACTTATGAGGTGTGTAATGAATGTGAGTGTTTTGCATATTTACGTCTCATTGCGAAATACGCATCTGTGCTTGACTTTCGGCAATGTCACCTCTGCAGAAGGCCTGAGCGGTCAATAATATAATGCCGCCGGGGAAAATCCAAAACCCTTAGTAAAACATATTTTATGAAAATAAAAACGATATCGGCTACTGTTGTAGTTGGCATTATATAAAGGTGCACATCACTTTAAAACCTTTCGGTGTCTATGGTATAAAAGCTTGATAATGTCAACAATATTCGTAATACTTTTTCGTGAATTTCAGAAAAATTGGGGTCCTGAAATGAGACCTCCGCAACACTATAGATAACCCAAGGATGTATCTAAAATAAAGCAATGAAAAATAAGTACATTTATATTTTCACATATTTATTTAACATTATTTATAAAAAGCTGTTGTATAATAGCGTAAATATAATAATTTTTAAATGTCGTTTGTAATATTTAAAAATAATCAATATCCAATGACAAAATTTGAAGCACATTTCAGAATGTCGCTCGGCAATGTCAAGTATTTCCAACTGATTTATATGGAAATGTGAGAGCCTCGCATATTTTCGAATCCACCCTCACTCCTGTCACTGCCCCTACAGTTTCACTTCTTCGGGACATTTTCTAAATTAAAATTAATTTTCCATCTCAAAAATACTCCAAAGTGCCATTTAAATAATATTATGTTGAAATAACCTTTTTATCAAGTAAATTACTGCGTGAATAATAACTGAATATAAAAACATGTGAACGTATTTATGGTGGACGTAAATACGTACGTTTACTTTAAAGTTTTAACAAACAAACTAAGCAAAGCTTTATATAAATATATTAATGTTATGGATCAGTCAATCAGATGCGTATTTATTACCCATTACGGGCTTATTATATTTACTAATATGATTAGGCACATTAGTTCATATATAGAAGACGATTTAAAGAAACTCTCAGAAAAATATCATCGTGATTTGTGTGGGATACACACAAATCACGATGATATTTTTCTGAGAGTTTCTCTAAATCGTCTTCTATATATGAACTAATGTGCCTAATCATATTAGTAAACTTTATATAAATGGCATAGGAAAAACATAGTTTAATATTATCAATATCAAAATTGATTTATGGTGCCATTTAAATTCAAAGTTTAATATACACTGTACTTATATATTATTTGATTCATCGCCATCGCCTAGAAGCTTAATATTAAAATTCTTAAGGTAAAGCTGCTTTATTAAAATAAATCGTTTTAAGCAGACATAAGTCCCTATTTGTTTATTTATTATGTGGAGTGTACGTGTGTGTATATTGCTCGAAGATGTATGTTGTATAAACGTTTCCAAGCACTTTAAATTAAACTAATAATAAGCATTTCGAATGGACTATAAACGACTGAAGATAATGACATCAGTTCAAGCAGTTGTAATTCTCCTGACCAAGTTTGTTTCTAAAAGTAGGTTAATGTTTTGTCTGAAATCGTGCAAGGCTGTTTAGCAGCACCAATTAGCTCCTATAGTCCAGTACATTCTTGCTATTCAATCGTTTAATAAATTTCTTCACGGAAGAATATGGGTCACAAACGAAAGAATTTATCTGTTGTCGCAGATGGTGAATCCGGCGAAAAGTGCTTCAGTTAGACGATTTCTTTTCGTTCAGCATGTTTAATGTTTTAAAGTTATCTTAAGTCGAGTTTTGAATAAAAAATATTGCATGATTGTCAACACGTGCAAGCTGGTATACAATTACCATAATCATCGAACAACTAAGCTGCGAATAAACAACAGATTATGTTTTCAGACAGACTCGGGCGTTCCAATCGATGGAGATTCCTAAGCGACTCGAAGGTTTCGACGTTTCCGGGGAAAACCCGTGCGATAACTTTTCGAGCCGCCTAGCATCTTTTATTTTATTTTTGGGTTTCATCGGAACTTCGGTCGCAGGCCGATCACGTAGGTGTTTGACAACACGGAGTATTTAGAGGGTCGTTGAACCCCGCCTGACCGAAAGGATGGGAACGAGAAAAAACAATAAAAACCGACGTAAACATACGCAATAGAATGAATCGATAACGGTTGTCAGTCGAAAATTAATAAAATATATTTAAAAAAAAAACACACCTGAGAATTATCGAATGTTGAAATATAATTTTAGCTCACACATGTGCGACGCTTAGAAAATTCTTAATCACGTGTCCTCATGTTACCACTGTTGGAATTTTAATTCTCTCTTTATCGTCTGTATTTTTCTCTGCTTCTTGAAGCCTTGAAGTTTGAATTTTGTTAATTACAAGACGTCTTCAAAAGGCATGGCATCCTCCAAAAAGAGGAACACACACACGCATGTATATATGTATGTATGTAATGATACTAAGCTTTTCCTATTCGGGTGATACCACGTCTTCGAGACACATTAACTATCAATGAAGTGACGCCCTTCCAGATTTCGGTCCCAAGAGCTGTTGCGGTAACGGCAGCTGCTCGGGGTCGAGGGTGGTGTAGGGTGGTGTAGGGTGGTGTAGGGTGGTGTAGGGTGGGTCGGTTACCTGAAGGATTTGGCACTGTCGCTGCGGGGGGGCGGGGCGGGCATGGGGGGGAGGGGCCCGGCCGCTCTATTTGTGCTGGGCCTGGCAGTACTCGCCGCTGTCCAGCCGGAACTCCATCAATGTCGCCAGGGACCACACTTCCAACTGAAAACAAACAAACGCACCAGGTAAATATACGCACGTACATCAAAACAACGATCAGATATAATAGAGTTGGAATATAAAAAAAAATACGCAGGTATGTTTAAACTGCTTGCAGTTTTCTTTCCTCCGACGTTTCAATCGCCATGCTGGGATCGTTTTCGGGGATTTTATTAAATCATCATAAAACACCGCGCGCGATACGATACAGCAACACAATCAACGATTTTTTTAAGATGCGCTGTGTACTTTATTTCCTATGCATTTCGCGTCGCCAATAAATCGCTCGCGTCGTGCTATTTGAGCGGCAGCGTCACGAATGAAATCAAATTGGAGATAATTGTCAGGTGACACGAGGCCGCGGCGGGGCGGTCGGCTCGGTTCACTGACACGGCTTGTCGGCGAGGCCCGGGAGCGATTAGGCGCCCATTCACGCCCGCTGACTTCTGCAAAAGCGAGCGAAATAATTTAAGTGCGGCCGCCATTTCCGAACACTCGACAGCGACGCACGCCCGGCCGCGATCCGATATATTATACAGTAATACCCCGCTTTACACGACCCCCGTTATGCGCGGTTTCACTATAACACGAATTTCAAAATGCCTCGCATTACGCGAATTTCTTATTTTGAGAATGTGTATGAACATAATATAGTCATTGAGTTCTCTTAACAATTAAAAACAGCGTTGGGTGTTATGAACGTATTTTGCAAGAACGTAAAAGAAACGCTACCCAAAAGACAATAGATGTATTTTTCAGTAAAAATAACATGTAATACTGCATAAAGTGTTCTTAGAATTAAAGTGATTGATTCTAATGATTCGTATTTTTCTTGTATTAAGTTTTGACTATGTATGTATGTTTAATCGTAAACCCCGATATACGCGAATTTCGCTTAACGTGATTTTTTCCGGAACGCATCCCTCGCGTAAAGCGGAATATTACTGTAGTTGCTCATTTTGTATACAGTTCACCTTCCTATAGCGCGGTACTCTTATAACACGGTTTTCATATAACGCGGAGTTCAAAATTGCGACAGAAACAATGTGCTCCTATAACACGTTTTCTATCTTAAATCCAATAAAACTATTTTAGATAAATTTGATTTCCGAGTTTCATATATCGCGTTATAGAACTGTATCTGCAACAGGACGACTCGCAGCTCTTGACATATTTATATAGAAATTAATTGTTTGTTTCTTATTCATGCAATACGCAATAACATGCAATAGAGTTTATTGCAAAAGAGAATTTGAAAACAATTTTACACGATAGAAATAAAAAAAAGATGCTACGGAAAATCTCAACTCCAGAAATTAATATCAAAAAAATATTGTAAAAATAAAAAAAATAAGGCTAAGAAAGATAAATTTGTGCTCATTAATTTACTATTTTATGACTGCCTATTACGTTGATAAATATATCTGATGAATCATACTTATAAAAAATACAGAACACGTACAGTCCCCGGCGGTACCAGCCGCCGTATTTAACAAGATCTAATTTAACTGCCATTTGCATATCTACTATAATAATAGCCATTGTGTGTTTGTTTGTATGTGTGTATGTTTCGTTTTTCCGTTCTGTATAGAATATCTTAAAAGATACAACGCTGATTTTTTGCACATAAGTTAAGTAAATTTTTCCGCAGCTATGTGCCGAATTTCAAGACGATAGGATAATATTTTCATTCATAAACTTTAAAATATGCTTTAGCGAATTACGAATTATATGATTCACTTCTTCGCCGCGAGATGTCGTTCACCGCGAGAATTTCAAATTTAGAACTTTTACAAAAAAAACAAAAGACGCATCGTTCATCAAATACGTCATTTTGTGACGGGCTACATTACTAGTTTTGTAATAAAATAAATAAATATCACTGAAACCGAATAATTAAATAAATTTGCTATGACTTCTAATATATTTTAACAGAAAGGGTTAAAAAAAGAAACGAGTATAAAAAAATAATTTTAATATATCTACGTATTACTAAATTATAAACGCCACAAAATAATGATTAAGAGATGAACGTTATGATCTGGTTGAATACGGGTGGTGTTGACAAAATTAACATCACAGACGGTCCCGATTCTCAAAAGCACGAATATGCAGGTTTTGTTGGATCCAAAGCTTCGTGTGTTAATATTACCAAGTTAGGAGTGGCCTTGAAAAGAACTTAATATTACGTGATTTCGCTGCTGTGTTCAGAGGGTCGCAGATAGCTCCAGGGACCTACATCCGGCGCGGGTCGGGAGCGGGCGGACGTCCACATAATTAGCGGAACATTGTTCTATATTTAATCGAAAGTCACAAAGCGACTCTATGCGAACAACACTTTTAATAAATACCGCCGTGGAGCCGTGCCAAACTCTCAGCAGATCTCAGCAGCCTTGGAGACGCTTCTGCAAAGTTCAAGACTTCCTCGGGGAGGACAAACACAACCCGATGATAAACAAACTTCGGAGCGGGCGGTGATGGGAAACTAAACACGATTAGCGAATTGTTTCCTTTAAAGATGGCAACACTGAAATAAATAAGGGCTTCCACAACATTTGCTGTGACTGCGAAAATATTTTTATTATGATACGTTGAAACTATTTTTGTAAATACTCTAAATTTAATACATATATTGAAGAGCTATTTTATATATTTATCGTAAATAAAACACATTGAATGCCATTGACTTATTGTAAACGATTTCAGTTATAGGACTTTTGTAACAAAAAAAGCTGTATCATTTAAATGTGATAGTTATAAACAAACAGCTTATATGTTAAGAAGAATACATTTGAATGAAATTATGTTACTATTAAGTGTTGACATGTATTAAAGTAATAAATTAAACAATTGACTTTAGTGACATGCTGTCACAAGGTTGCACAATTTATACGTTTTTATTATATTAAAAAAAAAATAATTTGCACCAAGAAACGGAAAGTGAACGCCGTGGCAAAGCATCGTGGATATCCGACAATAACGATAAGCGGCCGGTGATTTGCAATGTCAGCTCGAAATGATTTCCCGTTCGTGACAATAGAAACAGCTTCGTGATTTTAATTCTGGCATGCCGCTCGATAAGCACACACCGGATCGGCGTCCAAGAATTGCAGCAGCTCAGTTCGGCTCCCGCGAGGTCCACGAGAATGCAAGCGGGCGGCGGGCGAGAATAGCCGAGGCTGACGCTTCGCGAACATGTCTGCGTCTCGCTCCGACAGGTCGCGTGACGTTACGTGACGTCACGTGACGTGACGCGAGACTCCGACTTAGCGCCACAGCCGTCCACGGCTAATTTGGTAAATTTGCGACATTGCGAAAAACAAGTTCGCTGAGCATATGTACGTGCAATTTTTCACAAGCATCATTGTAAACAAGTCTAATTTTGCCTGTCCATTGCCACCTTTTTTTCTTTAGATCATATATATATATATATATATATATATATATATATATATATATATATATATATATATATATATATATATTGGTTGGCCTGGGCACATTGGTTCATATTTCGAGTATGATTGTTAAAAATTCTCGATTAATGATGTGGTTCGTTAGTACAATGGTCAGTACACCGGCCATGTAAGCCTGGGGATGTGGGTTCAAATCACGATGATATTTTTCTCTTCCTAGTATTTTTCAACAAAGAAAAATATAAGTACACTTCCAACCGACAAAGAATTCCCCTCTTGATATCTTAGTATTACAAGGTTTTTTTAATAGACAGTTAAATAATTAAGAGGGGGGTAATATTTACATATCGGCTAAGTAATAAACGTTTTATAACCTTTAAAGGAGAGAATTTGATTATTTAGTCCGAGCGCTCGCTCGGGATTTATTCCATCGGACGAATAATAACACAAAATAAATTGATATCTCCAGTTGTGATAAAACGAAATTGTTGGTCTGCGTGGTCGCAAAACCAATTAATAAAGTACATAGCTTTTCGCGAATTTCAATAAAAAAAAAATTGATAAAGTAGGACATACAATATAAAAAATAATTTAAATTGGTATTTCGATAGGTTGCCGATGAACTATTTATATTTTATGAAACTTTACTTGTTAATTCTATATTGTTTATATTATATTAATTGTTAGACAATTAATAAATCCGTATACACTGATGGAGATGTCCTCCCATGTTTCGGTTTCTGTGCTGGGTCTATCTTCAAAAATCCGAGTATAAGCAGCTCGACAACAAAGAAGCACCTGTCAAAACCTACGAACTTATATATCTAGTACCTTGCATATTAGAAACATGCAATAGACAATAAGTTTACGCATATTTTTCTATTGAGTCGAATGGAAATATTTTTTACTGAAAATCAACTTCCTTATGAAGCTTTCTACAAAGTGTTATCAATGTTATTTTTATGGTCGAGGTTACCGACGCGTGTGGTCCACCGCGCTTCGCAGGATGCCTCGCGGAATGCTCACAACGACTGCCGGCGATTCGTTCGAATTCGTAAAAATAAAACAACACGTAAGCGTGGCGCTGGACATGAGACGCAGTACGAGTGCCATAAATCCGGACACTCACGACTCCTTCCGAGTATTTCAAGAGAAAAATATAAACACTGCTGATATTTCGGTCGGCGGACTTGGCCGGCGGGCGAGAGCGCTCTTCGGGGACAAATCTCCAGTCGCTTGCGCCAGTTGGGAAGCAAGCCCGAGAAAAAACATATATTTCAACAAAAACTCATTTTGTATAGAAATATATTGAAAGCACGCACCCTTTAGCCCGCAATATCAAAGTAACACTTTGAATTTGGATTTTTTTTATGGTTTTGCCTGATGAGTACACAACGCAAAAGAAGACGCTATTGGTAAATTACCATTCGGCTGAGTAGCAACGTGTATAGCCGGCTTAGCACAAGTGAAAGCCGTGCAATTTTCATATTACGAGCTCAAGGTGCTTGCTTTTAGTGTAAATCTATACAAAATGAGTTAACGATAATAAGTATGGTTTTTCTTACTGAACATATATGAATAATATAGCTGTTATATTGGCTATTAGGCAGAAGGTTGACTTCTAGTAATAGCTCATTCGTTTTATAAAGGGACCTTCGAATTTAATTTATCCAATAGTTGATATAGTTTATACGCTTAATAGACCATACAACATTAAAATTGAAAACAGAAAAAATCTAGTAAAATTCTTATGTTACACAAAGGAAAAATAAATATCTTTAACTGAGTAATTAATAACACAAGGGAATTTAAATTTATGTGATCTTTACTGAATTATTCAATATTCTACAAAACAATTTTTTTTTTTAGGGAAACACGTATTTAATAAGCTGCCTGTGACATAAAAAAGTAGTTACAATTTAATACACGAGTTCACTCAGTAATTAGGATTCAAAACATGTTTTTGTTCTCACAATATAATCACTTTGAAAACTCAAGTATGTAATTTAATTTTATATTATATTAGAGTTCACTAATTGTATCACTATGTTTTAAGGCATATATAACATCACTCACGTTTGTTTTTTTTTTGTTTACAAGAGAAGACCTCGTTTTTTTTACTTCGGTATAGGATAGAAAAGAGTCCGGAGCGTCACAATTTGCAACATTTACCAAGAGCTCAATACTTATCTGGAGTACCCATAATATGACATGTTTTCGTTTTCTATTCGGAAGATAAGGCGGTAACATTAGAAGAATAGTCGCTGGAGAGGCAATAACATGGACGATAGCAACGCGTTGGTTTGAGGGGCTGTGATTGGTCGCAAACACCGGTGTCGACAGCCAATCACAGGACGAGGGATAAATTTCATATAACCCCAAAAGCCTGGTAGCCACTTATAGATAAGCTGATTAAAATATTGTTGACACCGATAAAAACTGAAATATATGATAGCACTAAAAAACGCACTACAGTTGTTTTTTATAATCGATTTAATGGGACTATAAAAACTAATAAGCCGAAGAAAAAAACAATAACTCACAAAAATATTAAGTGGATTAAATTACTTGACACGTTACGAATAGAAAGGATGTATAAACTGACCGGATATTTGATAAATATATTTTCAATAATATGTTATGACCTACGCACCAAATAAACACACAAACATTTTGTTAAAAATATGAAATTGCATCTCGTAAAGCAACGACTATAAAAATTCAATAATATCAAAAATAAAAAAAATGTTTTTTTTGTGTGAAACACTAGGGATAACAAAATATCAATACTAACACTCCACTGCACATGATACGTAGAAATTACACACAATAAAAATAATACAGTAGCAAACAAGTATTGCAGAGTTGCACTGCACTGCGACTCGCGGGACACTTCCCGGGACACTGGCGGGCGGCGCGGCCTCAGCATGTGACTGCTAGTCTCTCCCGTTGGACCGCGTCCACCGCCGTGCGTGCCATTTGCATTATGACATGCAATTGATTTACAGCGATGACTGAATGCCGCCGGCTTTGTACAAGAAGGAGCGGAGCGCCAAGTAGCCAAAACCCGAAATATTGGGATGATTATTGCACCCCATCCCTAGCCATGAAATAATTAAGATCAAATACTATATGCGTTGTACATACAAATAAGCTAGCTACTCGATGTCTTGAATTATAAAAAAAAGTTCTCTCCCGCCTGCTACCCCTATCCCCCCCCCCTTTCTGTTATGTTAACTAGTTGTAGCATTTATTTAAATTATTTCAACTCATGCCAAAAAAGGGTTGTCAACACATATTTTCCCTTACACCAAAACAAAACCACACTCGAAAGAAACACGTGTACACCTACCACCTAAGACACAAACTTGTAAGCCCCACAATCTGCGCGCAAGAACTGCAAGACACAGTTTTAAGAAGTATTCTAATATATTTGCTGACCCAATAAATAATCTTGTAATTATTTTTTTTTTAGGCCGCCAGTTTTCGTGTGGATTGCAAGTGCGGGACCGCAGCGGGTGTGATCGATGGACAAGGAGAATGTCTCGCGACTCTTTGAATATAATTATGCTACACACTGTGTTAACTATAATCAAAGCTTTTTTTTAAAAAACAAGATTTTACGATTATTGAATATAAAGATGCATGCTTTGGTATCTATATAAAAAAAAAAAAACAAAAAAATCTACTTTTCCGGTATTGATAGTATATACCCATAAACACATACTTTTCAGTGAGAATACAGTTATGTTTATTATAAAGTAATATATAGACAACCTCCTCGCTCTCCCCATTCCGTTGATTGTGCATGGCTGCCTCGTATATAACTTGAGCGTGTGTAAAGGATCGGTAATGGAATAGTGAACTTAGAACGACTGTGGAAGAATGTGCTCTGGAAGTACGTGGGGGGCTTCTGCTATTGTTTCTGTAGCTTGCTGTAGCCATCAGATCTAAACGCCAGTGCTTTGTTAGGAAAGGATTATATAATAATGCTATTGGGCAGCAGCAATACGTAGACTTTTCCTTCCAATATAAAGCTGCAGTGTAGAAGGACCCAGGGACCCACTACACTATTTCCCCTATAGAAAACCATGAACACTGGCTCAACGTGAGTATTATGCTCAGTGAAATGGTCGCCAACCTCCTCTGAAGAGAGGCACTCGATGAAGAAGAATAGATACAATATTGTTCGTTTTTTCCCTAAAAATATGTGCAAAAGCAGCATTATTCTTGATGATGAGAAAATGAGACAAAAGGTTATCAGGGTTCAATGTTGCCAAATCTCTCCCCTCGCTCGCTGAAGTTATCCTTTTTCAGTCGGGTTAAGTGTCGGGGAGATAACCATCGGGAAAAGCTCAGGTGAACGTTCAGAGATAGAGTAAAAGTTTAAGGGATGCGGAAAAAAAATAAAAAGATCCAAGAACGGAAATGTAAAAGAAAGAGCAGAAAAGTTCGACAAAAGATTTAACAAGACAAAATCGAAATGGGTGCCTAATCGAGTAGTTAACTAATAATATTTATACTTTAGGAAATAAATGTAAATAACGTGAAAACGAAAAAATATATAATATTATATTTAACACAATCAATACTCAATGTTAGAAGGGTATTTTTCCTCGTGCATTAATTGTTTTTTACCTTATAACAACATATAAAACATGAGCAATATATATATATATTTAATTCTTGTTAACTCCACAATTTTATTGACATTTGATTAGACGCAAACTAACTATTTTTTCATTTAAATTTAAACCAAGAAGAACTGCCTAGAAGTTATTATTAATATTAGAACAATACGGTAGTAATTATTTTGAATATTATATATAAGGGATATTTAGTATTTAAATAAATTTAATAGAACAAAACGTGAAAAGTACGATAGAAATATTTTGACTGTTTTGTTAATAATTAATTTTAAAAAAAATCTTACAAATTACAAACTATGATTTAAAAAGTATACAATATTTGTAGCATCGTAAAAATAATTAAATTTAGTTAAAACGTAACATTTTAACAACTTGGCCGATATTTTTAGCATCTACAAGAATTTTAATATAAAATATAAGTAGCCAGATACTTTTTTTACGATGAAAACATTTAGAATATTTTGCATCGCAAATGACCAATACACGAAACAAAAGAGATAATTTTCATGATTTTTTTCTTCAACTTTTTATATGCTGGCGAGGTTATTCTGGGCGTGCGATTTATGCTTTAGAAGCATCAAATTTATACAGACGAGAGCTCTTTCAAGACTATTCGGATTTACGCAAAGATGCTGTCAGCACTTTCAACAAAGTACCCGAAGAAAGAAACATCAATGGTGGTTTTGGAACAGAATCTCTTAAACACCATGGCTTTGGTGTAAAGAATAAACAAATATACGTTTGCTTTGTTCTCAATGGAATAGCCCTGAGGATTTAATGGCTTCCACGGTGAAGTTTATCTTATACAAAAATCACACACGGAGTGATAGTTAATATTGAATGGGTAGCTTAATTTTTTTATATTAACTACAAAAATCAATATTACTAGGTGTCACTAAACTGTTTAATCCACACTACACTAAGAGCAGACAATAATTTAATTATATAAAACTCAGTGTCAGTCAATAATTGTAAAAGTTAAATTGTACCGAGATAACCAGTGCTTATGTATTAAATAAACAATAAACGTAAGTTATGTACAATACATTCTAGCAATAAACTTTACGAGTAGTTTAGTTACACTCGGCATGCTTGATTAACGTGATCTGATAGGTCGGAAATTTGCACGTGTAAACGACTGACCTATCGTGCCACGTAAATCGAATCAAATTAAACTACGCGCATCATTTATTAGTGTGACGGATTGAAAAGTGAACAAAAATAAATTTACCTCTAAAATTTTACTAAAAACAATTGTCAACAATACAATATATTTATACTTTATTTTATACAACTATTTATATGGAAAATCTTAGCTTATAAAATATTTACCACTAAAATTTTTAATTTGAAAGAATCCCAAAGTGTACTGGGAATAAATCAGATAATCCTTAGCTTAAAAAAAACCTTTAAAATATGACGTAAATAGCAAAGAGAACATAATTATTTCAACGCGTTAGCTTAACGTTCCCATGGATTTACATTGTAATATTTGAAGCTGTGAGGTGATGATCTCGTGAAACATGTTTCATTATCACAGTCGTAGACTTGGCCAGTAAAAAAAACACCAGCTGCCTTGCAATAAGGTCTATTTAAAACCAAGAGAGTGCGAAAAATACAAAAAGCCAACTTCATTTCTCGAGTGAATAAATTATAAAGTAGAAGGATTCTCTAATTTCAGAGGATGACGAAGTCTTTTGAAACCACAAGTAGATAAGAATAATTTAGAAAAATATTGCTAAGTGTTAACTGTTGAATGATATTAATGATAAATTATAATATTTAGTTTAATAATAATTAAAATTAAATACGTTGTTAATCGATTTAACAGTAAATATTTCATTTAAAATAACAAAATAATCGATTTCAAGACACTTAAATTATTATATTTGATGAGTTTCTATAATAAATATCGGTAACTTTTTATCATAGCAAATGACTGTCTCGAATGTCATAAATTATTTGGCTGTATTTTCCAACTGGTAGTGTAAAGAATAATAATTATAAAAATAATATTATATAAAAAATGTAGCTGCCTTTTGAAAAATCCTTAAAAATTAAACTTTTGTTTGCAGTATTATAGGGTGATAAGTTTTAAATCGCTTGTATACACATATGAAACCGAAAATATCACACGATGAAAATGGTTCTTAACATAAATAAAAATCTCGAAGTCTCTCTAAGAGTTTTACAAATAGTTACGGGAATGGTCGATTTGTCTATAATAAAATATTTTTTTATTGAACACTGTAAATCTAATAGAGGCAATAAAATAACCCCAAATAAACATGTAATGAATTATATGTTCGAAGTTGGTAGACATGGCTTTATATATAGTGATGTCGGCTTTGAAATATTGATATATCATTTAACCCATACAATATTTAAAATGTATCTTTAAATTTAGGTAGATGACAGTTTTCTTACATAAGGTTTTTTTTTTAATGCTTCAAAAACTACTTTTTAGACTCTTCCGAATTTTCTAGAAAATTCTTCTCTGAGATCGAGTCCCGTCTCACAGGCAATCAATAGACTGCTCGCAATAAAGACGCCAGTCATTGACAAGTGCATTACAATGTATGCAGTGGTGCGCAGCAAGTGCAGCTAGTGCAGAATAGACTGCCCTAATGATCTGCACTGTGACGGCCATTCTCAGCGCGGGGGCTATTTTAAGCCCACTACACACGTCGCGACACGACATGCGACCGATTTGCCAATGGCGTTTCTTTATTTTTGGCGTTTTGCTATAGTTTTGTCTGAGTAAACAACGCAACGTAAGACGCTATTGGCTAATTGCAAGTCGGCCACAAGTTGTGAAGCGACGCGTGTAGGAGCCTTTAGGAAGCCGCCAACGTCTCCACTCCGCGCTAGGTCAAGAGGAGGCGCGATCGGCCGACGTCTTCAAGCCGGTATTGAATTTTGTGACCAAATGACGACACTGGAGTGTCAAGCAAGATGAAAATTAAATCTCTCAAACCAAGTCGTCAAACAGGTAATGACCTGCTATCGTATTTATTAAAAGTCGCCAAAATATTATGAACGAATAAATCATTCTACTCGTTTTCTTTCAACATTCATAAAAATATGTTGATATCTCATAAAAATCAAACCGATAATTATTTTTCTTGCATCAATCATTTATCAATACATTGAAATCTCACTGGATAACATAGAAGTAAAAACAATAATTGAGTGAGTCTTATAATTTCACAATTGTAGCGGTACGTGTGTTGATTTGTTGAGGCGACTGGTTTTACTAACAGAGTAGACTAGCACCTGGGGACAGAATTCTGTTGACAAAATCAGCGGCTTCAAGCACGTATGAAACTTTAATAATATTAAAATCTTGATTACATTGGATTTGATACAAAATGAAATATAAAATAAAACATACAAATAAACTTGTCTAGAGCGAAAAAAGTATTCGCTCAAGTGAACGAGTAACCTGGCACTTGTATGTTGCATTTTATTCGAGTTAGATGACATTTATTTCCACGATCAGCTTTAAACTTGTACCACTCCATTAAAACAAAATAAAAAAGGCTTGTTAACTTGTAACAAGTTGGCGGCTGCACTGTGGGATCATTGGTTTCTCTCTCGGTGACACAGGGAGGGGAGCCGCGACTTCGGCCCGGATGCCTCGTCGCGAGTTTGATTCTGAAACTCTGCAGCCAGTCTCCAAAGATAAAGCGCAGACTGCGCTAACTAAACGGAAAGTTAGCGCCGAGCACTCGCAAGACGGGAAGTAGAATCTATTGGTACACCTGAGAAACCGCCAGCGAGCAAGTAATCGCATAAAATAAACTGAACGGTATCATTATTTCACGAGACATTTTAAATAATGACGGCTGATAGACGCTGTTCACTTAATTATTTATTTACCTTTTATTCGTCGAGTAAGATAAAGCGTTAAGCGTCAAAATACTGTTCGGAGGAGTGTGCTCAATTTGCACGCGTCATAAACTTAAACTACGTTGTGGCTTAACTGTCATCGCTGCTTAATATAAATGACGATGACAGCTATTAAATATTAATAATTATGCGCACACAGAAAAATAAACTACGCAATTGAATATCAAGACTCGGTGTTGGAGTCGCTGTGTCGTATCTGAAAATATTTGTTTATTCAATAGACATCAATCACAAAAATAATTTATTTATACTAAATATTATGTAAAGTAATCAACATATTTATTATCGTAATATGATTGATTGCGGAGTAATGAACTAGATAATCTACAAGCAGAGACCGACTATTTCGATTCCGAGCATCGGGAGGATGACGTGACGGCACGAAGATCCGCCGAGCAAGAACATAAGGACGCGGGGCGAGGTCGCGCCGGGACATTAGGGAGCACGAGCTCCTCGAGCCCAGACCTCGGGGGATGGTACCGGAGAGTGTCCGGAGCCAGGCGATACCAGCCGTGACAGCGGCCCAAGGACGCGCTCGTAAATAACGAGGCGGACGTCTGGGTCGCAGGAAAGACAATGGCATTTGAATCTCTTAACAAGGCGAAATAAAGCCTCGAATAGGGATGCCAAACATTTCTAAACGAGTTGAAATAGTTTGCAAATGTTACATCGATTTATTCTGAATTAGCAATGATATAATTTGGAGTTAGAGAAAATTGGCGTAAATATTCTTTCAGGATAATTCGAATGCCTTAGAAACATATCTCACTTTTTTATACAGAAGAATGCAATACTTAACGTACGGAATGTCTTTGTGGAATTCCATAAAAAAATGCAATAAAATGAGAATACACACAGTAGTATTCCATGTTATTCTTTATGCGTATTACATAAAATGTTTTAACACAAGTCTGCTCGAACACGGGATCCGTATATTATAAGAAAGCCTTCGCCATCCAGACCATCCCTGGGACCTACCGCGTGCGTCAGTGCCATAAAATATTATCCGAATAGAGTTGTGCATCTTCGATTTGGACAGCCCTGTTAAAGAGTTACTAATATAATTGCAGCGCAGAAATCAGTACGATTTGCCATTTAAATTAAAGGACAAAGTTCTGAGCGCGCAGACGAACGTTCGCAAGCGATCGGTGATTAACGCTGCGACGGTTTCCAGTGCATGCGGAGCTAACGTCTGAGTTTAATTGGAATATTACGAAAGCACAGAGAATAGGTCTAAGTTGGACTAGGAACCCGAGGGTTAATATTCCCGCGAACGATTGCGAAGTGGTATATCTCATTTGATTTTAAAACTCAAGTTATTGATAGACACCAATAATATCAATCTTTTAAGTTCCGTATTTAGTGAATTTAAGTAATTTTCCTTTAATTACAAAAAGCGCGATATTTCGGAATTGAAAAGTACCATGATATTTATATATATATATATATATTAATTGGTTTGTTGGTTCAGTAACTAAAACGTTGACTTTTATTAGTTTCCCAAAAAAAAAATGTATTGTAACAAATTCATGGTCGATGAATCAGTTAATAATAACTGATATTTTTATATTTTTTTTTACTAATTATTAAAATGGAATTCCACCAAATAATTTCTGTCAATAATATTGAATAAATCAAAACATTTTTTTTTATAAATATAAACGGAAGGATGATAATCCTCTTCGGCGTTAACAATTGCATTATGTATTTTATAGTCGCAGGTTGTGCCACAACCATTCTTAATGAATACTGGAGTTATTTCCTTGACAATGGGCACTGTACCGGAGCCGAAAAGTCTGATCGATAGTGAACAAGTTCCGTGGCTTAGCATCAGAAGAAGTAAGTCCATGCACCGTGCCCCGCGCTCCCCGGAGACTTCCCGGGTCCCCGAGGCGGCCGACAATGGCGACTGCCATTTGCCGTGTTGTGCCGCCGGGACGGCCCGCGTATTATATAAATTGAAGAGAATTGAGCGTTTTCTCAGGTCGCCCGAAATAGAAGCACGCCATGATAATCGACTCGCCTGACCTTCAACTCGGAGACATTTCACGGAACAATCACTCACAGAGCCGAGCAGTTCATTTGGACGACTAATTTGGACAGCTATTTTGTTGTATTGTATGGGCCATATTTACGACAAAGCGGATGAAATTCCAGCGGACAGACTACGCACACGAGATAGTAGCGTATTAATTTATTGATAACTTATATTTATATAATACGAGAAGCGGGTAAGTAGAGACAGTAGCATTAAGAAAAAAAAAAAAGATGTATAAAATATATATATTTACATATATATATAATTTTGAAGAACTTCTCGGGAGAGTAAAATATAGTTTGCTTTCGTTGGCAACACGCACAGCTAATGAATGCATAACAACATTATCATTTAAATTTTAACTTGTCCAACAGTCAGCCAACAATACTATATTTTTTTGTTGTTGTGGCGTTAGTGCCAAAATTACGTTAATTTAAAATGTTACCAACATGTGCAATAACCCAAATGGGTTGGATAATTCATACATTTATACTATGCCGGTTATATTTCTATGAATCGCCACTAGCATTTACATATATATTTATTTTTTTAATAATAACACTAGAGTAAAATATGTTAAACAAAAGATATGACATATCAATTGTATGTTATTGTGAGGCTAGAAACTCTGACACGAATAGGAAAATAACTATTAGCTCTACAAACAATGAGCGCGTTTGATTCCATGGAAGGTGTACGGCGCAGTAGAATTATCTTTACAAATAGCCGTCAAGGCGAGTTCACAATACTCGGACAATGTGCGACAAATAACACTTGGGCAAAGAAGGACTTCTCGACGAACTGCCAGGTTGTTGAAAACATTCTACAGTAGTGCGATGTTTGAAATGTCGTCGATCATTTAATTGCTTAAATAATTAATCTATTAGTGGCTGTACTCAGGTGTTCAAGTTCGGCGCAGCCTGCAAAACGCTTGGAGCGTCTGCCTGTGTTGGACTATATTAGACGATTCTGAAAAAATATTTAAATTCGAAGTTGTCACTTTGTCGTATACACCTCAGTTAGCTCTATTTTGCATATATAAAAAAATATTGAAAACAATACAAGAGTAAAGTTCACACAACTGAAAACAAATACTTTCATTTATGACAAATCAATAATGATTCTATAAATTGGTGTCCAATGACAAAACATATTTAGTAGATATCTTGAAAAAATCTTTATTTATAAGAAAGAAAAGCTTAATAAATAGCATACAATAGAAAAAAGGTCTCTAAAAAAGAATGCTGGTAAATTAATGTTAAAAGTACAAGACTTTTAAAAAAAATATGTGATAACCTATTACTATTACTATCAAAGCACTTGATATTATCAATGTTTGCAAAAAAATACATAAGCGATAATGAGTAAACCCCAACTACTATTTTACTATTTACTACGTTTCACGTGCTTAAAGCGATTTTTACGAGTAAAATAAAAAAATGGCTAAAAAGTAAAACTAATTTATGCATGTTCTCACTAAAAATATTTATTCTGGAGCTATTCGGGTGTTGACTCTAAAATGTTATTTATTATCAAGTGATTCATAAATTTCGAGCGCAAATATCAGATCACGGAAATCAACTACGCCAAAAATAATTAAACATTTATTAGTGCGACATGACTGGCGGTTATATACGAATCAGTATAATACCCGCATGTATATAATAACATCCACTTACATATTATTGTCCGATAGTATATACTATACATCAGCGTGCGAAATTATTGAACTGGACCGAACAGATCACGCCAATTGACTGTGTCAAAAATAACTAAACTAACGGTAATATTTATTGGTGCGCTCGATAGACATTGCTGACGTTTACAATTGAATTGGAGCAGAACCGATTTACTCTAATATATTATTGTTTGATAGTTGTAAATATCGGATCTCGCCAAGAACAACTCAACTACTGGTACGATGGATAGACATGACTGGCTGTTGTATTCGGAGTACGGGAGCACAATGGGTGCCGCATTAGGTGCTAGTTAACGATAATGCGAGCACGTTATGTAAGATGTCGTCGGGCTTAGAGACAATTTAGCGAATATCAGTAATGCGAAATGAATCCCCAGCATGTGGTGGTGTACAGTCCTCCCAGCTGCGCCGCGAGGGTATTTCTGTACAGTCCTCGCAGCTGCCTCCGCAAGCACAGGTCATAACTATAAACTCCCAACGAAAGGTGTATTCGAAATAAACACGGCTTCATGCAAAATATTTAAGGAAGCTGCGAGCTTTCAACACGCGTCCCAATGTAAACGCGCTGCTTTGTATTATTGTAGATGCTTGTAAACAATAATTTCATGTTTGTTTGTGCGCAAATAAGGAGTAAAATAATAATAAATACGAGTACATATATAGATATCTCTGATGATAATAAAAATGATTTGGAAGGTTTTTCACAACGCAGATTTATTAAAAGCACAAATAAAAATTCAAACATAATTATCATGAAAAAACGTTCAAATTTATTTTGATTACTCTTCTATTAAATATTTTTAAAAAGGCATTTGCAATGCATGTTTCGATATAGTTATGATGATTTGTGGACATTTTTATTTTAATAGACTGAGTCGTTTTTAGTTTAAATGGGATAATAGACATCAATAATTTGCTTTTCTAGTTAGTAGTAAAGTAGTGTTACTTTGTGAAGGATATTTTAAATTACAAGAAATAATTTAATCAATCTAGAATAAAGACATTCAAAGTGAATCATAAAAATTGAGGGATAATAAGACAGACAATATTATAACGATAGTAATATTAACAGCCTAAGAAAGGCCACGAATGTATAATTGACACAAAAATGAGATTATAACACAAAAAAAAAACAATGTCTTCACCAGAGAATTCACGTTTGGTGTTGATGATGTCATGTGTGACTGAAAGCATTTCTGTTAGATTGAGGGGTAAGACATAAGTGTTGTCTCCCCTAGAGATTTGTTGGACCATTATCCATTAGGCCAAACAAAAACAAGCATCTAAAAGTTATACCGTGTTTAAAACTAACATAAATGTTATAATTTGGAGAGTTTTCTTACAAACTCAGTTTAGAAAAGACGTAGACGCTAACGTATTTTTAATTATTATTTAATAAACAAGCTGTATGTTATTAAATTTCACTATACACATTTTAAAATAAAAAAGAAGGTAAACCTAAAAAAAAAATTAGAGTTATAGAAACTACAATTTTTTAAATGTAATTTATAAAATATCACTATCATCTTTTATCAATACAGAGACTTCGACTTTATTTTATTAATGTGCACGAAGAATAAGTTTGTAATCTTCAATCAAACACAAATAGGGTAAATTCACGATCCACTACAACGAGAATTCAAATATATACGAAAATACATTTATTCATAAGCAAAAAAAAGTGTACATAGAACGAAACCTGAATCTAAGAAAACATTAGATCCACCCGTTAAAAGTTCAAAAATATCTCAACAAGGTACAACACCTTTAAACCAATCACTTGAGTCAAATTATTTTATACTGCATTGAAATCAAAATAATTTATACTAACTGTAGATATAACACTAAATCAGATTTGTTTTCAGTTATACAACTTCAAAGCTCATAAATAACGCGTTTTTAATAGACACAAACTGAATTCACTCCAGCAGCTAACGCTGCGAGCGTATCGTAAAAGTTTACAATGCCACATACACGTGCGCACACGCCGAGCAACACATTCCGGAAACACAAAATACGAGAGGCTTTATAATAGTTAGGGCGGCGGGGACAGGTGAGGGCGGGGGCAGGTGAGGGGACCCTCCCCTGGCAACTACGGTTTTCCCAAGAATCGCGGGGCGAAGGTCACAGCGTAAAGCGCGTGCAATAATATTTGACCTTTCCTGAAATAGACTAGCCCACGCTTTTTCCCGAGCCTCGGTATAAATAACCTCGAAACAAACGCCAGTGGATCACCGCCGATTTGCAAACATGAAATAATTAATCGCGACCCGCCAGTGACTTATCGACAGCAAGCCACTGAAGTTGATAAATGCAGGCGTTACTGCAGTCTGCTTCGTAGGGTGTTGTAATGATTCTGTTTTCAGCGATCGTGCCAGTCTGCAAAACAAGATTTTTGGCGTCATATGCTTACAATTTTTATATATTTCGTTTTACGGCTTTTCGTGCACAAAAGGTTTGTAATAAATATACATCTACGATATTACTAACCAACGTCCACGCGGACCCGCTTTAGGAAATGATTATGCATAAAACAGCAAATTTATACAGAACATCGTAGAATGTTTGCCCAAAAACCGAAGAGAATAATGAATTTTGATATAAAAAAATTGGAAGACCATCGTTAACCATACTTTTTTAAAAATACGACGTACAGCTTTACAGCTTCTCCATTTATAGTATCTAAAGTTATATAGGCAAAAGGATTAGAACAAACTACGTCGTATATAAAACATATTCTTAAGCAGCATCGGTGAAAGAAATTAAGGGCATTCTAATGTCAAGGTGTGGCGTAGAAAACGCGACATAAGTGTTAAAAAATACCGCGAATATTCAAAAAAAATAAAAATATTATTCCAAGGAAAGTATACATTTTAATATTCAGTTAATTAACAAAGTAGTGAACGCAGTGCCCGTACTCACAATAAAGGTTTCCGTGAAAATTACGCATTACGAAATAAAAGGTATAATCCTTTTCTTACCGCTACAAGTGGGTTAAAACTAATAACATTACCGAGGTAGGATTAACATGACATTTAGAAGTACTTAACCTCTGGTTTTGTGTTTAAAAATCTGATGTCTTGACTGTTGAGCTAGATATTTTATTAATATTCTCAAAAATAATCAGGAAATGGGTGTATTGTATAATTAATCAACAAAGTTCTACTTATTCTTTTGCTAGTTCCTTAAAATTATGCATTATTATAAATAAGCGGAATAATCATTTTAAGATTTACATTTTTGGATTTTTTATAAACTAATACATCTACACAAATTTCGATAGTTCATCAGTTAATATCTCAAATTTGTAACCGTAACGACTCGTGATAATGTTAACGTGATAATTCACGATATGGATTCACGAGTAACCATTTTTTTCTCTCGAATATATAATATATACGATATGGACATTCAATATTATTCAGGGTTTGTTTGAACGTAAAATCAATACAAGCTCTGAAGAAGTCTAGTTTTAATGTGTACAAAATGTTGACAAGAAAATCACTATTGTCACATAGAACCCCTTTTTCTTTTACAGTATCTATATATTTTGTATATAAACCTGCAGAAATGTATAGGGGCAAGTGGCCAGTGCGCTTGCCTCGATCGTACCTCACCTGTGGAGGGAGTCGGACTCGTTAAATTAGGCAGTGGGGTAGGAGGAGGGTGCGAGGGCCTTGTGCCGGTCCATTAACTAATTGAGACGAGCGGCCTACGCCGTGGCGTATGGCCGTGGAGATACACTCCATTTGTTTGCCGTTTACCCTACCGGTCAGTCTGCGGGTACTATGGCCATTAAACTTAAATGAAAGTTAGTGTAATTCAGAGAGCGGGAATACGCCCGGTTAATGGTAATTAAGTGTATCCAATCAGAGCATTGTGTGTATTTTTAGGCTGGCCAAATAGGGTGACGCTTCTCTCCGTGTTTCCAAAAAAAACCACAGCGAAAAGTTTTGAAGTGTGTTTTTTTTTTTTAAGTTTTATTCAAGAGTGATCGCTTTTGTCTAACACTTTTAGCTTGAAAGCTAAAAAAAAAAAAAAAAACAAAAATTCGTAAAACCAAAGTGTTTACTCGTAAAATAAAAAACAACATTTACAATAGGTTTTAATGTTAGGTTATTATACTAACTTAAAACTGTTCTGATGGACGGCACACGGTGTAAACTGTCACCCATAAGTGTATCTAATCTAAACATTGCGAGTCCATTTATGCTGGTGTATTACTGAAAAGGCTTTATAGCCACTTCCGTTCGTGTTACATATGAATAAATACCAAACATAATTCATTGAAAAGGACCAGGCATGTTGACTGACGGTAGTTGCCCGGACAACGAAACGATATTGTATCTGGACAATGTGAGTTAATAACTAGCGAGAATAATCCAATACGATAACCTATAATATGAAAAACACGAGAACATCATCCTTAACGCGACCCTTGACATCAGTGATTTATAAGAATAAATAAAACTTTATATGAATAGCACAGTTTTAATTAATTTATTTGAAACTTATATTTTATAACTCAATACAAGTATCGAAAACAATTTTTTTTAAATAAGTTATTACAAATTCATTAAAATGAGTATCTAATCTAAATTGACTAACTGCATTATTTATTTAAAGGGTAATATTAATTTTAAGGACTTTTATTTAATATCAATTCATTGGAAACAGCTTATTTAAATAGTTTGAAACAATTTTTTTTGTCAAAAGTAAAAAAAATATTTATATATTTGAAGCCATCAAAAATTGTGATAAGTTCCGTAGGTCACTCTGACCCCTGTATAGGTTTTTTAATGTAGCTATGGCCCTCAATATGGATAAAAATAATTGTATATTAAGCACTAACAAGCACTTTACTTAGAGGCGAATGAAACAGGTCTTAATAAAATTTAAGTGTACTATCAAATATACAACATGCGATAAATTATCTTGTAGCTGTGTATAAAATGACAAATATTCATGATGCTTACTGGGGAAAATTTCCATAGCTTTGTTTTGGAGCTGTTATATGTAATGATATGTCAAGTATTTCAAAGTGCTTTGACTCAGCCGTATAGACTCGACGTTCTCATGCAGATAAATCGCGGAGAGCTACTTAGTTAACTCGTGTCCTTTCGGCTTATCCGAAATGGGAAGCCGTCTCATTAGTCAGCCAGCCATTGTCAGCGCAGGAAGTCGCCGGTACAGCGGAATGTGTGCACAAGTGGAGCTGACGCAGGACCTTTAAATTTTGTAAACGCGAGTTTGAGCCATCATGCTGGGGACAATGAAAAAAAATATTTCCAAACGGTCGCTTTTGTACGACTTAGACGCATACACACACACACACACAGTTGCTTGTTTAGGTGTGAAACATTTGGTAACACAATTCACAGGTTTATGTACTTGGATATGATGGCAAAAAAAGCGTAAAACAGCATTTTTTAGGAACGATTAATAAACCAGTCGAAACACGCCGCAACGCCGCCTTGTAGTGGAGTTCTAGAGCCGCCAATAAATGTACACACACGTACTATGGAAGAATTATAAACATTCGATCCTTCTCTTCTCTCGGTCTAGAATGTAAGGAGAAACACTAATGGGGACCTGACCCGAACATTTTAAGAGCGACTACAATCGCACTAAGATTTTTATCTCTTAGTGTCTGGCAGAAATCATTAGCTAACATGATGGAAACGAATGCGTAATTTATATTAATAAAGAAACATTTTTTTAAATACACAAAAGTTAATATAACTTCAAAAAAATAATATTTAAAGTGTTTGTGTCTTATAAATTAAATTGATCTTTAAACAATGGTTCTATACAAAAAGACATGAGATTTAATCAACCGCATTATTTGGGTTATGTAAGCATCATGCGAAGATCTAAGATTTTCAGTTATCTTCAGAAGTATAAGAGTTTTTTTATACCGAAAGACAGTATTTTTAAATCAAGTCAAAACGCATTCTTAGCTACAGCGCCAAAACAAAAAAAAAAAACCAAAATAAGATGATCGTGAAAAGCTTTGGTACTAAAAATCAAAAGTGTATTACTAGAATAGAAATAACGGAGTGCGAAATTCTATTTAATATTTCAAACTCAACAATTTGCGCGAGTGTAAAGTTTAATAGAAAATTTGAAATACAGCACGCCATGTGTATTTCATCCTAGAAAGCGTTAGATTATTCTATACGCTTTTCTAAGAACCCATTAAAAAGTTAAAGATGGTTTGACATACGAAATAATAGCGTGAATTAAGCTTAAATGCGCTTTTAAATAAGAAAATCTAAATAGTAAGCTCCCTCTTTCCTCATGCTTGTGCATGTGTACCATTCTGTGCCCTGGGCGTATATAAATGATCGGTAATGGAGTGAGTTGGAATGATTGTGGAGGAATGTATTCTGGAAGTACCTTGTGGAAGTGGGGTTTCTACTGTTGTGCCTACTGCAGAATGAATACCAGATCTAAATACCAGAGCTTACTCAGGAAAAGGTTTGTTTAATAAAACAATTGGGCAGCAGCAATAAGCAGACTTTTCATTCGAATATAAAACAGCGGTGTAAAAGGATCCGACGACCCACTATACTATTTACACTAAGAAAACCATGAACAGACAGAGATATATTTATTGAGATGCTCATATTGTTTAAATCCATTATTGAACCAGAAAATTAATCTTATTAACAAAAAATATATAAGTTTTAATCTTATAAAACCACACAGTTCTAGACTTCTTTGGAAATACTAAGAAGATAGGCTGAAGAAAGATTTCGAGTCTAGCGAAGCTAAAAATTCATATTAAAATTTATTAAATATAAATTTTATTAACTCTCAGAAACTTCATAGAAATAAGTTATATTTTACCAAGAATAATTAAATGCATATTAATTTGAACAATGCGACTAATCAATTGCTATAAACGAATTACCTTACATTACAGATAATGAGTTAATTAAGTTAAATCTATTTAGATTAATTTGATGGAATACGTATTTCCAAATCGCTTAGTAGAAATTTCCGCGTAAATTCCGGGTAAGGTTAGATCGGACCAGAAAAATAGAATACATATGAAAATAAATCGACTGGTGCTTCAGAAAGTCAATCGATTTCAGTTGATAAAAATTTATAAAAACTAACTAAACTATTTATAACGATTTAGATTTTGCGCTGTCACAATTTGTTTACATCTCCCTGTTGCAGTACTAATTCATTTTATCGCAAATATTCTTGAACACTTTTGTCAAACAGAATTATTTGTAAAAAGACCTTTGAATCATATTAAAAAAGCGACTATAAAACGTTTCAACCTTATTTTACTCGGCGTCTTTACTATTGTACGAAAACGAATTGTCGTACTAAAATTTTGAATGCTAAGTACAACATGAATATATTTATATTTTTTGCATTGTGAAAAAACAACCGTATGAAAATGAATAAATAACAATTTAAAATATTTTTGTACATGTCTGGGCATTGTTACTTTTATATATTTTTAAAAATATTATTATTAATAACTCAATGCCATCGTGTGTTCTGACGATGGAGGCGGAGCAGCTAGATCCAATTAAAATTTAATAATACAAAACAAACGAATTTATTTAGTAATTATTGAGTAAAATACGGTATTGACATGTGACATGTACGACAAAACACTGTGCACGACATCCTAGAAGCACTGACGGTCACGCGAGCAGGTGAGTGACGTCACCGCACTGGATTTCAGCTGGGTATGACGTCACGGGACTGGCTAAGTACTTGTGTATGGCTAATTTTGGGTTGATATTTGTAATGAAGATTTCATTAATATGCATTTTAATTACCAAATACTTCAATTTAATGTAATGCATATAAATGTTGGAACAGGGAAATAAATGGCTGAATGAGTGTAGCTCACATTTCAATTTCTTAAATGTTTATAAAAACCCTGAATCCACTCTATACATATAACACTTACTAAAAAACGATTTCCCTCAGCACGACCACATCTCGAGACAGAAGGATGAAGACTTACCTGCAACAAAAAAAAAGTAAATAAGTGACAATCAGGGATAATGGAAAAATTAAACTTGTACTTAAATATGGATCCCCTAATTTTAAAGTATTATAATTTTTTTCAACTATCAAACTTAATCAATTGGATTGACATATATAATAGTTATGATTATGTAAGCCGAAGTCTGTATGAAAATTTAATATGAAAATAAATTCCGAAGAATCCGCTGCGACCACCACATGGAGCTGTAATATCCGCAGAATGGCCAATGTTAAAATAAACACTGTGTGATATCATTTGTAAATATGTTCACATATTGGACCGTTCATATCGAATATCGGAGGAAATATGAAAATAAACAACAACACCCGAGGAGAGCTTTACAAATATACATATGATGAGAGAACTGAGCCAAGTTTACATTATATAATTTAGGCTAAAATTATCAATTTCATATCATTCTTTAAAATAAACAAAACGCTGTGACTTGCTGAAATAGTTACTGACCATAATGTTGACTTATAAATCCAATTTGACATGATAGATTAAACTCAAAATATATTAGATTAGATAAATTTATAATTAAAAAAATACAAATATCATATTAACGAAGAAGTCGATTTTAACTGAAGTTGGTTTTATTTAAGTCATGAGCTGCATTACTTTATTTTACAAAAATAAAAAAATAAGAAACATCGCATATGAATTTATGTATATTTTCGAAATTATTAACCTTAGTATTTGTCATATAATACAAATTTCAAATTTGACATAAAGCACATGGAAAGTAATGCTCAATCAGTAAATAATAGCACACAATTAAATTTAAAATCAATTTTATTCTTTTGTACTTTAAAACCAAAGTCGAAAATACGTTCTGATTAATTAACTTAAAAAAATTATAAAATCATGTTTGTAATGTAAATAATAAGTGAATTGGCATTATAAATAGCATGACTCTTGTGTGCACGTTATAAATGTCAGCCTAAATTTTTGTATAAAAATATTATATAACCTGTCTTGTTGAATTGAATTACAGAAAAAAACATCTTGTTCCAGGGTTATCGGATTACTGACGATCATCTTTTTGACATTTCATAGACATGAAGGTAAACCGACGTAATTGAAGGTGAGTAAAAAAATCGTAATATTATTGTCAAGGTTAAGAAGATGTTGGGCGATAAGAAATAGTGATAAAACTTATTCTGACAAGCAGGCGTCTCTTAAATGTATTTTTGCTATTATATATTTACAATAAAACAAAAAAAAAAAACCATTATTATCAAGTATTATCCCTGTTTTAGTTTTGTCAGATTTGATTCGCACTGATGTCATGAACATCATTATAAAATATGCGTTAAAAAAAATTTCTCATTTAAAAACTATTAATTAAGAGTACGTAAAAGGCTTATAAAAAAATAATGAATCTCCTAAATGAAACTCATTAAAACATTCCGCTTTGTATTTAAACGTGAAAATGACGTTTTAACAAGTTTGCAGATTCAAACGAAAGCGTTAAGTGTGTTATAATGTAGTTCGCGTTCATTATAAAAATGATAACAAACGTTACAGATTATATTATGAATAAAATATGATATTTGCGTTCACAGCCGAGTTTTAATTTATTCTCGGCACGCACTCGCTCGCGGGGCATTATCTGAGATATAAATATTGAAATTGCGGGCGAGATATCGCGCCGGTGGCAGAAGAACAAATACAAGTAAGCCAGGTGGTAATGTTTGCCCATGAAAAGTAAAGTAGCCGATCTTCAATTAAACACCGGCCCGGGCTAACGTGCGAGATGACGCCCAGAATACGTCCTGAAGTTCTGTAGACCGGAAAATGCACGCAGTTTTAAACATCACATATTATGTTTAAAGTGCGTAGGGTTTATTTTTTGTTTATTCACGGAACAGAACAGAAGTACGAACGATCATATATATTTTTTTCATCAAAGGTGATAATGATATTGATGGTGACACAGATATTTTTTTTCAATAAAAATAATAATTTCGCTTACAGTGCAAATATGTTAAATAATGTATCGATGTGTGTAACATGCTAACATTTTATTAAAAAATATTGAAACAATTCAACAAAGTTCTTTGATATGAAACCAACAAAATGTGTTGTGTTTATTATCTTCTTAACTTTTCCATTAATATCAATAATATTTGAAAACCCACGAACGACATTAAAAATCTTACAGCTAAACGAAAACCTACAAAAATATGAGAATGTGCCCAAGAAAATATTTTAATTCTACATTTTTTATTTTTGTATAAATTTTTGATCAAAAATGATAAAAAACAAATTGACTGAAAATTCAATTAAGGCATGTGTACGAAGACGAGAGTGTGGACGCAATGATACCTGTCGCGTGAATGTTCAACGGCAACTGAGGATTTGTCAGCCCCGAGTGCTAGGTGTGACCATCGGTACTGTCATGATTACCGGAAATACCACGACGCGAGCACCGCGCTAGAGGACGACCTTCCGGTGTACTGGCAGCCTAATATCCCGCACTGATTACAAAACACGACCGGCCTGGCAGATAAGCCATTAGACGATAATGGGGATCGTAGAGGCCGAGCCAAAATCCAAAATGTAATCGAAATATTAACACCCACTCGATTTATTTAAATCTAGTGGTAAGTGAACTTAAAAACCAACAAGCATTTATAAATTAGGTTTTTAGATAAAACAAATACGTTCCCGGATTATTGTTGGCGTCGTGTAAAGTATTTTGAGTGCTACGCCGCGCTTATTTATTTTGATTTCGAGTCCAGCGATAGAGCCTCGGTTCCAAGGCTTCTACAGAAAAAAATTATAAAGATGATCATTTCCGGAAGATAGGGCCTCTATCGGGGTCGAAACTTTGGAATCAAATTAATCAACTATTATAAATAAAAATGAAATATTTTTTTAGGATGTATTCGATTTAAAACCACTAACAGAACATTTGCTACAATAAATTGACTTTTTTTTACCAATTAAATATGATTTAAAAATTAAAAGTATCATAAAAATAATTCAAACTTGAAAAGCGATGTGATCAGTAATTATAGTCGGTATAATAATTTATCTTGAGCAATATTAAATTGATTTATGTTCTTATCGATAAGCATCGATTCATCGAATTAATTGATTTCATGATTATTAGTTTTCATAGCGGAAGGATGCATTTGTGCGACGTTTGATTGCTGCACACATTAATGGCAACATTAAATATTTATAATGACATACAATCAAAATAAATCTAATGCCAGCGTGACAACGGTAAAATTGGCTTCGTTTACATTAAATCAAAATGCAACAGTCAAACTCAGAAATGAAAATACATATTGTATCATCAAATAATTGACGTCATTCCTCACTTTGACTTGAAAAAACGTAAAAGGTGTGATATTATTATTATCATGACTTTATTGAGTCAAAGAAATATTTGAAAATGGATATAAATCAACAAAAAAAAATGGGTAAAAAAAATATCAACTTTATAAATTAGTCGATGCTGTATACAAGCAACAGTGAATGCTATTTAAGTGTCTCATTTGAAATATACAAAAAAATCTTAGACTCATTAGTATGACAGTATCCACGCTATTTAAATACTACTAACAAGTGTGAATTAAATAAGAAATGACCTTGAAGCGCTAGCGGAAAAGATAAATTATACGTGATAGCCTAAGTGCACTAATATGGTGATTTCAGTTAAGTATCAGAAGTCATATATATATGAATCCAATTGCGTCGTAGTGCGGCAACTCGTTAAGCAATTTTTAATTGTGGGTGTGTTTTCACCAAGTGTGCACCTACACACTCAGCGTTAGATGCCGGTTTGCCTTGACACAGACCTTCACACACTGTAGAGTTAATGCGGAAAATGCACGAACTCGTTATGCAACACGAGCCTTTAAAAACAAACGGGAGTCATGGGTAAATTTATTGAGTAAAATGCCGCATTGTTCGCTTGTTCAAATGAATAGAAACGCAAATTGTAAATATAATTATTTGCTTACTGCAAACAACAATCGAGTTTCCACGCAATTTACATTAACATTTTAATATTACAATTTGCATGTATTAAAATATCTATGTGCTAATAATTGTACTGTTCATAAAATCTCATTTCTTGATAAGGATTCATAATTGAAAATGACTTTAAAAATAACTATTAAATAACATATTTTATATTATTATTAAAATGTATCACATATTATAAATGTCGTGGACATTGCTTTTAAATAACATAAAACATGCTCAATTATTTAATCTGAAAACAAAAATATTGTGCCCAGTATAACAATAAACTGACCATTATACACTTGAAATATTTTCCAAGGAACAAGCATTGTGCAATAAAACACAATACGTTGTAGAAAAACAAAAAAAAAAATATATAATTTAATTTGATTAGTAAAATAAGCCTGTACACACATTTGTGATGGCATTATTTTGTCTGTAAACCGCACGTCACGTAAGTCATTGACTACGAAGCCATCCAGAATACCAAGAACTATCTAAACATATTTGTTAATCAATTAATTTACTTGAAAACTCCTGATCAGGTAGGCAACCATGTGGGGGTAAAAATAACCTTGCGTAATATGAATATATTAATACAATATAAACACAATTAACCGAATTAACGGAAAAGGGGAGAGTCCGGATAATGGAATTCGAGGGAAGTAACCGTTTCGATTGCTTTTTAAAAAGGTCCCGCATAGAAAGCATTAAGATTGGTATAAGCCGAGAGTACAAAAAAATTTGATCAAAATCTATAAGTGGAAGTTGTACTTGAATTTTTTTTATTAGTAGATTGTATCATAAAATAAGAGTAAAATGTTGGTAAAACTTTACCCTACTGTTGATTTGCCAGAACGCGACGTTTTAAATTTGTTATAAAACATGCCGCATAAATACTCAAATAGTAATATGATAAATAATTCAGGAGAAATTTTTAAGCGCGCATTCTTCTTCTTTCTTCCGCATTGACAACAAAGTTGCGACAGGGCGACGATTTTGTTTATTTAAAATATTTTGAGAAACATTAAATATATTGGAGATAAGAATGGAAACACCGACTCCAGAGTTCATTTGTGATTATCACTAATGAGGTACACAGTTCCTTTGTCTCGGCAACCACAGAATTACATGGTGCTTGGAAAACGGGGAGTATATAAATAATACAATGTAAAATCTACGTACTAAAAAAATTGAATACTGTGAAATTTGTACAATAAATAACTTAGGTTTTAAAAGCCGTTAGTGAGATATTTTAGTCTTGTTTTTGTAATAAAAAAAAGAACGATACAACATCGTAAAAACCGAAATAACTTTCTTACCAATTATAATAGCTACTTGTGTGAATATGCTACGTCGATGATAAAAAAACACGAGCATTTTAGGTCTTCGCATTACATATTTAGTTGTATATGTTTCGATATTTTTGAATAAAATACTTCGAGTGATTTTCCACATTTTTGTTTTTATTAGTGACCGGTTTCGCCAACCTTTCACGTTGGCATTATCAAACAGAGTGTATATGTTTCGAGCCCATGACTGGCAACGAGAAAAGGTCTGGGGAGGGATCGAAATGCATAGTGTGGCAGAGCGCCGGAGGTAATCTCGCATAGTTATCGGTATCCCTAGCTCTGTTGTTACTAACAAGAAATAGTTCCACAAGGGCGGAATACTTAGCGGAATCTATAATAGAATCTGACAAGCAAGGTAACTCTGTGATTGTGCGCACATTCGAAACTACACATTGGTACACTCGATGATGCGCGCACAGCAACTTA
Organism: Atopsyche davidsoni; assembly: GCA_022113835.1. Taxonomy (NCBI): domain Eukaryota; kingdom Metazoa; phylum Arthropoda; class Insecta; order Trichoptera; family Hydrobiosidae; genus Atopsyche; species Atopsyche davidsoni. The sequence continues at coordinate 14,348,149 of JAILWY010000009.1, read as the reverse complement.
TCCAATGACTTGACTCAGCTATGAGTATAAATTAAATACTGTGTCAATCAATATAAAAAGTAAGAAACATTTATTTCGTTGCTACCAAAATAAACAGCCACGGATTGTAACATCGGCCCCCTCCCGCAAAAACAGTCAGATAATATATATGTAAGATTTCATAAGTTTGAATAACAATCGCATTAAAAAATCCACTGTAACTCCAGATAAAATAATATTTTAATAATTTGTATCGATTTGTACTATTTCGGCAAAAATCACAAAGTGCTCGATGATAATAAAATTGAATTGGCTTATTAAATTATCAAATAAATGAAACTTATCGAAAGAACCGATCAATCTTACCACAGAACAAGCTAATCTATATAGTATGTACAAAAAATAATAATAATATTTATTTTGAAAAACCAAATAAAAAATGTGTTTTCAGAATAGTAATTTGATAAACAGGTGATTAAATAAAAGAATTGCACAGTAAACAAGATACTCGACATTGGTTTGATGTAACTCACTTAAAACAAAAATGTATGAAAAACAAAAAAAATCTAATTGCTATCACAATCAATCAGAGATTGATTACAAACACCCATCACATTCTATTGAATTATCTGATAAAAACCTGAGAGCAAAAGATGGGAAGCAATACAAGCGACACTTCGGCGTAAAGGCAGGAGATCGGCCGGGGGGTGGGTTTTTAATTAAAACTGAAACATTACCGTCCCTATCTCCGGCGGCGGTACAATTGTATTTTATTTACAACACACACACACACTACGTATTTATAACTTTATGGGAGGAGAAATGTAATTTCAATTTAACCACTGAAATGATTTAGGGGGAAATAAAAATGTGTCAGCTGGCGTTGTTGGCAGGGAGTCGAGTGAGCCGCCGCGGGTCCGACTGCTCGGCAACAGTTCATGATATGAGAAAAAGAATAATACCCGAGACAGCTTGAGCTTTAGTTAAATATTTTGCAGTCACATATAAATTCACTGCTGATATTACAATGCAATCACGCTGAATATTGTCTTAACGGCTCCGTGATGGACGCGTTATAAACATCTTGTCTTATTTTCGTTTTTTGAAGTGGTTCGTGTAGGCGTATTATGATTACGGTGACCAAAAGTTCACCTTTATTATTCCGTTATTAATGTTGAATTATACAAGAAAGACTGTATTACTGTTTTTTGTTCTGAATAATTAAACAAATACAAAATGTTATGTTTAATATTTCCGTAGCCTGGCCTTTTGCTAATGTCTTGTGTTTCTCTACTGCATATTAAACATTGAACTTCTACCCTATCTTTATCTCAGAGACCAATTATATAAAAATTGCGTATAATCAATTTAAGAGGTAAAAACAGTTTAATAACAATTTGAATATTATGTTAATACAATGAGTATTTTCAATTTTTGATTTCAGGAATTATGTACACGCTATAGTCCAACATGTCCAGGATTTGTGTCGCCTTAATAAGTATTGTTATACAATGAAAAAAAAACCATTCCAATAGATATGTATTTATATGAATTGGGTACGATTTAAACAAAAATTGTATATAAAAATATATTTGATCCACAGTCTTAGATTCATCCAATAAAATAAAAGCGTGTTTTTATCATTATTTATTTTGCTTGTAAATACATTATTTTATCAAAAGAAAACGCGGTCACAGAAGCCGCAGAGGGCACGCGAGGACAATCATTTTAAGCCAAAGTGCTAATAACGGCGGATGACACATCGAAATTGAAAATCATTAGAATTGCAGTAAAGATATATTACTAAAGCTACCATTTTCTAGCGGAATTAAAAACGATGGTTGTGGATTCACGCGATGATTTACTCGAGCCGTCACGGGTAATAATGTATTGCGTTCCAATATTTGCGAGATATTTAATACCGAGATGCACAAGTGAGAAACTGCCGCGTCACGTAAACAAGTCCGTGTTGATGCCAAACTATCAATCATCATACTAAAAATAGCCGCAAACATTGCTTTGAGGTATGCTACTGGAATATGCAGCATTGAGATAAATATTGACATACACACGATCTTTACTTATTATTTTTATTACAATTTCACTTTATTATTATTTCATTGATTATTGAAAGGAAATTCTTATTACATTTTGGGATACAAGTGATCGATAGCGCTTTTAATTCAACAAACAAAAGTGATTACTGCTCTTATCATTGTCGTCTGAAGGTGTGCGCTTATATTCAGTAGAAAACAATATTTGCATGTATGTATATGCTCTTATAAATATTAAAAAAGACCTGTATTATGCTTTAAAAAAATAATAATATATATACACGGTATAACGATACTGTATAAATATTCCAGAATAGAGGCAAATATAATTAGTAACAAACGATATCGCATGAGATTCGACAGCTACATTGACTTTGAAAGTAGCACCTTTTCTTTATTGTATTTATATATAAAACATTGAACTGCAAACGGACCAAATGATTAAATTTTTAAACGTAATGTATTTCTGGGTGTGCAGTTTCAGAGAGGGAGTCCTTTAACAGTCCGTGCCTACGACAGCTGGCGGAGCTCAGCGGGTCAGAAAACGCTTTCTTCCCTAAGTGTGTCACGGAGAAAAGGCCTTAAGGCTGTCTACTTGTTTGGACAGCGGACGGGTACTGAGGCTGCTCGCTCCTTTCTCGCGCGGCTTGCGTAAACTTCACAATGGAAAAAAAATACCGCGAGAAGGAGCGAACACTGCAAATGTGTAATTATTTCAGAAAGCTGCCTACACGTGAACAATGCAACCTTAAACATGTTCATGTATTTTTAATAAATGCTTATCACGCTTGGGGTTTGAGATTCGGTATTTTTAGCTTCTCAGTGTAGCGGATTTTTATAATTGGCTTTACTTATTGTTTGTTTTTTTAAAGTAATTATACGCACAGAAAGAAATCGTACAAATTGTTCTTGCGATTACTGCAATCTACTCTTGTAGTCATTCCTAAGTAAATGTATGTGTGTATCATTATCACTGTTTTGTAGAAAAAATATCATACTTCTTAATTTATGTACTGTTTTTATTTTATAGATATGTATTAAAATAATGTTTGTGTTAAAAAACGACTTTCAAAATATAGACTAAAAAATATATCAAAGAACATACTTGAAAATACTGAAAGATACATGCATTTATGCGATTGTTTCGATTAAGTACTTCATTTTCTAGATTCAATAAGTATAATTTAAAATAGAAATGCATTAATATTCGACCTTTGCAAGATGACGTGATTATAAAAACACCAACTGTGGTCCGGTGAGATCCTTCAAACAAAAAGCCATCTTTCATAATAAAGCAGTAAAATTTGTCCTAACACAAATGAAAACTGTATTAATTGATTCTAATTTTTCAAATATGACATTGCGTTTTTTTTTTTTTACCATTGCAAGCAATTGTTCATATCACCCTCGCCATTTTGACAGTCAATTATGGAGAGCAGGCCGCGATGCGTAATTGGCGGAAGTTTCAATGATAGTAAAAGCAGCGGAGTCGCCCAGGCGAATTAGCGGGCCGTTTATTTCCTCCGCGGCGGTCCATTAATCACGGGCGCAGTCTGCGGGCGCGGCAGCTGTTGCCATGGCAACGCCGCCGGCCCTGGAACACCAATTACTGCAATAGCTGCAACTGCGCCTAGTCGCGGCTGGATAACGTGGAATGCACCTAGAGCTAGACTACTCAGAGACGCGCGCTAGGTGCGCTCGATACTAGCGAAAGTCTTACCGACCTCGAAGCGTGAGCCTCAATGAGAGGAATGCACAGAAACATGTTTAAAGCAAAACAAAAAAAAAACAACAATTTACGATACTAGGAGAGATCGAGGATTGATAAGGTTTCGGTAGAAAGTAAATGTCATGGATGAAGATTATAAAAAAGTGTGTCCCGGTGCGGCTTCTCCGATAGAGGCCGACGAATCACGAACATAATAAAACATTTTCTGAACACAATCTTCTAGGGTGTGGAAAAATGTGTGAAAATACAATGAAGCAAAAAGCTATTACTAGAATCCACAAGAATCTTTCGCTTAAGGTTGGGTAGCGGTTGACTTAATCTCTAAAACACTCTAATATATTTTTTTGGGCTCTCGGAGGTGTATCCAACGTAGTAAAGAAAAAATATTGCTTTGTAATACTTTAAGTGCCGTATAATTTTCGTTTTTATTTTATTATCTACACAACCGGTTCAACGTTGCTTATCAGCACCAATAATGTGAATAATTGGAATTTAAATGCCACGAATTCACGTTATTTTCTTTAAATCGACCTACATTAAAATAGTTCACGTTATGAGTGTATAATTGGGTCCATTTAAAAAAACAATTATTATTTAAAATGTATTATATTTTGTATTGTTTTACATATTTTGTTATTGTTTACTTGTTGTATTTTTATTTATATTTTTTTTTTTAGCTTTCACAAAATATTTTTTCTTGTTTAGTATTACTATTTATTATATTTTATATTATACGGGAAATGTTGAATGGCTGTACATCCTCCTCTACCGCGTGGATTAAATACTTATATCTTTCCAATTATGACTCTGTGAGATAATGACTTTACCGTTGTCAACAATTCTCGTTTATTTCAATAACACCTCTCCGAATCTTAGAATCATTAGTACTGTGAAATCACATGGAACATTGCTGTTCAAAGGATCAATTAAAATAAACACATTCGAATAATTAAACAAAGTAATAATATACGCTTCCAAAGAGATATAATGACTAACTAATCGTGAAGGTTGGGTTGTCTTCAGCGAATATTTATTCAAACTATTTAAAATACAAGAGGGTTGTCCTGTAGCAGACACATACAAAGTGAGTTAATTTGATGGATGACATGATATTTTAAATAATGCACAGGGCAAGCGGTGTCGGCGACGTCTGCCTCCATCAGAGTCAGGTTTATATTTAAACAATGAATTCACCCACACTGATGACAGCCATTAGAAATGACGGACGAGAGGCGCGTCGTGCACGCGGACGAGTGCTCCTAAGTTATAGACATGCGCCTACATTATCTTTTTAATAAAACTGTTAGTTATATTTATATCGCAAAATAAAACCATAAAGCCGAATTAACTCGAATTTAATCCGGAATCGATATAACACATTAAACAAAAAGGTTTTTTTTTTTTTGCCACGTATAGTATCAATATAACCAGTAGACTAAAAAAATTGCGTTAATAATAAATATATACCTTCATAGGATTTTGCGTCACAGGATTAATTGGCACTCAGATGGCTTGATGTGAAAGATGAAACTTGACTTCTCAGTAGAAAAAATAATCAATAAATGCCCAAGTGATATCAATAGCTGCTAACATCCTACACGCCTGTACGTGCCAGGGTGTGATTGAAACGTAATCCCTCGTGCGAAAGCTGGCAGTCGTGTTATTAGCGCCATTGCTCTTACGCTCGAATCAAGTTTTCATTATTCACCCAAGAATCTTAATGCTTCGTTTATCATCTTGAAGGATACTGATAGAATAAATTTACAATAACGAATGTCATTACTAGTCAATGTATTCTTGAAGATTTGCCAAAACACGTAGTAATTAATGTCGGCAACGAGTACGAGATAATATCATAGTTGCTCGAACATCAAGGTGATTAACACAACCTTAAGATTTATTTCATTAAAATATAATATTTGATAATTGTTCGCAGTTAAAAATGAAAAAAATGTACGCTATATAGTATACGAATCTCAAATCAAACTTCTGTTACGGAATATGAATACAGTAACATTGGATGTCTCTTAAATTATACGAAAAAGTAAACATTTTGAAATTCAGAATCCAATAAAACAAAGAAAGTTATTTTTAGACAATCTCAAGTAAAGAATTTATAGAAGCTACAGAAATACTCTATTCTAAATTAAAAACAAAAATGGCGCTTAGTAAAAAAAATATATATATTTTTGTATATGCCAAGAGCTATAATAAACAGCAATATAGATATTAGTTGCTTGAAAAGACAGCTCATTAAATTTACAAATGTAACAAAATTTCACTATAATTTAAAAATAAAAACGCCGAGGACAATGAACTGGCACAAACAAATAGCGCGCAATCAACATTCACGAAAGACTTCATTAAAAAATATTAAAGCCCACTACACACGACCGATTTGCAATTAGTCAATGTAGTCCCTTTATTTTTGTTTTTTTTTTAGGTTTCGCCTGAAGCCCTCACACACGTCGCGACACGATTTGTTCACGTAGGAACACGGAAAAAAGACCGATTGCAGATCGGTCGCAAGTCTAGTCTCAAGGTAGATAGATGCCTTGCAACTAATTATCGACTCGGCAGCGTCGTTAGATAGGTTCAAGCGTATGGCTGTTTCCCGTCAATGTACAAAGTGAGTTAATTTGATGGATGACATGATTTTTAAATAATACACAGGGCAAGCGGTGTCGGCGACGTCTGCCTCCATCAGAGTCAGGTTTATATTTAAACCAGTGCATCTCAAAGTGGTCCCTACGGACACCAGAGATCATTCAGGGGGTTCTGAGAAAATTAAAATCGATTTTGGGGTCCCTGAAAAAAGTCAAGGGGTCCGCGCGAGGTTTAATATAAAATAAAAAAAATTGTGACACATTTTTATTAATATGGAAGTTAAAATAAATAACAATGAATACATTATTAGCAATTTTAACGTCCTAAGTAAAATATAAATATATATAGGTGCATAAAATACAAGTAATAACAGGCATCGCGCGTCGTGCACGCGGACGAGTGCTCCTAAGTCAGTGGTCCCCAACCCTATGCCCGTGGGCACCATGGCGCCCGCCGTCCGTTTTACGTGTGCCCGACACTGTGCGACCACGATAATAAACTATTTAATGTTACAATAAAATGTTATAAAAAATATATATTTAGTAATTGAACAGAGAAATATAAGCGAAAATAATTATATCGTTATAATTTATAAATAATAATTCATTGTACATTTTAAAGTTGCTATTAAAAATAATTGTGCATTTTATAGTTGAACATAGTCAATAATACATGTATATTTTTGACTAAGTCCAACTATAAATATACCTTGAAAAAATAAATGGTGCCCCCCGACCCACCGGCATTCTAGAATGTGCCCTTGAGTGCAAAAAGGTTGGGGACCCCTGTCCTAAGTTATAGACATGCGCCTACATTATATTTTGAATAAAATAGTTAGTTATATTTATACCGCATAATAAAACCATAAAGCCGAATTGACTCGAATTCAATCCGGAATCGATATAACATATGAAACAAAAGGGATATTTTTTATTTGCATTTAATTTTCGCCACGTATAGTACCACGGAAGGAGGCGATTTCCCTCGGTGAGGCGATCGACAAGCTCCCGGACGAGGTCCCGGATCGCCCTTGTGCCGAAACGGGCGGAGCGTCATGCGCGGCTGATTGATGGCGACTCTGGGAATCCGCTCAACGCCCATGCCAAATTGAAAACACCACTGCAGCGCAATACACCACATGCAAGTGCTCGAAATAGTGATTGACGCTTATTGATTTCCCCAAAAATGGCAGCCGTTCGGGAAAATCCATAGATTTTCTTACATTTGGCTAATGCAATCGAGCGCACAAATAATGATTCAAAATATACCGAGCGTGAATGACGTTCAAATAAGAAAAAGAGACGTCAAAATTTTAAGCATTTTGAAGACTTTATTCCGGTCTTGCGAATTTAAGCACTGAAGTATAACAAATAAGAAGGAATTTCGATAAAAAAGAGCTCACCCGAAAAAGCGTTTTTTTCCTTTTAATTTCACAATACTCAAGCAAAAGATATTTCAATCGGTTACCCTTAATGAGACTTCTATTAGCCACAGAGACTAGAAAGCTTTTTTGGAGGCTTTAGAATCAAGAGTGATTGTACTCAGCCTGTCATATTTCCGGCATTGCCTTGTTTTTTTACAAGAGAATCACAAATACCTATCTATACCTTTGAATATAAAGTCAATTAACACTGAAAACTTTTTACAGTGTGAGATAATGCGATGAAATCTATTATTGATGCATAAATATTTTATGAAATAATCGATATTTATATAGGGTGGTAAACACAACCGTTGTATTCAGCAGTTCCCTTCACTAGCCATAGTTGAATATATTTTGAATGTGGGAGCAGTACGTAGCTGTTCAAAAGTATGCGGAAGATAATATACAATCTGTTATACAACATCTGTGTTGATAATAATTGTATTATTGTCGTGAATTGGTTGATAAATATCAGTGAATTCTAAAAAAATAATTGGGCTTGTTATCGTGTACTGTTTGAACGACACGAGTGCGTATGTTTTACATAAAAATATAGCTGTAATCGTGTTAAAATTGATTTAACACTGTTAAGGCATTTGAATTGACAGAATAATCATAATTAATGATTTTAAGATATGTTAACAGATTTTACTATAGATAGTTGCTTCTGCGACAACCTCGTCACTTTCCCATACAAATACGACGTGGTTCCGTGTCTTATGAAACTAAAATCACATCAAATCAGTTTTTTAATCATTGCTGAAAATAATCAGCACGTAATCATAAAATTCATTTAATTTTAAAAAAGTCTTGAATTTTTTTTAGAATGAATGAACTTTTATTCTTTAAGATTTCTCAATAAATATATATTCTCTCATAATAGATAAAATGATATCAACGTGTTACGTTCATAATATAATCGTTTTACAGACTATACATACCAAAACAATATTTTTCAATACAATCTGTTGCAGATGATAGCAAATTTTTACAAGATTCACCAGACTTAACGGTTCGCATATAAGTATAAAATAAACAGTTTGTTGGACCCCGATCAGACTTTGAACTTGTACATCAAAAGTGAGTCAATCCATTGACAGTTGACTTTAGAAACGATAAAGAGGAAATAATAAATCACTGACAGAATGTCTTAATAACCGGGCACACCTTCACAGGACTTTTTTTAATATTTCTCATGAATAATGAATCTGTCATGTCAATTTCGCATCTCGCCCGCGGGCGGCAGATGAAAGAGCGGCGGCCGTGCCAAGTGTTTTCCGAGCCTCCGTCCCCCGGCTGATATAATCTGTAGCTTCCGAGAAATTATATAAATTAGATGTTTACACCAAACACACTACTCTCCGATTGTTGAAAAATAAAACGCGAATAACTTCCCAGCCGGCGCGAGGGACTCTCTACATGCGCGACTGTAAAAATAACAATAACTTGGCAATGAATTCTGCGCTTTTTGCGTGATCTATAAGTGAGGCTGAGTTTGGATGCATAAAAAAAAAACAAAGAATATGCGGATTCTTTTGTACTATAAAACCACGCTATGCGAAGCCTTGATATACCGCCGAGTACTTACTTACAATTCAAGGTAACTTTGCGCGCAGTTACAATGATAAAAAATGATTTTAAAAAAATCAATTACAAATTTATTAATAATATTGAAATTTCAAACCGTTCTCGGCGACGCAAAATTTGAATATCGTGCGTCCATAACGGCGGGCAATCAGGTTTTAATATGATAATTCGGTTTGAGAAACACATTAAAAGTTTTCGCCATCTTCCGTCCACTGTGGGGCAGAAGTTTTCTTTAGGGCCACGTCGCAGCGGGCACCTGTTGCCGCGGGCCGGGCGCAGAATACTCTTCTCGATACGCCCGCCTATACGAGATGGCTATTAATAAATGTGTCATTAACAGCGAGCGCCGCTACGCCAGGCCGTGTGGCCGTGAACAATGCAGTACGTACATAACCAAACTTTTCATTCCGATAAAGTAACGCGACGTCGGCCGCAGCGAAACGACGCCAGTGCGCCGCGACTTTGATTCGGAATACGATATAATGATATATCTAATTTCACGCAAATCAATTTTCTATAAGTTTTCAAAACAGAAGGGATATTCACCATCAGATCACGTTTGGAATTAAAAAAAAACCGCTCTTGAATCTGCTCAGATTCTAATCACATCGAGGAATCCCGCAGAATGTCGCGCAGCTCCGCACTGGCTGGCGGCGTATCGACACAGAACCACCGGTGGGGGTATCAAAAGGAGACCTTTTCACATGTCACTTTTTACAAACTGGGAAACTTCACTCTCGTAGACGCGTTTAGAGAATCGGAGACGCAGCGAGGAGGCGAGTGGTTCACATTGCAGCAGGGCCGGTGTCGACTTGCCGGCGGTCGGAACAGAACTGGCGAGCGGCGCGGGGACGGCGGCGCCCCCCGCCCCCTGCCCACTCCCCCTTCCCCGCCCCATGTAGGTTGCGGGGAAGAGTGGGGGGTGTGTGTGTGGGGGGGGGAGGGCAATCAGCTGAACTCCAAATGTGAATTGATAAAGAAATTTTCTGAGAAGCGCGACCGCACTGGATTATGTTGTTAACCGCCTAATCGCAGCCGCGAGATAGCACGCGTGAGGACGCCATTGCTGGTGCGACGCACACCCAGAAAAAGACGATTCGTGTGCATGATGAACGGAGCATTTCAAACGATGCAATAAATATTATCTAAACCAGGATGAGATGGCTGATAAATAGGAAATGAGCAGTCAAAGCGCGTCATCAATATTGTCTGAATGTTTTTTTTTCAGGAATAAATGAAGTTAAAAAAGCATCGTTCAATTATTTGCATATTGTTGAGGCAATCATCGTGTTGATCTGGCAAATGTAGGCTGAATTTACTGCATAGGAAAATCACCAAACTGCAAAATAAATGTCGCCCTGATTTATTTTTAATTTTCTATGTTCTTCCTGACTTGGTCCTTTGTATTTTCGATATATGTCTGTGCTTAGTTAGTAAAAAAGTACACACATTTAGATTAAGATTGTTTTATTTAATCAACTTCTAGATAATATAATTCACTCACTTCGCTATAGCTGTACAGATTACTTTATACATGTAAGTACTGGGAAAGTCACTTGTTGATTTCACTGGAATAGAGTACACATAAAATAACTATATGTATTTTATTATATAACGTAAACGACTCACATAAACAATTAAGAGCACATTTTGACATGTGTACGGTGCATTTTTGTATAATATTCTTAAAATGTAGTGTACGAATTGCGACACAAAACTAAATTGTGGTAATAACTATGGTGCAAGATACATAGTTTTGATTAAATATTTGGCCTGTCCCAATATATTACGAAAACTTGTGGAATTTTTAGAATTTCCTCTCGCACTCCCCTAGTGCTTTATGTCAACCAATCATGCAAGTTTTTTTTAAAAACAATTTAGCTTCATGTAGAAGCGTGATCCCTGCCCTATAATCGGCCAATTGGCCGTCGGACGAGACCCGTAAATCAATCATCCCCTCGTGTCGGCCGCGGTGTCCAACCCCCGGGCCGGGAGCATCAATCACCCCGCTCATAATGAGTCAGAATTATCGCGAGTTTTTAAGCTCATTGTTTTTGTTTATCCTGAGTCGGCAATTATCTCGATCGTTTCCACTGAAATCATTAGCGCCCAGTTGCTTTTAATTGGTGAATAATGCAAACTGTGAGCAATCTCAAACTTGATGAAATAACGAGAAATTTTTCGAAATAAAATAACAATGACATGACGCAAAAATATAAATAGATTATTTTAATAAATAATTAACATTCGAGGATAAATCGAATTTATTCATTCAGATTACTCGATTATGACAACAACAAAAAAAAAACCATAACAAGAGAAACATAATATCTCATAACTTATTGGACAGTACCACGCTTGCGTGTGAGTTAGCTAAACTGTCAAGTTGAAAATATGATAAATAGTTTATGTAACTCAAATATTGAAGGCAGGACGATCCCGCACCGGTACTGTGGCCAATATTTACAACAGGTATACGATACCCAATCTTCATAGTAATCCACCTGATCGATGCGACTCTTGCAGCGTATCGGCGCCTAAAAACAGTAAAAATAAAAGTTCCCATAGAAACTCGACCTTGCTGCTTGAATTTTGTAAAGTAGCCTTTATATGAATTTATGCTGATATTATTGATTATGCAATAGGCCCAAATTAATATTTCTCGTTGTTTTAATGTGGGTAAATATATTCTTCTTGTTTTATATACTTGCATACTTTACTTTGCTTCTCTGGTTGAATATACGGTTGTATATATATTTTTAAATTAATTTCTATCTAAATATGTTTAAAGTCTATTCACTTTGTACGTTTCATCCATGCGAGTAGTATAGAAATACTAAATCGGCGCAATTAGTCGGGACAAAAAAATAAAACCGAAAACACGTTGCTTTGAAAACATTTAAAGATTTAAACTGTTTTTTTTTCAGAGTTACTAAGGCCTTTAAATTATTTCAGATGATAAATTTATTTGAACAATTAAGAAAATTCTACCAACGACTTAGTCAACTATGGAAATGAACTGGAATTGAATATGAATGAAAATCAGTTTTTCGCACAACACATAAGAAAATCCGCTTGTGCCGAGAAACGCAGAAACGTATTTGATAAATAAGTGGAGGGGGCACGTTCGCGAGTTTCCAGAGAACATGCAGATCGCTGCTAGCCCCATTTTGTTTTGTCTGGTTCGAGAATACTTTGATTTTCGTGGATAAAGTTAAAGATATCTTTCAGTTTCTGAATCCAGCTGCGAGAAGTGCGCTGACTCATTAAGAAACCTTATATTCGGAGGGTGACGCCTGCGTTACTACCCCTAAGGGTGAGTCAGAACAGATGTTTTATCAGAATATTCCATGAAATCAGCAGGTACAATTTTTTCGCGAAGGAAAAATGAACACTCAGTGTGAATTTATAACGGACGATTACTAGAAAAAAATTGATTCGATAAAGGAATACTTTTATATTTTTTTATGAAACTACTTGATATTAAAAGAAAAATGCATGATACACTAGAAAACCCACGACGAATATAAGTATATTCTAACTATGGGTACAAGAGGTAACATGGGTAACTATGGGTTTTTTCAAGAGCATACATGTTTTATTAATAGTCAAAAATTTGACGAAATGACCAATCTATTTATAAAATACCATGTCAAGCTACTCAAATCAAAATTCGCTAAAAATTGCTAGCAATCAAAATGTCATGATCATAAACATTAAAAAAAGTTTTAAATAATCCAATTTCCATGTTTCTTCATAGTGTGTGCGTTCTTCATTGTTTTCATACGTTTAAAAAAAATCGAAATTTCGCTTTCTTAACTTAGTAGTTGTTTCGAAACGAAAATTCTGATTTAAAAGTATAACTGAGAACGGAGAAGCAAACTTATCTTTTAGCGATTTTCTCCAAAAAAATGGGGTGTCATGTCAATTTGGAAAGTTATACTTTGGGAGTGGTAGTAGAAAAAAGTCTTGCGTATACTTAAAAGCATTCGGATTCCTCGCTCAAACTTATTTAACAACTTGTTGCATAACAAATCTCAATGTACCTCCAGAGAAACGTCTCCTAAAAATACGTCTGACGTGAAATATATATTTGAAAATATTTAAATATATGTTTAATATAATGCTTAAATTGTTGATAACTTTAATTAAAAAATAACATCAGTGAATTACAAGAAATGCATATAAAAAGTTTGTTACTAGGTCTAAGCGAAAAGTAATTATAAAATTCCGAAAACATTTCAAGTGTACACCACAACGCCACTGTTTTTTGTATTTTAAATGTTTAAATTATTTGATATTAATTGGTAATGCAGAATATATTGCAGCTGAAATAAAATAAAAATACATATTTTAAGAAGCAAATGATCTAAATGTAAAAGTCCGAATATCTGGTAATATATATATATATATATCCAAAAACCTGCAAATTTATCTTTGTTGTATACATTTCGAGCCCTCACATGGTAGATTTAAGTTTAAAGAAATATAAAGAACCTCACGCTCAAACTTAAAAAAAAACATAGTTGATGTGAGTCATTAAATAAAAACGTGTTCGTTCTCACAGATAAATTAGCTGCGATAAAGAAAATTAAAGACTCAAAGTTTTAACTGTTAGATTAAAAAAAAAGTCAACAGAGTTTTTTTTTATGTAATGGAATCTATTCTAGCACAACCATAATAAGCGTACAACGATATTATGATACCACAGATGAGCACTGCGTGGTGATGTAATTAAATGCACGCGGCTTCCGCCAGATTCTAGAAATACCTTGACCCATTTAGTTCCCAGCGCGGTGTCGTATTATTAACCTATTTCCGGTAGCCCCGGGAAGACCCACGGAGGCCCGCAACAAAACGACCCCAGCCTCGGGCTCTCAAACTTTCCCGGATCTGAAATTAAACCGCACGGCAACCTGTGCAGGGAGGCTGTGCAACGAAAAAGTGAAAGGACCCGCCATCCGCACGATCCCTTTGAACTCGCAACCCTAACCTGAAACTGGTTCTGCCCAAAGGGACAAACACAGGAGTGTAGTTTGTCTTGTTAAATATTCACCATGATCTCTATTAATTATCGATACAAGATTAAACAATTTGTTTGAAGCATACGACGCACAAAATCAATGAATGTGAATAACAAGTATTTTTGCTTAAATTTTCCCCATAATATTTAAAGCGATTCTTAGTCATTTGATATTTCACCTTTTGGTTTTTAGTTTCATGTATCTTATTGTAAGGACAGGTTAATCGAAATAAATAATCTGTCATGACATTCACCGTATTAGGGTGTTATACGGTGAATAGCACCGTATAACATCTATCAGGAGACAAAGCTGTGTGATCTAACAACTATGCTAACCACAAGACTATTTAAAATGAATCTAACATGATGTGTTTAAATTAAAAAAAAAAATTAAATCCCAGAAGTTTACTTACATGTTTATGACGTAGAAATATTGTACAATAAAGATAACATGCATTAGGGATTGTTAAATAAATATATTTTAAATTGGCATCTGCTGTCAATATCAATTTTTATTATCAAAATAAGCAAGTTCGTATCCAATAACAATAATTAAAAGTATTAAAATCTATGAAGCATTCAGTCTATACAATTGATTTGCTATTCGTAATATAAAACCTATTTTTATTCCGTGCAAATAACAAGAGTAGAATTAGAGTGTCCATTTCAATATATTTTGTTATTTAAGATTAACTTCAAGACTTAATCAAAACAAGCGTTCCTCGCTCAAGAATTTTCAATCAATTTTCCATCTCACAGGAATGTCATTATCGCCTATCACCTAACACTTTCCGATACTTTTAACTACGTAATTGTAAACGATGAAATTTTATTGCTTAATGCTGTGTTAATTTCAAAATACATTACGACGCAGTTATTAAAGACTGATCATCTCAATATAAGCTACTAGTCGGAAATCGATCAAAAATCTGCCTGTTATCATCCGATGGTCCCGATAACTTACCGCGTGAGCTGCTTATTGCGACTCATGGTATTTTAGACAAAAAGAGACCTTGAGGACGCCCAATGTCAAAAGCAAAGCAGTATTGTAATTGCGAATAATAGTGGATGATCAATAAGCGTAAAGAAGTGAGAAGACCTTCGTCATGCAGTATGAGCAACTGCCTAATCTTATAATACCTTATCAAAAGTATAGGATAAAAACACCGTGTCCTCGTTATCTTTTTGAAAAAAAGAAAAAAATATTGCTTTTATAATCAACAAACTATTTCGTAAAAAAATGAGAGTTTTGATTTCATAATTTTAATTTTTGAAGTAATTATAAAATTTTAAATGTAATGTAAAATTGATTGCAACACTGAAATAAAAAACGAATACTTTCTTGTAATACAAATCAATACACATTTTATTATGACCTTTTATTTGAATTTATATATAGATATTAGACTTTTCTGCAGAAAAAAATATATATATAATATAAAGCCACTTATTTAAAAATACAAGTACGAAGAGGTCAACCGACTGACCGTGAAAGAACTTCACGCAACCCACAATGCACGACCTCCACGGGGCTCCGGGACACATGCCCGCAGATTAGGCCTTGCCGGGCTGGGGGCATCACGTTGCTGGCTACCTGATTTATTTGCCAGTTCAGGGGAAGAACGCCTACGATTACTCAACCCACTCGGGATGTTACTAAAATAAATATTTCACACATATACATAAGTTATTTTGATAGAAAATCACTAGAAAAAACTATTCGAACAATTAAAACAGAAATTTGAAAACGTAACTTTACATGCTTGTAGATCATTCAATTTCTTGAATCGTAATATTAATTTACAAATATAATATATATATTGAAAAGTATGATGTTATTTTCCCGATGTAAACAATAAAATATTGAGTTGAAACAATATATAATTGTTATAAGCATAACTTATTGGTATTTTTTGTTTGTATAAACATAAGATACAATGAGCAATTCAAAATAATAATATTTAGTAATTGATTATATAACTAAGCAAGGAATTCCGCGGTTAGGCAGTAAAAAATAAACAAATACATTAAATAATTACGTAAATTATTATTTATAACTGGAGTTATTAATGTGTGCCGGATGCCGGATTGCGTAAGGAGCATCCTGAAATTCTACAGTCATAATATTATTTTAAAAAATAATGTAAATATAAGAATTACCAATTCTAAGAAAGAAATAAATGCCTGTCGTATACTGGCACCGTACTTCATGTCACGCTGTTCCCACGTCGCAAAGCAATCTACGGCAGATATAGACGTTAAATGAATATTATCGAGCACGTACCGGGTAATAGAAACTGGTATATAATGCAAACACCTTGGAGATCAAAAGCCATGATATTAATATTGAAAAAAAATAAAAAAACGTTTTTTCATTTAAAAAAGAGAAGCGAAGGATTAAAGCCTGTCGCAGCCTTCGTATTGCGCTTCGCGTCACGTTGGCCCGACTGGTGCCGCGAGGGGTCCCACGACGGATATAGAAAATAAGCGCATATTATGAGCGGGCACGGGGCATTACGACTGCAAATGCATTTTATACAATTCGCGGCCTACTCAGGTGGAATATTGATTTCGCGACCCGCCGGAATGCGTCCGTACTCGCCCGTCCGTCGAATGTGATAATCAAATTAGAATTAATCTCCTTCGGTTGACGCGCAATCAACGGCATTGATTGTATTAAACACGTGTTATAAAACACGAGTCATTTTACATAAACGCAAACGTGACCAATGGACAACGAACGAACAATAAAAGCAATGCACCATAAAATATACAAAAGCAATTATGCTTTATAGGTTAAATTATGTATTATGAACTCGGGTGTGTTTTAAAAAAATTCTAAAAACAATTACTGATCACATGTTGGCAGTTAAAACTGTTTATTTTAGGCTTTTAAATTCTTTTAGCACGCGGATTTTAAGCATGGATTTGTATGCGTAATTAATACAGAGGTTTGATGCATGTCACAGCACACAGAGGTGTTTAATTTAACTACCGCAGGGAAATACTGAAGGACCTTAACGGTAGACGATGAGCTGATGTTTCAAGTACGCGAGTGTAACAAAGATGCTTACAGTAACAGATATGTGTTTAGTAAGCAAGAATTTTTTTGAAATCGATGAATATTCTATTGGCATTTATTTATATTGTAAACCACACATGGTAAATTATTAAAATATTTTTTTTAATGCAATAAATTTCAATAAGTAGTCATAGCAAGGCATCAAGCCGTAGAAAATTTAAAATGTATAATTAATTATCAATTTCATAATTTTTTTATAATTTAAATAATCTTTACTCTGTGACTATATACGGCAAGCAATGGCTTCGTGGTAGCAAAGGTATATAAATAAATACGTTGCTTCCTTATATAACGTATCCGTTTACAGGTAGACCAGAAATAAACAAGGCGACCGCAAATCATGTACGCAAATAGTGGCATTACGCATGTCCACCTGACAGTAAACCAATCCCCAGCAGACGCCGCCACGTGATGATACGTGCGACGCCATCACGTGCGGCCAGGGGAGGGAGGACGGCCTCGCAGGCCTCAGGAGGCTAGAGGGTGCCACTGCGACGGAATTAATCTACGACTCAACGCAGGGCCTGTAGTTTCTGTAGTTTATGCCACGGGTCAATATACAGACGACCAATAAATGATAACGCACATTCGACACACTGTTTTGTCCTTGCAATCGATTTTGAGAAAAAGCAGCACGAATTGTTTTCAAAACCATAATTATTTACTTTTATATGGATATTATTTACACACACGGGACTTAAAATGTTTCCATCCTACACATATTATATTAAAAAAAAAAAACACGGTTAAAGATCATATAAGTATCTTGAATTCTATGAAAATCATCGTTCCCGTGTCTGAGTATAGATACACCATGTAAAAAAGTATTTTCAAAAAAGTACAGTACACCAAAATCGAGATTCGTTTTTCCTTAATATTCATATACCTCTTGAGTCAGTGCAGCCATGACAGATAACAAAGCGTTTTCGGCAGATATTGAAAAGGCTATTTTATCTTATCTAATCGGCTTCAAAAACATATGTTATCATTGCAGCCTTCGTGGCGTGCACTTCAATATCATTGCACTGTAAACAAAGCGAACGGAATTCAAAAGCCTTTAGTAATCCTCCTTTCCGGTATATCTAAAAGCCACTTATTGTAAACACCTCGTTGAGATCGCAGGCTTTGAGGCAACGTGAAAAGTAAAGTTTACGTTGACAACAAACAAACAATTAATGTACGCGTTTGCACGCGAGAAGAATCAGTTCAATGATGACGTCATATATTATTGATACAAAAACAATGACTGCTCGATTCTTATTCACAACTGTGCAAGATAAATGCGAGTGACGTCATCCAGCGCTGACGTCACTGCACTAAACAACTGATAAAAAAAATGATGTAATGGCCTAGCGTGGTCTCAGTGTTTCAGAATTACGAGCCACCCAGAGGTCCGGCCCGGCCCCGGAGGATTAGGGGCGAGTCCGAACAAGGGAATTCTTCGAAATCCCCGGGACCGTGTTCGTCCGCCTTGCTGAGATTTTAGATTCTCTCAAAATCCGATCTGTAGGAATTTATTCAATTAACGAAAAAGTCTACTGCAAAGAGGAAACAATCAAGTCTTGCGGATGATCGCGTTTGTTTTTACTATATATTATATATATATACACACACACAAGGTGAAGTAGATAAGTATTTAATCAAAAATACAATTAAAGTGGAAAAAAAAACCATTCAAAAGTCCAACCAATGAATACAAACACATACCCAAAGTGCAAAGTAATAAATACATTGCTAAATATTAAATTATCTTTAAAGCTTTTTTGGCCTATCTCACATTGACAAAAAAAACTTTTCAACGGGATTTGTATGTCTGGATTTCAGATCTGATTGTTCTGGATCTTAAAAAAAAAATTTTAAGATAAAAATTACTTTTTTTTTAGATTACAGTTCTAGAATTACTCAGCATTTACAATTTTTTTTTAATAAATAGGGCTAGTGTAATGGCAGCACGGTCGAAAATGTATATCTATTTTTAGATTTTTGGTTGGTTTGCTGTACCAATATTGAGTTTCTTGTTTGTATTATTTGTAAGTGATATTTGACCAGAGTATAATTCCCATAGGAATTATAAGGAAATTAAACGCAGAACCTTATCGACATAATTGTAACAAAAATGACCCTAATTTATACATACTCGTACATAGCCCGAAAACTCATGATTTGGAACACTCGCCAACTTACTAGACATCTAAATTTTTACATTCGTCGTTTATGCATTAGATTTAACCACATGCAACCGAATCAATCAATATTAACGCGATAATATATTTTTTAATTTCATTACTCATCGTATCTCTGCTAAGATAACAGACAGCTGGTCGTGAGCTAAACAAAATCACTAAGCCATTAATCAAATCATGCATTCCAAGATAATTAATCAAGCTAAATGAAAAGAAAAAGACCTCTCAATATGTTTTAAAAGAAAATACGAACATAAATGCATCTTAAAAAGAAAAGAATAAAAAAAAAGCTCGCTTTCGGTTCTTATCGTAGTGGCGGATATAATAGAAATTGGTAAAAAGTATTTATAATGAAAGGGAGAAATTCTACTAGATTGTTAGACCCAGAATATCAAATATAAAAGGATCAACAGTTTACTCGAAAATAAATTGGATCGACTAGAAAGATGGGGGGCTTTTTGGGGTATTGGTTTTATAAAATAATCAATATATTCGCATTGAACCAAATTTTGAAAATGCATTATGTGGTGGTGTAAGTTGATGATAATATTAATGATACAAGATGTTGATGTATGAAAAACATGAACACTATGTCAATGCAATAAAAGCGCTGCAGTGATTTTCTGTTGTAAAAAGACAGTGTTATAGCTCAGATAAAACTTTATCTAAAAAGTTAAGCATGTCAACATATAGAATAAATAGATAACTAAAAATAAGTAGGTCACAAAGTCAAATCTCTTCGCCCCCACCGTAATGATTCGCTACGAAGATTCCCAGATAACAGTATCGATTCCACCATCCCCCAGACCGCCGGCCTGGGTCGGGAGAATGCTACCCTTCAGACAGACACCTGTTCAAGAGGCAGACGAGGTGAGGGAGGTCGGCCTCCACAGCACAGGAGAGCGATATTACCTCCATTCAGTTTGTTTAGCGAAAAGGCATTTTTTTCAGTCAGAACAGGCCGTCTGAGTTTTAAAGTAATTATTGTGGAGTTGATTTAGATGGCCTGGAGTGGGGCAGATGTTAATTAGCTATGTTAATATTTGACTGATTGGAATTCAGCTAATAGGGTTTCTCGGTGAAGCGAAATACACAAAGTTTCATTTCAATTTCATACTTTGACTAGATACCTGCACAAAAACATAATAATTTTCTAAAGAAACGAAGCAAGCTCCCTTACAGGCAAAATCATTAACAAATACAATAACAGCGATTATATGAAACAATAAAATAAAAATATAACTGTTTATGGCTTCATAAAAATCTTTTAGAAGTCTGAAAGTTTTGAAACATACCGAGAATATTCATCATGTCAGTATGAATTCTTTAGTTTCGATTAGTGAGGTGCCGAGGAGCTACACAAAAACGAAAACTCGTAGACAGACAAAAAATATGCTAAATAAGATACGTTTAAAAAAAAACCTTTGCATTACGGAGACGCTCGCGATTTTACATATTTATCTCAGCATCTTGACGTTTCCATGAAAGATTTTCAAGATCACTGGTAGAACATAATCAATCACTTAAAATAATCAACACAATTGTTTTCAGTGGTATATGTTATATAATAAAATGCATACTGTAAGGATATCATGCTATAAGATAGAATTATAAAAAAAATATTAGTAAATATTGTTGGCATCGGTAGTTTCGAATAAGCTAGCGATATACATATTTTATTTCACAAAAATTATTTATAATATTGTAATAAATAATGTTACGAAATGCCAAAAAATAAAATATTAAATAAAAAGTCGATGCGTGAAGGAAAAAAAATCATATCAAAAATCCAGCCATAACGAATTATTTTTATCGAGAATTAATCACCAATACAATAATTTACCAAAATTTAATTGCAAAGATTCTCAAAACTGTGTATTATCTTAATTATTATTACCTTAACAGCGTGTTATTACAATGGAAAGATTCCAGATTTCCTGACAATTTTAACATGCCCTTTTCATCAGTTGGAAAATAGCGGTGGATATTTTCGGAGCGACGGGCTGACAAGCGCCCCGCATTCCGGAGAGCAGACGACAGGGCGGCGAGTCACAACAAAAATGGGGAAACAATTCCGGTAGCGAGGTGAAGCGAGCACTTCCGGGGAAAACCAAATCGCTCGTGGATAATTGCGACTAGAACACAACACAACGAACAAATACCGATTTATTTCTCCGGTTATTTTATCGAGGAGTAACCGTCAACACAATAATCTAATTTAAAATTTAACATTTAATTAGCGGCTTTGAGGTCGATTACTTATATGAATTTAATAAATTTTAGGCTTGACCATAGCAAGATTTTAACAACGAGAAAAAATTAAAGATATATATATCTTTAAGATTGTCCATATTCTGATTTTTTTTATGTATTATGGTCTGAGTAGAGTTTATAGTTTGCATATTGGAATTTCAGTTTAGTTATTATGAAAATATAATTGTAACGAACATACATTAATTATAATATTGTGAAATTGCAAAAGTATACAACTTTTTTGAAGAATAAATATCATAAAATTTAATTATAAAATAATCACTTATATTCACTTTCTAAAAAAAATAATCAAATACAGCCCAACAAAGAGTGTTTTACAAAAAATATCCTACACTTAAACTTAAAACGTAAAATATGTTCTGGAGAATATACATAAATTTTATTTCACAATGTTATGAAATAAAAATCGATTAAAATGTCCATACGTGTATAAATAGACCACACTCGCCACGAGTTTCCAAGGCCATTTCCATGTTTCCCGGAATAGCTTAGTGGAATGAAAAATTATTTTTATAATAAAACTTCTTACTTTGCCACATATTACAGAATTTATTGCATTATCATACCACAATATAAGGCATAGGAAAATTTGACCTTGAATACGTTGTTATTACATTGGTTTATTAAAATACTACAGCCAGCTAGAATATACCCACATCACATATAACTGTAAGCAGAATGAATTATATGTTTGATGCAAAAATATTTTCATTTAACTACCGACCATAAATAAGAGAATTGAACAACGGACATATCACACATTATAAAAGATTAACAGTATCATTCATATCCATGCTTACTGTATTTAAAATTCACCAATTACACTAAGAATCTTTCTCAATTGTGTGTCAATAACTTCTCGTAATTTAAAAAAAAATTAAATTCTTCGATATCGATTGTCTGAATACATAATTTCACTACCGAACAGGGCTTGAAATTATCATTTGTACTATTAGGGAATACTACAAAGTGTTGATTCTAGAAGGTCCGCAATTGTGTTCACATTTGTAGCGATAAACGGGGGCGGATGGAAGGGCGACGATCGATTCCACGGCGGGGGAGGCTTGAAGAATGAGAACTGATAAATCGCCCCTCGGTAGATTAAAGGGTTAACTCACTGATGGAATATATATATACATATATACAAAAAAAAAACTCCCGCTAAAGTCACAAGTGGGAAAATATGCAACTAAAACAATATAATAGAGAAAAATTTTGTCAATAAATATAAAGCAGGTGTAGAAGTTTTAAAACCAAACCAAATATGATGAACAACGCAATTCATATAAGATTTACAAATAGAAATATTTTAAAGCAGTATAATAACCACGTACTTAAAATATATACAGTAATTCCATTTTCAAGAACAGAAAATTGAAGATAGCAGGTTTTTAAGTAAAGAGGGTTACGAAATGTACGATAAATATAAAATTAGTCGAACACGATTCTCGAAAAAGATTGATATATTAAAACGATGTACATGGTCATATATTATTAAAAGGACGGAAGTAAAAAAAAAATCGGTTTATATAATGCCTAACGTTGCACCGAGAAGGTAAACTAACATTTGCGAAAACTTTGTATATCTAAATGACAAATATTATATATTAGATTGATAATAGTTAAAATTATTATTATTATTAAATATGTATTAATTTGTATAAAAAAAAAAAAATTTTTAGTGTTTAAATAAAAAAAAAAATTTACCTAATAAAGAATGTTTTGAGTATCTAATTTGATAGAAATGGTTGGGTTAAAAAGAAACAGCAATCACTATCCCTCTAAATCTATATTTGGTACATTTTTCGAATTCGGGCTTAGAAGTTACAATCGTTTACAGAGGTAAATATGTACAGCAAATTTATAGGAAGTATCTTGGAACACAATTTTAGAAAAGCACGCAGCACAAGGGAGCCGGATTGAAAGCACTACACAATATGAGAGAGTCTATTCCATCCTGACCTTTGAGAGAAAAAAATAACAAGTTAAAAATAAATCTCAAAGGCCAATTCGTTAATTTACGCAGAAAATACGAGGCAGCATTACGTTTTTACGAATGAGAAGAGCATTCTTATTTAAATACGCCAGGAGGGTTGATAAAGGTCAAACTCCTGATGTTTGTATACGGTTGCTTATTATTTGTTTCTGCTCATTATCCATTCATTTGAAGGTAAGAAGCTGCTGTGGGCAATTTAACGAAGTCGCGGTAGTTCGGGGTTAGCGCGGAGGAGGCTGCGCCGATAGGGCGGGCGGGCGGATTTTCATTTACAAAGGGCGATTACAGAAGGCTTCCAATATTCCCCCGCACATGAGTAAGCATTATTTAAAAAAAATGTTCAATGAATATTCACGTTATTTGGGGTTATTGTTGCCGTAACAATGTTGAATTTCTGGTCTAGTGAATTGTTTTGCCGTCAAATAAAAGCTGGGGTTGTTACGCCGTATTGCGTGATGGCACCTCCCACATGAGTCAACTTTTATTAACGACTTTAGAGATAAAAAAAATCAGTGCCATCATTTTTTACATGAAAATAAGTAAACAACCATCGACGTTGAGCTCTACGTGCATCGACGTTTTGTAACTGAGAATTTAAATCGTTGTATGCGACTGCGAAACTACGGAATTTTATCGTTGTAAATGTGTAAATAGATTACTTTGGATAGAAAAACATATTGTATATTTCATATAAATGATATTGAGGCAAGTCGAACTGATGTGGGAAGAGCGTGGGATGTAGGGAGAGATGTTCGTGGGAGTGGGAGGTGTTAAGTCAGTTGCCTACTCACCAGCGGCCTAATTCCTCCCGGGCATGTGCTCCCGACAGCTGAGCTTCGTTGCAAGCGTTCAGATCGAGTGACCCCGATACGCTGCAAGGGAAGCAAACATCACATTATTAGAGAACACAGAGACATAAAACATTCATCAAAAATTAGTGAGGTTCTGGTACTAAAGCAACGTGACATTTTCATACAAAGAATATCTGTGCAAATATATTGAGGTATACCTTTTACTTATTCGTTCATAACCATTGGCTTCTGAATCCAACAATAAAACTGTCAAATAAATATTGAATTTAGGCTGAAATTTATTTCAGTTTGTTCAGAAACAATTTGTACTGAGATTGCAAGTGTTAGTATCAATTACCTAAAAAACTACATCTTAATTCATGGAGTGTAATTTATTTATAAAGCATGAATTCTGAATACAGCATCAACATCGTATTTGTTAATTAAATATACACCAAATGTACAGAATTATAATCGCAGGCGGAGCTCCACTCGCCATTGTCTTGTCTGGTATTTTTAATGATAGCCCCTGTTTGTATATTCCCTCTGTAGCGCTTCTTAGAAATATTTAAGCCGCAGGATTTCGAATAAATTTTATTTATATTTAACATTTTTGTTTCACTTGATTTCTTTAAATTAATTACCAGTGCTTATATTGTGCTCATTCTTTTATTTACCCCACTGAAGTTTTCCTTTTCAGAAATTTCAGGACGCTTATATAATAATGAATTTAAAAATAGAAAATAAATTTATTAATAAGCCGTTATAAGAATTAATTAATAAGACTTTCGAATTTATGATGTTTTATCGATTTTCACAAATAATTGTGTACACAAAAGAAATTAATTAAAGAAAGCAAACCATTTCTACATACAGGCTTTCTTCAAAGAGAAATCGTAATAAACATGGCTTAGAATGTTTAATGATTAGCCCAAATCAAATCTTGTATTATTAGGTTTTACATATTGAATATTTACCGTACGGGTCGATATATTTAATCAAATTCGCATTGTTTTTATTTTGTTGTCTACGATAGCTTTTAGACACAACACAGATAATTTGCAATAGATTCTTTAGAATGAGCTTTAAAATCGAACCGAGCCGAAGCAGACTGTAAGCCCGTAAAAGCGTCGCTCAACAAATCATGTTAATCGCGTATTTATAGAGGCTTGTATTACACCAGCCGGCGATCATTGTTAACGCCTAAAAATAATCTGGCCCGAGTGTTTACAGTGCGGGGCGGGGCAGGGGGGGGGGCCTTGCCCCCCCACCCCCTTGCCCCCCTACCCCCTTGCCCCCCACCCCCTTGCCCCCCACCCCCCCGCGCTGCGCCCCGCCGTCTGAAAATAGGTGGCGGCGTCTGCGGGGGCGGCGAGACGCCCCCCGACCAGCCCCCGTGGAAAAGTGCCTAATTGGTGAGTGAATGTCGGTGGAGTGCGCGCTACACTGTTTATGTTTACAAATATCGAGCAAACGGGTTAAGTTAATTTATAATTAATGAAAAAAAAAAAAAACTCAATAATACTCTTGAATAGTTATTAATTAATAAAATAAAAGCTAACAAGTTCATACTTATTCTCAATAATCAGTTGATCGTGTACTTTGCTGCTAGTAATGAATAAGCTGCTACACCCCACTAATCAACTATACATTTATTATCACAAAGCTATGCATGCAAATGAATTTTTTCAACGACTGGATATTTATTATACTGTTAATACAATAACACATAAAATTACACTACCTGTTTAAATAATACAGATGTCACAATGTGCCTCGAACAGTTTTTTTTTTACTGCGAAATCACGAAAATCCTACTTACTCAAAAAAAAAATAACGTCTCAGTCTTAATACGCCGAAATAAATTTAGTCTGCCAACTTTTTAAATTTTCTTAAAATACTAACTGTTTTTCTTTAAACATAAGTAAAATGTATGTTTATACAAATACAACACTCCAACTTTAAAGCCGAGTCCCGTGTTTTTTCTTCGTTTAATATTTTCCATTAAATTTTATAAAGATGGATATAGTATAAAAAAAGAATAATAAAACATTTCATTACAAAAAGCACAGACGGCGTATTTTTTTGGTCTGAGTTTTTTTTTTTAATCTCAATAAATTTTATATCGAAAGCCTGAGAAGTTAATATGTTCCATTTATACGAACACAGAAACATGAAAGCGGAGAGGGTACTTCAAAGACATTTGATTTAATCAATACACGACGAAGAGGTAAAGAAAAAAAATATTTTATTTTTAAAAAACGTCAATCTAACCGCCATTACAATAATTAAAATTTAATTATGGATAGGTTTTTATTAGTTGACTTACCAATCCTTTTAGTTATGTTTAAAATGACGCTACGAAATGTATATAATAATCAAGAACATTTCAAGTAACAATACGTTCGGGAGGCTGTAACTTATATTTCCATTGTTACCAGAATTGCAGAAGGGAACAAGATCGACACGGCAACAAGTCTTGAAGCTTAAGTTTATAATATTTTTTCTATATTTGATGTTATAACTATGTATATAATGACGCAACAGAAGATAGGGAGCAAATTGATATTCAAGAACATTTCAATCAGCAGTACGATCGGGAGGCTGTATATTAATATCTGTAAATTATATTTCCATTGTAACCAGATTTTCTGTTGGAAACAGAGCCGGCATTGCGGAGCCTGGACGGGGAAAGGCTCCAGGGTTGAGATGGAAAGATAACGCGTGACGTGGGCGCGACGTCAAAGTGCCGCGCCCCTGCCTCCCCGAGGAAACGAAGAAAAGATGGGAAAACGACCGGAAGGGTAGTGTGTTTCTAGCAGTTGATACCCGTGCCATAGTATACGGGGTATTTTAAAACTTATGGCCCCTCGAGGGAAGAGGTTGTTGACAACATAAAAATGTTATGCCAGATTTTTTACCGCTCGGTTGTTTAAGTGTGTTGAATTCAAATGTTGACGTTATTTTGAATATCGTGTGTAATTAAGAGATTTGATATTTGATGATAAGAAAAGTCAGCTTTTGGCGCTGATAATCTGTAAGATATAAATGTTGTATTTTTAAATTCTTTGCCGGTTAATATTCACATATAAATTGATAAACATGTATAATTTTTTATAAAAAAATATGCTTGTATTGCGTCAAAACTTATAAAAATACGATACTAAAATACGCCAACATCAATCACTAGTGCTGTGCATCGATTACAATTTTATTATTTTCGTTTGGTTTAGTATAAAATTTTATTTGACCGGTTGGACTTTTTTTAAATTAATATCTGCATTATGTTCAATGTTTAAGAAAAGCTGTAATTTTCTTTTTAGATATTTTATTTCTGACACAAATACAACGTTTTGTCTATTTTTGTGTTTAGTAAAAATCACAAAAAATCATATCATGATTGACATTTCCTTCGTTGCAATCATTGTGCTTTTATTTAAAAGGCAC
Organism: Atopsyche davidsoni; assembly: GCA_022113835.1. Classification (NCBI taxonomy): domain Eukaryota; kingdom Metazoa; phylum Arthropoda; class Insecta; order Trichoptera; family Hydrobiosidae; genus Atopsyche; species Atopsyche davidsoni. Next base: position 14,319,974 of record JAILWY010000009.1, on the reverse strand, counting down.
TGTGCGATCGACTGAAATCGATCTACCAACATCTCGTGGTCGAATGAACAAATGTGCCGCAATCGACCGGTCGGGCAGCCCCGGTGTCTTGTGTAGCATAGCAAGCTGCTCCGATCCTCAGCCAATATCGGATATCAGATTATGAGAGCAGGGGAAATGGCTGGCGTACATCTTGACCGGCTCCAGCTCTAAGATGGAACATACCTACATAAAAATATCATGGAATTTAATTCGCTTAAGTGGATTTATATCGGAACGAAATGGTATTACATGCCCAAGAATACGATTTTATATTTATGAAACGCTTTCCTACATACATGAGATTTAACTAAAAATTGAATTAAAGATTTCAATCTATACAATCGAATCATTGTAACGATAATAATGCTACGATTTTTTTAAACCAACTGAAAATAAACAAAGCTACATTTCTCTGAAGTGTTTTAGTTAAATAATTGTCTACAACAGATGCATGTATTATGGAGTTAATTGAGCTAGTCAAAGAACTGTCAGATGGCAGCTTCGTTTCATCCACACAAGGAGCACAAAATTGGGAAGGAAATGAATAATACGAGGGTAGCCTGAGAGAGAGAGAGAGAAATGAATCAAACGGCTTGTGATATTGAACTGACAGGAAATAAAGGTTATTGCGGCTGTCACTGGAAGGGGGAAATTTAAATTTAAATTAAAATTATATGTTTTTTTTATCTGATACTAGTTATGAGTATTTAAATTTAAAAAAATTGTCGGTAATATTAATCCTTCTACTGGAAACATTCATATTAAATATTAGACATAACATTGTGATAAAACAACAAAAGTTGTAAATATAATATTCGGAGTTCATGTGTCAATAATTTCAAAGAATAAAAATTGAGTTATTCTAAGAACTAGATGGAACACACTTGAAATAGTAAAATTTGTTTATAATTTCGAGATATGCAATCAACTTTTTGCTTGTGTCCTTTACAAATCGAAAACGAAAAGTATCGTCAAAGATTGTTAAAAACAACAACAACAAAAAAAACAAGCTGTGGGTCAAAACTCACAATGTCATTTTACAGCAATATGAAAGAAAATATATTCTTGCCTTCACATTTCTCGGCTCTCTTGCGCTACGTAAATAATTTCCAAGTCCCTAGAAGAGGTCGTAGACTCTTGATTTACGTTCGAGTCCGTTTTATGCCCGGCCCGCGGGACCCCCGAGCGCCTCGCCCGCTTCCGGGACGAGGTCGTTGCGGCCGAGTTCCGCCCGCGCGGGCGCAGGTGAGGTTCTAAGTGATTGGACGCGCACCTGCAGCTGGGGCGGGGCTAATACCCCGGAGAATCACAAAGTATACGCGGCATCTGTTTCTTATCAATGAAAATCAAATCATTCGATTTAAATGTTAATCCTATAAGCATTCAAGATCAAACTACCTGAAAGGAGTCTGCAATCAACAGTACTCAATACTGAAGGAAACGATGGATGCGACGGAAAAATGAACAGCGATCAGGAGCAAGTGCGGCTACGTCTAGCATCTATTATTGAAATCACTCATAGAAATGAAATGCACCACCACAAATATAATTGTAATGTAAGCAGTAATACCACGACTTTTCAATTTAATGAAAAGAAAACGGATTGCGAACACACAAAGAAATAATTTATATATAAAAAAAATTAATGCATTTTGTTAGTACATAGTGGTTTCTTTATAGTGTATATGCCCGACGCAATATCGTTCGTAACCACTTAAGACAGTAAAAGGTACCATACACAATAATAGCGAGTGTAATGATACGTGAATGTATCAAACACCAGTTATTATCGCCATTTTGACGAGGCAGTTAGCCCCAATAATGTCGGGCGTTACGGCAAATTCTCGTTTCCATTGTCACTTATGCATTTCCTATTACCCATACAATAGTCGAGCACTCGGGGCGCGACAACGACTTGTTTGCGGCTCGGGCGATTCTCCCGAAGGGTAAACATATCCATGATTGAAAGAAACAACAATTTTGAATTGTTTCGAAAGCATATTCTCGCTACACTTTTATCAATATTGATGAACTCAAAAACCGGTAGCGAAATCAACAGTTATAAACAGAATATAAAATCTGTTTTCGAGGTGTGAACTGACTTATTTTCTCGCATGTTTAACCGCATCAAATTTACACCAGTTCCAATATTTCAAGGTAAGGAATAAAAATAAAGTATTGTTTTTTTTTATTTATGCTGAGATGAGTGCTCCACTCCGAAATGCAATTTCCTGGTTACCTTCAAGTTACGCATTTGAAAATGTCTTCAGTACTATATACATCCAGAAAAATATGTTCATTTATTTAAGACGTCTAAAAATATAAATACTCATAAAAGTCAGATATGTTACGTTTAAAGGTTTACTTCATGCTCGTCATATACATATATTGATAAGATATACTCAATACAGTTCATATACACACAATCGTTACGCCCTGACACGCGTCTGCAGGTATAGAACTGATTAAAAATATATTTGAAAGGCAAGATTTCAGAATTATCATATATATTATTGTTTAAAATAGACAAGCCAAAATATTCTGCAAGAGATTCCAGTAAGAGACTTCAAATATTTTATTTACTTGTCAAAAATGTTTTGTTTTTCATATAAATGTATATTTGAAAAGAAGGTCGTAGAGTATGTATTTTCATTTACATTATGTACGATATACTATATCTTGAGTGTCGTGAGAAATGAATTCGAGGACTGAATTTATCTTTATCTTGTGGAATTGATATAAACTATAATATCCTGCGGAAGCATCGTATGGAGACACATGAAATAAATAGTTTTCTATAAAAATACTACATATTCCTTAAAGAAGACGCTTTCATGAGTGCATTTAGAATTATAGAATTAAAATTTCGAATAAATTATACAGAAGAATTTTTTTACTAATGATATAAACCCTTATTAAATATTACTAATTCTGTTTAAATAACTTTAAAATTGTAACAAATATTTTTAATTTGCTGCATTGGATGTAAAACAAAAATGACACGAAAATGGCTAAAGTAAACTCGTGAAGATAACAGCTTTATTTTAAAATCATACTATCCAAAACCCTGGAAAAACGATGCACAGGTGAACACACGCGACGATATCTTAATATAAGGAAAGCTGTTAGGTCTGAAAGCATAAGGAAAGTATGTTATAGCATATAAGGAGTTGATAAGGTCTCCGGAGAGGGCGGCTTGGCAGGTCGGGGGTCGTAACTCATCTCTAATAAGGGTAGATGCTTGGCAGCCATATATTCACCCCAAAGAATCGTAAAAAAAACACCCTGAGAAATGCTTTTAGTTAATCAATCATATTAATTGATCGCCTGTCGTTCGAAATTAATACAAAACAACATAAGAAGAAACCCAGCGAACTCTTAAAATGAATCCATCAGTTCTTAAATTGCTTATAAATAAATGGCCCAGGAATTTCAGATATAAACGGAACAAGTTAATTGGGTGTTGAACCGTGTACTAGTAACTGAACTCGGTTTCCGACATTTTGACGTATGACGTTAACTGTCGTTTCCGACGTTCCTGAAAATGACTACAGAATCGAAGACAGTTACAATGGAGAAACATATTAAATTCACAACTACCACCAGAGTTTTCAAACATTTTTATTAGAAATATATGTTATCATAAAATTCTATTAAAAATAAAAGACACCTTGACATTTTATATTGAATAAAACGTTGTATAAGAGGCGCGCGTTTGGTATTGCTCTAGATTGCTTTCAGAAACTGTGCGGAAAAATATTTTTCAGTTCTGGGAAATGAAAAGTAGAAGGACGATCTCGTGCAGTGAAGCCTCAGTAGGTCAAGGACATCACTAGGGCCGCTGTCAATGCGACCCTCGACAAGATCAGGGACGCAGAACACGCAAAAGTTCACACTGCCAATAAGCCCCGTGACCTCGGGTGTACCGACTTGTTAACACTTAAGCCTACAGTACTCATCATACATTTTTCCCTGATGTTTTCAAGATAGAGGAAAACCAAACACGAAATTCGTTCACATTGCCTATGAAACGCTTTGACCTCGAATATATCAACTAAATTAACATATTTCCCAGCATAAGCCTTGTAATCTATGTTGCGATCTGAAAATGTGGAATCATAGGATATAAACCTCTCAAGCCATTTTAAGATGTTAACTAATAAATATATATACTCCTATAATTTACTATACGTGTATAAGTCATCTTATTAAGCAGTGTTATGTGCAACGTTTGTATTTCCAGTATAAAAGTACAAGTAATACGAGTGGATCTATCACGGTTGATTAGAAATCAATAGTAGAGTTGATTGAATGATATCATGTCCTATTGCGACTTAAATGGTTCTAATTCCCAACGGCGTCGGATGATGAATTGAACGGATTACTGAAGTTGAACAGAAACTCACTAGATCACAGCGCGCCAACTCTGAAACTTTCCCGTAACGTAATACTGAGCTGCAAAATAACAAGATATTCGTTTGCGAGAAAACCTTCATAATTTTCTTATTAATTACAATTGTACTTATTCAGTAGTGTTGGGTCCACAAAATAATTATGAGCAAAATTTACTAAAAAAAATATTTGATCTCATTTATACAACAAAAATAAAATTAATTTTACTGACGCCAAGGTTTTATCGTAGAAGTAAGATTTTTTAAATTAAAAGTATGTTGTTTCTTAAATGATGATAAATAAAAATAAAGAGTTAAGGATTTGTTAGTTTTATTGTCAAATGTTAAATTAAAATTCATCAATATAGTTCCGATAGTCCCATAGCACAAAGCGTTAGTTTAAAGATTTTTAAAGTATTAATACGTCAATTAATTAATTAATCAATATATACAGTTTTTGTCAATAATCAGGTTTTCAACATCTTACCAAAAAGGTTTGAAAATTTGTGTATATTGAAGAAGAGCATTTTTATTCAGTAAAAAATTAAAAAAACCGAGATGAAAGAAGAAAATTCGCATGGATATTCAATTGCAGTACATTCGTTTCGTGTCTTTTGTGGTGAAATTGTATATGAAAAGAGCCCTTATAGAATGGCTCTGAATGGATGGCTTGATGGAAAAATTCCACAATGCAGCGATTAAGGCATTTGAAAAACGATACGACTACGATTTGAAACCGTAGTTTTATTTAATGCCAAAAACCTGTGAAAGATCGGGTACAGGAGGTATCCGCAAAGCTACGCGATTTGGCAATTTAAGAATACGTAATTCTTTTAACACATTGTATGCGGGCGTTTTTCGCGACATTTCGCGCGAAATTAAACATTTGGGTAAATTGCGATAACTTGAAAAATACTCATTTGATTTTTTTCTATTTCTTTTTTTGTATTACTTATAATTGTATAATTCACAGTTCTGTGGACATAAATTCTACATTCGAACATAGATATATTTTTTAGGAAATTAAAAAAAAAATCGTTTTTTAAACTTTATTTCAAAATTTTAAACAAAAAATGTTTACCTAAACATAAAAAGAATCAATAATGTTTGAGAGTGTGATGTCTTTCAAAACATTTGCCTCTGTGAAGAGGAACTTCGCAAAATGTACAAATGAACCCAGTCATACTGCGCATTTGCTGACCGCGCATACACGACATTATCATTGTCATGTTTTTTTTTTCCCCGTTCCTACGAGTTTTTCGACTGTGTGTTTCCTCATATCCATTGACAATCTTCCTGGGGGATCACAACGTCTGCTGGCCGTAGATGTAGAAGGTTCTGGATCTTGAGGAGGAAAAAAAGTCAACCGTCTGATATAAAAGACACAAAAAATTATTTTTTTAGGATTTTTTCACCATCACAATATAATTTTTACGCAAAATTTTCAAACAAAATACTTAAATTATAATGTAAAACCAACCTTGGAGAAACATACGACCGCTAGGGTCAGGTGCGTACCGTTCAGGTGTGTACCGTTATCTCAACGCAACAAATGTGTCGCTAACCAAAAACTACCCCATTGCTCTTTTTCGCTGGGTAGTTTCGACCTTAGTGACGCAATACAAACAGTGCGCTTGTTTGTACAGACATATATTTACATGCGACCCGCATTCTACCGCCAGTCTATCAAAAACATGTTTATATGCGACCCGCGCTCTAGTACTAGTCGACCGAAAGCGACTTAACATGCGACCCGCATACAATGTGTTAACATGAATTACGAGAGTTTTTTTTAATAATAAATGTTTAAAATTTGATATTTATATTTAATACATTTCATTTTCCAGGTCAATGAAAATTATTTTTAGATATCAATGATAACTGTTGGCGACATCTCTCCTTTACATGCGGGAGCGCTCTCTTTCTCAAATACCACCAGTATAAGACATACAGATACACTTTCATTAGACCAAGCAATATTGCCAAAAATTAAAAAAAAAAAAAAAAAAAAAACGCGCCGCAAGCATATCACTCGAGAGAAATTACACTTGCACCTGAAGCCATTTGCAGCCGCCCGGCGACACAGACGGCGGTGGGGCGGGAAGGGGCGGGAAGGGGCGGCCCGGGGTGCAGGGCGGGGGCGGGGGCGGGGGCGGAGGCGGGGGCGGAGGCGGCGGGTCAATACACCGGGGCGGGCAGTGGGGCGCGGGCTATCGATTTGCCCTACATGCCGCCCCGGCCGCGGCCCCTTGCGCCCAGGCCGCAGCCGGTGCATTCCGAATTCCAAAACAAATCAAACCAAGCAACCCGATACGTACAAAATCTCACAACCTCGTTATCAAATTTCATACAAAAACCCATGAACAATGTTTTGTTTTTTTTTTTTAAATAAATATTCAATAGTACAATATATACAACACGTCAAATAAAGATAAAAGAAAAACCTAAACCATGTGTTGTAAATCAATATAATTTTAAAATGTCTAGAAAATATAGCATTTATAAAGAACAAGATTTATATCCTAGTAGTTTTAAACATGGCAACAAATAAATTCTGTTTTGTGAACGACTGTCAACAGCAAAGCAATCAACAAAGATGGCCGCTGACACGCACACGAAATATTGACATGTTTGGGGAAATTAGTGAATATACGGCACGATAAATAACCAACGTGCACCTCACCTCTCCTTACAGTGCCAGTTAAATAAAAAATCGAAATCACTAAATTTTACTTTATCACTCAGCCTTAATTTATATGTTAAAGAAGTTATATAGCTACAAAGTAATTTTATATTAAAGTTAATTAAGGTATATATTTCGCCTCAAATTGGGTCATCAAAGAGAAGTTTCACAGATGAATTCTCTTGGTTAGCAGGTATGGAGCAGACTTGTAAATGTTTCGTCTTGCTACGATTCCACGTCCACAGCGGGGAGGGATTCTTTCGAGAAAGGTTTCCATTGATAAAAACCTCCCGAGTTAAAAATACACCGAGAAACTGAACAAGCACGGAATGAAAACTTCTCAGCGGAGGAGGCCTTAAAAGCTATTTAAAAGCCAATTACGGAGATGCAACTTCGGAAATGCAAAACAAGGACGGAGGAGCTGCAAGTGACGCGGGTCCAGAGTGGAAGACATACTGAGTGCGCCGAATTGCATCAAAATTTTTCAACTTTCAATTGGAATTTGAATTTCAAGGTAACAACACATTATAATATAAAAACAACTATTTTTTTTAAGTGTTAAGGTATGAATCTTCATTGATCAATTCAATATTAGTAATATTCTTGTAACGAATGCCTTTTAGTATTAGATTTTAATTATGAGCACTCTAAGCAATTTGACACGAATGTCATCATTTCATAAATGGGTAGTCAACGATTAATAATCAACTATTTATGTTGAATTTTGACATTTTTTTGAAAAATGTGATCTATTTTGTTTGTTTTCAAATGGAAGTAGTATTTTTAAATTATTATTAACTAGATTTTATTTTCATTGCCAATTTGATTAATAATATATTCATAAACAAAATTGCAACCATTACTAAAAAATGACCACAGAAACGCATTAAAATTATTTTGACGGCAATATTTCGTTTCGCATTAGAGGATTTAAAATGCGTGAAATACATTTAAAATCAGATTTAATAATATTAAATATGGCTTTTTCAAAAACTTTTAGACTGTGTCCTAAACTAGGTAGAAAATTTAATTCGCCAACTGGCCTATTTTTGACATTTAACACAATTGAGGACATGTGTTCAGCAGACTGTAACGACTGTCGTTATTCGCGGCATTATAATTATAAAATACGATGACAAAGTTCGTGTTTTTTTTTTCAACTAAAAATATATATTAATAAAAAACAATTCGCTAAAAGAAAACATTTAAGACATTACTAAACGATTAGTTATGACCTTTAACAGAAAAGTTTAATTATATATTTTTTAAAAACCTAATAAGCACATATAACGATTCAATACTTCAATAGTCACTAAGTATCACGATATAGTTTATAATATTCGTAAGATTCAAAAAATTTGACAAGTTAAAAAAACAATTAAAATCAATTGAAAAAAATCATAGTGCTGATATGAATTTATATACTTTCAGTAAACCTGATTAGCACGAAACGTATTAAATTAACAACAAAAAATTTTGGTAATAGTATTTTTAAGAAAAAAAACTTGTCATAACAAAAATCCTTAACATAAGTGAAGAGGGAAAAAAATATAAAAATTAAAATCAACAAAACTTATGTTAAAATAAATACGCTGCTCAAATAAATGGAAATGGATCAAACAGCAGAAAATAATTAAAATCTGTTTAAAGAAACTTCTTTGAAGTTTTCACCGAAACAATTGATAGTGTTTACATTAACAAGTAAAAGCGATTTTCACAGCACAATAATCAAAGAAAGCACTCCCGGGAGAGAGTAAAGAGTTTAATTAGATTAACGATTTAATACAAGAAACTCATTAACACAGACGACCTTCAGAGGCTCCCAAAACTGAACAAAGTTTTCATATCGTCTGGAGGGGCGTGCGACGTCTTCCCCGGCAGACCTGGACGCCGGCGCGACACCGTTCAGGCGCCGCACGAGCCTCCCGGAGGAGGTCAATCTACAAGCCCAGAGGTCACGTGCATTAGCCTCCCAACTTTCGGATAGTTTGATTAGGCCAGAGTGAAGATTACACCATACGGGGTTGCCAGTCATCGATGATTCATGCTAGAGCAGAAGTGACCTTTTGAGCACTTTCCCTAATGTTAGTCAGTAGATTTTGAAACTACTCATGGACATGCGTACCGGAATGGAAAAATGCTGTATTGTATGATGCATCATAATCTCGAGCTATATAAACATTATCTATACAGCAAATGATTGAACTATAGAAATATATGAGTTACTGTACAGTTTTTTCTAAATCAAAATACATATCAAACTGAAATAAACTGAAAAATAGAGAACAACACACATACTTTTTTAGGAGTTCGTTACTTATTATTTAAAAAAATGTTCTACATTTTATAACTTTATTTAATTTAAAATTATTATCTTAAATTAATACATCAATTTTAAAATATAAATAACTAAATAAGAATGATGTAACGTTGTTTTTTTAAATCATAGGTTTTTTTATGTTATAATAAATTAAAAACACAAGTAATATTTTAGTTCGTAGTATTTAAAATATGTACAAAACATGCAACTTGGACATATCACATTGGAAAAAAATAAACTTCAATCGAGATTTACTACCGTAGATATAACCGTGGCGCGTGCTTGTGATGAATATTTGAGGGATTATTCTACTAACGGGGGATTTTACCATAAAGCACACCAAAGCGACCCAATAACCACAAGGTTAATTATTTGACCTTTAATTTTCCCGACGATATTTTAATATATTTTTTATATTATATATAACTGTATTTTCAATAGAGTAAACGTCTTGCAAATAACGTACCACCATAAAACAAAGCAACGCCAAAAACATTTTTAAAAAAAATTGATTATTTCAATTATTTTATTCTAATGAACTGATTAATATACTAACATTTATTCTTTCGATATTAAAGTTTTTAAAGAATTTAAAATAATGGCATAGTAATAAAAAAACACGGTGATAATAGTTCTTAACTCCGCATCATGTCGTATTATCGAAAACACTTGTTGGCTTGATTATTGATTCAAACCCATTTGATTCTTTAAACAATAACTTCTGGATTAAAAAACTGGAAAATTGTTATTCACTTTAAAATATTTTAATTGAATAAAAACCTATTATTGTTATAACTTTTGCGTAAATTACAATATTATCACAAATGCTCAATAACATAATATGAATACGAATACTTCGTGTGATCAAATACAGTACTATCATATCCAGTGCTTCATTTAAAAAAGATGCGTCATAAAAATGAATTCTCTTAAAAAAAAAAAAAACAACTTTTAAAAGTGTTATGGTTCGGCGATAAACTGGACGCCTGTCGGAGGTCGGGCGGGGGATGGATTTTAATAATTCATGGCACCTTAACTAAAGGAGAGTGGCTGAGTGACCTTGGAGGTGCGCGGCGCTTCTGGAAACCCCTCTTCGCGGAAGGGATGTGACGTCGCGGACACCACCCACCCTCTCCCCACAGCCGACAGGAAATTGCGCCATAACAATCATTATTGCGAAACCCCTAAACCAAATTTTACCAAAAGCTATTTATGCACGTATAATTCCTTTAATTTACTTAAATATTTACCGTATATAAGTAACCATGATACATTATATTTTATACAATGATACCGAAATTTTAAAACGTATTTATGTACTATAAAATTTACCACACAACAAAACACTTTTATGTGGTTATTTATATTGCTAACAGATAGATTTTCTTCAAAACCAAAATAAAGATACAATATTGATTGTCTTATAATTTAATCTGTATTATTTCATAAATCATATTTGACTAAACCGAAGAGTCAAAATTATTGGCTTGACTGATCGAACCCGCAAGCACTTTGGCAAGAGTCTAATCGCAATATTCAAAGTCGGTCACTTAAGGATATTTAAGTAAAGTATTATTTAGCGATGTCATAATTTCATTACAGCCTACTAAAAGCTGTTAAGATGTCAAGCTTATAATACCTTATAAGCTTATAACTGCCCATATCGAAAGTTTGGTCTGTTAATAAAAAAAATATTTGTGCCGTTTTATATCCATCCTCTAAAAATTAAAAATATAAATCGGGATATGTCTTATTTAAATATGGTTTACAATGAAGAACTCAAAAAGAAAAAAATGCATACGCAGGTGAGAAAACAATAGTTATTTCTGTATTCTTGGTTTCTACTTTTAAAAAAAGAATATTTTACTTAGGCAGTTAAAATATGAATTTGTGTATTAAAAAAACAAAGTAATAAACAAGATAAAAGTGTTTTATAAGTACGAGCAAAATCTTGAAAATGATACCCCTAAGATTTATTCAAAACGCGGCTTAATTTAAAAAGTATCAAAGAAAATTCTGCAGAATTTATGCTATCATTACGGCTTAAAATAGACCAAATTAAAAATGTATATTTCAAAGGTATGCCAGGGAACTTTCGTTCCCGGGGCAGGGGTAGGAGCAGGAGTCGGGGTGGGGGAGAGAGCACTGGCAAAAGCTCTCCGGGAAGCCCCGCGCCTGCGACTCACGACGCAGAGCCGGAAAACTCGGAATATTCAACAGCGAAGTTCATGTTTACAAGTATGAAAGCTCAGAAGAAATAGTATGTTCATAAAATATACATATTCGTAAAGCTCTCTGCATTTCCAATTGCAGAGAAAAATATTATTATATTCAAAAAAGGCAGTCTGCATTGTTGTAATTTTTTTTTCAATATTTATTTTATATTTTCTCTAAAAGTAGCTTTTGATTCTTCACTGTTAAGAACACACAAAACGTAGCATAAAAGAGAAAAACCTTTTACACATATTTAAGTTTTAATTATAATAATAAAAATGATGGTAAGACTTTAAGGTGCAAACCATTTATTTTTAATACGGTATAATCACGTCCAACACACATTCAAACGTCTTTGTGGTATATTCAACGGCTGGTATGGCTACTTGCTGAGAAAGTGTTTCCAAATGAAGCTTGAGAAGTTATAAATAGCTTAAGGTTTAAAGGAAATAAAAAAAACTATTTATAACAAAATATAATAACATGTTTTTCCCCAATTTACACAAGAGAAAATGAATGAGACAAGAGCATTTGAGCACACGCATCACTTTATCAATTCCCTTGTTGTCTAGTAGTAAGCTCAGTGATAACGAAGAGTGAAGTTCAAAGTGAGTTAAAAAATACTAAAATATTATTTTGGGTTTCGCAAAAATAAGGGAAACATAAAAAAAAATCTTCTGTAACAGATTGAATAATTTCCCCGTTTAATATCGAAACTGTTTGAAAAGCTCAAAACCATTGATCTTTATCACATGATATAAATATATGTTGATCTACATATAAAGTGCCGGCAACAAAACAAAAAGACGGCATTATCAAAGCACATCATCGAAAAAAGGCTTCTGTGCCATTTTTCCGGTCGTCGCGTCTGCGAGCCGGCTGTCCAGATATGGAGGCTATTTTTAGCGCCGCCCCCGCCCCGGCAAGTCTGTTGCGGGGCGGCGCGGCGGGGCGGGTCACTGGGACAGCACAAACAAATGTCATAGCATCCGTGCTGTAAGGCTGGTCCACACTTTCCGAACAACTCACCAAGAAAACCAACACTTGACAATATAAAAATTAGCGAAAACGAATAGTTTTCAGAGTTACTTTTGCCAAATAAAAAACATTCCTTATTATTTTATTGCTTTGATTCCAATACCTTTTTTTTATATACCCGTTCTTCTTCACGTGTCTATTGACCTCAAACTAATAGTTTTTATATAAATACTAGAAATGTAGCCCGTCACAGAATGACGTATTCGATGAACGATGCAATAGTGTTTGAACATATGTTTGGCTGACAATTAGATGAATATTTTGTACACATATTTTTTTAATAACCGAATATTAATTTTGAAAGCAAAGCCATTCTAGGAAATATCACATTTCGTGTCACAAACATCGAATCACTTTCACTGCACTGTTCTTTATTAGATGCAGTCTTTATCACGTTCAATTGTGCTATTCTTTTTTAATTACGTTTGCTGTGCTTAGACGGTGTTATTTTTTTAGGAGGCATTTTAAGTTATTGATGATGTGATTAAAAATTTCTAACGCAACTAAAAAATAAAATTGGTACTTGTGTCAAGCTGACATAAACTGGAAATTTCTTAGAAGCATCATATTTTTGTTTTTTTGTAAAAATTCTAAATTTGAAATTATCGCTGTGAACAACAGAATCATATAATTCGTACATAAAGCATATTTGATAGTTTTATTTAATTAGTTTATGAATGAAAATATTATCCTATCGTCTTGAAATTCGGCACATAACTGCGGAAAATCTCACTGAACTTGCGTGCAAAAAATCAGCGTTGTATCTTTTAAGATATTCTATAGAGAACCCAAAAATGAAACATGCACACACACCCACCCACACACAATGGCTATTTAATAATTAGTAGATTATATTAAAAATGTCTTGTTATGCTAACCGGCGGAAGATGTTTTGAATGTATTTTGATGTTTTACATTGTAATAATCCGTATGATATAGGAATTGATAAAAAATTGAATAAAAGGCTGTATTCAAACAATGAAATAACACTCGGGTTTCGAGTCATCCTAAACACTGACAGATTTACGGGCCCAGGAGTTGGTCGGATAACGTTGAAATTGAATTATAAAGTTCCGATATGAAACATGACAGGTGTCTAGATCTGAAAACAGTCATAATTCAGAATATAATCCAATGAAATTTTCAGACGAGGCGAAAAAGTCTCAGTAGCTATATAGACTATAGCGTTTATTTTTTATGGGCCGACTAGAGCATCTAACTGCTTAAAATTGAGCTTAAAAAAACAGATCTAGAGCTTGGTTACATATTTAAATATATGACCGGAGTAATTAGCTTATTCAAATGAAAAAACACTTCGGTTAAAAATTACCTGTATTATTAAATAATTCTTGAAAATATCAAACACCCTGTACTATGTGAAAAAGAGGTATATTTCAGATGTAATCCGATGGATATTCTCGGTATTGGCAGGCATTTTCCGTGAAATTATAGAAACCTTGACCGGAGAAGCTAGACGTACTAATGTCTACATTTAATATTTGTATTTTTTTGTGATACCTTTAAGCTATCGGTTTTATGTTGTTTGTGTGTTATAATAGACAATATATTTAACGTGCCAAAAAGCGCGAAAACATCTAATCGCTGGTTTGCGTGTCAATTATCTATATATATTTCTTTTGTCTAACCGGTATCAATTAATATTATATAAACACACTTGCAAAATCGTTTATACAATTTTTACACGATTTAATTAATTTCATAGAACTACTTATTTCTAAATATTTTTTATTCATGTAATAAATTCTTTATTCGTGGCTATATTTTAATATAATAAAATAATTATTTATTTACTAAAACATGTTTGCCGGTTATTATAGCTGTAATATAAATAAAATATCATAAAGAATATACTAGTGATAATATTTATTAAAAAATAAAAAAAACAAGCGATACTTGTGAGTCCCGACCAATTTTCCCAAAGTTTTGGCTGACATCAACAGGTAGACGAGTGCGTACATTTTTTTAATTTTACTTACGATAAAACGGTTTTGCACTTCATTATAACACCTCAAGACAGTAGAGTGAAAACTTACCTGCAACAAAGAAATTTACAAAGTTAAAAACAATCACAAAAACTTGCATACAGAAAATATAAGTAAAATATGTTGAATCCCATCGACAACTTGGACCCTCTGAAGGCGAAATCCTCATCAAGGTTTCTTACAATTAGATCTCTACCTCACTGAGAGTTTTTAAAAAGTAAGTGGTTAAGCCGACGGCAAAATTGAGAGAGTAATAAAGCAATGTGTGCACGTAATACTAAACATAGGATACCTATTACAGATGACTTTTTACAGAACGTTTATTTACGATCCATTGGTTTTATATATAAAAAACGTGCTTTAAATGATTGTTTACTCATTCATAGTATCTGAAGCCTTAAAAATGACTTGGCAGAGTACTGACTGGTTCATCTTGAAGGTGCCACGGAAACTCAAATGTCAGCTGCCACGAGTGACGTCAGAGTGTTGACAGCAGAACCGCGAGGGGTGAGGCTCCAGAAATAGCTCCCCGAAAAATACATTATCATGTAACCGAATTACATTTATTCATCACAAACAAACTGGGAACTTTGCAGAACATATTCCGAAGCCGATTCTCCAAGCTGACATTCATTAATTTAAAATACAGAGATACTTTACGTATAAAAACTTTTTATTAACTTTATGATGTATGTTGATAAAATGTAAAATATTTTTATTTTGTTAGTTTTTTAAATACAAGCGATAATAACCACGTATAAAGGCTTGGCCATATTTACAGCATTATCTATGCTTTGTGAATCATTCATTTAATCTATATCAATCGATATGTTGTTTGATAATTTAAATACGTCATTGAGAAGGGAAAAATAATACGCCAAGCATTATTTATTTTATAGCGGGTAAGGTTTTTGGCTTAAAGGGAGTCAACATTTTGATGGCCGAGAAAATCTTCAATGACTTTAAAAAAATGCTATGGATAACCATCGGAAGTATTATCGTCTATTGACAGTAGTAAAAAAATAATACAACACTTTTGACATATTTTTGTACAATCACAATAAAGACCCTTCGTAATTTGATCAAATAAAAATTTGACAGTATATTTTTCTAAATAAAACATTTCTTAAAATCAATGAAAACTTCATCTGTTTCATACGTAAATGTTACTATAGTCGTTTAGTATCTAATGTTAAAAGGAAGGAAGGCAAAGGAAGCAACATTATTAACCTTTTCCGTGAACAAAATAAACCGATGTCTCTGTTCTGGGAATCGGTTTATCTCACTGCCGGGTGCAGATGATGTTGTAGGAAGTCAGCACTGAGCGAAAGGGCTTTAGAAAGGAGTACTGAATGGCCCGCGGTGTGGGCGGACCGTGATGTGGGCGAGCCCACACCCACGGCGACCGGGAGAGAATCGCAACTGCAGCACTACTGCGCCCACTCCAGAGACTGTTGGTTGTTATTCGTGGGAAACTGTGTTCAATTAAAGCCGATGATTTCATCGAATTATTTATAGCCTTTATTAAAAGGAAATTTAATATGAGAAACCAACAACATACAATGAAAAGTGATACCCAAGAATAAGGGGAAACTTCGAGCAAATAACTAGGTCGTGCATTTAAAAAAAATCTGTATAATGATAGATCCATTACTATCTTTTAGGTATGTTTAATTATTAGAAAATAATTTTTTGAACAAACTATTGAAGATTTTAAGTCAACCCCCAATATAGTATGTGAAATTGATAAAATGCTTTATTTAAAAAAATGCGCAAGTGAATACCGAAAGCATTCGCTTTAAGAAAAATAAACTGTAATTTTTAGCCATAACCTCAAGTAGTAAATCGCAAACCCCTAGTTTTAAATATTCCCGGTAGATTCTTAAGATAAAACCTTTTTTGCAATTTATCTTTAGATCTTATAATTTATATTATCTTATACTATCTTATAAATTAAACAAATAGATATGTGTATGTACCTTTAAGAGGCAAACAAAATTAGTCTCACACTGCACGTGGGTATTTTTGGCTACGTCACGACACATGGATATCAATTTTGAAAGATTGTTAAACTAAAAAAGACTTGAAAGAACTTAAGGTAGCAGAATATCGGATATCCTGACCGTCAAATCAAATTCTTACGTCGACAAGTGACGCTACCCACACGGACAAAAAGGCACTGAGCGAAGACTGATGGCGTCGAGTGTATGCAATATAAACTGGAAATATAAGAGCTAAAAATTTTTCAGCCAAGAACATGGCAGAGAATCAAAAATAGAGTGCATAAAACTTTGTGTCGTGTTTTCTTGTATTTTTTTTTTTGACGTCAACTTTGCTTTTTGATATATATGCTTCTCTATAAGAGAAAGTTGTTGATGTAAGCCCGTATGGGATTTGTTTATCATAATGTCACGGTATGACTTGTGCAATTTGCGTTGCTTCTTTTTACCTGTCTTCAAAATACATGGTATTTTTTTATGTAGACAGTTTTCCGTATTATCTTTATAAATAACTGTAAAAGTTGTACCAGGAACGAAACACACTGAGCAATAAATACTGTGCAATTTATAGATCCAACACAACCATACATTCCAATACAGATTTATTAGCATCTGATTAAAATATATTATATATGAGCAACGTAAATAAGACACAGTTAAATAGCTAAAGCAAAAATATTTCCTGTTTTTTTAAATTGACGTGTCGCATGCAAGAAAGCCATAAAGTCGCATTTACGTTAGAGAACATTACTTTTCTTTCAAACTTTCAAAGTTTTTCGCATCGATTACACATTAGGTAACAAGTGATTTGAAAATCACATTTTCTGGAGAACCCTCGTCTGCTCGATTAATATTTATACCTGCCATATCATCCTCAGGGTGAAAAAAAAATTAATGACGAAATAAGTCGAGTCGACAGTCGGGAAATTATATTTGAGTACAATACACAAAGCTCCGTTTTTATGCGGCGTAAAATTTTTATTAGGTAGCTGCCTTCTTATGACCCATTTACTATCTGACCTTTAGTGAATGGAGAGTAATTGAAAGGATAAAAGGTCGTTGAGTTATAGGTTATTACGTTTTTAAGCACATCGGCATCTTAATGCAAGAAGCATTCAATGCATACTACTATATTCGATGCAGTTCAAATGATAAGTAAATATTTATTATAAAATACGTCTTGTACTAAAAAAAAATGTGTTGATTATTTGGTTAACTGAAAGTTAAACGGTTCATTCCGTTTTAAAATATTTTTGAGCATAATGAATTGTATTAAAATTAAATATACCGGTATAAATTGTTAAATTAACTTTTTTCATAATGATTAACAAATAGAAAAATTTCACAAGTTGTTTTAAAATCATTTGGCGCCTTGAATCCGCGATTATTATTTTATTTTTATTTTTGTGTACTAAATATGTATAAACTCAATGCGAAATATAGAAGTATGAATATAGTTACTAAGACGCTGCAAAATACTTAAGAACCCTATTGCATTAAAATCTTCGTCATTTGTACGCAAAACTATACTATCCACAAACGGTAACTTGGTTTTTTATAATTTCAACGGAAGAAGTATTCGAGCGTGAATTCAGACTTTCCAAAGTATGGAGAGTAAAATACATATTTAAACCTATAGAGACTTTACAGCGGATAGCTGGCAAAAGTTGGGTAGTTATTTTCCAAGATATTCCATACCAGTTTCTATGATACGCTGCGAGTCTCGACTTGCCACGCTATTTCGAACTCGAGAAGTTACCAAATGCATCATAGTCTTCGGCCGGTAATCCCCTGAAGTGGCACCCTGATGAGAAAACTTTAGTTTCACTTGATACAAAAGTAAAAATAAAAACAACTCAAAGCTTAAAAAATATTAAAGTTCCATCATTAAAATCACGCCGGTGAGGGGAGGAGTCTCAGTGTCGTAATAGTAAACTATTTAAATTACTTCGGCTTAACTTTTGTAAACTGAGATTACTATGGTAACAATGAAACTAATAAAATTTTATGCTTACAATATAAGCACTAGAATTTCTTTTAAAGCTACCAAAACCTATTTACTAGCATATTTCATGAAAAATTCTCAAGCTTTAAAAAAAGAATGGCATTTACAACAGAATGTCAAGCCTTTGCATGAGAAATTGCTGACGTTTCGGTTCAGGGACTGAAAAAGCTCGGGCGAGGCACTGCAGCGGAGTCGAGAGGGAGGATCAAGCGGATTATATTCGTCGCGGAATCTACAATAAAGCCGGCGAAAGTTCAAAGTGCAAAGCCTTACTACAAGCAAGTGACTGCAGGTGGATTTCAAATAAACCTTCTAAAAATAAACTTTTGCTAGAGCAAAAATATAAATATGACTGTCGGTGAATGCTTTCATTGTGATTCAATGCAAAACGACGAAAACCTTTGAAATTAATTTAAAGAAATGAACATGATTCAATAATAGGTTTATCTTTATCTACTGTGTGCACATAAGCATTTTGGTAATATATATTTTAAATTACTGCTTTAATAAGTTATATATTAATGTATCAGTATGGCCGTACTCTTTTATAAAATCATAGAGCTTAAGATTAATAAAAAATCAGACCATTGTGTTCCTAAGCCATGGTTCACGTGTGCCTAGTTTAGAAAATGACTGCACAGTAAGGCACTGTAGATATTCCTGTGCAAGTGTTTTTTTTTTTTTTTGTTTTTTTTTTAAATAATTACGGCTGATTGATATCGCCGGAAGCAGTAACGGCGTTTGTTTGTGTGGCAACACAGCGGGTAGGCGGTGCCCTTTGGGAGGGCAAGGCGGCCGCCCGAGGAACGGCTCTATAGGGCGGGGTAGAAGGTGGGGGAGGGCGGAGGGAAGTAAGCAGTTGGAATCACGGAGTCGATACGGGGCGGACGGGCTTATTTATTCAGCCGAAATGAGGAACAATTGGAAAAGATTGCGGGGAAATTGATATCGAGAATTATGAAAGAAAATAAATATAATGGGACCGAGTGGTTCTAGCGCCTAACCAGATGCACTATATAATAACTGATTCTGGAATATAATATTACAAATATATCTTTTTTTTAGCAAAAAATATTATATCAAAAATTACATATTTTCATTTGAATATTAATGTAAAAATACAAAAATGCTCATTACAAGAAAATAATTCCGCGTTGATTGAATTAAAATTTACTGTGCAATAAAAAAAAAAAAGCAAGTAACCATTTCAAAAATTTCATCAATGCAATGTAGTGTACTTTACAACTGGGGATCTCTCATTTAAAAATATGTTTAATCATGAGACGGGAATCAGACCCGCGTGCCGTGGTGGTAATGAATCTTTACACACACACACACCCACGTGCGCCTTATTTATTTTTATTGTCTCATAAATACTGCCAGAGCAAAGCCCAATGCTTAAATGAAAATCACCATGGTAAAATTTATTAAAATGACTCAATGAAATAATATAAGGCCCAAAAATAACATAAAATATACTTAACAAAAGGTCCCTTAATATTTTAAAGTGCGTAAACAGCGACAGCGCACAAAGGCGTGAATGACAATTTACGAACGATGAGGACATTACTTTCAGTTGCCCAAATTGGTGAATTCTACAAGGAGCGGCTGGCGACTCGGCCAGGGATGCACGCGCGCAAGCCTTTCGAGAAGTGTGCACAAGTCTATCGACTTTTCTAAATAATTTCTAAAAAATCTAGAAAATAAAATTAAAGATAGAAAAACAAACATAAAATAATAAAATTTCACCTCTGATAATTATACATATTAAAAATATATGACTATCGCGCTTTTACTGTTTTTTTTTATAGCTAGTAATAAAGTGATTATAAAAACGTTGAAATACCCAACTCCGACAAGAGTCAACGTAGATTTTTTTGTTCCACAAATATTATGATAACGATTGGATGTGCGATTCTAAAAATATAGTTCTATTATTATTCATTCGCGGAAAATATTTTAACTTTAATCAAACAATGATGCCATTAATACAGACGGAAGTAATACATCATATTTGAATCCAGATCATGTTGGTCCTATGAATTTATTGTTTTATGTCTATTGATATTTTATGTTTCATGAAATAAATATTAATTTTAAAACTTTCAGGTTTACTATCAATTTTGGAAAGCTTCTCTGGATAGCATCCCTGCATGTGCGTGTCTGTCCCGGGGACAATAAATATCCAGCGGACCGTACTTAGGCGTTGCCTCCCGCCTTCCCCGACCTACCCCGCATGCATTTTTTCTCATTAGGGGTGATGTGGACCAGTTTTTGCCGCTCACGCTAGCAGCTTAGCAGTACTGAGAAAAAAGGATCCTCAATCTGTAACCCCGTTCGCCCTCCTAAATTTCTTGCAGAGTTAATAAAAATATTTTTTACCCGTACCAGAGTGATTTTTGAGAGCTCCGGTAATAAATCATCCCAGAATATACATTGTTAGATATTTTTAACATTAAAACAAATATATTAACGCATATGACATTATCAAAATATCCTTTATAGTGAGATGTTTTATAATGAAAACTATAAATCCCCTTCAATACATTTAAAGCATGAAATATATATACATAATTACTTTTGATATAATCGAATTGTATTCAGAGTGCATCTCAAAAAATACAGAAATTCAAAGCATAACCAAAAAAAAAGTACGCTCTAGTTTTGATGTAAGGACGCGCTTTTTTCATAAATATATCACTAAAGGCGAGTTAGCCACATTTTGTGAAAACACATCCTACAATTCAAATCGTTAACTGATGAAAATCTGACCAATATTTGGCTACAAAAACAATATATAATAAAATTAGTATTATTTTTTATATACGTTGACATCTTCAATTATTATACTCTGTAGAGCGCAGTTCACTTATATATATTTATATTTTTAATATAGAAAATAGTTTGAATGTAGCAATTTCAAAAGGCCAGTACAGATTTAATATAAATGAACTGAAACTTTCATCATGAACTATCGAGCCTGAAAATACCGCTAGCCCGTGGATATTTGAGCTTTTGACCTCTTGTCTACTCAGGAATTAAACAATTTACTGTGTATAAAATAACCAAGGGTTCATTCAGCATTAAATTTATAAAGTATTGTATTTAATATTATCAACATCAACGTACCTATAAAATTAATATTGCAATATAAGCATATTTCCGATAAAACAAAATCCGCGTGTAATAAATATGTTCGTCCAAATACTTGTTTTAGTTTGTTTTAGAAGATATAGCTGTGTTATGTGTGATTTTTTTTCTAGCATAAAAAAATACTAAATTCTTGTATTAAATAAGTAATATAAATTCATACTAAAACTCGATAGCTGGTAAATTTTGTTTCTCAGGAATAATTATCAAAAATTGACAACCGTGCGTTAAACTCTAAGGTACAGGATATTATTTGTTGAAAACGTCAATATCCTTTCAATTTTATAACCGTCAGACAACAAATAAGTAGTCAATACAAAATATGCGACGGAAAACAACTTTTAATCAAAATGTATCAATATTTGAATATTTAATCTAAGCACAGTCAGATAACTAAACAATATGTTTTTATATTTAATATTTTACATAAAATACATTTGTGATTTTTCACGTGTTTAATTTTATTGTTGTAATTTTATAATTGGACGAAAGGTTGGCGAAACCTGTTACCAATAAAATAAAACATATGTAAAAATAACAAAAATATTTTTAATGTAAATTTTACGAACATGATAAAAAGAAATTTGATTTTGTGAACTAATCCTTTCGGTCAGCGATGTCCTGGGTTGAATTTTTTTTATAAAGTACATTGAGCAGATATGTATCCAACAGACATGAGAATCTACAAGAACAACAAAAATACAGCAGAACAAATATATTGAAAGAAACTATATTCATAACTATAATATTGCTTTTTTGGAATGACACATTATTTAAAAAAATTGAAAAGTTAAGTTTCGTTGAAAAAAGTTATTTTCTTGCTTTTAAAATTTAATAATGTTGTACCTGCCACCGTCGCTGTGACGTATCTATATTTAAAAGTCGTTTCGGATTCCATAAACAACCCTGGATTGCTCCCTCGCTCTTCCGGCAGGCCATGAATAAGGCATGCCTGCCCCGGGGTCAGAATTATCCTGCGAGGAACCCGCCTTCCCGGAGACCGCATCAGTCAGCATCCTATATAATGCACCGACTTTTTACATATTCAAGCCTGCGAGCTTTGATGCACCGCAGCGGTCTGCTGCAAGCAACTCGAGGAGGACTCCCATATTAAATTGCAAGGAGTTTTAATTACCATAGCCGCATCTATCCTACCCTTAAAAGCTTAAAATGATAGTTAATATCAAACTTCACGGCCAGTCTACATTTATTTATTATACATTAAGACTTTTAAAATATTTTTTATCGACGTGTGAGTAAATATATTTATATATAATACGCACGGATTTTAATGTTTACGTGTAGATTAGAAGCATCTTGTATAGTACAAAGTAAAGTCAGCCGGTAATACAATGATTCTACATCGTGTGATGTTAATCTTTTAATCTCATTTGTGTCGGTTAATCTGGCGTTGATCTTATTAATAATCTAGACCGCTAATATATTATACGACTTTCCGTTTACCTGATTATGCTTGTAATTTATTACCGCATGTGAATTTTAATATAAAATATACAAAGGGTCTCAGGCCTACGTACGAATACTTAGAATTAAAGCTACTGAGATCCGAATCGGAATTCCGAGTATTTAGTAATAATGACAATTTTTTTTTTCAATTTCAAGATTGGACGTGAATCATTTACAATTTATTAAATTTGTAAATAAGGATTTTATTACAATTAAGTTTTTATTAGATATTACGAAAAATTGCATCTTAGAGAAAACTATACTTTTGATTCAATATGCTAATAAAATTCAGCCCGGTTCTTATAAAATTTGAATTATATTTCCTTAAATAAGCATACAGACACGAAAGTAACTTATTGAAAGACAAAATACGTATTTACATTAACATTGAATAATTAGAATTAAAAGTACTAAACAGCACGCACAAATAACAACACCGCATATCGCTGGTAATTGAAAACTTAATATTGCCTCACCTGACCACGAAACAAATCTTTAGAGATATATGCAATAAGCATTTAAATTTAAATTTACCTTTGCTTACTCGTAATTACTAAGTCATGCGTGTTTTTACGTAAATGAGATAATATTTTCAATTATCTAGCAAAATTTAATTGATAAAACACTATGACATGCATAAAACGATAAAATATCAAAAGAAGTCTGAATGAATATCAACATTTAAAAACGACATAGAATAAATTAAAAATATAAATAAAATAATAAGCACAATAACAAAAATATATCTTTTCAACTTTTCGTTGTAACAGAATGAGGGGTCGCTTGCATATAAAAAAAAAATAAATCAATGAAACGGGAATATCAAATGTCACACCGGTACACGCCGCACGCACATTGTGTTTGCAGGTGGGAACTGGGCCGGGCGTCCAGGGCGGGCCGGGTCAGCCGGACAAAGGCCGAGGGGATGCCGAGAGGTCGGCGCCCGGGATTTGAACCTGCGCCACTCTTCTTGCCTACGCTCTAACGACGCCTTTGTGCCCAACCCCGGGTCCATATCGGCCATTAACCTCAGTGACAACGTATCTCACGAGTCGTCATACTTCCGAGTGCGCATTTGAAAGTTTGATTTGAAACCCAATCATATTATCAATAATATAAAAAAACACGTAATCTACTATAGTAATATCCATTGTGTGTGTGTGTGTGTATGTTTAATTTTTTGGTTCTCTATAGAATATCTTCAAAGATACAACGCTGATTTTTTGCACGTTCAGTAAGTTTTTCCGCAGTTATGTACCGAATTTCAAGACGATAGGATAATATTTTCATTCATAAACTAATAATAAAACTATAAAATATGCTTTAGCGAGTTCAATATGTACGAATTATATGATTCTGTTGTTCACCGCGAGAATTTCAAATTAAGAACTTTTTTACAAAAAAAAACAAATTTTGATGCTTCTTAGAAATTTCCAGTTTATGTAAGTTTGACACAAGTACCATCTTTATTTTTTTATCGGAATTGCGTTAGAATCACATCATTAATAACTCAAAATGCCTCCTAAAAAAATAGCACCGTCTTCGCACAGCAAACGTAATTCAAAAAGAATTGCACAATTGAACGTGATAAAGACTGCATCAAATAAAGAACAGTGCAGTGAAAGTAATGCGTTGTTTGTGACACGAAATGTGACACAAATGTCAAGCAATGAATTGGAAGGAAAACGTTTGCAGCGTTTTCTTAAAATTCGAGTACCCAGCTATTCGAGTATTCAGCCAAACATATGTTCAAACACTATAGCATCGTTCATCGAATACGTCATTATGTGACGGGCTACATTTCTAGTATATTTATAAAACACAAACTCAAAAACCGGCGGTTATTTGGCTGCGCTAAGCTTTAAAACCATCCAACCGATGTGCCCCAAACCGGTTTCATTTGAAAGCCAATAATACTGAGGTCATTTTAGACCACTTAAATTAAACAATTAATTATCAAGTTCGGTTTATTTAATTAAATGATTTTCAACATTTCTCATACAAAAGTTTCAACACTTTGCGGTAGCGAATACTTTTCAAAAAATGAACAGTAACATTTTCGCGTATATGCAGGCTGCCAACAAAAACACACTGATCTTGATGTTTGTTAAAATTAGTATGACATGGCCGTTGCATAATCCGCAAGCATTAAGATAAAAAAAGTTAATAAATAAACAAAATTTCCTTCTTATTTTTTTTCGAACCAACAAAAAAGTATTTTATTTCTTTATTTAGCGTAGTAGCACGCGCCGGGTGTCCGCTAGTAGGTAATAAATACGCACTTGATTGACGTTCAATGCAAAAAATAGACATACATTAATTATTTTTGATTTAAGTATAAACACTGAACAGTGAAATTATTTAACAATAAAAGAAAGTTAATAAAAATATAATATAAGCCTCCGCGCTCTCCCCATTCTGATGATCCGATAATGGAGTAGTGGACTTGGAATGATTGTAGCTTGCTGCAGAAAGAGTATCAGATCTAAACGCCAAAACTTTGTAAGGAAATAATTATATAATAATGCTATTGGGCAGCAGCAATACGCAGACTTTTTATTCCAATACAAAACTGCGATGAAGAAAGACTCGGGGACCTACTATACTATTTTCCCTTAAGAAAACCATGAGCACTGGGCTCAGCGTGAGTATATGCTAAGCGAAATGGTCGTCAATGAGGAGAAGCACTTGATGAAGAAGAATAAAAAGTTAAATAAAATTATTAGACTTGTTATATTGTTGCTATAAAAATGAACAAGGAAGCAAACAATCTAAATAAATACTCAGTAAGAGAAAATTCTTGTTATGAAATTTACACGCATACAGCGGTGCTAAATTTTTAATAATGTCTGAATATCTCATAGTACAAAACTACTAACATTAAAAATTCAAATGAAGTAAAAAAAGAAAAAAAAGAGTAATTAAAACACGATCACTTATGAATCATACAACATGAAATGTACAAAAAACATATGTTGTGAAAAAGTATGTTCCAAGCTACGATAAGCCAATGGATTCAACGGATTTCGCGACTGCACGTAACATAAAGTGACAGCTCCTTAAGCAAGTCCTTAATCCAAGCGTAATTTACGGTCTTGCACAAATAAGTGACAATCAATTAGACAATTATTACAGTAAGTTGACAAAGCACGCCTATCTGTGTTCTGAGTGGAGTTCCCACTTCGTAATGGATTATCCCTGTCAAAATAATATTATTAATCACCTTTCAAGGAGCGGGGGTAATTCTTCACACATTAGAATAAAAAAATACGCGTCGCTCAAGCTTCAATGAAAACACACTTAGGGTAATATAAAGAGAAGCTTTTGCAAAGACATCAATCTTGAGTTTCTGTCATTAATAAGCTAATTTCAACTTTGACCCTCTGCGGACTGACCTGTCATATAAAATCCTAAAAATCATATTAAAAATAGCGAAAATTATATTACAACCTTTTGCTATAAAATTAAACTCTACACGATTTTCGTGCTTATTTAAAGTTTGTATTTTTTAATTTAAAAAAAATAAAACTTCAATACAAAAATCAGTTTATGTTCATAGTAAAAAAAATGATATGCTATTATATGGCTGACCTTGATAACCGAACACCAAAACAAAAAAGCACTTCATGTTTTTAGAAGGTAAATTTGTTATATGAGAGCTTAATTACGCTCACAAATTTTTGACAAAAATGAAATATAAATAATATTAATTAATAACAATGGAGTTAGAAAAATATTTAATGAAAAGTTACAAGTCGACAAACTGCATACATAGTTCGTGTTATAGTTGTATTCGAAACCAGTTCTACGTAAATAATAGTTTGTTGACGTCATAATATCATCCAACAAAAGAAATCAATAAAAAGAAACCAATGACGCGATCAAACCACGATTTAAATGAATTTGTTTTTGTAAATATTCATGAGAGTCCTATCAAACACACAGCCCGCAATTCATGTATAAAATTGGCTTAGTTTGTTTCTAAGAGTCGCGGTTATTGTTTTGGAAGTTTCGTCCGAGCACACTACAGAGCGGGTCGCCGCGAGAGGCTCCGACACTGAAGGCTCATCCATCACGGCGCTGCGAGGGCTACCCTGCCTTAGCGTATTGGAATTGTATTTTATTAGGCATTTCAGACGACAGACGATCATTTTTGAGCTTTCATGACTGAAAACCTGAACACCCGCTATAATTATCAACGAGAATGATTGATTTAGGCTACGTAGACTCTTGGCACATGGCAGAAGCAACATGACTTTTTGGGAAAAACTCTTTCAATGTCAAAAATAATAAGGCCACGATTTTTAGGAGGGTTCAGTTTGAGAAAATAATCGACCTCAGTATGCTCAACACGAAGCTTTTCTTGCCGTCTCGTGTGATCATTGTGTTAACAGGTTCAGATAAACCGTATTTCAAAGTAGTTATGGGCTGTTATTTTATAAGTTTACAGCCTTTATAAACGCAGCAGTAAAACCGTAATATCAAAAATATGAAGTCGATAAACCATATTATAGCGAGATCTAGTTAAGTAAACGATTTTTGCATAAAACAGCTGTATTCCGATTTAAAATTTACAACACACATAATAGATGCAGCAGAATATGTTACAACTATGTTTAGATACACGTCACTTGCAAAGCTATAGTTTCATTAATCTGAGCATACCACTTGTCTTAAACGTACTCGATTATCTGAGTAAAAGAGGGGTTCACTTTCAAGGTCTAAATTTTGCCCCTCAAGATTGGTATTAATCGATGGATTAATTTTCAGCGTTAGAGTAATTGAATGAGCCGGACTCTGTAATTATTCCACCTGGATTATCCGCGCGCCCAGGTGTGATATCGGGTGGCGGGCAATACGATACTATGTGACCTCGATTCTCTTTCTACGCCTACGTAAACTCTCCCGTGTTGTGAATGGACATTCTATAAATATCAAACGGCAAGGAGTTATCATTTGGGTCATACACGATATGGGATATACTGGTTATTACGGAAAATAAAATGTAAAATGCCTTACGATAATTGCATGAGATATAAGCCTATAAATTGAATTAACACCAGTAGCGTGTTGTCAATACACTAATAAAAATAATTTTATCTTCAAAATGCTTTGTTATAAGTTATTCAAAATTTACGGTATCATTATAAAAAGATACCACGAAATATGTATATTTTTATTTAACTTTCTTTTAATCGTATTTTTATTAAAAAATATAGGAAAGTCTAAGGTAAAGATACCAAGTCTCCTATTTTTTTACGATACGTTATAGTTAATACGATGTATCCGAAAAAATACAGCAAGCTTTGAGATCATCCTGCTAGAGTAATAACCAAATTTTACTAAGCAAGAGCTTTGTTATAAACTTATTGTAAATTTTTAATTAACACAACCATTTTCTAGTAATTTTACATAATTAAGAGTGGGTAAATAGCAATAAAATTAAATGAAAAGTATAAAAATACGCGAAACAAAATTTTCGTAATAGACAATAATAACGTCACAATCCGTTATGCATAAAATCATGACTGTGCAAAATTGCAAACCATCAGTTGAATAACTCGCAGCGCACAATCGAGAGTTGGAAAGCAAACGTTCGAGGAGGCCATTACTTATATATCGGCCGCGTTTGCATAACACATAACTTCTCGCATTAAACTTTCTCCCGGGCTGTCTGATCTTTCGCCGCCCGAGACGCCATTATCCTCGCGCCCATCTCCTCGCGACGCTATCTTCTTCAGATGCCCGACGCGCGACATTGTCATCGGCCGCTATCGCAAGTTCAACGAATCTACACGATACCTACTCAGTGTTTACGCTTTTCAGATACAATCATTCAAGGAACATAAGTAATCTCAAACATAACCGGCAAACACGATTATTTACAATATTATCTTTTATAGATACGCAGGTATCAAAAGCTAAGCATTCGGCTACAAGTAAACAATGATGATAAAATCATCTTCGGCATTGTCGACCGATCCGCTACTTGATGTTATATTATAGATATCCACGGTATGTTTCGACTTTATCATATTTTAGTAACCAAATATTTTGTCTTAACCAATGTTATAAACCCTGTTTTAATGATTACACACATCTCACACCTACATAAGAAAAATTGAATGCATAACCATGCCTTCGTTCGTGTAACACACAATAAAATTATATTGCGAAACAAAATAAATCATTGAAAGTAAAGAGGTCTTAAGCATCACATAAAAATAAAACAATTAAATCTGGGTTTCAGCAGTCCAGTTTAGATCTGCCAGTACAAACAACAAGCAAAGACGATAAACTTTGTCCAGAATGTATCGAGAAAGACTTGCTATTTCATCAAGTTTAAAAATAGGACAAAAAAATATATATAATCAAATAACTTGACACTGAGAAGTACGAAGATTTTATCTCTCAGGTGTAAGTCTGCAACTTTGACCACCTCACTGTCGAGCCGCATATAATATATTTTTTTAATTTAATAAATTCTTAAATTTATACGCTCGAAAAAGTTGTCGTTTTCCAAAGGGAACTTAAATTATGCACAATAAACAATTGGATTAAAAAAAACTCCCGTGTCGACCGGCCGTTAGGGCTGCATTCTACGTTCATAATAGTTTTCACCTCCGAGTCGGGTAATTACAGGCTATTATATTAATTCAGGAAATATGTTCAGCCAACAAGGGCGTTTGTTTGTGCGGGGCGCGGTGTTTGTGCACGGACAATTTAGCGGGCGCCTGCATACTTGCTCAAACAATATCGAAATACTCAAGTAATTGAACAAC
This sequence comes from Atopsyche davidsoni, assembly GCA_022113835.1. NCBI lineage: Eukaryota > Metazoa > Arthropoda > Insecta > Trichoptera > Hydrobiosidae > Atopsyche > Atopsyche davidsoni. The sequence goes on along the minus strand of JAILWY010000009.1, from coordinate 14,289,900 downwards.
AAATAGGAATAGTTAATTTGCTATTTGTATTTATTTTAAAATGGAGTACTACAAAATAAACTAGACTGTCGCGGATACTGATACAAGCATTATCCTTTCTCAGTACATATCGATCAAAATCGACGTTACTATAATTTATATTCTCCATATCGCCGCGAAGCGTGTTACGAAACTTGGCTGTTTACTTGGAGCTGTCACTATCGGGAGAAATATTTATCTATAGTGCAAAATCAATGTAACTATATATCTAAATATTTAATGACTTGCCAAAATTTTCAAGATAACCTAGCCTATTTTCGTCGGTTCGAGAGTAAATTGTACATTCTTATGAAAAAAGGACTACATTTAATAATATACTTGACATTGAGTAAACTGTTTCATATGCATTTATCTGAATAAAAGAAGATGCGAGAAAATGTGAAATTGATCTTCATATTTATAATTACAAAACGCTGTTCGGTTTAGATATTTTCACAAGATATCTCAAAACCGCATCCACTTCTTAAAGATGTTCTCAGCAGGAGTTTTTTTTTTTTATAAAGTCTAGGTCACACAGCCTTCAGCTGATCGCGGTGCGGGGGTGGGGCAAGGGGAGTCGAGCCTATCGACCCAGCAGGGCAACGACCCGGAAGCGAGTCGTTTGGCTGCGTCTTGCATGCACTTCTCCCGCCACCGCCGACGTCTGCCGCGATCCTGCCAGGATAAAGAGACTGACGTCATGTCCGGGATGCAAATGCGTCTCGGCAGCTGAGAGCTGTGCGTAGATCGGTGAAAGAATCGAATCGTGCAGCTCCTGCCACGCTAGTGACGCGCTGTTCACAAATACAAAGATCACTGCAAGAGATTAGACGTATTATTTTATAAGATAATCCATGAAGGCCATTGATTATTTCACAGTTATCACAAATTATGCTTTATGTATATTTCTCGTCATAAAATAATAATAATAAATAATATATTTATTTTGTATAGAAACACAAAGAAAGAAGCCGCCAAAAAGTCTCGAAAGCTGTACTGAATTAACTAAAGAACAATACAAGCTGAAAGTCAAAGTCCCTTTAGGCGAGATTCCCGCACGGACTGCATTCTATTGATATCTCCAGCTGCATGAACATCAGATAATGCACAAAGCGACTCTGGCAGAGCACGGGGTTCCCAGAAGCCGAGCACCCCCGACGGGCTCGGGCTAGAGCACAAAGGACCTCGCTTGTATCGGTTTTTTGTCCCCTGTTGAATCCAGACGGTCCGAGCTCGGCCTACCGAATAACGTCCCCGGGGACTTTATCTCCAGATTTAGATTCTAAAACTTCGTCGGAGTTGTTCACTCAAGTGTATGTACGTAAGAAAACTACAGCTTACGTACAACAGTTTTTTTTAGTTTTTTTATTCAATGACCTCTCCAGGTTTTCGTGCTTGGTTTTAAAGAGACCGTAGTTTGATCTGCTGAAATGATACTGAATACATTATAATACTATTTAATCGATCTCAGCTTCACAGAATTGGAATATTTCGTGTAAGTGCATTTTATAAACAAATTACTGCATTATTGTGGCAAACATTGTTAGATGTTTTATACTATAATCCAATTAATTGTGTCATCGTTTTTAAAATTATTAAAACAAAATTTGAATGACAAAAATTAAAAAAGTGACAAACTGAAACAAACACCAGTACAGTTTCACCAACCTGAGATGTCTCTGCGATGAAAATCGAATCGACAAGCTGTCATAATTATCGCGCTAATACCTCATTCTAAACAATGCCGTTTTGTAAGACGGATTGACGTTTATCCATCTCATAGCTTTCAACACAGACAATCAAACTTAAGTTTAATCGCAGGTGATGCGGGCAGTCACTCTGTGAAATAACCGCAGAAACTTTATTCGTATTTATCACTAATAATAAAACTGTCTGATTAATTTATTGAATGTTTTCAAACAATAAAACGAATGAAACGGAAGATTTAAATCTGCCAAGTCTAACGTAAACTCAAAGGGTAAAACATCATACTGGTTATTAGTCTACAACAATAGAAATGATTACTTCTTTTCTACTTATTTGCATTATATATTCTTCCAATGCTGCGATATTCACCAAAACTAATATTTACAACAATATAAAGTTTCTTATAATTCTTGAATTTATATTCCTGTTTTAAGACTGGGTTGGAGTAATTTTTGTATAAATGTTATATTAAACAATCTATATAATTGGACAACACTACACTCGTTGTAAGCTAAGAGACAATTTCAAGATTTCTTCTCATACAATCTACTTTTAACTTGCTCGCTCATACGCGACGTTTAAGGCCGAACGGTTCGATTTAATCACACAAGAGGTCAATTCACTTCTCTCTCTTTAGGACTTAGGACTCTCTGCACATACTTAAAATACACAGTAAGATAAAAAATATTTGATTGCATAAAATATTGAAACAATTATTAAAGTATAAATCCATTCACCATGTTTAAAGACTTTGTGCACACTATTTTAAAAAATAATAGTAAATCGATAAAAAATGCATTTCACAAAAAAATATTCTGTTCAGAGTGACGGTGGCATTTCGGGTTTTTGCTTTTTACAGCATCGAGGTTTTTTTTTCTTCATACCAGTTGGTCGAGAATAAAAAATAAAAAAAAAGACGAAAGGGCAAGTGAGGACCCGCCCAGACGCGCGCCGAGACGATGCGCGGCGCTGACTCAGAGTGTTTTGGTGCATTTGCATAATGGCATCAGGCCTGGCCATCAATGGAGACTTCCAAAAATAATAACCACGCCTACGCGCCACCGGAGCCCGAAATATTTAATGAGTTCTTCAACTCTTTCAAGAATGACTACTTCCACCGCGTTTTATTTATATAAAAAAAAAAAAAAAAAACAACACGTGTGCTTGCTTGTATATAATGTTATATGAGTTTGATTCTTTATTTATACTATCACAATCCCTAGAGATTAGACTGTGCGCATGAATATATATTATTTCAAAAATAAGCAATATTTACTGGACTTTTTGTCTCCAGTGAGATAAACTTTTAACTTATTTACTTCCCGTACGTACGTCACTGTAAATATTTTAGAGATATATAATAAATAGTCAAAAATAATACATACTGTTTCTTCTTTGGAAATACAGAGTACTTCTGAATCAATGAATGTTGGGCATATCGATATTTCATGCGCATATAGTTGTATCCATAATTCATTGACACTGAGAAGCTGGCTTTATTGGCCTTCCTGAAAACTGCATCAATTTTCTAAGTACACTTTCGTGGAAGAGGTTGTAGTCTGAGTACAGAATTTAATAGCGTGTACCTTTGGTACACATTATATACTTTTTCCAATAATCTAATATTTACTTAGCTTTTCTTTGATAACAATTTATAAAATTTTATATGAGTACTAACTATAAGATTTCACAAACCAATTTTTTTTATTATTACAAAACTAACCTACCATTAAACTCACATTCATATATTCTTTGGAACAAAAATTTTAAAAGTATACATTTAAAATCAAAGAGGGTTTAAAATATGTCCGGTCAGATGAATAATACATGAATAAAGAAGTTGAGCTACGTATACAGGATGGCCGTAAACCCAGACAGTACTAATACTAAAGCCAGGACATAAACAATAACAAAGCTGCAACGGCTCTGAGGTTCTATACAAGCAGGTATGTCCGGGGTGACCATACCTCATGCCGTTCTGAAACACAATGTATCCATTGCTAATGGCAGTACTACCATATTACTCTATAAGCCCGGCTTACCTTATTTGAATGTGTCACTTGTGTGCAGCGAATTGTTCTTGAAATTATATCTAACGTTTTGAGAAAACAATTTCTTTCTATCAAACGTGTTTCATGTATAAAATGGGTGGACATTTTTTTCCTTGCTAATACTCTGATGCATGATTTAGAATAAACGGCAGAGCTGTAAGTAAGGAAGTAAAAGCCGGATAATATAATAAGTTTAATAATGCTATGTACGTCGAGTGCAATTTAAAAACGCAAAAAAAAAATTAAAAGAAAAACCGGTACTTGTTTTTTATCCGACCACCAAAATTTTTCAATGTACATGTACTCGCAGAGATAAGAATCTATCATATGACGATGAGTCCAGTTGTGGCGTTTATTTCGTTCCTTTGCAGATTTCCATGACCGCTCTATTCGATGGGTTAGGTTAGGCTAGGCTAGGTACAAGTTTTTTGGTTTTTTGGCGGATAAAAAACGAGTACAGAAAAACCAAGTATCCATACAGTAAAAATACAATAACTACAAAAAAATTATTTAAAAGAAAAAAATTGAACGTTTCAAATAATAATACCGAATGAGCCAAAAATTGTAAGTTTCCACCGATGGCAAAAAACACCAGGACTTATAGATACGTATTCGATATCTTCGAAAGCGTCTGATTGGAACAATATCTCATAAATAGGAAACATCTTATAATGTTGATTGCTTGAAATCAGATTGTAGCACTGAAAGTTGAAAGTGTTGGAAAGTGTGATCATAGACTAGACGACAACGACGCAGAGAATAATGTTTATGTAGAAAAATATTAAAAAGGCTTTTCTTGTTTGGATATTGAGGGGTCAGGCGTCCCTCGGTCCCGTCAGTGGTCGGTGGTCTCCCCAGCCGCAGGGTGCAGCGCCCTTGAGGGGAGCCGCGGGTCTCGCCGGGGGGGCGAGGGGGGGGCGAGGGGGGGGGCGAGGGGGGGGGCGAGGGGGCCAAGGCCGGCAGCGGCCGCCGACCCCGGGCGGGATGCGAACCGAAGCTCACGCACCGACAAGCCACGCAGCGGCCACGCGCAGCAGCCGGCCAGACGTCGCAGCAGCGAATAGCGTAGGAGGAATGAAATACCGAAACAAGGACTACTTTGTAAAAAAAAAAAAAAAATTACCGTAAGATTTTAAAAAAAATATATATTTATTCAATTCCTTTTAAGGATATAAATTAAATATATGCAATCATATTCACACTTTTTTTCCTGTTAACTACAAAATATAAACATCTATTTTAAATCTAAGTATTTAGATATATCTACACCATCTTTTCCATGTTGATTTATTACTTTATTATTATTTTTACTATGTATTCATTTCTACCTTTGTTTATTCTTGATATTTTAAGCATAAAAATTCACGCTGATTTATAATCTTAATTTAAATGCTTTGGTGTGTTGAATCCACGAATACATGAGAGCTATAAGTAATAAGTTATCCTGTCTACCGACAGAAAATTCACAAGAAAGGACGATATAAAATAAAAGTTCCTTTATGAAAATCTTCATAACTCGTAACTCCATTGCTGCTGAAGACTTTGTGGAGTCGTGTTTACTTAAAAAGCTAATATTCTTATATGAGGATAGGAAAGTTAAAAGCGTGAATGTAAAATTCCATTACTTACACAAAAAGATCATGTCCAAAGTTATATGAAAAGATTTAAAGTGAAGTTGCATTACCCCCCTTCGAGGCAGGGCTGCCACAACGTTATGCGCTATTGTGTTTTTTTTTTTGTATTATTATTAATCCGCATTAATAAAACATAATATTTGAATAAGCTCCCAAAAGCAGCCGGCTTATGCTTATCGACCTTATCAGTCTTCAGTTTTGGATAACACAGATGTAAATTTGTAGATGTTTTTCCGTATGCAACAATACGAATTCCGGAGTAAAAAGAAACGATATACGAGAAAACCTTTAAAACGCGTGTAAAATGTGTACATTTTAGAGCAACAGCTAAAAAGGGCTTTTTTAATACATTTTCCCTACGTAATACAATAATGTACGCTACCACCTAAGTCACACATTGCAAGCCCCACAACCTGCGCGCGGGATCATGGGATATCCACACACCATATTACAAACCTTAGCCATAAGAAATTTATAATCTGGAATATTCTTTTTCGTGATAGTTCTTAAATGAGAAGATAAAGTACCCTCTTGAACAAATATGTAAATACGCAGGAGTAGTCGCCCGTGACGCTCGCCGGAGTCGCCGGGCATTGTTGAGCGGCGCTTGCGGGGCGTCGACCCCCGGGGCGGTGGCCGAGGCCCGCGCCCCGGCTCCTTCAATTAACCAACCCATCAACCATCACTTATTATCCTGGGAATACTACAACATACTCTCCAACCTATTTTGTAATCCGTAATTTTTAAATACATCGAAAATCTTACAGCACCGAAGAATTCTGCCACATATACATGCATTCATATATACCTAAAAAAATATATTCTTTATAACCAGCACAACACAATTTAAATATATAGTTTAGCAAAATTTTTGTAACAGACATTTCCTGAATTATATATAAAGATAGCTGTGTTATCATCTCGTTTTATCTCTTTTCGGAATTTCATAAAGTGTAATCGCCATATATTGATAATAATATGCAATCAACGTTAGCATGAAAAACGTCTAAAGCAATAGTGCTGGTCGATGTTGAATGAAGTACCGTCTCATCAAGAAGTTGCCGACCGAAACGAGAAAGAAAGCCAACCGATCATACGCGGCAACGGCTAATAGTCTGCAAAGAAACTACCCACAAATCAAACAAGTTTAACAATAAGAAAGTTTGTTTGCTCGCTCGCAGACCGCCGGTCCGGCCCCCCCGCGCGGGGTTAGGCACCCTGGCTCCTTTTTGGTTTTGGTTTACGGGACGCGGGGTCGACATCCTTCGGCGGGCGAACCGGTTTGGCGTGCGAACCGTTCCCGTACCTGCACCGATTCATCAGGCCGTGAGGAAGTGGCGGATCCCCTTTTAAATGCGGTACTTTGTGGAGGGCTTTAGTGTTTTTTTTTTTGTTTATTATATTAGTCACGCGATGTGAAAGAAAACTGCTCCCGCATGAGAATTCCACAGATTAAATCGTTTGAGAAAATTTATCGGAAAAATAGTTCACTAAAAGTGGACTACAAAACACGGTCGCTGCAATAAATTATCATATTTCAACGGAATAAAATAATCGCAGCATTTAGCGTCCGGGGTCGGTAAGGCAGTCACCACGGAAAAAGCGATTGAATTCTATTAACTTTTATTTCACGCGCCTTCGATTTGAAAAAATCAAAACGTCAATAAAAAAATATTCTTATAATCATAAAAAAAACAATGTAACAAGCTACATAAATATTGCCAGTGTATACATTTAAAGTAGCCTTTATGGGTCAAGGGTAGGCTGCAGGGTGAGCCCTGATTCGTGACCTGCGGGCTATACGAGGGATCCGACGATAAGCCCTGGTAAATAAACTGATTATCAAGTCCGTACAAAACATAAATGATGGATTTGCTAAATAGCACAAATCAATACCTTCCGGCCTGGCACCGCGTAACTTCGACACACGGTGTAAATGTAAAGAAGTGTGTCGATCATTTTCATCCAACCAACTACAACAGCAACAAAAAAGTTAATTTTTACATCCAATTATTTTATATCTAGCCTCCAGTATTGTGCAGATTATAGTTAAAAAAATAAATAACACTATTGACTGCTAAATTGCACTGCCAAAAATAATATGTAAAATACATTGGCGTGAAATAAAACACGAGGAATTGATTAATATACGATCGTACGTTCTTTGAAAAAATAGACGCGGTGAAGAATAAATTATATCACATACATATTATACGTCTTATCTCATACAAATTAAGCCAAGTTAACAATATTTATAGTTTATCGTGACTGTTGGTCTCTCTGTAAATTTATAAAAAAATATAGATACGATATTTTGGCAGGGTTTACTTTATTTGCAGAAAAGTTATTCTCTCTATCTCTTATAGTATCGTATACTCATAACATTGTAAACTCAACTAAATATCAAAACAAACAAAAAAACACACAAAGTGTTTTTTTTTAATCGTTTTATACGATTTTTAGCGGAAAGGTGTCAGTGTTATAATATTAACGTTCAGTGTACATTTAATTTTCGTTTTAGCACATTATCTCTACTTCAAAGGGGTCAAAGGTACAATGCCTGCGGTTTCTGTTTCTGATGCGGTGTCCGTTTTGGTTTCCATCGCTGCAATGGAAAATGTTTCACCGGCCGAAAATAAAGACCCTTGTTCGGAATATGAGCTTTGCGGTAAAGGTAGCTTAGTTGGCATTGCGAAAATTATTTCGAAACGAATCACACGCTTAAATTAAAATTATTTTACACCCATTTGTAAAAAAAAATTGGCCGGGCTTTTTACCATTTGATCACTCACTAAAAACGATGTATCTTTTTTTGTGTTAATACAGAAATACAGAGTTAATATTTCACTAATTTATTAAATGATTTGAATTATTTGTACTTTTAATTTGCAAATCAGTAAAATAAATAGACCCTACTAACTGTAAAACATCAAATGAATTTATTCGTCAATAGTGGCCATGTAATGGATGTATCACAATGCTTCAATCACTTGCTTAAAGTTTGCAATACTTTCGAGTTGTAAAATATTTTTATTTCCCGAAATGATAAAACTCATGCGTGTAACTCTGAAGTGCTCGAGAATTAACTCGATCTTTCTTTCGGAAATTATCGCACGTGAACGGTAAACTATGGCTGTGTCAACATTGCTATCGGTTTGCTATTCAATCGATCGTATCTTGCACGGCAGAAACGGGATATTTAGTATACACGGCACCAGTGCGATTCGGCAACACTGATTACCACGATAAACCATTTTACGTTAATACGCTGATATTTAATGAAAGAACCGCACCCAACGACAAGTCCTTAAAATTTACAAAATCATAAAAAAACACGAAGCGATAAATCGATTAAAAAAAATTGTATTCGTGGCGTGCGCTGGACACGACTTGAGCATCTAAATTTAATTTGTAGATAATATCGAATAAAAAAAACACGGTATCTAGAGCGTTCAGTAATAGAATCTGTATGCGGAAATTGTAGTCAATTTAACAAATGTTTGTTCGAAAATTATACGTGTATTGTTAGATTTTCTATATTCCCCAATGAGATAAGCCGGCACCTTAATCCCGGCGTAAATTGAATTCTGCCATAGACAGTGGAGATAATTGGTCGTATCGAGGAAAAAATAACAATCCGGACGCAGATGTTAAGGGACCTCTCCACCAGAATACCTACCTACGAATTTCGCGTACGTGACGATGCTAGTGCTCAAGTCTAGACTTTACGGTTTTAGCGATCGGGCCGGGGGATGAGGAGAGAGACGGGAAGGCGATCTTTCCGTTCAAACTAAGTTAGAGACGGCGCTCTAAAAAATAACGATTATGATTTATATTCAACCAAGAAAAATTCAATACTTTCGGCGGCGGATATTTAGATAATCTTGGATACCGATTAAGTCACCTCGGTGGATGAATAACACTAGCAATAACAGCTGTCGGCCATCGTGTCTGATCAACGTTAGGTATTGCTCGAATTCAATCACACAAGGCTCAACGGCTGGGGTGTGTCTCTCTCGAACCGTTTTTTTGACCCAAAGCGACTTTTTATATAAAAAAAATATATACAAGAAACGAGTTTTTCAATTTGAGGTAAAAAAAAAAAAAAAAAAAACTATTTCTCTACGTGTCTAATGGGAAATAATGCTGACAGTAATGTAACGTAATGTGTAATAGTCGTACTCAATCATACGAAACACAATAATGAAACAAAGTTGTGAAAAATGATGGCATAAATATTGGCTCTTTTTTAAAGCAGTTAAATGGCTGCTCATGTTCGTAGTCGCGGGGGTGGGCGAGGCTCTCCCGGCCGCCCCAGACGCCGAGGACGCTGGGCTTACACAGACGCGGTATAACAAATGAACCAACTTTACGCGTGAATGCCGAGTTTTTTTTGCGCACGTAGCAACGTGTTGCTTGTAAACTATCCCAGTAGCGGCACATGGTCACAGCAGCACGTTTCACGATCGCAAAAAGCAATTTACGCTTTTTCAAATTATAAATATTTTTCATAGTTCATTTAGTCATCCGCTGTGGTCGTACTTAAATATATACGTCATATTTCACACGTGTCTTTCCCCAAGTATTGGTTTGCTCGAGTTATAAAATGTCGAATAAAAAGTTTGATGTTTTCTATTCAAAGTGTAGAAGGATCCGAGAAAACGACGAACACAGGCTGAGCATGAGTATATGCTCAGTGAAATGGTCGCCAACCTCCACTGAGGAGAGGCACCCGAAGAAGAAGATTCAAAGTACACAACTGAAGAATTTCAGAAGCAAATTTCACAGATTGTCTATTGAATAGATTTATTATGCATAAAACTTGACGGTGTGATGGAGCTTAATGCTCATGAATTTAATTAAAACGTTGCGTTCTCAATACTGGATTTATTTTCTAGATATCAAAATAAAATGGTCAGACATGACGGAAAATGAAATTTTTTTTTTAAAAGAAATGTCATCTTTTACTATGTTTAAAATACATAACACATAACGGATATTCTACGTATTTATAGAAACCAGCGCATGTCCCACCCCGTTTTCAGAAACATGTCAGTGAATTTCAATATTAAAAAAAATACATCTCGAACAATTATTTGCCAACGCTTATTGGTTTCGAAAAAACGCGACATCCGCTGATAAAAGTTAATACGCTGTTATTGAGATTTATTTCATTGGAATTGTAAAAATATATTAAATTTTGTGTACGTTTAAGACTTTAGAGAGCAATAAAAACAAATAAAATATTTTTGACATCCAGAATATCTACGACTCATAATAGACAAACATATTATTGTAAATTTACATTTTAAAGATTGATTGTATTATTGTTTTGATTCTGTTTAGTTCAAGGTGTTTTGTATTTTTAGGTTTTATTAGAGTAAATAATATTAAATAAAAGTTTCTGCCGAATTTATATGGCTATAGAATTGTTGCAGTGCTGATATAATAGCAATAAAATAACGACATCCACACAGACCGGTTATATTTGCGATGTTTTAGATCTGCACGCGATGTTTTATTGTGACAAAGCTATAAAATTGTTTGTGTTACTACGTACAAAATGATATAGAGATTTATGGGGAAAGTATTGTTTTTTAACAAGCTGATGAGGTACGATTATTTTTTAAATTGTGGTAAAAATAACATAAAAACGAAATTACAGTTACTGACTAATTTATATCCAGAAAGTAGTTTTTAAGTTTTGTATCAAAGCAATTTGATTTTTTTTTTTAAATATACACATAAAATCGATTTTTAAAGACTAATTCAAAATAAATTAAATAACATATAGAAAATTTTATACAATAAACCAAATTGTTTTGTAGTAAATGTAATTTTTTTTTTTAAACATTAAACAAACTTAAACGTGTTAGTAATAATATATTGCATTTGAGTCAATTTATTTTGATTAAATAATTGTTTTCTAATAATAAAATCATTTTACAAAGTAACTAAAATATATATAAAACGGGAATAATCTAGTGGAACTGTTATCAACTGCACTAGATTTTTATTAGATTAGATAGATTGTACACTACATTTTTGCTATAAATATCAATGGTGTGCAATGGTTTCTAAAAACTAATGATAAATAATATGTTTTTTAATTATTATATTTATTATTTCCGGTATACTTTTAGATGAAAAAAGCCGAGCTTTCAAAAGAGCAATAAAAGTGATAAATACCATAATACACCATAACACTTTAAAGTATTATAGTCTCAAAAATACTATCAAAATAAAACTCCAATATTGGTTTTCATTACTTACATTTTAAATTTAAGAAATTCATGTCATAAGTAAATAAATATTTCATCATATCTGTATTTATTGCACAATATATTTTTGTGACTACTACTACTAAAAAATTTAAACTACACACTTCACTGATTTTGTGTTACATTTTAGCAATATTCATTAAAACACAATGTTTAATATAATATATATTGCAACTTAAAAAAACAACAACACGCGACAAGGTTTGTTTCAAATAAAAAATATGTGCACATGGACAACATAGCAATGTGATTTAATTGTATAGTTGAAACAGTCAGTGGTGTTAATATATTCATTCTCATGTAAATACAATCGAGACAAAGGACTTATAAAATACACAAACAAATCATCGTCGATCTTTGAAGTCAAAAGTAAGGTGTGTATGTTTTAACGTGGTCACCTTTTTCATAATCCAAAGTACTAAATCAAGCCTATTTATTTTTAAAAAATACTGCAGTAATGATTTTAATATTTAAATAAATGTTTAACTCTTTGGGTAGTTTGTAAAAGGCGTGTATATTAGAAAGTGCAGATACTGTTTCGATTCAATTAAAAATGACATTTATCGGTTTGTTGCTGTATTACTTGTTCCAATACTAGCAAAATGTAGAATAATTATTAAAAACAATTACGAATCTAAACAGTGTCGTGTATACAGGATTTATATGCACAAATTGCTACAAAAGTAGTACGAGAGAAACTATGAAATGTCATCGTTCAACGCACGACTTCGACAATTTCAACCTTTTCGGGCCCACAGATAAATGAATGGGGTGCATTTAATCGCAAAATCAGATCGGATTGTACTCACCACCACAGCCATACACATTGAATCGGAATTTTACGGATAAAGCCGTGGGTCGACGAAAACTAAAGTACGGACCGCGCACCACGCAACTTACTGGGTGGCTTCGGAGGAACTAAACTATGCGATTGCAGATGGGCAAAAATGTCAGACGCGCCGAGTGTTGCCCTCGCTCGAAATGCATTTCCCAACCCGCACCGCTGGGGAAATTTAATTATTTATCCGCTTCACAAATTTATATTTTGCATTAGATCGAATCACAGAATTTAATTCAACCCGAAAATATTTATACCGATAAATAAAAAGTATTCAATATTAATAAAATATATAAATATTTTACCTTTTTTTTGAGCTCTAGCTTTTATTAATTATATCATGCTACATCATAATAATAAACTATTAATATGTTGAACGATACATACACAGAATCAATTCTAATAAGAAAGAAATAACTCTAATTTTTTTTAAAAATCTGACCTAGCATATCATACAAAGCTTGACGTTATCGAATTTGATTTCGTAAATTAGATGATTTCAAAAATAAAAATTGAATTCCAGGCTTTTTGATCTATTACGATTGCTTTCTATGAAATTTATATATACACTCATAAAAATATACTTATTGTCTCCGATTATTACAAATTGGCTAAATAATCATCAAAGCGATTCTCAACAGTTATAAGCCGCTGGACTCTTGTATTTGGTTTTGAGTTTTTGCAACAGCTTTGATAAAGACAGAAAAAGACACACTGAGATTAAAATTTTTAGTTCCATGATAATATATTAATGTTTTCAATTCAATATATAAACTAGGTATACAAAAATTTTATATGCAAAGGATCCAATTTAAAACTAATATAATATTAATTTATGAATGGTCTTAGATCAACGGTATGCATAATAATGGTTTTAGAATTGGTACTTCCATCACAGATCATATGTTTATTTGGAGCATTTTAGCAGATAGGGCGGTAATTTTTTTTTTACTTATTTGTGACCGTATAGATCTGTATACATAACGGTTTTTGATAAGTCAATTTCTAGGCTTGATAGTATTTTATCAAATAAATGAATGTGCTTCAATACTTAGATATCAAAATTTTCATTTTGTTGGATTGATGCGTAATGACAATATTGAGTCTATTGATGGGTGCAAATGAATATATTTTCAAATTTGAAATGTAGATACTTACCATTTTTATTTCTATTTAGATATGTAAGTTATCAATCCAAAATTAATTATCTATCCATTTCCATTGCTAGCATATCGATTATATAAACACACATGCATGTAACAATGAAATCCAAAATTTATGGTAATCGAAAGGGTGTTAGAGCGTCTGCTATGTAAATACAATTATGATATGTTAGAATGTTATTTTTACCATCATGATATTGATTTGATGTAATAAATAGATAATAGGGATTTTTTTTTTATTGAAAGGGTGAATAAAATACGAGTAAATAATTTTACATGGCTTTTATTTGTATAAGCCTATATTAATTATAAAATTATACACTTTGATTGCACACTTTTCCCTAGAATATTTCCACAATAAAGGCATGGGGCTAGGGCATCTCATACACTGTGTAGCTGAAAACTTCCAAAAGTGCAATATGAGTGAGAAAATGTGATTGTTTAGTCGCAAATACAAATAAATTAAAAGTTCAAAAGATGAACCTAAGCAAATTCGGATTTGATGTAAAGTTACTTTTTGCAGGCAGTGGGTTGTAAATTTATCAAAATTGGTAGTCGTGAAGATTAAATAGCAATATTTTAGTATTTATTTTATGAAAACATACAAAAGGTTTTGTGCAAAAGATAAATATAAAATTTGTTTGGTACTCACAATGTACTCGGACATACAAATCTTCTATTTACCAAAGTGCAATTTCCAGCTTAGAGTAGTGCAATTTATTTTACTTTAGTCTACCAGAGAAGAGGTTTTCTACCTATGGCCTAAAGAACTATGCAGGATCCAACGCAAGCATAACACATCATTCGAGAGATACATTATCACTGAATGACCGAATAAAAGAGATTTTTCGTTGCAATAATTTCCCAGCTTTGTTTGGAAATACAATCTAGGTAAATCTACATTTTAGGGTCTTCTTTACTGTCCCTGATCACTCACACTACTCAATATTATGAAAATAGCACATCTGCTCAGGAACACGAGTGCCCAGCAAATATCTACATGTCAAGAAAATAGGCAGATTCAACTTCTGTCCAAACAAAATGTAAACATATGGAATTGAAGTCTGATGAGACATCTAAACGATCCATTTGTATTAGAATAATTTTTGTAAGGCAGTTTGATATTGAAATATATTTAGCATATTTTACAAGACTAAGAGCATTATTTTACTTCTAAAATGCATTTCTTGCAATACACAACATAATTGAATAATTTTCATATCTCTGTAATTGATTTCCGTATTGCTTAAATAGTCGGAGGATTACTCCCTTTATATACGATAAAGCTTATCCTCACACTTTTAAAATTTGGTTTCAGAGTAAAAATATAAATATTTTAAAACACAAGATATAATAGAACAGAATACATATTATATAATATGATATGGTCCCACCTACTTGTATTCTCTGTATGCAATTTTTCCGAGTCATTTCTCCATTGATTGAGATTTTGGACTCTACAAATTCTTTTTATAACTAAGATTTTTTTATATATATATATATATAACAAATTGTTAAAATTATTCAAATGTTTTATCTTAACACCCAATTAAGAATATACATTATAAAACATGTTAATTTGTTATTGAGCCATACATATACAAGACACTGTATTACTCAGACAAAGAATTTATAAAGTATCGTGCTTAAACCATAGTGAAAACACAAGTAATAATTTTAAGTACATTTATCTAAAAAAAGAAAAAAGAAACGAGCCTTTGAATAAGGGAATGTAAAAATATAATTTATAAGATAAATTTCAATCAATAAAACTTTATATATCAGAAATATAATAAGTTTAACTATCAATTTATTTAGTATAACATTAACACTCTTGTAAAATATAAAAATAAGTATAATATTTACAAAATCATGGGAAATGTAATTCTAGCGGTGAATATGCACACATCTCACAGCACAAATTTATTAAATTGACATAAGATTATACCAGATCGCGTGACACTTCTGTAACAACAAAACTCATCCATAATAATCTCGGTTGGAAGCGACTAGGATCGGTATCCGTTCAAATATCTACAAGGGCACAGACTTGCCAGGTCGCCTCTAGGTAGTGAAGGTGTCGTGTAAATTTAAAAAATACAAATATTATGTTTAGTTGTTAATATTTTTATAAAGGTCACAAATCAATAAAAGGAATCACTAATATATAAATGCAAGGTGAACAACTGATATTCTCTATTCACTTGCTACTAATATTACTAAAGTAGTTCAATATTGTACGTTAATTTCTAAAATGAATTCACTATGAGGGCACTAGCGTTAAGCTTTTAGGTCACTAGCGCTAGGCGATAATGTCTTATCATTGTAGGTCACACTGGGCACGGGAAAGGTCTGGTCTGCAAGAGGGACTGCACGGGACAGGTCACTGTCGAGCAGCTCCCTCACTTCCATCTCTGGGCAGTCTACTACGATGTGCTGCGATGTAGATCTCTTGTGACCCTTTACGCCTGCCACCTCTGCAGGCTTCAAGTCCTTGGAGTTGGTTCTGCGGTGCCTGAGGACCATGTTGGTATTGTCTAACAGCTGCTTGGCTTCTTCATCGAAACATTTGGAATGAACCACAGAAGCAAGATCTAAATTTTCTACACTCTTTAAGGCGAGATGCTTCAGCTGGTCCAGGCTGATGTCCCGAGAGTTCGACCTCGAGTGAATCTTGAAGTCTCTGGATCCCGACCTCGAGTGGGAGTGAAGGTCTTTGGAGGCAGACCTGGGAAAGATAGCAAAATCCTTGGAGTTGGAGCGGGAGTGCTTGAGATCGCGGGAGTTCGTTCTGCTGTGCTTCAGTTCCGGTTTATCCTCATCAAGAGACAGCTGGTGGCGGGTCTCGAGCTGGATTGTCTTGGAATCGTTGCGCAGATGCTTGGAGGCAACCAGTACTCGGGAATTCTTTCCCATTCCAGACTTAGAGTGCTGGGAGTCCTCAGAGTACTGCGAGTCATTTCTCTGCAGTCTGCACTGTGCCTTCAGCTGTTGATCTCTGAAGGAGTCAGACTGGATGACACCGGTCCCCTCCATGGGAGTCCCGATGTTTGAGCTACCGCCGGATGTTAGTCCTGAAGTGAATCCACTCATATTCTCTGCAGTAGGTTTCTCTTCAAACACTAAAATTAAAATTATACAAAATCAAAAATTAAAAATTATGCTAATTGAGTAAAAAGTTACGATTTTTTATAGCATCAGTAAAATTTATAATAATTACGTTTATCTAAGCTAATGATAGATCCAGTAAGGTCTTTGTGCGGGTCCAAGGGATCGCAATATTCCAGAGATTTGCGTTGTCTGACGAGCCACCAATCGATAAGGAATATACCGAGAGCTATGATTTTAATGCCCCCACACAAGCCAACATATCTGAAACATTAAAATATAAATACAATATATAAACATAAAACGAAATACAAATGTTATATTGATAACAGCATTTAATTATTTTGTATTTTAATACCTGTATCTGAATTGTTCAATATCATACAACAGGCAGCGTCCTCCTCTCTCACCGCAGGTACTCTTCCACAGAAGACAGGTGGAGTCAATGAGGTTTCCAAATAGAATTGGAGCAGGGATGTATCCAAAAAGTCTGAATATCACAAACTGCATTCCGAGGGCAAAGGAACGTTCTTCCTCACTAACAGATCTGAAATACAAAGAGAAAAAACATTTATCACACATGTTGGATCTATTGACCTATATCAATCTTTATATATTTGACAATGTAAGTGTGTTGATATATTAAAGTATTAGTTGATAATATATGAATTTGGTATGATTATTACAAAATTATTAAAATATGCGTTTGAAGTATTAAAAATAAGACAACTCAAATGTGTTGTAAACAAGAGAAAATATAAATATTTAACATTTAAAATAACAATTTATATCTACAAGTCCATATCTGACAGTATTTTACTGATCATAGACCATCAGTCGGTCATTAAAAAATGTGCCAAATAATAATTTATAAGTATACAATCCGAGTAAAATAATGAAAAAGATAAAGTTTAAAGATCAAAGAAACTCAAAATTTAAGTAAATATATTAACAACGGCTGCCAATACCTACTGACACATAAAATGTAAAGATTTTTCAGTAGAATTCTTTCATCAATTCAGGAGCCTCTGAAGTGGATTGTGATTTTATTATTTTTATTTCTTTGATAAAGTGAATTAAAAATAAATATTTCGAATTTTCTGACAAACCTTAGTACAATCATCAGTAAAGGCATCTGTGTCACAGCAACAATAAATGTCATGAAGAATAGCAGTATGAGGAAAGGGAATATGGTGGTACAAGGGGGGTTACAAGGGCCTGCCGTGGCCACTGGGACCACTGTCACTTCTGCAAAATCTTCGCGAGCCACAGACGCAGCAGCTGAGGCGCCCCCTCCAACTGTGTGCAAGGGACCTCCGGCCGGACCACCTCCGAGCATTGAAAGGTTTCCATGAACACCTGAAATTTTTTATATATAGACATTTTGAACAATCCACATGAAGATTATAATAGATTTCATATTTATTAACATTTTTTAAATGTTAGTTACAATAAATTAAACTGTAATTATATTAAATGTTAATAAATTTATTACTATCCAGGTTTGAATTTGCAAAATGCTTAGATAATGTTTCATGCAGTGACACTCAGTTGTATCATGCGTGAATATAATAACATATTGTGAATAATAATACAACTAATTGGAATAATGAAAATTGACTTACATGCGCAGTTTGTATAGTTTGACCGAGATGAGAAAGCAGTACATCCAGCGTGACAAGGAGAGAAGTAAGTCAATCCATTGTTTCCACAGACCGGCTCGACATCGGTTGTCTGGCATGAGCATCCAAAATTACACGCGGCAGTCAAGTTCACTTGGAAAGGTTCTGATCGAGAAGTACTGGAAAACGATTACAAATCAGTTACCAACTTAAAATGACAAAAAGAAATAAAAACAAAGCATGGTACTTAAAGAAAATGATTTTTATATTATACTATGCTTGATGTCAGTTAAATATTTATAAGCCATTATACAATATTTTATGTTGAAAGGGTAATTAAATGTATAATGGCATCAATATGATCACAATAAATCATTTGATTTAAATTAGGTTTTATAAATATAAAATAAAAATAATACCTGTTGTAATACGGAATTGTAGTGCCAGCCATTTTGACATTATCACATCCCAAGAAAAACAGTAAGGCATAGCAAGCCAAGCAGATGGTGTTGGAAACTAGGACGAATTGTACGGCTCCTTTGGGTCGAAGCTCTAGTCTCTTCAGCAGACAACCTCCCATGAAGATGCCAATACAGGCACCCGGTATGGCAATAGAACCTGTAAATTATGGTGAGTTAGAAGTTATTGAATTAAGTCACATTGAACTAAATAAATTGAATCACATTGGGCTAGATGATTTTGAAAAAAACTGTAAAATAAGGTTAATTTACCGGTAAAAACACTGGCTTGACTCTTTCCGAGGCTAAACTGAGTTTCCAAGTACTTTGGCAAAAAGACAACAAATCCGGACACGATGACCAACTCCATGCAGGCTCCGAGGCAGGTCACCACATACACAGGGTTGCACACCAAACGCCACATTGAAACGGGAATATCTGTAATATACGATGACAATGTTAGTTCGATTTGTGGCATCATTAAATTTTGAACATCAAAACAGAATTTATTATGTTTTAAATATAGTTTAAAAGATATCAAAATATATTAAAGCATTTTATAAAATAGGTGAAACTTGCAAGATCAGAGGTATTATAGTACAACCGGTAAACAATCAATAATAATGATGTACTGTTAACACTTTTGCAAGATAGTTAAACTTGCGATAGGTAGAAGCAATCTACGACGCCATGACAATCATTGTATAAAAGCTCAGGTCAAGTTCCAAATATCTATGGTGCAGAATTTATTACCTTTGATATCTCTGCCGTATCCCGAGTCCAGTGGCTTGGCCGGCAAAGGCTTGGGAGCAGAGGAGCCACTGGCGGCCGCCGCCTCCTTCTCGCAGAGCCGAATCTTTTCTTTCTCGCGGCTGAGGACCTTCGGGAAGGAGAAGAAGGGGATGGCCACAAGGATGAGCAGCAGGCCACACAGTAGAAAGCCACCCCACCACATGCCCACCCAGCGGTGGTCTCCCGGATCTGGAAACATAAATAAATTAATTTCATTTGATATCACATAAATTTTACAGCATAAATTATATTTAGTTTACACAGTGGTTAGGTTAGGTAAGAACTTTTTTGTTGTTGTTTAGTAATATGAAATGATTTTTCTCTCTGATTAAAAAAAAAAATGCTGAAAAATCTTTCTAATACAAATATTTACGGTATAAAAATCTGATAAATATTTACAAAATTTTACTGTTTAGTCTGTAAACTGTATTGAAAATAAATTGAGATTATGCATGAAGCATGATATTTGAAAATAGCACTCACCAATTTCTATGATGGTATCGGAGAATGAGTCCATGTGGAAGGACAGAAGGTAAGCCCCGAGCAGGAAGCCAAGCACCGGGCCGAAGGCTGCCATACTATACATGCAACCTGAAACAAGGATAAGCAAACCTTATGTCAACAATTTTTACAAACTTTTTAGCATGTGTGCAAGCCACAATTAAAAAATGAACTTAAATGACCAATTTTTTTATTAAAAACGGGTGTGAATCGTAATGATAATATTATATATTAATTGTAAGCCTGGTCTTAGAATAAAATAATCGTCCAAATAAAGACTTTATTATCTAGTTATAACTACAAATAACAAATACATATATTTTTACGAGAATGTTTTCATCGAATTGAATTAATGCTAGAATGTACTACAGTAAAGAATAACAAGAAGTTTTTCATTCAGTAAACCATTTTTTGTGATTCCGACATAAGAAAGGCTGCATGTTTAAGCCACATCCTGCTCAAAAAACAACAAGTCCATATACTCTAGTAATACAATTCTATATAAATAGAATCCTATGATCAACAAAAGGCTAATATTATCACGAAATAAATGGCAAAATTTAATTCAAAACTGAATCGTATGTTTATACAAACTTCGTGTTAAAAGTGTAAATTAATTAATGTGTAGATATATAAACACACAAAGAAGGTATTCCTTCTACTCATTTGAGCACAATTAATTAAAATCACGCCCAAAACCATTTAATATATCATATATCATATTAATTAATTTTCCTAGGAATCTCAGAGATCAAGGTGAATCCAAAAGCGTATTCACACAAAGCGACGGGTAGTCGGAACAATAACATAAACATCCCCCAACAGCGCCCGGACGATGCGTAATATTATTTTCAACGCAGAAGGATCGAAACTCGAAAATGCGACGCAAAAGATGAACAAACGAATGGAGCAGGGGCCGGGGAGGGGCGGGGGGAGGTTCTGGGGGTGGAAATAGGGTAAGTGGGTCGTCGCGACGTCACTCAGTCCTGCGCGGACCTCCCCGGAGGACCCCTACAAGGGATGGAATTATCGACGAAAAACGAAAGTATAATTTATTAGGTATCAAATTTGATAGGTCATGATTGATATTCTCAATATTATATCAAAAATCTTTATTGAATATAAAATTGCTGCAAAAAAAAAAATGGTACATAGAATGGTATATGGAATCAAATTCGAGTTGTGGTCTTGGTCCGCTTTTTATTTTGATTGTAAAGCATTTACGTCTGAGGCGGGGTATGACGAGGCTGTGACGTCATTAAACCGTGGCTTAGCAAATGATTGCACAGCACGTCAGTGACGCGTAAACCGTACCGCGCATCGATACTTTTATAATGTTTGAATAATAAATTTCACTAGATTTAGTAACCAAATTGGATAGTAAATAAGCAGCATAGTAAATGCATGACCTGGATAGTTTAACGGCGCCGTTAAATATTTAACGGCGTTGCAGTTTACAGCTTCCTCTTGCATGTCAGAGTAAACTACTTTTAATCAGTAGTAATAGCAGCATAAAAAGTTGAGGGTTAAAATTTGATACACTGACTCAGGTTATGTTTAAATTTTAAAAAATTAACTTCTCAAAAGCAAAATAAATTTGAACTGTGCAATATTTATTATGAGTTGTACATTTATATTCATGTTAAATTAGTTAAAGTGCCGCTGTTGACAAATGATCAAACACTGCAGACGTACGAGGGTAGACAAAGTTGTGGAACTCATGGATCAGTAAGTTGATTAATATATTGAATTCCGATTACCTGCATTAGAATATCTTTTGCAAGTAGTTTTTACATATAATATACATAAGTTAAAATGCTAGACTCGGTAAAATAGAAAACATATTTGTATTAATTGTGACGTATTTAAGTTTGATACAAATATTTATAAAGCAGCGCGTAGTTTGTTATTCAGGTGTAACTCAGAGAATACGCAAGTCTGGAGCACCAAACACATTGAAGACATTCGAGGATTCCCAAAAGCCATCCGGATCAAATGTCAAATTATAAAATCATACATCGAATAAACAAAGCCGGAGAGCTTCGGATGCAAATACACATCACGCTTCATTGGGATATATTGAATCTAATGGAAAAGAAAAACCCACAAAGCAAACGCCCGGGGAGCGAGTCGGTAAGCCGAACTTGATGAACTTTCAAAGCAATATTAAAGGAGTGAAAATGCATCGATCAAGAAAGAACTCATAAATGTCGGCCATCAAGATAAGCCCGGCTTAAGGTTATATCGTCTGTTAAGTTTTTTAGAGAAAAGGTCAGGCGAGTACGAAAACATGAATACTTATTCATTATTCTATCGATTTTATTCATCATTGCGTTACACGTGCCTACATTTACAATTCTTTGCGCTTAAAATAACATTTATACTAGTTAAGAATTTCAAACTTAAACTCAATAATTAGTCAAATTAAATTTATGTAAATTGAAAAATAGATTCAAGATTTTTATTTAAAACATATTGAATTGAAAAATATTGTTTTTTTGTATTTATAAAAGGCGAGCAGTGTGGCTCAAGTTCAGATGAATATCTGAGATTATAAGCTATCGACTAAAATTCAAATTCATATCTCAGTTACTGATAAAAAAAAATCTAATACATACTATACAAACACAAATTATAATATGATCTTGTTGTAGTGTTAAAATTCAATGAAAGTAAAAAATATACATATTTAAAACACTAAAGATATATTAAAAATTAAGAAGTACCTGTATATTAAATTACGTAGGCACACAAGCGATTAATAAGCGTTCGGGTAAACAGTTGCTTTGTTGATGAACTTGGAAACGAGCGTGTAATTAGAAATATAATTTAATACGTATCAAAAGACATGAGCAAACAACAATGTAACTAAGTACTCACTGATGTGTTTATTGCTCCAATTTTATTAAAATAATTACTTGCTGACTGCCAAACCCACAACGGATTGGTCAAAACGACCTAAACAATTATATATAAGGCTGTAGACGCAGATCAGAGGTCTCGGTGTAAACTGAACCCGAATTCAAATTTTGAGGGCTCGCCTGATTGGCAAAGTTTTACGGGGACTGTTTGATTTTTTCGCGAAAACATACAATTTGATGAAGCCGAGTCTTTACTCTGCGCCACTTAGTAAATGAGAAATAACAAAAAGTGAAATTGTTTGTTTCGCGAGTAGAGGGCAAGGCGTGGAGCGATGCGGCCACCTTGAATGTAACTGTTTGTAGATGACTGCAATTAATTTTGAAACAATTTAGAAGTATACGCAGTACCTTTTGAGTAAGAAAGCATTGAAATTAATTTAACTGAACAATCTTTAAAAAAAAATAGGTTTAAAAATTTTTGGGAATAATAAATCGTTTCATACAATCAATTTTTTTACTAACCTGCTTGTATAACTGTCACTGTTTAGAGATGAAATTAACGTTGTATTTTTAATAATAGGTGTCGTAGATTCTTGTCACGTTTACAAAATATATTGCCTTGAAATAAAAGCTCCAAGTCCACGGGGTTTGGGCACACTGTATGTGCACCCGCATAAACACAAGTCAGTCAACCTGTCTCTTAAGAGGCGATTTCGTATGAAGGGTGAGGAGTAGGGCTGAAATGAAATGTGTCCAGAAATCCACAGGGGAAAAGGATTATGCAATCACTTAAGGACGAGCGAGGTAGCGCTTCAAAGATATAGTTATAACATTGTCTCGTTTGCATTATTGGTAAGTGTATAAATATTGTGAAATACCCAAATAAATAAA
Organism: Atopsyche davidsoni; assembly: GCA_022113835.1. NCBI lineage: Eukaryota > Metazoa > Arthropoda > Insecta > Trichoptera > Hydrobiosidae > Atopsyche > Atopsyche davidsoni. The sequence goes on along the minus strand of JAILWY010000009.1, from coordinate 14,265,975 downwards.
AGGATCGTTTCACCCTTTCGAAGGAGCCATATAAACCTATCCAATACAATTTAAATATCACAGAAGAAATCGCTTCGAGATTGGCCGAAATAGCTCAATACCTCAGGGAGGGTCGACTTTATCGCCGTTTATCTCGGCCGACAATCTTTGTGTATTGGCACAGGTCATAGAATGGTGGAGTGCGGAGGACGGAGGACAGAGGACGGACCTCCCGCATCGACCGGCGCTCTATTGATTTGTTTGCGCTGAAACACGGTCGGTACCGAGCGCCGAGCCCCCGACACGCTCTCACCCCGGCCGCGATGCCTTTTTGATAGCTCACCTGGCTACTTACGCGGTAGAAAGGTCTGAATCTCTCCTGAAAAAGGTTCAGTACGCACTGAATACCAATCCGTACAACAAAATATCAGTTGTATTATATTATTTATTGTATGAAACACTTTGATTAAATTACAGGCCTACTTGCATTTTTGGGAAATCCATATTATTTTTAGATAAAATTACATCTAACACAATGCCATAAATACCACAACGTCACAAAGTATCACTTAAAATAGTATAGTTGTGAATACTATTACTTCAAACGATAGATGTGCCAGATTATTAACAAACCGAATTTTTAGTATCCACGAGGTGCCACAAGTGTGGGTTAAAAGCGACGATTTTCATCTTTTTTATTATACTTTTTTGCTAAGATTTATACAAATGTTTAAATTTCAATTTAAAAACGTACAAAAAATATATTCAACTTTGAGATAAAACTAAATAAATTAAACAAAAAAAAAAGTTGTTTTTTTTCTTCTCTGCATAGCTTTAAAAATGACCGAAATATATAAGATGATTAAGACCGATCTTTTGTTTGAGTTACGTAAAATACTTGATGTAATATTGAAAAATCTTCTATTATTAGCAGAGTTTTATACAAAATACAACCCTCAAATATCTCCATTTTTAAAGTCTACAAGTAAGAGTAATTGGATTTGAAATTAGTCGTGCGGTGGATCCTCAACAGGAGGTGGTGAAAACCCACCGGAGGTGCCTCTGCACGGAGGTGGGGCATGTTTGCTTTAAGGGTGTATAGTATGTTGGTCTCTGGTACAAGTTTTGAACTATACTTTTTATGTAAATTTAAAATGGTAAAAGAATACGAAAAAATATTTATAAGGATGCAATCATTTTTTGTTTTATGAAATGCACGACCCTTGTTTTTAATCAATAGTACATATTCGTGAGGAATGCCGGTGTTTTGGGTTTATTTTCTTACAAGTAAGAATGATAATACACCAGTATATAAATCAACAAACTTTTGGGATAGAACTCAGGTAAGAAGTGTGTAGAAGAATAGAATACAAATAGACATTTTCTCGAAAGGGTGGTGTAACTTTTTGTAAAAAGTTCGGGCATGTTTGTGAAAGTGTATTATGCGGTTGACCGCGCGTCTCCTTGGCGGCCCGTCCGAAATCACCGAACTGGCGGCCACCTGGAGTCGTCACCCAATACCGCCGCCACCAACCAAACTCATCTGCGACGCACAGGGGCGGACCAGGTGGCCGGGTGGCAGCGCTGCCCCACAAGCATGGCTGGACCTGACAATTAGTCAGCTACCATATAGTACGCATGAGCTCTTCCCCAGTAGTTGTGCCGCATTGGGACGGAGCGCTCTGCAAGCCCCAGGTGCGGTCACACAGCCAGCAAATATGAATAGATAACAAATATACTATACAGACTAGAGAAGCCCTTAACACGTTGACTGCCAAGCGGATTTTCGTAAAATGTCCAAAAATTGTTTTCACGTTTTTAGGTTTAATTTAATATAATGAGCCGAAGTACAATTATTTAATATGTTTTGAGATATTTTTGAGGCCACCGGTGGCTGACACGACAGTCAACGTGTTAAAAGCGTTCACAAATCTAAATATTCGCAATCGCGTAGTCATTAGTCTCTCGTGTTCATACTGTAAAGTTAACGGCTAAAGTCATAAATTTGAAAAAAAAATCGGATAGTATATATTCTAACTCTTTGTTGCTAGAAATTTGGCAACGACTTCTATGAAATATTTCAAACAGTTATGTCATACCTCTATTCTACGTAGAACAAAAAAAACCTTTGAAATAATGCTTCTGCCAGGTCGTGGATTACTGGTGTTTTTATAGTGAGGCTGCCAAAAATTTCGCCCAGTCCGAGAGACAGAGGACAGAGGGGTGTCGGCAGGTGACTCCCACGCGGGGTATCGATTGACGGAGTACTGCATCAAGCAGTCCCACGGAGGTAACAGGCCAGAGCACGCGAGCTTGGACCGGAGCCAAGCGGGGGCGGCGGAGTCCGGGCCGGGGCTGCAGGTTGGCAGTGCCACGCCGGAAAGTGGTAAAATCCAAGCGACCCTGATAGACAAGGACATTTGGAAAACTTTTTAGTGTACGAAAATGTTTATCAAGCTCGGGATCCACCAGAATAAACACGGCAACAAACCCAACACTCCCACTCAGCGTGTCATATAGACACGCATATAAAGCAAGTAATATACTACATCGATACCCTGGGTGTTTTTTCTTGAACTCGTCTTTTGTCTTTATTACATTTGTATTTTATTTAAACAACACATGAAAAGCAAAATGGCTTTGAGATTGCGACCACTTTTAAAAGTGAGCGATTCGTTTCACAAGCAGGGCAGTTTTACGAAAGCCCAAATCCCGAAGACATGGAAATAAGCACAAAGTAATTTTGTTCACAGTTCACAATATATACGCTGTATGTGTCATTTATTCCACCTTTTGTAAAATAATAAAACAACAAACACAATTAAGTCCAATCGAATCACAAAAGATCAATATTAAAAGTTATTTATGAATAACCGGAATAAATATTTAATCATTTTCAATCGAATCAAAACTTTTTTTGTAGCATTAATTGATTCTATAATTATTTCTATAATTCAGCATTAGAAATAAGACTCAAAGTAAAACAAATTGTTTAATTTTAGATATTTAAAAAAAACATAAGTTCCCTAAATACGTTATGGCAGAATAAAAAGGATAGCTCAAGAATCGACATGAATCCACATCGCTGTGATATTATTGCCGATATGAATAACCAAAATATACATTAACTATTCAGCACTGATGGTGGATGCTTTAATTGTAATTTACAAAGTAAATCTAAACAACGCTACGCATTGAAATCAATGTGAATTTAAACAGATGACCTTAGCGAGGCACACCCTCGTGTGGCGGCACCTGTACATGTTCGAATGCGATTAGTATGTAAGTAGTTGAAAATTCGTTGTTTTTAATTAACTTAGCAACTGTAGAAACACTGTATGTTTTTTTAGAATTAAACAGTCACATTTCAAAAATAAAAGTCGGGAAATTATAATAAAATGTTGCCTGACGAGGGGCTCAAAACAAGCGAATAAAATACTATTAAAAAAAATGAATGAATGGTAAGAAATGTCGACTCATGGTCGAGAGTTTACCGATTCGATTCCGTATTGGCAGATGAATCCTGAAACGGTCTCACAACTGTTTTTTTTTCAAGAGGCTTTTTGTTTTTTTATAATTTGAAGTGTGACCACATGTTCACTATGTCAAAACATAGTAAATACAAGCAAAAAAAAAAACAATAGGTTTTCTTTCGAAATGTAACATTTTAGAGTATAGAACTGCATATTTGTAATATTAATATTAAAAAGCACACAATGATCAATAAGTGAGACTTAAAAATAAAGTTTAGGTTGACAATGAATGTGCTAAATATCGACATATCGACTAAGCACAAAATAACATTTTTATGAAACCTCGAGTTTTGAAAGGCCGTCCATAATATCTCGATCATAAATAAGCAAAGTGCAATGGATCGTTAAATCCATAGCGATTCACCGCACTTTACGCACGTAATGCAATTCTCGTTATGAGCAGGTGCTAAATAAGGAAACAATAAAGGCATCGTTAAAAAGCGAGGTTTCATTCGAATGTCAGCCAAGCAGGGACACTTAGAGACGCCGAGATCAGAATAATCTCAAAATTGGCATTTTAAATAATGGCTCGTATATCAAATTCGTACAAAGGAGATAAAAAAAGAATTATATATTAGTCGATTATATATTACATTCGTAACAGAATATTCGTTACATTACTTAAAGTGAATATCAATTGTGAATGGCGGAGAAATAAAAAAAACGTTAAACGCAGGAATCGATACAATTTGATGAATATCTAATTTCCTTTCGTTTGTTGAATTTGACCATACATTATCAAAACACAAAAATGTGGCTGGATGGATTTTGGATTCTATGGATTTTTATAAGTTAGAGTTAGGATACTGCGATCATTAAGGACGCTTTATCGATTATTTGCCAAAGCCATCAAAAACCGTCGTACGCCCCTGGCAGGTTCTGGTTATGCATTGATGTCTTTCCACTTTAGCTGACAAGGCGTGCAGAGACGCGTCGAAACGACAGAAGTGGGTTTGTTATGTATTCTCCCTTTCTGACGCCACTGATATAATCTTCAGCCGCCGTATCTCCGGCGAGAGCGGTCAAAGCGAAACAAACCAGATTTGTATGTACGTCGAAAAAAGTACATTATTGGATCTGCGGTGTTTTTTTTTTTTTTTTGTGGGTATAAATCGGCTTTTATGGCAGCTGTAAAGTGCTGCTTGCGATTCTCGTAACTTTATTAGCCGACTCTCAGGACGCGCGGACCCTTATCACGCTTATCTCGTGGACATATATTTTGAAGTTATCTTTATGTCCGTGTAACCAACTATAATTTTCTAAAACCGTAGAGAATTTATTCACGAAATGCTCAATAGTTTTGAGTATGAAATTTGCACGTCTTTGAATAATAGTACATTTTAAAAATAATGTTTTTAAAATATAATTATGGTCGAAGAAAATGTTTGCTTGTGTTACGGTTGAATGACGAAGTGATATTTTTGCTCGCGTATTAGTTAAGGCTCGTTAGCTCGAATGCGTGGAAATGGATATACATTATTGTTTTTCATTTATATGCATTTCGATCAGTCTATAAACAAGTATTGTTGAGGATCCATTTTCTTCTTCTTCAGGTGCCTCGTTGGCGACCATCTCACTGAACATATTATATATTGATGCTGAGCCAGTGTTCATAGTTTTATTTGTTGGATCCATGAATCGTGTCTTGACATTTAACCAAGCAGTTAACACTTAACGCCCAGTTCTATCTAGTATTTCTGCTAGACCTCGTTGCGGTGGCAATCCAAGCATAAAATTGTAACAATACACGACACTTCAAATACAATTCTTGGAACCTTGTTGAAATGGCAACAAAATAACAAGGAAATGATTGTAGAGTTCTTAAGCAAATGAAATGGAGATATTTAAATACATGTTTTTGAAAGTAGGTAAACATAAAATGTCTGTTTGATGAAAAGTAATAATAAAAAGTTAAATAACAAAACTATTTTTTTCGTATAATTAAACAGCGGAAGTTTATACACTTGGAAAATCATTTGTTTATTATAATTAAAAACACAGACTATTTGCACTTATAAGCGTGACTGTCTGCCAGATAAAAAGATATAAAAAATATTGATTCAAAATTGACATAAGTCACGAGAAGAAAACCACAATAAAATTACGTAATACTTGTTTTAATATTTAACTCGATTGCGTTTGTTTGTGACAGAAAGTAAACATTTCTATAAACTAAGTTGTACAAATCAGGGATGTATTTGACGGGAATGCGTTTCAGTGTTTGTATAAGGAAGTAGGGGAATGCTAACGGGCGGATGTGACCTCACCTTGCGTGAAAGGTCAAGGGTTAAGGCGGCACGCGCACTGCTCGCCGGATGTGATGACAGACGCTGGAATTCCGCCCCAGGTATTCCTGCCCCATGTTTTGTATTTTATTGAATTTTGAACAGGAGAGTAATATTCGAGGCTGTCTTACTGGGGGGCTTTCCAGAAACTGAGGAGAGACGCCCTAACGAAAGGAGAACAGGGAATAATGAAAGCCAATTTTTTTGTTATATAACTGGCTGGTGATAACAGTAATAAATTTATTTTGATATACTCCACACCCATTTTATATAAATAAGTCTAAGAAACAAATCAAACTTTTATGGCTTATTTATAAAAATTAAAACAGTATTTGAAAAAAACCTATTACTTTATAGTTTAAATAACAAATTGCACGCGTAATCAATAATCGAAATCATTTTCAATGAATGCAGGTACTACGGTAAAAACATTTTTAATAGCCAATGCTAAATACTTCAACTAAATTAATATTTACTTTGTAGAGATTTTTATTAGGCAAAATACAAAGTCATGCAGTTCATCGCAGTCCAAGTATTTCTGATTTTCCTCGATACCCTCACAACACTGTGTTTTCCTTCACTCTAGATTGTTTAAAAGCACTTACAGTTTACATTTTATAACATAACCTAAATATAGAAACTAAAGAATTAGTATAAAATTCCGTTGATGATATCAATCACGTTTTATCAGAATCAAACATGCCCCTGAGGATAAAACGTTTATTTTGGCTATCATTCATATAAAACATTCATTAGATACTGGCATGTTGTTATTAAACACAATCGTTATTATAAAAAAATAATTATGCACTTAGAACATTTTTTTATATTCTAATACTAATTTATATGCAAAAAAAACTATGTAATGTACAAAACAAGTACTTGAATACTGGACAATATGAACTTCTCACAACATCTGCCGTTAGATGGATTGACGTTGGAATCGCCAAGAATGATGTCATATCTGTCACGCATAACGGGAAAATGTGACGCTCAATAATTTATTTTGAAAGGTATCTCAATAATCACAGCTTCTTTTATAAAAGAGTTTGACCTTAATGATATGCGATGCAAACCAGCATTTTCACATACAAATATCTAATTAGCAAATATATATGGAAAAAAAAATAATATTATTAAAAACCTAAATAATTGCTATAACAAATTTATTATAAGATTTTTTACAGTTATGTACGTAGCAAGACATCATTGTTCGTTTTTTTATTTCTACGCACACATTTCGGCGAAAAATATTTTTAAAATAACATAAAAAGTATATAAATATCAACTCCTTTGTAATAAAGCAAATTAAATACAAAATTTGAATAGAAAAATACACCGTCATCAATTTTTTACAGGCATAAATTCTCTACAAATGAATTTTAATACAAACGAGGTTTTAATTCGAATAAGAGTAAAAAAAAAATTGAGGCATATCTTTCCCGTTAGCCGTTTATGAAATTCTTATGGAATATTTTATTTGAGAGTTTTTATTAAAAGCATTCGCTGGAATTTAAAATTTTACGTGGGAGGTCCGGAGATTGTATTGAATTATATTTGAAGAGAAAAATGTAATCCAACGCAAATATCCGCACCGTTTGAAAATATCCCATCAAATGGGGCCTCGTGGTTATTCCGTGAACATATTTTAGAATTGGATATTCTTTATCCGATAGTTGAAATTAATTATTATATTTTACAATATTAGATAAAGGGATCAAAATACATTAAAAATAATAAATAGTGTTTTAAGTTCTTCTTTCAGCGATGAAGCAAACGAAGAAAAACTCAATGAGTGCCTTTACACTTCATAAGTTTTATCAGACAAACTTGAGAGTCAAAAGCACTCAATGCAAAAAATATATATGAATTTCTTAGCTAACCACATTTGTTACAAATATAGGGTATAATAAATTAAAGCAGTCAATCATGGATATTTTGAGAATCAAAATGTTTCGAAAAATTGATAAAGTATTGAAAACTACCATTTGCAAATAAAGCACTGGAAAAATAGAGTAAGTTGGCAAAACATATAACATTCTAAAAAAATATATTTATCGAGTAAAAATTATAAACCTTTAAAAAGTATATACGATTTATACGGTGCTTTGAATTGTGCATAAAACGGTAAATAATTGGTTTATCGCATCTTGATCTGAGACTTGAGCTTTTGATTCTTTTTTTGGTACAATCGAAGAAAATGTTACGTTTTACAATATATATTTTTACTTTATTAGAGAATCCAATAATAATTAAAATCATGGTGTAATTTTCAGTAAATGTATCGCAAATAACAAAAACGTATTGTAAAATATTTTTTATTTATATCATATGAAAAAATATACTGGTGTATGGCCTAATATAAAAAAAATAAAGATGAAATAATAAATACAAACTCAATAAGGAGGCGATTAGCATCAAGTATTCGCTTTTATATATATTTTATTCTACGTTTAGCAGAAAAGATGATGATATGGTTTGCCACATTATTTAATCAATATTTGATACAAATCATACAGTATATCATTTTTTTAATTTTAAAGCAAACGACAAAAAATAATTTGCTTAGATCATATATCAAAAACCACCGACAGGGCTATACATATAAAAATATCACAATTTCCCATAATGTCTCATCTTTGTTTCAGATCTAACAATAAGTGGCAAACGGCAAACGAATGAATTCCTAGCGGCTAGTGGCCACATCCGGCTCCCTGCATCCGGCCGCGAGATGAATAAGCCACGACCGCCCCCTCAGTAGGGGATGTTTGCCAAGTTGTGCTTAAATGAACCGTTAATGTCTGTCACTGAATTAATTTGAATGTATACGTACCGATTTCATACAAATACAAATGGGAATATATTGAAAAAACCGAAAAAATGTATCGAAGCAGTGTTATTGGTTTGTGTTTAATTTATTTTGGTTTGTTGTACCCGTTGTATTGTATCGTAACTAATTTTGGTTTTCAGAAAAGAAAAATGTATTTATAATTGAAAGAAAATTAAAGATTTTGAATATCGAGAAAAGCACTCAAAATATTTCTTTGATATTTCTATTTAAACACACCTGCGTTTTGAATCCTGAGACTTTGTATTTCTAGACATTTCGAGTGCACTTAAAAGCTCTAGCCATTGAGGGCTGCAGACTGAAAAGATCGGTGTATTTATTGAGAGGCGGGCTGTGTGCCGAGCCTGCCGAAATCAAAACGAACTAGCGAGCTTTTAAAGCTCCAACAAAACGCTTTCATCATTCACAAAAGGAAACTTCGGGTTTGCGAAAAATGCGCGAGGCAATATGTACCGCCAGCGCCGCGGGGGCACAGCTTGTATTTCAACTACTGAAGAATAGCAGAAAGACATGTCTGGTTTATTCTATTTGAATTTCTTTGTTATAAGGTGCTACATTTTTTTTATAAATAACAGACATAAACGGAAAAACTCACTGTACTATCTTTGGTATTTTAACTAAAAAATCAACTTCAAAAGTTTACATTAACCATTCAAAATACGTTTGAATTTGAGTTATTATACTTGCAACGTAAATTAAGTTGAAGCCGCCGAAGGTCAAGAGGAAATCTCGACAGGCATCTTCAAGGTGTCGAGCTGTTGATGGGTTAAGTAGACATATGGTACTGCTGGAGCTGTGTGGTGTATCGAGGAAAGGGTGGATACAGAACTTCCAATATTAGATAATTAATCGAAAAGCTTTGTTTCATTTAGTATTGAATTAACAGACGATGCGATATTCATAGTCAAAATTTAATAATAAACGTGAAGTCTGCGAAGTATAATAAACCTAGTAATTTTTAAAAATTTATGGTTTACTGCATAATTTTTAAAAATACCCTCGTATAAACATACAATTTACGTCACGGTTTATTAGTGAATTCGCGGTAAACACAAGCGTTTTTTTCGGTGAGATTCGTACGTAAATATCATATTAGTATAAAAAAGCTGAATCTCATTTTTTAAAAGTACCCCCCGCTGGGTAAAAATAGAAACCTATATCCGAGCACTTTGAATATTGAAAGCTTTAAATAGAGACAGCGGCAGAGGGAAGAGCACTCGCTACTGAAAGCTCGCCAGGTGGGATACGGCAGGTGTGCAAGTAACGAAAGCACAGGTAACTTAATTAATCGTCCTTCAGGTCGACATCACCTGTGGCTATACAAAAATATTCACGCGCTGATTAAATAAGATATGCTTCCGATAATATTGATGATGTATAATTAAAGATCTTATATTTACTAAGCTATCATTGTAGTGATGGAGTGAACAAGAATACAAATGCTCCCTACTTTTGCAAAAAAATCATTGAATTTTCAAATGGAAATATAAATCGAGAACTGAAATTTCCTGCATCGTGGTATGACGTCGCTAAAACTCAAATTAGCGCAAGATTTATAAAATATTTGTTTTGACGCATTAAATGTCGGCAAAATAAAATTTGGATGTATTTGTTAAACGAATATTTGATTTGTCACAAACTGCTTTACATTGAAATGCAAAATTATGTTCGCCAAACATTTTGCTACATTTTTGTTATTTCATTTTAGAGTAATATTTGATGATGATAATATTCACGAGAACGAATATGATCATCATATATATATATATTTTATTAAGGTACTGTAAATACCATAGAATCAACGAAATTGCTCTAAAATTCTTGAAATTTATCCAACGATAAATACAACGAATGAAACATAAAAAATACCGATTTTATTATTTTGAAAAAGAAAACTTTGTGGAGCTCAAGACTAGAGTGATGTATTGTATTACGTCACTTTCTCACAATAAAAAGATATGAAGTAGGTCATCTTTAAATAAAATTTAGCAAGCAAAACGAACCTTAAATTAATCAGTATTAATTATTTTTTTCCGACTGTCATCTTCAGGCAAAAACACGCCGAGACAAAAACAAATTAATAACAACAAAAAGATCACAAAGCACCGGCCGAGCGCTACATGCCTTATAAGAGAATAAATATTAGCATAGATCTCCATAAAAAAAGTGTTTACATTGTACGCCTCTGGAATGACAGTATCGTTAACATAATGGTACATTATATGAAAGCTCACGGAGTCTTTTTATTTTGACATCTGTTTGACTAAGTAAAAAAGTTGTTTATCCATTTATTAGTCAAATCAATAGAAAGCACTTACTCATATACTTGGAGAGAATGTATTCATTAATATTGATATTACATCTTATTTTTAGCCTAAATAAAGACGGCCTGCAAGAATGAGCTTGTGTTTAAATTTAAATTAAATTTACATTACATTAAAGATCAAACAAACGTACTTTGAAAAGTATGTTTTTGGTAATTTTGTACATTTAAATAAATTCAAGCCTGAAATGAAATAGGCAGTGTAAAATAATCACACATATTTTTAAATGTACAATATTTCTTCTATATCCAAATCAAGAAGCAAAAACTATACATTAAAAAAAATCAATTCTTTAATTATATTTATTTGATAATACAACGAAAATGCATCCATCAAGTTGAAATGTAAGCTCAGTCTTCCTAATAATTTTTTTTTTTTTTTTAATTAAGGACAGACTTTTAGTAATTATTATGCACATCATTATTACTTATTTCATTTTTGTAATTATGAAGGTACTGATAAAAAAAATATGATTGAATATTATATTGATTATTTTTTATCTTCATAAATATACAGATTATATTTTTTTAACTCTCATCTATGATTTTTTTACTATTAAAACTATATCTGCTTCAAAAAACCGTTCATTATTTTCAAGCACGCATTCGAATATCCGGTGTTTTATGCGGTTATTTAATTATTAAACAAAAAACACTTTTGAAGTCCCGTTGCAAGTGAATGAATAAATACACACGCGCCGCCGGATACGTGTACAAATAACGAAGCAGATAACAGGGCGCTTCCGGTACATGTTTCGCGTTTTGAATGTCACGGCCGACGCGAGCTTTTAAGCTGCGAAGTTTCATAACGGCACATCACAGCTATTCAGGCTGTGCAGCGACATTCAATAATTTAATATATCGAGGAAACGGGACACAGCATAATCGACACGAGCAAGGAACTCAATTTTTTTTATTTTTTTTAATGTAAAGCATTATTGGTTTTCAACAAAATAATGTATTCGATTACAATGAAAGCGATAAATTAAAAAGAAAAAAAAATACTGGATTTTATATATATTTTTCCAAGCATCATTCATCAGCAAGAGAATATTCACAGGCAAGGAAAAATAGTTAAAGCTCAAACGGACTATGCATATATACGAGCTATGAGTGGTCGTTCTGCAAAAATGGGGCAAGGTCACGCTGGAGAGCCCAGCCGGCCCTGGACTCGAGCTTATCCCGTGGCTGTAAAGCACCCGCACCCCTGCTCCCCCCATGGGGCGGCAGCCGTCCGGGGGCGCGCGTAATGAAAAATGTAAATTAAAATGAAAACTCATTAGGCGTAATTATTATTCGCGGAGTTAATTGATTACTAATATTCTAATTTATCCGCAGAGGAGCTGTTATTCAAAGTTGAGTATTTAAAAATAGTAAATTATAGTGTTGGGTGCTTTTTCACGCCACGATATGCGTAATGAGTATGTAGGAAGATACAAGACGAAAGTGTATGACACCAATGAAAAACATTTCTAATACAAGTAATATTTATATTATTGATTTTTGTGAAGACCGTCTCACAGGAAGTACGATTTTATCTATACAGGTTTAATGATTGATAATGATTAAGTACATTTTTTTAAAAATTGAAAATTGATTGAATTTTTGAATCAATCATTAAACCTGTATAAGTAAAATCGTACTTTCTGTGAGACGGTCTTCACAAAAATCAATAATATATTTAACAAGTGCGTGTATTGGCTTAATTAAATAGACTTTAAAAATAATATCCAGATCGGATTTAAATGCTTCACTCAGTAATTTGTGTTAAAAGTCTAGTATTGCAAGTCACACAATATTTAATTGGCATAATAAGTACGTTGTTTCATTTATAGGATATGATTGTTAAAAAATTCTTGCCTAGTACTAGTGATTCGTTAGCATAGTTGGTAATGCACCTGCCATGTAAGCGAGGAGATGTGGGTTCGAATCCCACACAAATCACGATGATATTTTTTTAAGAGTTTCTTTAATCAATTTTCAATATTTGAAAAAATGTACTTAATCATTATCAAGTAATATTTATTTTCACGTGAAAATAAATACTACACAATTAATATGTCAAATCGTTTTTAGCTGTAGTACTAAAATCAAAACGTCGGACAAATAATCATAACCCGAAGCGGGTTAGCAGTCAAGAAAACAAGAACATGATTATCTAGATAATCAATACGCATATGTATCATGAAGTACTTCAATTGCAATTTAAAATGAATTATATGAGAGACATATTGAGGTAGATTTTCGCACAATCATATACAAATCACAGTGCTTAGAAGAAACTTAGATAAATAAGAATACATCCAACTCGTATTTATAGTACATATCATAGGATAGTTAATGTATAATAACATCATTTATTACAAAGAAATGTAGCAAAGTTATCGCAGATGGAAAGTAAAAAAATAACAGCAAAAAAAAACCACTTCGACTCAGGAGAGGTGCAGTTGTAAACAAAATAAAAACATGGAAGGTAAAGTACGAGGAACCATTCATCATGGTGACACTTTCCTTGCTCCCCAGACAAAGTTACTTTAAGAAGGAAATAGAAAAAGAGCACAACCACATTTGAATGACTGAATGTAACGTACACAAATGAAATACTTTCCGCAAATAAATTAAATATTCATTCAAAATGTAAATAAAAATTCAAGCGATAAAAAATAAAGAAACTGAGCGAAATACTTTACAAAATTTTGCTCTGCATTTGATCGATTAATATTCTACGTATGTCTTTATAATATAACATAACTATTGAAATTAATCGCTGTGTATAAATTTTTGAATATAAAAAAAAACACCCGCTAGAGTTTTTGCTAAAATTTTTTCCCAATAATTGTTTAACATTGTAAACAAGTCTAATGGAAAGACGAAATTTTAATTTCATTGTTTACGATTTCTCCGGTGAGTCCATAAAGTATTTTTGAAATAATTGTTTATTTTTAGTTGTTCATGTAATTATTATACAAAAAAATTCGCTAAAAATGGAAAAACAACGGCCAAACATGGAATCGTGTAGATTATTTGATAAGATACATAATGATAACAGAGGAAAGAAAATGCGCGCTTTGTCGGTGAGAAAAAAATTATAGCTCATCAAAAATAACACCTAATGCATTTAAAAAAATCACGTGCTCGCAAATGATTTAGAATGTAATCATTCAGTATTAAGATTTTTTCAACAACAAGATATTAAATTAATAATTGAATATTTTTATCACACGTCAGTTATTTGTTGTGTGGTATTAATTTTGCATAAGCTGTGTTTTAACACTAACAGAATATTGCACGTCACTACTGCACGTACGGCAAGAGGTAGTTTGATAACAAAACCAAAAGCACGATTATGTAAATGCACGACTGAGGAAAAAAATAAATTCAACGCTAGAAATTTAAATAAATATCTAAAGCCGTGTCGTTTATCACCGCGTGAGAAATGAAAATTCGAGTAATTTAAAGCACAATAAAACGAGCGTAAAACTCCTTCGGGTACTTTCGCTCCGTTAGAAAATGCAAAAAGCTCTGACAAGTGTAACGATGACCGCGAATGTAGGGCGGGGTTGGGGGGTGGTGGTGGGTGGTGGGTGGTGGGTGGTGGGTGGTGGGTGGTGGGTGGTGAGTGGGGGTGCTGCACGCGACCCACCCCAAAGCTACCGTGGATCCGGTACGAGTCCTCGGAGGATCGGGCCAAACAAACCTGAATGAGTGGCATGTGCACGGTCGCCGCGTGAGCAGAAGTTTGATGGAAAAGCATCGTTATCAAATCAGACTTACAAAGGTTTCATTACAAGAAAAACTTGATTGGAATATAAATTTCGTATATTAAAATATATAAATGAATATTCAACGTGCCAAAAATACTATCTGTCAATCTTATCAGTTTAATTCTCGAAAAAACTAATTCAACGGACGGAGTATCGAATACAATACGAAAAATACTAGATTTGAATTATCTGATTGAAGAACTCTTTTTAACTCGTTAGCCTTTTATTTTTATTCGACGTGGTGAATATGATTTTGGCTATAACGAGACGTTGCTGATAAGGAAGTAATTTTCTCATATTTTATTAATCGTGTCAAATATATTTGGCATTTAAAATGCACGATTAATTGATACGAACATTTCTTTTATTTTATCGCGCGACAATATTTAATTTAATTTTTTTGAGCAAAAATATTTTTTTAAATGTAAAATTAATAAATAATCAATTCCACTCTTTTTGTGATATATTAAAAATTTAACAATAAAAATATATATTTAATACTGAACCTACCCTCGTGTTATACTTCTTATTTATTTTTGATGTTTCATTTTTAAATTGATTTAAAATTAACATTTGATAGTATTCTACATTGAGAGTATACGTTTTGATTAAATTATTTGATTCCATATTGCTAGTACCCAATTTGATAGTTTAATTGTCATTACCTTTATGGGAAGTGAATATGTGAATATCAAGAGCGGCCGGAAAGTCGCTATTATTAGAAGTGAGGAGGCAATAATCAAATTGCTTGGCGTCCCAATGTGACCAACCAGGATCTGTGGTCATCGCGCCGGAACTGGCATGAGCAGAGGCGCACCTTTAGTTTAAAACAGTAGCAAATTAAATTTTTAATATTGCATATCGTAATAACACTAAGGTTAAAAATTGTTATAGTAAATCTGACTGGTTTTTAATAAATCAATAGTTAGATAGATACACGAACGTCGGTAATTTTAGTTTAGTTAATAATCCCGACTGATGTTTTTACCATATCAACTTATCAAAAGTACTCCCTGTTGGATTCGATATAAATATTAAAAATATTTTTTTTTTATATATCTTTAATAATATATTTACGACGGTGTACAATTTATACTGATGTAATATAATAATACTGAAATTTGTGAAACATTTTTTTATCTGTCACGCTCTCAATTTTATATAAACATCACTTATCTACAAATGTGAATGGCCGAAACGATATTTTAATTGTTTATTAATGTATATTGGTAAATAATACAAGCAATGATAATGATGCAGATTACGCGGAATTTAACATCTGTTGTATGCAGCTGTAGATGTCAGCTGTTGCATTATTGAAACGCAATATTAAAGAATCGGTGTAGGCTTATACCCAAAGGTATCAATTCTTTAAGAGTAGCAATGATAGGTTACTTGCTATTATATACGTAAATAAAAAGTATTAATAAAATTAATTCATCATAGCAGTTGCGAATATGACTGCGCATATAAAAGTTATAAAACATACGTACAATGATACGAATCACATATATATTTCCATGTCATGCCGATGCGACCTTCATGTTTTGTCTGTTATTTTTGTTTTTCTGTTTTGTTCTTGTTTTAAGTCTCTATCTTTGTGGTTTATTTAATGTATACATTAACTCATGCAGAAAAAGGGTTTTTTCACATATTTTCCCTGCAAAACACAATAATGTAAATAAAGAAATACATGTGCGCTACCTCCTTAGTCACACATTGCAAGCCCCACAACCTTAGATATAATAACTATTGAAAATTTACCTAATGAAAATAAAGAATCTTGATATTTAATTAATTATTTTTTTTTTGCTGATGACATCTCAAATGCAGACGTCCTTTTTGGCCCAACATATCTGATGCTGTATTTTATAGCAGTGACAATGCACTCCTACCCAGAGTAAGGTCTCGAGAGTAAGATTCTTCAGTTGGCGCCGGACCTGGCGGACGGTCGCGCCATGCGATTGTCATCTTGTCTTGTTTCAGTCGCACATCTCTCATACTGTGGCAGTGTTGTCTTTGTTGCGCTCCTCCAACAGCAAGACGAGTATTTTTATTTCGTTTTAAATTGCATTTCAAAAGATTTACTTCCAATGGACCCGAGTCCTTTCATTGTTTTCTAAAATAACTATACCTGCAGATATTTGACTGTGTGCATGATCAGATAGTGTGTAAACCATGATTATTTGTATGTGCTTATATACCAAGGCATTATAGAAAAATATAATGATATGTTTGTTTTTGTTTGTAATATTTGATACAGCGGTCAGTGTATGTGTACAATATTTGATTGTTTAAAATAACAATTTATTCAGATTAATTGATAATAAAACATATCGACGAACACAAATTAATTAAGGCAACGATATGATGATGTTCATGATGTGATGATGTAACGAAAATATATTTTATACGTTACGGTTAAATTATATATAAAGTCGATATTTTTAAAAAATATAACATGATTTCACC
This sequence comes from Atopsyche davidsoni, assembly GCA_022113835.1. Classification (NCBI taxonomy): domain Eukaryota; kingdom Metazoa; phylum Arthropoda; class Insecta; order Trichoptera; family Hydrobiosidae; genus Atopsyche; species Atopsyche davidsoni. The sequence goes on along the minus strand of JAILWY010000009.1, from coordinate 14,248,771 downwards.
GATACACAAAATAATTTAGTTGAAATTAAGTGACATCTGTTTAAAATGCGATGAATATATTGATCGTATTTTTAATAAAAAAAAAAAAAGTATTATGATAATAAAGACGTCATTATTGCGTTAAAAAAGAAACAACAACAGAAAATGGCAATAATGGAGTTTTTGCTATCGTGTTTGCTCAATGAGGCATAATGCAATATAATAAATACAATTTAACACACAGCCGCCCGAGTCTCGACTGATATTGAATTACATCGAATTAATGAAAATTAAAAACCATTTGAACGACCCAAAATATTGGAAGAATTTAAGGATGATATATTTTCGATAATTAAAAAATATTTCATAAAAAAGGCGGTTTATTTAAAAGAAAAGAATATTACTTGAGAAAAACAAATAATTTTTATAATTCAATAAAAACAAGAAATTCGATAATTTGATTATGAATTTGTATTTTGAAGGCGATTTTTATAATGAGATTATATTACTTGCATTCAAGTATAAATTTTATTTTTATTTTTTTTATTTGTTGATTTTTAGAATTTAAACAGCAAGACATTTCTACTTCTAAAGAGTGTTTGCGACTGACGATAGAGTCGCCAAAAAAAATGCCACGATCCCAACAATAAGAGATATCGCGGGGCTCGAGGGGGCTCGGGGGGGCTCGGTGACCTCTCGGGCTGCGATAAGGCCCGGCGCTCCACCAGTCTCCGGCGCACGGCTGAGGACTAAGCACCAGACCAGACCCGGCGGAGACTTCCGCAGACCGGCGAGGATGCAGCTCTGGGCGGGCCCGGCGCTGCTGCTACTCGCTCTGTGCTCCGGAAGCGCCTCTGCTGATGTCACCATCTACGACATCGTCGCTAGCGCTCCCCAGGTAAAACGTTCAATCTATTTCAATACTGTGTCTGTGTGCGAAAAACTGCCGATGAAATATATTTTAAATATTCAAAAAAAAAATATTTCTAACAACAGAGTTTTCAGAGTGTTTTTAATGCCATTCATTACGAAAAATTAAAAAAAAAAAAAAAACCCCCCCAATCTTTTTTGAGCCTTACAAATAAATCACCGTGTAAAATACAGCGGAACATAAAATAAAAACACCCAATAAATGACTTGACTGCTCAAAAAAAAACATTAAAGAACTTTAGCAATGTTTTTTTTAACGCTATAAAGAAATTAGCTTCATAATTTCTCAGGTTTCCTTCTAAGTACACAAGCATGTATAAACATTTAGTAACAATCACGACACCGGTGTTTGTCAGCATATGTGAATTATAACGAAACTTGACATTTTTTATGCAGTAATTAAAAAAAAAAAAAACGGTAATTTTATATGAAAATGCGTAGAATTCCTTTTTTTTACCCTACAAACCCAGATATTTAATTATTTTGAATGACGACTTAAAACGCTCGATATTTCATGAAAATAGATACAGGCTTTGTTTTTATTACAAATTTTATCCGTCGAAAACAGATGTTTGCGACTTAAAACCACTCTTTCCTCTTCGTGTGTCACTAAACACAAAATTAATTCTACAGCAATATTCATATTTATTTTCAATACTAACACGGCGAATTTCTTCGGACAATAAATAGCAAGTTACCCGAAATGTACTCGGGCCATTGCAAATGCGGCGTTGTTTCTATTTGAAAATGTTTTTTATCTAAATTTCCGTGACGAAACCGAAGTATATGCTTCAATAATAAAGCAGAATGAATTCACAGCGCAGGAAAATTTCAGAAAAAAAAATTGACAATAGAAATGCAAAACATATTTTTCACGCTACCGCCAAAATGCAGTAGTTCTGAAATCCTGTGTATTTCGTTCATGTTTAAAACTATGCGTAAACTCAAGATTTGTAATGAAGTAAAAAAAAAAAAGTCTACCCAAATTAACAAACATAATTTAATATTACGGATTTAACTATTTAAATATTAAGTAATACGATTTATCTATAGTTCGGGGTCAACAGTTCAAGTGGGAAATCTGACAAATATTCATTTTTGAATCTAATTATGTAATAATAGAAACATTCAAATATGAATAAACAAAAAAAAAAAACAGTACCAAGAACTTAACATTCAATGATGCAGATTCTGAGGATAATAACTTGTATGCATTACTTGGTTTTCGAATGTAGCTTCAACGAGAACACATAGTCATAATATTAAATAACTGCTGTACAAATAATATGTGGTAACGAAATATAAATTATACATTGGTATGACTAAATGATATGTGATATTGATAGAATACATACAGAGATTAAAATAAAAAAATAAAAAAAGTAAAAAATGCACAGTAACGAATAAAGCAATGATAAGAAGTTTTAATAGATGAGCATCGAGTAAATCACACATGGATATGCTTCCCAAAATCTACAGTTCATAGACCGTGCTATTAAAAATATTTACAATCAATGTATTTTTGTCAGATAAATGGAATATTTCCGTGGCAAGCCGTGCTCTTGCGGAATGCGTCGCGCACGTTCGGCATCGACTACCAGCGCGACACGTTCGTGAAGGACGGCCAGCCCTTCCGGTACGTGGCGGGCTCGCTGCACTACTTCCGGTCGCCGCACCAGTCCTGGCGGAGGCTGCTGCGCGCGCTGCGGGCCGCGGGCCTCAACGCCGTCTCCACGTGAGTCATCCACTGCCTGCCGTTTCGTGCAATCGCATGCTACGGCAACAATCTCATCAATAATCACACTCATCTACGAAACGTGAAAACCAACAGATCTACTGTGACTTGGCATACCTTCTGCATTTGCATTGTTGTATATAAGAAAAAAAATTCCGCTAGAGCATGTCTAATAAAACTCACAATAAAATATACTATCTACTTATAGTTTAATGACGTCAAGTTTGTAGGCCTTAATGTTATTGATGTAAGACTTGCTTTATAAAATGACTGAATAGGCTGGTTGTAGATACAAGATGGTATCCATAGATCCCACTAAGTTAGATTAAATATTCGAATAATATTTTGATTCACAGAAAGAACCGGTAAAGAGCTAATATTTAATTCTACCACACATGGCAGTATAAAATATTATTATTGGAACAGATGGCTGAGTGATGCCAGGAAAAGCTCTCGGGCGTAACAAAATTAGCCCATTGTTTCAGTGATTATTAATTAGTTTGCATATTAACCTATTTGTTACCGAATTGATATAAAATAGAACTAAATATAAATTATTTAAAACAATTAAAATAAATATTTTAACCGCAGTCATATTTTTGAAATTATGATTTGTTTTTTTGAAAAATTGGTTGTTCATTACATAAGAGCCAATATTTCGACTATGCAATACACATATTGTAATACAAAAACGTATCTTTAAAGTTTTAATCTTAATTCAATATTGTATTTGCTGGTAGCATCACATTATTATGAATAAATAGTAAATAAAAAATAAAAAAAGATTTATACTGACGCCATCAATGAGTATTTGAAACATATTTTGTAAATATTGGTTTAAAACATATAAATCGTATGCTGTATATATCTAGATCTACCACATTTATCAAATGAGTATTGCTCGAATAGCAGTGTGTTATCGTCCACGACTCACGTACTTGTCCCTGCAGATACGTGGAATGGAGTTTCCACGAGCCAGAAAAGGGAAAGTACGAGTGGTCTGGAGACAAGGACCTGGAGGCCTTCATCCGCATGGCCGGAGAGGAGGGGCTGCTGGTCATCCTGCGGCCAGGGCCGTATATATGCGCCGAGAGGGATATGGTGAGCGAGGATTTCTATATATGATTGCATTAGGTGGATAGTTCTCATCCAAAACGTTAACACTCTAGTTATGTTGCAGGGCGGACTGCCGTACTGGCTCATGGCTATCTATCCAAAAATCAAACTCAGGACCAGCGACGAAGGTGAATCATTATACGTATTAATTATTTACTGTTTATTATGATAATAACATCGATAAATAATTTGATATATTCTGGGTAATATGCAGATTATAAGGCGGAGGTGGCTGGATGGTACAACCAGCTCATGACTAAGATGCAGCCCTTATTCTACGGAAACGGAGGACCCATTATCATGGTTCAGGTGACGCTTCGACTTTACGGTTTTTCTAATGAAATAAAAAAGTTATTGAATTATATTCTAGGACCTACCAATACGGATCCATCTGTGAAGAAGACGTAATAAATAATCTAAACCTTGTTAAGCTAGTTCAAAATGTAATAAATCAGGACGAGATCCTACAAATAGGCCACTAACCAGTGGCCTATTTTGTAACTGGAATTCTAGGCAAACTCTGATAAAACAATTTAATTAAATAAAAACTTATCGAAATTATCATAAGTGATATGTAGTAAAAATAACATGAAAAACAATGCGCATCAAAAGTGACAATAAAAAAAATCATTGAAAGATTATTTAATAATTTGAAATAAAAGGAAATTTTATTTCAGGAATAACAATACATCAAACAAAAAAATACTTAGGTTTGAGGCGTTTACAGCTTACTTTAAAAAAATATTTTTATTTCTAAAAAATAACTAAAAAACACATGTTTTTTTTTTTTTTTTTCAACACTGATATAAACGTAAAAACGTTGTATTGCGCATCTATTTCTTGTCTGAAATTATTAATAGAAGTACAACCATACGTAAAAAAAAATGCACAAAATCAACAGCAAAGAACTGCAAGTTGTTAGTGAATGGAGTGAATTCGTCGGCAGGTGGAGAACGAGTACGGGAGCTTCCCGGCGTGCGACAGGCGCTACATGTCCTGGCTGACGGGGCTCACGGAGAGCTGGACTCGCGGGGCCGCGCAGCTCTTCACCACGGACGGCAACTCCGTCGGCATGCTGCGCTGTGGCAGCGCCCCGGGGGCCTACGCCACCGTGGACTTCGGCAGCGGTAACTATTCGCTCTCCTGAAACCAGCTTCAGCGCGGTACACACCGTCGATCCCATTTTCTAAAATTTTAACTCAAATACCGGAATCTCTTATAATTTCCGAATTCGAACCCGCGGTCGGCAATCAAGCTTGAACTACTATTTCAGCGCCGAACGTGGACGCGGCGTGGGCCCCCATGCGGCAGTTCTCGCCGCGAGGGCCGCTGGTGAACTCGGAGTTCTACCCGGGCTGGCTCACCCACTGGGGGGAGCCCATGTCGCGAGTGGCCACGGCTCCTATGCTGACCACCCTGCACGACATGCTGGCCAGGGGCGGCAACGTCAACTTCTACATGTTCCACGGCGGCACCAACTTCGGCTTCACGGCAGGTCTGCTCTTGCACTGGCCGTCCCTTTTTAAATTTTTTGTCTTAAATTTATTTTTAAAGAAATGTTTTAGAAATGATATCCAGTGTGCACCTTTCGGGTAATATAGTATTTTTTTAAGAAATATGTTTAACGATGGGCCTGAAGCAGGGTCGTTTTCAGTGCTAAATAGTTCGTATTGCTTCGGTCTACTCCTGCCTATGATGAGAGTCCAGAGCATGCTGCAACAAGTCCGACTTACTAAAATTCATTTTTCCAAATTAATAACATTTTTTTTAAATTGGATACTTTATTGTCTGCTATTGATATCATTTAGGTGAAAATCGAACCAACAACTATGGATACAATATATTATATGGTATATGTACATATTTCCCCTTCATGTCGCCTTCATCCGTATCCACCTCCCCCCGTCTCCTGCTTCTCGCATGCTAACCTGAGCTTCTCCTCGGGCAGGAGCAAACCTCGGCGATACGTACACCCCCGACCTGACCTCCTACGACTATGACGCACCCCTCACGGAGGCCGGGGACCCCACCCCCAAGTACTTCGCTATCCGGAGCGTAGTGCTGATGGTGAGTAAGCTCAATTCACTTTTAAAAAATGTTATAAGCGAACAAATGATCTTTTCTGTATTTTTCATTATACTTTCATAAGCACTTCACGAAAGAAGGGATAACATTGAACTCAGGATTCGAGATGAACTTTGAACCAAACTCTTATAACAAACTTAGGAACTATAATATGAACATGAAGGGTTCATATTACATTTACGACCAACTGTTGCATGCTCCACAGTTTAAAACTCTTAATAGATTGAAGAAAATCAGTAGCGTAATTTTTATAACTGTTTCGTTATATACTAATATTTTTTTAAAAGGTGACGTTAGTTGAGATTGAAATTAGTTTGTCTTTTATTTCAACCAGTGAAGATGACAGTTAACTATTCATGTAATTACATGCAAAATCAACAAATTACGCCAAATTTTTTTGGATAGTTCCTGCCAGACCCAGGTGTGCCCGTACCTTTCGTGCGTCCCGCCTACTCTCACGGGCCGCTGACTCTGCGGCCCGTGCTGCCGTTGCTGTCTCCCGAGGGCAGAAGGCTGCTCGGGCGGCCGCCCCGCATGTGGGCGCGCCCCGCCCCCATGGAGGCTCAGCCGCAGAACGCGGGGCTCATCGCCTACGAGGCCATCCTGCCCGCGCGCCGCCCTGACCCGTCGCCACTCGCAGTCCCCGGTCTGGCTGACCGCGCGCTCGTCTACATCGACGGGGTGGGCGCACATTTAATCACATGCCCACACTGAGAATTTGAATACGTAAATTAATTGCTCTATCATTTTTCAGGACTTTGCCGGAGCGTTGAGTAGGACACAAAAGCTGACAACTTTGCCGTTGATGGCATCCCTTGGTAACTCTCTCACGTTACTCGTGGAAAGTCAAGGCAGAGTGAACTATGGAGTGCTGGTAAACGACTTTAAGGTAAAAAAGGACACAGTGATATCATCGAATGCAATATTTTTAATCATTTATTGCGCTACAACGTTTTCGTGGGTAAATTTGATACATCCGTATCGGCTACTGGCATACTGATTCACAGACCGTTGACGTCTTTAGGGGATCAACGGTGATGTCACCCTCGCCAAGGAGCTTATCCGCAACTGGTCGGTGACGAGCTTCCCCCTGGACTCGGTCGAGGCAGCGTTTACTGGAGCGGCGTCCCCGATGGAGGGCTGGTTCGGGCCCACTCAGGGACTGCTACGCCGAGGTCCTGTTCTCTACGAAACCACCTTCGTGCTGCCCATGGGAGAAGTCTTGGATACTTATCTCGACCCCACTGGCTGGGGAAAGGTTCTAACTCTTTTAAAAACCTAAGCGTTTCTATTTTTATTGAGCTATCACGCTAATAAATAGCCGTTATTCGATGTGTTATGTTATAATGAAAAAAAAAAGTATACGGTGCGCTTATAGGTTATATTTTATATGAACATAATTTTTACAATAATCACAATGGGTGAGTTTAGATTATTGCATGTTAATAAAGTCACCAAGTAGTTTAGTATGAGGTACTCAAAGTAAAAAACGACATCATAGACAAAAATTTGTCCCCAAAAGGGTGCAGTCATCCAGGGGGTGGGAGAGACAAAAATGTGAATTAAGATAATTTTGTTTAATTTTAGGGTATCGCGTACATGAACAACATCAACCTCGGACGCTACTGGCCAGGCGAGGGTCCGCAGGTGACTCTGTACGTGCCGGCGGCGTACCTGCGCCCCGCGCCCGCCCAGAACCGCCTGGTGCTGCTGGAGATGGAGCGCGCGCCCGCGGGGCTCACCGTTGGGCTGGTGCCGCAGGCCTCCCTGGACAACAACCCCCTTCGGTCCAGCGCCGCCTGCACCGAGATCTCCTGCCTCCTTTTTTACCGACGATAATAATGTTCATCACAATCTATCACATCATTTGACAAAGCTTTGATTATGGTATTTATAAGAATACACTTGACTGTTATAAATAAACCTTTCGTATGTTTTAACTCTACCATACATAAATTCATCTCACCTAAACCTAAGAGAAGCCAAATCACACCCCAGTATTTGGGAGAGAAAATAATGTTAGCATATTTGTAAATTTTATATTATAAAAATACATGAGAAAAAATAAAAATAGTTTAATTTCAAGTCATTTTTTGATAAAATGTAATTTTTTTAATATTATTATATGTATCTAATTTCTAAGAATTGTGCGCTTACTTGATTATACCCAGCATACTAAATCTCAGAGCATCGCGCTCAACTCCAAATAAAACAAAAGATTCATCAACAACCAGTTTTTAAGTGTAAAAATGTTGTTTTCGCATTACATGTACCGTCTCATACTATATTCATTTCCCAATACAGCTATAGCTTCATTGGATTCGAAGTGTTTATTCATACGCGCCACGGCGGGTACTTCACGAGTCCGCCATTCTGTTGATTCGCCATTCGTTTTGAATGATTCTCCCATCAAACCTGCGTTAGGGACACGTCGCCACTTCTGCCGGGACATTTGCGAGCAAGTCGTAACGGGCCGCGCGAGGGGGCGGCTTGGCCGTGACACGCCGTGACACGCCGTGATGCATGATTGATGGATTGTTGGGCAGAAGGTACACGAGGAATAGTAACGGAAACGACGAAGTAAAAAAAAACATACTGCGCTATTTTGTTTGTTTACTTTAAAATAAATACTAATATTTGATACGATTCATGTTAACGAACTTTTAGAGAAAAAGAAAATACTCTAAAAAATTTTACTCTAGAAAATTTTATTATAAAATTGTGTAGTCCATCAGTAAATAATAAAGTAACACAAGATCTAACAATATTATAAGGATATTTAACGTCAAATAGAACTATGATAAGAGTTAAAAATAACTTATGCTAGTATGTCTAGCATGTATACATTACAATGTAAATAATACTATTTAATTGTTTGAGAAAGCAATTATACATGAACTATGGTTTGTGATGTTATATTATTATTTCCACTGTTTATACTTACTATGTATAAACAATTCGACGTTACATAATCAAACTCAAATCTGATTTAGTAAATCAAATCTTGTATATGAGAATTTTAACTAAATCGTGAGCGATTTATTTCACGCTGCGTTTAGCACCCCTACTGAAGCGGAGGGCGGTATTTAAGCCTCGCAAACATTACGGCGTGTCAAGGGCGCTTTTTATTATTCACAGTCACAACCGGCCGACCCGGCCGTGATTCCTGCTCGGAATGTCTCACTAATGCTGAATGCATCCGCCGAGTGTCTCTTCACAAGGCGTCCTGACGACTAACCAGCGACAGCCGGGCAGCTCGCTCAGAGCACTTAGAAATGTTGCTTCGAAGGTATATCACAAAACAACGTATCAATGGCTTCTGGTGTATCGATAGAATGGTGAGTTATATTTTCAACGTTGACAGATTCTAGTAGTCTCATACAAAGCCGGCTGATATTCTTCTCCATCCGTCAAAAAAAATACTTGCCTAGCCTCAGATCGTGAATAATACAGTACACGAAACTTAATCACTCTGCAATCAGTTGATATTAATATATACCAAAAAGGTAGAGAATGAGCACGCAGTACTACTAAACCAGCCCGAAAATCTGGTTTCCATAAATGAACTTGCAATATTTAAAAGTCCCATGCTGTAAAATTTGTATAAAATATGTATTTTCAAATATTATGTATAAGGATAATTTGTCATATAAAATTGAGAGCCAAAGCTAAATTTTCTTACATAATAAGTATTTAAGATGGTTCATTACGAACATTTTTCATTCAAAGAGAATAAGAAGTTTTGATTTGAAATCAAATTCACACCTCTACAAAATATTATACTTTTAAAATTATTTAAAATTCAAGCCTTACTTCATATACTATATAACTACTGAAAATGTAAAAATTGAATCATTATTATAATAAATTTATTTCAAATGCAAACGACATTACTTCGCCGCTAAATAAACAACACGCTACTGATCTAAATCTGCCTTTTTTATTATTATAAAATATAACCTTTGCCTTTTTGTTACGCGACGTAATCTCCGCTTGACCTTTCTTCCTTTAAGTGCTTCGATGGTCGTACTTTCGGTCCATGAAAATTTCCTAATTCTAAGAAAAAGATATAACCAAACCAAAAAAAAAAAAAAAACAAAAAAATAGAACTTTTACGAAAATTCTGATCTCTCAAAATATAAATGTTATTTCATTAAAAATAAACAAATTGAAATTATGTATTAAGTACACAGTATCCACACAAAAAGACAAAACCGGAGAGATAAGATCTTGTAAGAAATTGAGATTATTTCTTTTCGCGAAGAAAATAAACATTTATATATTTTCCTGAAACGTTCTAAACATAACCTGTGTTCAGAGACTTAGCACTCAGTTAGGATTAAAAAAAAATAGAATTGACATTAAAAGCAATCGTTCAATGAATGTCACAAGCGACTTGAACGAATTGACACCAACGGCTGCTCTTTCAGAGTGCATTTCTCGTGGCTGCAACGGCTATCGGCCACAAGGCTGCCAGGGTGGAGGACGGACGGTGTGACCGCCAGCTGAATGGTTTATTCAAAAGAACTTAGGAAACCCATTGTGGTCGACGATAGAGCTCTACCGATTTCGATTCGACCTTGACAGGTAACTCAATCGATACGCGACCATGTCTCCAAGCCTGTATTATTTGTGGGAAACTTCCATTAACTCCGGTTTGTACAAATACAAATACGGCAAGCCCTGACCATGAGAATCGTTTTACTTGAAAAGAAAATAACACCTATGTAGGTTGACGAGTAATAAATAAAAGTTGAATAAACCATATTCTCTCAATTGTTTATTATAGCTAATCAATTCTTGTTCCTCGTGTGATCGACAAGATTTATACGTTTAATAAATTACCCGGGCGTGAGTGTGTAAGACAGGAGCCGGACTTACCTATATACATGCTGGCGCTCTCTGGCTTGACGTGGTCGTCTATGTAGGTGGTGCCCAGGGTGAAGAGAGGACTGCCGCCGCAGCCCAGCAAGACCTGCGCCACCACGAACACCAACACGGGGCCGAAGGTGCTGGGGGAGCTCTGCAAATAAACGAAACAATAGTTTTACTATCAATACGTATTTTGAGTCATCCTTGATTTAATATATTATAAATCGATTAATTCGAATGTGTTTGAGAAAATTTGAAAAATTTAATGTATTGTAGTAATGAGCAAATGGTAGTAATCGAATCAAAAAAATGTATATCTTATCTTATAATTTCGATTTAAATTATAATTATAAACAAAACTTCATTTTATACAAGTACATTAAGTACAAATTTGAGCATTTAAATGAAAGTATTTATAGCATTTCGAAAAATTAGAATGAGGTTTTATTTTTTTTCAACTTTTTTCATCCCTTTAAATTTGGTCTTTCATTTTGTCTTCGGTATGGTGTTTAATCCAATTGTATCTGATAATTCCAGCTGTACGTCCATGCTGTCCAATTACTTTTAGTTGTTTTCTTTATATTATTTAACTTGTTTTCTTTTCAGCAAGGTATTATATTCACAAGCACGACACAACCGAAGTTTTGTAATGTCAGAAGAAACACAAGGCTCAAAATAAACCCGAAGAAAGAGCCGTGTTTAATTAAGTAGCCGCGCCGTTTTACTTAACAAATAACTTTATATAATTGCCACCAACAACCCAAATATGAAAAGTTGATGTTTCGTGTAATTCAATCCTGAGAATGGAAGTTCCGCTGAAATTTTGACATCGCTATGTACCACCGAAAAGTGACTTTCAAATATCAAAGTTTGACGTGAAATTTCAAATTACTCAACGGTTCGCCAGTTCATAGCCGTGGCGTTTTGATTACGAAATTTGACAGATTCGAAACAACGAAATTTAATAAGACACAATGTACGCGAATCTAAATATAAACCTACCTGTAATTCAACAGTGAAAGCTCTCTGATCCTACAGATGATTACTCCCTTCTAGGCGTTAGATAAAGCATTTATATGAATTATTTACCCAGACGATTCTCTAGCTTCAATATCAGCCTAATGTAAAAAAGGAGTTCGATTAAGCTCACTGCAGAGTTGAAGAGAGCGACAGAGGTTTAATTATACGCTGAAGGTGGTAGACATCTTTTGTTGCCTTGCCTTGAATGGGTCAGAAGAGCATGCGTAACAAAGCCCTGCGTGTTATTGTCACCCTCCCTCCCGCTCCGCATAAAACTCTTAGCACCCGAGCCACATGTGAGTGTTCCCACAGTGAGCCGTATTTCTGTGTCTTCGAGCTGCCCGGTTGATCTTAAATTAGATAATATTTAAAATGCTATTTCTGGGTAAAAGCGTATTTATTTATAAAACTTGGTTTTAAAGAAAACAAGCTACCGCGTAAAGAGGTAAGCTTTGAAAGGATAATAATTCAGTGTTAGTAATTTATTTTCATCTGTAAATGTCTTCTCAAAGCGTAAAACGTAATCTTTGAATTAAAAAAATGAAAGAGAATTAAATAAACATTCAGCTTTGTTAACCTAACTTGACTGTGTGAATTCGGGAAGAGCGATAATGAAAAAAAAATTCTAAATTATAAATAACAATTTTTCAATGGTAGAACCAATTTTTTTTGGTGTAGATATATGCCTATAATTTATCTTTTCTCTTTCATCCTATAAAACAGAATAGATTTAGTGAAACTCTTACTATCCAAGTGTAAATGGTGCAGTCTCGAAAAACATTGATTTTTCCCAATATTGACGTACAAGATCATAGAAAAATAATCAACGGTGTAAATAATATTTGAACTAAATCAAAACAATGTCAACTGTTACCTTTTAGATTTACAAATATTAAAAATAAATTAATGAACAATACAACAAACGAGTAAATGAAGTAGGATGGATATTTTTTATATGATTATATAGTGTGTGTGGTTTGTGTAAAGTGTGGTTGCTCCTCGGCAGTGGGTTTACCTGGATGCAGTTGTCCCCGCGCAGGTTGTTGTGGGCGGCCAGCGGGGGCTGGCTGAGCCCCGAGCTGAGGCGCCCCAACCCCATGTCCTGCTCCCTGACAGACACACCCCTGCAGATGTTGTCGCTGGAAGAGTTGGCCGAGGAGATGCCGGAGTTGGGTTCGGCGATGAAATGAGGCACCATGAACACCAGAGACCCGATACCCATGATCACAGCACCTGCGGGCAAACGCGTCAGATGAGCAATGATGAAAAACTATATAGATACACTGGATAATTTTTCTTAATATTGTTAATGTTTCAAATATAATTTTGCTAGAGCCAATTTGTATCACAGGTCGTTCACTAAAACGACCACTGCAATAAATTCGGATCGAGCAAACCCCTTTAATGTAAGTGCTTATTTTTCGCCAGTTGCCCTGTCACCTATTCAAAATGATTCATGAAGGGCACCAACAAATGTGGCAAGTGTTAATTCGACCACGGGAAGTACGGGTGGGGTTTGAATCACAATGCGTTTGAAAATTGGGAAGGATTAAAAAATATAATTTTAAATGGAAATATTGGAAAATGTATTATATATACAAGTGTACACGTCGTGTGAATAACATTATTGGGCTTGCTTTTTATACATGGTGATATTTTTGAAGTCGTGACAATAATATGCGATAAATATTTTAAAAAAATTACCGTGAGCGTAAACAGACGTAAAATTAAACAAGAAATGCACAGTGTCTTGAAAATTATAATTTTATAAGTGTATGATTTTAATTTTATTTTGAAATTATAAAATTTATCATCATCACCATTTACTAATTTCAAAATTATATTGAACGTAATCACAGGCAACACACGTATTTGAGATGAAATGGATTAAAATCCTTGTATTCAGTCGATTCATACGGGGAAGCCCAGGGGTTGGATGCGGCATGCAAGGGGGTGGGGCGACGTAATTAAGTCGGAGCTCCGCGAGACACGCCAGGAGCAGACCTCCATTGTGTGCCGACACCCTTAACGAGGCTTCAGCCGATCGATATGCAAAATCGATTATTCGAGAGCTTGCAGAGGCCGTCTGAGCTCTGTTTGACATACACGATGTTACTGAACACACGTTATCATCCGAATAGAGACATCCGAAAATTTCCTCGAAACACTCACTCGATTTTTATGTCTTGCCTATAGCTAAAAATAAAATTTTAATATAAATTTGAATACTAAAACTATAAAAAAAAAAAAAAAACCAATACAGAAAATTAAACCGTTTATTTTTTTACTGATTGATGATCACAGATTTTAATAAACATAATAAATTGCATTCTGTAAATATTTGATAAGCAAACATACAAATATTCAAAGATTTTCAATGTACTAGATATCCAGGTTAAAGTACCACATAGTTTAATTTAGTATACTGTTTATCAAAGGCACAATCTACAAGGCATAAATTATACCGATAGTACAATAACACTCCTACATAGCCGAAAATAAATCGATGCAAAGATGAGAAAATAACCATAAATAATTCCACTCTTCATAATTCTCTCCGCTTCAAATTGAAAAACAAAGTCGATCAATCTACAGCGCTGACCGAGCACTGAATACTTCAAGGGGCTGCCAAGAATAAAAATATATTCATAATAATTTATTTGAGAACCTAACGCTTATACTGAGAACTAAAGGCTGTATTTATAAATTGAAATCATAACAATGACAACTGTTACTAGTATAACAATTTCCACCGGCGAGATGGTATTATGGACAGGAATTTGGATTTTAATAAAAAGAATTATGATAAGCATTCAAATAATATTACGTAAGAATTGAGTAAACTAAACTACAAAGAAACAAAAATAAACGTATGTAAATTGTACATCTTCCAGTTTAGTCACGTACTTCCTATTAGATTCTCATTTTACTCGAGTTAACCAGATACGAGATATCTCTACAAGTAGTGCGACACGAAGTAATAACTATTATGTTTCTACAAACAAATTACGAGGGAGGCTTTGAAGCACAAAGCTTTGACTACCACATGGATGTAAATTAGAGTTCCATTCATTTCGGTATATCCAAAAATAATGTCTTTGATACATTTCTTAACAATATGAATGGTAAGCCGCCTCGCCTAATTTAATCGCATTCAATGTCACCAGCTCTTTTTCAACGAAGAGTTCAATTAGTTTCATTGAATGGCGCAAGGTTCTTGGGAATACTTTTATGTCTTTTTGGGTCCATTCCCGCTGTCTAGAAGGGATAAATAGCTTCCCCGTACATTATAGCGACTTAAAATATTAATTTATAGGTTTGCTTAGTTCTTAAAGAAATAAATAAAAAGTTGAGAAACGGAAAAAAAGGTTCAGAAATGGTACGTGCTTAGTTCATAGAAAATCAATTCCTTAGTATTTCTGATATTATTATACTTTCGGTGAAAATTTTTTATATTTATATAGAATATATACTAGTAGAGAAATAATAAAATATTAAGTTTTATTTGACATAGAATTTTAATCCATTGGGAAAAAATAGTACACGCAGAAACTCATTAGCATCTCACACCCACTGTTAGTAAAGTCACAAAATTAATATTAATAAGTTTAATTTAAACATAAAAATACAATTAAATAAACATAACGATAAGCAAAGGGAAGTGCGCCTAATGAGTGAGAAAATAATATAATGAAACATAAAAGAAAATCGCAAGAAATTAATCTGTAGAAAGTTTTCCTCAACAATACCTTAGTAACGCGTATTAAGATCTATATCTGACCTGCAATCATTTGACTATAAGGCAGGAGAGGCAAAAGTTAAGATATTTTCAGAGAAGTTATAATGATGGAAATAATATCGGAGAAGTTTGTGATAAATAGCCTGATATGCGAGATGAGCAGAGACGGCTAATGAGAGGAGATGTGAGTTATTAAGAACTTCGCGTTGAAAAACTGACGATCGTCAGCTCCGGCTTGAACAAGAGGCAACAGACAGAATTAATGGATTTCTCAAGCGTTGACTATAAAAATATTTTAGAGACAAAAATGGAATAGTTCAAAGTACTTTAACGTATACTCTAATCTAAAAATGTTTCCAAATATATCACAGGACGGGTAGTCTAAAAAAATCGTTATTTTGCACTTTTTATATATTTGCGATTTATTTAATATACCAGCTGCTGGTCAAAAAAATCAATTTCGACAAAACTAAAGTAGACGTCAGCTTAATGACATTAGTCTGTAAGTCATTGATTGCGCTTTATATAAATCGTGCGATGTATTTAACAATAAGTTGACTATACAAGAAAACAGATTTAAGCTCATTAAAACGTTTGTTTGGCTTACAATTTACTTACCGAGTCGAAACTAAAATAAACTAGATTAAGTAAATCTGCAATATAATATACAAAACGGTGAAAATATAGTACACTTTTTATCTCAACTTATATTTTACATATTTCAGCGTAGTCTACGTGCATAGCACGAATTAATACTACGTATAAATTACAAAAAAATAAACTCATGAATTAACGAGAAACACTTTTTAGTAATTTCTACAAGTTAAAGCAATGTCGGATTTAAGTTAGGACACTAATATTTCCAGTCATTGTTTCTCAACAATTTAATTAGAATGGATATTAAACTGAAAACCCACACCTTGAACAATTTGAAATTTTGCTGGTGTCAATGTTTGTCTTATATTAGCACTATATCAAAATATATTTAATTCATCAAGGCACAAACTATGCATATATAATTATATTCAACAATAAACATTTAAATAAATAAGTAAGTGTAATGAGAATTTTGTTTTTAATTTATTATTAATTAAATATGCGTATGATAAAATTAGCAGTACATATTTAAAATCTATTTTAAATTTCAGATTCATCGTAATTGTCTTTGTTATGTAAAACAACCGACTTTAACAAATAAATCTATAGGAAAAAAACACTCATTGCCTATATGAATTTAAAGCTAGTGTACCAGACTTTTCTGGCACAAAGACTGTAATTGATGGGGATTTGGATGTGTGCCGGGAAGGGAGAGGTTAACTTAAACCGCCATCGTTTTGTATTCGTATCTCAACTCCAACTGTCATTTTATTCAACTCAAGTGAATATAGTTACAAATTACAGCCACAATGCTGCCAACGTGCCGGTGGGGACCTAAAAAAGGGCAGTCCTCCACCGTCGTGAGGCCAGCGTCAAAAACGCTTAGCTGACGTCCGATACACTCCCCCAGTAGGGCTCTGCCATACTCCTGATCCACGTCGGCTGTCCGTTTTTCCGGCGTCGGCGGATGTGCGGGCGAGCGTCGGGCTTGGCGTAGACGGAGGCGACGAAGACGGCGGTGGAGCGGCGATGGCGTCGGGCGGCCTGGGCGGCGGCGAGGGCATCGGGGCGGCGGCGAGTAGCGTCGAGCGGCTGGGGCGGCCGGGGCGGCGACGAGTAGCGTCGGGCGGCCGGGGCGGCGGCTTCCTGGTGGGCGCGTCTTGACCCGCAAGTTTAAGCGGCGAAGGGACATCGGCGGCTCCCTGGCAGGCGCAGCATCGATGAAGGGCGCGTCCCGATCCGCCAGTCCTGTCGGCGGCGGGACGTCGCGGGATGCGAGCGCGGCCAGCGGAGGCGCAATCGGCGTCTCCCTGGCAGGCGCGGCATCGACGAAAGGCGCGTCCCGCTCCGCCAGTCCTGTCGGCGGCGGGACGTCGCGGGATGCGAGCGCGGCCAGCGGAGGCGCAATCGGCGTCTCCCTGGCAGGCGCGGCATCGACGAAAGGCGCGTCCCGCTCCGCCAGTCCTGTCGGCGGCGGGACGTCGCGGGATGCGAGCGCGGCCAGCGGAGGCGCAATCGGCGTCTCCCTGGCAGGCGCGGCATCGATGAAGGGCGCGTCCCGCTCTGCCAGTCCTGTCGGCGGCGGGACGTCGCGGGATGCGAGCGCGGCCAGCGGAGGCGCACTCGGCGGCTCCCTGGCAGGCGCGGCATCGATGGAGGGCGCGTCCCGGTCCGCCAGTCCTGTCGGCGGCGGGACGTCGCGGGATGCGAGCGCGGCCAGCGGAGGCGCAATCGGCGTCTCCCTGGCAGGCGCGGCATCGACGAAGGGCGCGTCCCGGTCCGCCAGTCCTGTCGGCGGCGGGACGTCGCGAGCTGCCATCGCAGCTGGGAGGGGCCCAGGTGACGGCTCCCCGTTGTGAGGCGCTTCCCGACTCGCAAGTTCATGCGACGAAGGGACGCCTCGCGCTGCCATCGCAGCTGGGAAGGGCCCATGCGGCGGCTTCCCGGTGTGAGACGCTTCCCGACTCGCAAGTTCAAGCGACGAAGGGACGCCTCGCGCTGCCATCGCAGCTGGGAAGGGCCCATGCGGCGGCTTCCCGGTGTGAGACGCTTCCCGACTCGCAAGTTCAAGCGACGAAGGGACGCCTCGCGCTGCCATCGCAGCTGGGAAGGGCCCATGCGGCGGCTCCCCGGTGTGAGACGCTTCCCGACTCGCAACTCCAAGCGACGAAGGGACGCCTCGCGCTGCCATCGCAGCTGGGAAGGGCCCATGCGGCGGCTCCCCGGTGTGAGACGCTTCCCGACTCGCAA
Source organism: Atopsyche davidsoni (assembly GCA_022113835.1). Lineage (NCBI taxonomy): Eukaryota > Metazoa > Arthropoda > Insecta > Trichoptera > Hydrobiosidae > Atopsyche > Atopsyche davidsoni. Next base: position 14,230,448 of record JAILWY010000009.1, on the reverse strand, counting down.
GTTCATGCGACGAAGGGACGCCTCGCGCTGCCATCGCAGCTGGGAAGGGCCCATGCGGCGGCTCCCCGGTGTGAGACGCTTCCCGACTCGCAAGTTCATGCGACGAAGGGACGCCTCGCGCTGCCATCGCAGCTGGGAAGGGCCCATGCGGCGGCTCCCCGGTGTGAGACGCTTCCCGACTCGCAAGTTCATGCGACGAAGGGACGCCTCGCGCTGCCATCGCAGCTGGGAAGGGCCCAGGTGACGGCTCCCCGTTGTGAGGCGCTTCCCGACTCGCAACTCCAAGCGACGAAGGGACGCCTCGCGCTGCCATCGCAGCTGGGAAGGGCCCATGCGGCGGCTCCCCGGTGTGAGACGCTTCCCGACTCGCAACTCCAAGCGACGAAGGGACGCCTCGCGCTGCCATCGCAGCTGGGAAGGGCCCATGCGGCGGCTCCCCGGTGTGAGACGCTTCCCGACTCGCAAGTTCATGCGACGAAGGGACGCCTCGCGCTGCCATCGCAGCTGGGAAGGGCCCATGCGGCGGCTCCCCGGTGTGCATCGCACCATCGCGGCGGTCATCGCGGCGGTCATCGCGGCGGTAACCGCGGCCATCCTGTCGGCCATCCTGGCGGCGATCCTTGCGGCCATCCTCGCGGCATACATCGCGGCCATCCTGGCGGCGATCCCCGCGGCCGTCCTGTCGGCCATCCTGTCGGCCATCCTCCTGTCGGCCACCCTGTCGGCCACCCTCCTTGTGGCGACCATCGACTCGCTCGGGGTCGTTCAGGTTACCTGCGACCTTGATGCTGGACTGCCTCGCCGTGGAGGCTTCCATCTGCCTCATTCCCCTTGAGTCGGGGTAGGCAGGAATGTGGTGGGGCGGCGGCGACACTCTCGCCGCCGAGTCCGATCGGACATACATCATCGCCGGCTTGTCTGCTGTCCGGTGCAGTGGCGATGACATAGGGAACTCGATCGCCGGCTCTTCTGCTGTACGGTGCAGAGGCGACGTTCCCGGATACGCTCTCGCTGTATCCTGTCTCGGATTTTGGGAGTCAGAGAATTGCCGCATTGCATCAGTGACGGCGGTCATTATCCGAGCCAAAGGATCGCTTTGCTGGGAAACCCATGCCGCGGTTTGACGATGCGGGTCGTCCGAGTGAATTCTCTCCGTGTGTCTGTGAGGTGACGTCAGCGCGGCTGTAGCGGGGCTGGTGCTCGGTCCGGTCGCGGCGGCACTTTCGGCGAGCCTCTCTCGGGCGGCTGTCTGTGCGGCAGCGTCGGCTTCCAGAACACTTCCCTGGGCTTTTAGCTCACGTACCTCTCGACGTGCTTCCTCTAACTCGCGGAGCGCTTGTCTGAGCGTATTATCTGCCGTTATCCGATCAGAGTTTCGGGACGATTCGCTTCCCGAATCGGACCCAGCTCTGTCCTCTGCGACGGCGTTCGCGCCAGATCGGGTGGAAGGCATCTTTACAAATCGTTGCAAATCTTTACGCTCGCAAATGCTTCTTAAATCACGGGTTGTAAGGCCGTAATTTCCGCGGTTCGCAGGGCTTTAGCACGGCACACGTTCGGTCGTTTTACCACTTGTAGAACGCCGAAACTTCACCTTCCACATCCAAATCAAACACTGACTCTAATCCGTTTCGAAGGACCACTTTGTACCAGACTTTTCTGGCACAAAGACTGTAATTGATGGGGATTTGGATGTGTGCCGGGAAGGGAGAGGTTAACTTAAACCGCCATCGTTTTGTATTCGTATCTCAACTCCAACTGTCATTTTATTCAACTCAAGTGAATATAGTTACAAATTACAGCCACAATGCTGCCAACGTGCCGGTGGGGACCTAAAAAAGGGCAGTCCTCCACCGTCGTGAGGCCAGCGTCAAAAACGCTTAGCTGACGTCCGATACAGCTAGTGTCATTAAAAAATTAAACACTACTGTTTATATTTTAGATTTTGAGTAAATATTAAAGTAAGGTTTGAGATAGTTTTGTGTCATTTAACAAACTCTACCTATCATCACCGATCAAAATATCAATATTCAAAGTAAATAATATAAACTCAAATAGTATTTTACACAGAATTTAATTTTATCAAATTCCAAAGTACGCTTATAAATAGAGATTTTTATAACAAAGAGAATATTTCTTAGAAGAAGAAACAAACAAGTAAAATCGAGATTGTTAGAATAAATGCGCAATTCCGAACAAGAAGTAGCGTAGGATGAAATAATAACATAAAAGTAGAAAAAAACATGTGTACTTAAAAAGCCTAAACAAACATGATATCTGGAGCAAAAAATATTTTTATATCTAAACGATAACTCTATTGTTTACTTTCAAATCGAAGGCTTTGTCCATGAACGTTACTGAAAAACAATTGCTAAAAATATTTACTTTATTTTTATTATATTCACAAAATATCCAAAGTATATATTTAAATATCTATTCCATCAAGTATTAAGACAATGTTTTAAAAACAAACCTCATTTTGTATAGTAAGTTATATCTAATTTAATTCATCTTTCATGAATGACATGATGTCAACTAGACGCCTCCGTAATTTAGCAATGTTTAAAGTGTAACATAACACTAATGTTATAGGAATAATTTTGATACTATTTATAAACCTTTGCTGCTGAAACTTTATATGTTTGATAATTGAACCAGCCCTAAAAACAAACTGCTTTAGTAGTTTGAAAGGTTACAGTTTTTAAACTTTTTAACTATATCTAAGATTGTCGATATTTATTTAAGTTGCCCTATATATATATATTGTTTATATAAATGTTCTATAAATCACACTCAATAATACGTTTCTTACGATACGGAGTTTCCACACACTTTGGGTGCAGAAAAGGAGTGCGCGTGCCTCCAGCCGGTCTGGGCGGCATGTGCTCCAGATATAAAAGAATCACTCCGCAGGGCACCGCGAGCTGATACCCTTCAAACAATATCGCCGGAAAATGATTTATTCAAGTCGAGGCGCTCCTGTAAACACGCCGGGCTCTCAAGGCTCCGGCGGAGGCTCCGGCGGGGGTTCCGGCGCGGGCGGCCGAGACGCGAGGGCGCGGTGCGAGCTTATAAGTATATCAAAAATTTACACATCTTTATAAAAAAATTTGACGAATTATGTATTCATTTATAAAAAGAGATTGTATTTCATGTATGTCAACAAAAATAAAATAAGTTCTATCTAAAGTAATGTTTTAATATTTCTGCAACAATACAGTGATATAAATTTTTTTTTTGACATGCATTTTATTTTTTACAAAATAACGTAGATAACCCTTAAAAATTAAATAAAATGAAATTTAATCTTGAGTAGGAAGTCGCAGCAGTTTGCCTAACGGATCAAATCAATATCTGGTTCATTTGATAGTTCAGGTTTATTTTAAGCTGTTAAACCAAATCTGCGAAAACTATTTATTACCTTTATTACCCCACTGAGTCAGCAAACGTTTTGGAAACTTACTTAATTATTTTTACCAATAACATAGCCTACTTACAGCAGTTTAAAAAAAAAAAACGTTTCTCGAGCCGTAAAGTCCCGCCCCTACCGCAGAATATAAGAAGGCGAGAATAATGTAGTTATTAGCATATGCTTAAAGGAATGCCGAAGGAAGCTCTCAAAAAGATCGAGTGTTTTTCAGCATACGCTCAAACGAAACGCTGAACTCCGTATTAAGGTGCTGAAAAATGTAGAAATTACGCTGTATCGAATGGAATTTGGCTACAGACGTTCACACTCAGCATAACTTACTTCGGCTATGTTGTTTTTTTTTTATTTATATAAAACTGGTAAACCAACATGCGCAATTCTCAACGTACACGGTGTTCTGTCTCACACGCGCTTACAAATTTACAAAAAAAAGGAGACTGCGTATCATTTTTCGCTCACAAAAAATATACGAAAAAAAAATTGCGACATTTATTTCAGCATTCCGTCACAAATCCAACGAACAAGAGACTAATTATTGCGCATTCATTTTTCACAAGTGGTGAACATTAAACATGGTATCTAAAAAGCTCGTTATTTTACTTGAACACAAAGGAAAATGTTAACAGCACAAAAATGATTATTTTGTGGTTGATGTTTTTTTTTACTTAATAACTTATTTTACATAATACTTTGAGTAAAGTTTGACGAAATTTAAAAATAAACCATTTTTTTAGATGGTGCTTGCAGGTACCGATACGCCTATGATGCCACTCCACATGCCAGGCCCTGACGCGTCACTCGAAAGAAACCTTGGGACGTCTTGCTTAGCCCCGTTCTGGTGCCCTTAGGATTTATTCTAAAAATCAGAATCGCCTGAGGAAAGTTTTTTTCCGAGGAAGATTATTTTATGAATATTGTATTAAGAGTGGCGGCAGCGCGGGCAAAATGATTCGCGAATGAGCCTGGAGCTTTCGAAAAGCCTTTAGATGTTCTTATTTTGCGGCATTAAGTTTAGATGAATTATACAAATAAATGTAGAAGGCAAAAATTCTCACCAACAAAAACAATAGACATTCCCCATGCCATTTGGCTATTCATAGATGTTTTTTAGATTTATAAGGCGACGTAAACATTTACACCAAAATTTCTAGATTAATACTTGCGATAGAAATCTATAAATAGATATAATCGAAATAGACGTATAATAGGCAATTAGCAGATAATATGTTTTAAATGTGCTATTTTCGTAATATAGAATCAAGCAAACTTTTTTTAGTATGAGTATTTTTATTATTATTTAATGAAGTATTATGTAAGTATAATATAAAATCTTAATAAGGATTATAAAATAATATTCGTCGAAAACGCTAAGATTGCGTATGTCTATTATTATGATAATCGATGAAATTGTTTAAAAAACAACACTTCATAAAATTCAATAGCAGGAACACTGATGGAATGAACGCAACTTCTTAATGACTGCAAGTACAAAAAAATCTGTGAAATTCAAATAAAAATACTGCTGGTTGCACTTTGCAGTCTGGAAAACTATATTAGAAGGTTCTTAGTGTTCTCCTTACGAGTTGCAGCGCCGGGGAGGAGCGACTTTGTTCAAAGGTTTCATGCGAGGTGAGTACTCCCACCCCCTCGTGTTAATTATCCCGCACTTCAGGCTGCCTTGGGAGTTACGGTACTAATGCCTCCAGAGCGGTAACTGACCTCCTCAACAACGTCTACTCTTAATAGATACATTCAAGTTTAGCTTTGGTGCCTCAAAGAAACTATAAGAATACTTGGTGGAACATATACACACACATTCAATTCTACGTATTAATTTGGTTCGTTGGTTTATTTCAAAGCGTAAACAAGTCTTAAGGGAATAATCATAAATAATATAATGATACTCGTAACTTTACATAACGAACAAAAGATAAAAAAAAACTGTTCAATTACATAAACCAAATATTCGAATAACAAGTCCAGATTTTAAACAAGCACCGTGTATGGCACATAAAAAAAACCTCGGAGCAGGGGTCGTACAGAGCGGCCCTCGGTCAGGCTGGGGGACCAGGGGTGCAGAGGAGCAGAGGAGCAGAGGAGCAGAGGAGCAGGGGAAATCCTCGGCGAGGAATGAATAACCAATGATAACAGATGCGCCCTCTCCCGGGCCGCCACTTAATTAAACGTTTTAAAATGGCGGCCACAGCGGATTACTCCCGACGCTTGTGATTAATAAATGCGCAGCATGAATATTAAATTACTGCTTTGCTATTTTTTTGCTCTCGCTTTTCGCTTTGACATTTGAACACACGCTAGAGGTTTATTGTGAACCTGATAAATGTTACAAAATACACATGTCCTACAAATGACATTCTCGTTTTTTGATTTGTCTTGTAGGGTCATTTGGAATTCATGGCTGCATGCGAAAAGCTCTGCGTGCGACGCAAGATGGCTGCGAGTGACCCAATGTGGCTTAAGAGTTTTGTGAGTTGATAAGTCACCAGGGGTGTCAAATGGTGGCCATATCGCATTGTTGGCGATGAGTGTAGAAACGTCAAATAAACTTATTCAAAATACATAGTTTCATATTGAAACACTAAAAGCCACTAGTAATAAGTTCATACGTTGTAATAGTTTGAATAAAATACTTTATTGAGATAAACAGGAGAAAAAAAAACCCAAATGTCGAAGTCTAATATATGTTATATTTGTTTGGTGTTTGATTTTTATAATATACCAAAAAAGTTTTTTACAACAAGGCTTACTATACAAGTCATTGCATTTATTTAATTTGTCTCAAATGTATAATTTTACCTCGACAACGAGCCAATAATCAAAAAAATATTTATAATGTTGACGGTTAGTTTAAGTCGGTAATTCCCAATTTTATATACAACATGAACCCGCTACAACTCTGCTTCTATCCTTGCCTGTGTCTGACTAACCCAGACAAGTTGGACAAACCATTAAATATATGACTAAGAGATGTTTTAGACTCACAATGTTAAAAATAGCCTGTCCGACGCAAAAAAATTGGATGGAAATGTCTGATAATAAATTGTGAGTATCATTGTTGAGAGAAGAGAATAGACTTACATAAAATAACAAATATAATGTCCCAAATGGATAGAAGTTTGATTGTAAGCGCTTTCGCGTTTTGATAGTTGTCTATACATATTTGTTATTTTAATATGGAGAATTACACATAAAACGTAAATTAATAAATATATTATTAACATATATAGGTATAAGTTGTTTTGCTAATGTCGATAATTATAAAGTGACGTTAGTTTGACGTCATAGACCACTCGAGATACACGCGCGATCAACATGGTACCCTAAATTACCTGACATGGCGATATAAATACAACTACATTGTAAAATGGAAAAGCTCTTTTTCGTCAAGTGCCTCTCCTCAGAGGAGGTTGGCGACCATTTCAGTGAGCATATACTCATGCTGAGCCAGTGTTCATGGTTTTCTAAGTAATAATTACAGCAATTAACTCTCTTTCTACGCACTGCATAAACATTTTAGTATAATTAGTACAAAATTAACTAAAAGCAAATGCATTGAAACTGTTAACGAGGACGTGTATGGATCTGTTTTCCACGGCAAATGCTGCGGAGTACGGGGGCTTTTAGCTACAATGTATTTCGCAAATTTGTCCAGAAATTTAGTTAGCAAGTTGTGCACAATGGTTCTCCGTGTAATGCACGGCACGCGGGGGAGGCTCTCGATACGCACCCCAGGTGCGCCTCGGATACTAATTTCAAGATAAACCAGGAGAATGCTGGGATTTACGACGAAAAAATAGAAGAACGAAAATTGCCTGATTCATGAAACACGCTATTTTTTTGTTATGAAAAAAAATAGGGAATGTTAACATTCATTTTGAACATTTTAGATTTTATCCACGATTGCTTTTGGTTTTATAAACACAATAACGAAAATTAATCATACAACGAGAAAGGTACGCAGTCACATGGAAAATAAACGTTGTTAACTAAATAACGTTTTCTAATTATTCGATGTGTCGAAAGAAATTGATATTTTTAAAACTATGTTAAAAAGATCCAATCTTTTCAAATATATAAAAATTTGCAAGAATTACAATCAAATATTTACATTAAAAAAAAAAAAAAAACAAAACGTTTTCCAGCGAAGCGTATTTTTGAACAGGGTATTATAAATAAAATACCAGGAGCGGAAAATTTATACGACTGTTGGAAATGACTGCCTTCATATTGTATTTCAATGAAAAAATTGAAATTAGCACAAGTGCCCCTCAAGTCATTGAAACGCCCCCGTCCGTCTGTTGCTGCGCGGGGGCAACAGATGTCGCTGCAGGGAAATGGAATCTAATACCGGAAGTTGTTTCTCTGATACCATATGCAGGACACGCCGGAAATTGATTTGAACATCTGTATGAAGAACGAACAAGCTTCATACAATTGGAGGCATTGAACAAGCGACACTCAATAAACTATACAATAAGATTATTTTATAGGTGTAAGTGTTATTAATTCGATTTGAGTAAAATACATTTAAGTATCTAAAAGCCATATAATTTTGAAAGCAGTAAATCATAAAATAAAAGTGGGTTTTTAGAGACTGCGTATGTGTCGTCATCAAATCATACTAGAATCTGTTTTAAGCGAATTGTTATTTATATGATATATATAATATGCGTAATCATATGTGGGTTCAAAGCGAAAAAATATACACCACTATTTAGTATGCGTATATAAAAAAATAATCTACACATAAATTTACAAAAAAGTTTGGAAAAAATTTTTAAGTAAAACTATTTTTGAGAAGTCTGTGCGTCGGAGCGAGATTAAAATACTTTACGCGTTACACACTATTCTCATAAAAAAATAATATACATAAGTAAATAAACTTTTCATACATTTGAACGAGATCGCTGTACACGCTTTTTATAAACGAAAATTCGTTTTTATTAAAAACATGTTTAACATCACTTACGTGAGGAAATTACTTTTTCGACGAAAGCGAAAAAAATATATAACAAGAAAAAAAAAAAAACAATATAACAAGTGAGCCGCGAATACAGATCGAAAAATAAATATTTGATTTATAAACAGTGCCTGCGCAACGGGAAGGAATACGGAATCTCTCGGTAAGAAAGCAGCCGCAGAATTCTATATGCTAATTTACCGGTTCTCCCTCGGCCGGGGACTATTCTCGCATATTGATTGTGAGGAAATTCGAGCGGACGACAAGTGCACCGCGTGTTGGAATAAGTCGAAAAATCGCTCATTTATGTATGAATCACTTTCCAAGAAACGGGTTCACAGTGAAATAATAATGAAATAACTAATGTACCTGAAAACTTGGCCTGTATTATAATAAATGTGACCTCCTTGGGGGAGTTCCAAAGTAAGTTTTGGTATTGTTAGTAATGACAAATATTTTTGATACGCGAAACTTCTGTCTATAAATACATTCAAATATGACATAATTTTAGTTATATTTTATAAGAATAAATGATACGAAAATGTTTGATAAAGAATTTATGAAAATTACAGCATGTTCTTAATGTAATTTAATCTTGAATCACCGCCGCAATAGTCAAGAAGTCCCTTGCAAGATCGTAACGTCGTTTTAATAAGCCGAGACATGAAAACGCGCAGCACAGAATTATATTTTACTAAGATAAACACAAATTTACAAGATTTTGAGGAAATATGCTATGAATATACGAATATCATACATTATTAAAAAGAAGCATTAATTATTTAAATACGAATACGCATTTGATTTTATTAGAAAAGACAGCTTTGATTTATGTAAATATTATTTAAGAAATATTATACTTAAAGAAAAATATAATTTACGTTTATGTTTATTGACCGGTACTTCGTGGAATTAATAAGAATAACTTCTGATAAAACTATTTGGAACCAAGAGGGTAAAGTTTAATCTTTAAACTTCAAACATAATAATCTATCGTACTGACCGGAGTTTAAAAAACATGCTTCGTGTATATCACGATTCAATTAATTGAAAACAAAACGCACTAACAGAGTTATCACTTGTCCAATACGAATTATTGAAAAATAAACTATCTATGCTAATCGAAGTAAAACATATTGTTTCCTCTTACATTTTCAACACGCTAAATACACTAACCTAACCTAACCCAACCCTCACCCAGACAGAGGGAGTATATCATGCGCCAGGTGTCGTTAAGCGGTGTCATTAGCCGATACTTTCCCGAGTGATTTATGTTTTTCTTTGGCAGTTCGGCCTAACAGTTTTCAAGTTGGCGATCGCCGATATTTATTGGATGCGGTGGCCCTTTCCTCGACCACCCCCATCCCCACCCCGGCCCTCGCGTTGTGATTGTGGAGACAAATTGTTTGAAAGGCTCTCTAAATGACTATCGAAAGCAATGATTAATATATTTTTGTTTTTTAAGTATTGCAATTTATTAAAACCCAGGCTTTTGCGATACTTTATTGAAAGATGTCGCATGTTTGAGTTGTTAAATATTATATAGGGTGTCCAAAAAGAGTAACGGGTATTTGTTTTAGTGACCGTTATTGCGATATGCTGCAAAAATTTTTGGGCCCAGAGTTGCAAGAGCTTAAAGGTTTCAACTCAAGAACGTGGTTCCAACAAGACGGGGCCACTTGCCATACATCCAATCAATCAATTGAAGCTGTTAACGAATTATTCCCTAGTAAGGTCTTTTCACGTAGAGGTAATATCGACTGGTCTCCCAGAAGCCCCGATCTTAGCCCTCTTGACTATTTCGAATGAGGATACCTTAAAAGTAGGGTTTATGAGAATAATCCGACGAATCTAACGGAATTGAAACAAAACATCAGGTCAGAAATGGCAGCAATATCGAGGGCTATGTGTCAGCGTGTTGGGAGTGAAGATTGCCAGCAGCGTAACGGTCACCATTTGGATAACATCATCTTTTTGAAATAATTTAACATTTTGTATTCTTATAACCAACAATAAAAAAAAAACTTGATTACTGGTAGTTTTTGTTTTACTGAACTAACAAATACCCGATACTCTGTTTGGACACCCAATATAATATTAAAGCTTTACGCAATACTATTACTGCATTGTTTATGCTTCAAAACAGGTGATGAAAAATCTAATGCAATCGACGGGATATTTCTTACGTAATTAGTTCCTAAAATTATAGAAGTCTGCCCAGTCTATAATATTGATTCACAAACTAAAATAAGCTCTTCAGATGTTCTTATTTTAGAAGAAATAAGTTCACAAATAATTCTCCCGCGATGCGAGAGGGGTGCGCGAATAGTCCGCGACTCTTCTGCCTCTCCGACTCGCGACGCGGAGTCTGAACACACCGAGGCGGAAAAAATAATCACCCCCTGGATTACTCGCTATGCAGACGCCATAATCACAGAGCGAGAATAAAAAATAAATCACTCCACCGCCCGGGCACGGCGCTCTGGAGTGACCGCCGGGCGAGTACCAAACGAGCGGAAAATTCCTGTCCAGTTTATGACACGATTCGGTATTACGGAGCAGTACGAAAACAACAGGTCAATAGAGGAAAAATTATCTTCACTAATTTTAATAATCATGCGTAGTATGTAATTTAGACTTTACACTGAAATTCTGCCTTACAACGGTAACTACTGTATTATTTCACAATCGCAAAAGAGTGCATAACAGGACACCATCTGTACATTTGTATAGATGATAATACTCGTACATCTGATTTCTTTAAAATACATATTTACAACCATATAACATTATTTTTGACTAAAAGGGACGTGAGAATTCAATCAGCTACCTTAGCTTTAAAATTATGACTATCATCTGTAATTTTACAAAAATATGAAGAGTCATAAAACAATAAAACCATTGTTTACTAATTTTATTCAAAACAGTATATATCCGGAAAAGGTCAATTTTGTCGGCAAATGTAAGTAGTTCAATTCTATTTAGGTGGTATTGGTGTCAGACTACGGCAAACAGCTCCTCACGTAGCGCATTCAATGGGGATAAGACCACAAGATGTGTATCTTGTATGATTGATAAGCAGGAGCAACAGGAATACTCTAGTTATATTTTCTCTTTTGACATTTTGTTTTTATACGTTGAGGTGTAGTTTGAGGTGTACTCACCAACAGCGATCCAGGTTGGGATGTGCCTTCTGCTGCCGAGGTAAGAGACGAAGATGACGGTGACCACATTGCCGATCTCGTAGCTGCTGGCGATCAGCCCGGAGAGGCTGGACGGGATTTCAAAGCGTTTTTCGATGGTAGTGATGACGGAGTTGTTGTAGCCCGAACTCAAGGCTTGCTGCAGCGTCACCAGGAAAGACAGCAACAGCACAAACATCTGCGAACAAGCGCGCATTATTAAAAAAAATGTATATAATTCAACAAAACCTTTATTCAAGGCTAGGATATCAGATGTTGAGATTGTCAAAATAAGATTGTGCACTATTTTATAACTGATTAAAAATGAACGAAAAAATAAATCTAAACTCAGAAAAATGTGTGAAACATACATCCATCGACATTTTTCTAGAAGCGTATAGAGCAAGTACGGCTAAAATATTTTTTTATTAATAAATAATGAAATCTCAGGTGACGTTGTTATAAAAAAATATTATTGTATGTCGGAGAGGAGGCGGCTGCCCGCATCGCCGGGCGGTAATGAGTCTCCGAGGGCGCAGCGTCTGCAGGGCGGGCTGAGCAAAGCTTGCATAAGCTCGGTAAATTATACCGCACAACCTGACACACCCTGGTAGGTGTTGTAAACTGTACGTGATCACGTTAATTTCTCGATTAAAGACCTTTTTTTAAAATTTATTTATCGTAGACTTATATTTTTGTCTTTCCGAAACTCTCAAGTTTATATACATTGCTTTATGTATGCACCACATAACCTTCGTCATTCCACAGTTTACTCAACTTGGCTTTGGTGTTTTTAACATCAAAATATCATCTCTAGCGTTTCCGGTATATGTAAAAGGTAAAACAGAAATTCAATACAATTTAGAATACTCCTATAATTAGTCGAGAATATTTACGCATGCATGAGCTCGAAGTACTTTGGTCATTTGGATTATATTGCGTGTACACTTAGTAGCCATGCTGAGAAAAACAAAAAACTCTTATGAACTTAGTAAATTATTTTGAGCAAATTAAATATTCAATAGATCCACACGCAACACTTATTCAAACTAACTGTATTAGCGATACGTCGTTCCATGTGAGTGCCTAAACTAAACGGCTAATGTAATCAGGCATTAGGAATACAATAAACTATTCATATTTAAGAGATAATTAAAATGTTAAAAAAAATAATAATATTTATATATTTTTACACCCTAAGTGTATGTACTCTTAGTTGCCTCGTAAGGTCCTGTCTCAGCATAAGATCAATCATCACAATAGCGTTGATAATATTTAGTTTAATATCTTTGCATAATATTTAAACATACTAAGATTTTTGCATAACATATTGATATTAATATTGTTTTTGAAACAATAATTTCGGCATGAATTAATAAAAAATAATTTGACGTTGCACCCCTACCAATCACAATACACACCTGAATACCAATTAATCTACAAAATAATTTAGGTTAGATCCTGTCCAAGCATAATTAGCGTGCAAGCAAACACATTCCACCGGGGACTACGCCAACCACGGGGGAGTGTTTACACTCGAGAGCAGGCGAGGCTGTGGATCTCACGAGGGACGGTGTCGCGGCAGGCGATTGATTTTAACGAGGGTGGAATTCCCGAGACACGATGAGCGCGGATTGTGTAAATATTTATGAGCGCCCTCGCTGAAAACTGCTTGCGGTGATTTAGCGGATTTACAGCGTGAAAACTACGCTCGTGGCATTGTTTTATGCTAATAATGCCTCAAGGTTGGCAAACAGGTTTATCTGGGCAGAAATGTCTCATAGGATGTGAAATAAGTGCCTACAGTATAGTTAAATTTGAATATTATAAATAGCTCAGCTGAGTTTCGGTTAATAATTAGTATTATTGGAAATTGAACTAAACTAGTGATGTAACTAAGTTGTTTCAAGCTAAAGATATAAAAATGAATAAACTTATGATTTATATATTTATGTCGATTTTTTTATTAAACGTCAATCAGATGCGTATTTATTACCCATTACGGGTTTATTAAATTATTACTAATATGATTAGGCACATTAGTTCATACATAGAAGATGATTTAAAGAGGCTCTCAGAAAAATATCATCGTGATATTGGTTGGCCTGGGCACATAGGTTCATATGTAGAGTATGATTGTTAAAAATTCTCGATAAACGGAAGTGATTCGTTAGTACAAGGGTTAGTACACCGGCCATGTAAGCCAGGGGATGTGGGTTCATATCCCACACAAATCACGATGATATTTTTCTGAGAGTTTCTTTAAATCATCTTCTATGTATGAACTAATGTGCCTAATCATATTAGTAATTTATATATTTTTTCAAAAGATTTTTTAGAAATAAAAACTAATTAGTACAAAAGCAGTTTTAAAAAACCGTTAAATATAAAAACGAAATGATACTCTTAAGAATCTATTTTCTTTAATATTAAAAAGCCACTGAAAATTAAAAAAATATATATTTATAATATATACAACACAAAAGTGGAACATGGTAAACAGTGATGAACGTAAAATAAAAATGCGTATCATAGTATGCGTTTGTTTACAAAAAGCACCGAGAAAAACAAGAACGACCTGAGGCATCACAATTATCAAAGAGCAAAGTATCCCCGAACGGTTTTCTCTTGTCGCCTGTGCAAACAACCGGCGGGGAACTGCACCGTCAGCAATTCGTCACAAGAAGATACTTAGTTCCAGCAAGAACGGACGCCGAGAGCCAACTTCTCGAGCGTAAACAATGGACGCCGCGGAGGAAACTCCGCTCCGCACAATGGAAATAGTTTTACAAATGTGTTTTCCTGTGTAGAAGTAAATAATCGGCTCTCGGCGATGTTTTGAATCTGGAGATTCACGTTGCTTTGAGTACTTGTGCAATGTAATGTGCATATTTTTTTTAAAATCCCTCAAATGATTTTACGGCCATTTGAAAAATGGCGATGCTTCAAAGAAAAGGCAGACCTTCACGATGTGCACCGTCATATTACAGTAGCAATCCTAACGGATGTTATGTAAGCTCTATCACATACATCGCAAAACTCATAAAGCTTCTCAACACGTGTGTAATGAAAAGATTACTAGAAAACCGTTAGGGTATGTTTCTATTTTGGTAGTTTTTCGATCTATGTCACTCTTCTTCTTCACCTGGTGGTTGACGAACACTCACCTTGATGCTGGCAAACTTCTGGATGAAAGTGGGGCGGCAGGCAAGGATACCACAGTCTCGCAGGTCGCTGCTGACTTCTATCACGGGTATTGGAAACGGCGCATGTGGTTTATCCTTCTCCCTGCAAAAAACACAAACAATTGATAATGACAAAGATTATGAAGTGAAGTGAAACTCGGAAAGCACACTGTACATAATATTAAATACAATTTTTTTCTAAATTTTCCTTTAATTGATTTTTTCAGAATCAAGAACTTCAAACAAAACCACGAAGCCGCACAACATCTTAAAACGTCCATTTAACCCCATCAACCAAACCGACGTCCTACAAAACCTGACGTAAAGTATAAAAAAAAAAAATATCATTTTAATTTAAATTAATTTGAAGCAAAGTGGAAGAATTAAAAAAAATCACATTGTTAATCGTTCTTAATTTTAATCGAAATACCCAAAAAAACCTTATTTAATATAACCTAAACCTAATAAAACTTATGCTATGAACATTTGAGATAAAGCTATGTTAACGTTGAACATATATAATCAGAAAAGCTCAGGTGTAAATATTGCTGATAAGGTCTGTGTGCTTTGATGGTGGTAATCCTTTTTTACAATAAAAATTGTACGAACCTAATTTATAAATTTACGGATTTTTTAGTTGAAAGTTTTTTACACGTTTAAAGAAAAATTTAAAAATAATAAAATAAATATGAAGAACTTCAATTTGACTTATGAATAATCCAAAAAACCCTCGCGATCGTAATCTACGTAGTCTCAATATATTCAGATTCCAAATAAGCGTGTGAGTTCACCCACCGTCAGGGAATTATCCATAAGAATTATTGTCGTATTTACATTGTTGCGTGTTAAAAATAAACGACATTCGTTAAGAAAAATTATAAAAAATAAAATAACACAAATATGAATCCAAAAAAATATACAAACATCAAATTATGACTAATCTCAAAATCGAATGCTTTCTCGGTAATAATACACCACGTTATAATATAATGATGGAAAATTTTACATAACCAAAGAGAATCACTATGAAAGCCTTGATTATGATTCCGTATAAATAAAATAAATAGGCATGCTCGGAGATTGAGTGCCAAAACAAGCGCGTATAGATCATACACATCATGTATGACTACCTAGTCTATTTATAATCGCAATTTTCAACGTCACAACTGTTGTAAGTGTAGTTAAAATTAAAACAACCATAAAAACCATGTTTCAACTTAAAATAAATTGACATTGAAGACATCATTGGTGGAAAAATATTAGTATTTTTGTAATAAAAGCAGAATAACAAAATAAAATTCCTGACAGAATAGAACATCTGACTGGTCTAAAAATTGGACGAATTTTCTACTGTATCCTTTGAAAATGTTACTCTTAATATTACTATAATATTCTCGTTGACTTTCGTTGGTGCTATGAACAAAGAATAACGTGATGGGATTCCATAATACCACACACATTTCTGGGTATTTTTATACTAAAGGATATTTTTGCACTAAATATTGCAAAGAGAGAAAAAGTATAAGTATAAGTTATATTTATACACAAAGTTAAAATTTATTTAAAAATATATAAACAGCACCTGTAAGGAAAATGTGTATATTTGGATATTTCTTACTAAATTGTAAAACGAGATAGGGTAATTTTATAATATATATTAAAACTTTACGTCAAGGTATAAAAACGTTTCATATAATTTATGCGGTATAAAAGAGTACTTTATAGCTCCACATATGAATATCAGTTTATGAGACGACAGTCGTGAGGTACGAGTACTTGCAAGGCGCAATCAGGAGTGTTAAATTAAACAAGTCTTAGTGAAATTCGAAATTGCACATTAAATATGTAATTAAAGCTCCATTTCGTGGATAACACTGAATTTCAGTTAAATCACACGAAGCGTTTTGTATAAAATAATATTATTCCATATATAAGTATGTCATCAATTATTTAGGAAGTATTTTATTGGTAGCTGTCTCATTTTATAAAATTTTCATCAGTGTATGTGCCCACGCAAAAGGCAAACAGATTTTTAGACCAAAGCTGTAATTTTGCAAAGCTCAGAGCTTTCAAACCCTTTCGTTCGGCTGAACATCACGAAACCTAACTATTTTGCCCCTGACCTATTTATCGAATTTTCGCCCGACTTCGGGTCTTTAGGAAAATAATATTACACATCGAATGAAGACATAGCTTATTTATTTCATCTGACGTAACAATGCTACGGTCATTTTCCCCCTAATAGAAAATATTATTATAAAAAACTTATAAATTCTGTATAATTGTTTATTTACCAACTATTAGCTTCACTTTTAAATGGGTATTATAATTATATATATATATACCATATATAATATATATATCGTTTCTCTGGTGATAACACATGCGAGCTTTAAACAATATTCCATGTATCCATTATTTTTCGTTCCAAATTTTACACTGTGTGTTATTTTTAAACCTAACATCCGGGTATCTAATATAAAATGGTTGTTAATTTTCACAAAAATGGCAAGACAAATATTGGCACCTATGCAAACAATTTGAAATCAAATCGGATTGAATTATGCAATAATAATGTTATGGAATGTTAAATCGATCTTATACTTAGAATGGAATAAAACGACATCGTAAAGTTGAAATACTATAAATAAAAGCAACAAATAGTTTATACTTTAATTGTTATATAAGTAAAAAAAATATTTGCAGTAGCATATGTGATTGGCTGAAACCAATTACAATGACTGCCTTACGTTGCGTTTGACACAGATGTTCGGAATTGAGACCACGGGCTTAACGAAGTTAGTCTTGATGACACGTTGGTAAGAATAGGTTACGTTATTGATAGATAAGATAGAGGATATTGAATTCTCACCTGTCAACGATACCAGACGAGGGATTGCGGCTATGCCCCTTGACGTGGGGCACAATCGGGGCGGGGGGCGGGGGCGAAGTCTCACCACTGTCCCCGGCCTCGTTGCCCGAATCCAGCGCAGCCTCTGAATACAGCCCTGTCATTGCGTACATCGATTCTTGCCTCCTGAAAAACAAAACAATCAGCAAAGACACAAAACATATATTTTTTACTATCTACATATAATTTCAATGCAATGAAATATAATTGGTAAATACTAAAAAAAAAAAAAAAATTACACGTATAATGGCATATGTAATAAACCATATTGATATAGAAACTTATCAACAACAAGCTCTATATTGAAAAAGATTTTTAGTTATTGTTTTTACTGGGCGATTTGTATGAGTACGCAGAGGTAATATAAAATAACGTCAGAAGTATGATTGTTGAATAATACAAAAAGTTACATGGTTATTGTGGTCCCAAATCTTACGTCCTTAAATATGTAGGACACTCGAGCCAACCTTATTCATAAACGGTATTTGAAATAATAATGAAAATCAGTTGATTTTTATGACTGCTTTTTTATATACTATAACCTCTATTATGAGTATTGTATAATCTTTTTATGTATTTATTAGTTTTTCTAAGACAAATAAACTGTGGAAATAGAGGACGGTAACTTTATCGTTTAATAGACTACAATGTATTGCGAGACTGTATCCAGCGTTGACATGACTTTTTACTAGTGTAGCTTCCAAATGATAAAAATTATTTTAAAGAGTTTGTAAATAAAGTATATAATTTAAAATAAAATTAGATTTTGAACTGAATAAAAAAATATTCAAGTATGCAATACCAATAAGCAGTAGCTTCTGGTGTAAATTAATATTGATCCTATTGTCAGGATAAAAAATTTAGCACGTAATCGCGATATACTACTCTTTGATAAGTAAGCCAAAAAAGTTTTTATTAGATCGTCTTAAGTATTAAGATAACATGAAGAATTACTTTAACTTTGTTATTTAGCTTAACGTTACTGATTTAAAAACCCAGTAATAATAACTTGGGTCGTATAAAGTGCTTACGCAACTTTTATAAATTTTTCTAACTTTTAAAATGGTTAGTTATTATACAAAAGAAAATAAAAATAATTGCAAAAAAATGGAAAAAGACCACAAAGGATGTGAACAATAACGGAAGAGACTAGACTTATCCGGTTCTAGATATTATACAACGATAACCTCGTTAACAACTACACCTTCTGAGAAATTTACTTTTCATTAATAATGCGTGCAGAAAAAAAAGACACGCGGAAACACCTGCAAAAGGTATTGATTTAACAGAGTAATCAATAGTAAATTGAGTGTAACAAAGCACAGTAAAACACGCATATAGAAATATATAATTTTTTGTTTTATAACAATACATATATGAATATGATTCAAAAAAGTATTTTTTTTAAAACTAAATAATATCTATTGTTTCCAACCTGCATACATTAAGAAGTTGGATCTTTCGGAAACGGTACGAGTAATGTTAGGTACTTCTAAAAGAATTAAGAATGAAAAATAAATAAATGCTATTTATAGATAAATATCAATCCACGACAAGACTATTCACAAACATCTATTTTATATCCTTATTCACAATCATCGGGGGCATGGTGTATAATTAATATCATTAGTGGTCGCAGTTAAATGGTTAGAATAAAAAAGATATAGATGAAATCTTCTGATAATGTCCTACGCAGTGGCGTCTCGTTGCGACGTCGCGTCATTAGCTTGAAAACGCCCTACCGCGATGCCCCTAAGATGCAAAGTAATCTAAAGAATCCTTAGAGATGAAGTCGATGATATCTTCAAAGGCTTTAAAACTTTCAAGGTTCTGTGCGATCGATGCTAACAGAGGGTTTGGCTGAAAATAATAAGGAAATTTGTCAGCCAGTGAAGACAGTATAAGACGTGAAGAGATAGTATTTTTTTAAATATGTACACTGCAGAAAGAAAAAAAAATTGTTGTGCAGCGCACTGGTCGAAAAACAATTAATTTTAGGTAAACGGTACGTAAAATGACAAGAAAAAGGTCATTTCTCTGTGTGTTAACCATTTTACAATAAAAAATATTTTGCCTTTTCAATTGTACTGAATATTTTGAATACTCAATAAACGTTAATGCAACAAGCTATTTTTTTCCCCGAACTGTTGAAGTTGATTTAAAAATATATTATTGTACATCTTTTCAATGTCTATAAATAAATACAAATCGATTCAATTTACCTAAACACAACGCATTTAAAAACAGACCATTTTCATGTGGAAATATCAATCACACTTGGTATCAAAATAACACACGAATGAAATTCCAGAAATTTCTATACGCTCCGGTCTCCACACAGAAATAACAGAACTCTTGCCGAGCGTGGGAGTAAAACCAATACAAAATCTTGACAAGGGAAGACGGGGTAATTCATACAAAGTGATTGTGGAGATGGACTCTTGCCAGAGAGAGCGCCGTGTGTATTCCGGCGCACCACTCGCCGTCCAAATAGAGGCAATTTTCCACCAAGATTTGGGAGCAGGATACTTTCATAAATGGAAAATGTAAAATAAGACTAGGAGACTCGAGTAATCGATTACTCCCTGACGTCAAGTGTCTATTTTGTAAATTGCTTTGTGTTTGAGAAGTGACAGTGGAGATGGCAGATATTTTTATGTCGGATTTGTGAAAGAATGTCGTAGGCTGCTTATTTTGGGCTAATAGAACACTCCAAAGTTATAATAATAATACGAATATTGTGAAATATATTTTAAAAAATGTTAATTTTAAATGAGTTAGCTGTTGGATATTTTTGCTGTCTTCTTAGTATATAAACTTTCGGCTTTATCATCAAGGAAACACTTCCGAGAACCCTAAACTAATCTTGATAAAGGCCAAAAAAGTCAAGATATTAATAGCTAAAACTTAAAAATGAGCCCTCCGTTTTCATAAAAATTTAAAAGAGGTGAGTTGAATGTTGAAAAATCCTTGTTTTTTTTTTTTTAAAAAGACTGTGACCGAAAAAGGTCAAAGGAGGAATGCGACATTCTGTTAATATATACTATACATACATACATATAAAGACTAAATAATAAAACTCCGGGAGTTTGTATTTTTAATTTTAATCTATTTATTGAATTTAAGCATGAATGAGACTGTGAACACACTGCCAAAATATTTATTCGAAAACGTGTGCTAAATATACTTTTACCCGAGGATTGGTCGGGTAAATGCCAATGTATCTTTCTTTATAAGGTGTTAGCACACCGAAAACGGCCTAGCCAGTATGACATTAAACTACAAAAATATAAGTGTAAATTATAGCATAACATTTCTTAATGTCGGCTATCAAGACATTTGCGAAAGCGAGTGCCTAGCTACATTCATATTTATAAAACTTAAATATCATGCTGTTGATGAAAAAATATATTTAAAATATAATTTTAGTGTAGGTAATGGAGTTTTCAAAAATTACTCCGCTAAAAAAGCCAGCTACACTACATATTATAAAAAGTTTTTGGTAACTTAAATACATAGTAGGAATTTTATTTACCAAATAAATTAAAAGTTTTTTTTCATAAAGAAAACGTGTCACTACTTCGTAGGAGTTTGATAATTTACCAGTGGCGTGCAGAGCTCAACATTCACAAATTAAAAATCCAGTCGGCGTTATACTATTTTCTATATGACAATAATTAAATCCAACATGGAGAGTAATATTAAAAGGTTTTATTTTAAATATGATATAAAATCTATAAAAAAAACCGTCCACAATACAATAAAGTATTGTCATAAATAAAACGTGTATGTATGGTCTGGAGCAATGATGACTACGTTAGCAGTAGATTTGAGCATGAATTTCTAATTTTTTATGATAACATAGCTTTAGACTTACTTAAAAAATAATAAAATAAAACGTTATTCATCAACACTGCCACCGCAGGTCGGTTTGCATCCCTTTGTGAAATAAATATTTTTCACGACACTTTTTATATATTCGTGTTAACATTGAACAAGTCGGTTAGAAGCTATATTTCTTCATGATAATATCCCCGTTAAGGTAAATAAATAATATGGTATCAGAAACCATTGTTACGTTTATTAGATCTGGCTGAAAATCAATCACTGCTGTAAGTCTTGTGCCTGGTCGAGACTTATGAAGAATTCACGCGCCGCTGCCAGGAGTGCACCCGCTCCTGGCGGCTCTTATTAATGTGGGAAAGGAGCCTCCGTGAGGTACTGATGCATTTATGAAAAGTGCATTTTTCAAACAAGGATACACCGAGAGCCGAGAAAAGTGATTATTTTAAATAATTAAATTTTTCCTATACTGTGGTGTGTGAAAAAATGAGGAATCTCTGTACTGAAATACGGCGTCTGTTGCATCCCCTTATAGAACTTTGAAATATATTTACATTGCAATTGAAGCTATAGGGCATAGGTTCCCAACGGGGGCGGTACCGCCCTCCAGTGGGCGCTGAAGCTTTCCAAGGAGGCGGTGGCGGGTCCAAGGGAAAATGGGGGGCGTTATGTAATACTTCAATGGTATTTTATATGGAAAAAAAACTGGTATAATTATAACTGTTATGTCAAAGGGGGCGCTGGATTTTTTTTTTCTTGTCAGGGGGGCGGTCGTCAATAAAATGCTGGGAACCTATACTATAGTGCTATGAGTCAATAGCTCATTTTGTCGAATCAGCCGAAAATATCACTTGCACTAAATCAAAAATACGTATAAAGTTGCCCAAACACAGTCCTGGTGTTATAAAACCTATATTTAAAATAATTTATCATTTCAAATATTTTATATATAAATTGTTTTAAGCAACAATATTAAAAAAATATATATCATCACGATATTACTTCGTACGATACATGTATGAATTATTATCTAGAGCTGTTGATAATCACACGATGACATGATTGATCATGACGTTTAGTGTAATTAAAGTGAATGTGTGACATTTGATGAGTGACCTGTGTCCCTTGCGGTGCTGCGGCGCCCCCGAGCTGCCGGCGTCCTGCATGCTGGGGCCGGGCGCCCCGCCCTCGCTGGAGCGGCGCGCCCCCCGGCCCTGGGCCCCTCCCGCCAGCCTAGCGCTTGCTCTCACTCATGGGGCCTCTGTGGACAAGCAAACAAACACATCGTTAGTACCACTGAAACAAATTGACAACAACTCAATAAGAGATGAACATTGGCCCCAAAAATACAGGGTTCGCCACGGAGGTATGGAGTAGGCAGAGAGGTATGGAGACCATATTTTGTATAAAATTTTCGAACTGCGGCTGCCAAGCTTACATTATTTTTGAAAATATGTTCAATAATGAAGACACGTTGTTGTATCGTGTAACGCTCCATTTTTACTAACCCTAAACTGTCAGCTGTCAAATTGTTTTTTTTTTTAAGTGTTCCCATAACTTTACTGCAAAAATGGCGACAAATTCAAATCATGCGTTAATTTTGGGACAATCAAAAGACTAAAAACTGCGTTTTCTATTTAATTCAAATCTGCCAACTCCATACCTCCCAGCCGAACCTTGTAATTAACGCAAGATTAAAAAAAAAAAAAAAAGTAAGCTTATGGCGAATATACTGCGACAAATTATAGATAACTGACTTAAACATTATAACAGTACTATTGTTTGAGATAACAAACCAAGAAAGCTACATGCTTTTGTGAATTCATTTTGTAAGAATGGGTTTCAAGTTTAATTATCATTTAAAATAGAATTTTCTTATAGGTGGTCTAGAAAGACCGTTATATTCAAATTGCTTGATAAGTCTCGACCCCTAGACATGTTCAAAAGACCCACTGTAATGTATTCAATGTGACCTCACACGTTGAGAAAACCCAATGAAAATATACAGAGCCCTTAAATACAAAGTGACTAGAAAATTTACATCTTATTTAGAAACAATGCATTTTAACACCATAAAAGTCATCAAAGGGCTTTCGTCTTTAAAACTGATGTATGCCAAGTCCAAAAGTGTAAAATTTGTAGAAAAAAATACTTTACAACATTTTTTTTATTTCTATACTGTATATGTCAACTTCAAGGCTCATTTTCCATTTTTAGCGAAGAGTTTACTTTATATTCATATAAACATTAAATTTAAATAGATCTTTTATCAAAGCTTGTCGCGTCATCAAACATTTTACACCTGTATCATTGACTTATTTATATGTATATATTGTGGTATATCATAAAGAGTTTTAAATATATTTTTAAGTACAAAAGACTTCAATCAACACGCAAACTTCTACTAAATGAAAATTCACCAAAAACCCGTCGGAAAATGTTAGTTTTACTAAAACGTTATTGTCAAAATAACCAACGATGTGAGACAATACCAAATTTTAAATTGCAAAAATAATATTTTAATATTTCTTCTTTTTTGATACTAATAGTTTATCATAATAACGTTAGTTCACAAACAGGCCTGTCGTATTTTAAATGCTTTAAAAAATATAAATAGACATACATCATAATTTTTTTATTTTATGTTCAAGTTAGAAATCTATTCAAAGGCAAAGGCAATCCTGCGTAAAAATATTCGTTATTTCTAAGCCTTTTAGGTTATCATTTTGTTATGTTTAAACAGTAAAATTAAATTCATTCATTACTTTTCTGCTTGTTATAGCCATTAAGCTACCACGTAGTTCACTGCTATCAGATATTTCGCAAATATTTTGACATGTAACTATGCATCATTATTATTTCATGAACGAGAATAAATGCTGATAAGATTTGCTTAATGAAGTTTCCATTCATACTGGCCAATAAAAATAATAGAAATTACCGCAGCCATTCAAAAGCACGGGGTTAAATATACATCGGTTTACAATAGAATCAAGATAACCATCGTGTCGTGCATTAAGTTGAATACATTGTGGTGAATAAAACAATACACACGCCTACGATTTTATTAAAGCTTCGATAACGTAAGTAACACTATAACCGACAAATGCGATACAATTAAAACACAGAAAAAATGCTTTACTTTATAATTATTCTGGGTATAATTCATCTGAATCGCATCATCAAATTCCACACAACTTAATATAAACATTTACATAAGAACACAATACAATTGAAGGAAGAAAGCCACATTTGAACCCAATAAGATCGAAAGGCTTTATATAATTTAAATATGTGGATATAACGCCTTTTTACCCAATGAATAAATTATCATTTAAGTTGTGCTTTTATTTATCATATAAATATTTTGTTTGAAAACTTTTAAACAAACAATTTAAATCTACGAGTTAAGCCCGGATTCATTTAATGAACTCTCCTTAATGTTTAACATTATGTACACGCGCTTAGAGAAGTAATCCTTCTTTCAATACGGTGAGTCGCCTACAATATAATGATTTCGACTTATCGTTAATGGATTTCAACAGACCTAGATTAACGTAAATAAATAAACACAGATTAAATCGAAAATAGAGTGAATAAAAACATACGCGACGTATTGATTATTTAATCGCAATACCCATCCCGACGTGTACGAACCTGCATGTTCTTTATCACTCTATATTGTAACCTACATTTAAAAGCTTTCGAGAAGGTTCCACGGAGCACGGGGCTCGAACCGAGGACGCGACATGCAAAGCCACAATTAAGGCGTACAGGGTTTATGGTGTACCCGCGGTGGCAGTACTGGGAATGACCCACTTTCAAGTGACGACTCACCCTTAACGAAACCATTCATTCGCCATAATCTACCTCATTACAGATAGAGGAGGTCCCATTCCGCTGCATAATAGATCTAATATAATACGGATTTTAACTTCAGTAAGTAACGGTTCGACCTCTTTATGCATTTGAAAAATACTGTTGAATCATTTTTACAAACTGAATAAAATTTCATCTCAAGACACTGAATACAGGTTTATTGTTCCAAGAGCAGAATGCACCGTTACCTAATTTCAATAAATTAAATTAAATAAACAAGCACAAAGACGTATCTCTGAAAGGCGAGAGCGTGAACTGATTCTGCCGACGTGTAATTTGCAGCGTGGCGACACCATTCGCATATTATTGTTATTCGGCCGCTATCTCTCCAGGACACTCGACAAGTGTTTGTTTATATTTTCCGCCCGTGTAATTGCGTTGGCGGCTAAAAATACGGACGTTTTTATTCTCCCGGGTATTATCTCCTACCGTGTGATGGACTCGCCCAAGATGGTTCCAGATATCACTCAAACGTAATTAATCATAAAATAATAATAATAACGAATTAATTTGCTATATAGCTTAGCCACCCACGGGGTTCAGTTGTGGCACGACAAATGGAAAAGTTAATTTTCCGCGGAGTGGTATGCTTGAGGACTGTACAGAGTCGCATATCGCACACGTTACTTGGTTGCAGATATTTTTTTCTACGCTATAGTGTACGTTTCCATCGTGTATTCTGTGCATCAGCTGAAAATGTATATGTGAAATTTATATTCCTCGAAGGCGGTAAATAAGTACGGCAGCTGCGGGTCATGACTCGCCGCTCGCGCCTTGTGAGACGCAGAAGTGTGCCGCAGTGTTTTGATGGAGAGGGTGCGAATGTTCGCACGTACCCCCTATTGAAGATAATAATAATAACAATAGAGTACATTTTATATTTAAAGGTGTCCAATACTAGAAATTAATCAACCGAGACACACACAGTAATTTAATTAAATTCTCAACAGACTACTCGAAAAATTGATGTCGTTAGTTGACAGATTAAATATTCATACGAATAAATAATCAAAATTTTTAAAATTTCAGAAAAATAAACAAAACACACCGAAAATATTTTATTTTAATAGTATTCAGTAATCTTAAATAAATTCTAACAAATACAGTGGTAAAGAAACCGCTTATCAATGATAATAAATATAATAGTAGTTTATTAGTTATTTCAGTCATCATTTTTTTAACTCCAACTTATAAATGTAGATTTTTTCATTAATATTTATCAAGCTTTTCATAAACACGACAGTTACACGTGTAATCATCAGTTGTTTAATTATAATATTTGTCAGTTGGAGATAAGGCTATATAAACTAAATAAACATAGATCAATCCAGAGCGTAAATATTACTCATGCTTAATATTAAGTGTTGCAAGTGTGGCAAAAAGAAAAAGGATCATCCAAAAAAATATAAAACTGTATGTATCATAAATAGAACATGAGATATGGTATTTAGCAAATCAATGGTTTACAAAAAAGAAAACAGGACAATACAAAAGGGCCCAAGACCGCTGTGATCTCGAGCTATTTATATTTTCCTCGCTAATAGGTGATTTTCGGTAAGAAAACGTCAAGGAGATAAAGAATTCTTTCTGCCGAAGTAGATCCTAAACTTGAGAGCACGTATCTAGTAGGCCAAAGCTTGAATATGTGGAGTGCGCTGAAAAGGAACTCGGGCTACGGGGGTAGTCAACTGGATAACGTGGAGGTCAAGGATTCAGGATACAGTACTGTGTAAAATGTCAATTTTCAGTAATCAATCTACTTTCAATCAGTGCTGTGTTATATTTTCAGTGGTAAAACAAACCCATTTGAAACAAGAAAAATCTTTTGGGGTATTTTTAAAGTACTTCAACATGTATTTTACAGAATAAATAAAACCAAATTAATAATGATCATATTGAACGAAAAAGCTTTCACTTGCATTAAAAAAAGATTAAGGTTTTCTGGGTATATTATTCAAAACATCAAATTTAATTCGGTGTTAAGTTAACCTTATGATAGAAAGTTAAATGCAAGACATTTTTTTTATATGACAATGCCGCCACAAAAGCCAAATGCCATTTCAGGGTGCGCTTCACCACACTGAAATAATTATTTTATGACAAAACAAACATGGAACTAGTGAATACATTTCAACGAAGTCGTAAGCAAATGTAACATTTCATTTTCAAGGTGTTTTAATTAAAATTTACTTCTACCATACATACGACTCTGAACAATTCGTAAAATGAATAGATAATAAATAACGTGTTATGCTTTATAAGCTGTGCAGATTTTTTAATAAATAATAAAAATTTAGGAGACAATTGAAATTGATAAAATATAAACTTGCAAATAAATCAGTTCAAACGCAGACGTGCTGCGGTTCGACCCATTTCGAGGCTTACTCAGCCCGGTGATAGTGGAATCGCTATCCAACGACCTTGCCTTAATAACCAGACTAGCCTGCCACGGAGGGCGATTTCAGAGAAGAAGTACAGTGCGAAATACACCGCGACCTGCAAGGCAAAGTAAACCGTATCGCAATGCACTGAGAGCATTGCGGTAGGCCAATAATTGAATTTACCTAATATCGCCGGCGGCATCTTTATTGCATTACGTTTCTCATTGCTGTGTTATGGATTAGAATATTATTAGGTTATCTAACAATTTAATACATATTGACTGCGCATATGAAGTTTATTTCTCCCTTTCATAAAATTGTACATATGTGAATATTTTATTCATTAACTTTCAAGAAGACTATTAAAAAAAAAAAACCACTGTAACATATATTTAAAAGAAATTCAATATTTTTGACAGAGAGTACCTGGTGGAATTCCATTTTAATATTTTTGAGTAAAATACTTGAGTGATTTTCCATATCTTCGTTTCTATTTGTGACCGGTTTCGCCAACCTTTTACGTTGACGAAACCGGTTTCACTCTGTTTGATAATGCCAACGTGAAAGGTTGGCGAAACCCGTCATAAATAAAAACGAACATGTGGAAAATCACTCAAGTATTTTACTCAAAAATATATATTTAAAAAGCAATCGTAGCGACTGTATCAAGATTTCGATATATTTTTAAATATTTGTGTAATTTAAAAATTGATAAGAGTTTAATAAAAGTTTTTATTACACAAGTTTCCGTAATTATGATTTTGATATGAAATGTTGACAACGCATCGGACAATCTAAGACAAGGACGTACCGTCATC
The DNA here is from genome assembly GCA_022113835.1 of Atopsyche davidsoni. Taxonomy (NCBI): domain Eukaryota; kingdom Metazoa; phylum Arthropoda; class Insecta; order Trichoptera; family Hydrobiosidae; genus Atopsyche; species Atopsyche davidsoni. The sequence goes on along the minus strand of JAILWY010000009.1, from coordinate 14,201,841 downwards.
GAAGGATCATATTGTAAATTCATCGTGCGGGAGTTCACCGCGAAACGAGGCATACCCGCCCCCACAGCTTGGATCCTTTGTATAGTAGTTAATTTAAAGTTGGCATGCTTTATATCACCACAGTTTTACATGAGCACTTTTCAGCTTCAAAATTGTAAAAGTCATCACCATAAAATGTAGCATGCGGCCCTTCGTATGCGAGAATAAATTATTTAAAACATTGCAAAGTTGATGTGGAAATTTTACCAGTAAAAGCGTAATACGAGGATACGTTTTAATAATTTATAAGTTTATTTTCGGTATATAAAAATAGCTACTGTGTTTATATTTTGAAAAAATCTAAAAAGGTAGAAGTTTTTGGCAAACCCATCGCAGTGGTTTTAGTGCACGAGCTATGAAATGTAATGAAGACACTCGGTGCTATCAGATTCAGAGCAGGCCGAGCTGGAAAATTATTGAGGACAAGAATATAAAATGTATGTTTATACCTAACCCCCGGGCGGAATCCCGGAAAGAAACCCCGAAACGCTTGCCTCTTCCCTTTCGGGTAGCGTTGTTATGTGATTTGGTTTTATGATTTCAGTTTTGATGACCTTGCAGATACGTTTGAAATTGAATCTCACGACGTCGGAGCTGGACAGTACCAAGATACGGAGTATTCAAAACGATTCTGATACTGCAGAGCGGTGTCGTAAATCAATACCAGATAATATACTCATTTATCACAATCTGTCACCATCTGCTTTAACAAGTAAGTCGTAAGTCTTCTCTGTGATATGAGAAAACATTTTTCATATCAAAATATGGGTTATTATGAATAGATATATTATATTAATAAGTAAATGAAAATATTTCGAATAAAACCATATTCGTAAAAAAATATAATAATATAAAACGTAAAAAATAAACAGTGGACGTGCACATGAGTAAATTTAATAAACCGAATTGCCTTGAAAAAACTGAAAAAAAAATTGTAAAACAAATATAAAACGCAGAAAAAATTTAATAAATATCATCATTAATATGATCATAAATAATATATAAGGAACAGTGGGAAGGTCATTAATTGCCTAAAACGACAAATAGATGGACAAATTTCTATTATGTCATCTTAATAATTATTTAATGACTCGAGTCTAACGATTATGATAAAAGACAGTTTATAATTCAAAATACCAACGCAAAAAAATTAAATATACATTCGGAGCACTGTGTGCATATTTTTAAAAATAATTTGCGGTGCAATGAACTGCAATGAAATAATTTTAGAGGACTTCAAGCTTGAGTTTCACAAACAAAGCAGACAATTTACTTCGAGTGACAAAGAAATTAGCGTCGTTTGCTAGAAGTGCAATAGACGCCGAGGAAGCCCCGCAAGTCTCGGGGTGGTAATGGGGCTTTAACTTTTCAGTATGCTTTTTCACCAGGAAAATCCCACGCCTGAAATCAGCACCCGTCACAATCGCATTAGCGGCAACATTAACGATATAATCAATGCTTAACAGAATGTTTACAATGGAGCTTAATTACAAACGAAACAATCAAATTACAAATGCAAAAAGAGAATGTTAGCACAATTGAATACGGCATCAAATAAAAATAAATATTTAATTTTTGAGAAACTTTCACTGCGATGAATGGACCATGAGACTACCAAGTTAGGTAAGCAGTTATATGATTTTTACGCTACTTTTCGATATATCGAGTTTGTTGATTAACACAGCGCCAAGTTCATTGTGAATTTTTTTTATTGAATTATGCAAAAACTGCGAATGACAAGTATGCAGATATAAATTCAACGTCCCAACATTTATAGTATGGCAATAAAAAAAAACCACATCGTTGCATCTTATTTCACTGCTTTAAAATTTTTCAGCATTCTTTATAATCCAATATTGACCACTGTGTATTCCACTGTTCGTCCTGATCCTTAGTTCAGTAATCCCTTACGTTTAAATTTTATTTACATTTTATTATTCGCTGAGTCCGATTATGCAATATGTGCGACATAAATTTACATGAGAGATACAATTCCCTAGATTATTTCCATAGGCCTCAGTTTTCGAGTTTCTAGATTTTAGTACGTGATCACCGACATGATGCTGAGCGATATGTAAAACGCTTTATTGACCTTTGTGTTGACTGTTTTTGCGTTAAATGACAACGCTTTAATGTGTTTCTTTACTTTAACATTAAAATAAAAACCAAAAATACATTGTTAATTTTTTGTGTTACCGAACTGAACGTAAGTGACTGTCTACAGATAAGTAATTATGCAACATTATTCATTCATATTTATTTCATCGCAACAAATTATACTTGGATCATATTACAAGCTGGACATCTCCGCATCTAAGCGGCCAAGTAATTAGTGTCTGGCGAGCATTGAACACGCAATTCCTTTAATGAGTGTCAGCTGTCCGAATGAAAATTTTTGCATATTGTGTAGGATTGCAAAACCGCCCGCAATAAATAAAAAAAACAGCACAATTTAGACGAACTATTGACAAAGTTATTGTGCAATAATGCTTTCACAGCGAATTTAAAACAAAGCCAGCGAGTATGTCGTTCCAACATAATCTGTACTAACAATCCACTCCAACATGATAACCGATCTGTTCAATCGCCCGCCACTCGCCTACTCTAGTAATCGTATTTCATATAATTAAAACGCGTGGACATGTAACGTGATACATAAATAAAGTAGACATATATTTCTATATATTTGAATAATGTGCAAGTTGAAGTTACAATAAAACAGTATTAGACTATTGATTTCTTTTGAGTGCAGAAACAAAGCATATTTTGATTTAGACCCGGTGAATCCTAATCTTGACAGCGACTCCGAAAATGATGTAGGTATTTGGGTTTGCGCTCATAAATAATTTAAACTGTTGTTTGAATGTGGAAAATATATAGTCTTGAGTTTTAATTCCGAAAGACGGATAATGACAGTATCTCGATGTTTTAGTATAGTTGTCTTTAAGGAGAGGAAAATTGTGGTGACATAAACGAAGTTATACTATGCCCTCTATTCAATAATTACTAAGTACAGACACAAGAATCTTTCATTCTTACATCAACGGAAAAACTTTAATCCTGCCTGAAGAAAAGAAGTCAAACATAACATGCTTGAAATGTTTAAAAGTTGATTAAATTCATAAAAAAATACTCTACTACGTTGGAACACTTGTTATAGTGCAACTACATTTATTATATAGTTTTAATCAATGTGATGAATACACTGAATTTATTTAAACTAATATATAAACTTAAATACACATACAATCTACTATAATAATAACCATTGTGTGTATGTTTGTATGTATGTTTCGTTTTTCCGTTCTGTATAGAATATCTTAAAAGATACAACGCTGATTTTTTGCACATAAGTTAAGTAATTTTTTCCGCAGCTATGTGCCGAATTTCAAGACGATAGGATAATATTTTCATTCATAAACTTTAAAATATGCTTTAGCAAATTTCAATATTCATCAAATACGTCATTTTATGACGGGCTACATTGCTAGTATACAAATAATAATTAACAACAAGTACTATTGTTTTAGCTCATAGCCTGCAAAATCAAAAAAATATATATACAGTTTAAATAATATGTTGAAAAAAATAATGCCAAGACACTGTATGAATAACTGTGATACTGACCGTTAGCCGGCCGCACGCCTCAATTAGCAGCTGACCTTTACGCAAATAATTTTGGCGAGTGACCATCGAATAGTCGATGTCTGGTCGGCCGACGAGCGGCATTTCTCAGGCGGGGCAGTGCCGCGTGGTCACTGCACTCGCAAGACCACTTTTTCGCGTGGCATTATAATATAAGCCAGAAGGAGTCACGACTGGCTCAAGGTTTGTCGTCAGCAAGCCATTCTGCACGGCAACACGATACGATTAAACACTGCCGGATGGCGATATCCTTCTCCCTCCCACCACACTACTCCACCTATTTTTCCACTATTACTTACCCCACGATCACGCCACGAAGAAATGGTTTTTTTTAGCCGTTCTCAGTTGAACGTTCAGTGGAAATCCGGAAGTCAAGAGACATATACGAATCCCGAGAGTCTTCATCGAAGAACGTAACAATGCCTCAATTGAGAAATTACAATATTCACCGCGGGAGAAATAACACGTTCATTACAATTATCATTTTTTTAATGTTCGTATTTTTGGAATTTATTTGCTAATTTTATAAATTTCAATATATTTCACAAAAAAATGTGAGCTTTCATAATAAAAAAAAAACCATTCCAAATAATATTTCCGAGTGTACATAAAATAAAATAGTCACAAGGGACAAACATCGTTAACACCAACACCGTGTTTTTTAGGTTGTTTAAAAGTCGTAAAAATTAAAACAATTGAAAGCTTGATAATTAGCCAGGAAAATACAAATAAAAATGTCAAAACAACCAGAAGTAGCCATGTACAGTTTGCAGCTTATTTTATATTTATGAACGGAATACGTTACTAAAATTGTATTAAAAATTATAGAACTGTTGTTTATACAGAGTATCGTGACATGATGTTAAAAAAACTACCATGCTTTCGCGGATGGCAGTGGGGGTCAGTATGATTTTGTTGATTGAAAAAGTAGTGCCGTCATTGCAAAACTAATATAATTAGATTTAAATTAAAATCGTATCAAGACGACGGAGGAAAAGTTTTTTCATTAGTGAAGCGGCGACATATCGCACGGGTGCGGCGGCCAAATTCGCACTGGGCACGCTAAGGCAAACAAATGGGGTTTCATTGACTTCCCTTTGCGATAATTAACCGTATAATTACGGTGCGAATTCTCACCTTATGATTTGTAAAGAAAGACTTCGCCGGATATATACGAGCACACCAATCAATGCGGATCACAGTAGGTGTCAGTCTTTCAATAGGAAAAAAATAGTTAGGGGAGTACAACGAAAGGCGTCACAGCAATAGATAGAGAAGAAATAATTAATAAACGGAAGATACACAATTATAACGTATTATTAACCATCCCAATGGTTTTGATATCACTGCTTGACAGCAATAAAAATAATAGTAGACGAAGCTGCTCAGTGGAGTCACTGCCCTCAACTTCGGAGCAACCAATTTGTAATTATTTGCAGGTATGATTGATGAGAGCCGTCACATGCTTTAATGAAATTAAATGTTTTTACTTATTGGTTCAAATCACATTAATACTACAGCAATGATTAGATTTTGCATGCACAGTTATAAAAATGTTTTATACTACACATAAAACACATATCATACGCTAGTATTATATCTATATAAAATTGATGTTTAGAATCGGTTCACTTATACTTGATATCTTACACTCGATAGAGCACTACAGCCACAAAACACTGTATTTCGCCAGAGTGGTTTTTAAATAAAAAATATATATTTTAATTAACTGATATTTCGGCTACATGTATATAATAAAATATAGGCTACACATTATTGATTTTAATAATAGATTATGAAAGTTTGTTTATGGCTGTGTTCATAAAATATCTGTTTTATTTTCTAGTCTAGTCGTCCATGAATTATTCGCATAAACTGGAGGTCATATCGGCGAGTTATTTTGAAAATTATTTCACAGCTGTTCGGATTGGGTTACTTTGCGATCAATTACCAATTATTAGTAATTTCAAGCAAATAATATACGGGTGAGTTTGTTTATTGAAATAACAGTGGAATAAAATATTTTATTTTTTTAAAATTGTTAATTGCTGACATAACATAAATAGTTTTGTCAACTCAGTTATAATAATACATTTAAAATTTAAGATTTAACACAATATTATAAATGTCGACTTTTAAGTCAATCATACATACGTTAAAAAGTTAAATAAATCCATGAAAATTAAATAAACGATTTAACATGCATTTGCTGTACAACTAAATCTAACAACATTTTGTAAGCAGCAAAAATGTATATCTCTTATTTTAAATAGTGAATTGGAAAAAATGTACGGCTGCCTGATTAAAGAAAAAAACCATAAAACAATATCAACGAGAAGTTTTCGGTGATTTCTTAAGAATCAAAACATTAAAATGATTTCTCAGTTGTTTATCTTCCCCTTGCGGTCGCAGCACTTGACCTGACATTTACAGAGTAAAGTGTATAATAGACTTCTCAATTAGTTTATCTCAGTTTGGCAGACACCCGTTCGTGGATTTAATTGATTTATTAAAATAATTATCTGATCGTTCAACTTTTGATGTGTTCAAGAAAAATTTTTTTTTTGGTTAATTCATCAACATAAATTATTATTTTAAATTTTAGTTTCAAATCAATCAGGTGTGGTTTCGTGCTGTTTCGGACACGGCACGAAACAATTTATAACTTTTTTTTTAAAAAAAATTTTTAATTACGAGTCTTATGTTTGCAGCTGTTTGTTTCCAGAGAAATTGTGCAAATAGAAAGTGTAAAAGCTGTCACAGGTGTGGAGGTGTCTGTCGGCAGGCCCGAGTCCCCCCGGAGAGCCCGCTAAGGCGGCGTAGCCCCGATGCATGCCGATGTGGCCCACATCGCGGTATCGAGTGAATTATCGCAAACATTGTTCCGACGGGCGCTCTGGGAGAGCTCGGAGCCGCTCGTGCCGAGATACTTGGACATTTGCATTTCAAATATCAAATCGACCTTTTGACATGGATATTATTGTAAGATTGTTTTGACAAATGTCTCTTTTTCTTCAAGTATCTCTCCTCAGACGAGGTTGGTGACCACCTCACTAAATATATGTTTATCCTGGGCCAGTTTTACTTTCCTCCACTTCACTCCCGACTTCCAGTCACTGGCGCAAATACCGCATTCACGTTACCTTTTTCCTTTGATTTTCCCTGGACAATCAGCTGCAGTACGCTACATTTCCATTTCAGGCTATATCTATATACGTCTCTATCTTAGTAAGTAAAAATAACGGAAAAGAAATGAGTACTTATTAATCGTATTTATTTGTTGGCAAAAGAGATTAATTTTTCAAAATATGTACTTTTAAAATAAAGTTTGGAGTAAACATAACAGTAGTTACTTATACCCAATTAAAACCACATAAGTGTAAAATGTTTATATGAAATGTTAACTGATCATTTGAGATATGAGTATAAAGCAATTAATAATATTTGTATAATTTAATATTTTTTCAAATATTTAAAAATCACAAAATATTGATAAAATTATGTATAATTAAACACAACCATTGGCTTCATATTAGTGTTGTGCAGTCTGGACAAACCTATAAAAGCAAAACGTGCACTATTTTTATTTAGTTTAAACATTTTACGATGATTAAGGAAAGTCTTAAAAATTAATAACACTCATGAAAGATCAAAACAGCGGCCTTTATTTTTTTGTCGCGCGCTGGCGTCATAGCACTACCGCCGCCGCTGCCAACTGTGTGCGCCTCAGGAGAGATTATGAGTAACTGGCTTTATTTTATATATATTTTTGTTTTCTAAATATATTGCTTGTATTACAACGGGTCGACCCTGCGAAGCGTTCATACGCCACTTATAGTAGTGATAAGTAAAAATATATATATATATATATATAAATAAGATAGATAACTTTATTGTAAGTTCAAAAGTTTCCTTAATTATAAGCGCGATATATTAGAAATTACAGAAAATCGTGTGTTTACATAATATTTATCAGAATAAAGGCATAAATAAAAAAGCATCATTCAATATATTACCAAATGATAGTAAAAAAAATTATGGCTCAATTTCGAGTGGCCGGCCCGTTATCTGGGCACGTCCGTGGAGCCGCGCGAGGCCGCCGCGCGGTGATTGCGTATGGCCACGTGAGTGAGCCGACACGATGCCGAGTTTTTAAATGAAATAAAAGTCACGTCTAGGCAACCGCGACTCGTATGTGCGGAACGAGCAGAACCGAAGTCGAATCCAAAACGCACTGCAGGCTTTTCCTACTAAATGTAGCGTCGTCGTGGAAGAAATGTGCTTTGACTGTGCCTCCCAGCTCTCCCCATTCTATTGCTTGTGCATGGCTGCCAGTCTATTAGTAGTGGACTTGAGGGATGTTCTCTGGAAGTACCTAGTCGAAGAGGGAGGTTCCTGCTATTGTTTCTGTATCAGATCTAAAAGCCAAAGCATTGTAAGAAAAGGATTATATAATAATGCTATTGGGCAGCAGCTATACGCAGATTTTTCTTCCAGTATAAAACTGCGGTCTAGAAGGAACCGAACAACCACTACACAATTCCTATAAGAAAACCATGGACACTGGCTCAACATAAATGTATGCTCAGTGAGATGGTCGCCAACCTCCTCTGAGGAGAGACACCCGAAGTAGAAAACTGAAAGCAATATAAAAAGATGCCGAATACTGAAAAATTATTATATGATTGCACGCGCGTAATTTTTTTTATTAAAGGTGACTAATATGGTATTTATAATGATTGCACTGTCGATTGATATCAAAGCAAACCTTCAATGCATAACCTACGATTTGTAAACTGCATTTTTTCTGATGAAAACTTTATAACTTTCAAGCAAATATGTCTCTTCTAAATCTCTTTTCAATAAACAAAATAAAAATTAAGTAGAACGAGACGTTAAAAACTTATTATCTGCTTATTAGCAAAATGCAGTTAACTGCAAAGCAAAGTATTTGGAGTTTTTACAGTTGTGTTGACCTTGATACTTGATTATGGACGTTTTTAAAAGAATATTATTAAAATCGAACATACATGTTCTTATTAAAAAAAGTTATGTGCATTTTTATCCTTAAGTAACCGTTTTTTGGCTGGAATATCTGTGTAAACCGAAAAAGATTTCTTTATGTCAATAATATTTTTTCAATTCAAATAGGCTTAATACATTATATACATATACACACACATATCTATATATATATATATATATATATATATATATATATATATATATATATATATATATATATATATATATATATATATATATATATATATATATATATATATATATATAAGATAACTTTTTCTGTGTCTACGTATTATGATGCAAAACGAGTTAATTAGAAAGTAAATTTAAAAATCACATTTTTGTTTGTTAATCTTCTCTTAAATTGTTCATCAAGATAATGCTTGACATATCCAGCTAAATCTAAAACTATGTGACCAAGAAATCTTTTAGCTTTGCAAACCGTTTGAGAAGTTGAATTATTTTCATGCATAAAAGATATATTAAGCTGTTCCATATAAAAATGTTACGATATATTTATAAATATCAACAAACAAACAAATTACAAAGTAATAAATCAAAATTATCAGTGGCCTAGGAAAAACCCAAGCAAAAGGGGGTTGAAGCTTTACTTGGAGCCTTTCACGATTTCACTCCAAAAGAACTTCTTCACGTCAGCAATGCAGCGTTTTAAAACAAAGTGTTTACAAACTCACCGAGAAATTAGGTTTTAAAAGTTTACAGCGTTTCGGGGTCGAACTGAAAAATATATGGCTGGTTAATGACAGCGACGGGGGTGGAGAAAACTCGGATAATTCGAGAAACTTCAGACCGAGGCCGAGTCGCCGGGAAACCCCGCATCCTGTGAATGATTAAAGCGCAGCCTGCGAGCTGCTCTGCACTGCCTTCAGTTCGCCTGACTCTGAGGCATCAATGAAATATGACCTCATTTCAAAACTTACAGGATTCATTTGAAAACCCCAAATTTTATAATTACATTTTGCATTCATTGTATCATAAAGCAGTTTGAATTATTAGTTTTTATACTGCTAAGACCTGCTTTTCATATACCAAAAATGATTTATTCGAATAAAAAAAAAAAACCGTGCAGCTTGGCGATAAGAATTATAAAATGCTCGAAAACACGTTATAACCGCAAATAAACAAATAAAAATGTGTTTTTAGACAAATATAAATTATTTCTCACACGTATTGTGTGTATTATGGCAATCCTTCTGTTTATTGTGATTTTCAGATTTTTTACTGTATTATTATAATTATTTCTTTTAAATTATGCCGATAAACTTAATAAGGTTATGTTAATTCTTACTTTTGCTCATAAGTATTAACTGTATATTAATTAGAAAATAAAACACAAAGATTTAAGTATACTGTAATTAAAGATTCACATGCTGATAGATGTGAAGGAAGATTGAGTTATGTTTATATTATACTAAAATTTGTAATTTGTAACATTCGTATAATAAAATAGTGAAAACTTTTAAAGTATGTCAGTATAACATGTCGAGGGAGGAATCGTATTGGCTGAGAAGGCATGTGGGCGGCAGGCTCAGCGGCCCCTGAAGCCGCATTGCGTTGGACACACTCCCCGTAAAGAACCGCCCAACATCAGACAAATAAAAGCCTTTTTCCGTGGCGGAGTTCATCGAGAGTTCAAGGATCTCTCGGTATTGAATGTGTAGCACTCACCTTGACATGCGAGTTTCGCTTTCTTTCGCCGTATTAGTACAAAATTCAATTAAAAATGAATTAAGGAAAACTAATCATTAATGCGTTTTTAATTAATTTATTTTGCGTGATAGATTAACTTATGTTTTAATCTATAAAAATCTAGTTTTAGATATATATTTTAAATAATAAAAAAATTAACGTGATATATGATAAATACAACATTTCAAATATAAACTTTTTGAAGCATAATAATTTATTTATTCTCGATCAATTGATTTAATAACAGTTTAAGGCGGTCTAATTTAAATTTATTTATGAGGTCTATGTTTATCTTTTGAGATATTTTGTACAAAAATAAAGGAGATTAATCATGCCAATATTAATTTTATTTAAAAAATACAGCATATGTATTTAATTACTTCGGAATTTCTTATGGTACGAATTAATTGCGTTCTAGAAGGGTTGACTATATATCAGTAAATTATACAAATACAACTCAAAGAAAAATGAGTTCGATAATCATCAAGTCGCAAATAATTACGTACATTTCCAATTTTATTGTTTCTTATAGCTGCAATATGTTTGGTTTGTAATCAAATAATAACTTACACAAGCACTCGATTCACGATTCTAAAACACAATAAACAATTACTTCGTGTCCTAACAAACACATTATATAAGATTACGTGTTAAATAAAGGTGACATAACAGTACCGGCTAAACCGCCTTTTTAACTGATCGGATTAAAGTGGCACTACAAAAATTAAAAATTAATGAAATTTGACTTAATTTATTTACTATTTCCACAAAAATAATTACAGTGGAAATATTAGATACAACAGAAACGCAAACGTTCGTTTTTAACTAACATAATTAACACTAGCCTTGAACTTCCGACTAATTAAGGTACAACAGTTAGTGCGCGTGTAACAGGATTACGACATAGGCAGTATATGGGAACGACAGGATAACTAAATATTCAACATTTGTGCATATGTTTATTTGAAAGCATATTTTTCTATTAAGAAATTTAACATAAAAAGTCGTAAGACAATTTTTTTGTAGATGAACCAACATTTTATTTCACACTTTCAAATCTAAATCGCATTAAATTTGCATTGCCGTCACTAGTCTATTGTTGGTAAATGATAGAATTTGCAACACTATTGTAATTGTAAGAATTGTTTCAAAATTAATATATTGCACATTTCAATAAACAATACAACATAATGTTTAAAGATTGTTTAATTTGATTAGCGGAGTATAAATAGCGGTACAATATAGCTTATAACTAGGTTGGTCGGATGGCTCGGTATTCAATTCCTCTCTCTCGGTCATTCGACCTAGTTAGATTGACCATCATCACAAATTGATTGAATTAGAGCTATGCCTGTTGTGATTACGTGAAAGATGAGTTATATTGTCATATCAGTACTAATACCATAGTATCAACAGACATCAATATAGTCTCCGTGCTCATCTCTGTCGTTCTAATATTATTAAATTCTCTGCTTGTGGCAGAGCAGTTGCTTTGCTAAATGGTATATCCAGCAATACCAAAATTTTTGGTGATGGTTCATTGTAAGTCATAAATATTGTCTATATTTATATAACACACCGGTTTTATAACCGTAATGTTGTATTTACGAAACTTTTAAAAATATATTTATATACAATAAATAAAACGAAAAAGTGACAGTATTATAAATGTAGTGTTTTATACGTTGTTTGAGATTTAAATTTACTGTCACATCCTTTCGTTTTACATGAATTGCCGTGATAGTAGTTTGCCGGCGCTTACCTTATCACGATAGCGGAAGCAGTGACATTGGGCACAATGGCTGCAATGCGGCGGGGGTGGGGATCGAGGAACGGGGGTGCAAAGGGGAGTGGGAGAGCACAACAAACCGGATGAGCCGAGCGACGGGAACGGCCTTGAGATAAGGCCTCCTGAAACGGAGCGGTGAACGTACGCCTGCTAGCGTATCAGTTAGCATTTAATTAGCTATATTATTTTAGGCAGTTCAACAAGGAAAAAACCAATTTAATGGAAATACAAATATTATCCAAGACTTATGTACTTGAAAAAACACCCCTTAAAAACCACGTTGATAGAATATATTATTTTTGATAAGCATCAAAAATATTTTTTCCGAAACTACATAAATTTTTCTTTTTCAATTCACAGGTTTTTTCTAGCACTATTATTTAAGATTATCTCTATATATATTTTTACCGATTTTGTATTTTCAATTTTCTTTTGTTTAACTCTTGTCCTGCAGTATATAAACAAACAAAAACGAAAAAAAGTAAATAATAGAAATGTAGGTCAATATGTACAAACAACAATGGGGCCACCAAAATAATATTGATATAAGGTGACCAAAATTGGAAAAGGTTTTATGTGTAAGTATGAGGTTGTCGTATGAAAGCCTGAGTTTGAATACTAAACATTTGAAATAAATATTCAATAATAAGTACGCTTTAAAAATATATTAAACGTTTTTTAAATAACCAATATATAAATTATAGAACCTGGACAAAAAATCTAGTTTTCAGGGGGAATAAAAGATGACCGACAAAATACCAAAACAATTACCCGAACCCACACGCAGTACCGTAAGTTATTAAGCTATTAGATCTAATAATTATAATGGCCACAATATAGGCAAATTTATTAACATTAACGCCTATATCAAGAGAACAACCGCAAAGGTTTTCAAGTTCGCTTGTAATCTAAAGATTTTTTTTCGTTAAATCTGCTTTTTTTCAAAACCCTTTATATCATAGTTTCCTAAACTATTTTGTCCCGTCGACCCCTTGTCGAGTTTTTCTGTTTTTCGTCGACCCCTGCCTTGCTCATATTGAATTTTTACAAATTCATCAACTTCAAACATATTTTTGACATCTTATATAGAATAACTCACTTTCATAGAGTTTACTGTACAGTGAGTTTAAAAATGAAAAAGTTAAAATAGTAATGAAAAGTTAATTATACCTTTATTAATTAAAAACACACAAAATGCAAATATAGTAACATTCAGAAAATCAATATTTTTGACAGAGAATACTCGGTGGAATTCCATTTTAATATCTTAAATAGAATAAAATACATTAATTAAAAACATACAAAATACTTCTACGCTTCGGGGCTTTGATTCGTCACAAAGTACATAGGTACAATCTGTGTTCGGTGCATTATGACATTTACGAAATGTCTAAATTTTGGTGATGACCTGCTTAAATGGGATCCACCATTTACAGTTCATGGACCCCCAATTTTATTTTTCGCTGTCATCGACCCCTTGCAGGGCGAAATCGACCCCTGGGGATCGATATTGACCACTTTGGGAACCTCATCAAAACATCCGACAGAACAAAGAAGTGCTACAGCAAGACATACCTATGTGTCTGAACTTTTGATTAAAATCAAAACATCACTCACAGCATGAGAATGAACTCAAAATTTCGTAATTTATCATGTTTCGTTTTATTCGTATGTTTCCGAATGTGTGTTTCGACAGAAACCGCTCCGGGATTATGACGCGGGTTGCGCGGCTGACGGGCCGTCGCAGTAGGACCCGAGTAGGGTCCGTCCTTCCCGGGTGTCACATAAATTACCGGCGAAAGGTGGTCTGTGGATCTGCAGCCCATTATTGGAAAACTTTCTGAATATTATTTTCCCAGTTCAATTTTTAAAGACAAAAAAAAATCAAGGGATAAAAATATATATTTTTGTATTTAAATTCAACTAAAAAAATTCTCATCGTTCAAAATATACTTGAAATTCTTAAATGTGTTATTTTTAGACCTAAGTGTCTCACACCGAAAGTCATGTAAAATTGTTTTAAAAAAGGCTATAAACCGTCGAAGAAATTTTAACACACACAAGCGACAAGTCTTGAAAAGATATGCCATATAGGACAGTAATAGACGAATAACATAGAAAAATAATCAGCTCTAGAAGCGTTTTTTTTTTAAAGGCACAGTTGTGCCTTTAAAAAAATGTGTATAGTACAGCTGCAATTAAAGAAAAATTTTAGGATATGCAGCTGCAATGAAAGGATTTTTAATTATTCAGATATTGAAGAGCGGTTGAGTTGATGATGACAAATAATAAAGACACGATATTGAGTCCAAGCACGGTTTTATTTTATGATTTTTCACTTTTTGTAATAATTCAACCTCCCTGCGTCGTGTAAAATTTCTAGTAAGAATTCGTCCGTCATACGTACTGGCTTTGGGGATGACTACGGTTTGTAGATATCCAACTCGTATAATCCAATATAACTTGTTTATAATAAAATAAAAAAAGAAAGATAAATAAATATTCTTAGATCATGATAATTAAATCTGACTTGTTAATTACCTTGGAAAATTCCAGGAATAAGTTCCACAGAGATAATATTGAATAAAACAAAAAGCTTGTGTATAAAGTGTTACTAGTTTTGTCTAAATATTTTAAAAACAGTGGTCACAGGTGCAACAACTGAACACCTGTCAATAATACATTCTAAAATACCACACGGAAAATATTTCAGTGGGTAGTGATTCACAACATGAACTGCATTAACTACTTCCAAATATAATACATTCTCACATAATAAATTATACAATATTTCAATAATATATTAAAAAGAATGGGCATAAGTTTTCTCTCAACTGCGTCGAATGAAATGTCTTATATATAAAATAAATAATAAATTTAAATTGGCAAATTTATTCAATTCGTAATCGTTAAATTATTAATTAAAGAGGTCGTACTACAGTGTTGCGTCACACAGACAAAAATCGTGATTAATATGGCAAACGCGTTCGTCTGTTCGTTCATTTGTTGAAAAAAAGCTGCCGTTTACTAACTGCATATAACATGATTAAACCCGTATGTACGAATGAATATTCAATACCAAATAACCGCACATTTTACCAATACGGGCAATACTTAAATAAACAATCCAAATATCAAACAACGAAAGCAAACATGAAATATCGTAAATCATTTACCCCGAGAATGACTCGTTGCATGATTATTAATACAACAAAAGCGTAATCTTTACAACAAAACTAAAGAAAATATAATTGAATATTCGATAGTTAAAAGGTTATATAAAAAAAAATCATACATCATAAGTTCAAGGTAGCATCATTTCGTATATAAAACATACCATCACATACTCTAGAAATAAGATCTAATAAAATGTTCGTACGCTTTACTTACTTAGTTAAGCTCATGCTGAGTAAATACTTGGTGAAGGTTTTCAGCACTCGAGCAAGTGCACTTGTTATTTGTATGAGCAGTCGGGGTCAACAGCCTCGGGCTTCGCCCCTTGACCGCAAGTCTAACCGCAAGCAGCATAAGTGCAAAGCAGACCGCGAAAGCCTTACGCGGGGAGCAAACGCACCGCGGCCTGGGGCCAAAACCACGCCAGCGCTCATGTAAACAGAAATGTATTTTCTGTGATTAAAATAAACTTAAAAAATCAAGCCAATGTAATTTTGTTAAAATAAATATACAATCTACTATAATAATATCCATTGTGTATGTGTGTGTGTATGTTTCATTTTTTGGTTCTCTATAGAATATTTTAAAAGATACAACGCTGATTTTTTGGACGTAAGTTTAGTAAGTTTTCCCGCAGTTATGTGCCGAATTTCAAGACGATAGGATAATATTTTTAATCATAAACTAATTAAATAAAACTATCAAACATACTATATGTACGAACTACATGATTCTGTTGTTCACAGCGAGAATTTCAAATTTAGAATTTTTACAAAAAAACAAAATATGATGCTTCTAAGAAATTTCCAGTTTATGTCAGCTTGACACTAGTACCAGTTTTATTTTTTAGTTGCATTAGAAATTATTAATCACATCATTAATAACTTAAAATGCCTCCTAAAAAAATAACACCGTCTAAGCACAGCAAACGTAATTAAAAAAGAATAGCACAATTGAACGTGATAAAGACTGCATCTAATAAAGAACAGTGCAGTGAAAAGTGATGCGTTGTTTGTGACACGAAACGTGATATTTCCTAGAATGGCTTTGCTTTCGAAATTAATATCCGGTTATTCAAAATATATGTGTACAAAATGAAATCAAATATTCATCTAATTGTCAGCCAAACATATGTTCAAACACTTTTGCATCGTTCATCGAATACGTCATTTTATGACGGGCTACATTTCTAGTATTTATATATTTTTAAAGTGAACGCATTTTAATTTTAAGATACCAAGTTTTATTTACCCGAATTTTCAGACAAGATTACACAGTACATTGAGTTATTTTTTTCATATTTTAAATTAATAAAAATAAAAATAAAAAACCTTTCTAATATTATTAAAAAGTTCTACAGTGCCACATCTGCACTAATCAATTAATACGTGATAAAATAAGTTTTTATAAAAATTGCTCCTGCGGTACCATAACGGGCCGAAACTCAATTTGGCAAAAGTTCCCGAGAGCCTTCGTGATGGATCATAGTAAATCTGCAGAACGACCCCCGAGGCGGCCTGACCGGGGCGCGGGGCACGCAGTCGCGACTGGCCGGATCAGGATCACATAGAAAAGTACGCCAATAGTCTCACACACTGCCATATGCCATATTTTCAACGAAAAAGTTGCTTTTAATTACGTTTATTTTATTACTAATATGATTAGGCACATTAGATCATATATAGAAGATGATTTAAAGAAACTCTCAGAAAAATATCATCGTTATTTGTGTGGGATTTGAACCCACATCTCCTGGTTTACATGACCGGTGTACGAACCTTTGTACTAACGAATCACTTCCTATCATAGATCTCAATATATATCAAGATATCTCATAGATATCAAGAATCAACCTATAATAAACCCGTAATGGGTAATAAATACGCATCTGATTGACCAATTCATAAATAGATATACGTTTATTTTGGTAAACTAGAAATTTGTAACTATATAAGTGCGCTATTCGTACTTTAAAAATTGATTTTTAAAAAAAATTTTTTTTTATTATTTTAAGGAAACATATGTTATACCAGAAATAATGACCCATAATTATTACAATGAACACCGGTTCTCAGTGAAATGGTCGCCAACCTCCTCTGAGGAAAAGCACTAAATGTATATTGTAGAACAAGCAAAAAAAGGGGTTTTAAAATTTATTTCGTGTGAATGTACTTTACTCCGTTCCTGTATTTTTTCCATGCTTAAAGAACTTTTCGTAGTACTCCGTTAAAGTCATAGTCAATCAAGTCATCGTCTCCACTTCTCTAATTCACCTAATAGCGCTGGGCTGGGTCGAACCGGGTAGCTAACCGCTTCTATATGCGCACAGTGCTATCCACAACTCTCGGTGATTCTATTAAAAATTATGAGCTAAGCAAAGCAGTGGAAAATCTGCAATGCAGAATGGAAAGTTATGCCCTGATGCGGCATGCCTTAAGTATGTCACGTACGGCTATGAAAATTTTCAGAAATGCCTTGTCATCAATTGCGGACGATTTTTCCCACGCTTGTCGTGGACCGAGGCAGTTTGTTTACTTGGCATCGGGGATTTTGTAGTTAATCTAAAAAAACACCGCATTATTCATGTTTGTAAGTATATTTATTTTTTTAAATACCACCAAAATTTAATCTCATATTTAAAAATAATAATTCTTAATGAGATACTTTTTTGACCCTTGAATAATTTGTTAAAGCTAAACACACATATTGAACAATTCCTTGAATAAATAATAAGAAATAAATATTTTTTTTAATTCAAATCAATAATTTATTAAATTGCACACACATGCACGCTGATTGAGTTAAGAATGTGTTTTAGGGACGGTAAACAGTCGCCATTGTCGTCAAGCTTGAGTCGCAAGACTAAAAAGGATACAGGTTCGAACCCCACCAGTGTTCCAACAATGAAAATCGTTTTATGCGTATAAATACGATTTGCAGGTAATACATTAATTCCCCGATTTAAAATATCATAACGCGTAGATTGATTGTGAACATAAAGTAAAGCATGATTTCGGATATGCTTCCACAGAATTTGGAGCGCTAAGCTTTCCCGGAACGCAGTCAATTCATCAGTATGCAGGAGGCGGCGGGCCGCTTGGCTGCCAAATTCTGCAGCTAAGTGGATGGATGAGGACTGAGAGGTCTTTCTCAGGTAGGTAAACAGGGCGGGGACCAGCCTGGTGGTAATCTGCTTATGCCGAGGGTCGTTTGGTGAGGGAGACGCCATTCACGTGGACGTGGCTTTGTAATATTACAGACCTTAACTTTAATCATATAAATTCTCTCATGCGCACACGTGTATATAAGCATAGTATATCTAGCTATTATTTAATATATATATATATATATATATATATATATATATAATCTAAAATTTCTGAAGAGATAAAAATGTTCACATATTTATTAAGAATATAAATATTTATTTGTTGAAATATTCTTGCCGTTTATTTTGGGAATAGCATCCTTGAGAGATGTTTTTTATAACATTTTACTGTCGATATATATCGCGTACGTTTCAGTGACACTTCTTCAGCGAAGTTCTTGACATTTCTATAAATGAAAGTTTTAGATGGCGTAATCTGCTAGCGGGCGCTCCGTCAGTACTTGTGACATGATGACGTCACGATTTTGCACGACCCTAATGGCTGTCAGATTTCATTTAAAAAAAATCAAAAATTAAAAGAAAATTGAATTAAATATTAAGTGATTCTTATATGGATTTAAGTATGTACGATGAGTAATATTAATTTATACTCTCATCAGACTAGAATATGCTTTTCTTATAAACGAAAACATACATATAAAAATGGTTGCCATTACTGAAGAAATCCAAAATTAGATAAGGTCCATACAAAAATATACCACTGTGATAATGTTTACATTTACCCTGTCAAATATATAACACTTTGATATGGAATGTAATGAAAGCGAGAAATATACGAATGCCTGCATTGATAATACCCGCACATTACATAAGACACAATGGGTGTCAGCAGTTTGAGCGATAAACATATAATAAATAATAATGGATACATCAAACAATGTACTTGTGTTCTTCAGTTCCAGGCATAAAACTCATGATGGAAATCTCAACATATGGAGTTCATTAAACAAATACACTCGTGTACAGCCAGAAAATGAAATATACGTTATCAAATGTTGAAATATAAATTAAGCAATATAATATGAATAAACTATATTTATAAAATCTATACTACAAAAAAAACCATCACACTAACTATTTTACATAATCATGAAAAAAATATATATATCCAAACAGATATTATATCCTAGATATGAAACTGAATGTTCTGATTTTACTGTGTAGAAACTAAATACGACATTTATAAGATTTTTTTATTGATCAGTTTCAATGTATTTCTTATATAAGATAAAGGAGAAGCCTTAAAATTCAAAATTATATATAATGGTGGCTAGCTCGCTTCTTTAAGGTTATTTAAATAGTTTACACGTATATAAGCAATAAACTTAGCTTAGTTGTAGAAACATAATTTATTTTGTGCAAATAACTATTTGTACAAAAAATTAATAATTTTAATATAATAATATATATATACAACTAATAATATTTTATTTTAAGCAAAAAACGATTATTATATACTTCCATTGATAAGATATTTTATAGTCGTATTGTTATATTTGACCTTAAATAAGTCCATGGGGTATTATAATGTTCAGTGTGCTAGGTTCCTAATAAAAATTCAAAATTAAAGCACACCATCATTTTTACATTTTCAAAGCCAATTTGACCGATGTTGAGGTAGCAGCAAAAAAATATTCATTGATAGCATACTTCTTTCATTAAAAAAACTAGCCAATCTAAGTACGTACTCAGGTGACAAAATTAATAAAACACATTTAAAGATAAGTCAACCGATCGATCATACGCGTTGCATATTTAAAACGGTGTCATTACCCGATAAGGTTGTCATTGGACAATGTCGAAAGTTTATTGACAAAAATGACTATGAAGTTTCACGGATAGCGTGCCACGACATATTTTATCATTAAAAATTTAATTGCAGACATTTACATACAATATAATTCAAGTAACAACGAAAGATTCAAGTCATCGTCAGGGGATGTGTTAATTTAACAGAGGCGCCCAACATTAGTCGAATATAATGGTTGAATAAACACGATGAGGTTCAGAGACCCGCGCGGTGAGAGTTGTAAGGATTTTTTTTTTATGTCAGTTATTTAAAACTGAAAGAACAGTAATATAAACCGTTGAGTGCTTAAGTAACAAAAACTAGAGATAAATCAAAATGTGTAAAAAGCCTTCAGATAAAAAATTGAAGTGTTAAATAAGT
This sequence comes from Atopsyche davidsoni, assembly GCA_022113835.1. Taxonomy (NCBI): domain Eukaryota; kingdom Metazoa; phylum Arthropoda; class Insecta; order Trichoptera; family Hydrobiosidae; genus Atopsyche; species Atopsyche davidsoni. The sequence goes on along the minus strand of JAILWY010000009.1, from coordinate 14,181,120 downwards.
GGTTTTTTTTTTTTACAAACGAAAGTTTTCCAGTTGTTAATGACAAAAGTTAAATAAAACACTCTAAAATGTGTTTCTAGTAAGAAGTCCACAAGTACTGATCTAAAACGGAATTTAAAACAATATTGAATCAATAAGATTATATTGTGCATCTTGTTAGTAATCAATATTCAAGAGAGGCAAAGTAAGTATATTATAACGGTCATCAGACCTCCATTGTTCAATGTGTGTTTTGTTATAAAAAGATTTATAGTACATAAATTATATACCCGTCAATCGATAAAATCCTAGGAATTAATGATCTGGTGTACGGGAAATGCGCCAGTTTTTATACTTATCATGTATTAAAAGAAGACGAATGTAACGGATTATTGTAATGGTACGAAATTACGATTCGATGCAGTTTATGAACATTATATCCTAAAAGTCCAATCCGACTTTAACTGATGAAACAAACAAAGATGCACTTACTGCATTAGGTATCTATCGTAATCCATCAAAATATGATCACATTGATTCACAGAAATTATTATTGTGATTATTCATTAAAGACAATTGAAACGACCGTGTTTTCAAAGATCATCAGATTTATATTAAGTTATATTTTATATATTTTGAAAAAAAAGGCTTTTTAATAATAATATCACGTACATGTTAAACCACCAATTACAACACTCGTATTAATAATAAAATACAATTGCAATTTTTGTTATTGTTTTTTCATATATGTAAATATATACTCACTATATACTCGTAATTAATGTTTTATGGGATGGTCGAAAAATATAAAATGAAAATCTTTTATAAATCAGTATATGGTTATTGAGTGAATTAACGGTTATCCCATCACTAATAAAAACACGTGTTAATGCGTTCGATAGTTATTAACTCAGCGCGCCCGGTCGGTTAGGGTTTGTTTGTCGCCCTTAATTATTAACCCTTTGCCTGTGTACTCGGTAAATGGAAAGTTTACTTGTTATCTCTCGAGTCAATATTAAATTAATTTTAATTATTCCAACGAAGAGACTCAGACGCCCATAGCGGTTAAGTTTATTTCTGCTTTCGATACAATTTGTAAACTGACACATGACAAACATAATATCAAAGGAAAAGGAACATACCCTAAAATCAACGGGGCAAACTGTTGATAAATTTAGAAAGAAAAACCTGCATTATTATTTTTAAAGATTTGAACATCATGACATCTGTTTAAGATGTGTCATGCGACACAGAAAAAACAAGTATGACTTAGTCAATAGATCAATTTCAACTTTTTTATATGGATACGTCAATTGCTTTAGCGGTCATCAAAATGCATTAAAATAAAGATTATATTTTTTTGGAATACGCAATTCATTCACAACTAATAAAAACTTTGTAATCAGCCATAAAACTTAAAAATCGTATTTTTGTTATTAATTTGTGAAAAATACTCTGCACTTAAAAATACTATTCAATATTAATAAATTCATGAATAAAATACGATTAAAAAATATCATGTCAGTCCAACTGTGTAAAAATAAGGGTTCATACTTGTGTATGATTGAAAATGCTACTTTGTTGAGAAATTGTAGTTCATGCGTACACATCCTGCTCGGCTGCCCTAAAGCGATAAATCAGTGCGGCACGCGCTCCGCTGGAGTTCTCTGAATATCATTAAATACCTTCCATATAAAAAAATAACAAATCTGATTAAAAATTATTTTTTAATAATTTCCAAGAATGTCGTCTAGAATTTTTATCGTATCTGAGTTATTAAATAAAGTGTTCGTAATATTTTTTGCTCCCAATATTTAAATGAAAAATGCTGAGTTTTTTTTAAAACTGAAATTTGTTTAGAATATACTGAGTGACTTTGAAAATCTTTTTCTTTGACATTCACTTGCTAATAATAACAAGTTTTTTTAATAAAAGTAACCTAAACACATAGTTTTTTTATTAGTAAATATATACAAATTATGGCTTTACATACGAAATAGTAGCAGCAGTAGCGTATCTTTATATCATGTAGTCCTTTCGGTATTAAATATTTAATCGAACTGTGTTTAGTGGTTATAAAATTGTTTAGGCGTGTAAACAATATCATATGATACAGTACACAAGTTAACCTGGATGTTGGAAAATAAAATTGTGTGAGCATTTTCCATGATGATATACCTAAACCATATAGTAAATCATTGTACATCTTGAGAATCACACACTGTATATAAAAAAAAAACCAATAAAACGAAAAAATTTACAGAATGTACAGAATCGGAATGACGTGGGTGTCGTTAAATTGGATCGTTGGACTGACGACTTGCAAGGCTATCGTCCGATCGGAATGTCTGGGGAATGGCGTATGTTGGTGTCGACCGCATCGCGTGAGGGGCGCCGAATACCCCCGAACTGCCAACTCCCACCGAATTGGGTCACAAGGTTAGGGCCTATTCGGAGCGGCGCATTAGTCGGGCGTTTTAATCAATGCTATTTGCGAAAAATTGAGCCTGAAATAAGTACATTTTCGATTTCGGAGAAGGTATTTTTTAAGATACTTTTGAACATTTTTTTAAAATAAGGCAACCTTGGCTCAGGGTGATATTTAAAATTACACAAAATGTTTTTTTTTTAGTTAATGATATAATTGTCGTCAAGTAAACGATCGGAGTCAATCGAGAGATATGAATAAGTGTGTTGGCGTTGATGACGTTTATTGAAGCAAGTAGGGTGATGATACAACCGTACAAGCGGCCTGCGTAACGCTATCCTTGTGCGACATAACCAAGGAAAAAATATTAATTCTGTGATGATTACTAATAAAGTACAGATATATGTTAACACCATATAAGTTAGATGTTGCCTGCAAGAGTAACAATAAATCAAATTCTAGTAAAACATATCGTATCACAAAACTCAAAAATGCCAATGACAAGAATTAAAAAAAAGCTTTATATCGTAGATGACATATACTTCATAAAGTTAAAAAAACATAGCGTTTTAAGTAAAAGTTCTTCATTGTATTAATTACATTAATATAAAAATGTTTCCGTGATTTTCGTGCGGGCGGTACTTCTTCATGGCTCGTGACACGACACGTGCCGATTCGCGTGCGGCGTGTTCCCAGTCACTTCCAGGACTTAAATCTGTGCCATATCTGGTAATCAGCTTAAACAAAATGTATTTGTTTATATTATTATTTATGAACATTGTTAGTGTAACCAAAAAGTTATAATTACAATATTCACTCTGTATAGTATGTCTTTTTTAGTATATAACGTGTATAATATATAAATAAATCAACGGTGCGTCAAGTTATTTACAATAATTATTGGACGTTCTGATACTTTGACCTATTGGAAGATAATTATTAGGTATATGATAAAAACAAAGCCATGAGATGTCACAACATCAAAGTCGTGACATTTTAATAGAAACGTCATTTATTTTGAATAAACAAAAAAATGTTTCAAAACTTATACTACTTGTATCACAGAAAATGCAGAAATATTAACAGTTTGACAGTCATCAATGAATATTTTTTAGATATATTGTATATAATGATTTTAACACTAATTAACCAAAAATTTTAAATAACAATATTTTATTTGGATGTAACATATAAACGTAGTATATAAAACGAGTTTCAAAAGACTGAGTATTTTAATAAATGAATATTAAAAAAAAAAAAAATAAATAAATACACAAGTGGAAAGATACAAAGACCGCATGTGTAAAGACTTAAAACGGCATACATCGCTGAGGCTAGAAAGTTCGTTTTTTTTTCCCAATACCGAAGGACCCGGGCGGGAATATTTATAGACCCTACGCGCCGCGCGTTGGGCGCGTTGTTTTTACGGCGGGGTGTTTTTTCTGAGACCCACGCGCGGACCTCCGGCCGTGATTTACGGCGCCTCGAGGGTTCAGCGATGACGCGGCCCTTCGCGGCGGGGACCGACCTGGAAAACTCGCCCGGATAATAGGGTTAGTGTATTGGAGGAGATAGTGCGCTACACCGAGTAGTTAAGGGCCTAGTCCGCATAATCGAGTTTTATTTGATCATTTTCTAGTCCGTTTTGCGAAAAATCCACTGCACCAAACGAAAAAATTTAAATGCAAAAAGTTTGATACATCCCTTCTTCCCAATAAAAAATATTTTTATTTCTTATAAATTTACTATCAATATGATTATGTGTTTTTCCGATTGAAGTGTAGGAATTTGGAGATTCATCTGGTCCATTTTACAAGGTCCTAAACATTCAAAAGTTTTTTTTTCAATTGAAATTAAAAGATTAAATATAAACCATGAACGCCTTATTATTTTAAAAATTTTAAAAAAAAATCTTTAACAAACTTTGGTATAAAATAAAAATATATTTTATTCGGAAGAAGGGATATATCAAACTTTTTGCATTTAAATTTTTTCGATTGGTGCAGTGGATTTTTCGCAAAACGGACTAAAAAATGATAAAAAAAACTCGATTATGCGGACTAGGCCCTTAAGTCTGCTTTACTTTTGTGCGAGCAATTGTTCGGAGGCAATCGCGGCATCCGCGATTCGACGCAGATTTTTTATGAAAATCTCATTGACGGGCATGAAGAACGTCGACTTTGTCGGTCTTCGATGATACACAAAGATCATATACATAGTTTTTGTTTATTTTCATGATAAATGATAAAAGGTAAACAATAATTAACATTAAATTATTTTAGTACTCTAGTAAAGTTATTCTTCCCGCTCTCCCAATTATGTTGCTTGTGCATGGCTGTAATGGAGAAGTGGACATGGAATAACTGTGGAGGGATGTACTCTAGAAGTAGCTTGCTGCAGAAAGAATATCAGATCTAAACGCCAGAGCTTTGTAAGGAAAGGATTATATAATAATGCTATTGGGCAGCAGCAATACGCAGACTTTTCTTTCCAATATAAAACAGCGGTGAAGAAAAACCCGGGGAACCACTACACTATTTTCCACTTAAAAAACCATGAACACTAATTCAGCATAAATTTATGCTTAGTCAGATGGTCGCCAATTTCTGAGAAGGGGAACCTAATGGAGAAGAAGAAGTACAATTGTGATAATATATATTTCTACTTTCTTATCAGATGAGGATATATATGTGATTTATACAATATGGTAATGCCTACATAATAGAAAATCCTTATATTTTTAAGCAATATTATTTTTTTGGTAAAAAATTATTATAGGTTTAAAAAAGATAGTTAATTATTAAACCAAGTAATATTAAAAAAAGTAAAGTAGTTTGGTTCTTGTGCTTTTATTAAATATATTATCATATACCTCCAAAAGATGATAAATGCTAAAGTATTCATCTACCCTAAAGTCTAAAAGTAAAATTAGCCAAAGCGCCCCATCGATGCGTCAACTAATTTCGCAGTGCGCGCCTTCCTCCTACCCCTAAAACAAGGGATGAGATTTAATTTGAAACGCGCTAGTTACAGGCTGGGTGGCGACAGAGGCTATGACGTCAAACTGCATGGTGTTTCAAAATTAATTTTACATGCTTATTATAAAATTTTACATATTGAATATTAACGTATCAAAAAAAAAAACATTTAATAATTTAATACGCGTTTGTAAAGATTATTTAGCATTTCACATTGAATAGAATTGAAGGTTCTTAACTGACATCACCGGTTCAATTTATCATCCCAACAGGCGATTAAAAAACTTATATTACTATATTTAAAATAACCTTTGATTTTATTGGCATAATCAAAATGTCTTCAATTTATAATTTACTGAAACACCATGTATGGATAGGGAAATAACAATGGAAAAAAACTAATCTAGTTAATATTCTGATGCCTGAGGGTTGTTCATTATTCAGATAGGCGAGGGTGGATGATACCAGTAGCGATATTATATGGAAACACTGGATATCTGTGACGTGACAGATGGGGGTGATTTTTCAAGGTTTGATTTCAATGTAAAATTTCACAGTATTAATATGCTACATTTGCATAAAAAACCTCGTTTTGAATTCCTCTCTCTCCGTTTTAAAACCCTTTGCAAAAGTAATTTCGTGTTACTTCATTTATTATGAAGCAAATTTTGAAAACTGAATATTTCATTTCATTTAAAAAAATCATTATGTTTTTTACAGTTTAAAATAAACGATTTATTACAAATATAGCAAGGTATTAAAATGAGTATTATGATGCATCGTTAACCTTGTTATATCAAAGTGCGGTAAATTGCATTGATTTCGCATTATCTCTACAGCGGTGAGCTATCGTTATCAGCCATAAACTTGACTGCCAACACGAACTAAAAATATTATTGCAAATCCAAAATATTTACTTGCGTATTTCGAATTAAATATAAACCAACAATAAATTATTACACAGCCGTACGTTTTCTCGTTACATTTAAATTCATTCAAAAGGTATATTGTGAAATTGTTTTGTGGAGTATAAATCATGGTAACAATGAGCGTATATTTTAACGACGACGTGGCTAAGTACTATTTTTGTACCAGCATTAACAAAAGATTATGAAACGTTATTTATTTATTTCCGCCTCTGTACGATAATTTGTCAGTAATGAAAACGACTAAAATTTGCCTAGAATTTGTATATGAAATTACAAAATAAACCTTTTCTGACTTACCTTTATGTTAAAAACAAATTTAAAAATGTAGTATATATTTATATAGATCAACACTTCTTTAAAATGACGGTTAGTTGTATAGCCGATAGTTTTAAATTCCAATCTTTATAAATAGTCATGTGTTTAAATTGATCGTTCCCTTTGATAATTACAAGTTATCATAAAAAAATAAATCACTTAAAGACAAAGAAAAACATTTTATAAAACATGTGCACTTCCGTGAGAAGCAACAAGATCCAGTTGGTCTAGTCTAGTGGAATATTCCGCGGCATTTATAGTAATAAAATGTTTTATTTATATCGACAAGTCAATCAGATAAACAGTATTTTAAAGCAAAGTTTATCAACCTTGATAACGGAATAAATAGTAATTTTATTAATTGAATGAAGATGATAATTGAATATATATTTAAACGTATTTAGTTTCACTTTTATAAGAGCGTTTTATAATTCATGATAATACCAACGAAAAGGGGAGACTTACATACTTATCTCCAACAATATTTATACAGTTATTTGCTAGACATAAATGATGTGGTATTAGATTTTATCTCACGGCGTTCAGGGTATCAATTAATGTAAAGAAATGATAAAATATTACTGTTATTAATTATTTATCACGAACTGGTATCAAATTTAAAAAAAAAAGATTAACAAAAATGCTATGCAAAACTGTGCATATCTTAGTAGTTATATATAAAAGTACTTACGATGTTTGAATGTTGGGCACGAGAATCTGTAATTAAAAAAGATAAATAATTAATGTTTGCTCCTGGAATGAAGACAATTTTTATATTTTTTAAATTAAGTCAATATTTGTATAAATACAATCAAAATGTTCAATGACTCGTTCAAAGGTTAATTGTTACAAATCGTAAAAAGTCCCATTGCTTAATTCAAAGCGACACTAAAATCATATTCAACAAAATATTTTGTATTACTCTACATTAGTTGAAAATATTATATTAATTTGATAAAACTTTTTATTACTATTTTTATTTTAGTCCGCACTTTGATTCGATTTATTTTTATGTAATGAATTATTTAAAAATATGTGTATTATTGAATAATAGCGTAATTATTTATATACAAATAATATTCGTGATAGGAAGTTTTGTAAAATCACGATATTCATATGTAATCAACACGTTTACCTGATAATAATATATTATTATTATTACGAATTAGACACCCATTTAATTGCTTTGTTTGTTTCTTTCTTTCCACGTTTTGTTATAAAAAAAACGACTTCGACATCGAACATAAACACATCCCAAAATACATCTCCAGAAGCTAAATCGAGTCTGTGAGGTCAAATAAAAAAATTACTTCTAGGAAAATACAAAGTTAATGAGTTCAACACGTCAGAGTCTTATTGTTTTATATTTACAAACTTCTTCAGAGCAATCCCGATCCTTGCGGAAGAGTCCATTGCCCCGCTGGGTGCATAGGACCTTGTCGCGACGTCTACGAGATAGACATACCTCAACAGACTATACTGCTTCTCGGAACAATGTAGTTCCGCACTGGATACCTAATGATCCTTTTTTGCAGCAGACTTGCCAGAGCGTGGTTGTTCTAGGCCTAGGGGATCTCGTATACAGATATCTATATAAGGCGATAAATGTAAATAATATTTGTTTGATCGTGACTATTGACCGTATGTGTTCCGCTAACTAGATATTGACTAAACAAGGCGAACGGGGTGCGCAAATTAACGCATTCATTAACACGTGTCGTGTGAACTTGTTTTATACTTTGTGATGTATTATCGTAAGCATACAAATGTTATAATATCTGTCAGATAAAATTATGATTAATTAATACATGGAAGCATCCAGACTGTACATAAGTCGCTGCAAAAGTCATGGTATCATCTGAGTAAAAGAAACAAAATATCACAGAACCACAATAAATCGTGTTTTTTTTAAATATCAAGTATTTTCAAATAATAAATCAGCAATATCTTTTTTTTGAATTCTATTAAGGTGGGTTTAAGATATTTCAAGGAAAATTTATATTGACCGCCAATTTATGGTGCCGAATTAAAATAACCCTGACATTCTGAGAAGATCACAAAATACAACGTTATTCATCTACTCACAACATTTTCATCCATAAAATGTTATGTTTAAAAATGTCAATGGACTTTTTACCTTCGGAGCCTGATGCTTCAAAAGCAATCTGAGACGACAAGAAATTCCATTAGATTTTTTTTTTTTTTTAATATATGAAGAAATATAAATAAATTCACGAGTGTGCATGCAATCTGTAACACACGAGCAGTAATTAAATAGACTAGGAACTGCAGCGTGCTCGCCTGGCAGGCCGCAATACATGCACCTCTCGTGCGCCTAACAAAACAGAGCACGCTCATCTCGCACTCGTGCTCGGTACAGCCACTTTGCATTACAAGCGAGCGCAGACCCACGCAAATGCAAGGGCTCCGAGACCTAAGATTCTAAGGACTCGGTTGCATGAGATAATACCCTGAACGGCAATGGTTTGACAAACGTAGATATCAGAATAAGATCAAAAAAAAATTATTTAAAACTATGCCTTTGCAATATATATATTTATAATGAACGAGATTGTTACTTTCACAAATATACAAGAATTCGGAATAATTGACAAGGAATTCGGTTCAAAAACCAAGCAAAGACAATAAAAAATACTTTAATTCATCGTCTAACTTAGGAAGATTCGGAGTTGTAAAATCTCTGAATTATTTCAGCAAATTTAGAATATTTAACGATGACCCTATGTTTTATTTAGAATCTAGAACTATTTTGCGACAAACTAATATTAGTCGGATCTGGTAATCGCCGTTTGCTGTGTAACCAGAGTTTAACTCGCGCGCTATCTGGCGACGACGGACAACTGTCTTCATCTTCATGATCATCACCAGTTAAGATAGCTGCTAAGGATTACGGGCACGTCGGTAAGGTTAAATGACCGTCTCGTCCTGCAGTCTTGAGGTCGAGCTGCACAAAGGACTTCCAGGCGCCCACTCCAGCTGAAGCTGCGATGAGTGGGCTCCGCTGCGAGACCAGTCCTTGTACCAATCTACCTAATATACTTTAATTATTTTTTTAACTTATTATTTAATGTATCTAACGATTTACTTATAGTTATAATATTTAAAATAATTTTAAAACTAAATACTTGTCATATCGTTTGCGCCTGTATATATATTTCATATACGCAGTGAATAATAAAAAAGGCCTAGAAATTAATATAAAAATAATTTCAAATAAGAATTTACTTCAGATAAAAAAGGAACAAAATACAGGTGATACCTTTAGTCTGTTAAATTCAACTCCATTAAACAGTAGTGTAAAGATAAAATAAATAAGAATCTTGCAGTTGAAAAACTGTACATTGATATATATTAATAAATAAATAAATTGGTTATTGGTTAAAACTTCATTTTGAGTCCCAAGTGGGTTAGGTTAGGTAACTTATATTATTTAATTAAAACATATAATTATTACAATAATCTTGTGTGATTTATTAAATAATTACCGCTTAATCTAACCTTTTGTAAATACACACAACGGTATTAATAAATAAAACATCTTTGTACGCTAGAGATAAACAATTATTCCAAATAGGTAATAGTTATAAATACACAGGTAGACTATTTGCCAGCATTCAAAACGGTAAAAAATACATACATAAAAAAATATTTTTAGTTAAAAGAATCGCGCATAAAAAAGCAAGACCTGTTAGGCCCGCGGCGCGATTCACGTGAGATGTAGTCTGGCGTGAAAAATGTTTAAGACACTTATTGTTTTTAATGTACCGCTAAATACCAAACGCGGGGGGCTATCTCTGAATCACGAGGCGGGAACAAAGTGCGCTGCTCGAGGCAACATCCGCCCCAAGACGCACAGAGCACACAGAGCTTCCCACACTCAAACCGTACTTCTGCCCAGTAAACCCCCAACTGTGGCTCGCGACGCGCAATCAGTTTTACTGTAATCAAGACATTCGATTGTTTTCTTAAGTGTTGATATGCCGCGTGGGTTTCCTTTAAAAGTGACTCCGGTATTAATTATATTACTCAAAATTATTAATAATTTTAGATGAACCCTGGTATAATCTTTTTAAGTTGCCAAGATGTCGGTAAACAAAAAAAAACTATCTACTATAATAATAGCCATTGTGTGTGGGTGGGTGTGTGTGTATGTTTCATTTTTTGCTTCTCTATAGAATATCTTAAAAGATACAACGCTGATTTTTTGCACGTAAGTTTAGTAAATTTTTCCGCAGCTATGTGCCGAATTTCAAGACGATAGGATAATATTTTCATTCATAAACTAATTAAATAAAACTATTAAATATGCTTTATTTACGAATTATATGATTCTGTTGTTCACAGCGAGAATTTAAAATTTAGAATTTTTAAAAAAAAAACAAAATATGATGCTTCTATGAAATTTACAGTTTATGTCAGCTTGACACAAGTACCAATTTTATTTTTTAGTTGCATTAGAAATTATTAATCACATCATTAATAACTTAAAATGCCTCCTAAAAAAATAACACCGTCTAAGCACAGCAAACGTAATTAAAAAAGAATAGCACAATTGAACGTGATAAAGACTGCATCTAATAAAGAACAGTGCAGTGAAAGTGATTCGATGTTTGTGACACGAAATGTGATATTTCCTAGAATGGCTTTGCTTTCGAAATTAATATCCGGTTATTCAAAATATATGTGTACAAAATGAAGTCAAATATTCATCTAATTGTCAGCCAAACATATGTTCAAACACTATTGCATCGTTCATCGAATACGTCATTTTATGACGGGCTACATTTCTAGTGTGAAAATATAAGCGTGCCCTGATAGCATAAATATTTATCACAAATCTACGTTAAGAAATAAAACAGAATGACTTTCCAAATAAATTTAATGTCAATGAAAGTGTATTTTTTTGCGGTTTACAAATATTGCAAGGCTATAAAAAAAAACACAAAAAACTGACTAGACAAATAGTGAATAGATTTTTAAAATAAAATGGAAACAGAGGAAATTGTTGCTCGCTATAAAAACAAACACTTCCGGTAACTATAACTATAGTATTACTACATCAATCGATTTTTTCGGTGTACGGGCGTAGTATACTATCCTTAGATTGTTAATTTACACGTTTATTTATGAATTAGTGAATATTTTTTTTTTAATTAAAAACTGTAATTCACTCTTATGATCATTCACTAGAGCTTATCAATGTTTTTTATAAGGTATTTTATATTTTAAGATTTTTAGCGACTAATTTAAACTCGAACATTAAATGCCAATGAAGTTAAAACTGGATTATCGAAAAAGTATGTAAACTATACAAGTTTTTATTTCAACGTATCAATGTGTATATTTGTTTATACAGTGATGTGTTTGTTGATATATCAATTTACCGTTGCGGGAGGCGGTCAAGATAGTTTGACAATCAGTGCCGCCTGAGTGAATCCTCAGTCGCATCGCACGCTCCTCGCGCGACCACATCAAAACAATCGCGAAAAACAGTTACACGCACCGGGGGCGATGGCGGAGCCCCCGAGCCGCGAGGCCGGAGAAGCAACAAAGGTATACACATAGACATGCTTGTGATTTACGTGAATTTTATCCAAGTTGCAAGCTACAATGCAGCCACAATCATTTAACCCTCTTGTGCAACTAAGTTTTTAGGTTTCACACATAGATGGCGCTAACGACACATGTAGTCGACATACATGTCTAAACTTGTGTTTTTTTTATAGCTTAGACATCTGTCAATAATAAGCAGTCTTAATACCAAAAAAAATATCGCAACGCAAAAATATTTTTTCTAATACTGAAAATGTCGAGTTATGTGCAGAAAAACCAGCATTTGCTTTTCTGCTTTAACGTGGAAAAAAATGCAGTTGAAACACGTCGTTTGCTTGAGGAGGCCTACGACGATCATGCACCATCGAATGCTACCTGTGAAAATTGGTTATTATATATATGTATGACTCTGGCCTTCTGTAGAGGTGGTCGCGGTGATAGGCAGCCACGCGAGTGTTTTTCGAAGGGGACGGACTCGTGATTGCTAATTAACTGCGGTCTATATAATACCTGTAACTGTACCGACCGGCTGACTGTAACGACGCAGTTATCAGGCGAACCATTCCAAGAACTTCGTCGATTGTATGTTTAAAAGAATAGCGTCTCATCGTGTACTTTTTTCGTTAATTACATGAGATTTTACAACAGATTACTAATGAATGTAGTTATTTTGTTCGTCTATGAGAAACATAAAAGATGTGAGTTTTAGAAAAAAGTTTTTTTTTGTCAAAGGTGAGCAGTGAATTTTTAACTATCTAAAATTTTTCTACTTGTAAAAAAATATTGAATAGCATCCAAATAATATTTTAAAAGCATAGCTAGAATATTGTTGAGACCACGCATTGCTTATAGAACTTATTAAAAAAGATCATAGCAATGACTGTGTTTTGCTTAAGTTATAAATAATTATTTTCTTACTATTAAACAATGTGACACAATCGAAGTAGAAATATTTATTTTAATAACACATATCTTTAACACGTAATTTAATAATAAACAAATTATTCTTAGAATATCACCAAATACAATGAAGATTTGATTTTTTTCCGCTCAAAAGTAAACTTAGCACTACGTGTGCAATGGATGCTATTAGGATTAAATAGAATATGATACCTTTTAAAGCAACTACCCAATGATAGAATTCATATAATTAGAATGTTAAACGTTTGTCCTATAGCGATTCTGCCTTACGACAAAAAATAATCACAGAAGAAATTAATATTTACGATCTTTTTTAAATAAAGTAAAGCTTATCTAAATTCTGAAGCTCATGTAACTATTTGTCATTAGTCAAGGGTTTTTAAGAACCTAAAACTTCAAAAGCTTTATTGTTATACAACAGTTCATAGAAAGTTGAAGGGAGTGTTTAGTTTAATACTCGTACGAACAAGCACGCTGTATAATTCGAATTGCGTGCTTGCTTACATTATGTATTTGATAATCATGCAGATCAATAAAACTATTCAGTGTAGAATGAACACGTAAAATGTGAGACCATACAATACTAAGGACCTTTAAAAGTCAATATAAAAACAAAAAATATATATAATTTTGTTTTAACCAAGTACATTCAATGCGTACAGTAAGTGAATATATTGCAGTGCAAACTAGAAATGCCGACAAACTATCGCCAGGCTAACATTGAAACATCTCGATAATTTGAACACCCAATGCAAAGGCGCGCACTCGGAGTGGTACGCTCGTTAACAAGAAATGACGCCATCTATCACTATAACCTGTCAGAAATTCATGATGATGAGTGACCGCAATTCGTAAAAAGGTTGCAGGTTATCTCAACGGATCTCGCTGTGCTCAATAATTTCTGATAAGTATTCTTCGTGGATATGAGTACTCATAGTTTTCGATCGAAAGAAGCATGGCTTTATATAGTTTAAAAAATATATTTCTGACAACAATAGTATTACATGTGTTTACTAAACGCGATAATCTGTGTACTTAGTATTGTTTATTTTGGTATGTAGTATACATTGATGCAGATACTTGCTTACAAACGGCACGGCCAAAATAGATGACCTGGAAACCGAAGAGTATGCACAATAAAAACACGCTGGCAGTGCATTTTGGTGGAATCAGTCATCGTGTATAAATACGCCGTTTAAAATATTGCTAGCTTCAACCATAGCTGGGTCTTTACGACTTAACATAATTTATGGTTTTTTAAATGGTAATAATAACTTAAACGTTCTAAGAAGCACAAAAAGATGAAACTTCGTATTTACTCAGCAATTGCAAGATGCTTTAATTATCTACGATGGAATAGTATATTTTTTAACACTCCATATTTATAACCGGATGTTTTGCTAGAATATAAGCACGACTCGAGTAGAGGAAGATTCTGGCTTTTTTTTGTTTTCAGTGATTATTTAATCCTGTGACATGTGTACTCTAAATTTTATATTTATATATTAAAAAAAATTAGAAAACTATAAATGAAAAACTCTATCCGCAATATGTTATAAGTAAGTTATTTACACACATGGTAATACTTTCTGTAACAAATAATTTAAATTGTTGTATTATATATATTTAAAACGCATATTATTTGTAATGAAAACAAAAATAATTAAATAACAGTGTTTTTGCTTTGAATTTAGGATCAATAACGATTTCTGTGCAAATACAAATTAAACCTACGTAAGCAGGAACAGTACCGATATAGGTAGTGACTAAAAGCGTTCATTGCAAATTTCACGGCCACTTCTAAAATAAATTCGCGCCATGAGTCTTGCCTGTGTATTGATAAGCCAAAAGCATTGTTGCGTTCTCAATATTGGCAGCTGCAAATGTCAATGCAAAAAGAGACGTGCGATAAACATTACGAACACGAAACTCGAGGAGATACCATGGGGGATAGTGCAATCAATATCAGGAAACCGTAACGGACTAGATTATTCGTAAACGTAATAATATTGGCAAGGACCGGTTCAGCCGGAGGTCTCGACGTGGAAAGGTTACCAAATGCAATGTCCGCAACACGACCCGGCTAAGATAGGCAATACAACCGGTCGTGTAAGGAATTAAATGCATACTCGGCGACGTGCGCTCGATACTTCCCCAGGTAAACTGCATGCCCTTCAACATTCAACAGCTGCGCCTGGCAACATGTTAAGTATTCCAACGGAAAGCGATGGTATAATTGAAACATTTTTTTTATTTGTATGTGCGAAGAAATTCAAAACAATATTACATCAAAGAATTATTGCAATCGGCATTGGGAAAATTTTAAATATTTCAATTCTCAAGTGAGAGCGAAATAAAGTGACACGCTATTTTAGACCTTCAATAAATGCATAACGATGAGCGATGATAATAACATATGGATGCATTGAATGTATCAATTTACTATTAAATAAAGGTAATCCTGTTATTGCTATTTTGAATTTTTTTTAATGATACTAATTTTTAAACCCAAAAATGAAGGATCAATTATTTAACAAAGTAATAGTTTTTACCGGAATATCTGTATATCATTTTATATAATTTTTGCTATCTACGGAGTTTATAGAATGAAAGACTCGTTCTGATCGTCTATAAATACGATAAAATTTAGATACAAAACACGTTCATAATTCACAATATCATTTATATTGTGTATATATGCATGCGTAGTAAGAAATCTTGATATTTTCGACCATATTAAGGGATGCATTAAGATAATACATATTAATTATTTATAAAGAATGAATATCTTTTCAAAAAAATGTATTAAATTGTTCTTGTAAACGTATAGTATTAATAATGTTTTTTTTTGCGTCTTAAGAAGTGGGATAAATGTTGTATGGGGGATTCCAAATTAAGACTCTCCACACAAGAAAAGAGAAAACAATTTTCGATTCACGAGTGAACTCGACATGGGCTACGAAATCGCCTAAAGATCTAACTCTAAATATCATGCCTACTAGCACTTAGAAATTTTTTATCTATTCATAAAATGTGAATGATACAGCAATAAAAAGTTTTTCATTTTGGCAATAGATGTTAAGGTTAAGTTTGCAGAAAATGTAAGCTGTTTAATGCAATAACAGACATTTAATAAATATCAATCATATCAAATAAAAGAAAATTGGTTGTACTCGTAGATATTTTTATAGCATTTATGAATAATTAATATTTGTACATAATTCGATTAATGAGATTGAGCGATAAACCTATGCTATATAGTTCCCCTGCTAATGATCTTTATTTTTTGAAAGGTCGAGACAACGCAATTTATTGATATATATATAGACGATAGTTGACCTTATAAACGTATAATTAAAGTTATTAATATTACATTAATTAACAAAAAGCTATTAACAAAAAATAGAAACTATAAGATACTGATGTCTCTAATATCAAAAGCCCTCTTGAAACAAAGAGAGCCTATTACATTTTTTTATCAGAAGTCTCAGAAGAATAAACAATCTTAACTAAATTAAAATATTATATTTACAACTAACAAAAAAAGCTGATAACTTTCATATTTGACTAATAATAGACAAAAATAAAAAGATTCGATTCAAATTAATTAACAACATTGGACTCTCTCAGAATTTATGTATGACCATTGAAATATACAAAAAATCAAAACACTATTTTAAAAATAATGAAATGTTTGAATTAAATATATACATAAATAATAAACGTTAAAAATACATAAAAAAATTATCTTCATATGCAATGGACTATTTATAAAAAAAACGCATAAATCACAGGAAAAAAAAAACATGCTCTTGAATTCAAATCTAGATAATAAAAAAAACTAAATTTATTTTCCGCAGATCATCGTTCACGTTAGTAATATCGATAGTGAAAAAAGGCATAATGGATTATTCCCCGAAAGGCGCCACTTTGATTTACGACGAGTCCATTTTCAATTCACAACTCCATAAGGACTAAATAAATAAATTCAATGAATGCGAACGACGCACGGGACGGGATGAATTTTAATTAAGGCCCTAAATGATTGATGGCGCGCGCTCTGTGCCTCCACAAAGGGGAGTGGGAGAATATCTCTTTTAAAAATAGATATGCAAATTAAACAGTTTGTGAAAAGGGTACATAGTTTGTACCCTGAATATACATTTTCATTTTCAATATATATATATATTAAGTACCAGCAAGGATCTATTTTAAATTGCATCATTACACTATGAAAAGTTGGTATGCTGATCATTATACTAACAGGTCTAGACGGTTTAAAAAATATCAAACATGTCATGTAAAATATATGATAATAATATGATTGTTTACAAAGTCTCATGGGAAGGTTCGAGACTGCAATGTGTCAGGTCATTACTGTTAATGACACGTCAAGCTTCAATGATAATTCCTGTCGCCATGGTGCATAAAGCATATTGCAAAATATAATCATAATGATAATCTTTCTACAAAAAGTTGATATCTTAGACAAGTGTTGTGCTGAATAGATTTTATGTAAGGCATGCATAGTGAGAACGACTACAGCATCATTATGTAAATGAAACCCATATTTATTTTACTAATGGATACAAATTATATGCATTGCAACATCGAAGGGCGTCGGAGCGCTAGTAGATCAAACATGAAGACTGATAGTTTGGGTGAGATTAACTATTTTTTTTGGAATCGGACAAGACACGACTATAGATTATAGCCCTAAGAAGAATAATGAAATATATTTCTTCACTTCTTATAATTGGATAAGAAAAATATTATTACTAAATAGTGGAAACACATTGTTGTATCTCACATAATAATGGAAAATAATCTGTTTTATAAATAACCCAGATTGGATGTATTTATAATAACACCTTGTATAAATCACACCAAAATATATATTTATTGTTTTTGATTCTCTCTTATAAGCTCAAATTTATCAAATATAAATAACCGCTTTCAAATAATAAATAAAATCAAATATTGAAAGTTTTAAAAATAAGCCGCTTTTTTTTAGGTTTTTTGATTGGGGGTTTAATAATGTTGGCATTGCCAAAAAACACTTCCATTAAAAAGTATGGCGAGTCACGGCGACTGACCGCTCGTGACATAAAGAGAGAATAGACAAGCGGATCTCGTTTATTTTGTTTAGAATATTGAAGGCTCGCCATTTTCCTTTGTTCCCATTGGCTGTGTTGGGAAGCCGAGCCGTACGTGTAGCGAGATATCAATACGAATTATAAATAATGTTTTGAAAAGGTGACCTTGATACTCGGTACGTGTAAAATACAATGTGTATTAAAGTTATTAGATCCAATCAACTGATTGGAGAATGTGAAATGTTTCATGACATTGGTTTGCTCAGTCTTTCGGAGTGTGTACGTAAGAGAAGAGAAAACGATGTGAAGGCAAATTGAGCAAATTGAAAGAAGACATTGTAAATATTATTTTTTCTGTTAAATATAGCCAGTAAAACAACAAAGATAAATAAAGACCAAAAAATACAAAATAATAAATATGCTCTTTCTCAACCTAAAACTGACCAAAAACATAATAATGTACTGGTTTTCAGTTCACAATATAGCACCACAAAAAAAAATTGTCAAATCACGTGTTTAATTGATTTTATTACGAAATCAAATCAAACAACTGCGTTGTTTCATCGTTCAATTTAAAACGATTAATGTCATTTAAAACGCAATCAAATCCAAGTTGTTATTCGATCATTCGCTGCGTCATTCATGGTGAAAGTCGTAGGAACATGTCAAGTGAGTTTTGTTTACAAATCCACGAGGATCACGTCCAAAGGTGGGTGTGTCTAGCCGTAGAGCAGGCCTACGAGAATATATAACAGCTGACACGCAATACCGGAATCCGCAACATTTTATTTCAATTTTAACACAAAAAAATGCAAAATTCACACGTTAATAAATCATGGTTTAAATATGACTCAACGAGCAAGAAAGTGGTATTTAAAAAGTTTCATTAAATTTGTAAATAATTTTGTATTTTACTTTAAACTTCTATTAAGTATTGATGGTATTTTTAAATATAATATTTACGGTATTTGTAAAATAAATTTAAAATATGTATATATAGTATATTAAACTTCTTATAAATAATAATATCAAAAATAATTGCTAGAATACGAACTGTACCACAAAAAATATTTTTAAAATCACATAAGATAAAACATAAATATATAAAAAATAAAAACGGCAGATAAACGTAATATACAATTGACTTAGTCTGAATGAGGTGGTCTTACTAAATAATCTATATTTATACAACGATAAATATTCATTTTAAAAATAAGTTTATATTTATTTTATGAAATGCTGAGAAATATAAACCTTGGTAAAGTAGTTTTTTTCTTTATACTAAAAATACTTCAAGTTCTGTTAAGGCCTAAAATTAATTAAATTTCTAAAACAAACATGTCCGTGGTACATGGATATAAGGTGGTATAATTTCTTGAGATATACAAAAAACAATTAAGAAATTTGGAAAACTACCATGTTTTTTTATTATATCGTTAAATGGGAAAAATAAAGTTTCGGGAATAGCTCAGGAAAATAAAAAAGGAGGAAACGAAAGAAAAATAAAAATATAAACGAGCATTCAAACTCAAACAGGATATTGATGACCAAAGTAATTGGAGACGAAAATGGGTTTTTCGTTAATAGCTTTCTTTGTTATGTACATTACATACAAAAAATACACATGTTAAATTTTTATGGCATATAAAGATTTATAATACATTCATATGTTTACACTATGAAAAATGACAATAATTAATATTCTATATTAATAGTTTTTTATATGTAAATGGCAAGAAAGATCAAATAATTATGAAAAATTGTAATATAGAGCTAATCGATGCAAAGTTATTGAATAATAAATAATCAAGCTTTTTTGCTAACCTCACAACTGTAAACAAATTACTACGGACTAATGAGTTTTGGGTTAGGTTTTAATCAAAACACCTGGATTTTTACAAATAGTCGACGAATGGAACGTGAGGTCCATAAAATATTGCAAAGAGAACATCAGCATCACACACGGATCCCACCCCCTAGACCCACAAGATATATAAATATATATTACAATAAAAAAATATACATGTATTACATTTTCTTATGCGAGTATTTTCATGAAATTTAAATTCAGTATAGCATAATAGCCACAACTTTGAACTTCTAATACATAGTCATGGGTTTAAGGCTATCTAGACATAACGTGTACTTTTAAATTGCAAAGGTGACTTGACAAGGTCGGTAAAAGGATTATTTATATTACTGCTATACTTAGGTATGCATTTTATGGTTATGGATTTACCTAACTAGCTTTGTCATCGCGAGAAGCCCCAGAAATATATGCAATACTTCTATTTAGAATAGACATTAGTACACCCTCCAGTCCCTTTCTTATAAATGCAGTGCAAGCAGCGATCGTATTAGAAACTATAACCCGCGTTAACATAATCTCTTTATTTATAATTCTACTAGCCCATGCATACTTTCACACTTAATCAAATGCCTGCATTGCAAAAGGTAAAGGCTGGAATTGCATATGAAATTTAAACAAGCTAAACATAATGAATTCCTACATCGCTTACATGCATAAAATTTAATTTCCCATAGATTACCTCATCTCTGCTTCATAAATAATAATATATTCGTTGACAGAAAGGTGACAGTAACACAGATTTTGTAAAATTTGATAAATTAAGTATATACTTCAAATATTGTGAATAAATTTGAGTTGACTATATTCTGTTAATTTTTGTTCAATTTGAAACTAGCTTAGAAAAAACTGCCGATGTCTATCACCACCAGGACTTTGTAATGATCAAAATACCCGTTGGGTTACTACTATCGGAAATATCTTATGTTTTACTATAATAAAATCTATATTTTAATTGTAACTTACCGATAGCATTAAGCAATCTAAATAACAATTAAGAAGTAAATAATACGATAATAAAAATAAAAAAAACAATTTTTCAAATGTAACCAGAGTCTAAATGGCGCATTGATAGATTTTAATCTGCACTTTGTGCGGCGTGATTGCTGGCTTGGACGTTACGTTTGAACTATACGAGAGATTAATTGCCGCGATACGCGATGGCCGGCGGAGACGTCAGCGATGCCAGGCACTCGGGAAAGGTCCACAGCCTGGCCGACGATTAAGTAGCCAGGATATCAGATAAGTGCCGTAATGATAGAAACCGAGAGCCGCCGAAAGGTCAACTGACCCACTTTCTTCAATTTACGACTCTCTATCGACGGACTAGTATTAAAAAATCGTGCGGTTCCTACTACACAAATATTTATATTATATAAATATAAATTATAATATTGTGTATATCTAGAATCAAGAAATAAATGTTGTCTTTAATTGAAGTCTCCAAAAGCAATCTAATTTGCTTAGTTGTAAGCTGTTTTCATACACATATAACAAAGATATATCATGCGAGATGTATTGTATGATGCAACTGAAATGTAAGTGATTGTAAATGTATCAACTCGCGACTGAATTACATACATACAAGGCCGCTATAAAAGGATATTGATATGTTTCGGATTAATTTTCTAGATATTCTCGTGTTTCCCTATTACACCCACGTAAGCTTTGCTTCGAAGAAAATATCACTATTAAGCCATGTCTCAATGTGCTGCGTGATTCCTGTATTTAAAAATAGCTCAATTAATGAAGATGGACAATCTATCCGAGCGAGGTTGTGTTTTACTGTCTGGTACTTTAAAACATAATAGCACGACCTTATAAATATTTAATTGTTTTAATTGAAGAATAATTGTATGATCAAAATGGCAGTCATCACAGCGCAAAGAAAGTACTATGCACGAGTTCACAGCTGCAAAACTTCATAAGTGTTACACGACCAAGGACTATGAAAATTAATTTTAGTCAAAAGTTCAAATTACTCACACCCTTGCAATTACTACAAATTGCACAAGTGGCACATATGTGAGTTAAAAAAAAAAAAAAAAAAACATCCGACCGTGCGTTGAGCGTTTTCCGAAGTTTGCTAGGCGTCTGCAGCCGCGGCTCACGAATCAATCATTTCTCTAATGGCGGACGGGCCGATGGAATAAGAATACCAAGGCTGAGTGACGTCAGAGAAATGGCCGCCCACTCGCGGTGCTTTTACTTTCCGCGGCCGGCGGAGGCTCTCGGCCATTGTTCCGCCCGTGGAAGGAACTCGCCCCCAGGCCGCGTGTATTTTCAATGGTACTTCTTTACAAATGGATCTAATGTGTTTGTACATTTGGCGGCGTATTGATATTTCTCTTGTTCATTTTGTATAAACACCTCGTTTCAAAAAAAAAATGTATTGATAAAATTGATGATATTGAAATTTTCAATGGTGAACAAATTTAATGAATGAGATGACATTTGTACGCACGAATTCAGTGATAATTTTAAAATGTATTAGACATAATTTTTTATCTGATCTAGAAGTAATGTAAATCGACTTTCTTTAAATTGGACCGTGACTTTTGATACGTCATTTTTCACGTTATTTAATATATTCATAAATGTATTAATATCAAATTGGTAATCTACGTGCATATGACTAAGCAACATTACAGTGAAATGTAATATAGTGTATAGTTAAGCGTACTCAATTCTTTTCGTGCATTCATAAAAAAGATTACGAATAAAATTTTAAAAGAAATTCAATTTCAGTATCAGATTGGAATTCAGAAAGCGTAAACTGTATTTATCTTAAGAAGAAGTGTCGGGATCAAAGTTTAAAACTGTGACTAGCAAATTCTTTCGTAAAATATGTTGAGCATTGTATCATAAAAACATAAAACATTCATTTCATTTGATGAGACGTAACTCAACTCAATATATTTTTAAAAGAGATTATTATACTTATTAACAAAAGTATTTATATAACATTCTAAATAGCATAATACTCGCTAGATTGAGAGTATTTGGCAATTTCACATTTACGTATATACATTTTCGTACTCTAGCATAGATCGTATAATGATCGTTACTAAAAAAACCAAAGCTAATTTTAAAACAATTCGATTCAAAGTAGACCGATTAAGAACTAGATTATTTATTACACATTGAAAAATCTCTCAGAAGTCTTAAAAAAAATTAAGAGCAATGCGTTGTTGACATTTACGTGAAAAATATCAGCATGCCACAAGCAATACTCAGCCGTTTTCAGGAACATATCACTGAAAATACACGCTGTAGAAAATATCGAGGCAATTCGCTTAGTATTCAATTCAATTTAACCTATAATTTGGAATTTTTTTTTTCTTTATATTACAGTGCAAAGAAACCAAATGCTGAGCCCTGGGCCATCAGCACAGCAGCGTATTTTGTTTGATACAAATCATTTGAATAATTTCCCGATGCGCCTCGCATTTCTCGGAGTCGCTCGGCCATCAAACCGACACCCGGCCCGGGCCCGATCAACAATAACGAATCGGCTTACATTTCAATAAGACCTGAGTTAATTAAAATCAGTTTCGAATGGAGTATTTCCAATTAAGATTCCACCGAATGCCAAACCCACACATTACACTTTATAATAAGGCGCAGGTATGTAATTTTGTGGATTTTGAGTTTCACGGTCGATAAGCTCCAGCTGTAAATTTTAGGTACAAGTATGAAATCTTCTGATATTTATGTAATTATGCGCAGCTTAACAACTGTTGGAGACCTCCCCTACGCAAGAAATTCTTATGTGCACGTGGACTTATTTTGTCTTCTGCAGCATACATATTTTATTTATTAAAAGTCCTTCTTAAAACATTTAAATAATTTTTTTAAAAAATACCAGAATAAACAAAATTAAAATATGATTCAATATATGATCTCCAATATATTTTTTTAGTAGTATTTTTCAGAAAAACTTAAATTGTACTATGCTTGAAACGTGTATACATATCTATTGTTATGTAAAAAAAACTTAAATAGGAAGATATACACAAAATACGTGTTTAGAAAATTTGGTTTTACGCAATCTGAAACATAAAATTCCTCAAGCTTTCACAATTCAAAATATGTTAGAAATCATTACAATTTAATAACATGTTTTTAAATTATCAATTTAGATTGAATAAAAACTCAGCCTAAGCGTTGATCTTTTAATGAAGTCTCATATACTATAATATATATATTTACGTAGTATCTAGCCAATTTAAAATATAATAGTTCCTTGATGCGGAACACATACTAAATCATTACAAAACATACAATTAAAATAATCTTCAAAAAATGTGATAATTTCTGATAACATATAATGCTGCGTGCAGTCTCGGCTGTAATACAATTATTTACGTAACACCTACGCAATCGAAACACGACTCTTCCTGAAAACGGAATATAGATGAAGTCATTAGAGTTTGATTATATACAATTACAATTATCTTCAGAACAATGTGATAATCCCGGAGCGGCATTTCGTTCGGCGCTATTGACTTGCAAGAATCACGACACGACTCGGGATTAGTCAATGGCGGCCCGTTAATTAATTTGTAGAACGCCAACTTTTACAGCCGAATCCCAAAATAGCCGCATAGAGCGGGCCAAAGTGTTTCTGGTGGGAAAATGGCCGAAGTTTCGGCGGCCGGCGATCATTATTGCCTTTTTCTAGTGACGAGAGGAACCGACTGTGTCCGACGTCTGAAGCCAATTCGGAGATAAAGAGAAAAAGAAATCTTTCCCATTGCTACTGCGAATAATTGCCATTATCTGGTCACTTGTTTTAAAAAAACAACGCTAAAGCGTTTAAACAACAAAACTATGTTTTTATGGCAGAATACGCGAGGGTAAGTTAAAATTTTAACAATGCGTCTCGTCTCGGTTATCAAGTAGTGATGTATTACATTTCAAAATAATCTATTGTTTTATTGTACGAAGAATGACGTGGATGTATTTGATTTCAGTTCCTGGACATTAAATACATCGGAGACAGTCATTGTTCTACCCATCCCGAGGCCCTCAGCTCTCACCGATAGGATTGCTCCAAAAACGTGACGCCGGTATTATATCGGAATTTGATGATTGCACTCAAGTCAATCTGAGCAGGAAGTCATTCCTCGTGCTTACGGAGAGAGGATGACCCGGGGGAGAGATTATCTGGCCATAAAAATAATCTGTAACAGTGTATACAACCCACCACGACTACTTACTTGTGTCGAAACAAAATTAATATTTTTTTGATTGCAATTCTGAACCGAAATTAAATTTGATTATTTTAAAGTATTATTTAACTATGTATGCATTATCTGAGGTAAAGTAGATAGTTTTAAAGAAATCCGAAAATTTAAGTAAATTGGGAAATGTTTTCAGGTAAAAAGAGTAAATTGGTATTTGTGAAATAAAGTTATAATAACAATATTCAGTAACTTTAAATTTCTCTTTTTTGCTATTAAAAAATGGAGCAAATCGATTTTATTGTAAAAGGTGTATTTAGCAATCATTAAAATAAACACCCGTTGTACAACCTAAAACGTAACTAAGTTCGCCTTAAGAAAAAGTTTTATAAATAAAAAAAAATGCTTTTTAATAATAGAGCACACAATTTCATAAGCATTTAGTACTATTTTTCTGTTTTTCTAATAGTAGTTATACAAAATTTCAAAAGTCAAGTCACAGAAACCATTTGGATTGTTATTTTTCGAGTTACATTTTAAGTAAAATATACATAGACACACGTTCCATAAAGAAGATTATGTAATCTTTCTTATACTATATATATTAATATTCTTATATTGCATTATTACACAAGAATATAATAAACATTATTAAATAAAAAATAGTTAAATTAAAATTTATAAATCATAAATATAATTATAGTTTTGTTAGCATATTTACCTTTTTTTATTCAAATGAATAAACAAAATTCCAGTGGAGATGCGGATTTGAATCTCGTTGATTTCGTGAAAATACTTTTCGGAATTTTTTTTCGTCTTTTCGTGTGTGAATCGATTACCTAAATATTGTATGAAATATCTTAGTTAAACAATACAAAAAGGCAATATCGACAAGAATCCAAGAACTTTCCTAATATACATTTTAAATACCATCGCAATTTTTTTTACATTCTACTATTGATGAAGGTATTTTTTTTAACACTTTCGATATATTCGACAAATCCTTTGTTAAACCTCCCATCACTAATCGTGGGCGTTCAAAGTATTAAAAAATATATTTATATTCCGTCGTCCTGACACGGACTTCACAGGTAGACCTGTGAGCGTTTGCCCACGCATGTAAATAATAATAGGTACAAGCCGCAGATATTTAGTGGTCGAATTATAAAGTGGGCCACGGACTGGGTCACGAATCGGTACAACTTTCAAACATCGTCCGAACGGCAGTTGACGGAGAGCTCGTTTTTTTTTTATAATTTAATCGTATGATTGCGGAATCGATGATATAATCAAACCCGACGCATTGCAACACTCGAGTGACGTCACGCGTAACGAACCGCAGTGGGTCCCAGGCAATACCATCAAACCTACTAGGAAAACTCAAAACCACATGAAAAGATCTATTTAAGCATGGGTTTAATGATACACCAATACACCGATGTACACTGTTAACGTATCGATCGTGAAAATGAATAGCATACGATTAAAAGATATCGAGTGTTTCACTCTGTTTCATCATGGGTGATTGCCATCAGTTATCTGTCGTTACTGTCAATACAGATATTAATGTTCAAATCGAGAAACGCGCAATATACAACATATACGGCGTTGATTTTTTATTAACTTTTGGATATTTTTGCGACCAACGCTGCAGATGGAAAATAACAATTCTATCGCAATCAAAAATAGCTGCTGACATGCACAGTAAATAAATTTTAAATAAAGAAACATACATTATTTTACTAGTATGGCAGCGAATGGTGCGGCAGTATATAGGTTAATACGTAACCCCCAATGCTTTGTTTACAATAAGAGTGGCTTGATTGTCATCATTGAGACTGCGTGAGTTTACCGAAACGAAGCTTAAAAGAGGCCGCCATGTTGTTGTTGTTTTTTTTTTTGTTTTTTTTTTTTAAGAGCGTTCTAAATTTGAAGATGCAGCTGCGCAGCGAGCGCCCCCCGCGGCCAAACCGGCAACCGCACGTGTTTGTGATGAAATTGAAAAAAAAAAAAATGAAGCACTTTGAGTCTTCGCAGTGGTCCATCGCATGAGCCACGCTGTGATTCAGCGCAATGTGCAATCGTGGGATATAAAAATAATACAGGGCTTCGCAGGAGCACGTGCCCCCGAAACACGAGCGAAAATACTCTCGATACGCGTAATGTTAGCATATGGAAGACAATGTGGTGCTATCTCGAGTCTCAAAATATCATTTTTAACTTAAAAGATAAAAAAAAAAACATTTACATGCAGAAACGTGGTGATTATTTACTAACGCATGGTTTGTGTGTTGAAATGCTATCTTTTAAATACAGCAGCTTACTTACGTATTTATGTGAAATTTAATTCGCATAATGGCCTCATTCAATGCGCATACTCTATCGATATAATGTTTAACAACGTTATTATTATAAATGTAACATATTTTGAACGGGAATAAATGCTTAATTTTCAAAATAATAAATATTAACATAATGATTGAAGCCCTTCATGCAATCGGGTCGAATAAGTATAAAAAAATCATAAATTACTGTAGAATAATAGTTTATTTACTAGGAAATAAAATTATATTGAAGTACATAGTTTCGTATATAATTACAAATAAATATACAGCCGGAGTAAAATATAAAGAGCAAATATTTTTAGTTCACGGTTAAAATCATCAAACTTTTGGGTGTATTCATAGGAAAATATAATTTCCGTAAAGAGCAAAACGTTTTAAATAAACGAAAAATGAGGGACTTCGTTGAAATCAAATAATTTACTTAATTGTTCAAACAGTCAATAGGTTTAATGCTTGTAATATCTTTTCAAGAAATTTTATCTAGTCACCTTTAAATATCAAATAAATAATATACGAATTCTTTTTCAACGAATATTAAATATATTTCAGAATTAAATTTCTAGGTGTTTACCGTGAGTCTTTTTGAATATGGTTATCAATATAATAAACCAAAACTTTTCGAGGGTATGTCCGTGGCCATTGCTTACACACACATAATTGCACTTTAACGGCACTTATCCATTTCAAGACAAAAAAAAGCGATCAAGGACAAGAAAAGAAGAAAGGTAAGACTCACACAATTACAGTGTGGCGTTGCTCTGTCTGAGATCGTTTTACAGATATATAATATACAATTGTTCACATTGTTTCACAAACTAACTAGACGTATGTATAAAGAAGCTGCTTTTATCTTCAACCATTTTCTTCAACCTTTATCTTCAACCAATATTTTGATAACAGACATTCTCCCGGCTTTAAGTTACACTGTAACTAAAAATACAATTTCTGAAGGATAAAAATGTAATTATAGTGATCTGATCTGAGCGCTTAAATTTATTCTTCTTTTCTTCTTCCTTTTTATCTCTATATTCTAACTTCAAGCTTTTAGTTGTAGGTTATCTATACCTATATAATATCAACTTATTACTTTTTAATATTTATATTGTTTTTTTCTGCATTTTGATCACAAAGAAATTTGAGTATAGTTTTGGCAAGGTGATCTATGCAGTCTATGCATTCCATTTTCTTAATTTCTGTCCTTTTCAAAATACTACCACTGTACCCGTAACTGAATGATTCTGCTTTAAAATCTTGAATACTTTAATCATTGTATCAATGCATGTGTACATTACCGTAGTCTTATAAAAAGGCGAGCATTTTTAAAATACAAACTACAGTGAAGTTGATTTACCATTCACACTCATAAGATATACAAGATAAGGAGCCAGTGTCTCTGAGCCGAGAGCCATAAACATACAGGCGCTTACATACACTGCAATGGCCCTGCCTGATATCCTGCTACAGTATACTTCGTTCAAAATTAATACAACTCTAACGTAAAGTAGCTTCCATGTATTAAATAAAGGAGTCCCTTCACATACATCGTGAATTTTTTTTAAAACAAATATGAGAAACACTGCATTTAAAAAAAGATAGTCGCCACCGTGGCCACAAAAATAACAAGTGATCTTGCACATTTTTACTGCCACACAAAATTAAATAATCTAGTAAAGTCGATACATAAAACGCCTTAAAACATTTGTCGAACAAAAAAAACAAACAAGTATGTTGTTTTCTATATAAAACGGACAGATTCAAATTCGTTACAATTTCCAAATATTGTTATGTGTCGGGGAAGAAATCAGAAGCGGTGGGTACTGGTTAAGACACTTTTATTGTTCACTGGTATATTATAATGGTTACAGTGTTAAGTTATTATTTCAAAGACAGGGAGACTACCGCTCCTTCGGTGGTCTGTCGTGATCTGTCCTGGGCGAGCTATCTTCGGAGCTCTGCAAGACCATGTGTGCAAGGGTCAGAGTATCGCACAGGATACGAGAACAATGGCGTTTCATCCCTTGTTCTAATTCTTAGAACTATAGTCGTAAGACAAATGGCAGTGTTCACTTAAACAACAAAAGTATCGCACAGGATACTAGAACAATGGCGTTTCGTCCCTTGCAATCATAAGAACTATTGTCATGAAACAAATGTGTGCGGGGCGGGCCATAACACCTCCCCATCGAAAAAAAAGATAGTACATCTAGATTTACTATCTTGTATTATTTTTTACAAGAAGAATATTTTTATATAAGTTTTAAAGTTCAAATGATTTTTATACATTTTTATAAGTTTAGATGATTCTATATAAATTTTATACATTTTATAGGTTCAGATGATTTTTATACATTTTTATAATTCAGATGATTCTATATAATTCAAAAATTGATTTAACATTACAATGTAACTTAATTATAGGCTTTATTCAAGAGATTTACATGATTGAATAAATTTTCATTTTTATGCTACCTATCTGGTTATAATAAATTCTATGGGAAGATTGAATTTCGGTTCAATTAATATCATTTGAGTTGACAGTTGATACAATGCAGAGCTTTATGAAGAATCTGCAACTATTGCTTTCTTTAGTCTATTATAATGTACCTTAACTCTCTTATTTCTAATTAAAATAATGCAATTAACATTTGAATCGATATCTACTATTTTAAATGGTCCAGCATAATTTTTAGTTAATTTCTTACAAGTTCTAACTTTAGACCCATCGTTTCTTAAATAAACCATATCTCCTATTTTAAACTTTTCATTTTTAACTACTTTTCTATCGTAAATTCCCTTAGATTTATGCTTACTCTCTAACAAATTATTTCTAGCAATTTCATGCGATTTATTTAATCTATATTTCAAATTATCTACATAATTATCGTAGGTATACTTAAACTCTGGTTCTTGTGTGATATTTGTTGGTAAATTTGGTTTTATACCAAACAATAATTCATGTGGTGTAAATTTTGTTGACGAGTGTGGAGTTGTATTAAATGAAAACATAGCAAAATCTAACCATCTATCCCAATCTGTTTGGTTTTCTGTTATGTAATGTTTTAGATAATCTGCTAATGTTGCATGAGTACGTTCGAGACTTCCGTTTGTCTGAGGTCTGTACGCTGTGCTCTGTAATTTTTTAATTTTGAACATTTTTGCTATCTCTTTAAATAAATTTGATGTAAAGTCAGCTCCTTGATCCGTTAAAATTTTCGAGGGTAAACCAAAACGACATATAAATTGTGTAACTAATTTAGTGGCTATGGTTGTTGACTCGTGATTTGGTATTGCGTAAGCTTGTGAATATTTGGTGAGATCGTCCTGAAGGGTCAATACATATTTATTCCCATTTTCTGTTAATGTTAAAGGTCCGACTATATCCATAGCAATTCTTTCAAACGGTTTACTAGATGTTGTTGTTATTTCCATTGGTTGGATGTAACGTTTTCTAGATATTTTATTTTTCTGACACGATTCGCATTTTGAAACATAATCGCTAATTTCCTTTTTCATACCTTTCCAAGAATATTTCATTTTAATTCTGTTGTATGTTCTATGAAATCCTGAATGTCCTGCTGTGGGACTATCGTGGTATTCTACTAAAATATCTTTAATTTGTTCCCTTGTTGGTCTTATTATTTTATTATTGCAAACTGTTACTTTTATATTATTATTCCGAAATATGAATTGAATTAATTGTCTTACTTTTTCCCATTTCAAATTGTCATTGACGCATCCTAATGTAGAGAATGATACTGAATTAATATTATCGTTTTCAAGTTTATTTTTTAAATTTCCTAATGCATAAAATAAATCTTTGTACGAAGTGTTGTCCCAATGATTTTGTTTAGTTACTAATTGATATATTTTATTATTGTTGTTGTTAATGCTAACTAAGATATCTCCAATATTATTTACTTTAGATTTGAGTTCTTCGTAATTGTTTATTATGTTTGTCATATTCGTTTCAGATAATTCATCGTTTTTTTCTAAGTCTGCTGATGTAGTAAAACAGATATTGTCTCGTCTAGTCAATAGATTATCATCTACTTCCTGATAGTCATAAATATTCGGCTCTAAATTGCTATTTGTAAATTTAAGAAAATCATCATATGTATCTTTATTTATATCGTTTAAATATAAAACTTTCGATTCTGGTATTCGTATCCGAGATAATCCATCTGCGTTAGATATCATTTTACCTGCTTTATATGTGATTTCGTAGTCGTATTCGTTTAGTTTTAATTTCCATCTTACTAATCTGGAACTAGGATCTTTTACGTTGAATAACCATTTTAATGGTTTGTGATCAGTTACAATTTTGAATTTTCTTCCGTAAAGATAAGGTCTATAATGTTTAACACCGTGTATTATCGCTAACAACTCTCGCTCCGTAGTCGAGTAATTTGATTCAGCTCTATTGAGAGTACGACTGCTGTAAGCTATAGGCAAATCATTACCATTCTTTTCTTGGCTAAGAATAGCACCGACAGCAAAATTGCTGCTATCTGTTGTCAAACAAAATGGTTGTGTAAAATCGGGATATTGTAAAATTGTTTTATCCGTTAATTTCTGTCTTAAAATATCAAAAGCTTCCTGTTGAGATTTCTCCCAATTAAAATATATTCCCTTTTTCAAAAGACTTGTTAAAGGTTTTGTGATGTTACTGAAATCCTTTATGAACTTTCTGTAATAACCGACCAATCCTAAAAATGATTGAATATCTTTTACACACGTTGGTCTTGGATAATTATCTATTACACTTATTTTTCCTGGGTCTGGTTTTACGCCATTTTCGGTGATTATATGACCTAAATATGTGACTTCTTGTCTTAAAAATTCGCATTTGTCGGGTTGTAGTTTTAGTTCATTTTCTCTGAGTAATTTAAAAATTTCATTAAGTCTTTGTTCATGTAATTCCAAGCTACTAGCATATATAACTAAATCATCTAGGTATACAAAACATTTGATTCCCTGCACTCCTGCCAATACGTTATTCATTAATCGTTGGAATGTCGCGGGTGCGTTTTTCAACCCAAATGGCATCCTAGTGTATTCATAATGACCTCTAGGTGTTGAGAAAGCTGTTTTTTTAGAGTCTTCTTCTTTCATCGCTATTTGATGGAAACCTGATGCAAGATCTAACGTTGTGAAATATTTTGAATGTCCTAGTTGATCGAGAATATCTGTAATATTGGGTAACGGGTACGCATCACCCACTGTTATGTCATTTACTTTTCTATAATCTATTACGATTCGATATTTTTTCTTTCCTGAAGCATCATCTTTCTTTGGAACTATCCACAAAGGGGATGACCATGCAGAATTAGAAGGTCTAATAATTCCCTGATCTAACATTTTCTGCATCTGAGTATTAACCTCTTCTTTGTGTACTTCTGGGTACCGATAAGTTTTTGTAAATATAGGTCCTTTATCGCTTGTATTTATTTCATGTTTTATCGAGTTAGTATACGTGAGTTGATCACCTATTAAATGAAATATGTCATTATAATTATAGCAAATATTTTTTACAGAGGATCGTTCCTCCGGATTTAAATGATCTAGTCTTAAATTTTCTTCTAATAACTTTAACCTTTTCGTAATATCTACCTTGTTTACGTTTAATACATTATATATTTTATTTTTTAATTTTCTTTTTTGAATATTGCCGTTTTCAAAATCATTATTTTTAATATCATTATTTTTTATCATTATCGCTTCATTTTCATTAAAATTTTCTAGAAACAAATCACATGCCGTTATATCAACAGGTTTTTCCAATGTATTTAACACTGTTGCAAAAGCCTTTCCATTTTCATCAACTTTACTAATGCATTTACTCAAATACACTCCTTGAATGATTTTCTTTTCAGGTATTATTCCTTCTCCTATTTCTGGATTCAATACATTTATTTTAATTATGGTTTCTGAACGCGCCTGTACTAACATAGGTGCACACTTCTTGACGATATTCTCATCTTTGAAATGAAGTGGCAAACTATTGTTTCCTATCCAAAGCATATTATTCTCGTAATCTATTTTGGCATTAGCGTTTTTTAAGAATTCTGATCCCAACAGTCCGTCAAGCGGAACTTCCGTATTGCATGGCAATAAGTGCATCTGATGAGAGACAGATTCGTTGCCGACTCCAAAGGTCAATTCAACGACTCCTAATGTTTGCGCTGTTCCCGATGTAATACCTCTTAATAAGATTTTCTGTGAATCATTGACTATTGATTTTCCGCAAATAGATGATGGTTTAACTAAGCTTATATCTGCAGCAGTATCGATTAATAATTTTAAAGATTTTTTCTCGTGTTTACAATTTCTAATTTCTATTATTATAAATGCGGTAATTACTTTTAAGTTTAAAATTTGACTTCTTTTAACTCTGCCGTTATATTCTCGACCCTCTTCACCTCGGCAGTTGGTGAAGGGCGTTGAGAGTTTAAATTCTTGTATTTTTGGCAATAATGTTTCGTGTGCCCAGTTTCCTTACAAAAGTAGCAAACTAAAGTGTTTCTATCTCGTGACGTATTAGACACGCGATTTTCCGTAAATTTTTTTCTATTGCATTCGGCTGTATTATGGTTATTCATTTTGCAAAATGTGCAAAATTTATCATGAGTTCTTTTTGGGACTATGCTGGTTTGTAAAACACGCGGTTCTCGCTTTCTATTAAACTCGTAACATTCATTAATCGTGTGACCGTTTCTTTTACAATATGAGCAATTTTTATTCTGAGATTCTCTGGGATTATTTTGCCTAGTGTATAAAGGTTGAAACTTTTCTTCGTACGTTGCGAATTGCGAAGCTTCCTCGAATGTTTTAGGTTCTTTAGATCTCAAAATTAAACCGAATTGTGGTTGTACGCCTGTCATAAACGCGTGAAGTGCTATGTCTTTAATTACAGCACTCCGACCGATTAATTCCTGTTGATTGATTGTTTCGGCTTTAGCTGCTCTTGATAAGTCTGCGTAACATTTTTCTATTTTCTGAGTAAACTGTAAGATAGTTTCTCCCCTATTTTGCCTACAGTTTTTAATGTCATTTAACAACTGCATAAACGTTTGTGTCTTAGAAAAGTTTTCTATTAAAAATTCTTTGCAACCTTTCCAGTCATTTATTTGTCTACATGATAAGATAGCGTCTGCTTTTCCTGTGATTCTAGTCTGAATAAATTTATATAAAATATCTACCTGCCAATCACTAGCTAAGCTCATAGCATAGTCGCAATCTTTTACAAATTTATTTAACTGGTCCGGTTTTCCGTCAAACCCTGTTATAAATGTTGTTAAAAAGTTAATTGTAACTAAATCTTGATTGTTTGTTTTGCTTTTTGCCATGATTAGAATTTTTTAGTTGATTTTTAACAATGCAAAATATATATAATAGATAATTGTCACTGTGAGAAAAAAAAATATAAATTACAATACACTTACAAAAATATCTTGTCCAGTTCCGTGTTGCTTTGATTTTCTTTTTTCTTTCCCCAACTGTCTCCCGATGGCACTTGATTTCGGCGACGTTGTCTCTCCGATGTTGCGCCTATCGATGACTTGAGTTTCTTGAAGATCTCTTCCTTGTGCTAGCGACGTAGTCAGCTGAATTAGCACTGTGATGAGGTACTTGAAGATCTCTTCCTCGTACTAGCGACGTAGTCAGCTGAATTAGTACTGTGATGAGGTTCTTGAAGACGATTTAGCTTTTTCTTCGAGCGTTGCTTTGGGATATTTCAAGGATATCCCGCTTCCTTCTGACACCAATTTGTTATGTGTCGGGGAAGAAATCAGAAGCGGTGGGTACTGGTTAAGACACTTTTATTGTTCACTGGTATATTATAATGGTTACAGTGTTAAGTTATTATTTCAAAGACAGGGAGACTACCGCTCCTTCGGTGGTCTGTCGTGATCTGTCCTGGGCGAGCTATCTTCGGAGCTCTGCAAGACCATGTGTGCAAGGGTCAGAGTATCGCACAGGATACGAGAACAATGGCGTTTCATCCCTTGTTCTAATTCTTAGAACTATAGTCGTAAGACAAATGGCAGTGTTCACTTAAACAACAAAAGTATCGCACAGGATACTAGAACAATGGCGTTTCGTCCCTTGCAATCATAAGAACTATTGTCATGAAACAAATGTGTGCGGGGCGGGCCATAACAATATCACACAAAATAATTTTAAGCATTTTAAGGACGCGGTATATGTTTGTTTGCGTGATTCTCGATGAAGTACATGCACTCGAGTGTCGAGCAAAAACCAAAGTAAAAAGTCAGCCTTACGGCGGGTCCACACTCTGCCTCCGCCATATACAATGGTAACACCTCGGGGGAGCGTGCACTCGGAGTCTCGGAATCCCCTTTGCGCAATCTCTGCAACGTCTTACCGGGGAAATTGGATTGGGACACCAGCAAGCATTACGTTACTACCGCGTGTACTCCGCGCAAACAGCATAACACAAGACAATACCTTTAATAGGTAATCTTTATCAAGAGAGCAAACAATCATTTGTCTGGTGCCGTGAGATACATTGTTTTTACACGATTAAGACGTACCTCAATGGGGCACATCTGCAGGCAGTATGAGCTAGCGCGATCAAAATACATTTCATTTAGATCTATTTATTTCTACTTTATATAACATCGTTGTTATGCTATACAGAAGACAAAAACGTTGACAAGTTGTGTAGAAGTAGTAGCAGAAGTGCCAAGTTCGAAAACAAAACAAAGTCCACGCCATGGAGATTAATCGCACTTCAAGATATCCGGAGTGCTTTTAGTCGGGCAGGAGGAAGCGGAGCTGCCGATATGGGTTTCGATATTTCTATATCGTAGATCAATAACTTAAGAGACCATCGGTGGGGAGTGCGTGCGGGGCGTGACGCAACAGAGAAAGTCCGGTGATTAATGGGGACCGCGACGGGCTGCGTATGGACCGGACGCGAACTCTCAGGCCATCTGTGCCATCCTTTTGTTGACCGAATCGCTTTTTTCACTAAAATATATATAACTACAAATGTTGAATGTACCAAGCTATAAACATAATCAATAACTAAGCTTTTTAAAAAAAAAAAAAAACTCTCAGTACTAATATACAGGTCATGTACTCGTCAACATGACATTGTATTTATTTTTATTGTTTCTGTTAGAACGATCATTATTCTTCGAGTGGCATCAGTTCTTAAAGATGGGTCGAATGGTCAAAAATATAATTTCATATATAACACCCGCTAACACCTGCGAATATAATTGCTTTATTTTTTATTAGTATATCATATACATATTCATTGTCGGTATAAATTAGTCTCTGCGAATACCTTTAATGAGTACCGATCAGTGAGCTTATGGTGCCACTATACCAACGGTTACAAATTTACATAAATACTAGTTTTTTTTTTTTAGTAAAAAAAAAAATACTATACGGCATTCTTAAAATAATGCGGTGGCATAAAATAAACAGAATAACAAATTTTGATGTAGAATTTTATAAGTGCCATTAATCGAACGTGTAGGCTCACTTTTTTCTTGTCTTTTTTAATGTAAAAAAGGGGAATTAACAAGACTGAGCGATAATATTTTTTGTCTCAACAAGAGATTTATTTCACAACATTATTTATGAGTAATCGCAACTGTATTAATTACACAATAAATAAACTCTGTCAAGAGATTTACAAACACCGAAGCTCAAAACAGAGTTTTATTTTTCTTTTTTGTGGCGATACAAATTCTGAGCACATTATAATTCCATTCTTATCATTATCTTATAGTGTAATATGTGTAATACCGACATAATAACTAATAATAATCTCAACTAATTAATTATAGAAGTAAAGGAAAAAACCAGTTTTATATCGATAAATTAAACTATTATTGTTGTAACGATAAATTAAAATGTTAGAATGCCTAAAAAATATTTTTATCATAATTTTGGCAGTTTTGGTTAAAAATATATTTGAAAACTTATGCATTTAATCCACGATGAATTTGAATTTGGTGAATTTAAAATACATCAATTTTATTTAATTTAAAATGGTAGTTGTTTTATAAAAAAATATTAACACATGATAGTTAGATAATGACGAAGATAATAACACATTATATTTAATTTAGATAATACAATATGATGCAATTTTTTAGTAAAACAACACGCCTATCACAAATATAAACCTATATGCTATCGTTTTTTGTAGAGATATGCGGCAGGTGAGTGTTTATTATGGGCGTACCTTGGGTGTGTTCCTTGTACAATCTATTTACTTTTTTAGTTAGCCAGATATGGCAACTATGTGCCTACCTTTGTTAAGCAAAATATACAACATTGTCACGCTATTGTCACGCCTAGTTTTCTTTTTTCTGTAGGCTTAGTTTCTACCCTACAAATTTATATAGCCGTGTATTTGATACTTTTGATAATTAAATATGAATACGCCATCCCAATTGAATTCATAGTTAAAACTGATTTGATTTCTATCAATATTTATCAAAAATATGAAATAAATAACAGTGAGTTTTAGTTGAACTTTTTAGAAATTTTTCTTGGGTTATTAATTATATTATGATGATTTATAACACCAAGGATACAAAATAATAGATGAAGTCGATATAATAAATACACACGGTTTATAAAGTATATAAATAATGAAAATATTTTTGGAAAATTGTTTACAAGGTGGGCTGTGAATAGAACCGCATGGTAAATGTTACAGTATAGCCCATCACTCATATCTTTTAGATACATCAATAAGCTATCGGTCGATAAAAATGATGGACATGTACATAAGATAAGTCAATAGAAAGTTGTTGACACCTTAAATAAAAGCGGAGTATCATGACAAGAACTGGCGCAGGTTCGACATGCGTAATGTAAACGCCGGAAGACTTCCATCCAGGAGTGAACACACATCAAGAGTGAATGGATGTATCAAAAAAAAAATATTTCCAACGTATTTAATGCTGTGGCGTTGGATGAATAGAATTCGACCTTCGAATACAATGAAAGTTCTAGCGATAATAAACTGCTCCGAGAAATGTTAACTTGTATAATAAGGAGAGTTTTAATATGGTCTTGAGTGTGTTTGAAAATTCGCAACTGCTGAGTCATCTCGTTAACTCTAATTTTTAATTTTAAAGAAACTTACAAAAGGCACTATGAAGATTTATGCTTACCTTGATTTTAAAACTCCCAGCCTTTACTGCATAATCTAAAACAAACAAAAGAAAAAATTAATATTTTGTTGGATACAAGTAGAAAATATAACAGGTATCTACAATAGAACTACGAACCAGTCGGTAAGGACTGGGCAAAGGTTACAAGCCTGTGGGGTCTATTACGTTAAAACAAAGGTTTTTCCAAGTAAATTTTCATT
Source organism: Atopsyche davidsoni (assembly GCA_022113835.1). NCBI lineage: Eukaryota > Metazoa > Arthropoda > Insecta > Trichoptera > Hydrobiosidae > Atopsyche > Atopsyche davidsoni. Next base: position 14,142,137 of record JAILWY010000009.1, on the reverse strand, counting down.
ATCTATTTAGCTTGAATAGAGCGCCAACAATAAGGAAAGAAAATCTTTATAGTCATGTTGTATTTACTCAAAATGTTTACCTTTAAGATAATACAAATTAGTTTGATATGAAACACAGTTGCTATAAAATTTAATAGAAAAATTAAATTAATAAAAACAGTAATATATACTTTCAAATTGAATATAAAATCCACTATCCAGTAAGCTGTTGAATCATAATTTACCGTTTTATGTATGCGTATTTGGTATAGCCAAGTAATACATGATTCAATGACGTCATAGGCATCACTTTATTTTATTACTTTTTAATTTTTTTAATTAATTGAAAGGCAACAAAACCACGCAATATAGTTAGTTCATAACAGGCTTGTTGTAACATCATTTGAATCCAACTGTACTTAGATTTATACATTGCACTTAAATTTAAAATGAACTCAAATTTTCTCAGTAAATGATTCTGAATACGACAATTAAGTTTTCGAAGTAGAAATCACTGTTCTAAGAAGCCACTCAATCGATATAATCTGCCCATCTGTTTCGGTTTGGTCATAAATATAATAAATACTTCACACAGAAATTACAAATGCATTTTTAAAGACACTGCGTCTCAATCTTAAAAATAATACCAAGATACTTTCAAATCAGTAATACAAATCTATTGAGTAATTTAATATGGTATTCAAAAAAATAATTACCCAATGATGTATAATAAATATATATATCAAAGAGTCATTGTTTTTTTTTTAAATCATGGCAGCAGCTATGAAATCTGCATTTCGTTTATCACAACATTTAACCGTTGACTGTGAAATCAATTTCATTCCATGAGCGCGACAAGTGACGCGGCCATTTTCTGAATATCGCGAATGGAAATTACAAAGTTCAGCGTTGCAGCCGACAGTGCCGGCTCCAGGTGAGGACGTGCTTTAAATATTTACGACCCCAGCTTGTTACCTGCGAGAGGTCCGCCCGGCGGCTGACTCACTCCTGATAAAGGGCACTCTCGCACATTCAGCGACTGGTTCATTGGATTAGTCAACGCGGTACAGTTACCTGGTGAGCAATCGGCTGAGGAGGTCAGGTGAGAGAATGGAGTCATCAAAAATCGAAGCGACAGATTTAAATACAATACATACTGGAAATCTACCGTCTTGAGTGGATTGCTCTTGGGTTTCAGTAAACAACATATTTCAATGAACAATTATAAAGGTGTCCCAAAATTAACGCAAGATTTGAATTTGTCGCCATTTTTGCAGTAAAGTTTTGGGAACACTTAAAAAAAAAACAATTTGACAGCTGACAGTTTAGGGTTAGTAAAAATGGAGCGTTACACGATAGAACAACGTGTCTTCATTGTTGAACAATATTTCAAAAATAATGAAAGCTTGGTAGCCGCAGTTCGAAAATTTCATACAAAATATGGTCGGAATAGTGTTTTAACTAAACTGTCAGCTGTCAAATTGTTTATTTTAAGTGTTCCCAAAACTTTACTGCAATAATGGCGACAAATTTAAATCTTGCGTTAATTTTGGGACACCTATTTAAGAAAATAGTCTACATTGTCCGTCTTGTTTTATTTTCATTGTATTCATTATTTAACATTTTTTTAATAATTAAAAAATCTAGATTAGAAAAATCACGATTACAACACAATCAACATCAAAAAATATTTTATTTTGTCACTTGGTGTAAAAAAAATTGACTGATAATATTGAGGGGTCAATTTCTTTACAATACGATAAAAGTTTATATAAAATATAATGTTGAACACATTTGGTTCGCCTACCCAAGGGTACAAATTTCTCCAAAATTACAAGATATTCCAACATCTTGAATGGAGCCTTTATGATTAGAAAGTGTTACAGCTTGTTACAATTTAATTTTAATTTTAAACGTATTACTTAATTAGTCCACGCAATGAGTTGAGCTTGAATCAAAATTCAAAAGTGATAAATCATACGCAAAATATTACCGGATTAATTAAGTAGTAATTGCTTATAAAGTTTTTGCTTGCAAAGAAGAGCGTAGAAATTGTAATTCAACGAAAATGTAATTATTTGACAGTCAAAATTTGCAATGTGCACGCGTAATATTTATTGCGTAATATCGAGAATCAATTAGCCGACATGGTAAACAAACACAATTAAAAAAACTCCATCACAAAATGTGAGAATTCGTGCGTTTTTGAGCGAATTCCGGAAGTGCGGTAATGAAATTTTCCGGATGCTTTCGTGTTTCATAAGTGTGTTACCTTAGTTTGTGCTTCTCGAGTAGAAAACATGAAAAACCAAAATCACGGATACACAGTAACCAGCAAGAAAAAAATTGCCAGTCACAAAAGTATATATAAAGGTTTAATATACATATAATATGAGGGTTTGTAAGAAGAGATCATTATTAATATTAGGAGGCCATGTTACAACAAAAAAAAACATAAACTATACGAATTTTCAAATAATGTACTTGTGTGAATATTCGTTTCAACACATTTGCATCAAATATATGATAATTGCATTTTCCAGATATTGCCCGAGATCACGAAACACCGTTAGGGTAATATCGAAATGAATAAAAGAAAATGTGAGCAGCATCTAATAAACTATGAGAAAAAACCACGTAAGTATTACTTGCGTACGAATATTAGGCATCCATTTAAGTACAGGCTAGTTAGTAATTATTTTTAAGTTACAACTCCAGGGTAGGTCACTACGGACGCGACCTCCGGTGACCTCCGGGTAATGGCGTAACCGATCATCCCCATTGTGTTGGATTTCAAATTAATTAAACCGCGACTTGTCCACATGGTAATTATTATTAATTACTTTTCAACGGACAATGCAGCGGGACGCGGGAGCTCCCACGGAGGACAATGGGGGTGCGGATAGCGCCTGACGCGGCCTGAGAGGTACGGAGCCTATATACTCCCCCACAGCATCCCTTCACAGTGCTGCACGGAGCGAGGGAGAAAAAACAGGTGAAAAAAACCTGAGTAAAGAAGCACACAAATATTGTATTAATATATCATATATTATATCAGTGGCGTACAGCCACATAAACATATGTTTGTTTTTCTAAATTAATTAAATTCGATGATTATTATTTAAACAATATTTCCATGATTATATATTGTGGACCGCACGACACTACCATTTAGATGGCAGACAAATATAAATCTTTTATTTTTTTTTCAACACGAAGGCAGTTACCATCAAAGCGGTCTTGCACACCGAAATATTTCACTCGCAAAACAACATCGCTATTTGCGTATTTAGTTGCAATTTCAGCTAGACATTTGTTGTGTATTTTTTCATTTCTTAGCGTGTGAAAAAGTGTTTTAACGTTCTTTTTTAAGTGAGGCATAATTCTTACACACTAATAAAACACAAATTCTATATAACTTACTCACGGCGTTTGTAACGACTTAACCCTTCATACAAAACAGAGTATTTTGATTGATATTTTGAGTAGCAACATTACTATAAATATTTAAAACACTAAACACGCCAACCGTCAACCCTATCGATCAAATTCACTTCATAATTGTCGATAAGTGGATATTTATTTAAAGATTTCGTTAAATGCGTTACATAATAAATTATTTCATAGAAGGAAAAACATATTCTGTTGTTTATACGGTTAGTTGTAGAACAAAATAGGGTACTTGTTTTTTATCCGACCACCAAAATTGTTTAACGTACATGTACTCGCAGAGTTAAGAATCTATCATATGACGATGAGTCCCGTTGTGGCGTTTATTTCGTTCCTTTGCAGATTTCCACGACCGCTCGATTCGTTGGGTTAGGATAGGTTAGGTTAGGTACAAGTTTTTTGGTGGTCGGATAAAAAACAACTACCCAAAATAGTTTGCATGAATAGAACAAAAAAAAGAAATCACGCGTAGGCATTAGCACAAAGGAGGTAAGTGCAAGTACGTAAGATGTGCCATGATTACCCCAGATGAGAGTCCGGAAGGCTGATGCGTATAAACAGAAAACACGCAAAAACAAAGGCTGTGTTCTCGGTCCGCTGTCTGCCGCGAGGGCCGGTCGTTGGCTCCGGGAGGGGCGGCCGAGGGCCTCCTCCGCGCGTGGGCCGCTGCCGCCTGGCAACACCACCTGGCAACACCGCCTGATAAAACGCCTAGTGCCCTCGGAAACGAAATCTAAAATTAACATGGACGACACTCAAAATTCGTATAATTTAATAAAAATATATAATCTTTATAAAGTTGCTAAAAGCAAAACTTGTCGGCGTCCGCAAGTCGACATTCAAAATACAAGAAATAAAATTTGACGTCAAGCAAAAACAATAGGTACATCAGATATTCAAAACAAGATTCGAAATTTCTTCTGACGCCTCTCCTCATAAGAGGTTGGTGACTATTTCTTCGAACATATCCTTGTTGTTCTATTCGTGATATTCACGGGGAAGACAGAGTAGTGGGTCATGGAGCGATGAGAAGTTATCTCCACACATGCCCTTGTGATGATATTACTCCACAAACAGTGATCCACCTTGTGGGTTCATGCCCCATCTTTGGTCTTCAGAGACACCAACAGGAGGGCCTGTGCCTGGATGACCTGAAGTCAGTGGCGAGACACCCACAGTTGATGAAGTCACTGGATGACTTCTTGAAGCGTGTCATCGGAACCACAAAGAAGATAAACCAGGGGGTGTAGGTTCAGTCGCTCCCATATATAGCACAATTTCGATCGACTAGTTTAGAAAGTTTGCACATAACAAGCAAGGTACCAAACCTATAAAAAAAAAAATTTAAAAGTAGTGGGTCCCCGGGTCCCTCTACACCGCAGTTTGTGTTTTGAAGAAAAGATCTACGTATCGCTGCTGCCCAATATTACATTATGTAATGTTAACCTTTTCTGACAATGCTCTGGCATTGTCTGCTATTCCTTTTGCAGCAGGCTACAGAAACAATAGCAGGAGCCTTCCCACCAATTATTACAAGTCCACTTCTCCATTACAGATTCTTTACGTACGTTTAGGGCACAGAATGGCAGCCAGGCACAAGCAACAAAATGTGGAGAGCGAAATTTCACATAAAATAATAAAATCATATCGTAACTTCTTTCGAGGTTGAATGCGGAATTATATAACAATCGGTTTGTAATGCTGTTTAAATTTTCAATAAAAATGATATTTTTAATGTAATTTTTTGAGCAAGTAATAACAATAATTTATTTTTTAATCTCACTGCAAACATATGTGATTTTGTTTGTTTACATTACTATTATTAATTTAATTAGTACAAATAAATTAATCGCACTGGAAGTAGATATGCGTATTCAGTAAAAAAAATTAAGTTTCCCTTGGAAAATTGATTATGTTTAATTCGTGATTTAAATCTGAATATGATTAATAATAATAAAATAAACATGCAAGAAAAATCTTTTAAAATGTTTTTTTATACTGTGTACGTAATTATAATGCTAATGTATACATACAATTTCAGTTTCAAATTCAAAGAAAATAAAAGTAAACAAAAATAATGTTATTTAATTAATTATTTTAATCTGCGTGGCGTGCCAAGGCGGCCCTGGGCCACCTGGAGAGCAGCACGCCCCGAGGGCGGAGGAGCCTTGCAGGTACCTCCGTCGCTCCCTCACTAGCCTGAGTAGAAAGTTCACTGCGAAAATAAACACAGCGCCGAAGTGGACGGAAAACTACCTGAGCCAGGTGTTGTGTTTTCATTGAACACACCTCATCTTTCATCTCCCGGCTAGCGCGGACGTGAAGTACTCGTAAGATACTTCGCAGAAAAAAGTGACAATAAAAATATTTTATCACCGTGAAAGGGTCGTTTGCTCTTATCTGATCGGAAATATTTTGACCTATCAAATAAAAGGTTATTAGATTTAATTCAATACTTAGGCAAAGCGCTGCTTCAGTGTGCTGTTTTCAAAATATTTTAAGCGATTCAAAAAATATATATAATAAATCATTGTTACTACTACCTAGCATTAAATACCATGCGATGTTTTGTAGTAATTTCCAATTCATATTTACTGTCATAATTAATAGAAGCATGTACGGATAATTGGTCTTATCTGTTAATGCCTCTATAAGTCGAAGTAGTTCTTATTATATCTTATATTTAAATTAATTTATATTTAAACACTATCATTCTACGACCATAATAAATATGGTATTTTTTGTGTAAAAGAAGCAAGGCGTTTCAAAAATATTCATTAAGTGTAAATTTTGTAACTGAAAATATCCCTGTTACTATAATTATGACTTTATCTCCTTACACTTTCCTTATTTCACACCACAGAAACGAGGTGTTAATGGCGGAAACTTACATCTTACAAGTAGATCCACGAAGTTAAAAAAGTGTATGATTTAGTTTTTATACACACAAAAACAAAGTATATTTTGTTATATTCCATATGAAACATTTCCCTTGTCCTCTATATTAAGGTTATACAGTAGGTTTCAAAATACGTGTATTTATAATAAAATAATTATTAATTAGGCAACACGAATTGTTTTTAAATATTAGTAACTTTAGAGCAGAAAATGTATAATTTTACAGCGCCATCAAAAAATTTAAATTAACGATTAAAACGAACATAATAAAACATACTTATACACTTTATTGCTCGGGTCTATGGCAAATAACGTATATTTTATCACCGCGAGCGGCAGGTGTCTGCGCCGCCGGATGTCGGGGGTGGCTTCAGTCGGCGCATGTGCAACGCATTTGAAAGGGGAATATTGCACCGGAAGCTGGAGCGGCTCGCCCACGGAGCTGGGGAGCCGCGAGGATCTGGCTGAATGGCGCACTTCCTCCGGAGCGCTGATGAATAAGGAAGGGTAGGAAGCGAGATGAGTCGTAACGTCCCTCTTGGATGGGTTCAATTTGCAGCGAAACACGTTTATTGGAAAGGGGGCATATGTTTTGGGATCATAGAAATGCCAGAAGGGAAAAGATATGGCGATGAGTAAAACCTTCCTGACTTCTCAGCACAAAGCTTATATAAAAACTATGCTTCCAGCAAGAAAAGCAGTTTCGGGCGTAATAAAATAACCTTATGTATCACAAGTGTAAACATTTCTGATCGTAAAATAAAAATTGGGCATTACTTTTGTTTAGTCACTTTTCCGTGGGCAGTAAAAGTAAGAGCGTTCTGGACGCGATCCAATTCTGGCGAATACCTTTTTGGTTATTTTGTAGGCATGGATACAAAGCAACCGAGTTTAAAGGCGGCTGAAATATAAGAGAAGATATTTTTGGATCTTTAATACTATACAGGCTTTTAGACATTTAAGTAATACCTTCGCAAATAAAGTCTTATAAGTATATATTTGCTATCTGTGAGAGAATTATTTAATGATAATATAAAAATACTGTATTAAAATTTATTAAAACGGCAGAACTTGGGCAACTTTTTGAAATTAATTAGTTATAATTTTTATTAAGTATTAATTAGTGAGATTGCTTATATAAAATAAGTAAATCCAATCAAAGCACCATTGAATTAAATATTTTAACTAAGATCACGTGACACGACAAGAAATTAAGTATACAACTGGACTCGAACGTATAATAGAATGAATCACGTAAATAACCACCTTAAGATAAATTGCAATCTGTAGACCAGAAACTTGTGCGATATTTGTATTCAAATGTATTCCGTGTACAAGATGTTTACATAAGCCTTATTTGGGACCCGGAGGGTGCATACATTACTAACACGGAGTTACTATAATGCCTTGTAATAACAGACTTTCATGGGTTACTGTCAGCGAGAATTGATATTCCACATATTTTAAGCGTTATAATTAAAACCCCACCCTCAAAACAAAAAGAAAGCAAACCTACACGTTTGGCATTATGTAAAATATATATAAGGGTCTTGAAAAATTTCATTGCAATCAGACATTATTTAATAAAAACATATGGCTCTGAGCATCGAAACATGCGAGATAAAATTACAATCTTAAATTACTGTTAGGCAACATCTAATTTTTGCATAATGCAACTGTTAGATAATTACATTGTGTGCACTGTTTATGTTATTATTATTATTTCATATCCGAAAATCTGTCAAAACTTAAATAAGTCAACACAATCATTTTGCCAATCTTGCATAATTAGACCCCTAAATATATGAATAGTAAAAAAAAAACTCTTGTGGCTTATATGATGCGATATTACTACAAGTTGGTAATATTTCCTCATTAAACAATGAAAGATCACTAATTAATTACGAGCTAAATACATTTTTATCCTAGAGTAGATCCACCTCAGTGAATTCAATTTTTTTTCCTTACTTAAGTGGTGTGAACATCGTCACCTTGTTTGATCGAGACAGAGCAGCTCTATATTTATTTCAGGAAAAAATAATCACTGAAAAAATATATGAAGGTCTTTTGTATGGAGATCGATACGCGGACCCGCCTCAATACAAAGCAGTTTCATAATTAACTTGAGTAAGAATCACAAACGTTTCATAAATTCGTTAATAAATACAGGTAATATGTAAAACGATAATGTTCTTACATTACTAATAACGCCACACATCATTTAACATTAAAACAATAATTATTCAATGTTACATAACGTAGCCTATATTTGAAATAAAGCACGTAATGTTATGAATTTCTAATAAATACAGCATTTACAAAATAAATTCTCTTTTGCAATAATTTATCACAATTTTGAATATAATGTTCATAAATAATAGTTATCATACCATCCATAAATATGAACATTATGTAATCCATCTATCCAAACCTCTAAAAGTCTATTTGTATAAAGTAGAATTAGGCGTTGGTGCGTCTTATGAAGGTAACATTCAAATACGAATATTTATACTGTATCAAAGCTGTAACCGAAGGTAAATTACAGAGGCATAAATAAATATAGCTTTACCTGGGTGAAAAGTTCATGAAATGCCGCGAGAGTAAAGGCGATTATAAAGTCATTTGAAAAATGCGGGGAAGCAATACGAGGGGTGGTACCGGAGATGACGCAGTTTTTGAAGTGTGTAACAACAATAGTTGATACAAACGATAAGGAATAAAAAAAATCCAATTTTGTAACCGAAATCTTTACGCAGTTAAAATTTAATATAACTTTTACGCAGGTCAATATTTTATTTATAAACTATACGCTTTGGGACACCCTGCATGGTCATTTAATAAAATTTCATCGCGTTCATAAATTGATATCCAAATCGATTATACTCGCGTACGACCGACCCAGCTCGAGCCTTCGCCCTGATGCGGTCCATCGTACATCTCAAACACCGCGGGTTGAGCAATTTTATTTAATGCCATCAATAAAAATAAATATTACCTTTTACAATCAGTGCCTCCCGGATTTGTATCCAGCTGTTTACTTCTTAGAGGCTAATACAGTGCTTAATTTACTTCTCTAAGATTATATAATTCAACTGAGGTTATGTTTACAAGATAAATTCAAACCTTATTTATATATTTTCCATAACATTTAATGAAGTTGTCGATGTATCAATTCACATCAGAGATACATCAAATAGAATACTACTTACACAATAACTCTAAGATTATGAAATGTCTTTTAAACTTTGTGTGGCGTGGCGTGTGGTGAGGGCACACGAAAAATATCTCCTGCATTTTATAACAAACCAACCATCGAATTATATTCTAAGGCAAGTTTTATTACACTGCATGCCATTCTCGCTGGCCGCTGTAATTTACAGAAACATGAGAGCCGTAAGTATCTTGTGGTTTGATGGAATATACCATGTATTCAATACTAACACGATATACGTATTGGTGGTAAACATTAAGCCGATACTATTAATTATAACAACAGAACATGTTAATCGTTCATAACGGGATTATTATAATTTTCACATTTATAGTTTATTTTTAATTTATAGAAACATTTCATGTGTTGCCTTACTCTTAAGTGTTATAAGTTAATCGTAATCAATTAACAGAATGGTCAGTCTCCTTGTTAGCCGTGAACGTTAAAATTACGACTTTAATATATTTAGTTCGATTCTCGACAAATTCACTACTTTTGTGAAATCAATTTTAATAAATAATCTACACGTTGCCTGGCGATTGGTTCAATGGATTCAATATTTCTTAATATTTATGAAATAGAAACTACGTCGAAACCTCAGAGTATCAAAGCGTAATCATATTCAAGAAAATTGTTACACGCCTCGAGAGCAAGAAATAGTCCGTATGGCAAAGGTTAGGTAACATTAAAAATAATTCAGACAAATAGGAAAATTAATTAATTTCATGAAAAATAATAGTATTTCGTGGGAGGGGTTTAGAAATTTTAAATAATTGTTATTAATGAAATTATAATCAAGGTAATGGAAGGCAGGTACGTAAGAAAGATTATTCGAGAATCGCCCGTAAATAATCGTAAATTATGTCCTTAATATGTTGTACCACCCCACAGGTGTCCTGGCAACAATACCGACAGGGGTAGTTACACAGGCAGTACATACTACTGTAGGGGCGTGCCTTCCATTACGGCAGAGGGTCAGACGACTGCAGGGGGTGAGACTTTGAAGGTAGTTTTGCGCAACAGTTACAGTTTTTATACACAATACAAGTGTAAACATACATGGATGTATATACAGGTAATGTTCACATGATATTGTGTATTGTACTAACCCGAGATTTTGTTTGTTTCTGTATATTCTACAACTTCATTATATAAGTACAACAACCTTCTATTGAAAATTTAATAATAACCAAATAATTATAATAATTACACATAATATATTTTTAGCTGTAAAGTTTTAATCTTTTGTAAATGCAATATTTTAAAATAAAGACCAAATAATTTTCAGCGAATAGTTCTTTATGATTTTTTTGTTTAGCATAACAACTGAAGGGAGTACATATACAAAAACAACTATCTGCATTAAATATAATGAGAAAAGTAAAGTTTTTGCGTGACCGTAATTAGTGTTGAAAAAAGTAGCAGATAAGTAACATGTTAGACTTGAGACCCAATCCGTTTTATTATTTTACATACCGCTAAATAATAACTATCATTAACATGATGTTCCTTGATTACTTAAGCAATTGAATAAACCATATATAAAAATTGGTACTGGAGCAAACCGTTTTTAAAGAAGTCAATCACACATTGTCAAAACCGGAAGCTTAATAGCAATCATTTGTAATTTATGTTAAATATAAAGTTTACCCCACAGAATTTGAATTGTTTAATAAATTAACATTTAAAAACTCCCCATAAAATTCTGTTATAATGTAAGATTTCTTATTCAACAACGTCAGTTAAAGCGATACGTAGTATACGTATCACGTTATACGTGATAGGAAAAAATACATTCGCAATACGAGAAAGGAAATAGCTCGTAAAGCATGGAACGGATAACACTGCTTCACGGACCGTGTCCCGAGGATATGGAAGGCGGAGCACGGACTGGTCGTGTAGACCTCACCACGTAATAATGTCGTCTGATTTTAGCAAACGGGAAAAAAACATTTCCAAGCACGCACTTTTACGCGCAGCCACGCTGAAACTACGCCTGGACAACTATCTGTATATTAACTTTTCAGCAGCACTAAAATATGAATAAAATAGTAAGTGATATGTAACATAATTACTGCTTATAGAAAACCAGAGTGATGTTGTAAGTTGACTTCAACAAACAACGATAGCACTACTGCAATAAATTTGTTTGATATATATATATATATATATATATATATATATATATATATATATATATATATATATGTCATTAGTTACTGGTAACATTAATACTGTGCACACGCCAAGTGATAATGTAATATGACTCCATCAAAACAATATAAACGTTTGCAGGCAATTGCGCCAACACTACGGCGAGATAACCATTTGTATCTGAACGTCTTATTTATCTGTTATTGAGAAATCCAGCAACGTTAGTGATTTATTGCAATAGTGCTGCTCATAGACTGGAATGATTTCTTGGAGATAATTCAGTTGCCACGGAGAGTCATTAGCGCCAGCTTAACTCCCAACAAAACACAATGCGATTGATTTCGTCACTGCAAGTTGACATCGGTTGCCCGAGGAAAATTTCGTTTAAAACGTCATCATCAAATAATATTCTTGCAATGTCCGTTTATAAATAATAGAAAAGATTTATATTTTAAAAAAATAAGATTAGAGATTTAAGTTTGATGATCAAAACTGTTATTAGCCGTGGTTAGATAATTTGAAAACGAGCAATCGATAACCAAACTTTTATATAGTAAAAGAAGGCCGCAAGGCAAATAGACAAACTTAAGAATTTGCCTTGTTGTATAAAGAGAATCATAGAATTTATAACAGGATCGAAAAAACATTTTTGCTCTACCTGTGATCCGATGGTCAACAAGTAAGCGTGCCAGCCACTGTACCACGAGACACTATGTATCTTTGACGTACATCCAAATAAAAGCCTTTTATAGACGCTCTCTAGAACACTCATCGTCTTTGTGTAATTCAGTATAGCTGTACAAACTAATAGTCGTACAAATAAACTGCATTCTTGTATTCGAATCGCCATTAATGTATCATCACGCTGATGTCACATATAAAGTACAAAAACTGCGTTATAATGGATAATCCACGTTCTAAACACATGACAGCAATACGTGTACCTAGAATGACGTATTATCAGGAGGTTGATCGATCGCCTGTGCAGGTTAATATGTCAACTGGCAATTAGCGCACATCCCGCGGAGCCGCACTCGGCGCGGATACTCACCTGCCTGCTCTCCCACACGCCCACGGCCAGATTCAATTTGCTGCACGGGTCGCATCGTCACATGGATCAATACGGAGTCATCTCTGCCGACCATCACCGCAGCACGGCCTTGGCAACCCGTACCTAACTCCACTGGCGCTCCGTTAGCCCGACGACAGGAAAAACACTGTGTTTTCAACGAACGAGAGAGCACAGCTGAAAGCCGCATTAGATTATTTTCATAGGATAGATATTATTTAAAAAAAAATAATACAACAAAATAGTATACTTCAACAACATCATATTTAAACAACTATCAACACTATATTTTAATCTTAAGCTCCGTGAGTTCAAACAATAGAGAAGCTATTTTCTAATAGATGCAATACAAAGCATACAAACATCTCCGTTCGTATTTGTCGAGATGCATACAGCTGTATATGTGTTAAAAATCTTACAAAACGCTTCTCTATTTTGATTTCCGCTTCACATTTTTGTTTACTTAGTATTGCCTATATAAATATATATACGTAACAGGGTATCAAAGATTGGCTTGATTCTTTCTTGGCTTCAAAAGACGAACAGTTCTTTTGGGATGGAATCCATAATGGGAAAAAGTAGTGGCAAGCGATGGACAATACTTTGAATAGAATATATTGCACCAATTTTTTATAATAAAGCTCCAATTTCACGAAAAAATCCGCAAAAATTAATGCACATACCGTATACAATTAAATTCAAAGACTTGAACCTTTTCCAATCGAAATATCATAAGGTGATGTACTGATGTTTTCAATCGCCATATTAAAAATAATACATAAATAAATATTTGACTCGAAGATACAGCTTACATAAGCAAAACCAAGACAAACTTATGTAAATTTAATAGTGTAATTTCTTAGTCCAATAGTTTGGTAATAAACTAACACGCAGGGCTGGGATTCCACGCAGCACGGAAAGTGAGACTTCGGTACATTTGATTTTGCGCCTCGCAATATTGTATTATTTTATTCCACGAACAAAACCTACGCACTATAAGATATTTTATAAAATTTACCACGTTTGTTTATTTACGAATTGTAATAAAAATAATTTAATATCTACGCAAACTATGTACAATCATTTTTATTGCATGAGCTAAAGTAACTTATTAAACATTTTACTTTAAGAAGCATGAATAGGGTTTAATAATAAAAAATATATATGTATATAAAACCCGCATTCATTTTGCTCTTGACTTTTCCAAGGCGAATTTCAAAACATGGATTACATCGTAGCAATCGGGAGAAGGTAATGGTCCGCGAAAAAGTCCCAGAGTACAAAAAGGAAAAGGGTACGCAAATCGTTACGACGGGCAGATCCTTGGCCTGTCTCTTTTTCAATTAGTACTGAAAGCATCGCAGGACCGTGGCTCTTAGAAAAGAGTACCCACTGCATCAGCGGGAACAACTCTTGGACAGCAGAATTTTAAATATACGATCCTTTATATCAGGGAGAAAACTGTACGTTGTATCATAGGTTCACTCATATGGAAAACTCAGCAGTTGACAACAAACTAAGTTTATTCTGTCCCCTCTCTATGGCTATGATTGCAAACCAATCTTCGAGCTGTCTCCGTGTCAATTATCTTTCATAAAAAATATAAAAGCATTCTCTCTCAAATTAAACGTCAGTTAAACTCATTCCAGACAAATGCACACTATATATTTACTTTTATCCACGATACACACCAGACGAGCTGGCGTGCGCACGCGGTCGTATCTTGTCGGACTACCAAATTAAACTATTCTGGAGCCTGAGGAGTGTCGTAAGACGAGGAGCCAGACTCGGTCTGGGGGGCAGACGGAGGCAGTAAAGATGCAAGCGGGACTGCGGGATCGGTAAGGTCAACGCGCCCCCGACCTCGAGGGCACCGCCCGGCCCGGGGTGGCCAGAGGGGGGACCGTTCAGCTGATGTAACTACGCCTTCGATTATACTCATTAGCATAATTTAACTCCCAAATAAGGAGTATCCCATACGATATCAATATTGGCGAGAAACGCTGGAGAATTTAAACAGGACGCTAATTTTGTGAATTTAATGTATCTGAAAATTTTTCAGGATTAATTACCTGATTCTCTATTTATCAATAACGTTGTATTATTTTCTTTTTAAATCGATTATGTACTCCAGCAAATTTAGTGAAGCAATTAACTAAAAACCATCAATCAACGTCGAATGCCGTAAAGATTTCCATTTGTGGTCTAAATAGTACGTTTTAACAATCCTTACAATATAAACCCACCGACAAATTTAAGTTTAATTTTCACAATAGGCATTTACTTACTTTTAGGCTCACCTATTCAAATGTTTCTCTATAATTTTGGCATTTTTGTTGTAATTAGGGAAACAAAGATTGATAAATAAATAAAACTAAATCACAGCTGTAATAATAGGTAAGCGAATAAAAACTCATTTATCACAGATAACAAGCTAATTACAAGGATTTTGAAACGTTTTTATAGCAACGTAATACAATTTTGTAATCACATATTTGAATACCACAAATAAAGTATATGTAACTTCATTAAAAAAAACACACATTCTACGCTTTATAGACGAGTAATTTGAGATTTGCATATGTACAATGTGATATATTATTCGATTATTTTATTCACAAAAGTCTATCTATTGTTATGACTTCTGTTTGAAAACAAGAGCGAGCCACAATCAGATCGCATGCCCAAATAACAAGTGATTATAACTAGTCAGCATGTGGATAAAATAAAAAATTATTGCCGTAAATATTAAAGCTTCTAGTGACACGTTTTCTATGCGGCTGGGCTCATTGAACGGTCAATTTAAAATTATGAAAAGAAAAACAAAACACCCTACCAGGCTGGTGGGGATGTTAAAAATAGACGTTTTTCGTAATGTCACAGAGCCAGTGGCGCACGTGCTGTATACTCGTACATAAAATGTTTACCTCGTTCTACGAAGGTTTAATAGAGAAATGAAACACAGAGGCGAATGATTTGCTGAATATATTGATGTGCAATATTTTTAAGAGATTAAGTAAATATAAAGTAAGTGACGTGCAAGTGTTTAATCTTCTGAAATTGGGAAGATTTAATAAATTATATATGAATGTGTTATTAAAATTATATCTATCACGTGTAAGCGGAAGATTCATTGAGTGCCAATAATCCGTCGGACACTACATTTTCACTTTGTACTCACTTAGAAAGGTTCAGCCAAGCGCATCTTTTTTTTATAATTACTGGTTACAAAAATTAATAAAAACCCTTGAACTGCCATTTACAAATTACCATGAGATTTGAAATATAATATGGTTGTTTTAAAACCCCGCGTATGGAACAACTAGTAAATATTTAACGAGATAACTCGACGTTATGTAAACCAAGTCAATGTATAATAATATGCAATCGTGCGAAGACATTCAATGAACTTGGTAATTTCAATATCATACAGCGAATTCACGATTCTCTTTGAGCTTTTATACACGCAACTAAATCTAAAACGCACATGTGGAACATACACACAAGCATTTTATTAAAAATGAGACGTAGGAAATTTTACTACAGAGGTTATTAGAGAGAATGCTTGTCTGTTAAAAGTAAACATGTTACCAAAGATAAATCACTATTAGAGAGATATAAAGTCCATTTTTTGTATTTATAAAAAACTTTTATGATCATTATGTTCGATAATATAATAATAAGCATAAGAAGTAATCGTTTTTAAGGTACGAAAGAGGGAGGAAAACTCAATATAAAAATATATATTTACACAATACACCGTTTCTCAGTGCTTTGTTTAATTTTTATTATTTACTTACTTGATTGCACTTTTCTTTTATTTTCTAAATCTTTTAGTATTCAAGTAAATACACCATAGCATACATTTCTATCAAATTACTGATATTCCAAGTAACAAATATAATTTACGCTACCATCGCATATCAAACTATAACTTTCCACTGTAATATCAGCTAGAAGCATGTTTAACTTTTGAAAGTACCACACTTTACTACTTTTGTGTAGATTCTAAAACCATATCTGTAGGATTTATCTACACACATTAGGCGCACGCAAATCGAGGCTACATTAGATTTAAAGAATAAAAGCAATTTGAAATAGAAACGTCTGAGACATTTTTTTAAGAGGCAGGCAGTACCTACAAGGGCGCATTTAATTTAACACAGTTTTTTTGTGAGTTCACGACAGTAAGAACATCAAACCGTATCCGATCAAAGGTTACGCGATTCCAGACTAAGGGTGATTGATTAAAGTCTTTTAAAAAAGCACAAGGCCTACCCTTACCTGGGGAAAACGTAAAAAAAGTGCTCAGCAGTATTGGAGCTTCTGATTGGTGGAACAAAAAGTGTTAAAAAGCATTTTTAATTTATACGCACTAATAAGAAACGTAGACCATTCATTTCAAATTTACAAAAAAATACTTGAAAACATACAAGTAATGGAGAACGTATTCTGAAAATAGCCTTACAAATGCGAAAAATAATGATTAATCTTTTTTTTTTATTTGTTCGTGCCTTATGAGTATGTACCACAGTATTGCTAACATTTAGCTATGTTTCGTATTTTTAAAATATTTTTGCAATGAATACAATAAATACCAGCTGCAACGAGGCTAATTTCTCATTTTTTTATTAATTTCAAAATTTTATAACAAACTCTTGATTTTTTGGAAAAGTGGGAACGCCTTTAAAAACCAGATTTAAAGAAATCAGTGAGAGACGACTAGTTTTATTCTGGAAAAAATAGGATTAATTACTTTGTTTTAATATGGCTTTCTAGAGTTATCGAATTGTTTATATACTAACATAAGTTTTCTTGGATAAAGTCCTTAATATGGAGTCGAGACGTTAAATAATAATTAAAAATTAAAAATACGCTTTACTACCTAAAAAAAAAGGTAGACAGAATAACGAATTCGAACAATCATATCGATAAAAAGCAAGCGATAACAAATTCATCAAAAAAAACGACGATTTATACTTATAATTTATATTAATTAATTCCTGTAATTTAACAAAATGTGCCGGTATTTTTTTTCAATTTTATTTTGTAACTTGTAGGCATTATCCTATCATTTCAGAGCTCTAGGTGAATCTGTTATTTCTAAAACCACGCTTAAAAAGAAACGTTTTGGAAAATGCCAAGTACCTTATTACGAATAATGAACACAAATATGCTAAACACTGCGTAGATAAAGCGAGTTTTTTTTGTTCTAATTATACATTAAATATTCTCGCGTGATGTTTCCCAGTTAGTTTACATGCATATACAGTTTAATTTTAATTTAACTCTATTAGAACATTAAAAGTGCAAGAACCGGCAAAGCCATTGGAGTTTTCCTCCGGGACGCGTGAAAAACGACAAACATCGCTAAGCGCCTTAATAGGTCACAGTTTTTTGGAAAAAAAAAACTCAGGTCATTGGCCGGCAAACCGGGCTAAAGAAATTGTTCCAGATCACAATCTGAGATGAACATTTGATGACTGACTGTTGATGTCAAATTAAACCGGTTGTGTGGCCAGTCTGACGCGTGACAGGTGTAATGATGCCATTTGGCAGATTTTTGTAAAAACAAAGGGCAGTGAAAGTTTATCTTTACACATAGATGTATATCACTTTATAAAAAATATATGTCTGGATATAAATTTAATTTAATATACTTAACTTTCTACGAAAACATTATTGTAAAAGCTCTTTGTATGTTAGTATATAATGAAATGAAAACTTTGTATATTTTAAAAATTCGAAAGCCATTACTCAAATGGCTTTATTAGAACAACAACAAAAAATGTATAAATAAATAAACATCAGATAGTTTTATTAAAGTATTCAAACAACAAAAAGTAAGCTGCGAGACAGATTAAAAATAAAAACAGATAATTATATTTAATTTTTACATTCAATAATGATAATAAATTGTCGTTTGTATTCCGTACAATAATTTTAAAACAGCAGATTGGAGTTCATCGATATACTAGCTTACTCTCTGTATTTTAAGTTGAATGAACTTATTAAAAGTAAAACCTATCGGGGTATAGTGGCGTTAACTAATGCAGCCAGCATATGTTACATGTCACGAAGGTACAGCTGTTAAGCCTGGATCCATTTCGTCCGAGCCAACAATTTTTGCAAATGTCACGATAAGGCGGATATGAGTTACAAATTGGATATAAGATCTATGATTTCAATTTTATCAAAATGAAAATAATCAAAGGTGAGAGGAAGATTGAACACCTGCGTCGGCAATATGTTTAAACACAAAATACTCACATGCGCTCAGTTGGTTTCATACAATGAGATCACTGATGTATTAAAACGTGAGCCATCCGAAAATTCGAAGGTCAGTATGCAAAACTGCAATTTCTCCAACCTATAGATCAGCTTTGTTAACGACTAGTCGTTAGCAAAGCTAATTCTAGAATTTATAAAATATTTCATACCTCCAATGTTGGCATTCTAAGAAATAATCTTTCCTTTTTAGACTTTAAAGAAATTGCTACTTGTGCGCCAAAAGACGGCACGCAATACGTAAACGATGCAAAAAATAATTTATATCAAAAATTTAATAAAACATAACACAACCTGAAAATTAATGTATTTCATTCATTACCAATAATTTCTATAACTATCGTGGAACTGATGTATCGCGTACCTAAAGCTTCAACTAAATCATGTATGGCTAGTTAAAGAGTACAGGTGTCATTAATATTCAATATGTGTTAAATTTGAAACATAATATTTTCCTTTTGCTGTTATTGCTAGAGCTACGAGCAAAGTTGAGCAAAACAAATCAATACCAGCTTGACAAGGCTGTTTTCCCGATGAGCAAAGGCGTCTGAGCGGAAGTACTTTTATGTGAGCTTTGGCGTGCATTTAACTGCATACTATTTTGACTACAGTTTTTTTTTACCATACATTTAAAATTTCATATTATGATTATTAAAATGTTTACTTTATTCGGCAAGTCTATATTCTCAGAAAGACATCATTTATTTTATTTATATCACACATTGATATGAGTTTAGTAAACTTTATTGCATGGCGGTTAATAAATTTTCCTTTTCCAGCATCGTTTATAAATTTACGAAGGCAAACGCACAAGTAAAGATTATCTCTACACTAACTACTTTTTTACCCTTATGATAAATTTTGAAAAGAAAAAAAAATATGTTAAGCAGATGTCCTAAATTTTATTTCATTAAACTACTTCAACTCAACATCTAGAAAATAAGCTCAAAACAACAAAGCCTTATCTTGCAGACATACCTTACCTTAACTGATCTAAAAATGGTGACATAATAATATCATTACAATTTTTTTTTAAATGTTTTACAGATTATCATAACGAGTTTCTTGCTGGTTCACTTTGTATTTACAGCATCGAAATTCTAAATAAAACAGCGTTTTAAGAAATGAATCATTCCAAATTACGGCACAGACATTCATCATTAGGCGAAAAACGAGAAGTCAAAATACATAAAAAGAAAATACAAACGCAAGGAGGAAGAAACTGAAGGGTCCTCATCAAAGATAGAAGGAGGGGGCTGAGAATAAATCAACCGTGAAAATAAACTGAAGCCTTAAAGAAGGCAGAGGAAGGAGCCGAGGGGTGTGGATCAACTGTTGGAGGCAAATCTTCGCCCAATATCAATCAATCACGGAACAAACAAGGAGTTAACAAAGACCGCCTGTTTCGGACGGGACTTTAAAATGTTAATTTGCATCCCTACAACGCCCAAAAGAATTATTTACTCTAACAAAAAATTCAGTTATAAGTTTGGTGCTCCACGAAAACTGTCCGGTGAATTGATTACAACACACGATTAGATGAGTGAGAAATTTCTTATAGTCTTGATTAAAAGAAAATATTCAGAGTTTTTTGGGCGATGATGATGTCTCACCCAAGCTTCGTGCTTAACCATAGCAGCATTTCACTTTATTAAAAGCCAATTATCCAATTGTTAACTATCTTGCTAATATACTGTATTATTCAATTTCATATGCAAAGATACTTATACCACATTAATCGTCTCAATCATATACGCTTACAAATATATAGTTTCATTTCACTCGCAAGGGCCTAACGGACCGTTCATTTACAATCCTAATTTACAATTTCTATACAAATAAATAATTCAGATCTTTGAAATAATTTCGATAAAACAAATTCAAATTTTACAGTCGCTGTTGGCGCTCAATTTCCTTCAAAAATTTTATGGCGGATATTACAAGCGAACCAATATAAAATAGATACATCTGTCTGAAAATTTATCAGATTTCGTAACACAATGGTTCCAACATCTACACATCCTAGTGCGAAAAGACAGCTGGTAAAAAGTAGACATATAAGTCGGAAGTGGCGGCCGAATACGGAAGTGATTGTTATTATAGAAGCAGTTCGCACGCCCGGCGCACCGCCCGGAACCGACGGAAGAGCGAGCGACTCCGTAACAAGCTCCAAAATCCCATTTAATTAGCTATGCCTTCAAATTTATTTTATAACACCATATTATGACATGTCGCAGCGCTCATCAGAACTTACATGTTTATGGCATGGCGTAACATACTGTACAAATAAAATAATAATTCATAAGATGCACATTTTCAATTCGCCTCCGTACCTGATTCAGCGTAGATTTTGATTATTTTGAAATCATGTTACAGACAGTAACGGAATTTTTTTTGGCGCCTTAAAAGCATAATTACTAACTGTTGAAAAAACTACACATTTTCGTAATCTACTTTTATTTTAGTTTTGATGCACGTTTTCAAAAGATAAATAAGCATATATTAAATTTGGTACAGTACAAAGAAAGTATTGACCGTATTGATGTTTAGTGATAGGTATAAAACATTATTTCGTAATCAAGTGTTTTCTTTATTCTGCTTTGTATTTGAAGCATCTCTTCGGACGTTTAGTATGACCACACAGTTAGGTGGCAGCATAAAACAGTCCAAATAGGTTTTTGTGTCCGACATGGCAACAGCGGCCGTGCCGACAGCATTACCCGCCGCCACTGCAGCAGGGATCGGTAGTGGGGCGGGTCGCGACACACGCTCCGTTAGCGGACCCTTATTATTTCTTTACTCACACGTTCTCGTGCGGGTAATACGATTGGAAAAACCCCGTTCGGGTCTGTTTGAATATAAAAAGGCGCACCTACCTACTAAGACACACAACGCAGATCGATATGGAGCGCCAAGCCAAAAAAGGGAAAAACCGATGAAACGAAAATACAGGCGAAACGTGAAGACTTCAAAACGATTTTTCGAGATGGGAAAAGCAACTCTGCCATTAAAAATTCGTGCACGACTAGACCGCCGTTACGCGCGCCGTGTCCATTCGCAAACATTACGGAAAAAAGTTAATTGCGCCCATAATGCGATAGTGAAATTACCGCAACGTTGAGATTGGACAAGATGCGCGAGCACGAGCACACGGCCAGGCGCGCGGGTCTCGCAAGGCAAGGCTTCTGAACAGCGGATACCGGGTACATATTCTAATATGATATTGTCGATGATTATTTTCAGTCAATATTCAATTACTTATTCATAACTTACAAGTTCTAAAGAAATGCAGTTGTAACGAACACGAAATATTGACAAAAGACCATCGCTACCCACCCGGGCCGGATTTCGAAAGCCCAGCAGTTGAAATGCAATAAAATGAAAAGGGCATCCATGGCTCGAGGTGCGGCTCGATACCCGTCCAGGTGCGAGGCATCCCAGGTAATTCAATGCCAATGCCACATACGGCTTGGAGGTCGCTCAGTGAGAGCGAATCAATAAAGCCGGGTAATGAGTCAGCGGCTCGGACTCGGAAAATGACCCGTTAGTGTCAACAGCGAAAAAGTTATTCCGTCCAACTGACTGACAAGGTGTTCCGTCAGTCGTTCCGGCCGCCGGGCGTTCGGGGGTCATTCCCTGATTACTGATTACTGATTACTGATTACACGCATACCTTCCAGACTCGGCTCAAAAGTAAGCGCATAATTTGGTTTCGTGTATGCGGTGATATTCAATGTATAGTAGCCCTGCTATGGCAAGTCATTTAACCAAGATGTTTTTATTTATTATTAATATACACTTCATATATATTCAGAATTATTTATAATTCCATGTCAATACTGTTAGAATGCTTGCAAACTTTTGTTTTTGATTGTTTAAGTTGCATTCAGGTCAGATTTCGTATGCGCCATTGCACCAGCAGCCGTCAATGTGCAGCGGTGACTTGACATCTCCATTGTTGACGCAAGTTGAGAATGTAATGAATTAATGTTATTTTCATAACTTGAATCTCGATTTACTACAACAAACACAGAAACTTATCCATATTAGCTCACTCAACGCTATATGACTAAATTTATTATGAGAGAATATATAATCTGAACTAAAAAAATACATAAGAATACAACTCAGTGATATAAAAAAAAACTACAGAACCGATTAAGTTTTTTAAAGATTTTTTAACATAATATATACGTGAAAAACTTTATACTATAATAAAAAAGCTTAATCGCATAATCGATGGATACTCTCTAAGTATAAATGCTGTCATTGTAAAGCACCGTTTGGAGGGGATTTTTACATAGTTGTTAGCGTGTGCGAGCGAAACAGAACAAGGAGTCTTTCTACAACGTAACTAGTATAGGCGACATTATTTAATGTATACTGAATGAGTCATTTTTTTAAAAATCTGACGTGAGTTGATCCTGTTCATAATATCTTCAAGCGTAAGTAAAAGTGGTCAGCAATTTTATGATTTTTGATTTCTCGCGGAAAACGGACACGTCATTTTGAATTGGCGTAATGGTTTTAAATTGAACATAAAACGTCTCATCATTATATTCTGCTTTAAACTGTTAAAAGCATATTACAACTATAATTTACTCTAACGCAAGGCAGTCACAGACCTATAACACTTATACTACCGTTAAAAGTAATCATTTGTCCTATTCAAGTAATTTACTGATAATTTTAAAAAAATTCACACAGATTTTTCCAACATCGTGGTTTTACTTGTAGTTATGGTAGGATTTTACTTCTTCGAGTAGAGCATAAAAAAAATCTTCACCATCGTCTCATTTAGGAGGAATGTTACACGAACAAGTAAAGTTGCAACATTCAACAGTACTGGTTGTAGAGTTGTATTCATTGTATTTTAGAGTTAATATTTTCAACTAAAGAATATATTTTATACATCATTGGTGACCGGGTAGCCCGATAATTAATTAAAAATTCTTCAATAAAAAATTAATGAAACTCTAGTAATATTTTATAATGATTTTGAGCACATGTCAAATTTTAATTGAAATAACTTACCAGCTCCCCAAACTTTGAGTAGATTCGTGTGAGAAATACTTATTCTATCATGTTACTGAAATATCTTTGCCCACGAGTTGTCAGGATTGCAATCTCACCGCGACACGTTCTCCGCACGTCCCTGACACTGCCGCTGCTTGTAATCTATGGCATTTATTGGCACGAAAAGTTACAGAAATCGTTTCGTTAAACTTCAGACACGCATTAAAAGACCCATAATTCAAGTTCTTTGATTTCACGCATTCCATGACATCGTAAATGCGGGCAGAACCACTCCAAATCATACGGTAGGAAGGCCATTCCGTGACAACCCGCAGTTTTTTTTCAGGGGAAGTCATTTTAAAACATTAATTTTGAGAAACCTTTATAATCCGCTCGAATATCAGAAAAGTCCTTGCTACTTCTTGTGACTTAATAAGTATGTTTAAAAGCCTATGCATTTGACAAACAAATTTGGCGTCGTCAATTTGAATAAAATCCATTCTTTGTAAAAGGGTGGTTAATAAACTCAATGTTGAAATTGTGACATATTCCGCTAATTTTCTAGTTGCGACGACATAAAACCTCTTATGTGTACCTGAATTGGATTCAGGAAATGCCTCAAAAGTGCATTTTTCTTGGAACGGATAAATTTACCGAAATTCAATAACTGAAATGTTGGTTTGACGTAGACTGGACTTGGCAGATGAATAGCGAAGCACTATTAAAAATTTGTTTTGCAAAATAAAATACGATTCACCACGTCTTGTGTATGTTATGCCAATCACATTATAGTAGAGTGTTCTTAAGAAATTTAGTATGTTGTAAATATTATAATTAAAAATAGTTTCAAAATTATTTATGTAATATATTCATACAGTGTCCGGTGAAATGCACAAGATCAGTGATTTTCAACACGTGGGTCGGGGATGCCCGCAATGACAGTAACAATCCCGCTAAACAACTGAGATCTTTGCTGGTTACGTGTTCAATATTTATAGATTTTACAAAAGAAATCAAATCCTCAAGTAAATTAGAAAGGTAGAAAACACCACACAGTAATTTCTTAAACAAAAAAAAAAAACTATTTCCAAAATATGCTGGAAACTATAAGTGCATGGAAAATTTGAACACCTGGTGAGAATGTGAAAATTAAGAAAAATATAAAACCTATAATTGATGTTTACAGTTTTGAACTACAATGTAACATGCTGGATGATTGACGAAACGTGTATAACTTTACTTTGAATTGACAGGATAAAATCAATGAATAAATCAGTATTCCCGATGCCTTTGTACAGTTCATTTATATATATTTAAACAAATCACCTGTATTGTGTTTGGCTTTGGTGGAGTCTCCCGCGAGCCAGGTGCGCTGCGCCCTGTCGGGACCCCTCGTGTCCGGGCCTATAATTTGAGGTAAAAAAGTTTTCAGACTCTGGTGCACTTATACTCCTTCCACCGCCATCATTATTCTTTTGTCGTTATATTCTGTAACGAGTAAGGGTCCACTTGTATGCTGAATACAAGTAACCTAGTGTGAATAATAATAATTTCTACTTGTCAATCTAATTTAATGGCAATAAAATGACCTTGCAACAATAGCTTCAGACTTCATGCACGTTAATTTGTATAATTTTATGAAAGATACTGTGATTTGACAACAAATAACAAAGTATTGTTATTTGGCGTATTTAATGAAACAAGGCAAATGAATGAATGACAAGAACTGTCACTTTCAAATGTAAATTTGTCAAGAAAAAAACAAAAATCGAAAAAATCACTATAAATAAACGTCAGTAATTTTGTTTGAGTATATTTAAATATATTCAAAAATTCTGTATTACTGATACTCAATTAATTATCACGCTGAATTCCACATAAAAGTTAGTCGCGGGTAAAATTGACAGACTACAATATCTCCGTAAAGAAATTGAACTATATATGAAATGATAAGCAGCAATGAATAATAATCGATATGTATTTTTACATTATTGGTCAAGGTTGTAATGTTTATTTAACATTACAAATATAGGTGCTTTAAGTGAATCAGTAAGTTCTAGAAAGCATTTCTAATTAAAGTCTCCAGAGTATTCCCACTGTAGAATGGACGCGGCGTATTTTAAGGGAGTGGGAGTTTTTACGACTGGCTCGAGCCTCTCGAGGTCCTGCGAGGCTGCGCCGCCTCCGCGAGGATAAACGGCCAGTATCTTTGGGCGCGATCACAATAAACGGTGGTAGTAAATCAAAGTAGTAATCCAGATGGGCTAAACGTCTATTATCTTTTTATACGCAATAACGTGCAATCACTGGTAGATCATATCGTAAAGTATACCTGAAATCGTAAGATGAAACTGGCTTACCGTATGCATTCAACTTTTACTTGCTACACTTTATACATAACAGTGGCGTGCAATCAGACCTTAAGATTTTTTTTGCCTCACCTTGTTTCCATAAAAGCTATATACAAATCCTCACCTAACCATACTCGATGTTCACAAATTTAGAATGCCTGCAACTTTTTTCAGGATAACTTCAGTGAGTGTTCATTATTTCATGTAACATACCGCCAGACTAACGCGGGATTTAATGAAGACAGTTTCACACAATTATAAGTTAAAACCATATAATAATCGGCGTAATTAAATTTTAATTTTTTTTTTTCTTTTATGGTTCCAACTTTTTTTGGAACATTAAACTCACTGTCCAATTAAATTATTTCTGGCAATCATTACCTTTCTCGATAACACTTTGTCATTTGTTTATTTCAAACAGTTTACGAAGCCTCACTCTGCCCAAGGATGCCAACCTGACACTTTGCGCGAAACTAGTAAAGTCAAAAAAATAAAAAGTTGGAAATAAAAACATTTAAAACCACATCTCTTCTATCTTGATAATTAATAGCTGTAATGATTTTAATAGTGTGGCAGGAACTAGCCATTAAATTAAATCAGATAACACGTTTAATCAAATGCTTACTCTGTGTTACTTTTCGGAAATTTTAATTTATAGTTGTTCTGTACATTAACGTGACAGATTCAAGTCTATTTACAAAACAAAAGTATCTTACCTGCGAGTAATTAAAAAAAAAACCTTTCTTTTAAAAGCACGCACCGCTTTTCTCTTATCTTTTAGAAGAAGAAATTTATTCCAGAGGAAAAAAATCCAAACAGATTACTGATATCGTGCAGAATGAGAAAAAAAACAATGCGTCGTATTTTAGCGTCTAATCTTGCCAACTTGACGGAGTGAAAGTTTTTTTTGCGACACTGAAAAGTTGGCGACGCTAACTCACTGAAGAAACCTTCACCAGGCGGCAAGCGACGACAGCAGCTTTTGTACTTGAAAAATTGAAGTACGATTAGATACAATAATACTAGCTTATAACACTTGCATTATTCAAAGTACAATATGAGATCAAAAGGTTTAAAAAGAGTTGGTACAACTCAGACTGGGGTATCACACAAATAAAAGATTTCTAAAGAGACACGGTATACATAAGAGTGAGTCATCGAAAATGAAACTTGAAAATCAGGACATCAGCTCCAGCAAAAGTCAATTTAAATTTGAAGACTACGCTACTCGTGTATAAATATTTAGATGATCAAAGTCATATCGAACAATTGCGTTTTATTTGGGTGGATGATTGAATCAGCTGGAAGTTTGCATACATATTTCAGTTCATCGGAACGACTGCAGCAACAGAGGATGGTCGTATTGGCAAAATTCAAGATTTTCCATGATTACAAAGAGGCACTCTGAACGAGGAGGTTCATGTCGGCAGTGTTGTGAAATGTGCCCTCCCCCTCACGAACCACCGACTTCCTGTTGATGCAGAGTTTCTTTGGACGAAAAGTTTTTCTGATTCGTTACAACCAGACTCTCACTAAAAGAGTTGCCTCCAGACCTGGCGTATTCTTTAAAAAAATCAATAGGTATTTTACCTCGGTTTAAGGGGTATTTAGACTCTGCATTGTGCTGATATGATTTTAAAAAGTCTAAAGGAGATCTATTGTTGTGAATAAATAAATGTCAGCAATATTGAGTAGATGTTTTAATTAATGTGACAAAAGTCAGTACCGTGTCTAAACGAAGTCCTTGGTGTGTGATTAACAATAGTTTTCCGAGTACCGTGATGGTTGAGTAACCGTTGCTCAGTTGTGCTATTTCCAGGAGTCCCCAAGTGCGTATGTAAATGAAGCGCTTCTTTAAGGAAACTTGGATGCACTTGAACTGGAAAAAAATATATAACTACTTTGGCATTGGATTAAATACCGGATTGATTAAGAGTGTTCAAGTATGTAAATATAAGCAAAACAATGATACCAATGTTTGTAACACTTATAGTTTAAAAGTAGTATTGTTGATTTTATTACACTATCATAATTGTTACTGATTTTTTTTTAGGTAAGCGCGTTTCATGTAAAGCTACTATCATTTTCATGCAAATCGCTTGAAAATCAACAAATTGCTGTTTTAATATTACAAGGGAGCATGTGAGCGTTGTTTAATTACTAACCAAATTATTTTTAAGTTTTAGTCAAAGAACTTCAGTTTGTGGTCATTAGTGGCGTAAGCTAACTTTATTTATAGTGAAAATGGGTAATATATTATATACATATATATATATATATATATATATATATATATATATATTTCAAGAACTGAAAAAAATACGACTGAGCCCTAATATTCTGCGTATATTCCAGTCGGAAGTAATCGACCCTCGAGAAGTTTGCGAGTGCTTACCACAGTAATAAGTAACACAAACACACATTATTCCCATTAAATGTCAAGATTAATTCTTGCGCATTTCAATACAACCGCATTCTCTTGTGTGTCTGAGGCAATTTCATTTTTAAGAAGTTACAAACCTATTGAGCCGTGCCGAGCAGAGTTCTTGCGATTCGAAAATGAAAACACGAGTTGACCAACGCTTACGCAAGGCATTGTTACAACAAATAAGGCAACTAGAGCGAAGAACGCGTTGTATAACCTGCAACGAAGATAAGAGATAACTTATCTGCAGGCGCTTCAGGCGAGTGACGGACCCGACAGAGATGGAAGTACAATCTCATATTTACCTAGAGTCATAAAATATTACAATTACACCATACGGGACGGAGGAAAAAGGCAAAAGACGCACCGTGTCTGCCACCGATGGCTGGACTAGATAATTAGTGAAACAGCTGAGCTTTTGATCTGATATGTAATTTTTTTTTGTTTCTAGGTCTCCACGAGGCAGAACCCCCCCTGAGACTTTCCAAACCAGTCCAAATCTGAGTGAAAATCGACGTAGTGTCGTTTTGTGTTGGTGTTTTCCGTCGCAGTGTCGGCGGCCGGGCGAGCGTGGCGGCGAGTCCCTCCGCGTTCAGAAAATGCCGAATTATTCACAGCGTAGAAAGTAATTTAGGCAAATTTATTGAAGTGGCCTTTTATTTCCAAACGGGGGCATTGGAATGAAAAATTATCAATTTACGATCGGCCGAGCTGCAATTAAAAACACGGAGTCCGTAATAAACATTGCCCAACGGCGTATGTCTGCCGCGTGAGCCGGTGTGCAAAACGACTTACCTAAGCTTTGTTCTCCATTACGACAGAATTACTAACGTCATTGCTATCATATATCAAAAATAAATATATATATATATATATATATAGAGAACTACTATAAAAGTCTTTAACAAATGTCAATAATAACTTGACTTCTTTATAAAAATTTAACCCTAAAATAAGTATGCGTTATTGTAAGGCAAACGTTTGCAGCCTTACATAATGTGTGATCTAAAATATGACAAGCCTTTCGATAACCACATGAAATAATTGCTATATGAAGTGATAGTATGAAAGGTACGACCAATGATAATATGTATTCAATACATATTTAATTACTTTTTATAGAAGCATGCATACTCACAACCATTGAAAATAAAACAAACCATTAGATAATAACAATGCATCAAAAGAAAAATGACCCACAATTAATGGATATAATTTATTTTTTTTTAATTACGATTACACATCAAATTGCAACGTGGTTGTCAAATTTCTGACTCACTATACCTCGTAAATGATACGTGGCGCATGCATGTCTTTAACTTTTCTACTGGCGTTATTTTTTTGTTCCGGTCAGTTTTGGCCGCGGTGCACGAAGACCAGTTGACT
This sequence comes from Atopsyche davidsoni, assembly GCA_022113835.1. Classification (NCBI taxonomy): domain Eukaryota; kingdom Metazoa; phylum Arthropoda; class Insecta; order Trichoptera; family Hydrobiosidae; genus Atopsyche; species Atopsyche davidsoni. The sequence goes on along the minus strand of JAILWY010000009.1, from coordinate 14,111,910 downwards.
AACACAATCCACCAAGTCAATAAGTGGGGAAAGAAGCGTCCGCCTAAAACGGAATTGCCAGAAAGAAAATATTATACATAATTTACTATTGTTTAAAATCCCAACCGTTGAAGAGCATGTCTGTTTAGTGAGTCACAGTTATGCGCGTTGGCTGGTTCGGGACGGCTGTATCCCAAAGCGACACAGCCGCGGGGAGCGGTCAACGCTTGCTTTTCTCGATCCCTCGAGCGGTTCCGACGTCATTGTTGTTGTGAGACAGTCAGGTGCGTGGGATGCGGTTCGAGGTCATTACTCACTCCCACTACGAAATCATTTGCTTTTGATTTGCCGCAAAGAAGACAATGACATCGTCGAAGGTGCCGGTGCTGGCGTATTGTGTCATGTGGTTTGCTGTTATTTTATTGTAGCAAGACAACAGGGTGGCGCAATGGAGATATCAGCGGTCCAACCTCCGAACGGGCCGTTTCTTGCAATGTTTTATGTACCGTTAGATATGTTCGCACGATTCGGTTTTGCCCGTACACCTGTGCTCATTGCAAAAGATTTTTTTTTTCTTCGGTGCTATTCAAATTAGGCATGCATCTAGCAATAGTTTGATACCAAATCAGTTAGAAATTTACAAATATAACTGTAAAACAAACAGTGTAGTAAAGAGGAAAACCTCAATATGAAATACAATAGGTACCGCAAAAGTATAAATTAGGAAAATAATATTTAACAAATACAGGTTAATCATGAGTATTGCACATGAGTATTCCATATGGACCTAGCAGATATGCAAGTACATAGAAAGTAACGAATATAATAGAGACTGTAAGAAGAAAAAAATAGATGGGTATAAGTATCATTACTCCAATTTCTAACCACTGTCACAAGCAAAGTGTGCTTAGAATTAAATGATGACCAACAAGAAGATGGATCGATGAAATCTAGGGTTTTTGCCATCCAAAGTGGCAACAAACTGGCAGAAATAGGAAAAAAACGTGTGTGAATGAGACAATTTTATTTTTTAACTAATAAAATTCAATAAATAATATATTAATGATAAGCAAAGGCATTCGTTCGCGATGATACTAAAATCGATTAATCTGGGTTTTTTAATAGAGAATTCTTGACGACGGGTAAAACAGCATAATGTCTCCTATTTTAGCCGTATTTTTCGAAACAATAAATACGGTCTACTAAAGCTAAATGTCCTTGGAAAAATCGAAAGGAAAAGAGGGCATTGGAAGGAGGAAGCTTACGTGGATGCGGAATTCACGCCGGCGGCTGGAGGTCGAAAGTACAACCGAATTAGTTAGTAAATATGTGTTCAGTGAAACGGTCACCGAGGCACTCAAAGAATAAGAAATTAGATTTATTTATAAAAATAATTAAATATTAAACTATTTTACTAAATTTATTTTATAGTCCCAGACTGGTTATTCCGGTTGTTGTAAGAGAACCGTACATGAAAATGACTTACCTGCTTACATTAACTATAGTAAAAATCTAAAAAAAATAGTCCTTGACCTCTATAGAGTGTATATTATAAAATATAATATAATATTGAAGTGCATTAAAGTGGAATTTTTATATTCGCATATGGCACATATAAACACGAACCTGTCTAAAGCTTCCTGCTGGTTGGCTCTAGGGCTGAATATTGCTTGATTTAAATGCAATTTTTTTATAAAAATTAAATTTACAGCAGGAATATTTACATGTAAAACAATACGTACATCGATATTTTTATATGGACAATATAAGATGGCAGGTGATCAGTGTTTATTTATTTACCAATGTAATAGTTTTTTTTATTATATAGTTAAGCAATAATAGCGTAAACGTCCAGAGAAATTGTATCTTATTTGTTTGAATATATATAATTAATAAAGTTATATTTTAATATATACATTCAAGATAAATAAAAATATACCTACATATAAATAATGTGTCTTGCACAATTCATAAACGAATCGCGCAAAATAAACAAGCTTATCAGTTGACAGGTTTTACTAGATTTTGAAAACAGTGGGTGACCTAATAGTACTTTGACGATAATATTCATATTTAAATACTGTAAATTATTCATGTGAACGATTTAAAGTCTGCGAAAACATTCGATGCAGTTTGCCCAGAACAAAATAAACAAATCGATAAGCATATAGCTAAGTAGAAATAGCCTACGCCACTTGAACAATAAAAGCATACCAGCTAACAAGGACTAATAATATTTTTTTTATATAAAACTAGAATGTAAAAGAATAAACACTCACTGGAGTGGAGGTCAACGTCTTGTCGCTTATTCAACGGGTTCACGATTTTTATCCTTTTGTGTTACCAAATAGAGCGCTTTGTGCACTAGAATGCTTTTATAATTTATCACAACACAAACACACACTGTACATTATGTTAAAGCATACGATATCACCGGATTTTCTTGAACACTAGCTTAAAAGTCAAATAAACACTCGGAGTAGGCAATATTTACCGTTAATCACAATGACATGAGCGAGCGACTCTCGCAAACTCCCGTCCAGATACAAAACCATCGCCTCTCAGCTGTGTTGTCAGATTGGGAAACCAACGCGAAGTGCGCCGCAGAAGACTGCAGTTCCGAACAACGCTACTAGAGCCATCTATTGACATCAAAACATACATATGAAGGAATTCTCTTTACCGACCGAGACCTACTCGTTCATTTGAGTTTACTGAAGTAATTCCACAAGTCAAACTAAATGAGGACAAAATAATATTAAAATAATATATGTTATGTATCTTCTATCATAAATGTATTACTGCGTTATTATTTTGTACTAAAAAAAAAAAAAGCAAAGCCGTAAAGTATTTTTTTACAAAAAACAGGGCCCCTCCGGGATTTGAACCCGGGACCTCCTGCACCCAAAGCAGGAATCATACCCCTAGACCAAGAGGCCGCATGACGATTTAGCTATATAAAATGTATATATGTGTGTATTAGAATTTTCAATTGTACTATTAAATTTTTTATTCTTCTCGTGAATTATATTGTTTCTTTTGAATAATTTTATGAGATATGCTATATCATGCTTGATCTTGGTATCATATTTGTTTCAATTATTAACTCAATAGTTATTTTAAAATATTGACACTGAATAACAGATAATTGAATAATTTTCCAATTATAAATTTTACCTATGGATTTTTGACCATAGGGAAAAGTTTTGACAATTTAATGATAAATTATTATTTTTTCTGAGAGCAGAAGTATTTGTGATGTTTCTTAGAATATATTGATTAAACAACAGTGAATTATGTTTCCACCATAACATATTATATTGGGATCAGAACAGGATGAAGCTTAACAAAATTCATCTTAGATATTATCCCCCAGGGATAATATTAGAATATATACAATCTGACAGTGTGAAAAACAAGACAATAGATTTACTGGAATTGACATGCTCGTGAGTATTTAACCGATGTAAAGTCACATACAAAATATAAAATAATAATTTTTTTTTTCAAAATTTTATGATATTTTCAACCACATAAAATATTTTTTTAAGATCGAATATAGATGAATTTGCTGACCAAATATTGGAATCGGAAGAATTAATCACCATAGATGTTCTGGGTTTGTTAAAGAAGTGTATAGCAAAATTAATACAAAAGCTTGAAAGTGACAGTGCATCCACCAAAAGATTCTACATCTATAAAACATTACAAACACATCATCTACCGCTGACAAATGTATCGTTTGATAAATTAGGAAAAAGGCAAATTTTTTTCTGTTAATATTGTTAATTATTTACATTATCATCCCAAGCTAATTGATTGGTTTCGTTAAATAGATGTATCACAGGCAGCTATGACAGAACATGTAAAATATGGAATTTAGAAACTGGTATTGATGAAAAAACACTAACAGGACATCAAAATGTTGTTTACTCAGTAAATTTTAATTATCCAACATGGTAAGTACCAAATCACACTACAAAATAAATATTAAAAGAGTCAACTGTTTATCTTTACTCCGTGCTCTTAATTTAAGCGACCGCATAATTTCGGGATCTTTTGATAAAAGTGCAAAAATATGGGATTCTGAAACCGGCGATTGTTTGACAACACTGTGGGGGCATCAAGCAGAAGTTGTTGTTGCGCGCTTTTGTCCAAGAGGAGAAATAATTGCAACCGCATCAATGGATAACATGGCTAAAATATTCAGCGTTAGCACTGGTAAGCAGAAATTTAATTTGCTAAATCATTTTCGTTTCATAAAATAATTAATTATTTTGTGATATCTAGGTCAAGAAATTCAATCTTTGACTGGTCATAAAGCAGAAGTGATTGCACTTGATTTTAATAATGCAACAGGACATCAACTTATTACTGGATCTTTTGATGGAACAATCGCATTATGGGATATCAGATCTAAAGAGTGAGAAAATTGAATATATTTCAGAATAACTAATCTCGAATATCTTAATAATTTCTCTTCATATTTTATAAATTTAGGCGTGTTGCTGTATTCAAAGGACACGAAAAAGAAATCTCCAACTGTCTTTACAATTGGAGCTGTGATCTTATAGCCAGTAGTTCAATCGATAAGACTGCCAAGATTTGGGATCCCCGTTGGAAGTCATGCCTGGCGACAATAAAGGGTCACGAAGAAGAAGTAATATGACTTTTATTATATATTGTGTATTGATATAGAAAGTTTTATTTTTTTAATTGGCTAAGTCTTTTAGGTTCTGGATATTGCTTTTGATTGTTGTGGAAAGCAAGTTGCGACTGCATCGCTTGATCACACAGCACGTGTTTTTGATGTGAATAAGAATTTTATAGAAACATCATGTCTTAAGGGCCACACAGATGAAGTATCTAAAGTATGTTGAATCTTCTGACTCACTTCGGTAATATATCTTTACAAAAGAATGATATTACATGCATTGTATATACTACAGGTATGCTTTAGTCCCAGTGGAGCAAGTCTAATGACCGCATCTGCAGACATGACAGCAAGAATTTGGAATACACAAACAGGAAATTGTACACAGGTAAGTGAAAATAGATCAAATAAATGTTATATTCGTACTCATTACTCTTCCTCTATCAACAAGCTCACACATCTGTACTTGGTATAGCAATTTTATTTAAATATAAACACTATTTGAAATGAAATTATCTGTGAGTCTCAAGAGAAGAAAGATTAAAACATTCCCAGCAAGAAGCAGTACTATAAAGCTCTGAATATTGAGTACTGACATTAATTATATTATAGTCTGAATAGAGATTTTTTACTAATATACTCTAACATAGTTCAGTCTATGTTCCAAATATTAAATAAAATGAAAGTGCAATAGAATAAATGGAAAAAAAAGATTTATAAAATATCATATTCGTGGATTTCACTCCACATTGATATTTTCACAAAGTCTGCATGCAATGTGTTTCAATTCTATAAAAATATATGATTTAAGTATAATTGCATTGTATTTAAGGTACTGGCCGGGCATCGAGGAGAAGTCTTCTCATGTGCCTTCAGCTATCTCGGAGACACTGTAGTCACAGCATCCAAGGACAACACTTGCCGTGTTTGGAGATGATACGAATGGTTCTTGTAGCCTCTAGCAATAGCAGTTCAAAATACTTATATACAAAAAGAAAGAAAAAATCCAGAATACATGATATAAAGTTTTCTATAAATATACCAATAAAATGAAAACGATTAAAATAAGTTAAATAGTTTTAAACTCAGTAAGTATAAAATTTAAGTTAAAATAAAGAAATTAGATTTTTTTAACAATAATGGATATCAATATTGATCAAACTTGTAAAAAAACTTCTGTTAATTATATATTTTCTTTTTTAATACAAAATATAGTAATATTCAATAAGGTATTTTATTTGAAGACATGACTATAATAGAAAGTATTTTTATAAAATCTATATCTATTTTTATAATTTTAATTACATAATATTTTAAATACCCGTTTCATGAATCCTAAAATTCAAAAGCCACTGAAATTGACGCATACCTGCGAACATATTTTCTCGACTCGCTCACAAGCTTTTTTTGCAGAGATTTCAAAAGTCAATGGGAAATTGATATACTTTTAAACAATAATACCTCTTATACACCAGGGAATTTATATGGAAAGTTCATCAAGAGAGATCTAGAGCTCAGCTACCTCAGCTTAAGCGCATAAAATCCAGACACTAGCTTACTATTTGCAATTAGCCAATAGCGTCCTGTTTTGCATTGTTTACTTAGACAGAACTATAAAAACCATCCTAAATAAAAAGGCGATATTGGTTGATTGCAAGTCGGTCGGAAGTTGTGTCGCTGCGGGTGTAGCTGGCTTTGAGTCCTCTACACAACCGATTTGCAATCAGCCAATGGCGTCCTTTTATTTTGAGTGTTTTTTTACGGTTTTGCCTAAGTAAATAACGCAACGTAGGATGCAATTGGTTAATTGCAAGTTGTGTCGCGACGTGTGTACAGGGCTTTTTTTTTTGTTTACTTAGGCAAAACCGGTTAATGCATCCGAAGTAGAGGGAAGAAAGTCGGTGGCAAGTTGTGTTACTGCGCGGGTAGCAGACTTGCTTGCCGTAGAAAAGACATGACAACAGAGACTTTTACTTGCCCGATGACTCACGCAAAGTAGTTTTCCCGCCGTGCCTAGTTGAATCACTCAACAACTCCGAGTCAAACTAGTGCTTAATGCTCACACTAATACCTTTAAATACGTATTTTATACATCTTTTATGCTTAGTGTATACATATTTAATATTCTCCAAATTTATATTAATTTATCCACCACTATGTCACATAATATAATATGTATATTAGTTTCTTACTATCAGTCACTCGAAGAGTTCAAAGTGATTATTATTATCAATGCACTTTTCTATTTTGAGATTACATACTTTAATATAAGTATCTAGTTTTAAATATGAAAAGATAGTTGATGACTAATTTTTAATTAATATTATAAAATATACATAGTAAAACTCCTGAACAATAAATATAAATATTTTCGCTTATATTCTAACTGGAATTTAGTAAATTCATGGATATATAAACATCAAACTGTTTTTTTTTACAACGTATTCTCTTTCGCATCGTAACAGTTTTTACAGTAGAAAGTTTGTCAGTTAAAAGTGAAATAACGACGTTGAGTATCCACTGTTGAGACGAAATGAAAGTTATGAGAAATAATAAGAAAAAAAGAAAATTGTGTATTTTGAATAATGCAGTAAGATTTGAAATATATTTTCTTTCGGCCAGCACCAGGAGTGCTATGTGCTATGTGCTATATGCGCACACATCGGCCGTGTTGTTGAATGAATCAAGGTGATTCATATCTCGAGCTGACCTTGTTATGAGTCACTCGGCCCGACACGACGCCGGGAATCTCGCATTCGTGTGTCTACTAAACCCGCCGAGTGTACAGCGAAACGTATCGGTGTTGTTGTCCAGCGAGATCTCTTCTGAAATAAACATAGTTTCAACAGTTCAATAATGGCAAATTCAAGTTAACTCACCAGTGAACGAGAAGTGCAACAGACACTCCTATGTGGCTTTATTATTACTCGGATTTTAAAATCTGGAAAAATGACAAAAACCATGTCGTCATTCATTTTCTTGCAGGTATTGTGTTTTGGAATATAGTGATCGGAATATCGATCAGATCCAGATGTGATATGGAATTTCCTTTTGTTAAGATAACCCAATATTTTTCTCACGTTTGGGTGTGAGTCATCCAATGAAAATATTATTTATTAATACGGTGGCCGTTTTGACTCCGAGGTGTTATTTGACAGCAGAACAACAAACCGACGACAGAGCGAGACGGACGCAAAAATGGCGTCTATTGTGACACGCATGCCCGCCGCGTCCCCGCTGCGGTGCAAACTTTCAAACACATTTGGCTTTTGATAAACTTTGCGGTTATCCTAATCTCAATTTCATGTTATCATAAAACGTATCCTTTCGCATCGCTTTTTATTGGAAATTTATTTTTATAAGGTTCGTCACTTCTGTTCCGTGTTGTTGCTAATTACCGACCTTTGTCATGTCACTGTTAAAACTTAATTTTCGTGTGAATTTTCTGTGCTTAGTAATTGATGATACTTCTTAGACGGTATCTTACTATTGTTGCTAATATTGTCATATTTACGACAGCAATGCAATCGGCTTCGTGACTTTTCTGCTTTAAAGTGGACAAGTTTTTAATTAAGTTTGCTCAATTAAGGTTCACAAAGACGTCATTCATAATAAATACTCCCTTTGTGAGAGGTTATGTCGTATTACCTGTATTTTGTTATATTTTTAGACGAATTCCTTCCTTCTAAGAATGAATCGGGATGAAAATCTAAATTGGTTTCATGGAAAGATTACCAGAGAGGCTGCAGAGCAACTTCTTAAAGATGGTTAGAAAAACTATTTTCTTAAGTTTCAGGGGCATAAGTCACATGATTTTTATAAATTTTATGTTTGTTATTTTTTATTAGTTATTGTTAAGAAACAATAGCTGTATGTATCTTATCTTGATATATTGCTGCTTTAACTGTATTTAATTTATTGTATTAGTACAATTATAAATTTATGCAAGAATATAATCAATTAAAATTCACCTGGACATTTTTTTTCACCTGGATATTTTAAACTAGTATTTAGGTAACAGTGATATTTTAATTAAACTTAATCAACATACTTTATTGTGAATTTTATTTTTCTTTCACAGAGAAAGAAGATGGTGTCTTCTTAGTTCGTGAGAGTAACACATCCCCTGGAGATTATGTCCTCTCAGTGTTGCATGAAGTAAGTTTCTTTTCATGTATTTAAGAAAAAACATCTAACGGACAGACAGAAGGGCTAAAATAAATATACATTAATCTTAATATGTAATAGGGTGAAGTGGTCCACTATCAAATAAGAAGACACGGTGAGGATGCCTTCTTCTCCATCCAGGAACATACAACAGTTCATGGGCTGGATACACTCATCCAACACTACCAGGGAGACTCTGACGGACTGGTTACTCGCCTCAACGTCGTTTGCCGAGGAGAACCTCCTCCACATAACTCTCGAACGCATGGAAGAACAAATTTGCTTCACAGGTATGATAGATTTTTAGTTAACTAATAAAGTTATGTTTTATCATTTTACTTTTTATGCTTATTTTTTTCTATTGGCGTCTATACAATAGCTTATCACATAAAATGACAAAAAAATCTTTAAAAAATCATTTTAATTGTTTTAAAAAAGGATTTACTGAAGCAAGTAAATGTCAGATGTTAGTTATATTTAGTCTTCTTTGTTTTATTCTTATAGGGCTACTGAAAATGGAAACTTTAAAGTAGTTTCTGAAATGCTGGCCTGCAACTATCGTTACAAATGTCAAGATGCCATAGATGCTAAAAATCAGGATGGCCAGACTGCCGTGCATCTCGCCAGCCGCACAGGAAAAGATGACATTCTCTCCAAGCTACTGCAAAGTGGGGCTAATGTCAACTGTCGTGATACAGCTGGATACACACCATTACATGTATGTTTATTTTCAAAACTAAAAACTTGTCATTGTAGATACGAGTGTTGTGGTGAAACTAAATTTGATCAGATAAATCTATGACAAATCAGGGCTGCTCAGATAATTACTTCAGTGATCTTCTCTAGGCATTTGAGATTTATGTGGTTATCAATTTTATGAAATAAATAGCAGTAATTTATTGTTGCTTTCATGAAGTAGGTATTCATGACTCGATAATGTATGAATGGACATCCAATTTATTTTTTTACAGTAGTAGCCATTGCTGTAAATGTACTTAGCAGCATATCCATTCATACAATGGTGTTAGTCATTTTTAAAATATTTTTTTATGTTTTTACATTTTTATATACTTTTGTAAGTGCATTGTTTCACAGAAAAAAATACATTTGATACAATGACATTTATGTAAACATAAAAAAAAGTATTATACTAGCCATATTAGATTGTAAATTTTAAATTAACGATATTAAGTGAAAATAAATATGAATAGATTTGGTTGTGTTGCGAGTTCCTGTACTTCACTCACCATTGTTATTACAGGTACTCAGTTTTCTAGTGTTACGTAGCATTTTTTTTTAATTTCATCATGTTTCAGTCTCGTTCATTCAGTTAACTGCCATCTTCAGATATTTTGAATCCCTGAAGATAACCCCAGTATGGGATTAAAATGTTGAAACATGAAAGAAAACTAAAAATATGGCATTTCACCCAAGAATACGAGTATTTATAACAATCTATAAAACTCACTATAGGCCTGATTTCGATCAGGTTTCTATGATAGCTAAGCTCGCTACTGGTGGTTATACATAAATCTGTTTTTAATATAAAAATAATATTTTCAGTATGCCTGCCAAATGAATCTGGTGTCCACAGCTAATCTTCTCATATTGGAGGGAAATGCCAATCTGCAGATAAGGCACACACAAACAGGGAAAGTACCAATTCACGAAGCTGCGCAATTCGGCCATTTAGATTGTGTCAAGGTTATTAGTCTCCCCCATATATACTTATATACTTTTTCACTATTAGATACTTCCTCATCCAATATTTATTTATGTAAAAAAAAACAGTTTTTTACAAATTAGAGATTAACAAATTTGTTATTTTCCCCAGGCCCTCCTAGCTTTAAATGCTCCGGCTAATCCGAGAACAGTTAACAATGAAACTCCCGCAGATTTGGCCAAGGAAAATGGCCATATGGATTGCTACAACCACCTAAGTGAGACTTCAACAGAAATTAATTTTTAAACTTTATATAATATAATAATAAAAATTATATTAATAACATAACTTTATCATTGCAGTGAACTACAATCCTCCAGCACCAAAGACATCTCGTGGCCAGTGGTACCACGGCACTCTTAACCGTGAAGAAGCTGTAAATTTACTCACCGACTACTGCAAAATGCATTCCATTGCTTCTACAGATGGAACTTTCTTAGTTCGGTACAGTGACAAGAATACCGGACCCTTTGTACTCACTATGTTGTGTGATAATACATCTTTCCATTATATCATTAGAAAAGAAGTAAGTAGTCACTTGAAATACGCTATTCTTCACATGTTTACTGTCTACACACAAGTGGTATCAATCAACAGTGTATAGCAGAAATTCTTCTGACAATTGCTACAATAATACTTATTAAATAACATTTATTTTTATACCAGATGGATAGTTGTAGCTGATATTCAATATTTTTTCTTTTTTCTAGAACACTCGTTTATTCATTGACAATGGTCCATACCTGGATTCCCTAGAACATCTGATCGATCACTACAGCATAATGTCTGATGGTCTTCCAGCATGCTTGCAGCTTCCTGTGCCACCGACACCTAAACCTCCTCTTCCTGAAGTAAGTAAATACATGCAAGGAGCCATCAATCAAAGCACTTCTATTGCTCTTGTTAACATTGTGGCTAGTCTTTTTAAAAACAAAATAGCTACTTTGATGATGTCAACTTTCTAAAGAGCCTTAAATATAATATAAAAATCTGAAAACAGTCATGACAAAAAGAGAAGAATATTGTTAGGTGCTTTGATATATTAATATTGCTTGAGGTGTTGTACTATTTATATCACCGTTGAATACTAGATTAAAATGAAATAACTCACAAAATTTAACCAATCTTATAAATCAAATTTGTTTTTATGCCTTAATTATATCTATTTTTATTTTCAGTTCTCAACAATGCCTCGAACAAAGAAAACGTCACCTCATCGAACAAAACCATCTGCGACAGCTTCTCTTAAACATAGCAAAACGTCACGAAAGTGTTCACTTCCAGAAAACCAATCGGACACTCCTCCCATACCGCCTCTTCCAAAAGATTCTAGATCAATAGATCTACTAACTAAAAACTTATCCTTCTCAACAGACTTTATCATCAGTCCCAACTGCCTGAAATCAAATAACAGTAACAATAACAATTCCATGACATCTCCCACTCCTGCTAATAAAGATAATAAACCCTTAAACAACAACCCGAATCAACCCAAGAAAGATGTTCTATCAAGTCCCAACCTTCTCGGATCCACTTTCAGTCTCCCGCCAAATGCAAACGATGAAAACTTAAGTATGATTGATGATGAGATTTACCGGGTTCCTAAGAGTCGTGAACCTGTACTAGTAACTCCAGAAAAATACAGTGAAATTACTACAGATGTAACAGGACAACTGGTAACAGTTCAAGGTAAAAACTTACTTCAACGAAAGCCCTAATTTTTTACAATCATTCAAAATAAATGTGTATTTAAAATTGCTGTTTTTCTTTTACAGACTTCATCCCGAGTAGCCAGTTAACAACGGGAGATATTTTGGGTGAAGGGGAGTTTGGTTCGGTTCTCCGGGGGACGTACACGCCTCCCGGATCTGCCCCAATTCCCGTTGCCATCAAAACTCTTCATTCACAGCATGTGGAAACAAACAGGCAAGAGTTCTTACGGGAGGCTAAAGTGATGATGGGCCTAAATCATCCGTGTATTGTGCAGCTGGTTGGCATATCCATGGTAAATCAGAAACTTGTTATCTAAGATAATAAATTTGATTAATATATTGCATTATTAAAAGGTCCATTCTATTTTGACATTTTTTTTCATTTGAAAGTTTAATTTTCTTTTAACTATTATTTGGGTAAGGAAAGAAATCAGATGAGTTAAAAAGTAGGTGACTAAATACAGTTTTCATCAATTGATTATCACATTAAATACCTTTAATGACAGTTATGACTCTGCACTTTACAAAAGATTTCTCAATTATAAATTGAATATATCTCATTTCAGGCTCCGCAATTAGCTATGGTTCAGGAGTTGGCTCCTCTAGGATCTCTGCTGACTTTTCTACTAGAGAAACCTGAAGAGGCGAGTGCCATGTATGACTTGAAGCTGTGGGCATGTCAGGTTGCCTGCGGTATGCGCTATCTCGAGCAGAAGAGATTTGTCCATCGTGATCTTGCAGCCAGAAACATTCTGCTAACTGACAAGTAAATATAATTTTCATACGAAGATCACTGCTCTTTTTTTATGAAGAAACACACCAAGAGTTAAATCATAAAGTTATAGTTAAGACACATTCCCTGAAGGTTACATGTGATAGTATTTTTTTTAAGTTTTGAAGAGAAAATTGTAATATTTGTTTTTATTATATAAATTCAATAAAAAAAACTATTCATTTATTTTTTTTTATAAACTTGTTTCAGGCAACATGCTAAAATTAGTGATTTCGGACTATCACGAGCACTGTCAGCCAACAGCTCCTACTACAAGGCAAGTCAGGGAGGAAAGTGGCCCATTAAGTGGTATGCTCCAGAATCATACAACTATGGCACATTCTCTCACAAGAGTGATGTTTGGAGCTTTGGTGTTACCCTTTGGGAAATGTTTTCTTATGGAAAACAGCCGTTTGGAGATAAAAGAGGTGTTGAGGTATGCATCGACATGTCTTTTTTTGTCAGCTGTTATAATTTTAATATTACACATCAATTACATATTTTAAATTATTCTATTCAATTTATAAATTTCAAATAATTTTTACAAAAATATACAGTTTTTTTCTAGGATCTAAATTATCCTTAGTTAAATAGTGGCTTAGTTTTGCAGAGTACTTGCATCTTCCATTTGCATAAAAATAAGTCATTTTGTTGATTTTTCAGGCAATTGAAATAGTGGAGAGCGGAGAACGACTGCAGATTCCAGAAGGTTGTCCCATAGACATTTACTCTGTAATGAAAGACTGCTGGGCCTACGACCCTCAGGAGAGACCCACCTTCAGTCAGCTGGTTGACATTTTTTCCTCAGATCCCGCCTACATGAACGTTAGCCAATTAGTCCTTGAATCTGCTGCAATGTAACTGGACACATTTATCAAAATGCACATACCTTACCCTTATTTAAAATACTAAACATTAGTGGCATGTAGTGAACTTATAAATAATCTGAACCGTTCTAGAACTGATCTACATTAATAATAATGAATAAGTAAAACTCTTACTAGTAATTTAAAAAGCATGTTTACTGTATAATATAATACCATCGTAACCCTAATTAGAAATAAGGATAGAACAATTCATTGAAGATTTTTTAGCAACGATTCTGGATAAACAATTGAAATTTCATTTTATTGTTTGATAAAATGAACATTTAAAATAACCAGAAGTTTCATAAAATGCTAGTAAGTTTTTTTTTTACATACAGAATAGAAAAAAACTTTTCAGCAGCATAAGGTACACGAATGGGGAGAATTTCGATTAATGAAAAACTCTCATACATTTTTGGCAGATATAAAGGCGAAACAGTTCCAGTAGTTTCAATACCTTATAGAATAATAAAATATCCCTTTTGTTATATAGAACACAATATTCTAGTGGGGCTTACTGTTTACTATCCTCACATAAATCTAAGATCTGGAGGTAGTCTTATTTCTAAAAACAATGTATACGATCAGAAAAAAATCAATATATGATTGAAATATTACCACAACACTAGTATAAATATATAATTGTCATTTTCCTTGACATATGGAAACTTAACTAGCTTATTCATCATATTATGTGTGTGTGGTAGTAAATATGACAACACTAAACTAACTATATATTATTATGCTAACTAAGTCTACAACAAAATCCTGAAAATGCCATGTTTTTGGAACTTCTTTGAGTGTGATGTATTTTTACGAATTAATTTTAATCATTATTGATGTTCCATAGTTATAAGTCAATATTTTACCATCAATATGTTAATTTTACGTGTATTTCCAGTAATTTTATATTTTTGGCATCTACACACTTTTCTAAATTGTTACACCCAAGCTTATAAAATATTTATTTTTATATTTTGACATATCAAATAAATGTTTGAATGTCAATTTTTTTATAGTTGTGTATAATTAATATAAAAGTTTTTCATTATTATCAATCTCAAATGTGACTAATGATATCTTCATTACGAATACTTACCCCAGATAGGAAGGTGCAGACTCCAATATGGCTGTCAGCCGAGAGTTATGTTTATAATTTTTAAGTCTTATTTAGTCATTTCCTGAAGCAGGTGTACGTGAACTATGGGTTAATGATATAACCAGACTTTTTTATATTATATTTTCTTTAGACTTAATTTAAGATGTAAACTATAATTATTCACAATAATTTTTGATCTTTCACTTTTGTAGATGTCCCTATTGAAGTAGGAGCTATGGAAGTATTATATATTAAGTTATCAGCACATTTAAGCAAACCCTAAGTCAATAATCTCTATCCTTGTTATGTAAATATATTAAAGGTTTTATTTCATTCTACAGAGGCTTTTTAAACACCGTTACATAGTATTATGCTTAAAATTTATTCAGCTGCTAAATAATAATTGTTACAAAATATATTTAAATACATATACACATATGTGTGTATTATTATTATGATTACTGCTTTAAGTAAATATCCAATTATTGTATCAAAACTATCAAATACAAAATTGGCCTTTGTTTTATGCGTGAAAGTTTAAGAAATCTTCATAAGTACATGGCTAACTAAACATATCACATGTTTTTTTTTAATGTCATTTGTAATACTATAAATAATGTATTATACATTTACTGTGATGATCAAATTAAAGTTTTTTTTTACGATTGTTGATATAAGTCTTGGATTTGAGCTCATAGGAACTAAACCTGATAAAACCTGGTTTTAAGTGTTTGTTATTCAATATTGGTGGATCCAGCTATAATTTTTTTTATTTTAATATCAATTATTTTCTTGTAAATACTACATTGATGATGAAAGGAGCCAAGAATCCCTGGTCATTGATAATAAGGATTTTAGAGCAGTTTTGATTTCATAGATTTTTATGTATATAAACTATTGATTTGTAATTAATTTAAGCTTTGGATCAAAATATAGATTTTACCATATGATTATACAATTTAAATATATAATTATCAAGTTATAAAGATCTTACATATTATAGATTAAACAGTATGGATAGTGATGGATTATTATTTTCTTGCTGATATGCTTTATTGCCATTTACATAATATAAAATATATAATTGTTTTTTTTTTTAGTACTAATATAATGTGTATAGTTTATTTCATAAATTTACTTGAAAAATAGTATATAATAATTCATTCCAACAGTAAATACTTTTTGGCTATTGAATAAAGTTTTTCTTTAGCAAATTTTTGAATGTACTATCGAATATTTATTTAAAGTATTTTTTTTAACTGTTTGTGATTTACTACGTAATTTAAAAAGTTGCCTGTATAAATTAAATAACATCGAAGAGGATAAACGAAATTTGCTTAATTATTGCTTACTTTTTATCTGTTCAATCTTGGTTGTTTTTGTTGTTATACTCTCACAATTCTACAACTGCTTTATGCTTTTGAATAACGGCAGCTGTCATTAAATAACATAAACAAAGATAAATTTGACATGAATGTAGAGTTTTTTTATAATTCCAAATTAACCGTGAGATGAACAGTGTTAATATGCAGATAATATAACTTGTATTGTTTCACACTTGGTGGTGGCGATAGTACAATTTATTTAATTATTATCTATGTTGTGGTGTTTAAAACCAGATAAATGTATTAATATTTTAGTAATTTTATATTTATTTGTATACACTGTAATTTGATTATGATTTTATATTAAAATTAAATCAAAAATAATTGTATTGTTTTATTTGTTATTTTCGCATTACTTTGTGGTTGACCACATGTTTCGCTGATAATTTTTAGCACTTTGTTCGTAACATGATTTATTTCTTTTAATAAAAGAAAAATAAAGTTTTTTGTCAGAATTTATTAAATTTTTCGATTAACACTCAAGAGCCCCATATAACTTAATTATTTTTATCATGTTTTTGTTAGAATTTAATTGCAAATATGTTTTTATCAGCAAAATAAAGAGCCGATAATAAATACTTTTTTTAAATTACCAAATAAATTATTTTAATTTAATATCAAGTAATTTTTGCTAAACCATTGCATATCAGCAGTAGTTGCATTTATTAATCAGACTGCTTCAGTAAAGTTCCATGACTTTATTTTGATATTGCCTGTTAAAAAGAATATGTTGGTATAAATAAATAAACAAGTGTTTCGAAAATTCTAAAACAAAATTTTTCTTAAATATAGTATATATATATATATATATATATATAACATAATACTATTTACTAAAGATTATCTTATAAAATGTATATAAAAATCTTGTAATTTAAATTATTGATAAAAACACATATACCTCTATTTGGTCGATCATTGAAAAGTTTTTCGTTAAAACTAAAGAAAATCAGGTGTTGAATATTTCAATGTATTGGATTATCTCGCAAATGAATTTATGTATAAAAACTTCTATCAATCAACTTTGGAGAAGACACATCACCCAAAGTGTTGTTTACAAAAATAACTAACTGTACGAAGCAAAAAAATGCATTAACTTTAAGAACAGATCAGATACAGAAGTATGAAAAAAATGCCCTGTTGTATTACAAACCTTCACCAATTAATAAGGTGCATATGTCCCTGAATATAAAGATTCAATAGTTAAAAAAAATATATATATAAAAAAGATCCTTCATTTTTGTGTCATTAATTAAATTATTTAAAATTTGACTACATGTTATCACATTTATCACTTTGGTATATATTGAGAGAAAAACGTGCCTAGTAAAATTACTGTGATATGTGGTAAGTTCGGATTTCAAAAATATAATTATAGACAAAGGATTTAAAAATGCATCTAATGCTTACATCATTTGAGTTCAAATTAATACTCATATATCAATTTTGAATAATAGTTTTATTTGAATTATGTATCTTTTGAATTTCATTTATAACTAAACATATTGCATATATTGGTCTGAAAGGATTGTACACCTAATCAAATTCCGTCAAACTTGACAGGCATAACAGAATTTCTTGAGCGTTTCCGTGAACTTCAGCCACATTCTCCAGTGGGTCTATAATTTAGCTTTTCTGCTTTTAATCAACAACTGTATCATCAAGACAGTCTTTGTAGGGAGGCGGAGGAGTCTCTGAACGGTTAGTTGTTGACCTTCGGGGATTGCTGCTGCTAGTGGCAGGAGTTTCTTCAACAGTTGACTGAACCGTCGTGGGAGGGATAAACAACGCTCCTGGTTCCCATGACAGGCTCCTGCAGAAAGCTTCCGGATTAGAGAGTTGGCGCCTCACCACGGGTGGTGTCTCCACATTGGCAGAATACATGGCCGGGCCCCAAATGAGACGATCTTGTGCTTCGTTGTTCCTTCGATTATGTTCTCTGCGTAGTTGTCTACGACTCCTCATTCTTATCCTTTTGCATTTGCAGCAACCCACTATCCAAATATAGGTTAAACACATACCCAAAATAAATCCCAATTCAAGTCCACCTATTAAGCTCACCATTGATGGAACCTTCTCATTGTAGAAATCAATGAATGTATCATTTGTTGTTATGTCATTCCCTATATCACTATTTTCTTCTTCTTTACTTATCTCATCAGACTCATATAAGTCTTCAATAGGCTCTCTTTCTTCATGATCAGTGTTGGGGGCTAAAATCATTTTTTCAAACATATTCTGCTGATCTGAATTTTTATAAGAACAGTGAATTGAAATGGGAAAAATTTGATGAATGTTTTTCTCCAATATCCATTTTTCAAGTTCTTTTAAATGTTCATTGCAAGTCCACTGATTATTGTTAAGATCTATGTAGTCTAATTTATTCAGTGGGGATAGCACTGCTGTTGATAACGTTGTCATATAATTTCCACTGAGGTCTAGATCTTCCAGACTAGGTAAGTCTGAAAATACTTTATCTGGTAATGATGATATTTGTGAATAACCAAGCTTTAACACCTGTAATAAAAATAAAAGTAGGTATATGAGAAATGCAATTTTTTTGGAAGACATTCTTAAATATTTTACTATTTTCACACAATCAATAAGTCTGTGGATATCATCGCCTGGCAGTGATAACCTTACTTTCATGAAAGTTTAATAACTGGTCTGCGTCTGTAAGGCAAGACACCGTTTGGCTCTCATATAAAGCACCATATCAGGTTCTGCCTCTTAATAATTTTTTTTTTGTTACACCTCAACCCAATAAGCATATTTGAACTGGTTGTATTACTGCATTACAATTTGTTAAATCTTAAGATTAAATTACTAGCCAAGTGAGCGCAAATGGATAAACTAGAAGCCTTTAGCAAGTTTGAACAAGTACAAGTATTATTTGTTCAGTAGAACCTACCTTTAGCTTTGAATGAGATAAGAATATCTCGTTTGGAATACTCGAAAATTTATTCCAGGAGAGGTCCAAATATGTCAACTCTTTGTTGTAGTAGTGGAATATATCATAAGGGATATGTTCAAGTCTGTTGTGACTCATGTCCAACTTTCTTAATTTATTTAACCCGGCTAAAGCGTGTAGTCCTATCCATGACAATTTATTATTTGAAAGATTTAAGTCTCTGATCAATTTTAATCCCATGTACTGAAATATAAAACGACACATTGAATGAAAAAAAAATTATGCAAGATACACTATATCTAATACATATTCCTAGAAAAAAAAAGTATATACTATATCTATCTAGTACATATTTCCCCAAATATGTACTAGATAGAAAAAAATTCACCAGTGAGTAACATTGCCCAGGGTCTTGGGGGCATTGAATCACATTAGGATTTTGATGATTGCTCAAGTTTACATCCAAAACCCATTTCTTCTCATGTCCACCTTTTGAAATATTAAGAATTTTGGGAGAAAAAAATGGTCATTTGTTGTATTATTAAAAAAATCAGTTCAGTAAGACATGAACTTATTTTTTCAAGTAAGTATGTTTTGAAGACTACATTTAATAAAACTGTATATGAATAGAATATATATTATGTATGGCTACTAAGGTCAAATTTCTATTCAAGGCGAGTAAAGACATTAATAGTCAACAATGTAACAAGAGTAATAACCAAGTATTTCAATTTATCAGTGGTAGGCAAAACAAACAATCTTTTATTTTTAGAGTACATGATAAGGCATACAATGATGTGTGAGAAAGTCATAAAGTAAAGCACTACATTGCTTAATATTTGCAATGTACAAACCAAGTATATTTTGGCACAAGGGTTGAGAGAAATAATAATATATATGGTAAACTTAGCCAGAAATCCTATTGTCATACGAATAAAAAGAATAATAATTACTATAAATAGGTTCAAATGTTTGATTATTGATGACGTAGAACTAAAACAATCAAATGACTGAAATTTATCAGGGTGTGATGTTTTTAAAAATAAAATATCTATGTAGGAAGCAGTGAATCATAAAAAAATGTAAAAGGCAAAGCTTTGGTTTAAAATTAAAGAAAAACTTTTTACAATAATTTATAAATGAGGGAATCCTTATAAATTATCATACATTACATATTTTCTATTTTGTTTGGATTATTAGATTATTTTTAAATCATACGAACCTGAAAGTGGTAATTCTCGATATTTATAATAGAATTGTTACTCAAATCATATATTTGTACCATTGAAGGTACTGGCAAATTAATATCGGCCACATTATGACCTGTGCAGGAAACGCTTAGCACTCCATTTTTATTATCACAATTGCATTGTACAGGACATTGTATCTTTTTAGAGATAGAATCTCGAATTGCAAATGCAAAACACAACGCAATTGCAACTTTCATATAAAGAGCACCCATCTTTGACTATGTTGCACAGTATCCAAATATAAAAATCCACTTTTTCTTTTCAAAACTTTTCACCATTTTAATATTGAATAGTTTCAATCTTTATTTCACAACATTCAGTGATATTTAAATTGATATGTATTTTTCTTATCATGCGCAAACGGTGAAGCACTTGGGAATCTTGATGATTCAGCCAGATAGCGCCGCACAATGACGTCGCGACTGCAAGGGCGATTATACTTTATCAACTGCGGTGGAAATTTTGATTTTCGCGGCTAGTGTGTACATCATTAAAAAATAACACCGAAAAATCCAAGATTCGTTATTTTTAATATTTATTAACGTGGCTATCCCCTGATGGATATCAACATGATTTTTTTTTGTTACTGAGTTTTGTATAAAAAAAATATGTGTAAAAAAAACTCTTGTTTTTGCACGAGTGGAAGAATAAATAAATAAGTAAGAACTACATAGCAAGGATAAATGTTAAAGAGAAAGAACAAAAAAAAATATTTCATTTGGGACTTGTACAGAAATTTTCAAAAGAAATCACATAAAACTATTCCCTTATAATTGTTATACTTCTATTTTTATGTTACTGGGATTAAAACATATCAGTCTTATTATGAAATCAAACTCTCGTTTCAATAATGCAAACTACCTAGTTTTAAAAACTGATTGAATTGAATAATTAATTGAAAACTTAGAATACGTCACACTGATTTAATTATAAATATAACAACGGTTAATTATCTAAAGATTAGATTTTGATCAGTGAATTCAATCACAATTGATTTGAAGAAATAATATTATGCTATCCATATAACGTATTTAACTGTGTAGTAATTAAAGTTTAGTTCAATCAGTCTCTCCGAGCTTCGGTGTAAAACTGCCGCTGTCAGAAATTTTCACGTTCAAAAAATATTAATTTATAATATCTTTTCATTAAATTAAAAAAATAATTTTAAGTAGTGAACATATTTATCGACTATTTTATTCAACTGAAGTAAAACATCAAACAAATTAAACTTTATTTTGAATTGAATGTTGCTAAATAATATATTAGTTTTTGATGGTGTAAGCACACTTCTGTGTAATGACGTTTCGTAAATTGTTGCGATGACAATAAATTGTAAAATTTACATATAACTTCGGAGTTCATCGAAATAATACCGTAAAATGAATCAAGTTGTCAAATAAGAATAGTGTTTATTTTGGAGAATTGTAAATGTAATAATAATATTTTAGTATAGTGTTTATATGATGAAAATAATTTGACATTTAGTTTTTCCGTTAATAATCGTTGTTTTTCTCCGAAATATCTAGATGGAACGTAACCTCAATCTTTTGTTTTCGATTTTACTACATTCTTAATATTCAGGATTTATAAACCAATTGTTGATCCAAGATGTATTCGTTTGAGGGAGATTTTAGAAGAAAACCCCAGCAAAACTTGGCTGGAGCAAGTGCTAGACAAAATATGAGCAGAGATGCCTTAATACAGAAGGCCCAGCAAGAGCGAATGAAGAGAGAAGTATGCACAATATTTTTGCTGAATTTACATTTTCATTCGCTATTAGTATTTCATTATTCACCAATTCAACTTTAACTCTATACTTAGAATACAAGGGAGTATCTGTTGTACATTATTTTATTGTAGCTATACATATTAATATAAAGTGATAAAAAATACAACATAAATAATTTTACAAAAAATAAATGTTATTTAATTTATATAGGAGCACAGAAAGCGTCTGACCAACACGATACGGATACAAGCATATGTTAGAAGTTTCATCACAAGAATAAAATCTAAACAAAATGAGAGATTGCAGTTTGACTCTGGAGTATTGCAGAATAATTCTTTGGGGGAATCGGAACTTATCCTTCTTATTAGAAGACTGCTATTTTTTTATGACCAACAAAAAGACTCTTCCAGACTGGTAAGTAATTTGAAAGCCAATCATTAGGTAAATGTTTCAAAAACAAAACTAATTATATGAATCATCGCAATAAATACATATATATTATACAATGTTAGTATAGATCATTATTTACTAAACCGAAGTATACATAACTGTTGCTTAGGGAACCATATTCATAAACAAAATATTAATTACTCTTTTCAGTGTTATTAACACTGTAGTATTTTAGGGTTAGATGAAACTTTCAGCAAAATGTTTACTAGTGAGATTGTCCATATTGTTCTTTTTTTTTTTAGATATATATATCACAACAGTTATTAAAACAATGGACCAAAATATTGCAAAGCGGTGGATCCTTCTTGCAAATAAGAAGGTTACTTGCTTTGCATTTGAAGTTATTGAATGCTAAGGAATCTCAGGTAAAGATTTACTTTCATTAATCAAACATAATTGAAAAACCCACTAATCTATCTTTACTGCAATCAATTATCGTAAGTCCTGAATGAGTATAACTTAACGTGCAAGGAAAATCAATGAAAGATCATAATTATCAACACACATGGGCCCATTTTTTCAAGACCTATATCTATATTGAAATTGCATCTGAAGTTGATATTTATTAGATGAAAACAAACCTTTTGATCTGACTTGGCATACAGCTTTCAGCATTTCTTGATTTGGAGTACTACAAAATAAATACTTTGAATAATGATTGTTTACTGAATTTTCTTGTTTGTTGACGCATATTTCTAGGGTCGAGATTCCATGGCAGTGCCTCTCAGGATGTTGGAAGTCTTTACTGGCACAGACTCGGCAAAGCAAGTCATGGACAATGATATAGCTGAAGCTATAACTTCCCAAACTTTAGTTTATTTAATTAAGAGAGGTAACCGACTTCCAAATCAATTTTAGTTGTGATTTAATATTGGAGTGTTGGAATAAATAGTTATTTTAAATGGATAGTATCTAATGACAATCAGTTTTAACTACAGCCTTCAGCCATCATCAGGAGACAAAGTTTATTTTGTTTTGTCCCTTTATAAAGACTGGATTCCACTCTAAACCAGTCATAAATAAATACTCTCAACATTTGGGAAATTATTTAAATAAGATGTTTGTCTAATACTATTAAAATAGCGAGTCTTTACATAGCAATGGCGTACATTCCACACTAGCAATAAAATTTTGCATGTTCTTTAACTCGCTTTAACTCTATGTTTTTTCTTTTAATAGGCTATTTCAAAGAAATGCGGTTATTGCTTGAAAATAAAACCCCACCACTGTATGGCAAATCGCCCAACCCACCGACTCCCTTTGCTGCATCTATCTTCGATCTTATTCAGAGACCTTTTAAATTTGTTCATCAATCAGATAACACTGAATACAGGTATTCATATTATTCACAGGTTATATAATTATATACAAGTTGACAGAATCATATTATCACTATAAATTCATATCATTATCAAATTATATCATCAGAATCATGTTATCATTTTTATCATGTTAGAAAAGAGTGCCGGAATTTCATCATGACATTTTCAAATATGATATGCAGACTTGCAGGGGGCAGAGCACTCTTATAAAAATCTTATCAATCAGATTGAAACAATTTTGACTATATATTATTAAATTATCATACAATTTATTTTATTTTCTACATTAGATTAAATAATTGTTTTATTCTAGCAATATTGTAATGGTGGAATTCGCCTCAAGTATTCTCTGTAATGAAATGAGTGAGGTAATACGCGACTTTGTATTACCAGCATTGTATATTAGTTCAAGCTTTCCCTATGTAGCCCTAGTGTGGTATCTCAGTAATATCGATCAGGCCCATACTAAAATCGAATACTCCTCATGGTTGCTGTATGCTCTCTTGTCACTGCAGCCTTCAAATTTCGGTAATTTCAATTTTTTTGAGCTTATATTTTTATTTGGTTTTGTATATGTATTGGTATACTTATTTGTTTATTGTTTTTTACTGATTGATTTGGATTATTTTTCACAGTTCAATCATTATGTGAATCAAACCTCCGACAAGGGTACCGACAGTTGCTATCGCATCCTGTAATACTTAATTATTTATCTTTGATGGTGAGGCTAACATCAAACCTCTGCTGCAAAAACCTTCAAAAAAATAGCAATAAATCGGCTGGCTACAGTCGAAGCGTTGTAATTGAAGGTGATAGCGACAGCGATCTGGATGAACCTCCCGCTATGAAAAAAATTAGCGAGATACACCTCGAGTGTTTAGAGCTTTTGAACAACAGTGATAGTTGTATCCTGTATGTGTGCGTACATGCTGTTGAGAACGATTGGAATGAGTATGCTCTAGAGCATATTTCTGGAATCTGCCATTATTTGTTACTAAGTTATAAGATGGCAGTTCATAAATATAAGTGAGTAGAATGATAATCCACAAAATACTTATAAAGAATGACGCTTAATGCTAGAGTAGATTTTATCATAAAATATTATATATATGAGGAATATTTCATATCGATAAGTAATACTTGAAATTATCATGATTATCATTCTTATAAACATATCTAATATATAAAAAAAGTTAAATACAACACTGATCATTCAACAGGGTTCTCTACACACTGGCATTCAAGCCCTGGTTTCTGCGCGCACTGTGGTCATGGTTGAGCACTCTAGACTCCAGTACTTCTACGGGTTCGGGGACGTCTGGGACCAGCTCCTGTCGGGGAGGCACGCTGCTAGCATCGCTGACCCAAGGCTTGGGAGCGCGCGCTGCACGTCTGCTGGCCCCACTTGCAACCTTCTGCTCCCTCTACTCTCTGTTGGTGGCGACACTGCATGATGAGGAATTTGGAGAGAGTGATACAGCAGCAGTAACTGGTAATTGTTCAAATTTTCATTGAAAATATACAACTTGAATTGAATTTCATATAAAGTTCAAATTTTTATCTGATTCAAATTGAAAACTATGACGAAAGACCCAGAAACAACAATAATCATTCAAGAAGTCTAATTTCCAAATTCTATTGGAATTGAATTGTTACAAGTGCCCAAACTAAAAATATATTTTTTGTAATTCTAGGTGAATCGAGTACAATTGTCCATTCAGCCCAGGCCTTCTCATTTTCCCAATTGGGTTCTCTGTCCGTAACTTTGCGCCAGGTGTGCACGGGACTCATTGAGCTCGCTTTTCCAGAGCACAGATTAAATGTTGGACATGACTACAGGTGAGAAAATCACAGATGAAAAGATTATTTTATTATTTAATATCTTTGTGTGACCATTTGTTTACATATTGATTTCAGAATCACGGTATTTAAAACATCATCTCAGGAAGATACAGGAATCAAAGGCAACTTTCAAGATCAAACTGCAATTTGGGCTCATCTATTTAAGGTCAGGAATCTAACTTACTATGCGGGAATCTGAAAGTGAAGAATGCTTGTTACTTAATAATATTTTCAAATAGTCAGCATAACAGAAAAACTAAATTGTCAGGTGTGCCCTTGTGAATTTTTGTAACAGAAAGTACTTAGGAAAGATGGAAGGAATTCCATTATAACACTCAAAATTATAAGTGTTTTGAATTGATTTTTTGTAAACATTATTAATAATGTAGAAGTATCACACGAGTCAGAGAGAACAAAATCCTTGATCATCAAGAGACAATCGATAATGAGTGGTGTGGTATTGTGATGTAGGTGTCAGTGCGGCTGCTGCGTCAACTGCATACCCGGGACCAGCGCATGCAGTTCACTCGTGGGGAGTGGGAATGGTGCGGCGGAGTACAGTTGTGTATGCTAACAGAGCGTCCTTTGGACCTCCTGCACCAACGTCGTCATCACCGCCTGCGCCATCGCCCTTTTTCCAGCTTGTCGGCCCTCACACGCGAGGAATGCGGTTTGAAAATTCCCATTCATTATAAAAACTGCAGAATTTCATGTATAAATTAAATTCAAAAGTGAAAAAGGGATGAAATTTTTCATGACTTATTACACTCCCTTAACTATTTGGATTTACAAGGTAATTAGCTCTATGGAAGCAGTATGATGTAACAACAGAAGATCAGAAATTATACCTTGTCAAGTCTTAATTTCAATGAGCAGAAAAGGGTTAATAATGATAGCACAGTTTTTGCCTCCTATCTGTTTTAATTTATTACTCAAATTAATTTGGATTTGTAAAGTATTACTTTCAATTATATTTTATTGAACTGTTTTTGTATCTTTTCAGAGGATGGTCCTCCCTTAACAACTAAGGAAATCCGAACGTTAACAATTTTAAAGGAAATTCCTTTTGTCGTTCCATTTTCTCAAAGAGTATTGATATTCCAAGGGCTCATTTTAAAGTAAGTAGATTGAGAAGCTCATTGTTAGTAAAAAAAATTCACCCTTGATGTGAAATATCTAAATTATAATTTACACTAACTTGTAGAGACAAACAGGATCATCAAGGAGAACAGATCAATTTCTTACAAGGTCCCAGCATTCAAGTTGTCATCAGACGCTCTCACCTGTATGAGGACGCATTTGACAAGTTGAGCCCCCAGAATGGTACGTTTCTTGTTCAAGATATGGATAGTATCAAAATGTATAACAGCTTATTTGAAAACTTTTTATTAATAATTATAATTATCGGCATGTGCTCAGAACCAGACCTGCGTCTGAAGATGCGCGTGCAGCTAATGAACGAAGTAGGCCTAGAAGAAGCGGGTGTAGACGGAGGTGGCGTGTTCCGCGAATTTCTGTCAGAGTTGCTGCGTGCCGCCTGCGATCCTAACCGTGGCTTCTTCCGTCTTACACGAGACAACATGCTCTATCCCAATCCCGCTGTGCATATGATAGTCAACAATTTCCAGCCACACTACTACTTCATTGGCAGGATGCTTGGCAAGGTATCTATTCCCAACAGCCCGATGCTCATTAATACAGTTAAATATTTTAGTATGCATTGGCAGTTGAGTATCTCACACCTGTACTTATTTATAATTATTGTGTTGATTCCTAGTTTCATTTATTCACATATCTAATTCATTTAATTAATCTAATCAGAGTTTTAAAATATGTGCAGCACCATTTACTTAACCTAACCGAACCAGAATATTGAAATGAACCTTGAATGAATTGAATATTTCTGATAATTCCAGGCACTGTATGAGGGCCTTCTTGTGGAGCTGCCTTTTGCGGAGTTCTTCTTGCAGGCTCTGGTAGGAGAAGAGGGAAGGGTGGGAGGAGAAGCGGACATCCACCGTCTAGGGGCGCTGGACGAGCGGCTTCACAAGTCCCTCCTACAACTGCGAGCCCTGCCAGCCGCTGCTGTCTCCGACCTGGGCTTGGACTTCACTGTCATGTCTGATGAGCTGGGAGAACAAAAGGTACACTTCTGCAATAAAATATATTTTTTTAAATATTGTTTTTACTGTTACCTGTTTATAATTACTTTATTAAGCATTCTATTTATATCAGTCAAAAGATAATAATAAGTAAACACGGTAAAAAAATAATAAATCATAAATTTGTTGAGGTGCCATGGAAAAGTAAATGTGTGTTTATAAAAGCAATTGAGTAATATGTATTGTTCATTTGTAAATTGATTTATTTAAATATCCCAGGTGGAGGAGCTAAAGCTAAATGGTGCCAATATAGCAGTGACTGCTGAGAATCGCATTGAATATATCCACCTGGTAGCTGAGTGGAAGCTATCGCGGCAAGTACGTGCGCAGGTAACTTCGACGCGCCAGGGTCTTGCGTCAGTGATCCCACTGGCCTGGTTGCGGATTTTCTGTGCTCGGGAGCTAAGGCTACTTGTCTCAGGAGCTGAGAGTGCTGTTGATGTGGATGACCTTAAGAAATACACCAATTACACAGGTAATACTGCAGATTTGCCTCTTAAACGATATTTATATAAGTGGAAATTTTTTTTTTATTGACTCTGGTACTAAGAGAGATATTAAACAAATTCTTCCTTTTTCCTAAATCTAGAGCAGAGATCCCCAACATTTTTTGTCCAGTAGACAGTGTGCCGATTTTTTCTGGTTTTCGTAGACCACCTGCTTATTATACCTAATATTGAGTTTTTATAAATTCATCAACTGAAAACGTGTTTTTGACAGCTGACATAGAGCTTCTCACTTTTATTAAGTTTATCGTAGAGTGAACATATTGTAAATGAAAAATAAATTTAAAAACAAAGAGAATAGGTTTTATGAAATAAACTTAATTTCTGCTTTCAATTGTGCTATCTGTGTTAGGAACATTATGACATTTACAGAACTCCTTACGCCTCGTAAGCTCCAATCTATGCTCCATCTGAAGGGTCAAACCTAATACTGATGCTAATGATATAATTTATGTTTTTCAGGAGGCTATGTAGAAGACCACCCAACCATAATGTGCTTCTGGAAAGTAGTTAGTAACTTCACGGATATACAGAAAAGGCAACTGCTAAAGTTTGTGACAAGTTGTTCTCGGCCACCATTACTGGGATTCAAGGTAACAATAAATACATATTAAACAATAAGAAAAGTTCAGTACTGACTGATTTGATAAACTAACAATTTGTAACCCACAAAATGAGAATAAAAAAATTTACAGTACAGTATTTCATAGTCATTGGATTAAACTCTTGAAGAATTGACGTACTTTTAATATACATATTGTATTTTCTTTTTCTAAAGATTTAAAGATAATAAGATTCTATATAAAATTTAATCTCAATAAAAGCATTGCTATAAGCCAAGAGTTTTTCTTTTTAATATAATTGTGTTTTAACAGGACTGATATATTTTTTTAATCTTATAGTAAAAGTTAAAACATAGTTTATTCCATTTACTTCTTTCGTTAGATCAGGAAGACCATGAACTACATTATTCTTTAGAAAGTAAATTCTTGTTATATTGACATTGTATTTATATTCCCCAGGACTTAGACCCTCCATTCTGCATCCAGAACACGGGTTTCTCGGAGCGCCTCCCCACAGCGTCCACCTGCATGAACTTACTCAAGTTGCCAGAGTTTCGGACAGAGAGCGTTCTCAAGGAAAAACTACTGTACGCCATTAATGCCGGTGCTGGATTTGAATTAAGTTAAAACTGTTATCTTAAAACAGTTAAAAGTTACGTTGCCCTAGGGTCAAGTATCAAAGTGTACAGTTATCATAATATTATTACTTATTAACTTTTACATCTTTATTTAATGTAGTGTTGATGTGATAGATGTTGAGATTTATATATACATACAAACATACATACATACATATATATATTATATATATATATCATATATATATATATATATATATATATATAAATATATAATTTATATATATATAATTATTGTAGCTGTCGAAATGTGAAACATAAATAGCAACATTTTTGATTTTCATTGCAATGCCAAGTATGATCAGTTTTTTTTCTTTTTGTTTTTACGAAGGTCTCATAAAAATAGTTTTAATTCAATATTTATTTAAATTATGTTTTAATCTAATTATCCTACCTATATTTTCATTGGTATTTTGTCAATTTTATTTGTTTATGTCTTCATGTCTTGTTCTTTGTATTTATGAGTTCTTATGCTATTTTCTCAGTCTTCAGTACCACTTTTAATGACTATTGTAATATGTTAAGGGATACTCAATGATTTGTCAGTAAACTTGTTTTTAATTTATTTGTTTACATTGACAGCTTCAAAATGATAGTTTACTGATAATAGGATCCTATTTGAGTAATGGTGTAGTGTTTATAACCGGTTGAAAGTCGGGGAAGAGTTTGTGATGCTAGACATAAGGCAAGATAAGTTGTAAGTACAAACATACCTTACATGTAATAATAGTTATGAGGTAAGCTCCTGTTGCCAATTGCTTTTGTGAAGTTATTGTCATTTCCTATGATTTTTGTACATGCTGTGATAATCCAGATTCAGTCATCGATTTAATATACTAGAAATGATATTGCACACTCTTTGAAAAACAATAAAACTGATATGAATAATTCTCAATTTCAGTTTCAACCCAGGGATTTTTTTTGCTTCACATTTAATTCATCACACCTAAGACACACAATCCAATTAGATAATTTTTTGGCTCATGTTTTAAGTGCTTTTGTTGTTTCTAGTATGGACTATTTGGCATAATAAATATGGCTAGTATTTAATTTATAGTATCAACGTAACAGATACAAAGCTAACAACTATTGGCACCCAAACTCTAAAACAGTATTTACAGAGAAAATATCAAATTAAATCATGCATCGTACTATACATGTATAAATATTTATTGGTATTGCCGAACAAGCGGTATTTTCCTGTATTAGATTGTTTAAAACTAGAATGTTTACAAATGTATTTTTTATACTTTTTGGTTTGATTGTGTGATACATATTTTCTGTGGCTTTATTTACATTTGTTATGATGATATTTATTATACACACGCTAATGCTGTTTATTATAGACATTACAAGTTTGTGTAAAAAGCATACAATTGTAATATATTCAGTTAAACTTTTACAAACAGTGCTGTCAAATAAAATAGTCAAAATGTTTTTAGTCCATAATATTTCATTAAATTATCAAATAAATAAATTCATTTTTAATATGTATACATCCAATATGTTTTATAGATTATAGATATTACAATTTTAAATATATATGTCTGTTAAAAGGTGCATTTTAACTTTATTAAATAACAAAACCCACTAAATAAAATATGTCAATTTATTTTAATTATTTTATTTGCTATACATATAAAATGCACTTTTTAATATGAACAATAAATATTTTTAGTGGGATTTTAACTATTCGTTTATATTTTTTGTATATTTCCTTTATACTATTGTTTCACTTTACTTTTATAAACAGGGGTGGTGATGCATTATATTTCGAATTTTAATTATTATGTAGTTTAATAATGGCCACATTTTTTTTTATTACTTGCAAAAATATTTTCACACATTCCTACTAAACTAGTGTGAACTATTTCTCTGCAATTTTATTAAATTAAAATGTTTTCAATTGAGAATTTTGTGGTTTCCAAACCCATTGATGACCCGTGAGAGAAATCAAATTGCAATATTTTTTATCTCGATCCATTTGTATATTCATAAGAGTTTGTTAATGTCACGATTTTTATAAAAACAACTATATTTTAAATAAAAATAACTTTTTTTAAATATCAAAATAGCATACACATTAAAGTCACTACTTTAATGTACACATGTTTTAAACTCCTTATATTCGTGTAATTTTGAATTTGAAAGGTTTTATGGTAGTTTTTTTACAACATATAGTGGTAACCTTAGAATGAGTTTCACTGACAAATGAAGCAGTAATATTATTGTTGATATTTATTACATAACATGTACATAATATAAAATACATGTCATAGAGAACTCAATTAGTATAACAATTTGATGTCTGCAATATAACTGAATGTTTTAAATATGTTAAATGAAAATGATGTATCTCTTTTATGAAAAAATAAATGAAAATAACAGGGTAACCTTTGCTTATTTATAAGACCGATATGAATTTACTCAGTATGAGAAGTAAAAGAGATGCCATTTTAAAAAAAGATATATCTCATCTTGGCTTGCCTTCGTGAATCTCTCTGCATATGGTCAGCCCATATTAAATTTTAACATTTCAAGTTCTATAATTATTTGTTCTTGGATGTATAACACTAGCTTAAAGTCCATACGGCCCCAAAAATTCCATTTTGATTCGTAGCCCCAAAACACCCTTTAAATTCTTGAAATCACACACTTCATGGTTCTCTCAAATTTATTATTAATTGTAAAATTTATATTACTTTTAAAAATAATTGATGTCAGACTGGAAGAGTCACAAAGCAAATGCGCTTGCAATATAACAGCCAAGCAGATCTTTTAGAAATTGCAATATTATTTTATTTATTGTACGCCATAAAGAGCACAAGCTGTATGCCGTTAAGTGAATTGAATGTCTCGTATAATTTACAGGTTTTACAATCTTATATGAGAATTCACTTTATTTATATTATGAAAACAATTTATAAGTGCACAGGAAAAGGACTCAAAACCATTCACGTGCATTTTGTTTTCTTCTTCCTTCCCAACTCACATTTGAAAACTGAAAAAAATTATGTATGAATCGAAGTCTTATTAGAATGAGATTTTTTACCCGATTCAATAAAGGACTCTGATTTAGATGGATATATTTTAGAGACAAGCGGTCTACAAAGTCACTGCATGCACATTAGAGTACGTT
Organism: Atopsyche davidsoni; assembly: GCA_022113835.1. Lineage (NCBI taxonomy): Eukaryota > Metazoa > Arthropoda > Insecta > Trichoptera > Hydrobiosidae > Atopsyche > Atopsyche davidsoni. The sequence goes on along the minus strand of JAILWY010000009.1, from coordinate 14,079,041 downwards.
TTTTCTCATATTGTAATTTATTTACGCGATGCTAAACTTTACAATTTGGCATACTACCGCTGTTTTTGTAATGCATTTATGCGTGTACGGACTGCGCAAACATAATGTACTACGCACACAAGTGCAATGCGTAATGGATACAACTTCTCTCACTACATATTAAAGCTGGTAACATAACTCCAGTTGATTATTGCACACTTATTATCGTAATAATATTGAATTAAATCGCGCGATGGGTCGGTTAATTCGGGCGGTAATTATTCGAGCCGGCGAAGAGACGCGCTGGGTGGCCCGCCGCGGGGGGCCCGGGGAGGGGGAGGGGGGCAGAGAGGGGGGCCCGGGGGGGGGGCGGGGGAGGGGGGCCCGGGGTGAAGGGAAGGGGGGGCGCGCGCGTGAAAACGAATCTGACGTGATAGATGTCGAAATATTCATGTTATTTCGTAATTGTGCCGCTCGTCCTCATTGATGGGGAACTATTACCATTCAATTGCGTTGAAAATAAAATCAAATATTTTTGTGACTTTTCCACATGTTAAATTTTAGAGGTGACCGGTTACGTTTGATAATGTCAACGGGAAAGGTCGGCGAAACGGGTCACCAATAAAATTAAACATGTGGAAAAATCATAAAAGTATTTTATTTAAAATATTAAAATGAAATTCCACCAAGAACTCTCTGGCAAAAATATTGAATACAAAATCAAATATTTATATTATCAATATAAAATTATATGAATTTTTTTTCTCCTGATTTTTCTATCGGTGTGTTTATTCGAATAAATAGATAACGTAGATAAATATTTTATTTTATAATAAAAATATGTCCTTAATCATCTATTCATAGCAATTGTGACATATTGTAACAATAACCATATTGACCGGTATTTATAGTTGTGAGAACTTTTTTAAAGTTTTCTATGTACGCACTCTGTGCTATCGTGACTGATGCATTACTAACACATGACTGAACAGAAAAAACAAATCTTAAGTGTTGGCATGTGTTATTTTCATATTAAATGCCATAGAATGTAAACGATTAACATTTGACAATAGCTCCCAGCGTCTGCGACTTCATCCGCGGCGATGCTCAGTACTCAGGAAGTCCATCTTCACTCCCCGCCGGTCTGAGCCGTCAGTCACCCGTCCCTCGGCAATGCAGTCTCATGCGATGCATGCGGACATACACATTTCCAGCTCGACACCGGCTCGAATCTAAAAGTTGCCCAACAAACGTGATACCTGAATGTTACTTGAATACGTTGTCCTATCTCTTCTGGTGACTCCGCGAGCTCGGCGGGAGTGTGTCCCTCCCGCGTGGACACCGTGGGCCTTGCAGATGTGCATCGATTGTGACGGAGCACCGGCCCCGACTCTGCCAACCGAGGGCTAATGGAGAATTTATTACACTTCAATTACTGAAAATCTAGCGCAAAACTGCCGTCGGCCATTGCGGAGTAATCGAGCAATCTCGGCGGCTCGAGGAGTCGTTTCCCCGAAGAAAGCTGAACGGATTCTTGCGCAATAAATTAGCAATCCACGCGCAGCCCCGACGTTGCGGACGGGGCTGGACCGGGACGGCGAGGTTTCGGGGGGAGGAGGGAGAGGGGGCTGGCGAAATGTGGAGCTATGAGGAGCAATACATTGAACGGGATAAATATATGTTCAGGGAGATGATCACCGACTTCCTCTAAAGAGGAGAGGCACTCGAAGAAGAAAAAAATTATATATAGTTCAAAAACTGCATCTGTTGATACATCCGGTGATGAGTGCGACCTCGGAAGGACTTCTCGCGACCCAGTGCGGCCCTGTTGCGTGTACGCGAACTTTACAAGAACTCCGTCGTTGCTTGTTGAAGAATCGATTAACGTCAATAAATAACAAACCAAACTAATTTATTGATTTATTGTGTACCGAGTTTCCATTGTTAAGATTGCTGCAACTCAATTGTTATCAGTCGTTATACAAATGTACTATCATTATATTGAATCGCAAATTTCAAACGACCGGCGCATTGAACCGTCCTTCTGGGTTTGCACAGAATTTATAGCAAGACATCAAATCATTTATGTTTTGGAAAGGACATCTCTTGAAATGTCCAGGGAGTCAAAAAAAAAACTTAAATGAAAAGGTTGACAGAACTTTCACAGGTAGCGGCGTGAGTTTTCCTCGCGGTGGGCTCACTCGAGGCGAGTTTCTCCGAATTGAACGGGTCAGGTTAGGCGAGGCGGCGAGTGCGTTTGAAACGCGATACGCCACCGCGGGCCGCCGCGAGGAGTGACAGCCGACATTCCTCGGGCGGGCCACTAATTTCCTCAGGTTTCATTCTGACGCCAAATTGAAGTACTCCCTGCGCGAGGGATCTGCGGGAGTGGACCGCCTCGGCTGGACGCGCCCGGGTGATGAGCCGCTGCCAAGTGGGATTCATTATCGCGCTGAACGATTCAGTGCCAGAAAGAAATATCACTCAATAATATTTTATTAGTAGGATAAAAAAAATGCTATGTTCTGCTTATGTAAAAGTAGAATCCAAACATCTTGAAAACATAAATGTATATAAACTACAATTCAATGTTGATCAACTTTAAATTCAAGTCCTTGTAATCAATCACCGTGAAATCGACGACCCAAGAAGTCCTCAGGGAAAACCTTTGAACACTTTTAATGAATAATATATTTAAGAAATTCAATATTTTTGACAGAGAGTACTTGGTGGAATTCCATTTTAATATTTTGAATAAAAATACTTGAGTGATTTTCCACATTTTTGTTTTTATTAGTGACCGGTTTCGCCAACCTTTCACGTTGGCATTATCAAACAGAGTTTGATAATGCCAACGTGAAAGGTTGGCGAAACCGGTCACTAATAAAAACAAAAATGTGGAAAATCACTCAAGTATTTTTATTCAAAATATTAATAATATATTTATCAAAATCCACTAGAGAATCTAAGAGGGATAAACGTATATTTGCTATATTACACGATGGACTAGGGGTAGGTTTTTTTTTATTTTACGCGTTCTGGGAACGCTCTGAGTGGATACAATTAGTTTTCCTGCCCTCGATGCCCCCGCCAGGGTGTCGCCTGGCTGATGCGTCTCCACATGCACGCAAGAAATGAAGTCGAACGGCACCAATGCCGACAGTAAGCCGAATTACTGTAACTATAACGACATCAGCTCTCATTCAGCCCGAAAACCTGCGAGACGTTATATACATATATATATATATTTTATCTTTCTCTAATCTGATTTTTATATTTAAATATTTCATATCATCGACATACGATTTTTTTAAATTTAAATTTCATCGTAAAATTATGATTATACCATAAACCTCATTGATTAATTTTCTCGCAGTAAACACTGATTATATCCCATCAATAAAGTGACATCAAAAATATTCACATAATATATTTGCGAGTACTTGTAGCAAGTCCACCTTTTACGGTTCTTTCCTTAATATTACCAGGAAGCAATCAAAACACAATAATGTGAAGACATTCCAAGTACGTATGTCAATTTGGCTCACGGCCCTTCCCTTCGCTACAATAGCACACAATTAGCATTCACAAATTAAAACCCACAGCCTGGCACATGCACTGCAGAATGGGAAGTCCCGAGCTTTGTTCGTCTTCCCGTAATCCGCGTTGTTGAGTAACAATCCCTGACAGGGCGACAATGGCGACTAAACAGGATTATCTGAGGACCACCCGGGACTTGTCGCAAGCGCCGAGCCGACCAGGGTCACAGATAAAGGGCTTATCGTAAATGGAAGTCGATCGGAGACCTCCGTCACCCGGTGACGGGGGAGAACGACATAATGGAAATGTGTCGCTATGGATTTTTTTTTGCAATGAATAAACCGAAATGACCGCAAAAAATATATGAATTCAAACCTATTTTTGTTATACTAAATGCTTTGTGAGCTGGTGATTTTTTGTGAGCGTATGCAGTCTTTTACTAAACCGAGTGTACGTAAACCGTATTTTATGTCGCTATTTCACAGCGTAGCAATAGGGATGACGACAGTATCAAAGAATCAAAGAAATAATTATTTTAAGGGAAAATACATATTAAAAGGATTTAAAAAAGTGATTTAGTTTTATTTAAAAATCTAAGATTAATACGATTTTCAATAAATTAAAAGATTAAAATACTGCAATCGGCCATTTTGACTGAAACACCAATCACAGCGCATGACGTCATACTGACGTCAACAACTCTATGGTATTCAAATTGGTCTATGGTCTTCAATGCAAACACAATGGCACGCCCGTTACAAATATAGTTAATGACGTCAGAGCGTCTAAAAAATGCTGCGATGACGTCACGCCTCGCGATGTCGCGTTTTCGCGCACTTTTGAAAAAATATTATAAAAATGGCTTTAAACATCGTTAAACTCTAGTTTTTTACCGAAATAAAGTTTTTTTCGTAAATAGTAAATGGGTACCCCCATTATGGAAGAGGATTTGAAAATCTTTCGTCATGCCTATTCTCTTATTATATGGGTAACAAATACACAGATCGTATAATCATAAACTGAAAGGCGAACTACGGCGTCTAAGCAAATGACTGCCCGATGCGTTATTTTGTCGTGGTGATGTTCCTTCTGAATGACCTTTCCCAAGCATCAGGAGAAAAGTCAAATTAAATTTCAAGACACTGCAAAACTCCGGTAAACCTCGATAAAGTGCAGACGACTGCCTGAATTTCATTCACGGCTTCGTTTCGCGGTTTCTCTCCCGAACCACGAAAAGTCAATAAGAATGAAAACAGGTTGACTTCGCCGACTCGGAAATATTAAGGGGAGACGGAGGCCGCTGAGGCCTTTTGGTGGTTATTCGGTCTGATGAAATCGTACATAAATACGAGTTCCTGAATGGCGCGCGGCTCGAGAGCTTTGATTAAAAAATAAACCGCGATTCGGTGCGCCGCTCCTCCCTAATTAATTACTCTATAAAATGATACACTTTATCTACGAGCACGTAATCTCCGCAGTGCTCGGCCAGACCGCCGCCCCACAGGGTGACCACGCGCTCATATGTTTGATGGTAAGTTTATAGTACTTTAGGTATTACAAAACAAAACCACTTTTGCCAAACCTGTGAGTCTAACTTATTTTACCAAAACTTCAATATCGATTGTTTGATTTTAGATTTTTTTTATATAAGTACTGGATTTATGATTCAATAGCGGAAAACTTACCGATTTTGTAATTTCGATACGTATTGATTCAAATAAAACATATAAGTTCAGAAATAATTTAATACGCATCCATTTTCCAAACAGTCTGGTGATATTTAACATATAAAAACATGGGCGAGTGCCAATGGACTATTTATGTAGATATACAAATTTTATATAGCTCGCAACGGCGGGGATTGAATCAAACTATTAAATACAATAATACGAAATTAAATTGTTAGTACTTTTATCAAAATGAGATAAACATGCAATAAAAAAAATCATTTAAATAGACAAAGCAGTCTGTAGAGGTATTGATTTTTTTCTCATTTTTTAATAATTACGGGATTTTAGTAACAATCATGGGGACCCCGCGCAGATTGGCACCGACATGGCAGCTTGTCGCGGGAGGAGACCGCCCGCCTGAAAGAATGGAGCACTTGACGCGCGCCAGGTAAGCTGATTTTAATTGCGATGGCTGCCCCCGTGTTAGATGGCGTGACTCCTTTTTGTTTTATGTATTAATCTTATAAATCGGTTGGATGGTATCCTATAGGGAAATTCAATCGAGTTGAATACTCATTTGATAAAATTTTAGTCAATTTTGTGAATAAATATTTAAAAAAAAACTCAATATCAAAATATATTTCCTATGTGCATACCTACGTTTTTTTGGTATTTAACGTGTAAAATTTAAGTCTCAATTGAGTACTTCATATACCGCATACTTAAAACACCCAGAAAATACAATTTGGATGATCGCCCCGTAACATACAAAACATGAAATGATTATTAGTGCGTGGAGCATATTCTCGGTGCGGTTGCGCTGGAGGCTGGAGGCTGGGGGCTGGAGGCTGCAGACTGCACGCGGGACCACCCAAGAGGCCGTCGTAATTTACAAAAGTTGCCGTTCCCGGTCGCCGGAGTGCCGACCAATAATAAGATGACTGAACCTCCTGGTCCCCGTCCGGCCGCCGCAGCGCGTTACCGTGCAGATATCAATACTCGAGAAGCGAACGATTCTTTCAGACGGAGAGCTTTTGCCGGGACACCCACACGCGGCACGAGTAATTACATCAAAATAATCATCATTAAAATTACTTGTACTATAATCGAGAAGCCCACATGCAATAATTTTTTTTTTTAAATCATTAGTTTGATCTACCTACGCTCTGTTTTTGCGATATTTTTTGAGATTAAATTAATGTTAGCATTGAGTACATTTATATTTCATCATCGAGAAGCAAATCGACAGACCGAATAGAGGGGGGTTTTATGACAATAGTGCAATGCAATTTTGTAATCTATAAATGGTTTTGAAAACATTTTTGAGGCCAGGGGGGATCGAACCCCCACCGAGGCCTCGCGGTTCTTTCGATCTCTCAGAATCAGAATCGTGTGAAAGCTCTGTACCTCCGTTTAGTTTTATATCGGTCGCATACATGCTGGCTAAATGCTTATCCAAAGGTCAAAGAAGTGTTGAGGATTTTACTTGCAACTTATTGGGTAAATTGATTGCCTAAAATGTAGTACACTGGGTATTAGTAATAAATACGGATTTTATAAAACTCGATTTTTCTTACTTATTTGCTATCGATGATAGTGCAATTTACTACCTAGTAGGTAACAATTTCTACAACTTCAAGAAATTTCCTTTTTTTCTTTTCCCGTGTCTATTTTTTAAATAATAATAAAAATGTAATTTCGCATCATTGGAAAGCATTGCATGTAGTGGCGTCAGTATTATTTATGGCTTATAATGTAGGTAGTATTAATTAATTCCCTGCGAAATGCATTCTCCACTGTACGTGTGCAGTTGACGGCATCACCTTTGCGCGTGAAGTCGCGCAGACCCGTCGGACATTTCCGGCTGAGACTCAGTCTCTCTCTAGACACGCATCCATGAATTCTTAGAAACCATTTGAAGAGGTACGTGCTATGAATAAAAACGGTTTTTGATAATGTATATTAAACGAATGATTTGTTAGCAAACCGATATCTCCCTAGGCAAATTTAAAAGATGAGCTGGTAACAAAGTTTATTTTCCTATCCGTGTCGTATTTATCCGATAGAATCCGTGGTTTTTAATTATTATTTATTTTGTTATTAAATTTATGCAGAACCGATTAACAATTTTTATCTATGCTCAAGCACGTATTTATGATATGATATTGGAAATCTGAAAAATTGGATTTGTTGAAAATCAAGAATTTTTTACTTACTTGATAGGCAGCAAATATAATGAAAGATTAGAAGCGTATAAGCACAAACGGTGTATGCGGATAATGACAAACCATCAAAAAGGTAACTATGTAACTTTAAATTTATGTTTTCTGAAATAAAAATTTGTGTATAATTACAATAAAATTTCATTGAGCTATTGATTCCCAAGTGTGTTAAAACCCAATAATGTAATTAATTAAATTACCACCTAACCAATCATCACATCTCTCCTCTCCAATACCTCCCCTTAAACAATTGTTAACTTGCTTACATGTTATTTACAAATCCTCAGTACGTTTGATAAAGGTTGGCGAATCCAGTCACACGATTCGCCAACCCACAGAAAATATTTTTAAATAACCAACCATTTCCGATAATTTTTTTGTACAGCATACAAAAATAACAATAAAGTGAGTTGACCGAGATGCGCGTCGGTATACTCAGGCTTTTGGAGAAGGTAAGCGGACACGCTGCCCTCGCAAGTGTGCCCTTCCGACTAGGATAAATAAAACGATCGGACCCACGCGAGGTCTGTAATTTGTCTGATTGGAAGCATTATCTGATAGTGTCCCTGGGGCACGCCAGCGCCCGCGGGCTGCCATGTCTGCAGCATGGGAGGTGTCGGTGGTCCTCAGCGTGACACGATCGTCCTGGCCGAGTTGGACTTACCATCTGCCACATGTCCGAGATTATTCTGAATACTTGTCGCGGTACAAAGAGGAGGGTTACAAAGAGTTGGCCATGACCCATATAATCTATTGGTGATGAAATGCGTAGCGTCTTGAGAGCCACACCATCACACCATCAAACCATTAAAAAAACTTTTAAGGCATTGCACATTTGAAATCTTATCATTTACTGAATGCGTTGAAGGGAAGCTCTAGGGTAGTGGTCCTCGACCCTATGCCCGCGGGCACCATGGCGCCCGCCGACCATTTTACGTGTGCCCGCCACTGTGCGACCACGACAAAAAATTATTTAATTTTACGATAAAATGTTATGAAAAAAAATAGTATTTAGTAATTAAACAGAGAAATGTGAGCGAAAATAATGATATCGTAATAATTTTCAAAATAATAATTATTTTCAGAAAATCATAAAGGTATAAATAAGCCTGTTGAAAAAGCATGGGGGCTGATATCTTTGGTGGGTCCATTTTAGAGATTTTTTGATAATTTTAGAAAATATTTTGTGAAAAATCTACTGCACCAATAGAAAAAATTTAAATTCTAAAAATTAGATACATTCTTTTTTCAACTGACATTTCTTTTTATTTCTTATAAATTTATTTTTAATGTGATAAATATGTGTTTTCTCATGTGTTGTGTTTTTATAATATATGATAAATATGTATAAATAAATGGTGCCCGCCGCCCGACTGGCATTCTAGAATGTGCTCATGGGTGCAAAAAGGTTGGGGCTCCCTGCTCTAGGGTATCTAAACGTGGCCAGTGCAATGAAACCAGTTTCATGTTTTCGTCTGTTATGTCATAACTTTGGAAACGCCACGTACAAAAAAAAACAATAATTTACTAGTGAACTGAACGAAAGCTCTGGGGTATGCAAAGCGGGTCCGTTCCAGCGGAACCAGTTCGCGTTGCCGTTTGTTATTTGTCAAGTTGATGATCAGCATCGAGGGGCGATCAGCGCGGGCCGCGGGCACTGCCGGCTGGTCCTAATCTCCTGCAACATATCTACATATTTAATTAATATTTTATGTGTACTATTAATTTATTAATCAAATTTTATGTCATTTGTCTATTGTAAATTACAATTACGCTTTTGATCTATTTCGTGTAGTATTTTTACGACCAAACCTGAAATATCAATTTTGATTGTAATATGCCACTTAAAATTAACTAAATAAAACATGTTCTAATAATTTCAGAGGAGAATACTTATTAAAATATATGGAAGTTCAATTTGGTTATACAATATCATTTATGTAATGTCTTTCGAAGTAGGCAAATCTGAGTGAAGTTTTTGTGATAAATTTTTAAAAAATATTTAAAATTCAAAGAAATTATCTAAACAAATATTTAAAATCCACATTAAAAGCTTTTTATGTTTTTCTCCTTTCTAGTGTGAAATAAGCTATTAAGTTCCATACTGAAGTCCAGGGCTACTTTGGTTTCTTTTACCGCTTGTCTTGATGGGTAAATAAAACGCAAAATAAAACATTTTAAAGTGCACTTGTAATTAGTGTATTGCAAAGTGGACATGACTTTCTGCAGACCATTAATTAAATAGCATAATTACGCGTTGTCGTGCCTCGGCGGGCCGGTGCGCCCCTGGGCAGGAGGTGCGTGCGCCCAGTACGGGCCTGATTGCAGTTAATGGTAGCGAATTGAATATCCAGCCGACCTGAAGGAAGGGGACTTGCACCCTCCCTGAGGCGATTTCATTGGGCAGCCGATAGTGCCTATTTTTACCCACTTACCCATCCAACCGAATAGCTTGTAGCGCCATGCAAATAACAACTGATAAAACAGGGCCGGACGTGTAACCAGGTATGATTAAAAAAAATCTATGATCCGGAAAACTTCATTTTTTATTTTAGAATCAGCTAGTACTCATTGGTATGATAGATTTTCGTATTAGTTAATATTTACAACACTTGTACGTATAAAAAATTAAAAGAGTACCTGTATGACAAATAATATGCTTATTCATCTGAGTCGTTACCAGATGAATTAGCAAGCTTCGGATTAAGACTTTTTCGTGGTATTGTAAGAAATAATGTCCCCAAACATGTTGAATGTACCTGTCTCGTAAGAAAATATGAGAAATATTTAATTGTCATTATTAATTATCTGATCATTTACATTAAGGGCCAAGTCCCACTTCTCGAGTTTTTTTGATCATTTTCAGGTCGATTTTGCGAAAAATCGACTGCACTAATCAAAAAAATTTTAATGCAAAAAGTTAGATACATTCTTTCTTCCGAACACAATATATTTTTATTCCTTATAAATTTACTATTAATATGATAAATGTGTGTTTTTCCGATTGAAGTGTAGGAATTGTGAGATTCGTCCGGTACATTTTCCAAGAATCCTTAACATTTAAAAGTCTTTTTTTCAATTGGAATTAAAAGATTAAATATAAACCATGTGCGCCTTATTAATTTAAAAATTAAAAAAAAAAAAATCTTTATCAAACTTTGGTTTTAAAAAGTCGTCATTTTATCCAATTTTTCAACATCTTCAAGATTTTATTTTACCCTGAAAATGGACGTTAATTAAATAATAAAAAATAGATAAATATAATTTAATATTTTTTTAATACTCTGTAAGAAAATCAACTCTATCAATAGAATAATAAACTAAGAATTAAATAAATCAAATGACACGATTTCTCCAGGTAAAACGGTCCTCTATTTCTGTCAGAACGGAGATAGCCTCCAAGCGAGCATGACGCCAATTCGTTTCTCGGTATTTAAAAATCGTTATTGGTTGATTTATCGCTGTACAAGGCTTGACATCTATTAAAAAAGATATTTAAGCTCATCATGTCACTTTTTAAACATTAATTGTATTAAATTTGTGCGTATTTTGCGAGTAAAATACAAAAATGTATTTTATTTAAAAATCTACTTAGAATATTTGTGACGTGGTCAGCCATGCTTGATCCATAGAGAACGGAGCAGATGACAGCTTAGGCTACTGTGCTCGTTTGTCGTTGTTAGTATTGGCAACATTGCATTGAAAGCATGTCTCTCTCTAAGATGTCAATTTGGCAACATAGCTACTTTGTACAAATGACAATTTCGACACAGGAGCAATTTGCGACCGTAATACCCGACCCAGTGATACTCAACATTTTTTTTCTTACAAGTCACACATGCAATATTTTTGAGTAATGGCTTTTTTCAGGCAATTAGTTAGTGGGGACTTGGTTTTACACTTATTTCCCATGTATTAAATCTTAATCTTTAAAACCTAAATATATCCAAACGCCTATTTCAAATTTAGTGTGATATTGAGATAAAACTTTTTTATTTTAGAAAAATCGGGTTTATAATTGCTACACACTACTCTCAATACGTTATCAAGGTGAGAATCAGTAAGTCGATTTCTATATACATTTCTTGCATATTTCACTTTGGAATACGTGTTTCGGGCTGGAGGTTGAGGATGCCTGGTCTAACAGTCATTGGTCGTGAGATCATAACGAAGTCTAACCTAAAAATTCATAATTGCATGTACAGTGGCGACGGACAGTTTGTGACAAAATTCAAAATGCCAAGAAAATACTCGCTTTCATATACATACTAAGAATCCAAAAGCGAAACGAGTAAATTTATTTTATATATTACTAGTGTCTTGTAAATCAATCGATTGGAGGAAAAATAAGAAAACTGTCGTGAATAATCATCTTGTCAGTTAGTAAATTCCTTCTTTTTTTAGAATTGTGTCCCTTTGATAGATCGTCAACACCTGATGGAATTAGTGGTGATAAAATTGTGGAAGTAAAATATCCACTATCAATATCGGGAACAAGTGTTGAAGAAGCAATTCTCAACAAAAAATTAAAATTTTGGAAAATAGATAAAAAACAGAATATTACTATAAACGTCCACCACGAATGGTATTTTCAAGTACAAGGACAATTGCACATTACTAAGCCTCCAATGAAGAGAGGCACTGGATGAAGAAGAAAAGAAATAACCTGTATAATGTTCAGATTTCTGTCCAGTGTCATATATTTGTTCAATTAATAATAAATAAATGTTTTTGGTGAGATGTGTGTTTTCATTATATATATTTGGGCCTTTTTATTATAATTTACATACATATGTCTAAATAAATATATATATATATATATATATATACATACATACATATAAGTATATATATATATGTATATATATATATGCGTGTATATATACATATATATATTATATATATATATATATTTATATATGTATTATGTCACTTTATTTTTGTATGTTGAAAACTGATTTTTTTAGAGTATTGAGTATTTATTAGAAATAAAAAAAAGCTTCCGTTTGGAAGAAGGGATTTATCTAACTTTTTGCATTTAAATTTTTTTGGTTGGTGCATTCGATTTTTCGCAAAAGGTACGAGAAAATGATCAAAAAACTCAAATATGGGACTTTCTTGGACTTTATGGGACCAACAACGGATTTTGACATCAGTGTGAATATTTATATTTCTTGTTTGGAATTTTTTTTTGTAAAAAAGTAAAGTAGTGGTCGATTTATTTCAATTTAACTGAATCGCTTATTCACGCAAAGTTTACAAAAAAATCCCATGGAAATGTGGCTTTATAGCATAATTTCAATAAGTTAAATATGACAATAATTATTTTAAAATGTTTATAAATATTTATTCCTTTTTGAATATTTGAAAAGAAAAATCAACAATATAAATTTATTAAATATTAAAAAAAAAAAATTCTTCTTTGATAATTGACCATAAATAACAAAACTTAGTCCAACTAGAACTGTCATTCAGTTTCCAATTGAAAGCTACGCTAGAGACCTCTGGTGTCCGGGTTGGTGAATGAAAACGGAATTTTTGAAAAAGTAGCCCTCTTAATGCCTTCCGCAAACGGCATTAATGGTGGCGGCCCTCACGCGCGCCCGCGGCTCGCTATCTCCGACTATTCATCCGTCATCTCTGATTGTTGCTAATCGACGCATTTGTTTGGACAGAATGGAAAGCAAAACTGCAAGTTGCTACGCAAATAGGAGCAGCGGCCTGTCAGCTGCCGGTAATTAGTTTTCATTGCAGTGGATCCATTATCCTGATACGGTTCGCCGGGACTGTGGATGCCGGCTTTATTTATCAGAAGTGTGGAGTCTACCTTGTAGAAAAAAATAAATGGTAAAATCTTACCATATTCTTATTATTAATGTTTAATTTTATCACACCAAGTACAAAAAAATATACATTCCATTTAAATGTCAACTCGGGTATATTAATTCAAATATTTTCTTAGGTCACATTTTATAAGCGCGTCAATTTTAGCATTAAAAAAATCGTTTAATTCCCCTTGAATATGAGCCGAGAATAATAATTATTTTTAGTCGTTCACAGTTTATACATACAGATAAAAAAATTACGGTACAAATTTGCCAAATTATCAATGATGTGCATAATAATTTATAAATCTGGTTGTATTGTATGAAATGCTCCAATTTTTCACACAAAGTATACTTAAATATAGAGTAAGACGCAAAACATATTCGTGCAAATATTTGAATTACACTGTAATGTAATGAGATTTCTGTGTATATAGTATGATAAATTCATTACATTATATTAAGCATTGTCTATAAAATTAATAAACTAGAATTATCGATGTAACTACCCGCCGGTCGAGCCGCGCTGCCCGCTGGAGCGGCTCAGTTATTGATCGGTGGATAAGAGAATTGATTGGCTGCTGTCTCAGAGCAGTGTCTGCATTTTCTTATCGGGTCTAGTTAACTCAAAAGTAACGACCAATATATAATATATAAATGTCATTTTTCACACAGTGCACATAGTACGCTGACTTATTTAAACATTATTTAATATTTGATTTTTAGTCACAATGTTGGCTACGACAAAAGTCACACTCAAAAGCCAAAAGTATTTTTTTTTTGTTAATCTCAATAAGAAACTCATATGACTTCATACCGGTTTTGTGATTTTGGAAGAATGGATTGACCCCGATTGATGCAATAATTGCATCATTTATAGGCAGGCGGTGTCCGAGCGGGGCGGATGGAGATTCAATAATGATGCATCGTGCTCATATCGTTCCCGGTGGATATTCCCATGCAAATGACACTCTTTAGCGTCGGTAATACACGCAGCGCTTGTATAAACATGTGCAGGGATGCTAGCAATGCGTCGATACTTTAAAGAAATCGATATTCTAAAACTAAAATAAAAAAAAAATTAAACCGATTTGTCCAATAAGAATGCGTTTTTTAGCATTCAATGAGTTTTAACTTAACTGAGGCATCCCTCGTTAGTACCAGTGGCGTGTGGTGGGTTTTAAATTTGTGCATGTAGTTTATACACTGCATATAAATATGCCTTATTCCAAATCTAGGATCATCCGCAAGGCTTCGCACTAGCTATACAGGGTGGATCTATGTTTACTGGGATTCCGCTGTCAAGCCCTCTACATGCGTCGCAACACAAAAAAATGCAACAACAAATGGCCACTAGGTATTTTGTGCCGTTTTTATGCGATTACTAAATGATTTCACCGAAATGAGGATCCCTGCAGTATTGAAATATTTTTAAAAATTTGAAAAATGTATTTTCCTTTACTGGCTTGTGATTTAAATGTAACAATTGATAGAATCAACATCATACTAAGCTTTTTCCATTGTCCATGTGGCGTAATTTATTGCCATTTAGTCATTATATTTGTCAATCTGTCTCCCAGGAGATGATAGATGTTGTTAAGTTGAGATTAATGAATGTGCAGTAGATTGAAACTACGCACCAATTATGACTTTTTGTATTAATGACGATAAATATTTTTGTGACAAAAATGTGCAACGCGTCTTATTTGGCATGCACCGCACCACGCTTCGAGATGAGCCCCGCAGAGACGATGGAGGTGGACCGGCAGGGCCGCGGCCTGGCGCGTGTCCGCGGGCGCGGCGCTAATGCGCGGCCGGCCACGCGGGTGGTCCGCTACTGCCGCGGCCTGACCTCACCTCACCTCACCTCACCTCACCTCACCTCACCTCACCTCACCTCACCTCACCTCACCTCACCTCACCTCACCTCACCTCACCACACCACACCGCGCCTCACATCGCCTCACCCCGCCCAACCTCACCTTCCTTCCTCCAATAAGTGGAATCCTAAAACCCTACATCGAGATGCTGCCGTTTGTAATGATTAACATAAAATATAATTTTATCGTTTTTTTTTATATTCTTGTCAAAAAGTACTTCATGAAATTTTGTTAAGACACTTTTTTTTAAAAAAAAAATTTATGTGACTTGTATCGTCAACTTCCTGTGTTGCCTTTTTCAAACAAAGAAACGGAGTAAAAAAAGATTTCTGTTTAAAAATCCTAATATATGAAGTTGTCAAACCTAGTAACATAAAACAACAAAAAATGTAGAAAATTACAAAAATATTTCATGAATAAAAAATATATAAGATTATTTTTAATTTTTACTGTAAGAGTACAATCGTTATAATTTTATTGAATTCTGCAAGTCAAAAAGAGACAACAATTCAGATTATAAAACGATTCACAAATACCAATCTAATAATAATAATATTTTGAAAATCAACCACTCGTCTAATGGCGACACGCATTAATGGACGAGGAATCAAGTAAATCGAACCCCGCTGCAGTGATTTGTCTCTGACCTGCAACTATTCGTTTTTATTAATAGGAAACGTTGAAAAAAAATCTCATTCGTAGAAGTTTAATTCAATCATTGGGATAACGAAATTCTGACAAAATAACACGAAAACAGACAAAACAATAATACAGTATAATTTATGGAGTTAGATATAAGTAATATACATCTCGTGTTATTTCATCATTGAATTCCTACATTTTAAAAAAATGGTTTGCAGAATGGTGTATCAATTAAAAAATAATTACTTTAAAATTAAGTGTGCTAAAAATATTGGTTTTTAACAATGATTGATTACAGACTTTCTATGAACAAAAAATGAGTTTTTAACGCACACGTGAAATCGTAGTATTCAGTTCGAGAAACGTAATATCTTTTGGTTATTGCGAAAAATCAATTAATCAAACAATCAAAAATGTTATTGTACATTTGGTACATATTAACTTGGGGTGTCGTTGCACATTTATATAGTATATAAATATATGTATGCTGTACACAAGTACACGAGTGTGTGAAAAAAAAGTGGTTTTTTGGTTTTTCAAATCAACCACTAAGCCCCCTTGATATGACTTATCACTTATATTGAGTTTTATTACATTATAAAATAATATTTTATTCTAGGATTTCACAGTAGAAAAGTACAGTTTAAACAGTATAATATGTAATTTACATTAAATAAACACAGAAACCTTTATACTTAAGCATTGGGTTTACCAATCAAATATAGTCATACATTTTCAAGCAATGAGTTTTGAAACAGCGCGATAATTTATATCGACGTGCAGTTGTTTGAAGTAAAAATAATTACAGATCAAATCAATCGTAAATCGTTTAAGTAGCGTTATTATTCAAATGTTATTTTAAAATCTAAATCAAAATTTATCAGGTCAACTCCCTTTTTAGTATTGCGATGAAATGTCGTTTGCGGGGTGCTTTGCGCGCCCGCGACCCCGCAGCCCCGCGGCCCCGCAGCCCCGCGGCCCCGCAGCCCCGCGGCCCCGCAGCCCCGCGGCCCCGCAGCCCCGCGGCCCCGCAGCCCCGCGGCCCCGCAGCCCCGCGGCCCCGCAGCCCCGCGGCCCCGCAGCCCCGCGGCCCCGCAGCCCCGCGGCCCCGCAGCCCCGCGGCCCCGCAGCCCCGCGGCCCCGCAGCCCCGCGGCCCCGCAGCCCCGCAGCCCCGCAGCTGTGCGACAGCCGCCGGGGAGCTGCGGCCCGCGCTGCTTCACAGTTGGCCGAATTGAGTTTCTTCGACGATCCATCGCCGCGCAGTCGGGCCGCGTTAGACAGGCGACCGGCTTAACGTCTCCAGAGCCTGGGTGGTCCGAGGGACTCCATGTGTGCAAGTCAGGGTCGTCGAAACTCACCACGAAATGGAGAACATGTCCCCCGTGACAAAACGCGAAAGATTTTCTTTCAAGAGAAGAACAAGTGGGTGTACAAGAAAAAAAGCTTTAAATGATACACTTTTATTACTTTCGTAACTTTTGTATCATGAGTAAAAATAAATGATTAAATCAATACGTTAATTTGATTGATTATTGAATTTTAAGGAAATGAAAAAAAGACCGCCTTTAAAATTTGGTGATATTTTTTATATTGATATTACTATTTACGCCCGGCACAATTATAAAATTAAATATTTTAAATAGCGTACAGTGACTCAGTCATATAAGTTTTAAATTTGAAAGATTATCATTAAAATAATTAAAAACGATTGTTTTCTGGAAAATTATGAAGCTTAAATAAACAAATTTTTTTAAATATTATTTTTTCTATATTTATAAAGCGTCCAATTACTTTGACTAAACGTTTTGTAAAAATAATCTAATCAAGTAATTGGGGGACAGGAATGTTCCTCCAGCCGCGGTCCTCCGTTCGACAGCCCTGCTCGCAATCTTCCCACAGACCACAATGCAAGGGCCTCCTCCACTAACGATACCATTACGGCCAGTTTATCTAGAGCTGATGCGATAGCGTCACCTCGAGAGCCTCGAGTGACGGGGGAATATTTATGTTAGTTGTCCTAAAAAATTACATTTGCACTTATAAAATGTATTCTATTTATCATAAATGACATTTCTAAAGTTATCTCTGAATACTCGGTTAAAAATGCAGGAAATTCTCGGTACCATTATTGACATTATTGCTCAGTATTATGCTTGAATCCTATGATTAAAGCATTCACAAGTTGTCATAAACTTTTTTTTTTAATACTAAAGCTTGCGGTAACGATTTCCAATTTAACTAATCGCGCCCATAATTTTTCTGGAAACGATTTCGTCGAACCGAAATTCTACTATAATAACATTATTTTTTATGTTTTTGGACATTTGATGTTCTCTCTCAAACCTATTTAAAAGGTTGTTTATTACATTTTGAAACGATGTAAAATAAATCCTTTTTACTGCGTTTTTATGCCAAAATTAGGCTCGCGCATTTCAAAAATTCGGCAGTAAAAATGTCATAGATTTCACAAAGCAATCTAAACGGGATGAAATAGAAATAAAAACTAATTGACTGACGGATTACGAATTTTTAAATTAAATATAAATGTGAAATATATTCGGCTAATAATGTGCGCTATTCATTCAATTCCTAGCCTACTAAAACTAATTAGTAATTAAAATATCTCATTAGCATTTAAAGATTCGATCTATTAAAAACGCGGTATACACAGCTACGATCTTTGTATTGTACAATGCACAAAATATTTTCGATAAACGTTTTAAAAATGCTTATTTAAGAGCCACAAAATAGATAAAAGCCACAAGTATTTCATAATGGACACGGTAGAAGCGTAGCATCCCTAAAATTAGGCCCTTTCCCGGGGGAATTAGTCTGGAAAAACAATTTAAAAAAAACTCCCCCCGACTGGAACAGGTTCGGTCTAGCCCGAGTCTGCAGTGGTTACTAATATGAGTCAAATTATTTCTTACTCTATTTTTTTCTTATTTAGAATCACGGCTCATAAATCTGCGTTTGAGACGCGGCCACTGTATCTGATAATATTTATCTGTTAATAATAGGGATGACGACAGTATCAAAGAATCAAAGAAATAATTATTTTAAGGGAAAATACATATTAAAAGGATTTAAAAAAGTGATTTAGTTTTATTTAAAAATCTAAGATTAATACGATTTTCAATAAATTAAAAGATTAAAATACTGCAATCGGCCATTTTGACTGAAACACCAATCACAGCGCATGACGTCATACTGACGTCAACAACTCTATGGTATTCAAATTGGTCTATGGTCTTCAATGCAAACACAATGGCACGCCCGTTAACAATTATAGTTAATGACGTCAGAGCGTCTAAAAAATGCTGCGATGACGTCACGCCTCGCGATGTCGCGTTTTCGCGCACTTTTGAAAAAATATTATAAAAATGGCTTTAAACATCGTTAAACTCTAGTTTTTTACCGAAATAAAGTTTTTTTCGTAAATAGTAAATGGGTACCCCCATTATGGAAGAGGATTTGAAAATCTTTCGTCATGCCTATTAGTTGCACGTCGCCAGGTTACAAACTTTGCGTCATGGGTGTTTAATTCGATAATATTAATTCAAAGTCTATTAAAAAATAATAGTACTTTTATGAATAAAAAAATATAAGTAAATAGTCTAAAATTATAAATAATGTAACATAGTTTTTTTTTTATTTTTAAATAGAAATACGGTAGAGGTATATCACATTAAATATTATTTATTTTGAATAATACTACTGGAGTAATTTTTTTTTATTTTACGATTCTTTGTCACTTCTTTATGTCATAATTCCTCTTGTGCTCACAAACCGTTTCAGTTTTACTGTCACAGGTGACAATCGCAGTCACATCGTCCATTGATTCTCCAAGCAATGGTTTCGACTGCTAAACAAGCTGCAAAAAATCGGCGGAAGTGATTGTCCGCGCCGGCCGGGCGGAGGCGACCGAGATAATTCTGGCACTAATAATATATGGCCCGGTGAGGAGAGCTTTTGTTTGCACTGCAGGACGGGTGATTTATCGCACTCGGCGACATTTAAAGGGTTTCTGGTTCAAATCCCATTGTGCCTGCTGCCAGGGCCCGAGCAGGGGCTCTCAACCGTCACAATACTTAACGACATACTTTCCAACGAGTCTATTTAATAACCACGCCATGTGGGTTAATGTGGCTAGTTTAACACGAATTTTATTAGCTCACTTAATCTTTCAGGCAGGATTAGAAATAATTATCCGCGTTTTATTATTTTGTGGATTGAATCATTAAACGCCAAACATCTATTCTTATGGTTTAATTTTGAGTTTTGATGAGGACGGTAACATCACATCTGAACTAATTTCCGAAAACCACAACATAAATCTAACATACTAAAAAATAATAAAAACAAACTAAGAAAGAATATGTGTATATAAATATAAATGTATATATTGATGTCCCCTGAGCGTGTGACTAGACATTCTCAGGACCACCGTGCTTGTAGTCTTCTCAGTAAACAAACAATTAATGTTTCTGTACAAAAACTGCGTTGATTTATGTAAACAATAAAATCTTTTATTACCTAATAGCAGAGTTCTAGAAGCGCACGAATGCGAGAAATCCGGAGCCCCGAGCTTGCAGCCCCGCCGAGGCAGCCGAGGGCCGCGCGGTGCCCGAAATCATCATAAAGATGTCAAGTCGTTTTATACAAAACCGAAGCTCTCGGAGTGCTTTGGATTGTCTACAGATTATAAAGCCTTTTGTGATTTTATTGCGTTTGTATAGCTGCTCAAGATTCTGCCGAAGGGCCACAGTAATGGGCCCTGGACCCCATTTGAATGACAGAATTATTTTATAATTTTTTTTTATTTTCTGCGAAAACATCTTGTTTTTTGATTGATGTTAAAAAATGCCAAATCATTATAAAATACAGACTAATATGTTAATACAACTTCGTCCACACAAATCTGGTGTCTCGTCGAGGGTACATTCGTGCATTTAAGTGTCATTATTTTAGTCTTGTTGAGGGACAAGGCATTTGATTGGTGAAGATCCATTTTATATAATGATCTTCACTTTGAGTTTATTATATTTTTTGCATGACTAGTTTCGACCAACAGACTTTGTCATCATCAGATGCATAACTAAACTGGTAATTAGTATTTCAAAAAGTTGTATTTTTAATGTTTTTATTACTTTTAAATAAAATACCCTAATAAAAAAGGGACAAACCACGAGGGCTTCATTTCCCTGATGATTTCGAGATTCAGATCCAAAAAACGCTACACTGTATACGTTGGCACTCGAGAAGTGAATTTTCTTTAAATAAACGCCCAAGGCTGTGCATATTGACCTCCCCGAGTCCGGGGCGCGGGGAGTCCCGCCGTTGTTTGCCCACTCCGAGCCCGCTACCTGTCTTGTTGAGTCAATATTTCCCACTGAAAAAATAGCCCCCACTTCGTATCTCGGTGGCGCTTTTGACGATGTTGAAAATTTGTTTTGCGTTCGAAACCTGTGAATTATTTTGTTTGTCAACCTACCGCCGACCTCATTCCTACATTGCGGTAGCACCCCCCCCCCCCCCCACCCCTTGAAAAGTATTGAAGAAGACAAACATTGTAAACAAACGTTCCGTGGCATTTTGCGCACATCCGAAATGCAAAGTATATTTATAATATGCCCAATGAAACATTCTGAGAATTTATTTTGTAAATTTGTAAAATTCAATTAAAAAATTGGATTTGCCGCGGTTTGTGGCTAGTGTGAACTGCACTTAGATACTGCTAATGATACATGTGAGATTTGTTGCATCTGGAATTACACTCTCATTTGTATATTTTCCAACTTGTTTATCTTAAACGAGTATATATTTTAAGCGTCTTCCGGTGAAGTGTGAGTTAAATGAAACATGTAAAAACCATTAGAAATATTTGTTTAATTTAGGTAATCAATATGATAACGTACGGAAGACATTTATCGAATGGAAGCCATTCACGTCTAATTGTGTCTATTACCGTTATTTAATGTTGATACGGATTGACTAATAGAGCTTTTCAATTATTTATTAATTCAATCTCAATAAATTTACCCGAGAAAAAATGTGATAGCTACGAGATGTCTATCGGTATACAGTCAGCAAAGGCCAACGATTGCTTTCTTTACCGATCTGGCGACTCAATCTTATAAACAGAATACCATTTATAAGAAGAGTATATAGTATAATATCACCAAAAATTTTGTTTACTTACTAAAATAAATATCAATATATAATAGTATAGATTAGAAAATGTGAAATATTAGAACTTGCCATTGTGAAGTCCCCTACTCGTTATTTTTTGTACAATTCATTGTATTCAACCTCTAAAACACCGCAAAATATTATCACCAAGGTTAAAAGTATAATTTGATATAGTGCTTAAATAAATTTTATATATAAGGAAAATAGTGCATATCAAAAAAAATAATTAATTGCCTTTCACTAGAAAAGCGTTCGTTATTAAAATAAATGATTTTCGTTTTTTCTGCGGGTAAACCTCTTTCATACTGTACAATCAAGGAGGATTTCAGGAGAATCACCCACTTTGGATTTTTAAGAAAAACCATAAACCACTTAGCGGCAAGTCAGTCCAACCGCATCCGTTGTATCGCATTGTGAAAATAACAAGCGTAATGACAAAACGGAAACGTCAATCCAAGAATACCTTTAAAAGATTCCTGTCAGTAGATCTTTTCTTAATTCCGAGAAGGTGAAGTTCTTATGATATAAAACTTACTGGCAAGAGTCGATGGTTCTAACCATCAGTCAACAAGTCAAGCAATTTGATGTTAAAATAAATTAAATGGTGCTTACATTTTAGAAGATATACGCAGTTTGACTAGTAATAATTACATAGAAATATGATTGAACATGAGGGTTGAAAACGTATGCTTAGAATGCTACAATTTTTTTTTGCCGACTTCAAAGGTTTCAGTATTATCGCTCTAAATAAGGTCGAAGTTAGTTATGAGCATGCACATATATTATAAAGTCAAAGTAAATAATAAAATCCGACGTCCAGACAAAACACAAGTTTAAGAAAATAAAAAATAAGCACAGCCTGCAATCGAACAACAGGGGTATCGTATTTCTCGCTTACTTCGGCTGGTCGGTCGCTGTAAACAGCCCTCGTTCTGAGGTCGCAATGAATCATGTCGGGCGAATTTATACAATGACCCTCTCATTAAAATATCGAATTCGCCTATGTTTAAAGCTTTCAGCGCAGTTCGTCGGTGATTTTTTTGTTATTTTAACTTCGACTTAGTCGCCACGCGTCAGTCCAAATAGACGCTGTAATATTGTATTGCGGAAAATTTGTAGGTCTTTCAGGGTAAAATAATAAATTCTCACACAGTAGAGATTCGGTTGCGTACCAATGAACTGCCATAAATCATTTTTAACTAGTTCGTTATTAAAAATACTCAAAGTGGAAAATTAATAAAATATGATTGATTTCAAGATACTTGCAGTGGTGTGTCCTAATTTTTGCGAGTTTGTTTTCATTCGTACCAAATTTATTAATTGCAATCACTTTTATTTTTTTTTATAAAACAATCTCTTTTAAATTTCTCCACAGATGATTCCCAATTTTTATAGATTAAGCTCATTTTAGGCTACGAAAAAATATACAAGTAAATAATATTGATTATCAAACAGACTTATTATCATATTATCACAAAATATGATTACATATATTATATGTTACTATAAATACATATCGGTTAGCTGGGAAGAAAATCCTTGTGCACGTGTAAACAAAACCCGGGCTTTAAATGCTTGGCAGTCCGTACCGTACTTGCCATCGTTTCACGAGCTTCCTAACACACTAAATTACAATGAATAGTACGATAAGCCTTAAATTTTCTGCGCGGTGATTTATTCGTCTTATCGAGGATGACCATATTTAGCATGTCGAATCATTCACTTGTAGTTTAGTGTTCGGTTTCAATGCCCAGTATACACGAGCACAGCCGAGAAGATAAAGCAAAAGTCGATCAAAAGCACAAGCGGCTCGGTTTTCGGGCAAGCTTTATCCGAACACTCAAATCTACAACTATAAATTCTAAAAAATACAAACGCGTGGAAAGAAGAAATACACATATACATAATATTATAGTACCGGTAGCTGGGAAATTGATCCCCGTGACAAGATCACCTACTTAGATAAATATTTTGTGTTCAGCTAATCTGATAGAGCACTCACTTGTATAATGTCATAGATCGTTTAAAACATTTAAAAATTCAGAGCTGGAAAATAAATAAAAAAATACTTTCGAGTCAATTGGTGGTGATTTATTTCCATCTGTTTTAGTTTTTGAAATTATTCACTAAATCTATAAACACTATCAAACATTGGTGAAGTTATTGGCCAGCTACTCACGCGGGGACACAAATTGCAACCGAATCGCTATTAGCCATTGGCGACTCTTTATTTTGAGCGTTTTTTAAAAAGGTTTAGCCTAAGGATATAAGGCAAAAGAGGGCGCTATTTTGGCGGTTGTCAGTGGTGTCGCGGCGTGTGTTGAGGAGCCCCGAGGCGGGCGAGGCGGGCGAGGCGGGCGAGGCGGCGGACCACCCGGCCGGCCGGGATCTCACACGATCGCCTAATTGCCGGCCCACGGGATCTTCGACAATCGCCAGAATTGCGCGCGAGAGGCAACAATGCCCGCGAAAGGAATGCCATTAGTCTCGTCGCTTGGCGAGATGCCGTGCCCTGAAGCCGCTCCTTATATTGGTACCCGGCTGTGCCCGATTTTCTGCGCTCTCTTGGGAAGCGATAGTTTTTTAGAGAAAGTACGGTGCTCGGAGAAAACTTCAAACACGACAATAGTAATACTTGACGGAACAATTACATATTGAGGACCACGTCTCCTTTAATTGTTAAGACTTTTTTTAAATATAATTACGCCTTTTCAATATCCGATAAAGCATTGCTTTTTAAAAATATATATAAGTTTTTTGTATTGAAACTTGTTAAAAAATGTAATTTTCTATAAACATGGATGTCTTGAAAGACAATACAAGAATTGATACCTCTATAACCAATCAAATTTTTGGTTGTCATTTGATCAGTAAAAAAGTCACATATTTCAATATCGATATGCTGAGAGTTAGGAAGCAGGCGCCTGGCGTGGTTTGCCGGCTGGATTCCCGGGGGCCCTATCGAGGCGGAACGAATGGGCCCTCGCCCTGGGGGGTCCGCGCCCCTCCCCCGCCGGCAACACCGCAGCTGATGTCCATCAGGCTGCTTGTCTGCTCACGCGCGACAGGGTTACGCAATTAGCCTGACCCGTGACGGCGGTGTCGGATTATGTCTTTTGTAAAAATGGGAGACTACGCCTCGACTGCAGACGCGGTATTTTTGGACGGAGCTCTGGGCGAAGCAAACCCATGCTTCGGGATATGTTCAGCCCCATCAGATTGTAGACTAAATAGAAATATGAAAACCGAAAAAATGACTCTCCGACTTTAGCAGAGAAAGTATCATGGAATGTATCGTTTGCTTCCGAAGAGCTAAATTTACATACTTATATTAGAAACAATACATATTAGTTCTTACATTATTCAATCAAATCAATTGGGTAATGTGTAAACCCGCATTTTCTATAATATTTTTCGTATTTAGGGTATGTATTAAATATATTTTTCTGTCTTTGAATAAAATGTGTTTTGAAGTGTATTAAAAAAATAATAATAGTTAAAACTTGTGTACTGTGATGGCCACGCACCCACGTCGACAAAGGAAGTCAAAGATTCAGTGTTTCTACGAAATCACAACGGTCAATAAAAAAAAATCAAAATAAATGTTTCAACATGGATCTCAAGCAAAGGGTGAAAACAAGCATGTATCAATATTTCTACAGAAAAGTAACTGAATTGAACGATGATAGAATATCAAAAGCGTGATCAAAATCATAAGGCCTAATTATTTTTGATTTTAGTTGTTTTACTAAAATTATTTTAACCCTATCTAGTTCTACGAAGGTGGCAATCCTTTTCATTCGATAATATAATCGAACTATCGTTAATTAATAAAGCATAACCGCATGCTTTAAAATTAAATTCCCACACAAACAAATTTATTATTAATAACACATATTACAGCTATTGGTGCCACCTTTCCTGTGTATCTCCACATATTAATACGCACTCAAACATCAAGGAAGCCGCCACGCGAGAGTACCGTAGCATTAAAACCAAATATTTATATTCACCGTTTGCATATGAATGTGTGGCGCAACGCCTGGACCGAGTGCAGGCAGTCGAGTTGCTCACTCGCCGATCAACCGAGAGCACTGCCGGGCCCCGGGGAGTCCCCGGAGAGTCCCCGGCGAGTCCCCGGCGAGTCCCCGGCGAGTCCCCGGCGAGTCCCCGGCGAGTCCCCGGCGCCACCGAAGACCACTGCCGCCAGGCTGACAGCAAATTAGGTACAAAATAAACAAAAGACCAACCCACTTAGATTTAACCAAAAATATACCGTGACGTGGCGAAACCTGCTAGGGGTACTCAAGCATGCGAGCTTTGAAGTTTGTTGTACAAGATCACCCTATAAATCAATAAACTCTAAAAAATCCTTCAGATCTTAGTCGATATTGTATTGAACTGCATGATATGTGACAGAATCAAATATCTGCATAACAAAAAATAGACATATCAATAAACATTTGAGTAAAAGTACGTCAAATATTTCTAATCATCAAAATTAATGCATTCTAAAAAAAGATGGCACATATGATTTTTACATCCGCTGGGTAACATTTACCATTTGTAACTCGGTCGCCGTGTCTGAGAAGAATTCCCGAGAGTTTTCGATGTGTTTTGGATAATTGTCGTGAGGATGGAGGCAGAAAAACATAAGATTGAGAATGATTGATACCTGCAGGCTGCAGCAGCCCTGCGGTCGGGTCGGCTGGCTCCACTGATTTGTCTTTCAAATGTGATGATGGAGAAATTATCTGAGGGATGGATCTCCAGATTGTCGTTAGGCCAAAACTGGCGTGAGGAATGGCGGACATACAAGTATTGATATTATTAATCGCGTGTCATTTTAAAGTAATATTCAAAATTACAAGGAAAGTCCCTTGCTTTGGGTTAGTGCATACGTTTTTTTTATGTTATTCGTTTTTTTATCGATATGTTTTAAAAGAAAAAAAATAAAAACCCAAATCGCCATAGCTACGATACGATTTTTCGATAAACCGACTTCACCTCTCAATAACATTTTTGTAAGCAGCGTGTTCCCAATCATAAATTTACAACACAATTTTTATTTAAGTTTCAAACTGAATCGTAAGCATACATGTTCAAGTTCAAGTAAGAATTGCGCATTTACTTGAAAAAAATCCCACCAATTCAAAAAGTAAAAAGCTTTGTTGAAGGCATTAATACTGAGTTATTGTTAAGTGCGCACCTTTAATCCTGTGAAGTAAGTCGTTTCCGGTCTCACAGCAGGTTTCAGTATTATCCCAGGTCCAGTTTCCGGTGCACATCTAGAACAATCTGAAGCCCAGATTGTAAGGTTTAATTGATTTAGTATGCGGCTTTCATGGGAGCTTCGACTATTATATTTCCTCAGATTTACTGTTACTTGTTTTATTACAGTTGTTTGAACCAATTTATAATTTTATCGATTAATATTTACTAGCAGTTAATATATCTCGCTCCGATCAGTTTTTTCAACAAACAATATATATTTTCTATTATTTGGAAAAAATTTAAAAGAATATGTACATTAAACATTAAAGAAATCATAGATTATATACACTTTGAGTATGCATTTCGACGCAACCGCATTCTCTTGTGTGATTAATTCCGTCCGTGCTTATCACAGGTGCAACGCTAAGGGTGATCGTAACGCATGTTTCTCGTGAGAACAATGCGAGTAATAAAGCGGGCACGGGACAGGTAACATATCGCATGTACATACTGTAAAACTCCCGTGCGTCATTACAACAAATTATTGGCCATCCCGGAGAGGCCCGCTAGGAATAATAAACCCGAGAGCAGAGCTACACCATTCTACAGTCAACATATATCAATCAAAGATTATAAAGTTTCAGACAAAAATAAAAGTAAAATAAATCTGTTATTATTTAAAGCACAATTCTATAGAACCCTAGCGAAATCATACAATGATTGATTGTAAGGCTTTATTATAGAAAAATATTAAAGTACATAAATACAGTAGTCTAAACTAGCAATGCCTTTTCTCTTCACTCTTTCCAAAATAAAAGAATAAAAATTTCAATGTCTTGTTTTTTATATCTATCTTCTTCACCCTCAGATGAGACCGGTGACACCCCCCTGAGCATATATTTGTGCTGAGCCAGTAATTATGATTTTCTTAGGGGGAATAGGGAAGTGGGTCCCCCTTAATCGCTGCTGCCAAATAGCACTATTTATTTATATTATGATAATTCTGTGTTGTATCTTGAATATATTTTGCATTAAAAATGAAACACCCCAAACTGAAATCAACAGCTCTCAAATTATAAAAACCACAAATGTGTATTTAACACTACATTGCCCAAGGAAGTCATTTTGACTGCTTTTTAATTTCAATTAGAAAAACAATTATGTATATAATGACACAATTCCATAGAATTTTGTGACTTTTTGTATAACATATAAATGCGTTTATTAATAATTGTAGTTACCTCCCCCATCCCTCATTTCCGGTATATATATATAGATGTGTGTGTGTGTTATACCTATATTGTCCAAAAACAGTCAATTTGACTGCTAAACCTTGGGCAAACTAGTGTTAAAAAAGGCAACACATTTTTTTGATTAGTGTACAAAATAATACAACCACTTGCATTTGATTTATTTATTCAAATCAAATGCTCAACATATTTTTGTGCACATATGAATAAAAAAAACAATATGTTGTTTTCAGCTCAGTGTGCTACTGCCCGGCGAGCGAGAAAAGAAAAGTCGTCGTCTGTCCTGCTCGGTTATCGCGAAAAAGACCGAACTCACCCGAACTCACCCGAACTCCGACCACCCAACGCGATATCTTCAGCTTAGCTCCTAGAATCCCAACAGTGGACTTTATTGAAAAGACCAGTGGCTTTCAAGTGATGGGCCCTTCTGAATAAGCATTTGTAGGAAATAAAATAATCGGCAAATTAATATATTAATAGAAAAAATTTCATCTAATAGTCAGTAATATTTTTTACATCTAATTCTTGGGTTGGGTCAGTCTGAGCGTGTGCGTTGATTTTCTGATGTTTCGGGTGTATTGTAATACCGTTATTCAGTACAATTATTTTATATTATCGTAATCAAATAATATATTTTTATTATTAATAAAACTTTGATTACAAGCAAACGATCATGTACAATGTCATAGTTTTGTAGGTTAAATTAATAAAATGTTTTAATTGATATTAATATCCGACCATTTAAGAGCGACCGATGAGAGAATATTTTCAATTTAGTAAAAAGAATATTCAGTCCAATATAAAAATATGTTTATGTTAAAATATAAGTTTTGAGTTTGTGTAGGAAAACATATGTGTAAAAAAACTATTTTTTGTATGGGTTGAAGAATAACATATCAATTCGGGAAATGTGTTAGAATCTCGATGAAAATGGCATACATTCGCAAGGCAATAAATAATTGTGGTCGTTATCTCACAAATAGCACCGGGGGACATCCCGCCATTGAAGGTGTATTCCTTCTCGGTGGGCTTGTTTGCGACATTTTAACGCCATTTGGATTTATGTGTTCATGGGATGATTTGAATGAGCCTCCTTTTGCGTGTAATTCTATTCGAGGCCGATAATAGTAAGTAATATTAATTGCCTAGTGATATGATGTAATCAACGGGTTTAACATTCAAAAATATATATAATATCCTCTAACTAGAATCTGTTCATGCAAAAGAGGTTTTTTTCCATATATTATTCCCTATACAAATGAATATAGAGAAATCCATACGCGAAATCCAAACCTGCGCGCAGGTTTACTGGACAGCCCCACACTGTATTACGTAAAAGAATCTTAATTTATTTAGAGTGCATTAATCACAGGTGAATTTTAATATGCTTGATAGCAACAATGATATACTCAATTATCCATTCAAAGCGTCGGGCAGTGCAAAAATCGCGTCTTTAGAAAACCAGTGTTCTGATCTTATTTTTAGTTTATTGAGATACATTAACTTATATTTCAGAACTCACAGAATAAAAAAAAAACTAATAAATACGTCAATCGTAAATTTTCCATTATTTTTTCATGATGAATAAGTATATTTTTATGTAAACGGTTAGGTATGTGCAAAAAATAAGATGGAATCGATACCAAACAAATTAAATAAATAAATTTCCAATAAAAAATAGAAAATATTAGAAAATAAAAACAAAAACAAAAAACACCAGGCGCGAACACTTTAAAGAATGATAAATTAAATTGTTCGTTAAAGCTGAAAGGAAATTATAAATTGATACCCTCGTTTCCTCTGCAAAATTTATTGCTGCAGCTGCACCGCACTCGAGCAGGTGCAAATTATTAAATTCACAAAGAATACTAAAAAGTTTGCATCTCTGATCGGGAGTCTTGTGTCGGAAGATATACTTTATTTTTTTAAAGATATGCCGAGCAATGCGCTCGCTAATTGCTAACATACAAAACAAAACGAATAGAAAAAAATGATAGATAAATTTCGAGACATCATATTTGCTGCTGGCGTAGTTTGCGGGGGCTCGTGGGGCAGCGGACATGGGCTTTTCTATTTTCGTTTGTGTAGGGAAAAATATGCGGGTACAATACATTTCAAGATTTTCAAAGTGAGTTTACAATAGTCGCTAGGGTTACGAGGCGTGGCTTAGGTGGTGTTGGACACAATTTGGAGTATTTCCGTTGCGACAATACGAGCGCGCGGCAGTCGCTCCTCGCGGGCGGCAGATGTCTCTTTAGCTCGACGGTCGCTTTTCAAATATGGAACGACCACCCGCAGCGCCGCCCCGCGGGCTAATTCCGGCACTACTAAACATGAGATTAGTTACGATTTTAGGTGAAGTCGGCGCGCAGTCCAATCGCCGGCCGCGGCGCGCCTCTGCGGCCGCCGTCGCTCGGAATGCGCCCCCGACGAAAGGAAGAGCCCGCCTGGGTGGTCGAGGCGATGATCGCCGCCGCAATAAAGGATAAAGCTGCAGCGCCCCCATACACACTGATATTTGTGTATCCTTACGCTATTTTGCACACGTCGAATGTATATTTTTTATATGCAATATCGCTGTGTGATTTTGTCCGTTAGCGGTTGCTCGCGTAATTGTAGATCGACTGAAGCCGCGATTCTGTTTACATAACGATCGAAGATTTTTTTACGATGTTCTCAAATGACTTAAATAAGAAAAAAAAAAAAAAAAAGGAATAACCTTGATTGTATTGGATATTTATTTTATTCTGAGCATTATTTTATTTGAAGTGTTTTTGAAAAATGACGAAAATTACGATCGCTACGACCGATGTCAAATAAAAATACAAAATAACGTTATAGGATTTACGATGGCGTTTTTGTTAATCTAACCCGTGAATATGACTATGAGTAAAAATAAATAAATCTGCCCTCCAAAGTGAGTCATAAAAGTGGAATAAGGGCCACAATAATGGGGAAGGCCAGGAACGGAGTGATCTCATTTCTTCTAGGAATCTAATAAAAAGTATGCTATCATTCGTGGCACCCATAAAAGTTTTTATATTAAATTTATTTACGACTCAATACATGCCCTTTATATTAAACTGTACGCCCATATCAAGTGTATTTTAAAAAAATTTGTTGAAGACAAATAAGTAGAACGCAAAAATCTTTAAATAAAGTAACGAACGATACTTTATGATACTTTTATAAATAACGCGCCGAACAAAAATCTACAACAAAGTTAAAAAAAATTATCACATTCTTGAACTTTTAGCAGCCTTTTACATAAATAAGATATGTAAGTGTGATTTATTATATTTAAGGTTTCACATGACAGTCTGAACACAACTCGGCTCCTGAGAAATTTTAGAAATGTATGATTCAAAACAACTACACCGGATTTAAAACACGAAGTGAAAAAATAAATAGTTTATTTTAAAAATACTTGCTATACATTGAATTATTGCATCCATATTTTGTAGCATAAACGTTTCAGTGTTCGGTCCATTTTTGCAGAACCATGTGTGTTCTTTTGTTTGAGTAATAAGGTTTTCGACTTCCGTTGCTACCATTAAATAATCGGTTACCTCGAACCGTCGGTTGGGCTCCCCTGGCGCGGACCACCCAAGTCGCCCGAGCAGACGGCAGGGCATTTATTAATAAGCTCTCTGTCGCCCGTCCACTCCAGACACTTTTGTAGTGTTTATTTACGTTTTTTTTTTCATTAGTTTATGATTCCAAATCTCAGACGGGTAATGCTTCGGGTTTTTGTACACCTGCTCGTGAATTTAGAAGTATTCGAGATCTAAAATTACATATTAGGCGAATGAAAATAATTTGAATACGTTTTTATCCCACGGAACTTAAAAAAATAATCTTATCTAAATCAAAAACAAATGTGTCACTGAATGAATATTTAATTCTATTTACCTGTTTGATATGTACATGTAAAAAAGTTATGATGCATAACCCATGTTCGGTATCCGAGAAGACAGCCGGGCGGAAGGTTTAGAGGGCTTAACCCTGTTACGTAGCAACAAATAATAATTTTATAAAACAACCAATTTTGTTACTAAATCAATGTTTCAAATAATGTTACTAAAAACGGAGTTGACGATGAATGACTATTAAGTAATATTCAAATGATTTTATTTCTTCATAAGAACAGGCCACAGGCTATTTAGATTTTTATCTTATTTTCTACAATGATTCGCAGAGCAATCAATTTTTAATTATCATATTTAATTCGCATACATTTTTTCTCATAATCATAACAAAAAGGATTCTATTTATATTATCTGATGGCGCAATAGGGATTTAGCAATTAGGTATAAAAATTTGTCGCGACTGCTACAAGCCTCGGTGGCGCAGCCGGCAGCGCGTAAGTCTCATAATCTTAAGGTCGTGAGTTCGATCCTCACCCGGGGCACACCCTTTTTGCCACTTTAAAAATATAAATTAATTTAAATATCAAATATGCACATTTTTTTAATATCACGTCATTCATCCAAAACATATAAAATAATGATTATAAAAATATACCGCTTTGAAACTTTAGAAATACAAATAAATCATGTTAATTAATAAGGTTAATTAAGTAATTAAGTGGGCATATTTAAACACCTTTTTTAATATAAAAAATACAAATTAATTGAAAAGGGTCAATTATTTTAATATTTTAAGAATATGACATGATACATAAACACTGAATGATATCTATTGACAAATCTGTATTTTAAATAAGGCAAGTTATTATTTTATTTTTTTTCCTCAAAAAACTAAAGCGGGTTATCCCTTTAATATTATATACATAAAAAATATATATTTATCAATAAAAAATAATAATGAGACCTTCTGCCGTGAGAGTTGCCGGTTGAAAACGGAAATATAAAATTTAAATACATTTTATACCGGATTTCGATTTCACTGGAAAAACGGTAAAAAAAAAATAAACACAAGCGCCTTCCTGTGGAGCTCTGCCCAGCACCACAAATAAATACATTATTTGATATAAGAAACCACGCACAGTCCTACTATATATTGGACTGTGTAAGAATTTTAAGATATACTCGTAGTAAAATAAAAACTATAAAGCGGAATTAGAAATGCAATGTAGATCAATTCATCGTTCCTAAAGCAACCTGCCCCTCAGTCCAAAGGAAACACCTTGATATTGCACACAAATAGTGATACTTGTAGAGCAATGTGCTAATTTTATACAGTTTGGATTTTGTATATATTAATGTTTATCAGATATAATGACTTTTATATCTGATAAATAAGGATAATTTAAAAAGACAGTAAACAGTTGAAGATTTGATTGTTTTTCAGTGGAGGATATTTTTATTTGTTTTTGTTTATTTCTCTAATATTGATTACTATGCAACTTTAAAACTTAAAAAAAAACAAGCACTGGGTAAATTTATAGTATGACAATATTAATCAAATAAATAAGACTGGTATCATCTTTTAAAATAATTTTGATATATACTAAAACCAGATGCAAAAAATATTGAGTGCATTACCCATTGTATCACTAATTTCATATTTTAGGACATTCAAATCATTTATCTAATTGTGACTTGATTGCACACCATTAAAATATTCAGATCATTAATAATGTATTTGTAATTAATGTACTCAATATTACACAAATAAACAAACAAGACTTAGAGTATCACCGCATATTTTTTACATTATTGACATATATATATTTATAACAAGAGCTGGCAAAATTAATTTAAAAAATTTTGAAAAACCCAATCAAACGATTTCATCAGATACTTCGCGCAAAAAATTGTGACCAATCGGAATTTTAAGCATACCTCCTTAGACTACGCATTGTCATAGTATTTGTGGTATTTTTTATGATTAAGCACATCACAAACCTTGTTGGATTTTTAACATAATTATTAAAATGTCCCAGAAAGTCGCGAGGCTGCGTGGCGTGACACAGCGCGGCCGGCAGCGCGGGCGGCGCTGGAGGAATGCGCACTCCGGCCGGAGCAGGCTTTATCGCCCTTTTATTACTCCGTCCAAATAGGTTCGGATATTTAAATTGGAAACGTACATTAAAGCTTAGGAATAAATTCTCCTCTGTCACGTTAATGGGCCGCAGAGCTCGTCTCCGCCAGGGCTGTCCGGGAGGCGCATTGGCGACTCGACTCGATGCAGGTCTCATGATCATTTTATGCGTGATGATAATAAATATGCCAATTAAATGTATTAAAAACGTTACGCCATGTGCTACACTCATATGTAAAATTAATTGCTTATTCTTGTTCTCTCATAAAATATAAAAGCTATAAAGCAGCAGTTATAGTAAAAATATGAGAGCGAAATTCAATTTTACACAATAAATACTACATATTTTTCCCGTTATGTATTTTAATCATTATTTTCCTTATAATTTTCAACAAATTCGTAAGTATTCCTCAAACGTAAATATAAATTTTTCCACCGCCTAAAAGTGCATTATTTAATTTAAAAAAATTGATATACAACCGACCATTCCCACCACAAAATATAAATAAACTTGCTTTTATGATTAACAGTGAGGTAAAGTTTTATATTTAATATAAACTAAGGTAAGTTTATAAATTGCATTGTGAATGCCAAACTTTATTTAAATATGTTGTATAATTTTCATCAATTCTAAAATACTTAATCATTAATATATTTTTTACGCATATTTTTCATTTGTATTTTTATTTGAATTTCAATAATAATTATTATCTGCTCAAATATAAGTCTATAGAAAAATGCTCATCATACTTTAATAAATAAATAATAGAAAACCATATTAATGTTTTTAAATTATTTGTTGTAATTCTAAAGAAATAGAAAACATGATTCATTATTGATAGAAATAAATAACTTATTTGGGAGTGGAAATGAACTTGAGTTAATCAAAACAACAACATCAAAGCTTAATGTCGGAGTTTTTAAATTGTAGAAGTGAATACAAGTGAAGTTTGACATAATTTTCAGATTTCCCTTAGTACATTCTTTACGACCTGTTTCTGTTTTAAAAATAACTATTTATCATGTCTGCTGTTTCGCCGATTCCCCTGATCCTAGGCTGGGCCCCACAGGTAGACAAGTACATAATTATTACAAATTCCCTGCCTTTACCTGCTTTCCGGGGTAAGACTCCAGCGGTCACCAGATTAGGCCGGCTCAGCGCCTAATTAACGCGGGGAATTTACTTATTAGTCCTTTTGGGCCTCTTGAGGCTCGAGTGAGGAAATCTATACGATTAAAAATATTAACTGCCTATTAGGAACGACAAGAAAACCCGATGGTTTCAATTATTTTCGGTTGAGACCGTCGTCTGCTACTGGGAACTCAGAGACTTGGGAAATTAGTCTCTAACAAGCAGTCAGTGTATCTCATTGCAATGGTTAATCAAATACCTCTATGCATTTAACCGTACCACTCTAACTATTTAAAAATTAAAATCTCTTCCTTCGAAATCCAGAAGCAAGCATTAATTTAAAGATAGTTTATGTTTTTTATTATTTAAAAAAGATGTATTTCGAGTTAGTACGAAAATTATGACGATTTAGTGAATGTTTGTATTTTTTACAATGAAAAAGTATTTTTATTTTTCTTAATGATTGTAGTTACAAAAAAGATGCATTTAACTATTGCTAAAAACTAAGATGAATGATTCTAGATCTCCTCCCTGGAAATATGCGCTTTGGCTTCAGCTTAATTACGGAGCACTGTGTTCGAATTTAAATTAAAAAAATAATACTGAAAACTCCGAAACGCTAAATGTGAACTTTTAACAGCCCTATAATTATGCATCAAAACGAGACACATAAGTTACATAAATAGTATCAATACGTAACAAAGTTGATCAATGCCTTCATTAATCATTCGCAGCCTTAATTAATACAATTTGTAGCAGCAGCTGATTGAAATTGAATGAAATACTAAGAAAAAAAAGATAGCAATCCGGTATAGTAAATTATTACAATAGATTCCACATTAATCAAACGTAAATAGTTATTTTATTTAATATTCATGATTTAATTTTGAATTTATAAGAAATTAAAAAAAGAAACGTTACTCCAAGCACAGGATGCATCCAATCGAGGAGTGAAATATTTAATGGAGCTATTCGAATGTTAATGGCACTCTGCAACATTTTTGCTCAAGGGTAATCGAGGCTGGATGAAATATTAATTTGTATCAATTATAGCGGAAAATGAAAACAACATAACCGTGTCACCGATTGCACAAGAAGTAGTAGCGCGATGCACGGTTTCAGCATTGCAGGCGGAACGGCACGTTGAATACTTTATTGAAAATAGCAAGAATGACGACATACCAACATCATACTCAAAAGGGCACATTAAATATTAACGTGACAAAACTGCTCGAGTCGAGATCTACGCTGAGTACAGGTTATTATGCAGCAAAGATATGGACGCTATCTTGGAGTAATGAGAGATGTTTAGCTCCGTCGAGCGTGAAATTTGCGTAGAGCACATGGTTCGAATGCGGGAAGAGCATGAGCGTGATGATGAATGACGGAGTGTTTCGAGTGTCCTAGAATTACAATTAAACAAACATAATCATGAATCTTAAATCTATCGGTGGTTTGACTCCCATCGGGTCGGTGAAGCGTCGGTAGTACATTTAACCTCTATTTCTGAAAATTCGGCGACCAGCTTACAATCGGCGGAGGGCATAAAGCGGGTGTGTTTATTGCGGCTGCACAGTCGTGAATCGCAATACGATACCTGAATGGAAACTCGAGTGCGGGCGAGGCGGGCGAGGCGCGCGCCCGGCGACAATAAAACTCCCATCAAACTACCGTAATAATCAATTGCTTGTCTGCCATTCGCCGGCGGGACGTGTCGCGAGGCTAATTTAACGGCTGGCCGGCGATGCCACCCAGGGCGGCCTTTACTTTTGGAGCGTCATCATTTTTGAGGTTTGCGGCAAGAGATAAAGCGATTGTGTTTTAATATTTAAAATGGGCATTGTTGCGATGCTTTAAATTGATATTGCGGCCGTGCTGGAATTAGCATAGCTCGCCGCGCTCGACGGCCGCCGGGGCTTCGTATCTGCGACGAATTATGCGACTGCAGCTTCCACTCGCTCGCCTGACTCTTTTCATCGTCAAATATTTACAATTGACAAATGAAGTCACCCAAGCCTACCTATGCCTATTTTTACTTATATTCTATGGTACTCTAGACACCTACTTCTACGAGTATACGTGCCGTCCGCATACCCATTGAGATATATAAGTTACTTTTGTAAATTATTGAGAGTTTAAAAAAATGTTGTGATTTTAAATATCCATCTTTACGAAAAAGTAGATGGGACAGAGTCAAATCCGCTATAAAAAAATCATCAATTTTTGCAAAGTGAGAATGGAATTTAAGTGTTGATAAATAATATAACCGCCGACCTCACGAGCTCCTCCAACAACAGCGACCACATAAAATACACTGGGCCGGTAACCTAAAAAAATAAAGACGATTCATAAATTGGGCAATCTCTATGACCAAGCTTTTAGCTAATCTCAAAGATATACTGTTATTATTATTAAATTGAGAGTTGAATAAAAAATAAATAAGTAGCTATACAATATCTCGAGTAACTTAATGAAATTAAATTTTGTTTGTTTTTTTAATACGACACTGTTGCTTTAATATGAAGTAGTCACCATTACTATAAATTAGCAGAATTGAACTTATTTATTCTATTCATCAGTCATATTCCAAAAACATAAAAAAGTTTTCATCGTGTTTTAAATTTAAAAAAAATTATTATCAAATGAATATTATCTCAATACACACACCAAATGGGTACCCGAATTTGTTTTTTTAATCATCATAATGGTACCTGTTCATTTTTACTAAAGGATCTTTTCAAAGATAAAATATAATAAAGAGCACTTACCTTACAAACTATGTAACAAAAAAGAATATTAAGAAGGGGTACAGTTCGATAGAAAATAAATGTTCGCGCATTTAAATGTTTCTTATGTTTTTATGCATAGAAAAACAATCCAAGAAGCCGCCTTTACGATACATTCCAAGCACAAATTATATACTATCTACAAAATTAGAATTGCAAATATATTAAAATGCAATAAAATCAAAGTGAAGAGTTGTGTTAATTTGTTGCATAGTCGCTTCGTTTCTTGTATATTGGGATAAAGTCGAGGTTCCCGTGAAGTCCTGGGCTGGTGCAGCGTCTCGCCAGCCTCGCGGCCTGCTGCTCGGGGCAGGAGGCTCGGAGGATCGGAGGCTTTTCAAGCGGTTTCCCAGTGCATACAAAACGACAACTCAATACAGAGTGATCTACTAAATCAACCAGTGGCCGCACATCTCCGAGCGATGCTTTGCGTTTGCTGGCCTCGGATCACCGAAAGGCAAAAACATCCAATACCGTTTTTCAACAAACAATAATATTAAGATTAATGGGAATTATATTCTAAACAGACCTTCGCATTATGTTCTATATCTATCCACACGTTGCATGAACTTATTGAAACTACATTTATCAGCATGGACATGTACACACATCGTTATCATATTTTTTTTAAATGCTGTATTGCGTGTTAGATTCATTGATTTGTGTAGATGACGAACATAAATCGAAATAAAACGTAAACTTGTCTACAGAGCAAACAATTCAGTATAGTGTGTATTCTGTTTTCACAGACCATAGAAGCAATTTCTATCTTTTCACAGCTCGAATATGTTCTATTATACCTCTCATAGAGTCTCCAGAAGACGCGAACCCTGGATGAGGAACCCGCCGCGGCGCCGCAGTGAGGGCTATTAAAAAATGTTTTGAGTGCATTAATAAAGATTTGATGGCCTCCGCGGCCTCTCGGGGGGTCCGCGGCCGCGGGCGAAAATTAAATTCAGATTAAGCAGCCAGGCCTGCCGCCCGGCCGCTCCGGGACTCGTAACGTCTTCTTTGGGATCAGAGAGAACTCTAGAATGAAAAACTCAATTAATTCTGGATTGTTCTAATATCGGATACAGCCCATTTAATGAATACCTTGAGTTAAACCTAACTATGTATTTTGTTCTATAAAACCTTAATTTCATCTGCGAAAGCCCTTTTTTACCATATGTTTAAAACTAGCGTATAATCTTTTTTCAATTCCAACAAATCGATATAGCGATTTTTAAGAGCTCGGTCCGCTCAATACATTAATAAATAAACATAGATTTATGGCGAAAAAATTGAAAACGGCAAAATATCAATAATACACGATTTTATTGTTGATAACACAAATATAATTATATGAAACATGTAATTTTATTTTTGAAGATTAATAAATTGATGAATCTTACGAACTGGGTTAGTATGTATATATTTTTTAACTTTACTTCATTCGCTTTACAGTAATAATTAGATAGAACATATGATGAAGAAACAAATCTCGAAAGAAAAAAAAAAACAGCGTCGTTCGTGATTGCAATACTTACTAAAACAATTGTCAATCTAAAAACAAAGTGTAATTATGTATTCATTTCAGCAAAATTAATTAATATATAAATTTAAAAAAAAATAAAGGAAATCGTAAAACGATTATGCTATCTGATCGAGTAGTGAATGACTACTAAATACGACTCGTGTAATCAAATTGATATTCAGTAAATATGACCAGCTTATCTGTCGCATCCCATCGGCCACGTCTTCGCGACCAGAAACAAGATAGAATATCAATAGATATTAATAAAAAAAACCTATCGCCAAAATGGCACCCGAGAGTGGCCGACGTGTTATAGCTTCCGGTGCGCCGAAAACGGAAAGAGTTTGGCCAAAGGAAATCGCATGCTTAGCATCCTGTTTAATATTTTCATATTTTTAAATATGTTATACGATATTAATGAAAATGTATCCATTGAAGTGCCGAATTCGTACGGGCGGTCGTAAAATATTAAAAATGTATGTATATCATTGGCACTATTTCGATATGCTAATAAGCTACATTGCTGCATTGAATGGCGTACGTGGAGCTCGAAAGGAATTGTTCTCGCCGCGGCGGACACCTTCTCCATTAAGCCACCGTGTAGGATTGTTTCTGAGCCTGTGAAGTGGCCGACCGGTATAGTCGCCCAAGCATCCTTGTCCCTTGTCGCGTTTTTAAAAATTAAAAATATGTTAAGCCGGGGCCTAACGAGTAATACTAAAATTTAATAACATAGCAATATGTTTTTTTTTTTTTAATAAACTACTGTGTAAACGTTATAAAAACAATAGAGTATTTGATAATAAAAATATACGTTCAACCTTGAACTCGATTGTCACAAAGAAATCAGAAGCGACTAAAATCTACAACACTGTCGATATTCGTTCTTAAGTATATAGTTCATAAATAGAATATAAAATAAAGTTCTCTAGACGTTTACAATGATTTAAAATCGAACCACTTAAAGCAACATATACATAAATCACCCAGGGTACTTATTTCGTAAGATAAACTTTATAAATTCTCATTACACGCAATAGACCGCGATACATTTTGATATTAATTATTTGATTAAATATTTTTTGAAACACAATAGTTAGGGCATATTAATCCTTATTTTTGATTTCCACAAAAACGATTTGTTTTTATAATACACAAAAATAAGTACATATATTAGAACGGATGAATGATGAATATTTAAAAAAAAATTCTCTATTACATGTTTTAAAACAAAACAATAAAGAACACGTGAAATAAAATTTGCATCGCTTTATTTAATCTAAAAAAAAAATAATATTCTTTATTTTCATTTTGTTAATTTACAGTGGCATCATCCCCTGATCCTGTGCGCAGACCGTGGGACTAACGAGGTGTGACTACATGGATTTCTCTATTTTCGTTATTGAGTTAGAGCAGGAAAACATATGTAAAAATACTCATTTTTGCACGAGTTGATAATTTGGTAGTTGTTATTTATTGTTACGAGGTGGCAGAACTCTTGGCGCGCGGTATACCTCCGCGATGACAATGGCGGTGGAATTGCTTGGTAAGAGTCGCGCGTCCCGCCCAGGATGCCGCGAGCCCGCCGCCCTACAAATTGGCTTTAATTACCGACGAGGCACGCGATATATGCACCGCGTGCACTCGCCCCGAGGCGGGGCTCCACGGTGGCCGTCCGACACGGCGACGGCGAAGCTGACGTCTTCTTCGGCGCAGTCGCGGATGGAATTTGTTTGGTCGCTTCCCAAATTGGCACGAACGTCCTCTGCCTGATGGCGCTCGTCTTTTGACTACAATTTAATCACACATCACAATCGCTTTAAAATTAATTCTACTACATTGTATGTCGGCTATTTACTACTTCAAATTGTACCTAACGTAGCATAGCATAGCTGTCAAGACGTTTGGCTTGTCATACACATGCGAAGCATAGGCAAACAAAAGAACACATCGGTAAGAAAACTGGAATAATCGTTAACATTGGAACAACTCTAGAAGGTGCAAAGCTTATTTATGATTTTAATAAAAAATAAAATGCTTATTTTTCTTTTTTGACTATGAAATCAAAAAATCTATTGCATAAGAAGTGTCTTCTTACAATTTGTATAATGCGTGCACCAAACTGTTCGCCAGAATATTTTCAATTGGCATGAGAAATCTATTCATCTATTTAAATACCAGCAGCGTGTAGTCCATATAGCCAATAAAGCATTGTTCGCCCATTAACATATTTGAACCAATTTAAAATACATATTTTTATGTATCAAATTAATTTTGATAGAAAATATGATCTCGCGATCATATCCTTAACGAAACATAATGTTATTGTACAAAAAATATTAAAAAGCACCAAACTGATGTTTTAAATTCCTCAGGTCTTACTCAAAGGAGTTTCCAGAGCAATAAAAAAAAATCTGTTTGTTGTTTTTAACATTTTATTAAAACTTTACATAGCTGTAAGTCGAATTGACATATCTTTATATAATTTAGAGCCTTTCCGTGTCTAAACGAATAGTACACCTAAGCATCATGAAAATCTGAGCTGGTAAGGTTTTTAAAAGTGAGTTGAGTTGAAGTGGAACTGCATACTGAAAGATATCTGAATGCAGTCTTCGTCCACGCCTCGAGCGCAGGCCGGCGAGGGACGGTCGCCAGACGAACACCATCAATGGCCTCCATAACCGCCATAACCAGAAGCGACGTCTAGTCCGGGCTGTGAGGAGTGGGTCGCAAACGCTATGGCGAATCTATGGCGAGATGCAAATGTCCCCGCTTGGGCGGTCTGAGAATGGAGCAAGTTTTTTGCTTGTTTATAAGGCACGAGGCGTTTCAATCTTTTATTGGGCTTGCATTATTATGCAATGTCCACCCATTGTATTGCGATTGAAACGTTAAAGTGTTCGAGTATATTTTTACTGTCCTGTATCAACAATGACCCCGTGGATCGAACAGAGTGGTTTTGTTTGATTATGAATATAATCAATATCTAGAGAGTATATAATTTCAAGCAGAGGTGAAAACTGCTTTGTGATCCCCAAGTTTTAACTAGTTCGTAATTATAATCAAATATCAAGAGGTGTGTGTAATATTTATTTAATTGAAAAATAATTTAAGTTTATTCAAATCGGTTTAAAATATACCAATTCAGAACACATTTAACATTTTTACAAACAGCAATTGAAATAAAAAGTAAAATTTTTACTATTTGTAAGCAATCTGTACATTGAATCATATCTACTGAAATAAGTTTTTAAAAAATCTTTAGGTACATATATGAGAAATAGACATTAATGATTATTGTTTCTATATTAATGTCAAATGAATATATTGATCAAGTACAACTCCATTATACTCTAGGGCTCAGAGAAACAAAACCTTCTTTGAATTCATATAAAAAAAATATCTTTTTTGTACACGATACATTAAAAATATAATAGACACATGTTATAATTTTATACATCATAACGGTGCATATAATAATCTGACAAAATTGAAAGAGCTGAATAATAATAAAATATGTAATATTTTCTTGTACACGAAATCCCTGCTTAGTTTTTTTTTAAATTTAAATAATTCGTTGCAATTGGAAGTTGGTTTCGCTCGGGTAAGGGGGTGTTGAGTAATTTAATGTTTCCACCATCTGGAGAAATGCCGGCCACGCAGTCGCGGCACATCCCGCAAGCGTTTCCGGACTGCCTGCGGTGCATGTGTGGCAGACCTCCCGAGGAGACTGGCCTTTAATACTATCTTTGGATGTGTTATCATATCAAAACAATTCATATTCTAACACCTTGGTATTTTTCAAACCAGCCTGTATGCCACGGTATGAAACTTTATGATTTAAAATACACTTCCTCGTGGGATCATCGTATTCGAATCAATACATGAAGCTTAACCAAGTCTGCGATGGCATCCCAGCCTGCTTTAATTTTATAGCTAAAGGGAAAATTAAAAAAAAAACTATTAAATCATGATGCTAAATACAGGCGTAGATAAAATATAATCTATATCGGGGGTCTGTTTCTAGCCGCCCGTCTGTCTGATATGTACACATCTCTGACGCCCGTTCCATATAAACTACTTAGTTTATAAGAAATCATTATTTTCTCTTATTAAAATAACTTCTGATATTGAATATGTATTATTTATTTTTAAATTTAAACTCATTTTGGGCTATAAATGACTGCTTAATATACGATGTTGGTAGGCCGCTGCATATAATTAAAAAAACAGGTCGCCAGTAGTGATCAAAAATTTGTTCACCCCTTCATATATATATGCAGCTTTACGAATGAAATGGATGAACTGGTAGTCAATAAATATGACACATCTTCTTCATTTCTTACGCGAAGTAAAATTTGAATCGATGTTTTTAACATTCTTTATACTTATGATTTGTTTATATCTGTAACAATTTTACTGTCCGATATGAGTTTAGCCTTTAACTAGCTCGACAATCGTTCGTGATTACTCACAATTTGGGGGAGGGGAGTTTCTTGTGTGTGATTAAAATCGATATATTACAATAATTCAATATCAAAATCGTAACAATCGTTACAGTTAGGCGAGAGGGGACGTTCGCCAAAAGGAGCTGTCAGGCCGCGCGGCCGGGCGGGCGCTTCTCGGAAGAGCACCAACTGTCGCCCTACCTGCGGCCGCACCCTCCAACGGCTTTCAAATTATATTTAAAACTCTAAAGTTGCCAATAAATATATTATGCTAGTCTCCAATATTTACCAAATATAACAAAAAAAGGCACAAAAGAAAATCCTTTTTATTCGCCAACCGTCTCAGAAGCGATACCCTGATAACGACCAATCGTACACCGCAAGTCAACCGTCACGCTATACAAATTAATAATTATTAAATCTTTAAAAAAAAGTTTAAAAAATATATTTTTGTTCAACACCTGTGCAATATCTATGACCTGGTGGTACTGTCAATTTGCCTCTCGGTTTTTGGCAATATCTCGCGCACGGCCATCCACCCAGGAAGAGCTCTGTTCGCAGAATAAACGATTGATGAAGTAAAGTTTGGAAACGGCGGAGGTCCCGAGCAAGCGGGAGACATGGCCGTCAATCCCCCTCGCTGGCAGGCGAGCCGGCCC
This sequence comes from Atopsyche davidsoni, assembly GCA_022113835.1. Taxonomy (NCBI): domain Eukaryota; kingdom Metazoa; phylum Arthropoda; class Insecta; order Trichoptera; family Hydrobiosidae; genus Atopsyche; species Atopsyche davidsoni. The sequence goes on along the minus strand of JAILWY010000009.1, from coordinate 14,034,079 downwards.
GCTAATGCGAGGCCCGCGGCCCGAACAATACAACTCCATACTAAATGTATACCGAGCAAGACAGCTTGCATAATTCCGACGTGTTTATTAAGGCCCGCCGATAAAGAACGCACAGGAGCATGCCGTATTGATTTTTTTTGTCATTCCTTTGTATTTTATTATCAATAAATCTGACTAAAAACATTCCTCACTTCCTGCATTATTTGTACCTCTCAATTTATAATAATAAAAAAAATTGGATATTTTAAATATGCTCCGTTTAAAAATGTGAACATAGAAAGTTGGCGAAATTAGTTAGAAAACAAAATACAAAACGCGAAAAAGATTTTTTTTTTAATGGAATTCCCACAAGGTAAAAGTATGGAATTTATATTTAATATTGACATAATTATTATTAGTTTGGCATTTCGAGAGTGATCTCAAGCTAATATGGTCACGGTTGTGACTACCTCGCATGATGATGATAGGGGTTGTAGCCTAATTTACCTTGCTTATTTTGTATTTTTGGGTACGAAATTTTTTTGCCTACCCCGCATGATGGCTTCAATTCCTAGTCGGGTGTGTCGGACACCCGGTTACATCGGTAACTATGGTTTTTCTACCTACCTAACAACCGCTGCAATACAAAGCTATTGTTTTTTCTCCGTGTAGATACGCCAGGTCGACGGGTTTAATAGTAACGAATTTTGTACAAAATAGTACCTAAGAAGCGTAAGCGATGAAAATACTTGTGTGCTGATGCTATTACTAGTATTGATATTTCAGCATAAAATCGCTTATTTTAAAATTTATTTTATTTAACTCATTCATACAAATCAACGCTCAAACAGGTGCAAATAATTTCATTTGTATGGACGATGCCAATCGCTTTGAAGGTACCACTTTTATTCTATAAAATGCATCTATTGTACCCGACCACAAATGAAAGCGGGCTATCTATAGTAAAAAATGGACAGTTTTATTTGAATTCACAACCAGTAAATTAAAAGGAAAAATGGACGCCCTCGCTCCCCGGGCGCGGCGCCCTCGCAGCCCCGCGGCCCTCTTGATTGATTCGTGAACGTCAGATCTCAAGCATTCCGCCCGCTCAATGGAGTCCTGATGAAGAAATTACGTTGCCGAAAAAAGGACCCCGAGCGACAAATGCGGCAATAAAAAACCTAGAGACCACAATGTACCAAACCACAAAGGAGAAACATAAATTTGTCCAATCCGGACAATAAATAATCCATGGGCCCCCCGCCCCGCCGGCCCCCTCGCCCCGGGTGTAATTAATGAGGGTTGCCCATTGTAAAAAAAATACCAAGAAATTCCTTCTCGGTAAAGAATAATGCGCTTTGATGTCGGTGGTGGATTTGAAGAAACAATTAGGCGGGTCGGCCGCTGCTGCCGCCTGCTTGAGAATTGCAATTGAGCCGGTGCGCCTCCATCCGTCTCCGCTGTCGATTCGTCACGAAATGCTTTTTACTATGTGTATGTAAATATACTCGCATTTATTTCTAATTCGTATGTGTAACTTTGAAATGTGTATTCTTTCCCCTACAACCTATTATGCAATCTATTTTTCTCCGAGAAAATGTCTGTCGTTATTTCCATGAGCTGGGACGCTTGCGAGTAACCTTATTCACTAAAAACGGAAGGAAGCAAACAGGAGATAATTACTTGGGCATCGCGACTGGATTGTGACGTTTTTTTAAGAATATTACGAAAAGCCAATACAAGATGGACATTTTCTCAAAAAGGTTTTCTTTCCATTGATCTTAAAGCAAAATACAAAAAACGGGTTCCGTTACAAAGCTCTAAAGGTAAATTTTGGTATCGTGTATAAATTTATCACAAAACATTATTTATTTAAAAAAACGTTTTGGATCAATATGTATTACGTATAATATAATTAAATATTTTAATGACTCGTCGGCTAGGAATTAAACAGAGAAGCCATATTTCAAACACTTTTTTGATCGAGGCGAAGTGAAATATGTATACAAACATAAAACCCATATTTATGAAATAGAAACTATCTCTTTGTAGTAAATGCCTACTTGTATACTTGAAAATAAATTAGTGTTTAATATTTTATGGAAATGAAGAAGGTCCGTGATGGTATTGCATCAAAACAGATTCTTCATTCCCATCAGTAAGTAGTGGATGATTCATGGCACAATCAAGGATGCAATCAATAAAGACGGACCACGGTACTTCGTAAAACCATTCAATCATCGGAAATAAAAATCAAAATATTGGACAGCCTACAAGCGGTCGCTTAATGAAGAATTATTGCCAGGTTTATTTTGGCTGACGTTTTTTTAAATTCATTGTATTGATGGTCGATATGCTTTCCAACGTGATGAATTACATCTTCCGTATAATCCACCAAGATCAATGATACAATCAGTACCTTGCTATTTATTTAAATTAGACACTGCCTTTCAAAAAAATCAACAGTGAAAAAAATTAGATTTATTTTCAAAGTTGTCATTGAAGAATTTTAGCAAAATTCTTGATTTTGTATTAGTAAGCATTTTTAAAAAATACATTTTTTTCTCTAAAACATAGATTTTTAATTTTATTAAATATTTTAATTTTAGCTCAGGAGATTTTTTATCTTATTGTATAATATATGAATACGTCCTTTTTAACAGTCATAACGGTTAGTTACGATCCCAAATTTCTGGTGATATTAAAATCATAGTTTTACATAGTATTTTTGAAGATATAAAATATACTAACCTAAAAAAATACTATTTTACTGTATAACTGTATTACGTTATACCAGCTTATCTATTACAGACGATTTTAAACGAGCAAATTTATAAGGAGATTCTTAAAATTCAATGCTGGTAAATGCAATATCAATGCACCGAAACTCTACATTTTTTTCTTCAAAGAACTTGTAAATTGGTAATGATTATAAAGTGACGTCTCTCTGATACACGCGGAACCTCGAAGGCGGAAGAAGTGTTCGGGAAATTAGCGAAATTGACCACAATTTAGCGCCTCACCCGGGGCCGCCATTACCCGCGCCGGCGAGGAGTCCCCCCGAGGACGAGGAGCGGCTTGATCCCGCTGCCCCGGCGCCGTTAATATGCGATTAATTGTGCAATTATTCTCACCCGCCTCCCCGAGATCGGCGGGCCGGCTAGGTCGCTCTTCTCGGAGCTTAATTGAATTTGCAACAACCGAGCCATTTAAAGGCGGTTAGGTCGGTTGCGGCGACATTCACATTTTTGAGGAATACACCCGTGCATGTTTGAATAGAACGCGAAAGAAAAACTTACTCTCTTCATCCTGCGTACAATTATTTTTAGGGAGAGATACATTATAGGGAAAACACAAAAAAATATTTTTTTAAAACAGTATACTGTCAATCTTCCAATATTCCAAAACACCAATCTTCAATTGCATGTATATTGGTCGAAATGAAAATATTCAACCTAAAAATATGAAATAAAATATTCAAAACATAAAAGTCGATATTTCAAGCAAAAACTGCATATTTCAAGAAATAACAAATATCTCTTGAAAGGCAAATGTTTGATACACAATAATGTTCGATATCTTCTAGCCTGACTAGGTATGACTACTTGTCTTTGATGTTTAAATGTGGGGTATTTACAAACTAAACTAGCCTGACGTCAACCAGAATAAACACGAACAAAAAGCAAACAAAAAGCGTTCTTTGAGATTAAAATCTAAAGGTTTTCTGACTTAACGAAAACAGTGATTTAATTTTTAAATTTAAAAACTTATTTTTAGCCCCCCTGTACTCGACTGCACTGGCGTGTTTGTACAGAGAGGTACCGGTATAAATTCATTAGGTAAATCGCCCGTGGCAAGTCTTCTGGCGGCACATCAAAGGCGGCGTCAGGGGCGGCGTCAGGGGCGGCGTCAGGGGCGGCGCGCGGCCAGGGAGGGGAGGCGAGGGGGAGCACGCTATCATTGATATTCGTAAAACTACACACTATACCGAATACGGACATGCAACTACATTTTTTTGATATTTTAAATCGTACCATTATACAATCTACTATAATAATAGCCATTGTGTGTTTATTTGTATGTTTGTATGTATGTTTCATTTTTCCGTTCTGTATAGAATATCTTAAAAGATACAACGCTGATTTTTTGCACATAAGTTAAGTAAATTTTTCCGCAGCTATGTGCCGAATTTCAAGACGATAGGATAATATTTTCATTCATAAACTTTAAAATATGCTTTAGCTAAACTTTAATTATATAATTCACTTCTTCGCCGCGAGATGTCGTTAACCGCGAGAATTTAGACGCATCGTTCATCAAATTCGTCATTTTGTGACGGGCTACATTACTAGTTTATAATAATTATCATTAAAACACGCAACTTTGTTATTTATTGCCAATGTGTAAATTGCCCATTTGAATATTAGACTTGTGATTATTTTTAAATATCGATAGAAGTGTTGTACAAACACTACTAAGAACAGGTGAATTTAATTGATTATGATTTTTTTAGGTGCGTTTATAAACGTATGTAACTACTATGCTTTGACACATCTCCTTAATTTGGAAACATTAATTGATTATAATATTTATAATAAATAATCAATATTTTTGACACATAATGGAATTGTGGATCTTGGGTGGAATTCCATTTCAAAATATATTTTCAATAAGCAAAATAAAAATAGCAGACAGCAAACGAACAGGCACGACTCTAATGTAGAAATGAGAAAATTTATAAGTTTTATTGAGAAATTTATATTTTTATAGCAAAAAAGTTATATAGGGCGTCATTTTTTTAAACGGAATTCCTCTTTAATATAAATTTAAATTTAATGTTTTTATAAAATTTGACAGCATTATGCTGCATATGAATTTATAGGCACAAAAACACACGGCGATTATAAAAATTAGGAAGAGATTGTTATTTGTAATTATCTTTACTACTACTTGTAATGAGAATATCAAAAAGAGGTGCAATTATTACTTATTTGCCCATTTGTTATTATTTTTTATTGAAATCCAACGCCGTCCCTGGTTTTGCGAGCTGATCACCAAAATCTACGCCCAAAGGAAGATGTGTGACGAGACACTAGCACACGGGCCATTGTAATCTGCAGGCAGGTATGAAACCATGAACTTTAAAAATAATATTATAATATTTACAAGACTATTTGAATTAATATATCATTAAAAATATGTCTGGATGCTTTAATTTCTAACATTATTTTTAATAATGTAATATTAGTTTAATAGAATTTAATTACATGCATGTTATACACAATAAACATTATGCATAACGTTACGTATACGTGCAGTGGATTACATGTATGAGAATGCAATTGTATGTACTGAATACGAAATAAGCTTATAAATAATGCAGTATACTATACATATATTCTATTAGTATATTCTTAGCACTTCTATAAATATATAATAAATGCATTTTTCATATTAAATTTCGTAGGTTTTAATAGCCCTTGTTATTAGAATTCCATTGCTCTTAGGTATTGTGCTGTGTAATATTTTTAATTCTTCCGACGTTTCGGTCCCGGTACTGGGACCGTCTTCAATCTTCAATCCTTGAAGATGGCCCCAGCACTTTGGAAGATTCAAAATATAACGCAGCACGACAACCAAGAACAAATAAAAATATTTTATTATTTACACAATAACTACACTATAATAATTAGAAAATACATCCTCAAATCTGCACCACAGGGAACGCAGCAGAGACGCAAGCCTCTCGGTATTATTTAAAGGCTTTTTTGATTGAGCGCACGTGAAATATTTTAACTTCTTAATTCAATTAAATTGTATGGAGAAGAGAATGTACAAAGAAAACAGGTCGGCGCGCGAGGGCAGTGCGGGAGAGAAAATTATTACAAAAATATTTATTTATTATAAATCGTGTTAAATGGAGACGATGTGTTTTTAAATACTTATAGCGGTTACAAATACCATTCGTTTTCCACCAAAAAAATATCGATTAACACCCTATTTGTTTTGTAGTATATTATTAAAAAGATATTTCAATTATTTCAAATTACTAAGGTTTATTATTCAAAGGGCTTAGAGGCATTGTAAAATGTGGGTTATTTTGATTATCTACTTTATTATTATTTTTGCCAAATACCTTGATTAGACATGAAAAAAAAACTGATAAAATATCTTTATAGCAGTTTTATATCTCTAGTACTGATGCGATTTTTAGTAATTAAAAAAAAAACAGTGTTTGAAATAAATATAAAGGCGATAAATAATATTACGAGTCCCTGACTCATAAGTAAAATGTGATACCCGTGGGGTCCAAGTCGTCACCGTTTCCGTCTGACACAACACGCCAACAGTTCGGCATCCCTTCTATCAAGTCTATCAGATTTCCATCCTACCGAGATATTTATTATACAATACAGATACGGATCTCGTTGACTCTGGACATGTCAGGTGATGCTCAAATGGACCTATCCGATGTGATGTGGTCAGCTGCGTTTAAATGCCGTCCGTGTATTTGTATACCAGCAATTATAACTAATATAAAGAACAGAAATTAATAAAATTTAAAAAAAATTATAAATAATTATATTTCTACGATATTGACCATCGTTGGTGAGAGTATAATAATTTATTTTAGGAAAAAAGACAAAATAATTTGCGCCCAACGTGGGGCTCGAACCCACGACCCTGAGATTAAGAGTCTCATGCTCTACCGACTGAGCTAGCCGGGCTTGTAGTAGGTACGGGAATAGTACAGATCAAATGTACACAAATAATAATTTAAGTATATTTTTTTGTTCGTGTTTCGGGAATGCACTTTCATTTTGAGTCATCCAAACTTATCAACGGTAAATGATTTAAAAAAAAAATTATTTTTTTAAATATATATTCTTTTGAAAATGCTAACGAGATAGATTGGCGAAGCTTGTCACAAATAAAAACAAAAAATCCAATAATAACAAACAGGATTTCCGCCAAGCATTTAATTTCAAAAATATACATATACGGTATATCAAAACAAATATAAAGAAAATCTTTCAAAAAAAATAAAATCAAAAAAGATAATTTTTTTTAAATTAACTAAAAGTATGATAGTTAAAAAAAATGTAATATATTAGTTACTCTACTCATCGCTAATGGCGCTTTTCCGAATAGTGATGTTAAAATACGAATAATTAGCATAATTCACGAAATGGAAGAAAAAATAGAGCGGGTTTTGTGTGGCGGACGCATTGAGTCATTACGCCCTGCCGGAATGCGGACTCGATGGGCAATTGGCACGGCGATTAGGGCTTCAGCGGGCGCGGCGCTCATTCGGGAGAGAGCGGCCGCAACGGCGAGAATGTTTGTTTACTCGCATTTCCTCCGGTAAAGTTGTAGCCCGAAATCAATGGCCTGAGAGCTGATTAAATGGATAGATTTCTTAATTCAGTCACCCACGAGAGATCTTACAGCAATATCATTTCACTCGCTACTTTACTTTTTTTTTTAAATTTGTGTTTCGATTCGTAATTGCTTACCCAATTTTGACCATATCATTAGTACTAATGTGGTATTTATGTACATCTTTATCCGTAATTTTAAATAAAAGTTTATTTCATCTGCGTGTAATGTTTTATTTAAATTTTAATAATCAAAATAATTTAGTTCTATCTCTGCTAAAATATGGAATAGTAAAATGTCGGTTTTGTGCCAAGTCGGTGTTGACGTTTCTCAGTGCGAGGCTCGTGTCACAGAATGGGATAAGTATAGTAATAAATAATATGTGAGCTTTAGTTTTAAAATGATAAATATATTTGTTTAAGTATTTAAAAAGTTGTAAATGAAATGAGGGTTGAGGAAGGATCCGAAAGTTACCGATCCCTCCGTCGGTAGTGAAATACTACCTAACGTCGTGCGCACCGCAGTCGATTTTATTTTTTATCTAGAAATCGTCTGACAGCAATACAACCGAGGGAGACAGGCGAGCTCGTGTGTGGTCCCGATCCGTCCGGCGACGCGGTAGGTATTCTCCGAACAAAACAACGAGCTGAGGCTCCGCCGCCTGTCCACCCGACCGAGCCGGATCAGACGAGATCTGCCGGACAAACCGATGCGATAGAACGAGACGCGCATATCGGAAATACTCCTCCCTCTCGTGCGTTCGGAGATCTCGACTGATCCGGCAGCATGAGAAAACTACTATACTCACTACGGCAGGAGAAAAGTGGGAGGCGCCTTCGGACGTTTCCGACGGCCTTCGGGCGTTTACGCGCAGTCAGTGCGCCAACATAACAACAACAAAACAGTCATGGCGGCACACGAATCAGTACGTTAGGAACGGTCACGCGAATGAGTCTCGTGTCTCGTTTGTAATTCGCGAGCGCGACGAGCGCATAAGTGAAAAGTGAAAATAAAACAAATCCGATGTGTCTCTCGTGAAGTGACAGTGCATTAGATCATTCCGTGATGGTGTTTTAAAATGAAATGTCGGGTGTTAAGATGTTGTTTGTGTTGGTCCGGCGGTGACGAACCGCCTAAATGTGGATATCGGTGACAGTTTCGGGGCTGAGACCATGGTCGGATCTACTTCTGCGAATCAGGCTGACCGCTTAGCGCCCCTCGACCGTGCCGCGGTCGCGGGGGGCCCCGACAGACATTCTGGAGATCTTTACATCAGGACCAGCTGGATAGACGCCTCTCTGGCGCTGTCCCAACTCGAGAAGGTGGATGCCCGATTTATTTATATAATATTATTGAATGTTTTGTTTACGATTTTGACCTGTCCGTCCCTCGACTGTCAATAAAAACATTGAACTGTTTCGGTAGTATTTTGACATCGGGAGGTGGTGCCGCCGGCCCGCCGCCGAACTACTCATTCGGTCGGTTTTATAGCTAGTGACATTTCCCCCCATCGCCGGCGGTTCTGCTTTTCCCATCATAAACCACCAATTTATATGCTAAAGACCCCTATTATAAGTATTCAAAATAATTAAAAATATAACAGGTATATTTGATGTCTCCATATGCCGAAATTGTTGAACCTCCGACGGTTGTACTATCATCCACTGACATAACGTCCAGACGAAGATGGTTCTGGTCTGAGATAAACCAAAATATGAACTTTTTTTGATAAACAATTTGTTTTGCATTATTCATGATGATTGGAGAGCTACTTACATATTCATGTCTCAATTTTCACTATATATTTTTATATTGATTTTTTATATTGATAACATGACTGAACAAAGTAATCTTCCTTTAATTATTTATATTGGCTTGTCTAGTTCTAATCGTGTTCATCCAAATAAATGGACATCTTAAAATTATGCACTAAAAAAATGTTTATTATTACACTAACACGCAACTAAGCTGAAAAAATATTATAAATATGCAAAACAAATAATTGTTGATGTTGAGCAAAATTACGTATAAAAGACGAATAAACTAAATACACACATTTTTATGGTTAATTGATGATAAAAATTTTTTCACTTACGTGTTTACTCATAAAGCTCGAATAGAAGTCCCAGCCCCGGACTGAATATGTTTTCATCGGATGAATTTGATTTGTGGCACAAAACTATACGGGAGCTATGGAGACACGTCTCACGAAAAGCCATTAGGCATTTTCTAAACCTCAACATAAATTAACTCGCACCCAAACACAATTGCGATCAAAACTGCACGCTGCCCTCACTCCGTTACAATAATTGCCAACTGAAGTATTATTCTCACCCTTTTCCAACCCAAAACTAAAAACAAGTATCAGCCATTATAGTGATGTGTTCGAGATTCAAAACGTTTTTTTTTTTTTAAATTTATTTATGGTTTTATTTTCATTGCATCTCGGTGGTGCTAATAAAAAAATATATATATATTTCCATTAAAGGCTAGTAAATATTCTCGGGTGTGCTCCCATCTTATACGATACAAATAAATATTCACGTTTATGTGCTGCATTCTCTAGCATTTGAGTCACTTAAATGATCTGCCCTCCGTGGCAGAGAGATACACGGGAATAATTTGTTACCGAGATTATACGTTTTCAGGTATGTTAGGCTGATATTATGGTCGAAGTCAGGTGTAGTGTACCCCGAGATCGGTGCGGATATTAAAATTATAATTATGGTGTCTTATTATCCTTCAAGTTAACATTTAAACATCGTCTTTTTCAATTTGACACTCTAAATAACAGACTTCATTAAAAGAGTACAAAAAAATATATCTTAAGTTTTAAATATTTCAATTGAAAAATAATCAAACAAACTGATAGTGAAATTTAAATTTTTTGTTAAATGTATTATTTTATAATCTTTAGTACTTTTATAGGTGAAAAATTATCGATAGATATTGGCAACCCAAATATATGTATAAAATGTTCAAAGAAGTATTTCATCACAAAACAAAAGGGTATGTAATTTTTTTTAATGTGACAACGCTACCTATCCGCGAAATATTTATTTCCAATAATGATGGGCCCTCGCGGCCGGCAGCCCTGGCCGCTGATGTAACGCGGCGGCCCCGGCCGAGCTCGGATTGAGACATCTGATGCCCCGCCAGGGACGCAACGCCCGACCGACTAAACAAACGACCGGCCCAATCAAATATGAAAATACCGACTCGGATGTAAATATGCTTCAGCGATGCCCTGCAAGTTTAAAAAAACACATTTTTGCGTATGTACCATACGAAGCACGTTAATTTATCAAAACGTATTTTACTAAGAGTTTTAAATAATTATTATTCCAGCGAAAATATTTTTTCTAGTAACGAAAGTGTTACATTTAATAATATTATGTTTTCATTTACACGCGCACGCGTGTATAACTGAATCGCCTCATTCTTCATAAAATTTTTTTTTAAATATTTTTTAAATATTGAATCGTCTGTTCGAATATGATACAAAGATGGTCGACCCCTCGCTAAACAATTGAGACATCTAGCCGGCAGAGCGAGACGCCCTCTTGCCGTCCCTCTCGGGGCCGAGGCGCTCCCCGCGCGGCCGGCGGTTTCGGTAAAAAGAACAATCCCGAGATTTGGGCCCGCCAATAATGATAATGGCGCCTCTCCATGGGCGTCTCGCGTTTTTGTCTCGCGCCGGTCGCTGAACCGCCCGGAGAAATTGCCCCCTCCGGCCCCCGCCACTGCATTTGTAAACACCCAAACACCCGGAGATCATCCCGGAGATGGATCTTTCATGTAATAAAAATAATAATTGCTGAAAGACACAACCACTCGGTTTGCGCCTAAAGATTTTTTTTACTAGCACTTGAATATCAGTACGATTCATCGTCGGTCTAATTGAAAGTTGAGCGAAGAGCAGACTTATCGGTTATCGATTACCTTAAATAAATAATACCGTCTATTGAGCATTTACGAACTGAGTTATTAAAATTAACAATGTATTTTCCAAATTTAATGTTGTTTTAAAATCCTAAAAAGTTTTAACATCATCATGTGGCATGAAAACATTTATTGTGTGTAAACCGAGATACACGGAAGTAATAAAATGTTAATTTTTTTTTGAAATATCAATTATATATTTTATTCGCATGTCCTTGAAGTGCATCCTATTTGTTGCTACGTTTGTGTGGGGATTAGGGTTCAGTTTCTTATATGCACGTGCAAAACTGATTATCACCCTTCGTAATTGACCGCATTGCCCATGACATTGTTTGTCATTCAACACTACTTTCGATTCAATTGGATCTCTGCTACAGCATGAATGGCAGAGTAATTACCATCAAAAGCAAATATGCCCATAACACTTGACTGAGAATCACCTCTGAGAATGCTTTCATGCACTTGCGCTGCGCGATGTTAAATGACGCTGTCGGAATCCGCTTTGATTGCACCGATACCGATAATGCAGTCGACACACCTGTCCACCGCGATTCACAGAAACAGAACCCCGGGCCATTGAAAACATTTTCATTCGATACCTATACCTTATTATTGCACATCATTCAAGACGCATTATCGACAAACAAGTCGTTTGTGCTTTGAATCAATTAAATATAATTTTATGCTTGTGTTTTCAAATTTTTTCAAAAATATCTTAGTATTATATTTTTATAAAATGATTTAAGGTAATCAGATATCTTTTCACGATTAAATATTCATTACCGTTTGAATATTTAACTACCATGAGGTCATAAAATTCCAACCGCAAATAATACAAATTACTTATTTAAAATAATATTAACAACCAGTACCAGTTGGGACCTCGCATCTCGTGAATCGGGACCTCCAGGTATGATCGGGGTCCTTATCTGAGGGCAGGTGGATGCGACGCGACCTGTCACCTGCGCCGGGAGGACCACCGCCAGGATCGCGGGCCGTCCGACCCGATCATTCAATGAAAACCAACTCTGGTGCCTTTTAAATAAACACATCAACATACCACATAATACACGGGCCTTTTGGTGGTATAAACATTCACCTGCTCGTGTATGTGTTGATTTTTTTTTTTTATCAGCATTGTAGTTTAAATAATTGGTGGCTTTTGTTGATAGTGACAGAAAATAAAAATATTTTACACAAATTCATAATTCATCGTGTAAAAAATATATACCAATAAAATTTTATATCATGGTGGTCATTTTTATTTGAGAAAACGCATTTATTATAAGTACAGAAATGTTCTTGCTTTAGTACACACTAGTTCTAAAAAATAATTTCATACTAAAATAAGATCAATGTGTATTAAAATCGATTTCTCAAAAAAAAATAATTTACTGGGATTTTTTATAATGAGGGTGAATGAAGTTCGGTAGTTAGTATTCTGATTTAATTTGGATTATACTACAGATATTGGATCAGTTAGGGACTCGTTCTAAACTAGTTTTTTTTATGATATGTAAAAATGTATTAATAATAAATAAAAATATACAAATAACATTAATTATCGATAATTTGCAGACATTAATTGAATATTCACGCTGATTTTATCTAAAAGCCTCCTTGTGTATGCTTGTGAGATGAAATTTTATAATTAAGAAATATAAATGGATTCCTCGCAAAAAGACGAAGAAATCGTTTTTACGTAATATTTTTTCGCGCCACAGTTTTTTATCCATCCTTTATATTTTTAACTGCCTAGGCGCGTATCGCTTTACAGGACATATCGTGTTTTACTACCCGACCGAAACTCGACATCGATAGAACGGCATAGTATTCTTTATAGCCGGCCACAGTGTCAGATGTTACTCGCAGACATTGTGGGAGATGATTTGTGGCGTAGTCCCCGTCACCCGACACCCCCGCCTGGCACCTGACGCTGGTCATCTTCGGGGGACAGATGGCCCGAGGACCCTCGGGCAGCCGACTCGGCCCGGCTCTCTCAGAAACTCCTGGAAAATAGCTTCGTCTGTATCAATAGTGCTTTAGTCTATCAGATTTATGTAAATGTTTTACTATAGAAAGACAAACTGAAATCAAAATTGCAATTTCAAATAATGTTTGGTATTTCACTACTAAGTACTTAGATGTATTTTATATAGTGAATTTAGTTTACGTTTTAACATAAGAGTATATGTATCTTTTCTCATTTATTAAAAAAAAAAAATTCGTTAATTAGGATGTTGTAAAGCTTGATGAATTGAAAATTGACTTGAAGAAATAAATACAATGTATTTAAATGGAAACGTAGAACAAGAAACTGATTCTCTTTAGCATTCTTGGTCCTACTATTAATACATGTATGCTTAAAATTTATTTAATTTGTTATATTATTATATATGTAGCATTCTTCCATTATCTCGATGTACACCCAGTGTCATATTTTAAAATTATTTTTTAGAAATTTGTTGTAATAATAATAAAGCTGGATTTATTTTAACGAACTTATACTACATACTACAACTTATTATACAACCTACAATAGCTGACTTTTTATCGCTCGATTGGATTCTTTGCCTACCATTAGCATACTGATTCATATGCTTGTATTTTCTTTTCAACCCAATGTCAACACGAAGTATACTGAGCCAACCGAAACAGGGCTACCGGTAATTGATCGCGTTACAATTTCAAGCGGGAGTCATTATCGCTCAACCGTCGTGTTTCATTGATTATTCCGAACACAAGAATCAAAGTATTCCCATTCGAGACGGCTCCTGTCATCTGCCAGCGGCGGGGACTCCGTCGCGAACATTAGCAATCAAAACTGATACCCGCCGAGTGCTTCTGCTTCGAAGCGACGACTTCCAGGCCGGCCGGAATGAAAGCCGCGCCTGAGTGGCCGTTACTCCTCGAATTTCGATATTCTTGAACGGCCGGCCGATGCGTCGCTTTGATTTCAGATCGAATGTCGATACCGACTGCAGTGCGCTCGTAATGACGCCGCGGCATTCCACCCGCGCCGAGCCTCTGCTAACACCTGTATTATCTGCTGCGTGATCCTTTTGGCCTATTCGTGCTCGACTGTAAAGATATGTTGAGGTATCTTCTTCCTACCGGATATCGTGTGTTTCTACCTTCATATCTTCAGCACGCCTCGAATACATTTGTAAATAATTCTCGTAAGAAAAACTTGACCTCGTTTCGACGCCAATGTATTCTACACCTGCAGTGTAGATTACATTTCACTATTACGATTATTGTATTTACTATCGCGGGTGTATGATAGCACTCGTGTTACTATTTTTGCACTCATATTTTGTATTTGAATCGTGATGGTCGAGTCGAGCTAAATTTTAATAGGTTCGGTTGGACTGATTTTTCCGTCGCCCTCGCCGCATCGCCTTTTCAATAAATTGGTTTCAGTTTCTTCGGGTACCGTTTCATAAAGTCCTGAGCAATAATCGATCTGTCCGCGGCACGCGGTCGGTAGCCGCCGCGTGTAGAAAAAACACTCGCGGCCCGGCCCGGTCCGGCGGTCCTCCGCGCGGACCTCCCAGCTCGCCTCAGATTGAAATCGCGCTCCCCCGCCCCCCTCCCCCCTCCCCGCGCCCCCATCCCCGCGCCCTAGCGCTCTTCGCTCCGATTGTCTCGCAGGAAGTTACCCTCTGCTACAATACAAACTTTTTCTATCAAATTTAACTCGATTCGATTTACCAATTTGCGCCGATTTCCATTCACCGAATACCGAGAATGCCCGAATCAGTTTTTTTTTTTTTAGTTTTTACTTTAACCCCATATACACAGAAAATGTGTTCTTTTACGGAATTTTTTTAAGATCGTTATTCTTTGATATTTTTTTATTAATTCAAAAGCAGGGACAAAATCCTACCGTTGCTAAAATTGCAATATTTTATAACACTTCCAACGCTATAAAATATAAACTGCTGTATATTGTGAAATATTATAAAATGCTTCAGTATACGAAGAATAATCTTATGAAATAATTTTTATAACATGTAAGTGACGTAAAGTTAAAAAAACTTATTTGTTTCTTACACTGAAAAATGATTGCCCATATTGTCCAGATAAAATTACATAATTTTAAAGGTTTGACCTCAACCATAGAAAAGTTTGAGATGAACTTGTAAAAGTATCCATCGTGGAATAAGTCACAACTTTTTTCACTGCAGTCAATAATTTTTTTAATACTTGCAAATGAATATGCACTTGGAACATCTATTGACCTAAACAATATATATTTTATCAGTTTTTAAAAGTGGTTTGTTTCAAAAATGCCGACCCGCGCCTTTCCTCCCATCGCGTCCCCGCTTCTGCGAAACCTAACCGGCGAACTTCGCTTGCACTACTCCGTAAGAACGGGAAGTCTAAACATTTCCGACACACCGCAAGCACTGTGGTTTGCGTCGCCCGAGAAATCGTGTCATGACGACACACGATCCCCGGCCATGTGCCCGTCTGGCGCTGACGGCTCGCGGCCATGTCTCTCCGGGGCCCCCGGGGGCTGCGGCCCCATATGGCACGCTGTCGTCATCGGAGCCCCCCTGAAACCGAACCCGCAACAGACCCTGGGCAAACCGCAAGCCCCCCTTTCAAATTCGCAACAAATTCTTCATTTATACTAAAAATTAAAGAATTGTTCAATTTAGGCTTTGATCGAAATGCACAACAATGAATTTTATGAAATAAATTTCGATTCTTTCGAAATTGTTGCGGTTTCGCTCTTCAAAGGAGTGACCGAACACTGTCGCAGTTAACCTTTGAAATTTACTTTCAGACTTATCTATTGTCTGATAAAAATCGTGGGTGACATTTCGACTTTGTGATTCAATCGCCGACAGGATTAACATTCATATTGTCATTGAATTTCTGGAATAACCGACCCTTCGTCGGCAAAAAGTACAATCGGCTCAACACTCTGCATACATTCGTATTGATATGAGTTTCGATAAAATTATTCATGGCGGTTCTCGGAACGCGGTGCCGGCGAGTAGAAAGCTTGAGCGTACGCTTCGAGTGCACCCGCACTTGAGTAAGGCGTTTTTGCTACAGATTATTAATGAATGGACGGCATGTAGTGAGACCAATATAAAAGCAATATATCTGACTGGCACCAGGGAAGGACAACCGGCGTTTTGAATTATTTATATACTTTTTCATTCCTAGTGTTTATCAAAGAGACATTCGTATCACAGGATATAAATAATAATTTTATATAAAAACGAATTCAAAAAAGTGTCATATCTTACAGTATGAAAACACGCAAAACACGTTTTGCGTTTTAAATAAAATTATTATTTATAGAAAGCAAGGTGCAGTTAGTCCTCATATACATTTTAAAACTCATAATATTATTGATTGTTGTGAAATGTAATGCCTATTTTTTGATCGCATTGAATAAAAAGAGAAATACAACATGCCCAACATTTATAAAATACCACTTTCGCATGCGGATACAATTTGACAACAATAGTAATGTTTGTAATTTATATAGTTGTATGTACAGTAGTAAATATGATATCTTTAATTTTACAGCCCTTTTTTACCACATGGAATAAATAAATATTATTAATCCATTAGGGATTTTGTAAAATATTTTTTTGAATTTCCGCATAATTGAGATTTCATGTTTTGTATTTTTCTCACGGATCCGCACGACTCGTCACCGCTTACGAATTCCTTTCCTTGTTTTACGTAATTGGATTTTTTGCCAATGTATTAATTTGCTTTCATATTAACTTCTCGTAATTTATCGGTCGATAATGATTGACGGTCATGAATAATTCAACAAGAATTAATCATCTCCAAAAATGTGACAACTTCTCCAATAAGGCTTTCATTTTTTGCGGCAGGTTCGCCGTCGATTATTCTGACTCACATTTCATTTGAATTCCTGTTTTAATTGTTTCGGTGTCCATCTTGCTTTTTTGGGCGCCGAGCTTCAGTAAAAACTCAATTCGCCTTTTTGAAAAGGCGCCAACGAAAATGCAAATAAAAAACCGTTATACTCGAGCAGAAATTGGCCAATAAACATACTCGTAATGCGGCCATTATGCAAAAAAAACGGTCATCGCATAAAGTACGCCCCCGTTGTTTAATGTGCACTCTTCCCGAAGCGCACTGGTTTCAAAACATTTTCGAGTTTCTCCCGGCTATTTTTTTTAAATAATTTCAAAGATGGCCTTGATAATAAAACTCGAAAATTATTGTGTTTAGTTTTTGAGTATCGACAGTACTTACACATATTCATTGTTCGTAATCATGAGTTAAGTCTAGTATTGCTTAAGTTTAACATTAGGTTCAAAGCCTGATTATATCAAAAGTGTAATCTGTGCATTATAAAGTTTGGTGACCGCTGCACTTGGCACGGGCTTCTTTTTGTCCACGCCGCTGCAGCGGGTCTCCATGCAGTCGGACGTTTTATCTCTTACAACTGGGGTGGGCGAGCGACCGGTAGTCGCCTTTGACGAATCGGTTCTGATCTAATGGCTGCTTAAATGTAATCATTTTATTTTTAAATATGTAAAACGCCCGTGTTGTGATTCATTTCGAATCAGATACACGACCGCAATGAAAAATAATTCCGAGAAAAAAACGCACAAAAACTCCGTTGCTTATCTTTCATGCTAATGAACTGTTATAATAACAAATCGACATGAGTATTTGTACATGCGAACATCGGAGACTCATAAAATTACTACGAAAAAGCAGTTTATTTCTTAGATGCTTAAAGTCGATTAGTACAAAAATCTCTGTGTTTGTTGTTTTCTTATATATATAGTTACTGTGATATCTAAATACACACGATTAAGAACGGTTAAGACCTATATCTGCTATTGTACAAAAGCAAGCGTGTAAAGAGTAAATATTTAAAGTATTTGTAACGAGAACACGTCGATTTAAAGTAATTGTGTACAGTTCTTCGCGTCACCATAGCTCGGTAACATATCAGCATTGCCCAAATTAGGCTAAAGAGCTTGTCGCTATACAATATTTGGAGGATAGCCAGCACCGTCGGCTGACTCCATCGGCATTCGGAACTTCAGCCTCTCGTACGGCGGGCCGCCCCCGCCCTGCCCTGTTAATTTTACCGTCGAGATAAATTGTCTGAAAAGTCGCCGCGTGTGGTCCGGCCCGAGCGCGGCGCCGCTCATTGCCGGCCGATGGCTCGCGAGGGATTTCAATTATATCGGGAAATAATTTAATTATTGCAATCCTTCGCTTTCAATCCTAATTCTTATCCCCGTCAAGCTTTATTAAAACTAACAATTTAATATTAACTTTTTTTCATTTGGGATGTTGGATCTGAATACGTGGGTAACAAAAAACTGAGAAGTATATTTTGGCAAATTAATCAACGAGATAACCAAAATATGAATGATACAATGTGACCAAATCTAGAATTTATATCAATATTTTTATTAAATTTACATTCTATTCAAACTATATTAATTTACATTTTGATTAATGATAACACATAAATACCGATTTTACCTGAATAAAAATTTACTGTGAAATTGATAACATTCAACAATTTAATTTTATTAAAAGAAATATGTTAATTTCGCTTTTGGTTATCTCGCTCGTGTAGATGTCGAGTATGCGCGGTGCCGTAGGCCGCAAGTCCAAGGCCGCAGTCAAGAATGTTGCGACTCTTCCCTGCCGCGCAGCCCGCAGACTAATCTGTGCTTTTCACACCCACGGGAAATTCATGGACGCGTTCGAAATTGCATCTCCTCCATTATTGTGCATGCAAACTATATAATTAATGATCATGCTGTCTTGATTGAGAACTTCCTATATCTCAATCACTTCTCGAAGATTATATTTTTCCTAATCGTTTTAACTTAGATGCATAGCTATGCTACAAAGCGTGTCGCTGTAAATGTTATAAGCAGTAATATTATTTTATTTATATATTATTGTTTAATTTTTATGTCAGATCACGAGATTCAATGTGAATTTGTTGTCTGCACGGGTTGCACCGAGTTCAGGCCTGGTCGCGGTTCCCGTGGCGAGCACTTCCAGTGGCTCGCCCCGCGCAATGCGGGCCTGGCGCGTGCGGCTTCCGTGTGCCAATGCGTATTGTTTGTTTTACAAATTGGCACTGTCTCGTCGCCGTCTCCCGACTCGAGCATCTGAGAACCCGAGCGGGCCGCGCCCGAGCACTCACCTGAAGATTCTTGTCTCGATTCACACTTCGACCTGTCGCTGTTCAGGAGAGTGTAATTTTTAGCTCAGACATTCAGAATGCTAATTTTCGATGACAAAAAAATCTTATTTCCTTATTAACGCATTTAAACAAAAAAAAAATCAAGGTCATTTAAAGTATATAAAATTAAAATAAATAGTAAAATTATATTAAAAAATAATAATAAAAGCCTGTTTTGATATCAGAATGCTGTTGGAGATGATAACCTTTACGGCTTTCGCCCGTAGCCACCGGCTTAATTATATCGGACAGAACCAGTTAAGTTCAGCATGTTGTCCTTTCTGTAATCAACGAAGCCGAAACTTGCGTCACATTAGCCAGTGGCGCGGGGACACCTGAACCGGCACTACTGCAATACAAAGCGCAGACCTGAACCTCCAGTATGACATAAACAGTTTATACCATATCGCAAGCTTAAAGAAATAGTTGAAAGAGTATATTGTACGCTGATGACCAAACAGTTAAATACACCACACGAATTCGACAAATTTTCGATTTTAGTTCAAAGTACCAAAAATGTATTATTATTTATTTAACTCATAATTAACTTTATAAGCGCTTTAACGTTTTATACAATATATTTGACGGCTTGTTAATCATATTAATTTTAGATTAATGTCAATCAGAATGCGTTTTTATTTACCTATGCAGGTATTAGTATATTTATGTGATTAAGCACATTTTTTCATACATTGAAAACAATTAAAGAAAACTCTCAGAAAATATCATCCCTCACAAGTCACGATGATATTTTCTGAGAGTTTTCTTTAATTGTTTTCAATGTATGAAAAAATGGCTTGTTAATCACTATTCGATTGGATCAGTCTTCCAAAGCTCGGACGTTGTCGCACATGGCGATGCGATGCGGCCGTACAGAAATGCGCTAATACTAATTTTGATATTTTGTAGAGGGGCGAGCGTGCATGGCACGTATTAGTGCGTGCTTGCAAATTACATAAGACACGAGCACTTCTGTCGAGGTATGCACAAAACAATCGTGTCCAACCGCAGAGCTGGATAAAATTCAAATGTGTTAATTTAAATAAATAGCAAGTTAGCAATATATAGTAACAATCAACTTCAAAATGCAGCATGTCAAAAATGGCGTATGTTCTTATATAGCGTTGCTGTGATTGTGATTAATCTGAAAGGCGAATAAGCAGGATGAAGTCAAAGTGACATTCTCACCTTCGAACCGTGAGGTCGAGAGTCGACAATCCCAACTGCCCAGCAAGCAAACCTGTCAGTTTTGCGCTCGATTGAGTTGGACATGTTATTGGGCCAGGCACTTCGGGCTAAAGTACAAAGTCAGCCCTGGGGATAATAATTCGCGTGATAAAAATGATGATCTTGAAATTAATAAAACTGGAATTCTCCATGCATTACATAAAACTCCACGTTATCGCTCTGAACACAGATTATAAAAAATAACAAGTATTTCAATAAATATAAATAGGCATATATTATTACAGTTTAAAATTTACCTGCACATGTGATTAAAGTGAAGCTTTTTTTCAAAAGACAAATATTAAAAGAGTTACGTCAGCTGAGCTCATCTTGACAATGACCCTGCCTTATTTTAATCTTAAAAATCAGTTAAACTTGGAACCAAACTGTTTCCACAATTCCTTATATAATTTTAACAAAGCTGATATGATCTAGCATTGTTACCACGCCGATGTGGTCTAATCCGATATGATATAATTTTTATTACATTCTTTATTGTGTCTATATGCCGCGGTGTCAGCAGGTCAAGGACAGGCGACAGGTCCACCGACATTGCAAATATTGTATGTGTAATATCGCGCGGCTCGGCACTCCGCGCCTGGCGCCGAAAAATTTACGGCCGATGTTCTCCGATACTAATCGCCGACAGAATGTGCAAAAAAAGCTTCACTAACGTTAGCCGCGTATAATTTGGGCCTTTTTTTGTTTGTTAAATATATTTGTGCACGTTGATACCAGATTCGTGTCGTAAAAAACGGCAGTAAAGCAATTAGGGATCGTAAATTAATGTTTGCGTTTTAATAAACATACAAATATTTTTATTTTTAAAAGCAGGTGCTATTGCAATTTATGGCTCTTATTTATATTTTTTATTTCAGTTCATGAATATGTTTATTTTTCTTTGTTATATTTTGGCTCATATTAAATATTTCCACGGGAATTAAATTGGATAGTAATATTTTTCTTCACAGCTCATGTTTCCTACAGTTATAGTTGACAGTTTTGCACCTCTAGGTGTATGTCGCTTTTATAACACTCCCTGTAATATTTTCATTCAGAGTAAACTACATTAAATATAAATATACCAACAGATGACATCGCTATCGACATCACACGCTGAATTTACAACACAACTTCACGAGCAGTGTAATACATAAATGATTTGTCAAGTCAGTTAATTAAACGGGTTTTCAGTCCTCCACACAACTATGCGCCAGATATATTATTCCTGGGAGAGTAAAGAGGTTCTTGCAGCGCGATTAAAATGATTAATTACAAATTAATATTGGCCTGCGTGTGCCTCAAGGCGAATCGAAAGTCAATAAAATTGCCGCAGGCTTCACTTCTAGGTCCCCGTTTGATTGATGGCTGCAAGCCTCCCGCGCCGGGCTCGGGGCTGATTCCCACCACTGCTGAACAAAATTATTTTATGTTCCTATAGAGGTTTTTTGTAATTTATTAAATCTTCTTGTTTTCTATTTAAACGATTTGTTGTCAACATATATGCTCAACAACAATTTAATAAAACTATAACTTGGCTTAAATCTACACCCTTTCAGTCCTCAATATATTGTACAAAAATCTGATGAAAGTTACCATGTTTTAATAGGCAAATCAGCATTATAAAAGTTTATTTTATGAAAATGATTTATAGTAGGATTTAAAAAAAGGTAATTTGCGATAAAATACTATTTATTATATTTATATAAAAATCATTTTAATTATTTCCTAACGTACTATGCTAAATTTTATGACGACACGCTTTGATAGCATTTTTATCGTTTATTCCTCTTTGAGATACGAAGGCGGCACATTAAAGAACAGGTCATCGCTTGGAAATAATTCAAATACTTTATCTTGTAATTTATTTGACGTCCTACTACCGTTGTTACGCAACGAGGTTAGTTTTACTCTTACAGATATTTACAAAGTAAGCGTAAATATATATATTAATTAATCTACCTTTACAAGTAAATAACGCGATAATACTTCGCAGCTTCGCTCGTTCGAAGTAATAAATTCATTCCAAATAAACAGTTACAAAAGTTATTTAACGTTTTCCGGTATGAAATATTTCATAATGTAAACCTGGTATTTATTTAAATTAAAAAAATAAGCCCGGGGTGTATATGCATTAGTTCTGTAATATCTCAAGTTACATCTCTTCGGTTTATGGTTACTCATACTTTCAAAACCAATTTAAATTGCACTTACTCTGCTTTTATCGTAAGGAGTTCTTATGCCATTTTTCTGCTATATTCCTAAAAAAAGCTCTAGATCCCTAAAAATTTCTCTTTAAAAAAATCTTGTAGTGTTTCTGTTAACATTTTTTATTTATTTCTAACATCAACCTGCCTAGACTGTTTTGTTCGCTTTGGTGTCTCCAACCTTGAGCAGTTTTTAATTAGTCTTCCAATCATGAGACCTGTTTGTTTTTAGGTATTGTTAAATTACGACGTTTTCAATTTAAAAAAATTCTATTAAAAACACATTGTAAAAATAGCATAATTTTTATTACCTACTTATAATAGGCGAGGCCCTTAAACTAAACAAATTTCGTAAACTGCTAGTTTGAATAATACATTTTCGGTTCAGGTTCTGAACAATACTATACATATCAGGCTGTCTAGATTATTAAAACACGTTTTATGTTATAACCTGAATATTTACATTAAGTTATGCGACCACTTTCGAATTGTAAAGAATACTAAAAACATCTTAAAAAAATATTCGAATTTCACTCTAAATAAAAATAAAAACATACAATTACAGCGTTATTCGTTGCGTGCGTCAATTTCAACACAAAACAAATCGTTCCTTCATTATACAACATACAACAAAAAGCATCGGTACAGCGTGTAATCCGGCAATTTAATTTACATACTCATGCCGGCATTACGGACATTGTAATATTGATAACTTATTTACATCTCGGACCTCACTGCAACTGACTAATGGGCGTGACGTCAGAGGTGGGCGGGGGCGCGGGGGCCGAGCCTCGGGCCGCGCGGACCTCCCGGACCTCCCGGCGCGGAGACGGCTGATTGATACCCACCATATATTATAGGAAACGCTACATCTCTGTGCTTTCCACGTTTTCGTGCCATACATTAATTAACCTTTTCCACGTTTACCTATGCTTTAGCGAGTTTTCTTTCGAGTGTTCAAACTGATCGGTTACAGAGACATCTGATATTTTGCTATATCTGTAAGGTCTACAAATAATTTTAATAGAATGTCTTCACATTCAGTCGGTTCTTAATTAATTTTTTTTTTTTTTCAATAACGATTTTGTCGCACTGATTCATCTATCTATCCTTCTATTCATGCATCCCATCCTTGTGATCCTGTTATTACTGCGTGATAATGTATTAATGCATTTCTATTATATTATCGATCGCATTACTGTCACGCTAAATTTCCTTCAATATACATATATAAAATATGAAACATGTTTTCAACAACATTGGGATGTACGCCCATACTAAATTCAAGATTTATGCTCTGTGAGTAAATATTTTTATGTGAATTCTATACACGTTAGTCATGTGTCGTCGTAAATCTTGAACACATTTTCACAAATATTTGGCCTTGACCTCCCGTTTATGTGTAATTATTTGCATAATGGACTCATCGCTTCCCACTGAAACAAGACTGTTTTACACCGCTTCTTGCCGCCCTCGTTTACTATTCCTTATTTTTTGTGGTTTTTTCTTTCCTATTATATTGGAACTAAACATTACCGAGTTGGGGCTTCTTATGAAAGCAAATAATTGCTTACGTGAATTTTAAAACAAGCCATGGCATGTGTTTGAGTTGACGCCCGTTTAATTCATATGCTATCGAATCACTATCTTCCACGTTACTATTTGCGTTAAGGTATTACGTGATGCAGAACGCTTAGTCGTTAGATTGATCAGATCAAGGTTCATAGATTCAAACCTCTAACCTAAGATGCATTCCAGTACGTTGATAATCGATATGCATCGATAAACGAAGTGCTGGAAGCCAAATTATCCTTCAAAACTTAAATATATTGAAGATAAAAGCTTCTAGTACATTTTCTTCCGCTAGGTCCGCCCAGAGCACAGGTCGCTATACAAACAACGATGCCGTCACATTCCTTAATGCCACATAAAAAGGCCTGCGAGCTATCTACTATCTCCAGCCTATCCTAAACAATAAGCCCCGGCCTGATGATGATAAACGACCCGGCGAACCCGCTTTGGTGGTCCAGAGAGGAGGGACACGCCCCTCTCTTCCGCCCCTACACCACCGGCTGCTCCAAAGCCTTGAACAGATATTTCAAACCGCGTGGAAATACTCAAAACATCACGTGGTTTCGATAAAAACAAATAAAACCTTGCTTTTTTGTTGTAAGCTAACTTGCTGAAGCAAACACTTAGTATAAAAATTATATGTAGAAGAAAAATTAATAAAATTATAGTATTGTACAATGTAGCACGTAATTAAAGGTTAGTTTGAGTTTTATAAAATAATCTACGGTAAACTTTCTAAGGCTGGCAATGTTTCTTCCGGGTGCAAGAATATTATTCCATAATTTTGTAGGTCAGACGATTGTGTGACCTCGAGACTTGACCTTCCACCTCCAAGTTGACTTAACCCATTAGTCTAGAACTTTTACAAACGGCCAGTACAAGGGGGTGGGGGTTATTGAATCGTTGCGGTCATTGTTTCATATGCAGTTGAGCTCTTCTGCCGTCCTTGAGACGAGGTTTCAAGTTTTACGTCTGCGTCAAGAGCAGTAGATATATTGACCTAATAAACAATAACAATAAAACTCGCCGTCCTACCTCCGGTGGTCCACGAGGGGGGCACCCGCCGGGGAGGCTGTAACTCGGTAATGTATTACCTATAAAAAATATATGGATATTTTAATTAATGCATTACCACAATCAAGTATTTGTTTAAGAGTGCGCCAACCTTATAAAAATATGTTATTGTTTAATTAACTTTTATCTCATTTGATGTTTTAATTTTTTGTTTAAAATATAGGGTAATATAAAATAATCCTTAAAAAAATTATCAACGTGTAAATTAACGAGAGGTTAGTGATAAATAATATATATACTTACCGTTTTACCATATTAAACATTAATATATATATATATAAATATTGTGGTATACATATAGTAGAACCTCTCTATTTGAAGAAGCAAATGAAAGTTGGCTTTATATGGGTATAGTAGTTAATAAAATAAAAATATTTTTTATTTCTTTTAACATAAGATTATTAGATTAAGAAACACTGTAGTTGATTTCTGGTGACTCTTGGACCAACAGTTAAATTACGATACCATAAATCCACTTAGCAACAGATTAAGTAATGTTAAAACTTTAATGGCTTTATTTTTAATATATTTTAAAAATTCATAACAATCCCCCTCCACTCCAAGTGTTGACACGGTTGTGCCGCCATCAGCTGTTGTATAACCTTGGTCCGATGATTCACGCCGCGTGGACCTGGTAATGCTGTTTTATAATTAATACATTTCACGAGATATAATCTACCGCTTTTTTCGACCGGCTGCAATCACCAAACTGCCGGCATCCGTTCTCTTCGTTGCATAATCTCCTTTTTATGGCTCAATCAACTCGGCGTATTGAAATATCGTATTATCGGTTTCGTTATAATGAACTTGAATGATTGGGCATAACAAAGTGTTGCCAGTTTCGTGGATTGTATGTTTTGCAGGATGCACAAGCGCCGTGTACGCTTATTATAATTTTCAATCGTCGAGGCTATCATTATTCAGGAAATTAGGTTATTAAAACGGTATCTAAATTAAATGTTGATGCTTATTAAGGTTGTTTTCTTTCATCAAAATCAGTGAATTGCTATGTTATCAATAAATGCACAGTACATAAATGGTATTTTCAGTTTTCATGTTAAAATTGCAGTTAACTAAAATGTAATATATCGCGAATTGAATCTCATGACGTATATTTTTTGCGAATCAAATGACAAAATATTTTATCTGTTAATGCTTATTAGCGAAGACACCATCATGAGTGGCGACATCTACATACTGCAATAGCGCCGTAGACGATGACGGTGATGACTCGAGTTGTGTCGAAGCTGGGTGTTGTATGCTAGTTTTTGTTTTTCAATGCCTTTCTCACAGCGATCACGAAGGAATCTACGATAATGCAGCTGATAACATCGTGAGGCATCAATTACATTCCATTACATTAGTCCGCCCCTACAATCAACAGATATCCACTTAGGTATCAATTACTTGCGCCCGCCGCCCCTATGACCGCTGTCCGTTAACCTTCTAATTTATCTCCCTCGCTCGCGGCTCCGCTGGCCCTGCCTGGCTAACGATGACTTATGACCCGCTGGGCGCATTCTGCACACTCCATACTGCACTCTGCACGCCGCGCGCTTGCACCTCACAACTAGGCGTAGACAAAAATTCAACGGTTTGATTGCTTGGAAATTTAAATTTAAAAACATATTAAAACAAATTTTTAAATGTTAACACGTCAAATTTATATGGCAGGATTATTTTAGCTGCTTATTGAGCATCAGGTTTTGATCGCATATGCAAATTTTGATTTTACAGAATATAAAGTAAAACAACCGAGAATATTAATTAATATTCACCAATGATGAGTTGCAATAACGGAACTCAACCGAGGTCTTTTCCAGCTTGCTTGTCATTTGAAAATGTGTTGTGTAGATAATTTTGGTGTCATAATTGACGTGTGTGGTTGTGGTTTCAGGGGCGCATCCGAGGAGGGCGGTCGGCGTTGTGGGCGCGCGCGCGGCTGCAGGGGCGGCTGGGGGCGCTGGGCAAGGCGCTGCACGCGCACGCGGGGAAGGTCCTGTTCGTGGGCCTTCTGCTTCTCGCCACCTTCTGCGTGGGCCTCAAGTCTGCGCATCTGCACTCGCGCGTCGACCAGCTCTGGATCCAAGGTATGTCACATTCTTATGTTTCAAAGAAAACTCCATCACCTAAACTCTACTAAAATCCAGGATATTACATTTCAGAAAAACACGCATATCGTTCTTTAGTCAATTTATATGCTTGGTTAGTCGCTATTTTAAATTTTGGGTCATAATCGTTGAAATACACTTATATTTTTAATATTGCATTTGTTTGAATTCTGTTTGAGCAGATTCACTATTGAGTTATGCCCATTCTTTGATGAGGACAGCAAACTTTTGCCCCAATTTTCATGAATAGACACCTAACCTGCGCAAGACGAAACATTTCCCTCTGTGATTCTAGAACCCAACTTCTGATGTTACGCAACGTTAATAGTAATCTTTTACTGTTCGTGGATCCCGTTTACTTTTTCATATCAAACAATAGAAATACTCTACATTGTGATGCACAAACTTCGCTTTTTGATGTGCATAATTCCGATAATTCTTATTTAATAAAATCGTCTTTTAACTTAATGTCAACACCATTCGAGATTTCTTCATTGTTCGAATGGTTGTAAAGTGAGTTTCTAAAATTACCTTCGTATTATCGTCATCGTATTATTAAGTTAGGACTAAAACATAATTTGTTATGCGATAAATCCAACTAGAACTTCCCAGTCTTTAATATGGGCTCTTAAGTAGGCACTAAAAGACTTTGATTGAGACCGGTTTCCGAGCCATCAAAACAGTTCCCGGTGGTCTCGTTTCGGCCTCCGTAACCTTTACTTCTACGCTACCTACATGGCCATGTTAGCATCTACACGCGCACAACCTTTTCATCAGAGCGGATTGTGTTCGCTTTTTTTCGACGATTTGCTGTCAAGCTTTTTGCCGATGCTTTAATTACAACAATTAATGTCATTGTAAAAAAATATATGGCCAGTCATCGTTATCATTGCAATACGATACCGGCGTGCGTGTTTGAATAAATTAGAAACGCTTAGAAAACATTCCGGGTGGATGTTAGAAGAACGTTATTTTTTGTACTGCAATTGTTGAATGAAATTTCAAGTATTTAAATTTTCTGTAGAATCAACAATTACATCATCCGTGCAAATAACTCGCCCATTGAACAAGTCGAATGCCACAAACCCAAATACCGCTTTATCAATGGAGTAATGGGGATATATTTTTCTAAAATGAGTGATATTCCATGTATTTAAATGAAAAAAATAGGTTTATTTATCTAACCGTGTTATTCATATCTCATGTCGACATGTACATACATTATCGATGTATTTATTCGGATATAATGGAGTATTAGAGGAGACACCTCACCTGGCACTTTGATTGAGCCACGTCCGTCTCGCCTGTCACTGGACGGAGCCGCGAGGTTTATTAGTCTCCGAGAGTGCGGCCAGCATTTTAGTCTATCTTAATCATTTCACGTATGGCCATTATCAGGCGGGCCGGTCACAAGGTTGGTATGCAGGCGACCGCTGGTGCTCGGCCCAGGGGCGCCTCGAGAACCGACGCCGAGCCGCTCAATTTAAAACTCTTATGAAACATATACGTTTCAGTGGTAGGTCATCATATGCCTTTTATACAACAGTCTTAATTCTGAAGGCATCACATTTCAAACACTGGTGTAATGACAAATATAAAACAGCACATCATATAGGTTGCTAAATATTCAAAGAACATTTTTTGTGGTAAACCGAGATAAATGTTTGCTCAGATATTTCTCTTAAAATTGTTGTTGGATCATGAATTTCCACAACTTAGGTACACCAGACGACTAAATCTAATAGTAATTTACATCCAAAATTTACTAAATATTCAAAACAATAATATAATATAATCAGGTGTAAATGCAATATCGTCAGGTTATAACGTACTTTTGCTCTTGCACGGTAATCGTTAGCCCACCTGACATCTGACATAATCGAAGGAAATCTGATTTCACAATTTTGAATAGTTTTTCTACACATTGAATTCCATCGTCAGTAACATAGAATTTGAAACTTACTCAACAAGCGTTAAAATGTATTACTTTATAACAAGTCAAATAATTAAATCATTTTTTTATTACTTCCATAGAACAACAATTAAGTCATTATATTGTGTAACCATCATTATGTATTTATTTTTAATGTTATCGGTTTATACATTATGAATCAAAAATAAAGATATTTTCTTATCTAAAAAAATCAGTATACTCAATAGCATACTCTGTAAAATGTTATTTTCTCTACCCCTTCCCTACTAGCCGCCCTGGCTGCTATACTCCTGGCCATATTGTCCGGCTAACAAAATGAAATTGTTACTACGGGGAAGTGGACCTAATCATTATTTTAATTTGTTACCTTTCGTGCTTTTTTACTTTTTGTAATAACTTAATTATAGCTGAGGTTTGGTTGTTTAACTTTGGGGTTACATAGTTTTTTTTTAAAATTATTATATTATGTAACGTAATGGATACTTTCCTAATATGTATTTTGTGGAGATTGTACAAGCTACCTGGGACCGGGACGATCCCTTCCCAGGTGTTTTCAATTCTACGAAACAATCAAACAATAAAATGTCAAAATAAATATTTATCTGAATAATTGTAATTTTTGTATTCTCAAATTATATGGCGTATTTGCTAAAAAATATTTTAGATATATCTTTTTCCTATAAAATGTGCGATTT
The DNA here is from genome assembly GCA_022113835.1 of Atopsyche davidsoni. NCBI lineage: Eukaryota > Metazoa > Arthropoda > Insecta > Trichoptera > Hydrobiosidae > Atopsyche > Atopsyche davidsoni. Next base: position 14,003,729 of record JAILWY010000009.1, on the reverse strand, counting down.
GCTGGTGTAAATTCTTTTTACACACAATTTATATTCATACAGCATTCTGCATTTTATGACCTAAACGCCGATGTCAATATGCTGCGATAACCCAGAACCTCACCGAATCCCGTTTGTTTGTCTTCGCTCGTATATTCGATATCGAGCATCTAGAATCATCTGTAGCAATTTACATGTCACTATAAATAGAAACTTTCGAACTTCCCGATCCTCGCTCAGCGCTCATTCAATGATAGTTTATTATTCCAGTACCGCTTTGTTGTTTCCACGCCATAGTATTGTAACTCCGCAGTTAGTACGACAACGCTCAGAAATATTCCGCTATCAATTGTTCCGGTATGTTAAAATGACTACTTCAGAGCAATATAGCGATGTTTATCCAGTATAGATTTATTCACATTAGTACGTAAATTTAAAAGGAATTTCTTGTACGAATACAAAAAAGGTAATTTTGCTATCGTATCAATCAGAAGTATCGCGTTCAAAAATAGATGAATATATTATTGAAAGTATTTCATAGTGTCTCATTTTTAACAGACGGTACCTACTAGTGTGATTTTAAAACATATTGTGGTATTTTAACTACAAATTTATTGAACTTTATTGCACGGCATGTATGCATACAAAAGTCTGCTCGGCAGTGCCACATCAGTCCGCAGTTCTGCGAGTTCGAGTCCCGCTAGGAGCTTGCTCGGACAGCTCGGCGCGCACAAAGGCCGGCCCACCCGCGCCGCCCGCCCGCCCGCGCAGGTCTGCCTCGGAGCTCAGCACTCAGCACCGGTCAGCACCGTTCAGCACCGTTCAGCACCGTTCAGCACCTCCTCCACTCTGACTAGCTCCAGGCCGGAGAGCTCTTGCGACTTGCTGAAATGTACCCATGTCCGAGTGTTGCACCGAACAAAGCTCTCATTATTGATCGATCCAGGTCACATCGTCAACAGTAAATCAGTTGCAACGATCGTATGATTTAATATTATGAGCATGTGTGTTTTGGTCGTCTCGGTGATTTGATTCAGTGCCTAATATCGCCTGTTACTTTGCGAGAATTTGCAGATCGTATCCAGATAAGCGCGGTATAATCTGCAGGACTAGCGAATTTCGATGATATTGATTTAATTATCCGACACCTGTGTCGGCTCGGTCGCTTCAAAGTATTCGTGTATTCGTATATTTTTATACAAAAAAGCAAGTAGTTTTGAATTAGAGACAAATAATGTAGCATTGATTGTTTTGTTTTATGAACGTGACATTTCGTTATTCGCTTAGTCATGGTTTATCTAGCCATTAGTACACGGGACCTTGAATTCATCCACACATGGTTTGCCCCTATTTTGGCCTTTGCAAAAATTCCTTTGAAGATAAGCGAATCTACAGTAGTTATTTGGCGGTTTGAAACTTCTGCACGTAGGGATTGTCACTTCCAAGATGGCGTGCCGGGATGGCAGCGGAAGCCACCGGCGCCACTTCCCATGCGGGCGCCATTGTGCGTCGGGCATTGTGCGCGGGTGGGGGTGGGGGAGGGGGAGGGGGGAGGCACACGTGCTCCTCCGGCGCGCCGTGACGTCGGCTCGTCTGCCGATCTCCTGCTGTCATTCAATTTGTTTATTTTATTACCGGCTGATACAAATCAATAATAGCGACCGCGAGAGCTGAAAACAAATAGATTACCGCCGAGAATCTCGTGTAAAATACTGTATCAAATTTTAAATGCCTAATTTGAATAGGGGAATCGACGTTTACTATGGTGTTTTGTGTTCATATAATCGTATTTCTGTATAAGACCCGTTCGCGAGTGGACGATCTCGTCTCGGATGTTTTTAGAAGGAAGATCATTCCGTATATCATTATGCAATTGATCTAAAGTAATCTTTGAATCATTCGACACATTATTTTATATTCTTTAAGATTTTTATTATTTTTACTGAATTGTACATCTTTGCAATCCGTGGCGTCCCAACGCGGTGTGGGTTTTCCAACCCTTCATCGAATTTTCCAATCGGCCCTCCATCGGTTTGGATCAGTAGTTGGCTACTTCTAGTGGATTGAATCCTTTTTCAGCACAGTCCGGCCACCTTAGCTTTTTGTCCCCACCACTATCTTCATTTTAACTAATTTTATCGTAAAAATATCAGAAATCTTGCCAATGTGATTTTTTCAAATAGATTCGATTCCAATCGCATACATGAATCATATTGAATTTCCATAAATCCTGTTTAGACAGGATTTATATGAAACTCGGTTCGATATTGAAGGTACCCGTCGAGTATGGTTATTATCCAATAATCCATAAATCCTTTCAAATATCGTCAAACCCTTGTCGGGTACTGTACGAACATTATTGAGTATTGTCTGCCTGCACGAGTACAAGTTACAATACAATTGCAGTACGAATTGTAGACGCAGCAGCTAGTTACATGGACATATATGTGTCAATATCTAATCTCATAGTAAGGTTCGAGAAGTTTGCGAATCCGTTCAAGACTTACGATCTTTTGTGCCTCCACGGCTAGCCGGGCAGGAAGAAAGCGGTGCGGCCCGCCCGACTTGTGGCGATATATTTAATTCTGTTTTTATTCGCCCCTTGTTGACAACTATAATCATGATTTTACCGATGAATATTGGTGAAAGTCGTGTTATCGAAACGACCAAATGCCAGCAACTTACAAATGGTGATCATATACGTAACTATCTGTAGTGATTGATAAAAGAATATGTTATCCTACAATACAATTGTTTTAAAAACAAAAAAAACGGATTTCATACTTTGGAATCACGGGTATTATTGTACAACAAGGATCTATTTTCGAATATTTTCTTACAAGCAGAGATAATTTTCTTGATTCTATTTACTTAAGCTTGAGTTACCTTGTAATTTGTAACAGATGTCATAAGATTAATATGAAAGTTAAGCCGGGCTGCAACGGTAAACGCTCTCACGCCAGAGTGCCCACTCGAGGTAGTTCACATTACACGCCTGCTCCACGAGTTGCAACACAATAGTCCTCCTCCAGATAGAGAATGTTGCTTTAGGCTCTCGGGCACTCATCCTCAGATAACATTACTTTCTTACTTAACAAACACGAACCCGCGCACTCCCGCGGCCCGTCTTCACAATACAAGAGTTTCATTGAATCTCGTCCGCGATGAATTTTATAGATTATAACTTGAATAATTCAGCGCCTATTATCGCGTTTCGTGCTTAGAATATTTACTACAAATATTTTGTGGTTTTTGATGCAGCGTACATTTTACAAGTTGTTGCTAGTGTTTAAGTATTTTTTTAGTTTTCTGGGCTAGAATGTGGATCACTCGTGTTATTTGCTGGCGCAGTCACCAGCCGGCGAGGGTGGTGAGGGTGGTGAGGGCGGCGAGGGCGGCGGGGCTCCGGCAGTCTCCGGTTCCTGTGCAGCAGCATTAGGGTCGCCGCCCGCCGTGGCCCCGCTTCGTGCATGAGTAATCAGTAATGCGGCGGTGCCGCTGCCGACTCGTTTTTGTGGGCCGGGGGACGCGAGGCTGCGCCAGGGCCGTGGACCGTCGGGGCCGCGTAGCCGTCGTGCCCGATCCGAGCTCGTCTTCTCCGTGTTACAAATAACGCGCCGTGTACTGTATTTGTCTTTTTGATCAATAGTGTACGCTTTTATTTAAGAAAAATAATAAGAATTGACATTTTTTGACATATCGCGGACGATACATCCTCATCGTCAATATTAAACGATGATATTGGATACATAACACTTTTTAAATCGTTATCATCGACGGTTTTCGATATCTACGCACTCATTATCAATAAATAACGTTAGCTTGAACTTGCATTCCCTCTTCTCTTATTGTATTATCAGAGTCAATTCTACTATTATATTTTTGTCAATTCATAATATTGTATGTATTTATGTCGCGCTAATTAAAGCAATATTTTGTATACAAAAATATTTCAACTAATAAACATTCGGTAGTAACAGAGTTAATTATAAAAAAAATATCAGAATGACCTCCATTGGGCTCGAGATCTCGCTTCAAGAAGAGATCTTGTTTAGTTCTGATCACTACACTACACCCTTATTAATTTAGCGTGCCATCACCGCATGCGACGCTCTCCGCCCGGTTTCCGTTTCCGCCCTCCGCAGCGTCCCTCGGCGCGGCCGGCGGGTCGCATTGTGAGTCGCGCACAATGATGTTTATGTAAATACGCTGGCGGGAGTTAAACTTGAATTACTCGGCCCGAGATGAAGACATCAGCGGCCGCGGCCAGGGCCGGCAGTGGGCCTCGCCCCTACGAATAAACTCACATTAATTGCAAATTAAAAAATAACTTTAACGTACTTGAGAATGGTTCTGCTTGTGATAGTGATTTATCTAATTTAATGTAGATCTTTGGGATTGGCGGTATAGACCAAAGCGATGGCGTCAATTTACTGTCATTTCGGCGATGACTGTATTTTTTTGAATTTGGTCACAAATGAATTCAATTATTTGGATAACTCTGTTTTTACAACATAACCAAGATTGGAAACGTTGTTTTTTTAATGCTTTGAAATTCAAAATGAACTGGACTCACCGCCTAATATGCAAGAATAGTATCATCCATTGTGTTCCTATTTTTCGTTGAAAATTAAAAACTGCAAAAAAAAACTTACCCACCCTCGATCTGCCTTTTAAAAAGAAACTAACCCAAGGCAATGAATGCTTCACGAAATGTATAGTGCGTATCCAGCCGAGGCCTGAAATTACTCGTTCAAATTGCATATCAAAATATATTAGAAGATACGTAAACAGTGAGTTGCAGTTCTGGAGCGGAGATGCAAATTAAATTGAAACGATTTCGCGTTTTGTCGGCGGCCCTTCCCCCTCGGGTCGGCCCCGCGCTCAAAACGCAACGAAAACGTGGGCGGGTAATTGATTTCAGAGAGTCGCTTTTTATTGTTCCCTTCTCGCCTTATTTACCTTGCGCGGCTCTCGATCGCTCCTAAACTCTCCGCGGGGACTCGCCTCAGAATGCGCACAACGCTCGGATTACGGAGAGCGAGCGCGGCGATAAAGGACGCTTCGGTGGGAACGATCGACAAATATTTAACTTCGTGTCCGTCAAAAATTGCGGCAGCAAAAAATGTCTCGAGACTTTTTTCCTCTCGGATTTGAAGTAATTCTGGAGGCACGAACAGTTTCTCCGTTCAAAAAACGTTATACACAATTAACTCGCAATTGCAAGTCATTTGTATTCCATGCAGTCGTATCCATTAAAGGTTTACTTGGAAATTAGCCATTCGTACCGTTTGCCTCAGGTTTGCAGCGATTACCGGTTCCGCTAGGGTCACGGAGTCATAGGGTTTGTTAAAGAGCGTATCCAATTCCGTGAGATCTCCATTGGGCCCGGCATAATCTATAGATTAATTGCCTCTACTGTGGCATAATATTCGTCAGAAAGAAAATTTGTTTATTCTTAATAATGACAGACAACCGATCTCTGGTTCTATGCATTGAATAGTTACGGATAAATCGTGTATCAATTTTTTATATTTTTAAAGAAAGCCTAAATTGTTTTTTTTTTATAAACTGTCCCAGCGATCTGTACCGTGTGGTGGTTTTTTTTTTATCGCATCTGACCATTCCTGAATAACACTAATAGGTAATCTTTAAATTGGTTACGGATATTCTGAGAGCCTAGATTGTATTCTGAAGCTCAGCATTGAAACATGTAGTCTTTTAAATAAATATGCAGCAAAGATGAATAATTTAATGAGGATATAAGGTTGCTGATGGATTTGTGAAGAATACTGTTCAATGGAAATACAAAGATGATTATTTTGATTACCAAAAATTATTACACAGAACGTGTAAAGTAAATATATTAATGTATTAGGTGAAAGACAATCATGAACATGTATATCCTTAATAAGCATATGCAGATTAATAAAATATTATATTCAAGTTTTCAAAAATTGAGAAAACTTACGACCGTTTAAAAAAAATAATTTATTCAACCCATATCAAGTTCATGGCACGCCATTGCTTGTATTATTTTTGTATATGTGCAACATTATGTTATTATAATATAAATAAATGAAAATGGAAATTGTGAGTAGTCCGAAGCCCCGGTGCTCTCGTTATTGCCGTGTTGCTATTTTATCGTTGGGCTTTATTTGAATCGTGAGCCTCGCAGTCCGCAGATGCTCGCGCCCCGCCATCTTGACCGATCGCGTTTTTGTGAACAATTACTTATGTTGAATAATTTAGCGTAGAGAACGTACTTTTTATTTTCGCTTTCATGTTTATTGATGTTGGATCGGCGTATATTTATGTATGTCATTAATGAAACCTGCATCTCCTATATCTGTACCTGCCTCTTCGTATTGTATTTCTACCTTGACTAGTATAAAAACTGTCACAAAGGTAGGTCACAATCTGAAAAGGGTTTGAAATATTATGTTCCGTGTTAGTGTCACAAGGTGGTCCCTCCACTTAACTTTTAAAAATCCAGGGTTACACCAAAGTATAGTTTATATTTTCAAAACATTTTTGTTGGTTTTTTACATGTCGTAGAAAAACGTAACAAAAAATGACAAATATAGCGAAATCACATTTTATAACATATTATTATTTTATACCCGCACACATGAAATACAGACTACTGAACTGATTCTTCGCAATTTTGAGGAACAATTTGCTGGGAATAATCTGACAAATAAATAATAGCATTGAACTCTCGTCTTGTGCATTCGAGTCTGCTGTTTAAACCACTACTCTATCAGATAGTATGTACATAAAATATCGTTTCATGTTAAGTTATTTGAGATTACTTGCTCGAATTATTTACAAACAGCATTATAATTTAAATTTAAATACAAGGCACTATTATTTTAATTTAAATACAAAACCATTACAAAATAATGAGACGTGAATTTTCTCTACTAGATATCTCGTTGCAACATGTGTGTGTTTGCAACAAACTTGTTTGAATAGAATAGGTGATTGGTCATCTTTCCATCATGGTTTTGACGATAAATTGTCGATCCATTCAAATCTGGTCATAATTCTGTCAAATACACCACTACGATAGTTCGACGAAGAACTAACTCTGCAAGCGGTGACAACGAGAATAGGTTCCGCACAGCCTTGCACTGGCGTATCGCGTGTCGTCTTTTTGTCGACACCTTTATCCGCGGGACTCATCGTAAACATGTCTTCCGCGGCCTTTACGGCCCTCGCTAGACAGGATGCGCAGGCGCGATACAAGTTAATTGTCCTGCGGGAACAATGCCGAGTCCTGGGTCGCCCGTGTCTATCTGCCTCACTACTCGTGTAATAAATGGCAGGGGGGAGACGTGGGCGATTTAAATAATCAGTCTTTATACCCGATCGGGAATGTTTTTTTGACACGTGTGGGTGAGGAGCCGCGGGAATCCTCGAGTGCAGGTAGATTGTGCCTGCTTTCCATTGGGCTGCGCTGGTCTGGGGACGCACTGCTTATCAACCTACAGTGTAATAGAGAGCACCAGGGTTGAGTTTTTTGATAATTTGCAAATACACATTAGTATTCTTGGTACTTGTTTTTTATCCGACCACCAAAAAACTTATACCTAACCTTTTTTTTTTAATCTAACCTAACCCAACCCAACGAATCGAGCGGTCATGGAAATCTGCAATGAACGAAATAAACGCCACAACGGGACTTATCGTCATATGATAGATTCTTATCTCTGCGAGTACATGTACATTAAAAAATTTTGGTGGTCGGATAAAAAACAAGTACCGTATTCTTACTTTGTGAAAAAAATGAAATGCTTTTCACTTATATTTAACAAGAGACAGATATTTATTTGTGGAATAATACTATTGAATTATTTTGTATTTTTAGAAAAGAGAATTTCATTATTTGTGCATTAAATTAAATACAAATTAAAAACGACAAATACATATAAATTGAAGCCACAATCGTGGTAAGGATGTCGTGCGGATTATATAATCATTATAAGCTCTTTATACACACATAATTGATAAAAATAATCGTGTAAAGTTTACGATGTTAAATTTACCTGTTTCTATATGCGTTACAATTTATTTATTTCTCGTAAAAAGGATCCTTTACTTGACAAGTTAATCAAAATTTAAAAAAAAAAAAAAAATGTGACGGGCTGATCCAGAGTATATTTAATTTGGTATTTTAAATATTCAAATCTTCATTTTCTGGCGTCTCATTCCTCCCTCCACATGCTCCAACATATTCTTATTGAATTATATATTTTTTCTTATTGCGCCGCCGGCTACAATGCAGTGCGTTCTCGGGGTCTCTTTATTCGGTAAATCGAAAAGCGGATTGTAGCTCACACAGTGGCGTCCGCGGGAAATTGAATACCTAATAGAAATGAAAAATCAATTAGGCCTAATGCGCGGCGCGGTCCTGCCCCGGGGCCCCTCTGATTGTGGCCCCCCCGGCTGCCGGCCACCCTTTGAGATCTTCTTCAAGAATTCGTGGGCAGGCAAATGAAGCCCCTTGTGGACGGGGATAGGGAAGTCAAATCTTTCAGCATCCGTTATTTATTTTGATTTCAATAATTGTAAATCTATTTAAAAAAAATGGTTTGATGGTGGCCTCAAAATAATATTGCTTCTCGTGAGAAATGTGATGTATGCTTGGCTGTCATCTCGCCGTACAAACTTGTAACGATTATAGTTTCTAAGCTGGAAAATAATTACGTGATAACATGATGGTTAGTAGCGTAATCCCTATTTATGTTATTTTGTAATTTTAAATTTCGTGTACTTTGGTTGGGTTCCGTTTTTTATTCGCGTAAAATATTATGTTTAACTATTTGTTCTATTGAAAATGATACAAATAATAGGAATTATTAAATATATTACTATGTTTTTTTTAATGTTTTATTTTTTTGTGTTATAAAATCTATTACGCAGTAAAATAACCTCACAATAAATATAAATATGCATGCCTTTAAAAAAATCTCTCAAGTTATTAGGTTTTCATTTTTTATACTTGCAGTGGTGTTGGATATTTTCTATGTTCGTTTCTTAATCTGTTAGAAGAAATCTTCAAATCTCGGCATTGGAAGTTCGGGTTTAGAGCGCCTGTTTTTGGGTTTTGGACGTCTCCTTGGTCGACTGCAACCGCGGCGGTCGTATGATTTATGGTGATGGTCCCCGGGCATGCTGGCCCGCCACGTGTGCGGCTTCGGCCAGGGTTGCCCATCGGCGACCCGACCTGACCCCGCCCGACAATCCCGCAGCTGACCTGACTCGACCCGCCAAAATTATACCCCTTTCGTGCACTGCAAAGAAACCAGGGCGGCTACTGAGGAGCTACTGCTAAAAGCCAGGACTCCAATCCCTTAACTCAAGTCTAGTGACCCGGGAAAATCGGCTTACAAGAAACTTTGCCTCATCTATTTAGACACCCTCCGCAGTTATGTCGTCGTAAGATAATACAAGCTCGCATGTTTTGGATGTAAATTACAACCAATTCCAGATTGGAGATTTTCTTTTGATAATGACTATGAATCATTTATAAATAGCACAAAATAAACATTCAATCGTACTACAATAGACATATCATGGGACTGATGGTTGATGTGTGAATACCATTTGAGTCCCTTTATGTACGGTTACGGTTGTTTCCAATCTTCAAAATTAATATTGATATATTATGTATTTGAGCTATTCGTACAATATGTGTCATCTTCAGAAAAACCCCCAAAGCTTAATAATCTCGATAAGCTTCAGCGAGGGCACATCTTAATGAGCTTTTTGCCTTGGAGAGGGGCCCGGGTAGTCGAAGGGCTTAACTAAAAATAAATATACCCAAAAGTCTTAATTTATAAACCACATATATTTGCCTTTTCTATTACATAACCAATAATTTAATTGAAAAATTGCTATAGTCAAGTTCTTGGCTAATGTTGGCGTGGTTCTATTTCCTTAATTTACCGCCCGAGTGGAGGCTCAGTCGGAGGAGAACTCGCCAAGTTTTAATTAACAGTTGAGATGTCGGAAGTTTGTTCTTCCGGAGACAATATCAATACAAAGTTGTAGCTTGATAATAAACGCTGTGGCATTGCACAGTCAGCAATATTAATTAACTTTGTTTTAGCAATGAGGACACAGGTCAAAATATAAAAAATGTCAATTCAACCGATGCAAATGAAATCAAAGGCCGTTCGACGATGTTTGTTATAAACTTTTAAGAGTGTTTATTTAAACAATAATATTTTTAACATTATTTATGAAACAATGTTTCATTGATGTAAAGAATCAAATTTTAAATTCAATGTCAATTAAATGTCAACTTCTCATGTTGTTTGAAATAAGTACGCATTCATTCGTCCACCCTAAATTCAAACCCTAAACGGTAACGTCACATGTTTTTTTCTCTGACATAAAATGTGCAAGATATGTAGATTTTAAAGTATCAGTAATTTCTACACACTAAGCGAAAGTAAAAAGCAGCCGTTCCTACTGTCTAGCGACGTCTGCGGGCAGCCCTGGGGCGGCCGCCGCACAAAATACCGGTAATCAATTTCCAAAGCCCATAATAAATACATTTTACGACCCGCTCTGCAATTTGGGCGGTAATGGAGGTCGGACACTCGGAATAGTCGGGCTGCCGCGGGTGGCGCCTCGGACCCTCGGCCCCGCCGGCCGCTGCTGGACGAAGGCCTCTCCTTTATCACTCCTCTTGGCTTCGAGCTACTCGCATGTCGCCCAAGTATTCATTGAACGACATGCAACATATTTTCATGACATTAACTAAATCTAAATATATCATTATTATTAAAACAGTTTTTTAAAAAATCACTTATCATATTCACTATTGTATTATAGTCAAGTCAAGAATTTCTAGCTTATACTATTCCTCAGCATGACTTCCGTGATGTGGCGATATGGCGGTGCATGGAAGACTTGCGATGAATCTCGTCCGCTGCACTTCGCTGCATAACAAGATGGCAGCTTCGATAATGCTCCTAACTGGGTGCAGGCTCGTTCCCGTTCTCATGCGTCATTTGCATTTCTTCATCTCACGTCACTCCGTGATGCTGGCCGGGTAGTAAACCCTGACATCGCCAGCTGTAAATCCGGCTCGCGAATCCCGAAGGCCGCGAAACAATCTCAGGGACTCTACCAACAGCGTTCACAGCACAAGACGTTACAAAAATCATTCGTGGTTTTGGATTTTTTTACTGGAATATAATAAAATAATCATTAGTAGTTTCAAATGATATGCGGTTATCGTATTTTAAAATGTATATTCGTAATGAATTAATACATTTATAAGAGGACAGCATGGCTAACACATACTCCAATACATGCATCGTGTGTTACGCTGAATTAACTTTTTCACTTTATGCCGGTTTCTAAAAAAAAGACAATTTTAACATTCTTCCAAAGTTGTTTATTCAAACAACTCAATTTAAATGTAATAAATTCAGCATTATGCATGCAATCGATAGCTATCTAAATTGCTTAATTTAAGCGCATTTTTGATTAGATAATTCCTCAGAGCGTGCCATGAAAAACACATCGCTATAAACAAAATGCTTCACGGTGGCTCAGGCGGCCTCCGATGATCCGCGAGACGTATTCAAATCAACCTCACATTGCTCTCGCTTCAACGGGATATTATTGCGGGGGTAATTTAACCCGCAACTTCTATCCGCAGCTCTCAGGCCCGGCTGCACCGTATATTTCATCCGAATAATTCCGTATTACCATTTTATTGTAACATCTGTGTTATTAAAAACATACCTTGTAATCATGGACGCCACGAAGCGCGCATTTAATTTTATTGCAAAAGCGAATTTCGATAATTATTGTGATGTGTGAATTGCAAATAAAATCCAAAACGTGACCTGGGGAATCGGATTCTTTCAACACTCCCGAGTTTTCAACTCCCATATACTCCAACAACAGTAAACTGACTCCTATGGCTTGAAGCCACTTACTTACCTTATGGCTTTATATATTATATATGTTTTGAACCTTTTTTTTATATAGAATAAGAACGGTTACACTTAAACGCATTACTATATTTATTTACATTACAAATGTTTGTTTTGTTAAGGATACATATTTTTTTTTAGACTTATATGCAGGTTCGAAACATTACTATATTAAGAAACGTTCTACCTATTTAGGTAATACATATATGATATGGTCGCGTATTTTGGTATAAGTGAAACAAATATAGTCGTTCGGCAGAATTTTTTTGCATAGCGTTCACTAACTTCACGCCATTGCTTAACTCAAAGAGGAGGATCTTTTTGGGTATACGATATTTTAATATCGTATACCCAAACAACGGTATACGATATTAAATACTTTAACAAGCAACGCATGTTCACCTTGCTATCTATATGGCCAGCCATGAGGCTGTTGTTTCGCGACTAACGCTTCAAAGAAGTTTTAACTCTTTCAGCTGGTATTCAGTATTCCCGTACAGTAGGAAGACAGTGTTGACGTGCTAAGCTGTCGTGTGCAGGTAACAGAACAGAAGAGGCATTGCCACTAGGCGGGCAAAGAGCCCGGGCCCGCGGGATGGCAGACCGGAGCGGGCATCACCGATTTGCTCGGTCGAGATGTCTTCCCCGTGTCGGGCGGCCTGGCCATAGTAATTATTTATCATTACGGCCCGGAGCGACCCTCGACGTCTTCATTATAGATTATCTGAATTTCAATACAACTTTGGAGCGATTGAATTAGATAGTGTGCTTTCGATTTTCATGCTTTTCTTTTTTTATTATGAAACGTCAATTATGTTTAATTTTACTGTCGAGGAATTCCTGTTCGGGCATATGCATGAAATTAAATTGCTTACTTGTATATTTCATATGTAAGCTATCAAAACGCGACTATGCACTTGAAGGTTATTTTGTTTAAAAAGAAATACGTTATACTATTTCTTTGCAACACTTTGACAAACGAAATTATTCTGAATAAGGAGTACAATTATTTTTTTTTCCTGTCTAATATGAAAAAGCCAAGTTTTTACTCTATTGCTTTTGGACTGACAGCTCCAACATCGCGCAAGCATATAATACTTTAATTCACAATGTTTTTATCTAACAATAATTTTGTGTTGGCGTATAAAATAAAAATTACTTCAATTTTAATTTGCGAGTAAAAGTAATTGAAGAATAATGTTATTACAATTAATAAGTACAGGTGTCTTCATTTTAATGCCATTTACATCGACATTATGTGCGAAAAAACCAATGTATTTTTATTCAATTTCATATCTGTAACTTTGTACAAATTCGATAGTAATTATTCACAAATTAAAAGTTATTTACGAAGATCAAAAAGTATACGTTTATCCATTTAGCGCTGACGAATCGATGACATTTCGACACGCGTACCCATTTTTTCTTTTTTTCTTGGAATGTACACGCATGTCATTCTTATGAATTTATAGTTTAAACGAAAAATTACAAGAAAACTTATTCATCCAAATCTTAAATGCGAACGCACCAAGTTTACCTGTCGGTTAAAATGCACATACCAAATAACTGCATAATAACTTATTATGTTTCATCGGCCATTTAGCCTGGCTGCTTTTTTCGATAGAGATAATTCCACAAGGCGTCCGACGGCGGTCCTTTAATAAATGCCTAATGTTGCCGATAAACGTGAAAATTATACGTCTCGGCTACCTGCCGGATCGGCAAGGGCAGTTTCAGCCCTGCACCACCTCGCCGAGGATAATTAATTTCGTACGCCAGGAGGCCGCGCTCGGGGGCTTTCAAAAGAACCCCCCTATACCTGGGGCTCTGGCAATTACTATCTCCAGTGCGGAAAGTCCTTTGTGCTACCTATTGAAGGCAACAATTCGTAATGACTGCATGCATAATTAGGTTCCTAATCCTTTTTGTGCCGCTTCAAGTCTTCTGAAATGGATTCGGTAGCGCAATCTCCAAGGCCGAACTCTAACTCGAGTCACAGGCTATCTTATTTCAAGCATTAGTTTTTCTAAAAAACTCCTAAATTTTGATTTATTTACAATATTTTTATGTCACAATCGAACTGAGAAATCTTCGAAATGAGATCGAACTTTTACTCAAAACTAACCATAAACATATTTATTGATCGTCCCACTATAGTTATTATGAACTAGCATAACATATTACATCTAAATTGAAGTAAATATATAACATGTAGTATTTAGTGTTGTATATGCTAGTTATGAAAATATTTTTATGATAGTGATTTATCTAGCGTATAAGGAAAATAGTTAATTTTTGAATGAGTTGATATTTTTTACAGAAAGTTGAAATTAAACATTTGTTTTTAATTTTTACTGAAATTTGTAATGCATCACTAGTAGTTAAAAGTTATACTATATGCACGTAATTTACAGAAATAGACTTGGGAAAGAATTAAAACTTCAGAGCTCCGCGTTAAAGACTTTACAGGATATTATTTTATTAATTGTGAAATATAAATTACTTTTGTGTAATTTGATATTGTAAACGTACAAAGCACGATGTTTTGATTATATCACAATGTTCCGGTTTAATTAATTTGCCTCAAAATGCTTCTAGTAAAAGCACACAATTCATATTACGTGTATTATGCTACTCTACCGCATTGTACGCCATCAATTGTATTTTATATAAAAGCATTAAATTAATCAAATATCTAAACGTACATTCAAACACGAAACCATTATTTATCTTTCACGCTATTCAAACACGTATTCTTTGAGATGTTGAAATCCCCGGCCGTCCGCGGAGAGAATCCGATGATGGATGCAATAATTTAACCGGACGAGTCTATTGTGTATTGTTCTCTGATCCCCCGTCAGATATTTCTGCCGCTCACCGTTCTGCCTGATTATGATAATTTTCATTTCAATGCGTATACTCTTTCGCTGGGAATGTTTGCTTTTCGCCACGCTCTTCGAATTTTCTTCCATGAATCGGTAACCTGGCTTTGCAAAAAGAGAAACGTCCCAATTTCAAACAATTGCGGTTTCCGATGACGGATACATTATTAAGCTGGACTGATTTTACATCTTGTACCGAAAAGTGATCATTTTTATTTAAATCTGCTCACTTCCCACGAAGCTTCTCGGATCAGGTTTCGCAAGAAAACGTTAGTCCCAATTTCAATTTCAGTCAATCTCATCTTGTGTACTTTGCATATCCAGATGCTAAATAATACGGCGAGGCTGGTTCTCTAGTTAATGGGTAGTTTTTTGGACCACCGCGGATCGCCCGAGTGAGCTATCCGGGCTCGGACAATGGTCAGTTGCAAATTAGATAGTCGGGCTATTGTAGGTCTCGTATGGTCGTATAATTATTATAATCCAGCAGAGATTGATGGCCCGGCCGTAATGGACGCGATGCGCGGCCGATTGATCCTCCGGTTATCGCGACTAATGGCCGGGGAGTCCGCAGATTGCAGAGTCTGCTCCGAGGGCGATAACTCACTCGGCCGCTTTTGCTTTTCGGGCCGAGGAGGATTAGCCTTTTCGCCATAAATTTGGATCTTTACGATGTTTATAGACTCCGAGTCCGTTTTTAGCTAACTAACGTAAAATTATTCGCATGAAATACGAATCACTTCGCTGAATCGGAATTTTTCGCACATTGTTTGTCAGCTTTTATTATATTTTTATCCGTGTTTAGTATAGAAGGCCATGTAAACTTTTGTGTTGTAAAATTCTCACGACTCAGCTGTGGTATCGTATACTGCTTGCGTGCAGTGTGAGTATTGCGATTATATTTTTTGAAAATGATTTATGAATAATAGCAAATACGATACATCGATAAGTCTTAAAATATGATTACTATCATACTTTAGTTTGGAGATCGGGTTGAGAAAAAAGAGGATTCTGAGTTCGAATTTGGCAAAAAAATTATACTATGTTTAAAAAGCTTCATTTTTTTTTAATGTTTGCTTTCAGAGTAATTAAATTTATAAAGTCCAGTTAAAGTATGAAATGTTTTCTACAAAAACTTCAACACGCTTACTGTTGCACACTATAATAAACTGAAGATTTATGTCTCCCATCAATCCAGCTTGTCATCAAACGCCTTCCCAGTTTCTTCCGGTTTAGACGTAGACTTGACTATTTATATTACAATAGCACAACTTCCAACGTATTTCTTCTAGACTTTCCTTCCTTGGATTTACGGATTCTCTTCGCAATTCTCACATGCGATATCCTTGCGTGCGGGGATCCCGTTATCGGGGCCGGGCCGGCGCTCCGCCCCGCATTGTGTGGCCCTCGCCCCCGGCCCCCAGAACAATGGGGCTCCGAGTGTACGCTCCTGATGTAACACGCGCGGACTCGACCGCATTCCACATTGTGAAATTACTTTTATATTTTCGATCGCTAAAGTTGTACTATTAGTTTTTGTCAATCGTGCTTGAATTGGGTAACATCTACTATATCTTACCTAAGCTTGTTGCCTAACGTTGTTCCGATATATTGTCTCCGATGAAAAACAAAGCTACATCGGAAATATAAAAAAGTATGTCCGTATTTATGTTTTTACACAGCGTCTTGATGACGGTTTCTTTGAACACCGAGAATAGTGTTCCTGTGGCGAATGCTGCTCCTCCGCTTTCCGAGAAGCCCCTCTGCGACCCTCGGGTAGATGGAGGCGACAGAGGAATGCTGACAGGCGGGGGGCGTCAGTCAACACGGGGACAGTATTATTTGTTTACTAGTTTGTTCCTTGCATAAGGTCATTCAATACCTCTATTGTTCGTTGTATTTAGTCCTAAAAATTATTACTTCACAAAAGCGATACTACTATTGTATGTATAGAAATAATTTTATGTAAATGCAATGCATCCTATTTCACCCAACTTTATTGTACGCTTAAATGCATTTCATGGCGTGCCATATGCAAGCTTTTTTACACTCTAAATTGTATGCTAAAAATGTGTACAAATAAATATCATAAGCCAATAAAACACAAATAACTATAGATAAGCCAATTAGCTTATATTTTTCGTAACGTGGCATTAATTCCGAAAATTTGTGTGTCTAATTTTATTTATTTATCTGCGGACGCAAAGCGCGGATTTATTATCCCTCCCGGTTCGCCGTAACTTACAAAAACAAACGACATAACTGTCTCAACGAAAGATATATTATATTTGATACGTAAACAATAAACAAACCGCGAAAATTCCCGCTCCCAAAGACAACACACCGGCCCGGCGTGGACGAGTATTCTCAATTCGCCGAAGACATTTTCGGAATAATTCAGATACTCGACTTCAAAAAAAAAAAAAAAAACAACACTATTTATTGGCAGAATAAATAAGACGGTTGCGTAATGAATGCTCGGGCTCGGCTCGAATTCCTCGGCGGGCAGATTCCTCCATTCATTGACGTTCGACGTCGCCCGTCGCCCTCCATGTTTGCGCTGCGTCCGATCTTCGAAACGTCTGAATGCAGCACGTCGCCGTGCACGCGCGTCCGAAATGCCGGGCGGCAGATACGCGCGCACTAGGGATGTGCAACGCTACTTTATTTTATTTATTATAATTTGTCGAAAAAAATAATTTTAGTTAACATTTTGATTGATTGCTTTCTTTTACATTTTTTATTTATTGATTATTTGCGTGTGGTAATTTCTAACATTTACATCCAGTTTCGTGTATTATTCGAATCACAGTCATATATCTCTCTGCAGTAGAAACAGCGACACGCCTATGAAAACAAGAAAAAAAAATATTTTTGTTGTTTTTGTTGCGACCGATTTGCAATCAGCCAATGACGTCCCTCTTTTTTTAAGTAAACAACGCAAAGTGGGACGCTGTTGGTTAATCGCATGTTGGGTCGCGACGGGTGTAGAGTCAGGCCACAGGGGCGAGTGACAATGACGAATTGTGCTCATTGCATATTTTGTAAACGGTTTTCATTACCGGTCGAGCACTAGCGCTAGTAAAAAACAAATTGACAATAAATAATTATCGCAATGCGCGATGAATCGAGCGCCCAGGCCTACCTCACTACGGCGGTGAGGCCACCCGCACCGCGCGCGGGTGGTCCTCGTGTCCCGTCTCGCTCCGGCCCGCGCGCGCCCCGCGCAGCCGTCTCCCTCGCGCGCCCGCCCGTCCGTCTCGCTTCCCCGTACTGCGGCATCTTTTTCTCGCGCGCGGTTTTTCATATCGGCGTCCCGGGTAGCGTCTTCTCGTCCGCTCGTATAGCCGCGTCCCTCTCGCCCGCGCGGTGCTTTCCCGCTCGCGAGAAATTTCACTTTCTTTCCAGCGAGAATAATTAATGCGCTTATATTTGGAGCTTCAGGAATGTATTTTTTATTATTGTTTTATTATTTTTTCTGCTGTTGAGTTATGTCGGTTTCCGTTATGCGTTCTATAATCTTCTTTCCTTTTCCTTATGTGTTCAGAACTCGTTAGGAAATAAAAATATTATTGTTATTTCAAATTAAAATACCACGTGTCAAATAAAATAGTGATCTTTTTCACATCACATATAGTTGCACACAATGATTCGTTGATTTGTTGAAATTTTCCTGATTTTGGTTTCTTACATAAAACACCCGATCACCTTTAAAATAAAATATGCATTATACGCTTGTCGAATATGTGGAAATTTAAAAAAAAATAAAAAAGGAACTACTCCAAAATCGGAATACGATTCATTCATATTTATCCAATCACGTGTCAGTTCTCAATTTTGATCGGGAGAGTTTCCGGCGCGACGCCCCTCGCGAGCCGTTAAATCTATTCCGGGCCCCGTGGAGGCCAGCCCGAGCGCTCTTCTAGCGAGGGATCTTCCAAATCTCGAACCCTGGACGCGCATCCGTCAGTCAGCATCGAAACTAACAGCATTTCATTCAGCGGAAACAAAAAAACATCCTTTCTAAATATAATTTTTAAAATGTTCAAGTAATTCTGAATTAACGAAACAATATCGAATAGTATACCAGTTAATACGTAAAATATACGCAACGTATTGTCACATTCTGCAGTGACTTCGTAAAATTATTTATTATAACTTAAAAAAATATTTATTTTACATTAAATATGTTTTTAAAAATGACACTCAAAATTTACAACTCAATGTACTTAGATAAAATAAAGTGGTTTTCCTCGCACGCAAAGCCGACAACGGCGATACTAAAACGAAAATATTTCACACCAGTTACGGTAATAAACAGGCAGACACAGAAGGGGTGGTATTTCTGTGCGTCAATCTCCGTCTATTTGTGGAATGCTCGGCGCGCACAAATAAAGCCATCCTCGCGATGCAGGGCCCCAACCCGGGGGATCCTCGTCAGGCCATGTGCGCCACCCGTGCCTCCGGATTGTTTGGTTTTCGAGACGTCTCTCATAATATCCATAGATTACTCCATCACTGCAGGAGTCAACGTGCCCCTGAGATTTGTACCTCTCGCGTCCCTTCTCGGAGACTCCCCTGTCCCGTTTGTCATTGAGTAACTCAGTAATGCAGGATGCGATTAATTACACGCTGGGGAGTTTGGTATCTTTGCTTTTGGGGCATAATATTTCTTAAAATGTTTACACGTGCACAGTTATGCATTTGCAGACTGGGATAGGATCGTGAGTAAGTTCAACAAATACTTCAATAATCGGAAACTCCCAGAAGTGCGAGGTTTCTTGTTAGTATATATTTAAAACTACCGGCTACTCAAAACTCGGAGACGGTGCTTTTCCCGGAACACTCGGTTTCTCAATCGGGAAGGCCTTAGCATTGTGTTTTACTTTTCATAACTTCATCCGTGCAACAGTCGTGATGCTGACTTATCACTTTTTTCGTGGAACGCCTGCAAGAGCGTCCGATCTGACCCCGCAATCGCTACACTCGGAATGATCGACTATTACAAATCATGCAAAAGCGCAGGCGGGTCTGGCGCAGTCGGACATCCGCTCGCGATTTAGACTCATTATCGAACTCCTATAATTTGATCCGATCTTAAACTGTCCGCTGATGAAGACATTGGATCGGCCGCGCCGACACTCCGCCCCGGTTCTGTCCTCGTCCAGCTCGGGGCTCGGGGCTCGGCGACGCCCTCCCGTGATTGCCATCTTCTAGCAATTACACCGCCGCCCGCGTCTGCCCGGCCAGAAGAGTAATTCCGATACCTGTCGAAATGTGATCGCCGACCGCCGCGTCGTCCGACTCATGTTTATGTTAATTATTGCAGGTTCAAAAAAATGAACAGATAGAATTACCCGCTTCGTACCTCTTAAAAAAATATAATTAATCAGAGTCAGATATTTACAAACTATGTAACATCTAAGTAACAACGCTATCAAAATTTTCCTCAATCGGTAACACCGCCATTGAATTCATATTCTGAAAGCTTTCAACGGGGTACTACTTGGAAGTGCATCGAAATACCTAGAAGTAACAGTTGTAAAATGAATTTTCGAATGTGCTATTGGAAAAAGCAAATTCTTCGGTTGCGCGAGCGCTGCTGTTGAGTAGATTAGTGATTCCGAGTCCACTTTGGCCGGGTGACGATCGCGCAATCCGGAGTGACGGAATAACTTCACTCCCCGCTGCGAGTGATTAACAAATCTCGAGGAATAAAGTAACCGCTAATTGCTGGCGGTGATTAGTTATCCGTGTTTATGTCCGCGCAGGACGCAGCTGCTGCGAGCGATTTTAATAAAGTTTTGCGTAAGTAGTAATGCAGGCGACGACGCGGCGGCCTCGTATACTCCAGGCTAATGCGTCGTCCTAATGGAGCCGAGGAAGACGTGCCCGGGCGTGGCCTCGTGGCGCCTCAGCAATTCTGGCTCACATCTAAAATATCAATAGATTAATTTATTAATACTTACAAAAAGTGCACGCTCGTCCGTTATATGAGTTGCTTGAAGTAATATATTTTTATCGGCCAATTCAAGCAAAGAGTAAAATAACATTTTTAAAACACGTGTGTACACAAATAGTGGTGAATTCATGCTATAAATATAAATTCCCTATAATTTGTAATGAAGATTCATTAACTGTGCTTTTCAAAAAAATTATCATTCAATAAGTTTGAATAGTTAAAATATTGACTTTATTTGGACTAATAATATCGATACTGGGATTGCCTATAGTGTATTGTTGTAACTTTACGAAATTGAAAGTAACTTACAAATGGAAAATGATATGTTTCACTTTAAACAATGGAATTTCGTCAGTAGTTACAATAATATCCTTATTGTGAAAATATAGTATAGTTAGCATAAATTTACAAATTCAACGGTAAGCGAGTTTTATTCGATTTTACGACGAGCGAGCATTCGTATATGCCAAAGAGACTACATTGTTTCTCGTGTACTCGTCTTACTTTTTGGAATCATTGTATAGCAACCGAGTTGGTATTTTTGGTTGATGATGTTTTTGACGTATTCGGTTTGCAGGTGGCCGCCCCGCACCCCTCCGGCCCCTTGCGCGGGTAATTGCACCGCGCCCTGGGAGGCCAGCCCTGCGAGATCATATCGGGAAACCTTTGAATCGGTCATTAAAAAATTAAAGCCGTCCTACCGTTCAATTTTCGTTGAATCACCGGCCCGGATTTACATACGCAGACGGCGGCGATTACGGCGGAACATGCAGTACGTTTTTATTGAATTCGGTTTAATCGAGGCGATCTGTATTCATGCGAGAGCGGCGCGCCGAGAGGGAAGCGCGCCTCCGACTCCGCGATCGAATTCTACAATCGGAATGGACAGATTTAGAATTTATCTCTCGGAGTGAGCGCCGGAGGCGAGGTGTAGATCTGCCGGAGTGTGAAACGGATGCCGAAAAAAGCGGCCACTTCAGTTTTTGTAAGTTCTCGAGTGTTTGACGAGTCCCCGCCATCCGCGGAATTTCTCTTTCATGTGGCTGCCTCGCCGCCGCCTGTCCGATCGCTCGGATCGCGGCTCCGATAAGAGTAGGTAAAAAATAACAGAATTGGGACAAAGATAAGCAAATTGACTTTGTCAACCTCCATTAGTTGCTACCGTGCCACTGTCGATACGCAATTACGTTACCAGATCAGTCTTAAAAGATACACTTCTAACACCCGAAAATGTTGCAAATCAGGGAAAGCTATCTGTCTTGAAAAAATAAATTGAGGTTCTTAATCTTGCTGACTTCTTCGAGGGAGCATCGCGTTGTTGCACCGCTATGCTTTTCCCATGCGAATACGCCATCACGATTCTATAACGCTTGCAGTGCCATCTATGGATAAGTAGAATTGACATTGCAATCTTTACGAATCAATTATATCACGAAGCCCTCCCGACAAGGAGTTATTGAGAGTTTAATACGCTGTATTCTACACAATGAGATCATCCACCAACTTAAGGAGATAACAAATATAATGATTTGATTTTTCAATTGATGGGTTGAGGGGCATTACTTGTATTTTATAATTTCTCTCCTGCTCTACCTGTTGCCCTCGTGTTTTCATTCGGTTTTGAGCCATTCTGCCGGAGATTGAATAGACTCAAATGGCCCGACCGCACTAGAGCACTTGCGGTGTGCCGAGCGCTCTTCCGAATTAAATTCTCCTCTCGAAATGCATTCTATCGGCCTCTCAAAGCCGGCCGAGACCGCAATAAAATGGAATCGATTTCGCCTTGCGGTCCGAGGGATGATCGAATCGGGAGCCTGATCCGAAACCGCAACTACGAAGACTACGCAGATTTGTAATACTTTTCCATACAATGTACTGCACTTGCTTTCGTTTTAACTCATTGACGCACCTCTGCAATAGCGTTTGCGACATTATATTATTCACATTATTATATTTTCAATTGTAATATAAAAATTTAATTGTCTATGTATTTCATTTGCCAAGAACAAGTCTGAAAATGCTCTCAATAAGCATAAGGGAATTATCAAGATTCAAAATATAATATATACAACCTATAGTATGTCTACGCCGTGCACCTATCACTCTTTTTTTATTTTGTTAAAATTAGTTAAATCAATACAAAAAGTGGTTTCTGGCGTCAATAAATGTTAGGTTTTGAATTTTAGTAAAAGACTCATTCATTCGCTTATGCTGACTCATTTAAACACACAATAAGATTTGGGTGTCATTTTGCATCTCCGATTGTCGCTCGCGGGGAAAGGTTCGAGATCACTCGAGATCGACGCGGGCCGAGCCGCGGAGACTCAGAGACTCGGAGACTCGGAGACTCGGCTTCAGTTCCATTGAGATGCTAATGCCACGGCGACAATGGCATTCCTGAGCGGGGCGGCGCGGGGTGCATCCGGACTCGTTATCAAAGAGACAACTCTATTCATAACTCCGTGGGTGTAGAGGATTTATATTTAGTATGTCTCCAAAGATGTGAGATTAGGGCCAGCGACTAGTGCATGAGGTTATTTCTCATATTCAAGAAAGAAACTCTAGTTTTAACACTAGAAAAACTTCCTCTACTGTTCATTTAATTCTTTGTTTATTTCTTACACGAACGAAGGCTCGAGTTAATATTTTAAACACACGTTCTGGGCGCTGCACTGTTACTCTCCCTTGAGCTCGTCGGTATTTTTTCATCGAAGATTTAGTATGACATCTCAACTGTGACCCTTATATGTTAATTACTTTCGTTTTAGAAAGAAGCTAATTAGTTCTTTAGATTTTCGAAGGGTTTCCTTCTCTCAACCCGGAGACAATTTAGAATTATAACAGAATAATAAAATAAAAAAACTTATCGCTGCATCCGAATTTGAATTCGGGACCGGGAGCGACCGTGCTAGATACATGTGATGGAGATTCATGGGGTCGTGTTTTGTCGCAGAGGGCGGGAGGCTGGAGGCGGAGCTGGAGTACGCGGCGAGCGTGCTGGGCGAGGGGGCCGCGGGGGCGGGCACGCACCAGCTGGCCGTGCAGGCCACGCGGGACCCCAGCTCCTCGGTGCTGGGCACGCGCGCGCTGCTGGCCCACGCCGCCGCCCTGCGCCGCGCCGTGGACGTCACCGTGCAGATGTACGACATCACGTGGCGCCTCAAGGACCTGTGCGTGCGCCCCAGCGTGCCCAACCTGGACGAGCACTACGTCGAGAAGATCTTCGACAGCGTCATCCCCTGCACCATCGTCACTCCGCTGGACTGCTTCTGGGAGGGCTCCAAGCTGCTCGGCCCTGACTACCACGTCACCATGCCGTGAGTCCATCCGCATTACTTTTACTATTGAACACTCTGGACATACAACATTATTCCTACCTTTCGAACATTTGAAACTGTTGTAGTATGTATTTACTATTTATAAAATAATTCAGTCGAGTCCTAAAGTACTTTAAATAAACGGTCATATTGCTTTTAATACATATCTTGTGATTAACATATGAATATCCCTAAAATTCGAGACCAATACAAACAAAATGAATTTTTGTGCACACGATATGCGACTCTTTCGTGAAAACCTTCCATCTATATTTATTGATTTCATGTAAGTTTAACTACGTCAGTCGTATGCACGCAGTTATATTCTATTCTTTAAAGGTGAATTAGTATACAATGTTAATAAGTTCCCGCAGTGCGCCGAACATGAGTGTGAACTGGACGCAGCTGAACCCGGCGGTCATGATGAGCAGGATGCAGAGCGAGTTCCCCAACTACTCCATGGCCATGCTGGACGGCTACATGAAGCGCGCCGGCATCTCCACCGGCTACCAGGAGAAGCCCTGCCTCGACCCCACCGACCCGCTCTGCCCGCCCACCGCGCCCAACAACAAGTCCAAGCAGGTATGTCAACACTACTGACTCTAAGATTGTAGATTTTGCAATCTCCTAGCAATTTGGATAGGCTTATTCTTTCATTCCAATTTAAAATAATTTCAATGTAAATCTTTTCACCTATTGGATAACAAATTTTAAAAAAAATACCGTACTTCCTCAAGCATGTATTTTTTAAGTAAACCTATGAAGTGTTAGAAATCAAACAAACGCATTTAGTATAGCATGCGAGCCAATCATCTTGAATAGCATTCAGTACACGTGCTTACAAAATTCAATACCTGAAATTTTATGTACGTTTACAAGGTGTCTACTCAAAATCGGCCAAATGAAAACGGCAACCTCAACGATTAAAAATGTATGCGTACATATTCATTTAATGGCTTATACCTACTTTAAAAATTACAACTGTTAAGTTTTTTTACATGTAATCATTGGATACATACATAACTGTTCAAATTGAAGCCATTCGTACAGTTCTAATAAAAGGAATCCGTTAAGCAGTGCGAGCTTACTGAATCCACTATTCCTCTATACAGAGTCGGCTTACAAGTAACTTGTGGCTTATTGGTCATAAGACAGTTTCAATTGCATAGTTTTACAAGTGCTCAGGTGTAGACCTCCTTTATCAAACGTACACGATGCGATATACCGTGTTATGCAGCATAAAAATATACCCCGTGTAGTCACTTTTATTTATTTGGCAACATCGTTAAAAAATCTCGCAGAAAGAAGACCGCCTCCAGTCCCAAATATTAAATTAAGTTACATTTTTTCGTGGCTTGATAATGGACAGATGGACCGCAGCGAATTGTTGTTTACAACAAAAATAATAAACACATATTTCACCGGACACGTGTATGGCTTTATGACAGGCGCATTCTGGCGGAGCCGCTGTGTAGGTCTGGGGCCCCGTTCCTGGAAGGCCTCGATCCACAATGCCCTCAGCCAGAAAGTCGAAACCGCAACAATCACACGACTCGGGACGACCACCGCCGGCACCGGCGAGCTCTTTCTTCCCCCATTACCTGAACCGTAAATTTCAGTTGATACTTTTATACGCGCCATGGTCACTTGTGAACTGTCTTTTCAGCTGAATTCCTGGATGCTCTTGACACTTCTCTGTCGCTTTTACAATACCTGAAGTCATCTTTATAACTTCTAACGTCTTGGAAAAAAAATTTAAAACCTATATTGTTGGAATCAACTGTTTGTTTTTACAGCGAACGGGAATTGATACTGTAACTTTGAAGAATAAAGCCTTTGCTATGTTAATGGTAGTTCTACTCTGAATAGACTATAGAACTACTTTGAAAGAGCTTTTGAATTTGAAAGCTGCGAAATAGGTTTTACTAAGATTATACAGACCTCTGATGACTGTCGGATTTACTCCATTTCAAACATAAAATTTCATGGAGTCATAAAGTAATAGTCACTTTTAAATAGTAATTTAGTATATGCTTAACACCTGGGGACGATGGTACTGCCATAATACTATTTGTGACTTAAACCATACATTTTTAGAGAAATAATTGACAAAATTACTTGAAGTAATTAATAGTAACTTCCAAGTAAGTACATTATTTTTGTGCACGTCCATCACTTCTTCCGGTGGAACGATAAATTACTTCGCCAGCAGGCATCGTCGGCGGAACATCTCAATTTAAATGCGACATCTTTCTTCTGCGATTTCTAGAATTCGGGGTCCATTATGGCGGCGCACAATGCCCGCGACAGCCATTTATCATGGCGAGTGTCATATTTCAATAGCATTGTGCTTGCGTCGGGCATGCAGTCACTTTTGTTTGGACAGCGAGTCACACGTGGTCACTGCCATTTTGGGCAATGCGGTTGTTCTAATACCGCGTTATGGTTAGCACAGTTGCTTTTTGGCCGTGTATTTTCAATTTTATTATCCCCACATTGAAAACACCAGTGATATCTGTTATCTACTTAAATAAATGCCGGAGACGCAAATGCTTCTAATCGCTTTTAAAAACTAATTGGTCCATTAAGCGCTTGCGGTCTCCATTTTTAACATTGTAGCACTGGACTCATTTAGATTAACTGGACATAATAAGAAATGTATCTGCAATATATACTGAGCAGTCTCGTGAGGTTCTCCCATGCCTCGTTCTCTTCTCCAAACATTTGACGCATTATAGTAGCATGTTCTAGATTATTCCTTATTATGATTTGGCATAGCAACACGTATTGAGGCCGAGTTGAAATCTGTGACTCGGTCACCTTGCAAGAACACTGCTCAGCCCGTGGAATTATTGGTAGTTGTATTTATTTTTGTTTTTTTAAAGATTTTTTTTCATTTAATTTTTATAAAATATATTAGGAACTCAGCTTCTATAAAAATCTCTGCTTAAATTAAAATCAATTAAACCAATTTTATTTCATCAATAAGTTCACTTATTAGGTTTGTCCAAGTGACCCACGAAGCCATTTCTAAATATGCTATTTTGATGCTTTGAATACCCATAGTAAAAAAATCCTATTTGTGTGGTTACCTAATAAAATTTTAAAAATGCGTAGTGATTTAAAAAAAATATATCAAACTCATATATCTCTTGCCGAACAACATATTTTTTTTTTACTTCATTTTTTAATTATTTGGATACACTAATTTGATGACTTGCTAAAATTATCCTACGAAGATAGGAATACTGCCCTGGTCATTGATAACTAGGCAACCGCATTACACCGAATGAGTGTGAGTTTTTTTGATATATCGGCGATACATCAAAAAAATGATCGATGCAATTCGTCGGTCCGTTATCAGTTGCGTCGAGAGGAGGCATCGCTTCCTGCTTGGGCAGCTCCACGTTTAGCTCCTAAGCGCAAATAAAGCCGGCGGGCGCGGGCGGGCCGCAACGCAACACTTTTGGACGTTTTTCTCGGGACCGGCATAATACGGCCTGGACGCTTTTTGTAACCTTTTTTGTCCAGGACGATGTCCGCGTCTCGCTCGCTCGCACCCTCCGGCCGCGGGGAGCGAGGGCGACGGCGATACGTGTGCGCTCGGCGAATGCACGCCACCCACAACGAGATTACGTTTTCTAAAGAAAACGCCACATTGTTATTTCTCCCGTGCGGACGAGCCACCCGCGCCGTGGACCGTATTGTGTCCGCTCGCTGCCATTGTGGAGTGAAATATCTTCGCCTGGAAGGCCGTCGGTTATTGCCCAATCGGGCGGTCCGTTGGTTTTTTGATTTTCTCTCGCTTCTGCTGATTTTGCTTCGCGACTCGATTCAACGCGGTCGACACTGTCGGGGGCGCTGCGCCGTACCGACCGGCACCGTTTAGCTCTCCACTCGGAAGACCTGGATTGCATCGTTATTATTTTGAGTACTGCGGTTCAGTTCAATCTTTCCAACAGATCTGCGGGGGAAATAAAAACAAAAAGATGAAAAGAAATCTGCTCAACCGATTTGGAATTGCTACTGTCGATTAATTTTATGGACGGTTTTCCCCTGCGAGTGTTCTCTTCTATTATTTGCGAGGAGCAAATCTTGTCGGTCTTAATGCCATTTATTCGCTTATAAAAGATTACTTTGCGAGGTCTACGCGTAAGTTCTATTTTTTAAAAACCCGAATGGCTGAAATGCAGGTACAAATTGCTGTTCAAAAAAGACGGCTGTTTCAAAACCAGCTCTATTTTTTTTAAATGTTAGAATGCAGAGGTGGCAATCTTTCATTTGGACGATGGCAAGAATGAACCGTAATCTCTAAATTTCTTACATAAATTCCTCGCGGCGGAGCGGTCGTGGCGAATCGTCCTATTCCGTCTTCACTCGAGATCTCAATCTTCCGACCCACGCAAAAAAAAGACCCGCTCTCCGACACACTCGCTTCTGGGAAGTCCTCGTGCCGCGCGGCCCGCAGAGCACCACCCTGCCCCTGCCCAGCGTCTCGTCAATGCCAGAGCGCATCTGTTACCTTGATCAGTGAGGAGTCCTGGGTGTTGAACTGCGTCCGTTTCAACTCCGGTACTGAAAAATTGCTTTTGAAGGATGACCCCAGAATCGGAGTCGAAACACTGGCAACAGGGATGCAACCCATCAACTCAACACACACTCGCTGTTTTAGTAAGAATCACGATACGTTTACAAAGTACGGTGGTTAGAAGACCCTTCGTTGTAATCTGGGTGAATTCCGATCGTGAAATTTGCTGAAGAACAAGCGATTAGAGGCAACTTTAGTTTTCCATTTATAAAGTACATACTTCCTGCAAAGTGTCGCCCTTCTCCCTAAACCTGGAGAATTTTCATAATTTTTACAAAATTTAAATATCCACTTAATGCGCATTTGAATGTCGGAAAGAAGCTGTGACTCACTGGACTACATTTGTCCGAGTTTGAGTTTTGTCGAGGGATTTGAACCAACCGCGCAGGCATTTATTCGTTACCACCCTGCAAAGTGGCAAATCGAATAAACGCAACCTTCAAACTGAAAACTTTTGCACGATGCTCGGATTTTGGTAATATTCTGCGCACGGAACAAAGTTTGGCCGAGTGTCGGGGAAGTGTCCCGACCCGGCGCTGGTCAGCCGCCCGCGGACGAGTCCTTCTCCCGCCGTCCCCTCTGTCCGTTACGTCACAAAAAAGGGAACCGAAGCAGCCTTGCGCGGATCCCGCGTCACGACCGTCCCACTAGTGATGGGTTGAAAATCAAATAATTATTTTATTCTACTCAGGCAATCGTGTTATTTACGAGGGACATTCCTAATATATTATGCTACTAATTGCACCTTTTTTTTCAAATCTTAATTTAATTATTATCATTTGTAATTAGTGCAATCGATTTATTTGGATAATCGACTTAATTTGAATTATTTTTTGTTGTACAAAGAACTTCAATAATACTGTTTTTTTTTTTGCGATGAACTTTCCCTATCATCCGAACACAAGAAAATTGTTCACTTGTTCTCTTCGATTATCCCAACTGTTCCAGATTTTTATTATTATTATTTTTATAATTTAAACCTAATTTCCAAAAAAATAATTCACTGCGAATGAACCGATTATTCGACGATGTCCATCACTACCCGCCACCGTCCATTGTGCGGGCTTCCTCACTCCACGTGCTCGGAGTACTTCACGGCGGATTAGTCGGTTGCGGGTCCCCACCTTCGCTCGCTCGGTTTTGTTTTTGCGAATACGAAACGCACGAAACGGTTTTCGAAAAAAACTGTAACGCGAGACTACGCCAGAACATGGATTGTTCGCAAAACTTCATTGCCAAGCTAAATTATTTTTTTTCGAATGAAATGATTGATTTATACTTATGTTTTCAAAATCGCTTCATCATTTTATACTTTCTGCAGTTGTGAATTCAATACTTTCGTTTTTTTTTTTGGTCTTTTTTTTAGTTTAAAAATACGTATAAAATAGATTTTTTTTAATAATTCACTACTGAAAAAGTTCACAAAATCACCATGATTCTTTTCAAGAGTATCAAACGATTACCATATTAAAAAAAATATCGCACATATGTTGAAGCATACATTTTTCACCTGTAGTTTTGCTCTGCATGTATTGTTAGTCTTTCATTAAATTTCTTCCGATTCTATGCTTTGCAGGGCATGTACATCCTCATGTAACTTTATTGCTTCTAAGAATTTCACTGGCCTCAATATTTCTCGTCGAGTAAATTTATGCATAAATTCTTATAGATATGTAAAATATTTTTTATTATATTTTTGAATATTAATTTCCATGCGATTGTTATAAATACAGTATTGAATTATTTTGTTTTGTTCCAGCCTCCAGATGTAGGCGCCGAGTTGACAGGCGGCTGCTATGGCTTCGCAGCCAAGTATATGCACTGGCCGGAGGAGCTGATAGTGGGCGGGGGAGAGCACAATAAATCAGGCCAGCTGCGACGCGCTCGAGCCCTGCAGTCCGTGGTGCAACTCATGACAGAGAGGGAGCTCTACATCTACTGGCACGATAACTACCGAGTGCACCACACCAGCTGGGCACAGGACAAGGCTGCTGCTGTACTCGATGCCTGGCAGCGCAAATTCTCTGAGGTAACTAACAACCCAACCTAACATAGCCATAAATATCCACAGTTTTCTTTAATAGCTGTTTTGAAAAGTACTGCAAACATTGGATAAGTAAGTATTTCAAAAGAGCTGTTCTTTCAGAGGACAAGAGATGTAGAACCATATAATTTCCGAATTTTATTTTCAGTAAACATGGTAGATCTGCCGATATGCATCGCTTATTGCATATGCGTGCAACTTACGCAATAATACTGATAGATTCCAAATTCCAAATGGCTAAGAATATAAATTAAAAATATTTTTGAAAGATTATTTTTATACTCTTCATCTAATATAATTCTAGACCTTTGCATATAATTAAAGCTGATCTGCATTTAGTCATATGAGTGTTTTATGTTTTTAAATAAACATGATAAAGTAGCATGTATATTCTAATAATCATAAACATGTATGCCAAAGTCGTAAAAACTGAATTGAATATAACATTATCAATTTATCTTTCTAGGAAATCCGCAAGTTTATGGATACTGAAAAAGAATATCAATCCTACGAGTTTTACGCTTTCTCAACTGCCACACTCAACGATATAATGGGGAAATATACTCACATATCAATTCCGAAAATAGCCATCGGATACGTCTGCATTGTAAGTAACATTTTACAGTATCGTACTTATTTTTATATCACTCTGCAATTTATTGTAAACCATCTTCCAATCTACAGCACAACTAATCCTTTAAATAAATGCATTGTTATTTTTATTTAACAATCTCTTTATCTAGTTTAGATTACGCAAATAGTTCAACAGTATCAGTTATTCAATATGATTTGATTTCTTCCAGCTATTGTACGTTGCGTTCTCCCTGGTGCAGTGGCAAGACTCTGTTAAGTCTCAGGCAGGAGTTGGTATCGCCGGTGTCTTACTGCTTTCCATTACTGTTGCAGCTGGACTTGGATTTTGCGCATTATTAGGTAAGATTTATAACATACTAGGTTCAAATAAATCAATAAATATTCAGTCTATATATACTCTTACTGAACTGATTATCGTATAAGATTTTTTTAAAAATTATTTTTAATTTATATTTTCAGGGATACCATTCAACGCTTCTACAATGCAGATAATTCCATTCCTTGCTTTGGGACTGGGAGTTGATGACATGTTCCTTCTTACTCACGCATATGCGGAGAGTCCATGTGAGGAGAGAGATGGTGAAGGCTGCGAAGACAAGACACCCGCAGTACTGAGGACCACTGGCCTCAGTGTCCTCCTGACATCTCTCAGCAATGTCACGACCTTTTTTGCCGCTGCTTTGATCCCGATCCCAGCATTGAGAGTTTTCTGCCTTCAGGTAACAATTAGATAAATTTCGCTATATATTGTGTGCCTAGGATTAATAAATTACTAATAATAATTTGTATTTTGTATTACTAATCAAATACATTATTTTTATTTACATGCTAATATTAGGGAATGGGTTGAAGTAAGTAGAGAAAGATCACTTGTTATCAAACTTATTTTTTTTGTTTTCTCTTGAGGTTTTATTTAGTTTAGTTTTTTTTTCCAGGTTTATTTAGGGATTATTTAACATATTTATTTTTCATGTCAATGTTTTTAATTATATCATAGAATTAGTTTTAAAACCTTATAACTTGTAATTTTTTTAGGCTGCTGTTCTGCTGCTATTCAACTTAGCTGCCATGTTGCTGGTTTATCCGGCCATGATATCCCTGGACATGCGGCGACGGGCCTCCCAGCGCTCCGACCTGCTATGCTGCCTCATGCCAGATCGGGATGGTGCTCGTCCATTGCCACCCAAGGTCAATCTCAACAAACGAATCCCTGTTAAGATGCAGGCTGTCACTAGAGCATTACCTCCTGATCGGATGCACACTGTCACTAGTGTTGTTGATAAGGTTTATTTTTTTTTCATTCAATGTAGATTATATTAACTGGATTGGTTTAAAATTATAATAAGCCAAACAAACTGAAGCTAAATGCTCTTACAATATCACAATCCTTCTTAATGTAACCATCTTAACTCTAATAATTATATTATAAATTGTAAGAATATATCAAAACAATAACCCATATTGGAGGTTTGGATTCTTCTTGAATATCCTGTCATAAGATTGACTGAATATTGAAAAAAAAAATTGTTTAGGGCAAATGGAAAGATTCATCTCGAGAGCCATTGGACCCGGAGTCCAACCAATCACGAAATGACTGCGACAGCACTGTGTGCTTCAGCCTCAGTCTTACTAAATTTGCTCGCAATCACTACGCTCCCTTCATCATGAAGCCTGCCATCAAGGTCAGTATTGAACCATTCAAATCACTTTCTACATATTAATGTCTTAGTATCATATATTGAAATAAATAAATACAATATATTATGGTAAGTAGAATAAATTAAAATGTACATCTTGTTGTAGGTGTTGTCGATGCTCACTCTCATAGCCATCCTACTTGCCAGCGTGTGGGGAGCCTCCAAAGTCTCTGATGGCCTTGAACTGACTGATATTGTTCCGCAGAATACTGATGAACATAATTTTTTGACCATTCAAGGAAAATATTTTGGCTTTTACAACATGTACGCTGTCACTCAAGGAAACTTTGAGTATCCCACTAACCAAAAACTACTTTACGACTACCACGAGGCCTTTGTCAGAATACCCAATATAATAAAGAATGATAATGGAGGCTTACCTGAATTTTGGCTCAGCCTATTCAGAGACTGGCTAATTGAACTTCAGAAGGCTTTCGATAAGGACTACGCTTCCGGTAATATAACTCAAGAAAGATGGTTTCCAAATGCTAGCGAAAAAGCTATTTTAGCTTACAGGCTTTTAGTTCAAACAGGTCATGTTGATAATCCTGTTGACAAAACATTAATAAATCAAGTAAGACTTGTCGACGCCGATGGAATCATCAACCCCAAAGCTTTTTACAATTATCTATCTGCCTGGGCCAGTAATGACAAGTTGGCTTATGGAGCATCTCAAGCCAACTTAAAACCAGAACCAAAAGAATGGTTTCATGTAAAATCTGATTACGACCTGAAGATACCAAAGTCTCTTCCGCTAATCTACACACAGCTGCCTTTTTACCTGCAAGGTTTGACTGACACCGAGCATATCAAAACTCTAATTTCATCCGTGAGAACTTTGTGCATAAATTTTGAAGCTAAAGGACTAAATAACTTTCCTTCTGGTATTCCATTTATATTTTGGGAACAATACCTTCATTTGCGACCGTCTCTGGCCTTGGCCTTAGCTTGCGCCTTGGGGGCCGTATTGATAGTAGTGGGAATACTCTTGCTGAATGTCTGGGCTTCCTTGTTGGTGGTCTTAGCCCTCTCAGCAATGGTGCTTCAGCTTCTTGGAGCTATGGCGCTATTGGGTATGAAGTTGTCTGCCATATCTGCAGTTCTCCTTATTGTGGCTGTTGGCATCGGTGTTCACTTCACAGTGCATATTTGTTTGGTAAGTTAATAAATGTACTCTCTTAACTTATAATCCATACACATATAATTTGTTTTTATTTTATTTTTTGTATTTTTTTTTTGTAGAGTTTTGTGACATCGATTGGCAGCGGTGATCGCCGAGCCCGCTTGGCCCTGGAGCACATGTTCGCGCCGGTGCTTCATGGAGCTCTCACTACCCTGCTAGCGGTGTTTATGTTAGGAACATCAGATTTCAACTTTATCACCCAGTACTTCTTTAGCATACTCCTCGCTCTAATTGGAATTGGTCTAGCAAATGGATTGCTATTCTTCCCAGTATTGTTGTCTCTTGTAGGACCTGCCGCTGAGGTGAGTGTCTTCTTATTAATTTTTAATAATTTGTGGACATTTCAATTCAAGTGGTTTATATTTTTGTTATTTGTTATGTGCTAATAAGAGCTGTTTTCTTTTAGGTAATTCCGCTGGAATTCCCAGATAGGATCTCTACTCCTTCACCAGAGTCATCCCCCATCCGGACAAGAAGAGCCCCAGCACCGCGTACCACAGAACGCCCACGCCCACCCAGCCTCACTACCATCACAGAAGAGCCGTCTTCTTGTCATTCTTCACATTCTCACCACTCCTCTATGCAGTCTATTCTTATTCAACCTGAGGTAGTTGTTGAGACCACTACTTACAACACCGATGCTGCTTCAGGTTCAGGACGCTCGACTCCCACCAAATCAACCATGGGAGGTATCACCACAAAAGTGACAGCCACTGCCAATATCAAAGTGGAAGTGCATACGCCTATTTCCAGTGAGCGGTGTCACTCAAGACGCAGTTACCATCGCGAAAGGGAGAGAGAGAGGGATCGCAGTGAAAGGGAGCGCGATCACGGAGACAGGGATAGAGATCGCGACTATCATGACAGAGATCGCGATCGCGGTCGCGACACTTACCATGACAGAGACAGAGACCGATCACGTGAGAGATCTCGGGACAGAGATAGGGATCGAGACTACCATGACAGAGACCGAGACAGCCGAGAACGAGAAAAAGACCGGGACCGTGAGAAAACTCGAGATCGAGACGGGTACCGAGACAGAGACCGCCGGGAGAGGTCGCGGGATCGCTACCGCGAGTCTCACCGGGAGAGCGGACGCGACTCGGGTCACGAGAGCGACGCTTCGAGACATTAGTGTATGTTCATGCATATTGACACTGCGGTTGTGAATGACTTCTTACAATTGTGAACTCTAGTTATTTAAAAATCGGTACTATGAAATCTACCGTGAAATCAAAAACAATATGTAAAATTCTATTAATTTATAAATTATTATAAGTGCTAGCGTTTGTGTTGTAGTGAATGTTGCATGAAGATGATTATGAATTTACCTTAATGATATTTTGTTTGCACATTATTCTAAACTATAAAATGAACTAAAATAATATAATTATTTTCTTTAATTAGGTTAAGTCGGACAGACTGTTGTTTTACTCATCCAAAAGTATTTTACTTAATAAGCCACATGTATGTTGTTAATTGACTGGTTACGATTGTATACAATTATTATTATTTTAATTTAGTCAATTTGAACTGCTGATGTTGTAAATTATAGTCTCAAACTGCTCACCATAAAAGTATATCATTCTATATACACAAGATGATGCTATTTATTAAATCATACTCATGTCCACTTCGTAGATTTTTAAGAAAGCAACCGGAATGCTAGTAGCTTTTACGCTTGATTTACCAACATTTGTAAATATTTTCATTTTTTAACATTACACTTAACTTTAGAATCTCATTTTTTTTACTGTGTTATCAATTTGCTTAATTTATTTTAGAAAGTTTTGTTGTATCAGTGTTGTGAAATCAATTATAATAATAATATAAGTGAATGACTTTACACTAACTTATTCAATCGGTTGTTTTGAAACTGCAACCAAAATCATCACATTGATAATATTGTAAGTTAGAAGATATAAATCACAACTTTCATGCAAATACCTAGTGACAGTACAAATTGGCATAAACTAATTTAACTGCATATGGAGTTGAGCTTTATTTTTTCTCTCGATGTTCATACGGCTGCATAGTTGCTATCGCTGCTTGTCAACAGTGCAACAACGATCCCTCTGAAACTTTTTAGGCAATTATAATAAATTAAATTAAATATTCTTTAATTTTTGAAGAGCAGCGCGACTTTATGAACAGTATGACATGCCTTGTTCCTATTTTTATATTTTATGTATTGATAATTATTTTATTTACTGAATTATAATCCAATTAACGAGAGTAAACTACTTAAAAAATGGACTTTTTGAAATTTTCCTTCTGCGGTTTTTTTGTATCTTTAGTTTTTAATGCATAAATTGGGTGTAATCAAAATTATGTTTTTAATGATTTGTAAAAAATGACACCTATAAAGGTGCCAGTGAAGACTTGCCAGATTTCAGTCAAATAAAAATATCAATTTATTAAAAAATACAACTATATTAAAAAAATCTTATTGACAATTTGATCCCAAATGTTTACTATGAATTGTGTACAAAGAAAAATAACTTATTTCTTTACGAAAGATTAGACAATATTGATTAATTTATTATTATCCATGTCTCTTTAAGATCACACACTGACTTATTACTCTAGGGAAGTATGTTATATTTATTTTCTAGTTATAACGCTTAGGTAGTAAAAGTTATTTCAATAATGTAAAATCTCCAATTTATCCGATCGATATTAGTCATTATACTCTTTGAAAATTACAATACACAAAGACAGTGTATAAATTAATGTAAACCAAATTTACAAGTATGTACTACAAATATATAATGCACGTTTAATAAACAACGGATATTCCTGTGGCTATCCAATCTTAAAAATGTAACATTTTTTTTTGTTTAGTTTGAATATTGCTTTTCCCTTAAAAGTTTCTTTTTTTAAAAATAATTTACTTAAATTGTTAGATATAAATATTATTTATGAACAACTCTAAAATCGAATGCATTTTTGTGTCATAGTTTGGGAAAGCGTAAATCACTTTATCTATTTGTATAAAGATGTATATTTGATAATATGAATTTACCCAAAATATTTTACAAAATGGACCTCTGCGGTACTTCCGAAAGAAAGAAACAGCTGGCAATATCATTATATCCTCATATATTTTATATGAAACTCTACAAAGCGATATTCAAATTTTGTAAAATTTCAATTTATGTTTCTCAGGTATCCAAATCGGAATCCTTATTACAAAATAATGTTTAATATGTCAAACGTCCGCAGATGTAATCCGTATTAATTCGTTGTAAGTATTGTATTTTATAAATATATACTAATTTAGAATAACGTATAAGTTCGCTAGGTCGGGTGGCGCCGCGCCTCGTGCGTCACGTTGTAAGTAGATAGATTGGAGATTACCGGAGATTCGTAGCAGATCGTCCAAGTCAAATACCTCTGAAGTAGAATACTAGTACACTATGCCAATTTAAGTATTGTAATCTTAATATTATTATTGATGAAAATTAATAAATAAATCATAGCCATAAATGTATGGAATTTATATATACAATCGTGCTTTTTATTTCCCGGTCTGGAATCGAAGAACAGGAGAAGGGTGAGGTCATTTTTATTACGGTAAATAAACTGTTTTTTGGGAATCGAGTGTACTTCACAAATGTGGTAAATATTTTGAGGGAATAAAAAAAGTGTGCTTATTGGGAAGCACGGTTCTCATTTAGTAGCAAACTATGAAAAAAGTACAAACGTTGAACCAAAATAAATTTGAAAATTTAATTTAGGCATTTGAACATATTAAATATTCCCCGAATCCTATCAAAAGAATACACACTTTCAGGTCAGATTGAAAGAGGCAAAGTTCGCGCCATGGCGAGGGGGCGGGGGAGGGGGGGGGGAGGGGGGAGGGCGCGGGCTCGGGGGCCGCGAGATGGCGCCGAGCCCGCGGGAAATGGTGGGAAAGTGTAGGAAAGTGTGGGAAAGCTCGGCGGGGATCGATATTCCCGGACCTGCGCGCCTCCCGACATGCGAGCCTCCTCCGTCCAAACGCGAGCGTCGCGCGACCGGAGATAGACTTTCGAACCGCTGCGAGGCGAAATCGACACGAGCGAACCGCGGATTCGGCGATCTATCCCAAGTTCAACGGTAACCGAGCGCTTTCAATTATCGCATTGTGGTGTTTGTGAGTTTCCCGCGCCTCGCCGGGGCGACCCCGCTTTTGGCGCGTTTACTCGGGGCAGTGAGTGCAGTGCCGGCGCGTGCAGGCCGCTCGGCGCGGGGCGCGGGGCGCGGGGCGCGGGTGCAGGCCGCTCGGCTCGGTGCGGGGCGCGGGTGCAGGCCGCAGGGCGGAGCGCCCGCCGCGGCCCCGTGCGCGTCGAAATCGATCGAAATCCGGATCGACCGACTCCTCGCGATCGTCGCTATGTTTTGCATTCCCCCGAAGCGCGAAGTCCCTCGGCACTTCGTCCCCGGTGATCCCCAAATTGATATCGAAAGAATGCAGTGAATTCGCGGCTTCTTTGCGTCCACCAATTGCTATCGAGTCCCATCGCCCGCAGTGCTGCCGCGACACATTGTAATTGTCACCGGTACGGTAGTTCTCGAGTTCTTCTCGTTCCGCGATCCCCGATGCGCCATCGCGTCCGGACGGCCCGCGCTCGGCCGCTCGGCGACTCGGGCTCGCGGGGCCCCGAGAGGGTCCCGGCCGCGTCCGGCGAGCGGGTCGGGGACCGAGACCGGGACCGATAGAGTCGTGTCGCGTTCGGGTCGGGCCCTCCGGCCAGTCCGCCGGGGAATTCTGCAAAACTGCGATTAAAATCCGATTACGCAGGACGTTGCCGCCAATTCGTCGATAAGTTTTGTCGCCGCTCAGGACGCGAGGCGCGAGCCTCCGAGATTTCCGCTATCGGAAAGGGATTTGAATTAGTTTAATCCGGCGCTAGCTCTCGAGCGCAATCCGGGGAGTCGCGTTCGATTCGGTTTATCGTCTATTTCACAACGCGGAGCGACCGGTGACTCATTTTAAAATGAATTTAGGCAACAATTATCGTCGCTCTCTCGGAAAGGACGGGATCGGCTTCCCGCGCGCTCGCCGCTCTTCCTCTCGGCCGCCTCGCCCCGCGCCCCGCGCCCTCTGCCCGCGGTCGCCGTCGGTTATAATATGATTTCGCCCTCACGCTGGACTCGGGACACCTGCGGACGCGCAGCGCTCGCGATGGGCGGCCAGGCCCCCGAGCAGTAGGACGCCGGAGACGCCCGGAGACGCCCTCAGCCATGGGCCGGCCGCTACTCTCGGCGCTGCTGCCGGCGCTGCTCCTCTCGCTGCCCCTGGCGCTGGCTCTGCTGCCCCGCGTCCGCGCCGACCAGGACGAGGACATCCCGCACAACGAGTGAGTCCCCCCGTCTCTTCTCTTTTCTTCCATCGTGGTTCCATCTACTTGCAATATATTAAAAATTACAAAAATGTGGCCATCTCTCGACGTTGAGTAGAATGCATTGAAAATTGTCACATTTTCTGACCCGCATATCCAAAACTATCATATCGATATATACAAAAACGACAATTCTTAGATATACCGTGATGATATATTTCGATGCAGCCCGGCGATCTACCCGAGCGCGTTTCCGCGATGGTCCGGCCGGTGCCGAGTGGACTGATGTTCAACCTTCCATCTCCCCGCTGTCCTCCTCCCCGTTCCCCGGGATGTTTACCAAAATCGTAGATTTACCGAGAACGACAGAATGTCGCCTTGAAGTATTCGCAAAAAGAATAATCTCGAGCACTGCGAGAACAACGTTTTCTAAAAAGTGATTACTTCCACCGTATCTACAAAAAAACTTATTTTTGAACTCATTTTCAGTTTATAAATTTAGAGATGTTTTTGTTTCACGTACAGTTTTATCGCTACAATAAAATACATGGTGTAAAAATAATGATAATGAATAGATTACGATAAAACTATTAATAAATGTTAATGTTAATTTTTGCCGAGGTTTTTGAATGATCCAAATCGTAGAGTAAACAACTCGCTGGCGCGGCCCTCCCCGAGTCTGCGATAATAAAATTTCATACAAAGCACCTACTTAATCATTTTAAATTCCGAGCCGAAAGACACATGCCCTAAATCTGCCTCCGAACAAATGAAATTTCATCAGACCGGTTTGCCTACACAGCATTACGATCTGTGCTGTCTGGAGGTCAACGGGATGTTAGATTCTATGGCTACGTACTGCTCGTCCTATTTCAGCAGACCACTTTCCAACGTTTTCAGGAGAGATTTGATTTTCAATAGGGTTTTTCAATCACATGAATTCAAATTCGATTCATGAACACTTCAGGATACTGATGTGTTTTCGTGAAAATAAATTTATAATATTACCTCAATTTGACATCTTACGATGTTCGCATTCGCATATATATATTTTTAGTTCCATAAAGGTATAAATGAAACACTACAAGAATTAGTAATTCACAAGAGATTTTAAAAAATTAAGTAATTTCGTGAAGTATTATAATATGTATATTAAATATCCTATCTAAAAACTTCTTCAGCCTTTCAGCTTTTATAATTTTCAGGTACCAAACAGTACATATGAATAATACGTTTTTTGGTATTATAATGGCAAACGGCATTAAACACTTAAGCTTAAAAAAATATTATCTATTCTACGTACGTAATTTTTCTTCCATATCTCTTTGCTCAAAGCAGACTGTACATTCGATTCAGCCTCATGAGTCCATAGAAGGGGTAAACTAGATGCACTCTTGTTAGTGAGTAGACGAGCAGGAGTCGGCCTAGTTATTGGGCGCGGGGAGGGAGCGATAGGGCTGGAGATTGATTGATGATCGGGAGTCAGGAGTGGAGAGTTCAGCCCTCCGCCGACGCTGATAACTTCTCGGATCCCGTCACGACGTCAGCCAGACAGGGGCTTCATAGATAACCATTTCTCCCAGGAAAAACGTACTCAAGTTTTTAAGCTCGGAAGTGTCTGTTGATTGCAAAGTAGATTATAATAATTAAATTAAACCTAGTCAAGGCTTTTTATTATATAACCACGTTTTCGAGCGTAATATCGCTAATTCATAAGTTACTTTTTCAACTTTAAATAAATTTCAAATGCAAATTGACCGATTCGGGAAGGAAAAAATTACAAAATAAAACACATCTTTTCTGAATTTACTTCACAAGAATATATTTTGTATTTTTCTACTTTTTCGATAGCCTAAGTCACCTTCGTTAAAAGTTTAAGTTATTTCAGAATAATTTTGACACCTTAGATTATAGTTTAAAACATCTATTATAAAATATTATTGAGCATTAAAATTATACGGATCCAAAGGGATCAAATTGCTTTTGACCAAATAAAAAAAAGACCTGAGCTCAATTCAATCAGCTTGGAGTCCACCTGTCCGAACGGGAATCGCACCGGCCAACTCTGGCTTTTACCAATCTAGGCTGGAACTCTAGAGTTGGTGATTCATGTTTTTATTAAAATTTAATAAATACACATGTATACATTAGGCAACCTACACAACTGACAACCGATTTGTAATCAATTAATAGCGTCCTTTTATCTTTGGCGCAATTATCGTTAGGTTGTCGACTGTGGCGTGATGTGTGTAGACAGC
The DNA here is from genome assembly GCA_022113835.1 of Atopsyche davidsoni. Classification (NCBI taxonomy): domain Eukaryota; kingdom Metazoa; phylum Arthropoda; class Insecta; order Trichoptera; family Hydrobiosidae; genus Atopsyche; species Atopsyche davidsoni. The sequence goes on along the minus strand of JAILWY010000009.1, from coordinate 13,961,935 downwards.
TTTAAATATCCGCCAAAAATTAGGGATTCTTATTCCCTGTATATTTAGCGCATTATCTTAATTTCTGGCGCCCAAGGGACGCGCGTTAGTTATTTAGAATCACATGCTCGATTCGCTTATTACCAGTCCCGAGGCCCTCCCCGCGCCCCCCCCTGCTGATGTGTTGGGAGACATTGCGCACACCTGAGGTCACGGCTGCCGGGGCGACGGCGCTACCTTTATGTAATACCTTTGTCTGCAAAAACATTCCAGAAGTCAGAGTCATAGCTTTAGAATTGTAGCGCCAATTTGGAGGCAACTTCCCTCGACTAATGAAAAAAAATCAAAACCCTGTGCCATAAATCCGTACAGCGCGTTACTATCAATTTAACAAATTTTAAAATCTTACTAATCGTACCTGTGGAATGACAATTCCTTTGCTCTCATATTTCTGTGCACCTCACACACACAGAATAATTCTTCAATATTTCTGAAAGTAAAGTAACACAGTAAATTATACTGTTAATATACAAGTAAATGGTAGTAACCACTGTGGCTGTTAAATCTAGCTATGTGTTTAGGAGGTCGCTGGTGGAAGAGATTTGGCATCTTCACTTTGCAATATACGTTATAACACTGACACAATCCACAAGTTTATAATACGCAAAACAACACGATATAGGCATGGCAGAGTAATTACTAAATCGAGCCTACGTAAACAATAATTTAATGTCACCAGAAATTTATATTTTATGACTTTATGGTTATGCCGAGAATGCGACGTCAATAATAAATATTTGCCAATGTGACACACTTTGGCGTCATACCATTCTTCTTTTCGTGCTCCAGCAGTTAGCAAGCTTGCTTGCCGACCGGCATTCCCGTGAACGAACCCAAGAAATGCAATTTTTTGTTTATTTATTTTAACTTATTTTAATTCTCTTAAGTTATAAATTACTACAGGTTCAAATTATAGGTCCTTTGAGAAAAAACCTCTCTTTACATATTTCAGATTTATATCCAGCTACAGTTGCTCAGAATTTGCTTCGTTACCTAATTCATTTTTGTGGCGTCAACTGCGCATTTGGATATTTTTCTTGCCCTAAGGGTAAAAACAAAAAAACGCCAATTCTGCATTAAGTAGTTTTCAATTTGAATGTCGCACTTTATGAAAAATACGTGCAGTTTTGTAGAGAGTAGGGTGTATCATAGTGCGGCTTGCACCTCGACAGGCACCGCGGCATATGCCGAGAACTGTTGACAGGGCATTACCATTTTTATTGGCTGCCTGACGAGGCGCGGGGGAGGCAGCCGCCTCATCAGCCATATTCTCTTCAGCCCTGAAGCTTTTTTCAAGGCTGAAAATTTTCATGAAAAATTCTTTCTTTTTCAGTAAAAAAAGCTTCTTCACGCTTATTAAGTTTTAAATTTCCTGTCTAGCAAACAAAACTGTTCAAACGATGAGCTTAAGTTTGATACGGACATTATCGTGTCATTTAGTCTAGTCACGTCGAACAAATGATTATAAAAATCCATATTTTTGGTTATTTTGATGGTAAATGTGGCATTAGTCCCTTATCGACCGCGCGCACTGTCTGCTGACCTTAATTTGACTCAATTATGTTTTTTTACATTACAATCTTACCCTGAGTGATATGCTATAAAACATACAAGTTTGGTTTTTGCTTTTACATTGTTACATATTAATAAGCTTCAATCATATCGTCCACATAGACACTGTGAAAACCAACAATTTGACAGCATTTTTTTATTTCCAAGGTTACACTGTATAATAATTTGTTTACCAATAGAATTTATCGCTGAGATATTTAAAAAGTATATATATTTTTTATGCTGAATATTATAAAAGGATGTTGTAATCTTAACCGTAGAGTTTATGTTTTTGGGATTTTTTTAAAGACGCTAATGTTGAAAATATTAAGATAATCGATTTAAACATGAAACGATGAGAAAAATACTAAATATAGGATAGAAGAAAGATGCGGATGAAAGCAATATTCAATAGTAAAAAAAATACATTTTAAATGAAATGGTTTTGAGATTCCCCTTTTCCAAAAAAAGTTTCTAAACTATCATCACTGCACCCTCGGTGCATAAAACTTTTATATTTCTATTTCAAAAATGTTTCACTTTTTCCTGGCTTGCAAAAACTTAAACTAGATCTTATATCTTTCAAGAAAATCATGTGTCTGCGTGTAAAGTTTCCCATCCTGTCATCATTTCAGTTGTCACAGTTTACAGCTGGGAGCACGAGTCGAGGACAGGGAATTGATGTCCAAGGGGAAAGTTTCCGACTTGCCGTCGCCTCGCCGGGACCCTCTTCCGTGATGGAAGTCATAAAACTAGCTGCCAGGGCTGGGCGAGGAGTCGCCATGCGCCATAACGCCATATTAAAATTTTGCGCTTCAGCTGATTGTGGTCGCTGCAACGGTTCGATGAAATATATTAACATATTGTGGGGGAGTTAATTGAACCCGATTGGAAAAACCTGAGCTGTGAATCATACCGAGTGACCACACCGATGTGAGCGAATGATAAAACACGAGACGGCAAAAATTATGATGCTACTTTAAGAAGCACAAAAACTGCTTTAAATTGTATTATGATATATGTTTTTTCAAATTTAATCGTTGAAATTAAGCGAACTATGTAATATTCAATAACGCCATGATCGCAATTTAAAAAAAAAAAATTCTTTATTTCCTGAAATAGGTCCTCACACATTCCCATAGAGATTGCGGTTTTAAACTATCCAAAAGTTTTATAAACATTTCTCAACTTTTCAAAATATAATCAGCAGCTATTTTTTTTGTATTGTTGAACATAAATTCTTTGTCCAAAAATGTAGAAGAGAATGCTTTCTGATTCGATTGAATTATTCCGTGATAAAACACACCGACAGCAGTCTCGCCCCCAGCCCCCGCGAGCCAGCACGCACCCCGTGAAAACATCTTGTTCAATTTATTCAATTGCACAATCAGTCATAAACACCGGAATCGGAACATCTTCACCCCAATATCCGCCGTAAACACATTTTACCAGCATTATTTTATTTCGCGGTTCAGGGGAGAGTCGGCGAGGGTTGAGGCTCCGCGAAGGTGCGCCGCTCCGTGGAGTATTTTAATTTTGCGTGTAGTATCAATACGTCACCGGATGAAGACCCGGGGAGGCTGTCGTAGGAAACGGAACATGCCTGGTCGAGTCCAATTTAATCGATGAATGGAGGTGCCGGAAGGCAACTCAGCCCCGCGTATTCGGGAAGCGCCGTGGAAAATAATGGACTATTCCGTAAACGATTTTTTAAGCGTGATTTTAGTTGCTTAATGTAATCGCTTGGCTTTATCGGTGTTTTTGTATCAGATTGAAAAGAAATCTAAGTGTAATTTTTCATCACTAAATACTCTGAAGTGTATGAAAATTAATTGAGTTTTTTGGCGGTAAGCTGATGCGATAAGATTTTTTTTGCTAATGAAAGGTATTTATGATTGATTTTTAAATGTAAGGTGTTTTAATGTGTATAAATTACCCGCTAGCTTGTGTTGTCACTTAATTACGAGTCACTAGAATCATTATCAATTTTCTAAAGAGATAATTCCAAAATCACATCTGTTAAGATTTGGTTTGAAACAATGCTTAAATAATAAAAGTGCTTGGGCGAATTGCCATAAAGAAAATATATTTAATGTCTTTCGATAGTATCGTAATTAAAATGTTCACTGATTGACTGACATTTTATATATTCAAACTATATTTGTCTATCATTTCTAATTCAAATTAGAACTCTTATATTTGTAACTATCCATTCGACTACCGTTAAGAATCGACTTTTCATTTCCACAAAACCTAACACGGTCTAAAAGAAACAAAAGATAATAAATCAAACAACAAAATCAATAAAACTTTATTCAAATACATCAATCACCCTACCGAGTGGAAAAAAATCTACGCATTACATATATTAAATCACACGCAGGGAAATGCCAAATTAACGATTTCTCCATACAAAACTTCTTTCCCTCTATCCTCAAGCATTTCATAAAAAAAACACCGACGAAATCAAATTAAATAAAACTAGCAGGCAGGAGAATCAGCCGCAGAAGCAAAGATAATAGATTGACGGGGTGGGGGAGGTTAGGGGAGGATGGGGGAGGATGGGGGAGGATGGGGGAGGATGGGGGAGGATGGGGGAGGATGGGGGAGGATAGGGGAGGATGGGGGAGGATAGGGGAGGATAGGGGTGGCGGCTCGGCGGCGTCGCCCGACAGTGGCGGAGCTCTCGGGCGGCCTTCGTGACGAGAATACCAACGTTTTCAATCAAGTGCTTTATTTTTATATTTTGCCGGCGCTTTATTCTTGTCATAACCCAATTTAAGCAGGATTTTCTTGAACATTGCCTTTATTGTTTTTTTATTGCATAAATATGAAACCACATTGTAAAACTGAGTTGTCACGCAAGGGGGCATTGCTACAATTGAAATAGTTTATTGTAATAATCAATTTCAATAAAATTTGACTGGCGTACAAAACATGCTGATAGGTTTTGTATTTATATCACGTAGTGTATTTTTATTTACTCCTATAGTTACGAAAAAGCAGAAAAATATTTCAACCTCGAAATACTGCATTATTAAATTTACTATAACATAACAGAATTTAAAGAATCTATTCAGAATTTTATCGTTAGTTTTGTAAAAGTGTTCAGAAGAAAAAAGACAATAATTTCATTTAGTAACATTACAATTTTTTCTCAACACTAACAAACCAAACAGTCGTTATCCTTCTTGTTATACTTCTAAATATTGTTTTTTTTTTAGATCAATATTAAATGACATTAATATCGCAATAGACTTCTCTGCAACTGGTTTCATAAAGCAAATCTAGGAAGTACGAAACTAAGACCATATAAGAAGAAGTGTCCCTCGCTCCAACACGACTGCAAGGTTTGGGTTTTCTCGATTTCCGTGTTCGACAGAGCCGAGAAGTTTGTCCTGTGAACTTCGGGGAGTTCTACCATGTTAACGGGGGATTGAATTTTAACGGCAAACTTTAATTATAAGTGAACTAATGCAATTTTCTTCAAGTACACATAAATAAATAAAAAAACCTGCAGTATTTCGTTGAGAAACTCAAATATAAACCTAACATCAATTCTACGTCAAGCTACTGTTATACTGTAAAAAATGGCAATGCCTTATTTCATCTGCGATGGTCTGTAACTACAATGCTATGAATATTATGTAGTCCGATACAGAATAATCAAAAGATAAGAGCTGATTTTTATGAACACTTTACATTTACATGTATTTAACATACTCGTACGTTGAAGTCGTTATATTTTTCTTGGTGTACATATTATCGATATCGAATGTTAGATTTTCGTGATACAGATTTTATAAAACGATTCTATATTTTATCAATTAAATCGCACTCAATTCTCTATCAAAATAACATCGCCATGCAGCGTACATGGGTTTTATTACAGCTTACTAATTAATTTACACATTCAGACCTTTTAGATTTGCCAAATGTGATAATTCAGTTAACAAATTTAAAATCGATTTTTTTGTGCTTAAATATGTACTTAATTGCTTAATATTTTATAATTTAATACGGGTATGTATTAAAGTAATATTTCAACTTTTACGATTATTAAAATAATACATCTTGAATATACATATTTATAAAGGCGCGTTTGTTTGTTTGGAAGCAAAAAAGCGAGCGCCAGCGTCTCCCCGTATTTTGAAATACCGGGGGTTTTTATGTGTGCATTGTGGCAACACAGGGGAAAACAATGACCTGAAAACAGACAAATACATTCTTTGAAGTTCACAAGTACCTCTCGAGGGGACGCTTATTCACAATTTTAAAAGAAAACAACACAGAGACCCGCGCTTCTATTGATCATCTCCGAGGAACGTTGGAGCTTGGATTATTTTACACATTTTTTGTTGAATTCTTATTTCGCCTGAAAGAAGCAAGTGGACATACGTACACCGAAATGTATTGAGTTACAGAAATAATAACGTATTGCCCGATCCAATATCTTATAAAATAAGCTATTAAAAATAGTGATAAAAAATAATTATAACTTTATTACAAGCTAGGTTTTTTAATTTGTATCACCAACCAGAAGTCTCTAGTCTCCAGTGTATTTGGCTTTATCGGCGAAACAGGAAGATTTTCCTTCAGCGCCTACAAAATGACTAGGTGACTTGTGCCACCGTGGGGTTATGTGGTGTGGTGTGTGGGTGGGAGGTGGGTGGGGGGATTTGGAAGGGGTGGTGGGGGGGTTGTGTTTTTTGGCCTTTTTTGGTAGAGGCAGTCTTCGAGATTGTAGTCGAGGAGGGAGCTGATAGATGGGGCATTAAATGCACCATGGTTCGTCCAGAACGCACAACTCCAAAGAGACACCAAACTGAAGACCATACACGAGGTCATCATTGACCTCACCCACTCCTTCCAAATCTCCACCAACCAGGAGTGAGGTGTGTTTCGGTATTACTTTCTCTTGGTCATATCTGAGAGTGTAATGAATTCGAGTCAGCAAAACTGCAACAGTAGCTTTATATATAAAAAAGCAATTTGTTCTGTTTACTTTTAAGTGCGAACGAACTTTACCTCACCCCTGTGTAAAGCTCATTTAGAATTTCTACAGTGTTTTTAACCTGCAGTTCACAAACAAATTAAATTTAAAGATACATAAGCAGCAATATCTTAACACATTATCAAATGTGAAAGTTCATTGAATATTTTCGTGTAGCGTCCACGGCCTGGGCACTCGGCGGGCCATTCAGGAGGCGATAATCACAGCTTTCATTATCTAGCGAGGGCGTGAGAGCCTGCGGAGGAGTATTCAAATATTGACTCCACGGCCAGCCTGGCCCTGCGTGAGGTCCTTCGCACCTCCTGCGTGGAGCCGTGCGTGCTGAGGTGATCGATACTATCTCGTAGATTTCACTACCCTGGACGTTACATAATGCTTCATTCACCTTGGAATGTATGAAATGTACGGAATATGCGACACAGTGGCTTTAATGATGTATGCGGAATTGCGTTCAGCACTGAGCACACATGCAACTGAAACAAATCTTTACTACATCCTGTGACTGTGATAAATATTATTACTAGAATTGTTTAATCTAATTTTTGATACAATCGCGTAGTTCAGCCTGCCACGTAGCACGTGTCGTAGTAATTTGCTCTCAAGTTCTCTAGAAGAATATCTAGTCTAATGACCGATACAGTCACGTGGCATAAATCTACTTAATATATGTACTTTATAATACATATTGACAGTCGTAAACAAAGTTCAGAAACGTCTTGCACAGGCTTTGCTGAGGATGTTTGCTCTGCACTACGCAGAGCTGTTTGTCGAATGAACATTCAAGCTTCTGGATTTTACAAGACATTCGCATTCGGTACTAGAATCATTAGCATACCGTATATACAAATAAGCGTATACATTTTCTCACCACAATGAATACTTATTTCTTTTAGTCTGAATTGTAAATTCCAACCTATATTATATATAGTCATTATTACACAGTTAGGACTATATACTGACGTGTATTTTTTAACATGAAGTATGTGTCGATCTAATAATGATGATTTCACCTTTAGATCAGAAAGCTTTGCATTATCTATAACAAAGTACTACATTACATGATACAACTACACTAATTGTAAATAAACATGTAACACGTGACGTCACGTATCGACTACAGATAATTCACTGTCAAGACCTGGAAACCGAATGACGAATGTTTGATGCAACACGTAAGCTTTATACTACATATTTCAACGATGTTCTATATATTTTATCGTTTATTTTTATAAAAAATGTTACAGTAATTGTAAATACACGTGCAGCACGCGGCGCCATGTATGGGACTGCGGCGTGGTCATTCTCCCCGGAAGTGTATGTAAAATGATTGACATAAAACTTTAGTTTTACATTCAGAATTTTGAAATCGTTATATTACTTGAAACAGAGACGGTAGTGTTGAGTACACGTGGAGCACGTGACGTCATGCACGGACTACGGGGTGGTCATTCGCTGCCAGTGTCTAATGATCGATCCAACCTCGTGGGCTTTTACAACGCTGGCGTTACGCAAGCCTCCATTCACTGCGGGGCGGTGTGGAGTATGCGCCAGTCCGCCGGTGATGCATGTGGTATCGATTTTTTAATGTATTTACCCTATTCAGCAGGAGGGGAAGTGATTTTGACAATTTACGTAAAATACGAGCAGGGAACTGAACCTCTTACAAGATTAATTTGTTTTAAATTACTTTTTATTATTATCGAATAATAATGCAGTTTTTGTCAGGTAAACGCAACCATTTTAATATATTTAAAAAAATTGTTAAATTTACCTTTTTTTAAATTTAAATAATGCTGTTTTAAATATAAAAGCATAAAATTTAAAGTGGGGTGTGAATAGATGTTGTGCTTTGGTGTCAAAAATTTAGTGCGAACATAAATAAACTGATAATTTGAATCACGCTATCGGTGTGATATTTCAGTATAGAGACTTTTTTATGGGGTCCTACAAATCAAGGCCTCCGGGGGGAATACCCCGTTCCCCAGGTACACACAGGGCAGTTCGGCCCTGGATAAGCACATGCGATGAACATATGTACACTCAACGTACACATTTACAATTTCCACTCAGTACACCCGGTAGGGACGCACACGAGCAGGCGCTCTGTGTGTGCCAGTTATTTGTTCCTGTTCGCTATACATACTCAAACATTTTTTCAGGGCGCATTAGGGCCTCGCGCGCCCCGGGGGCATATTATTACACGAGCCCCCTAATAAATGGCCTGTGACGTCACCGCCCACCCTGACAGCTGACGGGGGCGGGGGCGGGGAGCAAATTTCTGCAAATATAATCTGCCGTCGCGCCGCTCGACGGCGGATCCCGAGCGACTTTACGGAAGCAATCGACTATAGAAACAACTTTTGCAATTCAGATATTAACCCAAAATGTTTTTGATTCATAATATCTGCGACGTTCACAAACATGCACAAAATTTCAATTGTTGAAATTTCCGATCGAATTATTTGTGTTTATAAAAATAGTATTATATAAAATAAACGATAAGTCCTTCTTATCAGTTCTCTTTTGATACATTTCATTTCGTTTTATATTTAAATTCATGCTAGGCGTTAAAAATATGCCCATAAAAAAAGGTGGCTAGACTCTGAGATTTGTACCAGGATACTAGTGCAATTAAGTCGATAATAATTGGCAGACAGCTACAGCGAATAAACTAACGACAGCTGGATGCTGCACAGCAATTCTGAGAGCGTCGAAGTGTTGGTAGATCGACGACAATGAAGCAAGGTGGTGCTTTAGACGAAGTGAACATAGAAAATGTTCGGCTTTGAGACCTTTTATTTATTTATTTTTATTATTTTAGTCCATAGCTTGAAAACTCTATATATCTGGAAAACTTTTGAATAAAAGATTGTGTATACAACTAAAAAAAGTATAAAATCCTTCATGTAGCAGTCATTAGGTTTTTTTTATACATTTTGAGCAAACTTTCTTCAAGAGTAAATTAAAAAAGTATTGATTGCCATATTTTACAAGTAAAATACAAAAAAAACAGTACCTTTCCTCAACGTTAGAATGAATGTATTTTTGAGCTTTACAAATTGTACGTATTGCGTACTCTTATAGGACGCTACTAGAAAAACGTAAAAAATACGTCGATTAATATCTGAAATTAGTTTGGTTTTATTTGAGAAAACTGTTTAATTTTATTTTAATCATATTTATGTTGTGTTTATTTTATTAGGAAAGGTGATAGATACTATAATTTTTTTAAATTTAAATACGAATAATAAAATTTCTTACATTATATCAGTTGCATTATAGGTTGTCATAGCAAAGAATAGGCTTATCTTAAGCACCCTCTGAATCGATTCGAGTCTGGCAGTATTGTCTTTAGTCATTACATATTTTTACGCAAAGTTTTCTCACTGTCGTATATCACGCGTTGTAGGTCTGGCGGTGATATTTTAGTACACCCTGTATAGGTATCAAAATAAATTTACACCACCGAGAGACTTGGCAAACTTTTGGAGGAGGTTGACTTTAGGAAAATTGATTTAATTATGATTAATACGTCTCCATAAAATATATAAATTCCTAGTTTTTATCTTAAATAAAATTATCTTCACTAAACACGTAGAAAATCTGTGAGAAAAAATATTTTTTGGCTTCTTTTATTATAGCTTTTGGCCCGAAGAGTGTCTATTTTTGTGATTAAATCATTACCAAATATTTTCTTCTAATATCAATTTTTTTAATTATTAATTATTTATTTATTATGTGCATCAGTTTAAAATTTTAGAAAAAATATTTATTAAATTGTGATAAATTATATTATGTGTTATCCCTATTTCGAATTCTTTTTCGTGGTTGTGTAAAACTTGGTTTCGAAGTTTCGTTTAAAAAGGGATCGAGTTGAAAATTCTAGCAATATATAAAAGCCTCCTCCAGGCAGGACGCGGGCGCGCAGTCCGCGTCTTGGGAGCGTTACAAGTAATTAACCCATTTTAAGAGCCTTAATAATATCTCGGACCCCGGCTTATTAAAAATGACTATTAATCATTACAATTTTTTAGCCGCCGCGTCAATTGACGGGGGCGCTACAAAAAAGAGGGCTGTTTGTGTACAGCGAAGGGAGGGGCGGAGTAAAAGGGTGGGGAGGGGTATCGATCCTCGAGGGCTGCGGGACCCGCCGAGCCTCACGGGGCTGCGGAAATTTCACTCCGAAATATAAAACAGGTTTTTTTCAGGTCCTGAAAAAAAAGGTTTTTTCCACCGTGGAAATATCACGTTTTTTCGATTTTTTAAACATTTTGTGCGTTAATGCATTGTAATAATTGTGTAAGTGACTTGGTATCTGTTCGTAGATTTTACCGTATCGAAGATTGTAAATTGAAAATTATGTAACTATTATACATTGGATGGATTAATAAATAGAGTAACTAAAATAAGCCCTAACGATTGTTGGAAAACGCGTTCTGCTCTATAATATGTTGTATCATATTATAAATCCAATCTATTTATTTAAAATTTAACACACTCGATATATAATTTCCATGTATAATTCACAATATATCTTTGCTAATTGACAGAACCTTTTATATTCTTTTTTTTTGTTAACAATCTGGACGACCTATATTTACATTTTTAACTGCAATTAATGAATATAAAAATTAAATGTGTTTTGTTACAATTTTACTTCTAATCAATACAAAATAAAAAAAAGAAGATTTCATTAAAAATATGCACATAATATAATTTATTTTAAATATGTCCGTACAAAAATTAGCTAGCTAGTTTTAAGATTTTCAATAATGAAAAATATAAATCTACACTCATAAAAGCAAAAATTACCACCTAACATTATGAATAAAAAGGGTGCTTGAATCAAACTTCAGAGATAAAAAAGGAAAAAATCTCCCTCGGTGTTGCAACACCGCGTTTAAACGAAATAAACTTTTTCGACGCCTGCAAACTACGAAGTTGCCAGTGGAAGAAATTTCATTTCGCCCTCTCCGGAGGCATGTAAATTATTGTAAAAATAACAAGTCTGAAGGCTCCGGCGTCCCCCGAACAACCTCCGAGAGTCTTCAACCCTCTCGTGACAAAACACCCCCGGCAGGGAGAGAACAGGGGAAGAAGGAGGAAATCTAGGCTCTGGCGAATTTACATTAATTGTTTTTATTCTATTACTGTGCCAAAGACAACGGCAGAGTTTTTATCTTAACGTTACTCTCTTTGGGAACGACGAAGAAAAAACTTAACAACTTTTTAAATTGTTCTGAAACGTAGAAGACATCAACATTTTTTATCAGCAGATCTGCCATGCAACACCATGAATCCCATTACCGATGAAATTAAAACCTGAAGTAAATTGTTTTTTATCATTTCTCTATCTCTCTTACGCAATAAATACAAAATTTGACAATGCACTCATAGTGGAGAGGAGATTCATATTATAATAACAAAACGTGTTGTTTTTTATAAGATAATAATTTTAATTTGATTTAAAATTTTAAATAATTTCATAAGATCCAATATTATATAATAATAATAATTAATAATTCATTTATTTTTATGGCTTTGTACTCTTTTGTCTATTCAAGCTTAAGAGTATCTTGTGTCTGATTTTTTGTGTTATTATTATTTTGGACATTATCTGCTGTTAGATTCACCCAGTAAGTCCCAGATTCCCGAAGCCGCGCCCCTCTGTCTTTTAGCTCATCTACTAATTTCATGCTCATTGTTTTCATCTTAATAGAACACGACCCACGATGTCAATCCAGTTCACTCTATAATTACTCATCTCACATATTGTCAAGTTCTCTCTTAGGAATATTACAGTATTTATTCCTACTAATGTAATGGAAGCGATTTAGTTTATTTACACTAACGTTAATTCAACTCAATGAGAGCGTGCAAACTGCATTTAAAAGATGTTTGTCACGTATTTATGTGAAACAAATAAGTATTAAAAATGTAACAAACGAATTATTAACCTGACAAAAAAACATTTTAATGGATTTGAAGAAAAAAATACAACAGCGTAGATATTTTAAAACTCGCAGCGGAACTAAAAAAAATACTTGCGTTATAAAATCTAATCAAGAACACGGAAGTTTTCTGAGATTACAAAACGAAAAGCTGTTTGGTGCTAAAGCCAGATCATGCTTCATGCTTTTAATCAAAGAGCCGCCCTCGTAGCGCCGCTTATCTCTCCAGCTGAGGATAAGCCAGCCTGCACCAGCTCAGCCCATCCTGGACCAGCCCAGCCTGGCCACCCAATCACTGCTCTATTAAAATATTTACCAATCGAGGCTTTTATGTTTTCTTGGTAAGTTATTTTATTACTTTTGTTTCTATTGAACACTGGTGCGAATGCAGATAAAATATTTTTCGTATTAAATGATTTTTTTCCATCTCTTCAAGCCTCAAAGTAATGCTTTATTTAAGATAGTTAAAATAATTTTACCAACTCGCCAAATTGCCAAACTAACTCACAGAATTTAAAATTTATCAAAAAATAATAATAACATGCAATAAACTATATTTTGTATAATACAAAACGGCAGTTGATATCGGTAAAAAATTTGGCGAATTTCGAAAATGTTAATTTATCATGCAATAATTTATATCTTTATTGTTCTACTTTATAACGTGGGAAAGTCATGTTTCACGGAATCGTTTTCTAATTACCAGGTAAGGGAATATTAACTGGCGTATAAAAGAAGAAAAAAAACATACATTGAGTGTATTGTTTCATAAATTGGCTTTAGATTAGATCAGGCAATAAAAATATTTGCAAACGGGCACTTTTTATTGGGAAAGACCTGCGAATAAAAAGTGTTTATAATTTAAGAGTAGATGAAAATTCTGCAATTGGGGTAATGGAGGAGGAAGCCGTGACTCAAGTGTTGACAGTTTAATGGTTTTTTTTTCGCAAAGTTATAAATGGAAAGGTAAATGAAATTCGGATCATAATTTACAAATATATCGCAGAAAGTGTGTCCCCTCTTTTCCAGTTTAAATGAGATAGAAATATTTAAGCAGCTTAAGATAAGTAGAATTTCTAATTAAAATTAGTTAAATTAAGAAAATTAATCCGCATTAGGAAATGAATTTTTAATAGCATTGACGTTTTATTTTTGGAGCACCTACCGACTTATAATTATATATTGAATAGTATAAAATAAACAATTTTACATCATAAACAGTTTTAAGTAAAATGTATTACGAGTTTCAGAAGTATCGGGAAAAACAAATCATTATCACGTTTAAAATTATCGCTTCAGGTATATGCTATTTGATTAATACGTGCTCTTTATTAGATTTTCTGAGTTTTAATATAAATTTATTATTTTATAGTCGACTTGTATCGTATTTTCATATATTCAAAATGAAATCTTTTTGCAAGAATATGGAGGACATCTCCCAATCGGGCAGGGGAATATCTTGCTGAGGGCTTGGGACGTCATTTATAATCAATCTTGATTTATTTTGTTAGTAAACTACACTATTTTGAAATATCCCATGAAAGTTTGTGCCTTCCCGGCAGCACACCTGATTTATGGCGGTCTTAAATCAATTTTAGGTTTATTTATCGTAAGGTATGGCGAGACATACAATACATATGTGAATCTGTATTGCTTGAATGCCTGTACGCATATCTATTTAGAGACTATTCCGTTATAATTGCATAGCTGAGGTTACTGATAACGATTATATACTATACATATTATATGTGCCATACATACAACTCAGTCAGAAGTGCACCGCACAGGAAAGCGTCCTTTGATTTAAATGTACACTTTATGGTAAACATATATTTTGTGTTATGTTATAGATCTTGACTTTTGAATTTGTGTGAAATATTGACTTTAGTGTCAACACCGATAAATGTGTACTGTAGATTTTTGGAATTGGTTCTACGTTTAACATTTGTATTATTCAGCCACCATTTCGTGCACATTACTGTTTAATTTTTCAGTATTTGTTATTGTTACGTGTGAAAGTTAAAAAAAAGCTTCTTAAATCATCTGACTAACAATAGGAGTACTATAAAGTAAATACCTTCATAATTAATAATAAACTATTTCCGATACAGAGATAATCATGAGTTTAAAATGTATGATCCATTATTAAAGTAGCAATCGGATCTATGATTTTTTATCATTTGTCAAAGACCTGTATACATTTTTGGAAAAAATTACATACTAATACTAAAAGTCGATCGTGCCCATCACTGCTGTTTCAATAGTGTTTTTTTTTTGTCGTTTTTATCTCACTCTACTGTACACAGCAAACAAACGTTCAATTGCAAAGAGTTATACATTAAAACAATTTGCGTAAAATGTTTCCAGTTTATTCATGTCACAGAGACAATACTCGTACATGCACGCGATCTTTGTGGTTTTTAGCCATTTTTTACTTGAATACATAATGTTTAATTTAGCTCCTTGTTTGCATGTCGTCGGAATCAAAATATAACGACGAATTAAACCATTTTTTTATTTCTGATTTAATTTTACACGAAACCTAGATTAATATGGTATTACTCTACTTGTTTTATTTTTATTCTAAAGTAATTCAGATAATCTTAAATAGGTTGAATGTTGAATTTAACTCTAAACGTTTTTAAAACAATTTATTCTTAGGCGGAAAACTTCGTGTATATGGTTGATAGGAAGTCTTTTTGTATAGACATCGAGTATCTCATAAATATGCTGTAAAGAAATAACTTTGAATGTATATTGAGCCAAAACAATATTGTAAAAAAAAAAGTAGATTTAAGTTCATCATGTTGCTGAAATGCATGATGCTACTTCGCACTCCAATTTTTACTAAAACGTTTTTTTTTCATTTCAGTACTTAAAAAATATATTTTTAATAAAAACAGCAAGTAGCCCACTACATTATTTTTTAAATTATTGTTTTACGTTGAGGTTCTAAAGAGTCGAGTTGAGTCTTTAATTTTTCTGGCGTCGATATATTGGTATATCGATAAAAAACCATATGTACCAGTACCGGGACCGAAATGTCGAAAATTTTAAAATTTAGTTTACAAGTGACTTTCGGCTTGCGTGAGGCGACTGTGGAGGGCATGCAGTCGGCTGGCGGAGCGATCCCCTATAATTAAATATAAGAAATTACAAAGTCTGAAGTTGCGCCATTATCAAATAACGGATTAATTCAATTTCTCCGCAAGTTGCAGGCAACGTTTATTTTAGCTTGTAACGAGTTTAGCGACAGAAATGTATTTTTATGGGAGGGGAGCCGAGGGGGTTAGAGCGGTCTTATATATTCTGTATTATGTTATCCGACGAATTGAAGAGACAATATTGAAGATCAAAGACCCTTCTCGGTAAATGTAATTGAACAGTCTCTACGCAGAATAATTAATTTCCTTGATGAATATAATAAGCGGAAGTAATTGTACATTATAATACATTTTGATCTGTTGATATGCCTCAGGCTTCCATTTTTCTTAATGTTTTAAAATATCCATTACCCCTAAAAGTTACTACTGTTTAAATTATACAAGCGTATGTTACATTGAGAGTAAATGATCTAATATAGTTTAAGTCGCGTATAATATGAAATATTATTTCAAATCCGGGAAGATTTAAGTGAAGAAATAAAGTTAAATTGAAGTCAGCTTAGGGGCGCCGCAGTACTCATTCCGGAAGTTGCGGCCTGGCAGGGTGGGGTGGGGGACACTTAGAAAGGCGGGGGCGGGGGTGTGTGTATTTATTAGGGTCATGCCACTGCCTGTCATTATTACGCCGTAAAACTATACGGGCGGGGTGACGCTAAACTGTCACCTTCCAGGAGACGTTTTTCACCCGCCCTGTCACTTAGTCGGCGGTCAAGTTTCAGAATCGTTTAGGTTTAGACCAATGTTCTGTGGCGCTCTAAGCCAGTGGAGGCCAAACTTTTTAAAAAAGCTAACCTTTAAAAAAAAAAATGAAATCAATGTTTAATTTCCTATCATCAAATCAATATCTAATATTTCTAACTGAGTCATTATATCTGTCAAAAAACTATTTTTTTATAAAAAAAAAGTAACTAATATTTATAAATATGGTATTTTAAAAGTCTGTAGTTCTGTTAATTTTTATGGTAAATTAATTGAGTACTTTTTTTACATTGTCATTTATTTTATGTTATCAAAAATATAAAATACTTCAAGCAGTTTCAAAATAATATTTAACTTTTTATGTATGTAATTACTTTTTTGATTTATGTTTCTGTTTTTATTTGCAGAGTAAAAAATTGGGCGCTGAAATTCGGAGTTGACTTGTGGGAGTTCTCGAGACACTACACCAAAGTCAACCTGATAAAGAATGTGAGTAAACACTATTATTTTATTAATTTACCATTGCTGATAACAGTTCGAATGATCCTAATCCTGGTTAAAATTTATGTTGACAGCTAATTTTCTTTCGTAGTACTTTAAGATTCTAATACTGTCAGCTTGCATATTATTTATGAGTTATGTAAGCAAAACAAAATCATAGCAATTTTTACTGTTGATTTATCAGTGAAGACATTTTCAAAATTCCAAAAACCAACAGATTCAAACTGCACGATTTCTAATGTTATTTTATTTTGTATGAACTTGTCTTAATTGTTATTTAACTGATTTTAACATTAATATATTTTTTAACATTTTTTTGATTTTACTTTTACGGCAAATACTCAAATTGAAAACCAATTTCTGCCTCAAAAAAATAAGTTTAATGTGTTTTTTTAACCTCGTTTATTTTGTTGCATTAAATGAAAAATAAATATTTAAAAAAATATATTTATAAATTTATGTAGGCTAAAAGCAAAACCCACAAAACAACTTACAACAAAACCGACCACCCGGGTCGCATGTTTGTCGAAGCATCTCAAAATTTAGTAATTGTGTTTAAACATTTACTTTTAATTTCGTGTGCTCTTCCGAAAGAAAACATCTCCAGACAAAGGCGTCCCCCTACCACCCCCCACCCCCACCCCCTGAGTACCCCCTGTGTGCCTGTGCAAAAGCGCTCACTCACCTGAGAAGGCGAGATCCGGTCTGGATTATATACATAGTGTAGATGAGTCCTAATAATGATATTTTTTTTGCATCATTTTCAAAAAACAAGTCGGCTAGTTCATTAATTATAACTTACTCACGTTGGCACAGTAAATTGTCCAAGATATTTTAAGCAAACCTTTTCAGAATACAACAGATATTTATTTCTCTGAAATATACATTTTCCATATTATATTAAAATAAAATTAAAATGTTGAAAATAAATACACCAAAAAACATGTAATAATAGTGTGCGAGATTACTGTTTTTGCAGTTTTTGCGATTATATTATCAAAATATGTTATTTTATTAACATATTAAATATTGTAAGCTTTGTTTATAATGCTGATGGTATTGATTATGTTTTGCGAAAATAAGATATCTTTCCGTTATGAGAAAAAATACACTGTAATACAAAATACATACACAGGATTTTAGTCGGTGGCCTTGGTTGATTGAAAACAATCTTAATGTAATAATTTTAAAGATGTTGTTATACCAAGCAAAATATGCTAGTAAATCCAAAAAGTTAGACATTAAACTAAAAAAAGTATTCTTCGTTTGTATGTGAAAAATATGAATTTGACGATTTCAAGTTAAATATTATTAACATGCCTCTTATCTTTGTTAACCCAATGCCTGAATACTGAATACCCAATATGATAATAAATATAACATCCCTTTAAACTTAAAAGTGATGGCAACACCTTTATTAGTACACAATCAAGTAGAATCCGGTTTTAAAAACTCTCAAAGTTGGCACTCGTTGGGGCTCCATTAGGGAATTAAAGAAGGGAAGGGGGCGCAGTCCCCGGAGCCCCGCGGCTATCAGACCCGCCACTCCTGCGATATGAGATTTTTAAGTGTAATTAAATCATGACAGGCACGCTCTGATTTATTTACTACCCTCAATTTGTACACCATCAATCTGGATATTACGAAAATGATTATCCTCTCATATTTCATCGTTACCAAGCCTCAGGTATCAGATTATGATCGCTCGTTTGTATTTATTTAATAAAATAAAGTACTCGGAGTTGCTCGGTCTTATTGTAACAGGTTATAAGACGCTATAAGATAAGATGAACTGATACAATATTTTTTACTATTATTATAGTATTGAAATATCTCTGGGGTGAGTGAAAATGTGTTTTGAATTTTAGCGCCTACTTTCTGTTGATGCAGGCAATCTGTAGCACACGAATTAAATCTATTCGATTCATTTTATAACTAGATTGAAATATAAATTTACAAAATATTATTTTTATGCTATTGGAATATATAGGTATAAATAAAAAAAAACATAAGAATACATAGTCATGATTTAAAAAAATGTACGTTATCATTTGTATAGTTTTAATTAAAGTAACTAATTCAATCAAAATATATTTAATTTATTAACACAAACAAGATATATATGACATCATTTGTTTAAAATAATCTATAGAATATGCTGGGGTATATTCGTTATCCTTGATATAAAATATATAAACAAAGAAACAAAGTAAAAATATAAGAGCGTAATATATAATCGAACGGAGGGAGCAGGAAATGGGAGAAAAAGAATAATGGGTATTCCAAGATTAAAGAAAAATGAATGAGAAAAAGTTACTCATTACTCCCAAATGGGACTGACACAATTTTGTCGTGACTGATAAATTGATATTATATACAAAAAAATATTTTGAAAACAGGAAATGAAAATATATGATACACTCTAAGATGATTAAAATTATTTTTTCAACCTGTATCAAAATATTATATTTGCTACATGTAACACTAAAAACTGGTATCCACTTTTGGGTTGGTTAAGTAAAAAACATTCCTCTATGACGACTCATGCTTTGCTTGCAGTTCAAGTCTTCTCCTTCAATATATTAATACTTTATTTTTGAAACGCATGTCAGAGACGTAACAAACAGAGAGACTTTTAAATCTGCCTTAACTACCATGGTTCTCATTTAAGATTAAAACCTCGATATGTAAGTTTGCTCAGCTGTACAAAATACAGCACACTTAATAGGTTTACAAGTGTAAACATTTATGTGTATTGTTTTAGAGTTTAACCCACTAACAAAGTAAATCATATCTCAAATCGTGGACCCCTCCACAACTGTTCCGAATTGAAGAACTTTCGCTGTCGGCGAGCGCGAGTAGCTCCCGGCCATAGACAATCAGTTGCGCTGCAATCTGCGCCCCGGGAGGGGTGCTGCGGTCGCCGGAAGCGCCTGGCGTCTACCGGAAGTGACGTCACAGCCGCCGTGCTGCTCCTCCGCACAGTCCCCAGAACAACTTTGTCTTGCGGAGGTGGCTAGCTATTGTCGAGCATCCTATGACGTAGGATGTATTGTCTGACTACGTCGTAGTATTTTGTAACGCCAACAAACGTGTAGTCTTTTTGGAGTGGTATACTCGTATTTAAAACAAGCGTGGGCAGAAATGAATAACAGCGGAGTGTTTACAATATTCATTCAATTTGTAAGAAACGTAATGAATAGTCCCAACAAAAGAAGAGATTTATGGTTTGTTTACAATCTTAAGCACACGTTTCAATTGCTTTAAAGCCAGTTAGACTTATGTAACTAATAAAAGGTTACAATAAATTGATAAACGAGTTTAATTTTTTTAATTTCTAAAAACTAAAATATTTTAAATCGTATAAACTATTCCACAGAATTATTGAACTGTGTAAATGTATTATTCTGAGTATCTTTGAGTTTAATTTAAAGCAGTCAAAATCATTTTAACGTTAACTCATATCTTAAAACACACGAGGCTTAAGAACCAGCCATCTCCCGTATTGCTGGGTATTATGATTTATTACATTTGCGGGAAAGACGTGAAGACTCCATTTAAATTTATTGAGCATTAACTTAAGTGTGCTCTACGTTATTGGCAAATCGCCTGCAGGCACGGATATCCCTAAATAAAATATACCGCCATTTACTAACCAACCACGTAGGTCATTCACACCGCGCTCACGTATCCTCGAAAGATCGAACACCTCGGCTTTTGGGATTCATTTACCTAAAGGAGTAATGGCGAGTGTATTAGCCCCCGATGTATTTGGAGGGCGTGCTCGGTCTCGGCAGGGGCAAGGGACTGCGTGGGACGGAAGCTCCGCCAGACTGCCGGCAGACCAACCGACGCCAACGCAGGAGATCGACTCTGAAAATAGGACAAGTAACATTCTAACATGAAACTGAAAGCCTAAAACCCACGATTGAGTAGGCTTGTTATTGTGATCAGCCAATGAATCGAACAGGTATAAATCTATTTCTGGAAATAGCATGTAGAAAACCGCTTCAAAAAATATTGTTTCTTTCTTATACACGTCGTAAAATATATCTGTGAGTAAAAAGAATATCAAAATATATTGATTTTAACAATGTTATAACTCTTAATATCTCTCTTTTATTTGATAATCTATATTTTATGTTATAAAACATCAAATCATTCCTCGTAATTCTGAAATAAATAAGGCACAAGCCACCGCTAGTCTTACGTCTCGGACTCATTTCCATTCAACTTTTTGTACAGTAGTAGACCACTACTGTATTGCAATGCTTTACGCTTTGAATATACAAATGTAAAAAGACTTATTTACTTTCATGTCCACGTATTTGAAATTACATTGAAACGAGGACGCGTTGGGAGTTGTTTTCCGCGTTGAACGTGCCGTTTCTCTGTGAACGCGAAGCAAATAAATATTCCGATGTCGAAGCCGACTCAATCAACAAATATCACGTCTTAACGCCATTTTGAATTGGGGCACGCCTGTGTGTCTGATTGGGATTTATTTCGTCACGTTGGTATGATGTTTATTTGAATTTGTGTTTCAAAAGCGAAATACGGAGTTTCGCGTTTGCATCCAACGGCGCCATGACACACTGTAATAACAAGGATGCGTCAGGGAAATAACATATATACTTACGCCAAATTAGGATTCATACTTGATATTTATTTGCTGTAAATGAAATACAGAATTACATTTGAACAATAAGAGAATTTTAATCATCGGCGATACTTTTTAAAATCTATCGTATACAATGTATATACTATACACGTACAGGCCTAAAAAAAAACTAAAAAAAGTAAAGTATAAGATTACTTGATGTATGATTTGAATATAAATGTTTTAAATGGTTAGAGATGCTAGGTCGTGATATTGTCACATAAAGTATTCCCAGTCCGTCAGCCATTTTCCCTTCAAGTGGGGTCACGTGACAGCAGCCGGGACGCAAACCTTCTCAACCAATTTACTTGAGGATGAATGATGATCAGCACCACCCGTCAGTCACGCCGGCCAACGAACCGTGGAGAAACCATTTTAGCAGAAAAAAATGCATACTTTATATCATGCGTGAAATATTGAATCTTTATTGATTTTGTCCCAAAAAAAATATTATAGATTTTAATAATTTAAAATATGCACTCTAAAATTTAAATTCATTTTTCGGTTTACGACGGAACCTTTAAGATTTTTAACTACAGGGAATATTTATTATAGCGATGTGACAATAATTTTTTTGCATAAAATAACTTTCCTATTTGTATCGATTTGTAAATGGTGAAAAAGTTGTTATTTTCGTGCATTTGTGTATGGACGCTGCGTTAAAAAAAAACTATTCTGTTAAAAAAAACAGAAGCTTAATCCAGTTTTTAGCGAACGCGTATGTATGTCGCTGTAGTCAATAAACATTTTTCCATGGCGGATCATTATTTACCCACTTAATTGCGAGCTCTCCCCGGCCGGCCGCTGGCTCTATCAATTTATTGCACTAATACCAGTCAGTTGGAGTACGCGGCACAGTGCATGGAGTACAGCCACCGAATTTGCATGTAGATTGAAACAACAATTTTCACAAGGAGAGTCAGTTAGTTCTACAAATTCAACAACAGCGCGGGGAATAAATTTAAAGTTGTGAAATATGAGCCATTTTATAATATTTAAACTTGAATTCAGAGTAACTCAAATTTTAATAAACATAAACTCAATAACGAAAACAGAGATATCTATGTATGCTATAACCCAAACCACATCTCGAACACCCACAGCCTGCACCAGGGAATAGTCTTATACCGTATTGTAAGCACAACCCTAACAGCTATAATTTTTTTTTCGCATTTTGTAACCCTTGGTAGCTTTTTGCAAAACGGCTGATAATATAAAAATTGATAGCAAATCAAAATTGCGATTTAATGGTATTATAATGTAAAATTATTTAATGATATTATAATCATTTGAAATCTAATGATTTCAGCTAATGTTACTAAGTAATTCAGAAAATTTTAGGTGTTACACAAAATGAAATCACGTATTACTAGGAAAATCTATTAAAAAATATATGTAATTGACTTTTTATTGACAAATAGATTTGTTTTATAAAAAAGAAACAATTCGTCAAAAAATACCCTTACAACAACTAATCAATTGCGGGCGATGTTGTGAATTTTTAAACATTTTCCGCCTTGGTCTTAATTTGATTTCTCTTGCGTGCGCCCATCATATTATTTTCCGTAAATAGAAAATTGAATTTAAGTATTTCACGAAACTGCGATAGTAATTAGTTCAAGCACATTTCGAAAACTTGAAAAAACCTGAATGAAGTAAAAATAAATTCAAAGCTACGCTAATTTTAAATGAAACATTTTTTAGCCGAGTTAAAATTATAAACATAAAAGCTTAAAATACACGTATTAAATTAACACAGCAAAATGATACACACACAAAGGTGACGCGAAATGCAAGTTTGAAAATATGTTTCAGGTTCTGCTTTTAACAAATATCCTTTTTTTAACAAATTTTAGCGGTCAGAGGTGGAATTGCGGTAGGGGCAATTGTTTTTAAGTGCACCCCTGGCCGCGCAGTTTTATTTACCCCTCAGTCTAGCCGAGAAGATGCAAACGCAAAGGGTAGGCGCGCGTCCCTGCGGTCACTTTGTAGCGGACCCTTTAAAGCACCTTTATGAGAGTCATGATATGTTTTTAACGATGGAGACTGCCTTTAATTAAAAAGTTTTGCCTGTGATAAAGTAGCCGAATGTGGAAGGGACGTCATATTACGTTTCGAGAAATTCTCTTCGCGTTATTATGTTACGTACATGAACACTTTAGCATGGAATTATTAAATACAGCACTGACACTAACTAATATAAATTAGCGTGGGCAGAGCAACGTGCGCCATTACCTTTGGTGAATTTCATACTTAGTGATTCAGAGCTAAAGAGGAAGTGAAGTAAAGAGCTTCCCAATAAAAGCCCTCGAATTCATAAAGAACCTTTTATTTAAAAAATAAAAAAAATTGTATAAATCAAATAATACTTGGCGGCATGTTTGTATAAAGGACTCTTTTATTTAAATAACCAACCGACATTGCCGATATTCATATTGTCTTTTCAGTAAAGATGACTATTTTATTGAAAGCTACTAAAGTCAATTCTCTATAGTACTTTAAAATCACAAAACAGGATAGCTTTTATTCACGATAGTCGTAGTTTTTTTCTTTAATTTTTTGAAGTATCTATCAAGCACTCAAAGAGTTCAAGAGCTTTTATGATATTATTATTTTAGTACCAAACATTGATATGTTTTATTGAGAGAAGGGTTCTTTCCTCCTCTCGAGTATACTTTCTCAAATATCAATATCAATAAATCGATTCACAAAAAAAAAAAGTATGCCACATTATTCCTCAGATCTACATCTAAAGTATCCAAAACGATACAAACGAATACAAAAACGGGAATAAATCGAACGCGAAGAGACGCTGGTTGAATAAAATATCTAAGCAACAGCCATAAACGTGGAAAAATAACATGCAGGCGGGAAAATTGGCGACGACTCTTATGGACTGCCATCAAATAAATGTAGCCGTCTATCAGGCGGATCGGGAGCCGTGGGGGTGGCGGGCGGGGGCAGGGGGTAGGGGCAGGGGGTGAGGGCAGGGGGTGGGCCATGGGGTGGGGCAGGGGGTGGGGCAGGGGGTGGGGCGGCGCGGGGCGTAAATTACCCCCAAGTCCGGTACACTCAATTACCATATTGATGGGAGGGAGCGGCGCGCCGGCAACACCGGTTGGAAAATTGTTTTTAATTCGGAAAGGTGTCGACGGAAGACATTTGATTATTTTTGATGATGCGTTCAGTTTAAACAAGAAAGCATTGAACAGTCTAAACGCAACATAAAAAAAAACAATAAAACCTCAATAAAGACAGCATCATAAATTTATAATATTATCGGCACAGCAGCTGCAACTTTTATCATTAAAGTTTATAAATCACATAAAAAATTGCATATAAAAAAACTACAAGAAATCAGGTATTTTTTTGCGAAAATATTGTTTTTAATAACTAATATATATATCAGTTTTCTCATGTCACCAAATCGATTCTTGTGTGTCAGATTATTTTTTCCAGCTCGCTGAAAAGTGACAGACGGTTTAGCTTAAAAAAAAACAATAAATAAATATGCTTTGTAAATGTCAGAATAATAATTGGTTGAAAACTAATCTTTGTATTAAAAAATAGAAAAAAATATTAATAAATTGAATGATGAAAAACGAAGAACAGTTGTGGAAACAGTGTGGCACTTTTGTTCGAGTGTGTGTGATTGTGTGTTTTTTTTTTTAGATTTTATGTGCCTGAGTTCACACGATCGTATATTTAACATACGCTTAAAATTCGACAACGTCTTATTTGCAGCCCTATAAGGAATAAACGATATTATCAATTCAACTCAATAAAAATCTGTGCCGGGGTTGCAAGAAACAAGAAATACTGAAAATAAAATATTCGCGTGTAAATTAACGCCGTTTCTGCAAAAAGGAAGTCCGTTTATTTACTGAGATTCTGATCTTAAAATATCTCATAAAATTACAACAAAAAAATACAAATTCAAAGGCCCGAACTAGGGGGTCTCTTTTATTGGCAGCTATAAAGGGTAAAAACACGCGCTTTGCACGGAGCCTGATAAAATAATTACAGAGTAACTTACATCGGAGGCATACTCGCCCATAAAACTGCTTTAGTATAAGGGAGGCTCCACCCCACCTCCGATATCCTACCCCTCTATCGGTAAATGTAATTACCCCATAAATAGGGGCTGATCGAAAGCGTTTCTGTAAATGCTGAAACGCCTGCCCTTCGCCCTTCTGAGAACATTTATTTTTGCTTAGCGTACTTAAGAGCTTAATATCATTTAATTTTATATATGTCATAATAAATTTCAATCATTTGATAGATTTTGGACGGCTATTGCAAGTAATGCGGTTCTGAAATTGTTTAGCTATCTAATAGACTGCGCAAAACCTCGACAAAGTAACCTCAGAAGCAGTAAAATTATTCTTTCAGAATATACTGAAGCAGTATTATTCAAACATATTTTCAGTGTGTTTTTTTATCAAGTATTTTGGCTTTTATGCAATCACATTCAACAATTGTGCATTCTGTAATTATTTTTATCATATTAATAATTGAGTGAGTAAAGCTATTTATATTCAGTTTAATATTTTCATAGGACAAATTTTCTAATATAAGGAAAGCATTTTTTGTAATATGATTCACATCAAAGTTTATCCACGTTGTTTCTATAGATGTTAAAGTAACAAATGCGTATAATCAAAATATTTTTTTTGATACAGTAATTGAAAAAAACACGAGTAAAAATTAATGTTTTCAAATGGAGGCAATCGTCTTAAAAAATAATAAAAGTTGGCCCACTAGGGAAATCTTTATGTGATTAATTTTCGGAGTAGTAAAGATATTAAATTTGTTACATACTGGTTTAATTCTCCTGGTGTGTACTCGCTATCGACTCCCTAACTACCCCGAGTACACAGTCTTCGTGTCTCGTCTTCCAGCCAGGGGGTTGGTAAGTAATTCCCGTATGGCCATAAACCATAGAGTAACGCCCATTGTGGAGGGATCTTGTATCCGAGCATAAATTCTATAGATTACTAGCAGATTCATTGTTACATTATCTATTCCGTGTAAAGTTTTCCCATTCGCAACTGTGCTATGGACGCGGAATTAATTCTAGATTGTTCCACATTGCCAGCTTGTATTTTAGAAAATTAATTTCTTGGTAAGTCGTAGACTTTAAATGGATTTATTTACACACGAGTTCAAGGTTTTGCGCAGTTTATGAAGATGATACTGATTATTCCTGATTCAAGGTCTGGCATAGAATGAAGACCTGAGTCTGTGTGTGCATTACAGTAACATCTAATTCAAGACCGAGAAGTAGGAAACAGTCATTGTATAAAAATAACCTAATATTTTGTGACAAACAACATGTTAAGTAGTAAACTTATGTAAACAAAATATTAATTTACACGAAACACAAACCTTAGGAATTTAACATGGGTATATATTTTCAGATATCATGAGGGATTCAAGTCAAATCACAAATAGTAACTTACTTATTAAAATTTAAAGTTGTAAACAATTTCTTTATTTATACATAGACTTTTAAGCACGTCAGTTGGTTCCCTGAGAATAAATTTCTAAAATTCACCTAGAATTATTTTTTATATGTTTTGTCTTTTTTTTTTCTTTTCGGTGAAAGTTTTAAGATTCATAATATTCGCGTTCATAATCATAGTTTTAATTTTTGCTAGCCGTTATATTTAGTAGTCATTCGTACTAATAATGATGATGTTAAATTCATGTCCAAATGCAGTTCTTTTGATGTTGTTCTTTCGCTGTGTAAAGACGTAATATTAAATGAAGCATATTTCCCAGCACTCTGTGGGGGAATTAGTCTGGCAAATAACTTAAATTCGACACAATACATTATTTTTGACATAATTGACAGACTAATGCGAGTGTGGCGTGAGCGTGAGCGCGCAACCTCCTCAAAGCGCTGTGGGAAAATACACATTATGGGGAAACCCCGAAACCACCATAGACAAATGATAGTCACATTTGAGGTCAGGAAAGCGGCATCGAAAAATATGGATTTGATTTTAAATGCCGGGCTTGGAGAGTTGATGCCAAATTATGTCGGTTGAAACACATAAACATCATAAAATAAAACGTAGTTTAATTAGAATTAAGATATTTACCAAAATATGAGATGTATATCAAAAGAAAATAATTCGACCGAAGACGTGCATCTATATATGAAAAAAAAAAAACACATTTATTTGACATTACTTCAGAATATGCACATAATATTTAGAATCATAGTACAGTAAAACCTCGATATGATGGACCAATTGGGGAGAGGGGTGTCCGTTAAAGCCGAAAGTCCGTTATATATGTTTAAAATAAATAAAAAAAAAATTTTTTTTTAATATACACTACGTATTTAGATATAAATATAAAATACAAAACACAAACAAAATTGTATTTAATTGTCTTCGGACACTCGTCGTGAAGTGACGTTGCTGTTTGATATCAACGCGCTTGGTTTCGGTAATTCTACTAAAAAAGAAATCAAGTTATGTTTGCACTTTCAATCAATTTTAATTTTTTTATAATCAACTCAACAAAATTACAAAAAAAAATTACATTTTCGCATTTAAAACGTTTTTATTTTTTTTACATTTGACCGGATTTTTTGTCCGTTATATCCGAAATCCGTTAATCAGGGGTCCCTCATATCGAGGTTTTACTGCATGTGCTTTCCTTCAGGATAAAAAACCCGCCCCAAGCATCAAGCATCCCCTCAGTGAGCGAGTAAAAAAAAAAAAAACGTTCTAGAACGTTCGTTTAAAATGCGAACGCCAGTTTGAAATGTCAGAATTCAAACGCTAAGAAATCGCCGCTCGGGACATTCCGCCTGTCATGGCCGCCGCCTGCGCCGCTAGAAGGGTTCACTTTTATCAAATGATTTTATATTACCGGAATCGACTTTGAATATTAAAGCGACGCCATTAATACTCCACCGTTATATGACAGCGAATATTCCGATCCTGTCGACTTCTGGAACTTTCCTATGAAAATATTCCGTACGTACCGAGTGGAACAGTATTCTACAAATGCCACCGATAAAAACTAAACTCGTCACGTTTGCGCTTAAAAATGTTAGAACTTTTAAATAATTATGTATAGTAATAATCTTGTCAATATTGTGCTCACCTTTTATTTCCTAGAAAATGACGTATCTACACTAAATATACATGCAAAAATAGTAATTTTTAAATATAAATGGCACGAGTTTGAAATATAAAATATTAAAGATTTATCTGAAAATCGAAACGTCATCCGGGTTACAAGCAAACCTGAATATAAATGTAAAGAGTCGCCGGTGGTGCAGTGGCCCAGCAGGAAGACAATTATACACCTGAGGGCGTCCTCCTTATGTGACATGATATATAACAGTCAGCAGGCTTCCTGGGCCGACCCTCGGCAGGACTCAGGCCTTGGGGGCCTCCCGGGGCCGGTGGCTCAGTCCGGCGGTCGCGAGGATGCCTCCTGACTCCGGCGAGGCGGAAAATGGGGAGCTCTCCGAATTATTCGAGAGGGAAATTTGAGATGATTTATTGTAACAAATGCGTGTGAAAATAACCAAAAACTAATATAGTAAAATTAACTGTAAAAAATCGTTATACTTACTGCTATCCACGAACAAAGGCGAGAAAACACGCATTGATGTTTTAAACAAACTAAGTGTTCATAAAATATAAATAATTTTGCGTAATTACATGTGGCTTTTTTATATTTAAAATAATGTATTTTATCGCGAGTTTTTCTGCATACGATTATGTAAAGAAACACCATGTAGATATTTTCTGGGTTATATGGAATAGAGGCGTTTGAAAATTGGCTTTACAGAAGAATCCTTTATGTACCGCGTTTTACTCACGATGGTAAAACATCGTATGGTCTCCTTCGTTACATTCTTCGAATAAATAAATATAGCATCTCTCAGATGATTAAGGAGCACTGGAAGACATATTTCACAGAAGGCTAGGATTTCACCAACCTCTTATGAAGAGAGACATAAGAAGAAAAAGATTCAACAACGTTTTCCACGCGTCTAATATCAATATGTACTTTTTGAATAATTAAATTAAAAACTCATAGAAGGCTAATAATCTATCAATCCATTTTACTTAAGGAATTTTTATATATAATACATTACTAAACAACACACAGAAGGTTTGCGTCGGTAACAATACATTGACTATCCTGATCGAGGGTCTAATGGTAAATCATATTTAACTATGTATACTCATAATAAAATTAGCCTGTAATGTTAAAGTTTTTTATCAGGTTATATTTGTCGATTTAAATATAAGGACAATTCATTAAATCCCAAATAGTACTCAAATGAAAATCCGTGTACTAACATTTTGAAATTTTCCATCAATCTTTTTCACTTACTTCCGTCCCCCTCGATCGCTCAATTTCGCTTCGCGGGTCTGCCCCCGCCCCCGCCCCCGCCCCCGCCCCCCTGCCCCGGGGGCTCCGACCGACAAGTCGCACAAATCCAATTAACTCATTTAATTTAATCTGCTTTGTCGCGCCGGGGGGTAGGGGAGAGGAGGCCACCCCCCCTGGGTCAGAGATCGCCAAGCAATCGGTTGATTTCTGAAATACTTGTAGCCGTCTCGTGCTAAAACTTGAATTTAATAATTACTTGAAAACATATATTGTACTATTAAACACTACAGATAGTGAAACAAGGAAAATATTTTTACTTGCTGCCGTGTAAAAATATTAATTCACTAAATATTGAACTTGATTTTATTGAGTTCATCGTATGTTTTTTGATAATATAAAAACTTTATATAATCAATATTTTGTCAAAAATTTCTTTGTGTAATTACAACCATTATAATATTTTTAATAAAACATGTTTAGGAATCTTCACACTTTTTATTTATTGACGCGACTTATTTCGCTATCATGCTTATTTGACATTTCCATCAGGAAATTAGCAAAACTTGGGGAATAAGTTGAAACATCACTAAATATTTATTAAAAGCTTTGATACAGCTATCTTTATAAACTTAAACTCCCATCAATGATAAATTCATTTATTCATTAATTCGCACAATCAATAGCATAAAATCTTAGTAATTTATTGTGCAGAAATATCAACAGAATTAATAAAACAAGCAATTGAAATAAATAAATTAATGAATACAAAAATATCATACCCCTCCCCTGAAAGCAATGCATTTCTCGAAGTAATCCCAATATATAATTTAAATTTATCATCAAAATATTATTTTACTCTCAACTTCACATTTCTACCTGTGAATAATTTTACTCCTTACCTATTGCACAATTTTTTTTTTGCTAGACTCAGCGTCCTGAGAAACTTTACTGCGATACTTTTAATTTAAATCGAATAAACATAAATATATTGACATTCAATAACTTTCAATCTATATAGTTTAAATAATAAAATAAATACATCCAATCGGTTTAATATAAATCTACTTGTATTTGGTCGTAGAAATTAACTAACTAAATTCAACATTGTTTTACAAAATAAAATCGCTTGTTTTTCTAATGAATTCTCACGAACCTCACACAACGAACACAATATATATTTTTTTTAATTTTAATTACTCTTTAATATCAATTTTGTCTTTAATGCAATTTTAACAAATGCAGCCGATTGCATTTAATAAACGCCTAAATAATGTATACTTCGATTATTTCGACAAGTAATAAACCTCAGTAATAAAATTTGATGTCTAATTGGAGAGAAACGGTATTTAAGCTCAAGCCTCGATATAAACCATTTGAAGTGATCATTGTTCAAAATAAATATATCTTATAGTCCTGTATAGAGTTGTAAAATAGATTTCAGGATATTTGGTATTTTTTCATTTGTAACTGCACGCCACAAGCACATATAGAATATACATGACAAGTATTTTTTTTTCTACAAAATTCTATTATAGATTACCAAGTATTAAAAAGAGAAATAAGATTCTGTGTCGAGGAAGGGAGTGCGCTTAATAGGAAATAGGTTTCAGGAGAGGGAGAGAGCTCCCCGCCCAGCAGCGCGTGTACCATCCCTAACGGGATCTATCAAGCCTTCAGACGTTTCTTGAAAGACAGACGTAACTAATCTCATGTCTGAGAACTAACTGATGCAGTGGCTCTGCAACTTTCCTAATAGAGCTTAGGTTGTACCAATCTATGCAATACACGTAGCTATAGTACACTGTTAGTGTAAATTTAATCAGATTATTCAATAAAACAAATTTTATTAAATGACTATATACAAAAATAATAAATCCTTCTTATAATAAAGTAAAATCTTTTTTATACTTCTCCTTACATAGATCTTATCAAAAATCATTACAGAATTCAACGATGGTTGAAAATAGATTTATCGTGATATTATTGTCCGTCTTATGGTATAAAAGGATAGGTTAGGTTGGGCAATGGTTCAAATTCTATCATATTTAGTACAATTTTGTACATTATTGAGAATTATCAAGGCTTAAGTAATTCATATTTCCGAAATGAATTATTTAACTGAGGTTTAAGTTTTATGCACGTTGAAGATACATTTTAACAGTTTCAAGTTTTACATACGAGTATAAAGTATGTTTAGATAAAAGTGCTACTGTAAGCAGTAATATATATTAGAAAAAAAAACACATTAAATGATTTAATTAATTATCATAAAATTCTTTAATCAATTAGAATTGATCGCGTGTAGCAATTTTATTGATAAAGAAAGCATGCATTTTTAGTGCCATGGTACAATTACTTGTTTTAAGCAAGAGTTTTGAGCATCAGTACAATATAACTTTAGGATTTTTTTTTTGAACAACCATATTTATGTACTAAGAAAACTTTCTTATTAAATCAAGTATATTTACACTCTGATGAATTTAGATACTTAATAAACTAGATACGATTAGTGCCGACCATTTTGATATTTGTATTTAATCAAGTGAATTGATGATAATGAATGAATTATACTTTGATTCGAAATATTTGTAATTTATCTCAACAGGGCATCGTTCACTGGGCAATAATGATAATTGAATAAATAATTTACAGATTTATTATTTATATTTATTTCTAATTTCAATGGTAGAATATAATAAAGAGACTGGCTAGGGTCGCTGCAAATAACTAAGTATTTATTTATATTGTGAATCAAATACATCAACCGAGCAAGCTCTGATTAGATGTTTCATTTACCCTTCTGCAATAGTTCCTCCCAATTATTGTTGACTTGGCCGCCCCGCCTACACCCCTACTTCCCTCCCTTCCATCAATTTCAAATTATCTTCAGTTTATGCTGGCTGGAGTCTGTGTGCTGGGGTATTCGCGTCCCTCAGTACCGACTGTAGACTGCACCATCCCGACTAACGTTTTATTCAGAGTAGCTCACTAAAGTAAAAAAAAGTGGAAAATGCTTTTTTTTTTTAAGAATTTACCCTTTTATAGCTTTAAAGTCGTTCGACAGAGTAATATACTATTTTCTTTAACAACTAATTTTTAATTTATTCAGCCATAGCGCCATTTTTTTACATTCTGAACGAGTTGTAGCAAAAAATGTAATACAAGTAATTCCGACATCGATTATTTTGAAAAACTTTGTTTATATTAAAAATACAACAAGTAATTTTATCCCTGTTATATTGATTGCAAAATAAGACATAGTATTTCTTTTAAAATTTATAAATAATCAAAATTATAAAAAAAAATCAAAAAAACTGCTGTTGTCTTCTTAGATGAAAGCAGAGTGGATTCAATGCCAAAAGATGAAAACAAGAAACTTAGTTAGAAAACAAACTACTATCCAGTTACGACAATAGCAGCATAGAAAAAAAAAACAATACATCACAATAAAAAGAAAAAAATCCAATTCGCTGATAAGCAAATCCAATTACCCCGAATATATCCAGATTCCACTTTAAATTCGTCTTAACCGGCCAGACGAGTCTATTTGAGAGGAATCACAGTCCGCGGGCACAAAGGACGAAACAATTAAAAAAAACTTCTCCGTCGATCAGGGCAGGCCTTATCTGGGGCTGAATGAACCACCACCCCGGCCCAGGTTCCTCCCCCACCCCCCGCACCCGTCTCTCGGCGTATTTCCCTTCTTTTTTCCCCATAATGCGGTGCAAGTGCACTCTAGTATGAGAAGAGAAAACTTTGTCTCTGCGCGCCTGGGCGCTCGGTGTTGTCATGCACAAAGTAGTTTAGCTCTTTGTTTTGTAGAAGATAATATTTTCATTACAACCGCCTCTGGAGTACAGGGAAAAAAGGATTTACTGTTAGAGTAGGTGCATTCACTGCGAGAAATGGGCTTATATTTATTTTAATGTTCAGTTGTTGTTGGTAAATGTTCTACCTCAAGTAACATGTGACTTTTTTTAAAAATTCAATCCCAAACACAAAATCACGGGTTAAGGACTATCTAATGTATGACATACAAATTACAATAACAATTTAGTATAATATATTTAAGTTTTAGCCTATCGTAATTGAGAAATTAACTAGGCTTGCTGGTCTCACTGTATTACTACCATCGCCTTTGTTTTGTATACTTTTTATTTAATCGCTGTCACTTGAGGTGAATCAGTGTGGGGATTTTCGTGATACGGCAAAAACATTTCCTGCACAACACAACAAGTACATCTATGCAATCACAGAGTAACATTAAATATGCCGTCTGATGGGTCAGAACTGCATCGGGGTACACGTTTTATAATAATGAAAATAAACTAAATAAGCAAGCATGCGAGTGGGAGTGCCTCGCTCGGTATTATTGCGTGTTACAATGGATGGCGAAGTCGGTTCCAGGGCGGGAGGAGGACGCATTGTTCGTCGTATTTGAAGCTCTCGTGATTTTTTCTCATCTCCGGGAAGTCTGCCTTTAGTATTTTTATATTGCTCCGCCGCCTCCAGCGAGGGGGCGGTCCATATACACTGCGCGAGAAGTGCTCCTAGTATACTACGCTTTGGTATTAAATGTACTTCACTTAGGTATTAAAAGTGCTCCTAGTGTACTCCACTTATGTAATAAATATACTCCATATAGGTTTTAAAAGTGTCCCTTGTGTACTTAAATATTAAATGCTATTTTTTTCCACAGCAACCTACAATTTAGGTTTCATACAGAAAGACGCCACAATGCTCTCTCAACAAGAGTTTTTCATTTTAAATTAATTTTATTATTTTGATTTCATTGCGAAAGTATAAATTAAAGCTGATGTCGTTCACGTCAAAGTAACAAAGACATTGATTAGAGTTTTTGATTTCATTATTAGCTTATGTAAGTGATTGTGTGCGATATGGCGTGCAAAACTAATTCATGCGTGTATACTTGTAGTAATGAAACACTCGTTAAACTAAACTCTCCTCGGTAGTAAAAAGAATTATTTTAAATTCAAGGTTAAAAATAAAGCTGCTCGGTCAACTTGAACACAATAAATGTTTTTGCCTCAACCAAAATATGTAAATATTTTGGAAACAATAATTAAATATTGTAAGCAATTGATTACATCCTTACCTCGGACTTTTAATCCGCCTTACAGAAAAATGAGTGGTGGACACGCTCGATGCCTCAGTTGACACAAAACGATGCAACGTGATAACACAAAATACAGGTCACTTTCTTACTGGTATCTTTACATTGTTGACAATGGAACTTTTTGCATTGGACTTAGTCTCATAGATATTCTAAAGCCTTTCTTAATAGTGAACTTTCAGGACAAAAGACTGCACTAGAGAAAACCATAAAGCCTCGGTGATAGTTCGACTTAACCTCAATATTTTGATCATACTAAGCGATGCTACCAATATTAGAGGGTCTGGTCAGCCCTTGGCTCTTTTCAAATAGGTTTAATACGGATTTAATATTCATTTAGTTGCGATGAATTTCTATAGTATTCCAACCCTAATAGTTGATTGTTTTTACGTTATTCAATCACAAAATTTACATAAGAACATTGAAAAAATATTTAGTCGCAACTATAAAATTTAACCTATAAATTAAAAAAAAAATTTATGTATTTATTTCTACGATACTTGATTTAATTTGCTTGATATGTTTTGATTCCAGAAATACCACGATTGGGACGTCGATATTGCCAGAAAGGATGGACTCATGCTCATCAGGGAAATGGCTGGAGAAGTCAAAAACCTCATGGACTTCAAGATGAGCGCTGTAATGGTGAGTACATCATGTGCTTTTATAATAAAAAAAATCCTTCCCTCAAAAGATAGCCATAGTGAAACTACACACACAGAACTGTTATTATAATTTAAAAAAGTATCCATATTCATGGATATTTTTTTAACAGGAAGACAATTCATTATAAAACACATTTGACTTCTCGTGCATTGGCAAGCAATAAAGTGACCATTTTTTGCATATACTAACACTTGAATAAGATGTCATCTCAAAATGGTATTTTTTTGTTTGTTAATAAATACCATGTCATTAACATGTACACGTCTTATTATCTGACAATATTGCATACATAGCAATCGATAATCGCGACGTGTCCACAGTTTAGTTAAGCAGATATATATTTTTTTTAACTATTAATATTACATTCATGCAGTGCCTAAAATAAACGCAACCGGTGCGATGAATGTTTAATAAACGTTTATTTTTTATGTATAAATATCGCGTGATAAAGTTCGTCCATTTTTAATTCGCGCATGTAACATTTTCAATTTTGGATTTGCTCGGAGCTTCTCTAATGCGGGAATATATGATAACAAATGCGAATAATATGACGGGGCGTGTGAGGGCAGATGGCGGAGAATGTTGGACATTTTTATTACAAAACTCGGGCGAGTGTTGCCAGGGGAAAAATTCAAACTTCCAACTGCATCCGGAAATTCGATCGGAAGAAACTGCTTCTGCGCGAAACTTTCCACTGCCGCCAGTTATTTGCCGAAGGAAACGGCCGGATATTTCTTGAAAATTTGCAAGTAAATAAGATCGTTAAGTTTTTATTCCACTCTACGCAGAAACAGGAAATGTGATACTAAATGTGCATATAGATTCATAGTTACGTAATAACAACACATGAACGAATTTTACGATTGAAAAAAATGAGCTTGCGTTCGGCAAAATATGACCACACCCAAATGATTTTGATAAGCTAAGTGAATATATATTATTACTATTATGATTAGGCACATTAGTTCACACATAGAAGATGATTATAGAAATTCTCAGAAAAATATCATCGTGATTTGTGTGGGATTTGAACCCACATCTGTACTGGTTGACATATGTAGAGTATGATTGTTAAAAATTCTCGATTAATGGATGTGGCTCGTTAGCACAATGGTCAGTATACCGGCCATGTAAGCCTGGGGATGTGGGTTCAAATCCCACACAAATCACGATGATATTTTTCTGAGAATTTCTTTAATCATCTTGTATGTGTGAACTAATGTGCCTAATCATAGTTCAATCCAAAAAATAGACATGAATAAATATTAGACATCTCCAATACTAGGAGTTATTTTAATACATGCTTAGTAATAAAAAATATGACTCGACATGTCCGAGCAATACAAGCTGGACAAGTGAATGTGAAAACTTTAAATTGAAAGTGTGTTTTAAAAACTGGGACTTATTGCGAGTAAATATGACGTCCAAGTTTCTAATCCGAATGCCTCCGCCATTCCGCAACTAAAACAAAGACAACCGCAATAAATATAAATAAGTTTCAGCGCCGTCGCCCCAGCGGCGACTACTCCGGCCGCCCCGCGATTTGCTCTCAAAAAATAATCACATTAAACCTCCGGGCAGAGAGCGACGCCATAACTTACAGGAAACTTCCCGCTGTCGGCGGCGGAGAAAAAACTATTACGAAAATATGGACGATGTAATTTGCGGAGATGCAATGCTTGTAAGTAAACTGTGGCTAATGTTGTGGACGGGTAATGGGCCGGAGGAATTTATGGCGTCGACAGAACAAATCCCGATACTTCGTGCCCCGCCGCGCTCCCCGCCCCTCGCTCTCACGGCTAATTCTGCGTCCCCGTCGAAAATCGTTAACGCCGAGTCCGCCGCCATTTTGTTTTGAAATTGATATTGTTTTAAGTCATTTCATGGCGGTCGCTCTTGGTGACTTCCGAGCCGAGGAGCTCCCGCTGGTGTGCGCCACTTGCCGGGAGAGTGAGGACCACTCGCGATGCGACAGTCACCGAACTGCAGTTTTGAACTCAATTAACATCGTAATAATCTGCAGGCTTTAGGAAGTGCGCATGGAATCAATGTTTTTGCATATTCTGAAATTATCACAATTAAATAGTTTTTTTGCCATCAGATGCGTATTTATTACCCATTACGGGTTTATTATATAATTGGAAGTGATTCGTTAGTACAAGGGTTAGTACACCGGCCATGTAAGCCAAGGGATGTGAGTTCAAATCCCACACAAATCACAATGATATTTTTATGAGAGTTTCTTTAAATCATCTTCTATGCATGAACTAATGTGCCTAATCATATTAGTAATAAATTCAAATAATTTGAAAATCATAAAGTTTCGGGAGGCGTAAGGGAAGGATATAAAAAAAACTATCGACTCGTTACAGAGTGAAGCAATCCCGTCTGTATCTGGTTTGTTACGTCTCTCAGCATTTATTTTTTACAGTAATATCACAGCTGACGCATACCGAAGAATGTTTATATGCATAAAACGAATTATTTTGTTGGATGTATTATATTTCCCCAATAGTAAAAAAATCCTCAAAGAGAACATCGCCAAGCTCTATGGGAATAATTTAATAAAAAAACTGTTAAAATAACATTATTTCTTTTTCAAATGACTTAATTACACCGTTTTTATTGCGCAATATTCACAATTCATAAAATAAATGTACTTAATAAAACTTCCTGCGCTCGGCAGTGTTCGCTCTTTTCGCGACTTTCTCAGCTCGGTCACACCGTCCTTGTTTTTCTTCTTTTCTCGTACAATTTGGTCCAGGAAAAGAAGTCCCCGTACCAATTACGGTCGAACAAGAGCTCCTTTATATTGTGAAACGACCACCTTTGTGTAATCAATTGGTGAATTAGATAATTTAGATGCCGCAACATTCATCAATATAAAGAAACCAAATGGTAAATTTACTTCTACGGTTCTCAATGATACTACGTGGCTTTTATTAATTCATAACATGCATGAAATGTTGTATTTGGTATTTATGTTTATATTAAATATATATATACAATTAAGATTATTATACTTCAGTACTTGTCATAAATATAATTAATTTAAAAAGTTTTTTTATAATTAATAATAATTACATTTTAAATACACATTTTAATGATTAAGAAACATTGGTTTCATGAATCGCCAAATTGCAGGACCATAATGTATGAACGAAATCAGACAGCGATAGTTAGAGCAGATAAAGTTTTATCAAGATTCTTTGCATTTAATCATTTTTTTTTCTCATCTTTATATGAATTGTAAAGAACAAACAAAGTATGACCATAGCTAACCACCAATGCTTCCTGTTGGACAAAGTACTATACAGCGAAACAGGTTCAACTATAGACCTCATCACGGGCATCTGCGATAGTGCTGTCATATGCAGCAATGGACCAAATAGTTGATCGGCTGATCAATTTCCTTGTGGCTCTACAATGATATGCAATATTCAATTATTTTTTTCAAGATTTAAAACAACATTGAAATTTATAAGATTAATTGCTGCATTATTAATAACTGTATTTTTATTACTTTATAAAAAGCTCGTACTAATCGCATAAACAGATTTTAGAAGTAGACAAGAATAAAGTTAGTATCTATTGATTGTATTTGTTAAAATTTATATTCACTAATCATACATAATACCATGGGATGACCGCGTCACAAACGAAAGAGTCTTGCACAGAATGCGCAAATAAAAAGAAATCTGGACGTTGGTAAAGAAGCAAAAAATCTCCTACTTTGGCCACATTTTTGGCAACAATAAGTATGGCATCATCCAGCTGATTGTCCAAGGAAAAATCGAAAGAAAAAGTGGCATTGGAAGAAGGAAGTTCACGTGGATACGGAATTTGCGCCAGTGATACTGGTGACAAGTTCAAGGAAATGGTCACCAACCTCATATGAGGAGAGGCAACAAAAGAAGATACATAATGAAGTTTATATTTATAATTTTAAATATTCATTAAACTGTGTTCACATATAAATTATCACGAAATAAAGTAAATTCAACATATTCAAGTACGAATCCTCGGTTTTTCGGAGGTCCTATGTCAATATGGGGAAAGGGATGCACAGACCCGGGACCCCCGGGCGCTGCGAGGGAGGGGGAGGAAGTCAAATATGAAATTGAGCGAGAAGTCTCTTTGTCTATGACAGTGGAGCCTCGCGGGACGCCAGATACACATTTCAATTCGAAAACCTTTTTAGATATCGGGACGCTCGACTTAGCGCGAAATTATTCAGTGTACTTATCTTTTGTATTGATTACGTTTATTTGTGCGATTCTTTAATTCTTGATATTCATGAAAATTTTGATGTGAATATCAAAACAATCTTTCGTTAATATCCAAGCAATTTTTTTGACAAATTGTTACTTCCACATGAATTATATTTATAAGATGTCAAGCCGCATACTTGTATCATATTTTTCTGAAAGACGTATTCAGATTATCTTCAGAGATATAATATTTTTTGAATCGATTTCAGTATATCAGGATTCAAGATAAACAAACTAGAAGCCAGTCCCATAAAAAAACTATATATATATATATATGTGTGTGTGTGTGTGTGTGTGTGTGTATGTTGTATGGATTTCCAATAAGCATATAATTCAGAGCCTTAATAGTACACAAAAATATTAAATACACAATACTCAGATATTAATACTACATCATTATCACTATGTAAATATTCTATAAATACCATCCATGAAATAAGTACTGTTTTATTACGTTCCAAGCAATTAACGAATTCAAGTGCATTTTTTATCGATAATAAAAAAAGATTCCGTATTTCTGAGAGCCTACCTGTGATTTTACGAGAACCTTTTCTACTTTGATAGCCCTTCACGTAAGGTACGTTTACACTGGAGAATTAGGGTCAAGTCGAATAACCTAACCTGAAAAGGAAAAAAAAACAGCACACGACCCTTGTGTTGGACAAGCAGAGACGGCCTTATTTCTTAATCCATTATTTTGTACTTTTACTAAAGAAAATAAAACGTTACTTTGTGATTATTTTGAATAAAAATATACGCAACCCCTTCTTCTACAATCTATGTCGGCCATCTTGAAAATTACTGCCATTTTGCTTTTGCGTAATATATCGACACACATTCCATGCATGCAATAATGAAAATTTTATATGCTTTCATTTTAACGATTGCAAATCGTTCGTGGAATAAACGTAAATATTTTCAACGATTTTAATATATGGTACCGTATTATAATTTATATGTAAAAAAAACCTAAGCCTTAAAAAAATTATTTTGGTTGTTAAATGTCATATTTTTTCCATAATATATTATATTAAATGACGCGTGTAATTTACAGCAAACCGTAGGTAAATTATTTTTTACAGATCATATAAAGTAGTCGCAACTTTGTTTTTGATGCGGATGATCTGTGAATCTTAAAATAGCACAGAACTTCCAAGTTTTTGTAAAAATATTAATGTTACATACTTTGAAAAAAGGTTTTATGACCGTCGCAGAATTTGCACCTGATTGTTTCATTTTTGTACGTTTTGGAAATATTCAATACAGAAGAGCTCGAAATAGATTTCAAGCATGCATATAACATTTATGATGTCCGTCGTTAGCGAAACTTGGTCAATCGGTTGCGGCTCCACCTGCTTGCTAGAGGTAATCCTGATGAATGAGCCCATCCCTCATGCTGTACTGGTCCTGAGCTGTCCGGTAATGTGCCTCCTGATTATCCTTTGTCCAGAACGAGGGGCGCTGATGATGATCGTGTTAAGATTGAGTAGCCTCTTTTATCATCATTATTCCGATTGCAAAATATTATTATTGTAAATGTTGTCATTTAAGTTCTTCAAATAATACGATTATCTACATAAGTGTTAACAACCGTGTGTTGTTTATTTTATTTACGGGAAAATGTTAAATGCCGTTTATATATTTATTTAAAAACTAAAAATGTTTTTCTGTATGTATAATAAATCAGATATATCATTTAGCAATAACACGTTAAAAATTAAATTGACAAAATATAAATGCAAGCAGTGTTTTTCGTAAAGATTTAATTGCATTGAATTCTCGATTATCGTACTTATTATTGTGCTGAAACTCTTCTGAACAAAAAATATTATATAAATACTAAAACAGCCATTTAACAAATAATAAATTATACATGGTTATCTAGATATTAAAATTCGTACCAACCTTGAAAACAATAAGTATCAACTAGTAATAGTCCTAAATTCATATTTTTTTTGTTTTGTGCTACGAATCAAAGTTACCAACATATTTTTCACAGTATGTTAAATAAGTGAAAAGATAAAACTCACCCCTAAACAGTTGCCAATGGACACTTACCTCAAAACGCGAAAAATGGGGGAAGAATACCCTTGCAGATATAAAAGGAGCAGTACTCGCGTAAACAGCACAAGAGTCCATAACTAATCAAAATATACTCCAGCAAAGCCTTCGATCCTTAGGAAATCCTGCCGTAGACGGGAAAGTCCCGAATTATCCAGGGGCGCAGTGGGCGGCGGTCATTTGGGCGCGGCGGGTCCGGGCGCGTGAGGATGGCCCGAATGTATTTTTTCTGCCATCGAACTACCAGTGCGCATAAAGATACCAATTTCATGTCCCTACCCTTCACCGCTTCAGTAGCGGGGAGTGGCGAATAAACTGACTTGTGTTTTTTTTATATTTGTTCTTTATAAATTTAATTTTTGAGTACTAGTGAGTTTGTAGATAAATATCATATTTTTTTAATTTGAATTACAACCTAAATTTCATTTTGAATTTTGCTACCTCTGCTATGGAATATGTTTTATACTTTATATTTATTATTTTATTATTTTTATTAACTATTTATCAAATTATCTAAGATACTAAAAACAAATATTGAGGTAATTACTTTACGAACAAATCAAAACATGTATGGGTTTCAACTCTCTAATTTTAAATTTGCACTGTTCTTTCGGTTCATATTTCGGTATGTTTATAAATACTTTTTAATACTATACATGATATCTAAAGGAAAAATATTTTTACAAACGGTACTTGTAATTATTTAAAAGAAAAAATGTGACTGGTTCGCCAGGACGCACGCCACTGCGACAAGACATCCTCCCTCGCAAGTCACGTGACTCGCTGGCCCTCGGAGGTGGTTTCACCTTTTTCTATTAAATTACTTCCGATAGAAATCCTGCACCGTCCCTGGATTTACATTTTAAGCACGATTCCCAGTACTTGCCAGCATATTGTGAATGGCGCGTAACTTTGTATTTGACAAAAAAAATTATAGGAAATATTCTTTTTGGGGTATTCTATTTTTTACGAGACGACGTCTGCCGAGAAATTTCCAGCCTCGCATTGAAATACCGGAGACGGTGCAACGGACGCGTTTTTTGTGTTTATCATGGTGACTTTTTTTTTTTTAATATATTTAAAAATATTTATATTTTTTTAACGAGTATGATAAATGCCCCCTCGCGGTTTTATGTCCCATAATGAGTAATAAATCTTATTTAAATTATCAAACCCTGCAATGGTGGATAGCTAATTGTATATTCACACGTAAGTGTATAATCTCACAAGTGAATACAACAAGAAGGGAATGACGATATGAAAATGGACGGTATCGCAGTAAAACGAATATTCATTTGACATTCTAGGTCAGTCGTTAGTTGTGTTTCGATGGAAAAAATACTTGCCACAATGATTAGCATCCTTTTATAACTCCATACTCGGCTATTTTCCTGGGACCGGCATTTACGTAACGGTTTTAAAATCGAGTTTTTGTTGCCATGGTGACTGCCTGCCACCAGTTGTGCGCTTTTTTTCACCACAATAAAAAGAAACACGAGCGTACGCTAGAAAAAAAATCCTAAATAATTAAAGCCGAATAGATAAAATTGTAACATCTACTAAACTAATTATCAACATCTAAAGTTTTACGTGGCCTGAAGTCTGACAAGGACCGCAGAGAATGGAAACGATAGAGGAGGCCTTCATCTTGCTGTGGATTGATAACGGATGATAATTACAACGACAATGTATAATCATGTGTATGTGCAACAGTATCTGAAAATTTAATTTGTTGTTTGCAAGAAACGCTTTTATATCGTTTAGAACATTTTGAAACTATTGATAAATTTGTTAAAAAATAGACTTAATGTTTTATACAATTAATCAGACAATATTTTAAAGTATAAATGTATAATTTAAGTTCATTTTTGTACTCTTTAAACAAAAAAGTGTCGACTCACAGTTTCTCTTAAAACACCTGTAATTACACACGAGTTCTCTTGTTGCTATAATTTTGATATCCTTCAATTTGATCAGGCGTGGGTGTTATATTTCCGTTTAAGTAGTTCAAAAACTGTCCTACAGCACTAAAAACAATCTAAACATTTTTATAGAGCCTATCCCAGCTGAGGAAAGCTCTCAAACATCGAATTCAACAACTTTATTCCGCATGCAATAAAAACAAGGCATTCAAACCGTCCTCTCTCTTACCATAATGCTACCTACGTGACTATTGACTGCTTTTCTGTATAAAGGAGGCTTTACAACCACTCCCACCCTCAGGTGACCTCCGCAATGCGATTACCAAAATTATGATTATGTATCAGTCACA
This sequence comes from Atopsyche davidsoni, assembly GCA_022113835.1. NCBI lineage: Eukaryota > Metazoa > Arthropoda > Insecta > Trichoptera > Hydrobiosidae > Atopsyche > Atopsyche davidsoni. Next base: position 13,917,579 of record JAILWY010000009.1, on the reverse strand, counting down.
TACGATATTATATAACATATCGCAGTCGTTAAAATTATTTCTATCATAATCTATAGAATAACATCTCTCGATTTTTACTTGCAACTTGGGCAAGTAAATAACGAGAGAATAAAAATTTAGTTTATAATGTATTTTATATTTATGATACATATGATCACATAAAATGATTTAAAAAATAGGAAATAAAAACATAAAATACTAATTTTTTTGTTATTTTAGAAAAAACTATACCATTTCTCTCTGTTAGAAGATAAAATAATATCGATACACTGTGTGTAACTGATTATTTTACGAGTCGAGAGGCAATTTTATACTTACACGGTAATATTCTTATAACAAGGTATAGAATGGTATACCAAGTGACTTCAGACTTGCCGGTGGAATGCTATAATAACATTAAGTCGAGTACTTTCCAACAGTGGCGTATCGGGAAGCCCAGGGTCCAATTTTAAATTCAAAAATTATTTTTAAATAATTTTATGATTGTATAACAGAATTTACTTTGATGTAATAAAATCAATTGAATAAACCTTGATTGTTATTTTAAGAATGAAGTTAAAGGTGATAACTATCGAAGCATTTCTAAACATAAGGGTTTTTAAAAATTTTTTAATCTCCTTAATAAAACGTGATCATTAAATGACAATGAATATATAACAATATTATTTATGGAAAAATTGCCCATATTCATTGTTTGTCAATACTTCTACCTGACACGTTTAATGTTTTAATTATAATTTACATTCTCAGAATCTGAACTCGCTCTTAATAAAAAAAATCTCAATATCTCTGAGTCTTTTGATCTATCATATTTTAAATATAATATCTTAATTTCTTTAAACAATTCTGAAATCTAGCCCTCCCCGCTACGCCACTGGCCTCAGGTATTAGGTATGATACTATTCAACATGCCTCACAAATATAAAAAGAATTTAAACTGGCAAGCTATGAAGGCCCTTCACGTCTTTAATAAGCCGCTTTATTGCATACCAACATATTTCTTAAGACACAGTTAATTTGTAAAATAATTTAATGCAATTAGAAAAATACTAACAAAATCGACAAGAAGTTTTTTTAATGTATTTCATCAACGTGTTTATATTGTATCGAATAAGCCTTTGAATTATTTAAAAAAATTTACGATGTAAAAAAAAAAAAAAACAAATAAATAAGTCATTTTTATTTTTAATTTAATTGTCCTTATAGATAGGATGCAAGTTAAAGCATGGTAATTTTTTAAATCATATTGACGATACAGTTATCGCTTAAATGGTACATCGAATTGAATTGAACTATTTTATCAATCCACTTTGTAAATTAGATTAAAAAAGCAATAGTCATTTTCAGCCAAAATTGTGTGGCTTCGCTAAAGTAAACGTGGCTTTTTTTGTCCGTGACCTGTTATTTTAATAAGGCTTTAATATCAACTAGAAAAAATATATATAAAACCAATCAGAGTGTTGCACAAGTAAAACCACCCAGTCAGCAGTCTTACCGAGTCGCGAGCTAATAAAAACTACGTGGTTTTCTTTTTACTCTTAATTCTCGTGGCAGTGTGATTTTCCGAGCGCCGAGACAACAAAAATACGCTCCGCTCCGTTCCGCTCGTTGTCACAATTGAAACTTGAACCGCGGGGGATCCCCTGAAATTATTAATAACATCCCATGTAGCCGGCGCTGCCAACACAACACGATAACTCGGTCTCACTTTTCTCGTTAGGAACTAGACCGCCCCGGCTTACCAACCTAACGCCCTTCGTATTGAATTATACGGCGTTCGTGAGCGGAATAAGAAGGGAGAAACAAGACCTCTTGGAAATGCTACATTTCTAGGTATTGTTCTTTTATACTTTATAAGATTTTATTTCGTATATGTTTAACCCAACCTCCACGTATTTTAAGCATATATATTTTTTTAGAATACAATTAAAGATGATTGAAAAATTTATATTGATGCCTTCCTTATTTTATTAATGAATTTATTGATGGCTAACAGATTAGAAGATAAATAGTCAATCACAATGAAAGAATATGCTTTGTATATTTTTTAATTAATTAATAAAACCAACGATATCTTTTAAATTATTTGATATACTATCAGCAAGTTATTTGAAATTATCAATGCTAAACGAAATTCGATCGTTTCCACGTTACCGTTTCGTATCGCCGATTGTTGGAACGCTTTTACGTAAGGCTTCGCACACGGCTCTATACGAATATGTGACTCTGTCTCACTGGAAAAGGAAGATCCCTTATCAGGTGGACCAAATAAAAACGGCAATAACCGGGGCTTTCCGCGCAGCGATGTACCGGGAGAGATAAAACAAAACGTGAAGTAGACGAAGAGTGAAGACGTTGACAGTATCGACTCTCAAAACAGAGGGATTTAAAAACGTAAATAAAATATAATCAGAAAGTGACAAATGAGTATATTTGAATTCGAGCTTAAACTAAAATTTAATTAAATATTAAACCACTTCACAGAATCACGCGATTCGCTAAAGCAGGCAAGAAAATCACATAATACTAAGCTTCAATAATCCGGCCGAGTACGCAAGTACATATTCCAAGACATTACGTTATAAAACGATTATATGAAATCCTCGCGAGTCAAGCCTCATGATGGCTTGTAGAATGATTTCCGAGGCCCGTGTGTGCGGTGGCCGACTGCTGGGTTATCCGTCAAATTAAATCCCCGGAGCGGCGCTGAAGGCACGACTCTGCGGCCTTATACATTTCACTTACTAACCGACGCTCCCGGCCCGCCCCGCAGATGCCGCCCCCTACAACAAATAAGGGCTGCTTTTCCAAAATGTTGCCAAAAGCGAAAAATCTCTGCCGTTTTAATTTCGCAAAATTAACATTTCTCTTATAATTGTTATACACTTCGATTGCTTATTACTGAATACAGCTAACGACTCATGTAGTCAACAATAAGCAGTCACAATCCCAGCACGTCTTGCAACGCAATAATATTTTTTTAATATTATTGATTTTTGTGAAGACCGTCTCACAGGAAGTACGATTTGCCTATACAGGTTTGATTGATTGATAATGATTAAGTACATTTTTTCAAATATCGAAATTGATTAAAGAAACTCTTAGAAAAATATCATCGTGATTTGTGTTTGACAATATTTAATTGGCATATTAAGTACGTTGTCTCATTTATAGGATATGATTGTTAAAAATTCTTGCCTAGTACTAGTGATTCGTTGGTATAATTGGTAATGCACCGGCCATGTAAGCTTAGGGATGTGGGTTCATATCCCACACAAATCACGATTATATTTTTCTAAGAGTTTCTTTGATCAATTTTCAATATTTGAAGAAATGTACTTAATCATTATCAATATTTTTTTTATCAATGAATATGTCGAGTTTTGTGCCAAAAAAACAGCATTTGCGGGAAGCTTTGCTTTTCTGCTTTAGCTTGAAAAAAATTCAGCTAAAGCACGTCCTTTGATTGAGGAGGCCTCTGGAATACATGCACAGTTGAAACCTACCTGTGAAAATCACTTCAGAAGTGGCGATTTCGACTCTGAGGACAAAGCGCCCCGAAAGACGCTGATCTGCAAGTGTTATGATTAAGCGAAGATGATACGCAAACACAACATCAACTTCCGGAGGTATTAAACATGACTCGCCAAGCTGTTTCCAAATGTTTACATGCCGTGGGAAAAAATCAAAGGGAAGGAAAATGGGTGACGCGTGAGTTGACTGAGAGGAGGAAAATCGAAGAACAATTTCCGAAATTTTGATCATTAATATGACTCCATAGCATTATGATTTCAACACAGAAAATTCGCTGAAGATTCACTAAATGTTTCAGTTTTTCTTTATGAATGCAAAAAATTGAGACGGCAGAAATGTGGCTTTATAGGAGAATCCTTCAAAATCCCATGGGTTGACCGCGTCACAAATGATGAAAGAGAACCCCCGACGAAAGCGTAAGGACTCTTGTTTTGGCCATATTTTTTGAAACAGTAAATAGGGCATTCTACGGCTTTTCACGGAAAAATCGAAGGAAAAATGGTATTGGAAGGAGAAAACTTAAGTGGAGTGGTATTACGCCAAAGTCTGGAAGTCAAAAGTACGGCTTAATTAGTGAGAGTACCACAGGATAGGATTATATTCGATGACATGGTCACCAACCTCCAATGAGAAGAGGCAGTAGAAGAAGAAAAAGATAATACAATAATATTATTTTTGAAGCAATGCATTAAAACACACTGATTTCGTATTTCATTGTTATTTCATAAATTAACATACCTCCTGCAGATTTACCATTGGATTAAAAAATAAAGACATTTAATATAGGTTTGCATTTTATCATTGCATACGAATGTGTGTTTATAGCCTTTTCAAGAAATAGAAATATTTTACATTTTAGGACTTTGCAAAAATATATACAATTATGAATTTAAATTTAGCAAAAATGTTATTGTATTATTAATTAGAAATATTTTTTTTTTATTATTGTTTGCACGCGGTTTCGCAGTAGAACAATGTAGAATGTTCCGTGTAGCATGTATGACCGTTCGACCGAAACCATTTCAGCTATCCACTTGAAATAAATCTAGCGTATTACTACGGAATTGCTTTTTGTATGATGATTTTAATCCAAATTATAATGGAACATTTCTTTTTTATTCATCAGCAAAAATAAAAATGAAATTCCAATAAAAAAAAACGGCCCAGATTTAAAATCCACGTTTTTTTTTTTTAAACATATCGAATTCCTTTAAAGTTTGAACATTCATCCTTTTTAGTATTTTTATATCAGAAAATTTTTAGCGTGTGTGAAAAAAATACTATAAATTCCGTACATTTTGAAAATATTCAAAAACTTAAAAGAGCAAATCGATACATAAAATGAAGAAAATTATTTTGTGAGGAGTAGATTTTTACTGAGTATATATCGTTATGTATAAAAAAAAGCAAAGTTGACTAAATTTGGAGAAACAACTCCAGCATGTATTATATATTATATAAGGCATTGACTTTTTTATATTTATATGTGATATACAAAAAAGAGCCTTATGTCTTCGTCAAGAACTTGCTTTTGACTATTTACTGTTTTATTTTTATGAATCGGATATTTTTGGAAGTCAAAGGCAATGTTAAAACCTGTCATTTCCATGGTTAGATGTGCCTCGTTTCACAGGGGTAGCCCGTAAATGCATTTCGTGAGCCCTTTGAGAATGTCCCACCCCCACTTCACCCTGGAGATCAATCCGACCTGAAATCCGACGACAAACGGCATCCATCAGCTAAACTGAAAATCCGATTTTATACTGATTTGCCTAACGAAAAAGCCGAAGTGATTCTGACTTGAAAAAGTATTTATTCAATACTATAAAGTTTGTCTTATATATGTGTTGTTTAGGAAGTAGCCGAAATCATCATGATTATTTCAACTTCAGCAAACATTAACGTACTTTTTTTAATACAAGGATTTATTGTAGAGTATTCTTAACATATAGTCGAAGCAGCAAGCTTTTATGAGTATTTAATGCAGATTTATTTATTATTCAATAATTATCGTATCACCATGAACACGATATTATAAAACTATTTAGTTAATATATTGCAAAGAGGAAATGTTCTATGACTGCATAAATAATCAATAATAGTGAACTTACATAACTATTCTATCTTAGATAAAAAAAAACCGACAGATGCTTTATAGAAAAATCTCTAAAATACCATGGGTTGACGGCGTCTTGCACACAATGGGCAAAAAAAGAGAACTCCTGAAGATGCTAAAAATAGTGTAAGTTCTTCGATTTAGGCCATATTATTTTAAACAATAAATATAGTACAAGTAAAAAGGGACAATTAAAGGAGGAAGCTTACGTAGATGTAAAATTCACGTCAATGCCTGGTAGTCAGGGGGGGGGGGGGTGGAGACTGGCCCAGGATAAATATGTGTTCAATGAAATGGTCACCAATCTCCTCTGAGGAGAGGCACTCGAAGAAAAAGGAAACACTGTTATGTTCTGGATTTATTTTGTGTTTGGAAAGAAAATGCAAAGTTCACAGACTAGAGTAGCACCTCGGCGAGGCAGGCTTCTTTGCCTTATCACAGCTCAAGCCGGGAGGAACTACCCCTCACAGGGGGAGGACAGGCCGACATGGCTTGCCATATTATTTCATATTTTCAACAGAAGCCATGTGAAATCTTGTAAAAGGTTTATGCATACATATTATCGGTGCAAATATGCTAGAGGGTTTTTGTTTACTTTTTCTATTTGCACATTAGTATTCAATAGTTCTTACTATGATGATTTTGATGAAATGAAAAATAACAAATACTTTTAATTTAAAACTAATAAACTATGATCACGAAGTCATAAACAATGGACAATGTTCAACGTTAGCTTTGCTTACATGCTATGCATAAATAAATGTTTTTATTCTTACCCGCCTTGGTTGTAGCATTGTTTCTACTTTATTGGAATTTCAAAAAGTTGTTCACGATTAACACAAAAGCAAGAAATACTTTGAGGGTTGAGTTTCCAGCTCGGCGACTCATTTAACAAAAAAATACTAAATTATAATAAAGTTTATTAAGAAATAAGTGAGTAATCACAGGTTACCAAACCAATTCTAATAATACAGAATAAAATTTTATGTACTTAGTAACTTGTACTAAGCTCAAGTTTCTTTTCTGAGAATTCGTGGTACTCTGATATTACTTAAGCCGCTGTCATCGGCCTGTCTCCGTTCAATAAATATCTCCGCTTCCTGAAGATTCTAGAGGGTTCTTCCATTTTTATTAATACTTTTTTGGTTACTATTGTATTGAGTGGGGCTCTTGAAAGTTTTCTACTTTCCGTACTATTTTAGTATGGAATCGATAAACGGTTCTTAGAACAAATTCAGTTTTCGTGGAAAGCCATATTACTTTTATGGTAAGCTATATTGATAGTATAATATTTATTTCATTTTAATGCTATCATGTTATGCTTTGAAAACATTTCTCTGCGGATTTTTTTCTGTGTATTTATTCGTAACAAAAATGAGAGGCTTTTTTATTGGTTTAATCATGAAAGTCGAATACAATTTTTCTAGGAATTTTTATTCTTAAACTCTGCATAACTTCGTCTAAAATGTGGTACTTTTGGTTTTGGCTACATAGAAGTTTTAAAGTAATTTAAAAAATATATTATTTACACAAAACGCTAAGCATGAGTTTATTTAATGTTTGTATAAATTGTATGTTTAGCTTAATGCCTAAATTGGTTTAGAATTATCAACAGACGGAGTTAATTTGATTCTGCCGTCTAGCCATCTACTAACTTTTGAGTTGCTCAATAAAACACGCTCTGGCCTGACTAACTTATACTCGTGCTCAATGCCCTATTATAAACACGGGCCCAGTCTGATTTCATTTGGTTCAAGAGAATTTGCGAGTCCAAATACTAAACACTTAAGCGACCGGAGACTGACTAGATTAAATCATTACTGCTTTAAGCGAATACCGTTTGAATTTATCTTAAAATAAATAAAAACTTATTCTTACGATGTTTGGAGTTTAGATTGATAATTATTTACGTAAAACTATCATAAACATGGTAGTACGCTTAATGCCAAGACAACACTTTCATACTTAGCTATTTTTTTTCACAGCTCGTAAATTCCTGCATACCCTCAGCATCTTTATTAACTCCTTTAAATATGTTTTTACGAATTTCATTTCACTGTAGTTCAAATGAATGAGTTTTAAAATCCTTTTTATTAATTTTAAGATACGACAAAAGTAACAACCGCTTATTTTAATGAACAAACTTCATTTCAAATAATTACATAATCATAAAACCCCATTTCCATAATGTTGCTTAATTTTAATGCTATTTTGCATTCATGAAAATATTACAGAAATACACTCATAAAAAAGAGCATTTTCATGCAAATAATGGAGGTGATTTAGTGCGCTGTGCTCGGTGCATTGTGTTTTGGCCTCCGATTTGCATTCTCAGGCTGCAATATACACAAATGCATGTTCCAATAAAAACGTGTCTGCAGTTTTATGCCACAATTCACAAACATCCATGAAATAAAGTCGACAGAGCTCCTACACGAGCACACAGAATGGATGCATTCAATTTTCTTAGTAGTTGAAACTCCAACTGCGGAGACGTCAACCTTTTGGATCATCGGAATAAAACTATAAATATAATAAAAATTTAAAATAACCACAAGACTTCATAATGCGATATTGTAAATTTAACTGAAATGTTTTTATTTAAAAAAAATAACTTTATTTTAATCCATAAACTAATAACATAAAAATAAACTGAAATTTCTTTGTTTATCAATAAATTATTTCACAAATATACTCGTAATATAAAATACGCTTCCATTATTATAATATATATTATTGTGGTGCGATTTTGTTATACATGATTATGATACTGTACTGAAGCGTTAATATTCACTAATCACTAATATTAATGATTAAAACTCTTATTAAGTCGTTAAATTTAATTACAATTGTTTTGTACAAAGTTGTTAAACATTTTTATTATCAAATAGTCGTTTTTTTTCCAATGCGTTTGTATGTGTCCGTTTGCAGATATTCACTATAAAAAATAATTCCTCAAAAAAAATGATTGTGTGTGAAAATGATTTTTTCTCGTTGAATACCCCTGGAGAAAGTAAACCGTCTAGGTACGAGGGACTTCAGACAATAGTCTGCAGCGTGTAAGATGAGGAGCTCTCGCAGACAACTCCTCACAAGCAGCACTCGCTATGAAGTTGGCATCTCGCCTGTCACCACAGACGCCAGCCGCATCCCGAGATTAATTTAAGCAAACACTCTGCACTGCATCTATTTTTGAGACCATTGTTCCCTTTTACCAACACAACAACCGCGACCATTCACATTGTCTTCGCAATTTTATAAAATTATTTTTGTCGGAGAGTACTTGGCGGAATTCAAATCAAACTGAGTCACGAAACCGGTCACCAATAAAACTTAATCACAAAAGTATTTTTGTTCTAATTTTGAATCGGGAGTTTTTGTTTCGAGTTTAAATTTCGAACTTGAAACTCAAATTTCTATTCTAAATTTAAAAGTTCAAAACAATCCAAATCGGAATATAACTTGACAGGCTTTGTCTGAAGTAAACTTTTATCTTCAATTAAAACATAAATTTGTACGGGCAGTTTCTGAAATACTGATCAACAATATATTGAGACAATAAGTGCACTTTTAAGAAAATGCTGTTTAGTCTAGATATAATACTGAATTGTCTCATTTCGCATGTTTTAAAACAGAATAAATATTGAGGTATTAATTTCATGTGACTTAATTTTAATATTGTATCGAATGTAGTTAACATAAGATTAACTAACCATAAATCACAAAGCTGTGTGTGGTTGTGTTTGTAAGCATTCGTAATTGTCGGAGATAATCGGGCTTTTATCAGTGAGTTGGGTGCGCGTCTGTCGCGCCCTCCGGCTGTGTACCTGGGACCAGTTTAAATCTTGATGTCTAAATGATCAATTTATAGTTGCTCCTCTCTGGTATTTCGCCTGAGGTACGAATTATCTCTTATTTAATGAACTATTAACCAAACATAACTTCAATGATACTTGTATATGCGTGTATTTATTACTTTTCTTTAAATGTTGAACAAAATTATTACTTGCTGGTAAACTGGAGTAGTCAGGCTCAACCACTTTGAAGTCTATGTTGAAGTTTAAAATAAATATCCTTTTCCATCTGCGTCATACATTAAAGATGTGCGAGAAGTACTCCGATCGAGTCGCGTCTATTTTCAGCTCTTTGAACTGCTGAAAGCTCCCTGTGATGGAGTCCAGAGTTTCTTCCAGAAAGCTCTGCAGGCATATTGAGCAGCTCACCTGGAGCTTTGTGTGGTTCGACGAAGCCTTGCTGCGGATATTGTGAGCGGCGAGGCTACGAAAGATGTTCAGAAAATTGAATGTAATGGAAGTGAACCGAGTGTTATTGAAATTCTGCGTGATGTGTGCATTATTATCTACAAGATGCCAAGAATGCACTGCGTTATAAAAAAATACACACACATATACATATTTTAATATCGATATTCAAAGAAATCTAAAAAAAAGTTATTTAAAAAAATATTTGAATTATTAAATTAATTTTTCACATTATTTTCAACCGACTTCTTGTTTCTCTGTTACTATAACTATTTGTAGTTAAGTGAATAGCAAAACTCTAAATCAACCGCAGGTTCTAAAATAAATTGCTTCAAGTTGTAGTAAGAATAGGAATATACAATAAAAAAAATTAAATTGGACTGTTATTTTGAATTCTCTTATATAAAATATGGAAATAGGCACAAACGCTTTTAACTGCTTGTTTGCGTGTACATAATTCACTTTAACCTTTCGACTCTTAATGAGTGAGATGTCTCTATATACATGCTACTCATTCATTTATAAAAAAAATAGTATTCTCCTCATTAAAAATTATTCAAGCGTTTCCCTACAAAAACTATAAAAGATCATTTAAATTTTTCATCCAGAGGTCGGCTTCGGATCACAAAATTATTTGTGCGGGTAAAATTAATAAGATCAAATGTGATTTCTAATCCCAGGTCCAATGTGCAAAAAAAAAACCTTATCAAGCAAAAATAATTAATTTTTCCTTGAAGCGACGCATTTAGGAATGGCACAGCGTCGACCTGGCGCCCTCCCGCGGGATGCCAGGCGACTCTACACTTTACACTCCGGGGGTGCGAGGGGCAGGGATGCGAGGGGTGGGGGTGGGTGTGAGAGGGTGGGGGTGGCGCTCCCCGCCCCTGCCCTCCCGCACCCCCTCCCGCAGGTGCGCGCCAAGAAGAAAACGGACGCTCCCCGACTCTACGGAGTTATTGTGAAAACGTACAGCGTAAATGTTAGTGGAGTATATTGAATATATTTAGATTTTTTATTAGCTCGCAGCCTTTGATGGCAACTGAGTACCTGCTTAGAGACTAAAAAACTTCAATTTGATTAGTCTCGACTGGGTAGGAGGTTGGCGACCATTTCACTGAGCATATACGCATGCTGAGCCAGTGTTCATAGTTTTAATATTAAAAATAGTGCAGTGGGTCTCCGTGTCCTTATACACTGCAGTTTTATATTGATTAACACACTAAAGGCGGGGCGGGTACTAGTACCCGCTTCGCTGACTGCCGTCTAAAAGCGGGGCGAGTACTTTAGTACCCGCCCCGCGGGATCATTTGCGTTGGCCACCCCCCTGTTTTAAAAAAAAATTTAAAATTTAAATTGTATGCATAGTAAATTATTGATAGACTAATTAACTCGGAGTTGCTAAACGGAAAAAATCAATGATTGCAAAGGGTCAATGTAAAGACTAGATTTCGAATTTTGCCCGCTACGCACACCAGTTTAGTCAATTTGGTTACCCGCCTATAGTGTGTTAATACATGGTGAATTTATTTTATTGGTGACCGGTTTCGCCAAACGTTTACGCTGGCATTATCAAACGAAGTATGATAATGCAAATAGGATGTGTGGCAAATACATATTTTTAAATCGTCTTAAATAGATTGTATATGCTGGAATATAAAGCATTGATACCTAGCAAACCAGTAATGGAGTATTGCTCTTAATTTGGAATTTATGGTTGTTATATTATTGTACTCGTATTTTTGTGATAAAAGGAATAAATTCATTTATTCGTCTAAAAACATAGACACAACGAAGTGTTATTAAATTCGTATCAATTATTAATTTCGTTTTAGATATTATAACCAAAAAAACATTAGTTGCTTAACAACTAACGTATATTTATATTAGAGACATGATTTACAATATGCATGTTCAAAAGTTAAATATTTTGTCGATTTATCAATTATATCAACTAGTTAAGTGTAATAAGTTTCCAGTGAATTAAATAACCACGATTAAAGCAAAATGACAAGACACGAGTGTTTTTAATTATATTTGGCGTGATAAATGCTTCTTGAAGTTAAGTGAGTACCGATAATTCCTAATGGCTTAACAGTGTCTATTGTTACAAACTTATAAATTATGAGAAAGGTTAATTATAATAACCCTTTACTAAACTTTAATGAATGCCAGCCTGCACGCACCCCTCATCGGGGTAAAATGACATTTATAATTTAATGCAAATCACAATGCGTTCGGTCTTTGTCTAACTTTATTAGTATCAACTATTTATAAATATCTATTATGTTACATTGTTATAAAATAAAACATTACGGCATGCACACATTTTTTTCATAATGCTTGATATAAAGTAATTAATATCTCAAACGAAACTAATATTTGATACGAACTCATTAACGCTTCGTTGTGTCTATACTCGTATTTTTAGGCGAATAAATGAATTTATTCACAGAACCATTTTTTTGTGCTTATTCTTAATTTTATCCCAAAAATACATTTAATAATTCATTGACTTTTGAAGATAGAAAATATAACGATTTAAAATACTGTTAAAAATATTAAATATTGAAGTACTTTTCAAAACCTATCGCAAAAGTGTGATTTTGTTGTAAATAAGCGTTAATTTTAATACAAATATATAATAAAGACGGCGCCGAGATCCGAGTACAAATCCCGTACTACTGGAGAATTCTTTAATCGCGAAAAATAACAAAAGGTGACGGGCAAGGGGTAAGAGAGGTGGAAAGAACAATAGGGGTAATTATCGAGGAAGTATTTCCGCTCCTAAAGAGGGTTGGTTCACTGTTCCTTTTTTCAAGGGGTAATCGTAATAATGAAGTTCCGGATATCCTTTGAACAAACACAGCCGCGCTGTCTGCGCTCCAGCCTGTATGTTGGAATAAATCTTGGAATTAACCGCCTCTACACCATTTGGGATGCCACTTGGGATTTTTGGGCCCCTTATTTCTACCCCTCTCTACCCTCGGCTCCGCTGAATCCATTCCAATGAATACTCTTAAAACTGATATCTTTATTCTTTGCACGGGCAAATGTGTTGCCTATTTATTTTAATACGTTCACAAAATCCACCCTTACTAAGTATCTTTATAAAAACCAATATTACATACAGTATTTTTACATATATATTTTTTTAAATATATGGACATATGTGTTCAATTCTATAACACAAAGCCACTTTTTTTTAATAACCTTCTCCTAACAAGAAGCCATCGGTGTATACATACAATAAAACCGACATTGAGGAGATAAGCTTTTTCTTTGGATTCTGCATCTCATGACGTTTTCTTTCTGCCAAGCCCTTTTCAACCCTCCATCTTTTTTCCAGTATTATTTTCAGTAATTAGTATTTTGCCTTTTTTATACAATGTGTTATTTTTGTTATATTCCGGAGTTTTTTGTTCCATTTGTTGTTTCTTTCAAGACCAACAAAAACCTAAGCGATCACAAAATTTTGTAGACACTTTGTAGACACAAATCACGATGATATTTTTCTGAGAGTTTCTTTAAATCATCTTCTATATATGAACTAATGTGCCTAATCATATTAGTAAATATAATAACCCTGTAATGGGTAATAAATACGCATCTTGATTGACTAATCCATACATAGATATAAACTTGTATTGCAAGTGAAAAATAATGCTTTTAAATAAATTATTGACAAAATCCATCCATCATGATATATTTTAGTGAATTTTTTTGTCATAGATTCTTTATTAGATACATTTGAAATAAATAAAAATTATAAATCCTATCCAATAATCCAATAGTCCAAAAAATACAATTGATATTTTAAAATATTTCCACAAGGTTTTAGACTGAAATTCTTTCATGATCGAGCACTCAAATATGGAGTAACGAAATAAGCAATTTTGATAGATATTAAAATAACAATCTTTCAAAGGATAGAAAACTCATTTAGTAAAAGCAGAATGACTTTTAATTAGACATCTCTGAGTAAAAAATAATTACAATTTCAAGTCAGTACATTTTTAGGATTCTTCAAATAAAAGCAGACATTTTATCTGAATAAATTATTTATTAATATTGTAGTACACAAGAAATTTTACATTTTACAAATAAAAATAAACTACTGCATCAATTTATTTTCCAATTATCAAACATGGTATGTATTATGAATAATTGATATCGTGTTTTTATTAAATATAAATTTTGACTTTCCGTGCGTAAAGCATCGGTTACAATTTTAGATAATAATATCGAAATGTGGAGTATAATTCGTTGGTTTGTCTGTATTTTTACGCATTCAGCGTATTTGTACTACAATGAATAAATTTGTACAAATGTCGTATTTTATTCAATACGTGACTATCAGAATCACGATGTGATTGTTCTGCGGGAGCCGGCAGTCATGTTATTACAATGTATGTACATTGTAATTATGTATGTCATTGTGTCTGTAAATGACAGATACTGTTGAAATGTTTACACGAGATTTACCATCAAAGCCAATAGCGTAATGACATATTTAACAACAGAAATGTTAGAATCTTTTTCGTGATTTATAGCTAGCACAATAAAATATTTAATTTATCATTAACATTCTTCTACTGATACTTTTACTACGACCATAAAATATAAAATACTTTAAAATCTAAAATATATATAATTTTGAACTGTAAATGTCTTTTCTGAATCAGATATTTCGTATATTATAACCTGTGGGCAATTTTATAATTGCTTCGCCTGAACTATAGATCCTTTAGTCAGCAACTGTTCTCATCATTGAGCTACAAAACAGTTGATCCTACTCGTTTATTGATTGACAATTTGAATATGGTGTATCGGAAAATAACCATCGATAGGAATTTTGTAAGGTCTCGGGAAAGTTTGTTAACGGCATCGTGAAAAGGATTTCCTCACAAAGCCATGCATGGAGGCCTCGTTTCAGACACTCACAGACTTGTGGTTCTTTGTAATATGGTAAAACGCTTAAATCAACCCAAAGCAAATGTTTTTATTTGTTTTAAATTCAGCAAATAAAGTTCATTGACCCCTTTTAAATAAAAAAATGCATTAGTTTAATAAGTTGATTCACTTGGTCACTATAACAAAACAGGGGGATAAATTCTTTTGGCGTTTTTCTCATAGCTGCATGTTAGTTTTTTATGTACTATAAATTAATTGTTCTCTATGTGATTTCGATGCAGGAAGACTATTTTGAAATTTTAATACTTTTTAGTAAATTGCAGAGTCAGATCAAACAGAACAGACATTATCAAACAGAATCTCTGTTTGATAATGCCAACGTGAAGGGTTGGCGAAACCGGTCACAAATAAAAACGAACATGTGAAAAATCACTCAAGTATTTTACTCAAAAATATGAAGACTATTTTATTAATCAGCTCGAATTCCAAACAATTTATTTCAAAATCAAAAACTACATTTGAATTCAGAATAGAGCAATCTGAAATTTCAAAATCCGAAAACGGAAATCCGAGCCATCACACGGAGAGCGGGCCGTGGGGGGGGCGGGGGCGGGGGCGGGGGCGGGGGCGGGGGCGGGGTGGGGCGGGGGAGGGGCGCGAGAGAGAGAGGTGAGGGAGCCAAGTCGGTCCCGATCCCGCGGGCCTCATTATTCCCAATCACAAAGCGGCTCCGCGAACCGAGAAAAATATTTTGATTTAAGACCGCGCCGAAAAACAATGGTGAGCGCGCGGGGGGCGGGGGAGGGGCGGGGCGGGGCGGGGCGGCGGGCGCGGGGGGCGCGGGACGTTATTGATTCGTGGTCTTGAGACGCTCACTGCGGTTGCGGCGTCCCTGTCGCGCGCGCGGGGCCGCCGCCCCGCCGGAGAGGGACGCCGCTATCTGAATAGCCCGGAGGAGAGACGCCCGCCCGCTTGGACCGTGAGGACCGCGCTCCAGGCTGCGTTTCAAAGGGTATTTACATAGACGCGCTTGCACCGGACTCGCTCCTAACACTTTAATTATGACGCTTACATTGCCCATTAAAATACAAATTCAATTAAAGTATAAACACGAGTTATTGCATAATTTATATTTTCAAGCAATTGGACATTTTTATCAGCTCTCACATTACTTACAATACTCAAATAATATAATAAATATATTGAATAATACTTGTAGAAAAAGTTTATTCTATGAATAATGGATGAACTGAAAACGTAACGGGCAGATCGTTGAACCTCTATTAGGAAGTAAAGCGTTCGAGATTCTTAAGTGTCAGGTCGGTTTTACTGGCAGACTAAAGAGGATTGTGTAGCTTCATGAACAAAGAATATTTTTTGATAGTAACGTTCAAATCATTTTATTGGGTTTTTAAAATAAAGCCATAAAAACGTAATTTAATTTTTTTTGAATTCATACAATAATAATTTTAAATTATGTTCATACTTTATAAAAATACTAGTAAAAAAAAGCACATAAGAAATGCAACCGTCAAAGTATTCCTATATAACAATTGAATAACAAAAATATATTTTTATTTTTGGGAAAAGGCACATGTCAATGTTCAAAATATTTTAAAAAATGTTTCCTTTTAAGTAGAAAAAAAATTAGAAGTTTACATTGGCTTATAACCATTCCAAAGGGTTCAATAAAAACTGAGCAAAAATCTAGGTCTTTTAGTAAGCATTGAAAATGAAATGAATATATTTTAATAAATTGATTATCATTTAATGCTAATTAAATGTGCTCTTTGAATGGGGGGGCGAAACCCGGAAAGAAAAAAAGAGTATAATTTCCTTTAAACTCGGCAATTTTAGATCCCTTAAAATTGAAACCTTAAATGAGACTGTTTGAAAAATATACGTCTCGCAGTTTTCCGGAAACCCTTTTTGCTTTCAACTGTTTTTTTTTACTAGCTGGACATGCTTTGGCAATCGTGCCTTCTCTCCTACCGGTACACCATTTTTTGGAAAAAAGATTTGTCTGTTTGATACATGAGAAATAAAACAGGACATAAGATATTTTTGGATTTATTTAACGATCTGATAGCTACTTTATTTGTCAGCTGCATAAAGCATTGACAAAAAGCTTTTTTTTGTGTTTAAATGCTCTTTTTAAAATATATTTTATTAAAAAATATCCATTGCATAATATTAAATAATTTTACTTAATATCTGTGTATTTCTAATATAATTATTAATTAACAGACGTTTTAACAAAAGTTGAAAATATAAAATGAGCGCCTGATTGTCCGCAATCCACACAACACTTCCCTGAAACAAGTTGCCATCAGCGTCCTTAATAATCGTAATTAATTCCGATCCTCTGGGGAGGGGTGTTTCTTTTAATTAACTTGGTTCTTTAAACGGTTTAAATGTAAAGAAATTTCTCCGTATAATGCATTATGTAACCCTCTTAAAATGAAACAATTTATATTAAAACATACCCTTTGATATTTCCAGAAAATGAAGCTTACAAAAACATTAAATAACAAATATGTATAGATGATTATAGTTGTTTCCAAAAGTAATAAAGTGTTTTTATCTTCATGTATACAATATCATATTTAGATTTAATAATGTCTAAACAGTTTTTTAATACATATCATAAATACTTCATATTTTTATAATGATTTTACTATAAAATAGTGTTATTTAACTTTATAGTGCCGCAGAATACTTTATCTTTTCTCTCGGGTATTCATAAATATTTTTCTCTGTATAAAATAAGAAGAAGTGAAACTGCATAAGCAGCTCTTTGAAAATGTACAGAATTCTTGTGAATCTGTGGATGCGCTTCTGAATTTTGTAGAATAAGAAATTTTTTTTTTTCTAGTTATCTTTAAATGTGCTATTTTTGAGAATAATTATTATTTTGTAATTTTAATGGTAATTTCGTAAGGTCTTGTAGTTAGACTGATAAATAATATTTTAAAAAAGATTCATTTTAATACGGATATTAAATTTCAAAATATGTTTTTTTTAATGTTATTAAGATATTTTGAATATAATATGAAATTCCATTACATAACAGCAACGTTTGATAAAATGTCTAGCCTATTTAACTTGCATTAAACGTCTTCGCGTCTACTACTCAGCACTACTTAGTGAATGAAAATGATGACATTCTATATATTTATCATTAATAAAGTCTATTCATTATGCTACTAACTTTATCTGACGTCTTTTAACTAATGTGTCATATGCTTTCAAAACAATTAATAGAAATAGTGGTTTGAGTAAAATAATGTATATACTGTTTTAGGTATAATATGAAGGAAAAACGTTTGAAGCACAAACTTGCGCCCCTTGGAAATCATAACATAAGTTATCGTTGTTTATTTGTAATAACAGAAGCAAGTATGCTCGTTTTATAGGGAAAAAAAAAACATACAAATAAAATATAAATATTATGAAATAAAACGTATCGTATTCGAAGTTGTTATGTTTCCGTTTCATCATTTCACACGTGAGAATATTGGATATAAAGACAACTTATTCACATCTTATTCGCTTCGAAGGACAGACTATACATTCGCGATATTCTGTCAGGTGTAACTGATAACTATCTCTTACTTGCCTGGGCACTCCTGGACGGTGGGCCTTGCAGAGTCAGCTGACGGAGTGGCTGCGACCACACGGGGGCGAGCCCGCCGCCATCCGTCTCCATCAGGCCATCAGCCGGGGCCGCCCAGCTGTCTGGGCGGAGGAGGGGCTGCATAATAAAGTGATCTCGCCACCATCGAGATGCGTTCAACATATTTTTTAGACTGCCCAACTTCATTCTGGAATTGAATTAGAGAGATACTTTTACAAGTCAAACATAAGAAAATTGTTGAGGGACAAGGCATTTGATTGGTGAAGATCCATTATTGTAATGATAAAAAGTAACTTTGTATTTTTGTCTTCACTTTGAGTTTATTAGAATTATTTGCATAAATAGTTTCAACCTTATACATGCATTTGATGATGATCCGGTTTATAGGGTCGAAACTAGTTATGCAAATAATTCTAATAAACTCAAAGTAAAGACAAAAATACAAAGTTACTCTTTATAATTACATAAGTAAATTATTCGACTTATATAACAACAAAAAAAATTATGTTAAAATAAATCATATAGTATGTCTATTTTTTGGATTGAACGTCAATCAAATGCGTATTTATTACCCATTACCGGTCTTTTATATTATTTATAATATGATTAGGCACATTAGTTCACACATAGAAGATGATTGAAGAAATTCTTCGAAAAATATCATCGTGATTTGTGTGGGATTTGAACCCACATCCCCATATATCCAGATTGGATTAAAAACGCATCACTTGTTACTTTGATTAAAAAGTCCAGTGCTTTCAAATCACTAACTATTGGTTCATATGTAGAGTACGATTGTTAAAAATTCTCGATTAATATATGTGGTTCGTTAATACAATGGTCAGTACACCGGCCATGTAAGCCTGGGGGTGTGGGTTCAAATCCCACACAAATCACGATAATATTTTTCTGAGAATTTCTTTAATCATCTTCTATGTGTGAACTAATGTGCCTAATCATATTAGTAATAAAACCATATTGTGTTTATAAGTTAGTGAAAATATTAACACAATCAAGCACAAATATACTATTTCAAATAAATATATAATTGTGAGCTTTTTTGTTATTTGTGATGTACTCTGGAAGTACCATGTCGAGGTGGGGGCTTCTCTAGCTTACTGCAGGAGTATCAGATCTAAACGCCCCAGAGCTTTTTAAGTAAACAATAATAAAAAAATACTGTTGGGCAGCAGCAATACGCAGACTTTTCCTTCCTATATAAAATTGCGGTATAGAAGGACCCGGGGACCTACTACACTATTCCCCCCTTAGAAAACTATGAACGCTAATTCAGCTTAAGCTTATGCTCAATGAGATGGTCGCCAACCTACTTTATCCGTTATTCCCTTTACAAAAGCTTTCTTTTTTATAAATAATTTTAAATATTATCTTGAATAAAAATAATAATTTATTGATCGATCTCCGATACACACGCAAAAACAAAATTAAACGTGAAAATATTGAGTACTGTACGGGTAAACCTAATGAATTCAAAAAAGTCATTATTGATAGTCGAAATACTGCAATTTGTAGTAATTTATTGAAATACCAAAGACGAGCCGATGTCTCCAGCTTCAGCCTCGCTTCCCCGCCGCTGTGGGAGAGCACTCCGCATTCCTCGCCGCAATATATAATAGTGCAACAGTCTTGCGAGTTTCCACGACACGCCCGGGCAAGTGTTCGTAGTGAATATATTGGAAGTAACTCTTGATATTGCAAATATTTCCATGTTCATAACACTACATTTACCCCGGAGAAGTATGCTCCCGAGGCGAACACTTTCTGAATACTTCTACGGCACAAAACACAATCTAATCAAGGGGTTGTTTTGTATTTGTTAAAAAAAGTTATGTAAAGTTTTCAACACACACTGCGATATAACTGACAACCGAATGGTAACTAGCCAAAATTATTATCTTTTGCATCTTTTATTAAGACCAAAATAAAGATACGCTGTTGACTAATTATTCTTGGCTGCACGTTGTGACGGTGCGTGTGTAGGCAGCTTAAAGCGCTTTACACACCCAGCAACAAATTGCGACAATCAAAGCAGAAATCGCATGAAAAATGACACAAAACCCTAACATGAACTCTAATGGGTGCTTTTTCCAAGAAAATGGTGAAAAATAATCAAGCTTTGACTAATTAACCCCCAGAATTATTAAATAAAAAGATGAATATTTTAATTTAAAAAAAAACGTAATAGATTTCAGGTTGACTAATTTTAAATGCCTAACGAATAGCTTAACCTGTTGTTATTGTTTTGTTTACGTCAAAACTTTTAAAAATTGATACTGGAAGTTGAACAATTTGTCTCTAAAATAACTTATAATTATAAAAATATTTATAATGTTCATACTTAATTATTATTTCAGAACAGAATTTACTTTTTAAATATTTTTCAAGCTCCAATAAAAACAAGCTCAATGAAGCGATGGCTACTTTAGGCACTTCCTTCGTAATTAAAATCTGCGCTAGTGCCACAGGTGAGTCTCCGTTACCGCCGGGAACTCCCTCTCCTAGATTATTTAAACTTCCGCTTAGCTGCAGACTTACCCTCACCAGCCCCACGAACGGAATTACCACAAAAATTTACTTCCGCTTCGATTTAGCTGGCATATTTTGCAGCTTTCAATATTTAAAACTTCCCATGCAAGTCGATATTTCCTCATTGCGATCGATGCTTACATTTGATGTAAACTAACATTGTTTGCACTAAGTAAATATTTAGATTCTTTTTGTTTCTAGATTTATTATAAAGTAACTTTCAAATTCAACTGACGTAATGATTTAACTTTTTTTTTTTTCAAACATCACGCATTTTTTTTTTCATACTACGTATTTGCGTATACTACAAAATAATATCTCAGACTCAAATATTTATGAATTGATACGTGATAATTATTTCTTTTAATATACTCTTGTTGTTTTCAGTAAACACTATGAAAAGAATATCGATATATATACATTAAAACTACTGACATATTAATCTCTTCTTTCACTGTAGCACGTATCAATATAACTGTCTAATCAGAGCTTAACCCTCGTAAACATTGTTGTAATTACAAGCACATTTTTTGTGTACCTGGGGAGGCGCCGAGGGGTCGTGATTGGTCGTAAGCGATCCGATTTGCACCCCCCGAGGGGATTCACCGGCGGCCGGGGGAGTCCATATTTTCATTAGCTATCTGTAGTTACTCGGTCATTATTGGCGAGATCGGCTCAATTAGCACAAGAGGCCGACAAGGGCTTCAAGCTTCGGTACTTGCCATTTATTTATGGAATATGAAAGAAATTCTTATGTGCTGCTGATATTCATATACAAAAATACTTTTTTTTAATAATTTATCTTTTTTTAATTTATACTTGAGTACTTTGATTCAGAGTACACTAAGTACACAAGTGTTAGATATGAATAATGAAAAGCAATAATTTTAATGAAACTTTGTTTGAGTTATAAGCATTGACTGAAGTGCATTTTCGAATTTCAGTCATAAAAAAAAGTCTCTGCATCTCTTTGTCTTAAAATTATTAAAAACCTCGTCTTGAACCAACTTGTCCAAAATCCAATTTATTTAGATTAAGATTGAAGCATTCGCAATAATAACTGAGCGTATTTAAGTAATAAATCGAGAAGCCTTTATTTTTATTCCAGCGAGTCTCGTTATGTTTTTTTTACAAGAATTTGTAATGGTGCGTCAGTCAATGTCGTTCTGTTTAATTCAAGTCAATTACTCTATAATGCCTGAGCCGCTCTCTTCTAGTGTCTAGTTTATTAATTGTCTCCCGAATAAAAATATTCGGCTACGTCAATCGTGGTTGCAAGGGTTAACTTTCGATGTCTTTGAAACGGTAATCCAATAAAATATACGGATTATTTCTCAAGCTGTGTTTTTTTTTGTTTTTCCAAGTTACATATTGGATAACAAAGTTTTCGATCACAACAATCAATTTGTGTCTACGTCGTACGAAAAATAATTACAATGACTATTTTTGAACATGTAAAAAATAATGTTGAATTTATAAAAAAATAAAAGTTTAATTTTATTTAAGCTAGGTTACGTTAAACGAAAAAAATATCTAAAAACGCTTACAAATTTATTCATAATATAACATACACTAATAACTACTTTTCGTTTTTTTTCAGGTATGTCCCATTTACTCGTGAATACTTATTACATATGAAGATGGTTGGTATGTAGAGAATTTGTATTTTTTTATGTTTATGGGAATCTTTAATCTTCCACGATTACATTTGAAGATATGAACATTAAACGTTTAAAAAAGTTGCTCGGAGTCGTACGCTTGGTTTTCTAGATAATATATTTTTATTTATATATATATATATATATTCCTTTCTCTCAGTAATAATCACACCCTGCGATGTAGCCAGTGGTCGAGCCCGCTTTGCATAGCTTCCTTTAGGTATTTGGGCCGGGTCGCCAGCATTTCCACAATGCGTTTGGTGTGTCGAGTCAGCCAGGCTCCTCACTGAGGGGTAGTTCACCCCCTGCGCGGGGCACTGGACTTGAGACAAGATCAATTCCAGAGGATGCGATACGCCATTTCGGTGGCACTGTCAGACGCACTACGAGCTGTTTATAACGATAAGATTTATTTATTTAAAAAAATTATCACAAGGAATAATAAATCTAAGATGAAATATCTGTTTTATAAATGTAATCAAAAAACGTAGTAAGTTATATTTAAATTAGATATTTATATAAGTACAAACGTCTGCGGGTTACATTAAAAAAAAAATTATACTTAAGCAAATTTTTTTTTTCTAAACATGTTTTATATTTTAATCTATAATGAATAAACACTTGTTAAAAGCTTTTTTTTTCTATGATATTATATGTTAAAATTGAATAACTTTTCTTTTTAACTTTTTGGCCATTTAAATTTTCTATTGAAAATATTTTTTTCAGTTAATTCCACAAGTACAAACATTCATTCTTTTCCTTTTTTAATATTCAGACTCATTTTTCAGTTAATGACATCAGAAGTAAGTCGGACTTCTTTTGTGCAATTTTTAAAAGATTTTTGAGATATTTATTTTTCTCTCTCCTTGGGGGTTAAAACTGATTTATTCTGATAATGAAACTTAAATTCATTAAATTTATTTAAACCCCATGGAAATGAAATTATAAATTCCAAACCCCGTCTATATTTTTAGAAATTTTTATTCAGAATTGAAAACGTCAACAGCGGGACTTTTTATTATATTTATTTAATCAAAACGATTAGACAGTAATCATTAAAAAAAGCCATTTTTAATGTCGCCACATGAATATTTACTAAAAATAATTAATAATTAATTATTACAAAACTGTATACAGACGAGTATAAAGAAAAATTCTATTATTTGGTTATATATGTAAGCAATTAATTTAATTATTTCAGGTATGTAATTATTGCGTTCTTTGAGTAGTTTAGTTTAAAGTATGTATAAAAGCGAGTTCTGATATTAAAATCACAATTTTCTTAATTATGTCCTACATTATTAGTTTTATACTCGAAAATCAAATCAATGTCAAATCGAGACGTAATTTAAAAAAATCACTACTCCATTACCGATTTTTTACACATGCTCAGGGCACAGAGCGGAATTTTTACACAAGCAGAAGAACGGAAGAGCGGGGATGTTTAATAAGTAGATAAAAAAGCGAATATTTGTAAAAAAAAAAAAAAAACTGCAAGGGGTTGTCCCCATCGCTGATGTGAGACCGGTGAGAGTGTGGCGGACGTGGTGTTGTGATTTATAGGCACATAATTTAATGATTTCACACGTCGTGACGTAACGGATGGACAAATGGCGTGCGCCACTCAAACAAATTTGACGGAGTACTGCCGTAGAAGTGATTCAATTCGATCGTCTGACCGCTCCGAGGGCGGACACGGCGCTCGGGGAACATTTGATAACTACCCCTTTAACATGCACATATTTAATCAATTAGTTATATGTCATTGCAAAAATATACTTAGTGTCTTCATAATTACATTTTTAGTATAAAAAAATATATAAACTCAAAATCACATCGATTTGTTTGAAATACCTTCACACTGTTTTAGTGCGTAGAACTGTACCGTAAGCTTATTTCGGATATTTTAGAATTCATACGTAATATAGCAAAATTGAAAATACGTTACTTTTAAATTTAATTAGCAATCAGAAAAAGTTGCTTCATCTTCGGCATATGCCTTGTTGTATGTCATTCTTTTAAATCTGAAGAAAAATTATAAACCACAACAGGTTTTGGAAATAAATTACCATACAGTAAATCTGTATTGATATCAACTTTAAAAAACGAGTGTTCATTATCAAACTTAGTGTTTTTTTTCGACTCCAAAAGTAATCATGTTTGGTTCAATTCATGTTGCATAAAGCTATTTTATCTAGAGATCCCATTTTAATTAAAATTGTATTATCACTACGCCAATTTATTAAATCATACAGCAAATTACTAAGTTGTTCTGTTAAATGAGCTCCCAAGACGGATGAGGCTGATAATAAAAATAAATCTATGTAATGGCTTGAGGGAAAAGGTAAACGACGTAATGCAGCAGGAATCATGAATATGACAGCTTTATTACCACCAGACCCTTAGAGGGATCCACAGGGGGAGGCTGTTACAGTGCACTAGGCTATCCTCCAGGTAAGCCTAATGCGGCACTAAGGATTCTGGTGGCGTGCAATATATTTTGAAGACTCAGTTTGAAGATAATTTTAATATTTATTATAAAAACTAATAATCAATTTGATCATTATGAATATTCTGTTTAATTTAACCTTTCCTAAGTTTATTACTATCAACTCATCACTTACAGATCAATGACTCTAATATCCTCTGAATTGATAAATGTATAATCTTCAGTCCTGTGAAACCATTCAATGGGGAAGCGCTCACTACAATATTTCGCAATTTCTTAGCCTATAAGCCAGTGGTGTATTTAACCGTAATAGTGTTTAATTTTATATATACCCGAACACTCTCATAAATTAAGTTTCTGTGGATTAACGAGACCATTTACTTGACTATTCAAATCTCACCCTAATGCCAGAGGGCGTTTACCCGATGGTCAGCTACCCCTTTTCCGCCACGCGTCGTATCCGACCACCCGTTTCTCTTGCGGGTGTGTATTACTGCGATGACGGGATGACAACAAAATGCAGTCCGGATCGATGCGCCTCCGCCCCCTGCCCCCTTGGCCCCCTGGCCCCCTGGCCCCATGGCCCCCTGGCCCCCTCAGGCCCCCTCAGGCCAGTTTGGGCCCCCGCCAAGGCCCGCCATGTTTATCGACCTTATGATGTGGACCCATTTGGGAGGCCCGCCGCCAATTCGCTTCTGCAATATGGAATATTATTGTAGGAAAATTTTCTCTAATAGAATCGACTCAGTTATGTATTTTTTTATTATTTTTAACAACACAATTTTCATTGGTTAACAAATATTAGTTGTTTTGTTTTCACATGAAAAAATTGAAAAGGTATTTATAGCGATGTTATGGGATCGATGAATTACTAACATGAATTGAAAAATATTAGCCGTTATTTGTTATTTTTGAAAGTAAGGTAACGGGAAAAAAATGTAATACATACTTTATAAATGCGAAACATTAATATATTTTATAATAAAACTACAAAAAACTAAATATCAATATTTAATTGGCATAATAAGTACGTTGTTTCATTTATAGGATATGATTGTTAAAAATTCTTGCCTAGTACTAGTGATACGTTGGTATAATTGGTAATGCACCGGCCATGTAAGCTTTGGGGATGTGGGTTCAAATCCCACACAAATCACGATGATATTTTTCTACGAGTTTTTTAAATCAATTTTCAATATTTGAAAAAATGTACTTAATCATTATCACTAAATTTCAATTTAATATCTTTAATAATAAGCCTTTTTGATAACATTTTACTCTTAATGATTCCAAAATTATGTTTATACAATATAACAACCAAATTCTGTACCTTTTATGTAAATGAAATTAAGCCTTGTTCATAATTAATAAAAAATATACAGCGCCTCGTGCTTCAGTGGACAGCACGCTTGATTGCCCGATTTATATCCAGATGCACTATTCAGTTTTCTCAGCTCAGAAGTAAATCATTTCGGAAAAAAATCCCATTAGATGCATTTCCCTTCAGGGTTCCATATTATATATACTAGTGGCCTTATACGCCAAAACAATAATCATATTTTTAAAAAATGTTTTAATTCAGCTGTTGGCTACAAAATTATAAAATCACGTTTCAATACAAAACAGATCTGAGACTCGAGATCCTGCGTCAGTAAATCGCACGTGGCAAGAAGTCTCGTGAAGCTCGGAGCCGCCCTGGGGCAGGAAGTGGGGGAGGGGGTAATTACCGTCCGGCCGCGGGGAAGTCCCAATTACACTTGACGAGAGCCCCGGGGCTAAAGGCTGGCAACACTGCTCACTCAAATTACTCATGTGACTGTGTAATAGATTTTTTCTTTTTACTAGTCAATTTTCGTGATTTTGAAAAGAGTTGCTCTACTGAGTCAAGTTAATGCGCAATTTGTCGAATATGCTATATATATATGTATAAAATAGCAGCGAAATAAAGTTGAGTGCTAAATTAAAATCTGGTGTGAGAACTACTTCCGCATTTCATAAATCTGAAAAAGCTCTTTTTAAAACGTTCCACCGTCAAAAAAATAATATTTATAACAATATTTTACAAAGTGTATTTTAAATATAATAATATAATAAATAAAGGCAGATGCTCCTGCAACGGCCTGTCCGCAGCTTTTAAAGTATATTTGGACATTAATGCACAGCGAAAGCTCTCAGACCGGAACACGAGGGCTGTTTCCGGGAGATGACGCGCGATAGTGCTGGCATGGGGGTGTGTAAATAACTCGAAGTAGAACCTACTAAGTAGAACCTCCTTTTAGCTGCATATTTTAGGATTTCCTTCTATCAAGTGGGGAGCTTTTTTAGGCTTTTTTAATAGCGAGTACTTTCCTTTTAAAATGTGAGTGCCACGCTAGTCTAGTGTTACGTGTTTCTGCTTTCATACGAATCCATTAGAAATTTCCGCTACATAAACTTTACTGGAATTTGTAAAGAATTGTAAGTCACATACATTTAGTAAACTATGACTAATTTACTAACTTTTCAATTCGGATACGGACTTTCTTGTCAATAATTCTACAGTAAATATTCTTAATGTTGTTTTTGAAGACAGCGACATTTTTTATCATCGTAATTAAAAGTTACTTAGGATCGGAGTATACTATATTGTGTCGTTATTTTTTTTTTAATATTTACAAAGCAGGATATGCAATTTTAAATGAGTTTTTATACCGTTTTGTTAAGGTTAACAGAAAAAATAAGTAAGATTCTACGACTTTAACGAAGTAAATTTGCCCTCTGTAACACTTAATGTCCAGCTCCCCATTCAAGAAGTTACTAAACGTTACAAGATATCGGGATCTATCAATCTTCGTCGCCTCGGAGCGACTCCCTCGTACGGTCACCAATCGGAATACTTCACAGGAAGTAGGACCTTTTTCAACCCTTATTCAATTAAACTCCGTTCAAAGGTCATGGCTGGGGTAGTAGCTATTGAGGTCTCGCTTTGCCTGAAAAAGCCTCCGTCTTATCACGCACTAAACCCTGATTTTATCTGAAAACTATTTTTTCAACTAACGAATTGATTTTTGTAAGTATGATTCTAGTTTTTAATTTATTAAAATATTTTTGAAACAGTTTTTTTTAAATTAATACTATAATAAAATTACAATATAGCATGTTTGTTTTAAGTATTGATTTTTTGTCAATACTTTGCGACATTGTAATGTTTGTCTCTTAAAATATCTTATCAATCTAAGCATGCAATATTATGCCCATAATTCAATATATACTCAATAAATGACGTCATGTATTCTAAGTGAAATCTGCCTTTGAGCTATTTTATATTTAATATTTTCAAATTTAAGTAATATTATCATACAAACATACAATTTCCATACCAATAAAAATATGAAATACACGTAAGCTGAATAGAAATAGACTGTCAAGGTTTACGAAGGAATTTGTTTTTTTTCACACCCTTTTCTTTGTAATATATCATTCTTCTAGGTTTTATGCAATTTTATATTCCTCTATAGCGGTCAGTGTGGGGGTTTGAATCCTCGCGGGGGTGGTTATACTTTCCCTCGTCCCCGCGTGGCCGTTACACCAGACGAGTATTACATGCGAAAAAGAATTTATCGTCCATTAAGAATAAAAAGGAAATCTCCCGCCCCCGCCCCGCAGCTTATATATTAAATATTCAAGGCGCACCCCCCGGGGTTCTTCTCAGGTAAATGCAAACAGGGTGGGGGGAAAACACCTGAGGGTTCCTCCGGTCAGGTAATGCCTTCCGCGGCAATAAAGTTTACAGTCAATGTCAGCAGAAGTGAGTTTTTTATGAATAGTTTTTTCAAGAATTCAATCAGCTAAAGATAAAAATTAAAATAGGTAACATTTGCTTCAAAATAAAATCAATCTTTTTTTATTTTGATAAGAGATAAACATTTAAAAAAAATTATATTGTTAAAAATGTTAAGCTACTGATTTTATATAATAAATTTTAAATAGTTTAGGTAATACGTAGTATTATTAAATGAAATAAAAAATAAAACTATTTGCCAAATAAATATGAACAAAAGATAAATATTATCTTATTCTCATAATAATAACACTTAAAATAAAATATTAAATTTTCGAATTTAAACAATTTTTTTACCGAATCTATTAATAATTGGATATAATTATTTAGTTTCTTATTTTATTATTATACGCGTTTCATTTTATTAGTTTTCTAAAAAGTTTCATTTTATTAGAAGTCAAAAGTTAAAGTCACTTTATTTTCAAAATAAATTATTAATAATTGCATTTTTTAATATTTTAGAAATCGAAATAACTTTTTAGGTGATGAATATTGAAATGTAATGTTTCATTATAGAAACTTAAAGCCAATTCGTTACTTTTTTTAGAAACATTGTTTAGAAAAGTCTAGACTATTTTTAAAGTTTCCAAAGAAGTTGAATTTTGAGTTCAAGTTGAAATTAATACATACCTACAGACTTTTAAATAAACTTAGTAATTTTTTTGCAGCATTCTAAATAAAAGTACTTCAAAAAGTAATATTCAAAAATATATCACTTTTTGTGATATATTAGATGATATATTATTAGAACTACGTCTTTGACGTTGATACTTCAACGCAGGTAACAATAATAAATTAGAATATAGTATATACACTATGGCTATATAGCAGCTGTACTGACCGCTATAATATTAAACGGTGTAACAAATATCTTTACTGTTATGTTCTTTTACATGTAAAGCACTTTCTAATATTAAGCAAGCAAGTTAATTTAAAAGCGAAAACAGTTTTCCGGGCTCGACTGGATTTTTACATATTTTTTTAATATTTTATAATTGCCATTTACTCTGAAAATGTGGAGCGACTTAATTAAAATAAGAAAGTGTCGACGTTGCAAAGACTGACTAAAAAAAACTACCGACCTCATAGACGGGGAATGTCAATTATACAAGAGCACTGTAAGCGGAGAGGGTAAAGGAATTCAAACAAAGGAGAGACACGCCGGCGAGGTGGTAACGAGGCCACTCTGAACAACAGATGTTATATCTGCTTTTTATTTCTCCGTCTGCAAATCATTTGTAAAAAATAACAGTTGATTTTAACACAAAGCATTAGAGCTCTAATAATATTAACTTCGCTAATACTCGCACGTCTAGTAATATTTTTCTTCTGCGATACAGTAGTCTGTAACTACACTACGCTATTAAAGTAGGAGGCTGCAAAAAATAGGTGCCGCAACACAAAAGATCAAACAAAAATTAGTGTCGGCAAGCAGTAAGCTTCATACATCTCCGGTAAATCATAGAAAATTTGAAAACATCAGAATTGTTTTTAAAATTTATCAAAGGACACTATCTCTTGTGCTAAATATTTAAGATCTCAGATCCTTTCCGACATCAGATGTTCTCAGACTTCTATCTTATCCCTCAATCTTGTTATAAAAAGTCACAGTATGTTTATGAGTAACATAAAAATGAATGTGTATTCCTTATACTAGGTTTTCAAGTATATCTGTAATAAAAGAAAACCTAATCGGCTTATTCAGGACCATTTTTTAAAGCAGATCAAAATTAAACACGCTTAGTAATTATGTGGTGTCGCTGCTTTTGAGATGCAGAATCTGCAAATATATTTGGAAATACTTGCATGCTTGCGCTGAGGATAAATGCTGTCGTGCTCGAATACGTTAAAAATAACGAGATCCAGCTTTAATGCTTACTATTTACAACTACCCTTCCTATATCCAAAAGAAAACCCGATAGCATGCGAAGCTCTTGTCGAAATAAACTGAATGATTTTTTTAATTGCTTTAAATCATAAAGATCATGAAACGGATAGAGCGTCTACTGTATTCGTGTATCTTTTTTATATTTATACAAGTCAATTGCGGAGGAAAAGTAGATGATAATAAATAAACTAAAATAAGTTATGGAATATAAAGAGCGGTGATTTATTTTTCAGAGCGTTTCTTATTACAACACAAAAAGCTTAATAGCCAAGAATATTCTTAACAAAACTGTCACAATCGTCCGCGGCGCCGTTGCGGTGATTCATGTCGGCCATCCCTTACGCTTATGTGACGCAATCGTTCCGTGCATTCCTCGGGAGTATTATTCTCTTCAGCGCGTGGTCTCCATTAGAGCAGGGCATTCTGAAAAACTCCCCTCCTCCGCGATAATGGCCGCTGCAAAGTCCTGACATGATTACGTCTGTGCGAGGTCGCGAGGTCTCATTGTCCCGCCGCGTCTCCGCACCCACAATTTTTTTTATATGATTATTTTCTACATACTTGCTTTAAAAAAATGTCATTATATGGAGTCTCCCAAATTATATACATGAAGTAATTTTTATGGAAATAAAATTGAGCTGTATGGCATGTGGCATCGTTTGTTGAAACTGCATGTTGTTCAGACTCTATATCATGTAATTTGGGCATAGTGAGCACTATGCCTAAATTACATGATATAGAGTAAAGAATAGTCCGATGATGCTTCCAGCCCAAAATACACCCCAAGAAGTGACACGTCCAAGCCATCAAGATACAAATAAGCTTCATTGCTGAAAACGATTTTGTTCATACTTTGATTCAAACAACTCTCTATGCATAAATGAAATGAACTGTTATTAAAACCACGGTTTGTTGTCTCGGGGCATAACGATTCTAGAAGCTTTTTTATCGAATAAACATGTCATAATAAATACGATGATAAATTAATTGAAAATAAGATCAATTGAATAAAAAAATATTTTTGTTTGAAAAACGCTGGGTTTCTCTATTTGTGGGATTCTACATAATAAGTTTTAATGCAGACGGTTCAATTTCCACAAAAAATCCCTATTCAGTTTTTAATATAAAATAATGCAAAATCGTCGGTTTTATTTTCACATCCCTAGAATATAGATTATTTTTTTAGTTTTATTCAATTATGAAAAGTGATAATGCAAAAGTGAAATAATTTTTTTTATTAAACGCTTCGGGAAACATTTATCCGTGGCACTTCATTTTCAAACTATAACGGCACTACTTGGCTCATTAAATTCAAAACCATTAATTTATATATTAAAAAAACTTACAAAATAAAATATTTCTAAATTAATATACTGTCCAATATCTATTAACTGTAATTACGAGTGAAAATTTAAATATTTTCAGTAAAAAATCAATCTTACCGATTTATGGTAGCGATTACTTTATATTCATATAACGATAGGCTTTAGATATATTGGATAGAAGACTTATGATATTTTCAACATCTTCATATTTTCGGAATAACTAGAAATCTATTTTTTTTTTAAATTGCAACATAAGCAATTGTTGTTAAAAAAATGATAAAATCTAAATAAAATTTTATTTTTATTTTTCACTTTAAATATCAGTCCTGCTGTTTTTGCCTTAAAAATAAAATTTTAGTACTATCAACGTATTACGTGAAAAATCTGCAATACTACTATAATTCGGATTTTCTTTAATCAGAAAATCTAGAATGTTGTAAAAATTACTCATTTATTCGGTATTACGGTAACTCAGCATTTAATGAGTAATTTCTACTGCAGTTTAAGCCCAAACCGTGAACTCGCCTAAATTACAACCGCCGCAGGGGGAACCAGCCGGCAGATGGAGATAACCTTATTTATGGTGATATAAACGGTCCATCTCGCGGGTGTTATCATTGGAGTTCCCTGGC
Organism: Atopsyche davidsoni; assembly: GCA_022113835.1. Lineage (NCBI taxonomy): Eukaryota > Metazoa > Arthropoda > Insecta > Trichoptera > Hydrobiosidae > Atopsyche > Atopsyche davidsoni. Next base: position 13,884,800 of record JAILWY010000009.1, on the reverse strand, counting down.
GTCGATCGCCGTGCTCATCATCCCCCGGCCCGGGGCGCGGGGAGCCTCTTCTTTGTCTCTGGCCAGATCTGAACTTCCTGAAAGTTCCGGAGCGCGAGCAGTTTGCCATGATAAATGTCAAAAACTTCCCCGTGTCTGCTCCGGCTTTGCGCCACTCCTGGCTCCAAGTATCAACTCTTGAAGTTGTTCCGGCTCCGAGGTGCTATTATACCTCATATAACGCTTCATTCTTGATTGAAAAAATACACTTGATAAAACCAAATATTATTATTATTATAATAAATCTAATACTATGGGGATAATCGTCGAATAATAAATACGAATGACGTAAATCTTTATTTCTGAATCACAATGTAGTTTCATCACGAAGGTTATGGATTAATCGCAAGTTTAAGAGAGCTCGAACAGACTTTATATGTTACATATATTTTAACACAATCGTTTGATTTAATAATGAATCGCGTCTATCATTTATTGATTTTATTTTCTACGAATCAGCCTAAAATTTTGATGTGAAAAAATTCGACTTTGATATTCATATGAACCACTAGAAAGGCAAATATTATCAATTATCCTTACATCTTGACTTTTTTTTATATGATATGAATGATTTGGTAAATTTTATATTCAAGTGAGGCTGCCTTTTTAATTCGCATTTAATTACAAGAAAAAATATATATAAGATATGATTTAAAACATTCATTTAAAAACTTGCACGTTGGTAATTATAAATTTGATTTAAGACGTAAACCAACAGGTGCCTTATATTTCATACCACTTACGTAAAAAATTTTTGGTATTACATAACAATACAAACTTGTATTTCTCGGAGCCGGTATTCCATGCGACGCCTCATGCGTGAAATTTCTCAAGAGAAGACGGCGAACTTTCTGAGAGAATTTTAAAGAAGAAGAAGAAGGCCTTGCAGAAAATTCAATACGGTTCCCGGCGTAGAGCCACAAAGTTGTCGACTTTCAAAGAAGTGGGAATTATTATTCCACAAACGGCTCGGGAGTTCTCCGTCGCGGGGCAGGGCTGCTCCCCTCCGCCCCCGCACTTATTCACTATCGCCATTTTCATTCACTCGTAGCAACAAACCAATATCACTCCAGCAAAGCGGACGTCGCCAGATCATGGCCGCACTATACTTGCCGCTGTACTCGCTCGCTCTGAAATACACATTAATACCACTGCAGCAAAAAAGATTTAACAGAAATTAACCGGATAAAATGTGTAGATGTACTTGCTTATTATTATTTTATTTTTTTGCGTCTGGAAAAACGTATAATTCTAATCATACGTATTTGCAGGAATTGCGATGTGCATGTTAACATAATTAGATCGGTCCTCAAACTGAATTAAGCTATATGCACAATTTTTTAAATTTTATATATATATATAATTAATTAATGCAGTAAACGTAAATGTAGTTATTACTCGGCGCACGTTTCTCGAGTCGCAAGCTATTACAAGTTTCAAAGTTGATACAAACGCAGCGCATATAATGGGATGGGCTGCACAGCTCCAGTGCGAGCGCAGTTCTTATCTGTTGAGCTGGCGCCTCGGAGCAGCCCCCCTGCAGCCGCCTGCACCCCCTGCAGCCTCCTCCAGCCCCCTGCAGCCGCCTGCACCCCCTGCAGCCTCCTCCAGCCCCCTGCAGCCGCCTGCACCCCCTGCAGCCCCTGCAGCCGGCGGGGCGCGGCCGGGCCCGGTGCAGCGCGGCGGAATAAGATTTTAGAATCAATATGCGCTCCGAGCGCCGGATTATTATGTGGGTCACCTACATCCCCCGCGAGGAGGTTGCTCGCCCTCGTTAGCCTCGGGTCTCTGCAACTGTTGCAAACGGAGTTTGATCACATTTTATTGAGGTTTGCCACGTCCATTGCATTTCTTTGCGACAAAGATAATGAGCGTTTGATATTTGAGAAAATATTTTTACAATAGCATTTCAAACCGATTCGTGTATCGCCATATACTTGGATCATCACGGTTGAGTATTTACTACATATTATGAATGATATTATAAAATAATTTTATGGTTGATCATAGTTTTTTATATTAAATTTCACAGTCTTATTTATCAATACCATGATGCATCGATTTATGGGTAACACATTTTTGAAAACGCGATCAAAGCCTGCGACTGCAAGTCATCAGTTGTGAGGTTTTATTGAATCAAATTATCCGTTTGGAGCCGCTGGTGTATGTTTGGTGTATTGTTGCAGAGGATAATGGACTCGGCGGAGCAGGCCGCGCTGTCGGGAAGCGCCCCCGTGGAGCCGCGGCCTTACTACGACGCCCGGCGCCTCAACGTCTACGGCCAGGACGGTCGCCCCGCCGACGGCTCCCGCACCCTCAAGCTCACCCCCAACCGCCACTTCGACCAGCTCTCCGTCAACACCTCCCACAGCGCTATCCTCATGCCACCCTTCGTGGACGAATTTGGTGAGTAACCTGTAACTTATAACCGCTCTAAAAAATAGTTGAGCAAATTTTTTTTTCATATAATGATTCAAAACTCTCAGAAAAATATCTCCGAGCTTACATGGCCGGTGTACTGACCCTTGTACTAACGAGTCACCACTGTTAGTCGAGAATTTTTAACAATCATAATCTACACACGAACCAATGTGCCCAGGCCAGTCAATATTTAGTGATTTGCAAGCACTGGACTTTTTAAACCAAAGTAACAAGTGAAGCGATTTTAATCCCATCTAGATATTATTTTTAACATCTATTAATTTAGCCGAGACGCGCACCATTATATATATATATATATATATATATATATATATATATATATATATATATGTGTGTCTATTTTGTGGATTGAACGTCAATCAAGTGCGTTTTAATCAATTACTTACTAATATGATTATTAGTAAGTAATATAAGCCTGTAAAAGTAATTAAAACGCACTTGATTGATGTTCAATCCACAAAATAGACATATACAAAAATTTATTCAGATCTATTTAAAATTACAGTGTTTTTTTCTATCTATATTTTTACTTTACTTCGTGTCTTATTGCTCTATAGATCCTGAGGTGCAGAATCAGATCGACTGGTCGGAGCACCTGGACCCGCTCTTCGCCAACAACTACGAGAGCGACCCCGCCCTGGCCTGGCAGTACTTCGGAAGCTCCACTGGATTCTTAAGACGCTTTCCTGGTAAGCCAACAGCTGAAGATATTAATCAAAGAAATTCTCATGTTGTAATTCTAGCAATCGGGAGATTTATTTGTGCGGTTTCCGTTTATTTTACCTTTTATGTTGAGTAATCCTCCAGCTTGTAATCATCTTTTCGTAATGTAGGACCCAAAATCAGAAATCTTTTGATATGTACTTTTCAAAGCATCGTTTCCTAGTTGTATTTTCAAAGAACCAAATGATTTAGTTTATAGCCGGAAATATAATTGAACGTGGTGCAAACAGCGAAGTGGCTGGATTGTAGTATTGCTCGGTGAGCACTCGCCTAAATTAATATTCTCAACAAGTATCGACTTTTCAGCTTTCAGCGTCTTTTTTAAATGATAAAACAATAGTTTTGCTTAAATTTAATCTGTTATTGATATTAGCCAATTATATAAAAATACAGTTCTTAGCTTATATTAATATGAACCTGACAGTGCTGCGAACTCGGTGAGATAATACATTTTTTTATAAATAGGTTTTGTAATCATCTAATCTAAAAGTTGTATTTTATGAGATTAAGCATTCGTTTTTACTTCTATTATAAAAGGTGCTTCTTCTCCCTCAGCCATATCCTGGCCTCCAGAAGACGGTCGCTCGCACCACGCGCGAGACTTCTACGACTTCCGCGCATCTCCCTGGTTCGTGGAGGCCGCCTCCTCCGCCAAGGATCTGGTCATCCTGCTGGACACCAGCTCGGCCTGCAGCGGCTCCAGGCGGGAGCTGGCGCGCGCCACGGCTGCCAGCATCCTCGACACCCTCGGCCCGAACGACTTCGTAAATATCTTCACGTTCAGCGACGTGGTTGAGGAGCTGGTACCGTGCTTCAAAAATATGCTGGTGCAGGTAGGATTAAAACTTTACTAATAAAATTTATTAATAATACGTAAAATATTTTTTTATGCATCAGCTTCTGAAATATTTTCATAAAACATGATTTTTAATCAATTTTCGATTTTCATTAAAAATACATTTTTTAATGATGTATCCACTCTTTATTTTCTGACGCGATAAGGCTTACTAACCTTACAAAATATTTAATAATTTTTACAATTTTAAATATTGTATACGTGTTTTTTTTTTCTTTTAATGTGGCTTAAAGTCATCAGGACAAATATATCATATATTTTTATTTTATGATTATTTTATTAACAAACATTATCTGAAACGTACTAAATGAAACCTATCGCGATTTATCTCGCTATAATCTGTAAAGGCATACACAAGGCGGGCGGGCAATGGCTCGGAAACTTTCTTCATAAACATATTCTTTGTGAATCCGTCCGCCCCGCCGCTCCTCTCCGGTCTGCTGCCATCTTATGAAAAAACTTTTGCCCACTTCCGGGACAGTCAGGTGTGCCGACCGGATGCTCGAGGAGCACCTCCGGCCCTCGATTGCTACCGGAGCCACGCACGACGGTTCTCTATAACTTCACCTTAATTGACGAGCTCATCTTTCTTACATTATCTCTTATGTATAACTTCGTGATTTTGTAAACTCAATACTAAGCATTATACTAAAGTTTCTAAAAGTTTATCTAATAAGACGATAATTATGAAGTATAACATTTTGCGTTTAAATGAAAAAATCTAAAAAAAACACTCAAAGGCTATCAATGGACACGCTACGTATATTTTTTTTTATTCCAAGCGATCGTTAATAGCTATTTTTGTTTAATGTACTATATATTAGCTTGTATTGTTTGCCGCTACACAACGTAAGTAAAATTATATGAGTAGATGAGTTACGTATTTACTAACTTGGCAGGAAACCATCAAATCAATCTACTAAATAATCTACAGTCTCGTCTGTTTGAGCCTTGATAAACTGAAAATGGCAGCCATTTTGTTGGACTGCTTCTGGCCCTTCCCTGCGCCGCCATGTTTATTCTCGGATGCTTATTTCCCAACAGGCAACTCCGGAGAACATCCGAGAGCTGAAGTACGCCCTGGACAACGTGCCGCAGCCCAACAACGAGGCCAACTTCACTGCGGCACTCACCGTTGCCTTTGAGATTTTGCATAAGGTACGTACGCTGAGAATTTTTGCATTTCTACGCCCCACCGCTTCAAAATGTATTCAAAACTACATATTTCAAGATTTGTTATATAAAATATACAACAATAATAAAATATACTCTACTAAATACCGCTCTCGATATTTAGATACAGTTTCAAATGTCACATCGCAAACTACTGGTGTTTATTTCGTGAGTACTTATTTTTGTGACAGATTTTTTGTGTTTTCCCAAAAATATTTAAAAAATATGAATTTTGAAGGCTCTTTAATTTTCTTTTCGAAAATTTACAATGGTTTTTAGGGCTGCTTACAATACGGTATGTGACTATCCCCTGTTCCTGCGCTCAGTTTGTGGGGGTTAAAAAGTGTGGCTTAGGTGGTGGCGTATATAGATTTCTTTATTTTCGTTACTGAGTTTATGTAGGGAAAAATATTTGTAAAAAACCCTTTTTTGTATGAGTTGAAGAATAATATCAAGTTATTTGAATATAACCATGATTGATAAGATACTAACATCTGCCAACTCAACAAGTCAATTTCCATACAGCTGTCAACATTGAATGCTAAACCTAGTAATACAAATTAAGTCTATAAGCATATAATTTTGATGTTCGGTGCTGGTTCGCAGCTGTGCAGGTTCGAGCCCGATATGAAAAAGTAAATATTTTATCCATAGAATTTATTGTGAAAGCGTGGCAAAGGGAAGCCCACCAACAGGTGTGGGTGCGGCGCGACGTAAAGAATACTTTTGTTGGAAAAGAAATCGCATTATATTACTTACTGCTCGTAATCCCTACTTACTTGCGGCGCGTCTCCCCGTAAATACTGACGCTAAGTTGACGTCTGTCTTGTGCGGAATGTAAAAAGAAAACCGAATAAAAGAAGATTTACGCAAAACACAAAGCACCTACCCGAGCCGGCGGCCTTGGGATGTTACGCTGGCTGTGAGCGAGCTCCTCCCATACCCCAATAATGGCAAGTGTGTATTATCAGGACCGCCTGAAAATAAATCCGAGCGATTAAATACCTTAATAGAACATATTCTTTCATAGCATATACCTTTTCGGTGCTGAAGTCAAGTATTGTAACATTTTTTTAAAGTGATTTGTACATCACAAACTTCACACTAAAATTAGGTTATCAAAGAGCAGATCTGTGTCAAATATATATTGTGCTTCCCGGACACATCGATCCCATAACTAATTTCATTTTATTGAAAACATAAATACTAGTAAAGGAAGGCAGGCAACTGAAAACCCACGAACATCACTTTCATTTTTACAGGAATCTAAACCGAGCTCCGCCTGAAAACCAAGGGATGAATATCGTTTTATGTGTAATGTGTTAAAAAATAATTCAACGCGTCTTTTGATAGTTCCTGTGCTCTTGCGGTATTCGCCCCGGCCAGGAATAATGGCGGCACTCAAACTCCACGAGGCAAATTGTAAAGCCGAACTTGTTTTGGAATGAAACAAGGGCGTAAGTTTTGGGCTTAAAGATTTTGGTAGTTCGTAATTTGACCGGGACGAATTTCATTAATCCCTACATTATTAGAAAGCGAATCTTAGTTTACTCGGCTTTCCAAATAATATTAATAATACTACACGTATGAATATAGTATTATTAATACTATATATTGCATTTGTACGCGAGGAAAGTTTAAGGAAATTTGAAGGGAAAGCAAAAATTTCAATGAAATCAAATTCAAGGATGTTTACTTTTATCGTGTTTTTGCTTAACTTTTGTGCTTGTTTTAAGTTTATTTGATTTATGAACATCAATGAAACTTTCGTAATATTTTAATTGTCCGCAGCTATCAATAAATGAATTATTATTACAATCAAAAACGAATCTCTCTTTTTTAGTTTGAACACTCATAAAAAATATATACAGCAATAAATATTTAGCTATCCTCACTTGTACATTTTTTCTGCAATACAAATGGGCACTGTTTTACAAATGTTCGTATTCACGCCGAGAGCTTGTTAATACGTACATCGTAGACAGAATTATGTTCTCGCCTTTGTGAATATTTGATATATCACACGATGCCCAGACTTGTAACACTTTCCAAGCAAGGTTTAATTCCATTTCAAGCTCTGCTTACTCGTATATTCGCAAACATCAGAGAATTGCAAAACTACACTTCTACCAACATTCATATTTGTGGCACTTCGGCACTTCAATAAAATATTTTATCTCAGTAAATATGAAATACGCGTTTTTAAATAATATGCATCTAAGACTACTGTCACGCATATCTGATGTAAAGCGAGAAACACCCAAAACTAAATAATCCGAATCACCACTGACCTCCTCAATATTTATAAGTAGAGGGTCGCACGTGGAAGGCATGCAGGTGAGCAAGCGATTTAAAGGGATTCCAGGTAACTTCGGCACTACCCTCAGCTAGTTTAGCTTTCGAGATTCACCTCTCAGAAAATCACGGTAAATCCGCGAGGGTTGTTTTATCAGACATTCTCATCTCATTTAAACCCGAAGGCAATTTTTTTTAAATTGGAAAATCTTTATTCCGCTCTAATTAGAGCCTGTGATCTAATTGTAGATCACTGAAAAATGAAGATAATACGGCAACACATTGAAATAGTTATAATTTCTTAAAATGTATTCTGCCGGTATTGCGAAGCAAATATTCTTTGATTTTATCAAATTATACCTCACCGTTTTATTGATTATAAAATATAAGTAAAATTAACTTATAATATTTAATTAATTTCCTTTCTTATACTAACACGTGCGAAGGAAAAAATTAAACAATGTCAGTAGCGTTTTGTGCATATTTATTCAGGTCTCAAAGCGGCGAGATCCTGACTTTAATTTTGCAGTATAAACAAATCAATCAAAAACCTTTAATTTAATTGATAAATATTTAATAATAAAAATAATATAATTACTAAGTAGGTTTTTTTGCGGAATACGTAAAATCTAAAAAAGGACATATATATACGAGTTGATATCCAAACCAATTTTTTTTTTATACAACCAAACCCAATTTCGCTTCCCTACAAATACCGCGTGATTAATTTCCCACCACTCTCAACACTTTCACAAAAAAAAAAAAAAAATCAAAAGCTTTAAAGCTCCCACCCCACAATGGAGTGATTCAAATTAATAGAGACTACCCCCAGGTCGGTGTATATTATACATGCCCGGTTGGCGAGAATCGGCTGGGGCGGCGCGTCTAGGCTGTTTTTCCCCGCCCTTGGTGCGGCCGGCGGGGTCACGTGCCGCCCCGGGCGAGTCCACTGCGCGACCTTCACCCACATCCACCCACATCCTCCCACACCCTCCCACACCCTCCCACATCCTCCCACCACACGTGGAATTCCCCGCCCCCGCCCCGCCGCGCCCGCTTGCCACCCGCCGTGAGAACTTAATCCCTGCCCACCCCGCCCGTGCAATAACTAAGTGTGTAAGTCATTTGCGAATATCGGCATGTCTCGTGCGGGGGTCTTTGGGAATGCCTCGGTGGAGTCTCTCTCCTTAATGCACCGTACGTGGATACAACATGTCTATTCCTGAAGTCTTCATTTTCTCAAATGATTTATTTAACTTGCTAATTATATTTTTATTCCATACAAGCGTTTGCATACTTTTAATTATATTTTTGTTCTTCATCTTCATCAAATGCTTTTCCTTGGAAGAGGCTCAGCGACCATTTCACTGAGCATATATTCATGCTGAGCCAGTTTTTTCTAATGGTCCTTCTACACCACAGTTTTATATTATATGCCAAATAGCATTATGATATAATCCTTTCCTTACAAAGCTTTGGCGTTAAGCAGGCTACAGAAACAATAGTAGGAGCATCCCATTTTGACAAGGTACTTCCAGACCACATCTCTCCATAATCATTCCAAGTCCACTATTCAATTACCGATCCTTTACACACGCTCAGGATACAGAATGGCAGCAAATATTTAGAAATATTATAATCCAACAAATTATTTAAGCTCCAAGACAATAGTCACATACCTGTTTAAAGCGTGAGAGTTCTGTGCCACTTTGAGGCACGCAATTCACCTGTATTCTAAAATAACTTAAAACGAGGTGAACATCTTGCATTAAATTAATATTGTATTATTGGTACTCGATATTACATTCTAATCACTGGTGTAATTAATAAAAAAATAAACACTTAAAGTAAACAATCTATAGAACCAAATACGTATTGATGTCTACCGTTTTTTTATACTTGTCTGGTGAAGGTGTGTTGCAGCACTCCCATACAACCCCAAAACCTTCAAAAACCAATTATACGAGAAGTAACTAGCTTAATAGCATTTTATAAAAAAATACAACTGAAAATTATTCGCTTCTCAGGGCGACCACAAACAAAAATGTTCATACTCTCCAATTTTCATGTGTTTTTTAAGGGTCTAGATCCCATAATCGAGTTTTTTTGATCATTTTCTAGTCCGTTTTGTGAAAAATCGACTGCACCAATCAAAAAAATTTAGATGCAAAAAGTTTGATCCATCTCTTCTTCCGAACAGAATATTTTTTCATTTCTTGTAAATTTACTTTTAATATGATAAATATGTGCTTTTCCGATTAAAGTGTAGGAATTTGGAGATTCGTCATGTCCCTGTTCTAAGAGTCCTAAACATTTAAAAGTCTTTTTTTTTTAATTTAAATTAAAAGATTAAATATAAACCATGTGCGATATATTATTTTAAAAATTTTAAAAAAAAAAATCTTTAACAAACTTTGGTTTTGAAAATTCGTCATTTTATCCAATTTTTCAACATCTTCAAGATTTTATTTTACCCTGAAAATGGACGTTAATTAAATAATTGAAAATAGATAAATATAATTTATAGTTTTTTCAATACTCTGTAAAAAAATCAACTTTCGACGTAGAAAAATAAAGTGACAATTAAATTAATTAAATGACACGATTTCGCCAGGCAATGGACTGCCTCTGGTGGAAGGCTGGAAGCAACTGCCTTAAGTCACATCTTATGTATTTTCGCAGTACAACCGCAGTGGCCTGGGCTGCCAATGCAACCAAGCGGCCATGCTCATCGCCGGAGGGGCGTCCGGAGCCCCCCTGGACGTGTTCCGCGCCCACAACTGGCCACACATGCCAGTGCGCGTGTTCACGTACCTGGCGGGCAGCGACGCCCCCGGCGCCACCCACATGCAGTGGATCGCCTGCTCCAACAAAGGTGAGTCCACACTCCATCCAGCCCGGCCGGCACTCACACCGGCTGTCACCTCTGACCCAACAGCGATGCCTGATTGATGTGCATTGAGATTGAGGATGTTTACGTACGTAGAATCCTCACTTAGTATCAGTGAAGGTCAGGTGCAGCATTCACTATAAGAATATTAAATTGTACTGTTTCAGGTATTTATTATATTTCAAATTGAGATTGAAGAAAATTTTCTTCTACTTCGTGCAAAGCTTACACACACCACGTGTAATTTATTTTTACTCATCACATTGTTTTCGACAGGTTTCTACGCAAGGATCAACAGCCCCGAAGAGATTCGAGACAAGGTGTTCAGCTACGTCTCCGTGATGGCCAGGCCCATGGTCATGTACCAGGCGGACCACCCTCTCCAGTGGAGCCCCGCCTACATGGGCGGCAGGGTACGCACCTACGCCACTGGCGAATTATCATTAGATTGTGTTATTTCATTACAATGTTTCGTGAGTACGAAGGCACTTTAAAGTGTTAGAGCAGTTTGCGTCATCCATGATATAAATATTTAAAAAATAACATTTCTATTAAAACTATAAATCGTCTGACAGTTAAAAAATGAGAGAAAATAAAATAGTAAATCAATAAATAAAAATAGTATCGCTTCCAACCACTTGCTTTTCTTCCTCTTCCCTCGCGATTTTCCACGCTTGCAGAGTTGTGATCATGAGCTCGGATCTCGGATGGGCTCATTTAAAACTGCTCGCCTTGATTTTGAACTCACCGCGCGCCACTAAAAACGTTAATTCTTATAATGAATTGAAAAAACAACAACAACTGGTAGATGCGATAAAACTTAACCTAGCTCAACACTCCGTTGAACGCGAAATAAAAATAATCTATTCGTGCAAATGTCACCTCCCGGGGCACTTGTTATTGGAGTCCCCGAGCGCCCGTCGGAGCGATTACTCCTCGCCGTCTGCAGAACAAGCAGCTCCCAATAACTTACACTTTTCCACTTATTAAAGTGCCAAGTGGGGCGTTCCTCCCCCGAGCCGACTGCCAGAGCCTCGACACATTTATAAAAATAAATATTTCAACATTTTTTATACTGCTTTGTATGATCGGTTTCGCCAACTTCCCGTACTGGCATTTTCAAACAGAAATGTTTGAAAATGCCAACAAAGGAAGTTGGCGAAACCAGTCACATAAAACCAAATAAAAATCACTAAAAATATTTATTTTTAAATAAAAATACTATATATCGTAATGAAACTCTTTGTCAGACACAAAACATTCGCAGGAAAACGAAAAAAACGAAAAAAAAATTAGGCAACAGATATTTCCTTAATATGCACCAGAATCTTGAATTAACTTAAATAGTTGGGAAGCGCTGAAAAATATTTTTCTTCATAAATCGTACTTTAACTATGTTTTCAAACCATAAGGTCATTAACCTGATTTCTGAACCTGCAGTCTAGTTGGAAAACGAATATTAGTTTTCTTGCTCAACGTTTATTGAATATTCAAGTCTAAAAATAATAGAGACAAAGTTAACTCACCTGGATTTTTAACCTGAAGCTCGAAACCTGGTAATATTAAATAATAAAAATAAACTCAAGCAATTTTCTAATGATCCGATGATAAAAAAATCCAATAGTAGCATTAGATTTTTTTGTTTGCTGGTACCTGAAACCAGGTTGTTTCGGCCACACCTCCGGTAATATAAGGCTCTCGGCGAGCACACATTTTGGGGCTGCTGAGCGTCCGAAGTTTGCGGCGCGACGGCCTCGCTCATTAAAACGGTAGCCATCACAATATGAAAATTTCGCCCCGACGATTTTATGGTTAGCCAAAGCCTCGCAGCGAGAATTTAACTATTTCTTTGTATACAAACGGGGCTTTAACTTTAAGGAGCACTTCCCTTTTACTATCTCTACCGGAATATTTTCAATGAAAATTTAACTCGTTTGAGCATCGCATGCCACTCACTGATTTATATTATAATATTCGCTTTAAATAAATTTATTTGTTAAATCATGTGTTTTGTAAAAATAAGCATGTCAAATTTGAATTTTAGGGAAGTGGCTTGGCTGATGATGGTCAAGGCCAACTGATGACCTCTGTAACGACACCAATCTTCGATAGGAGAAACCATACTGTAAGTTTTTTTTTTATTAGGTCACGAATCATATTTGAAATCTTCTTCATCAAGTGCCTCTCCTCATTTCACTGAGCCAGTGTTCATGGTTTTCTAAGGGGAAAATAGTGTATTGGGTCCTCGGATACTTCTACACCGCAGTTTTATATTCCTGCTGCCCAATAGCATTATTATATAATCCCAGCCCATTATTTTATATTATTATTATTACAAATAGTTGGCCCTAATTTACTAATTTTATTTCAGCAAAGAGAAGCTAACCTTTTGGGTGTAGTTGGCACAGACGTCCCTATCGAACAAATTAAGAAACTGGTCCCACCATATAAGGTATAAGAAAAAATAATACACAACATCAATACATAAACACTTTAATAATAAGCACTACGGTATCACCTAGTGTTGAATGTAATTAATTTACTAAATATCAATCAGCAAGTCTAATCAAAACAATTGATTTACAAATCCTGACTCTAAAAACTAAGGACTGAAATGCTTGAACACAAAAATGTACCTAATTTATTTCATTGCTACATCGCAATTAATTGTTTTGTTTCAGCTCGGTGCAAATGGATATTCATTTATTGTGAATAATAATGGCCACGTTTTATACCATCCAGATCTCAGACCCTTGGTAAGATATATTTTTCCAGCTTTAGAAAGTACACCTTAAATATTATTTTATATATACTCAATAGAAATACTACCCAATTTGTGACTAAAGTTATTTCAACTTTAAATATAATGTTTCTAATAAATTTATTTCTTTTGTTACAGTATAACAATGAAGAAGTAAGCATAAGATTAAAAAAATCGTATTTCAACTTACTTTGAATCAATTTTTGCTTGAATATTTGACGTTTTGGTTTCCTTATTTTTCCAGTACTCTGAAACTCTCCGCCCACTGTACAGCAGCGTTGACCTTGTCGAAATGGAACTTTCAGAATCTGAGTCCACTCCGAGAGAAAATCATTCCATACTATTAGATGTAAGGACAATTCAGACTTTCATGGCAATATTACAAAACAATAGTAACCAGATACATTTATGCATACATACAATATTAGAGTTTTAAGTGCTTCATACAAATTAGGGAGACAAAATATAATTTATTATGTAAATCTTTTACAACCTCAAGACAGTGCTATTTCTGATTTGATCAATGGACATTAATGAAGTTTCTGTATTTCCCCTTACATTTTTCTATTTACGTCATATTATGGTTTCATATATACCATAATATGATAAATTAGTTATGTTATCCATTGAAATAATAATTGTGTAACAATACTAATGTTGTATTTTTCTACAGCTGCGTAATGAGATGATTGAGCAGAAAGAAGGTGAAACAGAAGTAACAGTCAAAGTTCACTATGAAGACATGAGGAGAATATCTACCCGTCGCCAACGCTACTTCTACGCACCCATAGAAGGGACTCCTTTCTCGTTGGCAGTAGTGCTACCAGACCGCTATGGCATGTATGAACTATTGGCTGAACAAGAGCTGCGCCATGTGAAAGTGAATGGTAAATACCCATATTACAGTAGAGATTGATTTCAATCATATCCTAAACCAGGTATTAAAAAATCATAAATATCAGTTAAATAGAATGGATTGTTGACGAATCATTCAATGTATAAAACCAGAAAATAGTGCTAATGAAATTAAGAGACTCACAAATCGTTAAAAGTCCGACATTAAGCAAATTTTTAATTTATTTTATTATCTTCACAGTGACTGCGTTATTCAAGGATGACAACTGGAAAGTTCATCCAGACTGGTTAGTAATATTTATAATATTTTTTATATAAATTGAGTAAGGTACAGCTGAAAATTAATATCATTAAATACGATGTAGCCATAGAAAACTTCTTAATCTTAAATTCACATAAAATACACTGAAAAAGTAGCTTATTTTATTTTATGTAAGTTTATTTAAATCTAAATTTAATATTATTCCCAGTTAAATGCAATTTCTATTTAATATGCTCTACAAAACATTAATGCGTTATGGTTTTCTACAGGGTGTACTGTGAATACAATTCGGCATCAGACATCACATTTAATACTGCAGAGGAGCGAGTTCTTCACTTCCTGAGGAAAGCAGACCGGCCTGGCTGGAAGTGGCTGTCCCTCCGCCCGCGCTCACCCACCCGAGAAAATTCACATCATCACTTCAAGAAACAAGAAAAGGACTCATATTACTGTAAGGACATAATATCTAAAAATACTTTTAAAAACGTTATGTCAGTTTCGTCATGCATCTGATGATGACCCGGTGTATAGGGTCGAAACTAGTTATGCAAAACAAAATTCTAATATACTCACTGTGAAGATTTAAATAAAAAGTTATTGTTTTCATTATATTATATGATTATATATAGCTGTAAAATAAAACATAATAAGACAACAACAGTAATTCGATATGATATTATATAGTGGTTTTTTTGTAACAACTGAACATTACAAATATTTTCATCTTATAATAAATTACTTTAGACAAATAATGTAATCAATCTTTGATGTGTAAAATAATACTGACCTATGAGATCAGATCAAATAAAGTTTATCTCTTCATAGACTTTCAATTGAATTATAAGGTATTCTTATCAAAACTTTTAATATATTTTTTCCAGGTGACAAGACCCTCGTTCAGTCCCTGGTACGTGACGCAATGGTTGTGGAAGGGTTGGAAGCTCGTAGAAGCCTTGATGGCCGTGACCAGTGAGTATTTGATATACTTAACTTAATTTACCTTTTTTTAAAACCTGTTTTTTAAATTTTCTTTATATTTTAAAAATTTAATATATTAAAAATATGTACTAATGGAACTTTAAACATTGAATCCATTGTAACCACTGAAAATATTTAGATTAAATTTGACCAGTATCCAAAGTGCTCATTAGTCATGAATATATTTATTGTTATTTTATGTTTTAAAAAACAATGTGGCTACTTGTATGTAAATGTATACTAATGCACTATATGTCTATGCACCTCATTAGCCCGATAGCCACGTTAATGGCTCTTCTCACCAGGTAAAGTAACACAGCAACCAGAAATATTAACCTGTATATTGCTAGCCATCACCGCCATTAAACTGTGTGATTGTGTGAACAACAAGTGTGTGATTTAAAGCAAATTGATTCCTTTCTTAGAATCACATACCACAACCTAAAATAAATAATACCTATTTTAATTTTAACTGACAAAAGCACCCAACCTCGTTTGTTGTACATTTTATTTGTGAAATGCAAAACATTTTTATAATCTGCTAGATAGTATACGAAATTCTAGTGTGATTATTTTGATATTGAATAATAAATTCCTTCTGTAGTTTATTTTATTGATAAATTAAATTAAAATTGAATCCCTACAAAAATTAAGTATAATAAATATGAAACCCAAACGTATACCTAGGATATAAGAATAACTATAACTTTATGGGCCCCTCCGAGTTATCACTAGTAGTTTAGCAACAAAAAACTGTCTTGGATTTATTTAGGAATTTGGTCACTTTTTATAGTATATATATATAGGTTGTAAAAATAAATTATCTATATTTATTTTGAATATGTTTTTGGAAATCAGTGATAATCACCTAATTTATCATTTAAACTGGTATTTTTATTAACTGACTGAATATTGATTTTCTGGCAATATTGACAATCTATTAATTTTCAGTATATTGTAAATGTGAGATTATTATTATTAAATATTTTCTTTTTTAAATATTAAAATACTCATTTAATAGGCTATTTAATTAAACACTCAAATAAAAATACACAGTGGATGTATAAATAAAATGGGCTAATATTAGTGTTTATAAACAAAAAAATTATTTACGTTTTAAATAATACCTAATTAGGTTCATATTTTAAATTCAGCTTACGTTTGATAGTAATTAATTCAGAAAATTACCAATTAATAACTGTCAACTGGTTCTTCCATCATCATATTAATAACAGAAAGATAAATTTAATAAATAGAAAAAAAAATTGCCTTCTTTCAATATTACTTAATTATTTTTGTTTGATTTGCCTTTCTGCTGTTGATATGATTACACATGATTTTACATTAAATTCTTATTACAATATTACTGTATTGAAATTAACTTATTTTTACCAAGTGTTTAAGTGGAATCAGTAAGTATATGTATATTAAAATATATGTTGAAAACTCTTCTAAAAGCAGCCACAGGACTTTCTTTTTACTACTTTACAGCGCTAACCGATACCAGGGATTTCTACATTTTTAAAAATTATGTAATGTTAATATGAAAAGCCAAAAATTAAAAAAAGACTTTATTTCTTTAACACGTTGACTGCCAATAGGATTTTCGTAAAATGTCCAAAAATGGTTTTCACGTTTTTAGGTTTAATTTAATATAATGGGTCGAAATACAATTATTTCATTTGTTTTTATTGGCCATATCGAAGGAAGATAGAAGAGGCCCATTTGGCCACCGGTGGCTGACACGGCAATCAACGTGTTAAAAAAATTGCCTTGTGGCAGTTTTAATGCTATAACAAAATTAAGAGTTAATGTTGGTGTTTTTTTTATTTTGGCCTTTCATCAAAACATGCTCTATAAATAAACACCCCTAAATGAGTCTAAGACATTCATTCTTTTTGCAGGCGTGGATTCGAGATGTTTGGAGTAACCCTAACATTTGTTGCCACTCGAAGTGGACTACTGAGATGGGTTGAGCACCCAACACAAGAACCGGACACAACTCGCCCGTGAGTTATCCTCTCTTCGAGTATCACTATTATTATGATTATGTCATCAATATTATCAAAAATTTAAGCATCCCCTAAAAGAAATAGATGAAAGAATCTCCAATTACAGACAAAATTATTTTTATGCAAACTTATATTATCACTCCGTTCTATTTCAGTCATTTCAGTGAAGTTCACCATCGTGCATTTGATACTTCCTGGTACCGCCGCGCTGTAGATCACCACAACATCGAACCAGAGAGCTTTGTGTATTCTGTTCCATTCCGAGAGGCCGGAGCTATGGCAGAACCAGAGCCGCAGGTCATGGCCACCCATGCTGTGTTTGTTGAGCAACGTGGTCATCGAGCTCCTGCTGTGGTTGTCGGAATCCAATTCAAACTGAACAGTCTTGCTAAGCATTTTGTGAACATCACCTCAGCTGTAAGCAAACTGTTTTTTCAATCAAATAGTTTCAGTTTTGTCCATAATAGTTTTAAAGATTTTGTTTTGTAACTTAAAATAAATATTTTTACTATACTACGATGGCTTTACATTAGTTGAACATTGAAATCTTAAAAATACATTACTTATGATTTAATTTCTTCACAGTGCACCAGAAAAGGACCGTGTAAGAAGAACTGTGCCTCGCAGGAGCTCGACTGCTATATCCTAGATGACAATGGCTTTGTCATTTTATCAGAGGAGATCGGACACACTGGACAATTCTTTGGACAGATTGATGGCACCATAATGGACTCTCTTGTGCAAGATCGCATATATCGCAAAGTCCCACTGTTTGATTATCAGGGAAGGTGTCCAAATGGTAAAAATCCATACAGTGCTAAAGGAAACCAGATAGTAGTAAGTATATTTTAAAACTCAGAAATCAGGATAAAATTTTGTGTATATTTTCTCTGCAATTTAATTTAATTTTCTAGCCTGCACGCCCTCTAGAATGGCTATTCAACTGGATTTGGAAAATAAGTGCAGTATGGTTTCCTCTCTGGGATTCCGTTACAAGCAGAGCACATCCATATGCACTTGATGAAGGTAACCAAAACACATTTTCAATTATGGTCTTGACTTATCTGTCAAGTATCAACTTTCGTCAACTATCTAAAGTTACCTTTAATTTTTATGAAAGAATATTCTTCATATTGTAATGTTTCTCTAATGCATTGTAATGTTTTGATAACATAAAATATATCATCTTACTGTACTCATTAAACTAAAACTTGTGCAGATAATTATGCTGATTATGATGAAGCAGAGGAAGATAGCTACACAGTGGTCGAGGAAGTACCACCACTCATGGAGGCAGTACCTACTGAGGCCGATGTGCCCCCCTTGCCTCCACTTCCACCTGGTCCCGCACCCCCACATGCTGCTCCTCCTCCCGGCACAACAACCAGTACACGCGCCTGCGACACCCGCACTGACCTCTACCTACTACAAGCTGAGCGCCTCAATATGAGTCAACCACTCAAGGGAAAACTTACCAATTGCCATGTCACCGGATGTGAAAGGTATAACTTAAGCACATAAGTCTTTATCTACCTCTACCACACACACCACCCTCTCTCCGGGGAGAGAGGGTGCTGAAGACTAGTATTACCCAAAGCCACACAGGCCCACCATGTAACTAGGAAATTCCCTGGAAGACCCTAGCATGTTCCCAAGTATGGCCTTATCAAAATCTTATTTATGCATTAGCATCTCAATTAAAAACAAATAACACCAAGGCGTGAGACCTGCTTATATCCTTGGGTGATAATATTTGTTGCAGACCATTCAGCGTTCAGAAAATCCCGCACAGCAACCTCATTCTGCTAGTGGTGGACACATTGTGCCCCTGCGGAGCCAAGCACCTCGGCACTGGCGCCCGTGAGCTGCCCCCTGCTCCCTGCCGCCCCTCCGCCCACGCTCGTCGTCGCCCACATAAATGTATCAACTACCACCCCGAGGTATACTTTGAACTCTTTTCTGTCTGATACACCACTAATAAGTTCAAATTTAAAAACCAAACAAAATATTTATAATTAAATCTACCAAGGGAAACTTATGTTTTGGAAATAATTTTCAGGAAATAGAGATTCAAGTGTGTGGCGGCTCAGACAAGCTGAGAGTTTGGATGCAGCCAGTTTTAGCCTCCCTATTGGTGGTTCTGTTGGCTGCCACGTGATCTGCCGGTGTCTCAGCAAGCTTCACCGATTGTAGGCGACTCAAACATCCCGACACCGCGCAAGCGGCTAACCCTGACCGTATATCTCTTGTTAACGCACACAAAAATGGCCTATACCAATGTCTTCATTGTGAGTAAGGTACTATTGTCTTATAAAAACTTATCAATAATCCGATCATTGGAATAATTTACAAAAAGAAAGCGCTCATAAGCGACACGTCGGAGGAGTAACTTAAATAAAGTGAGTTGAATCCCTACCGATTAGCTGAGATCCGAAATGCCTTGAATGCGGTTTACGTGTGTTAAAACCGAAGTAAATTTTATAACGCTCATGTATTATCAAATGGTTCAATATTGGAGATTGGCATTTGAAATGAAATTCATTATATCTTTGTTGAAAACTTTTGAATGTACTAGTGTAGGAACTCGGAGATATTTTCAGAATAATCTGTGCGTTACGTGTAAATATTGTCGTAAAGTTTATTCGGTTCCGTAACATTCTTACGTTTGAGCTCGTTCGGTTTGTACATAAGTAGGACTACCTTAAAAGTAATCTAGGAAATGTAACACTTCAGCGCTGATGTACTTCCATCTCTCATTTCTTCATATTCTAAAGAGCCATAACTTGTCATTGTATCGTTATCACTTGAAGTCTTGCATAGAAGTGAAAAATAATAAATCTTAGCATCTTGTGTTATTTTTGATGTAATGGTGTCGCATACTTATAGTATATATTTTATATGCTTGCAATCTAATTAACATTTATAGAAAAATTACAATAACAGGATTTCATTCGGCTGTCTCGGCTTTATACGGAAGACAGTTTTTATATGATCATATTTTGTTATCTATTTTTAAACCGTAAGGTTGATAAAGGAATTCTAAGAATAACTCATAAGACCGTGAATATATGGGGCTGTTTTGAATAAATAAATATAAAAGGACAGTCTAATAAATTTACGAATAAATATAAATTAAAAATAAGCATACTTATGTTACACGTTTTAAAATAATATTTATAAATTAATTGTATAAAGTATGCGGTGCTTTTTTATTTTATACTCAATATCAATAGATTTTGTATCAGTGTAAATATACTTTTTTCACAAAGCCGAAACCTTTATTTGTAGACACGGATGTTTATTTCTTATCACTAAGCATGATTACGTTTAAGGTAAGGTTGGAAAATAAGAATGCACCAAAAGCACTAAAACGAAATATTCTGCACTATTCATGATAGTTAGGGAGTATTTTAATGTAGTTAAATTTAGTTAGCAAATGTTGCTGATGCTTACATACCGTCGACAACTCTATTAGCAATATGTTTAACTTTTCGTTTCTGTAGCCAAATACTTATAGACATAAGTAACCGGTCAGCGTTAACCGCCAATCCACTCAATGCGGAGATTCAAATCAAATGTGACATTACTTTCCTTTTTGCAAGTTGCTTTTGACCTCGCTTTTCCTTTAAATAAGAATAACTGCAGTGTTTACAATTAAATCATAACCTAATACATTTTCAAGTTTGCAACCTCTGTTTAATTATAGTGTGTAATATCAAATGTCACGTTGACAATAAACATAAAAACTGAGAGCTGTCCAACATCAAAATAATAATAGTATAGGAAAATTACTATTGTTGTAAATTAAGTAAAATTTAAAAACCCTATCTTTTGTCCCATGTATTAGTACTCACCAATCTGTAAACTAATGTCTTCTGACAATAACTAAGTAGATAATAATGAATTGAAAGTAATTCAATGAGAAAATCGATTGCCTGTTAAACCCTTTTAACTGTTGTGTACTTCTTGTAACTTTATCTTAAATTATTAATCAATTGTACTTTTGTGAATGGTTTACCATATGTGATGACGTGAAAAATTAATATATCATTTGTATGTTCAGATATAATATAAGATGTTCAACTGAGAAGTCATCTGTTACCGAAGTAGCCGCATGACATTTGTCTTTCAGTGATGTTTTATCAATCTGTCAGCAAGACAAACTTAAAATTATAATCATCATACAGCAATTGGTACATATCTCAACATAAAATACTCACTTTAAACAGTTTGGATATAATAATTTTCATTGTTGAGAGGGTCTAAGTCGGTTGGATGTTCGAATAAACCTTTTTGAATGTATTTAAATGACAACTCAACCGTCAATCGTTGTCGGCTGGTTAGTGATGAAACGAACAATAATAAAACTAATAGACATGAATAGATAATACAGAACAAAAAATGTTTATACATTTTTGTAAGAATTGTACATTTATAATAGCGTACCCTTACAAAATACTGCATAGGTAAATTTACTCTAGGTTTTAAGATTGTACGCTGCCAGGGTTTGTCAAAGAATGAATTGGCTTTCATTTTTTTTGTATAATTAAATCTATAAAGAATTTTACATTTAAAATAAAATGTACAATGAGTTTATTTGATCTTAAAATGCAGCAATTTGTGTGACGTATCCATAAGATTACACGTCAATTGCCTGAAGAGTATTATTTACATATCACTTTCACATAACAACAAAGTGAAATCTTATCATTGCATATCTGAATCACAATTGAAGTAATAATATCGTGGAAGGTTTAATCAATACTATGTTCGCAGTGTCAACTTTTGTCCTGTGAACAGCGATGAAAATCCTAATTAAACTTCTTGGGAAGTCATTGTTATATTACACACAATATTATCAGTCAAGTGTATGTGTATTCTGATTGAACCCGATGCTATTTTTGATAATTTATGCACATTACGTCCTACTCAAATTTCTATCATAGATTATTTATTGCATAAACAGAATTTTTTTCCTAAAGAATATCAAAAATAACACTATAGATAACATTAGGTAAGATCTATGGCAACTTTCCTTGCCAGAAGTATTTACTGGCTTTGATAAAATATCAAACATTAAGATCTGTCTTCGTTAATATTTGTATTTTTGTAATTATTAATGCTTTTTTATCATGTATATATTGACCACAAGAAGCCCCCAACATTTTTTGTGAAATGATAGAAGCGGCCATTGTCCATAACTTTCTCACTCGTCTAATATTTCCAAAGTTCGTTAAGGTAGTAGAATCACCTTCGTTTATATTTATGTATTACCAAATTGCTCTAAAATTATAAATAAATATTTATTAGAAATATCCCATCGCACAGGAGAATAAATGTTATCATCGGTTGTTATTCAACAAACTATATGTGTTGTATGTTACGGTTTAAACATTTGAAATAATCAGATAAGATATAAGTTAATTTGTATAATCTATGAAATACAAACTTTACTATTTCTATGTTAGGCATATGCGATAGGTAATAATTTTATCAAAGGCCTGTCTCTTGTGACTGCTTGAGTAAAAGCAAAGAGTCTTCCATTATGTGAAACGTTAAAGAATATAAGGTAATTAAGAAAAGTACTAATAATAAATCATACCTACGATATTATAATTCATAATAATTAGCCTGATACCCTAGAATAATGTTCCTTCTGTTTTTATATAATTTGAGACGCAGGGAGGAGTCGTCCTGTAGTATGCTTTTTTAATTATAACTCCGTTTGTTCAAAAAGTCTAAAGTATTTGGATTTGCTGGGTAAGACAGGTACACTTACTAGATAGTGGTAAAAGAAAGTCGTATGATTGTATATCCACCATTTTGTTATGTATGAATTGTACTACAATGTTCATTTTAGACACTTTTTCTTTTAACCTCATGAATGTAATAAATCAATATTTACTATTTATTTTTGAAGATATTTATTTCTTATTGAAAAATTATTTATATAATAAAATGAAATGTTATTAGCTAAAAATATTTATTTTGAATTATGTTTGTTATCACATTTAGATTCAATGTACTATAACAATAAACTTCTATAGTAAACACATCATAAATAAAATTCAAAATACCAAACAGAAACTTCATATTTTACTGCATACCTAGGCTGAGTACCTCACAGAAGGCACCTCCGTGGGCACAAGTACTTCAGCCAAGCCACTAGCATCCAGCAAGACATTCACATACATCTGATTTTGCCACCTTTACAACACAAAAAAAGGCTTTAAGTATATTAGTATTGTAATATCAGAGTACTTTTTTGTTGTATTCAAAGCATAGTAAGGGTAAGTAGAGGAACAATGCGAAACAAAAAAAAATATATATATATATAAATAATCAAAATACCCATTATTTCCCATTTTAAAATAAGTTGGAGCAGCAAACATTGTAATTTGTTTCTCATATTATGAATGCCATCATCTACATAGATAAAACTGTGTTACCTTACAAAGGCCATCCTGGTTACGCTATGCCATCCAATTCTTTAATGTGAAGTGGATTTTTTTCTTGTATTGTACACCCATTGAAAGTCTTTTCTCCAAGAGATTTGCAACTTTTCTACACATATATTCCGTACCTTAAATGCCTCTCGCATTTCAAAATAATCGTTCCTAGAGGTTTTTGCAGGTTTTCTTGTGTCCTTAGAGAGCTTCATACATTATGCATAAGATTTAACTACCGACGACTCAGAGGTGAAAGGAATATCTGAACGAGAGCATATTTTGACTAGGTATGTATATTTTCAAAAAATACCTACAACTTATCAATTCTTTATTTTTTTCTTAAAAATTTTTTACAGAAGTTCTACTGCTAAAGTACAAAAATTAAGGTAAGAAACAAATCATTTTTATTTTAAATCATATTTACAATATTAATATTATAAAGATTTCTATTACAAATATAAACTGGCAGCAAAAACAATGTCTCTTTTCAATAGTTCAATACCTCTCGCGAACTTTCCTTCCAAGTCATTGCTACCGATACTTTTGGCAGCTTGAACTAATTGTCTCAACACCTCCTCCAGACGACGCATACACCGTATAATAGAACCTAAAGAAAGAAATAATTGGTAAACAAAATATTTTATGTAAAATTGAAGACTTCAACATTGTGGGTCAGACTAAAATACCGGGGAGCTGGGGCAGCAATTTTCAACTCGATTCTGCTATTATAAGCATTAGTGGCTTCAATGAGTAGACTGTCTATCGTAATTGATTGAAAACACATTACAGCCTCCGTACAGTGGTAAATATTTTTCCTGGAACCCTTTTGGCACAACAAATGTTTGTATGGTTTTTATATAAATTCATACCTTCAAATATATCTGTCATGCCACAAATTTGCTTGAACGATGCACCTTTACTCCAAGAGAGAACTACATCCATCAGGTATGGTTTAAATTTATTTACATAAATATCTTCATCCAATTCAAGTTGTGAATCAATAGAAATTTTAGCTATCTTTCGAGCTAACTCCTGAAATCAATACAATACAAATATATGAAAAAAATAATTATTATTATTACACAATCTTAAAAAAGGGTTCATTGTATACCTGCATTTGTCTCAGGGGACCAGATAATTCATCTGAAGATTTAGGCAATTCTGAACCTTTTTCATCACAAACAAAGCAACTTAGTAACGCAACACATTGCTCTGTGGTGAGGGAATTGAACAATCCATTGAAAATCATTTCTGTCATTAATAACTCATCAGCGCTGAAAAAAAAAACATCAAACATGATACAAAAATTCATAAAATAAATTAGAAATAAAAACAAAGGATAGGCAACACACCTGCTGAGTTCACAAGCGACACGCCCTTTCAGTTCGATGACGTCGGTGGAGGTGCAATAGCCAAGTCGCCTGAGAACTCGTTTTCGACAGCGGAGTTCATCCATCTGTAATAAGCTCTTAGCTTTCTTCAGATCGCTTCTGAACGATTTTAGCTCTGCCAAGCATTCCAGTTTTTTTGTATATTCTGCATAAATTTCTGACCTAGCAGGGTCTTTATGTAAGCAGTGAGAATATAGTCTAAAAATTATTAAATCAGATTGAATTACTTGTGACTTGATTTTGAAGATTTTCAAATAAATCAGAACACTTACTTTTCTTCATTTTGTTCTATCTTTTTAACGCAATTCTCAAAAACATCATCATTTATTTTCATATCTTTTATGGGATTCAATAGAGGAGGACCGTCTGAAAATCTTTTCTTTACTTCATTTATTGTTTTTAAAACAGATTTGCGGTTATCCGAGGGTCGAAGATCTTTTGGATAATATACTCTGAGGGAACTTATTTGATAAATGAGCGTATGAAGAACTGGAACAACTTCAACATCTCCCACCTAAAACAGGAATTCAATTCTATGTACTGACAAACACTCATCCTTGTAGTCCTTGCGTTAACTCAATAAGCAATGGTCTAGAAACATCACAAAATACATTTTTCCTCATTCATTTTTGTTGTGTTTCATGTATATACTGAGTATCAAAAACTATGTATTGTATGCATTAATATTACCTGGCCTTCAGGACATGGGGTAGGCGGACTATCTTCATCGTCAGTCTTGGCTCCCTTCTGTATGTGAAGTAGAACATCAACAATAATGACTGCTTCGGCAGTCAAGGGATTGGAATCAGTTGATTTGTTTTTAATACCTTTTCTTTTATCATTCTGTCCCGGATTTTGCTGCTTAAAATTAACTATAATGCCCCAATCGTATTCATCTTTTTCACTCTTAACCTATTAAATAATCAATGATTACAATCTTAAAATCAAAATAAAAAGGAGTTTCACCTCTCAGTAAGATACCAGTTAGTTATATATTTATGATAAAAAATTGGTATTTTATGACCTACAATATAATAATGCCATTGAAATATTTAGCTATTAATTTAATTTAATAAATTCACAACCGATTTTTAAGATAATTTGAATCGATATTAGTTTTTTCCATATTTGTTAAGATGTTTACTGTTTAGTCAAGATAACTTTAATTGTAAAGAATGATAAAATAATTAAAAACTTGCTAATAGTATATTTAGCACTAACTTTTTTAAGAAATGAAAGTAAAGCATAAAAACTAAAATGAATTATTTACCTTAACAAGTCTACCAGGTTGCAAAAATGGCTTCAGGTACTGAGGCATAGTAATAAAATTTCTGAACTGTGCACTCAATGAATCTAATTCCTGTCTTATATTGTGATAAGTGGCTATCGAATCTTCATTTTTAATTATCATTTTATTGCACTCTTCCTGTTTTTCAATAACCTCTGTGGAAACATAACACAAGTTTTTAAAAAAAAATAATAATTAAAGCATATCAAAAAAAAATATGTGAAGAAATACAATGTTTCATAGGTACAGTAGCATAGAAAATGTTTAATATACAAAATCACAAAAATAATACTTTTTTATTCATTATTTGATTAGCACTGTCCGGGTCAGAGGAAATCTTTATTATACAAAATATTAACAAATGTAGGATTGTTAAAATTATAATTTTTCACCATAATTTAATTTAATAGGAACGGTTTATGCAAGATGTTGAAATATAATTTATATTTACTCTTGTAGAGGTCTGGAATACTGGTTTGGTTCTGAAATTGGAAGAAACTACGCTCCAGCATGTATTCCGGATTAATTTCTTCAACTCTCAATAAATTGAGTACCATATTGTACGTCAAATGAAAAGCAGAGTTGATGGGATCGGCACTTCCTTGTACAATGTTCTTTCCGTTGGCTGGAGACATTTTCTCATCAGCAATGAGGATGACAATACCTTTGTCATCCAAGCCTCTTCTGCCAGCCCTTCCTGACATTTGAATATATTCACCAGAAGTAATCTAAAATTATATAAACAACAGTTTTAATTTTTTTTTTTGTGGCAATAAATATATATTTATAAAAATAATGTAATTCTTCTTTTAATTAAAAACTTACAGAACGAAAATCTTTTCCATCAAATTTTCTTAGGCTGGTGAACAGGACAGTTCTTGCAGGCATGTTCAACCCCATAGCAAATGTTTCTGTAGCAAACAATGCCTGAAAATTGATAAGTCAAACGGTAAATTTTCATTTTATTTTTATGCAGATAAAGACAGCAGATCAATAATAGAACTTGATGTTGGCGCTTCAGCCGTTAGTCTATAAGAGTGGTGATTGTTTTATCATCACTGCTTATTTGAGACTAGGGTTGTCCTTATTCATCTTTGATAAGATCCTAAACTTAACCTCAGGCTATGTTTAAAAAGTTAATAGTCAAATTCAGTTGAACATCAAATATTACTGAAGGGTACTCGTTTCTTACAGATCTCATTTTGTCACTTTGTCTGACTATTACAATTTTTTACCTTTATTAGTCCCTCTGCAAATAATATTTCAATGGTTTCCTTAAGAATAGGAAGTAGACCACCGTGATGAATTCCAATGCCTCTTCTTAACAAGGGAAGAACATTCTCCACCTGCGGCAATTTTTTGTCCTCTTCAGACAACACGTCCATCGCATTATTGAATACTTCATCAACTAACTTCTTTTCTTCAACTGAAATTAAAAAAGTACATTTTAAAATGGTGGAAACATGCAGATATAAAACTAAATAAAGATCTTTGTGTTGATTGGCATAATTGTCAACTTGCTGGATCTGTAGTGAGAGTGCTCAGAATTCACAAATCCTGATAAATTTGATTTTACCTTAAAAATAACCATATTATTTTATTTGACCTCAAACATCTGTTTCGGTTCGATAAGTGGAGAAACTTCATGAGTTAGCACAAATTATTTGAAAAAGATAAAGATCTAAATAAATTCAACAACAAATTTTTAATTAGATATTTTGCTAATTGGGAAACCAAATTTCATCGCCTTATTGGTTTTCCAATTGAGTAATGTTCTTTAGATATTTTTTAAATTATGATACAATAGTTTTTAATGAAGAAATATTAAAATTAACAAAAAGAGTTATATATCACATTCAATTTCAAAATTTCTAGTTATATTAGTGATTTCAAGAAAATAAGTAGGCAGGGTGAAAATACCAAAAATATATACAAACAATTACAGTACTATTGAATAATTTACTCTACCTGTGTTGAAATCAAGTTTAGCCATTTGCATAGCATAAAGTTCACAGTCCTTTTTGCTGAAGCTGAAGATAATAACTGGAGCAAAATTTCTCTCCATTATCATCTTGACAATTTTAAAAATGTTTGATTTTCCTCCAGCTGACTTAATGCCTCCTTTGCGTCCCTTCTGGTCTCCTTTGGCGGCATCACCCGCATTAGCGAGAACTAACATTGCCGTATTAAAGTTATCTTCTTTAAATTGACCCTACAAAAATAAAATTGTAATTATTTTTTTCGGCACATTTTCTGTATTGCAAAAGAATTTGGGAAGTATTTTACACTTTTAAAGTACTTTCATGGGTAGCAGTGCAAGAGAATAGCTGACTTGCATCCTTCATTAATGGTTAGAGTTCTGTTTCACGTGTCTTTGTATTAAATCCTGTTGGTATTCAATTTTAATAAATATCAATAAATAGGTTGCAGCTGACGAACCTTTTCATCCACAACAAGATGTATTCCATCACCTCCGGAAGGGTATATATAGTGTTGCAGTGGGGTGGGACGAAACTCTGTGTACAGCACATGACATGGCTGGCTATGTAGGCGACAAACCCACTCGGCAAACTGACGCGCATTGGGAATAGTGGCAGACAGGAACACGTAGTGCACATTGTCAGGAAGAAGTATCAATGTCTCTTTAAAAATAAATAAATGATAATATATTTTAATAAATATAAATATCTTGATATAAGTTATAATTGCTACACAAAAACAGTCATGATGCAATTTTTTTAAAAAGAATAAAATAAAAATGAATTTTATAGAATTCTCATAAATCCTCTTTTTGCATAGTTAAGTAAAATAATTTACCTTCCCATACAACACCACGCTCCTTGTCTCTCATGTAATGAATCTCATCAAAGATTACCCACCCGACTTCTCGCATCACTTCTGAGCCTCGGTATAACATGTTTCTTAAAATCTGAAATAAAAGAATAATACATTTATTACAATTAACAGTGATAATATGAAACAAAAACCTTTTGGAAGTTCTAAAATATGTAGGTCTTTTGTCTTACAATATGACACCATGATTTATTAGGTTAATTATTACATTATGATTTGGTTACACTTAACACGTTGACTGCCGTGTCAGCTACCAGTGGCCGACACGGAGGTATTCCAATTGGGCCGCGTCGGCCACCGGTGGCCGACACGACATACCTGTAAATACTAAATAAATCACCTCAAAAATATCTCAAAACAAATTAAATAATTGTATTTTGACCCATTATATTAAACCTAAAAACGTGAAAACATTTTTGGACATTTTATGAAAATCCGCTTGGCAGTCAATGTGTTAAAATAATCTATTATTCCATCAGAAACGATGCTAAGGAAGCATGGTAGAATATATTTTAGTATATTTATAAATTATTTTTATTTTGGATACAAACTATCACTGGATATAAAAAGACAATAGTTTGTAATAGATGCCAGGATTCACTTCGGGTCTTGAATGACCTCAGATATTTGGTCAATATTTTTACCATAAATAATAATATATTTATTTTTTACCTCTGTAGTCATAATCAGCACTGAAGCAGATGGGTTAATGGTAACATCTCCAGTGATGAGACCCACATCAATGAATTCTTCAAAAAATTCTCTATATTTCTGATTAGAAAGAGCTTTGATAGGAGTTGTGTAGATCACACGTTGCTTGTTCTTCAATGATAGAGCAATTGCATACCTAAAATTATAAAAAACCCAATTCAGCAACAAAGTTCAGGTTCATAACAGACAAACTCATTATTGAAGTAATAACTTATTCCTATCAAAACGTAAAATCAGCAGTGGATCTCTCTGATAAATTTAGAGTAACTGCTAATAGATCTTTTGGAGAAATACTAGTCACAAAAAGTCACTGTGAAACATGATCCATTAAAAAACTATGCAAATTGACTTGATCCCTAAACAGCGTGGCATACAGAGATCTGCACAAATAGAGCCAAAAATACATAGATTTTGTTGCAGTTCACACATCAACTATTTGCAATCATATATCACAAAACCAACAAAAAAGATAACGCCGGCTAACCTATGCTTGTATTATTAAATGTACTTTTACGTTACAAAATCAATAGGAAAACAAAATATGTTTTTTCAAGAGAAATTAAGAGCTTAGCTGCAATGGAAATAGATATTAATATACAAAAAAAACAGACCGGAGTAAATAACTGATTTTTTAATTCAACAAACTTAATTAGACGCTAGATGTAGAAACCCAGATACTTGTAGCCTTATCAGGCATTTACCAAATTGTTACATTGAGCTCATAAATTTAACTGTAAGTTCAAAATATACATACTCAGCACAAACAGTTTTTCCCGCTGAAGTATGAGCAGAGACTAGTACAGACTGATTGTTATCGATACAGAGAATGGCTTCTTTCTGAAAAGGATCAAGAATAAACTTGTACTGCTTGGCAGGCGGGCCTTGTGGCACCACAAGTGCCACATACTCGTGGTTGGGAGGGACGGCTACTTCGTGCGTACACCCCTCGTGAGTCTCCAATGTGTGAATTACGATTCGGGAATCCAATAATTCAAGACTGAAAAAGACAAACAATAGATTTTGAAAATCTATGCAATATAAATTAACGAATAAATAGGGTTTTAATGATATACTTTTAGGAAATCTTACTTTATATCAGCCAACAAAGTATCTTCATCAACACGTAATTTCTTGAACGATTCCTCTTCGGTTTCATCCCTTGATCTCTTTGAATTAGAAGAAATGTCCTCCGTATTCAAATCAGTACTAAAAATTTGTTTGTAAACATGATCATCAATACATATAATTTCCAAAATAAATAATACAATCGACATGGGTTGACAGCAACGAATAACGCACCTTGTAATATCGTCATTTGAATTTACAACTGGGGCCGCGGTTAGACATTCACTAGACACTGCGGGTAAACTTTGCGGGGTCTCATCTTCGTCGTCAAAACAAGCAAACATTTGATCTATTTTCGACATTTTTAACTATCATGTAAGACTTGTGTTTATTCTGATAACCTTACAAATCTCAAAATGCTTTAGCCGCCAGACACAGCAGCAGAACAAATCGGTTCATAGACAATACCATAGACTAACCTCTGAGTATATACAGCCATAGATCACGGAAGCTATTTTGCAATGCAGGGAACTTGGATTGGTATTAAAACTTTATACAGCTGGAATTTTTAACGTAGTGCATGAAAAAAATCCAAGATTATTTTTATTTTTTTATATGTTACTTACAATACTTGTTAGAGCTATGCTTATAATACGGTGTATGGATATCCCTTGATCTTATATGCTAGTTGTGAAGCTTAGGTACAAGATATAAATAGATACATTTTCATTTTCGTTTAATTTACAGGTTTAAAAAATAATCAACTCACATAATTGATACCTAATTCATAAATTATGCAATTTCAAACTATTGTCTTAGTTCCATTATTTAAGCTCGAGAAAAAAAATATTTTCATTTTTTTTATTGGAAAATATTTTTTTTTAAACGAAAAGTTTGATGGTTTTTGTTTTTCGATTTTTAATAATTGAAACCAGTGATATTTCGAATGATATTTTTATGGATATATAAGGGAACATCATAAAACAAAGTAAAAATATCGATGGTTACATGCAAAGAAGTTAAATGTCAAGATGTCTAGCTAATGATTTTTAGCGAGATATATTCATTACAATATTTAGATTAAATTATTTTTATATACATTTTTAAAACAATCAAAATGAGTAGCTCTAATGCGGAGTGTCGCGATATTAAATTTGATTCATTAACAACCCTTAAAACAGAACCAATCGGTGGTATTTGTTGTTGCTGCCTCTCTGAAAGTGATTTAAAGAGCAGTCTTATGACTTATTATTTTGACGGTAAACCTGAGATCTACTCAGAAATGATGTACGACTGTTTTTCTTTACAGGTAAATAAACAAATATTTTATTTTCACTCGTAGGCTAATTTCATAAACATTGTTTTTTTCGTGAATATTAAAAATATTTACTTTCAGCTTGTGACACCAAATCAAGAATGTCATGATACATATCTAATCTGTGATACATGTATTACACACTTAAGAGATGCTTACTTCTTCAAAAATCAAGTTGAAGCAGCCCAAGGAACAATTAAAGAAAATTTAGGTTTGTTATTTACATATATTTTGATTTTTAAAATCTATTCAAACTCAACGCTATTGAAATATACTATTTATCACTATTAAATACAACATAATATTCTAACTTTGTTTTCTTTCATTTCATTATTAACAATGGACATATTTTTATACGATAATCTTTGAAAAATTGAGAATTCTATCAAATCTGAAATCTAATTTTTAAATTTTTTAGAAAACACAGAAAGAAAACCAAATTTAAAAGATGAGAAAATAAATGGATTAAATTTTTTTGATTCCATGGAAGTATCATTAAGAGATTCGTTCAATAGTGATAGTGATGAAGAAACATTTAATTTAAAAGTAAAAAGGCTCAGAAAATCATTGAAGTCTTCCAGCAATAAGAAGAGAAAAAAAGATAAAACGCTTAAATCATCAGCTAAGTCCAGGAAGAATGTCACCAGAGATCTTAATTATTTGAGTAGTGATGATATAGTAAATTGTATCAAAGAGGAATCTAAGCAAAAAATACCAGGGAAAAAGAGTAGAAATCTAGCGCCTTTCAAGTTAGATAAAGATGCCGTCACGTGTGAAATATGCAATGAAACTTTTCCTATACCTAATGCCTTATTACGACATATGCCGGTACATTTTCCTAATCACATATGTCATATATGTGCTAGACTTTTTGCTACTAAAATTCAGTTAAAAAAACACATTCGACGCCACAAACAAAGTTTAGAAGTATGCGAAATATGTAAAAAAACTTATAAGGGTAGAGATAATCTCAAAATGCACATGAGATATCATCAGAACCCTGATATTGTCTACAAGTGTCCCCTCTGCCCAGAAAGGTTTTCAGTTTATTATAAGCGGATGAAACATCTTGTGGAAGTCCACAATGACGAAGAAAAAAAATACCAATGCAAGCAATGCCCCAAAAAATATAATCAAGCTGGCACACTCAAAAGACACATCAGGACTGTACACCTTCAGGAAAAGAACTGCATTTGTGGTGTTTGTGGAGATGCATTTTTTGACAAATCGGGTTTAAAGGACCATATGCTGAAACATACCGGAATAAAAAATTATGAATGTGAAGTTTGTCATAAATCATACGCGAGGCATTACACATTAGTCGAGCATATGAAGATTCACACGAATGACAAAAGATTTGTTTGTCCCGTGTGTGGGAAAGCTTTCACTCAGAAATGCACACTAAAAGCTCATTTAAAAACACATGAAAAGAATTCCTTTACTATACCAACTGTTCCTTAATTACATTGGATTCCATTTATGGTCTAATATTACAATTATTTTGAGAATCATTTGTTTATCAAAATGATATTAAGTTCAACACATGGAAATTATTGGTTTTTTACTATTGATTCTGAAGGTAAATTCTGAAATTTTATTTTACTAATTTAGAAATTTTTCTAATCAAAAATCAATTAATGAAAAATATACAAATAATATTTACGACTGATCAGATAGTGTTGCACCCATTTTGGATACATTGATCAACTGGGATATGCTTAAGTTTTGATTTTTTTAATGTGTAGATTAAACTTTACTGCAAATTGATTAAACTCTTTTTATTGTAAAGTTGTTAAGTAAATATATTGATTTATATAAAAATAAGTGTGCCTATTTTTAATCCTTCAATGATGGAAAAATTCTAAGTTATCAGTAACAAAATTCCCTCTCTAAGTATAACACTTCCTACCTAGTTTATACCATATTTCAGAAATTACGTTGAATCAAATATAATCTTTCAAGGCAAAATTCTGTCTTACGACCTCATTTGCAAACTTTGAGCTAATTCGGCATATAAGGAAACACCAATTTCAAATCCAATAAATTCTGTTTAAGTATAGGTAAAAAGCCATATGCAAATTCAACAATCAAGGTGCTGGGGCTGACTGATATTTCTCAGTTACTCTAATTGAACCATGACAAGAGTAGTAGAATAAATATTTATTAGGTAAACTTTCAAAAAGAGTGGTATTATTATGATAACCCTGTGTTTCTGGTAAGTTGGGCAAATACTATAACTCTGGTTCATATTTATTGAATTGGTTACTGTGTCATTAAATATTCAGTCTGGTTTCTTGGATTACTTGACATTTTCTTTTGATATATAAATTTCGTATAGTAGCTAAGTGTCTTCAGCAATCTAATCACAATGGACCCCATTATGTTAAATGAAGAAACAGCACAGTATAGGCATTATTTTCATTCAAATTGAAATAACGCATGAACGTTCAAAAGAAACCGATCTTTTGGTGTTATTTATTAATACTTAACCATATGACAGCAACTGTCAATTTTGTCAATACTGTGAGTGCTGCCATATATTCAATTTTTTCCATCTTCAAATATTTATTTAAACTAAGAGACTGTCTAGAATTTAGAAATTACTCTTAAAATAATATTAAATAGTTTATATTTCAATTTAATAATAGAAAAAATTTAAATTCTCGAGTGTTAAAAAAATAAAGTCAAGAAATTAATTTTATAGGAATAAATGTTATTGTTTATGGCAATACTTTTTAGCTGTCAAAACTTAAAACATTGGCTTGTGATCAGTGATTATGAGCGTGAACCTTCAATTTAATCATGGATTGGAGGATATCTCCAAGTTTATATGCCAATTTTAATTAAACGAATCTCATGGTTGTAATTGGAACATTACGTTTCAAAATTTTATTTAATATTTAGAAATGTATTTATTTATAATAAAATTATTTTCGGGCCGTTATATTATGGACACTACTAGCCGAACTGTCATGCTTGGAAAATTCGGTGAATGTATTCTTTCGATTGATTAAATGTTGGCAACATGGACTTATCTCCCGAAGAAGATAACTTTCCTGGGCGCTTATTGCATCAAGTAAATGTTATTTCAAATAATTATATATCTATTTTAATTTATAATTCATGTTAAATCACATTACTTAATTATGTATTTAACGTTATTACTATTATCTATATGCTGACTAACAAATTCTAACGATCAGGATTAATAATCACCTTATTATCTACCCTTGACCTAGAATTCGTAGATCCTCATTCATAACAAATATATATAGTTTCATGTTTGTTAAAATTTGTTTAAAAATTATTTCCACTGCTAATGTTTTATTTTAAAAATCACTGCTTTGAAATTAATTGTAATAAAAATTTACAATATGTTATTGCAGTATTGTGTATATTTAATATTATCTTAAAAATTCAAAAGTATTCTTGATTCTAAGAAAACTTTCAAGAGATGAGATAATTTTTCTATGACTCGATCTATTTGCATTACAAATAAAACATATAAATATTACGTTATTAGGTGCTATGCCACATTTCCTCTTATAGTTCCAACATAAATAGAAAAAAAATCATGAAATATCACCAAGAGAATGTCCTAACATGTGTGAGCATACAGATTCCGCTGTTGCACCGACTCGGCGGTGACTAAGCATTTTGTAGAAACAGAACTTTCTCTAAACAAATTTTCTCCTTTCAACCAAAGTGGCCACCACTAAGGAAATACATGCTCGTCTTGTCAGGAAGGAAATTAAAATCCTCTGGGTGAAAACCACTTGGTTGCTGACTCATTCGCTTCCAGGTGCCTTACAAAATGGATCTTGGAGTGGTGTGCTCAAATTTCCATATCTCTAAAGATGGTCCCGGTATCGGAATCAAAACGTTAGAACTTTAATGAAGAAAAATGGTATAGTACCCAAGAAGGTTATATTTATAATAATAAGGGCCATCAAAACCTACGAACACAATTAAATAAAACATAAATAAACCCTTATAATTTTTGAAGAGGTTAGTAATAGAGATTTTTAGCAATGTATAAATGAGGTTCTCATAAAATCAGCAATTCAAGAAATTTTCTCCTTTGTAATTTTAAATTTCATTTCCAGTATGTTTTTAAAAGCTGGATTTAGTTTGATAAATTTAGGCAATAACTTTACTAGTTTTCAATTCTAGTCGATCATCTGAAGGTTACCAATATTTCTTTAACAGGCAGCACTATGGGATAATGCTGAGTTAGTGGAAGACCTGGTAGGAGGCAGTGGTGAAGATTCACTGGTGGATGCGGCAGATGCATTGGGACGCACGGCACTGCATGCTGCAGCAGCATGTGAACGCTCAAGATGTTTACCTGTCCTTCTCAAAGCTGGGGCAAACCCTAACCTCGCTTGTGGACCCCGAGCTGGCTGCAAGGTTTGTATTAGATTTTTACTATATTAAATATCATAGTTAAAAGCTAAATTAACATAGCAAATTATTTTTTTTATTATTATGATTTGTGATTTATTGGTTTACTCTATTTTCCTCTCTACTATCACGTTGATCAGGCTATTAACGGTAATAATGTCATAAAATGTCTGATGATGTTGCAAAATTTATAATGTTATGCTACAATATAATTTTCATGTGTTTCAAGCATTTTTTACTCCACACATAAAGATATATGTATATTAAAAAATATATTTGACCTGACAGTATCAATGACGGTTTTAGAGTCCCTTGCATGTGGCAGCTGAGCGAGGAGATGCAGTGAACGTTCAGGAGCTGCTGCGTGCAGGAGCTGTGAGCATGACCCGCGATGGTGCTGGCCGGACCGCCCTGCTGTTGGCTGAACTCGCAGGCCACACTGCCGTTGCTAAGCTTCTTAAGGATGCTCAAGGTTAGAATTATCAAAACATAATATTTCGTTAATTTTAAATTATAACACCAGTTTTCACATATTTGTCCGACATAAGTCACATTTTATCTACATTGGGGAATTAGATTGGATCAATAAGGTGAGTAAAAGAGCTGCAGCTTTGTACCTGAATATCTAATAAAAAAACCACGACTCACAAAAAAGTAATCAAAACCACCATTCGTCCGATACTATAAATATTAATGCTACAAAGGAAAAGGGGAAAAGACCTACAATTTCAATGCATGTTAATCAGGCCGTCTTATCTTCGATTCAAATAACTCCACATAAATTTTAAGTTGTAAAAGGTGAAATCTCTCAGTTGGAGATGCCTAAGTAGATTAGTGGTAAGACCAGCAAGGTCACCAATCCCTTGCTATATTAATGTATATATTATATGTATGATACGCAAGTAATGTGCGGTGAGCTTAAGCATTGTTTCAAAATTAAATTATTAATATGGTTTGATTATAATAGTAATATCTCAAACTATAATATATAAATACCATTAAAATATCACAAGTGTATTATATATATATATATATATATATATATATATATATATAAATAAACTCTGTTTCATTAACAAGCTGGCAATTCATCACAAATATTGCGTAATACACTACTTTAACAATTAACTATTTGAGATCAAGGTAAATCTGTTATTAAAACTAATCATGATTGCATACTTGCAAAAATTATAATTACATACAGATAATCAGGAAAATAGCGCTCGATGCGACCGACTTAATGTATTCAATAGCTTGTAAACTATTTTCTAACAAATAGTTCAATTAATTATTTTACATATTTTAGTATTGAGAACCTATTTTTTTAGCCATAAATTAATGTAATGAGCATACAGCTGTATTCAATCAAATTTATTGTAAAAACTGTTTTTCCCAAATAAAAAAAGGTTTTTATTTAGTTTTCACTTGATTCATAGGGTATTTTCATTGGATGTTGATATGAATATACTTATACCTCTGAAATTATACTTTGCAATTTTAAATCAAATAAATTATTATGGCTCATAAAGTTACTTACTGTATATTTGTATTCAATGTTTATTTTTTCTAGTTATTTAATTTACTTGTGCAGTAAAGGCCAACGATCAAATTAAAATACAATCTGCATTTTTGTATTACATTTCCTCATAATAACAGGAAGTTGCCTCATCACCGAGTCTTGGATTAATACTAATCCTTGACATTCGTATCTTAAGTATGAATGAGTATTTCATTAGTTAACGTTATCGCGTTCATATTATTAATAAAAATGAACGCTTTGTCCAGTTGTGCTGGTGACCTTTTTATCAGGAAAAGAAGTTTATCTCGAGCCGTGCAGGCGTACCGATCTACTACCGCCCTCTCCGTTATTGATCCCGGAAAAAAGTACCTACCCTACGTAGTACATGACACGCTTCGTATTCAGCAAAAATAAAGCGCAATAAATGCAATGCGTCCATCACACGACACGGCCAAATCAATTCGAAGCTTTTATCAATACACAATAATTTAGATTGAGTCTCGTCCCGTTCAGTCCCGAGCCGGCAGCTGTCGAGAGTTCGGATTCGCCTTTCGTCGGAAAACCCGGCATTCGATGTTTACTTCTCGCGCGCGACGGTTTGTCAAATCACGACATCGTGAAATACGCCACGATATCAAATCGATCGGTAACAATAATGGTGAACAAGTTTTAGACAATGCGTGTGAGATTGTTTATGTTGGCGTTGCGAATGTCCACTTTCTTTTTGGAGGGAAATTCCGACGGTTTGAGGTTAGGTCGGAAATTCTGTGAATAGATATCATGAAAAGTTTATTATGTTTGTACCGTGCCTGAATATATTTCATCTAGTACAACGCATCTAAATATGAATATGTGGTAAAAAATTTTTGTGATAAATTATTTCTACAAAACACAAGTAATGTTTTCTTTTTAAAATTATTAGTTATATGTTTATTAACATTTTATAAACAAGTGCACAATTTGAATATGCAAATTTTATAATGCATTGATGATTTACCACGCGAACTGAATAAAAACTTTATTAGTCATGCATATGAAACATTCAGTTGTATGAATATGCAGTTTTATTTTTTCAATGTTTTCTCACTTTCCTTTTGAATTAATTACAATAAAACACGTGAATTAATTATACGTTTCGTTTAAAAAACTAACATAAATTCTAGAGTGCGTTTTCCACACACATGTTGGCATACAAAATACTTCACCAGAAAACTTCAAATTGTTTTCTCCGTTTATCTCGATGCTAAGAATTCGTTAACAATAAATTAATATTCAATTAAATAAATAATTGTTTTGGATTTTAAAATAAACATTCAAAAGTTCAATACAAGGTATTTACTAACAGTAACGACAAGTAAGTTTAAAAAGGATGTTATTCAGTATGAGGAATGCACTTCGACATTGGTTCAATTAATTTGATCGATATACGTTTTGAAAAAGACTGCAACAAATTGGATGTATTGTGTGCTTATTGTTGTCAATCAACCATATCTTATAATATATATATATTAGGGTGTCCCTTAAAATTCAAGTTCAATATTTTTTTACGCGTACCTTCTTAAAAGTTTAGTAATAACCCTATATTGTCTAGAAAAAAATATTAGTTCGATTTATAAACGGTAACCCGTGCCGACTTGCGATTTTAACTTGTCCATACAAGTTGCGTAAGTACTGCGCTGTGACTTGTAACTGCATGTTTTATTTGTCATTTCATACGTGATTTTTGAGATTAGTAGTGCTCCATTGTTTAGTGCGTTAACATGTCGGTGGAATTACGGAGTGATAAACAAAATAATTTCCTTATCGGTTTGCCTAGATATCAAATAAATGGTGCAAAATTACCATCTAATCGACAAATTCCCTCGGTCCTATTTTACAATATTCGCGAGGTTAAACTGATTGTTAGTGAAAGTGCAAATCTTGTGATTAGGGAGTGCATCATATATTGGGAAAAAGCAAGAATTCCAACAAGGGCATATCCTAACTGCGTGAAGAAACTTGTTGATTTATATCATGTTTGGAGAGAGTTGCAAAAAAAATTGTAAGAAAACTCAGGTTACGTTCAAGAGCCGTGAGAACAATTTCAAAATTGATCTTGATAATTTGTTTGATATTGCACATGCTGATGCTTTTGAGAGAATGAAAATAGAGTAAGATAAATTATTTTTAATGAAACAGAGAGAGCCAGATCGACCAGGATGCTTAGGTGGTGTTGATAAAAAATTGTCGGAAAAAGAAGATAGATCTAAACAACGACGATTGGAAGAAGAGGAAAGGGTTGTAGGACAAAGATAACCACTAGCTGCTGAAACTAGAAAATCAAGGGCAGAAGCAATAAAATCTGACTTCTTTGGAAGTAATGTACCCGACGTAGTCACAGTCCATTGGGATGGAAAACTATTACCCGGGTTAGATGTACGAAGTTCTAAAGAAGAACGCTTGCCAGTTATTGCTTCGTTTGACGATAAGGAACAGCTTCTTGCAGTGCCAAAACTAGAACATTCTTCTGAAAAACATCAAGCTAAGGCTGTCTCAACAGCTCTCTTTGACTAGAACCTTCACGATAAAGTACAAATAATGTGCTGCGACACAACAGCTTTCAATACTGGCCGTTTCAATGGAGCTTGTGCTATTTTGGAGAAACTTTAGGAAGAGAATTGCTGCTCGTCTGTCGTCATCATGTTTATGAATTGGTCCTAAAAGCTGTCTTTGAAAGCAAAATTAAGTAAATTACTAGTAGCCCAGACACTCCAATGTTTAAAAAGTTCAGAGAAAATTGGAAAAACATCGACGCTAGTAACATTGAACCATCTCTTAATTTCGTAAAACAACGTGTTGCCGAGACAGACATTCAAGCTTTTTTAATATTTTATAAGGCAGAATTAGACAAAGGTTATGTAAGAGATGACTACCGCAAATTGGTCGAACTGTGCGTAATATTTTTGGGAGGAGACTCAGAGGAAAAATTAAAACTAAGCCCCCCCAAAGCCATGCATCAGGCACGCTGGATGGCGAGAGCGATCTATTCTTTAAAAATGTGTTTACTTCAGTCACAATGCAGAATAACTGCGAAGGACAAAAAGACTCTACAAGATGTTTGCTTATGTTTGTAAAACACTGGATGATTTCGTATCGGAAAACAGCAAACAATTTTTATCACGACTGCAGATCGACGACAGTTTTCTAAAGGAAGATGTATCTTCTTGGAATAATAATAGTGCTTTTGTGGAAGCTAAAAGAAAAATAAGTTATTTGAGGGTTGTGAATGATACTGCTGAAAGGGCTGTTAAAATGATGCAAGATTTTAACGGACTTATCGCGGCTGAAGAAGAACAAAAACAGTTCTTGCTGCGCTGTGTCCAGGAACATAGAAAATTGTATCCGGACTGTAAAAAAACAACTCTATAAAAAAGTTACCCTGGCTGATTGTTATTACTTTATGTTTTTGATTAAAGATTAATGTTCATCTAATTGAATTTTTACTATTATTTACTTAATTTATTGCATTTATAATGATTTTATACCAGACCGAAATATCAAGACAAAAAACGTTTTTTACTAAACTTTGAAGCTCGGTCGGCACTGGTTGCAATTATGCTAGAAAGATGAAATTTTATATTTAAGACTCTTATAGCATTACTAAAAAAAGTAGAGGGTACCCATTTCGAAATTTGAAAAAAAAATTTTTTTGGTCATATAAGGGACACCCTAAATATATATATATATATATATATATATATATATATATATATATATATAAATTTCGCTTAGCAACAAACCAAAATAAGTCGCAGTACGACTAAAACAATATACAGTATCAGTCATAAATTTTAGGTCTAAATTCTACAAATAGGATTAGTTGCGGTAGTAATCCTCGAGAAATACCGAATGAAAAACTTCACAATAGTCTGTATCCGTCTGCGGGTGTACTGTCACAGAGAGAATCATTTCCGCTTTATTTATCACCATTTTATATTTATCTAATATTTTGTAAAAAAGCCACAAGCTACATAAATTAATATGGCTTCTTCAGCTCAATCGGCCAAGACTTAAAATCTCGATCCGCCCTAAACCTGGTTCATACCTGTGAGCCGTTTTAAATAATGAAAAGACGCTTTTTTGTGTTGAAACAAGTTTTTTTCCTTATATATTTACGCATTTGCTTAATAAAATATTAAACCTTTTTTTTTAAATGAATTTAACATTCGTATGTGCCTGAATTCTGTAATTTTTAAATGACGATGAATACTTTCATCTTGCATAAATAATTGCTCGGCAGTATAAAATTTTTACTTAATTTACGTAAATTTTAAACGGTTGGCCGAATTAAAAAAAGGTAACATTAAAATTTTCCTTGAGTTAATCTCTTCTTGATTATCCCATTAGAGCAACTAATAAATATTTTATATATGAAAATTATATTATATAATAACGACGTTTGACGAAATTCCTGTTCGTTTTTAAAGGTGTCACTGAACGACGGCGATGCAAAATATATGTAAATCAGAATTTGAATGTACGATACCTGTTTCGCTGCTAGATTTTAAAATAAAATATTTTTTTTTTACTCAAACATTTCGGTTTTAATACGTCTTTACTTTATTTATTATCGATCAACTTTGATTGTAAAAAAACATCCGTGTTAAGTATAAATTTTTAATGCATGAATTAAAATTTTTTTTTTCGTACTTTTCAATATGTCTTTATTTTCAATTAATGAAATCAATAATTGTCCTAAAATCGAGCGTGCACTAGAATCTAAAAAATGATTCGCAATTTTTTAATATACATATAAAATGATTGAGAAATACCCTTTTTTTCGAAAAATACCGAGTACCATTTTTCTCTTTTTTATCGCATTATGAGTAACAGGTATAATTGTGTTTTTTTTTCCGTCAAGAGTTCATAAATATTCATACCAGCTATATTCCTAAATGACGGTATACAACGCATCACTGAGCATCGGAAATGGCGTTAACGCAAAATCAATGTTGTCCTTGATTAATTTTATTCATATATGTAGCTTCCCCGATAATATAGCATAATTAAGTACAAAATATAATATATACAGTAATTGGAAATAAGCTAACAAAAACAAACTCGCTTATCGAAACAAGTTAAAATGTATATAAAATATATCATTGTACATTTACATATAAATCTATAATTTGATTGTCATTACGATAAACACGGTTAAAAGCATATTTAGTATATAAAAAAAACCAAAACCATAATTTTTGCATTTAAATCATTTTATACCAAGCATTGTGTACAGTGCAACAATGCTTCTTCGGGGCTTTGTATTATTTTAATTATGTTGGTGCGTAATGCAGATTTTCTTTAAAGTTGTGTAAGCCTTAACTGCTACTCTTTTTTGAAATTAATAATATCGCAAGAAATGCTTTAAAAAAAAAATGTATTCGATATTAAAAGTAATGGAAAATATTCTTAGGTGTATATTGTTCGCCTGCATTATCGGTCTATCACTTTATCAACTCGACCTAAAGTTTTAATATTCGTCATACAACAAGATTAGGAATCCCTATCACAGCATTTCGAATACATGTTATTGATTACACGCATTTTCACGTCTATTTCTGCACAATCAGGCAAATGCCGGAGACATAGAACTCCTATTCCTCTGGCAACCCTTAGCCATTAAAGAGTTGAACGATTTACAGACATCTTTTTTAAATTATAAATAAATGTTAGTAAAAATATTTTTCAGATACTAAAAATATTCTTCATCAAGTGCCTCTCCTTTGTCGACCGGTTCACTGAGCATATACTCGTACTGAGCCAGTGTTCATGGTTTTTTAAGTGGAAAATAGTGTAGTGGATTCCCGGGTCCTTCTACACAATATTATTTTAGTGAATTCGGAATAGATCAGAATATACACCTGGTTAAAAATATATTTAATTTGATGCGAACGTACTTGAAGTGGACAACGATTTCCCGTCCCGAACTAAACATATATACAGTGCAATCAGCGACTTAAGTGATGATAAAAACTATATGAAAATAAATTGACTAAAAGAAACACATGTTGGGAACTGAAAGCGAAGGCACGCGCGTCGCGATTGAAATTCGAGCAGCCCCGCCGAGCGCGGCCGGTGTTGCCATGCTGGAAAGGCTGGTGCCCAACGGCAAGAAGGCCGCGGAGCAGGGCGCCGCCCCCAGGGCCACCCCCAGGGCCACCCCCGGAGCC
Organism: Atopsyche davidsoni; assembly: GCA_022113835.1. Classification (NCBI taxonomy): domain Eukaryota; kingdom Metazoa; phylum Arthropoda; class Insecta; order Trichoptera; family Hydrobiosidae; genus Atopsyche; species Atopsyche davidsoni. The sequence goes on along the minus strand of JAILWY010000009.1, from coordinate 13,840,310 downwards.
ACCCCCGGAGCCACCCCCGGGGCCGCCGCAGCCCTCTCCCCCGAGGTGGCCTACGACGCGTGCGATTACTTCACAGATGACGTCACCGTGCCGTGGATGGAGCTGGGTAAGAGCCGGCCAGTGCTGTTCAAGCTATAAATAGATTAATGCTGCCATTTATAAATTGGTGTAATTTCGTATTTGCACGAAAACCGATACCTACAACACTGGAATGAATCACATTCCCGATTAGAATCTACCATTCTTTGCATCGGATGCCATGGGAAAATTTTATGCGATATTGAGTCGTGGCGGCATTCACCCTTACACCCGTCGCGAAACAACTTGCGACCGACTTGTTTACTCAGGCAAAACTATAAAATACACCCAAAATTCTAGTTCTTAGTTATTTATATAATGTATCCTTGCACAATTATGTAAATAAAGAAATACATGTACGCTACCACCTAAGTCACATATTGCAAGCCAGACAACCGGCGCTCAGGATCAGGGGATAGCCACACACCATATCACACTGTAAATTTACCTAATGAAAAATAAAAAATCTTAAAATTTAATTTTTTTTTTGATGGGACGCTATCGGCTAATTGCAAATCGGTCGCATGTCGTGTCGTGACGGGTGTGGAGAGCTTTAGACACAATCATTTTCAAACATAAGTTTTCGCAGTTGGATCGGATTCCTGTGTGACAAGAAAATCGCGTACTGTGTAATGGACACACCACTAACTCAGCGCTTTCCAAGGCCATCAAAACTCCATTGAGATCCGCCAAATTTAACTGGCCATAAAGCCCAATGGCGTGCTAGCAAAAATACCGTTTTAATTTGGTAGACTACACGTTTCATTCCGTTTTTCTATCACGCATTAGCTGTTAGCTTACAGTCGAAAAAAATATAAAGGATAGCAACAGTACGGCAAGTGTAGCATTATACACTTTGTCTATTCTAATCAATGGATTATTCTCTTTTTATAAAAACCTAATAAAACAATAAACGAATATTGTAATATCTAAAGAACGCACTGCGCCTTGACTGAGTACGCGTTTGCTCTGCTCTCAAGATTTGTCTTACTTTGTCTCAGAATGTTTTGGTTTTTCAGTCGGCAAGGGTATTCACATTAACACGCGTCTGCCTTGATAATGGACTGATTGATAAGAAGTAACTGTCCGAACTCACGATATCGCAGCATAAAAACAATTTAATTGGCAGATAGAATTCGCACCGAAAATAGGGCATTTTTTGCGATGGGACTTTTTTCCCACAATGACTTCTAACTAATTATGACTTGCTCAATTAAAATTACTATCATAACGGTAACACCTAATTTGTTCAGTGCTGTTTGCGTGTGAAAAATTATACCAAAATGACAAAAACAATTATGCATCTTCCTATACTTAATTTGATCAATTATTTTTCTTAGCGTGTAATTTTAACGAATTCCTGAGAAAATCACATCGTTTAAAGTGCTTGAAGTTTTATTTAATACATATCAGTGGTTTCAAGCCTAACCATGCAGTTTTACGTATTAATTCAAAATATGCCAAATAAATTATATAGATAGATATGCGTACAAAAATTATCTGAGTATTGTAGTGTTCTTTTTATTAGTTATTTTTATTTATGTTGTTTCTTTAAACGAAAATGCCCATATTTCAATGCTTTGAGCAGGTGCGATTTCCCATTTGTTTGTGACGGCTTCAGATTGCCTAATAATTTAGTATCACATAGTCCTTGCTCTACCGCAAGCCACACAGAAGGAACCCGGACACTTGCGAGTAATTAAATCCCGGTCTTATTCTGTTGGTAAATCGAAATCTATACTTCACTCTCCGGAGTGAAACAATACACACACACTCACACACACATATATAATATATATATATACTTTTTTTTTAAATCAAATCAATGTAGAAACTCATGTTATGAGGGATTCTAATTCACGGTTTTTGGCTATCGTAGCTTTTTAAAATTAATTAATTTGCCTTCAATTCACCTTCTCAACAAACTTATACTATAATATATCATGGTGATTAAATTTATCTGTGTTTGCTGCCTTCGTATTTGAGTGTTTCAATACGTTGTACAAATAAATTTACGCTAGAAAGATAATACATAATGCACTCTTGATGATATTCTGAAGTGTTTAGTATACATTAAAGTAATTTATAATATTTATGATACTTATTTTATATTCATTGAATAAAACTGCTTGTTCAGATTTTCACTGCCCATGGACCACAAATTTAAAAAAATATGTATTTTTACTTATAAATGATTGCAATTCCAAACATTATTCAATTCATCGTCCGAGGATTTCTTTTTCCTTTCGAAATTGAATTTCCACAGTGAATCAAACGGTTATCAAAATTCAATGGAAATTTACAACTCGAATAAGTTGTTTGCATCTTTATTGTCCTTATTTGACAATGCGATACTGGTGGAAAAAAAACTATGCGCAGAATGATACAATCTCACATTAAAAAGTGCAACTTGTTATATAATATGTTCGACGTCATGCAAAAATAAACCATGGCTGCTTATTTAAAAAAAAAAAACTATGATAAAAATTCCGACCGAGTCACCGTTAAAAAAGCAACAGAATTGATATTTTTTATGTTTTTCTTGAAATATTCCTGTCTCCATCCTATCCCGAAATGTTTTACCATAATTCTTTCGACAGAGACGCCTCCGAAGACCCTGGACTGTCAATTGCGACTATTTTGAAACATTCATGAAACGGTATCACTGTCAATATCAAGGTCGTATGATGGTAAACCGCAAACAAAATAAACCCATTGACTTTTTCGATTGACTAGCATTTCAAGATTCAAAAAAACCTCTTGTACGCTTTATGTTACATTGATAACTGTTGTCTATGGGAAGCGTCGCGATGGCAACATCGCGGGGAAGGCCGGGAAGAGGAGGGAGGAGTAGGATCAAGCCCTCCGGAACATCAACATGCCTCGCCGACAACAGTCTCCGCGACAGAAGACGAAGGCGGACGGAGATCCGCAATTGCCACACCAATCTCCACAACAAGCTATTTCGGCAGATGCCGAGAACACAGAAAAGCGCCGTCCGAGGAAGCTGCAAGACTTCGTTAAGCCATACGATCGGAGCGGCGATTGGGAGACATGGCTCAATCGTCTCAAGAAGATGATGCACGTGTGCGGGGAAAAAGACGTCACGCTGTGGATCCCGATCCTGCTGGAGGGCGATGCGTTCCGGACCTTCTTGGCACTTTCGGACGAGGTGGCCACGGACGAAGAAAGACTCGTCGCGGCACTCCGGAGCGCGTTCAATCCTCGCCCGATAGCGTCGATCGCCGCGTTTTCCACGTGGCAGTTTCAAGAGCAGGAAACGGTGGAAGCAAACATGGCGGAGTTGAAGCGTTTCGCCTCCGCGACCGGGATGACAGGCCGTCCGGTTCTATACAAATTCATTCAGGGCCTGCCCAGCGGCGTATCAAAGGACGCGCAGTCGTGGTTGGGCGACAACGTGCCTGATGAGGAAGAATTAATAAGGCAGACCCGCGTGCTTGTGAGTGCGCGAGCAATGCGAGGAGACGCGAAGATGCGTGAGGACACGGCTTCACCTGCAGTCGCTCCACCACCCGAAGTCGCTCCTCCGACGCGGAAACATCGTGACAGCTGTCAGGGAAATCGAGGGAGATACCATGGGGGGTCGCGAATTACAAGGACATTGAGTGCTGGAAGTGCGGGAAGAAAGGCCACACGGCCATGCAGTGTTGGCCGGGAAAAGATCGGCGGGAGGCTTGTGTGCCGGCAGCCTCCCGCGAGCAGGACTAAAGGCTCTGCCCGTCGTGCGGGTGAAGATCGGTGGGAGGAGTTTTCGAGCGCTTCTCGACACTGGCTGCTCGCGGACGGTGATTCGCGCGGGCCTGTGCCCTGTGCTGTCGCCAGGAAAAGTCGATATCGTGGCGGTCAACGGGAGCCGCGTGGCGTGCCGAGGGACAGCTCGGGCGAGGATGGAGCTGCTGGACAGGGTGGTGGAAGTCGACACCATCGTCATGGACCGCGTGCTTGCAGGAGTCGACGTGATAGTCGGCATGGACGCCCTCGTTAAGTTGGGTGGCATCCTGATCGACGCGCAGGGGGCGCGTGTGTATGCGCAGGGAGCGCGTGCGGACGCGCAGAAAGAGCGCGAGGGCACGCAGGGAGCGCGTGCGGGCGCGCAAGGAGCGCGCGCGTGCGTGCAGAAAGCGCGCGTGTGCGCGCGGGCGGCAGCGGGCGCTGTCGCAGTTGACACCGAACACCGGATTGCTGATAAGGACTTCGAAGCAGCATTCAGGCGGGGCAAGTGGTCAGTAAGCTGGAAATGGAGAGAGTCCGAGCCAGAGCTGCGTTGTAATGTGGGCAGGTACAAAAGCAGCGCGGGGCCAGAGGCCGAAGAGGCTTTCAAGGCTGAAGTGAGGGACTGGGTTAGGAAGGGTTGGCTGCACCCATGGACAGGCCCGCGAGGCGGAGTGCTCCCACTGATGGTGGTCGTCCAGAAGAACAAGGACAAAGTACGGCCGGTGCTGGATTACAGAGAGCTCAACCAATTTGTGGAATGTCACCCGGGAGCTGACATAGCAGTGTGTGACGAAACAATACGGCGTTGGAGGAGGGCTCAAGAGCCCGCCAAGGTAGTTGACCTCAGATCGGCCTACCTTCAAATTCACGTGGACAAAACCATGTGGCAGCATCAGCAAGTCGAGTTCGAGGGCAAGCGGTACTGTCTGACGAGGCTAGGCTTCGGATTGAGCTGTGCCCCCAAAATCATGTCCAAGATTCTAGGTTACGTCTTGGACCAGGATGAGACAATAAAGGCAGGCACAGACTATTACATGGACGATATCCTGGTGAACGAGGCGATCGTGTCAGTCGACCAGGTGGAGAGACACCTGAGAAAGTTTGGGCTACAGTCCAAGCCCGCAATGAAGCTGGAAGGCAATCGCGTGCTCGGACTGCAGATTGAGCGCGACAAAGGTGGTCGACTATTTTTCCGCAGGGGAAACCAGGTCCCAGACACACCAGAAGGCAAGCTGACACGCAGGGAACTGTTCTCTATCTGCGGCCGTTTGACCGGCCACTTCCCAGTCTGCAATTGGCTAAGAGTCGCGTGCAGCTACCTAAAGAGGCGAAGTGAAGGCAAGTCCTGGGACGACGACGTGGGAGCGTGGGTGCGACGCCGTCTAGCCGAGATGTCTGAGGCGATCCGGACGAACGACCCGGTGCGCGGGGTATGGACGGTGAAGTCCGGCCATCGTGGACGCGTGTGGTGCGATGCAAGCTCGATTGCGCTTGGAATCGCCTTAGAAATTGATGGCGAGATTGTCGAAGACGCCACCTGGCTGCGCAAGAAGGACGACGTGGGCCACATAAACGTCGCGGAGCTTGACGCTGCCTTGAAAGGAGTAAATCTGGCCCTAAAATGGAGCCTCAGGGAGATCGAACTCATGACAGACTCAGTGACCGTCGCCAGCTGGCTCAATTTAACCCTGACGAGGGACGCAAGAGTGCGAACGTCTGGTGCTGCTGAGATGCTGGTGAGAAGAAGGCTGGCGTTACTGAGAGAAATCATCGACACCTACAACGTGTCGATCTCAGTGGTGCGAGTAAGCTCCGCCGAGAATAAGGCTGACCCACTAACGAGAGTAAAGAGCTCGTGGCTGCAAGAGTCGACGGAGAAGCACGCCTGCGCGGCATTGGCAGGCCAGCTGCATGACGCTCACCACTTTGGAGTAGACCGAACGCTGTGCCTCGCCAGACTGGTGGACCCATCGGTGAGCAGGAAGGAAGTGGAGCGTCTGGTTGACTCATGTGTGCGATGCAGGGTCATCGATCCGGCGCCAGTCACTCATGAGGGAGGGAACCTGAGTGTGAAAGATCCATGGGTCAGACTGGCCATGGACGTGACACACTACAGCGGAGAGGCCTTCCTCACCCTGGTAGATTGCGGTCCCGGGCGCTTCGCGATCTGGAAAAGGATCACAGTGGAAAGCGGAGCCGAGGTGAGCAGGTTCCTTGAGGAACTATTTAGGGAACGAGGACCGCCCTTCGAGCTGTTGATGGACAACGGAACAGCGTTTCGCTCACGGCAGGTGGAAGAGATCTGCAAATCTTGGGGAGTATCCAGACGATTCCGAGCGGCCTATCGGCCGTCTGGCAACGGCATTGTGGAACGGAATCACCGCACTGTGAAGAGGACCGCTGCGAGGGCAGGCATATCCCCCCTTATGGCCGTCTTCTGGTACAACCTGGCAGCGGCGGATCTAGAGTCTGATCCTCCGGCGTCTTCGGTCCACGCCTACAAGTGGCGACACCCACTGGCTGAACGCGTACATAGCAAGGAAGTAGTGGAATCGGCCTTCAAGGAGGGAGACTCCGTTTTCGTAAAACCACCCCAGGCAAAATGCACCTCAGAGTGGAGGCCAGCAAAAGTTGACAAGGTGATCTCACCGAACACTGTGTCGGTGAACGGAGTCCCGCGTCACGTGTTGGACCTTCGGCATCACCCGCCACCGAGCGGCCAAGACCGGACATGTTCGCCCCAAGAGACCTTGGGGAGAGGGCCTCATCCAGCTGCAGATGACGCTAGTGCGGAATCATCTGGTAGGCCCAAACGCACGCGGAGGCCTTCTGCGTGGAGCAAGGACTATAATATGTGATGTGAACATCAGGGGGGCATGTTGTCTATGGGAAGCGTCGCGATGGCAACATCGCGGGGAAGGCCGGGAAGAGGAGCGAGCAGTAGGATCAAGCCCTCCGGAACATCAACATGCCTCGCCGACAACAGTCTCCGCGACAGAAGACGAAGGCGGACGGAGATCCGCAATTGCCACACCAATCTCCACAACAATAACAATAAAAAATACACGCAAAAACTACTCATCCGCGTTTCTGTAGAAAAACGAGTTTCAAAAATATATTTATTGATTTTTGAAATGACCTTTTTAATTCAATATATTTTTTTCGTTTTCGATCAAGATTGTGTTGGTAGTTAGTATAATTTTCAATATGTGTATGAATATCTTTGAACGTCTTTTTCGCCGTATTTCCCATTATTTTGCAATATTTAGATATCAGACTGTCCTTAAGCGTACATTTTTTTTAATTATTACTTTTTTGTCAGGTATTTCACAAATTGTCTTTATATATTTTTGTGACACCGACTCGATGAGTTGCTCGACTTAAAGAGTACACACCTGGACTATAATAATTAACATACCTTCTACGCATTCAATCAAAATATTATTTATATTAGAGAATATATGCAAGGCCTCGTAAATATTTTCCCTGTGAGGTCATAACCTCCCAGTCCGGCACTGTGTCCGAGTGTAGGTTGTTCGGTTTTAATTGACAAAACGCTTGACTGGTTATGAACAGTAAACAATCCAAGAAAGATGCGACAATTTACTGTTCTATTTCCAGTGCATTCACTCGCCTGTAATTGCCAGGCAAATTTTGTATTCTTTTGTGCTTTTTATAAGTAACCACTAAAACCGATTAACCGTGATATTTTATTTACATTTCTCATTTACCAGTGGCGTAAAGTCCATTCAAGCATAAAAGCACCGGATGCCCTAAAAATATTTTTTTTTATTAATTTACCACTTACTTTTATTTTTTTTGGTTTAAATTCCTCTCGAATTTTTTATTGCAGGTTTTTTTTCTTAAAAACTCACGATATTACTCGAAATGGGACGGCTGGGTGTCGCTTTTAGACTGCGAAATATAAAAGCTTTATTTTTATTGAAAAAAAAAAACCATATAACGCGTTAAGACCACTGTGGTCGAAATATTAGCTTACAGCTTTCAAAACCCGCTCGGCTCTTTTAATTTTTGAATATTTGTCCACGGCGGTGAAATTTGACCTTTTGTCTTTGACTGCGAATTCGTGTATATAATATGTTTAAAAGTAAGTACGAATTTTGTCCAACGAAAACAAACCCCTGCCGTGTTATACACTCGTTTTCTAAACCATGGTTTAATGACGTTATGATTCGCTTTTTATACGCCTAAATATGTATAAAAATAAAAGGCGAGGTGTGACGAAACTGTGATTTCAATAAACCATGATTTTTCTGGTTTACTCGACCTAGACTGATTAGCTGCGAATACTCGTATATATATATTTTTTTTATCTACAATAACGTTTATAGGTCCCTACACAATCATCAACTGATCGATAAATTGTATCGTGTGTTGTTGTGCTGTCGTTCAGCTTTTTTTGAGATTTTGTTGATGATACGATTTGCCGGTCGGGTGGCAGTTGTCGGGTGTGTGGTCCTCGTGCCACCTGTGTGTTTAATCACTCGGTTAATTTTCTTTGTACGGGGCCGTTCAGTAAGTTCGTAGCCATCTCAGGTTTCGTCGTGGAAGCCCGGCGGGTGCAGCATGGCGCGACACACTCCGGTTATTTGGCTCGCCGCAGTCCGTTTTCTCAGTCAATGGAACGACTCGACCGTGTCGAAATCGAGGACTCGCAACCGCGACACCGCAAATCAGACAAGCATTGCTGTTTAATTTCGTGTAGCAAATAATTTATTCGGATACCAAGGAGATGTAGTGAATGGAGGCAGTCGGCCCACGAATGCTACGCTCGGAAGACATCTTCCCGTTATGAGAGATAAACCGTCGAGACTGTTGCCGCGTATTTTTAAAAGAAATAAATGGAGCAAACGAAAAGAAAGAGGTATTTTTTTTAATTTACATAGCAAGCGTTTAAACTTGAACGCCAACAAAATGTTGAGTTTTTTCTTTTGTGTTTTTAATAAGAAAACAGAATAACAGTATCTCTCAATTTATTTACAACCAAAAAAACAATTGTAACATATACTTCTAATAGCCATCAATTTATATATATTTTTTGTAATTAACATCGTGTCAGATTTTCAATGTTGGTCTAATGTTTGGAAGTGCTGCTCACCTTACCTGAAACTGGTGTTCATGCTTTGATACCTCAATTTGTTGTCAAATTTCGCTTGCTCTGAGCCTCCAACTAGATTCTCCGGGTTGACGTCAGCCTGGAGTCTAATCAGAAACTAATGCAAGACACGGTGGGTATCTGGCCTTCTTGTACATTAGTATCTAATACTTTTTTCCGCAACATGGAAAATGATAAAAATAATTATTTCCGAGGTTGTTATACTCAGGGGTTCAAAACTTAACCATAGTTTACCTATGATTTTAAAATAAGGACTAGGGATTTGCAACTATATGCTATAGATAATTTTAATAAAATGTTTTATTTTCAATCCCACCTGTCTACTGCCTTCCCGGGGAATTCCCGGAAGATTGCTGCTTTGGCCAAACCTACAAACATAATTTGTCCATAATGTATCCGGATTTTCAGGTCTAAGAGGGAAATTTTAATATTGACCCTATTAATTTATTTACATTTAATATTTAGTAATTCTGATATATAGTAGTACTCAACGCTAACGTTGATCCTTGACACTGAACTAGTCTTATATCGAAATTAGTGGTTGACACTTACTATGAACTGTCAAGAGTTCTGAATTGCTCTTTGTTATCTAGATTATGGAAGGAAGCAGAATTCATAAATTGGATCAATTGGGAAGATTAATTGGACCTTGTTGAGTCAGCTGGCTAAATTTAAAGACAGCAGGTATACTTTTTTAAGTAATTAGTTACTTAAAAAACTTCCTTACATTTGTATGTCATTGTCAATGGAGTTGTACAAACTTACGTTATATATGGTGTATTGTATTGCAAACATGGATGTGCTCGTTACAGAGGAGAGCGAGCGCGCGAGGGCAGCCCGGCATGCCGAGCTACGTGCACTGCTGGCGGGCAGTGGGAGCGGAGGGGACTTGCGCGCGCAGCTAGTAGCTCTGGGGCCCGATGCTGGTCTGGTGGTCAACATGGCGCCTGCCGGAGCCAACACGCTGCTCTTCACGTAAGCATGTCATACTTCAAACTCTTCCATATCGGTTCCCTATATCTAGACTACTTTATGTTATGGATGTATCTCCAGCATTCGCTATGTTCACTGGAAAATCACAAGAAACTTGCAGCAGAGAATTTAGAGAAGAAAAATATATTACCTCCGTTATTTCATTAAATTATTTACCTGTAATCAAACTCAGGACACCATGATCAGTAATTAACTGTGCTGACCACTAGACTAAACTAACTTTTTATGACTGACTAAATAAGCACTTTCAATCTGATATATCTTCGACCGGTTATCTTAACCTACCCATTCTTTTTTCCTGTATGCATAACATAAATTGATTAGAAATTCGGAAAAACATCAGTTTGGATTTATTGATTTACTGACCATATTAAATGACAACATTTGTGATCTTTTTCCAGAGCATCAGAGATGGGGTTGGTTGATGCAGTGCGAGCTTTGGTGTCTGCGGGGGCCGACGGTCGATCGCATCCTGTTACTCGATATTCTCCACTATATGTGGCCTGCTACCATGGCAACAAAGATATAGCGGAAATATTGCTCTTGCATTTTCCAGAGATGGTCCAGGCACGTTTAATAAATCAATCATCTAATATCAGCTTTCCATTATTATGCTCTTCGTAAATTAACACTTTGATGTATGGTTACAGCAACAAACAGTGGAACGATGGTTACCATTACACGCCAGCTGCATCAATGGGCATGCAGAACTAGTATCTTTACTATTAGATTTTCCATATCCCGAACGACTACTAACTTCATTAAGGTACACAAGATCTTTCATCATTAAACAATATTAATTCATACCCATTAGATTTTGAAATTGAAATAATTTCACAGATCTCAAAAATGATAATAAAATTATAGTATTAATATTTTCAAATTTTATTCAAATTAACAAAAGCTACAAATTTTGAAGATTGGTTGTAAGCGTAATGGAAAATTGGTTTTGTTGATTTTTTTCTTACCAGTAAATAGTCACGTGAAACTGAGATGTAAAACATTGTATCCTCAATAACGAATACTTTATTTTACTCCTTTTTCAGTAACGTGTTCATGTTTTAACCATAGATCCGTAGAATTTTTAGTAAATCTGCACATAAAACATTAGTGGAATTAATATAAATCCTTGCTCATTATTTCTATTCTTCCTTGCTATTCCTTGAACCAGCTATCTGTACAGCTGAGGAAAAATTGATTTTATCCTTTTTACTAGTTTTGGCTCTCAAGTTGTTCTTTCTAATAAAAGCTCACTCTTACTTCTTTCTGAGATTTTTTGATTATCCAACATTCATCTAGTGATATATTCTAAAAAATTACTGTCTTTTCAATATCTCATATTTTTCAAACTAAAACCAAAATGACAAATGTTTTATGCATATTCTAAAACATCAAAAAAAAGTTTTAAATAAAGTACTGCATGCTTATGATGGCTAACAAGTAGCAACTTGGTGAAAGCTAGCCTATTACAAAATCGGAGAAGATTGTTGAGTGGTAAGTAATAATGAATTCTCTTTTTTAGGGACCAATCTGAAGACTGGGAATACAAGGCTGTCTTCGATATAAACCACCGCGATGTGAGTGGACAAACAGCCCTCTATGTGGCCTGCTTGCTGGGAAACAAACCAATTGTGGACATCCTCTTGAACTACTCTGTCAAAGCAGTCAAGGTCTCCTTGCAAGTAAGCGTCTGGGCCTGCTCCATGTTGTAAACTTTAGTAATCATTAGATTTCATTTCATTTGATTATTATTTTTTACATGTAGACCTCAGATTCGAATGACGAGCCCACAACTCCTTGCTCGGTAAAAAGTATAGAACGAGATTTGGTGGTAAGTCCTACAAGGAGAAGAATTTCAGATGGTATCCAGTCCATTATGTCTAGGCTTAACATGGGCGGCAAACAACCAGCTAGTTTGCAGGTAGGTTTATAGATTTTATGTTTTGTTTGTACAGTCATACCCACACATCTACTCATACTTCTAACACTTCAAATATATATTTTATTTTTTTTTACTTTGCTACGAAAACATATTTATTTAGTTTTAGTAGAAGATAACATTTGTCATAGACTTGTGTGATAAATTACAGTGCAGTTAATAAATGTTATAGTAATGTTCTGAATAGCCACATTTTTAATGCCATCGATTTGAATCTAAGGAGTATGCCGGTACACACTTAATCCATCTTATTTACTGAATATAATTATGTAAAAGCACATTTTAGTATAATAATACCTTTACTGCTGCTCCTTACACCTCTAAATAAAATTTTATGTAATTAGCAATTTTTTTGTTCTTTTCATTTTTCTTTAATACTATTAATATTTAATATATTTAACATATATGTAGTCTTACTAATACTAATTTATTTCACTCTTATTCTTATTATTACAAATAATGAAAGTACCTTACTTTTTTTTAAATGTATTTTGTACTAAAACAAATTATTAATAATAAAACTGAAAACGATCCTCAAATATAATATAAATAAGTTTACAATTTTGACCTGTTACAATGTTTATTGTCGAACAATGTGCATTTTTAATCAATTTAATTAAAAATACCAAGTTGATTTTGTCTAGATATATTTCTTTTGTGCTTCTGATGTTTTGACTCTACTGTATGAATATTCATAAAAGTAATAGTAATATTTATTGGAGATATTTTCCCAGGTGTGGACTAAAGTAGTAAAATCAAAATTTCAGATATCTAAAACGTTGCAGTTTAAAATTAAAAAAAATCATCTTCTATAAACAGTCGTTATATAAATATCTCAACTCATTTTATATGAATAGTTGTCTCACAGTATTTAAAATAGGCTACTATTAAAATCTAACTGTAAGCTTGTTTATGTGTTAAGCTGTTTTGGATAATATGAGGTCCTCTTTCTTAATTAAAAAAACATTTTTACTCTCTAAGATGTTGATATTTAAAGAGTACAGTTCCTTAAGATGGTGTCACTTGCCAAAATGATGGAATTATGTTGTGCAATTTTAGGATAAAGATGCAGACATGCGTGTTAAGCCTGTTCAGCTGGACGCTGTCATCGGCGTGACTCGAGACACGGCTCTACGGGCAGCCGTGCGAGGAAAACACGTGGACATCGCTCAGGCCCTGCTGGCTGCTGGAGCTGACCCTAATGCACCATCCCACACTCAAGTAAGTTACTAACACCACGTCTTAATCTTACATATGAAAATATCAGAGGATCAGTTAGTTGCTTTTTGACCACCCGTAAAAGAGGTATAATATTGTTAATTTTACTAATTTTAAAGAAGTGTTTCCAAACCAAGAACACTATAAATGATAAGAACACGGGAATTTTTGTACTATTCTATTTTCAGCATTCCAGTTCTCACCGCTCATCAGGAGGATCTGCACAATCTCAGTGTTCTGTATATTCCAATTCCACTCAAGGGTCTGGGAATAACGGCACTCCGGCTACATCTGGAACCACCCTCGCCCCTGCACCGGAACCTCTCAGCTTTCCTGCATTAGTCGAAGCTTGCAAGTAAGTGATAACTCATCTTCGAATGGCTGTCACTCAATTATTATTAATAAGTATTAATATTAATTTTTTTTTCAGATCTAGAGATCACGCTCTTGTTGAATTACTATTGAAGTGTGGAGCTTTAGATTTAAATTGCTTAGCCTTGAGGGAGGCTGCTAACCTCGGAGATGAAGTCCTTGTTGCGAGACTATTAGCTATAAAGGTAACTATAAAATATAATTTGTAATGTTATTACTCTTTTTGTTTCGGAACATTAAAATGAATCAATTTATTCTTCAGGCTTACCCAGACCCTGAGTATAAGATTAACAAGCGTGGCATGATGGACAACATGTCTCTGGGGGGTTTGCTGAGCCCTGGCAGAGTAGGCCCCATTCCCGGGGATACCACATTGCAACGCCGCACTCCTCTCCTAACATACAGCGCCATGTTCCCGAGCCAGCCTGCCATGCTTAACTGGCACAACCAGAGCTGCCGCCTCAGCAGTGTTAGGTACAGTCAATAAACTTATTATTTTTTTTATAGTTACATGTTATGTTACATGTTTGTTAAAACAAACTGCCTCTTCATATTTTTTTTACATAATAAGAATGTTTTCAGAATGGCGTGGATCCAAGAGGCGGCTCTTCATGTTAATCCTCGCTTAAGGAGCTCTCCTCGAGGCCGTTCCGTGGCTCTTCATGCTGTCACTCGTATAGATATCTCTGGAAACGCACTAACAAGCATTCCTCTTGCCGTTTTACAAATGACCAGCTTAAGGTTTATTACAATCTTATAAAATGTTCATATCTGTTATGATATTTTTTTTTCATCGACAACACTAAGTCTGCTCAATATTGTTTTTGCAGATATTTAAATGTGGCTCAAAATAAACTAGAACGTCTACCATCAAATTCAGATGTTGTCGAAAATCCTAACGAAGATCCAATACCTTCTAAGGGTCGCCGTAGCAGAAAATCTGGTTCAGCTCAGAGTAATCCTGATGAATATTATACAGCACCTGTTTTAGAGGAAATTTATCTACAGGTACAAAGCTACACCATACATATCTTAATCTGTCCAAACTCAATTTATGTGGAATGTTTTAAAATATTTTATATAATTTCCAGGAAAACCGACTAGAACAATTACCAGATGCTCTCTTCTCTCTTCCCGCCTTGACTACATTGGATATATCTAATAATAAATTAAGAAAATTGCCTTACTCCATGTGGAGAGCCCCACGACTGCGAGATCTAAATGCTTCTCTAAACCTACTACGAGATTTACCCACGAGGAGTGAACATGTAACCTTGTCCTTAATATTTATAATTCTTTAGCAAAAATAATAACATAACTTTTCATATTAACCACACATGATATGCCACTTGAGTCAAAATAAATTTAAATTTAAAGACTATTTTGTCTTAATTTTACTTCAAAAAAATATAGCCACAGTATTTACAAATTATTAAATTATCAATAAAGGTTCATTTGGGAACCACAAGTTGGACATGTATATCCTATATAAATAAATTTACACAAGTACAAGCAGTATTTTTTGATATTATCGGAATGTTTTATGTAATTATTTTTCAGTACCCACCATAAATTTTTGGCCTATCAAACAACATTTTTAAATTACCACTGTTATTGTATCGGCTTAAGTGTTTTTTGGTAATGTAAATAAGGGATAAATTCAAATAACATTTTTTTTTATAGGTATCACTAGCTGAAGATGCTGCCACATTATTGTCTCCTACAAACATTCCACAAGAGATGAAGCTGCCTTCATCTAGTTCCTCTGGTCAGCTGTCAGGGAGTGCTGGAAATGGGGGACACATCTCTCCTGCCTCCTCGTCTTCTTCCGCACAACGCCGCAGCTGGAGCATGGACCGTGCCACGGGGACAAGACCAGAGGGAGTCAGAGACGCTTACTACGAAACTAGCCCACTTGATGAGGAGTCAATGTCTTACATAAAGAAAGTTGATGGTGTCATGTAAGTTTTAAAAACATTACAATTTAAATTTATTTTTCTTGTTTGATCTTTATTTGATCAAAACAGAACTTGAAAGCTGCTTGTATATAAGTAAAGAAACACGTTAGTTATGATGAAAATCTGTGAATTCTCATTAATAATTGACATTTCATTTACTGAGAGGAAATAAGGCAACTTAATGTATTTTCTAACATTGTAGGCAACAAGAACTCCGAAAGCAGCACCTGTGGACTCGAGGGTTAGAAATTGCTGAGCGTCCTCCATCACCACCGCCATCAGCGCGCTGCTCGCGGTTGGCTAGCCTGAGTTTGGCCCACAACCAGTTCAGTTCTGTGCCTGCAGGCCTGCCATGTTTAGCACCCGCTCTAGCACGTCTCAACATGGCGTACAATGGCCTCCGCAGCATGTCCCATGTAACCAGTTACCCCAACTCTCTTAAGCAGCTGGATCTCAGCCACAATCAGATCACATGCTGGCCTAGTCTGCCCCAAGTAAGTCACTGAACCAATTTGTATTATTTATTTAATATTCAGAAAAAATCCAGTTCATCTCAACTAATAAATAAAAAAGTCACCAATTAAGTAAAAATTTGATGTTTTTAATAAAAAACTAAAATAAATGATAATTTAGTTCAGTACCTTTGAAATCATTTACATTTTTTGTATAGGTGGATAGCTGGGGACCCTTGGAACAAGGCAACTTGACATGCTATTGTCCTGGGGGTGCAGGGGCCCCTCGCACACGTGCACGCTCAGCCGGGGGTGTAAGAAGAGCAGTACTGGCTGCCCTCTGTCCTGCTCGAAGACATCTAAGACTTGATGGACTACGCACTTTAGTAAGTAGTATTGAAACATCAACATTTATTTACTCTAAATAAATAGTGAAACAAATTCAAAATAGCTTTCACAACATATAAAAGCAAACTTACCGCATGCTTTAAATGACTGTAACATACTACTTTATCTAAGTAAGAATTCAAGCTAACCTCTAACTTTTTGCTTATATTATATATTATTTCTGTCTTAGAATTTCAATGGTTCCTCTATTCGTTATTAGGTTTTAGCTGACAATTTATTGACTCGCATCCAATTAACAACGGATGATGATGGTGGAGGACTTCTTGATGGAGGGGAGAGAGGATCAGTCAATGATAAGCTGACTCGTGATGGTGGCACATCAACTGATGATGATGATGACTGGGTAACTAAATCCACTAGTTGTTAATATACAAATTTTTGTATCTACGAATATACACTAATATCTTTTTGTCTCCTTCTAGAACTTGGTCCCAGTTGTCAGGACTCGACTCTTGTTTCCAAATCTTTCAATGTTGGATGTATCAAACAATATGCTTAAATTCATTCCACCTCCTATACATGAACTTACAAATCTTTCCGTTCTTAACATCAGTGGGAATACAGGTAATAAAAATTATTTTTTGGTTGTGATTTTCTATATCTAGTATACACAATGAACTTTTGTCTTTTGATCATCAGTTTGTTAACTGCTGTTATTTTTGATCATTTTAGAAATATCAGAATTACCACCACAAATGGGGCTGCTCAATCGCTTGTGGAACCTCAACACCGGTGGATGTCCTTTACAAGAACCTCTTCGTTCCATGATTGACTCAAAGAAATACAAAACCATGGACATTATTGGTTAGTTAATGAATTCAATTTTTTACAATCAAAATCATATAATTATATTTTATTCTTTAATCAATAATTTTGTATGTTACAGAGTGATTGACAAAAAGAAATATATTTTCCTAAACACACAATTTGTATAATTTCAGGATACCTTAAATCTGTATTAGAAGATGCTAAACCATATGCACGCATGAAATTGATGGTAGTGGGTATTCAAGGAATTGGAAAAACAAGTCTACTCGAAAGGCTGAGACAAGAAAGTGCTCCTGCACACAGAAGAAAACCTCCAGAGGTAAAACGATTCAACTTGACTAATTCAATATTTTTTTGAGATTATTTTTGTCTGTTTGCATTCAATAATTATTTTATTTTATTTTTATTCAGCACTGGGCTAAACGGATGGGAAATAAGAACGTCAATACAAAAACATCTCGAGGGACCAACATGTCAACAGTGGGTGTGGACATTGGAGATTGGGTCTATGACAGGCATCCTGTCCGCAGTAATCGCTCTGGACATGGCCCTGTCGTCTTCAGGACATGGGACTTTGGAGGCCAAAAAGAGTACGTTGATATTATATTTAAATGCATCTCACCACATACTGAGCATAAAATCAGCATCATAAGATCAAATTTTTATTTTTAGGTATTATTCTACTCATCAGTATTTCCTGTCTCGCCGCTCCCTATATATTGTAGTGTGGCGAGTACCAGATGGCCTAGCAGGCCTAGCAGGAATACAGCACTGGCTGGTCAGTATTCAAGCCAGAGCTCCCAACTCCCCTGCTATTATTGTTGGAACCCACTATGACACTGTCAGCGAGGTAACTATATATCAACATAACTCAAATAAAACAGCGCTAATTGAACTTATAATTCAATGAAAAAAGTGTACATTTTTTATTTGATGTTGATTCATATTTTTTTAATACCATAGAAATATTTTCTTACAAATACTAAATTTATAAATTCTCTGTAAATATATTTTTTTGTTTGTTACAGATGTCTGGGGATACATCTCCTGAGCAACTCCAGCGTATGATTAGAGAACGGTTTATTTCCGTAGCTGACCCAGAGAAACGAGGACTTCCTCGAGTATTGGATAGTGTCGAGGTCAGTTGTGCCACTCGTCACAATATAAGACTACTGTCCAACCTCATCTATGACACCGTCTTTAGCTTACGACAGCCAGGTAGCTCTAATGATTTATTTTGTACTTGAATTTTTGTAGAGGCGCTTCTATTTTTATTAATTTGTGAATTTATTAATTTCAGGTAGTAAAGAACTTCTTTTAGAACAGCGAGTTCCCGCATCTTACCTTGCTTTGGAGGACGCTGTGGGACTCTTGGCAGCAGAGAGACGTAGCCGTGGACTAGACCCAGTCATCACTCATGAGCAATTCAAACACCAGGTCATCTTGGGAATTTTAATTATTTTTAACTGATACTTCAAATGTCAAAGTACTAAAAACTGATATTATATTTTATTTTATTTTAGGTGGCTCAATACATGCAACAAAAATTCCACCGTAGTTTCCGGGACCAAGCTGAACTTCATCAAGCAACGATGTTCCTTCATGATAATGGTCATTATTTTTTCATACTTATATAATTTAAATTTTTACAATTCATATATTTATTTCAAAACACCAATCACCCAAAGTATCTAGAGCAGTGGTTCCCAACCTAATTATTAAAGGTTTACAATAAAATGTTATGAAAAAAAAAAATATTTAGTAATTAAACAGAGAAATAAAAGTGAAAATAATTATATCGTTATAATTATCAAAATAATAATTCTATCCAGAAAATCATACATAAGCCTGTTGAAATAGCATCTTATGGGTGTAGTTTGATTTGACTTTGTTCCTGTAATAACGCCCTCTAATAATGCGTTCACAATATTGTTCAGATACTTGGTGGAAAAGTTGCTGAATAAATATAAATCTGATATTTTTGCGATCGTATGAGTGAGGTGAAAGCTATGTGAAAGTGTCTTTGATATTTTTGCATTGATAAAAGTGAGATCTCAGTCTTACAGATCTCGACTTGCAGATGAACATGTTGATTGCTTACGACCAGAAATATCATCATACTTTCCTTATTACGAAGCAATGGTCAATAGAATACAATGCCAACGATCGCATTGACTTTGATATTTCTCTTTTTTTATAATGAATTTTGGTAATAGGGTCGAATTTGGGCAATTCTGATTGGAAATTTTTTTAAAAGTCAGCCAATAAAAATAATAAAATTTAAATTAAATATTGTTGGTGCATTAATCTTAATAAACATAGTCTGGACCCTAACTGATATTTTTCGTATTCTAACCTGATTGCAATGTTTAGCTATAGATGCACATTTTAAAGTTGCCATTAAAAATAATTATTCATTGCATATTTGCCCTAGCTCGACCCAATTACCAGATTTTTTATGCTATTATTTACTAATTATTTATTTTACATAAAAATATTTTTTATATTTTTGGAATTAAATATTTTTGTGCATTATATGTACATATTATTGACTATGTCCAACTATAAATATACCTTAAAAAAATAAATGGTGCCCGCTGCCTAACCGGCATTCAAGAATGTGCTCTTGGGTGCAAAAAGGTTGGGGACCCCTGATCTAGAGGAATATAAAATCTCATACTGTGTATTTAGTTCTTATTTTTTTATTCTTATTTCAGGTGTTCTTCTTCATTACGATGATGCAACACTGAAAGATTTATATTTCCTTGATCCTCAGTGGCTTTGTGATATGTTGGCTCATGTCGTAACAGTCAGAGAAATCAATCCCTTCGCTCGATCAGGTATTTTTAAATTTCATAGGATTATTTAAAAATTAGGTTTTTGGGTTTGAATTTTGTGTGTTTGAAAAAGAGGCTTTCCTGATTTTCAATACAACAGTTCTTCTAATTCCAGCAAACAGCAATAAAGCTCAAAACTATAATGTCAAATTTAAAATTCATTAATTATATATATGTTACAATTTATTTTTCAAACTGTTTTATAAATGTAATACCTCTAAACTGAGCATAACTGAAACTTGTGTAGTAAAATTATTAATAATTTCAAATAACTTTATAATAGGTGTGATGCGGTTAGAAGATTTGCAATTGTTATTTAAATCCACACGTGCAGGCGACAGTCGAGACTATGTCGTCTCTCTGCTGAACAAGTTTGAGGTGGCACTGAGTTGGGATGGAAGGTCACTCTTGCTGCCTCCATTACTCCCTGCTGCTGAGCCCTCCGTGGATGGTTTACAAAATACTTCAGTCAAAGTAAAAACTATAATATTCCAAATTGGGTTAATCGTAAATTGATATATATTATTATTTTACATCCTAGTATAAAAATACTATGTACTTTGCGTAGCTTATTTGATTTGGCTGATGTTCTTTTTTCACTTTATATTATCTTTATTTTCTTTTTAATATTATCTTTAATTATATTATCTTTAATTATCTTTCAGATTCCAATGAAAACTAGAGGATGGTCTGCAAGAGGCCACAAAAAGATTGCGGTATCTCCACTTTCAATTTTAAATCAAAGTGCAGACGGATTGACGCCATCAGGTAATCAATTTTCTATCTTTCTATGCTCGATGCACTTACTTTTGGTTTTCACAATGCACTTGACTTCGGTCAGAGACTGTGATGTCAACCGATCACTTACATTTGAAATTTACCATTCTATAAATATCTAGGTACAATAGTAGCGACAAACGTTCCATGCGGCCCTTCCATGTCATCGTGCACGTCCCACGGTCGGGCACGTCCACAGCGCTCCCTGCGAAGACTGCTTATCGCCTCCTACTCTCCCTGTGGCTTCTGGCCTCGCTTAATCACCAGGCTGCTGGCAGATGACACCGTTCCTGATATTGTTGATGCTTTTTATCCCTTACCTGATGAAGTAAGTGATTTCTATTGCTATTTCTGTGATTCGAATAACAAACTAATCTGCAATGACAATGTCAGACTATATAATGTGTTTACTTGTCACCAGTTCACCAATGATAGTGCAGTCACTAGAGTTGTATGGCAAGGCGGAGAATGGTGGCCTTGGCAGTCAGGACTGCGGCTTCTCCGTTCTGGTGTTCTTCTCTTAACAGTCAGAGAAGTGCCACAAGAGAGTTCCATCTACAGGACCACCAGGTAAACTAATATAGGCTTATATGTAACAAGATCAAAGCTAGTTTTCATTCATATTTTTGCATATTGGTTCCATAGAATTCTAGTAACGATTATTACTTAACATTCATTTTGTTTTAGGTTTAGGTTGAAACAAGAAGGAACATGGTGTGACGTGGATACACTTAGTTCTTCTATTATTGAAATTTTATTACCGGCTGATGAAATGATTATCAAAAAACCCATTACTGATGAACAAGGCGATACTATCGGTTATCAGGTAAGTTGCATCCTATTTGCAATTGTTACTATTGAGTATTATAATTTACTCATTTTAAAAATTATATAACTGCTAATGACCATGAGATTATACTTTGTAAAAGGAAAATACTTTCACCTTATAGAATATAACCTTAGAACCGTCTACTGAAGCCATGGCGAAACTCCTAGTTTTGGTGGTAGACCATATTGATATACTTCTAGAGGATTGGTATCCTACTCTAGGTAAGCATTACTATTTTGTACTCTTCAAAATGTATTCATTTATGATCATTTCTTATGTTTTACAATCCTTAAATTTCAGGAACTAGATTTGTTCATACTTCTGAGGGCAGATTCCTGGTGACCCGGCTGGTTCCTTGTCCCCGCTGTCTTATGGAAGCAGAATCCGCAGCCGATCATGACAACTTCCCAAAATCAAATGGAATTGCAGACATGCATGCTCATTTTGATGAGGTAAACTTGAGCAGTTTATTTTATATTCAGTATGAAGTATTATTTTGCTTAAACAAATTAAAAATATTTTACTTGAAAGTTTTTTCAATAATACAATTCAACATTGGTATTTAAGATATCTCAAATTTTATATAATATTATTATTATTATTCTATGAATTGTGCTTAACAGACTTAGTTTATGCCTAGGTTAAATAAGTTAAAAGATTTCATCTATCATTCACATTCTAGGCCTTCAAGAGAGCTCCGCGGGCGGAGCATGCAGATATTGCGGTTGGAGGTGCTCGTCCTAGGGCTTCTCAAGAATCTTGCACCTCAGATGGAGACAGCGGAGTAGGCCCTGACTCCACAGGTTATTTTTTTAATTTACTAAATAAATCATCATATTTAAATAAAAAAATAGTATGACATTATCTGTGATTGGATATTTCAGGCTCTTCACGCATGCCATCTATGGAAGGGATGGTGGGTGCAGGTCCCCCACAATTGCCTCCTGCCACTCACGCCTGGACCATAGAGGAGTGCATCCTGCAAGCCGGCAGCAGTGGCTCTGTAGACTGTCCTCTCCACCGGGACACCCTGCTTGCTAAAATAGCTCCTGATGTTGTAAGTTTAATTTCATCAATACAGGCATGTCAAAATACTTTCAACTTGCCAACTTGATAGTGAAATAATACTGCATCTATTCTACATCATTTTCAATTAATCATAACTGCAGTAAGATGTAATTATGGCTTTATATCTATTTTCAGTGGGAAACTCCAAATATTGGTCTCCCGTGGCAGCACTAAACTGTTTTTTGAGAAGTAATAAGTGTAATAACATTGGTTGTACTAACATTCTTACCTAATATATAGTTGTAAGTCAATCTCAGTAGGACAGTTAAAGGTGACTTGGTAAGTACGATTGAACAAATTACTTTTTTAAGATGTTCCTGGACCTGGGGCCTCGTCGCCTAGCCTTGAGTGCAGACCTAACACGCGGATCCCTGGCTGGACGTGGAGCCTTTGGGCTGGTGTTTCGCGGGGAATGGCGCGGACGTGGTCCTGTAGCATTGAAGGTGCTGCAGCCTGTGCCGCCTGGCCCTCGTGCTCCCAATAGCGCCATTGCCGCTTACAAGGTTGACAAAATAATTTTAATAAAATATCTTACTGACATGTCTTTCTATAATCATTTTATAACATTGACTAGTTTTTGATTTTGGCTTCAAAAATTCCGACTCTCGATTCATTTACTCTCAATAAGTCTGGAATTGTAATAAAAATTATTTTATTTAATATAATTTAAAACCATTAAGTTCTACTGTAGATTTAATCAATAATATTGATTCTTTTATTTCAGGCTGCAGCAGCACGCTGGGAACGTGACCCGGCGCAGGCAGCATGCCGAGCGTACTTATCGGCGCGTGCAGAAATGGGTGTGCTACTGCCTCTGCGACATCCTAACGTAGCTCCCCTCTTGGCTGCCTGCACCTCCCCTCTGGCCCTGATTCTGGCGCTGGCTCCCATGGTAAACGGCACTCTCTATCTTATTAAACCCATCAAAATCTATATTTACGTTAAGTGTGTAGAATTAATAGATTATTATTTTTAACCAAAATTCGTCCATTCGTAGGGTGCCTTAGACGGAGTACTTCGTGGCTACAGGCAGTCCGGTGCTCGCCTCGGGCCCCACTGTGCCCAGGCCGTTGCCGTCCAGGCTGCTAGAGCCCTCGAATATCTGCATCGTCAGAGAGTTATCTACCGGGATCTGAAAGTATGTATGACCTAATTACACTATGCATTTAAGTTATATATTTATTTGTTATTGTTAACCAGTCATTCGTCACATTTTTCAGGCTGAAAATGTACTTGTCTGGGAAATGCCACCTCCTGTGGGACCTTTTAAAGATCATCCTAACCTGCCAGTACACATTAAAGTTGCAGATTATGGTATGATCTATTTGAACTTTATAAAATACTGTTGCATTTAATACAATGTAAAATATAATTGACATAATTTTTATATACTAGGTATCAGTCGCTTGACTCTACCGTCAGGAACAAAAGGCTTTGGCGGAACTGAAGGTTTTATGGCTCCAGAAATCATGCGCTACAATGGAGAAGAAGAATATACTGAAAAGGTTTACTATATCCTTTTTTGTTTATATTTCTAAATTCTATTTTTTCTGTCATTAACAACTACAACAATACACTTTTTCTTGTTTTTAAGGTTGACTGTTTTTCATTTGGAATGTTCCTGTATGAATTACTGACTTTGAGACAACCATTCGAGGGACATGAAGCTGTCAAGGAGTGCGTGCTTGAAGGGGGCAGACCTCCCCTCACTCAAAAAGTATATAATCTTCTAATAATACTATAATGATGTACTAAAATTTTGGCTCCATTTTTAATTAACATTTAATAATAATTTTTGCACAGTAATACATACATGCATACATGTTTTTAGTAGTATTTCTTTGTTATAACGATTTAATGTCTCTTGCCTTAGTATAAGAAATTTTAATTTGGGTTTTTCAGGAAACTCAGTACCCGTGCTACATGCTAGATCTAATGGTGGCTTGCTGGTCGGGCCAACCGGAGCAGCGACCTTCAGCTTCGCAGATTGTGTCCATCGCCTCTGCCCCCGAGTTTACACACCTCGCAGACGTGGCCTCCCTGCACCACACCGCTGATGTGACTCACGCCACTGCCACTCAAGTCCCAAACATTACAGGTTCAATCATTACACTATCAGTATCTGAATGCCAATTTACAATCTTTACAATTGAGCTAAACCTAAAAACTCGTAAAGTTATTTGATTCATTACTTAATACAATTAAATAATCATTTTTGCATCAGAGTAAATGTTTTTTTAATAATACATATTTCAGAGGAAGGAGCACCAGGATGGGAAGTATGGATTGCTCGCTCAAAACCACGCTGTGATGTGTTGGCTGCGGCACACACGTGTTGGATGCATTACCACGCTCTGCCTGTACCCTCATCTCCTCAAGGTACAAATATATTTATGTTCTTACTATATATTAAATTAAATACATACCTAATTTTGTGATTTAACGCTTAGTAAACTAAATATTATTTAACATTTCTTTCTTTATTTGTAAATCTCAATCTTCTTGCGTTGCACTCTTACATAATGTAATATTTTTATTTTCAGATCCAGGAATAGATGAACCCATACTGCCGACTGTGGTGTGCTCTGTCGGCAGCACTGTATGGGTCGGTGACTCAACTGGACAGATACATGCATATAAGTAAGTAATAATTTTTGAAAAAAATAAATTTATAATTCGGTGGCTTAATTTTATTTTTATTTATGACTTGTATTTCTTAAATTATGAATTTGTGTACAACCAGCTAAGTGCTGTAAGATAATAAAATCATATAAATATGCAATAATTGTTTTTTTATTTTTAGTTCATCTGATTGTCGCCATATCTTCTCATATGCGTTAGAATCGGGACCAATGAGTTGCCGAGTTGCGGCATTACTTCATCTTCCCTCTCTAGCCAGAGTAGCTGCTGCTCTGTCAAATGGAAGGTAATTACCTTAATCGGTACTATTTTGTATCTGTAATATTTAAAAAATTTACCTAAAATAATTTTTGTTTAAATACTAATTTATTATATTTTTTAGATTATTCTTATTAGATAATAGCGCAGCCCCTCTGAGTTCTACTGCTGGGGAAGGAACTTTTGTCATGTCGGAACTCGGAGCCGCAACTGCCTTGCATTGCCTCGCTTCTGTTAGTACTGATGAATAGTAAGTCGAATATTATCTGCATTATTGTTATATTATTTGCTTGCAAAAATTATATTATATTATAAATTTATGTTTCACTGCAAAAAAAGATTAATGGAATGTTGTGCATTGTCAGCTGTGAGCTATGGTGCGGAGGTGCAGCAGGGGGTGGTGTTTCAGTGTACCGCCTGCTGGCAGGGCTGGGACCTGCTGGGGCGCTGGAGCTGCCCTGCCCTGCTCCACCTGCCTCGTCTTTATCCCGTGTGTTACATGCTGTGGCCTCCAACAACACTGTCTGCACTTACCTCTACCCAGGTAACTACAGACCTCAGCTATAGAATATCATCACCCAATCATTTTCTATCAAAATCAAAATGAACTGTTATTTTATTTCATGCTAATATAATTTTTTCTCTAGGGTGTGTTATTTACCAATGGGACGCCATAGAAAAGTGTGTTTTGGCACGACTAGATTGTTCCAAATTAGTTCCATGCTCTGAGAGTCTTCGGTCTATCGCTATAGAAGAACATCTCAGTCCTGGAAGATGCCAGGTATAATTTTTCAAACAAATTATTTTTAATATAACTACTGCATTCCTTTTTTAATGTCTTATTGTAATAAATTTTACTATTTATTAACAGGTGACATCACTAGCTGTTTTGAATGATGATGTTTACATAGGAACAACGTGGGGATGCATTATTATTGCTGAAAGGGAGACCTTGAGACCTGTTACCATATTTAGACCTTACGAAGAAGAAGTAAGTATATTTTAATTTCCAAATTCATGGCTGGCCGATTTCATTCTTAAAATTTTAAAATTATATCTTATAATTATATTATAGGTACGTGCTATTATACCATTGCCTCCATATAAAGATGAAAATCAAGCAGCTAGTGACAGTCATTCAGATGATGCCCAAGATGAAGATGTTCCACTCATAGCCACCATTGGGCGAGGCTACAGAAGCCTGCTTGCCAGATATACAGACACGCCAAATCAGGTATTTGAGAGTGTACTTAAAAATTTTCACAAGAAAAAATCTCAACTTTAAGTTCAGAGAATGTAGATATTATTTCTTTATTAAAAAATTAAAGTATAGATTATGTCTAAATCTAGTTTTGATATTACTTGTATGATCAATCAGTAATGTTTTCAGCCTCTGATGTCCACATCCACACACGGCTCCGGTACGGTGCATTGCCTGCTGTGGCGAGCGGAGCACTGGGCGGCTAACTGATACTCAATTCACCTGCCCGCGGCCACCAAAGCCATGCTGAAGCTTTACTTTGCACACTTGTGACGGGTGCACAGGTTTTGCACTACTAAACTCCAAATGACCAATAGCTGTTTCATGTCAAGATCAAAATCTGATTAATAAAAGCAAAAGCTTAGGAATTTACTCAAGAGCATATTCTCGCTCGTTGATAGATTTAATCTATGTTAAACAATAGTTTAAATATATTTAATCAATCAGTTACCAATAGTTCATTACCTTCTTAGTAGTGCTTAATTTCAAGTATTAATTTGATGTGGTATTTTTATTTGTCTCGGTGTTTAAACAGCAGTTGTGTTCACAGATCTAAATCAATATTATTTATGCCTTGTTTCCAACCAAATCAAACTAATTTAGTAATCTGCATTGATATACACTTCATGAGACTGCATCCCCAAGATTCACGTATATACTAATGGTCAATAGCATATCGACGGTAGTAAGGTAAATTGACATTACTCACAGATCAAATGAGAAAATTTTATTAAAATATTTATTAAACAATTTTACTTAAGTAGTGTAAGTGCATTGCTTTAAATGGTACCGATATTAAATATGAACAGTTCAATCCAGAAAAAACTGTATAAATGCAGTGATAAATCAAATTTAACATTGCTACTAAATTACCTTAACCTTCCTTTCTACTGTCGACATTGCTTTTATTACTGGTGAAGTTTTTTCAAAATCAATTAAACATTTAAAAAATTAAAATAGTTTGTTTTGTTAATTAAGCTGCAACATTCCAGATCGTTCCAATCAATAATGAATATATTCATATTGATGTTTTGTCAGTAAATGCTAATGTAATGAGGTTTTATTAACCAAAATATACTAACATTATGTACCTAAATCTTTATGCTTAATTGACAATTTCATTTTAATGTCATTGGAAAGGTTTAGTCTACTAACTATTGGGCTTTATAAATAAAAAAAACGCTTCAAATTATTGTCTGTATTCTAGCTAATACTTTACTAAATCTATAAGGCTAAATTAAAATTTGGTTTAATTATTTTTATAAAATTATTTTTCAGTAACTAGTCTTTTATATTTTAATTTTTGCATGATTACACTAATCATGAAATATACCTTGTGAGCTTTATGAAGTTTGTTGTGATTTATTCTCTTTTGTTCTTATTGTATTGTAACTTTATTTCTTTTATATAATTCAGTATTATTTTGAATAATGTATATTAATCTGTACATTGGATGATCTCATCTTAAATCATAGTGTCTATTGAAGTTTTATTGAAATTTCTATTAAAATAAATCATTTTGTGTATGATAGAGATTTCTTTAAAATATATATATATATATTTATATATATGCATGTAATTATATTTTTTAAATATTAAAAATGTCTGACAATAAAATAAAGCAGGCGGTCACCATATCTCAATCTCATAAGTTTGAGTTACATTGGACATTTTATAATTATTTATTTATGTGAATATTCAATTTATTGTAATTAGGGACATGAAGCCTTTTGCTTGCCGCCACTTACATTAAATTTAATACGAATCATACGAACTACTGAATGAAGAATATCCTTTGATTTGCTTGCAAGATAAAATGATAGCATTCCTTGTGTTTTTTTCACTTTGTTTGCAAGCATCACCATATTCATATATTTTTCGTGCGATTCAAAGTAATATTTAGCTTATTTAAAACTTCTCAAGGATAACTAGAATTTTTTTTAAATCTGGGTTTTAGTTAAAAAAAATTACATTTTTTGGACATCGAGCTGGGGTTTCTTGTAAAACTATGTAAAACCTTTGCCTGATTATTACAAACTATTTATGTGATAAAAGCTCAATGTATTATTTTAATAGATTGACCTTATATTCTTATTTGTACAACGAGGGAATCTTCTGAATGTAATTGGTTTTTTCAATCAGAATTGCCTTTCTATATAATCTGATTTGGAAAAACGAAAAGAATCCTACTCATTCTTGAAGATTGGATAGTTATTTTATTATTGATTTAAATTCAATTAGTCAAGCAAGGGGTGAATAGTTTGTCATTTTAAAAATTAAATACATTCTGGTTGATATTACAATTTAAAAACTATTCCTGATTATACATTCAAAGAATAATTAAAGTATATGAGGACTTGATAGGGAACATACAGAGAAATAGTCTAATTTGGTGCCTTATATATTTTTATTTCTTGAGCATCAAACTATGAAACATCTATGGATAACCATGCATAAGCTGGCAATTGAAACTTTAAATTAAAACAGTGCCTTTGAACTTTTGAATTAAAATCGGCAACTTTATAAACAAGCTAACTATGTCAAAAACAAAAAGATCCAATATTGACTAATGTGCATGTTTACTTATACTCTTCAATTTTCCCAGCTGTTCAAGACAAACAAATTTTTAAATAAATAAGCTTGTAGTATATGTAAATTTATTGAACAACCTGTTTAAAACATTATAACAATATACATAGTGATTGTCAAATTAATGTAATATAATGCTATGCATAACTGTACGTTTAATAAATATCTATCATACTTGTATGCTATGTATTTAAAAATGATAAAAATAGCTTATGGCTATAGTTACAACTTTGTCCTAATCCGTCTAACCAAAGATAACTATTTGCTATGTATTTTAATGAATAAGATATAGAAACTTGTTAATTCATTTTGAAATCTAAATTTATCAACTTTTTACTCAAATAAAAATAATTGGTCCATCAGAGAAAATGTTATAAAAGATTTTTGATTAAAAAAATAATTTTGGTATTATAGATATTAATGCAAGCAAACTGCTGACATCTATTTCTGTAAAGATATTTATCATTATTTTGATTTTAAAGTCTGTATGCAACAAACATGTAACAATTCTTTATTCTGGGATCATTTAATAAGCAATGTGATATTAAACAACGTGTATTTTGTTTATTTATGTTGCTATTTCCTTTTTTCCACACTTATCCTAATTTCCAATCTTATTCCTGTCCCTAAAGCTGAAAGATTATTTGTTTTATGTTTTATTCAAGTCTATCCAATAGAATGAGCATCGCAGGGAAGCAACGAACACATTAATTTCAATAATGTTAATACGATCACTCTTCACTAATAAAGTAATCAAAAGTTGAGAAATACTTATTGAACAAACAAGTATACAATAGCTGCTCACTCATGTTAGCGATTTCAAATTTTTAATTCAAAACGAAATTACTGATCTGGTTTCAAATTATAAATACCTTTAAAATTTACAAAATATTTTTTAATAACAATGTGGATTGAGAAAATCATACATGATCTTTAACTATTGTTGCACCATCTCATATGAAGATGATGCAATTATGCCAAATATTATTTTTGTGATTGAAGTGATTTTTTTAATTAAAATATCATTAGTAATAAATTTGCGATGTAAAATACTGGATATAATCGAACAATTTTCCAGTAAAAAATAATTGAACCGGATCAAGCTAGATTTCTTTAAATGTTTGTGACATGTAAACAAAACTTTACCTGCAACCGAATAATATTATTATAGGTATTGTGTGAAATATCAGCACTTGACATAATATTTAAATATACGTGCGCATTTATAAATTGCTGTTGCTTACTCTGTGTTTCCATACAAAAAAAAATCATGACTACGCAAAAAAAGCCTCAAGGCTGCGCAATAATCTTGTTTGACGCAGTTAATAAATAACAAAAAATTTTTATACGTTTCAAACACACTACCGACGCTTTGTTTGTGAAAGCATAACAATTTTTTTTATTATCTGACAGGGTTTATTTTTTCGTGCGTAAAAATCAATCAGTAGCTATTATTGGGATATATTCATGATTTTAGCGGTTTCATACTTCTCACGTTTGTAGTTTAATTTATTCTCCTAGAAACTCAAAATCAATAATTTTCGATGTGATACAACGATAATGCTGAAAAATTCAATATATTTTGAAAAAATCTAGTCGAAGTATTACTAATAAAACTAGTGTTGTACTATTTTTTTAATGAAGCTTTAATCAAATGCAGGTGTAGAGCCAAAGTTGGTATTGATTTGTATACCTAGGTACAAGTGAAGTATCACCTCTCACAAGCACTTCAAAGCAACTGTAAACAACATCTACAAATCTAGTTTGAGAACAAAAACGAAATAGGTACTTAATACTTCTCATTTTTTTCCAAGCACGCCTATACCAATAATAAGGTCATATTTTTTGTACGCAGGCCTCCAAGCAAACGGCTACTAATTACCAGGTAAAAACATATATATATATATATAAATCCAATTCCCACGTTTAGGTAGAATGATTAGGTAATAAAGTGTGGTGTAGGCATCTAAAGTAGTTGAATACGTCCATAATAGAAAATAAATCACAAGAACTCGTCGGAACTTTCTAAATGCTCATATCTTGTTTATTTTTCAACAGATGTCTCTAATATGCATATATTGTGATAACTTAACCTCCATATGGATAAACACACAACCATCGCCCATCCAAAAAGCAAAGAGACAAATATTTGACTGGATTGGAGACAACAAACAAATGTTTTCTCTTCAGTATTTAGTACGTCATAAAAAATATTGAGATTCAATAGCGAAGTGTGTATTGTATGTAACAAGTATTGCAGGCAGTGGTGGTGGCGGAAATATAATTTAAAAATAATAATCAATACGTCAATCGATTACAGAATAAAGCCCTATCGTTATCATTTCTCCTGGCGTTGAATTGACGCGTCCATACAAAGAAACAACAACGAATGACGTCAGAGCCTCAGCAGAAGCAAAATACCTCGCCACAAGCTCTCAAACCGGGGGACGCGGGGCGCACCATTATTTGCAAAAACCTCCAATGTCCACGTTTATCTGCACAAATAATATTTATATAAATTTGACTATATGCAGGTTTCAGCATTTTTGTTGTTTAAAACGCGACTTACTACCCAGTTAGGTATTAAGTAATATTATTATACCCTACTATTACACATTAATATAACACATATTTTTTTCCTTACTCAAGCTCAATCACTAAAATAAATAAACCCATGTACGCTACCATCTAAGCCACACAGCCTGCGCTGGGATCAGGGGATAGTCGTACACCATGTCGCAAGCAAAGCCCTAACTATTATTATTTTATTCGAGAACAAAGGGGTAATGCCGCTTTAAAACTTCGCACACCTCTGACATATTACTACGAAAAAACAACACGCTAGACGAGCATAAGCTGACTCACAGGTAAGTGGGTATAGTACGGCGTAGTAGAGTAGAAGGTACGAGATTGGCCTCAGATGAGTCAGCAGTCATCAAAAACCATATTTTTTTCTTTGAAATCGCAAGCGTCACGACATTGATTCTCAAAACTGTACCCGTATTTTATGCACCGATAGTTTCCCGTTTTAATTATCATCGTCTCGGCATAATCACCCGACACTCCAGTCTTTACTCGCGAGCCCCAAAATGTCAAAGGAAAACCACAGGAACCATACAAAAATTAATAAAACCCATATAAATCCGACAAAGTGATATCCGAGTCGCTGATACTTTAATTCAGATTCCGTATCTGCAGTCTAGACGTTTCGTTGATTGTGTCTAGCATTGACTCGATCGGAGCATATTTTGTTGTTGTTGCAAAACATCGTTGGGAAAATTTATATCGCGAAGTCACAAATAATAAGGTCAAAAAATACATTAATTATAATAACTTTGGAGTGACATTTAACGCAAGTTTTTGTTATTGTTGCAATCGGCGACGGAACTGCCCGTCCGTTTGGCAATGTTATGATACTTTTGGACACGTTACTAGTTATTTTTGTAGAATCTGAAGAAAAAAAAATAGAGCACATTTGGTATTCGTTAGTATATGTTTGCTCGGCGAGCACAAAATAACGACAAACTCTCGACCCGCCCAAGTGTCTGCCACATTTTTAGGACCTTGCCAACTTTTTTTATCGCTGTTCGCGTAGCTATCGTTATTTATCACGGCAAAATATAATACCCAACACAATAATATTCCAGATTAAAATGCAGCCATATTTTTTTATTTACAAATAGGCTAGTACCTTCGACATGTTTTATCTGCGGTTAACGGTTTTATTATCTGCATACTTGAAATGCTGCGTAGTTTCTTGCGTGTGTCACCAATACGGTAATAATGACAGTTGATACAAAATAAAACATACATTATTTTTTTTAACTGTTAAATAATATATATACAAAGAAATCAATAACAATCACAACAGAGAGTAATAAAATCTACTTAATTTTGATTAAAATTCTGACCATTTTTGCCACTTTTTATTTTACGATCTTGGAGGTCACAAGAAACAAGATAACTCATTTATTTAAGAATCGCAATTCAACGAACAAATTGTGAATCCACTGTGTAAATGGCGATATTTTTTACAAGAAAGTAAAACCTCGATACAACGGACCCCTGTTTAACGGACTTTGAATATAACGGACAAAAAATCCGGTCAAATGTAAAAAAAAATAAAAACGTTTTAAATGCGAAAATGTAAAAAAAAAATTTTTTTTTCGTAATTTTCGAGAGTTGATTACAAAAAAACGGCAAAATTCAAGAGTGCAAACAAAAATAGATTCCTTTTTAGTAGGATTATCGAAAAAAGCAAGCACGTCGATATCAAACAGCAACCTCACTTCACGACGAGTATACCATTTTGATTGTGTTTTATATTTTTTATTTATATCTAAATACATACTGTATTTCCAAAAAAAAGTTTTTTGATTTATTTTAAACCTGTTTATATATAAAGGACTTTCGACTATAACGGACACCCCCTTCCACCAATCGGTCCGATATATCGAGGTTTTACTGTAATATTATATAGAAAATATATATACATAGAAAATCAATAACAATCATAACAGAGAGTAATAAAATCTACTAAATTTTAATTAAAATCCTGACCAATTGGATGTTACAAAAAACAAGATAACTAATTTGTTTAAAAATCGCAATTCAACAAACAAATTATAAATCCACTGTGCACACTAATAAATAGCGATATTTTCGTCTTTGGAAAGTTTTATTCAGAATGATCTCCAGCGTACCTGCTTACCTGCAGGAAACACCTGGCGAGCCCGGCTGTCTCGGTCGTCCTTGCTACCTGTCTGAAGGACACAAGACAAAAAAATAAAGGACACGAAATACAAAGAGTTCACTTCGGCAAGTGTGTGGGACATCGTACGGTATTATTGTACGCACACTACAGCCCACAGCTGTTCAGACTGAAACTACACACGACACACTTCGGGATGAGAAAAGAAACCTTTTTCTTGTTACAAATGACCGGTTTCTTCTGCTGTATTTTTTTCATTTTGTACAACACAAGCGGAAATATTTGTTCATATTTCTAAGCTAATGTATTTTAATCAGTTGTATCATAATTTATGTACATCCAAAAATTTCTCCACATACATATTTGTTTCATTGCAATAAAGGTGTATTGTCAGCCTATTTAATGAATTTATTCGTGTAAAATACAATTCGTTTGGTAGATGTAGATTGTGTTATAATTCTAATAATATCATCTGAAAGTTATTACTTTTACAAATAAACTATTTATAAATTAGTGGATGTTATTATGATACTAGTAATGTAGCCCGTCACAAAATGACGTATTTGATGAACGATGCGTCTTTTGTTTTTTTTGTAAAAGTTCTAAATTTGAAATTCTCGCGGTGAACGACATCTCGCGGCGAAGAAGTGAATCATATAATTAAAGTTTAGCTAAAGCATATTTTAAAGTTTATGAATGAAAATATTATCCTATCGTCTTGAAATTCGGCACATAGCTGCGGAAAAATTTACTTAACTTATGTGCAAAAAATCAGCGTTGTATCTTTTAAGATATTCTATACAGAACGGAAAAACGAAACATACATACAAATAAACACACAATGGCTATTATTATAGTAGATATTTTGCTAGTGCTTATCATGGTTTACAGCGTTTTTATATAAAATTATACCAACGATACGAGGTACACATTTATATCTTTAGTACTGCGAGAATGAAATTCAATCTGTGATATTATTAAATATTGTTATTTAAAATCAAAACATTTCCCAGGGGTAGTATTTGTGATATACACTAGAATGTTGGGCATATGAACTATTCAACATGCAATCATTGTATTATACAACAGTAGTTTGTATAGCAATCGTAACGTGTCGTTGTTATGCAAAATAGTAAGACACAACAATAAGTTATCCCCAATTAAAACAACTTACTCAATTATCAAGGCTTACTACAGATAAAACATTTTTATTACCGAGGTTATAAAAGTATTTACATAATTTCAACAACCTCGCGGGTCGAATTTATAAATAACAAAACGAGACGACTTATCCACTAGCTCGTCGAAATGTTCCCACGAAACTCGATAGCCCTGCTGCATACCTTCTGTTGTTATTTTCTCCTCGCCAGCTGTTTCTCCCTTCCAGGCGTCGGCAGCTGCTCCCCAGGGAGCCAATGGCGGCTCTCCACGAGGTCGGCGGGGCATCCCCGAGCCGCGTGGCGTGACACCGACCAGCCGGCAAGGCGAGCCTACCTGCGCAACACTCGCCGGAGAAACTACAGAGCATCGGTGAAATCTGAATACGAATACCGAGTGAAATTATGGAAATCTTTATCTTGCATACATAAATAGATATTTACTTTTAAATATTTAATACGTAAAGCCCTCTACACCCGTAGCAACAAATCGCGCCACCAACTTGCAGCTAGCCAATAGCGTCCTACATTTTAGGCGAATCCATTAAAAAAAACACTCAAAATAAAAGGACGCTATTGGGTGTAGATGCCTTAAGCAAGCACAAAGCACTTTGATACTATGTTAAAGTCGTGTATTTTTATATCAGATATATTTATAACACCTTTAAAAAAACACAAGGGTGTTTTTTTGATTTGATGTGTTGTTTTAAATAATTGATGATCTATAGAAAATATTTTTTTCACTAAATTAATATTATTGAATTATATATTTATTTATTTGGTATTTTAGCATCGTTGCTTCTGTGAAGAAATGTTTTTGACCTGAATCGAATACAAAATATTGTCACGTCCGATTGAACACAATGGACACATTGTGTGTATTGTTTGTGCTTTTCATATATTATGCAGCGAGCAGCTATTAATAGTTAAGGATTGTTTACTCGGATAAACGATAAAATATGTGTATACATTGCTTGCATCAGTCCGCGAGAGAAGTACATATTATTCCGAGAGAATAACAGCAGGAGTGGCGCACCTCGAGGCCTCGTGAGCTTCCTCGCGGAAATGCTAACTCATTCGCATTTATAATCAATATAATTAAATTATTATACGCAAACGACCTCCCGGATGTTTTAACATTTATCTGTTGTATTAATCAATAGTAAAAATAACATTGTGTCTTTTATGGCCAACACAAAGGACAACGCTAATAGCGTGTCTGTTGTTACTAAGCATTAGTAGAGAAACAGTTTTTTTTATATTTTAGATCGGATTTTATTTTACCTGGAATATTTATTGTCTACAAGCATTTTTGACATTGAGAATGATAAAACAATCATTAAAAAAAATTAATTTTGTTAGTCAGCGATATAAGTCAAAAGATATTGAGGCTTAGTAGCAAAAATATACTTTTGGAAGCACAATGTGGCATGGGGGATACTGCTTTATCACCAGCGAAATGCGTGCTCGGACATTATATTCGTGGGTAATCCAAATGTTCAGCCTTCGCTTGCAAAACTCTAAATCTAAATAATCGCTTTTACGTAACCGCCGTTTCGAAATTGCCGATTTAATATCGGTCGGCTGTGAATACGTTTGGGCGAGACAAGACCGACAGCACGCGAGGAGTCGAGCCTCACAGCCATAATGCTCTAGCGTTATAGCATTACAGCTACAGCCAGGGATGGACAAACTTTTGATCACGTCTACCAACAGTAATTGAAAGCCAGAAATGAAGTAAAAATTAAAACAAACATGGATAATACTAATGGTATTATGTTCAAGAGACAACATTGAAAACTAGCTGGAGATTCACCAAATGTCATGTCGTCTCAGTTCTTCTCTGTGGAGCCGAGACAGCTACAATCCAAAAAATCGATGCGGCAGAAATGTGGCTTTATAGGAGAATCATTAAAATACCACGGGTGGGTATGTATTTCAGATCTTTGGGTAGAGTCGGAGCAGGATGTGGTGAGGGAATTTATGTCTGTAGTGGACAGGAAGTGAGTCTGGGATGTCATCGCCGATTTTCTTATAGACTGGTAGTCTTTCGGAACAAAGAGCTCCGTCCAGAGAAGAAGCTCACGAGATACCATTTTTCATGCTTTTCAGCGCATCACGGAGACGCTGTCTCCATAGATAGACATGGACGAATGTCAAAGATGAATAAGAGGGAAGGGAAGTAGACCGGGGAACAGCGAAAAGTGCGCTCCCTGGAAAACCCCATGAATGAATTGACTGTATATTTATTTACAAAAAATTAAAGACCAGCTGTCGGCACCCGGAAGTAGTACTACAGCGCTGCCCGGGACAGTAATAAAAACAAAGTATTTCAGTGACGTGAAGCGTCCGAGGCTTTGGCCACCGCTGATCTATATCTCTAGAGCCGTAGCGCTGTGGCGGTATAGCCGCACGCCAGTGTTTATCAACCTTTTTGAATATGCGACCCACCTGAAAGTTGAAAAAATCTGGTAACCCCTAAGTCCAGGGCCTTGATAAAACTACGAGTATGTCAGTGATTTTAAAGACCATAGATGAACAATTGTGTTTTGATTTAGGCCGCGACCCACCGGTGGAGAAGCACTGGTGCGGTATACGGGCCGGGCCGGGCTGGTGGTCGATAGCATTCCCTGCGGGCGCTGCCCCTTGCCGACTCCCGCGGCGTCTATTTCCAGAGCGTCCATCTGCCAAGGAGAGCGCCGGCCAGCACGTTTCACGGCACACGACTCTTGTGATGTAAACAATTTATTTTATACACACTACAATGTGTTTATATCGCCCCAGCGATAGCTAGCAGTGTTTTTTTTATCGAGTATTCATGAGAGGCTGAAATTGGGTCGTCGCGAGATAAAACTTGTAATAGCGCAAACAAATACATTATATCACAAATGAGGATATCTTGTAACCACGCCGATTGAAACGGTTTATTTTTTATCACTGAAGTGACTAAATGTTCGTATCTTTTTCAAGCAACAAAAATGAGCAATTCAAATTGCGCCGGTTATATATTTAAATATATTTTATCCAAAGGATACGAGGATAATGACAACGCGATCATAGCATAGAAACCACGCTTTCCAAAGCGAATATATTTGTTTAAATTGATAATTTGTATCAAATTATGAAAATAAGTATACATTTATTAATAATATCGAGGCCTTCATCCACCGGTGGGCCGATAGAGGTTAAGACGATAGCTTATAAATAGGAATTTTTAGTCGGTAGCAACAGCGGTTGTTTTGAAATTAAAATGATTACTAAGTGATTTATTGACTTGTAAAGTATTTTGTAATTTATATATACATACATATATATATAAAAGTGTGTATGCGTGAGTATTTATATCACATTTCGAAAGTAGCAATATTGTCGCTCGTTGGAATACTTACCTCCACCAAAGGTTTATTTTCAACGAATGACTCAACGCATGCAAGTTAAGATGTTGGATATTTTAGTCGCTGAGAGAGATGTTTATGTGAAATTTTCTCACGGTTTTAGAATTTAAATAACGATTATTTACTTCATAAAAAAATATATATATGACGGTAGAAATACTTATATGCAGAGGGTAGATAATAACTTACTGTGACCTGCAGTTAATAAAATGCTAAGTAGACACAGTTTTTATCAACAGCAAGCCGAATATGCATGCATCGGGGGCACGAAATCGCACCGAGCAACAGAGGACTGCTTATTCTAAAATATCCTTACAGTAAAAAAAAAATCATCATCATATTTGGTCGATACAAAAATTACTAAATAAGCGCAGTCCAATAATAAATTACTAATCCCGGTTGTTCCGCTCGCGTCTATTTTCTTGGCACTCAAAGTCGATAGCCAAACAAAGAAACATTCTCATTGCTCCAAGTAAATATTTTTATATCACTCCGCTATCGATGCAATGATTCAATGTATGAACATAAAAACCGACCGTTTGTGTTTATTGATAAAAAAATACAAACAAAAAAAAACCTTCCCAAGTAGGCATCCAATATATATTTTATTTTAACACGATATTAAAATAAAGTAGATTTGCCCTCGCACACTAATAATACACCTTCAAGGCGTTATCATCACACAATGACGAGCCATCGCGATGTGCATCCGATATAAAAAAATATATATATTACGACGCTTTTGCATTTGGCCCGTGCTCAACTCTCACACACAATGGCGATCGGTAGAGAAGCGCAGCGGAGGCTCCGTGGCGTGCCGGCGCTGCGCGGCAAGGCAAGCCCGCCGCTGCGCAGTGCGAGGCTCGCCAGGCCACCAAAACAAACACTCTACTCACGTAGGCACGGCGTAGTTTTCCACTGCGGGCGAGGCCGTCACACACGGGGCGACGCGACTCGCGATCCCGGCTATAACGATGCTGGACGTACACGTTATCGAGTCTGTGTATGGAAAAGTATACAAAAGACTAAGGCTTTTTTTCTGGGTGTGCAAAGTAGGACGCCAGTCGGGTGACTTCGTGTCGTAATAACGGCCACGCTATTATACATTTGCATGCACAAAATTAAACGGTTTTTTTTTTTGTGCATATATTTTCACTACACAAACTCGATAGCGAAAATACAGAAATCTGTGTAAACCCCACGACTCAAGCGTATGATTGAATCTCACTGACTAAATTGTAGTAAAAACGTAACGCTTATAAAAAAAAAGAGAAATTGTAACAATAATGCTGTAGGTCAGTTAATACAAGTTTAATTTTGTATTGAATGTTTTGATTCGCTCGGATTTCCATTCGACACAAACAACACTTCGTTGCAAATTCTCCAATCAATACGATAGTGTTGTGTCTATCAGATCGGAATTTCTTATGGCTCTATTTTGTAAATTACCGAAAAAAAGTATCGCTTATTGCAGTTTAATTTTACACCCGAGCACCGAATTGAGTTGAAACAATCCAACCCGACAAGGAAGTTTTTTTTCTGTAGACGTAGATTCGTCTCACTTCCTTGATTTTTTTTTTTTTAATCTCTGCGAAAACTGTTAAAAAAAAAATATATATACATATATTATTTTTGGCATACTTTATGGGGGCACTAAAACATTATCGAGCCATTGGAGTGGAACGCGAGCGGTTCGGTATCTCTTTTCCTCTCGTCGGATCGAGCGAGAGAGATGCGTTTCGACGGGACGCGCTCACAATTGAAGGCCCACTTACCGACGAGTAGCCCTAGCGCTCAATGATTGAGGCGCGCACTTACACGGTCGTCGGGGCCAGGGAACTGCGAGGGTCCGGGCTGAAGACTGCCATCCGGATCTGCGGAGGAGAGGCTCCGGAGAATGCCCTCTCGAACTGTCGAGGCCGCCATCTCGCCGAGCCTCCGATGGTCGTCCGTCTTGACGGCAGGTTCCTCGATTACCACGATTAACGATTATACTCTCGATTGAAAAATATGGGGGCTCCTAGAGGGGCCCGGGAGGGGAAGGATGAGGGATAGGAAAGGATCGGGAATATTGAAGTTCGGGATCGGGTTCCCACACCGTGGGAACGTTTCGAGGAATATTTGGATTATGGTAAGTAGTCTAAAATGTCGGTACGATCTAATTTGTCGGACTTGTTTGGAGTTGTCGCTTCCGATATCACATTTGATTAGCTTTACACGTTTATCACTTAGGTCGCCGAAGAAGAGGGAGGAATCGCAGAGGAGGCGGAGAAGTTCGGACAGAAGATTTTGTTCGAGGGGGCGGTTTCGGGATCCGCGGCCGGCGGGAAGTCGGGCGGACAGGTACTGCAGTCGTGCGCAAACGGTCGAATCTTCACGGGCTACTGATGTACGAGGTCGGAGGTGAGGCGCGGTGATGGCTCGCCGCGGATGCCGGCTTCCGGCGGAGGTCTCGGTTCCCGCGGCGGACGCTGACGATGCGGTGATATCGATATGAATAAAACTTCACAAAGTCGGTCACTTAACATTATATGCCTTAAAATTAACATACAATATCTTTGTTTAAAATCGAATCAATTTCTTATTTTTTGTACATCACAGTTAAAGATTCAGATCTTCCCAAATTTCGCAGCCAGTACTATTACAAACAAACCGGGAGGTTGAAAAATGTGGACATTGGAAAGTAGTCCAGAGTAAAATTAATAATTGACGGAAAATCAGAACTGAGATCATATCACGTAATATACAATATGAAAATAATGATTATCTTTAGCATTCGCATAAAGTTCATCGATACATTTTCTATCGAACAACAAAAATTAGAAATGAGCCAAATCTGTTTCGATGAACGTAAAACAAAAATTTCATCATAACCAAAACTAAATCTAGTAGGAAGGGGGCGGAAATAGGAATTACTTTCCGCCCTCTTGTTTCTCTTTACATTATACATACGTATATAATAATGCATATACCTATATATAATGTAAATTACATACATAATGAACAAATATATTTTAAATGATTTAAAATAAATCTATAATTTTCATTCCATCTCGCTAGCATTCAGTAGAAATTGACGTTATTATTGGTAAAGTAGACCGCCAACTCCGGAGGAACAGACTCGCAGGCTTCAGTTATCGGTTGGTGAGATCTTTACGAGCAATGAAGACGGGTCTACGGCGAGACCCGGTGCTGGGCGTTAGCCGTGACGAAAGTCCTCGAGATGAAACGGCAGTACTATTATGAGACAAACGCAGTGAACTGCAATACTATAAGAACGTCAATGTTCATTCATCATCACACACACTCCACAAGACACACTGACAAGTATTGAAATGATTGCAACATGCTCCAGCAGGCGAGCGGGAGCCCTTGCGGCTCCGCGCCCTAAACTCCACAATAAACATCGGTCTGCTTCAATGGACATGCATTAGAATAAAATTTGCAAGAGAGTTCTCCGGCTGCGGGACAGCCGGACTAACAAACGATTAATTAAAATGTCAAGATTTAAATGAGTTATACTTTTTTGTACTGTTTGTATTCCAAACGTGCCTTTTCTTACATCATCAAATATCACATTCGCAACTATCACTTTCACCAAATGAAAATATGGAGAAATGCTCGCAGCACAATCGTAATATAAGATAATACAAATTTACCTTTGCAACCCTGGCAGGATTCGGTTGTAATGCGAGCATTTGGCAGAATCTTTAGTAAAACAATTTAAAAAAACTTAATATATAGTGATATATCCGCAAGCGCTCCGGGACGGGCTGCTCGCTTACAACTCGACACTTCATCGCAGCTTCATAAATGGCAAATTTCATTTAAAAACACTTTCACATCCACCATGAGACATTTGACAAAATTGTACCCAACGGATCGATTTGATTAGATACACTTACTATGTAATCGCTTCATTGGGGCTACCGACTCAGTGCAGACTCATCATTATCGATTCGATGTTTAGAATTTAACTAAGGAAACTAGTATCGGGACTGCAGTACCACACGGATGCTTTTGGCAATGGAATGTTTAGAATTGTCTCATTACTTATGGAACATTCAGCTAAAGAAGTGCACCGAGCACTTGAGGCCTCCCCTATCCTTAGGGAAAGTCGTCGGTAAGTCTTAATCATTAAGCGCATCCAGTGACACCGCATTCCTAATATCAGGCCCATTATTACTTTTTTTGATAATGCTCAACATTTAAATAATTCTGCACAATCCACAGTACATTTTCATTAAGTCACTTTCACCGCTATCACTCCAATCCTTCTTGCAACACCGCACAACATGTCACCGGCTTTACAAATGCGAATACAGGTCGAATGATGAAGTTCACAATGATGACAAATAGTATGTGACTTTCTCATCCGATTGAGCCGGGACATGCCAATCAAGTGATTTCTTCTCGAAAATATCCAAGATGCGGTTCATATCGAGCGCTCGCTCCCCTGTCGGGTCGAGCTCGGCATCGCAAGGGGACAGTAATAATCATTCAGTCGATACTAAAGTTAAAGAAATGCTTGCGTCCTGCGGGGCCCGAAGGTCCGGGAACTTCACTCGCTTCCGCTTTAACTAAACTTAGGAAACTTTTTTTTGCCTCCTCCCTCACTTGTGGGCGAAGAGATGAGATTTTTTATCATTTTACAAAGGAAAGACACGGGTACAAGAACATAGCGGTTAAAAATAAAACATAACCGGAAGGAAAAAAGAAGACTGGAGGAAATACGATTATATAATCGAGTAAAGAAAAATAGGTGCAGAGGCGAGGGAGTGATTCCGGACGAGCTTGGCTCTGCAGGTTGACGCTTTGTACGTAGGACCCTGAATATCTTACGGAGTCGCCGGCCGCCCAGCGTGCGCAATGCGGTCTCTGCTCGGTCGGCGACGGCAGTCTTGCGGGGCGTGTCTTTTCACAGAAGAAAGTGGATCCTTCACGGGACTATCCATATTGTCCACTCAGTTATCTAGTAGCGCCGTCGAGTAAGGACGGTGCTCAATTACCAAATTGAAAAAACTCTCCTCCGTGAAGAATTCACTTCCTCAATCGTTCAGCTGGACACGAGCGATTCCCCGTTGAACAATTTTATCAAACATCACAGTGATGGCGTGTCTGATTGATTTCATAAATTTTCCATCGATCATCATAGCCAAAATTCTATTATATCTAAACATAATTACATGAAACATTTCCATATTGTTGTACATTCTCTCCGAGAGGCGAGCGGCTCGGGCGGGAAGAGGCCGTATATGCTTAGGGCTAGTCTAGGGGTGTGGTCGCGAGCGGACTCGACCGCCACCCGAGTTACAAAATAAAACTTACAATTACGCGTCTGAGAATCCATCCGCCGTGATAAATTTACAATTCATAATACGAAAACAAAATACTACATATCCACAGGTATAAGATTATGATAAAACTGGTATTATTACATTT
The DNA here is from genome assembly GCA_022113835.1 of Atopsyche davidsoni. Lineage (NCBI taxonomy): Eukaryota > Metazoa > Arthropoda > Insecta > Trichoptera > Hydrobiosidae > Atopsyche > Atopsyche davidsoni. The sequence goes on along the minus strand of JAILWY010000009.1, from coordinate 13,796,288 downwards.
GAGTGTTATTGAATAAGAACTAAACATAAAGTAGCAGATGTAAATTCATTTAGAGTCAATACTGTTTTGAGTTAATATTTATATTCAATTGAATATTTAAAATATTCGGATTCTTCAATCGACAGGAATATCTTTCCTGACGTTCATCATCCGTTACGTATAGAATACTCGGAAGATATTTAATATGAAAAATAAAAAATGTGCAAGAATCTATCTCTTGGGGAATAATGACACTTAATATCCTCTTGCGATCGTCAAATACGGGAAGAGGACAAACTGCCAAAAAGTAAACAAGCGCTCCCCTGAAAGTAACTCTCGAAGAGTGTTACAAAAGGGAACAAAGGCGATCATCGATCCGCAATGAGATAAAAGAAATGGAACGAAAAGCGGTTCTTGCAGATTCTCAATTAACATAGCTCCGTCAAATAATAAAAGAAATAAAACGCAGAGATGACGCTGCACGCTCGCTTTTCCAGCCCGAGGGCCGCCGCTCGGAGCCGACGAGAGCGATCGAAAATGATCATACTCTCTCATCTGGCAAAAACCAAAATAAAACAATCACACCGATACATTAGTCTAACAAATTTGAAACACTTTATACAGTTTATAGTCTATGCGCCGGCGACAGCGAGCAGGGCGGGCGAGTTTCTCGTTCGGACGTGCTCCGCGCTGCCTCGCTCTAGACGAGAATTTAGAATACTTATAATACAGGAGGACGGGGCGGCCGGCCGTGCTCCCTGTCGCCGGGCGGCGGGGGCGGGCGGCCGCTCTAGGCCTGCAGGTTGAGGAGCAGCTTGAGGCCGCGCGCGAAGTCGGGCTCCAGGCGCGCCGAGCCCGTCCAGTGAGTGGGCGGGCGAGGCAGCGCGCCGGGCGCGGGGGACTCGCCCCACTTGCTGCCCGCGAAGGCTCCGGGGCCGGGACTGGCAGCGGCGAAGGCGGCCGTGGCCTGTCCACCCAGCCGGAAGGCGGCCTGCGAGGGCTCTCGCTTGGGCGGTCGCTGCAGCCGCGGCTTCCGCGGCGCTCCCGCGGTCAGCCTCTCCGCCGTCTTCCCGACCGTTCTCGCGTGCGAGTTCGTCATCGAGACGCTTCTCCTCTTCTTCCGGTGGCCTCGGTCGTTTCGCGACGAAATTTCAGGGCTCGCACCGACGCGACCTCGCCGCGTACCGCGGAGCTGTTTTTTTTTTTTTCTCGCGATACGGAATACTATTTTAAAAGATCTGCTCGTTCGAGTATCACAGAACGGAACTCCGCAAACTCAGTCTGTTTAAAGCTTTGAACTCTTCGAATCCTCTCGTTTTTCTTTCTATCGCACGACAGCTGTTGGCCGTACGCATATTTTCAGACATCCGCCGAATCGACAAAATGGTCGTCGAAACGAACAAAGGAACTTTCTAATCGCCCCGATGAATGCTCGACAGAGACGATTGTCCGACAGCCGTGGCTCACTCGAGTTTAGAAAAACGGTAAAACTACGATACGTTACAATATAAGCGTCTGATTTAACGCATATACACAAAAAAATTACAATTTGTTTATCAGACAACTATGCACCTCTAGCGATCTCCTACAACTCCACTTCACAAATACACCGCGTCACGACGCCGACTCAGTATTTATTGAACTCCTCGCTTACGTCACTACCCGGGCTGGTGTTGCAAGAAGCTAAAATTTCACAAGCATTTAACGGTGCTCATTCGCAAATAAGATGATTTCAACTATTTTTTTATGAAACGGATCATATCTTTATTTAACTAGTATATTTATTACAGAAACAAGTTAATAATTGAAAAAAAAATCTGAAAGTCCGGTTCATGGTTGGAGATATTTTTCCGCACGAAGAATCTGATCTACCGACATTTTTTCTTCGTCATTATTAATAATGTGATTTTTGGTAGCAAAGATACAAGAAATTTTTTTTTTTTGAAACGTTTATTTTACTAAAATAATCATAACATATTTTTGATTTAATTTAATAAACAAAATCTAGGAAAAAACAAAAAAAAGGGAATTTTTTGCATAACTATGAAATTAAATATTAGAAAATTCAAAAATACTGATGTATTCATGATACATTAGTTTTTAGTTTCAGAAAAATTGTAAAATACAATATATATATATATATATATATATATATATATATATATATATATATATAGTATGTATCAAATGCTATAAATGATTTGGTATTTGTAGTGTTAACGGCAATGAAAATAAAATAAACAATTAACATGTATAAATAAATATTATTTATATTTTCACAAATATAAACTTCCAGCAAAAACAACTCCTTTTTTGAGGATTCTAATTCCCTCGCTGAATTTATTTTCAAGTTCAATATTTCCTATATTTCTTGCTGCTCGACAAAGTTGTCGTAAAATCTCTTCCAGCATTCGCATAGAACGAATGATTGATCCTAGAAAAAAATAGAGTGTCATTTGATCGATTTAAATTAAATCAAAATACTTAAATGTATTATCTAACAAGTATAAGCATTAAGAATACCTTCGTAAATATCTGTCATTTTACACACATCCAAAAATGATGCTCCTTTGCACCATGATAATACAACCTCTATTAAAAACTTGGAAAAGGTTTCTAAATATTCATCACTATTTGTTATGACACGGGCAGCACAAGCAATATTTCCAATTTTTTTGGCCAAAGTCTGAAAATAAATAATAGTACACTTTCCATTCCCTTAAATGTAAGTTTCAAAGACTGAGGAAAATGTAAAAGAAATAACGAGAGGAATTATGTAGAAATGTATGAATGTACAGATTTAACTAATATATTTACCCGGTAATGTAATTATCAACATGGAGTTTCACTAATAGAGACGCACAAACTCCAAGAGGCACAAAGAGAGATATAAAGATCAACTTTGAGAAAACAAACGGTTTCATTGTAAATAATACAAGATGTGATGGGGAGATAATTTCTTTCAAGCAAGAATACCGTTGGACATTCATAGTATCCTACATATATACCTTTTGTATACAAGTAAACTCAGTGACAATTCTTCTATTATAAAATTGTTGATACCTTCTGTTGTTACTTTGTAATATGTAAAACTTCAAAATGTACAATTTAAAATCAATTACCTCTACAAGACACAAGGCTTCCTGTATTAAGGAGTCTAAATTTGGATGCACATAGCTAATCTCTGCTGATGTAAAACAACTTACTATTGCAACGCAATATTCAACTGGCAACTTAGTAAATGCTCCATTGAATATCATCTCTGTCAACAGTAATTCGTCGCCTCTAAAATGTCACAGTAAAATAATAAATTAAAAAAAACCTACTATTGATCTGGAAGTAATAATGATATATAAATATTAACTTGCCCGGATATCTCACAAGCAACACGTCCTTTTACATTAATAACATCAATCTCATTACAATAACTGAGATTTCGAAGCACTTCTTTGCGACTTTGAAGTTCATCCATTTTGATTACACTGTATGCTGTACTAAGCTCTTCGTTAATGGCAGCAATATTTTCTAATATTTTGTTTTTACGTCGAAGTAAATGCAGATCTTTGCATTTTTCATTAGTAGGGAAAGTCGTGATATCATGGTTGAATAATCTGAAACAAATAAATCAATAATTTTAGATACAATCACACATTACTATACATTATTATAAATTTTGAGATTAAATGAAATAGAAAATTTAATTTGATTGATATACAAGCTCTACTGTGTATTATACCAATAGCGATTTGAAGTGGATCAGCGTGATTAATATTTTTTAAAAATAAATATAGGTATTTTTAAAAATTTATCAAAATAATTAAATAATGACTCAAAATAATTAAAATAATGACTTACACGAGTTCACGTTCACTAATTTTTTTAACAAGTTGTGCTACTTCTGGCATTTTGATTTTCATATCATCCACCGGATGAAGTAATGGAAGACCGTTGGGATATCTGTGCTTTAGTGTTTGTATTATTTTAAAGAAGTCCTGGCATTTTTTGTTTTTAGGAAGTGGATGTATTTCAGAACTTATTTGGCTTATATCTGAATAATCAACAATTATAATTTCTGCATGGCTTCTCTGAAAATTAATACAATACGAAATGATTACGTATTTGGTATGCAGATTCATATCGATGGTGGTAAAGAGTTGACTAGCACATAATAAATGCATTAATATCAAATTGATCAAGCAAATTTTCTTTTACAGCGTCCATTTTACTAATAATAAAATATATCCTTACTTTTTTTGTGTAAGATGGTTTAAACACCTCATTTTTGCGTTTGTTATGAACATTAACCATAACACGTAATTTTAGAGATTTTTTATTCGGCTTCTTAAAGCTACTTAATAAACCCCAATCGTAGCATTCATGTTCAGTTTTAATCTAAAATAAAAATCAACACTCATTTCCAGAGAGTTTATGAAACTAACAATTTATGTAACAGAGTTTCTCACAAATCATAAAATAATTCAATACCTTCAATAGTCTACCTTCTTGCATAAACGGCTTCAGATATTTCGGGACAATAATGAATTTATGAAGTTCCCGGTGAAGTTCTTCCATCTCCATCTGATTAGAGAGATATGATGCTACCGATGGCTCATTTTGAATATGAATCCCGTCCAAATCTTGTTGCTTGTATTTCAAACCTGCATTTTGAAAACATTTGTCATAAGAATACCACAATAAAGATTTACATAAATAATTTTCATACTTTTACTGCACAACATCGTGAGTGAAAGTTGCTCAATGATGGTTTTGGTATTTTTTAAAAAGAAAAGTTGAATTATGCGAGTAAATCTAATGTGTTTTTCAATATTTATAGGAAGAGATTTTAATAATTTTAAATATATATTTTAAGTATATTAAGTACACAAACGCTATTAACCCTTTGCACTCGAGACCGTTTCCGCGCGGACTAATCAGCAACTCGAACCGTTTCGTAGCGCTTTTGGTGAATTTCGCAAAGGGTTAAAATGTGATTAAAAAAATTATAACCTAGAAATGCTACATTCTTAAGTGTTATGCCAGATTTTCGCTGTTAGATGGTATTGGGGCCATCTACAGGGATGAAAATTACTCCAGTACCAAGACAGAAATATCAGAACTCTTAAAAAATAATGCAGCATAATACCCAAAAACATAACATTTTAAATAACAAAGCCCCCAAAACCTGCAAACATATTGAACCCTCATTTTTAAATATCTTTATAATAAAATTCACTTAAACCTCCAATATTATAAATATTAATGATAATTGATACTTTTGATTAGTGTGTAGCACCTTTATCAAGTGCTAATATTTTAGCTCTGGTCTGAAATAGCAGAAAGCTTTTTTCAATCATGTATTCCGGATTTATTTCTTCGAGTCTGAGTAGATTCAAAATCATATTATATGTTAGATGAAAAGCTGAGTTCAGAGGATCTGCCGTCCCCATCATAATTTTCTTCACGTCTTCAGAAGATAACTTCTCATCCATCATCAGCACCACTGTGCCTCTTTCATCAATGCCACGTCGCCCTGCCCGTCCAGACATTTGTATATATTCTCCAGATGATATCTAAATGTATAAAAGGCGTGAGAGTTATAGTAAAATTATTTTCAACAGCCGAATATTTTAAATTTTATACAATAAAAAATTTATATAGGCATCCACTTACATATCTTGATTTATCACCGTCAAATTTTTTTGAAGAGGTAAATATCACCGTCTTGGCTGGCATGTTTAGTCCCATCGCAAAAGTTTCTGTTGCAAAAAGGGCCTGTAAGGAAACAAAAATCAAAATAAGATAAATATTTCTATGCAATATCTTACTAACTAAATGAAAATCAACTTCAAGTTCGTAGGTTTTGGATTTTTAGTTGTGCTGAAATGTATATTGGATTTTCTTTCCAATATATATCAGCACAATACTCAAGAACGAAGTTAATATACTAAATCAACATACTTTAATTAATCCTTCTCCAAAAAGAATTTCCACAGTTTCTTTAATTAAAGGCAAGATCCCACTGTGGTGAAATGCAATGCCCCTTCTAAGCAAGGGAATGATAGTAGTGATTTGAGGCAATTTTTTCTCAGTTTCGCTTAAAATATCAATAGCATTATTGAACACCTCATCTACAAGCTTAGCTTCGTCATCTGAAACAATGAAGTTCTTTTAATTAATTAAAATAATACAACAGAGTCAAATAATTTATCTATAATTGATTTCTAAATAAACACCCATTTCTTTTCATTAATTAAATAGGTATTATTATTAATAAAATATTAAATAGGCTCACCTGTGTTAAAATTTAATTTTGATAGCGTCATCGCATATTTTTCACACGATCTTTTACTAAAACTGAAAATTATAAGTGGAGCCAAATTTTTCTCCATTAAAACTTTAACTACATTAAAAACATCATCTTTTTTAGTTTTATTGTCATCGAGAAATTTTCCAGAAGGATTTCCGTTGTGATCTTCCAAAGTTGATACTGCTTTGTCAAAATTATCTTCCCTTAATTTTCCCTATAATGGAAAAATATTCACAATTATGTCTTAATTTAAAAAAAAAAAATTATTATACTTTAACTTATATGGTGGTAAACTTGACCTAGTTTAATTTAATCTTAGATTCTCGACCACTTTATTTTCAAACTAGATAATAAAATTGAAAAACTCATTGAATCAGGTGCATGGAGATAATTTAAAGAAATATAATTTATTTTTATAAGTCATTAACTTTGCAACTAAAGCTTCAGTATATAAAAAATAAAAAATTACATTTGCATCTATAACCAAATGCATTCCGTCACCATTGATCGGAAAAAGATAGTGTTGTAATGGCGTAGGGCGGTATTCTGTGTAAACAACATTGCAGGGTTGTTGGTGCAAGTAGCTCACCCACTCAGCAAATTGGCGGGCATTTGGGATGGTCGCCGACAGGAAAACATATCGCACATTGTCCGGGAGAAGTATAAGTGTCTCTAAAATATAAAGGAAACCTTTGTGCAAATTTGTGTATTATCTTAAATAAAATTATTTAAAAAATGTGATATTTAACCCTTTGCACTCGAGAGGTGCGGATTCCGCACCACACGATGTAATGCCGCAACTCGAGAGGTGCGGATTCCGCACCAATTTGCTTGGTGCGGAAATTCGATGTGCGGTGATAAATATTTATGGTTTTTTATCTGGTGATTTCTTGTTTATGTTTATGTGATCTTGTTCTTTAAAGTTCGTTACTAAGCACTACCCATATAATTTTACAAAGATCATGTTATCCCCCTTTCAAACTACGCTAGAATTTCTTATCCAAGATTAGTGCGGCACCATAAAGCGAACTGCATTTTTGGTCTCAGTTCGACCTTGACAGCCATGGCAAAATGACTAGATGTGTACCTACCTAATCAACCCATATATTTTTTGCTTGTACTTCTTATCGTAATCATTCATTTGAGGGTCCTTATTTGCTTAAACTTATATTGCACTGAAGAATAGACTTTTTTCTCCCTCACAATATCAAAAACCTTTCCATTCACTTATCGTACCATTATTTTGTTTGCCTTATAATATATAATAATATTATGATAATGTGTATCTCACTAAACAGCTGAGAGGAGAACAGCCGCTTAATCACTTGCGGTATATGAAAACCTTAGTTCGGCAATTGACTGGAGATTTTCGTCAGACACGTGCTAGAGCTTCACTTCAACCTGCGATTCCGAAAATCCGCCTAAGTGGAAGGCTGCATAACATTCTAACAGGAGTTAGGAAGGATTACAAAGTCTGTTCTCAAAAAAATAAACCCGGCAAAAGACATCAAACGACATACTTTTGTGATACTTGTCCCGAAAAGCCGGGCATGCATCTCGGCAATTGTTACATGAAATATCATACAAAGCAAAATTACAAAGACTTATGTTTACGAACCTATCTTCGTAAAGATGTAAATATACATTAAATATTAAAATTAAAAAAATTATGTGTCAATTTGTGTGTGTGAACATTTTAAGTTAGAGGTAAAAAATTCACCGAAAGTGATACGAAACGCTTCGAGTTGCTGATTAGTCCGCGCGGAAACGGTCTCGAGCGCAAAGGGTTAATAAACTAAATACTATTATCAAAATATATTTTTTCTTTGAAAACCTTATAATACAAAAAAATATATAATGTTTCTAATATAACGCAACTAGTTGTTATTTGAGTATAGTCTGTTTTACTAATAAACCAACGAGTAGCTTAGTTACACTCGACATACTTGACTTACAAGCTCTGATAGGTCAGAAATTTGTGCTTATAAATATTTGAACTATTCTAATAATCATTGGTCAACCATGTAACTAAGTGCAGCTCATAACACTGGTGGAAATGGTTAGTTATCTGTGTTGCACCACCAATATGCGACATGTAGATGCTCAGTCTACAATCAATTTTTAGTATCGGTAGTCTCCAAGCTAATTGTAACCATGTCAGATGGATTGAAATTGGAGCTCTTTATTATCATGTAGATTATTCTAACAGATTCATCTACTTGCTTGTGCAACTTCTTTTAGCCTTTATGAATGTATATAGCTAGCTACAAAGATATTACATAAAAATAATAGATGATAATTAAAGTAAACACGAAATGCTAATATCATTTACCTTCCCACACAACTCCACGTACTTTATCTCTCATGTAATGAATTTCATCAAATACAACCCATCCAACTTCCTTTGTTATCTCAGATCCTTTGAAAAGCATGGCTCTCAAAATCTATAGCAAAAACAGTGAGTTATTTCTGTTGATTTAGTATGGTAAGGTTAATTAAATATATTAGTTCATTACGAATTAAATATGATTACAAGTTCACAAGCAGCATCCTAATATTCTCTTTCCGTTTTTAACTCCTTCGGTGGTCATTTTAAGGAAATGTTCCTTTGCAGAATGCAGTCAAAATATACAAAAGGAAACTTGAATACGGCTGAGCATCCAATAATCATATTAAATTACATATCTATATACTTTAACTATTTAGTTTTATTGGAAATATTTCCAATAAAGTAATTGAATAAAACTAAAAATATATTATGGCATTCAGATTTCTAATAACATGGTCTGTTTGTATCAGATAATCAAGGTTCTACTGATGATACCAATAGTATGTTATACACTTACCTCAGTTGTCATTATTAAACACGACGCCATGGGGTTGATAGTAACATCACCTGTCATAATTCCAACATCTTTAAATTCATCGAGCATTTCTCTATATTTTTGATTTGATAATGCTTTAATTGGAGTAGTATAAATAACTCGTTGTTTATTTTTTAATGCAAGGGCTATTGCATATCTGAAATAATATTTTTTTTTGATACAGTTTATCTTAACACACTTTAAACGGGTAACCAAATTAACTAAACTGATGTGCCTAGCGGGCAAAATTCGCGTAAAACTGCGCGTGTAAAATCTAGTCTATACACTCTTTGATTTGCACTTTTTTATTTTTTTTCTTCCGTTTAGCAATTCCGAGTTAATTATGATATTTTTGTTAATAAATTAAATGTTATTGTTACACAATAGCTTATTATATTTATATTTTAAGCGGGTAACCGAATCGACTAAACTGATGTGTGAAACGGAAAAAATTCGCGTAAAATTGCATGTGTGAAATCTAGTCTATACACTCTTTGATTTGCATGTAGTCAAATAAATCGTTTCCTATAAAAAGTTGAACCACTTCATACACACTTTGCAGATTACTTGGCATCACAACAACACCAATTTGTCCTAAAAATTGTTCAATAATTGGAGGATTATCATTCTCTGGCCACTCCACTTCTTCATTGTCACTTTGTTCAGAGTCACTGGACAGTATTGGTAAAACTCTACGTCTTACTCAAATAGAGACTATCATTAGAATGAATGTGAATCAACTCTAGGAGAAGAAGTTAAAAATGATGTAGGATAATGTACTAGATGTACTCACTCAGCTATTACAGTCTTTCCAGCTGAAGTATGCGCTGATACTAAAACCGATTGATTATTCTCCACACATTGTATGGCTTGTTTTTGGAAAGCATCCAAATTAAATTTATATTCTTTTGCAGGAGGGTTTTGTGAAATTTCTAATTTAGGAAATTTTTGTCCAGGAGGCACGGCCACTTCGTGAAGACAACCATCATCTTTAGATATTGTATGGGTGACAATTCCAGGATCCTGAACTTCTTTACTAAAAGAACAGAAGAAAAATACTATTAAAATAAATAACTATGTATATGTATATTACAATATTATCTTAACTTAACTTACTTTATTTGAGTACTCTTTTGTGTCTTGAGAACTTTAGACGTATCACAAATTTTAAAATCTGGAGGTAGTTTTCTTTTGTTTGAGTTAAACTCTCCATCCTGTGATTCATTTTCACATCTGAAAATATTTTATTGTTGGAATCGTAATAAGGAATAATGTGTGTAAACAAAATTTGTAAATGAAATCTGCAAAGTAATTTTAGTAGCTTTGTATCTTCTTCTTTAGGTGTCTCTTCTCAGAAAAGGTTGGTGACAATTTCACTGAACATATTTATTCTAGGCCAGTCTTACTAATTCGGACGTACTTTCGACTTTCAGCCACTGGCGTGAAATCCTCACCCACTTAGTTTCCTCATTCCAATGCCCCTTTTTCCTTGGACAAAGCATGCTTTTTTTACCATAGTCAGGAGTCTGCTTTTTTTGCGCATTCTGTGCAAGACTCTATTTTTAATAAACTCAGGTTATAACTATCATCCTAATTCTCAGTGGTTATGAACTAATTATATGCATTGCTAAAAATGTTAATGGAGGAAGGTTACAAAATTCATGGTTACCTTCCATTAATTTCTGTAGATGAACACTCTTGATGTATGGACGTATCTACGTCACCGAAACAACTAAACAAATCATCTAAATTTGCCATTTTACTTTCTAAAGTTGCCACTTGTAGTTTAAAAATTCTCGGGAATGTTAAATATTTACAAAATAGTTTTAACAACACAACCTTACATGTGACAAAATATGACGTTTGGAAATGTTGACAAAACGAACACAATTGACAACGGAAAATAAAATAAGCATGCTCTCCATAGACAATAATATATATTTGTACTTTTTATTCAGGTTAATTGTCTATGGGAGATCTCTTTGATAATTAAAAATCAGAAGCTGGAAACTAAAAGAAAAATATTAATTTCCAAAAAAATTAAATCTTTGATAAGATAAAAAAGATAGTTACAATTCACTCTAATTGGATTAGTCAGATTTTTGTTGTATCAAACATCATTATTTTTGTTAACATAGTAGATTTTTGAGTTATTAGAATTTTTGTTGTAAAAATCACTATCACAAAGCGTTACTTTCACAAGCTTTCTTTTCAATTTCATTTGTATTTGCAGTGAGTTGAAATATTTTCAAGGTTAAATTTATACGTTATCAGGCAACTTTTAAAGTAGTTAATACAAACATTATAGGCATCAGGGTAAATATTTTATTGAATTGTTTTAATATTTGTATATACTTTCATCTAAAAGTTGCTAGTGTATTTTCACAAATGTGGTACCATTAGAATAAATGAAAGAATGCTCATATTACTTAAATTTTTATTTCATTTTAAGCTGCTATAGATGGTGTGAGGATTGTCAGTACACATCTTTTATACTAATATAAAATATCTATAATAAACATAAAATCAAAAAGTAGGTTGGTAGTTTAGACAGCATTTTTATAATAATTATTATTACAAACATGATGTATTATTGTTAAATTTATTTTATTATCTTTCACTGGTACAAGAACAAATTATGATTTGATACATATATCCCAGTACGAAAAGTGTTTACAATAATAGATCATTAATAAAAATACAAAAATACATTTATAAATATACATAAATCACCAGACACTCTCACAAAATTATTGTTCACTGTGCCGCAAAGAATCCTCGTCTGATTCTATTTTCGCACTTAAACTTAGAGGTGGAGAGAATGATTTATTGTTAATAATATTATCAAATTGTTCAATTTTTGACAGTAAATTATTGGAACTAGATTGGACTACATTGGCATTGTGTAAAGACAGCACCGGGTTGTTGGCAGACAAGACAGACTGATTCATCAGATCGAGGAGGCTAGTACTGGAGCAGGAGGAACCCTCACATGCAACCATGCTTTCGTGATGAAGTTCACTTGTAACAACACTTTTACTTGCAGATTTATGCAACTTATTTTTTGGGGCAACTTCCCAAAAAGATTCACTTGACTCGCCCGACTCGTTGGGAAGACCTCTGCTAGTGGATGGCACACTTGTCATGTGTTTTTTGGTTGAAGATTTAATATCACTTTTATTTTTTGCTTTCGATTTGCTATAGGTTTTGTGTTTGTCTTTGTTGACCTTATCTGCGGTGGATTTGTGTAGATCGTGACATTCCTCTGTACTCTTCGCATGTTTTGATTTTGATTTACGTTTTGTATTCTTTATAGTTGAATCACCATTCTTGCTAGATTTTTTGTGTTTTGATTTTTTGTATAATTTTTGTTTGCTAATAGTTAAAGTTGAACCACTACTTTGTGTAAGGGAGTATTTATTGTCAGAGCTCAAAGAACTATCACTACTCTCTTCTTGCACTTCTTCCTTGGATAAATCAGAGCTATTCTTCTTATTTTTAAATTTTTTCAAAATTTTTGAAGCCAGAGATTGTCCATATTGACTATTCAGTCTTTTTTTGGACGTTTTGACTTTGTAATCTGAGGAATCCGAGCTTTCGGAGTCATTAAACAGGTAAGAATTAGTGGAAGAATCAGTGTCTCGATCAGTGCATTCCGTGGAGGCGGTGTATAGAGGAGGAGTCCTTTGTTTTCTGAAACTTTTATTTTTGGTTCTCTTGATTCTTTTAGTCTCTGGTTTTGAATCATTTTCACTATCTGTGTCAGGATAGATATGCATGCGACTGTTTTTTCGTTTCATTGATATTGTAACTATTCCTGAAGTAGAGGGCTGATCTGAAGTCACAGTATTAGGGGAGGCACGGGAGATGGTAGCAGCAGACAGTGTAGAGGTAGCAATGATAGTTGAGGAAGTTGAGGGGTTCGCTTCATCCACAACCTCAATGGGACTATTAACTGTCTCCTCAAATATGACAGTGTCACTGTCAGAGGCGACCAAGTCAACCACTTCTGGAGTTCTTTCGTGAGGGGGTTTAATATATCCGATCATCACAACTTCATCTGAAGAATCTTCAGTATCCGAATGTGAAATTGTTTCAATTGTGATAACAGAGTCACTTAAATTTCCCAGTCTTCTGTTAGTGGAGGACTCCCCGGAAGAAACGGAATTGAATGGAACAGGAAAGGTTCCTGAAGGCCCCGCATCTAATGACATCTCCACAATATCACTGTCATTACTTGATTCAGCATCTGATGACAATTCGTTGATGACAGTGTCCACAAAGTTTTGACGAGGTACAGGTGGAGAACCATTGTAGCGCACAGCGCGATCATACCCAATCATGTCAAATGGAGAGCTTGCAAAATTGTGAAATTCATGTAAAAAATGATCTGTATATCCACTCAAAAATGGAAGAAGTAGTTGTTGAAAAGCACTAGAAATTATGTGGAACTCGTTGAGGTGATTGGTGATGATAGTCAACACTGGATTGTAATGCAAAACGAGAACTGATAATTCTCTGTTAAGCCATGGAACAAGTCGGTGTACCTGAGCAGGATTTTGTCTGAAATGAAAAAACAAATTTTTAATGAATTAGTCAATAAGTCTTCTAGTTAACTCTTTAATAACAACATAAATAACTCATGTCCAATTGATAGCTGGTGAGGACATTTTAAAAACTCTAGCAGCAATATAACACAAATGATTAATATTGATGTCAACAAAAAAATTAGATTAGTTATCAATAACCTAACCTGTAAAAGAGGGGATTGCAGTTGCGGTAGCGATCCGTGATATCAGGCAGGGGAGAAGCCCACAGTCCCTGGCGGTACACATTCTGGCGGAAAAGGACTTGATGACGTGGATGGCGCAGTTGACGTGAGCGGCGAGGGGGTCCTGGGGCTGGGGCAATGGCGGGCATCATCGGGTAGCGCATAAGCAGCTGTTGAATGGCCAGTCCCTCATGGCGGTGCAAGGTTAGCGTTGTCCTAGAATCGTTATGTGGATATCAATGATTTGGATTTTTAAATTTATAAAAATTATGAAGTTGATAGAAATTTAACTGAAAACAACAATCGAGTCAAAAATATGTCTATTGTGTTTTAAATAATTACGTGATAAAATGTGGTCAAGATTGTGATAATATAACATTGTTTTCAATAAAAAAAAAATTCTTTAATTTGATTCTAGTAAATATTTCTGATATAGTACTGTTGTATTATATCTTAGACATGCTCCATTCTCAGGTTTTTACTATACCTGTATCTATAACGCGGGGCATCATAGTAAGCATCCAAGGCCATCTGTGCCAAGTCTTCTGACTGCTGCTGGACATAGTACTCCTCATACTGGTCATTGGAGCGTACATTGTGGATAATGGATTTGAAAGGCTGTTTACATAGTGGACACTCAGCTTTGATCTGAAGAAAAATGACAAAAGACAGATGATAATAATAAACCTATTATGAATATATAACTCTTGATACTATAAATATACAAAAACTTTTGAAACTACACATAAACCAAGCATGTAGCAAGATTTACATTTGATTAAGCCACTTCAATACAAATATACAACATATCTTAAAAAAACTGTTACTAAGCAATAACACAGCATGTGCAAATCTGAATATTTAGAATGTGAATATATATTGCATACTTGTTAGAGGAATATTTCCAAAAACATTACATCCCTTAACAATTTCTCAGGTTTTTCAGCTTCTCTTGGTGTGAAGCTGACATCTGAATAAGTGGGCATTTTTATTTACTACTATTGGAACATTTAGCTGAATGGTTTATTTTCTAAAACTGCATTTATTAATATGGAAATTTATACCATTGTGTAAAAAAAATTACATTAATTTCAATCAATACATAGACTTATATTTTAGACATAAGTAATGCATGTTAATTTTCAATTGGTTGCCCTGAATCTTTAAATCTTAATCTTCAAATACCTGACTATACATTTTACGATCAAATGATCTTGAAACCAGATTTTAAAATTAATTTCATAAAAAACCTAACTCTGGTACACCTGAGTTATATTTATGAAATTAATTGTGGTAGTATGAATATTTATGAAATTGATGTTACAGCATTACTTTTGTATTATTAGTAACAGGATAAGTGATTTTTTGTGTAATAAAATCATCATCTTTTCTAACAGCTAAGAGAAAGAATGTACTGGCTGTATTGTACAAAATAAATAGTACAATTTACAAAAAAGTTCATAATGATACTTCTTTACAATTTGGTTAGGTTTACTTATTTTGATGACAGTACTTTTACTTAATTACGGATTTTTTTATGCCGATGTAATGGTTCTCTCATATTACACAATTTTAAAATTGTCGCCTAAGCCATTTTAGAAGAAAACAAAATAAATTATTCAATAAATGTTTTTTATACGCAAGGATGCTATTTTTCAAAATTTGATAATATCAAATTAATATGGAGAAAAATTAAACCTAACCTAACTTACTTGCATCATAAAGTAAGCTGATCGTAAATCTTTCTCATAACAATTATTCATGCATATTTTGATGATTCAGAAGAGCAAATATTAATTATGGCTAACAAAGAAGTCTATGAAATAAATATATCCAATTACAATAAATATAATTACAAAATTTTAAAGAGGTAATGGTCAAAATGACCTCATGATAAATACATTTTTATATACAATCAGATTTCTTAGTTAAGCCTCGGTGTCTTCTTAGTTAATACTCACTTTACTCCATGTTAAAAGGCAACTGAAGCAAAACCGATGAAGGCAAGAATCAGTAAAGCATATATTTCTACACTGTCCGAGGCATATGGCGCAGTCCGGGGGAGGAGAAGCCCTCTCAGAACTGGAGGGTCGGGATGGAGTCTTACAGTCCTTAATCTTATCAAGCCCATTTGCATTGTCCACTTGATCCGTATTTGATGCAGTGCTCTCCATTATAGTGCACTTGTCAACTGTAAAGATAATTATTAAATAATATAAAATGCAATTCTTATACACTTAGGTACTAGACTTTGGTATTGACATTTTTACATACAAACTATTAGCTGCCTATTTTAGACATAATTTAACAATAAATATTTACACTAGGATGTAATAATTTTCATAATTTTAAGTAATTTTCAAAATTCCCGGTTGTTAAGCACCCAAAATAAATTGATTTTGACATAAAATTAATAACAATGTAAAGATTTTTAAAAACGTTTAAAATACGAATACCTACCTAGAAATCACTGTATCAAATAAAGTTAATTGATATTTCGATAATTTCGACGTTCAACATCTTTCATTGTAAAACAGATTTACCTAATATGAGCGCAGATGAACATGAGCAGAGAGCAGCTGATGAGTCAATACATATTATAACGAAAAATAAGGAAATCCGACACGAATATAATATTATTTTGAACTGTTTTAGTGGGGATTCATATCATTTTTTTTACAAAGATATTTAACTAAACCGGAAAACACAGAATATAAGTAACTCGATTAATTCATCACAAAGTACACTGTCTGAGATAAGTTCATTTTATAATATTCTACTATCACACCACACTACATAGATAGTCACTATACAATACGGTTACACACAGTGAACGGCGGTGACGGTCGGTGTTGCCAGACTTAAAATTATATAACATGCTAGGTCAATATACAAAGCAATGATTGTTGGTCGGTTATTATACTCCATCCCCAGACCTGAAATACATAAGCACCGAAATATTGTGCAATATATGTAGCTACTGTTCCATTGTATTAGTAGGATGTTTGCAATATATAAATCAGTAAATTTACTCAGTTTTACCTCTTGTTTTGTTTTGTTCTATCTCTTAAATATTTATCCTTGTTATTTAGTCATTAAGTATAGGTACGTATACAGAAAAGTGTTTTTTTTACACATATTTGTCCCTTCATTATCCCTAAAAATAATTTAAGCAATCAACACAGATAATTAAACAGAATAAGACGAGATAATATTTTTGATCAACAAATTGAAGACTTGACACATATCTGAAAATAAAGTTATTAAAAGTACGCTAAGACAATTAAAGCGAAATGTTTGTTTCCATTAGTTTCATTGGTGAAATTCATAAGGAAAAAATATAGCTAACCAGGAGTCAGAATTTACATCGAAATTATTATACATTAGCTACATTTTAAAAATGTCCATTCCAAATATACTATTTAATAACAATAAAATAAACTTGAAAAAAAAAAAAAACTTATCGCATATTTATTATTGTTTAGTTGCTACTGAAATTTCAGTAGTAATTATAGAATTTTACTATCCAATAAGTAATTCAGTGATTTGGCCAAAATATATTTAAACCTTTAAATTATTGTAACCTATATTGGTATTCAAAACAATACTTTAAAATAAATTTTTTAATCGATAAATTTTTTTCGTGCGCAAGATTCGACCATTGGGATCAAAGCAAATTGATATTTTCTTTTTGTCATTTTAATAATTTAATTTGTAGTAGCAGAGGAAACATTTGGCATGTAAATATCAAAATAATGTCAAAAAAATAAATCGATGATTAGAAGAACAATTAAATTATTAATGGAATTTGTTAATACGACGGATTGTCTTGATCTTACGTTAAGTTATGATTATTTAGAGTACGCCAAGCTTAACTTAGCTGGGCGTAAAATTCATTAGAAAAATAGAAAATAAATACATCTAGAACAAATATATATTTTTAAATTTAATAAATGTTAAAGAACATGTTTAATTTTTTTATGACGTATAATATGTCTATTAAATAGATAATTCAAAAGTATTCTTTGCTATTACAGTGTACAGCCTGCGTAACAATGCAACTCTGTGATTTTATATATGGCAGCACTTCATGTTATTCGGATTGTCAAAGTAAGGTTGGGTTTTGTCTTTGAATTTTGATAATTCCTTCTCGCTGTCAGAATATCTGCTTACGTTAAAGCTGGACGTGTTTTTGAAAATATAACTACATCTTAATCTTATTTACCAAAGTGTGAATAAAAACCTGTAAAAATGGCGAAAATGGCATTTCAGCACCAGGCGGGCACAGCCATGGAGTGCCTAAGTGTTAGTATAACCCACCCAATACATTTTCTATTAATCTGATAAAATGTTTGACTTCAGTGAGTCACCGTTTTTACCTATTACTTGGTTATATTTTTAGATACCAATTACCCTCCATAAAGAAACTGGGGTTGATTCGGAGGGAAGAGAAGTCATGAAATGTGGTTTCAAAATTGGGGGAGGAATTGACCAGGACTTCAGAAAGAGTCCCCAAGGCTATACAGATAATGTATGTACTTAACTTAAGATAATATGAAAAGTCTTTATTATGAATTTTTATTCATACTCTTCTTTGAAAATCGTTGTTTCTTTTAATGAATTGTAAAAACTGGGTCATCACTTGCAGTGTTTAGTAATCTTGTTCATTGCTACTTAATGGTTGTGTTTTATTTTTCATATTAATATATTTTTTAATAAAATACTTGAGTGATTTTCCACATGTTTGTTTTTATTTGTGACCGGTTTCGTCAACCTTTCACGTTAGCATTATCAAACAGAAAGGTTGGCGAAACCTGTCACAAATAAAAACGAACATGTGGAAAATCACTCTAGTATTTTATTCAAAAAAATATTAAAATGGAATTCCACCAAGTACTCTGTCAAAAATATATATATTTTTTTATTTTTCAATCATTTTTGGTTATATTTCAGGGTATTTATGTCACTGAAGTTCACGATGGTAGCCCTGCTGCTAAATCAGGACTTAGGATGCATGATAAGATATTGCAGTGCAACGGATATGATTTCACCATGGTAACTCACAAGAAAGCTGTCAGTTATATCAAAAAGCATCCTGTACTAAATCTTTTAGTAGCTCGAAAGGGAGTAACTTCAACGTAAAGTTTTTTTATTATTTTTTTTTATTCTGTAATTAAAGTTTGAATGTATACAACACAGTTAAATTACAATATCAAGCTACTTTAGGGTGATATCCTGCAGAGTATTAATTAAGTCAACTGGCCAAATTATTCTTATAATAGGTATACATGTTTTATTCCTAATTAAATCTTTTATGTATTATAAAGTAAGCAGGTATGTTACTCGAGAACACTGATAATTTGAGAAGTCCTATTATCTATTGGGATCATTTTTGTTATATATTTTGTGATTTATACCTGGCAACGATTTTTGTTATGTGTCCTATAAATAAGTTTCGAAAATTCATTGGAAGTAATATAACCTTTTTAACCATTAAATTTGATATCCTCGATGAAATCTATGAAAAATATTTAAGACTATATAGTCCTATTATGTATAGATGAGTGTTAAATGATATGAAAAACTATAACAATTTATAGATTGTGTTAATTGTGAAAAAATATATTTGATTGTTTACCTTATCCAAGAATAGTAATTCAAGCGGGTCTGAAATGAATTATTGTAAAATATTTTGTTTAATGGAATGCGCTTAACAGAATATAAGTTAAAATATTAAGCAATTTAAATATTAATATTCTTATTTTTTAATTTATACAAAATCACAGCTAATTTCTTAACTTTTGCATAAATAGCCAATTTCAACTTATTCTCACTATAACTTACTTTGGAGATTGCTTTCGTGCAAAATGTAACTTGAATTTATTATTAATCACTTAATTTTACATTTATATAAAATATAAAGACTTAATGAAGAAAAAAAAAATTAAGCATATTTTAGTTATTGCATTAGATTTATTCTTATATTTCTGACATAATTTTTTTTCCATACCTTAAAAATGAATTCTAAAAAGTATGTACCTAAGTATCAAAGGGCTTTAATTACATGACTGCTTAAAATCCTTTTTATGCTCTAGGCTCGTAAAATGGTATAAAAAAAAAGGTTATTTCTCTTGCTCAGCTCACCGCAGTGCCAAATACATTGTTGAATATTGAAAATAATTAATGCGAATCATTAATATCTCACAAAAGATACTATGTGCTTGATTCATTCATGTGAACTCAATTTTTTTTATTTTAGATTGATGTCATTAAGTAGCGTGCAGTATTACGTTAAAAATTGCCTAACATGATTTATTTATAAAGAAGCAGACTTTTGTACTATTATCAAATTAAATATAATTATATAATTAAAGTTGCCATCACTTTCAAGCCTCTTGGATTGTGCTATACCCGCACTTAAAAAATAGATAACTAAATGCTTAGCTTTTTATTTAAGTTGTGTCAATGCTGCAAACCACCGAGCTTGTATTTTCTCAAGGTTATACGTTTTATCATTCGACATATTGTGATTTGTGAAATGACCTTATATTGTGAAAAACAATCATTTTGTAATTTTTTTTTAAATAATGTGGACCCAAAAATAGTAGAAGCTACCTACTGAAAGTTGATTTCTAGTTTTGAAAAGAAGATGTTTTATTGCCATGGAATCTAGGTCTATCTTAAAGACTATACATTTTTATAATGATAAAAGTAACTTTGTATTCTGTCTTCACTTTGAGTTTATTATATTTTTTGCATGACTAGTTTTGACCAAATAGACTAGGTCATCATCAGATGCATAACTAAACTATACATTTTTTTTATCATTCTGGCCATGTTTAAGGTACAATCTAGAGTACTCCGGCTTTGGTATAATGTAGGATCATGCACCTTATTAGTGTACATTCTTAATCAGTTTTTAATAAACAGTGTACCTGCACCTCATGCCACTGCCATTAATAAAATAAATGTTAGGCTTAAAAATTCCTATTTTCTTTTTGGGACGTACGTATTATTGCAAAAAGACAAAAAATATTTTGTAGTTTGTAATCTTTAACTATGTAGTTAAATGTTTTAGGATAATAATATTTAAATTTATCAAATAGTAAATGTCATTTTTCTTTCAAATAGAAAAGCTATCATTGTTATATAAACTAAAAAAAATGTTTACTGAGCAACTAATAAAGCATCTAATGAATTCAATATGACTGCAGCTTATTAAAGGTATTTATATAATTTTAAAGAATAAACAAACAAATTTGAACAAGAATTGGTATTTTAGAATGTAATTTTTATTTATTTAGTAGTCTTATCTTGTTTTGTGTTTAACAAATATTCTGGCACCACTTGCTCTATGCCTGGAAATTACTGCCAAGTAGATTTGTTTATATATGGGCGGTTTTATGACTATTGAAATTGTAGCAGAGCTCTAAATCTTGGTAACAGTTATTTATAAATGTTATACTATGGTGTCCTCTAGTACAAAGGTGAAGATTTTTAAATCAAAAAATATTTGGTGATATTTTCACATCAGCTGTATTTTTGGTGTGACTGGGTTTGTTAACGCAATAAGTAAACATCACATGCCATAATTTTCAAATGTCAACCTAATGTTGATAAAAAGTATGTGGAAGTAAGCAAATATATTGTAATTTCTTGTTATGTTTCGTTTCTAAATGTGCGAGCTATTTTCACATAGTATAGATAAACAACATAGAAGTGAAATCCTGAGTAGCTCTGAATTTATCTGTTGATTCTTTTAAATGTTTCAATTTAAAATATTGAAATCTTAATAAGTATGTGTAATATTCCATTGTTAATAAGTATTCAGATTTTTGTTTCAGTATTAATATACATACATATAGGCTGTTATTGATGTTCTATTATAAATGTTGGTCTTTTAGAAAGATTTTATGAGCTCGAATATCTTTTCCTTTTTTACATAAATCACTGGTTTAAATATCCACACTTAAATGTAATATTTCTTACTGGTTCATTTGAAATGATAATTTTTTTTTAATGTGTGTATATTTATATGTGCCCAAATATATTTAAGTATTTCCTGGGTAAAGGCAGCTATATTAAAATAAATTAGTGTAGATTGTGATTCCTGTATAAATAAATATATATTTATATAGGAATATATATATATAATCTCAGTACTCCCAAAAACAGTTTAATTTATTTAAATATTTATATTTGACAAAAATGTGCAACTATAATATTGTCTTTATATTTATTTAATATTATCTAAACCCAGGCTTGTTTTCTGAAATTCCATTCTAAAGTACCAGCTGTTTGATATTCACTCAACATTGAAAATTTATACTTTTAATAAATAATAAAACTGATCCATTCAACAAATACCAATTGGTGAAATATGAATATGTACTGTGATATATTTGACACTTTATTTGTTTTATTATTTTGTAAAGGACTCCTTGCTATTGAATTCATAACACACTATACAAAAAATAGTATTTATATGGTGAATGTTTATTACTACTATTTGGCATTTTCATTGTTAGTACTAATAAATAGGATGATAGTCTGATTCTATACCCAGGTAAATGCTGCAGTCAATCCAATTGTACTTTTCTGCATACTATGTAATGTAATCATTGTTTGTCGGTTCTTTTTTATTTGTTATAATTTTAAAAAAACTTAAAGAATTGTTAACAATTATTTGATATTTTATTCAAAACCAGATATAAGAAACAATATTTTCTCTTTTGGAAAAAAAAATCGACTTACCGGTTGTAAATATAATTTTAGGTTTATTTCTCTTTAGGGTTGTCATATATTATTTTGTAAACTAGGATTATAATTGTGTGCATTTTCTATATAGTAATTGAGACACAAGAGTTTATGATGCAGATGAAATTTTATACTTTGTAAATACAATACATAATTTAAATCCCAACCATTCCATATAAAAGAAGTTATATAAGTATTATGTGAAGTTGTAACGTTGTTGAAGTCTGGAGTTTATTACAATAAGATAGGTAGCATATTTACATCATTTCACAAGTGAATTAATTCATATATTCGAGAGTTGTGTTTTATGTTTATAGTTTCTACACTCTTAATTATTGAAATAAATAAATTAAACACCAAAACAGCTGTTTCTTTTTACTGCTCTTTATTTAACACTTTTAATTTAACTATACAGATATAACATAAGTGATTAATATGATTTCGCAATAAGAAAATTCTCTTTGCAATAGATAAATTAGCTTGTAGGAGGCCAGTCCCACTGTCCCTTGGGTGCTTTGGTTAGGAGAGGCTCCCAAGGTTTCCACACAAGCATTTTGCGTGCTAAAACTAATTCATTTTCTGCCTGCACTATTAATTCTTCAACTTGGCCGCATCCAATTTTGTTCTCAATATCAAAGACATTTTTGGTCTGTAAAACAAAAAAAGCAGCTCTAATGTAAAATTATAGTAATTCTCTCATTAAATCCGATAACCAGTAGTAAGTAATTTTTTTATTAATAAGGATATATTAACTTAAATATATTTTTTTTACAGTAGAAGTATACATACACTAAATCATCCCAAAACAGTGTTTTTCATTAATATTTGATGTATTCTACTAAGTAATTTGTCAGGAGAATTGAGTCTAAAAACTTACAGATTTTATGACTGAAGCACGTTCAGTGATAACCTGTTCAGTGTATTTTCTGTAAGCAGCAGTTTCTGGCATTTTTTGAAGTGTGCGCAATATTTTGCTGTACAAGATACCCAACGAGTGATGGGGGTTAGGACAAACAGCTAATCCTGTTAGTCCCGTTGCCTGAAAACAAATTTGATATGTGAAAAATTCTGGCAGAAATGTTATTTAAATGAAAAATTACACGAATAAAGGTATATTTATTACCCTTTTCAGAACCCCTGCCATGGTTAGATAACAAAATACTCAATACAATCTTTGACGTTTGTGAAATATCCCAGAGACTAAAGATGAAAGGTATAGTGTGCTAATTTAAAACATACAAGTTAATAAAAGTACTAAAAATTAAAAAGCTAGCAAGAAAGTTATAAAAAGACAAAAAACGGTGAGCAATAAAATGCAATGTCTTGTTAATTTGCCCAGATTTTTATTTAAAAAAATAATGACCCAACAGTTACAGTCTTAAAAATGATTTAAAACATTTTTTTCTATTTTAAGAACGAAATTTTGTTTTTTTTTTTCTTATTTTTTGCAAAATTAACGTATAAATGGTAGATATATCAGCTGTTGTATAATAGATTCGAATTCTTGGCTATTTACATCAAACTTACTATTTTTGTTTTAAAATAATAAATAATCTCTTTCAATAACTGAACACTATAACAAAAAGTTGACCACACAGCCTGCCTCTATGTTTTGTCTTTGGTCAACACTCTCTATCGGTTCTTGTTTATGGTTCTGTTCGACTGTCATATATTTACTACAACTTGGTCAGTCTAATTATCGGATAAAAGTGGTTTCTGAAAGTTTGTAAGAATATTGCAATTATGGCTTCTCCAACGGGGGGCGTCAAGCCCATGTCGATATCTACTCGGCTAATACGAGAACGAGAACGTTTAGCTGGAATGACTGATGAAGAAAGAGCTTGGCGAAAACAATGGTTGAAAGATCAAATCCTCTCTCCAGACGAGCCGAAATATGTCCCCGAATATTGGAACCAACGTGTGAATCCTATTCGCAGGTTTTATCGTTTTCCTCTTGATCAGATGTACAAAGCCCTTACTCCAACGATGGTGAATACAATTTTAAGGACTGTCATTTCAGTGTATTGTTAGATTATGTAATGTTTCCTAATTTTATTTTGATTTCCAGGGGGAATCTAAAGCGTATGCCGTTCGCTTTTTCACTGGTAAATTTTTAATGATTGGTGCGGGAATCTTAGCAGGAGCTTACTATTTTAAATACAATCAAAATGTAAGTGACAATTTCATTTTATTCATGTCTTAAAATAGTGAGGTTAACTTAGGTTTTTTTTTAGTATTGGTAAATTATGAACTTCTACCAGCAATTATTTTCAAATTAATATTTCTCTGCATTATTGGATGGCGTAAATAAAATACAATAAATATCAAATTATCATCATGTGTTTTGTTGTCATTTTAATTTTGTTGTACTTGAGAATATTTTTGTGCAACTTTTCAAAATGTACAACACTGTGTGTGATGCGTGGTTATGAAGTTGATACAAAATATTTAAATAATTTTACTCATAGGACAGAATTTTGGTAACATGATAATCACTTTGCAGCTTTAGTTTCTTTATAACAAGATTTTTTTTAAATTTATGGCAGATCAATTTGATGTTGTTATTGAGTAATGGAGATCAAAACATCACGTTTACATTAAAAAATGTTACTCTCCTTCAAAATTGAGCAACTTATTATAAATTAAGATGTAGCATGATATACAAATTGATACGAATTTTATGATGTTTGTAAATTATTTGACTCCACATCCGATAAAAAATAATTTAGAAATCATGATTGTCAAAAGAAACAAAAGCTATATGGCTGAAAACAGTGTGGGCTGTATTATTTTATAAGTTTGAAAATATACCATATACAATTTATATAAAATGCTTTGAAAAACCAGATTTATTCTTGTCAGTTAAAGTTATAATGAAAAGAACCAATATTATTTATATTATTTAAACATGAAAAAACAACAAATTAAAAAAAAATTCCTTAATGTTTCTATCATAAATTATCACTTATAATATATATTTTTAGGATTGGACAAGGAAAGGTGGTTGGAGAGTGCTGACATCCAGAAAGCAAATTGTGCCCGGGGACCCTAATTTCCCTAAATTGACAGAAAGAACCAAGCCATCTGATTATGCCGAAAGAAATTTTGGCTCCTCACCCATCTAATGGATTAGACAGCTTTATGATCGCACTTGAATTTTTAGAGAATTAATTTATAACATTGAGGTCAATCATATAGATAAATTTAGTTTCTCTTTGTAAATACATAAATAAATAACACGTTACATTAGTTTTTCAAAATTATTTTCAATATTATGAATGTTGGCCAGATGTACCTTTTTAAGACACAAACAAATAATACTGGGGTGCGACCAAGACCACGATTCTGACCAGGAGTGTGGCCAAAATTTTCCATCTCATGGTTTGCTGTGGTTATAATTGCAGAATTGAAACCATAATGTGTGTTTACCCCAAGATTGAAAAACTTCTATTTATACTGTCATTAAAATCTAACAATTAATGTTTGTTAATAAACTCAATTATAATGACAACAGTTAGTAAGCATAGAGCAGACAAAAAGTTAATTTGTCTGATTACCTTTTTTGAACAAACAAAACATGACAGTTACGATTAGATAGGACAGCCCTACATGAAGTGTTTGTATTTTATGTATGCTTACTCATCCTTGTTTTAAGACGGTAGTTTTAATTGTTTTTAATTTTTGTCTAGTATGCTCACTCATAAAGTTTTATAGCTTTTTGTGATTCATTTTATTATGATGTATTTTTTTTAATTGTAAATTGATCATCTTTCTGCATGATTCTAGATTGAAAAACATCTGATCTTTCGAAAAAATAAGTATCTAATTTAAATGTCCTTGTTTGAAGTAAATATTTTATCTTAATAATAATAAGGTAAAGACAGTAATTAACGATTATTTGATGGTGCCAGTTTTGATAAAAATCGTAATTATGGTAGTAAACCGCATCCAAAGCTTCTGAAAAGTTAAAAAAACTTATGCGAGATCTTGTATTAAGATGAAACACTAAGAAAATCAATTCCCTTAAAATCCCACCAAACACACCATATTATTTTACAAATATAAGATTTCTATGTGTATTCAGCCGATTCATCTACTTGTATTTAGCACTATTATAAACCGGTTTAAGGTATCTCTTGATTGGCTTAATTTATAATAATTGCTGATATACTACATTTAGTACAGTTAATTGTGGTACAGAATATCTTAAAATGTCTCCCGACAATTCTGCTGGTATTCATATATAATCCAGCCAACTCGATGAATAAAGAATACAATTTTATAATACCAATGTATACCATTTTTATAAAGCTTGTGCTCATATGATGGACTTGGTCTATAGCTGGCCAGAATGAAGTAGCTCATGATAAAACCTATAGAAAAATTATCTTGAATTAATATCAATTCAAAAAATAGCCACACCTTTTAATACCAACTTTATAGTGAGCTTTTGACTATATCAACAACAGATTAGTTAAAATTGATGGGTTGCACTGATTAAAGAATTTTGACAGATGATCTAGACCCAACAATGAAATATTCGTTAACAATCCGTTAGGGGAAATAAGTCAGAGACCTAATAGCAGTACCTTGGCAATATAATAAAAAAATAATGCCCTAGGTAAGCAGAGCCTGAAGACTGTTGCGTTAAATATAAGAGATTATTTAATCTTTTGATTTGAGACAAGATTCACTTCAAGATTTTATACTGAAGATAGGGATGAGCTTTCTTAACTTACATGAATGGGTGGGTGAGTATCAAAGGTTACATTTGCACCCTTCTATCAGATGTGGTTGAGTAAGTGAAAGTAGTGTAAGAAATACATTTGTGTAAAATAGTTCTTTATATACGTCCTGAGGGTTGCAAGCCCCTGAAATGTTCATGGAAGTTAGCTATCCTGCAGCGGGTAAAATGAAATGACTTCAATAGTAAATAAATGCAGTTAAATTATTTACTACTTAACTATAGATGGCGTTATACCACTTTTAAAGTAATAGCAATAAATTAATTTAATTTGCATATATTTTACAGTATTGTATGGCTGTATAGCCCGTGCTAATAAATATTTAATTGAATATATGAATTATTTTATTACCTACTCCAAAGACACATTTTGAAACTACAAATTGTACCTTTAAAAAAATTACAATTTTCAATACCCTAATATTTCATTATACGGTAAATCTATAAGTTTTTTTTATTTATTTATTGTAAGTAGTACTACGTAAATAAATGTATTTATCTTGAAATGGATATTAGCCAATTTTTTTTCTGGTGAAATGTGATAACTTTAGAATTCATGGCCAAAAGATTATTGTCGCTTTGCCAGGCGAAGTATTGGAATTTTTGCGTGTGAGGTCTTTTGTGGTCAGCGCATAATACTTTATTATGTAAAATACACCGCGATGAGTTGGTTGAATTATTTTATAAAAATCCGCCAACAAACGTCTTGAAATGTAATAGCGACTATCGTCGTGATTTTTTGACGCAAATGAAAGGCCACACCGATGTAGTCACAAATTAAAAAATATGTTCGATTAATTTTAAAATTTATATAAATATTAAAAGTACTCTTTTAAACTTTGCTCAAATATATTATTTTTTCATATAGTTTTTTTGTTGAGCTCCAATCATGGTAGCTATCTCGTTGAGATGGTTCGGGGCTTCGCTAGCGTACGTTATTTTTTGCACCTACTTCATGGCAGTGTACGAGAGAAGCAAAATAATATTATACAATAGGCAGCGAGCATATTGGCATGTTAGGTTAGTTCTTGTCATATGTCAGATTGTCAGGTGCGCGAGTGTGCTGGCCAGTCAGTGAACATTTTTTTATAAATACTCAGATGACGCGCGACTAACCGAATATCGAGTGATTTTTTTCTATCTATAGATTAAAAATGCCTAACTTCCATAAAATAGAAATCAACAAAACGGAATGGGAGGTACCAGAAAGGTATCAAATGCTAACCCCCGTTGGCTCGGGGGCTTATGGACAAGTTTGGTAAGAGATTGAGGATGCATTCTTTTGAAAATAGTTTTAGTCAGTTGGTTTTATATATGTTTTTTTTTTATGTACGTATATCATTAGTTTCCCCGTCTTGTTTATAATTTTTTCTAAATTTAGTTTGTACCTGTCGTCTTTTTAAGATTATATCGTTATTATAAATGTAACGATGCATTGACCATCTTAAATAGCTTATAAGTATACATTTTGTTTTAATATAACGTATCTAAGAATAAGTTTTTATATATTTTATCCCTTGGGTTCGTATAATAATTTGTGTGGGTGGCTTAGTACTTTCTGTTTATGTGTGGGCAAAACAGGTTTGTATTTATGCTATTTTTCACAAAATTTAGAAATATTCGTATTTTATAACGAAATGGCATGTCTTTGAAAGGAAAAATTGATTGAAATTTTCTTTAATAAATGCAAACTGAAACTAAAATAGTTGGGGAATTTTCAAAATTAAAATTTCTTTAATGTTAACATAAAATATAATTTGAATATATATAGAGAATTTATAAATAACTGTCGTCTCCTGAGAAAGGGAGTATTTTTTTAAGTGTTGGCTAGTTTATTTCATTATCTTTATAATTTTAATAAATAAAGGTTATCGGTAGTTTTCTCTCGAGACGTTCGCTACAGGTCTATCTTTGAAGAAGCCTAGAATATTTGCGATGATAGTCATATTATCTCCGACATGTTAAATAGGATGTAATTTTATGCTTTATAAAGTAAGATTTTTGTTTTAGTTCATCGCTGGATACAACCTACAAAGTGAAAGTAGCAATTAAAAAGTTGGCTCGGCCCTTCCAGTCTGCTGTACATGCAAAGAGGACTTACAGAGAACTTCGGATGCTTAAACACATGAATCATGAAAATGTCATCGGTGAGATATTTTTTTATACTAAAGTGTGTATCTCAAAAAATTTTGAATTTTATTTTGATATTTGTAAAATGGATTGATGTAGTAAAACATGGAATAATTTATGTTTAAATTAAATCATAAATTTTTTAAGGCAATATTAAATATTAATAACTCATTGCAGGATATTTTTGATTGTTTTCTCTTTCATCGCTGGTGATGATAATCACATTCACACCCACGCATAAGTTGATTTTATTAGATTATATTACCAAAATTTAAGCAAACTACAATTTTTGAAGTATAATATCTAACATAAGTATAACAGTACTTTTGATTTGCTTTGTTGAACATATATTTTAGGTAATTGTTTTTTTCGTAAGCAAAAATAATAGGTGAATTTATTTTACCTAACCAAATTGTAATGAACCTTGTCAAGTACGCATTTTTGTCAAATTATCTCTTTATGGTAAATAAGCTGCAGTGTTATCCATCATGATAAGAGGTAATGTGTTATCACATCTAACGACTTATGCTATATAAAAACATGTCAACAAAAAATGTTTCAATTGCTTGCTCTTTCGTTAATGTATTCTGTAGGTGGAACAATGACTCCAGATAACAATATATTAAATGAAAGGATACTGTTAGCACTGTGTACGCTCTTGCTAATGTATTGTATTTTTTTTAGCATATATAATATCTTTGTATCTGATTTTATATGTGGTTAAATTTTTATCTTTTATTACTGTCCTAGGGTAATTTAATACTTAAATAATTTTATATATATATATATATATAAGCATAACATAACTATTATATATATATATAAGCATAACATAACTATTATATATATATATAATTATAAATTAAAAAAAGATAAATGCTGTACTTGTTCATTTACTTAGTATTATTTTCTTGGCATGTTTCAGGACTATTGGATGTGTTTCATCCTGACGGTGGCCTGAATGATTTTCAGCAAGTTTATCTTGTAACACATTTGATGGGAGCCGATTTAAACAACATTGTACGAACTCAGCGCCTATCAGATGATCATGTTCAATTCCTTGTGTATCAAATTCTTCGTGGTCTAAAATACATTCATTCTGCTGGTATTATACACAGGGTAATTATTTAATTCAATTATATAATATTAATTACGAGTCTGTTTTGATATACTTCTTATTTTTTAAATCTTAAATGCCGATCATCTTACTGGCTCTGTTTTTATCATGACAAATATTTTTTACAATCTGATTCAAATACCTTATTTTCATTTAATTCAATTGGTTCTGCGAAAGTTAGAATCTAATTTATTTTGTCTAGTTTTTGTTTGTGTTAATAATTATTTATGTTTTTTATTATTTAGGACTTAAAACCATCCAATATTGCAGTCAATGAAGATTGCGAGTTAAAGATCTTAGATTTTGGTCTGGCCAGGCCGACTGAAAATGAAATGACCGGATATGTTGCCACTAGGTAAATATTTAAAAAATACTTATTATAATTATCCAGGAAAATATTATTATAGGTACAAGATATTTCAGACTTTCAATAGATAGGTAGAATTTTAAATGAAAACTTATTGTCACATTTAAAATATTGGACTATAAAAAAAATTATACGATTCACTTTTGACACCAAGAAAAACTTCTATTAGAAGTTATACAATATAAAATAATGTTTTTAGAAAAGGAAAGATTGGAAATCAATATACTTATTTTTATTGTGAGATTAATTTATTGTGTCACTCTCAGCTTAGTTGATTCGATACTTGGATTAAAAAAAATATACTTGTGTAAGCATTTAAATATAAATCTATTTACTATTTCTGAATATTGTGTTTTGTCACTTTTGTCACTTTGGTTTTGGATTAATTTTAGATGGTATCGAGCTCCTGAAATTATGCTAAATTGGATGCATTACAACCAAACTGTTGACATTTGGTCTGTTGGCTGCATTATGGCAGAGTTACTAACGGGCAGAACTTTATTCCCGGGAACTGACCGTATCCTTTTAAAAAAAATAACATATATACTATTGCAAATATTTTCTTATTTTAAGTTTTTAGTAATATTATTTTCATTTATGGTTGGTAATTTTATTATTCCTGGAGTCTACCGCAAGTACTTAAATGTTGGTGGAGTTTGTTAGCATATTTAATTTTTTTCTTGTCAATATTTTATAATTGTTAATCTGTAATAATTTACTATATTACTGAAATATGGATATGAAAAGAAATTGCATATTCCAATTATTTTTAATATTTAATTATTTTGATTAATTTTTTTTTTTAATTTTAATAAATTAAATAACACAAAAAACTGAAAACCTAAAATTGTAATATTTTGTTTTGTTAACATTAATAAAAAAAGTTTTTGCTTCGGTCGGCTAAATTATACTTACTAGTGTTATATTAATGCTTTACATTCCAGTGGAATGTTATTCAATTGGCAATTTAGCTAATTCAAAGCAAGAAATAATGCCAAGGCCATTTGTAATTTACTCACAATAGAAAGACAATATGAATGTCGCTTAATGCTGATCTTATGTACGGAATCATTTAAGCAATTCAGTATCCACCGCCATTTAGTGACAATTACATCTAATGTTGCTTCTCTCTTAACAAAAATATTTTTAAAAAAAGCTTAGCTTAATTGATTTGCTTTTGGCAACAGCAGGTATTCTGTAAGTACTGCATGATTGTTTTATTTTTATTAGGAAAACTAATACTAAATGGACCAAAGTCTAGAAGCATTAGAAAAAAGCATTTCATACAATTTAAAAAGCTCACTAAAAAGCAGCATAATCATTTTAATTATGAATGTAAATTAATTTATTTTTGAAAGCTTTTAGACCTGTAATGCCTATAAAAACTAAATTTAATGTATATGTATTTTTGCACAGTACATTTAATTGCACTAACGGTATTTCGATTTATCACTGGCTTATACCTAAGACCTAACTAATTGATATTATTTGTTATTAATACAATTTCTTGCCGTATTTAAAAAATAACGATAATGTTTTTAATATAAAATATTTTCTTTGTAATTAATTGATAGGACTAATAATTTTTCATATATGTATGATTGAAATTGGAGTGTGTGAAACAATATCTAAAACTTGAATAGTTATTGACTTGCAAATTTCACCCAACACACAAAGTTCTTATCAAAATAAACGCAATTGTACAGTAAAACCCTGTTCAGTGGTGGTCTACAAAAATACACACCCAAGATCACCAGTAGAAACTAAATTTAGCTAATTATTATTACAGGATTGTGGTTTTCACTTTTTGACAATTCTGCACACATTTGGAAATATTAATTCATATGGAGACTGTGTCAAATAAAATAAAATAATATTTATTTAGATGTATTTAGTATCAATGGGGTATTACTGTACCAATATGAAGTCTGGGTAAATTTGAAACACTAATTAGAGTACTATATATAAGCTACACTAGCACTTCCTTGGTCGGCCTTAATTGTTGCATCAGATATCCATCAGCTGAACTTGATCATGGAAGTGCTCGGGACTCCGGGTGATGAGTTCATGCAGAAAATATCCACCGAATCAGTGAGTAAACAAATGCATTTATATGACATTGCTTCTACCACTTGCTTTTGCAAATTGCCAATACCTTGGGATGAATACAATATAATGGTTGTAGGACAATGCTTAATAAAATTAATATGTACATATTTGTTGTAGTATGATTTTTATAAGTATTTTATTTATTTTTATCTGTGAATAATGTAAGTATATCAAAAAATTAACCTTTTCACTGCCACTTTCACATCACTTAATGAGTAATTCTCAGTGATTTTTTTAAAATACATGCTTTGGTATTTTTAACAATTGAAAAAATCATATGGTTAAAGGGCTAATGTTTATGTAAGCTATGCTAGATATATCCAATTTTTAAAGTATTGAATTAGGATAGCAAGTTAATATTTTATTCATTTAATAAACAACACAAGTCTTGTTTTATGAAAATTAAAATATCTTTTAATGCATTATTCAATTTAGAAACCAATAACTGATTTGACTAATGATGCATTTGCAATTACACAGTAGGTATGTACATTTATTATCCTACGCTGATTCCTTGTGGATAAAATATAAAGGTCTTATTTTATCTGTAAATAACACTGCACGCCTTATTGTGTTTGTTTTGCTTCTGCAATAGAGTTGTGTGGTTAATATGAGGCTTGCATAACCTTAACTGGCTCTCATTCAGACATTGACCATCTTACCAGGATATTATTTTTGTGCGGTACTCCGGAAAAGGATACAATTGAAAAAATAACCAGCGAGGAGGTAATGAGTGCTTGGATTTACAAAACAATCAAATCTTTCAATCTTGTATCTGATAATTAAAAAAAAAAAAAAAAAAGAATTCTTTTTTAGTCCAAAATATAATTATGGAAGTAAATATTCATCAAAATAGTTCTTAGCTGTTAAACATATGTAAAGACATTAAAGCTTTGATTGGTCCAAAAAAAAAAAAAAAATTGTTAATCAATGCTTTTATTATAAGTATTTGTAATAGTTTGATCACTGCTATAATTACTTATTTAATCCAAGTTTTCTTTTAATACATCTGGATCTGTTTATTATATCTGCGAAATCGCTTGTAAATAAATTAAGTTACTCAAAATTGTACTAGTATGTTTTTAATAAAATATGAACAGATTCAGAGTAATTCAATATTTATAAATTTTAGGCACGCAATTACATCCAGACCTTACCGCCATTGAAGAAAAGAGATTTCCGGGAAGTGTTCCGTGGTGCCAATCGTCTGGCCATTGATCTGTTGGAGAAGATGCTAGAGCTCGATGCAGAACGTCGCATCACAGCCGAGCAGGCACTCGCTCATGCCTATCTGCGTCAATACGCTGACCCCAGTGATGAGCCAACTTCCGCCCCTTATGACCAGAGCTTCGAAGATATGGAACTCCCCGTAGAACAATGGAAAGGTATGGTTATATCAGATCGCTTTTTATTTTGTGAGGAGTAAGTAAGTCAAGCTCTGGTAAGAACAGGGAAAATTTGCATGCATAACAAGTCATGCGCACCTTTAAACCACTTCGAGTAAAAAAGAAAGTACAAATAAAAAGGGAAATAGATTTTTACCTTGCGGTGGAGGTCAAAGAAACAAGAATAACTAGTGATGAGAAAAAATATTTTTCTACTATGGCCATCTTAATTTCATTTTTTATTTACAGAATTAGTCTATCAAGAAGTTACATCATTTGTGCCGCAACAGAAGCCGACGGGACCGGAGGTGACATCATGAGCAGATTTCTTTAAATGAGGTTGAAAATATAATCTCAGAAGTTCGTGATTAACAACACACATAGTGCATAATTAGATAAAGTCGCCTCTTTGTTAATTAGTATGCATACACACACAATGCATTATGTACATTTACATTGAATTAGTTTTGTTTATTGATGAGCAAATTGAAAGCACTCAAATACTGATAATTAATGAAGTCACTGTGTTTTTCACTTAAATCAAGCAACGAAAACGCCATAATTGAGAATATATATATATATATATATATATAAATGTATACATATGTAAATATATATATATATATATATATATATATATATATATATATAAATGTATACATATGTAAATATATATATATATATATATATATATATATATAAATGTATACATATGTAAATATATATATATATATATATAAATTTATACATATGTAAATATATATACATATGTATATATATATATATAAAGTAATAAATGTTTATAAACATTTAAAGTGCATATATATTTCTTTTTTACAAATTTTCACACTGTGGCTTACAGCTGTACATATTTTTTCAACTTACTTTAGAAATTAGATTTTTATTATAGTAACGCTACCAGTTATAGCATAATATTGTGTGCCTACATTATTGTAAAAGCTATTTTCAGACTTTAATGTTGATCATGTTGTTAATGTAAAAATTCAATAAGAGTTCAGTGTAATTTATTTTTTTGTACTGCAACTATTGCTGTGATTGATATTGAACACAAATTTCAAGTCCTTATAGTGTAATATAAAGTACATTACTATAATACTATAAAAAAGCAAATGAATAGATTATTTCTGTTATAATAAAATATATATCTTTTGATACAAATTGTAAAAAACGTCCACATTGTATTACACAGCAATTTCACAAGTAATTAGACCCACAATAATTAATCGATATATACTTATATATAGTGCAATAACTATAGAAATTATTTTTAACAGGGTGTGGGGCTTCACTAATGTCAATGATTATAAATAGATCATTCTACGTAATTTATGATGAATCAGAAGTAATGCTGAAATGGATAGTAATGCTGAAGTATCTGATATATCTACAATTTATTGTATTTCCCAACATTTGATTTGCTACTTCTTTATTTTAAAATAATATTTTTGATATAATTCTAACAAAATGAATACAATTATGTAACATTTAATTTTAAGAATATCTTAAATAAACTTGTTAGTGAAAGATTACGAATACTTTCTATTTTTAATTAACTTTGTAAATTATATAAAAAATATTATTATTTTTAGGTTACTTCATTTAATGCTCTTAAATTATTGAGTTTTGAAATCAATTCTCAGCCATAAGGTTTTGTTAATATAAGATGCTAATTGTGATTTGTTTATCATTTTCATTGTAACGTGGATATTTTCAGAAAATATGGTAAATTTGAGGCAATATTTGCTCAATAGAACAAGCCTAGAAAACATACCTACATGACAATTATTAAAACTTGTCTTAATAAAATCAGTTGCATAATATTTTAAAATTATAAATGAACTATCTTATTGCTGCTATACAACTCTTAAATTTATAATTATCATGTGATAGTTTTTTTTAAACATTTATTATACCTATGTTGGCTGCACATTTTGCTTAATTAATGTTATAGAGATGTTTTTTTTTTTTTAGCATTTAATATGGATAACAAGTTTAACATAATTTTATTATTGTTATAGTTTTATGATTATAAATTTATATACCCTTTTTAATTTGGTCACTAACTTATTAACTACATGCCTAAAATTATAGATGTGTATGTCAAATATTTTTAATTACCATAAGGCCTTATATTTAGTATAAAATAATGAGAAAAATATTATTATTGAAAAGTGTTGCCTTACCAGTTTCCTATTCCCGTTTGGTTACAAAGCATAGGTAGTTGAAGTACCTATTTTAATTGCAATATTTTTTTGAGGAGTTTTCGTTTTTGATTTATAATCTTAAACTTAATTCTAAGTGCATCTTTTGTGATTTATTTAGAAAATATATGATTTTATTAAGAAAAATTCATGAGTTTATTTCTGGATTATTTATTTAATCAGTCATCAATTGCACAACAAAATACATCTAGTTATGCCAATGATTATCATTAGTTTGAGTTTGTAAGATTGCATTGTTTTTGCATATAATGTTATTAGTATTTTGTGTATATTAAATTTCAGTAAATAAAAAAATTAAGCATTGAAGTGAGAGAAATAACTTCCATGGAAGTCTCAGACCAAAATCAGGGCCATTTATGATTTAGAGACTAGTACTATAAAAGTAATATGAGTCAAAGACTTTCCAACTCTCAGGGGTATTTAAAAAAAACTTTCAGTCAATTTTAATACTCTTACTATTTTCACTTGTCTGCTCTACACAACTAGATTCAATAAGAGGCCAGAGGTCCCATGATTCTGAATAATAGAAATCCATAATTTGCAATCTGTCGTTAAAAATTAAAAATGAGATTAAATTATTGACAACCTACAAAAAAAAAATTCAAATTATGCAAATAATTTAATAATGCTTTGTCCATGTTCAAAATGCTTTTATCTGAAAGCATAAATTTTTTTCGTATAAATCATATCCAATTAAAGTAAGTAGAAATAAACTTTTTATAGTAAAATCTTTGATTTCTAAAAATCAAATTTATTAATGACGGTTAGACGACGAAGAGATAATGTCAACTTATTTTGATCTCTTTGGTCAAACTCTTAATAATGCGAAAAATTATGGCCAGTCAGAAAGACATTTGACTTTGTTTTCCACTGCAATTATTTGTTTATGGGTAAATCATGAGTTTTTTGTCTATGAGTAAACGCTTGTCAACTTGGTTTACAAATCGTTGGTCGTTTGGTATTATTATGATTGTATTTTAGATATTTATTATATTTAGATAGAAGACATGGATTACTACCGTGGAGAAACAAGCTTCCAAGGTCCTGTATTTAATTTTGAGAAAGTAGGTCCGGAACATTTAGATTTCAATAGTATTTGTAGAGCGTGTATGTCTGGTAGCGACCACCTTCAAAACATTTTTAGAACATGCTCCGCTGAAGTCTTCTTGTATTGTACGTCTGTTCAAGTAAGTAAAATTGTACAAAGCTTGTGACGTCATCGATATATTTTTATTATATTAATTAGTTTTGTTATTCTGCAGGTTTCCGAGACTGACGGACTCCCAGGTTTACTATGTCAACCTTGCCTTGATTTATTAAACAGACTTTATTACTTTAAGCAACTAGTAATCCGATCTGATGCTGCACTGCGGCATCATGGCCAAAATCAGGTAAATTGTTTGTTATTCCTAGATTGATGGTCATCTTCACTTATAAATAGCTGTTCATTATATACATTACTTTTCAATGAAAATATGAATTTAAAAAAAATAATTATTACAGATTAAAAAGGAGAGTGTATCAGAATTCATTAATGATACATTGTCACCTAACGTGGGTGGTGGCACTGAACGCTTGCAGTCTGATATGCTAAATAATAGCACTAATAGTGTCCTTCCCATCAAGTCACCAGCTTCTCTACCTGACTTGCACTCTGATGTTGAAGATGCTTTTAGCAATGAAGATTATCGAGATAAGAAAGCTAGGAAGTGAGCAGTTGCTTTCTTGTTATTGGAATGTATCAATCCATTCTTCATATTGTCTAATGATTTTCCTTTGTGGTTTGAATGAATTATTTTAGATTGCAAAAATCTGCAAAGAAAAAGAAGAAAAAAGCCAAAGTCAAAAAAGACAAATTAAAGAAGCCTAAAACTTTAAAGTGCCCAAAATGTGATAAAGGTTTTCATAAATACGAGAAACTCGAAGCGCACATGAGAAATCATTTCGGATTGAAGGTACTTATCATGATTTTGAATAATTTCCATTAACAATGAGTTGAAATTATAAGAATAAAATATCATTTTAATAACAATCTTGTTAAACTTACCTTTTCTTTTAATGTATTATCTTTACTTATTTTTAGTGTTTATAATTAATATTTTTTTTGTAGTATTGCAATTTAAAATGTATTCTGTTTTATAATTACTACCAATGAGTGCTCGTGTGTGCATTGCTGTAAAGTCATTCAAATATTTAAATTCTAATATTTGATTTTTTATATTGTAAATAGAACATTTGACTGCTGGTTTCCACATAGTCTAGTGTTGTTTTTAGCCGGACATTGTGTGCAGGGAGTGCACCAAGAGGTTCACGAGTTTTAATAACCTAAATAGTCACATGCGTGTCCACACGGGCATTCGTAAGTATAAATGTAGGACTTGCAATAAAGACTTTGCTTATTTGAATGTACTCAAGAGTCACGAGAGAGCACACACCGGCATCAAGAAGTACGTCTGCCATGAATGCGGAGCCAAATTTGTTCAGCCAGAGAATCTTAAGGTCAGTTGATCTCATCAAAACTATGAATTGATAACTAAATTTTCTCTTACATTCACGATAAAAAAAAAAATTTCTTTAACTATTTTAAGAAAGCCAAATGATTTGAGACACTATACATATTATTTACTAAGGGAGTGAATTTTTTTTACCCTGAACTATCACTATCAAACTTAATAATTTAACTATATAATGTTTTTTTTATATTTATAAAATAGATTATTACAAAATATATACCTCTAGGTTTTTTGATAACTTATCAAAGATTGAACTTTTTGTGTATTTTTTATTTACTTAGACTCATCTTCTACAACACACTGGAGACAAACTGTATGCGTGTGGTCAGTGTGGAAAAAAGTTTATCCAGCCTGGTAACCTCAAGATTCACCTCATCAGACATACTGGAGTGAAAAATATTCCCTGCACAATATGTGATATGCACTTCTATGTAAAAGGGGATTTAGACAAGCACATGCGATCACATTCTGATAAGAAACCGTATGCCTGTAAATTATGTGATAAAGCTTTTAAAACTCAAAGCTTTCTTCTTGTTCATAATAGAACACATACAGGTAATATAAAGTTATAATTGTGATTTTATATGAGAATTAAGCAGTCTATCTGATTAACCAATATTGTGTAACAAAGAGTTGGCTTTGGAAGTCTATTAAAAATTCTGGTTTCTTGTTGGGCAAAATTTTTTTAATGAAGAACTCAACCAATGAGATAAAAACAAATTGAAACTTTTGCATT
Organism: Atopsyche davidsoni; assembly: GCA_022113835.1. Classification (NCBI taxonomy): domain Eukaryota; kingdom Metazoa; phylum Arthropoda; class Insecta; order Trichoptera; family Hydrobiosidae; genus Atopsyche; species Atopsyche davidsoni. The sequence goes on along the minus strand of JAILWY010000009.1, from coordinate 13,756,266 downwards.
GTTTTTACAATTTGATTTTTAGTAACAGGGTATATGTGTAAAAAAGTACTGCACATAAATTACTTCGTTCTTGTGCTGTTGTATCAGGAATTTTCCTAAAGATGGCTACAATACCGGGACTGAAAAATCGGAAGATTAAAAGTTTAACACAGCACAACACTCAAGAACGAAGTATAAGTATAAGTACAAAGGCTGCCAGTACCTATGTTTTATAACCAAAGATAACCAGCACTGCTCATCTTTAATAGTTATATAAAAAAATATTCTGTAGGTAATTTTTTTATAATTCAATATTTTTGTTTTATTTTTAGGAGAGCGGCCGTTTGCATGTGAATTTTGTCCAATGAAATTTATGGCACAGAAAGATCTAAAAAACCATAGGATGACGCATACAGGCGAGAAGCCTCACAAATGCCAATTGTGCAATCAAGCATTTATACAGAAGTGTGCCCTCAATAGACACATGAAGACTCATGATAAACCTCAATACATTCTCCCAAACCACCCTCCCCCCATGCCCCCCTCTATTCCTACAGGTTATATGCCATCATAAAGACAACATTTACATTACTATATTATTATATTGACACTCTCAATATTTGTATATTTTTGTATTTCTTTATGACACTGAGTTTTAATGAAAAAAAAAATTGGCTACTTAATAATTCAATATTCATGTTACATTATAAATAATACGAGGAACTAAACTGGGCTATATCATCCTTTTTTTTTAGAGATATTTTGTATTACAGTTTTTAATTGGTTTTAAGATTGGCCATTTTTAAACTTCTATAACTTTTAGTAATATGTTTTGAAATGCTCTGCATTGTATTTGATTTCAATATTATGTTTAAAAACATATAATGAAATTACACTTACATCTATTTTAGGACTGTTCATGGATAGTCAATTACAAATGGATAAATTATTTTTTATTAAAACTTGTGGATTTAATTTTATGCAAAAATATTTATATGTACTAAATACTTGTTGATTTATCTTGCTATTGAAACAAGAGCTCTATATTGTTTCATGTTGTGATCCCAATAAAAATAGCAACCTATATCAGTCAGTATTTAGTATATTACACAGCATATGCTATTTCAACAGTATTGTAATCAACGTATAAGTATGTTGATTTTCAAATTCAAAAAATAATGATTATTACTCAATATAAATTTATTTTTCTTCTACCTTATATCTAGAGTATCAAAATATTCTTTATTGTTGTTTAATGTTTGTAAATAAAAAAATCTGCCATAAATGCTTTGTATATTAAAAAAAAAATCTTTTATTTAACCATGGAGTTGCAAAACGTGTTTTGCTTTAGCAGTGGGTTTAACTGATTGTTGCATGTATAAATATTTACAAGACCATTATGACCAAGAAATATAAAATATAGGGGCTTTTCATAAAAGAAAACCAATTTACACATACTTGGTTATGTTTGTAATATACATAAAAACAATAAAAGTTGTTCAGTCGTAAATGTTTCAAAAATAAAACTAAGTAACATTAAGTTTTATTCTATTCTTTTAATAATTTTAAATGTAATTTAGCTTATATTTATTTTGTGTTGTCCTAATATTTGGATGGATTTTTAATTTATGTTTGTGTAAGCGCTGCCTGAATACTTATAATAGTATACTGAAAAGTAATAAAAATATATATAAACAAAGCTTTGTCACAGCATTTGCTTCGTTTTAAAGGTTTATTCATACGACTGATTGTAAATTTGGAATATTGTTTCTTCTTAATATTTTTTAATTTCTCTGTGGTATAGCGTCACAAACAATGTCTATGATTTTATTGTCTATGAACGCTGTATTTTTGTTTTTTAAATGTCAAATTTAGTCTGGTAAACAATTTTATAAAAATTACAATTATAAATAGACAGTAATGGAATTTCATAAAATTTGTAGAGCATGTTTGACAACAAAAGAAAATCTCTTCAATCTACTTGTATCATCTACATCGGAAATGTACGCATTTTGTACGTCTGTTCAGGTAAAAAAAAAAAATATTTGTAATATATCCAACCTATTAGATGCATTTTAAATTTATTTGTATTTTAAAATATAAAAGCAAAGATTTAATTATATTTCTAAGTAAATTAACTTGTTTTCGAGGTTATTTACAAGCGTTCGGTTCTGTTTGATAGTTATTCAATTACCTCGTTATTTAGTACAGTTAGTTTTTATAAATCTCATTTATGTATATTTGTGATTTTAAGATTTCTGAACATGATATATTGCCAAAAGCAGTTTGTCATGGGTGCTTTGATTTACTCAACAAATTCTTTTATTTTAAACAACAATGCATACAATCAAATGAAACCTTACATCAATGCATATTGTCATCTGCTGTGGACGAAAAGGCAGAAACAGCTCTAGTCAAAAATGATGAAATTAAAATTGAAATAACTCCAGACATATTTTTATCTACAAATCCTGCAATGAAAAATGTAGAAATCGAACCTCAGCAAACTGGTAAGTGTAATCACCAAATTTAACTTGTTTAAACATTTTTAAACCTTATTGAGAACAAGGGTTATTTTGTGTTTATGTTGAAATATAAAATTTTTAATTGTAGTTTTATTAGAGATTCATTTTCTTAAATTATTAAGTTTAATAACAATACTACTTGTTTTAGTCTGGACACAGAAACAAAAGGATTTATTTTTTGTTACTGTTTGATGTATGCATTTATTTGTAATTAAATGAAGGAGTTCACAGAGGTGGTAATTTTTATATAATATAAAAGTTATATATTATAATTATTGCAAATAATTTGTATTTGAGCGTATGTTTGCATGCTGGTTAAAAATAAAACTCACATACAGCCAATGAGTGGCTGTATGTAATATAAATAAAGTTATTTGTATGCTTAAGTTTATACCGTTAATATCCTATTTAAATAATTTATTATTCTATTTATATTTTTCCAATTCACAATTAATAATTAATATTTTTTTAAACACATTTATTTATTCCATATTTTATAAATAATAATAAATGCTATTCATTCATATGATATATATATTTGAACAACACATTTAACATGCACACAAAAAAACTATTATAGGTATACTTTATAATATTCCCATATAAGATATTTTTTTAAATACAATTAATTTAACTGGTTCAGTTACATTATGTGATTATAAGGGCATGCGGAGTCATCAAATCATTTTGTCGAAATCTTATCCATATTTTTATTTATTGCTTTCAGATATTTTGAAAGAATGTGTTAATCCAGATGATACAGTTTTCTCCAACTTTCATGATTCTAATGAAGATGAAACAGTTTTTGAAGATACTATGGAACCAGAGGAGTCTGAAATTGTGATTTCTCCTAACATAAAATTGTAGGCATTACAATAAAAATATTTAACATTAGATTGTATTAAAAAAATAATTTACAATAGTATGTCTATAGTTATGAACTGGGGATGTAAAATTTAGTTTAAACTAAGAATTGTAATACTCTTATAGGAAGAAACGAAAAAAACTTAAGTCTGAAAGAGAAACAAAATTAATTAAAAGGAAAAAATTCACCTTAGAGAGGAAAAATTTAAACTTGGATCATTCCTGTGTACAATGTAATAAAAAGTTTGCTTATCCTGAGAGACTAGAAGCTCACAAACTATCGCATCAAGGTGTCAAGGTAATACCAAAATCAAAACTTCAATACTAACAGTATTTATTTCCTGAAAGGGGATATTAGATATCACTTCTGAACTGGAGAATATCTTTTATTTTTTTCTATATTTACAGCTATAGTATACAGATTGCTTGGTGATTGATGCTGTGTTGATTTCTTTTCTTTTGTCCATATTTCTAATATATTTCAGTAAAACATGACAGTAATGACTAAAAAAGAAACCATTAAAAATTCATAGTTAATTATTAATAATTTGTGATGCATAGACTATTTTTAAAACTTTTTTTCGTGAAGATGAATATAGTCTTCATCTCATGTATACTAATGAAGTAATTTTTGCTGACTTCGTATGCAATGAGCTTGTGTAATTTTATTTGTAGAGGGAGATTTTCTGCCACTTGTGTGACAAAAAGTTCAAGCAATGGGATGGTCTTCGGAGACACCGTGAGTTTGTCCATATGAGTTCTGGTAAAACATTTGAGTGTCCTACGTGCGGAAAACTTTATAAAACGACAATGACTCTCCGAAATCACCAAAAGATTCACGACGAACGTAAAGATTTTGTTTGCCATATTTGTGGTGGTTCTTATAGATCTGCGGGAGGATTACAAGTAAGATAAAAAAAAATGTTATCTCTACATGCTGGTTATTTATTACAAGTGTACTTTTAATATCTAAGGTTTAAATTTTCAGAACCATGTTGAGACCCATAGAGAAAACCGGGAGAAAAATCACGAGTGTAAAATTTGCAGCAAGAAGTTTGTCTCTAATAGTTATCTGACATCACATATGTTTAGACATAAAGAGAGACGATTTGTTTGCCATGTTTGCAAATTTCCTTTCTTTACCAAAGCTGATCTCACAAGACATATGCTCATTCATGATGGAATTAAACCTTTTGTCTGTGAAATTTGTAACAAAGCTTATTCTACTAAATCATTTTTGATTGAACACGGCAGGACTCACTCGGGTGAACGACCGTTTAGTTGTGATTACTGTGCAATGAATTTTATATCCAAGCGACGATTAATAGATCACCGAAGAACCCATACAGGAGAGAAACCCCATAAATGTGATAAGTGCAACCAGGCATTCATACAGCGAGGGTCTCTTACGAGACATCTAAAAGTACACGAGAAATGACGATATGCTGAGGAGGCTGGGTTGAATACAACTTCCTCCAATTGTAATGCCAATCAGTTTGTCATGCCCGTGTCGCCAACCAAGCCTTTTGAAACTTCACCAACCTTGGAAACAACACATTTTGGGAGACTCTAGTCATAATGATGAGTGTAACTGGCTATTATTGCTTTAGTTATTTTGCTTTTTTTATAAGACTGATTGATTTTATAGTTAGGATAAGGTTTTTATAACAGATGTAATTTATTTATGTAAACTGGCCATAATAATAATAAGTTAATTTATTTCTTAATAATTACTAATTAATCTTCTACAATAAATATGTGTTGTAGAAGTGAACTACTTTATAAATCATGAGAATCCAAAGAAATTTTCAAAAATCATTAATGAAGTCCCAGCTAGCTGATAGATACTGCAATTCATCTCTTATAATCTTTAAAAATAGCATCTTACTAGTTATATTTAGTATTGATAAAATTCTGTTGGAAAGTCACAATTGCCTTTTTTACATCAAATGATTTTACTCCAGAGTAATCAAAGAAATTTCACTTGAAACATAAGTTACCTGTAAAATATGTTAAAAGCAATAAAAATTTTTTTTTAAAAATAATTTCATCATAAATGAGATTATTGCTAAGGCTTGAATGTAGGCATTTCTACTTCCACCTGGACTTAAAACTCAGGACAGCATGATCGGCAAGCAACTTCACTTACCGTTGGACTATGAGGTAGTAGTCAAAGCGTGTTCCTTTTGACTTATAAATAGAGTATAGATTATTTTTTTAATATTATATGAAGATTTTTTGTCTGATGTAAGCCAAAGCCAATTGAGTGTGTATTATCATTCCTTTTGTAGTCATACTTTATAATGAAAAATGTGCAGTAAAAATATATTTTATCAAATTTATCTGAATTATATTGATGATGGAATAGAGAATGTACTAAATTGAGACATCATTACACCATTTCAAAGAATTAGAAGAACAAAAAGAAAGAAAAGAAGAAGATACCGAATCACTTTGAGGAAAAAAAAGAAAGAACCCTTGTAATGTGTTTTTTTCTGCTAAAATTGATTGTAGCGGTAAGTAATTTTTTTTTTGAAATAGATGTTTTATCTTTTCAGAATAGCATATTTAGACTCTGGTCGACATGCTTTTCTCCATACAAACATAGAATATATCTCACAGATAGAAGATAAATTTCTTAACATTTAAATTATTCAAACATAAAGTATTTTCACATTGATACTGCCAATGTGAAAAGTTGGCGAAACCAGTCACCAATAAAATTAAACATGTGGAAAAATCACCAAAGTATTTTATTTAAAATATTACCGTAAATTGACATGGTTTCACGGTACACAATTTTTTTGATTGGAGTGGGCACTCGTAGATTCTTCCTTAATGAAACAACTTGTGAATTTAGTTTTATCGAGGAAGCTGGTTGTTTAATTCACCTATCTCACAAGTATTACAACTGTGTAAAAAAAATCCTTAGGGCACGCCCTTAAGATTAGAAGCCTCTGCATCAACATTTGATGCTCATAACTGGCCTGATATCAAGTTTTAAATTTGTCTTGAGTAAAGAAAAAAAATACTTCATCAAATCACATCAACCTTTTAGAGCAGGAATGTAGACTGCAGCTTTTTGTTGCTAGCCTGCTGTAACCAAATATTTGATCTGGAAAGTTTTCTCAAGAAAACAGACCACTGGCATAGGATGGTGGTAGTCTTATAAGTCATAGTGAAGTAACGTGGTCCATGGTCTCCGTGTCTGTAGAAACCTGCTTCAGGGTGAGTCAATTGGTAAATTGGACACTACGCAGTCTCTAATAAGTAACAGCTGTGATATAAAAGTAAATTTTGGTGGAGTATCAACCATTATCTTTTAAAGTCAGAGCCTAAGATATCCTAAGTTGCATGCATCAACTTTAATAATACAATATTATCAAACTAAATTTATTATTTTCTTTACTCATTAAAAACATAACATTTAATCATACTCTCATTTGCTGCTAGTGAAAGACTGAATATCCCAGATAGGATTTGTTCAATTCAATTGAAATCTGTAGGCGAGTAATTTTATAATTTTGAAATCTTAGAAAATATACAGACTTACTAATACGAACATTTGTACTGACTTATTTCTAATTCATCAATATTTCTATGGGGATTGTTAAATTGATAAAAAAAATACAAAATTGAAGTTTTTATGGATCACACTTTATTTATTTGAAAATAAAATGTGAATTTATTTATACAGAATTATTATATTCTAGTTCACTTCTTGGCTGTGGTTACTGCGGCTTCGTCTTCACGGGCATACGACTGGAGGAGCTCATCCTTCTTGGTGGCAATCCTCTCATCACGTCGCTTACGTGCCTCACGCACACGGTTTCTGCGAGCCTCAGCCTGGTCGCTCAGCATCTTGGAGCGGGCCTTCTCTGCCTTCTTCTTGTGGATATATTCCATCAGGACACGCTTGTTCTTGAACACGTTACCCTTTGATTTCATGTACAGAGTATGATATAAGTGCCGGTCAATCTTCTTTCCTTCACGGTACTTTTTCAACAAACGACGCAGAACCTGCATTCTTTGAACCCAGAGGAGCTAATAAAAAAAATTAGTCACAATTATATATATTGTTTGTTAAGACTTATCTGTAAAGATGAATGTTAAGATAGTAATTGTTAACTAACCTTCTGGGGCATACGGGAATTAGCAGTACCCTTTCGCTTTCCCATGCCGCAATGGCGACCTTTGCTGCGAGCTTCCTTGTTCTTGCGAACGCGGGCACGGGAGTGGATTGCCACAGGTTTTTTGATGACAATACCATCCTTGATCAGCTTTCTGATATTCTGTCCTGAAAATAAAGTACAATAACTCAATTATTGATTGACTATTAAGTTTTCGATTAACATTGTGGGGATGGAATTACTGGCTAAGTTAATAATGTTAAAGAGTAATAAGTAGCAAGGATGGTCATTGGGTTGAAACATATTTGTGATCCAATACAGTGGGGTTGTCTTCTTAATATTTAAAAAAATTATAAAGTGATTATTAAGATGCGAATAAATTTAAAAAACCAATGATTGACGAAAAACTCAACTCAATAATCAGTTAATTAGATGCACAATTACTACACTCAGTCGATTTGTAAACAGGGATAAAATGTCACATAGCGGAGAATTTATAGGTTATAAATATGTGAACGTAGGTAATAATTAGAACTTACTGGAGTTGGTGTTTGAAATTTCGTTAATTTCATTAGGATCCAGCCATACTTTCTTTTTTCCACATCGCATTACCGAGGCGGCTAGCCTCTTCTGCACCTTGAGCGAACTGAAAGCATTAGAATATTAATTAGTCACATGTGAAGAGTTATACTTTATAATTACTCTTCATATATTCACGGATCACTCGAATGATACACTATTTATTAGCAATTATACTACATTAATTGACGTACACATGTGGTCAACGCCATGTTACTCTGAAACTTCAACATTTCACATAACCTGCATATTTGCGTATTGTAAATAAATCCCAGTGTGAAATTTATTTATTATTGAATTTAAGATATCGCCCAGATATAAATTTTGTAAAAAAAGAACACATTATCTCAATGAAAACATATTTTTCTCGAGACCGCTCACCTCATGCTGCCGCAGGAGTTCCCAACGTGTCTGAAAAGAAATAAAGATGGCCGAAGCGGAAATACCTAAGAGATGGTACACTTATTTATTTTATATAATGTAAATAAATGTATTTTGTTGAATATAAGTAATCACATATATAAAAATATTTATGATATTAAAATTTCAGGTATTTAAATATTGATATATTATAAATAAAAAAAGTGTTTAGTTGTTATTTAGGTAATTATTACGGAAGTGAAGTAAAGTACTGCGTTTTTTCTAAAAGTATATTTACACTTATTATACATTAAGAAATACATCGATATTTTTTACATTTGAATTCAATAAAATAATGGTAACCATTATGGAAATATCTCAATATGATGCCAGACATGTCAATTTTTATTATTCAATATATAACTGTCGTTTATATTATCTGATAAATCAAATAAATTTTTGACATAATACTATTTAAAAAAAATTAAGATGTCAAGAAAAACTGAACTACTTATTAAATAAAAATCAGTTTTTCCATCGTTATGATGCATGAAAATAAATTAATATTTATTTAGTAAAAAAATAAATATATTTAACTAAAATAACATTTTTTCTATTGGCCATTATTTAACCGTACTATTCAGAAACCTGACTGTGACGTTTCAATGTATGACGTATAACATGTATTTGTTGTTTTTTGGAGGGGCATTGGAAAATGTAGGATGTAATTAACAAAAACAGAAAATCATATTTTCTGAACAGTGGACACTGTGCAGACCGCTTGTATTTGTTGTGCGTTGCAGACAGCTCAAGTGTGCACGGTAATAAATTACATTAACCTTGTGTGTTGCGATTCGTTTTGGTAATTCGATTATCAGTGTTTTGTGAATAATATTTACATAAAATGAACACGTATTTATACATTTTATAAATAATGAATGTATATAAAGTTTTAACCGTTTTGTGTGTAGGGTGAACTTGTGACAAAGAAGCTTGCGTGTAAAATTCACAATGCCAGCTACAATTTGCAATCCAGATCTACAAAGGGAGCGTGATAAATGTTCTTTCAATCCTATGGAATTGACGCATTTGTTGGATGGCGACGAAAAGAAAACACAAGAAAGAAAAGCGACAGGTTTGCTTTCTTTGTTAATTCTGGAAATATTTTATTTTACTGATTTTGATTAAATTTCTAAATTGATCTCGTTTGTAATGACAGTACTCAGTATTGACTTAAAAAACTTTCTATACTTTTAAACTGGTTTGTAACTACTTTTTTAATGCTGATTTTACTTGATAATGTATGTCAGTATTTGCAAGAGTTTGTACAATCGTAAATAATGGTGTCCAAATACCTTTTGTACAGTCATATTTTGTAGATTAAATATACAACATCAGCTTTTAATTACATCAGAAAAAAAATCTTGTTGGTAGTGTATTTCATTCCATGTTCTAATTTTTCGATTTTTCACTATACTAATAAAAGACATTCCTTTTTACAGTATAATCTAGATTCTATGAAATTTTGTCTTGATGATGCATGACTAAACATATAAGTAAAAAAAAACTTTTTGAGTAATCAAATTAACAAGTTTTAAAGCCATAGAAAAATATTTTAATAAATAAAAAAGTTTTCATTTTGAAAATTTTTCTTGAATTGGTATTATATATATTCACTGCTTAAATTTTTATATCCCTAGTTACAAATCTATGTATGATAACACAGCATCAATAAAAATAAAATTAAGATATTTCAATAAAACTTATACACTTTTAATGTTATTCATAACTTGGTGATATTATTATTTTTTAACTACAAATTAATAGTATAATCATTAGTAATTTATTAATTTCTTTGTGTCTATAATAGATATTGGATTCCGAGTTATAGTACTTTGTTTTTATGACTAATAATATTTTTTAATTAATTTTAAAAGGCATAGAAATAATTTAATCTATCAATAGGTATATTTAATTTTTAGCTTTGTTTTATAAAAAAGGAAGTTTTAATAATAATTTTTTTTTTTTCAAATAATTATTCAGCTTAGGTTTTAGATCATTCAAAACTCAGGTTTGGTTTATTCCTTTGTTTGAATTATATCCACCAAAAACACGGTAAATTTAATTAGGTTTCTATTACATCTAAAAAAAAAAAATGCTTATTCTGAAAATAAAAAAAACTACTATCATTAAAAAATATAACAATAAAAGTATGCTTGTATCTATAAGGATCGTGTGAACTTTTTGCTATAAAGTATTTTTATTTTTACAGAGCAACTTCTTTTTTCGGATCCCAATTTCAAGGATGCAATCCCACCGGAATATTTGAGCCACAAGGAGAAGTATGAAGAGTCCGTGCGGAAAGCCTGCCTCCTCTTTAAAAAAATCCAAAAGTTTCAAGAACAACATGGAGGAGGAGTTCAGCAATTTAGGTGAGTCATAGCTAAATTATTTTTTAAAAATATTTACTAAATGGTGATTACAGAATTGTGAATCTCTGTGATTTTAAACATGAAATTCCTCTTATATGACATTTAGTTTTGAAACACATTGGAAATGTAATGAAAAAACCTGTATAATTGGACTCTGGACACTCGACTGTGTAATTAGAATGTCCTACCTATGCTTTGTGATTCAAACAATTTATTGAAGCACTCAAATAGTAACAGATATAGTGATAATTCTACATGATTAATTTTACTATATTATATATCTTAATGCAATTTGTTTTACTTTTAGTATGTACTACTTAGTACTCTCGATCAAAGATATAATTAAAAAAAATTCTATTTACTAAATAATATATATTTGATTTGTTAAATATCCAATGTAACCTGTTTTTTTTTATTATTTTTATGATTTTTGAAGTAATTACAAAAAATATGTATATTCTTATAATAAATAATTTTTTTCCTTTACAAATTTAATGAAATGATAAGCAAATCCTCGAAGGCTAGACACTACAGAGTGACACTAGTAGTCGGCCAATAAAATATCTCCGGTATATTGAAACTGTTAATTATATTAGAGTATGTTATTAATATTAGTTGTAAAGCCTTTAATATATAGATTAAAATTAATATAATATTTAAAATGCCACAAATCAATAGCAATCAAATGTTGTAGTTATTCTCTTGAGATAACGAATCACCTTTTAATCTAAACCTCTTGACCTTGGAAATTTTTTTAATTTTAAGGCAAATTTTTCCATACAATCAAATAGTCTCCAACACATTAAAGACTACAATTGCAAAAGACGTAAAAAACAGTTTTTTTTGTGATCCAGAAGTGAATCCAGTCTCCCATTCTCCGAAGATAAGGATTGAGATTCTGTGTATTTTATGTATCAAAATCCAGTAGCACTTATCAGATAATAAATTATGGTATTACAAGTGTTATTTCTTATCTCTGTGTTTACTAATTGATTGCTGAATATTTTATTTTTGAGACCTATTTATTTGACTGATTAATCTCACCATTGTGCCAAAAAATAAGTTATTTCCATTTGATTAATTATAATGCTTGCTACATTTGCTCATGCAAGTTACTGATGTTTAAAGAAATGGACAGTAAAGTCCGTTAGTTTTTTCCTTGTAATTTTTTTTACATACTATCTATTCTATCATGATAGTAGACTATTACCAAAAAGAAAAATAATTGAGTTGAATTCTGACTCTGAGAAAGGAAACAAAACTCCCAATTTAGTTTGTTGTATGAATTGTAACTTGACCCTTGTAATTGGATTTTTCTTACTTATTTTTTATTATCTGACTAATGATGCTAGATAATATTTTCAGGTGATAACTATTGTTATATTTTTGACAAAAGCTATTGATTGATTGATGACAATTATGTGTATGCATTAAAATATCTTTGATTATTTTTCCTTATTAATTATTCTGTTGGTTATCAACAATATTGAAATATTGTAATTCATGGCCAGTTAGACAAACTTTAATTAAACGGAAAATTTTAAGTAAAATCAGAGAAATATTGAAAGATAACTAATAAATTTTGAGTTGAATAAAGTAAATTTGGATGTGGATTGTCCTCTCCAAATATCCAAGAGTGTTTAGTATTGTTGCATAAGACTATAAGTATATTCATTTTTGAAGATATTATTTTGGATGAAACTAAGATTTTGAGACTTAAGCTTTTTACACATACATATTTCATCGAAATCTGCAATGTTTTACATTTACACAGTTTTATTTCAGATTATAATCTGTTCAATGTCGTTTGTAATAATTATAAAATAATGTGATGTATCTGTTATATGCATAAATTTAATGTCATTTTACTTTGGAAAAGTTATTATTGAATGACTGCATTTAGTGGAGGTTACTCAGTACTTGGATATTTATGATAATAGTAATCAATGCTAGGGTATTTAAAATAAGTGTAAATTAAATACTGTCATATTTCAATAACTACTTTATGCTACAGTGGTTAGTACAGTTTCTTAATGACCATGAATCACTAAGAAACTGTGTTGCATGGATCATAGGTTGTAAAAATTATAAATTGCCTCCAGGCTTAAAGGAAAATAAAAATATTTTATGAATAAAGCATGTCTTCTGTGATTTATATTTTATGAATGTAATGCAGTAGATGCTTTGAGGACGGTAATAGATAAGGCAGGTTAAAGTGACCTTTATTATCCCAGAAGAGATCTAGGTTGGCAGTGTGTTCACAACAGTTAATAGCAAAATTTAACTGTGTTGTTAACCAGATTTCCACTTTACCGATAGCTGATTAATGTACTTATTTAATAAATTAAACCTGTATAGGTAAAATCGTACTTCCTGTGAGAATCGTCTTCACAAAAATCAATAATATACTTATTTAATGATTGAATTTCAGGGAGATACTTGGCAATTTGGGAAGTGCCATTCTGAAAGACGGCTCTCCACTCACCCTACACTATGTGATGTTCATTCCTTCTATTTTGGGACAGGGCACAGTCATGCAGCAGGCTGAGTGGATATCCCGAGCTTGGAATTGCAACATTATTGGTACATACGCTCAGGTAACTTTCCTTTTTAATACCTGATGATCTCATGCCTCATTTTCTGGATATTTTTAATAAAACATTTAATAAAAATCAGATATTGTTCAAAACACTTTGTTTTGTAACCCCATGAAGAGGCAACAAAAAATATTTAAATGAATTAGTGCCTCTTTCATAATTTATGACATGAAATTTAAAAATGTCTACATGCGGATTGTATAATGCTTATGATATTTCCTGCGTGGACTTGGACCTAATTTGTATTCATATTTTTTTTGAGAATAAATTTTTTGGCTGGTTTTTTAGTGGTTTCACATCTATTATTCAATTTTAAATGTAGAGCTCTTATACAGTTTGATTTTTTCATTAAAATACAGTATGTTAGCTTGACCTAAAACCACTTGTGTGTATTGAGTTCAAAATTATAAAATATTCATTGATTTTAAATATACAAACTTGCATGTATGAAAGATCACGTAAATATCACCATTTAAGTATTATGTATCATTCTTGTATGAATTTAAACCAATAATTAATATTAACACAATGAAATTATTTAAAGTATTTTTAAATACCTAAGAAGATATTTTAGGGAATTTATTGCTGTTATGGATCATGTGCCACGGCAAAATACGCTTTCACATCTTTTTCTTCATAACTTTTGATATGTATGTATCTTATACTCATTGAATCACTACTTTTAATTAATTGATTTTTAAGTTAGAATTTTAAAACATGATCCTCATCTTGAAGGATGAATTTAAAATATGATCTGTAGTGATGTCACAAGTGTTAAAAAAAAATTATCTCAAAAGCTATATAGAAAAAACTGTCTCACTGATATATGTTATCTGTAGTTAAGTTCTTTTTGACACGGTCGCTTTTACATTTCAGACAATAATTTTTTATGGCTACAGTATCAGAATCAATTTTTTAAATTTATTTCCATAATACTATATATATATATCTTATTCTTTATTAGTAACTAGAAATGTAGCCCGTCATAAAATGACGTAATCGATGAACGATGCAATAGTGTTTGAACATATGTTTGGCTGACAATTAGATGAATATTTTATTTCATTTTGTACATTTGGAATAACCGGATATTAATTTCTAAAGCAAAGTCATTCTAGGAAATATCACATTTCGTGTCACAAACAACGAATCACTTTCACTGCACTGTTATTTATTAGATGCAGTCTTTATCACGTTCAATTGTGGTATTCTTTTTTAATTACGTTTGCTGTGCTTAAACGGTGTTATTTTTTTAGGAGACATTTTAAGTTATTAATGATGTGATTAATAATTTCTAACGCAACTAAAAAATAAAATTGGTACTTGTGTCAAGCTGACATAAACTGGAAATTTCTTAGAAGCATCATATTTTGTTTATTTGTAAAAATTCTAAATTTGAAATTCTCGCTGTGAACAACAGAATCATATAATTCGTACATAAAGGATATTTGATAGTTTTATTTAATTAGTTTATGAATGAAAATATTATCCTATTGTCTTGAAATTCAGCACATAACTGCGGAAAAACTTACTAAACTTACATGCAAAAAATCAGCATTGTATCTTTTAAGATATTCTATAGAGAAGCAAAAAATTAAACATACACACACACACACACACACACAATGGCTATTATTATAGTAGATTGTCATTTTTTGTATAGACAATGGAATATTTTTTCTGAAATCATTTATTAAGAGTAGGTATAATTGTGCTAATGATAGTTAATTAACTATCATTAGCACAATTTATGTGAGTTTAATGTATTTTCGAAATAACGATTTAACAAAAGAATCAATCATATATAATCGCTGCTATTTCTTTTATTGTCAGCTTTGTGAGATAAAAAAATAATGATGTGTTTTTAGAATTTATCTTATCTAATATTTGTCTATTTTAAATTTAATAGCAGTATTATCTAAAAAAAAAAATACAGCTGAAAACAAACAAAAATTGCTTTACACACAACACATTTAACATTATTGCACTGAATAAAAATATATTGAAGGCGAATTCTGAAACATGTAGGTAGTTTTATTTTATTTTAAAGACATTCAATAAATATATATAGATTTCACTTAAGTTAGTTAACCCTTAAATGCATGACTTGTTCTGACCTCTTGAAAAAAATATATCTTGTAGACATGTACATTCTAATGCAGGGAGACATATATAGAAATAAAAAAAAAAAAAATTTTTTATACTATTTTATTAAAAAACCTTATGTTGCAGATATACAACACCATGCATTTACTAGACATTATAATTACATATGAAAATCTTTGAAACAATGCTTGGATTTAGTAAGGCAAAGGGCTACTCCACACTTCTCACACTTTGTTTGTTTGTATCCCTTCCACCTAGGCATTTTGCACCTGCTGCGAACACAGTCATCGGGCCAATGACCAACATTATCTGTCCTTATGTCCTTAGGTGGAACATGCTGAACAGGCCCTCGCCTTTTTTTGGCTTGAATTTCCATTTCAACTCTGTTACTGGGCTTTCCTCGTTTGTTACAGAGTACAGCTGCATCATTGACTTTGGCTAACACCTCAGCTAGTTCCAGTCTATAGTGACACAAATTCAGAATTGATGATGGATCTTCATCTCTTTTCAAATCTTTATAAACAAGCCAAGAATTTATTACTGTCATGTCTAATAAGTGATAGAAGATACGTAGGTACCACTTTCGACTTCTCATTTCTATGCGATACCTACCAATGAAGCTGTCCATGAGGTCCACTCCGCCCATATGGGCATTGTACTCCTTTATTATATGTGGGCAAGAAATCTTGACCCTAGTCTTATTCGCTTTGTCAAACCTTTCTATTTGGGAGACAGGTTCTGCTCCAACTTATGTTGATAGGAAAGTGACAGCTTTATTATCCCTCCAAGTTACAGCTGTCAAATCAACACCATCAAAGCTAGTCATTTGCTCTTCATAAGTTCCACGGGGAACAGATTTTTTCATCAGTGTTTTTTTGTCAGGTAGTTTGCAATTTACAAGTCTGTTGTACTGTACAGTGCCTAGACTGTAGATTCCTTGTTTGGCAAGATGGGTAACTAGTGGCACAGAGGTATAAAAGTTGTCAAAATATATAATATGATTTATATGCCTTGGGACACCTCTGGCTAGCCGGATAACAATATTTCCTACTGGCCCAAAATCTGGCTCATCTTGAAACCGCTCATTCTCTTGACCAGTGTATATCTCAAATTTGTGAGCATAGCCTTTTACATTGCACATTACATAGAATTTGAATCCCCACTTGTGTGGTTTATTTGGTAGATACTGTTTCATAAAGTGTGCTACCTTTGTAGCACACATCTGCTCATCAATTGATAGCCTTTGCTCCATAGGAACTGATGCAAAGTTTTCATTGAGATGGCTAATTATGGGCCTTATCTTATGGAGTCTATCATGTTGCGGGTGTTTCATTTATCAATGGTGGGTCTTCTGCCATGAGCGGATCATCACCACACTCATCGTGTTCCTCCTCTACCAGACTCTCAAGATCGTGAAGTGAATCTTCTCGATTTTCATAAAAAACTTCATGGTCTTCTGCACTAGACTCCTCAAGATCATCTTCAGACCTTTCTCCGTCGTCAATTTGGGCTAAATATTCTTCCATATCCTTTGAATTCATGGGTCGCATCTGCAAAACAATAAAATATATCAGATCACAGATATGGGCATACTGTCTCTACTAAATGCATAGTGTTGTAGATTTACAACATCAAAATAGAAGCAATTTGTACAAAATCCAAAATGCTATTGTCCAAACCAATTACTGTACCGAAAAGAAGATGAATTATTACATAAAATAACAATTTTGGCACTTACTTACCTTCGAAAATCAACTATTTACACCACAAAACACTATTCCAATTTTCACCTGCTACAAATTTCCGACAGTCAATGCTTTGTGAATGTCAAGCTGGCATTTGACAGACGCGAAAGAAAAAAAGGTGATGCCTCTCGATAAAAAATATTATCCTGATAGTAGTAATTCTATAACAGTAGGCGTTGCGCTCATATTGATGATTTGGGAGCCGTCTTAGTGGTATGTTGCAGTTTTACGTCAAGATGCATTTAAGGGTTAATACAAATATGTGACTGTAATAATGGTTGTTATTTATTTTTTCAGACCGAATTAGGACACGGGACTTTCATTCGAGGGTTAGAGACAACGGCCAAGTATGACGTTCAGACAAAGGAGTTTGTTTTACATAGTCCAACTCTCACCTCTTACAAATGGTGGCCTGGTGGATGTATGTGATCTTTTTCAAGTGTACTTTATTTTGATAATAAAATAATTTCATGAGGAATTACTATATAACAATAATTAATTACTAAAATAGCAAAAAAATCTCAAGTACACTTTTTTTAAATTAATCTTTTCTTTACAAAAAACATATCCGCAAAAGCAAACATTGGATTCTTTGTAGATTAATTTTATTTTAATCATTTTTTATTGTATATTGATATGAAATATTGCCAGTTTTTGCTTGACCTTTGTAAATTTTGAAAATAAAAATAATTTTCGTTTTTAAATATTATATCGTTATATCAAAGACACTACTAAGACTGAGGACAAATTACCTCTCTTTGGACGAAACCATGACATTGAAGACATGTATATGGTACTATAATTGATTGTTTCACATCACAAATGTTTTCAACTGGCAAATGTCAGTTTTTCAACCATAACTACAGTAGTCAAGTGATATTAATTCAATGAGCTCGATGAGATTACTGTGGCTATTCGGTTATTGAATAATCTTAAATATTTTTGGCTAGGTGGATTGTGTACTTGTTACAATTATTACAAAAATATCTGAATTACTTGTGAGTACATGTGAGGTGATTTTGCAGTGGGACATACGGCTAACTATGCGATTGTGGTGGCCCAATTGTACACTGGCTCTGAGTGTCATGGCATCCATCCCTTTATTGTTCAGCTCCGAGATGAAGAGACTCACATGCCCATGCCGGGGATCAAAATTGGGGAGATCGGCACCAAGCTGGGAATGAACGGGGCTAACAATGGTTTCTTGGGCTTTGAAAATGTTAGAATTCCCCGCGAGCATATGCTGATGAAGAATGCCCAAGTACTTGAGGTGAGTTTAAGATGAAAAATCATAAAAATTTCTTTGCCAGTAGATATATTTTATAAATGTCTCTGTGTGATAGGGCCAGTAGTATTTCCGGTATTCAAATATGTAACCAGCTCTGGCGATTCAAGACCTTTTAATAGTAGATGAAAGTCATAAATTTAAGCTGCCTAGTTCACAGCAAATTTTCACCGTAAACCACTTCTTATCATATTTGTCTGATATGTTTCAAATCAAGGATTTAAGGATTTTTACATATGTTGAAAAAATGTTTTTATAAATGATAAAGCATTAAAAATAAAAACACATCAACAAAATTTTAAATTTTGATTTTGAAGAGTTAAAACTTTTTTTGTAATGTATTAACTGTAGAATTGTTTTTTCATATTTTATTAATTGGTAAATTTTACAATTCATGAAAATGACTTACTAAATGTTTGAAAATGTAAATTTCATTGTAAAAATTTACAAGGAGTGGTTCAGTAGAGAATATAATTTAGAAGTTGATTATATTTCTCATAGTGATGGTTAAATTTGATGTCGGTTTTTCATTTTTTTTGTCTTATGAAATAGTGTTTAATAAATCAAAATAATCAATACTACATGCCCAATGTCTTCAAAATTTTTTTAGGATGGCACTTATGTGAAATCTCCTAGTTCAAAGCTGACATACGGTACCATGATGTTTGTCCGAGTGGTGCTGGTCCAGGACATGTCCTGCTATCTCTCCAAAGCAACCACCATTGCCACAAGATACTCAGCAGTCAGAAGACAGTCTCGACCTAAGCCTGAGTAAATATTTTTTACTATATTATATAATGACATGCAATGAAGGCATGCAATATAAAGCAATTATATTCCAAGCTGTTTTTGATATATTACAAATTTAAATTGAATATCACCGATATTATTAAAATCAACACATCAAATTCTAATGTACTTTCGCTCTGACTCTCAAGTTCTTTGTATTAGAACTTAGACATCTATTTCAACTTTAGCTGGCAGAATTCTATATATGCGAGAAGTCAAAAGTATTTATGGAGGAAAGAAATATTCTATTTTTATTTTCGTTTTCAGTTTTATGGAAATCTTATTTCCGAAAATTGACGAGGAGTTTTAATCTGGAATAAGACATTTCTAGAATATGGCATAATTGGCTTTAGGTTAGATTGTGAACAGTTAAGCTTAGAAACAAACACTAAACCAGGGAATAGTTTGGGACAGTTCATAAATAACATCTACATAGTTTTGTAAAAATTAAGGATGAATATTCACGTGTTTTTTAAATTATATTTTAAAATTTTATAGTGAACCTGAGCCACAAATATTGGACTATGTCACCCAACAATATAAACTATTCCCAAATATTGCAGCGTGCTATGCATACCGACTGACTGCAACGTGGATTTGGGATCTTTACAATAATGTTAGCTCTGAATTGGAGTTGGGAGACATGGACCGACTTCCTGAGGTATGATGATCATCTTTTTAAGTTACTCACTCCTTACCCTATTATTTGCATTATTAAATGCCACACTTGTCATCTTCCCTGTCAGCTGCTTATTTGATATATCTTCGAAGATGATTTGAAAAATAAAGATTTTATTGAAAATTTCATAAATGATACGTTCTTGTAGTAATTATTTAATTTTGAGTTATATGAAATACCAAATCCAAATATGATATTATAAGCAGTAAATATCAGGCTTCTTTCTTTGGTTTTAAAATGTAAGATAATTTTCTGATGTCTGATCAATGGTGTGAGCTTGTACTGAGCTTTGCAGGACATATAGATTCACTCGGAAGATTTACACGCTTACGCTTGAGATTTTGATTTAGTTGCACGCACTGGCTTGCTGCTTGAAGGCCGTGTGTACTGCGGATGTCTCACTGGGTGTGGAGACTTGTCGTCTGTCGTGCGGTGGGCATGGTTACATGGCCAACAGTAACCTGCCCTCCACGTATGGGCTTGTGACGGCTGCTTGTACTTATGAGGGAGAAAATACCGTTCTCTTGCTGCAGACTGCAAGGTATTGACATTTATATCATTAAAGTGACAACATTTCAATAACATTGCACTAATTTCCATGCTGGAATTTAATTTAATAAAAATACTTTCTTGTTAAAGATAAACTATAATAATGTGAGATATATTTATTCTGAGAAGAATGAAAATGTTGCTCTCTGTAATATCTTCATGAAATACACAATGTTCTCATTATTTGATTTGCCACACAATTTAATGATTAGGCAAAAGCATCAACTTCCTAAAATGTACATTGCCTAGTTTTATAATATTTATTTAACCTTTGTTTTTTCTTTGATTACGGTTATCTATGCACGGTGACTTCAGCATCTAGTGCCTTTCTTCTATTTATGGCAATTGTAATAAATGAATGTATATTGCTCAAATCTAATAGTTTTTTTACAGATATTTAGTAAAGGCTTGGGACCAAGTACTCAATGGTGAAACTCTGACACCAACTGTCCAGTATCTTGCTAAAGCATATAAAAAGCAATACTCAAATTGGACCAACACTCTTCATGGTATTACCGAAGGCTTCAAAGTCATGGCAGCTGGGTAATTTAATTAAAAAAAATTCCTGTTGTTTTTCAATTGATTAATGAGTTAATAAGCTTAGCTTAGAGGCTTGCTACCCTCAGGAGGTTCTTGAAGGATTATTGTACAGACCACACCTTATAATGCACACACTACTTACACTCGTCTGCTCTACATAAGCTGCGAGTTTGATATTCTCTCAAGGAATGAAGCTAACAACCTCCTCGATAAACCTAGATCCTCAAAAAACGCTTCATAAATTTTGCTGGAATAGAATCGATTAATTCTATACTTTAAGAACCTTTTTTTAAGATATACCCTTTTTAATAACCTATATAGTAAAACAATATTTATATTTAAAATAATGTTGTATTTTGCAGGAAAATTGCCAAAAGTTCGGAAAATATTTCGAAACGTGTTAAAAGTGGAATCAGTTCTGAAGACGCTTGGAATATGACATCAGTTCAGCTTGTTGCTGCAGCTGAGGTATTTTTTTAAATTATTAATATGCCACATAAGGCATTCAAATATAAATGAAGTAAAGTAGAGAATTGTGATTAAAATTTACAGAAAGGAAAAAAAATTGGTAACATAAAAAAATTATTGAAAATTTATGGATTTTTAATCTAAAAAGTGCTATTATATTCTTTTTGATGACCAGAGTCTGTATGAAATATATTATCTAAATAAGTTAAATAAAATATCAAATGTGCGGTTTTAGTTTCATTTTGTTGAATTTTTTAAATTATAATTTCAGGCACATTGCAGGAGTTTAGTTATTGAAAAGTTCAGTGAGCAAATGGAAATACTGGGCAGCAAAGCGTCGCCCGCATTAAAAAAAGTCTTACTGACACTTGTGGATTTGTACGCAGTTTATTGGGCACTTAAATGCTCAGGAGACTTGTTGAAGGTAGAAAGTTATTCAAGCCTAATGTTATCATTCTTTTTTTTATTTTATTTATATATGTATTTTTTTCAGTACACAAAAATCACCGGAAAAGACATAGACTATTTGCAAACCTGGTTGGAAGATCTTCTTGCTCGTATTAGGCCAGATGCAGTCGGATTAGTTGACGGATTTGATATCTGTGATGAGGTAAACTATATATCAGTTTTTTCATAAAATAACCGAAAGTTCTGCAGATACCAACATCTTGCCAATGGACTACTTTGAAACATTATATTTCATATGTAATTATATATATTTAAAAAATAATAAACTATTCCTGTATTTTTGTATGGACACACTAAATCTCTATCTAGATTGTTGAATAAAATCAACTTACTCTACAAATAACATTGTAACAATCTAACCATCAATTTTTGGCAATCAAACAAATCCAATCATAATTATTATTAATATAGGTTGCAGTTTAATATAACTATAACAATCATTGATAAAAATAATGGCTCCCATATTATTTTTTTTTTGCGATGTTTAATTTAAATTAGATTGTTATAGTATTATTTATTGTATATTCCAACAGCATACACTTTAAAATAAAAATGTATCAATTGGATATTGTGATTGTTTTGGTGAAAGTATGATATTTACCATTATTCTGCTGAATCCGACTTTTCACTCATGTTGTTTGTGTAGGTGTTGATTATTCATGGGGAATTTCGATTGTAAGTGATCAAAACTATTTATTTGCTCTGGAGAGCTTATAAATGATAAAAATTAAAAATGTACGGTGATTTCTACATATCTGGTTTTTTTTAATATGGTTTCATAATGAAATAAATTTATTTTCCAGATATTGAGTTCTGCATTAGGTTCTTACGATGGAAGAGTGTACGAGAGGCTCATGGAAGAGGCCCAGAAGAGTCCCTTAAACGCTGAACCTGTAAACAAGACATTCCATCTCTACTTGAAACCTTTTATGCAGTCCCAACTATGAGTATTGACAAAATGCAATATATATATATATATTTTTGATAAAATACAACAAGTGTTGCACTAATTAATTTACTTACTGGAAAGTGATATTTATTCCATTTTATAGATCAAATTGACCGTATTGTTTTGGTTTTATAATTTTATTACTTATAAAATAGTTAGTATTGTTACAATATATTATTTATCACTTATGATGAAGCAGCAAATTACAATACACAAAAAAATGAAACTTTAAAAGCTAAAAGACAATTCTTACAAACTGGATTTTAAAAAAAATGGATTTCAAGTATCCAATTTAAACATCAAACTTGTGATAATTTAACAAAGCAGAAAAATCAATGGTTTTATATTCCACTGGATTATTTTTGTGAGTTGTGCATTTTCACGATATTCAGATGAAATAATTTTTTGCTATTGAAAATAACAACTCTTTCTTGGCAAAATTGTAAAGATACAAAGATTTTTTTATCATAAGTATTATATATTTTAAAAAGTATTGTTTTAAAAACCAGTTTGATTAATTGCAGTATTTATTAGTTTTTAAGATAGCTACATTTCGATCAAATTGTGTTATGAACGCAAGGATATATATAATATATTTCTGTTAAGTATGGATGTTGAGGCATTTTATTCTATTTATATAATTTTTGTATTATTCGGCTAACATGGTTTATTTTTTTATATTTACGGTTTTTTATTTTACACAATAAGAAGTATATCATTTATTGTTTTGCTTACCTCCATGATACTTTTTGTCACCGTGAGTTTGTCTAAATTTTATACAGTTCCTGCAGAACTCGAACATGGCTCTCACGATCAATGCTTGTGATATTTGGCCTCAGATAATAGGAGGATGAGGGATACAAGAATAAGAATAGCGTTTGGTGTAAAGGAGTATTTATTTACAGAATCGGCAATTACAGTAAATTCTATTCTAGTCTACAGCATTTTAAACTGTTTTATATTAAAAACATCTAAATTACAGTATGTTGCTGCCAAAACACTGCAATAATGTTTCCTACTTATATTTGTCTAATAAAATATGAAATGCATTGAATATTTACTCATTTTCCAGCATTCTATGTTTTGAATGATTTTGAAATAAAAATATTAAATACAATTGAATAACAGAAATGTGTGTGCCCATTCCTAGTCAAATAATAGTAAAAGTAATTAATAAAAAAAGATATTTTGATATTAGAGTTACATTGTGTGAATGGCAACAATGGCAACCCTTGAAATTGTCCTACAATTATTAAATCCTTAAAATTTAATTAAATGGACGAAACATACACACATCAATTATCATACATAATTTAAGGGTTGACTAAGAAAGAATTATACAGAGCTAGCTATTATTTATGTTTAGATATAAGCCCTCCGACCCGCCTCCCCGTCGGGGACGAGGGGGCGCCTCGGAGGATTTCATTAGTTCAGATTTGTTCATTCTTCTCATTCACTCGGGGATCACAAACCTATGGAAACAAAGGTTAATGTTTACAATTCATAATGTTAGGATCTAAACTGTATTCTAAAATGTTACAATATATAAAGTCAATGTAAATCGGTGATAAGTTCTTCATACAAAATTGATCATCCTGTGTCAGGACACCTGCAGGAATGTGCGTAAAATATTGAAAAGTTGCAAGTTCTCACAAAAACTGACAATGAGATGACGATATGCAATACCATCATGAACACGGTACCGTTCCTGTGAGCCATTGGAATGTCCATTTTTTTCATTCCTATAGAATTACAAACCAAATAATGGGATTACAATGTACAAGTCGGAAATACACTTAGAATAATGTCAACGCAGTTCCATTTTTTTGTTTCTTAACATTAGTAGAACTTATTAAATAAACTTACATATCTTGAAATAAATAATTTCACGTTTTTGACAGTCGATCGAGAGAGTGTAAAATTTGTAAGATTACTCAGAAAAGATAAAGTAAGAACGGTCAAAAAGAACAGAGTAAAAGATATGAATGAACCGGGTAAATAGATTTTACATCGATAGATATGACGCGAATGTCTCCAGAGACTCGTTAATCTTACAAAATCAATTCGTTTTTCTAATTGGTCATGTCAAAACGAGGAGAGGCGCGGGATCCCGCACAGGCCGCCGCCGGCGTCAACCGAGGATCCAAGATTCACTGTAACTTTATATTTATTTATCGACAAAGTCTTCAAATTCGAGTAACACATTCCGAGCGGACGTGGTAAAGATGGCACATGGACACATAAATATTAATTCTCGTTTCGTATCTTTGGTTCTCGCGATTCTCGATTCGCTCATTTGAAAAGTTCGAGAGGTCAGTTCGTCATCGGTCTGTTAATATAACGTGCGGCTCGTCAGCGAACGATGTGAGATTAGAAGTGTCCCGAGGTGAAGGCGAGGTGGTCTCAGGCGTAGAACTCGCGGTTGTTGTGTCCCTTGGCATAGGAGTTGGCCGTGGGGGAGCGTTTGGGCTCGTCCAGCGCGTACGAGCCCTCGTCCTTCTTGCGCATGCGGTACACGATGAACATCACCACCAGGATTGCACACAGCAGCCCGACTACTGCACCGCCGATTACAGCTGAAACACATAAGGTACATTAGCAAACTTTAAAAATAACATCATCAAATAATTACATCATTCAACAAATCCATGGAGGTTCTTAGGTTCATTGAGGTAGTTCAGTAAAAGCTGAAAAAGAATGTTTGTTATTTACATGTAAGGGCGTGTCAAATTTTCAACAAAGAAAACCCTAGAATCTCTTAGCAAATATGTCAATATGAAAAGGGGGGATGACTAACAGCAACTTTATTTGTTTACAGTTACATTTTTTAAGTATGTTTTAATAGGAAAAGATTTTAATTTTCCTAGCATAGCATAATAAGTTTCATACATAAGGAAATAGTTTTCGTTCACTCATTTCGTTTAAAATATAATTTCTTGTTTGTAATGTAATTTTATTTGTAAAATCTTTGTTGCAATTAATAATATTAGGAAATGTATAAAGCATGTCTTAAAATCCATAAAACTTAAATAGAGAAATTCAATGATAATTAATATAATGTATTGTGTGTAATGATGGAGGCATATAAAGAAAGAATGGTTAGCCATCTACATAAAGAACCAATATAATATCTAATAAAAACAATTATACAATATAAATTTTCTTTTGAAATCTTTTTATATCAGCTATTATCAGAAACCGTTTATAAAAATATATATATTTACATTTGGAAAAAGAAAAAATATTTTAATATTGTTTAATTTTTTCAATGGGACCTAAAAACTTCCACCTTGAGGATGGTGGCCAACTCGAGAGTTCAATGAAAGTATTTGAATATCACAAAACCCCTTACTTTTTGTTGAAAGTACAAGTAGCCAAATTTACAGTTTGGCTGAAAAGTGCCAGGGGTGAAATTTTGTAAAAAGTCGTGATAAGAATATTAATTTTCTAAAACATTTTTCCATTTCTCGGAACTTTTCCACGGATGTTAGTATAACGGAGGGTAGTTAATATATAAACATCACAGGTAAAGTTAGCTGAAAAGACATATTATAAAATGTAAAGTAAAAACTACAGAAAAAAATGAAGTACAAAAATTAAAATAAAATAAAATATATTAACGTAATGGTAATTTTAAAAATATTATATATTATATAAATTTGTGGACCCTAGATTTTTTCCATAAAATTTTTTTTTTTTCACCAAAGCATAATTTTTTTTACACTGATAAATAATTGAATATAATATATTAATTCGAACTTAATTCGGCACTGCAATTGCTACATAATTCCGATCTTTTGAAGAACCAAATGTATTAAAAAATGCCAGCCACAAGCAGAACCGGATCACGTATTAGATTACGTAATGCCTCAGAGTACTGAAAGCCCTACAAAGTGGAAAACAAAACATCAACATTACACGATGTTAGTCGCCTACAGCAACGCTTTTGCTCTTCTTCAATATAAAAACATTTATTTGTAAATCATACTAATATAATAAAATAATATGTTCCCAAAATATATAGTCACGAATTAATGTCGTAATATTTATCAGACTTGAGCTATTCGTATTAGTATGCGGGGAGACTTTTATGACTTTAATCCGAGGTCAGTGACTAATTCATGTTTTTTATTATTCATTGACATAGTTCCCAACGATTTCATAAGAAAAAAAAATCAGCACATGTTTGTGGATTTATAAAGTTTGTTTTTAGCGTGCCACGCAACGCAAAAAAAAGCAACTGATGTCGCAATCAGGAACAGATGGATGAGTTGATTTGGTTTCTGCAGTAGTGATCTGCTTGAGATTTTCACTCCTCCGATGTCTTTAGGGATTAGGGATTTAGAATCATGAATATGGTTTTAGAAGAAGTCTCAAGACCAAATCTATCCTGCCAGATATACGTTTTTGTTAATTTTTATTTGATCTTGAATATAATAAAAAATGATTTTTTTTTATCTCATCTATTGTATGTCATGCATCTCCCCGTTATATTTGCTTATTTTCTCTCGCTACTCCTAAATAATACCGAGTAAAACTTAAATTTGATCTCCTACAGAACTCGAGAGGTTTCACGTCCCAGCCTGGATCTCCATTCTAAAAGATACCTGAAAGGAAATTAATAAATGAGACGAATCTCAATGGGATACTTTCCACCCGAGGGAGACCCGAGCGGGGCGGATCCACTCGAGGTCTCAAATAAGGTTAGGTTAAGTAAATGTTTAATAATTTAATCAATGCTTGCTCCTGCACAGGTCCCGGTTACGAGTGCTGCCCCTAAAGATGTATTATACTATACAACCTATAAAAAAATAAACATTATACGATACTAAAAACCACCTTTATATAATACATAGTTCTCTTTCAGAGACGTAAGTAGTTAGTATAAGAATAAATGTATGTTATATTAACTATATATATAAAAGAACGTATAAGTAAATATAATACATTTTTTGGTTGCGTAAATTGATTCTCGATTGACCTATATTAGATATCGATCTTGGACAACCAGCTGGAGGATGCTATATTTTTCGTAACAATAAATATAGTATCCTCCAGCTGATTGTAAAAGGAGCACTGGAAGAAGGAAGTTTACGTGGTTGAAAGTCGGAAATGCGGCCGAATCGGTGAGACTGGCCCAAGATAGGGATGCGTTCGAGGAAATCGTCACCGACCTCATATGAGGAGAGGCATCAGAAGAACAAGAAGAGATCGAGTGGAAAGCGGAAAGCTGGAATGGGGCGTGGGAGTACGTACCGGCCAGTATCCCCGGCTGCGCGAAGAAGCTGGTGGCGCGGTCTTCCGTCTTGGTGTTCATGATGAAGACGTCTCCGGCGCCCCCGCGCTCGTTGGGGCCGCCCGGCGCGCCCGCCCCGGCGCCCTCCGCCTCGGCGCCCGCCCCTCCCGCCCCTCCGGCGCCCTCCGCCCCGCCGCCACTCTCCGGCTTGGACGCTGGGGGCTCCGAGTCCACGGGAGCTACCTTACCTGCAAAGTCGCGGCGGACACCGTCACTCACGGCTAATCACAACTCGCCCAGACACACCACACACCACACACCACACATCACACACCACACCGACCCGATCAACCGTCCTCAATTATACTCAGATGCCTCGTTGCTGAAACGAGTCTACTTTTGTTTTGTACGCGATTTATAGCAGACGTACTTCCGTGTCACCCTCTTCAATATATTATACATAAATTATTTTTAGCACACGCGAGCACCACTCGTACAAATATAGACTTTATGAATTCAGTTTCACTCGGTTCAGAGTAAGTCTATTTTTGTGCGTGCAGTCGCGCCACACTCGGGCATGCATTCTGAAATAATCGATTATTGAATTTGAATTTCACAATGATCATTCGCAGTGAATGATGGTACTACAAATTTTATTACGAACTCTAACCATCGGATCGATGGTTCCTCGATCCATCGCCAGTCTGTATTACTCGGTTCGACCCCCGAAGCAAGCCCAGAACTGCGGATAGCGAGGAGTTCCATTGCACAGCGTGTTGTAAAATAGTAAGTAGTGGGATGTATGAACCCAGTGAAGAGCTCACGATATCCTGCCGGCTCTGCGGGATCTCATCTCTTGCGCGGGATGATACAGCCGCCGCCAGACTACCCGGGCTTGCTTAGCTTTACTTCTTCGTGAAATAAAACACGAGATTCAGTATTCCCATCCGGTCTGCGCGAAAGCTACGGTAAGCCGAGAACATTCCCGTATCCTCCGACTTTCCAAAGGCGGAAACTCGCCCCGGATAAACATCTGATACGGCAAAACTTTAATTTAAATATTTTACTTTTAACTTAATTGTTTTAGTTTTGACTGCTAGTTGCATAATAAAGCACGGCTTAAAGTTTCTCGCTAACTCAAAGCTCGAAGACAAAACACGCAATGCTTTTAAAAAGTTTTATTATAGTTATGTATAATTAATTCTATGAACTGAAATTTCTTTTGTTGCGAGTAATTTATACGTCGTATGGCTTTATTTAACAATTAATTATATTACGATACAAGACAACGGAATTCATGACGCTTCAGGATGTAGTGGGTTCTGTTTGTAACGATAGCATTATGTGGAAAAAATATGTTTATCGCCATGAATAATTTTAGCTCGCGTAGCGGAAATACACTCGGCAAATGCGCTGTTCAGAAGCAGAATAAGTGGAGGTCGAATACGGTCTTACGCTTGGATATTGTATTCAGAGCAAATATTGTTTTCCCCCAACCGGTTTTGGATACAAAAGTAATAACAAGCAGGGCTAATTGGTCAAGGTACCCGTAATTTGCATAGCGAGCAAAAGGCCGAATACGACGAATAAGTAAGGTATTATACGGGTTAGGTCTAATGAGGGCCAAAATAACCTACCGAGGGGACAAAAAAATTAGCGGGCCCGGAGGTAATGGATAAAATTTCTTTTATTCCGGGAAAAGGACCGCATTTAATGAGTACCATTTTTGTTTGGTTAGGAGCTTCTGTTTTTCATTAGTCATGAAAAGAAATTAAAAAAAAAACCTTGTTGACTTAACTCGTAATTAAATTATCTCCGCTGCGAGACTAAATTTTGAGAGATGGTTTTATTATCCCCGGTACTATTGGAGCACTCTAATGGCTCGAATCTGAAAAGCATAATTCCGTGGAGATTGTTTGGGATGTTTTCGAGTAAATTGCGTTTTGAATACCCGGATTTTCTTTGCGTAGCGAAAAATATTTTCCGATACGTATTTGATATCCCCGGAGCCCTGTGACTGTGCTCACTGTGCACGTGCGTTCCACTCGAAGGGAGGTATCGTGCACAAACAACCCTCGGGAATTTTTCAACCCGAGTTGCGTGAATTTCATACAAAATTCAAATCTGATATGGTTCAAGCACATCACAGATATCGTTTCAAGTAATTAACATTGAAATATCTTGATTATCCACCGTAAGACCGGCTAATTACCACTCTATCCCTTTCTGCATTCCGGAGGTGTGCCGCGGTTTAAAATGCCATCGTTATTTTTAATTAACGGGATTAGCGCAATACTTAAGAATATTTCGATCCCCGTTTGGAATATTATTATACGAAACCCCTAAGACCGAATATTAAACGCGAAACATTCGGAATTATATTAATTAAAATTAATACATTCCGAAATAAATTAGCGAACACAAGGAACAAAATTAATACATTTGCATTTGAAGCAGAGCTTATAGAAAATCAATAATTACACCTAAAATTATGCTACGCACCTACCGAGGATAAACTTTTGTATATCACAGAGTTTGAAATATATAATATAATATCACAAATCACGTTTATCACAGTATGCTTATTATAATTACAATAAAAATATCAGAGCGTCGCTTGGAGGTGTATTGCTCCTCGGCGACTGTAGTTAATTGTTTATAATATGTAACTGCTCACAGAGTACTGACGGTTTGAGCATTATCAGACAAATTATACTAAAGACCACATCCTGCGATTAGTCAGCGCTCTTAGCAGAATGTTGCCAGTGTGAAATATCATTTCACTCGTTAAAATAATAAACATTTCCAGCGCACAGACTACAAGGGGTTGGGGGTGGGGGTCGTCGGGGAGGCTCGGGAGGAGTTGGTCGGTGAAGGCGGAGGGTGGATTGACGCACATGTCGAAGTAAAATAAAATTAATTAAAAAGGACAATATCTAGATCGGGAACTAAGCGGTACCATTACATTCCTAATCACTACCCATTTTACTAAATATTTTCTAAAAATGCATTATTACTAATCAAGTAGTCTATTTATATTTTGTTTCGATCTGGCTTGTAAGAAATATTTTTAAATTGGCTTTTACCAATAAACAAACGTTCACCATTGTAAAAAAAATGTCATAACACATAACTCGTAATTTTTTATTTTTACAATTATACCATGCAGTATTAAGAATAAAAAAGTTTACTACTTGCTAAAACGTCTATCAGAGAGCAGTTGAATATATTATTTTTATTTGCTAAATAAAATTTTACATTTAAGCACAAATGTGTATTCCTAAATACGATTTATTGATCATAATTTTTAATCATTTATGTATTTAATTATGTTTACATTAAGATTTAATGCTAAACGCGCTTTATGTGCGGATGGGCATTTCAGGAAATAACGTTTCAAGTTTTGGAATACTTCCATGTATAATAAATTCTCGTGTAAATATTTGCTAATTTTGGCTGTATTGCAGGGAAAACGGCGATACAGAAGGTTGGCGTTAAAATTTAATGTTTTAAGTTATTGACACTTAATGTACAGAAAGTAACAAATTTCAGCATCACTACCTTAATCCTGGCCGGGGCGGCGTTAATTTGTGGGAGTAGATTACTTTCGAACAATAAAGTCCGACGTTTATTGAGCATTAATTCTGTTTTATTGTCAGACCACGCCACTGGCGCGCGCCTGATAGTTTGCGAGATAAAACGCTACCGAAATTCCTCACCAACATCCGTAGATCACCAGATTACTAGACCTAATATATTATGTTTTAAATACTTCGTCTCACTTACGAGTTCGCAAAAACTCATGCGGAATCAGCGGCAGCGAAGAAAAGCACATTAAAAGTTGGTTAACCAAGAAAAACGTTGAAAAACCTGAGACGAGGAGCGTCTGGACTCCAACTCGGAGTGCAAGAATAAATTGAGCGTTAGACACGAGCACGATAGAGAGTGCCGCTAATCTCAGTTTAATGTGTGATTTATCGAGTTTGAATTTGAAATTAAAAGGATAATGCACTTGAATAAATTATATTACTAGAACTTTCACGAGTTTCATTATAATTAGAAAATATCATATTTATAATTATATAAAAAAAAAAAAAAACATCACTTGATATTAGGACGCCCATGTAATGAAAAAAAAAATAATTTGGAAGACAGAGCACTGCTACTTTATTTTTTAATAATAGCTTTCTTACTTCGGTGATTTTTCTTCGCTCCATATGCGCACAGTTTAATTTAATTTTGGCCAGTTTAATATATTTTGATAGAATACTTTAATATATGTAATAATGCTTCATATTAGGTAGGATGTAAACGTAATGGAGTCACTTATTTGCTAAGCTAGCCGACAAGAATATATGGAAAAACATTAATCTAACTAAACAGAGCGGGCACTGTTTAAAATGGAGACATCAAAATGACAATGGGATGATATTATAGTCATGCGATGAACATCCGATTTAAGAAGAATCATGTAAATTATAAAGGAGCATGATCAAAAGAAAAGTTCAACGAATCAGAAACGTGGCTAAAATTTTAATGACCAGTGCCTTATGTATGATAAAGCCAAACATTTATAATAGGGGCCCGCAAACTTTTGATCCAAAATTAATTAAGGGAGTTTCGTTTCAAAGACGATCGCTCCTGGGTCACGCGTGAGAAAGTTTGGAAGCCCCTGATTAGAAACTATAATCTAATGACATAAATTTGTAATTCTAAAACATAAGCTAACATCGATTATGAGGTAATGAGAAAAAATAAAAAATAACAAGAATAAATTTCCATAATTGAGCACCCGAAAAATCTATGCAAATAAATGCTGTAATAAAAAAAGCAGTTTTTGCTTGTTGTTGTTGTTGATATGAGGTCATTATGCTAACTTGCATGTAGTTAAAAAGGCGATATTAAAATTCGTAACTATCGCTAAGTTTATTCTGGAAAAATTGTTAACGGCGGGGGGCAAAGTTTGATTTATATTACAGATTTATAAGTTGATGTTCGTTCAAGTGCTCAGCTCGCCTCCGTCTGGAATATTTTGCGAACTAACCATATGCCGAGTCAAGATGCTGGAAGAGCATCCATTAAGGAGCACTAAGCACGGCTCCCGCGGGGTATTATTAATGTGGACATGTTTAAAATGAAAATACTTTTGTGATTTTCCCACAAGTTTTATTTTATCCGTGACCAGTTTCGTAAACCTGTTACGACGGCATGAGCAAACGAAGTGGCTACAAGTAACTTCTTTTGATAATGCCAACGCAAAAGGTTGGCGCTCAACCGATCACGAATATAATAAAACACGTAGAAATATAACAAAAGTATTTAATTTAATATAAATAAATCCACTGAGTACTTTCTGAATATTGAATACTAAATAAAAATGTTGATCGAGGTCCCTGCGAAGCTTGGCGTTTTATTTTATTATCCATTAGGACCATAAAAATTGCAAGAATATTACTACGTGCTTACATTTTCGACCTCAACAAGCTTTTCAGGCTCGATATTGACTTTTTTTGTTGAATTGTGAACTAAAGATTATTTTTGCATAGTTGACATTATCGAAGAGTACTATGACAATAAAATAAACATGTATGCGCATATATTTAATATATATGTAAATATTAAAAAAATAAAATTGTGCGCTATTCTATATTTATTTGAAGACTCGCAGGGACCTTGTGTGAAGTAGAAAAAATAAAGCGTCTAAAATCACATTCAAAACGATATAATGATATAAAATAAACATGAGGAAAAAACTAGATTATTTTTTAAAGACTTACTGACTCGTGGACATCACCAACCTACATCCGGAGACTAGATCATGTTATGGTAAAATATTATACTATTAAATGGTAACTTAATTAAACATTTAAAAAGCTCAGCATGACATAAATAACTAACAATGGGTAAATTTAATTAATACACAGTTTTGAAGAATCGATAACGATAGACCGGGGACTAATGATTTGTTTGTTTGTAAAAAAAAATGTACGCGCATAATAAATACCAAAGAGAAAGCCTCATTTATTGGTATGTAACGCGTCAGAGTGAAAAATGAAGCTATTTCTATATCAAAGGAGAGCATATGGCTACTGATTACTTTTTTCCCAGAATATCCAACAACGAGAATACTGATATTTAAAAAAAAAAAAAAAAAAACAACAACATCCGTCCATTTTCCACCGGCTGTACGAAAACGCGGAGTAAAAGAGAGATAATTATTAGTGTGCTCCAGAATTTTTGTAATAAAAATCTAACGCTGACTTAACGTTAGTGGATCATTAGTGTGCTCGTGTAATGATGTTGTAATTACAAAGATTTTGTAATACATCTTACAATATAATACGACAGCTCCTTCGTTCGCATGTAACGAGATAAGTGCGTGTCTTTGCGATAATATAACATCTGCGGTTGAATTGGATATCGCCGGAGCCGCGTCTAGGGGTATTAAAAATAATGGTATTCATGGGGCTCTATACATATTAATGATCCACTAACTATTCCCGGCTCACGGGGACGTGATGGCAATAATAAAATTTACCCATTCGGAATAAGGAATAGCGTCTGTGGTCTGTATGAATAAGACAAACACGGCGGAACAAACTCCGGATGCGATGCGGTCGGAGCATTCATCTCATTTGCCTTAGTAAATATTGCTTTTGTATGAAAATTCGTATTATTAATTTACATTACGCCACGGTGTGCTCGGCTTTGTGATCTTTTAAACAGCGATGAGTCAATTTAGTCGCTGAGTAAATATTTATTGTCTTACCAATAAACACCGCACACCTTATACGCGGTTTATATGTTATTTGCCAAGCTTAGTTTTAAAGTAAAAACAACTTGTATATGATATGCCTGAGTATACTAATATTTATTTTAATGAAATTTTTGTTTAGACGATTTCTACAGCCGTATTTTTATAGTTTTAATGCTCCCAAATATTAAATATTTTCATAAGTTTATCTGCATTAAGATTATACTTTATATTAATCAAGTATAGAAACAAGGCAATAGCAAACATTTTGATTAAAAAAAATCGACTACTAAAGGCAATTGAGTTATCCGCTTCCATTGTAAAAATCATATTTTTACAATCTTACACAGTAAAATATACGTATATTATATTCCACGTTAATATGTAGTACGATAATCAAACTTGGGTATAAGCAACGAA
Source organism: Atopsyche davidsoni (assembly GCA_022113835.1). NCBI lineage: Eukaryota > Metazoa > Arthropoda > Insecta > Trichoptera > Hydrobiosidae > Atopsyche > Atopsyche davidsoni. The sequence continues at coordinate 13,720,812 of JAILWY010000009.1, read as the reverse complement.
TTGAGTTAATATCCATTACCTCATTCTCTTCTTCTTTAATGAATCACAATCCTCTCCTTTTGTGTTTCTCGTATATAATTCAATTTGCACTCAGGACCAAAGGACATTGTATTTTAAGCAGTGAATGATATATCCGCAAGGTCTAATTCGAGACTATTAACTATTCGGGATTCTTGGAAATTATATAGCATCTTCAGGTTAGGCCCGACAAATTCAACCAACCACACGGGTTTAGAAATCCCTTATTGCGGTATAAATTAGCCTCACTCTGAATAGAGCCAATCACAATAAAACGGTGCGGTCCTGATAACACTTATATTAATATTTATTGATACAAATAATAATAGTATTTTAAAATGTATATTGCGTCATTGGTTGTGTTATATAAAATTTTCATTTACATAAAAAAAAAGTTAATGAAATTGTGAAATCACCGTTGAAATGAGGTTCGCGTTTTAAGTAAAGATTGCTAATGAAATATTTATCGATTTTAGCATGATAAATGGAGTATATTTTTTTATAAACCTCATATATCACAGACGTTGCAGCGTTTTTCCGTATTTGATATCTCAAATGCTACGGAATTAACACACTAAAGGCGGAGCGGGTACCAGTACCCGTTTCGCGAACTGCTGTCTAAAAGCGGGGCGCGTATTAGTACCTTTTTGAATGCGTTTACTCTAAAAGCGGCAGAAGGTCATTTTACTCTTTAGGTTTACAGCTCGTAATGTTTGCTTAGACTCGTCAACGTTACTTCTACCAATACTGTCAAAGTGACAATGAAGAAGTGGAGTGGTCAGAGAATGATAATCCTCCAATTATTGAACAATTTTTAGGACAAAGTGGTGTTGTTGTGATGCCAAGTAACGATTTATTTGACTACATGCAAATCAAAGAGTGTAAAGACTAGATTTCCCACGTGCAATTTTACGCGAATTTCGTCCGCTTCGCACATCGGTTTAGTCAATTTGGTTACCCGCTCAAAGTGTGTTAATATGAGGTTCATGAAATTTTTATGGCGTTGATCACGCGTACTACACCCAAGTTCGATTAGTGCCACGCACTGCAGGAGACGCTATTCCTTATTAAAAATAATAAAAATAATAATAATAAAAAAATGAGCGGCATGCAGCACTACTCACTAGTGATTTCGTCATGCGTGTCAATCAGGATGGGCCCGTCGTCGGAGTCGGGGCCGGGCGTGCGGGCGGGCGGGGGCGCGGAGAAGGGGCGGTCCTCGTCGTCGTCGGTGCCGTCGGGCAGGGAGGCCGAGGGGCGCGGCGGGAGGGGGAGGGGGCCCGCACCTGAGCCTGATCGGGCGTCCTCGTCGTCGGGACCCCAGCCGGAGCCCGAGCTCTCCAGGTCCGAGGTTACCTCGCCGCGCGAGCCCGAACCTTCGATGCCTTCATCGTCGATGAAGATGTCGCGGTTGGTCGCCCACTCGCTCGTGCCGGCGGCGCCCTTGTTGCTCTGGAAACACAACACAAGCGTATTAGTATTTTTTTTTCGTGAAATTCGCTAGCCACTACTTTTCCCCATGTTTCGGGCAAATTATGTAATCCATCCCAAAAGTACTGTTCGTCTTTTGAAGCCAACTAAGAATCAAGACAATTTTTGATAACCCGTTCAGAAGTGAAGCGTATTCCAGAAAGGGCATTCTGCATCGATTGAAACAAGTGGTAGTCGGAAGGAGCAAGGTCTGGGCTGATCAAGATGTTTGTTTTTTCTTTTTTACGTCCCCGTAGCCTAGAGCAATACTACTGTGTACCTAGATACGGTGGACAAAAAAAAAAGGTCTGGGCTATAAAGCGGGTGAGGCAGAACTTCCCATCCACTGCTTTCCAAATATGTTTTAACCGGTTATATGATCTCCATTAGTACACTGTCACACATATCTTAAACGACACAAAAGAATTCACAAACTCAATAAGCCCATGGAATCTACACACTGTATTGTAAGCATACCCTTAATACCTATTGACAATCGAATTGATATAAACCAAAGCAAGAACCGTCGAGGTCTGCTGGTATGCTACCCACATAGGCCTCGAAGAAAAAGATCGCTCCCTTCTTTTCAGATTTTCCATGAAACGCATCAAGAGACACACGCTTGAGACATGGAACCATCGATATTAGGAATCCACGCAGGGTAACATAGCAAAAATGTTTTTCAAATCTGTTACAGATGCAGGAAACTTCAGAGACATTACTTAGATTCGAGTCGACTCGGTTCATTACAGGATCCACCTGAGAAGCGATAACGTCTGCCCGTACGATAACTCCACGTCACAAACAGTGACCCGTCTCCTCGTTTCATGCTCCATTTGCAGCTTCCACAGAGACCAGCTGGAGAGCCTATGCCGACGGAAAGGTCTATGTCTAGACGACCTGAAGGCAATAGCGCAACATCCCCAACTGATGAAACCGTTGAACGATTTTATGACGCACATTATAAAAAACAATCAAAGCAATCAATCAGGGAGAGTGAATAATTAAAGTACCTTGATAAATTAAAAAAATACCTATTGTTAATTAACACAAAATAAAATAAACTTAGATAACGGGATGATTATTGTACTCCATCCCTAGACCTGAAATATAATATGTGTTGTAAAGTATACCTGAGGTAGTTACTGTTCCTTTGTAATTATAGGATGTTTGTACTATATAAACTAAGTAAATTCACTAGGGTTGTTTGCACATATTTTTCTCTACACAAACTTAATTAAGAAAATAGAGAAATCCATGTATGCGCTACCGCCTAAGCCACATGCTGTAAGCCCCACAATCTGCGCGCAGGATCAGGGGATACCCACATACCGAATTGTAAGTATAGTCTTAACAAATATTGTTAATTAACAAAAATATACTGAAGAATTTTGAATTTTTTTTTTAACTCTTATGTACAATATATAATCTTAAATATTATACATTGAAAGCAAGAAATATATATAAGAAAATAATTCGACACGTCAAAAATAGGCGGAAGTATGTGAAACGTGATTAATCTAACCTCGTACTTTCCTTCAGTAGGGTTTCAAAATTTTCCTTTCCGGTTACTGAAATTCCTTGGTTTTCCAATAAAAGCTTCCGGATATTAAACACTTAAAGTGATTGATCTCAACAAGCAGAATGAACGATTACAATACCAGCTAAGTGGCCGTCGATATTCTTTTTTACGCGGAGCCACCCTCTTGGGTCGAGCTCTTGGAGTGAACGAAGAACACTGCTGGTCGTTTATGTGACCAGAATTGTTTGATATTGTTTTGAAGACGAAAAGATATGTCTTGCTTCTTCTTCTCCAGGTGCCTCTCCCCAGAGGAGATCGGTGACCATCTCACTCAACAATTTTCTGTCTGTTATTTGGGTTTTCACTGGTTTGATTAAATGTGTGATGAAACGATATCATCATTGACAAGATCGTGCGATTTGACACTGTAGATTTCAAAAAAAAATAATGTCGATATTTGAATTAATAGTTTGTTAACTAATTAAGTGGTGAGTTCTTTTTATATTGCGTGACTCTAATAATAAAAAAATTAGAGCTTATATAAGCGAGAGATTGGTTATAACACAGCAGGTCTTGTCATGTAGTGAGTGGGCGCTACTGGTCAAAAAACCGAGTCATGGAGAATAACCACTGAAGGTTAAGGATATGAGTATAAAAAAAAATTATAATTGAATAATAATATATAATAAAAGATTTAGTAATACCATAAAATAGGAAAACAACTAAACATGTATGAGAGAGTATATGTAGGCTGAGAAGTTTGGACTGGTTTTGTGAATTGAGACAGGCGATGGACGTAGCAAAGCGAGCAGCCGAAGCAGTACTCAATTAAATTTGCTAATTCTGCTACTCCTCCACTGAACTTCGTAAATATTCACGAGAAGTAAAATATATTGTTGCAGTCAGTTCAGTTGTCAGGCGTTTAATCAACGCCGACATTAATTAAAAAAAAAACTGTTTAATTCATGATGCATCGATAAATATTTAAAAGGTCACGAAAATTAAATTATCTACGCGTTTCGTATAGCTTGTGTATTATATTTATGCACACATATTAATTAGTGGAGAGATGGTCTGAACGCTGAATTATACTGCTGAGGGACTAAAATACTAAACGGTTTCTGAAGCATCCACGTAAAACGTGAAATTGTTTCGTGAACGATGGATACGATCAGCCGATAAACATTGATATATTATGGATACCCGGGGAATGGATGGACTCGGGATTTAATCAATATTGATAACACAGGCGGAAGAAGAACTTAGTAGAGAGAGTCACGGAGAGGGATAACACCACGGGGGTACATTTAGCACAGGATAAACGATGCTTGTAATAGTGGTAAAGTAGAACCGCGAAGTAAATCCCAAAGTCCCCGTGAGGAGTGACTTGTCAAAAGCGTAAAGGGCTCTGCAGAGCAATCGCAGTAAAGAAGAATCATTAAAGTGCTGAGCAACATTCTAGAAGCCCGGAGTGGCGCATTTGTCAAGAAATCAGACTTTAAGGCGCCCCCGAGATGTGCGAAAGTCGCGTTAGTCGCGTTATCCTGGAGTCCAAAGTTTTAATGTATTTTTGGTGTTCGTATTCATCACCATCATCGTTAACTATTGCCGTGCCACTGAGGGTGACACCCCCCCCCCATTTTATGATCTGTTTTTCTAAATTTCGCAAAGATTTATGGGTGTTTCTTAAGCTGGGATGCATCCATTTTAATATGCGTGCTTTTTTGAAACGCTCAAATATAACTAGACAATGGAAAACTTTAAAAAGATTTATTTAATTTAATGAACGTAGATATGAAGCTATTGTGTGTGGAGCTGTTTAATTAAAATACATGGGAAGATGAATATTAATCTTCTTCTTCATCATTTTGTATTTGTCAAGTGTGGTTGACGAAGGCCTTCTCTAATTGATTTTGCGTTGTTATATAACAGGGCGGCGGGTACCATCGTCCTCAATCAATCTTCCCAGTGTCGTCCAGCTTTGTATCTTTCCCGAGACGTTCTGTCCCCCATTGTGTGGGGGACAGATTCGCGCCCGTCTTCCCATCACTTTGCCGAGACACTCCCTGGGTTACATCCATTATTTTAGATCTCTAATGATTTTTCCGCTTGATACAATGGTCGGCATATCTTTGTAGGTTCTTTTAGCTTCTTAAGTGTTCTTAGGCGTAAAAATAAATTAAAGATACACGATCTAGTTAATACTAAGGTTAAACGGTATTTTTTTGATGCCATGTCGATTTTAATATTTTACAGTATAGAGATGATGTTGCAAAAAATTTACTATAAAGTAGAATCGAAAATCAATATACAACCAAAGAAAACGGTAATTCAAGGTAATAATACTTACTCACCGTTTTTTTTTATATCAAAAGTAATAATTTAGGGAGTTCTGCCGAATCGCGAAAATATTTACCTGCGAGTTGACAAATAGGAGTAGTTTATGTAAAGTGATTCGAAGTCACCTCGGAGGGAAGCGGAGACGATCCTCACGAAGGGCCGGAGAGGAAGCAACTATTAATCAACAGAGCCGAGTGTGAGGTAAGAAATGATGCAATGTAAAATAGCTCTCGCCGCCTGAATGAATTTCCATAATCTAAATATTCAACCGAAACCGAAGTCGAAAATGTAATTGTTATGCAAATTGACTAAAGACGCAAGTACACGCACAGACAGTTGTTCAACATTGAAGTGAAGAAGGAAGTCCTGAAAAGTTTTCCACGCCGGCACTTACAAGTGAAAACGATAGGCTCGTCAGGGAGGTGGCCAAAGCAGGTGCAAGGGTTTGAAAATCTCACCTGGAAAGGTATTTTATTACGAATAAAGGTATATGATACCCAAGACTTCTTTTATTACCATCGAGTAACTCCCAGCTTTTGAAGACCTACTTCAATAAATTAGTAAATATAATATGTATATATTAATGTAACATAACCCTGAAATTATTTTAATTCGATTTGATCATAAATACAAGGTTCAGTTCGTAAGTATTTATAATAAAGACAGTGAATCGCCAATGATGCATATTGATGATCCCGCGGTCTTGCGACTGGGTCCATTAGATTTATAACCTGCTGATATTCTCACCGAGATATCAATATCATTTGAAAGTCAAAGAAATACAATTCCCGACAAATATTTGCAATTTTCTTAATTTTACAGTCGTAAAATGAAAAGTAAATAAATGAAACAACTCGGCGCCAAATATCATCGGAGCATTATTGAACAAAAGTACCAGCAGTATAAAATTAACGACAACATTTCAAATCTGTAGCACCGAAAGCATACATAATTAAATACTATTTAACAATCTGAACGTTGTATTATCAAAGGCTTGTCGAGCATTCCGAGACACCTGTTTGAGAAAAAAGTATTAAAAAAAAATCAATGTGTTTTTATTTGACGTCACAAAAACACGCTGGCAAGGGGCCAAGGCACGAGGGAGGAGGCTGTGAACGTAACTTTAGGATTTATAGTGCTTCTGATAATAAAAATAATATTTCATTACAGCGAGGCCTTCGCGGTCACTCGGCGCCGGAGAGGAAGTCAAGTAATGGGGAACGTCAGTCGCGAACACAACGAAAGAAGGCGTTGACGCTGACGACATGAAAATTTCAGGAAAAAATCCTGCGCTGAAGTGATAAATCGATATGCCATTTAATTTTACAATGGATCCCACGAAATCACCCCTGAACGACCGTTGAAAAATTTCACAAAAATATTCATCAATATTGTACTCATATATTCATAGATTTTGCATAAAATTTTACATTCAAGAGAATCGAGTATTCGTTTTGCGCAAAGTGAATAGTATTAATATCGAAAAGGAAATGCACATCACAAGGGGAGGAAAAAGAGACTGGCCCCTAACCCTTGCAATGGCATCGCTTCTCGACCGATTGATCCGTCTTTGTCGTCCGGTATGGATTAAACGCTCAATAACACTCGCATCGACACTCTCGCCGCGGGACGAGTCGGGCTTTCCTCGCTCTCCGGACAGACCTTCGGGACAGTCTCGGCTGAATTTTCCGGCACAAAAGGCACACCGATCGAGACGAGCCGCGGCGGCGGAGGAGAACAATTAACATTAATGAGGCGGAGATTGCCTCTGCATAATACACGACAGGCGAAAATTAACTGCGCGGAAAAACAAACACAGGCGAAGAGCAGTATCGAACCGAAAGGTCACAGAGCAAAATAATCTTACCTTAATGATCTCTTATGTCAACGGAGGGGACGGCGGCCCGGACAATAATACGAGTCGCGAGATGAATCCTTGGAAATACTCGAATCGCGCCGCGTGGGTCTTGCAAATTCGGCACACGGTCGGGGGGATGTTTTGGGCGGTTCGAGCTGCAAATTGGCGTTTTGTTTGAGGTTGCGCAGGCCGGGGCAGGAGCGGAGCAGCACGCGGCGCGGCGAGAGATGCTGCATTGTGGGCCGAGAGGAGGCGGGCCGAGACCAGGCGGGCCCGGCCAGGACTGATCAATACTCCCGCACCCCATCTAGCGGCGCCCGCACCAAGCTGCGCAAGAGCTTCGCGCCGTCGTCCACAGATGTCACCCCCAGTCAGCCCCGCCGCCGGAATATTTATTCTTTTTCTCATATTCTTCTTCATCGAGTGCCTCTCCTCAGAGGAGATTGGCGACCTTTTCACTGAGCATATACACGCGCTGAGCTAGCGCTCGTGGTTTTTTAAGAAGGAAAATAGCGTAGTGGGTCCTTCTACACCGCAGTTTTATATTCGAAAAAATAGTCTACGTATTGCTGTTGCTGCCCAATAGCATTTTTATCATATAATAGTGATGATTTCAAGTCACACATTGCAAGCCATATTTTATAACTTTAACCATAAGAACTATTGTAAATTTGCCTAATGAAAAATAAATATTTATAAAATTTAAAATAATACACTTTTGTGATTTTTCCGCATGTTTGATTTTATTTTGACTTCGTTTGATAATGCCAACGTGAAAGGTTGGCGAAACCTGTCACAACCTTAAAATATATATAATATGTGATTATATTTAAAAAATGTAGCTTTTCCACATTTAAACATTTCAGCGGTTTTATTGTGAATACGTGTTTTTTGTGCTTCATAACCAACTACAACTTTTTAGCCCCTAACACATTCATAAAATTTTAAATAATATGCTTTTTCCGCATGTTAAATTTTATTTTGACTTCGTTTGATAATGCTGACGTGAAAGTATAGCAAAACTTTAAAAAAAATATATATGTGAATTTTTAAAAAAAAAAAAAAATTTTCCTCATGTACTTAAATATTTCAGCTGTTTTATTGTGAAGAGGTGTTTTTTGTGCTTCATAACCGACTACAAATTTTAAGCCCCCTACCCCCATAGCAACTAATCACGCCACCAATTTACTGCTAGCCAATAGCTTCCCTTTATTTTGGGTGTTTTTTTATAGTTTTGCCTAAAATGTAATATACCCGTGGAGCAAAATTAATATATCAATTAATACTATACGAAAAGAGCAATTGTATAGTCAAAACTAAAATATATCCCCCAAATGATGAAATACCTACAAAAGACTACAGCATAAAAGTTTTAAGTGCTTCTGGTCATATCATGAAAGTAAATGATAACGATCCATATATTTTCAGATTTATATAGTTCAAGGTTTTTTCTATAAACAGTTCATCACTTCTCCGGACCGTCAGTTTTCCCGGACGGTTTTCTATGAAATATCCTTTCCAAGTCCTGCGGCTTGGATGTCATTTTCCTCCCTTTCCCATTGCCTTTATCGTTTCCATTTTTTCTCATCGTTGATCTCTTCCCTTGCCTTTTTGTCCCTTCAAAGGCTTGTCCCGCCACTCTCGTGGCCCGACGCAGCGGGCTCGCATGAAAAACCACACTTTTTGTATCAAGTAGAGATTAAGATAAGAAGAGCCTGAAAAAAGGCTGATTAAATAGGATCGAAATAGAAACTTCTGCGTAATGAAATACCAACAAAAGTTAAACCCAAAAGCTGACATAAAAAAAATACAACCATGCCCGTGTGTCTTACAAATCTGAAAGATAACAAAATGATACCGTAATTTTTACTATTATATTTTTACTGTATGATTAAAAAAAAAAAAAAATATTTAAATGTGTCTTGTTGGGTTGCTATGCCGCGTTGTTGTAGTCATATTTTGCAAAAAAATTTCGAGATTCGCAAACGCCATTGGTTTCAATAATTCACAGTAAATTTTGCATGCAATAACTGGAGCTTAAAACAGGTTTATCGTAAAAGCGTTTCCTCCTTAATATATATTTCTGAAAAAATATGAAAAATGTTCTTTGGTGCCGACCTGGTTCTGAGAAGTTATTGAATGAAGAGGATTCCTTATTCTATTGAGCTATCTGGATGTATTCTACAATATTCTAAAAATACTCCATGACATCACAAAAAAAGTTTAGCAAACTTTAAAGGGTTCGCCCCAGAAGCGGTGGGCCCAAATAAGGCCGCACATACTTGTAAATTTTAATAACATTCTTTGATGTTATTTATCGTGATAGCATACACACATAAAGTGAGGTTGTTTTTTAGTCTGTCAGAAATTAATTATACTGTAAACATTCTCGGGTAAATCCGGGTAGTATAATTTTGTCGTATGAAAGGCCGAGCCCCGCGGTCCTCGCACACACGCACACGCCCTGAAAGCTCGATTTGATAAAATGTATGTGTTTACAATTTTCCGCCTTCCGTTTATTATCTTGATGAAAATCTGTGAGAGGAGAGCCGCGGGTCGGGCGAGGCAAATCTTCAAAAGGATTCGGTCCTCTCCCGGCGAGTATTAAGAAAATAAATGTTTTGCGGTGAACGTACCCGGAGTGGGCGTAGGGCTGCCCACTTTTCCGAGGATATATTAAACAGAGGGATGATATGATAAGATGGCACGATATCCTGATTAATGATTAACGCATGTGTCCTCCAAGAGGGTGACCTTGTTAAAAAAATATCTAGAAACAAAGTCTCGAATAAATAACTCAAAATACATTAATAGTCTTACGCAAAGAAAACATTATTATCAAGAGTTAAGAAGAGGAAGGCATATTTTAATCATAATATTAAATACAGTAGATTTTATTTTTGTCGTTATGCGCAGTAGTATAAACTGACTTACTCAAGAAAAACTGTTGTTCAATATTTTGTCTGAGATAATTATTGAATATTTAATAGATGCGGATTTTTTATCACGTTACATCGACTTCATACTAGAGATTCTATTTCTCGCTTAGTATGAGAGTCATAGTGGTTGATTTTAATATAGGTCCCAGGGTTGGGTTCTAACCCCATTATTGGCAATTATTTTTTCGTCGTTGCATATTTGATATTTTAGTGGGGTTTAAAGACAATTGATGGAATAAATATTGTTGGATAATAGGTACCCTGGAAGATGTGGCGGGGAGATGAGCGCGACAGCCCTGCACAGGTGGGACTTGTTTACGCGGGTGATTGCGTCCCTTCAATGAGCGTGTTTCTTTTTATGCGAGATTTTATTTTTCAGGAGGAGGATCTCCGCCGTCCTGAATGAGGATGCCGCGTGGATCGGGAGGGATTTCCTCATAGTGCTTATTAATCTGGTCCCCTTTGTATTAGAACATGCCTAACTGGCGCTTTCCGAGTCTTTTTTGCTGGGTTTAAGTTTATGAATTATATGAAAGGATTTGGGGAATTTATTTATATCTACGCAATTCGCACATAATGTATGACGGTTGTAAAAAAGACGATGGATGGTAAATTTTTGATATAACGATATCAAGATTAAAGAATCAATTTAAAAATTCTGTTAAATAATTAATTGTCTCCAAGTTTTAGTGAAGGATCACACTTTTAGAAAAATTTACTTCTACTGTGCAATTGTTTTGTGATTATCTTCTATACAATAAGTATAACAAAGGACACATTAGCATTTGTTTCCAACTGCTTGCTTACATGCCTCGTCTCTTATCACTTCTTCTCAAATATAATATAATTAAATTATACATTTTCAGTTCTCAGTTTATTGGACATGCACGCAAACGTTGACAATACTGATTCGACTAATTACCGAGAAAGCTCATTTGCAAAATGTTTCGCTGGAACATAAGAAAATCTAATAAATTTATAATCAGTATAAATGAAATTTATATTTACAAACAAAAGCAGCAAAGCATTCGAGTCAAAATGAAAACTTCATTAGGGAGAGAGCGCCGAGAGCCTAATCACAGTCGGGGTGAAACAAAACCCAAACACAATTCAAACAAACACTTCCATTAACTGAAACTTAACCGGGGAAAAAATAACTTAAATGAGTTTCTGCAATCGATTGAAAATAACCGCTCGAGCAAAAAAGATTTAATTAAACACAAAAAAGCCGCAGGGCTGCTAGCCGGTGAGATTTGATTTTGAGAGAGGGCGATCGGGGCGCGACCCCCGCCGCAAGGGATGGAGTGTGAAGTCGGCCGGCTTACAGGACCCGCGAGGGGTGCACAGCCTTCCCCTGTGCGGACGATGAATGTTAAATACAATTAGAAACAAAAATGTCCTCACGGAACACAAGGATTCTTATCTGACGTGGAAAAGGACGCAATAGAAGCGCGCGCATGGAAAACGGTCGATGTTATATTTTTTACATAAAGTGTGCATTTATAAAACGTTGTCGTTTTTTGCACATGCGAATATATTATATTATCTATAGACAAATTATTTAAAATAATACGAGACTTTCAAAAAATAATATTTTTAAGAAAATAATAAAGAATAAAATGGAAACTGTTTCTTCCGATTACTAGCGTCTTCAGTATCGAATTATTTCCTAAAACGAAAATTAATGTTTTTTTTTTTTTTAATAAAAATAAAATTAATGTAATGTCTACGAGCATGAGGCCACCCTTATAAAGGGGTGAATGGGAAATCTATTAACTACCCTACTCTGCGTAATTCAGGGACCACCACAAGCGAAGATAGGTAAGTAATAAAAAAAATAACAATTAACACGCGATCAGTTACAGATACACAAAAAATAAATTAACGCGATTTATATAAATTGGTAAAAAAAAAAAAACATTTGACTCAGATTCGAAACTATGCTAAGTACTAGACTACAGGCGGTTTTGAATTTTCGAGTGCATTTCATGAGGTAAGTTTCAGGGTTCGGGGGAGGTTAGGTTAGGACGCTCATACCCTTATTTGTTCGCGCGCTTCAATCAAGTTAGGGTAGGTCCGCTCTTTCGAGGGCTAATTCCATTACCGTATTGTTAAAAACCGCACCGGAGAGAGGACCTTACATTTGCAAGCCAAATCATTGCGGCCAGCATGCCGTAAGATGCTTGTGAGGTTTTACATGTCCAATAAATTCAAAAGGATCCTTTTACAGATTACAGTAAAAGCGAGGGTATGAATACAGCTGATTGAAAATTAAAAATTCTCGCATAGTTTAAGATTGATTTTGGTATATGTATCTATAGCCTATTAAGAATTTACACAATTTTTCAGTGACGTCTAAATTTATTTTAAAATGACGAAAGTGTAAATTGCTTGCCGAAAATATAATGTCAAGGGAGGTTGGCTATTTCTTTTCGCATGAGAATTTATGTTGGTACGAAAAATTAATATAAGTCCATTTAACTTTTCCAGAAAGGTTTCCAATAAATTAAGCTATAGGGCTTAAGTTTTCTTTTCAATAAAATTGCGAAATCGTTTTCCATTTATCTTTTTTACAAAATCACTTTTTTAAAAGGTAACTGAAGTCCTGTAGCGATTCGCTCTCCTGGCATAGCGATGGAAGGTGGTTTTGGTGTTATGTGTATACAAATATCTTGGAATTGTGAGTGATAATAAAAATCAGTTTTAATTTTTTTCAATATATTCTAATATATTTTTTTAAATTCTCTGCTAATGACTACAGAATTATATAATTAAAGTTGGAGAGTGGCAACGAAAGTGATAAATATAACAAACACGTGATATTTTGGTATCACAAATGCTTTTGTTGATATTTATTGGCATATTATAAATAGAAGTATAAATAACACTTGCGGATAAGATATTGGTTGAAAACGTTAATATGTTGTTTGTATATTGTTCAATAAAACGCGTATATAAAGTGATTATACCGGCGTGTAAATTTATCGTTTCTTTTGACAAGTATTGAGTGAAAAGTTTAGCACTTTCTTACGTTTGAAGCTTTTAGAATCGTGTATTTATTTGAGACTTTTTAATGTACCCAAAGCATTAAAACTTTGCTCTGCCAAGTTGAAGAGAGTCGATTTGATCCAAGAAAAAAGAAAAATACCAAACCTTATGTATTAAATAAGATTGTATTATTTTTTACAGTGAAATAAAATTATTTTATTTATTAACGCGAAAAAAATTCGCCTCCAAGGTAAAAAATACAAGGCAACCATTTGGAAATGGATAAAAATAAGTATTATAGCATGATACTTCAGGCTTCTTCATATAAAAGGTTTCTATAAAATATAAAGTTTGTATTTTATATGAAAATGCTACGAATTTGTTATTTTTACAAAGCAAGCTCTGCTTTATATATCCGGTGGTTGTTATTTTTAAAATAGTGTAAATACGTAATTTAAGAGATTATATAGTAAACTAAGATATAACATTTTCAAACATAAAGTTACCAATTCTGATTATATGGACTGGAGACGAGTTGTGGATATCTCATAAAACCCAAAGTTTTAAACGTTGTTTTGGCCCATGAAACACGATTATTCAGTGGTATCATCAAAACGTGTTATTAACAAAAAGATGTTGAAGACGCAGAGCTGATATTTTCTCTCTTTGAAGTTATATCACACGGATCAATTTGTTTATATGTACTTGGATAAAAATTGTACTGACATCGCGTCCAAAGCTCACGAACGAAGAGCTATAAGAAGAGTATTATTGTAAGGAATTTTCGGGGTAGTAGTTGAATTATGAGTAATGATGATGAAGATATAATATTGTTAGTGTATTCTGATAATATAGCACAAAACAAGCAGTGAATATAAAAACGCAATTGTAAACCGGAACGCGCAGAGGGGTCTTAAAAGGTATTTATCATTAAGCCTACTCGAGGGTTGCGAAGTTGAATTATAGACGCCGGTAATAACTATCGGTAAAATAGACAGCGCCGACATCACATGAATATTACAGAAGTAATGGGAATTGATCCATTACGGGAAGCACCCAGGCCTTGTTTACCCGGTAATAGGATAGATGACGCGTCAAAGATAGCAGATTTATGGCGAAGTTTTAAATAATCGTGCCTCGTTTCGGGGGATTCATTTAATAATATATTCAAGGACGAATAATGGCCCGCCCCTAAAATTAATGACGAATTTTAACGAGGTAAAGATTGCGCGGATAGACCGACGGCTCGCCCTCATTAGGCGAAAACTCGTCGCCAATGAAATGGGGCAAATTGAAAACATCCCTCTTGTTTTTGAAATAAGCCCCCGCGATGGGCTCTGAACAAATGCCCGCAGGAACAAACGTTTCCGCACTTCTTCCTGACAAATCGGGGGTTTTCGCGTATTTTTGTGCGCTATTTGTGTACAATACTCAAGGCGACTGTGGGCTTATTGCACAGTACTTAACACAGAAAGCAATTTGAATAACCGACTGATATTTTCTGAGTTAATTGTGATTGAATACGCTGTTATTAAAATACACTGAGTAAAGCGGAAGTAGAATTGGTGTGTGACTGTAAAATTATACATTTTGGGAATATTGGAGCAGCAATCTCGAAGCTTCACACCAACTGTAAAATAAATTACCAAAATGATATTCCTCGCTTTTGTTACAACTGGTCAACAGCGATGATTCAACATTAAATAAATCCTAATTCATTACTCACAAAGGTTAATCCTGTTTTAATTATTACAATTTCACATTTGTGCGTCAAAAAAAAAATTGTGTTCATATTTTTATAATCTTCATTAATCCGTGTACATTGGAAAATAATTTTAATCTAAAAGTTATTATATATTGTATGATTTTATCATAAAGCCTACAATATTCTCGTTTCTAAGGGAGCACATTGTGAACACGTAATTTATATACGGGGGAAATTCTGAATAATAATAAAAAAATATGTTCATCAAAAATTGTGGCGGAATAAAAGGTGTGTGGGGAAGGCGATGAATGGAGCCGCGGGGTGTGCGAAGAATGGCGCACACAGAATAAAAACAATCTTCTAGGCCGTTGTATGGCCGCCCGAGAAAGAATGAACCGCGGAATTATTTTTCCGAAGTTCCTGCAGCTTAAGGCTTCGATCAGGAGATTGGGTGTAAGCGGATATGTAGAAAATTCTAGAAAAAAAAAAATCTTAACTATGCTATTGTTAAAACGTAAAAATCAACTCGCTATATTTGATTAGAATTAATGTCTTTCAATAAGATCGACAGCATTTATCACCATTATATGCATTAAATTTATGAATTATTTTTATTATGCTCTCTCTATTATGTTGCTGTTGTACGTAAAGGATCGGTAATGGAGCAGTGGACTTGGAATGATTGTGGAGGGATGTGCTCTGGAAGTACGTGGGGGGCTCTTGCTATTGTTTCTGTAGCCTGCTGTAGTAAAAGTATCAGATCTAAACGCCAGAGCTTTGTAAGAAAAGGATTATATAATAATGCTATTGGGCAGCAGCAATACGTAGACTTTTTCATCAAATATTAAACTGAAGTGTAGAAGGACACGGGAACCCACTACACTATTTTCCTCTTAGAAAACCATGAACACAGACTCAGCATGAGTATATGCTCAGTAAAATGGTCGCCAACCTCCTTTGAGGGGAGGCACTTGATGAAGAAGAAGTACATATTTTTATAAAATACCTTTTCTTTACTTTATTTTTGCACAGAATTTTTAGTATTAAGACTCAAGAGCGATAGTAACAAAGCATGTTTAAAGCAAAATGAAAAAAAAAAATTCTTGAAAGCTGACTTCAAAGACCTCAAAATAGTCTACTTGGATAAAACTTGCATCACATAAACCGGTGCCTACGGAATTAATACCGAAGCAATTCTGCAAAATTAGACGTCAGCAAAAAAGACCAGGATATATCTAAATAACAAATAAAATTAATGTGATAATTTAATTTATATTCAATAGTTTATTCATTGGATAACAAATCGGCCCCGGTAGCGATGGACAATCGAGGTTCTACTATGTATGTAAAGCCCAATGTAATCCGTAGCGTTACTTTTCCACAAGATTCAATTTGCGAGGAATAAATAATGTCGTTTCATTTCGGCTAAGGTGGCCATACGTGCTTAGTTTACCCTGCGGCTCTGGGTGTATCGCAGGGTTTATATCGACTCGGATGGGTTTGTCTTATATTTGGGTTCGCCAGACCGCCAGGACGTGCCGGGCCGCTGGCCTATAAAGGCGAATTAGTATAACGAAAATATATCAGCAAGTCCGGGACTATAACGCCACTAAACTACAGTAATAACGTTTTATTACAAATCTATAAAATGCCCGTTTAATAGAAAACTTTCCGACCGCTTATTGAAATCTCATTTTACTAGCATGTTCGTAGATTCATGATAACATTGTGCTGATATGTAAGGTTTACTGGGTATGTATGAAAATTTTCGAGATTGAAAAGACGTTACATTGTTTTTAACTTAATATCAATAATGAGAAATATTTATTGATCTGAGGGTATATATGTTGGGTTGAAATTAATTTGCACCATAAGAGAACTCAACTCAGAAAAAAGATAATGATCCAATATTTTTCATAGAACTTCATAACTTCATAGCGAACAAGTTTATAACGCATTTATTTTTATAAAAAAAGAGACAATTAATCGGAATTCGTGATCAGTTTCTTTAATCAAATACTTATGTAACATTTATCAATAAAATAATTAATGATGAAAAATAAAGGTACGATCTTTAATAACGCGTAAAGCTTTTCTAAATATATTTTTTGATTAAATTTCGTGTAACGGAGAGAGCGTTTACAAGATAGCACTGCTTAAATCTTTTTTTTACAACCGAAGGAGTCATAACACAGTATTGAATAACACAGTATTATGGATAATACGGTATTTTGGATAACACAGTATTTAACGTGTACAATAGATTGATTTCAGAAAAAAGATGTGTTTGGGCCGCAAACGGTTCCATGGCGAAGAGCGAGAGGCTATTAAAGCCGCAGAAAGAGAGGTACAATGGAAATTGGTTCACATAAAACTCGGGAGATCGTAAAGGCATTTACTGTAAACCGATACTTTTTACTATATTCACGAAACTCTGAATATATACGTCTTCAAACGCCTAAAAGCGATATTCGAGATGAAAGATTATTTACTTACCTACGTGCTGTATTCAACCCAGTATGTCCCAGAAAAACCACGCGGCTAGATACTCTATGTGTGTATATGCGAACCGGGGTGACTTTAAAACATATTTATAAACGATCAAAATACTAAAGAGATTACAACCATTCGATTAACTAAGTGACTTTTGGGAAATAATGATTAAATAATATTACAATATCGTATGCAACTTAATAATTCAAAATAATAGCTAGTTTTTATAAATGTTGTACTGTCGAAACCTGGTTGATTTACAAACCAAAAATTTATAATAAAAAATTAAAATCAAGCTATTTTGATTTTTTGAATATAATGTAGGTACATATATTTTATTTTAGTAGAGTAAAATAAAAACGGGTGCAGGTTGGAACATAACAATATATCACTAAAAATTCAATATTTCCTTTTTAAACCCAGTTGGGACAGAACGGGTCAACATTGGCAGTACCTCGAGTTTATTTAATTTGAATAAGCGATTGAATGTGGTGGGCCAATACAAACATGCCAAGCGTCAGGAGGAGGAGGATGAGGAAGAGGAGGACGAGGCGGTGGAAATGGAGCACGTCCTGCGGAGGCGCCGGATCAGCTGCTGGAGGAGTGGAGGGACCGAAAGGATTTGTTACGACAAATTTTTATAGCCCAGCAATAAAACATGCAATACACGCTGTGCCCCAGCGCATAAAGAGTGCACAATCCGACACAGCCTCCGACTTCCCTCCTACCTCTGATTCTGTTTCTCTGGCGTTAGAATCCAAATTATCAACACTTGCAAATAAATATTGAATACAAAATTTCCTCTTCTTTATGTAGAATCACTTTCAGAATTTATATGGGGACAAAAAAAAAAATTTGATGCACTGTTATATCACTGGAAATCTTAATAGAAAGTAATGTTCTACTTATTATACAAGGCAGTTGTGCGCACATTCCAGGTATAGCTAGTTTGAGCTTGGTTCGTCTTGTCACCTCAAACGTGTCATAAGACCGCAGAATACTGTAGTCACGTCCGTTGAAGGTAAAGTATATATTTTTATTTATTTATAATTAAATATATGACATCAAATGCATTACGATAGATAGTTTTCAATAATCACATCAGATATGTACGGGTCTTTCAAGTCCGTACTTCGGTATACCAAAAAACCGACTGACGATCAGACTAGAGTTTATTTTTACCACAGTTTTTACCATACACAAAAACACAATATTATGGGAAGCAGCGGGTCGCAGTCCCATATAGATATTTGATAAATTCAATATGGCTGTACCTTGGTATTATATATTAATTCATTTTTTTTCATCAATGAATTTTCAAATTATTACGCAACAGAAAACAAGCTACTAGAAAATTGAATATGACGTATAAAGATTGTACAAAATACATAACAGTACCTTATTTTTTTGTGCATCCTACTTGTTTACAGCGGATGCTAGTTGGTTTGCATATTGTACGTTCTTCTTTGATCTCAAGTTCGATTTGCATCTTAGATTTTCAGTCGATCGTTGCACTATATGAATTTTCACATATCAATAATGGAAAATTGTATTTGCCTCGTGTGTTTGAAACGGCCGACAAAGACCGTTTCGCTTTTGCAATGTCTCTTGGAAGAAACGCACGAATATTGAAATTGCCCTGAACAGGCAATATTTGAGAGAAGAGACTGTGAAGTTTCCGATTTTCAGCTCTTTGAGAATTTTAATAAAACTGCTTCGTATTTGCAAATGCATGGAAAGAATCGTGAAATAATAATTTATTATTTTGTGAGTTATATCATTTATTACTCTGTAAAGCAATAAATGATTAATTTATTTTATTTGACATCAAATATATATTATAATTCAAATTATTATATACAACGATATATTTAATAAATTATTAACAAAAAAGGCCCATTTTTTATTACATACTAAAAATTATCTTTTTAACTAAAAAAATTGTAAAAGATAAACATTTTAATTTCGAAACTGTCATATAAGAGTGTTGCATTAACTCACTGGTGCATTACCCCAAAATGCATTTGTTCTCTTCAGTATTACAATGCAGTTCGTGGGTGTATAATAATATAAACGCAATCTGCAAATATAGAAATAGGAAGTGCGCTTCAGGAAATGCACTCTGCAGTGTGGTCCGCTGCAAATTCGGTTGCAGGGGAATAAGAGTAATGATCGCGGAGGGGTGCGAGGGGAAGGGTGCGGGGGAGGGGGAGGGGAGGGCGAGGGCGCCATTGTTGTGGCTTCTCCGTTGATTACACAATTTGTATGCCATGCAGGCTTGCAATACAGAAGTATAACACAAAATCCAATTGAGTGATCGCATCAATGCTGAAATGAGTGTAATTACACCGTTCAAATTTGCTTTGCTTTGATATGAAAACAATGTGATTTGAATTAAATAAAACAAATAATATTATTAATTATATTTTGGGGTGAATTTGTTCCAACTATGTATAAAAAATCATTGCAATGTATAAGAAATTTATGAGTGGATTAATGATTGGGAGCCGTTTACCTACCGTGTATCCGTGACCGAATACAGTTATTTTTATTTTACAATATTACAAACAGGTTTCAGACTAAAAAAAGGAATGAATCTTTCGAGTAAAAAGCCTTATTCTATACAGGTTCTATTTTGTGGTAACATCTCGTACATTTACCACAATAGGATGACTGAGTTTTTATCTGAAGCGCTTGTGGAGGTAACATGAAAAATTATAGCGACATAGATATATCATTACATATACAACCAAAAGAAAACTTAATAACCACTATCTAGAAGGCGATTAATGTTTTTATGTTCGTTTCAAATCATTCTTATAATTTTTAAAAGCAATTTGTATGTTATGTTAATATAAATCTTCTCGACCTGAATTAAAATACTAATTAATTCCGTAGAGGATTCACCTTCCAAGAAAAGGATTGTACTGGGAATCTCTCGATTGTGAGTCAAAAAGCCAACAAAAAAAAAACAGTAACTAAATAAAAAGAGATTGTCATGGCTATGAGGTTGGCCACGATGCAGTAAAACGCTTACAAATCGAGGAAACAGTGCATTATGTTTCATATCTACTCGAGTGGAGCAAAAAAACTCCAGTCGTTTGATGGCAACTCAAGGAAGAAGGGCCCTTGCGAGTTGGCAAAAAGCATCCTGCGAATTTTCAGTGCAGGGTTACTACCCTGACGACTTAAAAACTTGTTCGTAACTTATAATGCGGTATGAAATCAATCAATTTTATATTTTATTTGATACACAACCACACTACAATGCAATCAATATTGTAAAAAAAAATTTTTTTTTATTAAATTTAGGTGTAGTTCAACATCCAAAAAAATAATTCTCATGCGTAATTAACTCAAAGATTTATATTAAATGTTGTAATTTAAAAAAAAATACTATGCTCGTTACACCATTGAAACTATGGAGGACATTTAACTACTGTTGGCATGGGGGACATGTGGTAACCCTGTGCATAGGGCACTCGAGGTGTTGTTTCTTCCGTAGCAGTTGGTAGTAGCTTTTGTACCGCGAGTGGGTTTGAGTGATCCACATCGGATGTTTCACTCAAGAGGGCTTCAACAAATATGGCGTTATCTACTTCTAATCCTCTATTGTTTCGTGTTGGCTATTTGGCGAACAAACACGCTGAAATTTGCTGATACCAATTGAATATATAAAAAAAAATTAAAAGTAAGCATTAGCAGATGTGATTTAAATTTTAAAAAGCACTGGTATCAACCAAAGTTGGTGTGTTACAATGTTTTTATTTTTGCATTCGTTTACAGTTTGCAAAGTGAATTCAATTCTCCGCCATCCAGAAAAAGGAAATAGCATCGTTAGGAATTGAGAACGCTGCAGTATTCCAAGACCATTCGACTTTTTAACAAAGCAAAAGCACATCCCCATCCTGCATCCATTAAATAAATAACTTTAAATGCTATAAATGTTTGAGCGCCGCCCTGCGACAAGCGGCACATAGACCACAAACAAATCCGACCGGAGGCATTTAAGCCTGCAGCGATAGGGAAGGCTGTGCCTGAGACCTTCGAGTATAAGCATAATTTACAAGTGTGTTGAATAAAGCAATGATATTTACATTAATTAATAACTAAAGGTTATAAATATAATGCATTAAAGACATAAATACCGAAAAAATATATATCGATCGATGTCATAAACCATGGTTGAGACACCGCTATAAACGCCCTACGGGTTTTATTTCTTCGTTTCAATTAAAATACGTTCAAAATTGTATGATATATATTTTTTAAAAATTTGAAATCTTTATTTTTACTACTGCATACTACTACATTTTTCGAAAAAAAAAAAAAATAGGATGTGATGACAATTTTAAAAGGTAGTTTTATGCGAGTCATACTTGATCCAGCTTGACAATTAAATTTTTTTTTTTTTCATTGGCTTGGACTTCCTCCTCTACATTATGCTTATGATCGGAAGCCCAGGTTGTTTGGGGTTTCCCGATTTAAATTTAGTGCTCCTCGCGGAGGTGGCCAGAGACATGGCACGTGCGGTCGTACGTCTCCGGGACGGGGTCGGACACGTGGGGTCCGGAGAGGGACGGAAGGGACGGGAGGGGGACTGGCATATAAATATCATATTGAATAAATTACATTTTATGTGTCAAGAATTGGGCCTAATATTAACGGTGACACCATAAATTACCCGTAGCACTTTGAGATCGCTTATAAAAATAAGGCACTTCGGAAGCATATGTTAATAGTTTTTTTTGTATTTTTTATTTTACTTGCATATTTTTTTTTTATGTAATTGTATTATTTTAATGCATGGCTCACGATGATGTATTACGTATTCAAACAATGGACGCGATGCCTCTCTGGGACGGGGCTGTGTGAGACGCAGCGATTAGGCCGCGCGGTCGCCCTGACCCGGCCTAATGACTAATTACCCCGCCCGGGCGAGCAGTGTTTTAAGATTTAGGGGTCTATAGGACCGGCCCTTTATAACCCCTGCAATTACGATAAATTAAATAAGGTTTATTGATACAATCAACGCTATTGGCTGTTACTTCCCAACGGAACGGCGTGGATAATGTATTGGGAGCGTAATGACTAATAACATTACCTAAAACGTAATGTTTATTTAAATAATTACACTTTAAACCCCATTAGAATGTATGTTGTCGTTTCTAGTACACATTTGCCTTATATGAATTACTGAAATTATAAACTTGCTGTCAGAATATATCATCATTAATAATATATTATACAAATGTCTTATATATAAGTAAATATTGTTTCATTTTATAATATTAATTTAAAATGCATTGGAAATATGTATAATACGTATCTGTTTCTTGGATGATGCGGCTGAATGTGAAGTTGAATCAATGAAGACATACCTGCAACAAAAATAATAAAAATATATAGGAAATTTATTTACATACACATACATACACACATGCATTCTATTTAAATCGCAACTTTATGATTTAAAAAAAAACGAATGATGCGGGATCATAAACAAAGATATTATTGGATTAAACATATTTGTTATTTTATTGTAAGAAGGAAAAAATGTCTTGATAAAGTCAATTTTAAAATATACACGTATTTATACAAACAAAAGCAAAACACCACTTTGCGCATTCTAGTTTTGGCTTTTTTTTTTTTTTTACAGAAAAGCTTGATAAATTTTAGGGTTCAGTCGCGTTGTACGAGGGGACGATATATCTTCGAAAAAGAACACTAGAAAGCTGTAGTGTTTTCCACGTGTGGAGGCGGAAATCCCCGGGTCGTCGGGTTTGTTTCCGGGGGCTCTGCCATCGACACCGGCAGCACCGAGGCCGGCCGCTGCCATGATGGATGGTGAAGGCCGCGGCGCGTGACGCGGGCGGCGGGGCAAGGGGCAAGGGAGGGGGGGGGGCAAGGGGCGGGGGGCAAGGGGCAAGGGGCGACGAGGCAAGGGGGGGGGGGGAGGGGCGGGGGGGGGCAAGGAGCAAGGGGCGAGGGGGCAAGGTGTAAGGGGGTGCGGGGCGCCCAGGGCAGGTGGGGCCTGACATTCCGGACGGGCGGACTGCGCACCAAAGGCCGATGAATTACTGGGGGTATACATTATTTTTAAGTGTACTGCTATAATTGAAGTAAAATATTTTATTTCTGTGTCTGTCTATTTATTGATATTTACTTTTCGCTTTATATTATCGTGAAATTATTAGTTATATACCCGGCGCATACATGCCGTAGAAAATTTATAATTTTTTAACACACTAAAGGCGGGGCGGGTACTAGTACCCGCTTCGCTAACTGCCGTCTAAAAAGCGGGGCGGGTACTGTTGGGCTGGCCACCCCTGTTTTGAAATAAATTTTAAAATTTAAATTGGATGCATAATAAATTATTGATAGACTAATCAACTCGGAGTTGCTAATCGGAAAAAAAATAATCAAAGATTGCAAAGTTAATGTATAGACTAGATTTCGCACGCGCAATTTTACGCGAATTTTGCCCGCTACGCACATCAGTTTAGTCAATTTGGTTACCCGCCTAAAGTGTGTTAATAGATAACTTGAAACACATTGTCCGCGATCATCCGCGGAGTTACCATTACATCTCTTACCAAGAACATTCCTGTTCGTACTTAGGTTTTTTAGGTTCTCATTGTCAAATTATAAGAAAATTAATACATAGATTCTACAAGTGGTCTAGGAGTCACAGAATGCATGGATTTTCTTTCGTTTCGTTGCATTAAAAGACAAGAAAAAAACGTCACAAAAAAACAATATTATCTTATAATAACAAATCAGATTATTTATATATGTTTTTCAAAGTTTACGATTTCAGATTAACACGTATTTGTGTTTTGTTTAATACGACACACAGTTAAATTTGACCCAAAAAAGCCGTTTTAGTAAAAAAAGAAGCTTATACGGCAGTATTGATGCAAGATCGTTCGCAAAAAGAAATATGGCCGGGATTCATAAAAATGAACACTGCAGAAATTTATGTAGTATTCAGCATCGCATTATCAATATGAGTAAACGGCGAGACCAAATAGAAAAGGGTAAGATGATTCGGACATAAATCACGCATGAGATAGTGCGGACGCAGGCTGTAGTTGTCACCAGATAAATCTGTTTACGCTTCCACACCTTCTCTTTGTGCTCCTTCATTCGCACTTATTGATTGTGCCCCGCGAGTATCAACTGTGCCCCGACCGTGTCACGAGTACATCAAGCCTGGAATCAATAACTCGCTATTGCCTTTCCTATAATGTCTGCTTTATTCTACAGATATCATAACATAATGCTTGCTCTGTTTTTAGCTGTTGAAGTGTTGATTTGGTTGAAGCGTGACCGTTATGCGTAGTTTTCAAAATAGTTTATCAAAAACGTTACAAAATTTGTACAATACTATTGGTTGTATTGCAACATTTCAGTCCACTGATTAAACGAAATAAAAAAAGCATATAATATATATTTAAAAAAAAATCCGTATATAGATATTATTCTTGATGTTTGTATTATTTTGATCAGCCCAAAAAAAAACAAGTAGTATATTTGTTACAAAAATCATCTTTAAAATTAAAGGAAACTTTTGATTATTTAATTTTATAAACAATTTGCCAACACAAACTATCCCTATGCATTGGCAATGATATATGAGCTATCATTAACACAATGATTTAGTATTCTCTTTGAGATATCTATGATATCATTATCATTACACAGAGAGCAACCCTATTCATCCAGTCTATAATGAAAGCTTAAATTTCAGGTATTTCTAATTATGCGCATTGCTTGCTTGATAATAGGGTAGGTATAGTGAGACTTATCGCGGTTCATTAAGAGAGATGGGAGGCAAATAAATGTGATACCCCTTCAGCAGTTCCTCCATCGCTCATGGGCGAGAATTACACGATGCGAAACCCGAGGAAGATTAACTTTCGCGGAAACTGACATTACACTATTATTAATTATTTGACACAGATTCTAGAAATGATTTGACTACACAAATTTCAAAAGTTTATTAACGCTATGGCGATAATATTTTGTGACATAAATATAAAGTATTTATATAAAAATTCACGTATATTAACGTGTACCCAATTATAATGAAGTAATTAATGAATTTATTTTCATCAGCAAATATTTAGAAATCGTTCTTAGCATAGAATATGTTAAAGAGATTATTTATAAAAAAATATTTCGAATTGCTTTTATTAGGTTTTAAGAAATAAGTTTAATTGTAAGAAATAAATCAAACATGAGTGTTTCCCAGCTTTTAGTGACAAAAACCGTGATTTCTTATTCCTTTTACCGAAATGTGGGCGGCGTACAAATTCACATAAATCTCATGTTTTAAAGATTGCTTATTCCTTAAGGCTGATCCCGGCGCTCGCGGGCTGTAAGCTCAGGCGCTGCCAAATGCGAGAGCTTAATATCTTTCAGGCGTTCCATATCTTCCGTTGCTTTGCTTACTATTTATCAGGTCACGAACTCCAACAAGTCGGGCAGATTTAAGACCTCGGTATAACTTATGATCCAGCTTTACATTTCATCCCCGCATTGTTAGGGGTTGCTCGCTTGCCAGTGTTCCCTGCTTCTGTTGTGAGACATCCCCTGAGTTATTCGCAACCTTAGAGCCGATTGTCTCGGATGTTCTGGGATACGAGCACACTGGAGTAATTAATATTCAAAATAACTCAAAGTCGACAAGGTGACTCTGGAATGGAGAAGTCATGTATTGTTGATTATTTTGTGACATACAACATACTAACCTGTCAACTGATCGACACATTTCAGAAAAAAAGGTGAAGATTAAAATCAATGTCATGGAAAAGACATTAACTGCATTTGACTTTTCACATTAGTTATAAACCGATAGGTTTACGACATGATGCAAATCGAAATACTAATTCAGTTCATACAAATGGATTATAATTATCAAAACATAATATGCAGATTACACGATGAAAAATTACGCGCATAATTTGTTCGAATCAATCTATTTTATATAGTATAAGGTTTGTTAAAAAATGATATCATAATTCTTACATTTTGATAATATTTTATTCTATTCATGTGCGCTCAGTGCTGAAAATACATATTTATATAAAAAAATTAGGTGAATTAAAATAATGTCTAAGGCTATTTTAAAATGTAAATGAGAAAGCAGACAGCCCCAGCTTGACTGATTTACAGCTATAAAAAAAGCGATAACGTCGAAAAATTACTGTATGTTTAAATTCTATAAAACATGAATATGAAAATCATTTCTAAGCCTATGAATGGGCAGACATCGAGATACGTACAGCATTATTTTCTTTCGTAAATTTTCTTTAGAGTTTCCAAAGTAAAATTCGTTAAAATATCAACATAAAAACGACCTAAAAGTCCCTTTGAGCCTATTACATGACGTTATATCTAAAGCATAAAAGAAAAAAAAACAGATAAGTAGAAAACTTGTTCTTTGAGAAGATCATTAAAACCAAACACGCCGGAGTGTATAGACGAGCTTAACTGAAGTATATATTACAAAGTAACTTTCAAACGCTGTCTCCCGGGCGGGGTCGCCGGGAAACGCACCCTAAGCCGGGTACTGATTATGTGTTCATTAGGACCAGGTGAGGGTATAGAGAGGGTGAATACACTCGGAATCAGACGATTTGGCGCATACTGCTCAGCGATAAAAGAAGATTCCACTTGATAATAAAGTGGTTAACAATATTACATTGCAAACAATCATTTATGGAAACTAAAATACTTAAACCGTTAACTTTAAAATAAGCCTATTTAAAAAATAGGTTTCATAATTTATATTTTAAAATAAAAATGCAACGTAGGATACATACAAAATTTAAGGCATCATTTTGTTTCCTTACGAAAACCTTTTATGATTTCAGAAACACACCGTTAATTATCAATCCTTTTTTTTTCAACATCTTTTTCAAGACTATGGAAACGACTTTAAAAATTATTTGATTGCGTCGAGTAGGCTGAGCCAAATCATCCAGGGCAGTACAAATGTGGGCCTTTCTCGTGCCTGTATATGTTTGCCTAAGCCATCTTGGACGAGTCCCAACCTCGCGTGACTACAAGTTTGGTTGATTAATGCGTGGATGGATTGTCACAGAGGGGCTGCCAGAGAGTGATGAGTGGATGAATCAAGGGGACCGACTAATGCACGCGACTACTTCAATTAATTACAATGATAAGGTTAGCTAGGCTTTATAAAAAAATGAAACAGTCTTGTAAATAATTAAATCAAAATATTTTTAAGCAATCGTGATAGTCATTATATCACCGAGTATTCACTCTACTGAATAGGAATCATCTTGGAAAACTCGTTCAAGGGATTATTTTCTTTAAGTTGGTAGATCATATACAAAGTTTTCGTCCTAATTTTTAGAGTTAACAGACTAGGCTAGCTTTGTAAAGTTTTGCAATGTCTCTGTCGCGAATAAATTGTAAGCTCTCTCAATCGACAACTCACATAATATAAGTTAGAGAAAATTTGTAAAACTCAAATGAAAGCGATACAATCTGAATAACATCGTATGACCGTTTTGTATGCCAACATGTATGATACAACCTTTTTAACCAGATAGTTATAAAAGTATTGAAAAAAAAAATATTTATAATATAATCAAAATAAAAACATACGAACTGTTTAATTTTTTATCCAATACTTTTATAGCTATTGGGCATGGAGAGTTTTGAAATTATATAAGAAAAAGGAGGCTTTTACATAATTTATCCAAACGTTATCAATACCTGCTTCGAGAAATATTTTCAGAGTTACAAACAGTATACGTGAATACTGTTGTAAATTTTAATCAGAACCACAATTACAGCACTCTACTATAAGTCGACTCTAAAAATCAAAACATACGGGGTTTGAAGAGTTCTTGTTAATTTTATTAGAATTAGATGTTTGCAGATGAAGTATATTTAGTAAATATGTACTCCGATTCACAGAGGTATTGGGATTCAACCTTGTATAATTAGCAAGGAATATCGACATTCAGTTCCTGATTACGAGCGTGCGGTTTCCGGCAGCAGTCTTGTCGTAAGTTTGGAATTTCACAGAACCTTCGAGAAGCCTTCAGAACCCTTGCGGTCTGGAGCGCGCCGGCCGAGGACACAATCTCAGCTGTGAGGGAGTGTTTTCAATTTAAAATGACGGAAATTGGATGCCCTTAACTGAGAATTAAATCACAACTGCGCCCTTCGCCGAGACCTATTATGGAGGTGTACTGAAGAAAAACTCAAACATTCAAACGAAAGCGTGACGCCTGAATCTAAAAGAATTTGTGAGGGATGAAAACGATAGTTCCTGCTTGTTACACAGCGTCGTTTAGACGCATCAAGAATAATTGCAATTAGTATTTAAAAAAATAAATAATTTAGAAAATAAAAAAGGAAGAAATTATTGATAGATTTTTTGTTTACAATTCGTTATTTTAATCGCACTGTTCAAGTTGTGACCAAGAAAAAATATAGATACAAAAAGTCGGATACACAGTATACCATAAACATTATGCGGGGTGAGATTTTAAATCTTAATAATTCACCGCGTGTATTGAATTTATTTTACTTGAATATATTAATTTCAAGTAAAAAATCCATCTATATTTGGTATCAAAAATAAAATTCTCAAAATTTTAATAAGAAATAGAAAATATTTCGAATGCACCCATATGTTTGTTTATTTATTGAAAATATTAATTTCTTTTATCACGCACATATATTACGAAAACAATACAGGTTTCATGAAATTATTAAATATCTTATATAATTTCATCACAGTCCATAAGTGATTATTCAACGTTCTTTTGTCAGAGGATACTTGGAAATCTTAAAGACAAAGTTTAATTTTAACCAAAGGCCGCTCATATCTAACGTAATCCATTTTTAGCACAAAGATGCGCAAGGTTCTGAGCCCGTTTCTCGGTAGTATTAAATGAAATTATATGAATTTTAATTTTGTGTAAGAACTGTATTAAACCCCGCCTTGGAATCGGTTCTGAATATTCTACGGTAAATGAGACGTTGCAGGTGTTACGCTGAAAGAATTTTAATGTCCGATACAACACGCTTCATTAGCGATGGCAGTAATTTTCTTTGGACAGGGTCGCTTTGATGAACTGAAAAAAGAGAGAAAAAAAAATTGAAAAAGAACCGGGGAACCCCGGGTGGAGAAAATTAAAGGATCTTAATTCGTGGAATAATATTACCCGCGTTACGGGTAGGGGAGAGGGTTCAGCTAATTAAAAATACCAGCCGGGGGAAATTTAATTTTCTGGTGAGTAATTTCACTAATAAAAATAAAAGCGGTCACAGAAAATCGATGTAAACTCAATTCACCATTTAAATTGGAAGGTTTGGGATAAGAAAAACAACAAGGTGTGAGTGGACTTCACAGACGGTGGGAAAATAAAATTTTAATACAACTCTATTTTGTAAAAATAGTAGAAAAATACACGAAAAATAAAATTTTCATTTAAAATGTAATTGTGTTGTAAAATTGTGACCCTTAAACGACGTATTAACATGACTTGTTTTTTTTACAGAAAATTTACTGAAATATAAAAAAAATTCACAACGTAATAAAATGTGATGTTCATATTGTTATATTCAATATTTAAGGCAAAAAAAATCACAACATAAATTTAATAAGAATTTATTTATACAAAATAACACTTATTAGTAAGCTAGCCTAACTTGAAAAAAAAACATGAGAGCGTGAATAAATCCTCTTAAAGGCGTCAGTCGAAAAAAATTAAATTAAACCGATTTGGCATTTACCTTTTTATTTATTTGATGTAGCTATAGTTTTTTAAAACACAGAGATATCTGTTAGTTTATTGCATATATTTTATTTTTAAATTACTAATAAATTTAGTGAATTTAATTAGTACATATTGAATAAAATAAATGTCAATCGATTCTTTAAATAATGAAATTATTAACATAAATATCCTGAATTAGCTTAGAAGTAAACGACTTTACAACTTATTCAACAACAATAAATATATGTTTAGTACTTAGTGTGACTATGGCCGGTTATTTTAAATTACTTGAATACAATGTCAGGATTTGTTATTTTAACATCGCTAAAATTGAGCCAATCCAGCTTTTCAGCGTACTAGTTCCTCACACCATTATTACTAAAAAAACAATTTAAGGAGCTCTGCACTATTCATAAGACGAAGTATTTGATAAAACATATTATAAAATCACATCCTATGAGTGTAGTAGTGTAGTATTTATTAGTATCTTTTTGTTTGAATAAAGTGACCTGCCATGTCTGATTTTTATTTAATTTCACAAGAGGAGCATTCATATTACAGGTAATACTAAATATCTAGTATTATTCCAAGAAAGCATATATCAAATATGTATTAATTTGTTGAAGAATACGCCTTCTTATTTGAGGTATCTCAAGTAATTTAATCCAGTAACACGTTGCGATAGTCTGGCGTTGATTTGACGCTGTGATGGTTCTAAATTGCAGGCTGATGTTGGAGTACGTTATGGTTAGATAATATGGTAATTTCTGGCATGTCATAGCACAACGGGCGCACTGAGGGGGCGTCGGACGAGGTGAGGTGCGGTGGATCCAGGTGGGCAGGATAATGACGCGCGCATCTCCTTCGACAGCTTCTCACCGGCAGCTCTGCGGGAAATAACGACCGCTTCATCGTATACCACCTACGCAGCGGCGTCCCGTGGCGGATATGCGATAAAAAATATTTTATGTATAATTTACAATATGTAAGGTACGATTTATTAATATGTGTACATCGATGAAACGAGAAGCGCAAAATCGGTGAAATTAAAAAAAAAAAAAAAAAATTCAGGTAGATAATGATTAAGTACATTTTTTCAAATATTGAAAATTGATTAAAGAAACTCTTAGAAAAATATCATCGAGATTTGTGTGGGATTCGAACCCACATCCCCAGTTAGCATAATTGGTAATGCACCTGCCATGTAAGCTTGAGGATGCGGGTTCGAATCCCACACAAATCACGATTATATTTTTCTAAGAGAGATGTAATTATTCATTATCAATCAATCAAACCTGTATAGGCAAAATCGTACTTCCTGTGAGACGGTCTTCACAAAATCAATAATAAATTTTCAGGTAGTTTAATATTTAAATCCTATCACCCATCATACAGTCCGATACCAAGAACGAGGGGTAAACATTCACTACAAACTCTTGCTTTAAAATTAATTTATCCCATTAATTTTTAAATTATAATTATAATATTAATATGTCCGAAACTTGGAATAAGACGTTGTTAATATAGTATTCTAGGTAGTTTTATTCAAATAACTACATAAAATTTTGTGAACGACACCAACGCAATACAATCTTTATTTTACTTTTTAAAATATCTATAAGAGTTTAACAAATTAAAGCACGAAAAAAAGGGACATCATAACATAATCGAGGAATGTATATAAATCGAAAAAAACAATTATTTTGTGCCACAAAGTTTTTTTTAATATTTGAAATTGGCCGGCACGGGCCGCCACTGCTTTCTGCAGGAGACGTTCTCTTTGTGATTCGCAAGTACTCCACAAAGGCGGGGAAAACAAATTTATTATCGCGGCCGCAAATATGGCCGCTCCGGGCCGCGATCTGCCCGCCACTCCTTATTAAAGCCATTAATCCGATTCTTTAAGATTAATTCACTCCGCTGAGCTGAGAGTGAGTGCGAGTGACTCGCTCTCTCCCCGGGGATTTATAACTCCGACCCGCTCCCGTAGATTGATGCGGGTGATTGTTGATGAAGTAAAAATCTTTTTCGTCACGCTAATTAAAATGCTGCGTATTTCGGACAGACAACTGAATGTCCAAAGACTTTTCTCATTTAAATAATTTATGGCGTAAACATATATTTTGAACCAGTGATCCAATAAAATAGTATCTCGATAAAATATTAACAGGCAATTTAATAATTATGAAACTAACACAACATAATTTAAACCGGGCAGATATTAATTTATATTTTATTTTTGTTAAAAAGAAAATTCAGTATGGCTTAGTATTTTTATAGTGCCAATATTGTTTTGAAATAAATAAAATATAAAGATTCGTTTTTATGATATCAATTTTTATAGTTTTATAATATTTGTTAGTAAGGTATGAAATGATAAATTACAATTACAATTTATGAGAGTATTTTTTAGAGCAACTTATTAACATTATTTTGCTTCATTATTATAAATATACATTTAAAATAAAGTACATCAAATTTAATGTTTTAAAATCCACCCTAACGATTTTTAAACATAATTTTTGAGTTATTATCGTGAGTTAGAGCGAAATGATAAATTAGATCTGGCCAGTAACAAAATGTTAAATTTCTGTGTTCGACCATCTGAATAATTCGAATAAGTAGTCCTTTTGCGAGGGAGTTAAATAATTTTAGAGTTTCATAATCGTTGGCAATTACTAAATAAAAAGAACAGCATAGTCCCTTTGACCGTTCCCAGAAGTTGTGCCGCGGTTTTCAAACGTTACTTGTCATTATTACGCCCCAGGAATCACGAATGCTTTAAGCAGCTGCGAATTTTTAATTGAGCCAAAGTTACTATACAAGCTGACTCACAAGTAAATTAACTATACTTAATTGAGTTTTCAACATAAACGTGCTGTCCATTTAATACATAAAATAAATCGAGTTGAAAAGAGGTATAAAATTAAAAATCTAAATAATTAAAAACCATTACATTTAATTGAGAAGTAACTTCAATGAAATATATGAAATATGTAGAGTTTAAAAATGTAATTTTTGGTTGAATTTAAATAATTTTTATACCATGATAATAACACCCAGTTACCTGTGATATAATTCCAGTTCCTAGAAGTAAATACAAAAGATACAAAGGCCAGTGGTGTTGTATTATGAACAAAGCGTAATAAAATATTTCCAATAATACCTGTGAGTTTGTCAAGCCCAAAAGTAATTATTGCACACAGCTTATCAAAATAATGCACGATGAATACTGAATAGGTGACTTTTAAAACACAATTGTTTGTGTACAATTGAGGGTATTTAAATGATTGAAATATACTACCTTTTGGCGAGGAATACATGATTTTGTTATTTTAACATGAAATAAACATACTGTGATTTAGAAATATATATATAAATCATAAATCACCCAGTACAGCTTGATCACCAAAGGGACGCAGATAGCCGGAGTTTTCCTTTACGTAACGGGAAAGCACTGAGCGTCCCGAAGATGACGCGTTATGAGTTGAGAAACTTTCCCAAAAAGTATTTGTTTTTGATATCTTTCGGCGGACGAGAAAACTTTTGACGAAAGGAGAATAAAACGCCAATAACGAGGGGAGTAACAAAAGGTTTAAGAGTCCTTGCGGTGTGATTGGATAAAAAGTAAGATTAGAAGGTATACGAGTGCTATTTGGTTCACAAATAGCTTCGCTGTTCACAGGATTTTTGATCTATAGAGAAAATAAAATTTTCATTCTTCTATTTGCCGAGTCAGGCCAGCTTTTGTAGGAATATGACTGTAGGTATTTTAATGAGATTACATTGTTGGTCTGCAGGTTCAATAGACGTGTAGGAAAGTGAGTGAAATTAAAAAGCTCTTTGAAAGCCTTCTTATTGTGTCCTTTGTAGAGCACTCCAATAAAAAATGTATATATAATAATCATCTAAATCACTACATTACTGCAACAATACATATTTACCATAAAATATTTCTTATCATAATGAAATACGAGTATAAGAAAGTGTTATTATGTAAGATTATATATAAATGTGAGCAAGCTAAATGTATTAAAGGCATGTTATGTTAAGAAAGCTTTTGGATTATAATATTAAAAGCTGGATTTCTGTAAAAAGAAAGCTTTTTCTAATAAAAAAGGTGGCCCTATTTTCCAACCTTTAGCATACTGTGTCTAAGGCACTGAAAATCAAGGGTAAAATTAAAGGAATATTATTCAGAAGAATTTAAAAAATAAACATAATTTTTCAAGCGGCTATTTATAAGTAAACTCTTTTACTGGTAAAATCCAATAACGAATTTTCTGTCAATATAGAGATTTTTGTCAACGATTTTATGGTAAATGTTGTTTGTATAGTATATATATTAATTTATATTGTAGTTGATAGTAGTTATTATATTTTATAATAACAGTAATAATTATAGATAACAATAAAACATTGATTTTAAAGTGTACTAGAGAGACTAACCTAGTTGATACCACCGATATTAATTACAATACTTATAGGACGCGAAAATATAACTATAATCATTTAAAATGAAAATAAATTATAAACCAAAATACCTAAGAAATCTAAATAAAGGCAAACGAGTCTTTCCTTAATTATTATTGAAATTTAAAAGCAGTGAAATGAAAAGTGTACTGAATATTAAACCTAGCCAATTTCACCAATATATATATTAAAATGATAATGATTAAAAATAAAAGTTCATTGAACGGCAAAATGTCTGAGATGTCTACAATTTTACACGAAAATATGGAATACTTTTAATTCATCAGAAATTGGTTCATTTTGGTTGAAATCATATATTTTAAAATGAAATATTTAACTTATAGCCTGTTTTTTTTTAGTATTCAAGATTTTATTTAAATGTGTTGTAACATATTAAAATTAAATCCCATTAAAAGCAACAGGAAACGCCGTGTTTCGTTTCCGCTTTCAAGTGCCCGGTTATGGAAAAATAATCTCCCGTGAGCGCAGCCTGCAATAGGGGCGGATTTCCCACCCCGAGGGATTAGAACTCGCGAGGACAGCCGCAAGGATTACATGCACGTGGCCAGGGTAAATTAGCCCCTCTCGCCACGTACGGAGTCAAAGGAAATCCCACCTCAGGCTAAGAACAGTTTACAGCTATTGTCAACTGCGATCAAACGAAGTCTGTTAAATTTGTCACTCTACCTTGTACAGGGGGTCATTATTTGTTTTGCTATGTTTTAAACATATCATTATAAATATCTTGTATGTAACATTTTTATCAGGTAATTAATTATAGCAAAAAGTCTACTTAAAGCTACAATATGATGTGATGATTAAAAAATACAAGTGAAGAAGTGGTTAGCGAAAGCAGCTTCCAGCATCATTTATTTATAAAATAAAAATAACGCATTGATCCATTTATATTCTTACTGCATTAAACTCTTTTTGTAATATGAAATTATTTTTTAGTCTATTAAGTTATCAGAAGAAGTATTACACACCATATTCGGTTAGTAAGCTGGCTTTGTTGATAATATTTTTATTTATTTTAATTTAAAATTAAAAAGGTGACCGTCATATATATCAATAAATATTTATTCAAAAGCAAAAGAAAATACCACGTCATATTTACTGTAATACCATTTCGCATAGATATTGTTAAAGGGTTGTTGCGGAGGTTTCGTATAGTGTATGCAAAGGAGGATATCTGTTTAGATTATGTAGCTTTTAAGCATTCCATATGTCGCACTTGGAAATAAAAGCTGTAACGTGAGAGCGTCATCAGGATCGGATAATACGCGGAATCTGGAGTGGAAATGGAGACCATAAAGACGAACAGTCGACGTGAATGCTTTTTGAGCACGCTAAAGAGACGATAAACCAGGCAGATTATTGTTAACAACTCTGTTGATGTTGCGACGTAAAATAAATAAATAAACGTTGGGTTGGTATTATCTCTCCCAGTATATCAACCCTCCTCCCAGGCTTTAACAAGGCCTGCATTCCACGCGAAACACTTTCACAATGCCTTTAACACAGCTTGAATAGGATAAATAATTAATACCACAAATGTTACGTATGATAACCAGAAACTCCACAAACCAAGAAGATTCAAAACGTTTCTCAGAAAAAGATATCACGTTATTTTAATAAATGCTGCTTGGATTTTACGTTAAAAAAGACAACCAATTGGAGATAAATATAAACATCATAAATCAATACACAACAAAATGGTAGTATAAAAAAAAACATTTTTTATATTTTTAACAGAAAATATTTACGTATTTTTTTAAGACAATTTTAATTACGTCGAATGATTTTGCCTTCTGCGGAATGGTTTCCAAATAAACTAAGTTATGGCTACTTAAAGCAAGATGAGTGCTTAACAATTCCGCGAGGCCTTTTCATTGCGGAATAATGAGGTCCTTAATGAAGCATTGCGCGCTCGCGGGCGTTTTACTACCCTGCGAATTTACGCATTCCCGGCAGTTTTACGTAACGTTTACGTAACGGACCGGAATATCCGCGAATACCCATAAGTAAATGGAACTGAACGGTCAGTCCATCGCCACAGCTTGAAGCCGCGATATAATATATACAGTGTGATTCAGACGACGCGCAATAATATTAACTGAAATTATTGTATGATCAAATAGTATTTATTTTTATATTTAAGAGGAAGGGTCCATTTTTGAGTTTTATGATAATTTCAATTATCAATTTCAAATCAATAAAATTTAAATGCCAAAAGTTTGATTTCGAATTTTAAATTAAAAAAAAATGCTCAGGGTTCTAGATCCGTCAGTCAAAATAATCTCCAAATGCCAAAACTACAATCGGGAAAACACATATTTATCATATTAAAAGTAAATTTATAAGAAATAAAGAAGAAGAAGCATGTATCTTACTTTTGGCATTTAATTTTTTTTGATTGGTGCAGTAGATTTTCCGCAAAATATTTTCTAAAATTATCAAAAAAACTCGAAAATGTACCCATCATTCTTAACTTTCTTATGTATATTTTCAATTCAATATTATTTTTAATGACTTAATGAATCATATTTATTTATATTTAAGTCTTAATTTTTAAAGCGCAGAGCAGATAAGTAATCAAAATCAAAATAATCAAAAAAAATGAACGTATGTCAGACTCACCATAAGAAACAAAAACTACCCTTTTTGAGAATAAGTAAAACAATTAATATATTGCAGACATGGTAATAATATTATAACAAAAAATATACCATTAAATTTAAAATTGATATTTTGAAATACATGTTTTTTTTTGATCGAAATAAAAAAAAACATGGCAGTCTTTATGGGAAGTTTATTTGTTGTGGTTTCTCACTAGCCAACTGATAATCAAAAGCATATTAAGAAATTCAATATTTTTGACAGAGAGTACTTGGTGGAATTCCATTTTAATATTTTTGAATAAAATACTTGAGTGTTTTTCCACATTCACGTTGGCATTATCAAACAAAGTTTGATAATGCTCTGTTTGATAATGCCAACGCGAAAGGTTGGCGAAACCGGTCACAAATAAAAACGAACATGTGGCAAATCACTCAAGTATTTTATTCAAAAATATCAAAAGCATATTATTAAGTGATTATCACAAGTATGTGATATGTCAATAATTAAAAAAAAAAAAAAAAAAAAAAAAAAAACACCTGTGCAACCATACAAGTCATCCAGTATAGCAGAATTCATTCGGAAGCAAGATTATGTCTTTTACTGTGGGTCCATTTGCGATGCGGCCATCATTGCAGCCCGCGCCGCCCCCGTGTTATATTTAATTGTCAGCCGCGGAAAACTACGGCCCTGCTGGCCCAACGGCACGCTGGGGAAATATATCCGGAATATGCGCGGATAATGGCACTGGCGGTGCTCCAAACATGGCCGTAATTAAGTTGCATATTGGATCGACGCTTTGCAGTTAACCTGTAGGAGAAATGATTCAAAAGCTTCATTGTAAAATAATAACGAATTCTCGTATTTCCTTTTTGACGCTTTATTCAATATCTCCATTGTATTGCGTGTAAATGGTGAGCTCAAAATCAAGATCAACCATGGTGAGCTCAAAATCAAGATCAACCATGGTGAGTGTTGCCAGTGTAAGAAATGCGGTTTAGGCAGTTGGATTTTAATGAGAAGGTTGCAAATAAAATATAAAAGGGTGATACATCTTAGTGGCGGTGGATAGATAGTACAAGTAATGTTTACAAAGAAAGTGAGATATATAAAGGCATCTTCTTCAGGGGAACAGTTGGAGTGCCGCTGACGATGAAGATGATAAAGATAAATAAAACGCCAAATAAAAGAAAGTAAAGCTTTTAAATATATTTAAATAATTAAAAGTTAAGACAAAATTGTTCGTTTTTAGTATTATAACAATTAAGAGGATGCCAAAAATCATTATTTTGATTTTAAAAAAAAGGCTATTTTTTCTCATATATTTTAAATGCACAAGTGTCATTTTTATGTAAAGTATATAAAATTTAAATAAAAAAACACTTTTTTAAAACTGATATTTTAACAATAATTAATATTGGAAATATTATTGTAGGTATTTATTTAGATTATATATTGGTTGTTTTTTTGGAATGACACGACTAAATAATATACATGGAAAATAATCAATTTAATGGTGTACTCGACAAGTACAGGATTTTTGAATTCACGTGACAAATCTATGTGCGACGTCAAAAGGACAAACAAAATGAAACTTGGTACAATGAACTCGGCAGCATCCAAACAAGGGACGGGTTACATTCACATCAGGCACTAAATTTAAACAAAGTGTTATAACCTAACACTACGTAAAATTTGTTATTTTTACTATATCCACTGTAAATTCAACAGTTTTATTTATATTTTGTGGGTGTAAAATTTGTTAATTAATAAATGAGAAACAATACACAATACGCAGTTAATTTAAGGCGATGAGATTTTTTTAGTGTAACACTAAAACGTTTGTCTACAGATATAATAAGCAAAAATAAATAAAGATCTCGCCGTATCCGGCCGCTAGCAAATGCAGTGTGACCAAGCCCGCAATAGCGGGAGAAGATAAATGGAAGACTGTCGGGTTGAGAAATCGCCGGCTGCGGGATATGAATTGTGTTCTGGGAATATGGTTATTGTAAATGATGTTTATTGCAAGCGGCGCTGTAATTGTGCCGTTGTTGCAATCCGCAATAGAAATGCAGGTCGTTAGGATCTCGTGATCAGCTGTGAACCAGACTCCTCCAGTTTAGGAAGATTCAGGTAAGACTTGGAGTAGTTATAGACCACAAGTCAGCAAAACAACCTTTTGCTGATTATGAATATTTTTCATGTGGTTAATAAACAAAATGAATGGAGCATATATTAGTATGAAGATTTTCATAGTCAGTGATGGCCTGCAGACCATGCTTCAAGTAATGTACAATTAGGCGATAACGTGCCATCAAACAGCTGTTATATAAGTCGCAAAAAATACATAGAAAACTAACGAAGTATTTATGTCCTCGTCATTCAATAAATAAATTGCAAAAATTGTCGTAAATTTACTGAAATTTGAACATGCAATTGTTTGCAAAGAAACGATATGTTTTCTTGATCAGGTCTGAGCGCAATATTTTAAAGTATAATGATAATTAACGATACACAGAATTAAAAATTATTTAAATTTAAAATGATCCGAAAGCACTCAACGATAATGAAAAATACAAGTATAAAAAGTACCTCGTAAAAAATAAAATTAAAATATATTTTCTTTTTTAATTATGGGGCTTTTCGCTGGGATGTTTTTGGTAATTCCCTACAAGGCGGGGGGGCATTTTGTGAGATACTGAGTGGAAAATAAATTATGAGCGCAAAAGTTTTAATTCCGCCGAATAACCCGAAAGGCGGCCCTCGGTGGGCGCCCGGGAAGGATTTATTTAACAGGTATGACGTTTTTGCACGTCGGCTGAACGTGGCGGTTATCCGCCAAGATTATTTAGGAAATTTGCAAAAATACTGAAAGGAATATAGTGTCGTTGTGAAGTTACAGCAATGTTTCTCATTAAGTGTAGAATAGAAAGAAATTGTGCGAAAATAAATAAAATATGAATAGAGGTATTCATCGTCTTTATACAACAGAATATTTATTATATATTATCATCTATAATAATAATTCGCGAATAAATCTGCAACTTTCCGAAAGGTAAAAATATTCACTACAAAAATAACCTAGTTATCTCCCAGCTGTTTTATCATTTCATTTAGCAGAAATATTTTTTATATGAAATTACAGAAAATGTGACATAATAATGAAATGCAAAAAACACTGTAGACATGTAATAATAATGGTTGTACAGGTTACATCATCACAAAGAACAAATCACACCAAAATCAACCTGAGCAAATGGACAAGGCAAAAAAGAGTATTGTCTGATGTTGAAGAGATCCAGTCTTGATTAATTGAGATATATAAGGTGGATTACGCACCCCTACTGGCTCAGCCCTTATCGAGTAGGCCGCGTGATGAATGGGCGCGGGCGCCTGGAGTCGCGCGATAGTGCAGGGGGATGATTCATGCGCGGCCAGACCTGTTTTTTCGCGCGCCGCTCAATTGAAATCGCGTTTGTGTGATGGGATATTTTTACATTTTTTGAATGATTTATTTTGATAAACTGCAATATTTGGAATTTTTGAGCGAGTGAGTATTGAATAATCGCTAAAATGAACATTTTAACATACA
The DNA here is from genome assembly GCA_022113835.1 of Atopsyche davidsoni. NCBI lineage: Eukaryota > Metazoa > Arthropoda > Insecta > Trichoptera > Hydrobiosidae > Atopsyche > Atopsyche davidsoni. The sequence continues at coordinate 13,680,022 of JAILWY010000009.1, read as the reverse complement.
ATGGGTTTATCTCTGTGGGTCAAACTTGTGTAAAAGGCATTAAGTAATAATGATTATCGTCCGGAAGAAATTTTGAAACGCACTGTGCTATTGCATAAATGTAAAATATTTTATATGTAGCTGTTTACTACGCTGTTTCACACAAATAAGCTGGTTCACGCAAAATATATAACAGTAATTTTTTAGTATAAAGTTAATCAAATTAAGGAGGCGTATTAAGCCGAAGTAAGCTGGATTTGCCCCTAATGCTCAATACTGCTTGCCTTCCTATCTTTTTGCGTGCTGATTTCATATATAGATAGTAATGTGATTATTTAAGACTGTCTAAGTTTGAGTATCGATGGTTTAATTATAAAATTGAGTGTGATTTAGATACAGCGTATACATTGAAAATGCATTCAGTAACCAGGATTTTGGTTTAGAATCCCACCTGTTTCCTATTAAAAAATAAATGTTTCTCTTAACTAATTTTGAAAAATTAAGATCGATGGCTTGTTAATAAAAGCCTTTATGATGGGAGCTCGTTTTTCAGGGGTGGGTGTTTGAATGTCAGTGTTTATCGATGGAAATTAATTTCAGTAGCGGTACATTGTTAGACAGAGTCAGTCCACCTTTGGAGGAGACGCTCAGTCAATATTGGCAGCCAGGGCTGCTGCTTCATAAAATCCACTAAATGTGGCGTTTGAATGGATTTGTTTAAACAAGCGCAGATTCAATAAAGTAATCCGGAGATTTGTCACGAGATTAGAGCATTTATCTACTTCATACGGAAGTACGCAGACTATAGAACATTGCACAAATAGAGGCTACTTAAAAAATATGTGTATTTGAGAATAAAGATCGCTTTATCCTCAAAATAAATAGATTTTTTTAATGCAACTTTAATAATTTCCTAGTTTACGGATATTTACATTTATTCACATTTTATATTTATTTGAAAACTCTATGAAAGGGTGTAAACGTATTAGGTGAAATATGTTTTTTTTGTTGTTGTATGAACTGACTGCTGCTGTTACGGCATATCACTGCTTACAAAATACCAAAGATGTATAAAAACATTGAAAAAAAAAAAAAATTAAAAGTCTCGAATTGTGAAAATGACTATAGCGAAATAATTGCTAAAGTCTCCAATGGGAGAGTATCTCCGGGCGGGTGATTTACATAGCCGAGATAATTATTTGTAAAGGACAGCGGCCGGAGGACTCCGAGGGGGGCGGAGGACACCGGAGCCGCCGTCAGCCTCCTCCCGGCCGCAGATGGATGCCCGGCTTCGTAATTCCTCTATCCCAGATCTTTCTATCTGTCATGAGATAAGGTTTCACTGCAGGATCAAAGCGCTTAATAACATTACCATTTAGGGATAAAGTTTTGTGCTAATAGTTAATACCGAAGTTTAAAAATATATGTTGTTATAAAATATATTTTTTCTACGCTGATGGTTATACTACATATAGTTCCATGGAATTATCAGTTTAAGTAAAAGATGTAGTATTTGTATATGATGTATAGAAATAAAATAATTTCCCATTTAATAAAAAAATTGTTGTAATCAACGTAAAATGTATAAATAATGTATTATTGATAATTCCATACATGTACGCGCTTCATGTAAGTGATTTTTAATTGAAGTCTTTTCATTTTATAATAAAAATGGATTTATCAACTACTTGTTATGCAAGATTATCACTTTTGTGGTACTTCATATCAATGATAAACAAAATAATTAGCTGTTTTTTTAAAATGCTTATCAATTTATTTATAAACGATTTCTTCTAAGCAAACCAACAACATTCATATAATTATACACCCCTGAAAAAATGCATTAATACCAACATAACATAATCACAATGTTCGCCAAATACCCTCGAAATTTTCATTATGTTCACTGTGATTTATTTTCAGCCTTTATAAACCACCCCGAAATATTGTGTTAAGTCATTTAGTAATTATCGTGCCGTGTTTTGTACCAGCACAAATAACAAACAGAATCATGAAAGGTATACGACATTTTCAGTTTTACAATCAGCGGTAATTAGTAACAAATTATTTTACCATATCTGCGTGGATTAGTTTGTCGGGGTTTGTTTAGTAGTAAACTAGATACGACTCCTAACTTGGATTAAGTAAAATAGCACAGAATTTGTCGCACATAGAAACTTAATTATAAACAGTTCCAAACAAAACAGTTTCTGAAACACCTACTGGCAAAATCTAAATGGAAACTTTGTTAGACATTTCTATAAACGAAACTCAATCTACGAAACCAACCAACATTATATAGATTCCAAAAGTATCGAACATAACTAATTATAAAATGTCAAATACGCAGTTACTTAAAAGGAAAAATGAATTTATACAATTTCTGTAATATGAATGAGTCAAAATTATTACTTTTTGTATACAAGAAAATGTTTCAAAATACTAATGAATTGCACTTTAAATGAAGGTGGATACTGAAAAAAGTGGTAAAAGACAATTTTAAAAAAATATTTTTTTATTAAAAATTTATTAAGGAGATAATGATTCTCATGATATCACCGCCAAGCAGTGCAGTTTCCAATTAATCAAGCCTAAGGGATTTTGTAGGCGAGCTGCCTGAATTTCAGAAGTGTTTTTCAAGAATAAGTAAGTTCTTTTAACCACTTTGGAAAGCCTCCCTTGGAAGTTTTATATCAGAGACGTAGTTGAAATAATATAGAACCAAAATATTATTAAATCTATTATCCTTCCCAGTAAATAATTTTAAATGAATACAGGATTATGTTTTTTATTAATTTTGTTTTAGGATATATTCCATCAAAAAATAGTACCGTATTGATGAAGTGAAACATTAATTTCGTAACTTTATTATTAAAATTTTGAACGGATGTTATATTTAAGTACAACTTTTGAACTCAATTGTGATGGTTTTAGCAAAAATGTTAACATATTACGATTTTTTTTATCATTCTTACCTGAGTTTATATTTTACATAAAAATAAATGTTTGAAAACTTAGAGATAATATATAATATATAGGATTTTTTTTACAATAAGTTGAATGAACAAAAATGATTATAACATGAATATTTGTGAAGAGGTTTTCAGCGGTAACAACGGAAATGTTTATGAAAAATTTGAAATTCGTTAATTTTATTTGTGGCGCAAAAGGCATGTTGAAAATTGTCTGTCGGCGAAGTGGCTCATAATTGTTTTTGCATAAACAGAAATATGCCTTTCACGAGCCGCCTCTGGCGCGTTTGAGCAATCCTCAAGAATGCCACCTGGCCTGTGAACCTTTTTAAATCCAATTTTCCCACCGCAACAACGGGCCCGCTTGAGGGATGCGAGTAATTGGCTCAAAGAAAATATTATGAAAGTTTGGCGACCCCTGCATTCTTATAATAGCTCCCTAATGGGTGGCACTTTAAATAAGGTATGCGTTTATTTAATGTATTACCATTTATAAAAAGAAAATCCTGCCTTTATACTTAGATAACAGTTTAATTTTAAAAAATCAAGAAGGGAAGACTGTAATTGTGAAATTTTAAAATATGTATAATTATTTTTTTATTTAAATAATTGAATTCAGTAATAGTTTAGAAAACAGTTAGTTAAAATAGAAGTACGTAATAGTTTTGAAACACAATATAAATGTTGAATAGTCTAAATATATTTGTGTTTATAACTATGGCAAGTGATTTTGTAAATGGTAGAAATTAAACAAAATCTCAAATATTTTTATACGGTAAAATTATTTATTACTTAACGTAAATACGTATCTTCTATTGATGTGAGTGAAAAACTTTAGGTATAAAATAATTCATACCATTTTGTTTACATAGTACTTTAAAACTTTGAACAGTTTGAATAATATTGAGCTAGTATATTGTTCGCCAGTAAAATTCGATTTTATAGGCCGGGGCCCAATTTGTTTCCGGACGCTTTTATTACAACTATAAAATATCGTCGGCTACAAATGATTATTCGGCTTCAGGAGTTTATTTGATGGCGGGCGAGAATTCTGTGAGTGGAAGACGAAGCTCTCGAGGGGTTGCCATACCTTTACCTACAGCGGCGACTCAGACATATCAAACTAAAAAAAAAACCTTTGTTTTGTGTAATGACGTCAATGAGTAAAAAATACTTGTTTAATTTAGTAGTGAAAGCACTCAAACAAAAAATTTGGTGTGTATTAAAAAAAATTGTTCAGGGTATTTATGTACATACTAGAAATGTAGCCCGTCATAAAATGACGTATTCGATGAACGATGCAATAGTGTTTGAACATATGTTTGGCTGACAATTAGATGAATATTTTGTACACATATATTTTGAATAACCGGATATTAATTTCGAAAGCAAAGCCATTCTAGGAAATATCACATTTCGTGTCACAAACAACAAATCACTTTCGCTGCACTGTTATTTATTAGATGCAGTCTTTATCACGTTCAATTGCGCTATTCTTTTTTAATTACGTTTGCTGTGCTTAGACGGTGTTATTTTTTTAAGAGGCATTTTAAATTATTAATGATGTGATTAATAATTTCTAGCGCAACTAAAAAATAAAATTGGTACTTGTGTCAAGCTGACATAAACTGGAAATTTCTTAGAAGCATCATATTTTGTTTTTTTGTAAAAAGTCTAAATTTGAAATTCTCGCTGTGAACAACAGAATCATATAATTCGTACATAAAGCATATTTGATAGTTTTATTTAATTAGTTTATGAATGAAAATATTATCCTATCGTCTTGAAATTCGGCACATAGCTGCGGAAAAATTTACTAAACTTACGTGGAAAAAATTAGCGTTGTATCTTTTAAGATATTCTATAGAGAACCGAAAAATGAAACATACACACACACCCACCCACACACGATGGCTATTATTATAGTAGATATGTTTGAATCAAAGTAAAGTCGTAACTGTTTGGCATGGTTTTTTTTGTAAATGAAGTCATTCAATGCTTCCTGAGAACAGACATAAAATGATTATACTGATACTACAATAATAATGTTTTAACAAAAAAGTATGTGTTTGTAGAATCGCGGTTTATTATCAACAATTCTGAAATAATATTTTTTTAATGTAAATATTTTCGTACTGTTGATCATAACAAAGGAATATAATAAAAAATATATAAAGCGTGCGCTGTAGGGCTTTATGTTTATTTGTAGGTTATTTTGTTGGACCGTCCTGGCTCCGGTCCGCAGAAGGCGCGGCCCTGGGAGGGCAGTGGGTCCCGTCCCGCCCGGTACGCCGGGGGAATTTCCTAGAAGGAGTCCGATAATGTGCGTGGAAAGAATAATGCGGACGAATAAAACACAGGCGCCAGCCTCTCCGGGTTTCAATCTATACCGTTCCGTTCCGGGTCCGGAATATAAGCGACCGAAAACAACAGCCACCCCGATAAACAGTTGATAGCAAATGCGCACGCGGGGCACGTCCGATGTTTGCTTTTTGAATATTTTTGTTGCGATACGGTGGCCGGAATAATATACGTATTTGTCAAGATCGTATTTTTTTCTAATCTGATTACTATCCCAACAGGAATACGAAGTTAACTCGTGTATTATATATTTGTTTTAATAAAAATGTACACAGTAGTGGTACAGTGTGTCCAAAGCGAGTATCGGGTATTTGTTAGGTCAGAAATCAAGTATTTTTTTTATTGTTGATATAAGAATACAAAATGTAAAATTATTTCGAAAAGATGATGCTATCCAAATGGTGACCGTTACGCTGCTGGCATTCTTTTTTAATCTGGAACGAAGATTGCTGATAACACGCTGACACATAGCCCTCGATATTGCTGCCGTTTCTGACCTGATGTTTTGTTTCAATTCCATTAGGTTCGTCAGATTATTCTCATAAATCCTATTTTTAAGGTATCCTCATACGAAATAGTCAAAAGGGCTAAAGTCGGGGCTTCTGGGAGGCCAGTTGATGTTACCTCTACGTGAAATGACCTTATTAGGGAATAATTCGTTAACAGCTTCAATTGATTGATTGGATATATGGCAAGTGGAACCACGTTCTTGAGTTGAAACCTTGAAACTCCTGCAACTCTGGGCCCAAAAAATTTCGCAGTGTATCGCAATAACGGTCACTATTCACATTCACCCGATACTCTTTTTGGACACTCTATATATAAATCTTTTAAACGGTTACAGATTGTCAGGATTTTGTGTTAAATTTATTACAGCTAAATTAAAATAAATTATCAAACCAACGCTATGCGCATGACTGCTTGTGGAGTTATCTGCTAATTGCCGCTTTAAACTGGTACAAGTTGTGATTTTAACGCAGTTAAAGCTCGTATACTTGTACTACTCTTTGTACGGCAGCTCTCTGCAACGGCGACAACGTGACAAACGCCAAGCCGGAGCCGGTAGATTTGTTTTCATTCCGCATAATTTCCACAGTGGTGCAAGTCATTAACTGCAAAGCAGAGGCAGAAACGGCAACGTAGAAAAAAAAACTGCAATTTAATTTAAAAGTACGTGCATATAATGAGCAGACGTTCTTGTGAAAGCCTTGCACTTGCAGCGTTTGTCCGGCGAAACAAAGCGCGGTATACCGCGGGCGGGTACGCCGGGGCGGGTAGACCACTAGGCGGGTACCCACCGGGCGCCCACCGGGTGGGTACACCCCTTCACTGGGGTAGTAGGGCTGTAGAAGGCACTGCCAGGGACTAATTAAAAGTGCAATTGCCGCATTACTTGCGCCACTCGGTCGCCCGGGGCGCACTTGGCTCGCATTCTTTATATGCTCCTGGGTTTAGGATTGTAAAGGTATATTTATTTTACTGTGGTATGCTTTGAAAGCTTTGTTTTTTTGTAAGTAAAATTACATTGTCTTGGTTAAAAAAAATGTATATTCTAGAGCATGTAGTCTAAAAGCATTTTTTTAAAATGCTTAATGTTATCAAAAGTGTAGTTTTTTTAAATGTGTAAAATGTTTTTTTTTTTGGACGTCAAAATATTTCGATTAGAAATATCACGATCAATGTTTTATTTATTACATAGATAGCATGTAATGTAAGCAGAGTGACTGATCGATGTTACTTAATATAAACAAGACAAAAAAAAATATGACTTAAAACTTTACATCCATTAGAGAGTTTGAAGACATTTAAGTATAATAGAAGATGGAATTTGATCAAAAAAAAATAATTTTCAAATTTAATTGATTAGATATAGATATATACATAGCTGTATAATAAGTAAAAAAGTTTTTTGTGATATGTCATTAAATAATAATTTTTACATTTAAACAATGTATATTTTTTTAGTAAAAAAAGCCCAGTCGAACAAAGATTCAACACACGAAAGAAAAAAAAAATTGTTATGATTAAAAAATTGGTAAAGGCATAGCAAAGTGCATTGCAATTCTTACAATTAAGTAAGGAAAGTATATTTTATTTGCATTTATTACCAAAATAACGTAAGAAAGCACGTATAAGTTACCTTGCAGGATGATCAAATACCGATAATGCTTATGTTCTTTTGAATTATATGTAATCATGGACCAAATATGAATAAATTAAATTCATCCGTAAATATTTGCATTAAAAAAAGTAAAGATATAACTGAAGAGTGTTTACAAATTAAAATAATAATATAAAACAATATAATTATTTAATTGATTATAAGTAAATTCCGGATATTTTTCTTTTTACATCTTTCACAAACAACTTAATGTTTTATGTTTCGACGCATAAGAATCACCAAGCTGCCATTGTTACAAAAACGCGTTTATTAATATTTAAAAAAAGAAACAACGCAATAAAACTGCTTCGGTTGCAGTATTTGAAGCAGTTGAAACGCTCCCAGGGACCCTTAAAAGCAATCTTAAAAATTCCCAGCAGCTCACGGCTAATGCAAAAACAACAATTAATGTCATAAATTTCCTGTGCAAACTTTGGCCGGCAGTTTAATTTCAAATAGGATTTATGGTGAGACCTTTCATAAGTCCGCTCTGCACGGCAGAGGGGCGCGAGGGGTCGTAAATCCAGAAGCGGGGGGTGCGGTGACCAATTGTCCGGGATTCCCCCATCCATCCTGGACATAAGAAACCCCCGTCTCCAGAGAAAAAGTCGAGATTATTAAATAGAGCGATGTTTAAGACAGTAAAAAAATATATGTCTCTCATATAAAAAAAAAGGTAAGCGCCGGAGATGGATTGTAAGTCCTTTTATTTGGTTTTATTGCTTGGCAGTAAAAGTATTATGTTTAATACTTGATAACGTCTAAGAATATTGTCCTTACGTAACTTGAAGTAAATATTTATATACTGAGTACTCTTACAATTTGGAAATAAATTTCTATCCACGCCACCGTGCATTTTATCGAATATTATCATTCTAGTATTACTTTGTGATAAATATCGCAGTCAAATGCTTGCCCAAATCAATTGACATCCCATTGAGTTATATTCCTAATTTTTTAGTAGAAAAAAAAATTACATAACATGTACAAATTATTTATACTGTGATAGCTTTAATTTTCCTCGAGTTATATCCGGAATTATTAGAGAATTTTGATTGACTCTAAATTATTGGAGCAACTGTGTTGAAAAACAAATATCCGGTACGCCTTATCCTCCAGCGGCTGGCCTAGGTTTAAATTATTTATGAATTCTTTTGTGCAGGGAGGAAGTTAAATGTTAAATTAAAATTAAAATGGCCGAGCTAAAAATTAAATGGCGGTTAATTATTATGCTCCACCCTACGTAAAGGCATAACTCCATTTTTATTTAATATTAAATTATAAATGAAAGTTCTTGATTGCCTTAATTGAATTTATTCTTTTGGGATATAACCATACACCGTGGAAATGAAAAAAAGTATAAACTTAAAATTTACGGTAATATTTTGATTATAATTAATTTACTCACTTGCTCTTCTACGAAGAATAATTTTCAAGGTGTAAGTAATGAAATGGAACATACCTGAAACAATGTAAAATAAACCACATTAGTATATAATATAATATTATCCAAAATATTATTTTGCTATCAGTAGTGATAAAAAATGGTTTTTAAAGCCTTTAATAAATAAATTAAGAAAAAACTTCATTTGTTTCTATTTCGGAGAAATTATTAACGAAATCAAAAAAAATATAAATATTTGTTTTAATTTAAAATATAAAAATAAATAATCAAATTAGTGGTTTGAAAGACAATACGCAATCTTCCTCTTTTCGACGACACCGTGAGTTGGCGAAGTCGTTTCTAAAAACAAAAACATTATTCATTGCTGAACACAAACAAACAAACAATGAAGCGCGATCTGTGAGCGATTCAATTAATTTCCCGGGAGAACCAAAGTGCATCCTCCGGAACCGGAACTGAAGACCGTTTTAGTTAATCGAATTCGTTTGTCGACTTCCGTCGGTCGGACATCTGCGCCTTGTCCATGATGGGTAAGTCAGCGCCAGGAATGCAAGGTTCTTTCAAATACTAATCACCGAGACCCTAGAAAGCCACGGAGTCTATGCAGTGACTAAGACAGCCTGTGTGGACAGAATACTTTATCACAAGCCAGCGAGTCATAAGGAATAGAATTTACCGATAAGCTAAGAATAGCGATGTACACGGCATCCTTGCAAACGATAAACATTTTAATCTTAGATATCAAACTCCAATTGATTGATTGATAATGATTAAGTACATTTTTTAAAATATTGAAAATTGATTAAAGAAACTCCCAGAAAAATATCATCGTGATTTGTGTGGGATTTGAACCCACATCCCCAAAGCTTACATGGCCGGTGCATTACCAATTATAACAACGAATCACTGGTACTATGCAAGAATTTTTAACAATCATATCCTATAAATGAAACAACGTACTTATAATGCCAATTAATTATTGTGTGACTTACAATACTAGACTTTTAACACAAAGTACTGAGTGAAACATTTTATATCCGACCTGGATATTATTATTTTTAAAGTCTATTTAATTAAGCTAATACACGCACTTATTAGCCATGCACGATATTTTTCTGAGTGTTTCTTTGATCAATTTTCAATATTTAAAAAAATGTACTTAATCATTACAAATCGATCAAACCTTTATAGGCAAAATCGTACTTCACGTGAGACGGTCTTCACAAAAAATCAATAATATCTCCAATTGATTGTTTTATTTTTGGTATCTAAAAATGTAATATTTTATTAATTATCAATTTGTCAAACAATTCATTAAAATATCGACGTGTAGCAGTTTATACACACACAAACATATAATATAATATATATACGTGTGTAGGAATTTATGTTCGTTTATCAACATGGTTCATGGTCTCGGTCGATCAAGTCCGGTACCGTTGAAGAGTTTCCCAGTATGGAGTAGATTGACTTGTTTTTGCAGAACAAGTGGCCCGGAGTCCGCATTGTGAGACAATCGCCTGCACCGAGAGTCAAGGGCTCTTAGACAGGCTGAATGGATACTCTGGCAAGAGATGTCTCTACCAATTACCTGGGATCCACCCATTCAGCTTTTTTACGCCCGGATTCCCCGCAAAGCCGAGGGTAAAAGGTAAGAGGTTGTAAATTAAGTTTTACTTTGTTTTTAGGCCTTGAAAGCTTTACTGCCGGCTTTTAAAGGAGGTTTTTAAGTTGGTTTAATTTAACTCTTCTTTTCGTCTATCAAACGCAACTTTTTGAGTTGAAATCTTTTTTATTACTTCATCACTGATCTCTTTGGAATATTCTTGCAGCGACAGGTACTTGTTTATTGGATAAGATGTGATGAACTCAACTAAGCTTAACTGGCAGTGATGTTACTATGAACAGTATAAAAACGAAATGTTTTTAAATTCCTCAACAAAATAATAACACAAAATGTAAAGTGTATAAATCAGATAAATTAAATTTATGTTTTTGCTTATCAAACCATAAAAATAGCAGAGATTCTCAACTTCTTAATTTTGTTAACAGTAAAAATGATGTTGATATAATATTAAATTAATTAAAGTAGTTTCAAATTGTACTTAAAGGCCTAATCAATCATTTATATATAATACTGATTACTAGTTTTTCGTGTTTCGTTTTTCAAAACAAACAAATATAAAACTATTGAAAATGTAATTGAAGTATTTTTTTAATATTACATACTTACACAAAAGCATAAACGCATTGACGTTAACAAATGGATCATTGTAGTACTAGAAAAAAGTCTATTACGCAACTTGTTAATGACGGGTGCAGAATTCAGTTTGTAAAATAGGATGAAATATCGATTAATACTAAAAGAAGACAATCGTGACTAAAGATATTGAGTTATTGGCTTTATTCTCGCTTTGATTCGACTAACAATTCGATTTGATTTTGACATGGCACTCATGGATTTTCTACAGCAAGCCATTTCTACAGCGTGGATAACGATAAATGACTTTATTTATGAGTATTTCAATTCGTACTTTTAGGTCATAATTTCAAATAAAATACGAAATATCATGTAGTTATACATCAAATAAATCTAGGATTATAATTCTAAATTATACACAAGTCTCATAATATAAATGGAGTATGATGAAACAGTCATGATGTATTATTATTTTCTAGAGTAATATATAGTAAAAGCTTTCACAATATGTTGTTACTACAGAGTGGTAGAAAATTATACGTTTCTTCAAAATTAATGTTTCTGTTGAAGTTATGTTGGTTGAAATTATTATTAAATAATTTATTTTCAAAGTATAAATCTTGTTAATATTAAATTAGATTTAACAAGTGGATTTATACGAAGGTTTACAGAAACAAAATAAATAAGGTTCAGACTTTGAATTCAGTATACAACCTTAACGAAAAACAAAAGCACCTTTAAAAGAATGACAAACAAAGGGACAAACATTAAAAAAAGATACTAAAGAACGCACTTTTACATAGAAAGAATTGTGATATTTAGAACTAAACAAATAGTTTTTAATATATATATATTAAAATGAATAAAAAATATTTTGCATATATTTGTGTATTATATTAAATCGCCGAGCTCGGTTATAAACCCGGTGAAATTAAAGTTGCACAATATTTTATTCAGGCTCGGTTATTTCATAATTTGTTTAATTGTGGAAGATACGTGGTAATTTATACGAGTCAAAATCAGCGAACTAAAAACATGACCATTGCTGAGACAATAACGTACGCTTCTGTGGTTTTCATTATTATTTTTGATTAATGTTAAAAGTAAAGGCGAGATAAAAGGAAATATAGGAAAACTTTCTAAAATTCCCGGCGACAACGGATGGAAACGGAAACTGAAAAAATGCTTTATCTTAACATTGTCATTTTATGTATAATGTTAAGATCAGTCAAGATTTCCCAGATTTTGTATGAAAAGAAATAATAAAAAATATAAATTTATTTTAACTTTACGAAAAAATAAATACATACTATTCATAACTGTTTACAGTGGATTCCTAACTATTTTCAATACGAAACAGAAAAGGAAGCGAAAAATATGTAAAGTGTGCAAAAAATATTATAGGTAAATATGAATTCTACGTTTGTGTAGTTTTACAATTTAATTTCAAAAATACTTAGATCCTTTGCCTCAACTATCGAACCCTTCTGTTAATCAAATTAATATATTTGTAATATAAGCACTGACTCATAAAATACCAAGTGTATACCAAATTATGTAGTCTTGATAGTACAGTAATACCGATAAATTATATTAAATAAAAGGTAACGTAAATGCATAATTAGATATACTTAGCAAAAAATAAAACAGGCGTGTGGTGGCTGGTAGCTATCGGCTGACCGTAATGATTCTGAAGGGTCTCTATGTCAGATCTGATGGAGCTCGATGGGTCTGCGGCGGGGGTGGCGGGGATGTGGCCGGGGGCGGCGGACAGGCTCTTAGCATAACACGGGGTGGGCGGCGCCCAGAGCCTCGCGCCCTGATCAGATGTTGCCGTCAACATGACGTGACGTCCCTCGGTAGTGATTCTTAAGTCTTAAGTAATCTCAGTTATGATTTATAGTAATTTCAGACGAATTTTGTATTTTATGAGGGTTTATATAAATATATATAAATTTTTATATATATATATGTAAAGCAATTATAATTGCTTTAGGATTATGCACCAGCGAGACTCGGATACCGACGGTGACAATGGTCACTGTTTTATCGACCATTAGTCATCGGTTGATAAAACAGGGAGCCGAGCAGTCATAAATTGTGTTAAAGATATAAATGATATTGTGCACGTAATCATATTAATAATAATTTAAGATAAAGTAGAGTGGAATGGTTAAGACAGATAATTGTCGTTTCTTTACCATTTTAGGTAAGAGGATATATTGTATGTATATGATTTATAATTATAATTATAATTATGTAGAAATGTCAAAATAAAATCTTTACCATTTTAGAGCAACGCCATTGTTTTCCTACCCACGCTACATAGTCTTATATATATATATATATATATATACAGAGTGCGCCATCTTTTATGTCGGTGTGTGAATAATAAATAATTTAAAAAAAAAACAACCGATTTCTATATATGAAGTATTTTTATATAATTAGGGCCTATACAATTTATTTAAACTAGTTTTTGAATAGAATATCAATCAAGTGGCCGCCTTTATTGGCCAAAGCAAAATGTGGCCTATTTGCTGCGTTTTCCATCACATTTTCGAGCATCTCGGGCGGTATAGCGATGATTTCGGCACGAATGTTTGCCTTGAGGTCGTCAATGGTCCGAGGCTTGCTGGCGTACACTTTGTTTTATATATATACTATAAAAAAGACTAGGAGGCCCACTACACTATTTTCCCCTTAGAAACTCATGAACACAGGCTCAGCATGAGTTATATGCTCAGTGAAATGGTCACCAACCTCCTCTTAGAATAGACACTTGATAATTAAGAATGATATATATATATATATATATATATATATATATATATATATATATATATATATATATATATATATATATATATATATATGTAATGAAAAATCACGCACACCAATCTTTAAATGTATAAGTGACTATTTTATTGATTTTTGTGAAATTATAAAATGTATTAAGTGCACATTTAGGTAAAAATATATGAAGATTGAAAATAATACAAACCGAAATCAATGCGTATATGAAAATATGTCAGTTTAGCTTAAATTTTATGAGCCGAGAAGTTATCGAGTATAAACTATACTCAAAATATATACAACACTATGTGCCATAAAAGCAGCTCTTGAAAACCAAGCAACTCTTATAAATTATGTTTGCTTACAAATTAATTTAATTTTTAAAAGTAAATGTTATTAATATGTAATAAATAGGTGGCCGTCTAGAAGAAATAATTAATTTTGTATAACTAATTATCTGACCTCAAAAATCATCACTACCAACTGACCTGACACTGTGGCTAACAATCAATGTAATGCATAGATTTTCAAGCAGGTTTATAACAGTGGCACGCGCACGACAGTTGGAGATGCCCTGGTCTATGGTAATGTTATTATGTAGCCTGGATTCTAAGGGGTTGTGGTGTGATTATGGTGAAAATGCCCCATGTGGCTTGGCGGCTTGGGGGAGGAAGGTTTCGATACTTATTGATATTATGGTGATTGTTTTGATACGGACATGCGTGTTTCAAAAGGATAATAGATTGTTATATAGAATATCGGCTATTTTTTTATTATTATTGAACGTAATAATGTCTAATGAGAAACGGGCAGCTGCCATATTCTATTAAACTAGTCGTTTATATTAATAAAAGCTTTTGGAAAACGACGGAATAATAGTAGAGAATATTTACCTAAGTGTATATCATAATGGAAAGTAATCGAGTATATTGAATCTACATAGCTGATTTTTCAAATTGAATCGTAATGAAAAAGCATGCTGAGCACACACAATAAACATTACTTTTACAGCTGAATGTATATAAATATATATACACATTTATTTTTTTTATTTTAATGAACCACAGACTGTAGATGGGAGCAAGATTCGGAAATTGGATAGATTGGGAAGAGAGCAAGTTTACTGGCAACGTGTATAGAAACAGCGTCGTTAGCTTCAGCTATATCTGTATTTGATTATAATTGGATAAAAACCGTAGAATCCCTTCCGGAAAACCCGATAACAAGTACCCTGAATAAAAAAAAAAGTACACTTATATATTTTTTTTATATTCAGTATACTTTGTAATTTTTCTACTTCGTCGTCGTCGTCGTCTAGAATCTAAGACGCAGTTGCTCAGAATTGTTACTCCGTATGGCGCACGCCAGTAGGTCGACATCCGCCCGTGACGCTGGTCATCTCTATTGGATAATGAGCGCCGGATGGAGAACACTACACAACCCAGTGACCTTGTAGCTGCCAGGGCCGCCGGGGGCGACCACTTGACCGGTGCAGGTGCAGGAATGTGCGCTGCACTGAGCACACCCATATCAGAATGCATCTGCGACTGCAATCGATGCATTTATATTCGAATGGCAACTGTATGCCTGTGGCTATACAATAGTGTGGTGCAGGGAGCTCAAAACCTGATGAAGCTGATTTAGCATTTAATATAGAATAAACTCAATAAATCACGTAAATTAGTTATCGAGGCATAAGGGCGGCGGACTTCTAAATGCGGATGTCTAAAAATAAATATTTTTAAATTCGGCATCGCAAACCATCGAATGACTTCATGGTCCGCTTTTATTTAATCACTATACAACTTTAGCCTGAACATCTACATAGCTATAAAATGACAGCTCTGTATGACATTATGACTTTAGAAAATATATTTGAGTTTATGTAGATCGGTTCAGCAAATGATTGCAAAATGCGATATTTGATTAGTAAGAGCAATTTAAATAAAAAATTAATACAAGTTTACATGTACAAGTACACAAATATTAGTTTTGAATTGGGTAAAGATATAATATATTATACTTTGATAAAATAAATAAACTACCCTACCCTAATGAATACTTTAATTCAACGATTTCAAGTCATATTGCATTACAAAAGTAATATTTCTGTTAAATTATTATCAAGGCAGTGAAAACCAAAAAAAAAACAATAAATCATTTGATCTCCGGTAAATGAAAAGATGTATATTGTTAAGTGCTTCCTTTATTAAAAGAGCTTTCTTCATATCGTAATTGAAAAATCAAAATGCTTAAATCTTTGAATTGATAAATTTGACAAAAGGTGTTTTTTAATAAATGAATTAGAAGAATACAGCAAGCGCTGCTAGCTACAAGAAATGGTGTTAAATTATCGATATTTGATTAACGAGCTGTAAGGGCTAAAAAGACCGTCGCGACCACCAACTCCATGGGAGAACCCGACTTCCCAACATCCGCATAATCAACTTATTTACATTTTTCACCATCAAAGGCGGGGTTCTTTCCCGGGCAACGAAGCTAATTTAATGACGCGAATTTTACCTCCATAACCGTAACGCAATTAGCGGCGGAGTGGCCGGCGTCCCGGGCCCGAGAGTTGATCTCGGCGCGGCGCCCAATCGCGCCCAATCACGCCCAATCACGCCTCATTTGCCGGGGACAGCCGGTTGCCTAACGAGCCGAGCACTGGCGGTGCAACTGCAACGACTGCAACAACTGCAACAACTGCAACTTCTCGGCGAACAACGACGCGGAACAATACGCGCCCCGCGCCGCCCCTGGGCCGAGGGTCTGAGGGAGGCGTTTCGAAATTTTGACAAATGGCTAGTAATTAAAGTTCAGTTCGGACGGAATGTTTTACATAATTTTTTTTAGGGCTGAGTGAAATTACTGTTATGAGTCGGCTCGACGGCTTAATTAGAAGGAATATAACGTTACATTATATAAAAATGTATATTTTGTATTTGAAATATATACTTTGTGTTTATCGATATGTTATATATGAAGGTCTTATTACCTCCAGATAATCCAACTGACAACTTAGTAACTAAAGCACCGGCTACGAACGTCGAGGTTTCCGAATTGGAGTTCCGATGGCGGTAGATTGATTGATTGATTATATTGTGGAATTTATTAATTTCAATACTGTATTATATGTTTATATATACGCTAATAAGTTTTTTTTAACTCATCTACGTTACATAGACAGAAATTAAAAAAATCTTTTTTTGATTATCAAATCTATCGGTCACAGATATTTTTATATTTTTGCTAAATCAACGATATTATAAAAAAAATATATATTGTTTATTTTACTAAGTATTAAAAATAAAAAAAATTTACTTTTAATACAAAAATCAGTTATTTCATATAGATTTTCTGCTATCAATGTACTCTAGTTAAAATGGTTAAATTATGTTTGTTGTTAGTTTTATTTTCTTTTAAAGATGGAGGTTATTTTTAGTTGGATACATCCTTCGACTAAAATAATTTTAAAAAATATATATGAATTCTACACAGGACAAAAAATTAATTATATTTAAAACTCAGGTAGTTCTCATGAAGGGTACACAGTACTAAGAGCACTCGGCTCGGTAGTCTCTTGTAAGTACGTGCTAGAAAAAAAGAGCTGGGAAAGCCCCGAATAAAGTCAGCAAAAATATTTAAATCGCCAACGCAGCTCGGTGCTCAAAGTCTGTCGCAGCACCGCCTCTTTAATGGCGTTTGGAGGAATGGCGGAGCTGCTGGCGGACCCTGTGGCCCGTGACAACCACAAAACTACCCCGAGTTGGAGTGTTCACTTTCAGTGCTTTGATTAAAATTGGTGCCATTATACAAATAAGCGACTCTTCCTTTCGACTTGCTCCATGGCGATGCTGTCGGATTAATTGTGGATTATTCATACACTCGTACGGATTTTCAGCACTGACGTGAAAGCTTTGATGACATCAGAGGAGTTTTGCAGCTTTCAAAAGAACGTTTAATTCAAAGCGCTTCCGATATTGAGCTTTGATGCTCAAGCATCATAACATTTATATATATTTATAAAAAAACGTTTTTTTTTCTTTAGAAGCTTGACACTAAACAGTCGAACTTTTGCTTAGTTGATTTTCAAAAAATTAAACTTATATTATTGGATACAAATCGTTCATTGAATGATTTATGGTAGATGCGATACTCTATTACAATTTGGCGGATTGCACACATTGAAAGACTGCATGAATATAACATTTTTAAACAAGGTGTACATATGTAACTGAATATTGATTTTTATAAATATATATCTTAGTAGTTATATAAGGTTACTTTAAATAAGGCCTTAGTTCTCGACGTGTGAGGGTCGTGGTTGCGAGGAAAGCTCATGTTTTAGAATAACAACAGAAAGTGCTCACCCCGGCCGTAAGATGTCACCCGTATCGCGCTTTGCTGACGAGTGTATTTAAAAATACAAAATAAATACAAAAACACAAAATAAATTGAGGATTTCCCTGCCGAGGCGCTGCGGCCGAGAGTGCAAAATCAGCTCAAAAAGAAACTGCTTGTACTACGGAAGCTTAAGTTTTATATAAAGAGCATTTAAATTGACGTTAGAATTTACGTACTTGGCAGTTTTATAGATGGAAGGAACTTTTGGAAATTTTAAGAAGAAGATATCGACAGGGAAAATTATTCGATGTTGAACCAGAAAAATAATGATGTTGTTAAATACAACTGAACGTCTCTATCTTTTTTATAGGCATCCCGAAAATATATTTATAACATAAAACAAAGTTAGGACGCTAAAGTTCATTAAATATTAGATAAGACCTGATTGGTAATTTCATCAATGTGTAAATTTGTATCTTTTGATGATAATTGTTTATCGATTTTAAGAGGACCCTGTTTAATACGAACGGTACTTATAAATGGCACAAGTCATTGACGTCACAGCGGCCCACCGTTAATACAACGTAAGAAAGTTTCCAACTGGTGGTGTTATCTCATACCTCAGTGGTGATATGTTTAAGCCTTCAGTTAAGAATAAGGTTTCAGATGAATATTTAAATCGATGGTGAAACGTTTCATCGGGGAAGGTATTAATCTCAGAGATGAATAAGATTCGGCTTAATCACAAAGCCGCATTAGAGCAGCGCTCTTACGCACTTCAAAGGCAGTTGATATCATTAGGAATAAATACACATTTTCGGCGATTATCTTGTCTCCTTTTCAGCTATTAGAATTAATCAGGTGTTAGGGCTTCATCGGGGATTTATCTCACGTGTAACGCCGCGTAATGGCCAAGATAAATTGTGCTCTGACAGACGGGCGGCGGGAGGAGGCGGGGCCCTTCATTAAAGAACAGAGGAGGCGAACCTCCGTCACCAAAACAACAAAAAAACGAAATATCGTCGATACTAATGTTGATTAAAACAGTAAAGTTTCAGCCGCCTCGTAGTGCAAGAATAATGGCTTATAGAACACAAGTCCCAGGCTCGAATCTAGGTGATGAAATATTTCTTTGTACATTGTTTGTAAGTAGGAAAGGACCACCTTTATCGTATGCAAGTTTTCTGCATACAATAAAGCCAATTTTTGAAACGAAATAATGATGATACCCTCGCGAGTTTTAAAGTGTGCATTATTCTATTTAGACCTCTGGGAGCGATTCGTTGCTATCTTAACAGTCATCGTGGGAATGCGAAATTTCTTTGGAACATATTTCGGTGATTTATAACTAACGCATGTGAAATTTTGGAAATAAAATGAAAAAAAAGTACATGTTCACGCAGCACACACAAAATGGTGTCCACAGTTCTCCGCCCATGTATAAATACGTCACGGCGGATGTCTCGGGACCTTAGGCGTAGACAAAGTGCCAGCGTACTTACTTCGTACTCCATACGCCTTGACACCGGCCCGGCCTCACTCGGGATGCCATAATAACGTTATTTATTATACAAAATAACGTATTAGGAAGGTACAATGATTTACCTGCTGTTGGTCACGTTAAGGCATGTTCTCTGTGTCATCGTTCTGTAATAAAAGTCTGCCTACTGTCAATTTATGCGCGGGTGCTTCGCCAGAGATTGTACTTTATAGCAGGCTTTGCAGAGATGGCGTCAATTGTCAATAAATGTATACTTTATTGCTATTGTATCAAGTGAGTAGTTTATATGTAGTTGAAATTAGTAGAGACCAGTAGAAAATGATACGTAAATTATATTTTTGAGAAATACCAGTTGATTAAATGTAAAATATTATAGAACAGTATCAAATTTATATAATATTGATTTTATTGTTATTAACAAATATGACGATTTGACTATCGTTGTAATCAACGAATGATTTGTTCATTACTACTGTGCATTATTAAAATGTTTTACGACCGATATTCAAGTTTTCATTTACATCTATCTGTCAATCGAAGACAGGATTAGAAACAAGAGTTTTTTTTTTTTAAATATTTGTATATTTTCTTATTAAAATCCTGATTATTCTTAGCATAACATATTTCAAAGAGCCAATGAAATTTAATCGATTTTTATTAAAAATATTACAATTAAAGTTTTAAAACAAGAAAGTCGTTTTGTAAGGGTTTTATAGAAGTACTCTTCTTTCTTCTTCAGTACATATAACGAGAACCGAAATTCTTTGTACTGGAATTGTCTTGTTGTAATAAAGTTTGGGGTACTTCTATACAATGTGTATCTGCAAATCTGTCTTCATCGAGTAGAAATAAATGAAAAAGCTACAAAAGTAAGCATCGGAGAACATGGAATTGCAACAAAGCAATATGGAGGCTTTCGTTTTATCCCATGAATCTAAGAGAAGGGAATAAAAAAGAAATATTGCTTAAATCAAGGATATAGCTGAAAACTGGATATCCTGCTGAAGGCCTACAAAATCTGTGGCCTTTATTCTTGTATTGAAAGGAAATATGAGCACTGAAAATAATATGAAAGAAGGAAACATAAAATTAATAAAATAAACTGGAAAAAGTTATTTCTTGTTTCCTTAAGTCAATAACGAAATTTATACATGGTATATACCGAACAAATATAACAGAAAAATAAACATTGCTGTTATTATTTGAGAATATGATTATAAAATAAATTACAAATATACGCAAACAAGATAAAAGTATGGATGTATATTTATGAATCTGAGTCCGTGTTTTGATAATGGGTTGATTTATAATTTTTATTATAGTTATACTCATTCTGGAATTTTAGGAGCCCCGAAAAAGGTTCGATGTTATGATCATCATGTTTGTTGTCATAACTTAAAAAAAAGTATGAGAGAGTTTTCTATGTAAAGGTTTTATAATGTATGCCAATAATCGCATAATTTAAAATTTGCATCTACAAGATGATGACCACTTGTAAATTTCTGCCCCTTCCGATACGCTACACTTTAAGAATGAACAAACTCATCAGTTTATAATTCTCTGTGGAAATTTTATATTTCTCAAGTGCTTATTTGGCTCTCAGAATAGAATACATCTTCATATTAACCTATTAATGTACTTATAATTAAAATTAACATTGCGAGCGAAATTTGCGTGTACACGAGAACAAGTGACTAGTAATCCTTTGGAAAACAAAGCCAACCGAATGATCAAACAATAAACAACAGCTGGAAACTAAAATTCGAATCTAGTTTGTTAGCACAAGTACTACGGAAAACTTCCCAATATCCGGAAAATTCTTATCAATTATTATTAAACTGGCAACTTTGCCGCAAAGTTCCGTTTTCCAATGTGCGGCCGGTTGTATCGGAGAGCATTGAAAGTTTCAGATAAATATTTTATGAATTGGGCTTACAATGGAGCCGGGCGTTTACACAAGCCTCCTGAATCACTACCCCTTCCAGGGTTGGTATTCAGCGCGACATAATATATCGTAGAACATTCTAGCACTAAATTTTCTCGGGGGCGGTGGGGGACGCGGGTTACCTGAGATATGGAATTTTAATGCTAGTCGTAGAAGCTGCCCGCGTTTCACGTAGAAATAAATCCAGTTATGAAATATGTGGCATTTTTTTGGGTGCGTTTGCCAGCCTATCTCAAATAATAATTATTGTCGTACCTTTTTCCTCCGCAATTCGCGTAACTGAGAGTTTCAGTGTTTTGAACATACAATATAAAGAGCATGACAATTATAATGAATTTTTTAACCCAAACCTATTTGAAAATCTTCATAAAAAAATATGATAGCGACTTAAATTAAATAAAGCGAAAATAATTACCAAACTGAGCAGGTGTATTGGATACTCGAAGAAAGTTATATTGAGCTATCAAACATAATCCTATCGATGCCATTACCGATTACCATAAATCTATACAAAAAACAAGACAGTTTTAGTAAACGACAGAGTCTTAATTAGTTTAATAAATATGTAATAAATATGTTATAGTTACGATTTACTTTTTATATTATATTTCAAATTTGTCAAAAACAACTAATATAACAAATGACGTTAATTTTTTTTGGTGATCATGATCTGTCTCTGAGTGTGGAGCCGTGAATGACGATAATACTTTTGGATTAATAAACGGAAAAAGGTCAAAAACATTATTATTAGAATGTCTATATATTTTTTATTATCGAATTATTTTAGTCGAGAAGTGTTCGGAGTCGGAGTGCTGACCGATAAATAATATACTTGAAGTTAATTGGTTTACTTGTATGCAGAGGTTTATGAAGCATTAGTGTCAAGGCATGCCGAGAAATGTAGGCACAATCAATATCCAGGACTTGAATTAGAACTACGGCTGCACTAAACTTAGCGACAAATAGGTCAATTGTATTAGATATTAGATAATACTCCAAGTCACAAACTAATCAACGTGTATAATACTGGAAGTCGGCTTCCACAGAGTACAAAGACAAGTTTGTACCGAAATTACTGGCATGAATAAGTATAGAAGGTTCTGATTAAGACCCTCGTATTGTTGCCTGATATAATATGAACGAATAAACAAAGAATATTTATTAAGTACATTAGACAATCCGCCTGATTATATCCTTTAAGCTGGTACTCCATTGTAAGTTATCAGGTAATCACATTAGTTAGCCAGACAAAAGAAATGAAGGCCTTTGAACAGCGTGATATAGTAATACCGAATCGTTTGTTTTCACAACATTGTTTATGTTTATGGCTCCGTGCACACCGAGCCGAGCAAATCAAAATGCCTGGAGCAAGCAGAAAATATAATGGGATAATTTCATCACAAATAATACACGACTTCCATAGAGTACATCCTAATCAGACTGAACGAGAATTGTTTATGTTTTACCCTACCTTGCGTTGTTAATTGATAATAATAATAATAACGGTCTGGTTCATAAATTTTCATACGAATATTTATTTATGATTGAATTAAAAAAGCTTTGAACATGAAAAATTATGATATTGATGATGTTTTAACAATTTTAGCTTTTTTAGAAATTTATCAGAATTATAATAAACGTTAGAAATGGCTCATCAATCAACTGATCCATTATTTTATATTGTAAAATATTGATAAGAAGTTGACGCGTCGGCCAATAAGGGATATTAATGGAATCACAGTTTACTACAAGAAAAGTCCAAGCAAAACGTTCTCGGCGAGCGCTAAATCCCAAATTTGCGAACAAACGACAGAGCCTCACTGCAAGATACACAAATATTTACAAAAGAAAAGAGGAAAAACAAAGTATTTTTCTGTGGCGATTAAGCCAAGTTATGTAACTCGGTTATCCTAACCGGTTTCTTGTTACAATCCTAAAGCCGGGCGATATAAGGAAGGTTTGTTATTTTTATTTAAAATTCCCGACAGCGGCCTTAAAGTACGAATGCAAATTCTTTTTTTTTGGTGAAATTTAAAAGTCACACTGAAAATTTAATAGATTATTCTAGCGGTATTCTAGAAATTTGTCTTTCTTGAGTTCAGAAGAATAAAAGAAAGATAATAATTTAAAAAGACAAGTTAAAAATATAACGCTGAAATTTAATCTCCTTTAAAATAATAAATTCATATTTCTGGTGGCGGCAGGGCAATTTTGTTGAATTTTGTGAAAAATATAACATGACCAATATTCCAGAAATATCTTTGCAGTATGCAATTTACTAAAAACATTATTAAATCTTCAAAATCAATGTAAATCTGTAATTTTGAAGATTTTTACTAACAAGCTCAACGTTTTTATAAATATGAAGATAAAATACGTATCCTTTAAAGAAAATTTCCTGTTCAATTTGGATCTAAATGCAATGTTTCAGGAAATTTCACAATGCTCCCATGGTGGAGCAAGATATGAATTTTGCGACAAGTAGATTGATTTTACATATTGTGTTGTGTTTATAAATATTATTTTTATGTCTAAATCACCTTTGATAGTCATAATTAAACTCACATGTTCATGTAAAAATACTATTTAGAAAAAAATATTTTTACACTGCTTGTGTGTTGTGAATTCTGAAAATACAAAAATTGTGAATATCTAATGTACCAAATCATCAGCCTGCCAACAGAATAAAAGTTGCATATATTAATTTTTTTGCAGGAAACTTCAAGAAAGCAAAGACAAAAAGCTCTCACGAATCTAAAAGTATTAAGAATAAAAGTTCAATGGATTTCGAATCGGATTAGGCAAACATCTGTGCCTGTGATGGAATGAATCGTTCACGCGTACAATTGCTGTTGCCAATGCAGAATGTGTATGCAGATTTGTTCGAAGGCATTCCAGAGGGTTCGTATTTTTTCATTTCGCCGAGTAAACAACTTGAGAGTTTTACAGGCGGGGGCGGCACGCCCGGGCCCTGCCGTTTGAATTCCTACGCATTGTGATAGAGGGGCGCTTTAAAAGCCAAGTCCTCAAATCACCAAAACAATTAAGAAAAGTTTGAACTCATGAGATAAAGTTTAATAAATTTATAGATGCATCGGCGTTTATAGACTGACTCATACACAGTTGATGGATTGATGACTTAGTAGCAATACCCTAAATATGGTGAGTGCACTTTTCCCAAATAAAAATATAATTTTATCACATCGCATTGACGATGAAAAAACTATCAATGAAACGTACATATTCGATAGGAGCTTTTAGACAAAATAAAGTTGCAATATAACAAAGCAAAGCATTTAAAAAAAATAATAGACACTAACATTAGAGGTAGAATACATTGTTTATAAAAACTAAAATCCTAAATCAAAATTAATGCCCATCATTTTATTATGAGCATTATTACATATTAAGCGAGGAGTGAGGAAGGCATTTCAAATTATTTGGGTAAAAAGTCATGGTTGCTAATATCTATTAATAATTTTAATCTTGCTTTAAAATAAGCGAAAATTACCAAAAATACCTTTTTTCAGAAATATCCGATTCCCACGCGACATTCTGCGAGGCCGGCTTAGAAGCACGTGTCCTCCAGAAAAGGGTCATATAATGAGAGGTTGGGTTAGGTAGGGGGAGGGGGGTCAAAGGCAGGGACGGCAGTTAAATAGTTGGGCGCCCGGCTTATCTATGCCAAGTACGCAGGAACCCCAGGAATGGCGACCCGGTCCCAGTCCGGGCCCTCGCGCCCCACCCCCTCCGCCCTTCTCTCCACATTGTTAAATATTTGTGATTTTTAAAACGTGATTAAAATATTAAGCGTTGAAATACACAAAGTAAGTCTGATTTCAAATAGTTCACAAATAAAAAAAAAATGGTACCCTTTTTGTATTATATTAAAAATTTGATATTTATGAAAACAAAAAATGGTGAAATCTAATTAAGGTGTGATAATTGCCTTAAGCTGAGTTCTTTTTTTGTAAAAATACATAGGTTCTTTTAAATGAAAAGAAAATAAACTGAGAGTAATGGTATGCATCTAATATCAGGTAATTTACGAGAAGTCTATGTATCATACGCAAGCAAGTGGTTCAAAGTGAATATCAAATCAATATCAGGAGTAGTTATTTACATTGGATTTGTTGCATATTAGATAAAAATACTACATTGTATGAGTTCAAGTTACCAGGTTGTACTGTCACTCTGTTTCTTAAAACAATATATATTTTTATTATTAAAAATACAACTTAGGCTATATTCGAATAAGGTACGTAAGAAATATACCTACCCTAAATATAAATACCCAAAAAAATATATACTAGAAAACCATTTACAACCTAGGTTTATTAAACATTAAATTCCAATATTTCTGTACCAGATCGGATTGATTTATTAGGTCATTAATTATCTTAAAGCCTTTGTAAATAAATACCACGTACATTTGAAAAAAAATACATGGCACAATAAGATGTATGATTGCGATTTTTTCTTTCTTTCATGAACTAAACGATTATTAATTGTGACAGAATAATACAAATATCATAAAATAACTTGTTTACATGTAATTAGGAATTAAAGTTATTCTTATTATTCTGAAAAATCTAAAAAAAATCTGCCCGTCTACTTTGAAAAAATAACACCAACGAAAATTCTTACAAAAAGTAAAAAGCATGAAAACATGAAGATAATACAGTAATATTTGATTATATATTGTTTGCGGTTAACATTTTCTTCAGCGTCCAAACTAATCGCTCGATGAATCCTCGCAGTGGATAAGTTATTTATTGCCTCTAAGTTTCTCCCTTGTTTTTGGGAACGAACCCGCTTTTTGGTGTGGGGAGGTCTTATAAGAAACACCACCAACCCACACTAGACTAAAATAATTAACACCGATAGTAAGAGGTTGTAGAAGTGCGGATCAGAGCCTCTCTACTTTTGGCAAGTATTTTCGGACCAATGAGATCAAGATTATAACGAAGAAATTGATAGGACATGATATACGGGTAGAAAGATACAGTGAATTTAAGTTATTACTGTATTTATCATAAGAAATATTTTTTTTTTAGTTTTTTTTACCCTTCCTTGGTTTATTGAATGAATTCAAAATCGAAATTTAATGAATTGCCTGTTAAATTAAATAAAAAACAAGAGTGCTCGAGAAATATACTTTAAATAAAATTATTTTCCATGTAAACATGTAAAAAAATTATGGCTTTATTGTATATATATAAGTTTCATACATATAAATTTTATTTCATATGAATCACACATAATAAATATAAGTGTGTTATTATTGGAAGAACTCCTGGAGTAAAGTAAATTTGGAGTAAAATATACAACGATATAAAATTGTGTTATTATACATAAAATGGTCAGCTTCCCTGAACTAGGTTTAAAATAATGATATTCGGTTTTAGGATGCAAGATGAAAAAGCCAAAGACGAAAATGATGTATTCAAAATTTTCTCCAGTCAATTTTTCTACTAGGTTTACAATACTTGTATGTTTTAAAGTATATAAGAAATAATTACCTATAAAAAATAAAATTATATTATGTACAAACTTGTTCTTATAGATAAACTATAATACTTAAACATAACTTTTTTTTAATATTTATTACGTATATTTGCTATTTTACTCTGTTATTATCCTTAAAAATGTATTTTATATTATCTTATCTAAATAATACTATTTTTTCTCATTATGAAATTTGATTACACTCCGAGTAAGCTCTTAGTGGGAAAATAATTAGTACACAAAAGATAATCATTAGACAAGGTATTAAAAGGTTCGAGAATTTCAAGAGAATCTTAGGAAATTTTTAACCTTAAATGTAGAATAATAAGAAATTCTCACAGATATTTCACGTCTGTAAAGTTTTAAAACATCAATTAAATTAGCTATGAAAGCATAATTAACAAACGTATTAATAATTAAAATAATACAATCGCAATTGAAATGATCGCACGTGACGTATATTACGCATTATATATTATTATAATATAATTTATTTAAATATCGAATTGACTCTTTGAAATTGTTTATAAAAAGTCTGTCTGTCTACTGCCTAAATCTAGTTATATTTATATTGGAAATGTAGTTTGAAAGAGTATTCCTTCTATTTTAATATAATAGAAGATTGCTACCAAGTTTACTGACGCTGCAATGCTTGCAGACGCTCCTAGTCACTATATTATATATCCACCAGTGGAGAGGAGACAGAACAGCTCAATTCTCTGTAAGGGTTGACTTCCTAGGTTTGCTCAATCCACATGTGCTGTATCCACAGGAGCTTAAATAAACTATTTGCGACTGACATATGATGTAAATATTAGATGCGAAGAACACATTCATTTTTAATAAAAAAAATCCTAACATAACGGCGTATTTTATAATAACTACAACTTATAAATAAATATTGAAAAAAAAAAAACACAAACTTTTATCACATTGTATGCTGTTCATGGTAAACGATATTTAAATATCTTAATAATATAAGCTATTTTTAATATGTATAAAAGCTCAAAACTAATTGAGCAACAATCAATAACTTGAGATTCTCAAGAGAAAATCTCACGTTTTGACCGTTACCCTGCCAGGCTGTCAAATTTTGATATGTAAGTTTCACGCAATATGAAAATTTAATGGTTTTTAAAAGGAAAGTTTGTTTTGAGCACTCATCGATTTGTAAGTTTTTGGATGTATCAAACTTCGATATGATCTTTTGACTTTATTGTAACGGATCGAGGTCTAAAGAGCTTTGGGAGGCGCGGCTGGTGCGGTAAAGTGAGGTACAGTAGAAGAGCTTTAAGGCAGAAGAGCCAATGTTAAAGTTGAGAACATTAACGTCTCAATCGATCATAAGCACACACAAATTATTTAACGGGGAATTCCCTTCAAAGTGGCACTGCAAGCCGCGGAAAGTCACGACAGCCGACGTAAGAGTGCTAAATGAAAGATAAAGAAGATAACTGAAATGTATTAAAATCTGAAGAAAAACTAGCGATTAGTTTTGTTCTTTACATCACCAAACAACAAAAAGTAACACATAATTACTTTTCAAATCACAATGACTTAATATTACAAATTCTGTTGTAAAAATTAGCCACTATTGTCATTTAATGGTAGATGTTATTCAATTGACCTAAAATTATTAATATATATATATAATATTCTAACATAAATTATTGATTAGTCTCACAGTAAGTACGATTTTGCTTATACACAAGTCACGATGATATTTATCTGAGTGTTTCTTTAATCATTTTTCAATATTTGAAAAAATGTACTTAATCATATAAAAATTATAGCAAATTTAAATATTGAAGTCGATTTTAAATGCACATAGTTACAAGACTGCTAAAATTTTCAAAAAAAATCTTAATTATAGTGCAACTGCAATATACAAAAAACATTAACAGAAGATGTGAAGATCAGTCAATATGAGCGTACATACCCAAGAAATATAATTCACATGAATCTACTGAATCAAATATATTCAAATTTGATTTGGTGAAATATATATTATTTTGTTAAAATTGCAAGAAATATAACAGAGACGTAATATTCCCTTTTAACGACACAAAATATTTTACACAGCATATAAAAGCAGCAGTGGTATCAAATAACTCAAAAATGATGGATCAGTTGGATCTAAGGTTTCTGCTCCCTTCTATGACAGCTTCCAGACACAGGCGAGCTAAGAGATGACAATAACTGATGCTAACGTTGAACTTAGGTTCAATTGGTATAGGTTTTACTTTGATATTTGGTTTTGCTAAAGTGTAAAGCGTAAATGATAAAATGCAACATTCTACTAGAGGGCTCTTTGCTGAAAACCTGATTTAAAATAGATTTGCAGAATTTAGACTAGTTTCTTCGATTGCAAAAAGGATATAAACAAAAAAGCACACCCTATAAATATAATCAAATTCAGGTTTTTGAGCTATAAATTTAAAAAAATGTTTTTTTTTTAAATGTAAACACGCCAAATAGTCAACCAATTACATAACAATAACATCAAATAGATAACCATTACAACAAAAGTGATTGTATGATAACAATAAATATTAAAAATGATTGTTAACGGAAATAACACCACCCTCATTTGTTCGTAAATACTTGTATAAAAAAATGTGTACACTGCTCATCAAAGTGAGTTAATTATAAGAATACATTAATAAAATTAGGTAAAAATGACTACGTCTATGAATAAATTATTCACGTTGAAAAATGAGATTAAACACTTCGTTTTTTTTTGTTTCCGCGGAGTCAGGGAAGGAACAGGTGCGCCTCGGGAGTGGAAGCATGTTAGAGGCAATCGGATTTGTTCGTCGGCTTAAAATTTGGGATTCAATCCTTAAATTTTTTATTTTAAAATGTTTGTCGGAATCGAAGCACTCGGCGCTCGAGAAGCTCCGGGAGTTTCCTCGCGCGAAAACAGACGCCAGGTTGGCAACGCAAATATAACGTCGCTCGGGAAGTTATATGGAAAATCTTCCACGCCTGAATTTATATTGCTTACTTAAAGAAGCCCCACGACAGAGAGGTTTTATACAATTTTATAGTAAACTAAAAACTAATGTTTTTATTTAAAAATTTCATTTCAAGACGTGTCAAGATTTTTTGATATATGTTTTATAATTAAAATTTAAAAACTTTGGACCGTGATACTTTTGAAAAAAAAAATTTTTTCAGTGTGTTTTATTGTACAGTTGATATTTTTTATTTATTTTAGTGAGATTTTAAGGGGTTTCGTTGTGATCTTGATTATAGATTATAACTAAATATTTACATGAAAGTATTAAACAACCTTGTTAAATGATCTACACGAGAGTAATATATAAACTAAAAAACTGCATACAAAATAACGCTTAACTGAAATATATGTTAGTAGTTATAAGATAAAAGTTAAGGTTCTGTTATTTCAAAAAGTCTTTATGGTATTCAGTCGACACACTTGAAGTTTCCACTCATGGTTGCGTTTATATTTCATAATTCCCAAAATAAGCACGACCAGAACAAATAAGGGCAAACTCCGGCGTTTCTGCCTCAAATGGAAGAATCATAAATTGCAAACACGAAGTTGCTTCCGAAATTTTAACAGTAGAGGGAGACGTAGTGATGTAAGATGAACTTCCACTTACATCAATATCATTATTGAAATGGTATTCCTTAGCTATGCAGGATAATTAAAATGATTTAAAGACGATTAAAAAGCAAAAAGCATTGATCGAAAATCTTTAGGCCACACTGTTGCTATGCTCTCGAGTACGGATATATTATGGTTACGGTCACACTAATGTAACGATCGCTGTTAATAGAAAAATTAATAATAAAAAAATATATTAAAAATTGAGCATATGTTGAAATAGAAATTAATACATAACTTTTATCGACTTTTCGAGAATCGTATAATTTTTAAATAAACCTATATTTTTACAATACTGTGCCAGCTGTTACAGCTCAACAACTGAAAAATTTACAAATATTTCACAATGAAATCACGTCAACTGAAAAATCTTCATCTGAGTCATATCGCAATTTAATAGGGTTATATTGATTCTACAAATTGCTTTGGGACTTGGAGACAGAGAGTTATTTCATATAGGCTTGTTCGTGTTCGTGGAGTAAATGGAATCGGGATAGAACGAAAATTAATGTATTTAATATTCATGTAAATCAAAATTTATATATAATTTTAATGTTATAACATTACTTCAAAATATACATAGATAAAGTATAACATGAAAGCCATTTGATGAAATATTTAAGAGCAGGTAATGAATATTTTATGAAATGTATGCTTTGAAATCAGACTCAATAGTCCATTTAATGTAAATATCTTACTGTTTGATATTTTAAATAATGCTCATGAAACATTTTAACTTAATTTTTTTTTTTTAAATGTAGTCTATGCAGGTAATTTATGCAGTATCAATCAAAACTCAGTTAAAAGTAAACAATTTTTTTTTGAATATTTTATTGTCTGACAAATTTTGTTTTATGGACATATTTATGTACTGGATTATTTCCTTTAAGATAATTTTTTTTAGTTTATCAATATCACTAATATGATTCAGCCTTGCATTTACTAATGACTGTAAAATAATAAAGAAACAAACAAATCATTACCAAATACAAAAAAAACACAAAAAGCAAGCCTTCACTTCAATGAGACGTAAACGAATCGCTACGATAGCGTCGACATAGTTTCTCCGAAAATCTTCATGCGGAGCATTCTAAGATAACCAAATAGAAGGGATTCGGATAAATCCCGACACCTACTCGGTTGACCGAGGAGAGATACTTGGGTTGGTTTAAACCGAATAAACTCTCATTATCCAACTCTACGATGTTCGGTCTGCTCGCGATAAGTCTCTAAGTCTCTGCAATACCAGTCAGATGCACGATATAAGTATAGTAAATTTGTGTTGCTCTATATTTTCGTGTTTAAAAAACATATGCATATGCTAGATTTTTTCATCAAAATTAGTAATCAAAAACAGTAACTTTGACCATATTAATAGCATTTAAAAAATGAAACAGCATGTGTATAATATTTAAAAAATTTATTAGTCACGGTTTCGCCAAAATTTCACGTTGGCATTATCGAACTGAGTTTGACAAAGCCAACGTCAAAGATTGGCGATACCGGTCACTAATAAAAATTAACCCGTGGAAAAATCACTTAAGTATTTAATTTAAAACATCAAAATGGAATAATAATAATTACAAATACTCAATGTAAATTACTGACATATTTTAGTTTTTGTGTATTTGCGTTTTCAGTATTAGTGTTGGCTTGACTATATGCTAGGAACTCAGAGCCCGGTGCATAGAGAAGGACCGGTTGGAATTTTAATGCGGGCCGGACGGCGGAACCGGTCGGGCGTGGGAAGCTGGAGGGCTGGACCCCTCGGGTCGCGGAGCCGCCGGGTTGGGTTTCAACACCACTCCTCCACTTTTTGTGCGCCGCTCCCGGGATGATGGATTTTACGGGAGCTAAGTGAGGCGTTTCGGGTTACGCGCAATCGTAAATGTTTGCTTGTTTTGTTTAGTCGAATGATGGTTTAGACATCTTAACTCAACCAACTATTATATTATACTAGAAAATTAGACGAAACAGAAATAATTCAAATTATTCAGTTCAGTAAATGGGGGCGTATTTTTATAGATACTGAACACACAAAAGTTAAGTAATTCACTTGAACGCGAAAAATCCACGAAATCGTGGTGTACATGATTTACTCGATAGTAAAAAATTATTTTGTTACTTTAATAAATATCTTGATTAGAGATTTATAATGGAAAATAAAAAAATAGAATATAAAGAAAAATGAGTAATGCCTTTGAATCGTAATGATGAAAAAATGAGAACAATAAACGGAGTGCTTTATTGTCGATAAAAAATAATGGCGTTAAGAGTTTATTCATATAAAGGTGGCGGAGCTAGGGGGGTCGGGTAATGACGCGTAATAAATATTAATTTGGCTTTTATGGGATACCAAATGAGGATCTAGAGACATTCATGGCGGTCGGAGATGGGTTTTCTGGATTTCTAGATAATCAAAAATAATAATAATGTTTACTCTTGAAGATACTGGCGTTTGACTTAGTATGAAGTTGTGATTGTTGTGGATGTCACTGACAGGGATGTAACTCCGTTCTAAAGTTTAGTTTTAGTTTTTGAGGAAATCCAGATTCTGCTGACACACTTTAGTTGTGGCTCGGCAAATATGAAATGAAACTTCTTTATGTGTACATACATGAGGACTTGGTTCGAGCCCAATATATAGCATTAAAGTTGTCAATTGATAAAAGGACGAATGTTGATATTACATCACGATCACACTATAATGATGTTGAAAGCGACTATTTTTATTGTCATTTTAATAAGAAGAACACAGATCTGCTTGACCAACCTAGCAAGTTGGCAAAACTTGTCAATAAATAAAAATATTACAGTGGAATTTCACTAAGTACTTATATATATATTTATACCTTAGAGTTTCTATAGTTAAGTGGTAAAATATAATGATTAATATACGAAATGAACTAAAATTCGGAGTTACAAACGTAAATAATACAATAAAGAACCAAAAAGTGTTTATCTTACAATGAAGTTTTATACAAATAAAAATACATAAATTATAAAGTATGAACATGAAAAAAATCGACGCAGATAATACAATTACGAGCAATATTTCAATTTTTACAATGCATTCGCATATTTCAGTAGGTTTTGTTTAACACGATGCACCAGTGCGGTAGAAAATAAACTACAAAATGATAAACAAGACCGTGCTGGTGCATGGCGAGGGATCCCTTCTCCATAGTTGTGTTTGTTTTGAATAAACTGAATGGCGAAACACAAAGTTATACCGTCTCATAAATACTCATATCTGAATCCACTGGAGGATTTCCATGCTTTTTGCACTGAGAGCTGAAGCTCTCGCCGACTACAATCCTGAAACTTTCAGCGCATCTGTATCTGAACAGCTGTAAAATGAACCTACCCTGGCAGGTAGATATGTTTTAACCGGTAAAGATATCAAACATATAATCTACTATACGCTTAAGTTATGAATATCTTATTTAGAATTTTCAAATGCATGCCAATTATGCACTAAACGAAAAAACATACCTAACAAATCATCACGGCAACTCACAATATAAATATAAACTTTTATACTTATCAATAAGCTAAGAATGGGACATTGTTTGGTATAAATTTGGATAGAAAATTGTATCAAATACAATTTTTGGAATAAAAACTTGTATTTTAAAAATCTGAAAGGATATAATAGGGTGATAATTACTTTTCATGTATAAAAATAATATATCTTTAATATAAACATCATAAATATAATAGTATATTTTTGATAAATATTATGAGTGAAATTTTAATGTGAAAATGAACTATCGAAAGAAATAAGTTTTTGGCGTTTTTTTAAGTAAAAGTTAAAATTGTTAGAAAAAAAATAACAAATGTTTATCGAAAATAGAACTAGTTTATAATTAAATAAAATAGTGGGTTACAAAAAAGGTGTTTAAATAAAAACACGTATACGCAAGATATTTGTTTTCTCATAATAGAAAAAACTTCTTTGTTCTGTGAAAACCATTCAAAATTTGTACGATATTAAAAATTCCCAAACGTGCTTTTTATAACGCTCGCAGTATACGAACACAATGCATTAACTTTCAACATAATATAAAAGAACGGAAATTTCCAAGAAGTCTTCTTATGTACGCGAAACTGTCGTCTCTGCTAGCACAACATAATCTTTATTACGTTATGACAAGTCTCCTCCCCCTAACATTGCCCCCCTCCTTCAGCTTGAAGAATTAGTGTCAAGAATAAATACCTGCCTGACCCATCCCGCGGCTGCT
Source organism: Atopsyche davidsoni (assembly GCA_022113835.1). Taxonomy (NCBI): domain Eukaryota; kingdom Metazoa; phylum Arthropoda; class Insecta; order Trichoptera; family Hydrobiosidae; genus Atopsyche; species Atopsyche davidsoni. The sequence continues at coordinate 13,644,969 of JAILWY010000009.1, read as the reverse complement.
TTAAGCTCGCCAGGAGTACTTCGTGGAAGTCTAGATATACCTCGTGTGATCCCGGGAAATTTAAAAACATGCGTGGTGGTACGTACCTGAAAAAAAAAGAAATAGATGAAATTAGTATCACTATTGACAAGTAAGGATTTTTTGATTTACAAATTGGCATTTGTTCAATTTTGTCTTCAATTAAGCAGCTTTGCATCCCAACATTGATCAAAGCGTAGTTTTTGAAACACGTACGTATTTGAATAAATTTAATAATAAAATTATTTATTTAGTAGAAGCAGGCGTAACTAATATAAATTATTTTAACATTTAGTAAATGTTGTGCGTAACAAATATTAACGAGAGCTCCCCGCCGCTCCCCGGGCGCCCGTTAAGGAGGGGGACTGTATTTCAAATCAAATGTGGAAATCCTCGAAGGCCTAAATAATTGAACGTATCCCTTACCCAATTGTAGAGACATTAGGAACAAAGCAATCAGGGAGATCCACTGGCCGGGCAATTGTGAAGCGAGTGATTTATCCAGGGAAGGAGTACGTGACCGGAGCGGCCGCTTGGCACTACCTATTTTAATCGAACGACTGCTTGTCGACAGCAATTTAAAGATACTCTTCAAAATTAATATAAATCCATGCCATAGTTTCAGGACTATTAGAATGTTTTCATTTTTATCAAATTATATTTTTGTAGAGTAAAATATATTGGATATAAAATAAGAACAAGTAAAATTCCCCGAGGATAGAGATTTGTTCTGTGATATGGTTACAAACCAAAAAGTTTAAAAAAATGGTAAAAAAAAATATATATATTTTTTTTAACCAAAAATTGAGGACGACATGTGAGAGAAAGTATCTTTGAAAAAGATTTCTTCTAAAGTATTTTTTGTTTCAATATAACACTTTCGGGTGATTTGATATAAAAGGAATAAAGGAAAAAGAGAAAAATTATTTGTGTTCAAATATAAAATATAAAAAAATAAAAACGAAATTACGGACGTAAGTTCCTTTTGTGTTTTACTATGAATGACTGTAACTATTATAAAAGCCCAGCTTATTGCTCTTAAATTCAAACTTTTATTGATACCATAGTTTTCCATAAATTGTCTGACGATTAATTTTCCAATATCCCGACGCTTGAATAAATGTAATGGCTGCCGTTCCGGTCAACTTTCCGTCTTATGCTTAGGTCAATTAATGTAAAACTCTTAAACCTCCGGGGTCCGGGTCCTGCTTGGATGCAAGGAAGCAACGAATTAAAAATTAGGCGCATTAAATAGCGATTCCTTCCGGAGCGTTTGATTAAATTTATGATAACTTCATCAATCAAATCCAGCGTTTTTTCAATTTTGTTTATTTAGTAGACATATCAATCATTTCTCGCTTTCTTTTTGTAATATTAATAAAAAGTTTATTACGAGCAGATAATTGGACAGTCGTTGTTTGATCGTATTTCCTGGATACAATTTAAAAATACATAACTGTAAGATAAGGATGCACGTATATTTAGGCAGCCGTGGTTTTAAGAGAATTTGGTCTTATGGGTGTTGAGCTGCTTGAAGTCTTCGCAGCTCAACACCCAAGAAACTAAATCATTTAACACATTATTATTAAATTTATGTATATAAGATTATTTTTACTTAAAGTTAATATTGTTTTTGGTTATGCCAGGGATTTCAGTCAATTTCAGTGCGATAAAAAAACCCACAACAGTATTGTTATAAGATTTCACAATAGTGATGCATCCACACGTCATATAGACTCATGGTGGATTATAGAGAGGGTCACGCGTAGCAAAACATGAAAGTCCTATATCAAATATTATCCGATTTATCGACGATTTTTCATAACAAAAATATAAAAAAAAGAAAGGTTGACTGTGCAAATTTCAATTCACGATAGGAAGCTGCCAAAATATTGACAAACAATCGCGGTTTACAACCCTGCACGATAAAATGAGTTAATTTAAATCATGACGCAAAAAACCAATACAATAGCGATATATTGATTTGGTTTAATTTAATAAAGCCGCTAAAAGGAGTTAGACAGTTCTAATGCATAAAGAAAAAAATAAAAGTTATTATTTATGATACTTTATGAGTATTTAAATTGCTGGTATAATGATTTCGAATCCCATTATTTCTCAATTTTACACAACAATTACTTAATTACCATACAAAACGCAGCCAAAGTGATATATACCGAGAAGTTCCTCGCATACACCCTAATCTTGTTTAAATTTGAATAGCACCACTCTCGCGGGAGGACCGCAGATCGAAGGCGCGCGAGAGCTTTTAAAATGTATCGTAACTTCGTTACTTTTCACTTAGCCTACAGACACTACCTAAGCGCCTTCTACCACTACCCTCTCCGGCGGGGATGAAGGCTTCGGTGGAGATACAGCTGGGGTGGCCCGGCTATGGCGGGATTTCAAACTACACGGGACAAGAATGCAACCCCGAAGCATTGTTTTGGTGATTTACACCACCGAAGAATATTTCAGATTTAATAAATCATTTCTGAACAATAAACTCTACTTATTAGTATGATGTTAATATTCGAAAAGCTCGATTTTTCGAAGCTAGAACGAATATATAGAAATATTAGTGTGAATCATCAAGTTTTATTATTAATAAATTGTGCACACCCAGGATATATCCGTTGAAAGCTCATTCTTAAATTCACATGAAAGAAGTCAAATGTAAAAAAATTATAAACATTAAAAAGGTTTCAACGCCTTTCGCTTTGTTTTTATTCTAAAAGCTTGGTTGGATTAAATAAATTCTGAAAAATATTTTACGTCCAATTTCAGCACCGTGAAGTTTCTACAAATGCAGAGCGTATTGAAAATACACTCTGCACTTGGTTTTAATGCTTGTTTTACTAATCTTATCATTGTTTCCTCTGAATTTAACTGAGTTTTTAAAACCACAAGCAAGTCTAAGCTTCTTTTTTGAACAACATGTTTAATTTTTTCGTCCTTTTTGGCAGTTAAATAAATTAACAGATAGAAAACTCTAAATTGAAAATACCGTGTTGCATGTGAGCACACCGTGGCTGCATTTAATTTGAAGTGTATTAAAGTCTTGCACTTGAGATATATAATGTAAGAAGCATCATGGTACTAAAATAAAAATTAAATTCCATGAATTATAACACATATTTTCCGAAAGATTTATAACGACAAGAGTTTTAAACTTTATCTGTTTTATATGAACTTTGAACTTAGATGTGCTTGTAATATTGGTTTCACAGGTCATATATATAATTTTAAATTGTGTTGTGCAATTCTTGCATAGAAAGTGTGTTGCTCGCGGCAGGATAGTGCGGCAGGCAGGAAGTGCAGATAAAGCCGAGGCGGTGTATTGATTAGGCGGGTGTAAGGTATAATATCGCTCCATTCAATTTCGTGTCGGCCTTAAAGGCGTCGCGGAATCTTCCGATGGCTCCAGGCGAATGAATACATTCTGCGGCGACCTGGGACTACGACACTCTACAGCAGGATGACGAGAAAGTCGGTTCTCCGTACCGTCAATTTTAGAATGTTGCAACACGGCTAAACGACATGACATTGGTATGTTCGTAGATTTTGGCAGTCGTTGTAATGAGTTAATTAGGTTTCGCTGGAGGTGTATATTCCTCCGACGTTTCGGTCCCCGTGCTGATATACGAATCTATAAATTCCTGTAGTTGTTCCTAGTACGGGGACCGAAATTTCGGAGGAATATTCAGCGTCTTTTTGTTCCAAATTTACAGAAAAAAAAACAAGTTAATAGTTAACGAAACTAGCAAACAATATTTATTGTAATCAGCCACAAGTGTACATATGGCTCGAGCACAAGCGTTCCACTTAATTGACATCAAAAATAGCATAATCAAAATTATAATCAAAACAATTTTTAATAAAACTTGTATAAATAATTTGAATTTCTGAATGATTTCTTCTGCTTGTCTACTATCCCCCTTCCCTTGTGGAATCATGTAGTCTTGCGGAGTGGTGTGGTAATAAATTACTCTTTCTCAGGTAATCTAGGATTGCGTGGATCCTACTCGTAAAATAAAGATAAACATACCCATCGACCATGAAGTTTGCACTTGACACCCAAGACTATTTATTTTAAAATAATGCTATAAATAACAAAAAAAACTGTTCTTCGTGATTTGTATAAATACCACTAGGCAGTTTTACTTAATTTATTATTTTAAACCCTACTATGAGATAGTAGCTACGATTAAAGCCATTAAATAACAAACAAAGCATAGAACAGCCCCAAAGAAAGCATATTGTTGCTTGTCAGTAAGTATAACTTCGGGGTCAGTTATTGTTGAAAATTAATACAATATAATAGTCTGAGAACAATTAGTGAAGTTCCTGATCACCCGGCGTCTCTAACAAGACGCTCGGCTCCCCCGGAATGTTCCAGGGACATTATCTGGTATTTAGTGATATTGCCGGCTGCCAGGGCGGAGGCTGCGGCGGCGTTCCTTGTGCCGAGGGGGCCCATCCGCACGGCGCAGGTAAACAATTATCGGAGATTATCCCGCCCGCCGCGTGACGATGGGGCTTAATCGAGTTCCAAGTAATTCGTTACAAATATTTGTTACTTTAATAATAACATACAAGCCATAACAGTACCGTGAAGTACTCGCGAGAGGATCTGCATAGGAACGACGCTTCTGCGACGCCGACGCAGGCAATAATGCCGGTTTCACCATAGGCGTCAAATCATCGAAGAGTAGAAAGTATAATAATGTTTGTTTTAAAACCAAAATATTATATGCAGTAGGGCTTTGTAGTGTGATATTGTGTCTAAAACTTTAATTCTAAAACATATAAAGGCTGGCATGCTTTTGTGTAGGACACGAGCATTTTTGGGTCATTTGTTACATTCTTGGAGATACAAATATAATTAATTGATATTTTAAATACACGAGATTTTTCCACAGGTTGATTTTTATTGGGGACCGGTTTCGCCAACCTTAGCAACGTCGGCAGTATCAAATCGATTTGTAAAAGCAATTAAGTGATTGGTTGTTAGAGATGTCAGGTTGTAAAGGGTAATTTAAGATAATACTAAAAGGAACTATAATATATACTTGATATCATCCACACATGACTTAATGTTAAAAATATTGTTTTTTTATTAAAGGTATTTTAAAAAAGTATCGATAAATGAAGTATGGCTTTTATATAATATTAATATTGTATAATGTAATAATATAACTAACAAATTAAATTTAAAATATTTTTTCAATACAATTTGTCATGCATTCAATCATGCAACGTCGTAACTAATTCTTTTCAATGAAATTGAAACGGGGATCGGACCGGGAAACTCTCAATTAAGCACCAAACCAACCAGCCAATCATCGAAAAAGTGAAGAATAATACCAGAACTATATGAAATCCTGGATGGGACAAAGTTCACATGATGTCTTCGGAGCAGCTGTCAAGATAATAAGTGTGCACGAAGCGGAAATTTTACTTGCACTAATCAGCTATTTTGAAAGTGTCGCATGGAGGACGCGTAAGAAATTGCGATGTTTCATCTCATAAATTAAATTCAGCTGTGCCCCGACATATTCCAAGTAATTTTACTGCGATGAATGCCCTGCCTGGTGAAGGCGAAGCAGCGGCGAACATTTTCATTTGCCCGTGAGCACCGCGTCGTTACATTCATTGGACGGATTGGCTGACATTGATGGAACCTTCAGCCGGGGAGTAATTACAAGGGACGCCGGGGCGGGGGGGAGGGGCGGGGGAGGGCGGGGGAGGGTTGCCGTGACGTCACGGCGACAAGCGATGCAAATTACTTCGCAGGTTTGCGCCAGCAACGCTGCTGCGCAAACACGACGGCGGCCATTGAATAAATAAGTGGACATTTGCAGATCGATGTTTGCTACCACTGTCCGACGCAATTTCTAATTTGATTACTTAATGATGTCTAGGACGACGCCTAGGATGATCTGACTCGGGCAGTTCACACGCGAAATCGGAGACAATATTAACACACTAAAGGCGAGGCGGGGCGCATATTAATACGTTTTTGAATGTGTTTACTCTAAAAGCGGCAGAAGGTCATTTTATTCTTTAGGTTTACAGCTCGAAATGTTTGTATAGGACTCGCCAACGTTACTTCTACCAATACTGTCCAGTGATTCTGAACAAAGTGACAATGAAGAAGTGGAGTGGTCAGAGAATGATAATCCTCCAATTATTGAACAATTTTTAGGACAAAGTCCGCAAAGTGTGTATGAAGTGGTTCAACTTTTTATAGGAAACGATGTATTTGACTACTTGCAAATCAACGAGTGTATAGACTAGATTTCACACGTGCAATTTTACGCGAATTTCGTCCGCTTCGCACATCAGTTTAGTCATAAACTGATAGAAGTCCCGCTTAAAATATAAATATAATATAAGCTATTGTGTACAATAAAATTTAATTTACTAACATAAATCTCATAATTAACTCGGAGTTGCTAAACGGATGAAAAAAAAATCAAAAAGTGCAAATCAAAGAGTGTATAGACTAGATTTCACACGCGCAATTTTATGCGAATTTTGCCCGCTTCGCACATCAGTTTAGTAAATTTGGTACCCGCCTAAAATGTGTTAATTTGATTGAATGATGTGACTAATATGACTGTTAACCAAGTACTACGCGATTCATAAATTATGCATGAAAAGGCTGTTTCCACGAAAGCACATTTTTTTAAAACTAAGAAAGGAAAGAAAAATACAACTCTTTTCTTAGCTCCACGATAATAACGCTATTGCTACATACCATGCTTTGAATGAAAAATAATATTATGCATTGGAAGAGAGATAAATTAAAAATATAAAATAGTGAGAAGACGTTGGATCGTTGAATATTGTTTCTTTTGTTTCGATATATTTTTTATAATTTCAACAACAGAGCAAGCCTGTGGAGCTTGACTTCGAGTGATAAAAAAAACTCTTGCTGAAAAATACTACAAAATCTATTAGCTCTGAAAAACTTCACATAAAAATATTTTTTAAATTCTTGGAATCATTAAAAACTATTTAAAATTATATTTTTTAAATAAAAACTTAAATTAAGCTTACTATAAGCTACTTTAGTTTTCCCAACCATCATTAAGTAAATCCGTATTTAAATTTACATAATAAAATAGTGGATTTAAACCAAAATGTTATTTGATCAATCTATCAAAAATTTAAATACACAATCACCTCACTTTACTGTACACTAATAGAACATGTAAAGTTGTTGAATTTTGATACATAGCACGGACATGCCTGATTTTCAGTTTATTAACTTTTTACAAATTCGTCAACGAAACCGGAGCTAAACGCAAAAATGAATATGAACGGAATTAAAAAAGTTGCGGCGAAATTGCTTAGGCTTTGTGAACTGCCGCGGAGGATTGGCGAATTCAAAAATAAATCGCATGATTGAAGCAATTTCCAATATAGATTTCAGGAAAACGACACGACATGAATTTATTTTCAGTATAATAAAGTCACGTTCTATCGCAGATTTTGAAATATTTATTTATTCAAAAATAAATTACAAACGACGTCCAGTGGGTTTCGTGATTCCTCTTAAAATCCAGCCCATCCACTGACTTACCGTAAGAAATTGACAAACGGATGTCAACCATAAAGTATCTAACTGATTATACAACCTTTTAACACATAAGGATAGTACATGATACATGAAATTTATTTATTCGACAACATGGTAGTTCAAATATTAGAAAATAATTTTCAAAGAACTACGTATTAACATGTGGTAAAAATATAAATACTTTAATATTAAGTGAACAAAACATCAAACTAAATAAATAATGATAATTTACAATTATTTGTTTGCTTCTAATTTCCAAATACAATATTTAATGAAAAATAGATTTCGGTTTCAGATAAGATCTAATTAGGAAGGCGAGTAAAAGAAGGCGAGGTACGATATTTTGAAAACATAGGTAAATATATTAGTTGAATTTACTTCAAATTTACTGTGCATTTGGTCTGATTTTGCTACTTTAGGATCAAGGAACGAAAAAAAAAAAAAAAAAAGCGCCTTACATACACGAAGCGGTAAAATAAACCTGAGTGAAAATTCTGGTCTCGTAACAGTACACGAGAGCGCAGAACGCAGGTATTTTACTAAAGATATGTAAATTATTCTACGTGAATAAATTTTAATTTCACTATGAGAGGCTATAAATATTAAGGGGGGGGGGGGGGGGAGTTTATTTACTTTCTGGAGAAAATTAAATGGCGGGCACTTCAGTCGGGCAACACCGAAACTTACAAAATTGTTAAATTACATAAGCGAGATAAAATATCGTCAGAGGCGCGCGAATTTACAAGATAAACTTTCGCCGCGCCTATTCTCATTCAAATTTGAGTAATCCGTCTGCTCGGCGAGGCTCGCTCCCGCATCTGTCCACCGGACCAAAGTTTTCGCCCTTATCGATCGCCTTCCGCGGGACTTGAATAATATTTAAACACGGCGCTTCAAAGCACTGGTTTGTAAAGAGCCCTCGTCTACTGTGATAAATTCACCGATGACGTCATCGATTTTCCGAATGACTTCTCAAACAAACGATGGACTTGACGTAAGAGGGAGCGCAGCATTTCTTCATGTTTGACAGAGGTAGGCTTTAAGTAGCCCAGAATTTAAAAGTATCGTAATTTTTTTTTAATAAATCTGCATTTTTCACCCATGCAGGTTTGTTGTGTGTACAGTATTAGGTTGATCGATTCACACACAAGAAACTACTGGAAGAAATTTAGAATTTTTTCCTTTCTCGACACGCGTCAGAATCCGCTTGTGTCGGAAAAAAAATATTCGAAGAACTTTTTCGTCGTGTTTCGGGAAAGAGATAGAAATTTGATGTCTTCATTTTCAAAAGTATTTATAAATTGAGATCGTATCAAGAAGTACGAACGTTTCATACAAATTAATCATGATCATGTTGGTGTAGGTCTTATGTTAACTGGTTTAGATATTTTTTGTAGCTCGGATACATGTAACTAAAGCATTTTAGTGAGTTTTGGCACCCCGTGTTTTTAAACGTTGTATTTTATGAACTTTAATTGAGTTTTGGGGCATGGACTTCTTTTCAATAGTTGAAATACTATTTATTTATAAAATTGATATATTGCACGAAAAGTCATGCAGATCGAAGATTTATTAAGAATCACATGTCACGTTTATTTCCAGAATTTACAATCAGTGCCCCAAGACCGCGAAGAAATGGGTGCCAAAAAATATTACGGTTACTACGGCAATAAAAGAGTTAAGAAGGGCAATAGAAATATAGGATTTTTATTTGCAAATGAAGGTCCTTCTCAGTTTAATAAAAAAAGAAAATATTTTTGGTATTTTGTCCATATGCATTTAAAGCATTATCCAAGAACATTGCCTTTTTCTTTAAAAAAAAAAAATAGTAATGGCCTAAATCCAGAAAGTTGCGTCCCAGCCCCAGGCCGGAGTTTCTTCTACAACTTCGGGGATCGTTTTCCTTTATCGATTAGCTGTTCGTGCGAAACTAATGGTATTTAAGGAAAGGATACGGAAGAATGATGGGAAGAAGGATAATTGTATTTTCTCTTATTGTGTTATTCCATACGCTGATACAAGCGAAGGTCAGCGACCACATTTATTACTGGTTTATCGTAGATCCGCGCGCTATGCGTTATTCATTTTTCTTCAGAATTTTCACTCAATACCTAGCAGTTATTTATTACTGAAGATATTATAAATACACAAATAAAAAAAACCCCACAACTCACGAACATACTTACAGGAAGTGAAGAAATTGGGAATATATTTTGATGGTTTCGCAACAAAATAAATAAAAATATTAAAACTTCTTAGAGAACACAGCGTATATGCAAACAACATTGTAATACATTTTTAATCTAAGCAAAATTGATTCGTAGAACGACCCATTGTACGTAGTCGTGAATGACCGGGGATTGGGAGTTTATATGTTATGAGCGAGCTGGTGTATGAACAGTCAATACATTATATTCGAGGGACTCGTTAAAATGTATATGCAGTAATAATACCAGGTGGCATTGTTGTCGATTTCACAATATGATGAAATATTATTTTCGCGCAAGCACCAGCTGTATTATCGCTAAATTTAACAGCAAATAAACAAAATAGATTATTTTTTGTTTCGTTTGCGTTATATAGCGTATTAATGTTAAAACTATTTTATTAGAAACAGGAATCCAATTCCAGCAAACTCCACATGGCAATTAACTGCAACTTATTTAACATAGTAACAGAATATCCTACCGTAATAAACTAGCATCCATATCTGTTGGCCGCCGGGCCGGGCGCACATTTCACTGATTTCGGGCAACGGAGTCGGCAGACAATGAGAATTCGGGATTCACTCGATGAGTTTGCACGATAGAGGCGGTAATGACCACTCTGAATTAAAACTCAACCAAATCACGTGGCCGCAGAGAGAACTTAGCAAAGGGAATCAACCAGCGACGCTACTCTGACGCATTGAGTGTTGGCACAACACATAAAAAATAACCTTTGCGGCTACAATTTCATTTGCTGTCGATGATGTTTCACGATGTCTAATCGAGATTTAACACTTGCAAATCATAAAAAATAATAATGCTTTATTTTAAACTAATTTTCAAGTTACTAAAAATTATTTTGTTGAACACATACTAAATCACATTGTCTATGTCACATTGGCGTTTTAATTAACAATTATAATCATTTTTAGTCAGTGAGACCAATGCAATTGGAGACGCAGCCGTGCACGGCCCCGGGCGTGCGAGGCCCATTAGCTGCGAGTGATGTGCAATGCGGTGGAAACTGAGGACCGGTGGACCAATCGCATCAGCCGTGAGCACTTACTGCGAACAAGAGCATCGCGTCCAATTTGTCCGCCTGCCTCTCGAGGATGGTTCGGCTCAGGTCTGAAATCCGACGTGATGCTCCGTGTCACAGGGAGAGGGGGAGGGGGTTGAAATTGCTGTCTTTCCTAGGTGATAGTGCACCTTTACGCTGTTTTAGTTAAATCCTATTTATGTAATAATATGCGTTGCGCAGTATATAGCTTGATGTAATAAATGTAAAAATCTTGTATGCAAGAAGAACTAAATCGTGTTATTTTTTTGTAATAACTTATAATACTGAAACTATATTATATATTATGAGGATGTTTATCAATTATATTGATTATCGAAAAAGTCACACGAAAGAATTTGCGGCGCAAGGACTGGTAAATTGAAGGCTGATCCGGCAGCGTGTCGGGAACAGCCGGAACTGGCTTAACCCAAGATGACATGCCCAAAAGGCGGGCGGGCATTTACCGCGAAATATATCCTTAACGTTCCTACAACACTGTAATACAGCCAATTTTATCAATATGATACGTTGTCAATCAAACCAGAGAACCGGCGACACTGTCGATATATTGAAGCGATTAGTGAGACGCGTGTGAGGCGTAGAAACTTTTCTGTTATTGTACAGCATCCACGTTAGAACACACAAACCACATCCTCAAGTTATTCATGTTTTGATAATCTAAAATGTACAAACTATTTATAAAGGGATCAAAGCAATAGGAGACAATCGCAGAAATATTTTACATTTGATGCCGTTAAATGCACTACACCTGCGTCGTAGATGGATGAGAACTCAATGTATCATATTTGGAGAATTTAAATAATTTACTTAAGTATAAAGATTATTACTAATATGATTAGGCACATTAGTACATATGTATTCTTTAAGTCATCTTCTATGTAGAAGATGACTTAAAGAAACTCTCAGAAAAATATCATCGTGATTTGTGTGGGATTTGAACCCACATCCCCTGGTTTATATGACCGGTGTACTAACCCTTGTACTAACGAATCACTTCCGTTTATCGAGAATTTTTAACAATCATACTCTACATATGAACCAATGTGCCCAGGCCAACCAATATTTAGTGATTTAAATACCAGGGGATGTGGGTTCAAATCCCACTGAAATCACGATGATATTTTTCTGAGAGTTTCTTTAAGTCATCTTCTATGTATGAACTAATGTGCCTAATCATATAAGTAATAATATAATAAACCCGTAATGGGTAATAAATACGCATCTGATTGACGTTAATCATAAAATAGACATATATATATATATATATATATATATATATATATATATATATATATATATATATAAGTATAAAGAGGCAATAACGCTGCTTGAAACAAGAACTTTCATTATTAAATGGAAAATTATAATTATTACATTGAAATTTTTATAATTATTTTAAAAGCAGTGGTGCAAATGTAATACTGCATATGTATAAAAGCAGTAAAACTCAGATTTTAAAAGCAGGACATACAAAATAACGAGCAATATGAACTCCGCAAAAGGGCGTAGAAGCGATTCATTCAGAAAGATTACGGGAATGTCCCAGAAGTTTGTGGGCAGAGAGTGGCGCCTCATTTCATTAGAATTACAGAGTTAACGGCCGGTAAAAAGTGCTTTCTGGGTGGAACTTTTTCCCTCGAAGGTGTTAAGTGCGAATCCGCTAAGCCAGGGTTAGTTGCCCGTGCGGCCCGAGAGGAGCGGAAAAACGCTCGTAATTTGTATAATTGCGGCCACTCTCCCCGCGATGAAGCCTTCTATCGCACTCGTGATGTTCGTTTCCGCTCTGCCGCGCGCACTGCACTTTAAGCATCGCAGTTGAATAATATGAGGGATGAAAGTTTTTAAACGCGCACTGCAATCCGGAGATAAGTGCTCGCGAGGTACGCTCAACGATGCGATGGTTTTTTTTATTGTAATAAAAACTACGAAGTGGAGTGAGTGACTCATGAGATTACCATCCATAAGAGGCCTTACCTTCAAAATCCAGGAGCAAGCGAACTTTTCAAGAATAAGGTATTTTACTTCAAGTTTTGAACATAATGAAAATAAAATATTATGCATAATAATATAAATAATTTACTGGACGATTTAAGAAACTGATCTCTGATATACACGGTAATACGAAATGTATTAAGAAATTTAATATTTTTGACAGAATGTACTTGGTGGAATTCCATTTTAATATTTTTGAATAAAATGCTTGAGTGATTTTCCACATTTTCGTTTTTATTAGTGACCGGTTTCGCCAACCTTTCACGTTGGCATTATCAAACAGAGTGAGATTTTATATAATAATAAGCAATTAGGTAAACAATTGTTAGAGGGAGAGGTTGTTGGAAAGAGAGAGAATGATTGTCAGGTGGTAAGGGCTAATGTGATTTTAATGTACCTGACAAGTGGAGGATTCTATATAATTGCAAATTTTTGTGAACAAACGTTTTTTATTAATGGGGTAATTATCTAATGTAGTGGCTTTGGGGTGTAGTAGCAGTTATCCTGTGTTGGAGTTTGTCCTGTAGTGTGTTTATCTGTAAATAATAGGTTTTTGCACAGTAAATGTTTTTTTAAAGATGTGATTTAGCAATAGGGAATAATAGTGGAGACTTATTGAAAATAACCTGGTCATTAAGCAGGTGCTCCGGTGTGTTATCTTTAATGCGATTGATCTCTAAAATCTCTTGGCGATCGAGTTTTGTGCATACACACTACTGCTTAACATTCCAGCCAAGAGTTGGTGAAGTGATATGAAAAATACATCTGTAGTGTATATTTTTACTAAATCTAGAATACTTATGACAAGGGGTATTTATTGTACACGTATTTAGAATTTTAATTATTTACAACAAGTACCAGAAGAACACCATTAATAAACTAATTGGTAACATCATAAGAGCGTTGAAACGGGGCCGGCAAGTAGGCCGCGAGCAAACACACGGAAACTTGAAGACCAGGAATTAATTAACGGGCAATTTCAACTTCATTGGATTACTTAAGCCGTGTTTTCTCATTGGGGTAGTTGGGGTCTTCTCGGTTGGCTGTTATAAACAACTAGGGTAGCATGGGACGATGGCCAATTTTCAGAATGTCATCTGATCCCTTATAGTATTAACCTAACATGAAAGTTATACAGAGGTTGTAGCTCTTTAAATTTAGTTTGAATAATAAATATAAATAAAAACGTCACGAAATATATGAAGTAAAAAAGGTATATTAAATTTCATAACACAAAAGTAATAGAAGAGTTATAATATGACTCTGAACGAAAAAAAAACAAAACATAAAGTTATTATAAAGAAAACAAAACGATTGAAAAATATAGCGATCAAATAATAGAAGATTATAAACGCAACCAAGCAATTTAAGTTATATAGTAAAATAAATAAAAATATTTTATTGCACTTCTTTCTGGTAATGGGCATATTTTCAACGGTAAACGGCCTTATATAGACGATTCAGCAAAAATATTAAAGAGAATAAAATATCCTGAAATAACTCAGCAGAACTGCCTACTCATTTCCAAACAAAAACTTATCCATATTTTTCTGCGATGCGGTAAAGCAGACACTTGATTGATATTAATATCGGAATACTATTCGACGAATAGAAAGATCATTCAACTTTTATATATATTGTCATTTGACCTCAATGAGTTTATAATTTTTAGGTCAATAATATTGATGTTAACTATCGTCAGGAGAAAATTTCACTGCAATGATTTCAAAAGAAAAAAAATGCCTGTGTAAAACAAAAGTACTTTCACTAGGCCAGAAATATATTTTTATATAGCCGTAAGTTTGATTTACATTGATTCCATATTAATATATAATTTTACCAAAATTTTTAAGGGAAAATAATAAGGTTTTAAACTATTTCGTATTCAATTTACTGTGAATAAGCAAGAACATTTTAATATCATTATTCGTACGTTGTAAACATTTATTGTAACATTTTTATAAAATGAATAAATATATAAATCGAACACGCAAATGTGCCACATTTCAGCGTAGTACAATTTTTTTCAAGGGAATTTTGGACACAGAATGGCTGGCCGGATGTGCCTGTCCAGCGGAAGTGCGCGGGAAGGCCTCCTGAAAAATGTGATCCGGACCGGAAGTCGACCCCGCCAGAGTGGGTCCGCGGGTGCAGCCGACGACGCCACGAGCCCCTTTCAGTACAGGAAACTGCAGCCCATACCCACAGGTTACATGTGCTGAGCAATTTACATGTGATTGATATTTGCTTAATGCGCCATCAGTATTTTAGATAGCAATTACAGCAACATTAAAAAAAAAAACGTCATAAATAATGTAAGCCTGTTAGGGATATTTATAGAGCATATATTAAATCTATCTCAGTTCTGGGTATGTAGCATAAAGTCTATTTAATTCTTCCTTGTCAAATCTACAAATAAAAATTATGAAAAATGACACAGACACCCTTTGATTCCTAGATTCGCAAAACCCATCCAGTATTTTTTCAACACTAATTGCGTTTTTTCCTATTATATTAAAATTAAAAGCGTGGATGTGATAATTAATATTATGAAGAATCAATTCTCGCAGTTTACGTCAAATTGTGAAATATTTTCAGAGCGCCGTTTGCAACATGAAAACTCATCCATATTAAGTAGTTTTTGTATGGGCTGAAATATTTATATTATCTACGAATAACCTTTTCGAAGTTTACACGGTTTTTCTCATCTTTTTCAAATAAAAAAGTCATTTTAAAAATGTCTTTCTATCGAATAGTGAAACAAAATACAAAAGGTTGTACAAAATTGACAGTGACAGCACTGACGCAAATAGATTTAAAACTTTTTCGTACAAAATGTATTATTTTATTTGTTCATTCTTTATATATTATTATTTTTACGTATTCGTTGCACGTCCTCGCTTTCACAGTAATACAAAATAATAAAAAAAATATACACATTTGAAAAATATTGTTATGTAATAAAAATAATAAAATAAGCGTACATTTACACAAGCTTTCGCGACTACCAGAAGAGAATACTTTCTCCGTTGACTTTTTAATATGCGCTTGACATATCGAATATATACGAATACCAATAAGGAACACCCGCGGCATAACACCCATAAACTTAATATTAGCAGTATTTTAGATAATATTATTTCAGTTCCGAAAAAAATTCAAACCGAAAATAAAATGAATTCGTATCGCATTGAAAAGCAAAAATTGTTATTCGAGGGTCCGCGGAAACATTTTCGGGATTCTTAAATCATTCTGGAAAATACTACTTAAGTTTTCCGTGATTCTTGTTTTTCCGCTGTTATTCTTACCCTTTATATTCAAAGCGAGATGAGTGCTCGCCCAATACCCCCTGAGTAAACGGATCATTTGGCTACGAAAAAGTATATTGAAGTGTGTGAATACGTAACGTTTTAAATTAAAAATCAATTTTTTTTTAAATGTGGACGTAATAAAATGAAAAATCTTTAAGATTTGCGTTCACAGACAGAAGCAAAAAAAATCTGTTTAAAATAAAGTTATATTATTACAGTCAATACACAATTCTGGTTTGTGATTAAACGTATATATCAAATTTACGTAAAGCAACACGTCATACCTGTGGAATTTGGTGCATGCGACTTCTAATTACTGAATTTTCTTACCTGCAACAAGAAAGAAAAAAAACATGTTTTATTTTTTTAGATAAAATAAATAACGGTTTTTTACGGAGGCAGACCAAATACATACTATATGTATCGACAGACTAAAATTTACATTAAAAGCATCTTAATAACCCAAATACACTTTAGAGCCACCTACTGTGAATATATATTAGAATTATGTAATCTTATAATATTACAATGGCTTCAATACATTCAATAACTGCAAAAAAGTTGATTTTCAGTTATTATTTAAGAATGTCATATGTATCGATTCGCGTATTATTTTTTTTAGGGAGAATAGTTTTGGCTAAAGAAATATATTTTGAAATATCAAGCACTCTATTGGACGTTAGAAGTTGAATGTCACCACCGAAGGTATAACACGTTTCTCTAGCGTGAAGGTTTTTAGAGTTCACTTGACCTTCTGGAACAATCCACGCTGTATGAAAAGGTGACCGAACAATATGCTTTGACATCTGACTGATTTACGTTTTTTTCGCCTACGTACATCTTTTGGCATCATATCAGAAACAGTATAGTAATAGATGCTATTATATCAACTACAAACATGCATGGCGTAGAATTACGCTATCAATTAATAATTATGCATAATTATGAGAATAATAATTAAATAAAATTTCTCATTACAATCTAAATAAAAGGTAATTAAACTCAATGCGGAGCGTAATACACTCTCGCGCTTCATCGGCTGGTCGGTTTAGTTCGGTTACTGCCGGCAAGTCCCCTCAGGCCGCTCGAGCATCCTATTCACTCCGAGGGTAGAAGTGCTTTGCCTTTATAAGATTTATCTAGAATTACGATCATTGATGGAAATTATCAGAGACTTATATTTACAGAAATGAGGTAAGAGATAGCTCATATTTTAAGCGGACTACGAAGAGAATAAGATACCGAGAAAAAAGAGCAATCAAAATAAAGACAAGATATAATCAAAATTGATGGTTTATTATAAGTATAGTGTTAGTGTTTACAGGATTACAGGCCGAATCTAATATGATATTATAATTGATTTGTGATTATGATTATATTTATATAGGATTTAAAACATAGAAAAAATATTTAACGTTGGGTAGTACTTAAAAATATAAAGCTGCAATTGATATAATAGATTTAATGCAGTTTTTACCGAAGAAAATTATTCAAGTAATATATGAAACTGATTAATTTGATTGAAACCACCTACAAAACTGACTGTACATGGCTTTTTTAAAATATTTTTTTAATATTGATTTGGTACCTTGCTTGTTATGTACAAGGTTTGTCATCACAATTTTGGGAAACTTTCTAAACTAGTCGATCGAAATTGTGCTATATATGGGAGTGACTGAAGCTACACCCCCTGATTTATCTTCTTTATGGTTCCGATGACACGCTTCAAGAAGCCATCCAGTGACTTCATCAACTGTGGGTGTCTCGCCACTGACTTCATGCCCTCCTGTCGGCATTGGCTCTCCAGTTGGTGTCTCTGAAGACCAAAGATGGGGCATGAACCCACAAGGTGGATCACTGTTTGTGGAGTAATATCATCACAAGGGCATGTGTCGTCGCTCGTCAAGAGGTACATGGTTAACACTCATAAAAATATACACGTCCTATTTTTTTATAGTTTGCCGTGGAAACTAATCATAAAAAAATATTAATAATAAAAGCATTGTACGAATCCCGAGAGCGTCGAGCGAAGGATAAAATAATAACATTCCGATGCAGCCGAGCAAAACGGGGTGTTTTACGAGTGTATGAGATGGCCGTTAATGCGGTCGCTATTATTTCATTTCAGCGCTTAGGTTTGATAATGGCGGGGGCGGGCGAGGGGGTGCTCCTTGCGCCCCCGGAATGTGGGTCAATTGGCACCCGCGGGGGACCCACTCTCCTGCGGGTGATTGATTGCCGGCATTTATGGCATCAACATATTTTTGGCACTTTTTTTTAGTAACTCCCGCAAAAAGTTATTTTTTTAATGAAAGTTCGCGCTTCCGGGTTTTGTTGCGAATTGCATATTTTGATTTTAGGAATATAAAATTTTAGCACAAAGTAAATGTGGATTTTTCTGTGAAATTTTTGCTTTTGCTGGTTATACTGTCCAAATTTAAAAAAATGGGTCTTTGGAAAATATTTTAATTATTTACTTATAAATAATGATGCATCAAAATGATCATATATATATATAAACGTGTTAGTGATTCTTCACATTATGTGCTTTTAATATATTTTTAAAAAATCGTTAGATATCCTATCTTTGTAATGAGGCGATTTAATATAAAAAGTCAATAATTTGAATTAATTTTATTACAATATTTTCAAATTATCAAAAAACAAAACCTGTTTTTTCTTATATTCTATTTTGTGGATTGAACGTCAATCAAGTGCGTATTTATTTACCTTATAGGTTCATATGTAGATTATGATTGTTAAAAATTGTCGCTAAGTTGCAGTGGCTCGTTAGTATAATTGGATAAATACACTGACCATGTAAGCTTGGGGGTGTGAGTTCGAATCTCACACGAGTCACAATGCTATATTTCTGAGCGTTTCTTTAATCATTTTCAATGTGTGAAAAAATGTGCCTAATCATATTAATAAAAAAATACATCGTGATATTATAATGTAATTAATAAAATGAGCCAATTTAAATAAGAACACACAAGTTTCATACTATTCACATCACAACACAGGTGACTTCATGACTGACAATTGAGGTATTGAATTTTAACATAGAGCTAATAGGTTCAATATCCGTTTGAATAACGTTTATGCATCTGTTACACATGGGAAACTCACAACACGTCATTTTCTATTTGTTTTCACCCTTATTCAAGTATCATATAATGGTTTAGAATTCTAAACCCTACGCGTGGGATTACTACTCAAGAGAACCAGTCATCTGAACTATTGACAAAATACACAACAGATAAAAATATTCATACATAAAGATGATTTATTTGTTTTGGTGGCGAAATCTACGCAAAAAAACCAACATCTTTCTGGGAACAAATTGACATTGTCAACACGGGAGTCTCACTAAGTGACAGTCGGCGATGAAAAACTGTAGTGCGAGAGGAGCGGAGGACCTAGAGTCGAGATGTCATGAGGGCCAGGCCGGTCGAGGGGTCTTTGATAGAGTTCGGATATGATGAACGGGCTACACGAGGAAATTTAAATTTCATCTGTATATAAGATATGATATTCATTGGTAGAATTTTGAAATCGTTACACGAAGAAAATCGATTTTATTTATTACATGTATTGGATGACACTTTAAGTACTCCAAGTTAAAGTTGTTGAAATAAAATCACACTTACAGTTTCAAATAAATTCAAGATGCAAAAAATCAAACAAAACAAAAATTTGTTTGAAAACTCGGAAAACTAAAAACAGGCATACTAGGATAAAGTAAATAGCCGACAAGAAGCTGCAAGAAAATGTCACAAAATTGTCCAGAGAGTTAAAAAATTACACGCTTAAACTGGCAGAGGTCCAGAAATCCAAAAGAAAGCGTCAACACAAGACGGAATGAAAAACCTCGCGCTGTTCCATCACGGGAAGGGGGGCACAAAAACCGTAAGGCGGGGCGGGGGCGCGGGCTTAAGGGGCGTGCACAGCCGGCGGTATAAATTATCAAAACTCTCATCGCGGGGCCCCCCGAGGCGGGGCGGGGCCCGGTATTATTTATAATGGCAATAAAACGCCACAATAACTGCGCTTCTTGAAACGGAAGCCGTTGGATTCGCTTGTTTTCTAGTGTTGTTGGACTTCCTCTGGGGAATAATGTAAAAACTCAAACGGCAAGAACAACCAGCAGACCACGCAGACAGTCTGGATTATTTAAAGATAAAGTGGTACGCATATGTCTGGGTTGAAGCTGTGCAAAAGTTCCTTTTTTCTAAAAAAAAAATAAGAAAACTACACAATATGGTTAAGATAATCGTTGAAATACACGAAACGACGATAAAACTCTTTAAAAAATTTTTCGTGACACGAGTGTAATTTGACCCATCAAAGCCCAACTGAATACGCGTTCAAATCATTATATGTAAGTACAAAATCGATGTACTTAGGTTTTTGTAGGCAAATATATGTGACTCGCAAGCACTCTTGGCTTTATTAGTACAAATGCAGTTTTAATCATAATTAATAGAGTCAAGGGTGCTTGCAAGTGCTGATAGATGAGACAATGTTTATGATGCTGCCCTTAACGTACAGTACATATCCGAAATGTGATCAATTGATTGTATGTTGACGGCTAATCTAAAATCCATTTGCATTTCGTAACATTATTAAATTAAATTCAAATAAATAAATGTGATTAATCAAAAAATATTAGTGTTGTACGGTCTAAGATATTTTTAGACATTTTACGAAACATAATGTTGAAAAAAATACCATGCTATTCCGAAGCCGTTATCCACACCAGAAGCTGCAAAAGTTTCATTTCAAATATATATTGATTGTAAAATCTTGAATTTGAAAACGCAAACATTATGTGGGAGTAACGTTACGTTAGTCAGAGCGGGAGAAGGAACCTTGAAATTCTAGAACAATCCAAACTCCCCAAAGACGAAATCATAATAATATTAGGTACAGAAGCTCCAGTCCCGATGTTCCTAATGTGATTTACCCCCGATGGTTCCGCAGTGTATTTCATGCGCTCAGATTAGGGCTGCTCTGGTGGAAAGAATTTAAGACCTTCGTATTAATTTTCAATAATAGATCGGGAAATATCATTCAAAGATAGCACTGAAGAAGTTATTCTGTAAAATAAGAGAATAGCGTTTGATTTGATTCACATTCATAGTACCCGTTTATAAGCCGAGTCTACCTACTAATGCTGCGAGAAGTAATGAGATTTTTCAAAAAGATTAAACTAACAAAGGAAATTACGGAATACAAACGAAAACAATAAATTCACGGACTTTGACATTTATTCAATTTGAGATGCTATTGATCGTTGAATTGTAAAACTTTATTAATAAGTTTTAAGTAAGTAAAAAGAATCGTTCAATTCAAATATCAATAATAATAATTTTGATGTTTTGACGATTAAATATTTTTTTCATATAGTCTTTCTTTACACAAGAAAAGTAAATTAAAAATACGTTTTTCCACTCAAATTAAATGTATTTTAAAAGCTTACTTTACTATCTATCTTAAAAACAATTCTTATCTTTTATTTATAATTTGTATGTGATATTGATAATGTTGAATATAATATTTTTTAATTTCAATAGAACAGGTTAAAATATCCACAAAAATAGCTTATGTAATTGTCACAAAGGGTATATATATAATATATTCGGTAGGAAAGCGTTGCCTGGGGGTTTAAGTGTATGTACATTTGTCTGTCTAGTTTTGAATCAAATTGTAAGTATTGCGATCTGGTATATGTGAAGCTGAAGCCCCAGGGGTTTCCGGTTCAAAGCCAGGTGGGCTGGTAGGCGGAGGCGGCTGTTACAAACTTATGATTGCAGGGCGGCAAAGGCGGCGGCTGCCAAGGCGGACTTTCTGATTAGTTTGTGTATTAGATAACATTCTGATTGAGATCGATCCCTCTATGTATGTGAACCACTTCCCGGGACGAGGTATGCTCTTGAAGTACTGTGTAATTGGAGCAGACTAACTAATAATACTAATCAACCCTGTCTGCTTTCGGCGTGTTTCTGAATATGTCAACAAAAACCAATTTTAAAAAAAAAATCATGTTTAAACATAACGATAACTATTTTAGGAAACTTATCGTATTATTTAGATAATAAAAAAAATATTGATAATGCAACGTATAATAACAATAGTATTTAACACTAGTCCGTGAAATAATAAAAAAATAAATAAAATTATTTTTATCCGATAATATAACAAAATATTTATTGTACTATAAAAACTAAAATAAACATGAACACCTTGGAGTCTTGCATTTAATAGCAGTGCAGATTCGATGCAGCAATATATTTATAAAAGGTATTGAAATACCATATATTCATATTAAAACAATATTATACCAAGAAAATATATATCAAATTTTAAATTATATATAAAACATTAATTTTATATCGAAATTAAGTCTTTAAGCTAATAGCGAGACGATAAAATAAAACTATATAAAATACAAAGGACATTTTCATAAGCATTCAAAACTTATACACCGAACTGTATCAGTTTTCACTAATCGCAAAATAATTCTATCAATACACCTATTAGCAATTATTATTTAAAATATATTTTTCCTCCGCTGTTGTTTTTTCTACGAAAAATAAATAGTTCATTATGTATATTTATTTCTAAATACTACAAAACATCAAATTTTTATTTTTGATTTTTTTTTTACAAGACACTCCATATTAAATAAAAAATATTAATATTACTATTTAATGTTCATTTGCGTCTTTTCACAAAAATTAATATATTTAATGATCTCATTCATAATAAATTTTTTTTAACTAAAATAATTAAAAATAATTGATTCTCAGTATCAATATAACAATCATGTATTATATATATTCAATTTCTCTTAACAATTCAGAGCAAAAAAATAACCAAATACTCTGATTTCATCATTCAAATGCTGAATAAACGAATCATGTAAATCTTACGTTATAACTTATTCGAGCTATTGCAATTTTGTTTGACGATGACTTGCGTGACACACAATTCCTACTTTTCAATGGAGTTTAAAATATGTGCTGAGCTAAACAATATCATATGGATTAAAATTTACAAGTGCTTCATTATAAAATATCACCGACACAATGTCTTGAATGACAAACCTAATTGACGCTCAGTAGTAAACAAGTGGCAATTTTCTTTTCAATTTAAATTTTAAATTAGTCAGCAGAAGTAACACGAACAGAGAAATGGTAGTAATATCTTTTCTATGCAGAATTCGGTGCTGGCAACTTGCAAAACGATTACCAGGCGAAGCGCTTCTCGACGACGACTCCGCGTTAAATGGGAATGGCAGTGGTCCTGCGATGATGCAAAAAGTCAAAAACGGACTAAAATGGCATGAGAGAAATTTTCTCAAAATTACTTGTAGTAATTGAAAATTCATTCGATCTCAGACACACTCCTTAGCTTTTATATCAATGAAATATTTACTTAAAAAAATATTCATCGAGTTTTAAAGTGAAACAGTTTTATACTATGTACATATAAAACTAGAAGTTTATTATCAAATAGCTTCCAATCGATAAGCCTATTGGATAAATAAGGTTTATCAAATATAAATAGGCATGCTATTTCAGAAATCAAAAAAGGTATTTTATGTGTTTGTTGGTCTTTAAAATGTCCCCTCTCGTTTTTATATTCAGTTAAGCAGCTTTGTACTAATTCTTAAATAGAAAACATTCCAATGCAGATGAAATATGCAAAGTCTAAGACAATTTTCCCGGAATACTAATGAACCTTGCGTAATTCTGAATAAGAAAAGCAGTAAGTACTTGTTGAAGGAAAAAGAGTATTTTTTAAAAACACTTTGATTTTATACGTTTTTTGTCGTTCTTTTTTCTGCAAGAAAGCAGATAGCGAATCGCTTGTGAAATATAAACCGATAAATGTATTATCTCCGGGCTGAAAACTCGAGTCGCTTCTGAAACTATCCTCTTCAAATATTATCTGTGTCCTTGAAGATGGCGTGCATCACGGAGGCAAACAACTTCGTCCTCGAAACCTGAGGCGCAAGAATATACAGCCAACTCGAAATGTGGGGCGAAATGTTACCTTCGCGGATGCACACAGGGTGATTCACGTGACTCGTGTTTTTTTAAGGGGTTGCGTGTTAACTTTATTTAAACAATACTGAGGAATAATTTTAAATATTATATTTTCTGATTTTTAGTATCGCACAAGATTGGAAAATAACCAATTTATGTCACTTTTAATTTATGGCTTTAGGGCAGGGCGAAATAAAAAACACAGAAAAATATTTTATATTATAATAATATGAAACTCTAATTAGTTGTTTCATTTATTGAAGTGTTGAAGCAGTGAAACAATCAAAACTTTATAAAATATATCATATAAATTTGTTATATTTGCATTTTAATCAAAATTAACATATGCTTCGAGGCTTTGGTCTTGTGAAGGAAAAATATATTTTCGCTATTTTCACATGAATCGTACTGTATAAAATACAAAGGTAGATATGATCTCAATGCGGGACATATGTTATCGGATCCACTTTCTCGGGCCAGCACTCCCCGCGGCCTGTGGGGAGACAATCCACTCCGGCTGCATCATGGAGAATGGTTTATTGGCCCATCAAAGCGATATCAAATGTACACTCGCCGATAGCGGCAGCAGGCCTGCGTAAACGGCAGTTATCTCCGATTGAAAACCCACCGTATTTATGTTAGGAAAAATCTCTACGACTTGAGAGGGCTGGGGCCCTTGGCGTCGCTGTTTGGGCTCTTAGGGGTGGAATGGCGCGGGTAATGGTAAAACACTGATAATATTTAAAAAAAACAAAAAATATACGCTTTTCGTGATACTTCGTGATCTAGCATCCTAAATATATTGAATATTTAAAAAAAAAATTTATCATACCAGATTTTTGTTGTGCGGTCTTTGCTTATTTTTAACTACTATATAATTAAACCCATAAATTATTGAAGAGTTCTTTTTCAAATATTTTCAGTTCAATAAGTACATTATTTTTTAAAAGCATATTTGAATGTATAAAAAAAAAGTCAATTGCACGAGATGTTCAAAACCAATATCAAAACATTTATTATTTAATCTCACGAATGTGTGGGTATTTAAAATCACAAAACGTTGAAAACAGTGTCTGTTTAATTATTTGATTATATGTTTTTGACTTATGAAAGCAGATATTATTAGGGATATCTACTGCAGCCAAATCTTCTTATAGTTTCGCACCACGTTGTTTAAATTTAGTGCTAGACGTAATTTCCCTGATGAATGATATACTATTGAAATTTTTTAGAAAATAGGAATAAAACTAGGCATTTGAGTTGTATTTCTGTAAAATAAGGACACATAAATAATCCTTTGCGCCAAAAATAAGTCGCGCCTAACGGATCGTTCCTAATCGTCCCATTTTCGTACGACTGATAGAATATTTATGGTAGTTTGTAGTCCGGATATGTGCAGAGAAGACGCTCTCAGAATGTGCTCGGCGTGAAGTGATGCGAGGTAAGTGCGCCATTCAGGAAATAGTTATCGGCTGTTGGTTTTTAGTTAAACATTAAAGAGGTATATTCCGCCGGGTTTGAAGCACAAACTTAGCTGCTTTCGAAGCATTATTTCTCATAAAGCTGAAAATCACTGATTGAATCAATTCATTTGTGCGGTATAGCCAAACGCCGCTTACAGTGGGTTTATTTTATTAGGACGTTTATTATTTTTCTCACTCCAATATCAAAAGTTTAAAAATATATTTTCCGGTGATATTTATGCACTTTTAGTACACATAGTAAACGATGCTTAATTCAATCCTTTTGGTTGTTTCAAAGTAGATAAAAATAAGGTCATTGTGTGTTTATTTAAATATTTTAGTTATGAGTCTCAATCAACATCAATAAAAATAATCAATTATGTTTAAAAAAACATAGTTACAAATTGAAAGCTTAAAAACATTTACCCGAATAAATTCAAAGATATTTTAAATTTATAATGGCATAACATTAAAAATTGTATTTTTTCTAATTTTAAAGCTTTTTTGCAGAACGTTTGTTAAGCTCTACAAATGGAGGTGCTTTCTTAGTGAGCTTCATGCATATTTATGACTTTAAATATGCGTCCTCGGAGCGCCATTCCGAGTCCAGCACGGACTCCGACTCGAGTGGAAGTTCTGCGGGACGATGTGATAGACTAATTGGCGACCATTTTATTCGCGGCTTTACACAATGCACGAGGGATCTTTCGCCCTTCTTGATAACGATAATGTCGATCGACACGGCTCTGTAATTTAAGCGCGCGAACGAATAACGGTCTATGTTAATGATAAAAATACCAAAAATCTAAATGAAGCTTCCAAAATAATCAATTCATATTTTAAAAGAAGCCCTGAAAAAAAATTGCGAGTCCGGAACCAATAGACCTAGTTTTTGCTGTGACATTTCAACTGTGCCTTGGAACAATAAGGATGTGTTTTCTCGTGTCACGAGAGAATCGATTACCTTAATATCATTTAAACGCGGATATATTGTGTATAAAAAAAAAAACAATTATCATTGATTTCGAATTAAGGGTGGTGGAAAGATACTTGATTTAGATCAAGTCAGGCAAATTATTCAAAACCCAAAAGACGAAAAAATTAAAGCACGAATCCAGAAAAAAAGATTTTTTTTTAAAAATATAATTTTGCAAGGATTTGCTGAATATTTTGGAAGTTGTGATTTATGTGAGTTGATTTGGAGTTTTGGTATGGTATAAAAGGGTGTTTATTTTTTAATTAATTTAAATGTCGTTTGGTATTTTTAAAATGACTTATTAGTAGACGTGAAGATAAAAGAGGGTCGCGGTTCCCTTTAAACTTTATGGATCAACATTAATGAAAAAAACCACAGCATAGCGGTGCAGAAAACTTCTATCAATATAACAGTCCAATAATGATTAAAGGTTTTTATTTTTCCTTCGGTTGCCACTCGCAATGCAATGGTCTACAAATGTCATTCATGTTTTCATCGCTTCTATTCAGCCATTTTAGTCAAATATTATATTATAACACATTGTTAAGATTTGAGATTTATTTTTTAAACGAGCGTTACAGGGCGGCGTGCCTCAATTAAAAATAAGAAACGAGAAAAGATGAGAGAGAAAAAATTAAATTAGGGTAGCTAGGACTGGGTGGGATAGTTTAAAACAGATTAAGGGGAATAATCAGCGTTGAGACGGGGTAGTTTACTTGCGCCCTAGTTGCTCGCAGCCTGCGTCTGACTCTCCGAGATCGGCGAACCGCGAGACTTTATAAGAGATTTAATTATCCAGTGATTAAATAACTTTCATAAATAGCACCTAATTAATTTGAAATAAGGGTTAGAATGGAATTAATTAAATAGGCAAGTGATTTATTATCGAATTATGAAAAGCTGGATTTTGGATGAAAAACTTTGGGGAAATAAATAGCAACTACTACGTATACATATATTATGTAATGAAGTAAATTATATTTTATTGTATGATTAATATTCATTATTTAACTAAATGTGATACTTATGTAGAATTCGATTCTATCGAAATCTTCAAATTCTGCCAAAAAAATTGTAAGACCAACAGTACGCAAAACGGTAGTGAGTGTTTTAATAGTGTAACGATCAAAAGAATTTCAGATGTCTGTCAATATAATCTGATCCTTTATAATATCATAATAAAATATCACAAATTTAAAAAAAAAAACTTATTATTTATATAAATAAATTAAATGGAAATAAAAGAAGTAGACAACAAAGAAATTCATTACATCAGTATTGCTTTAATAATATACTCTACTCTGTTCGTGTATATTATGATAGCTAAAATATGATGATGAAAAAACTTTGTTTATTTATAATATATAATTGTTTATATATTTTCAGAATTTAAATATGTACAAAACAATTTCTGTCGTAAGCATCCTTTAAAAGAAAAAGTTCTCAAATTGACCGCATCTACTGTAGAATGATATAGGCACTTTGGGGAGGGCGGTGACAAGACATGCGGGCAGGGGGTGGTGTCAGGTGCGGCTTTGGTCAAAGCTGTCATCTTCAGGGGTGGAAGATAACCACAAGCCGGACGAGTCACTCGCGGCCAAACGGATGCAGTGACGTATGGGAATGAATAAAATAACAAGCCAATTCATGCAACGTCGTTAACATTTTGTAAATAAAATGTTTAAAAAATATATTTGAGTTTATTTTTCAATTACTGATTAGCAACAATTAAATTGCAATTTTTTTATAACTCTCTGACTCTTGTTAAATTACTACTCATAATCAACATATGTTTAAAATATAAATCTGATATCTTGCGTTTATGAAAACTCATATGCTTTATAAGATTTGAACGATTTTTTAGCCGCAATTTAGCATTTTTTTTTTTTAATAAAATACTTGGGTGATTTTCCACATGTTCGTTTTTATTTGTGACCGGTTTCGCCAACCGCCAACGTTGGCATCATCGAACAGAGTGAGATTTATATAATAATAAGCAATTAGGTTAACAATTGTTAGAGGGAGAGGTTGTTGGAAAGAGAGGGAGAGTGATTGTCAGGGCTAATGTAATTTTGATGTACCTGCCAAGTGGAGGATTCTATATAATTGCAAATTTTTGTGAACAAATGTTTTTATATTAATGGAGGTTTTTATATTATTAATAAAAACGAAAAAGTGGAAAATTACTCAAGTATTTCATTCAAAAATATTAAAATGGAATTCCACCAAGTACTTTCTGTCAAAAATATTGGTTTTCTCCGCATTTAAACATTAAAAAAATTATATTTCTCAAGGAAATTTCAAATAGGTGACTTATACACCTTTTTTATATATCTCATTGGCCTGACCTTTAATAAACAATTTAAAAAATAGCCATAACTAACATCCTCCTTACACTCTCCCTCATATCATAATTAATATAAATTAAAGAGAACTTTATTGACTAACGGGAAAAACGAATAACGCAAAAAGTTAATGCAGCAAATGCAAAGGTAAGCAGTTTAAAAAATACGCCATTTTAGATTTCATGGCAAGACACTAAAGTCTCATATCTTCATGTAATAAAACCCAAAACTCCAGGTGTAAAGGTTAAAACTGCCGAGTGTGCGCATTCACTACTGGGCGTGTCTTTGTTCAATAAAGTTAATTAAAAAAAGTATTATGTTAATTTTTTAAACCAAGAAACTGGAGTAATTCTACTACAGACTACAACTTTTTCTGTAAAGTTAGTAAAAAATAAAATAATAAAAAAGTTTCATTGAAAAAATACACCAAAATTTGGCTTTCTTAAAGATAAAATCTTTATATCTAATTGAAATTATATGTGTATAAAATAAAATTACAATAAATTAAAAAAATACTCAAAATTTAAATTATAAATTTGTTTGACTATTGTACATGAATTAATACTTTAAACAATTGCTTTGTAATATGAAACATTGATATTCCATATGCTTACAAATTATATATGCTATCTCCTCTAAATATTTTATAAGCAATAATCTTCTAACTTCTACATTTCGTTTTCTTGAAAGTTATATGAACTTCTTCCCCTGGATATTCTCTCTGAGTCTACTTTTATAGGGATGATTGTGAATGACAGTTCTTGGGGGAGAGAGGAATACTCAATAGTAGGCTGGCAGGGGGTGAAAATACATATCTGACTCCAAAGTTTTCAACAAAAGAAAATTCCATACTAACGGATCTTATATATTAAAGATGTCAGAATACAATTGCTTCTGTATTTTTAATGCTCTGCTTAACCAGAGACTTGTCAGAAGTTATTTTAGATAGAATCTAAAATAAAATATTTTTTTATATGTGATAAAGGTAGACTTGAATTTATGAAGTCGTGAATTGTTATTATCATTGGGACTATTTATAACAGGCTTGACTTATAAGCGTCCGTAGTACTTTGTCTACCTGTCAACATCTTAATGCAAACGTACCTTTATGTCCTATTATATTATGAACAAACACGTTAAACTCCTTTCAACAGTGATGACAAAATAGATTTACTTATGAGGACCCGAGGAGACACATATTTTTTTATAAATTACAATTACAAACAATTGTGACAATTTCTGGCGTGGAAGCATAGTTGTAGGAAACGTGAATATACCAAGATTTAGTTTGGAGTTTTCAAAAACAATGATACATTGGTTCATCTTGCTTCATTTCATTCGTTTCAGATTAAAAGTGTCGCAACATTGCAAGTAGATGTGTCATATTCAGATTTCAATCATTTGAGTTTTTATCTAGCTATGTAATACTTCAATAAAATTGTTTTTGGGTTACAATGCTAGCAAACTCTAAGACTTTTATTAATTATTACAAATTAGGTCCGTTCATTTTTTCGCAATAGCGCTAAAATATACACTACGACTTCATATAGATTACATTTGAAAGGAAAAGACGAGGTCGAGTTTTATCGTCAAGATGCGAAGATAAAGAAAAATTGAACTGAAAGAAATTTTAATTTCTTTTCACATTGAAAACCTTTTGTGTATGATCTGATTTAATAAAAAAGGCAATTTCAAGTTATAAAATTACTTTCAAGTTCAAAACAGAACCAAAAAAACTTAAAATGAAAAATAGGGTTAGCAAATGGTCAACAACGATAAAACAGTATTAATGATAGATTTTGAGAAACTTATTTTATTTCAATAAAGGCTATATACATACTCTTTTTGGAATGCTTTGGAGGATTAAAGCTAGATTTTATTTAAAATAAATAACAAAATAATTATGGAAAATATACAATCTGGATACGTCCTCTGCTTGAGGCAGTGTTGTTATTAGGACCGAGAACAGGCGCTTTGATCTTTCTACCGGCAGCACTAGACAAGGGAATGTTGTAACGGGATACGAATATTAAATATTCACCGAGAGTCGCTCTCCCAAAAGACTCGGGGAAAGAATAACATGAAATACTTAAAATGTACTAAATTTTGGATAAGTTTCTCGTTCCTGCAGCGGGAAGGGCTGCTCAACAAACATGTATGACAATCTTGCTGATTTTTATTCAAGAAAAATAAAAAAAATCGGTTTGTCACATTTGCTACTCTCTATTTCTGCGTCCGCAATGATTACCGTAGTGCAGTTATTCGTTTTTACAACACGATCACCAATCTTATTGTCGCAATCATTGAATCGTAGTATTGCTAGATAGAGAAATTAGAATTAAATAGTTAAAATTGTTTTTGACAAATGTAATAAATTTACATAAAATGATTGTTGAATTTGTAATTATTCACTAAATGAACGCGTTTAAAACAAACTTAATAGGTTAAAAACCTTAGTATAAATCT
Source organism: Atopsyche davidsoni (assembly GCA_022113835.1). Taxonomy (NCBI): domain Eukaryota; kingdom Metazoa; phylum Arthropoda; class Insecta; order Trichoptera; family Hydrobiosidae; genus Atopsyche; species Atopsyche davidsoni. The sequence continues at coordinate 13,613,468 of JAILWY010000009.1, read as the reverse complement.
CAGTGAGTTACAATATTCAAATCACTATCTACTTTGCTAGTTGTCTCTTAAAACACGTGTTATCTAGTAAAGACGCAGAAAATATTTTAAAATTGCATTAAAGAGAATTAACCTTTGTATTGATATATTATTCAAACCTATGCTTAGTTTTAACAAGAAGCTATCCTTTTTTTCCTGGAATTTGTAGCTCATGTTTTATTAACACTAAACCTACCACGACCGGTCAATTGACCGGTTTTGTACTTTGGTATAGAAAATGGGCATATAATTTTATCTTTTTTGCACATTTGACTTCATGACTTTTTCTAATTATTAAATGCAAGTAATATTCTATTTTTATTTTTTTTTTGTATTGTGTATTTTTTGAGTTATGCTTGTAGTATACCCATTTCTACCACAACCGGTCAATTGACCGGTAGAACAATTTATTGCTTTATAAGGTTATCGGATCAGAAATTATGATGTACATGCATTTTCAACATATTGCATTCAATTAAATGCACATTTCTGCAAATACTGTTGCGTCAGTTAGTTCAATCAAGATAACCGTGAATCATAAATTCAAGAATTTGACTAAAATTTTAGATTGAAAGTAGCATTTTAGTCCCGAAGCCCGGTGTGTACCCAAGATAATATTAATCTCAAAAGTTGGATACATAACATAAGAAAAGTAGACACAAACTTAAAGTATTGGTTGGTAGCTTTTATTTTATTTTGATATCTTTACTAAATTACTAATACAGGTTACACTTTACCGAGAAAAATGTCGAAACAATCAAAACAGTACAAGTTCATAGAAGATATAAATAATATTGACGAAGAGTTTTCGGAAATGAATGAAGATAATTTTTGTGAAAATGAAGATATACAGGTTGAAAATGATCTATTAGTCAAGAGTTTGAATGTACAGTTACTGACGATGAAGAGGAAAATATTGTGAATATATGCCGTGGACGAAAAAAAATGAGATTACTCTGAAGAAGAGATATAAAAAAATGAACAGCATGTTACAATTGGTGGAACTGTTTGGAAAGAAATACAAATAGGTGGTACACCTGGAAGATCACCACTTCATAACATTTTCAGGCAAGAAGTTGGCCCCACAGGATAGAGGGTAATGTAAAGACTGCATTTTCGTTGATAATTGACCACCGTGTTATGAGCCATATAAGAATATGCAAAGAGAGTGTTAGGAGCCGATTGGAGTTTACCTCAAGATAAATTAGATGCATTTATTGCAAATTTATATGCACGAGGTGCATATGGAGCAAATCATTTGAAAGTTTCTTTTTTGTGGAATAACATATGGGGGCCTAAATTTTTCTCAGAAACTATGAGCAGACATAATTTCACAGATATTCTCAAATTTATCACATCCGGGTGCTAATATTACTGTAGACGAACAGCTATCTCCAACTAAAGTAAGATGTAAATTTACGCAATACATGCCTAACAAGCCTGATAAATTTGGAATCAAATCTTGGTTAGCATCTGACGTCGATAGCAAATACATCATAAATGCAATTCCATATCTAAGAAAAGATGAAAATAGTCCCTCTTCAGTACCACTCACTGAATATGTTGTACTCAAACTCATGGAACCATTTACGGGTTGCGGAAGAACTGTAACCACAGACAACTTCTTTACAAGCAAGTCCCTAGCAACACAACTTCTAATGAAAAAAACAACTTTAGTTGGAACTATCCGCTCAAATAAAAGGGAATAATTACCAATAATTGCGAATCAAAAGAAAGATGAAAATTTTCACCACAGATAATTGTACTCTTACAATCTATAAAAGTAAACCAAAAAAAAAGTTGTTTTACATAGTTCTAAACATAAATCAGTAACAGTCGATAACAATGATAAATGTTTACCTGAGACCGTTTCATATTATAATCAAACTAAATTTAGTGTAGGCATGACCGATCAAATGGCGAGGAAATATACCATAAAATCTAAGTCTTGCAGATGGCCTCTCCAAGTATTTTTCAATATCGTTGATTTAACTGGCATAGATGCCTGGATTTTTAACGAGCAAACGACAGGAGAAAATATCTCGAGGTAAGATTTTTTACTCCAGTTAGCAGTAGAACTTGCCGCCGATTTTCGAGAAGCTTGTAAACAATCAAAAAAAGAAACAAATACGAAAGGGACATTGCCTAAATCTACCACAGATTCTTATCAAGGTAAGACGTGTCAAATAGATTATCGTAACGAAAGTAAAACAATCAAAATTTGTTCAAAATGTCAAAAAAATGTTTGCGGTAAATGTATAATGGAGACACCCTGTATATGTAAAAAAATGCTATGTGCAATGAATTAAACATTATTTTTCTTTGTTTATGTAATAAAAATCGTTAGTACACATTTTTGTTTAGTTATAATAAAGTTACTATGTTTATTTCCTTCTTAAATCCATATTTCATAAAAAACACAATGACCGGTCATTTGACCGGTTGTGGTAAAAATGGGTATATATCAAGTGCTGGTACGTTTAGTGTTAAAAAGGACTGATGTTTTTGTAAATAACATTAACATGTTAAATGTTAAATTAAATTTTTTATTTATTATTTTTATTTAGAGGACCACTAAAAATATATGTTTTTATTGTATTGATGTTTTTGAAAAAAAATTCATTTATAATACTAGAAAAAAATCGCTACGAAAATAGGCTATTAAAGTGTTTCTAAAGTAAATTTTTTAATGCAGACTGTGTAATTATATTTACTATTTTTGTATGTATCTTTAAACAGTGAGATTTTTTTCATTTTGACTTAGCGAGTTAAGGTTCAAGAATAAGATGGTATCACATTTTTGACAACAATGAGGTATATTTCTTAGTTGCCCGTATTCCTCTCTATCTGAAGGATTCTTTTGAAAGTCGCGTAAATAAAACAGCATTCATTTAATGAAAAAAATAAAAGAATGGTGTTTTGAATTTAAGGATAAAGTAAAATTTCTAAAAAGTATTTTGAAGTCAAAAGGAATCCTTGTGAAAGTATAAAAAAACATTTGATAATACTTTATAATGTTTTTAAATTAAAATTTTCGGTGGAATAATATTTTTTTTACATTTTGTTCATACAAAAATCTCTCAGATATGAAGTTTTAAATTATAACGTATTACTTACATGAAATATTAAGAAAATCATAGTAATTTGAATGAAATAAATACATGTCAATATAAAGTTATTCAAATTGTTAAAGCGCAGGTGTTTTATGAAGTTAAATAGTATTTTATCTTTTACTTTACAATATTTATCAAGAAAATTTAAATATTAACAATGTTATTGTTCTCGTTAAGTCTTATGTATTGCGTTGATTAATCAAATTATTATTTTGGTGGAATTTTGTTTAATACAAGCTGTAATGTTAAGAATAGCTATTTATAACTTTAAAATAGACATGCAGTGCATATCGAGCGATTAGGTTCATAAAAAAGAGTAAAAATTGTGATGTGAAAAAGATGGATGCTGGTGCAAACAAAAACATCAATTACTACCAACATATTAGTGTTCTCATTGGTAGTAGGTTAAAAAAAATCAATTTCGCGACAACCTTAGGGACCGCCAAAAAAAGCACGTAAATTTAATTTTCAGGTAATGTGATCCCGCTGGTGATGGTGACAAATTAAGTTATTATAAACGTGAATATTATGTTGCCAATCGAATTAATATTGTGTTATTTAAAGGAAACATTTCAGTAACGTACATTATTTTAATAGGCCCTACAAAGTTTACGCCGTCAAAGGTACTTTTAGTGGAATAAACAAAGAATATGGAAAGTGGATTGCTTCAAAGTTACCACATGAATTAATTTATAATTCGAAAGCATTAAACTTCAGCGTCGGGAACTTTTTATTTAATAACTTTGTACGCTGAAACCTGAAGCGGCCTTGCTGTTTCACATTGAAATTATTCTTCCGTCGAGTTAGCTTAAATATGACATGTCAATAAACACACGATATCGAAGATGAAAGACCTAAAGTTGAATGAGGTTTATTATCATCCATTTATCAGGTTATTTTCGAGAACACAGATAATTTAGATTAAATCAAATCAGGGGTTTTTTAAAATATAAATGGCTCGATGGAAATGATTCATAAAAGGCGTTTACTTTTGGTGGCTTAATTATCAAATCAGCCATCAATCAATAATTTAGTAGTAGATTAAGATAAAAATCATCGTCAAAGATTATGTCTAAATACCTAAATGACCTCCCTGACTTGACAAGGGTAATGTCCCGTGGGTCTGTCTAGTACCTTTACCAAAGTCAAAGATGTCAAACAAAATTAAACGGATTCAAAGAACATGAGACTCAAAAACCAATATACAATGTATATCAGATTAAATACCGTTCTAATATAATATATTACGATTTAGCACGCACCCGTTAAGGCTACAAGAGAAAATGAAATAAGCACTGTCTTTAAACATTTTGAAGAAAAAGCGAAGGTGTAAAGGCTAGTGCTTGAAGTAAATATTGACTATAGAAATAAATATCAGGTAATTTAATATTTTTAAAAATAATATTTCAAAGATACGATGTGTTAATTGAAACGAAAATTGTAAATCTCAGCTACCCAAATAGCTTCTTTCATGTTGCGGCTTCCAGGATATTCCAGCTAAGGGCGATTGCCAGACACGTGTGTCCTGACTTAGAAAATGGCGCTTCAGCCAGGCGTTTAGCGACGCCGGAGTTCCTTGATAACATGGCATGAACTTTTGCCTGAATAATTAAGTCTAAACGCCCTGCGACCGGGGGCCACCCCCCTGAAACAATCAAGCCACGACATTCACGCTGATTTTTCAGAGGCTGCCTTCTTGATGTGTGGCGACATAATCCGAGCCCAAAATTAAAGATGACATGCCGAAAAAAGCTGAGCAGGCTTTTAAAAAGTTATACGTAAGCGCATTAAGATTTGAGTTGCTTTTGCGAGGAGTATTTAATAATATACGCAATAAAAAAATCGCATGATTCTGTGCTCTCTCTAAAAGCCTCACTCGCTTAAAATTACATTTAAAAAATATTTATTATTGTAGCTTTTTGTTTGAAAAATATTTGTAAAATAATTATATAAAAACTGTAGCTTAATGTATTTTTAAAATATAGTCGTTCATATTTCAAAACAAAATGTAACCTAAACAGCTTCATTATGACCGAAAAAAAACATAATTTAAGTGAAATATTTTTTAAAATATAAAATTACTCACGCTTACCTAATTTCGTGTCCTGTGATTTATTGCCGACATATATTCGGCAACATTAGAGTGAAAACAATGTTTTATTTCGGGCTCATAATCTAAGTAAAAAAAAATGTATATTTATATTTTTTCTATTGAAAGCTATAACGATTATAACGTTTTTATTTAATTATATTAATGAAAAAACAACGATTGAGCTATTTGAAAGAAATCGATCAATTCGATAACAAAAAAAAAGAAGAAATAATTTGATTATGTAGCAACACTCTCAAAAAAATTTTATAATCCTATAAAAAGTATCAGTTTTTTATATATATATTATTATTCGTGATGGAAAATTTTCCTGGAATTTCGTGTTATTTTCTTGCGGTTATAATCTGATACGCAAAGGCCAATAATTCTCAGGAAATAAATTGATTTTTTTTAATATGAAACATGGCTGGCTCGAAGTAAACAAGACTGCCAACGTTTGAGATGTAAATATGGAGTAATACCAGCGTATTTGCAAAAACAAGATCTATGGCTTCCAGAAATACCGCCTTGATTTTCAAGCCTAAGCCTTCTGACAAAATGGCGACTGAAGATAGCTCAAATCATTCATCATGGATTCTGTATAATGGATATATACAATAAACTATAAAATATTTTCCAAAGCCTCATAAAATAGTGCGTTACTAAATAAAATAAATTTAAATAATAATACTTCTTAAATATTGTTAAATATTATTCGTTTAGGTAATATCAGAATACATAAAATATTAAGACAATTAAATCACTATCAAAAAAAGGAATACAAAATAGCCAAATATATATGAAAAGATTATTTTATCGTAAGTTGCCTTTTATTTTTGATTAATATAAGAATTCGCTCTGGTTTTTCTCACGCCATGCGTAATTATACGTTTTTTCAAAGTCACGTGATAAAATTTGATATTTATTTTATTTAGGCTATAATCATACTACTTGCTTTATAATTATGGCTTTTTTTAGTTATTGCGTGGATGTACTAATATACGACTTTGGCTCCTGGATGTAGGTGGTCTGCTCCTAGGATTTGGCAGGCCAAAGATAATATGACATCTCCGGAGAAAGGAGATGGCAGAAAGGAAGAATATTGAAAACGTACGCCTGTCAGAATAAGAAATGTAATGGACGGATCTTATAATAAAATAGTTTTCTTCCACGAGATGATATGCAATATGAGATGTTGATCAAAGTGACATTATCATCATATTAATAATAAAATGTTATCATATTAATAATTAATGTGAATAAAATATTTGTAATGTTACTTTTTAGTGCATACAATGTTTTATAGTATATTCTAAGTAGTATGTTGAAAAAATATATTTTGTATCTACTAAGACAAAATATTGCGTTATATAATAGTTTGAAAAAATACGTGAAGCCTTTCAAGTAACATAATTTAATGATAATTTTCATTTTTTAATGGATTAACACTTCTTTGGTAAAATATAAAAAAAGTATTCGGTTCATTGAAAGTTTCTCTGCTGACTTGTGCTCCTGTGCATTGGAATTGATTAAAAATTACTAGAACAGGTATGCCGATTTTGTGATCGTGGTCGCACAAAACCAAAGAGGCGTCCAAATACCAATTAGAACGGACATTCGGATCCTTTCAACGTTCTATATTGAATGAGAAATCAACCTATGATCGGTTTAAAAGCTCTTGTATCGGTTATTGAATCATTTACAACCAATTTGTAGTCAATTAACACATATTAATTAATTTATTCGGTACACATTTAATTCACCCGAACAGACCGAACGGTATGACTATTATATTGGTTGTTTTGAGAACGATTGATTGTGAACGATGATTTCATATTATTTTCAATCAAATATAAAACAACACACAAAACCAGAAAATCAACTATAAATTTAAGGTGAAACTTTAAAGATGTTATATCATTGAAATTTCAGAGATGAATAAATTTAAAAAAGGCTGTTTTCAAAAGAGCGATGCGACAAACTGAGAACACCTGAAGAGCCATAAAGCCCACGAAAAATAAAAGATAAATAAAGGACGAAGAAGAATAAATCCAAGTTGAGATGTGCGTCGGGCAATAAGCACACGTGGCCCAGTAGCGGGGCGCAGAGGGTTGACCCGCGGGGGTGACGGATGGGCGGCCCGGGAGAAGAGCCTTCCCCGCCCCCACCCTGCTGCAGACGCCCTGCAGCACATGCGACTATCTTTATTATTTTATAAGGTTGTAGATTCCAACGGAACACGGTTTTTGGATATGGCGGTCCCGGCTGAAGTCTATGAGCGTAACATATCAGACAGCGGATATTTGTGACGTTCAATGAGTCCAAAATCAAGGCAAGCAGTTTTGACCACTGTGTATAAAAAAGCATAACAAATCAAGCAAACATCACGGCGAGTGTTTTGTAAATCATTTTGGACCTTTTTTATATGAATACTAGTTATATATTTACGGGTAAGCAATGCATTTTTGATTTCACGTACTTGAATATATAAGTTATTTTCAGAGCATTTTAAAGACAATACAAACACTCTCATGTAATGGAACGAGAAAGATTCTAATTGAATCATATAAGTCTGAATTAGAAAACAAGTAAGAATAAAGATTTAGAATTCTCAAACATAGTAAAATAATACTATAAGAATTACTTTTTTCATGTTTTCAGAGACGTTTTCTCAAAAAAAAAAAAAAAACCGTTAAAGTGAGATGACTTCATTGTATAAAATCACGCTGAAAAATTAATTGCCATCGACAGACAATTCCTTCACAACTAATTTTTAATAATTTAATTTAATTATTGAGACAAATGATAACCAGAACATACTGTAAATATGAAAGATAAATGAATAGCATTATAATTATTACGATAATGATACAAAATTTTAAGGGATTTTTTTGGAATTTCCAGGTGTGTCCACAGAGGAGAATGTTTATTTCGTAAAGGATAGAATGTTTCCGTGGCTGTCACGAGGATTTACACAGGTAAGCTTCGGCCATGCAGGTGAGTGTCGCATCAATCATGGGCCCCGTGGACGCACACAAAGGACGCGACAAAATTTATCGAAAACGCAAACCCTGCGCTCCACGCTGAATACGCACAACCTGCTTTTATACAAGTTCAACCCCGCACCGATAAAATATTCCAAGAATATTTACTCATTTTGGTAATAATTATTTATATTTATTTACATTTTACATAAAGTTAAAACTAACAGCCAACTCGTCGCGTATCAAGAAACAGTAAAAATAAATCACAAAAAGCACACATTGCTTTTTCATATTTTGAAAACTAATCATTTAATGCTGCTGTGATAGCGTTAACTTATTAGCTCCGTAGATTTTCTACATGTTTAAAAGGTTAAAAAAAATAATTTTGTTAAAAACTATATTTTATCAACAAGATTTATTTATATTTATTAGTAAAAACCATGAGAGTATTCTACTTATTTTACATTTATTATTCTGAGACTAAACGTAAAAATTGTATTTACAGTAAAATTCAAAAGGTTTTTTTTGAGTAAAATAGCTCAGTGAAATTTAGTTTTTTTAAAAAAAGGCATGACTGTATTTCGTTTTTTATAAAATATATGTGAAGTTTAAATAATCGGGTGGATAATATTTCCAGCAAGAAAAAGTTTAATATTTCAAAAAGGGTATAAATTAGAGAGCACGCACTTCAGCGCGCCTTCCACGACCCACCAACTACAACGCCTAGTTGTGACGTCTCACAGAGCTTCTCAAAGTTAGGCTCGCGTGAAGGGTTAACGGAGAATTCGGCGGTGAGTTAATTTTCCGAATTTAACTTTCCAAAAACCGAAGTCATTCAGATCTCGCACACGCACTGTGATTCATATTTTTGGGCAACAATAACATTTTTTGAAACCACGACACTTATTTATGTTTAACATGATCAACGACTACAGCAAAATTCATTCAAAATATTATAAATATATATTTTAATCAAATAAACTAGTGATTGCTTATTAGGCTTGTCTTTTGCATTGTAATTTATCTAAAAACATTCTCAATCATCTATGGGGGTGTAATAATAGCTCGTGGCGTGATTAACTTATCATGTAAGTAATGTATTTCATCAGCAGCGAATAGATAAAATATAATAATTAAAAAAAAAACAGCATTATATCGTAATAATATTGCTCTGCTCTTGGAAAATTCAATGAAAAATTTGCATTCAAAATAGAATAAAGTGCATCTTAAAAATTAAAAATAGAAACAAAAATCGGTTATTCTTGTATCAGACAGTTTTATAGGAAAAAAAACGAAATATGAAAAGTTTGTTTGAAAGAAGATTTTTCTCAAAGGAAATCCTTTCGTTAAAAATCGTCTCACTATCGGTGAACAAAGCATCAGTGGAAAAATAAAAAAAAACAAAAATAAACCACTACGGTGAAACACACCATTAAACTCACAAAAAAGAATTTTCTTGCATTTTAGAAATTTCGTATTCTGTTATTATTTTCGCTGAAATATGAAATAATTAATCAAAAAATATTTATAATGAATACGTTTTCAGTTATATTTTCACGAATTAATAATTTCATTTGTGAATCGATAACCTAAGTATTACATAAATGGTAGATTCGTTTAGAAAGCTCTGGAGTACAATTTATGACAAATAAAAACGTTTAGAGGCTTATAAGGAGTACGAAGAGTGTTTTCACGAATTCTTAGCGGCCGTTTCGCGGTTCAAGATGAAGTACACTATATATTATTTTACTTAGACAGCTTCCAACGTTACAAAAGTATTTGCTGTATTTTTTCCGGTTTATTTTTACTAAGATTCTGCGATAAATTATTTACAGAAAACATTTTTTTTTTTCCGTTTATTAATGACACAAGGCGTCACCCTATACAATGAAAATGCATATATAATATGTTGAGTTTTCCGCTATACTATTATAGTTTATTTTAAAAAATATAAAACTTATGGTATTGCAGAAAATATTTTGCTGTATTTACGTTAAGAGATTATAAATAATCCAAAATTTATTGATAAATATTTAAAGTTAATATTTGTAAGTAAATATTGACCGGTTTCGCCAACCTTTCACGTTGGCATTATCAAACAGCCAACGTGAAAGGTTAGCGAAACCGGTCACTAATAAAAACGAATATGTGGAAAATCACTCAAGTAATTTATTCAAAAATATTAAAATGGAATTCCACCAAGTAAATTTTGTCAAAAATATTGAAATATTTAAAGAGTGAAAATATTCATACATGTTTTATAAAAGGGCGATAACAATTCAGTGCGAACATTTTTTTAATGAATCCATTTTAAATTTAATAAAACTAATGATGCATTATATATCTAGAAGTAAAAATAATAATAAGCAATTTATAAAAGGTCAGTTTTATTGAGTCTATTTTATGCATAATAATTACTGTTTATTTTGATGAGTCCCCCAAGTGAGTTTTAAAATAATCGATAGTTTACTACATGTTTGTTTTTGGATAAACAATTTTTTTAAATGTATTTAGGTAGATACTGAATTAAAAATATTATGTATAAAGAAAAATGTTACATTTCACATAAATGTGTAGTGAGCATAGCCTGAAAACAGGAATGAAAAGAAAATGGCGGGGCGCGAGTAGTGCGGTGGTTTATGCTGATTGCGGAGCGGCGGTGTTGCCACTCGGAAAATAGGATGCTCGCTTTTTGTAACGAAAAATTTAAATCAAACAAAGCATTGTGGGCGTGTTATTTATTTTCAGGAATTTTATTATGTTTGATTTCCGCCATTGGTGACCCCAGCGACGTACGCGGGTGTATATTAATGTAACGAATCACCTAATTGTTATCTCCTTAACTTTACAACCATGCGTTTTGTTTTGCTTGTATTGTATTTTTCACTTGAATATTATGATTTGTAAAACAAACTTTTATTAAAATTTTATACACGGATTTGATTTTTTATACGTTTCTGGAAGACAACAATAAAACCATTGAGTATTACATCTACATAAACAAAACACATTCTCTATCAATAAAAAAAACACCAGAAATATATAGCAATGATACATGAAGCAAAGAATTTAAAAACGTTATATAAAAAAGTCCAATAAATTGAAGCGGTGCTTTGTGTGTGAAAAAATATAGTTGTGTAAACAAAAAATCCATTGAAGTGATTGAAAAGATTAAGAAAATTCTTGGAATTTTACTATGGTGATTATCGAGCTCTCCTTCATTACGCTGATCACAGTCTCAAGGCCATTCATGGTATGTGCCTGGCAATAACGACATACGGTGTAGTGGAGGTCTTCCAACTCCTTAGTGCCTCTTAACTTCAGGCACCTTACAATTGCGTACAGGGTTGAGGGAAGAACGCTTTAGCAAGTTAGTGCTTAACCTCGTTCGATTTTTTACATAGTTTTGTTCTGGTTCTGTTACATAACGTATACGCAATTTTTTATACGGGAATACCTGTTTCACACCGCAGTACATTCTTAAATCCACTTTTTATGTTTGCAAATACAGGAATATCCAATTTTTAAGTATTTTTTTAACTTTTGACCAAATTTAATTCACTTATAAATTGAGCTGTATTTATCACATTAATATAATAAAACTAAACCAACAAATAATATTTTGAAAACGATACGCTTTATGTAATCTCATTATGAGATAATAAAAAAATATATTTATATATAAATTTCAGAATTAAAGCCGCCAGGCTAAAAAGTAAGAGTCATTCTCCACATTTCAGGATAATCCGTCCTTACTTCAGTCGTGAGTCTGACAACTCAGTAACGCATCACTCCATTACCCACAGATTATATCCGCACGGCTTCCTAACCGGTGGGGCGCAGCGTGTGTGCGTTTACCGCAGACATATCAGAATAGTTCTTCATCATTTACAAAAGGAATCTAAAAGGAATAAGTAAAAAAAGAAACCCTACCCTAAAACCAGTAGTGAAGATTATTTTTTTGTATACAACAATATATCGTATCATGTCAAACACTAGAATTGTATTAACCTGCTTTATTCTGCTTGTTTTTACTCTTACTGTAAAATGGTTACAAATTTTCTGAAATAGAATATCTTCTTATAGTACGACAAAGTAACATAAATATCATATTTTTATGTGATATTGGGACTATATACAAACAAATACTTTTAGCCCCAACAGCTACACGCTTATTCAAGTCAAATATTTTTGTTGTTAAAAAATATTTATTGCAAACCAAAGATAATTTCGCAAATACAAGTCTTTTATACAAAGCTTGATAAAAGGCCCAAAAGAATATATAAATAAGATTAAGTAAAAACATTTAAAATATCTTTTAATTTCACCTATTGAGCTTTTAACTATAAAAAATAAATTGTATTATTTTTCCGAACAACATAAAAATGAAGACAAATGTGGAGAAGTAATTTGTATATATTTTTTTATAAAATTATGGAATATAATAATTTTTCATACATGATATTGGGAAGTACTACGAATAAATTTTACCTACGAAAATAGCAACTCTGCGTAAGTAAATTGCATTTACTTGTGAGAGCGTGAAATTATTTCATACGTATAATACGGGTATTGGGCAAGTTTAGTGCACAAAAATAAAAAAAAATACTCAAACAAAAGAAAATAAATTTTGACCATGAAAGTTGTACCATTTAAAGTTGCGAGCAAGAATATTGGTCAAGTACTTACGAACATGTGTTCCCGGGATAAGTTTTCGAAAAAAAAAAATATGTATGAGGAAAACGGTGAAACGACTTTCAAAGTTCCCTTTTGCATTGTCTCGGAGCTGCGCGATGGAAAGGAGCGGAAATATCTGCATTTCCCAAGCAACAAAATACTCTTGTATTTAGTTACTTTTTTGTATGAAACAACACCGTATTTTTATTAACTGTTCTACATACGGAATTGATTCCTTTAATGAGAAAAAAGTATCAATTTCCTTAAAATATACTTGTACGTTCAGACTAGAACAATATAGAATTATAGGTAATGTCAAAAACAGTTTTTGACTTCTTAGAAGCATCAATTGATAAATAATGAATACAAAACATTATTTTATAGATAAATTAAATTATGTATGTTATTTAGTATTCATTGGTGCAGCATTTTTGTGTATATTCGATGCATAAAATCCGTATGAGTAACATTGGTTAAATTAGAAAGCACTATGTTTTCTTCAAACATATTGCAATGAAAAAATAATGATGCATTAATACTTAGTAGGTATAATCACAACTTTATTATTCAAGACCACATAACATCAATAGATAAATACCTACAAGTCAAAATAGTTAAACGCCCATTAGCACGGTGTTGCAGGATCTATTGAATCATAAAGAAGCATTATTACACCAAATGCTATATAATTCCTGCAATTAAAGTCCTGCAAGACATAAAAGTTGAACACCCACCAGCATGGTGTTGCAAGGTCTATTAGAGCGAGTGCACTTTAATATTCATTAAGGCCCTCCAAGCATCAAACAATATTTATCAGGACACAACACGTATCAACACTTAACCCGATCTGCGCCCGTATCTGCAGTAACACTGGCTCCTCCAATTTGTCACCCCGGAGTCGCCGTAATTAATTACATTATTATGTCGGGCGGCAGGCCGGGCTGTTTTCCCGAGGACGCCATTTCCCGGCCGAGATTTACTGGCCGGCCCCCGAGGGCTGGCGGAAGCGCCCGATGATAAGACTGTCATTCGGCCCCAGAGGTCATTTATAACCGCCTGGGACCTCCGAGCCCCGCCGAGGAGCCATGCCGCCCGCCCGACTCGGCGTGGAGCTCTGGAGATCGTCATATAATGCAAGAGGAAAATGACCACAATTATGACGTCATTGTATAGCAGAACGATTTTATACAAGAATGTAAAGAAATTCAATATTTTTGACAGAGAGTACTTGGTGGAATTCCATTTTAATATTTTTGAATAAAAATACTTGGTTGGCGAAACCGGTCACTAATAAAAATAAAAATGTGGAAAATCACTCAAGTTCAATCAATCATTCAAAAATATTAAAAAAAAAAAAAAAAAAAAAATACAAGAATGTAACTTAATACTGCGACTGTGAATTTTTTAAAAAATATTTAGTTAATAATATGATTTGGTATATTTTTTCACATATTAAAAATGATTCAAAGAAACTCTCAAAAAAATATAATCGTGACACAAGTACAAAGATATTTTTCTGAGAGTTTCTTTGAATCATTTTCAATATGTGAAAAAATATGCCTAATCATATTAGTAAGTAATATAAGCCTGTAAAGGTAATTAAAACGCACTTGATTGTCGTTCAATTCACAAAATAGACATATATATATTTAGTTAGTGTAACTGTAAGATTATATAAAATACTCTGAAAGGTGAATTGTGTTCCATATCATAAATATTTTGATGAAAAAATATTAATATCGTTAGGGTTTATTCATTTTGAAAATTCAAATAAATAATATGAAATGTATATGCGATATTTTATTTTTTAAGTTATCTTGATCTTAAAAAATGCCTTTATGTGTCTAAAATCAGTTAATTCTAGACACGGAAAACAAGATGTTACCAAAAGCACATGTTTGGCTAGTAACACCAAAAGTTGTATTATTTTCACAATTTTTGTATTTTTAAATGTATAACAATTTTGAAGTAGGTCACAAGAGTGACAATTTTTATAGGGCAAGATGACTTGGTAAAAAAAAGTGGGTGAAAAATGAAAATACCCCACTTACTAAATCGATATGACGTTCCTTTATGAGTGCGAATGTATAAGGATAAAGACAATAGACGATACTTCATAAAAAAATAAAGATGTATTCACTTAAAAATAGAAATAAAAAGTCGAAAAAATGAATGATACAAAGATGTAAGCCAATTTATTGCGAAAATTTTCAAGTTTAAAAATTATTTAAGTACATAATTTCAAGTATTCGTTATCACAGAAATAAAAAATAAATTATTCAAATATATATGCTTTATGGGTGGAACTACAAAGCTAAAAAATGAAGACGTGGCATAAAAGCTTGTCGTGTCGAGTTGTGACGTCAAGGTTGTTATATTGCACGCTGACGCAGGGGCGAATTGTAAAGAAGGTAAGTTATTGTGAAGGGAAGTTTGATGGGGCAGGCTGAGAGGGAGGGGCAGATATTGTGGGGCATTATGGGATTATGCAGAATGAAATTGGGTATTAAGGTAAAGAAGCTCCCGAGGAAAAAATAAGAGGGGATAAAGCAGGTATGGGGAAAATAAAGAAAATCACAGAGTAAGAGGCCCGCAGGAAACGTGTCGAATACAGACACGATGAAAAAAAGTTTTTTGAAACAAATATTTCTTATGTTTGATACTTAACGATGGCTCGTTCCAGCGTCCTTTTGATATTACTGGTGTTGACATTTGGTGGGATGTACTATTAATTTACCATAGGAGCAAAAAAAAAAGGACCTCGGAAATTCATTCCAGTAGCAAGCTTTTTCTAATTTGCACTTCATCACCATTATCTATCCATCCGTTTGGGTGAAATAGCCACCTCATTCAAGGCCTACCCCCGCCCCAGTTCTAATGAACGCTTTTCGTCAGTAGAGTCATCTGTTGTTGCCGACCCCGTCATGCATCACCGCCATGAGGTCACCGTGGACCTGAGGCAGACACGGCGGCCCGGAGCCGGTAACGGAGATGGTCATCCGATACTGAGCCAAATTGATGATTGACCATATATACTTGGATCATCAGAACGTATCTGCGTAACCCGATATATAATACTAAATGTAGGTTTTCTTACCTTTAAGTATGAAATCCGTATTCTGATTTCAACGAAGGGCGGTGAGTATTATTATTGTATATAAAAGAAAGTAAATAATATTTGAAAAATTCAGTTATTTTAAAGAAATTTTGCATAATAAAGTTGTATTTATTTTTAAAAAACAAGCTGACTAAATGTTGCTGAAAACATTAGATTACCGAACATGCTGCTTAAAAATATCAATAGTCGTAAATTTGTGTGCACTATTTTAATTATTGGAATATTTTTTTATTTGTTAATAATCCTAGAGTATTCGAATAAAAACGATTATGGAAATTGAAGTATGAAGTGCACGCCATAAATTAAAACAGAGTAAGTAGTAGATTTCGCGCGGCGGACCTGCGGCTGAAAACTCTGCATATTAAATAAAAGTAATTTCTGTGCACAAAGCTTCATTCGCTTGAGCGGCCCCGACCGTGCCTTTCATATTTTATGCGTGCGCGTCAGTTTAAATATAGCAAACGAAAATATTCAAAGTATCTGAAAAGCACCAAAAAAAAAAAAAAAATGGAACCACGCACTCTATACCAGGTATTTACATTAGCGTGAATACAGCCTGAATTCACACAATTTGTGTAAATTTTATTTGTCGTGTACATATGTATTTTCTATTAGTGTATTGGTTTGAAATGTTTTAATTGTTTACTCAGGCTTTGATTTATTTACATTTAAATTTACATGCTTTCACAATTGTCCAAATTTAATAGTTTCATTGTAGATTTTTAAAAATGTTTTTCATTTATTTCTGGACCACATATCGGACCGGACAATTTGACGCAAATAAAGATTAGTCGTAGTTTTTTTTATTTTTAGGTTTTTATGGCCAGATAAAACAACGTCTTTTTAAATTTTACAATTTAATTTATGCGAATTGTTGTAATAGAACTTAAAATGTAATTGTCAGTTAAAAATGTCACACACGTGCGACATTATAATCATTGCCACTCTGCAAAAGCTGAAGTGATTTTTCAGGATCGACTGAAGATCCAGCGAAAAAAGCGACGGAAGGGGCGAAGGACTATTGCGTTTACTCTTTGAAAATTATAACCACAAATTTCAAAAACTACAAAAAGAGTTCAAAACCACATTCATCAAGTTACATCCTTTATTTTTTTCACAATTCAACAAAATATTAACACCAAAATAAGAACAACAAGTAACCTTTAAAAATAGTCGACAAAAATAAGTAGTTAATATTATAGTTAGAAGGTACTCTAAGTAGTACTTATTTTAAGGTAGTCAAGTTTCACTAAAGTATTTTAGTAAACAACTGAAATAAACCCTTAAACATAAATTGTTTCATTCGATACATCGGTAGCAAGATAATAGAATAGGCCATTGTCCCGCGGGCCGATAATGATGGTTCGTAAATGAAACTAAACAATGGGAGACACGGTGATAAGCGAGAGACGATACATTCACAAGCAGATAGTCTCATGACGCGGGGGAGCAGACGATAAATAGGTTCTATCGGAGAATTTGTTCCAGTCGGTGGCGCTGAATTGAATTGGATTTTGTGGAAATAGACGCGGAGTCGCGGGCACAGGTGACTGGAGGGGGCCTGGAACAGCAAGGGTTCAGAAAGATGTCAGCCATAGAAGCTGGTATCATCTTTAGATTTAAAATTTTTTAAATTATTGAATAAAACTATATATTGATATGTTCCAGGCAACAATGAAAAGAAACGATTTTTTTTTGACTAAATATATATTTATATTCATACTTAATGTTCTTTGTGCGGCATCAACTTACCACGGAGTCTTTATCACTTATATAATGACAACAAATAAATCAATAAAACATTGTTATTTCTTATAATGAAATAATTTAATTTTTTTCAACATTATTCTTTAAAATAAAAATCACACCAAAAGCAGTGTGGAAAAATATAGTAAGGTGATATTGTATAAAACTAACAAATGAAAAACATTTACATTTTCCGAAGAATAGAAAACTTTCTCAAGACCGACGCTGGCCCCACACGCCCAGCCATGCGACAATAACCCAAAGGTGGGGTAGGTGTGGAGGGTGGCGCGAGGGTGAGGCGCTAGTCGGGGGAGGGAGGGGGCGATAAAGGAAAGGTCCCCGATCGAACAATGGGAGATTAATGGTGGCGCGAAAAATACAATGCGGCGAGCACGGCAAAAATAAAATCCCGCCACCTTATTACGGTAGAAATTAATAACTCGCCACGCTCCGCCACTGGTTTTTCCACGCGTTTTTTGTTTGGGCTATTAACTTTGGTTTAATATGAATTGGAATGAATATTTTTATCCGCGTTATGACAGGTCATTTGGGAAATCAATTTTTACGGCTGCGTATGGGGCAGTTATGCATACTGAGCTATGTGGATAAGAAAGTTATGGTTATGTTACACGAAGTTTAAAAAACTGCCTATGTGTCATTGTAATAGAAACAATTCCTAGTAACAGTGTTGAAAAGTAATTGTATAATTTTTAAAAAAGAAAATTGAATTAAAATAAAACCGACGGGTTTCGTATGAAAAATATAATTATTCATAATCAGCTAGTAGTAATGTATTTTTAAAAAAAAGTTTTATGGTACATACTGATTTTTATCAGTGAATGCATACGGCATATGAAATCTTGTATAATACAAATCTAAATTATATTTAGCGTCAGACAGAGAAAAATGGAAAAAAATATTTTATGGCAACGCATAGCGCAAATTTTACAACAGCAAATTCTATTCGAAAATAATAAATGGTGGGATAAGAGATGTAACTTTGCGACGCCGTTTTCGACAAAACCAATCTTTATTATCAATTCGATAAAATTATGTAAGAATAGCACAGACGTGTCATGGAAATTGGTAGATATAGAGGAGGTGACAGCCCGGAGCTAAAACCGGCGGTAAATATCCCTCGTGGAGAGCGCCGCATCGAGAAAAGGGCTGGTCGGAAAGTGTCGGCCTTATTAACATTTATAAAGGTTTTTCATACGGGGACGGCGGCACACAAAGAATTTAAATTGATATTCGGGGGCGAAGTTGGAGTGCGTATTAAAAAGTTCCGTATGAATTTGGGTGTTGTGTGAGGCACAAATATTGGTCCGTGTACACACGAGCCATACGAGGAATTTCTCCAAAACAAACGGATTTTTTCATGCTTGAAATTGTGACAGAAATTCTATAAGTTTGTTTTTGCAAGATTTTTTTTTTTTTTAAAGAATTGAAAATAAATATTTTGATCTCGATGATTGAAATTTACTGCAAAACATACAGTAAAATGTGTTTTTTGTTGTTTAGGTACTCATGATTACTCAGTAAAAATCCACAATCTTTATAGGATATACAGAAATAAGTTAAAGTATTAAATTAAATTTTGATTTTATTCAATGCTTTTCTTTGTAAACAGTTGAAATGATATCATTGTGCTTTCAACCTGAATATATTATAAAAGCTGGTTTCTTTCTATCTAGATAATTTACCGTATTTACTTGAAAGTTTCCCTTGTCAAGAAAAGTCAAAAAAATCCTCCCCCGAGCCCGCACCCACTGAGGCGTAAACACCGCATTTTCCTCGAATGACCTGGTTCGACTCTCGATCGGTTCCAAATCAACGTGATTCCTTTGTAATAATATCTGAACCGGGCTTGCATATTTCTGGGGCATTCTTTTGACACCTAATTTATCGTCGCTCATAAAACTTACACCGTTTCTATTATATTGAAATTTCGGTTCCATTATATAAATGGAGTAAAAATTACTTACCTTGATTATTGAGGGACCAAAGCAGATGAATATCCATTAAAATAATAAATCGTTGCAGATATTAAATACCTGAAAACCGTTTTTTCTTCATGAATTTACGTCCATGTAGCGCTCCCTTTAATAAAAAGAGTGATTCTCTTACCTGGAAAAAAAAAAGAAAAACGTATTAAAATAAACAGTTGTGTGGGTGGAAAGAAATAAACCACACTCAAAAAATGACAATTGAATCTTGAATTTAGCAAGAAGCTGTGTAGCGTAATTCGCAAGAGCACCATGTTTACATCTTTAAATTTTAATACATAAATTCTATATAAAAGCATTTATCTGATATTTCTATTTAGCTTATAAAAATCTGCACACATACAGGTATTCCTTAGGTGCTACCATACCATCAGATATTTGAAACCTATTTTCAATATTGAATATGACTTATCGAGTAGTATGCGTGTATAGCACTGTGACATCATCGTGACAATTCACAAACGGGTTGCCTGCTAATAACAAGCACCGTCTACATGATTATTATAAGGTATACAAAACAAAAAAAAAAACAATTAACCCACACAAAAAGATTTGTACACTTTATAAATTGTTAGACCTAAAAGAATAATTGCTATGCATATAAAATATACACGTTTTCTTAATATTTATGACGAAGTCAAATTTTAAATATGAACTAATGTAATGAAAAAAAAGTATGAACTACAGTTATAGAGAAAAGAAAATCTCGTAGTGATAAAAAAAAAACATTTGTTTAATCCATACATTAGCCGTCATTGAGAAGTGGGCGCGGATTGTACAAAAAGACTGATAGAAAAGAAGGCGGACAGGGGAACAGACAGAAGGACAGGCGGAAGCAGGGGAAATGGCATATTCTATTATCTCGTATTTTCCTTGCCATAAAATAAATTATATACTTTAATATTAAATTAGTTACTATGATATATGTTTGCAAATATACAGGATTGATCACTTTATATATATTTTTAATTAAGACTAATTGAATGTGAACTCAATACAAGTAAATACTGATAAAAATTATTAACAATGAAATAAGTTACATTTAATTTATTCCGTTGAAATTATGGAAATAATGAGGGAAATTATTTAAATTAATCTGTCTTGGGGTGCCCCGGGCTGACGGGGGGAGACTGAAGGACCAAGTGTTTTGTAGACTTTGTTCGAAAACCCAGCCCAGCCTGTACGCGCAGCTAAAGCAAAGCTTGTTTGCTGTCAAATTATTTATAATTTAGTAGTGTTAAAATAAAAAAAAAAATATATTTTCATAGATTATTTGTTAATTGTTTTTAGTATGAAAATATTTATGGATTTGCAAAAAAAATCCCGTTGCGGAAGAACAGGCCTAAGTGAATCAAGGTTTTCAAAAATAACGTTTATGTAGTAATGGTTTTATTTGCAAATGATTATCACATCTTTTTTCTAGCTGACTGCTAATACACACACCTTTGGTAAAATAGTAATCTTTTAAGTTTTGGTTTATAGTACTGATAGTATTTTTTTAATTTTGAAAGGAGTATAAGAAATATTCTTGCGCGGAGGAGACGGAAGTTTAATCCGATACTTTCGTTATGACTACACAAGCTGGGATTTTGCTTTGTGGAACAGTTCTATGTTGGGAGTTTTTGCGGCTCTACAATCTGAATCCTAATCGAGGCCTAATTTAATTTCGTCGCATATGTTTGCAGCTGGCAGCTTGGGGACTTTGGGTGTTTCCGGCGACGTTAGTGTTTGTGTAATTTGCGATATGATGTGATGTGATAAGGAGGTCGGTGAGCATCAATCATAATACAGATACATCTGGAGGCCATATGGTTGAGATAATAATTATAATAAAAATTAAAAAAACTATGCAAACTTGTTTAATGATTAAAACAGATTGTTATATTATAAAATATAAAAACTTAAAAACGTCTAAGTCTAAATTATAACGTAGTTTCATAGACGAGGTCTATATACAAATAAAAAATGTAGTTGAAAATTATATTTACATTTTTTTAACGTTTTTCGTCCCATTGACAGCCATGAAATTAAATTTATTTAGTTTATTTACATTACTGCATATTGGTTTAACAGAGTGCAGAACACGTATTTATTCATGTTTTATTATATTTTTTTAATAAAAAAATTATAACGAAGAACACTGTTGATGCCGTAAAAATATTTTAATAAAAAGCATTTAAATACAGTAATGAAAACAAGATGCTTGTCGGTACGCTCTGAAGTACTTACTTTTTAAAAGCAACACAAATTATTAAGGTTTTATCTTTTTTTATTTTAGAATATATTTTTAAAAATATTAAAATAAAAAATGTTTTTAGATTATTAAAAATAAACATAAAACAGAGAGAGCTACTTTCAAATTATTATTTTTATTTATTAAAAGAAAAACACTGTAGACTCTCTAAATCTCTGAAACCTAATGGGATTTTAATCGGGATCTAAAAACCCATTTGGCTAAAACATAAAAAAAAGGATTCTCTCCAGTGCCTTAATACGAAACAATCTAAAAAGCGAACTCTTGTTAGCTGCCCGGCGTGGCCAAATGACATTTTCAAGTAGAATAATGCTCAAAGAAAACACGGCTGTAATTGAAAAGTGATTTTGCATCGCAAAGTCCGCTCCTGCACTCGGGCTGTGGGCAGCGGGGGTGGACGACAGGGAGGGGATGAATAAATCAAGCCAGGATTGCGCTTTTAAAGCCCTGTTTGTATTGCAAACAGGTATGACAGAGATGCCCGAAACCGGAAACCTTCGTCGTCAACAATTTGAGCAACACCCCTCGTGAAAGCCACACCGTGTATTCGTTTCAGCTTTGCCGGGAGGCTGATGCGCGCGGACGTGCTACAGTCGAAGTACACACTTTTGATTTTAATTAAATTTAAAAAAACACCATTATTATGAAAATGTGACGGGAGATGACCAAGTTGAATATAATTAAGGTGGCTGTGGTTTGCGATGTTATTGTTAGCAGTAATATAAAATTTCACGTAAAGTAGAAATTTTTCGTGCTGTTTGTGTAGCTTAATTCCATTAATATATATATATATATATATATATATATATATATATATATATATATATATATATATCATTAATTCAATTATATTTTTGGGTAGTAGTTGAATTTCAGGGGTGTGATTTTTTCACGTTTCTGTGGTGTGCGAATCGAACAAGGAAAAAAGGCCTGATGAAGAAAGCTGTAAAATGTCTATTTACCTGTAAAAAAAAATCTTTGAGCTAAGAAAATAATCATAAACTAAATTTAACAATATTTTCAAATAATTGTTCAACACACTAAACGCCTCTAAAGAATAGAAAATAAGTACAAACTGGGTATTTTTTTTTAATACAGGCCATTGTAAGTCCGCGTATCACGTTTATATCTAAATGAAAACTATAAACATCGTTACGCGAAATTGTACGCAAAATACAGTAATCTAAAAAAAGTTGTAAATGTGCAATTTCGCATGACGTAAACCACTTTTATGCGCGTCCACGATAAATAAAAGACGTAAAAGCGTATCGCGAGCAAAGCAAGGCATCTGCAGAGAAAGAGCAGTATACTTTGTTTCTATGTTTGTGCGAAGCCGGAGAAAAATAAAATAATAAAAAATATGTTTATTCTACAGTCCTCGCGAATAAAAAGAAATTTATTTTTTTAAATGAAACCCGACCATGTGCGAAATTAAACAAAGGTTAAAACAGATATAATACCCGGCGAAAGGATGGAAGAAAAGTTGATTAATATTAAGGGAGAATAACGGTTATTTGCTTTTTGTTCGTTGATCCAGAACGGGAGCGGACTGATGCGATTATCTTCCAAAACCTTATCTTCTGTTGTCTGTAGCCTTAATACTCGTGTACAATGAGGGTCTGTTTTCCACAAATTTGTTTCTTGAGATGAGAAATCTGTGGCGTTAACAATACAAATTATTAAACGGAGGTGGGAGAGTTGAAAGCAAAATATTCTTCAGGTTTTTTTAAGCGTAGCCACGAAGCATAACACTGTAATTATTGCCTGACCACAGCCTACTTAAATTTTTAATTTCACTTTTATGTATGAGTTAAACGACTTTTCTTAAACTTCCTCAAATGAGCGTTGTGAAAGATTGAAAGTAAATACTTGGAAAAAGCTACCAAAAGAACTCAACCATGAATTTCATGGGATACATAATTAATAACTCGCAACTTTTTTTATCCAAGTTGCCAAAAAATAAGCTGCTTATTAGTGCGTTTTACTTATAAAAGTGATTGATTGACAGTTGCTGTCACATATGAAGCAACTTTAAGGATTTGGACTTTTCAATACTTCTTCGCTAATATTTTTATAAAACCTATTAAATTTATTTTAAATTTTTAAACTTATTAAAAGATTCGTAATATCAAAACACAGTAAATAATTAAAAACACTGTGATTAAAACTCAAATTATCAGAAAAAACTCACCAATAAAAAATGATAAATGATTTTGTATGTGAACGCAATTGAATATGAGAACTTTAAGAGAGCTTTTAAAAACATGTCTTATAGTTTTAGTGGTTCAGAGTTTAAGGATCATTCCTTTTTTTTTTACTCCAAGCATTTATTTAGCCTTAAGTTGGTAAGCCAGCACTAGGAGTAGTTAGTGGAGAGGGGAAAAGTCCAAACGAGATCGGAAAGTTTTCTTAATAGTCGAATTGTGAGTTGCCCAAGCGCGTTAAACGGTGTTTAATATACTTGCGGATGTATTCGAGGGATAAGAAAGTAAGGCTTCGATCATTGATCACTTGTTTTGGATTTTTTGTTACCTCAGCACACCGCTGCAGAGAGATGAAAAGAAAAATCGAAATATTGTTATTGTTGTTTACAAGCTGACATGGAATGTAATGATGGGGGGAATTTGTTATTTTGAAAAACATTAAACCTTAAACAATTCATTAAATTATACATCTAACTAAACTTAAGTTAATTCTTAGCAAGGAAATGCTGCATTGGGGTGGTTTCATGAATTTTTTAATCATATATATCAATATTTAATTAAAATTAACAAAAAACCTTTTCTTTTAGAGCCATTCATTTAAGCGTTTTAAGCTATTTAATGCATGTAGTCAAGAACATTTTTAAAGCTTTTGAGGCGTTAAGTCATATAAAATGAAAATAAATATATGACGGCAGTGTTTTAAGAAATGACTAAACAAATAAGTGTACATAAAAAGCTGAAAAAACATGTTAAAAATAATTTAATTGCAAAACAGGAAATAAGGACTGTAACCCAAAGCTAGTTGTTCAGCTGAAAGTCCACAGGGCACTAGTATTTTTGATCCCTTGGCTAATTGAGAGGCATTGAGTGTTAATAATGCAGCATTAAAGGGAGGGGAGAAATCAAAGATCTCTACAAAGCCTCCTCCCCATCAAAGGGACTCAATTTTAGATTACTAAGTTCACAGAGAAACAATACAACGAAATAAAGAGAAACGCCGGCGAGATATCCCGATTATATACCCACTGATTCATAATGGCCTCTAGGCTGAGAAATGGATAACAGCATGAATTGTATTTGAATAAAGATCTAAAAAAAGATAAGAGATATTAAAAATCAAAAATTGTCGTAAGTAATACGATAAATCAAATAAATTAAAAATAAATTTAAAGTAAATTTAAATATTAAATTATAAATGAAAATTATGAAAACCAAAAAATACGGTGAAATAAATTATAAATAAAAAATAGACGTCTATTATAGAAATTTAATAAATTTACATTAATATTAATTCAGATTGATGAGGTTTAATGGTTTAAAAAAAATAGGTTTAATGGTCAATGTTCATAGCATTTTTTAGAGCTATTGATCTACACATTCATTCACATGAGAAAAAATAGCTAAATGAGAATAAAAAGACATAGATTTATCAACATATTTTTATTTACACCTATGTTCAGCGAGATGTCGAATTTTTGCAATAATTTTTTTTTTAAATTTAAATCGCAATCAAAAAGTAAGGCAATTGGTAATCTAATTTTTATAATGTCACAAACGTCTTGAATTAAGAAATGATATTATTTTTTCAACGAGTCAAAAATATCAGATAAATACAAACATTTTAATTATAACGTCACATAAATAAGATTTAATTATCCAAAGTTCTAATCAAGATTCCAAAGTTGTAACAATTTTCTGTACTTCGAGGATACTCTTTAGCAAAAGTAAAACGGGAGACAAGGACAAAGAAAAACGCATACATTCATTAAAACATCTCACAATTTATACAAGTTGGAGAACACAAATAAAAAGTTTAAACAGGAAGACAATTATATAAGAAATAAAGCAAAGCTGTTAAAACTTCCAACGTTTGAGGAGCTGAAAAACAAAGCGAGGCTGGGGAAGAATTAGAAGCCTTCAGAAATAAGAGCTTCCCCCAGGAGCTTCATATTATTATGTAGGGAAGCGAGCAGGGCGGGACAAGTGCCCTCATTGCACGATTATTCGATACAAATCTGTAGGTTACAGATTGTCTCACATTTTAAACGACGATAAAAGTTTTATAATCGTAGTAAATTTTAACCGTTTAACAGCGTGTAATATGGATTTTAGTAAGAAATAAATCACGTTTTGAAAATGTTATATAAAACGCCACATCGTAGGTAACTGCAGATAAATATGATGCCAATCGCTAGAATATAACAACATTTTTTATACGCCTTAGTATAATAATGCAGAAAGAATGTCGGTTGGTAATCGTTTATTTATTTTTTTAATTTTGTACTTGTTGAATAGTTATAATGAAAATATTATTGATCGATGCTTTGATCGAACTCTGTATTTAAGCGAGGAAATGCATGGAAATTGTAGTACTTCGTTAAACATATAATTAGTTTCCACAATGTAATGCAAATACAAAGCAAACTAATACGACCCCTTCATCCAATCCTAGTAATTAATATCCCTATTCCAACCGGTCATACCGAGAAGTTTTCTTTGGCAGAGAGCATAACAGCCAAAGAGGAAGTTGTCTATGGCGAGTAAGTGAGACTTGGGTGGGATCTGTGTGGAGATCTGTGCGCCCAGGGCTGGGATTAGTGGGCGGACAGGCCGCAGAGAGGGAAGGGCGGCGAAACCTTTGAAGACTGACATCATCAAAGAATACTTCGATTGCGCCCATGAAATACAACACGTTAAATATAACATGAAACGAAATTTCGTAACTAGATCATTAGAGACAAAGTATGTTTATTTGTATTTAGATTTAAAACCAAATAATTAGTTCAATTAAATATAATAGGATTGTTCCAAGTTAGGAAGTCATAGGCTTAGACTTAAGATTTTCTATTAATATCTCATATTTAAGAAAGCGTTTACAATAATTTACAATGAAGGTGTTTTAAGATGTGGATATACTCCGTGGTAAGAAAATTACGTTTTATTATTGATTTTTTGTGAAGACCGTCTCACAGGAAGTACGATTTTGCCTATACAGGTTTTATTGATTGTTAATGATTAAGTAAATTTTTTATAAAAAAATCAATAATATATTTAAGTGCGTATATTAGCTTAATTAAATAGACTTTAAAAATATCCAGATCGGATTTAAATGCTTCACTCAGTACTTTGGGTTAAAAGTCTAGTATTGCAAGTCACACAATATTTAATTGGCATAATAAGTACGTTGTTTCACTTATAGGATGATTGTTAAAAAGTATTGCTTAGTACTAGTGATTCGTTGGTATAATTGGTAATGCACCGGCCACACAAATCACGATGATATTTTTCTAAGAGTTTCTTTAATCAATTTCAATATTTGAAAAAATGCACTTAATCATTATCAAAATTGCGCTTTACAGAAACTCAATAATCAAGCTCGGAACTTCGTATTTAACATCTAAGCGATACGCTTTACATGCCAGTTGGCAGCGATTCTAGCTTCTATGAATTGATGGATAAATGACCGCTCTATATACTGCACATGCCGGATTGCTTTTGCATTTAAAACATAAATTACGGACACCATGTGCACCAATGGTGACAAAGGATATGCCAAACTGGAAACTGAAACTATATATTACAAATTTATATGGTAATAAAATTAACTCTTAGCGCAGCTGAAAGTACATGCAGACAAAAAAATAAACTGACATTTGATTCTCGGTTAATATGTATGCGCATTCAAACTCACTTTGCTTTATAAAAAGTAACCACCGAGTGACGAAACTGTGTGACTGTGACCTAGTGACTATTATTATACGGCTTTTGTTAGAAAAATGTTAACAATTATTTTGAATCTATGATATATATAACTACTTAACCCAACACTCTCATACAAATAATTATTATTTAGTCGTCATTGTCTGTTAACCAAAAACAATAAAAGTTATATAAAATCCAAGTGGCTATAGAAATAACAATTGGTCGTACGACGCAATTACAGTTAATTTTAAACATTAAAAATAATAATTTGATTTTTATATTTTCGTTTTAAACTGGAAAAAGTATCTCATTAATTTATCTTGTTAAATTTTAAAATGAATGTAAATCTAAGATTGGCTGATTCCGTGACTTGAATGTTTGTGATCAAAATTCTCCAATTTGATTTTACGATTTCGGTTCATAAAACATACATTTTAAATTAATAAAAGTTTAAAGAGGAAATCAAAGAAGTCTAGAATTTTGGTATAGATTGTAGAATTAATATTTCACTCTTTTAAATGTGAGGGGGATTCAAAAATCAAACCTAAAATAAAACAAAATCTGAAAAAAATTAGTAATTAAACTTTTTAAAATAAGAGTTCAAACAGAAACATTTTTATGTGTTTACTACATAAAAGTATTTATGTGGTCCCTGGAAACTAAATTGAGACAAGGTACAGAAATAATAAGTTTAAAAAAATACTGTACCACTTGAAGATGATATATACCTAGTTTTATTAATGATACAAGTCGTGAGCTATAAAAAAACTCAGTGGAGTACACAAATTAATTTTTAGTCTAATATAACTAACACCATGGCTGAGATAAACACCCGGAATAATGACAGGTGTTATTATGTTAAATCAGCTTTACCCCAGAAAACAAAATGTATTTCCACCTCTACGATTAATTTATAGCTAATTTTTGGTTTGTTTTTACCTTTTTTTAAAGCTTCTCTCATAATGTATATAGTATTATATTAAAGACAAAAAAATATTAATTAAGTGCACGTGTAACTTCCCAGTGCTTATTATTCAATATTTTTCATTCTTTACAATATTTGGGTAGTTGATTTGAATTACTCAAATATTATATACGTGTGTCTTATCTTACGTGGTGATAAAAAGCTTTGTGAATTTATAGTTTTTTACAATTCGGTGATTATTTATTAATATTATAAACATATTTTTTATTATATAGATATTTCAACCAGGTAAAACGATGAATCACTTTTATTATACCACATTTATGAATTATGGGATGGACTAGTATGAATAAATTACACACCATACCTTAAGAACTATTGTAAATCTAATTAATGAAAAATATAAGAATCTAGAATTTTTTAGGTACTCACACAATTCACAAGTGCAAAAAAATGAAGTGTAAAAGGTTCACAACGGCAGGCTATTTAAATGTTTTGCTTTCAGCAGGTGATGTGCGCGAGGGAGCTCCTGGCGAGTCCACACAGTGAAAATGCAGTGGAACTTTGCAGAGACTGGTTTTGTGCTCCCATGTTAATCCCGTCCTGCATTATTTAACAAATGTGACGTGTGCAGATTAACATGCGCAGCGGTGCGGCGGACATTTTGCTTCTACGGACGCCTTATCGTATCGCCGCTATTTTATGGACGCCACCAGGTGCGACAGGAGATCAGGTCTCGCCTGCTGATCGACTTGTGGCTATCTCATCTGTGAAGTTATATTCATTTCACAGACGTTTTTGTTGTTATATTTAATATTTATAATATCGATACCCAGATTGAAATAAATTATTACACATAAAAAAAATAATTAAGGGATGAATGAACAATTTTCATTTTCTCACTAGTTATAATGACGAATTTATGTTCGTATTTCACACAAAGTAAAGTAAATTAAAGTGAGTAGATGACATCCTATCAAAAATTTAAAAATTTAAATAAAAAAATATCTAATGTATAAATTGTTCATATTGACATATAAATATTCTAGATCCGACTAAGAGAGCGCGTCGTAAAAAAAGTAGTTCTTTGAGATTTTTTCTAGATATCGCGAGAATATTTTAAACGAAAAAAATAAGTTTTTTCAGCAGAGAGCAAAGAGTAAAGAGCCACCTGGCACCATATCCGTGAAATACGCGGGTATTTTTCATTCTGTATGATGTGTATGGAGCCTGAAATAGGATTTTCACGTGGGGTAGATGCTCTATAAAGGGCCCTGGATTATAAAAGCATAGATAGGATCTATTCAACATGCCAACCTTGTGTTCCGGCGGAGTTTACCAGAAGACATTTCAACGGCGAAATTACGGATAATTTGAAACTAAGAGCACTAAATTTAAGTGCAAATAAAAGAAGCATTCAGTTCGCTTACTGGATAATTAGTTTAGGTACCACGATAATAAATCCAGAGTTTGTTGGTTTGAATCTTAGAAAACAGATTTTATATTTAATTTTGATACCTATGGTTATTTGATAAAAGTGGAAAATATTTACTCTTTAAATAAAAATCATGTTATTTTAGAATTTTTTTTATCAAATTTGAAATTAAATGAAATTTCGATTTAATGTGAAGTTATAAATTGCTTGAAAGATTTACAAACGATCATAACTGTACTTATTTTCCACCTACACAAACTCGGCGGTTATAATCATATAATATATCACATCCAAGAGACAATATAATCTACTAAAAGAATCAAATATAACGATGTCACTATCTTGACAGATATATGGCCGTCTCGCTCCCACTCACAATAATCCACGCACATTGGCTTATGATCCGAGCACGTGGGAGGCCCGGCTACAAAGGACCCCACTCTCCCCCCGGGGGAGGGGTGCGCTGGACCCAGCCCCGTGCATATTTAATGCGGAGCCCATTATGACTAAGTGGCCGACAAATAAATAATGCCTTGTCAGCGACTTACGGCATCGGGCTTGTCATCGGAGGTTCAAGATAATCCCAAGTATCGAGCGAGTAACTAAATTGATGTATATGATTTACTTTTTAACAAAACTCATATGATTAAATATACTTTCGCGTGGGTGGAGACCCTAACTCTGCCACACACATAGATTTGAACTGCAGCTTAGCATAGATCTAATATTTTCTCCCTGCAAATTTTCAAAAGGATGTAATAAATTCCTTTACCCTTTTTACTTTGAGAGATTTGCTGGTAATATTCATCTCTTTTATTATAGAAATCATCGCTATGTTATTATTCTTCGAATAAACCCAGCGACGACAAAATACATACTTTGCAGGCTCTATTGTGTTTTTGTCAAGTGCGGAGGTTAGGTAGTGTGAAAGGTTTCACATAGCACCTGTGCATGCTCATATTCAATAATCACTTTTCTTGACATTATAGTCTCTCATAGAGAAGAAAATTATTTGGATTGTACTGTCTTAACTGAAATAAACGTTAGATGTTACAGATCATACTAGGGCCTATTGGGATGGGAATCAAACCAGAATACTCTAAATCATAGGTTCCCAACGGGGGCGGTACCGCCCTCCAGTGGGCGCTGGAGCTTTCCAAGGGGGCGGTGGCGGGTCCAAGGGAAAATGAATGAACTTTTTGCATTTAAATATTTTTGATTTGTGCAGTAGATTTTTCACAAAAAAAAAACAGAAAATGATCAAAAAAACACGAACAAATTTTTTTTTTTACCTGGGCAGCAATAAAAAATATACAGAAAAAAATTATAACGGGGGGCGTTAGAATTTTTTTTTCTTGTCAAGGTGGTCAATAAAAGGTTGGGAACTTATGCTCAAAATTATCAAGACAAGCAAGGGTATTTGATTATTTAATATTAAATAATTGTGTGTACTACTAAGCTATATAACATATGAAAGTTATTGATAACCATGTCTTAAAATTTAAAAAAATTTAATATCTATATAAACAGAAATTCCGGTGTGTTTACCTGGTCTATTGATCTGTCGTGAAAATACTCCTGGAGGTACTTAAATATTTTGATAAAGATTACTCTCGCTGATTGGGACGCGCCGCCCCGCCGAGTGGGAGAAGAGCGCTCAAAGGCTTACTGCTGTTCTGAAGCGGATCAACTCCACTGCGTGTCCACGGAAGGGCCGGGGGCTGGTACCCTCGGCTGGTACGAAGGCGAGGGCAAAAAATATATAAATAATTCCTATTATGGCGTTTTACAGAATAAAGGTTTATTTTGCCGCAACTGTCGAGGCTAAAGAATTCACGAGCTTTGGTGACAGATTCTGACGTTGTTATTTTACAATCAATAATCAATACACTAAAATCAACAACACAATTTATTTTTTTTGTTAAATGGAGATGCATATTTTATATTTTAGGTATTTGATTCTAATTTTTATAAAAAAGTGTTACGATGCATAATTTTGGTCAATTGTTTCGAAATTTTGAGTCTCCGAATGGCGTTTTTGGTAATCAGAAACCTCGGTGCCCCTATAGATAATATTGATTCCGTGACAATATAGAATACGAGTTTTGTAAGAATATATCGTAGGAAAACTTTAAAAAATTGTATTTCATTATCGTGCCTTTACCACCTGTGGAAGGTTTACAGGTGAGGGCACGTAAGTATTCAATGACTTTGCGGACGGTTTTCTTGAGTAACAGTGAGCGCCTCATGCAAGACAGATTTTTTTAATCATAATTTAATTTGGACAGCGAGTACCGCATATTGCTAATTTTATGCGAGTGATATACATCAAACTATACTTAAAGGAGTATTTCATAGCTTAACGTCAGAAATAACATTAAACGGGCTGCAATTCGTCGAGATAACGAAGCTTGAAGCGGGGACTTTGATAATTGGTTGTAAAGGCAACGGTCGAATTGCGAGGCCCCCCGAGACGGAGGCCCAGGGCAGTCGACCCATTTGCGCCGCCGTTAATCCGGGCCTGATGAGGCCGGCCGAGAGAGCCAGGGCTGAGGGGACGGAGTCAGCGTTGATATATTGCACGCGGCCCGTTTCATTTGGTAGGAAAAGGGCAAAGAATGTAAATAAAGCCCGAACAACAGGACGAATGACAGCGGAATGAGCGTAATGGCTCCCTTCCGTCTCGTGGCCTCAGAGTTTAATCTTACAAAAAGCACATCTTCGCACTGTTTGTCTCCATTTCTATTACATCTCCCGCCATTCGCTTGAGTGTTTGTTCTGGCCATATTTATTTATATGGCCGCAGTTTAATTTAATGCCGAAATATATTTGCCGGGAAATATCGTTCGGCTCGAGTGACCGCGGAAGTTGTTTTTATTGTTATCAATATATCCAACCTGTTTCCTGTAAAGGCTGAGTTTCACATTATATTCAGCTTAAAGAAAATTCTATGGGAATAATATTTTGCAAAATATTATTTTATATATACACTTCCATACCTCATTGCTTCTGTTAAGTGGCATCATATGATAGCACGTTAAAGATCACTTATCTTATAAAAGACAAAATGCTTCACATACCAAAATGCTACAAACAAAATGCTTATCTTAAGGATTAAATTATTAAAAATATACAATTTACATTTCCAAAAAAGATTAATTGGTTTATGTCTGTTGTATTTTTATTTAATCATAAAATAATATTTTACATCCAGGTTTTAGGAAGCCTTTATAAATTAATATTCAAAAACATTGTTCGTCTTTTCCATACAATTAGACCAATTGCTGAAACTTCATTAAATCAAAAAACGAGTCTAATTAATTTTTAATAAGCAATTATTTTTTTTAATACAATTTGAGCAATTGACAAGACATCGTTAAATCTAAAAACGATTCAAACGAATACAAAGAGGGAAACTATCTCGAATTGAAATACAACAGCATTCAGGAGCAAGATCCACGTACTTATGCGAACATTTCAATTTCCCCATATCCGCTTACTTCGCTTTGAGTGCCTAATCAAGTATTGTTCGGATTGTTTAAAGGCAAATCCTCGGGGCCAGGGCCGGAGCCGACCGGCCCAGCTTGGCACGTGGCGGGCTCAGAGCACAATTGCCTCTTTAATTAATACGAACCGCGGGGTTTCAACTATCAGAATATGTTAATTGTTGCCAAGTTGAAATGGATCTGAAGTGAGCCTCGAAGAGTGTGGAGTGCACTGTCATTGTGAAAGTAAATGAGAAATATGCTCGGATTTAATATGCACCGGGTATTGACATGACCTCACCACCTCGCAGTTCAATGGATAGATTAATCGCTAAACGAACAATGAGTTTTAATTATGAAATGTTCGTCTATCTCGATTTTTTCAATTCTGTTGTACAAAGAAAAAGATCAAACGTTTTATGCAATGAAATTAGTATAATTAACTAATTAGTTCTAATTAACCAAAGTCAGTAATAATTTAAAGCCTGTTTAGAACTCGGGACCTTGTAGTCGATAAATAGAGGTGCTCGTCATTATATGACGAAGCAGTGGAGAGTTCATATTTCACGAATGCCTGATTGCATATATATTTTTTTCTTAATTCACTTTTAAAATGACAATGCTCTTCGCTAAACGCTTATGTCGATTTAATGGCGAGGCAAGCGTGACGCGACGTGACATCAGCGATGGAGCAGAACGCCGCACAGAGGTTCGGCTGGAGCAAAGTTTGTTATATAAATTTATTCGTTAGAGTATTACATAAAATAAAAATAGCTTGATATAAAATAATAATATATTTTTAATCGCCTTTTAAAGGAATTCTTAAGTCGTCGAAAATACGGTGGCTGCTATCGTAGCATCATAAATAAAGGGTATTTTAAATCATACCCGTCTGTTCTTGGTAAGCTATATCACTAAAAAAATGTACGAAATTTTCCAAAAAACCGTCATGTGCCACTAGAATTTTAATTGAAACCATTGTGCGCCGTCGGTAGTTATAGCAATGGCGGCGAGAGCGCGTCTATTAGCGCTCACGCCAAACGTGTCACGAGTTGATCGAGCACGAACATACTTTCATTATGAAACCTGCGAGCGCTGAAGAGAATTCTTGCCACGTATGGTGTAATGATGGAACAGCTTGAATATATACCTAACCTAACCATAGAAAAAAAAATGTATATATATAAAAAAAAAATTGTTATAAGGAGAACGTACGCTTTTGGACTTGGGTACTTGTTTTTAATCCGACCACCAAATTTTTTTAATGTACATGTACTCGCAGAGATAAGAATCTATCATACGACGATGAGTCCCGTTGTGGCGTTTATTTCGTTCATTGCAGATTTCCATGACCGCTCGATTTGTTGGGTTAGGTTAGGTTAGGTTAAAAAAAAAAGGTTAGGTACAAGTTTTTTGGTGGTCGGATAAAAAACAAGTAACTGGACTTGTTGTAATGGAAGGCTCTAATAATTATAGTGTCAAATAGAGTTTGACTAGTTAGTAATCCGATGTTGTATATTTATACGAAATATTTATAAAATAAGTAATTAAAATAATTATAGTGACGTTCTTACAAAGTAAATGTCTGATATTTTAATGATATTAAAATAAATTGATCATGAATAACAAACAAAATTGTATTTTTTGTGTGTTTTTACTAGCAAAAAATTTATTTCAACAATAAAATATATGTATATATATATAATATAAATAAAATAGTTTAACGTACAAATTATAAACTTAGCAATATTAATCATACATTAACGTTAATCCTAACTTCATTGGCCCAGGTAGACCTCAGGGCAGGTAGATAAGCAGCTTTTCGTGTAATCGGTTGTGGGCTTACAATGCGAGGGTGCAGGGGCGGAAGTCGCCTGGCAGGGGCTGGGGTGGTGCGACCAGCTCCCTGCTGGCTCCGAACTTGTCTTGCGCTAAGGCGCTTTTATCAGAGCAACGTCGAAGGCATAAGCCACGTAATTATTTATAATTATTATAGGAACGTGAATTCATGTTCACAAGCTTAACTGAAAGCCTTATCGAACATCGCTCATTATTAAAAGTCAACTGTAACTCATAAAACAAAAACAAAAAAGCTATACAATTTGAAGCGCATGGGTGGATTTTGTGCCAATTCATGATAACAGATTACTTTAGGTTTTGACCGCCGATATTTATAATTTATACGCCCAAGAACATACTTTAAGATTGTTTAATGTATTTTTGTTAGTAGCTAACCAAAATTAAATCTAAGCCAGTTAATTAAAAATAAACTTAAAAACGTAAATGTATTAATTTCGAAAGTAAACAATTTTGGTCATAAAAATTTATCTTTGATCGCCCAAAAAAACCTGTTAGAATATAAATATTTGTGTATTTCTCAATTTGTATAAAAAATAATAAAACATATACGTAATGAATAAAGTAACATATCATTTTTTTTAAGTATAATTAGAAATGTCAATAAATCCCAGTAGGCGAAAAATGTCTATTTATGATGATATTTGATACAAAATAAATAATATGAAAGAAGAGTCGACCGTCAAAAGACCTTACATAATGCGACTCCAGTAGCGCCCAAAGGTCGGCTGCGAAGGTCACACGGCCCAACCTCCGCAGCTCTCACACTGTCACCAGGCCCTCATAACTTAACCCTAGCAAAGTAAAAAGTTGCAACTTAGAAGAAAGGTTTATATCCATTACACCCTAAAAGATGGATCACTGAACATATTACATATTTTTTGTGACGAATGAAGCGAAGTGCGTTTTAATATGTTGGTGAGTGAACGCCGCTGAAAAGTGCTGTAGGTACTGTGGATAGCACAAATAAGTCTTAGCAAAGCTAAATGTTGGTGACGGACTACTCTTGTAGGGTATAGATAATGTCTTATATCAAGTGATGTGAGTATCAAGAAAGAGAAAATGGGCAGCATCCAGATAAAATTAAGCAACTTGCAGTGGCTCTCAAACTATTTTGGCCCACGGACCCCCTTTCATAGTCAAAACTTCCCCACGGACCCCCTTTTATAGTCAAAACTTGCTTACGGACTCTGGGTGAAAAACTACATAAATTCATATTATAGACAAGTTGGTGCAAGTATCGACTCTATTGCGTTCCTGTATTAACCTACCTGACTCACCGCGATGCCTTTTATTACTTGTATTTTATGCACCTGTCTATATTTATATTTTACTTAGGACGTAAAAATAGCTAATTATGTATTCATTGTTAATTATTTTAACTTCCATATTAATAAAAATGTGTCACAATTTGTTTATATTATATTAAACCTTGCGCGGACCCACTGACGTTGTTCAGGGACCCCCAAATCGATTTTAATTTTCTAAGGACCCCCTGGGGTCCGTAGGGACCACTTTGAGAAGCACCGAACTAAAGCATGAATATGATTTGAAGACAGAGGAGACGAGTCAAATATTTAATAGAATATCTTAGCTGTTCACTATGTATAATTAAGAATGATGTAAAATATGTACACAATGATGCAAGAATACAAAAAAACACCATAATTATATCGTTTGTTTTGTTGATTTGCCGTGTGGATGATAAAACTGTACTATGAAAAGAATATTAAATGAAATATAAATTCAAACAAGTGATAAGACTGGTATTGAAATATTTTTGCTGAGCTATTAAAAAATATATATATATACATTGCTCAAACATACACAGTAATCATTAACAGAAATGTTTGGTGGGACAATTTGTTTTGGAAATTTTAATACCTTTAAAAAGACAAAATAAAAATACATTTGAAGCGAAACATAAAAACATTATTGATAAAAATTGAACTAAAATAAATAAAAGCTTGCAATTATAAAAACAAAATACTTGTAAAATTGGGAAAACATAAAAAAATGTATAATAAAGATACATTCGCTTTTTTTGTTATCATTTAAGTTACGATAAAAATTTTCTATAATTTATAGAAATATATTGTAAAAAACAAAGACAGGTGGATTTCTAAAATACGTAGCTCATCCAAATTTGATCTTAATTGATAATAAAATATAACGAAGCAATATTCAAAGAAGAACACATACAAATGCATTGAATATACAGACAACAAAAAAACTTTTATAATACACCCTGTTTAAAATGCTCCTTTGAGAAAATTTAGGCAGTTGCTTCCAGCCTTTAAATTGCCTCTAGTGTCCAACCGGACACCAGAAGCAGTCCATTACCTGGCGAAATCGTGTCATTTAATTAATTTAATTGTCACTTTCTTTTTGAGTATTGAGAAAACTATAAATTATATTTATCTATTTTTTATTATTTAACTAACGTCCATTTTCAGGGTAAAATAAAATCTTGAAGATGTTGAAAAATTGGATAAAATGACGACTTTTCAAAACCAAAGTTTGTTAAAAAAAAAATATTTTTTTATTTTTTAAATTAATTTTCTAGAGAGGGTATATAATTAATCTTTTAATTCCAGTTAAAAAAAGGACTCTTAAATGTTTAAGATTCTTGGAACAGGTACATAACGAAACTCCAAATTCCGACACTTCAATCGTAAAAACACATTTTTATCATATTAAAAGTAAATTTATAAGAAATAAAAAAATGATGTATCTAACTTTTTGCAATTAAATTTTTTTGATTGGTGCGGTCGAGTTTTTGCAATAGGTACGAGAAAATGATCAAAAAAAAACTCGATTATGGGACCTAGACCCTTAAGACTTTCAAGATTTAAAAAAAAGAAGCTTTTCCCCACATTTTCAGCATTTGAGAAAATATCGTTCAAAAGAATAACAGGACCCGAGCATGGCGCAGTCGATTCGCTGAAACAAGCCCGGGTTAGTTCCGTTTTGATTTCGCGAAACTAATTTGGCAACTTTTTGGAGAACAATCGGAATCTGCTCGGTATTGTCCCGGGGGCGGCTAATCACCGGGGCGGGGAGCTCGCGGAGGAAATTAATTGGGGCAGCCCAAGGAATCAAATCATTCTAATCCGCCCTTCTTTCACCCCCATCCGCCCCACAGTTCCATTTAAATGCAGACTCGAGCACCGATATTTATATGAATAACTTGGCTTAACGAGATATCAAAATGTGATTTGTAATTTATACTGTGGACTTTGGGACGTTTTCTCTTGTATTCTTCAGTCGAATTGAAAATGGCGAAATTTTAAATCTAGATCTTAGTATAACTCTGCAACTCCTGCTGTAACTACGTTTTATGAGAATAGTATAAACTACAGTAATACACCGCTTTACGCGAGGGATACGTTCCGGAAAAAATCGCGTATATCGGGGTTTACTTAATACAAAAAAATACGGATCATTTGAATCAATCACTTTAATTCTAAGAACACTTTATACAGTATTACATGTTTTTTTTTACTGAAAAATAAATCTATTGTATTTTGGGTAGCGTTTCTTTTACGTTCATAACACCCAACGCTGTTTTTAATTGTTAAGAGAAGTCAATGACTACATTATGTTCATACACATTCTTTAATAAGAAATTCGCGTAATACGAGGCATTTGAAATTCGCGTTATAGTGAAACCGCGCATAACGGGGTCGCGTAAAGCGGGGTATTACTGTATTATTATTAGCGAATTAATACAAAATGATTAAAATCTGTTCATCTAGCTAGACTAATTACAATAGTATTAAGATTATAAAGATAATCTTTGCTGTCTTTTAATATGTTGAATTTTATGTTTAGTAGTCTACCCGGACAATGAAGAAAAGTTATGCTGAGGTATGTCAGTTGACTTTCATAGTAAACAATGAATTTTACTCTTTAAAGTTATATCCATCTTTTAGTTTTAGATTTTATAAATATATATATTAAAAGGATGTGTAAATTTTTCAGATATTCAGATAACGTTAAAAAGGATCTATTCATTGTAAAGAGTTGTGCCTTACCAACTTGTACCGGGAATACATAGTCAATAGTTGAATTCCACCAATTTCACAACATCGTATTTAAACGACTTAAAGTAAAATATTGACAATGATATTACTTCTATTAATTGGAAACAAACTCGTTGAATTTATTTAGTTCAAGGTAACAGACGTAATTAGAACCTTTAAATGAGGCTCATTTGCTCTGTGCTATTATTGTTTATATATTGAGTTTATTTTGTAATTCTTAATACACAAAAACCAACGGAGTTATAATTGATGGAAATAAATTAAGACCCTTTTCGGTTTATTTATATAAGAATGTTTAGTTTCTAGAGAAATGATTGTTATTCACCCACTCACTTGAGAAGTGGTAATCGAGAGCAGCCGTACAAAAAGCAAATCCGAGCGATGAATTCGAAACAAAACCGTTTGTTATTCCGTAATTTAATGAAATGCCAAGATTTCGGCCCGACTAATGATGCAGTCACACCAAATCAACTAAAATAAATACACGCTGAAGTTTCGCCGCCCCGGCTTCATCACACTTGTTTAAATTCCTCAGTTCCCCGGAGCCAAATAAACCGCCATAATTCACGACAAAGCGGTGCTGTAAAATAATATGTGGCCTAATACAGTAGTCCGGCAATATTTTGCGCAATAATTTAACGTCTCCAAACGGGGGAAATAAAACGAATAAGATATTAAAATTTTCGTTTGTCTTTCAGGGGTGGTAAAACGCGAAGGCTCCGCAGTGGAGTGTCGTTCGGGTGTAACGGCTGAAAGCATATGCGGTTCGCAAACACGCCGGCGACCAGACGAGGCAGCCCCGGGTTCGTCTAATTTTGCAGCTTTCGAAGAAGTTTTCCATTCAAAGGCTATTAACGAATTTTAGTTAAGAGGCCTTCTCGGGAAATACCCGTTTTTATGTTTTTCTTCGATAATTAAACGTTTAAGGACGCTGCTCCAGATTCCGGAAAACAGTTAAAAATAAGAGACTGGTTTATTGCTGTCAATAAAATGGCCATGTCGTAGTAAATTAGAGTGGGCACTAAATAGATTTACGTGTATCTATGCAGTGACGTAAAAGTACTATATTTTATATTAAATTATATGGCCAATAATGAAATAGAGCTTGCGCCGCGCGCTGCGCATCCATAGAGCTTATATTATGTAGTAACTCAATATTGAGAAGTAGTCATGTATTGCTGTGAGAATTTGAATGTTACGTCTACTGAAATTGTTAGAATAGACGAAAAAAAAAATTATTATCATTTTCTTGTATACGTGGTAACAGATATATATAGATTCGTTAATTGGTTATACTTAAAAATATCAAAATACATAACTGAAGATAAGGATAAGTATAACAATTTGCTTAACGGTTCCCATGACACATATTGCGCCAAAGTAATGTCCCCGCAGGTGTGTTGTTGTGTTTAAACAATTCATGCGAATCCACCAAATCCTTCCCATTTAAAATGCTCAAATGTAACAAGTTATTCAAACTTAATCAATTACCGAATAACTTGAGTGAGCCTGAGATTTCGCATTGTTCGCGGCCGGGAAAGGCGCGCAGGTAAGCGAGCTGAGCGGCCCGACCGAACTTCCCGAGACTCGACAACTAAGTTCGCAGAAGCACTTGCTGTCTGGAAGTAATCCAGCACTGCAGTGAAACGAAAACAAACTGCCACCTCTTAAGAGTTGTTAGATATTTATGTACCCAAGGAAAAAAGGTTACCCTTGATAATGAATGCACTTCGGGTAAAACTGCATTAGCTGCAGCATTACAAAGCTGTATTTTTTTCACAAGAAAATTAGTGATTACTCGCCTACTTATAAAATTAATCATCGTCAATTTATAGCATATTTACGTAAGCATCACTGAGGATAACACTACTGAATTTAGTGATGCATAAAATGATTTATAGTTACGATCATAATATTGCCGTCTTCAAATGTCAGAGCGTGCGCACGAAAGTTTTAATTCTATTCAATAAAAAAAAACAATCAGTCCGAAGTGT
Organism: Atopsyche davidsoni; assembly: GCA_022113835.1. Lineage (NCBI taxonomy): Eukaryota > Metazoa > Arthropoda > Insecta > Trichoptera > Hydrobiosidae > Atopsyche > Atopsyche davidsoni. Next base: position 13,571,815 of record JAILWY010000009.1, on the reverse strand, counting down.
TTAAATGAATGGAAGTTTTGGGTTATCTTGGAGATAGATAATTTAAGATTCATTTTATTGATGAATCATCCAAACTTTTCGTATTTTATCCTTGCACGATCGACCACACTGTTACTTTTTTTACAAATTATACACAAATATGGAGAAAGGCGTAGTAGTAGATATGAAACCAGTGAAAACAGACAGATTGAAATATAACATTATTTTAAACAAATCTTTAAAATGTAAATTATGATTAAAAGTTGAAAAATGTTTCTTACCGTTCAACCCAGGATCAAACAGAAATTGAAGAATTCAAACAAGCGACTGTTTAAAAATTTCACATAGCGAGCGCAGAGTGAAAAGTGCTATCGTATTTCAAAAATAAAACTTACTCTAAAATATCCGCAAGTTTTGAACCAGTCACATAGCATTTCATACGCTTGTATAAAAAGTAAAAGTAGAACTTCTCAAACAATCCCCGTTTCGGAGGGGCGAGCCCGGGGAATCACCGAGTCCCCGGCGCGGAGGCTCTCGGGGCCGGGCAAATAGAAGCCGATACCTCGATACGGGCGGCGGAGTCTTTGATATCATCATGAGCGAGAGAAAATTGTCTGGATATCGTTGGCTGAATATTAAAGGGATATGGCAATTTTGTGGGAATATTTTCCATTCTATTTGAAGCGAGACGACAGGAATTCTCAAATGGTATTGCCCAACTTCTCGTGGAATTGTATCGATATATTCTGCAAAATTCGCAGTTTTTGTGATGTGATTTAAAAAATATACGAAACAGTTTTGTTTGAATATATTTTTTTAACCTTATTTAATACGTACTTATGTCAATCCACTTGTAGAAATAAATACATATGATAAGTATATTAAAATTCAATATCATTAAGTGTAAACAAATAATCGTTTTGATATGACGCAGTATGTGTGATTCATACCTCGCTAGCGCTGTTTATCCGTAGAAATCTTTATACAGAAAAAAAAATTATTAGGAAAATCATAAAGTGAACTATTTATTTTGATATAAATAAAAAAAAACATGGGTCCTATTCAAACCTGACCTGACCCGCCCCACGGCCAACACCTTCGATAATTCAAATAGAGAGGGTCACGATTCTCCCCCACGACCGAGCGTAAGCTCAGCCTCTTTGTAACATTGAAAATGTCGAAAAAATCACCCCAGTATTTTCATTTCAGCAGACGTGTATCTGTAATGCCCCGCGAGGGTACAATGGCGGGCCGCTTGACAAATGCCCACAGTTAAATGTAACGATATTAGCTCAAATTATATAACATAAATATCGCTCTATTTACGACGGTGATATTTCGCGAAGTCACCCGGCGGAGCCAACGTATCGGCTCTGACGAATGACGAAGTACATTCTCCGGGCGTCCGCACAATACCGGGTGATTGACCCACACCTGCCATTGAATATAGAGTATTTAGGACCGAAAAATCTCACCTTATTCATGTAATTCAATGAAAAATTCATTATGTGGGTTTTATATATATATATATATGTGTGTCTTTTTTTTTTTTGAAAAAATATTTCTGGAAATCTGTAGTTTATTATTGAATCACGTAAAGGTCAATAATAAATGTTTGTGAACTGAACCTAAAAGGGTTTGTCAACTACTAAATAACTGCAAATGTGTAAAATTAAAAATGATTCTATCACTTTTATAACAATCTCAAAAACTAGTTCATACAAGCTTGAGAGCATTACGTGTTATTTTTACGAAATTCAATATTTTTGACAGAGAGTACTTGGTGGAATTCCATTTTAATATTTTTGAGTAAAATACTTGAGTGATTTTCCACATGTTCGTTTTTATTTGTGACCGGTAATAAAATCACTCTGTTTGATAATGCCAACGTGAAAGGTTGGCGAAACCGGTCACAAATAAAAACGAACATGTGGAAAATCACTCAATTGTTATTTTTACAATTATACTTAATAAAAGTTTAAATACACATTTATAAATGCATAGTTATTGAGACAAAATGATATTGTACATATAATGAACATAAAATTATGTATGAAGCAATGCTGCGTGCTATTAGTGGCATAAAAATAATTTAAATAAAAAAAATTTAAAAATAATAATCATTAAAAAAAAAAATGAGACATGCTGTATAGTTGGGAATATCTGGAGTGAAAATGTATGAACTGAAAGGATGAGATTTTGTATTGAAGTTACCGAAAGAGAGCCCAAAGAAGATAATAGAATTAGAAAAATTGTCCGGCGATAGTAAGTCAGAATAATATATTGGAGAGCGAGACATCCGATAAATTCCGTCTTTATTCGCACTTTGTCAGAAAAAAACGGCGCTTGACTGAAGCGAATAAGGGCATTTTAAACATTATTAAGCGAAGTTTAAAATGTGTAAAAAACGAAATAAATTACCGGCAATTTGGGGCTTCAGAAGAAAGGGGCCCATAAAGAGAACGGACCCGTGGAAAAATTGCGATGAACTTTATCGAAATTTTCAGTTCGCACAAACAGCTGCTGACTGTTAGAAGAAATTTATTAACATGGATAGAACAGGTTGTGCCAAATAATCTATGGAGAGATCAAAGCGATTCGGTAATATACTGACCTAGGCGAAATGACGACCGTTCTATAAGTAGTACTTAAAAAGCACTAAAATTCTACTCAATAAATTATAAGATTTTCAATAATATGCGTGAGGGCGGTATATAAAGGAGCAGGCACTCTATGTAGTATAATTTTGTACCAGGTGTCTAGTTTCACGTAAAGTAGATTTTTTTTATTAAGTTTCAGCGATCGAACCCTTGGTTTTGTATTTGATTAATTGTCTTTAAGACTTTCTCCAAGCGAGTCATCCGCACTTCTGGGAACGTATTCAAAAGCTTTAACTTACATCCAACAGTCTAATTATCAATATCAACGCAAGCTTAAGGTGATCGCGGAATATTATAGTTATACTCACGCTACTTGTACAAAACGTGTGCTGTACGTTGCATGCATATGTTAAATATACCGCATGACCTCATACCCTTTAGCGACTCACTTAATGGCGTATGAGTGAAACAGTCGTGATTGTTAATACTGTTCACCACTATATTTGTCATTATGCACTGTGTTTTCAACAGGATGCATATGAACTCAAATACAATGGAATATTATAATAATAAGATTTGTTTAGATATACTATACTACATACAATAGTATAATGGTATTGTTCGATAAAAGTGATCATTAAGAGTTTATCGCGTTTTGAAGGACATTTTTGTGTAACGTAAGTGTTTTAAAGTAATTTTAGATTTTTAACTAGCTTGATGAACAGGATCAATAAACACATCAACATTTTATTGCATCTTTTAAACTCGATCAATCGCTGATGTTCCCTGCCGGTGCCTAGGTTATCTCGAGAAGGCTTGATCGGAGTAATGGTACTTAGGGGAATGGGACGGGTTTAACTAGGTTGTAAGTAAGTTACGCATCTGTTCTTCCTGAAGCTATCCACTTAAGTGCCATACGAATTCTCGCGTGTGTAATTATGGATTAGACACGTGAGGGTATCCGGAATGTTTTACCCGTGAGCCTTCCGAAAAGTTCTTTCCTGAAAGCTAAATAAGGCGATTGCATTAAAATTGCAATGTTAGCTGTTTTTCTAAGTACGTGATGCTAAGAAGAGCCTCGAATAATCATTTACTTTAATAAATAAGAAGGTTTATAAAATGTAAAGCATGGTAATGCTTTTATAAAAATATACAAAAAAATTTAAAAAAATAGATTACAGAGTTTTTTATGTTATCAGAGAGGGATCCGTAAAATTAAGATTACACCCGAAAACACTACGTGTATATAGAAACATGGATTAAATAAAGGCGTAAAATTAACGAAAACAAGACGATAACTTGACTTAAATGTTCGCAAAAACACCCAGAAAGTTCCAAAGCACACGCGGAGCAAAACCCTAAAGTGAGCAGTTCTGAAAATTCGTAAGTAGAATCTGGATAAGGAAAGTAGTTGGCATTATTAGTGAAACGGGGTAAGCGAACAAAGCGGGTATGAAAACGGTAAAGGGTCCGAGGATCCGCCCCAAGGAGCGGGGCGAACCGAGCGTCTCAATTGTCTGAGCTGGGATATACGAATTATCAGTATATTTATCGGGAAAAGGGAGCGAAAGGAATATGAATTCAGTTTTATTATATAATAGAAATATATTTTGATAAAATGAATGTATTATTTTGACGAATCATAATAACGAAAAGATTATACTGTATAGAATATCACAATAAATACTTGTGGAAAATAATGCATTTAATTATATTTATTTAGTAAGAAGTAAAGTAATTAAGCTGTTGTCTTATTTGATTATAAATTTTGTCTTGTAGGCTTAATGATTTGACAGTGAATTATCGATTGGGAGGCCCCAGGTATGATTCCTGTCATGACAGAAAAATTCCTAACTGATATTATTAGGCTAACGAGTTTTTTTTAGTATGATCGTAGACGATTAGTATTGATATTAGTTTAAAAAAAATAATAAACATAAGGCTTGACAACATGTGTTTATCCCAACGGAGTATGTGACTTATAAATAAACATAATTATTTAAAAAGGGTAAAAAAAATTATCATATCGATGTACTGATTTGTGTCTTTGATTTAATAAAAAGATATTTGTTCCCTTTATTAAATAATGTTGTAAATAAAATAGGATATATCGAATAAGGTAAAAAAGAGATTATTTCACAATCAATTACTTATTTAAAAAAAACAATAAAAATATAATATTTAAAATATCCACCTCGACGTTGAAAAAAATAAATTGTTATCAATATTATTTTATTGCCTCTGTAATTTTATGTATAGTATATTTCCACTAGTTGTGAATGTTGAGTCTGTTGGAACTTATGATTATACAGTATAAAATATTTTCCACCCTTACACGAAAAATATTATGTTTAAGAAAGCAAGAAAATTTAAAAAAAACATCGTGCAATTAAGTACGTTTACGGAAAGACTCCTGCTTGTCCTGAACTGAACTCAAAAAAACGGGAAATGACCTGAAAAAGTCCCACGTTTCCGGAAGACATTTCCTGTTGTCAAAACAAGGCTTTTATTCTCATTGTAATAAAATTCGAGAGGATATTAAAAGAGTTACCTTCAGATAGACCCAAGAAATTTCAAAGTTAGGAAATGAAATAAACGTTGAGTTATTTTTCTTACATTTGAATTTATATAAGCTTTTATAAACGATTTTATTAACTTTCATAATAAAACCAACGTTTATTTATTATGATAATTAGAATTTTCTGCTTTTAAAATAATTTAAATCATAATTATACCAACTGAATTATTTTTTAGTAGGTCTCAAAAAGAAAAAACCAAAATTAGAACGTAAGATGCAAGAAAACAACGTTGAGAAGCAAATATACTTTAAGAAACCAATTACTAAAAGTATCAGTAAGTAAACGTGAAAAAGAGAAACAGTATTATATATTTATTTACTTTAGTATATTATTATGATTTATTACATTTCTATTGGTAAGATTTTAAGACCTTAAGATTTATCAAAATCGCTTATTTTACTAATCATTTTGATAAATCTTACTGTGTGCGAGCACAAATATAATATGAGTTTATATAATTTATTTTATTAAAGCACCATTAAAACAAACTGCATATATTTCAGACATGTTTAAACAAGATTTATCAATCTCCTGTTGTAAAATCAGTTTTAATGGATAGTAATTTAAACCGTCGAGGGAGTCAGAGTTTCATTAAACTTATGCCTGTTCAAGAGCGAGCTGGTGCGGTGGAATACTGTATGTGTTTCTATTAAGTATTAATATTGTCTATAACACTATCCATTCTCATTCGCACTACACCGCGGCTGCATTAAATACAATGACAGGGCATATTAGTCCCTTATCTCGACCCGCAGACCCGACGATGTACTGAAGAATACTTCCAGGACAACTGCTTGGGATATTCAGCTCAAGGAGCGGTTACACGATCGCAATTACGAGGCTTCAAACAGCAAATCGTAATTTATTTATTACTATTTTACAATTAGATATTAAAGACATAACAATTACTTATTATAGTTATTTTGTTTACTGGTGAAAAATGTAATGAAAAACGATATTATTACAAAATTTATATTATGTTGTTTAAACGATTTCAATATATAATGAAATCGCTCAGTGTTCAACCAAAATACAATAAAAAGCTTAGTAACCAAAGCTACTTATTTAAGAACAAATTAACTAAATGTTATATTTAAATTTTCTAAAGACGATTTAACATATTGAATAAATAATTATTATTTATTAATTACCTTAGATTTCTTAAATAATGTTTTATTCAATAAATGTATGTAATGAACGTAATTAAATAAAGACCGATATATTCTTTTTAAAAATGAATTCTTCAGGGTAAGTTTCATTGAGTTCGATATCAGTCATTCAGAGCCGTGATACCAAATTCTAGTTTTTTGACCATTTGCTTGTACCTATTGCGAAAAATCGACTGAATAATCAAAAAAAAATTAAATGCAGAAAGTTAGATACATCATTTCTTCTAATACGTTTTTTTTTTATTTCTTATAATTTACTTTTAATATGATAAATATATGTTTTTCCGATTGAAGTTTTGGGATCGGAGTTTCGCAATGTTCCTGTTCCAAGAATCCTAAGCATTTATGACTCTTTTTTTCAATTGGAATTAAAAGATTAATTATAAATCCTCCTGTTTGAAAATTAAAAAAAAAAATCTTTAACAAACTTTTGTTTTGAAAGTCGTCATTTTATCCAATTTTTTAACATCTTCAAGATTTTTTTTTACCATGAAAATGGACGTTAATTAAATAATAAAAAATAGATAAATATAATTTATAGTTTTTTCAATACTCTGTAAAAAAATCAACTTTTGAGATAGCAAAATAAAGTGACAATTAAATTAATTAAACGACACGATTTCGCCAGGTAATGGACTGCCTCTGGTGTGCCAACCAGACACCAGAGGCAGTCCAATCGTGTCATTTAATTAATTTAATTATCACTTTATTTTGCTATCTCAAAAGTTGATTTTTTTACAGAACATTTTTCGCAATAGGTACAAGCAAATGGTCAAAAAACTCGAATTTGGTATCACGGCTTTTAAGACAAAAGACATATGTTGACATCATACAAAGGTCGATTCATGAAATTTAATATGTCAGACCGCAAGTAGATCGTATGTATCCACAGCTTTAGGTACAGTGTCCGATGTACGGAGCACTGCTCTTTATATATTATACAAGGAGGTAAAATGCACGAACAGCTACACTACAAAGTAATGTTTACCCAATACACAAACACAAGTGTACGCTGTATGTACATATTATATAAACGGCGTGCGACGAGTATTTTTTTTTAAATTGAAACTTCTACATAAAAAAAAAAATTACGACATCAACACTATGATAGTTTTTTGTGTAACACTTGAAAATAATTTTTAATTTTAGCTTCACATTTAGCTTTAAATATTTATTGAATAGTCAATTATTGTAATTGCGTCAAATAATAATTGACAGTCAATAAAAATATAATTAAATAGCTTCTTATACATGAAACCAATTGAAAATATATTTTAGCGCAGGCCTAAAGGTTATTATTATATTTTTAAATAATTTAATGTGATAGAATACGCTAAAAATAAAAACCTCACCTATTCGAACCATTTTCCCTTGTATAAACAAACACACCAATATTTATAAAGATTTTGTCATCTCACTACAATTGATGGTGCCAAATGCACATAAGCCGCAATGAGTGGAAAAAAGTTGTTTTTTTTTGTTTAATGTGTTTTTTTATTACCTAACTACTTATAATCCACCTGAAAAGTGTGATAGTTAATTATGTTAGATAATTATGTGTGCGTTCTGCTCCTGATACGGCATTACTCTCGGCAATTGTACACATGTACTTTTGTACTTGATTTTTGTGAAGACCGTCTCACAGAAAGTACGATTTTGCCCATACAGGTTTCATTGATTGATAATGATTAAGCACATTTTTTCAAAAATTGAAAATTGATTAAAAAAATATCAGCGTGATTTGTGTGGGATTTGAACCCACATCTTACATCCCAAGCTTACATGGCCGGTGCATGATAAGAGTGACATAATTATATATCCAGAACACACTCAACAGCGTAAGAACCAAAACAAAAGAAACAAAACGTTTCAATGGTTGCACCTACTCCAGTGCTTTCGTTTGCCCCACATCTGCTGGGAGCTCGTTTACGAGAGGGCGGGGGCGCGGCAGGGGAGGGGGTGTAATTATTGTCGTCGCGGACAAAGAGACAAGCGGGGATAAACCGGGCGGAGGCAGCGGGGAAGCCCCGACCAGGGCTGCGGGAAACTTTCGACGACGGCTTTGTTTCAATGGACGGCCCCCGGGCAGAAGATGCATTTGACATTAAGCGTCGATCTCGGCGGGCACCATCCCATGCTGTCGTAGCTCGCTTGTAGACGGAACACGCCCGATTAATCTTCTTCTTCTGGTGCCTCTCCTCATAGAAGGTTGGTGACCATTTCAGTCTCGTTATTTCTGCCGTACTTTCAACTTTCAGCCACGTGCGTGAATTCCGCATCCACCTTTTCCCTTCGATTTTGCCGTGGACAATCAGCTGTCTTAGTGTTCAGGCTTCAAGTCTATAACTGTGAACTAAGACGACATAACACTTGGTGAATCGCCGGCGAGTTTTTAATGTTATGTCTCTTGAGCATAATACTTTTCTCAAGTTGTTGAATGTGCTGCGTGCTGTCTCAATTCTCGCTTTTATAGCTTCGATTATCTGCACGCTTATAATTTTTAGATTGAAGTATTTTAGTACCCACTCCGTTTGATTGCAAACGTTGACATTTTTAATACAGACAATTTTATTATTTATTTCATAATTAATAAAAAAAATTGATGTTTTATAAACTCATTAATGTATTATATAATAGGTTTAAAAAATCTAGTGGCTTAGAGGTTAAAGTCAGCGTTTCTTTATAAAAACATAAAACCTTTTTAGAATCAATCCCCATATCAACAACACCTTGAAAATCCCCGTTTTGATTTGGCAGAATATTATTTTACCAACAATGTACATGTCAGTACAAATATGTAAAAAAATGAATCAGAATAAAAAAAATTTCACGATCTAAAAGATTCATTATTTTTCCATGAAATTTAGTATATTTACTGAGTCGTTAGAACTCGCCAGTCTTTCAAGAAACTAGCATTAAGTAAATAGACAATACTTCATAGGTCGGCAACGATCAGTATGCGAATGGCGTCCCGAGGATAATCCGGCAAGTTACACGATAAGTAACACGGCCGGGGCGGGCCGCCCGGCGGATGCGGGCCAAAGTGCCCATAACTAATGGTAAAACCTCCAAAGGGAAATAAAAAGTTCACTAATAAATCTGCCTGCATAAATCAATACAACAATGCGCCCAGTTAGTACGTGCTGGAAAATGTATACGGATTATTTCACTACACACCCTTTAGGAATTTTAAGTAACTAGCAGTCTTGAAAATACCCAATTTGTTCTCCAGTGTAAACTAGCATTCAAAAAAGAATCCCTTTGTATAAATTAAAAATAATTTTTAAATTTAATTAAATTTTCTCGGCAAAACATAGAGCATGCAGTTTGATATTGAACGGGGAAATTTGTATTGTAATTTGATTTGTAAAGCCGCAACCCGCTAACGCATTATACTATAGTAAATCGATCTGCTTTCATCGAAAAATCGAATTTAATTTAAAAAAAAAAACAGACAAATTATTTAACTGGTTTTAAAACAGATTCTATCCCTGACAAGTGTTGTTCAAGTCTTTTAGATATTACACACAATTTTAGTGAAAAAAAATAACAAATGAAAATTGCTTAAAACAAAGTACCTAATTGCTTTTAACTTTGTGTGATACTAAAAAAATGTGATTATTATACTCGTACAATTAATCAACATTATTTCAAATATATATCACGTAAACAGCCGATGGTCAAGCAAAACAAAATTGTTGATAAAAATGAAAAGATATCTGAAAACAGAGACATCATGACCTGCACTGGAGATAGTTTTGTGCGAAAAACAAATTTTATCAGTTATTTTAAAATTGAATTCAGTTGCGATATAAATATGTTTGAGTTCATTGATTATTTTTTGTGGTGTTATAATGATAAGTTTTTTTTCTTTTATGTTATGTACACTGACAACATTTAAAAAAAAAAAAAGAGTTGTCCACCTTATTTAGGAACGAAATGGTTCATGATGAATAAAAAAAAACAGCGTTTATTTCATTACTATGCGATCAGTTTTTTGATCTTATTTTTATTTGATTTAGAGATAAGATCTTATTATTTTTAATCATTTCAAATCACTTTTTAAAAAAATATTTATATATAAAGGCAAAAAAGTTTTAAGATCAACGTCTTTCACGTTTTATAAATTAGATATTTTCATATGAATATAAAGTGTTCTCACATTTAATTTGATTTAGAAAACGCGAATTTTATATTAAATTCTAAAGACTTTTATTTGAATATAACACATAATAATAAAATTAATACTACATTAATAAAACAAACAAAAAAATTGGTATATGACTATAGCAACTTTAATGAAATCAATATGGTAAATACTGACAGTGTAAATGTATTCATCGGAGCGCGTTTACAAGATCAACTCCAATCAATAATCACGAAGATAGCTGTTTGTCGACTGTGGAATGTTTAATGACCTGATTTAGATAATTCGACTTAGTTAGAAATATACTTTTGTTAAAGAGTGAATACTTTTCATGAATCGTTACACAAAAGACTTTCTCCATTGCTGACAAGTTTTTTTTATCAAATATATTCCGCGCAGCGAGAATGAGGGTTGCTTTGAGTGCTTTATTGCCGCGACGATAAATACTAAAATACGCAATCCAGCGAACACAGTTTTTTTTACAGCGAGAAAATTACAAGTCTATGGAATTGCTTCAATTATGGCCGCAAAATAAACACTTGGAGAGCGAAAATTCTAATGGCGAATAATAAAAAAGAAAATGAATTGGAGAATTTTAAAAGTATGAATTTGAAATTAAAAAGCGCCAATTGGCTGTGGTCTTTGATCGTGTACTAATTAGTAGCTTGAATTGGCATTAGTGGTTATTAAAAATTGTACACGCCCTTTTGTTTTGAAAGGTCGGTAAAGAAAGTCAGTAACCAAAAGCATTGAAATACATCACACATCGCTGACTACACATTAAATCTAATAAATATATAAAAATTATACTGTCTTAGTGCAGTGGTTAGCTTGCTATTTGGAATTCTGCATTCAAGTTCGGATGCAGCAAAAATATATTCAATTTTGTAAATATTATAAATTACTTCCACCAGTAAAATTTTTCACTAATGTGAATTTTGATCGAGTCACAAGGGGAAAAAGCCGGACAGCCGCAATGACTTATAAACCCGTAGATCGTTTGTCTTTTTCCCTTCTTGCGGGCTAATATTCTTACCGAGTAGTAAGGTTTATGGATTCCTCGTTAAGACATTCTGGGTTCAGTTGTTTCCGCATGTGACATTAATATTTAAAAGTAATCGTTAGCTCAATCATACACAACTGACTTATGCAATATTTATAAGAATTTATGCTACCATTTTTTTCTTCTTTATGCTGCCATGAATATATATTGTGTTAAAAGAATTCGTTAAAAATAATTGAAAAAAAAAAACAAACCAATGTAATGAGAATATCCAATATCTGCTAACGATTTACAAATAAAGGACAGGTACACATTTCCAGAAATAAACGTCTGCGGGAAGCAAAATACAAAACATCCGTAGCTTTAATTCGCATTCAGGTAATAACGCGTTTTTTAAACGCAAAGGTGAGTTGTGAAATAAGGTTCTATTTGTTTTTGATAACGCAGGTTTAATATCTTTGAGTCGAGGATAGATTTTCGCATTAAAATGGGTCCAAAGGCCAGGAGAATAAATAATTCATAAGCATTAAGAGATTACAAAGGCGAAATTTATATTTCAGAGGATGTAGAGGAAAAAAAGGGCCAGCGGGTTTTCGAGGGTTCAATTAGACCATCATTTATTTGAAATATGTATACTACCAGTGGCGTAACGCGAAGAAAATAGCTATTTGATAGCCTCTTATATCAGTTAGCATGACAGCCTTTGTCAATTTGAAAGAGTGAGTTTTAAATCGAGTTTGATTTCATACAGCCGTTTGTATTTTATGAGTTCTCGAGGTAAATAAAAAATAACACTAAAACTTCTTTTGTAATTTATATATATTTTTATTATTAATTTTTTACCTACTTATATGTATATTTCATTTGTTTTTAAATGTGAATGAGTTGAAAAATGTAAACGGTGACATAAAATGATAAGAAAAAAGTTGCATATATTTTCACTAGCAGATAAGTTATTATTAAAGTCTAAAGCCCACATCAACATCCACGATTAAATAAATTGATTTTTAATAATCGGTAGGATATAACAATTCTTACAGACATGAAGACGCTTACTACTAATTGTGCGTAAGCTTCTAGTCGCTTGATTATCACATTTGTCGTAGACAAGGCAATGCAATTTTTTTTACGAAAGTACATGTACAAAAAAAAAAACAACAATGATGTTGAATTAAAAATAATATATTCTAAATAAGTTTACGCCACTGTGCAGTAAAACGGTAAGGCTGGATTGAGAACGTCAAAACATTTCATCAATCGGGTTATGATTGGAGCAATACAGAAACACAACCGCGGACAAAAGAAACAATGGCGGCTATAGACAAGGACCGAGGGAAATTCAGATTACTATATGTTATCCTCGAGCAGCCATTTTTTCCCAAAAAACAAGAATTTATTGTTATTACCCTTGGTTATAGCGCCCAATGTCGTCTTCTAGAATAACCTACTTGAGTCAACGATCGTATCTCGGTAGACTGGCCATTTTTAAAATTGTGGCTTTAAAAATTGCAGCAAAAAACGAATATGCTGTAGAAAAAAATATACGGATATTTCGGAAAGCAATCAACTTTGTAAAAAAAAGGCACGTTAAAAAGTCCATAGTAATAATCTTTATGCACGCTTGCGATAACTGATTATGTTGATTAGTGCTTCGCGATGAGTACGAACGTACCACAACGAATTCTCATGTGTATTTTTTAGCAGTTACATTCAAACACTATTTTTTTAATAATTATATTGCTGATTTTATATATTTAGATAGCCACACATACTTTGTAATAAAATATGTGTAAAAGCATTTTAAGATGCAAGATCCACGTCCAAGAATTCATACACAATATTTTAATATTCAAAGTTGAAAAGTGATTGGTGCTCAAGTTATATTTGATGTAAATAGAAAGCAGCGTTTAGCCATTTGTATTTTTTGAAGTTTGCTAACGAAACTAAATAAACCACACATATTAAATAGATATGTGCAAACTCACAATCTTTATTAAAAGAACGTCCCTGCCAAAGTGATACCATTGATTGAACAAATTTTATCAATAGCTTAATATTATGGAGAGAGCCACGCGAAGGGCGTTCGGGGAAATGATAAGAACCCGTGGTGTTTCTAAAAAACGAAAACATTTTTACAGTATCACACACGAAATCACAGCTTATTATACGTGTAAAAGCTCACGGATCGTCTGGAAAACCAACAATGTTTAACACAATTGCTTGCTACCCGTAAGATTCTGGGTTTGAATACGAATGGAGTAAAAAAAAATTCAATTCTCTGTAAAAATAGGAAAAAATTCATAGAGATAAAACCTTGTGTGTAACTAGCCCTAATGTGATTTCACTCTACACAGTAAATAACAAACTTGTCGTAATTATCTCCAATCTGAAATTTTGAACTCATTCATTAATATATTAGTATGTTATTCCAACGATTTGGCAATGGCAAAGTGACAACGAAACAAATCTTTAATTATGGTTGTCTTATCACTTTTGTATTTGTTAGTTTTTCTAGTCTCGGAGCAAGTTGCCGGGCACGTGCCCGGGTGTAGCATCTGCGGCGAAGCAAATCGTAATTGGATCGGTCAGCCCCGACCAGATGAATGGGCGCTTGTGAGACGACGGAGTGAGCGCATCGGGTGCCGTGTTTAATAGGTCAGTGTTAAGTGATTCTCACAAGACACTTCAAAAGTGATTTGTATATCTGTAGAGGTCGCTTAAGAAGCAATACATATAAGCGAAGATATTAACGATTAATTAACACGAGAGCTTTCAAGACCCATGATTTTGATATAAGTAACAATAGCAATAAAAATTTCAGAAATTCTTATTGTAATGCAGAAATCTCAATAATAATGAATCATTCTCGCTGTGGTACATTGTTGGAGTTAAGAAGTTAAGTATATCTCTCCAGTGTGTCTGCTAACCGACAGGGTCGTCTATCGGGTAGCAGTGCCCACGAAGCCGTTCAACGTAGAAACCAAAGCGATGTTTCTGTGGTCCGCTAATATCACCAATTATTATTCCCGTCTCTACTGAAGTCAGACTTCCGCCAACAACTTCGAACTTTCAAGTCTTTCTAAAGCTCTGTAAGCACAATGGACAATAGCGAGGCCTCGCGACTGAGAGGTGTCTAGACGCTTCGAAACCCAGCCTATCTGCGGGGGTGTACCTGATTTTTGGATAAAGATCGAATGCCTGATAATAGTTTTGAATGTAAATTGCTTACTAACTAGGGAATATTTTAGCTATATAATATTATTCTACAGAAAACCGAAAAATTCATGATGAAGAAAAGACTTCTTGTTGACTTGATAAAACAGTTATTTTAAGCATAAATAGGTTTTAGGCATATCGCATTAATAATCAAATAAGAATAAATTAATTTATTGAATTAGATCGTACCAATAAATTAACGATATATTGAATGAATGAATTATGGTTAAACTGAAACTGTTTAAATCTAAACAGTTTTAATAATTTATCATATTAAGCCTTAACATGTGCAGAATTTTGGTCTATCCTATTAAAATATTCAGACGCTACATACACACACACTTTGACGATATGATTCGTAAAATATTATATATAATAAGCTTCATTACCTTAGATTCAATAAATTGTATCAACAACCACAAGAATGAAACGAAATATTAAAATAATGTTTAAAAGTATTTAAAGAACTTTTATTGCAGGCAGGATTCCAAATCACCCAGTAGTGGTTTCCTAGATAATTCGATTTTGAGTCTTTCTGGAATTAGCTTCGGATAAATGAGACTGTAATGCAAAGCCTGCCCCGCCGCAGCCTTGTCGCCTTCAACAACATGGCGTCGGCAAGATGGCGGATAGGCCGCCATCTCGGGACTTCTTATAAAAAATACATCTACCAGCAAAAAGGTTGTTATCGCGAAGGGGCACTTTTTCAGCGCAAAGTCTTGGGTGTTTCTATCTTTTTTGTTTTGTGGTGTGAAAACGGATAATATTTCGATCGACTTGATTCTTATTATGTAATTGTAAAAATATTTTTTGAGATACTTAATTGTTTTTAAAGGTTTAATTGTCTGAATATAACAGTAGGTATTAATGTTTCAAAAGTAAATGATTGTGAATGAGTGAAATGTTTGAGCTAAGAAGCCAATGGCAAGATAATTAACGGCAACTTTATCAGCCATAGAAACTTTCCTTTTCAATTTGTGTGTAATAAAACCAGAAGATGTATAGTAAACTTAACAATCCAAATAAAAAAAAAACTGTCTGCAGAATTGTAACTATTTATTTTGTTTGTAAAACTATCACTTTCAGTAAATAAATATTTTTTTCAATACAACAATAAATAAAGTTTTTTAAATTACATAAATAAATATTACTTCAGCATGGTAGAATATCATGGCATTAGTAAATATTTAATAGGAAGTGGCGGAAGAATATCATGTATGGATTAAAACCAATAATTAATTTGATACATTATATCAACGATGAAATAATATATGATAGTTAAATAGATATGGTATTTGGCAGGTTTCATTTGATAAGTTACTGTTTCGTTGAATTTAATGAATATTTTATGGGTATAGATTAAGTTTAATACCATTAGAACTATTTTAGTGTAAATAAATTTTAATAAGCAAACAATAGGTTAAATAATTTTTTTATAAACTTCATAATTAATTATAATGTATGTGTGTACAATTATAAAATAATATTTCAAAAACTACAAGAGTTTTAGATTATAATTATTATAAAACACTGTCCAAAAAAGGGTTTTATAAGACTTATTTCTATATATTAAAATCTGTTAGCATTTAATAAATAAGGATTGGATTAAATAAATGAAATCGACATATGCAACGTCAAAACTTATAGCTTTTGACCAAAGTAAAACTAGCATGAGCCCAAATACAAACGATTGGAATTCATTTGCCAGTGCAGGGATAGAAGCTGAGATTTCTTGATTACTGAACGAACAAGCCAAATTAAATATATAATGATTTAAAAAATAAAGTTCACAAATTAACTTTGACATATCAATGAATTTAAGTACCTACTTGCAACATAGAAGTATCTTTATGATATATACAGAATGCTGACTTTATTACTATCGACGAGCTCTTGAAGATACCATTTAACTAGCATTATAGTATTTTTTATGATGATTATTTAACGACCACATTATTCTTATTAGCGACTGAAAGAATATCAAACGTATTCTCGATGCATAATGATACAAAAACAGAACAAGGATTATCGGTAATTGCAAAGATATTCCGACTTCAAAAGGCAAAGCATGAAAATCTGACAAAAGGAGTCAATACAAAAAGCCGCGAATTCTCGAAACGGAAAACAAACCGAGGATGCAAATTTCGCAATAATTAGAACGTGGAGCGAAGATGGCGGAAGTGCCCCAAGAACGGAAGAACTAATAAAAAAAAAGACAGAAGATCTCGGAGCAACAAGGGCAGAAATATACGGAAGGAACTAATAAGAAAAAGAAAGAAGATCTCAGAGCAACAAGAGCTGAACTAATAAAAGAAAGACAGGAGATTTCAGAAGTAAAGGTTCACGAAAGTTTGGCATTAGCACATTGTTTGCAAAGTGGGACAAAAGGATGCAGCCCACGTCGGGAATGCGACCCGCTATTTATATTTATCATAGGAAAATATCATCTGCATTATTTTGGTAATAATTTATTTCAAGAGCTTATGTAAGAATTCCTAACAGATTGTATTCTCGTTTGCTAAAATTATTATTTGGATTTATTTGATATAAATAAACAATTTATGAAAGCAGTCAAAGATAATTTTATTTGAATCAGTATGTAGTTAAATTCGCAAATTAATGCATATTAAATTGTCTGCTTATGGCGAACGACAATTGAACCCTAGAATACAAGGTGAAGAGACAATGTTTCTAACAATTCAATAATAAACTAACCATATAAAATTAAAGCCTTACAAATAAACATTGATTTGGTAAGGAGGGTATAGCAGGGGATTCATGATATACATTTATACAACATGTATAATAAACTATTTAACATTGTTATGTGCCATATAAAGAGGAAAACGCAAGGTTTTAATCCAAGAAGGCAGAGTTAAGAAGAAAAATACATCTCTTCAAAAAAAATAACGCGCACCTTATCCTTTAAGCTTATTTTCAAAAACCATTGAATAAAAAAGAAAAAATATTTTAGATAAAATATAAAATAAAACGAAAAAAACCGTAAGTAGATCGATAGAGATATTATATTTTGGAAATATATCTTATCTGTATCACGTAGAAGGTTACTCGTGTCTTTTCTATAAATCGAATACTCAAGTATTAGGGGATGACAATTTACCACCGAGGCAAGGCGCATGTCTACCGAGAGAGCAAATACTGGCTAGATTAGGATTTTATCACTGGGAAATGGGGAGCAGTTCTGTGAAATAAGTCAACATAATACACGGAACAATCTCCTATTAATTACGTTGTTTGAGATCAATATCTTCAGAACAATACAGTGATATATAAATTACCTTTTGTGCTATCAAATTATTGTAAAAATAATAAACCACTTAAGAAACAATACGAAAAATCGATTTGAGTAGTATTCAGTGAATGCTAGTTTTATTTCAAAACAGGTAAATTGATATACACAAAATTTTGATGTAAATAAATTTGAAACATAAATAAAGAATATTGTATTATACATGTGACATATTTTTACTAACATTATTCGATTCATGATGAGTAAAATTGGAATTTGAATAATCAGATCGCTTACTCGTTTCTTTCCTAGCGACTTCCGACTCTCACAGAATAGTTTGGTTAAGAACTCATAGTTTTGAAATGATGTAGCTATAACGTCTCTTGCTTATGCAATAAAGATAAATAAAAAAATAGTTTAGATTTTTCTAAAAAAAGTTTTAAGGCGGGTATTCACTCTTCCTATTCAGTTAAAAAATATTTCCAAATATACAAGTAATGTACAAAGGTTAGCTTTTCAATAAAGATCCACGAGCTCCGCTTTTATAAAACACAAGTCACATTATGTACGCATACATGGTCAGGTGCAACAGAGATGCATTTCACACAAATCATTCGCAAAAACATCGAATCATCAATCAGCAAAAATACCCCAAGAGTTGATAAAATTGTGCAGGGCACAGTCCCGGTACTCCATACACTGGCTATTATTTATCAGAAATGAGCGCTGCTCCTCTAAAGTCCATTACTCAGCCAGAATGTTCTGGAAGGTAATAAGTGATAACCCGATAACGAACAGCGGGCACATCAATCACCGAGGGGAGCGGGAAGCGTGCACGCCCGAAAAAAGACGAATCAATTACATAACGGGTCGAATTTAACATCCGGACATGACGTCACATGATGGACGACCCTGGCGCACTCGCAAACACTCGGATGATTAGATCAGGATGCGCTCTAGCATAGATTATCTGGAAGACCAACTCAGAAACCTTCCGCCGAGAAAGCTAACGCCGTTCCTGAAAATCTGATCAGCGTAAAAGATTATATAAGCTCTAAATCGTCACACAAGTTCAGTTAATATTAAGGTAACCAATGCAGGTACTTTTTTATATTCTAATAATATATTAATGCTAATACATCATTTAAACTCTGGTTGTAACTACTTTTGCAGTGAACCGCGGAATTAACCTGGTTCACTGTAATAGAAGCGAACTGTACCGAAAAAAATAATCCGAAAATTTTAACCCTTCACTGAAGTCTTTGGGTATGATTTATATAACCAATAGATTAGAAGACCAATAGGTGATTGATTGATTGAAAAATTAAAGAAACAGTATTTCAATTATTTCAGAATAAAAACTACGAACTTGGATAGATCTGTAGAGACATTACTATAATATATCAGAAAGAAAAACAAGATGTTGAAAGATTAGTAACAGTTTGCATAGGTACTATACGTTACAGATAAATGTATTAAATCATTTAATAGTATTTTTAAGTTGATGCCGTTTGCACTTCCTTTTGTAAGCCGATCCATAAAAAAACCAACACTTTTATGTTACACTTTTTAGAGTAACGTCTTGCGATTTTATTAGTGTCGGCTTAGGATAAATATTACTTCACGTAATACGCGACGGTTAGCCGAACGGGTAAGTACAAATGGCGGACATCTCGAGTAACTGCCGGTGATCTCGGGGTACATATTAGGATCAAGGACTATACTGGTGATTCATGCGAGGTTATATATATTTTGGTCAAAACCATAAACATGAGAGTTATTAAAAAAAAGTTAAAAATCGATTTGTTGTATTTAAGGTATCTTGGATTCTAGCCTATTTCTAAACATATTTTATATGCTTGTAAACGTGTTTTATGAATACCGCCATCGAGCCGAAATTTAAGTTTTTTTAAAAGTTATATACGATTTAAAAAATAATCGAAAACGTATTACAGTATATCAACATTATTATGACACTTTTAACAATTGTTTAAGTATCACAACCGATGAATGCACTGAAAACTAATATCTGCGATTTTTAAGAATCATGGCCGAGGATTCTATATTTTTCATTTTAAAAGTTGAGTTAGTGTATAATAAGACTTTTCTAGATATTCCAGTGTAAAGACCGTTAGGCAGCAGTAGCCTTACGCGAGCCACCCTGTATAGAGCGACCCCCGTGTATATTCGCAGTCACTTAGCCCCCCGCGCCTTCCTAAGCGTCCCCTCGTAAATCAGAGGCTGGCGGTAGGTAAGCCTGAGCGATTGTGTCATATATATCGAACGTAATAAATCTGGGATTTTATTATCAATAGCAAAGACGAGGTATTAAGCTCCATTGTATGAATTTGCTTTTATTATCCAGTCGGATATAAAGACTCCGCTGCGGCCGCTCGAACCGTTTTATTGAGACAAGCTCGATCATTACTTATGTAATAGTCATATTAAAATTGATTAGATGTAACCGCACAAAGGGATAAAACACCCTGGAGATTTCAACTTTTATAATAAATCAAAGTAATGTGGTAAACGACATTGTATTAGGTAATTGTTGAGAAATTCTTCAGACTACATTGTCTAATATTATGGAATTTATATTATCTAATAACATATCTGGTATTATATTTGTAAAAACGACCAAAAAACTTAAACATTAATAAGTAATCATGGTTAAATCAATACAACTTGCAGTTTATTGTTGGTGTCCGTAGATGTGATGCTTAATTGCCAAGTCATCAAATTATAAGATGAATGCTTACCTGTAACAAAAGATAACAACCATGAGTTAAAATCGCAAAAAGTACAAAAAAAAAATCTTTATCTGGTTATAAACACGACAGAAAACACTTGGGCTAGTTGGACCCATCCCCCTTTCTTTCAAATATACTTGCTGGTTAAAATGTTGTATTAGTACTAGGGTTGCGTGTTAAATTAAATAGGGGATTTATAAAATTAAACAGGTTACTATAATCTGAAATATCTAAATAATAGAATAGTCAATAGTATGAACAACTTCGACATAAGCAAAAAACTTGCTAGGTTGTTTAGAATTTTGTTTTTTTTGTACGAATTAAACATAATCAATAGTATTTAGCGAATGCAAGTAGTTATTTCCTACATCGGATTTTCTACGTGTGATATATTAAATCTGTTCGCTAACTCCAAAGACAATTTAAAACACATTTAAAAGCGTGCAGCTTTCAAATCGAAATGTCTAGGAGCGATACAGCTGTGAAGTGTACTATGATTTGTTCAAGCGATCTTGCTTCTGCCTGAAGGGAAAACTTTTGATTGAAATGTATTTCCAGAACCAGCAGACGGGCTATCTGGATTCCAGCAGTACCAGAAACTCGTAAGTCTTCAGTCGAGGCATCCCGGTTACACGGCGCGCTGTATGAATAGCTGCCAGCTCGGAAAACATGCAAACTTAAAACGGATGTCAGAATTCGTGAAATATTAGCTATACGGGTGCATAAAGTTGCACTGGTATTTTAATATGGTTTTGATTAAAAAAAAAAAAAACAACACCATTTGAATTCGGTGTTTGAAATACATAAAATCATATATGGCGCCATATTTGAAAATGAATTATACAGATAAATGATATAACATAGCGTTTATCTGTATGCTTAGCTTCCGTATTCCGTATTTTACCTTCGTTAATATATTTCTCATTCAGTTTATCTGAAATTTAATTTATCTCGCTTGAGTCAAAAATAAGTGTCTTTTGTTAGCTTATCCGTGAAAGACAGGTTTAATTTGTGAAACTCTATATTTAAGCCGACAAATATAAACTGTTAAATGGCTAAGAGATATTGATCATCTTAACAGTGAGCGCTTTTGTCTTGCATGGATTTCATACGACTCTAATCTAGTCCAATAAAACACTTGAAAAGCAAAAACGCTCAGTATTAAAAATAATCGTCATTTCTTGGTTATTCATGATTGTTTATCATGTTAGTTTAGTTGTTTACTTTTAGATGTTGGTTCTCTATTCTTAAGTTTTTATATTAAATATTGCAGATTTCGAGTAAACTCAGAACACGCTTAAGGAATTTTAAAGATAAGGCATTTAACTCTCAAAGCCATATATTTAAATGGCTTAGAAATAACTGAATATATACTATAACTGTAAAATTTTATATGTACTTAGATAATATTAAATTTATCACATAGTTCAGAATATTAAGATTCCGTGTTTTTATTTTCGATTCTCGCATTCTTTCAACATCGATGGCATATACAATCGGTTTTGCCTTTTAAAAACATTTATTAATCTGCTAGCTATTTGGCTAATAATATTTGTTATATATATGGAGTATCAAAAATTCAACCAGTCTGAATGGAGTGCATTCTAATTTATTCATTTCAAGATATAGTTTCATGGTGACAAAGGTAGTGCGCCACTGGGCTGAATAGCTTTCGTTATGGTACAGTTTGTGGCCAATAAAGCGGAGATTGTCCGAAATGGGGAAAAAGCTCGAGAGGAATACAGTAAAGTCACAAACGATACAGAGTTGTATGCTAATGTAATCCAGTTGCAGCTTTCGCAGTCGCCAAAGAGAGAATAGTAAAATTAAAACTTAAAAAGTTTACACCAGCCATAGTATTAGCATAAAGGCCGCGCGAGCTTCTCCTGTGGCAGGCTGTAAGGAATAACAATGCTTTGCGCAGGGATCGTCCCGGGACCGAGCCTTTTTATGGCCAATTTTAAGTTATATTTAAGACAACTATTATGCTAATAGTTAACTCTGTGAGAATAAACAGATGCCCAGGCAGTATCTGTGAATAACGCGGTCATTTTGGTTAGGTTATAAGGGTTGAGATGGTAATTTCGTCTACTCGCTTTATGTTGACTATATTAAACTCGAATAAAAATGAATTATTTATACTTTTAAATAAACACACATTTGTAAAATTTTGTAAGGCAATATAGAGTTTTGTTGTGTTTCTAAGAGTTTTTATGCGTAGTGATATTTTTTATTATGAAAATATATTTTTCAAGGAAATATTTATTTTATAAAACGAGATTTTTATCTTAGACCAAAAATGTGATAATTTGTATAAATGAAAAAAAGGTTATTTTCTACAAGTCACGTTTACTGTTAGGTTTTAAATAAAATCTACATTGTAATTGAATTCTTAAATTGAATAAAAGGCTTAAAAAAAATCTCTTGTACAATGAAAATATTATTGAGGCATATTCGCGAAGAAAATATATTATGCGCGTTTGTTGAAAAAAGCTTAGTAATATTAATTATTATCAAATATTGTATATTTTAGTTTAAACAATAAAATGCCAAGAATAAAGAATGCTACAGAGAAAATATCAATAAATGGTTACAAACTGGGCGAGCAATCAAAGACGAAGGCTTTGTTTCAGACAGGTACAAGGGGAGTATCTCACTAGGGGACCACATAACTCATCGACAGATATACTCCCCTCCGCAATAATGTAAATCATGCAGTCGTGCGAGGAACACACTTGGATGTAAATCTCAAAGGCTATCAAAGCATAGCATGCATGCGAGAGCTGCACCCACTGCAGAATGGATTCAACATATTTAGGTAGAAATAGAGCGACTACGTGATTTTTAAAAATATTTTTTTTTACAGTGGAAACACGTTGACGTACCCCCCAAAGCGTTATTTGGGATAAATATAAAGTTCACAACCAAAATTTAAAAAATCGACTGATACGGTGAAAAGTATATTTCTATACAAGCCGCCTCACTGGCCTCGGGCAGCTGACAGAAGGTCCGAGTCCGATTCGCGTAACGGACTGAACGCTGGAATTATTTACGTTGAATTGTCCTGACGCGTGTAAAATTAGACTTGCGACATACTCGTACACAACAAAAAATAAATATTTAGGGATTTTTTATATACATTTTTTTTTGTCGCGTATACAGCCAATAGTCTTTTATTTGTAAATTCGTTAAAAGTATTTTTACGCTCTCGTGATTCCTAGATGCGGGGTTACGAGGTCGGGCATCATAATCCATCACAGAACCAAATCCTGAAGCTAAATATTTAGGTTGGGGCAGCGGCTTGATTACTTATGCAGCCGCAGTGATGGCAGACAGCTGCCAGTTTTCATTAGACCGCCTCGGAGTCGGCAGGCAAGTACTGCGAGTCGCCAGCCGGCAGCGCCTCCCGCTAACCACCCGCCATCTGGCCGGAGCCGGAGTCGGAGCCGGAGCTGCTCCGGCCTCGCGGCAATACAATCTGCTCCGCGGCGCAGATGCTCGGCGATGAAATTACGTTCGCCCCGCTGAGGACTGCAAGCCGGCGTTTTTAGTAAATTATGAGGGATCCGGGCGGAACAATGGACACTGAAAATTTCATCACTAAGTGCATTGTTCTTTATTCGTACGCAGCCTGGGTTTTAAAAGATATTCTAAAACTTATCTTTTTTTATCAGTCTATAAGTTTTTGTTTATATTTCTCATCAACTAAAACGGAAACTTTTTACAGTACGTACTATTTAAACAAATCCTTTTCTTAAAGAAAGAAAAATTTTATTTGAGTTTTGTCTATCAAAACGTTTTTTTAAACAATCAACTTTCTTGGAATTAAGAAGAGTACAATTGCCAAGCCGGATTTGACTACAGAATAAATAACAATTACCACTTTCTTCTCTTTC
Organism: Atopsyche davidsoni; assembly: GCA_022113835.1. Classification (NCBI taxonomy): domain Eukaryota; kingdom Metazoa; phylum Arthropoda; class Insecta; order Trichoptera; family Hydrobiosidae; genus Atopsyche; species Atopsyche davidsoni. The sequence goes on along the minus strand of JAILWY010000009.1, from coordinate 13,547,226 downwards.
TACCCCTTTTGTTGTATTTAAATACTGTACAAGTTAAAAAATTGTCTGGGATTGTTTTGAAATAAAACAGAGACAGATCGCGTTTTTATAATTTTAGGAAAATTCGTGACAAAATTAGTTGGTGTAACATAACATATGTTTTTCTTCTTTTCATGTTAACTCCTTGGTACTGAAAGTCGTATCTTTGCCCACCACATTTCTCGGTTCTCTGCAGAATGTACCTGCTTAATCTGGGGAGACCTGCTGAATTTATATTTCTAGCAATATTTTATTTGATATACAATAAAAACATGAGTAAAACAATATCATCTACCTGTATAGTTTCTTACAATCGTTTGAAGTGAAGCTACGTGCCTCAATCAAAATAATAAAAAATGATAGCGTCCTTTTTATATTGAAAAATGCTAATGACTATGCACAAAACAATACTGGAAGTGTTTTGTTGTAATTAGTGACCCATCGTCCCCATCTTGAAAGCAAAAGCTGAAAGCTCTAGAGACACCGGTCAACCTCGCGCGAGGATTGATGGTTCACGTGTGTCACGTATACACAACGTGTTCATGCTCACTGTTCTTTCGACTAATTGAAACTTACGTACTTGCACTTGGCTGGAAATGTTTTCAGTTGTGTGGGAAAGCTCTAGGGGTCTCGTGAGCATCGAGGTTAGGGGAATATGTCTATTATGCACAACTAAGCATGTAATACAATCAATATCTATGAATGGAAAGATAATTGTTCGATTTAATTGCCCTCAAGGGATTTCAATGGGAAAATGATTGATAATTAAATTTATAACGTACATCGTACACTATAGTCATGCATTACTTCGATTTTCAGGTATTTGTTGAAGTATTTATGTTTAACAATTAGGATCAATATTATATTATGCTTCTAGAATGAAAAGGTATCTAGAAATTAAACCAGAATCTTCATATTATAATATAAATTAATACTAAATATAAATAAGTTTCGTACGCAAGAAGCAGGTGTCAGTAATCTTTTGTATCTTGCTCAAATAATAAACTTTAATTTGTCCAATGATATTTGGACAAATTAAATATTTAAAAAATTGGAGATCATAAATGTAAATTAGTCGTTTTTTAAAAGAAAGATAATGGGGAAATAAAATGTTTATTTAAGCAATTAAAGATTTTGAACCACATAGGTGCCATGCATTTTTTTTTTCAGTAAACATGCAAGAATATGTATAAAGTTTCAAGAATACAATACGTTTATCTGGATTTTTGGTATATTTAAGCGAAATCCTGATATAATATTTTTATGAAACAGAGAGGTTATTCAATATTAGGTAAACTTTTATCACAGCCACTAACTATTTCCAAAGTTTTGTTCAACGCCGGAATACTAAAAGGCATTTTAGTGTCTGCAGCATAATTAAGGGTGGGATAATAGATGCAGTGGAATATATGAATAGCAGCAACAATAACTTGTAATCAAGTATGTATGTTACTTTCTGACTTTATTGGAATACAGATAAGTATTACCAGCGAATTTATTTATTAATATTTTAAATAAAATAACTTTAGTGATATTGACAGGTTTCGGCAGTCTACTACCTTGGCATTTTCAAACAATCTTTGAATATATTATACAGATAATACAGTTTGGCGAAACCGGTCACCAATAAAAAAAATGTGATATAATAAAAAAAACTTAAATTATTAAAATGGAATCCCACCATGTATTTTCTGTTAAAAATATTGAAAATAATGTGTTAATAATATTCTTTGGCGTTTTTCATTCGGCACTTCAAATGTTATTGCTTTATTGAATATATTTAGTAATAGGACAAGAGCGTTACATAATGTAACTTCTGACGTTTTGAATAATAAAACATTTTTTTAATACTTGAAAAAGAAAACAGCCAAAGTAACTCACGGAATGACATGGCAGTGCGTACATTAAATAAGTAACGAAAACGTCGCGCCGCACTGGTGATATTACTTTTTAAGGTCTGCCAATAATTCGTTCAACAAATTGTTTCCATCCAATAGGATCCGAATTCGAAGCCCTACAACTTTGCTTCCAAATTAGCGAAGCCTTGAAAAGTGTTCGCGGCACCAAGTTTGTTCAAAATCCACAAGTCGAACGGCGGGAGGTAAGAAAATTGAACGAAAAAAGATGGCGAGGGAACTTCCCTCCCGCGGGCGCGAGGGACGAGAAATGCGGCCTGAAAAAACAAACATTATTTACCTACTGCCTAACGGAGAAATATGCAATCTACTCGGCGAGATTGCATATCTCCCGGGCCTGGGAAATAGCGCAGAAAAAATACTTTAGAGCCACGCGACTGTATGAAGGCGGCCCTCCGCGCGCCTATCTGCTCCTGCAATCGCCTGAAGTTTGTTTCGCTGTATTCTGAGATAAATAAATTTATTGCGAGAAGATGTGACAGGGCTGCGTTTTGATTATTTGCTGAAAGAAAAGAACGCGTGAGTCCAAATTGTTCAGCGATAAATTATAACCGCTATCGCATTGTTTGCTGTATCGTCTTACACGCTTAGATTCGGGGAGAGCCTGAACACTTTGCATTGTGCGTACTTCATATACGGTTTATATTTTATGTATGCAAATAATCTTTTAACACTGAAATTTACTCAATGAAGAGTGGGTAATATAATAATTAAACTCTTTTAAATATCAGGTTTGAGTGTTTTGCTTTAAAGCTTCAACGTATATTTAAACAGAAACAGAAATTCGTATTTACAGTTGTCAAATTATGCGAAGTATTTATTTTTACTAAATAATGAAATCATTAACTAACATACCTTATAACAGATAGTTTAAAAATAAAATATAAAGATAAACTGTTTAGCATTCCAAAAACTAACTAACTAACAAGCACATTATTTATTGCCACTTCAATTTATAATGCTTTTGCAGAAAAAATGATTATGAGTGTTCTCTGTCATGTTTCATGCATATTTTTCTTCCAAATAATGGGCGATAAAAATTAAATGGATATTTACCTATTATTCACATTATCCTCGATATTAATATTTCCCGTATATTAATATAGCCTACTAACAACTGTCTCTATGTAGGGTGACATATCCGCATATAGTCTTTGATATGAGATTAAACCAAAGCGCACACCCACAAGCTGTTTTAATTTAATTGAAAGTATCAAAATTTATTCCGCAGGAAATGAGCTCCCATCCAAATTTCAATTCTCGCGAGTCTTTTGTTTCGGGTGCCGAGGGAGGATTGGGGGCGGAGGCTGTGGAGGCTGTCACTAAAGTTTTGGTTCTTTCAGGGATCACGACATGTTGTTTGAAAACGTTTCGCCCTTAATGTTATTACCCCACGTCAGCCTAATTTAATTTGATCACTCACAAGTCTTATTAAGACTACCATCAGAAAAAGGTATCTTTAAAAAGAACCACGTGCATTTAATCTAATGTTTAACCAAAAAAGTCTTGAGTTTTAATAAAAATATAACATACTGAATTGTTCGTCGTCGTTTTTAACCAAAACTATTGTATAAAACGTTGAATTATATAAAATATTTACATTTAAATACCTTCACGCGTCAAAATATACAGTTTGATTTATTTTGGTCAAGGGGATTGCTTAGTTGGTTAATTTATATAATAGACTCCATTAATATAACTTAAAAGGATGTCACGATAATTGTATATAATATACATTGCTGTTGCATTGAAACATCAGATATTAATTGTCTTTCCATTAAAGGAGCGAGAAGTAAAGAAGGCGTAATCTTAATATCGGATATTTTAACACACATTTGTTTACTACGACAGATGTCTATGAAAGAAATGACACATTGCAGATATAATATTTAAGCTAGGTTATTTCTACTTACACCATAATACTACAAGATATTTCAGTGTGCGAGATGCCAACAGTGCCTGAGCATGCTCACATCCAGGAGGAACCACCAGACATCTGCGATCACCTGTCACAGCCACGAACTCGAGGCCTCAAAAGACGAGGAGACCTTTATCCGGTAAAGGAATGATGTGCGCATCAAGAGGGGTTGTGATCTATAGCCACGACTATGGTCTATGGCGGATCTGGTATAGATCAGACAGTAAAATCTACCCACACACAAACACTACAGAAGCTTTAAAGCAAAAATGTAATATCAACAAACAAAAAATACCTCAAGAAAGAGAAGAGAAACAGTCAAGAAAGTGTGACTTATGCTATATTCAGCTAAAAAAATTGGTCCCTTGTTGCAATTTGGCAACACGAAACAGCGCTTTCTCCTTCACACTTACATAAATTATATGGCTTCATCCCTTTCCGGTGGAATCTATGGTCTCAAGTTCACCGTAAATAATAATGCGGAATGGCCGAAGACAAGCGCGGCAAACATGGCGGCGCTGTGCGCAAATCACGCGACTTGTCCTCGCGAGCCCCTTGTAATTTTCTATTTTCGTTTATTCTTTATAAAGAGCAAACAAAAATTCAATGTGATGAATTCGTGTTTTTTCATCTTCTGTTCGCGATTTATTACCGTGGATGTCATTCGAAATAAAATTTATTGTTGAAATTTGAAAGGTTGGAAATTATGACGTAGGATGTCCTTCAAAGTCAAACCTCTCTTTTATTTTACGGTGATAATTAAATGAAATTTATACCGAAAATAAAAAAAAAACATAAATATAATTTTAATAATTATTAAACATATATATTAATACGGTTTTCGTCACGTCGTGGCATTATATAAGCGAGATTACTCACGAAAACATTGCTACTGAACACGGCTACTAAAGTATTTAAAATGAAACAGCAAATTAAGTCAATACAAGACAGCAAACATATAAAATAAAATTTCATTTGTAAAAATTCATGAATCTTCATTGTGATTGAAAATTAGAACAAAGCTCGTTGGCGAAAGTAGTCACGTAAAACAAATAAAAATGTAGGAAATCACAAAAAAAAAAATATATATATATAGTTATTTTCGAGAAAAAAATACAATACCGATGCCCAAGTCAAAATATCTGTATTCACAATATATGCAGTTTGCAAAGTGCTCAGAGCTCATGCAGCAGCCCAAGTGTCTTCATCCGCGAAACCCTCCCGTCGGGCTCCCCGCACGAGCGCGGAGGGAGCGAACTCCTCGAAATATTCATCACGCTATTTACTCGGTAAACTTTTCTAGCAGGGGCCGAGTGCTCGCTAAGCCGCCGGGCTGACGGGACAGGAGCCCGAGAAGGAGAAGATCCCCGCTGAGCCCTGCGGAAGAACGTCTCGCGGATTTACCCGATAAAACTACACTGTATTACCGAACAGTGCACGCCGACGAAAGCGTTTAAGTAAATATTTCACGTTTGCTGTTTATTTACGAAGGACGTTAAGGTGGGAAATACGAGCGAAGCCGAGTTTAGTAACATTATTCACGATAGACTGGTAATACTCCATTTAAAAAGTTATATATTCTAGCCTTTTGACTGTTCACATTTTTATAAAAAAAATACGATTTTATTGAATTTTCGTTGAGTAGTTGCTACCGCTTTTTGGCGTCTGAATTTGATATTTTCACTAAATATTTGATTTTGAATACTCTTTTCTTTGAATCGAAAGACAATATAAAATTTCAGTAGTAAGTAGTAGAGAAAATTTCAGTAGTAGAGATGGTCAGTAGTAAGCAAGAGCCACTGAACAACGATATGTTGATTAAATATAAATAATGATGTTTTAAAAATAAATATCAGATCTACGAATTCTTCTAACCTAATTAGGCTAACTATGTTTATGAAATAAGTAGTTTTCATGGTATCCGAGATTTTATTTGTACATTTCAAAATATATTTTCAAGCTTCTAATCTTAAATTAAGGTTATCTAAAATCATGTTATTATTGAATGAAAAACAGATCGGACACGGAAAGGCCATCTATTTCAAGTTGGCCGCTTATGGTCCAAACTAAACTGCCTCCAACATTTCAGAAAACGCGCCTCGCGCACACCTGTCTTCTCGATCCATCACATCAGAGCACTTTTTGAACTTTGAAACTTCTGGGGTCAGCCAAAGAACAAAGTCCCAGACCTCCAGTCAGTACGTGCCCGGTTTGATTATTTCGTATGGCCTGTACTCACTGAGCTATATAAATATTTCATTCAATCCATATGGTAAATCGTATTATAATCTAAGAAGCTATGGTAACTCAGCAGAATGGATAGTAAATATCAAATATGCTTAAGGGGGGTTGGATATATTAAGGGTGTTTGATTTAGGCATGCTCTGATGTGAAAATCTAATAAATGTTTGTTTCAATAAATATAAAAGCAAGCGTTCACAAGTGTAATTTTATATATATGTTTATTTAATAGATCTAGATTCTCTTATATAAAAACACTCAGAAACCCAATGTTAGCTATTGAATTTATATATATTTATATGGAAACATTATAAAATATGTTATAATGCTTTATAAATTAAGTTTTAACAATGTTTATTGTGTATTTAAAACTATTGAACACTGAAATGTCGTTTTAAATTTTTAACACTATGAAACAACAAAAGTGGAATACTGTGAATATTTTTTGATTATTTAAACCTTTTATTTTTGGGTCGAGAATAACCTTGAATTCAGTTATGAATCATAGATAGGCCATGTGTAAGATTTTGACTGTATTACACATACAAATTCAATAGCAAAGAAAACAGTTATTTGAGCTCCATGATACATTTATGATATAAATTGAATATAAGGCTGTTCGTTCAGGTTATTTTGGTGCACACTGTACCTTCACAGAGCTTTCAGTTCGTGTTGCAGAGCAGGAGCTATTTTCCAAAACGAGGTGTACTTACAGGGATGCAAGGAGCTAGACGAGGTAAATTGTTGTGAATAATTAATTCTATTAAGGCTCTCTCTCGCCAGTCGGCAGGCCTGTCTGCAGGCAGGAGTTGGGGATTCTTCAGCCAGAAATGCCTTCTATGGAACCTGCACTCGGTAATGCCAGCCTGCAGTAAATCAGGAATCAAGAACTTAGCAAAATAGAATTTCACAATAATGTGCATTTAGTTTCAGTATTACGGCAATCAATTCACTTAGTATGAATAAATTGTTTATCGTAAAATATCAATCACTCACCATTGGTATAGATTTAAGTAATCGTTGCTTTTATAGTAAAACATTGATCACTACGAGATACGCTTGTTTATATAATAAGCGCAAAGGTAATCGAATGAATTAGGGTAGTCAGATTAACACTGATAACAGCACACGATGTAAGTATACCCTTAAAGGATTTACATTTAAAAAATTAAATACTATTTATATCACCCAATAAACCGAAAATATAAAATGCGATAGAAATTTTAAGCACAAAAAAAATTATGCAATGTTCGAAAGCTTAATATGGAATATAAAAAAGGAAACTTCATCGGTTCAGTTTGATCGATGGTGGACTCCCGAGTTTGCAACTATGACTACTAAGTTCAGCAACTTCCGCCCCGGGATTGGCCGGAAGTGTAACAATCGTGATTAAAGAAAGTAAATACTCGTTTTACTTTACACTTTCCAATTTCCCGAGATATTTTAATGCCATTTTTACTGCAAATTACCACCCCCGTAACTGTTTAATAAACCAACCATTCGGAACATACTATACACAGGGTGATTTAATTTGTACTGACAATTAATATCACAATTTATATTTACGAAATTTCTTTCAGAGTTATGCTATAAATAGATAGATATATATAGATATATATATATATATATATATATAAATGACGAATTCAGTAATACATAGTTTATTTGATACTATAACGTCAAATTATCAAAGCCTTGTTGATATAATATAACTGTAGCTGTTGGGGCAAATGATGAAAAATACTTGATTCTTGAAAAATCTGAAAAAAAGTATTACTTGCAAAAACTATGATAACTAAAAAAAACTTCAATAATATGAATTAAGATTAATATCATATTCTTCTGGAAGCAGACGGTCGGTTAATATAGTAAATTAATACTGAGTGCGAGCCACCGTGTATAGCGAGTAAAGGCGCAACCGCCGACAATAATTTTATTTTCATCACTGTTAAAGCGCGTTTAGTGGCTGCGTTTACGATAAAATTACCCGCGCCGGTTATACCTTTGCAAGCTGTATTTTTATCGCAGCCCTGTGCATTTGTACAATTAGAAGAAAGGGCGTAAAAAAGTAATAGCCGTCATAAGGGCTGCTTAGGGAGCGCGTGTATTTCATACCGTAAATTCTAGAAAAAGCGCGTTGATAAAATCTTCAATGTTTGAACAATACTTAGGTCCGTATTTTTGCCTACACAGGTTTAATATGAAATATCGAAAATAATCATTGAAAAGTTTTTATTAAAAATTTCGGTTAAGAGCTTTCAGCAATTCTAAACTAACGCTGCAACAAAGGCTGCAGTTGGCACCTTGGCTACAATTTTTTTTTTATGAAGTGTATGAAATAAACAGACAAAGCAGTGATTTCAGCAACAGAACAGAAACGATGTAATTATTTGCGCTTGAAATCCGATCTCTGCTGCACTTGTCCCTGCCTGGGGTCAGTCGCCCGGAGAGGGTAGCTCGCACCGCCCTCGGCCGCTTGGTCACCTCCGAGAATTCAATTAAGACACAATGGGCAAGTCGCACCGGCCCAGGGCTGGGGAGGAAAGGGGGTGCACCACCCCTGCTCTTCCTGGACCGCTATACGGTTCTGCAAGAAGAACTTTGTGAATTGAGTAGCGGTTGTTCTAAATAGATGCCATTTTCATATAAAAATAATGCACTTTAAATTTTAAAAAATTTACTTCATACTTGAATATTTATATTGAGAAATTAAAAAAGTTTATTGTAAAATTTTATTTTTTTTATAAAAAAAAAACCAATGAGGCTTTTTATTTTAAGATTTACTACCATACTAAATTTTTTACCATGCAAAATGGTGTATTCATACCCAGCCATAAATTATTGAAAAAGAAATAACCTAAAGAAAAAATACAGAATAAATATAAGATTTTCATGTGTATTTTTTTACAAAATAAAAACTTATTAAGTATAATTCATTTATTCTGCAAAAAGTTCTTAATCAAATAATTCATTATAAAAAAAAAAACATTTATTCCAACTATTAAACACGTCACATTTATTAACGCACGTTCTCAGTAGTCAAACGAAAGTTTCAAAATTTGATCAAAAGTAGAAAAGTAATTTCACATTGAATCAAGTGGGAACGTCGCTTAATAATCGAATATTAATTTTGGATTATTGGCAGATGGAGTTTTCTCGGATTAAATTTAATAGTTATGGGATTCTTCAAATGCCCAATATTCGTTGACGTCAAATTCTTTGATGACACTTTCAAACTTCTAATTAATTTTCGTTTTGCAATTAAGACAGATTTTTTAAAGCCGCACTTTATAGCCGTCTGACTTTTTGCCTAACCTTTTGTCCTTTGCTCGGTTCAGGGGATTGTTACAATTTAATTATGTTTTTTTTTGTACTTTATTTGGGCAGAGGTAAAAACTTTCGTTTGTTAATTCAAATATACAACTTGATTTCAAACTATAAGAGCAATAAAGAGGCCCCTTCGTTTTAATTTGCAATTAGAAATAATATACTTTTTTATTTTCTAATTTAAACCAAGAATTCATTTGTAAGACATTTCTAAAGTTACTTATTCCATCAATCTAAAATTGATTGAAAACGTTAAAAGCACAATTATTCAACTTTGATATCATTTTATTACTTACACAATATATAAGAGTTATGTTTAATATATTTAGAAATTATATTTCAACGTGTTATTTTTTTTGACAATAGTAGCAGTACTAAATATATATTTATTTTAAGTTTATGTGTTCAGAAACGTTCATTGGTATATTCCTGCAAAAATAAAATCTGAAATGATTTTTAAAAATGTCTCGTTTGAACAAGAAATTCAAACTATAATTTTTTTTATATCTAAGCAGATCAATTTAACGAAAAAAATACAAAAAAGGTTAAAATTGATAACCTTTAAATCAAAAACCATTTGATGTTGTATTTATCATTAAATGCAATTATATTTTTTTCTTGCATCACAGATGAATTCCAATGATCCGTTTTGTGGACGCAAACCTCTCTCGTTACGTTATGTCTCTGGGGGTAGCCAGTTGCACCCTTTAATTGTGGCGACCATGCGATAAAAATAAATCGAAAATATTGACTAAAAGTATGTCTAACCTTGAAGAATGTGTGACTAACCACTCATAAAAACTCCATCAAGATATTAAACATTTTTCAGGTGAAATTAAATTATTATATATTGACAATATAGACATAAGCTCAAAAAAATCGCTCAAGCCCCAATAAAGCTATATAGGCTGGCATTTGATGTGTTTAAATTTAATAATCTATTTATTTCTGGATTGTTTGAGGTTGGGGTGTGGTTACCCCAGGACACTCTTATTATTCACTCTCCGCCGCCCTCACTGCCATTCAATTAAACACGGATTCAATTTGAATCCGCATTGTTATTGGTGGACTCCAAAGGGGATGGGAAATGGAAACGTTCTCGCAGTCCCCTGCGGTCTCTGACATGTGTTATCATTAAAAAATTCACAATTACATAATCACCAGCCGATTCAACACTATCAAAATTCCAAAAAATAAAACTTCACGGTAAGCAGAACGAAAACACATATATTCGTGGCTCTTGGATGTAGAAGATTTTAGTGTTTTTTTTATTCTACGCCGTTGAGTAAATTACAGATGATGTAGAACTTAACAGATTATGATTTAAGTGCCGAGTTAGAAATATTAGAAACATAGATTAAATATTGACGTTTCTTAACAAATACGTATAATACGTATACGATACAAAGTTAAACGTAAACGTAACCATAATTTTATTTGTTGGGTTACAACATGCAAACTCTACCTGGCAATAAAGTACCCGTCTAGTCGGAAAACGTACCGCAAGTAAACGTGGGTAAGGAAAGTAGAAAATCATCACTTACCTAAAACAAGAAAAACAAGTGTAAATTAAAAATACTTCATTTATATAGATTAAATAACTAAAAAATCAATAGATTTTTTAAACGATATAAATATTTTAACAATTTTTTTTGATTGCTTGAGCTTAGTCTGCTCAATTATCGGAATAGTCAATTTTACATTATAATTTAAAAACTCTGTGGTTTATTATTCGATTACTAGGTTATTTATCCGGTTTCCTGTTTATTGGGAATGTTTATGCGTCTATAATTAACCGGTTATCCGGTCAGTTTTCCCATGATATTTCTATATAATTTCGAAGAAAATTTATGAATTAAAAAAAACTATTTTTTTCTTAAAAAATTATTTATTATTTTAATAAACCATCGAATATTCTTAGTTATCCAAAGCTTTGATGTCAAAACTGAATTATTATGTATGATATAGTAATTAAATGAACTAATCCATTAACAAAAAACACACTGTTTAATTATGTTTTTATTAAAATATATTGAAATATCTATTGTATAATTTAACCAAAATAAATGCATTACCAATTGAGAGAGAAAATTGTTGACTTTGCCTCCTGTCTTTGGTTTACAAGAAGGTTAGTATTCGAGGAAGAATAGAAGACTGTGGGCAATGAAGATGTTGAGGAAAAGGTTTTGTTCCACAAAAGATGGATAACGTCAGAATATAATGTTGATTTTAAAGGCAAAGGGAGATTCTATTTTTTTTATTCTAATAATACTGAATGTAACCAAATATTGATTCACTTGAAATTCCGGAGCAATGTTGATAGGTTAAAAGGGAAGGAAGTTATGTATTTAATTTAAAAATAAAATTAACGTGAATTTGGCTAAAAATCAATATTAACATTAAGCCTTCAATTATAAGCGATATTAAGATGTTTTTCACGGTTGTTTAAATATTTGATAAGTCATGTACATATAAAATTTTTAGTTTAATCAAAATCAACCTTTAAATTCGTTTCGAATATTTATTTTATTTTTTAGAAGATCTTTAAAATTTTAAGACATGCTTAAATAAATAAAAAGTCTATTTCCATCATTGTTACGATTCTGTGTATTTTTAATTACAAGGAATTTAATTATAATTAGAATGAATCCTGATTATTATTTAAGATTTATTTTATTTCTATAAATATTTTATAATTTGAAGCATCTCTTTTTTGTAATTTCGAGTCGGAGATTTAAAAAGTCAGAAATAAACCACGACTGAATCCTCCAATTACCTCTAATCAATCCTTGGGTATTCAATAGGATTAAATAGATTATTGCTATGGTTTACAGTTATAAAATAATTGACAAAAAAACGACCGTAAGCTATTAGATTTCGAAAAAAATATGAAGATATTTTCAATGGGCAAACTTCAAATCATGATATTCAATGATGAAAAGCAAGAATGATTTAAAAAAAGGAAACAATTTGCGGTAGGAACTTAAGAGAAAGGCTTTCATTATTCACTGCAATGCCTGGAATGATCAGCTTTCTTTGTCTAATCACAAAGGACCCGGTATCGGAGTTCAAAGAATAAAGACAAGAAGATTCCGAATATTCTGAAACGTAAGACTATTTACAGTAAGCAGGTTGTTGTCCATTATATTTTACAAAGAGAATTTGTTAAGCAATCAGCAGCGTTCGGGTAACTTTTGTCCCAAGTGATCCTGATTAGCTAGGATATCTTATATTACCAAAGTAAATGTGTTTTTTAGAATTTGAACAGAGATATTTGCTGATTTTATTTAGGTCAATTATTGCGTGTTACATTTCTCGACGAGATGCTGTCTGGAATAACAACGAAAATATATGTTTTTATTGAATAAAAAAGCCACTGTGCAAACAAAACAATAACAAAAATTACGCTACAAACTTGACTTACTTGTAACTATAATTCAGACATGCTTCCATAGACACTGCATTGAATTTTTATTAGCTGGAGATGTAAGAGTATACCTAAACACCAAAAAATAATAATTAAAATAAAAAAAAAATATTAAAAAAAACAAATACAATGTGATATAAACCGTAGCAACAATAAGAGTACTTATTTGCTTCAAAAGCTTTCAAAAGTAAATATAGGTTATTTGAAATTTAAAATAATTAATGAATGCGATTACAATGATGAATCCGAAAGTCATTTAAATTACCGACAAACAAAAAAAACAAGTACGGACTCAACACTCCTTCTATTTACACAGAATTCATCACGCGAAATCTGCAAACATAAAAGCGACATTTAAAAATATGCTGGAAAACGTCGGCCGGCCGATTTGCTTTATTTTCCAAGTGTTCGGAATTGCTTTTGACGTGAAAAATAGATAAAATTACATCATAAAACGTGACAAACGACCGCCGGGCGGACGCGTAGTGGCGGGGCGACTACCGGCGCCCGGGCCCGAACTCCGGGCCTCGGCGCGCCCGTATTTCATGGCGCACAACTTTTAATTTTATTCTATTGCACGGCATTTGACCGATTTCACCCGATTAAATAATCGCTAGGTTCGAAATGTTGAAAATTAAATTTTGTAATTAATTTATTTTAATTATTCTGAATACGATTAGTACGCCTAATTAAAAATAACACCGGCGTAATTACACTATTAACGTGGTTTTTATCCAAAATGTTACACTTTGATGCTTGTGGTTCATGAAATGTATACACATAAAAATATGACTCTGTATGGAAAATACATGCATACATTGTATTCATTTGTCATATACAAATATCATACAAGCCTAGTGTTATTTTTTATTCATTTGCATTGTAATCAATTATTTTTTATTTGCGATACTTCAAAGCTAGAACACAAAAGTTGGTATTTGCAAAATATCAGAATAATTATTTATTCTAACACCGTAAATGAATTTTTTTTATATAAATAAACCATCAAGGATAAGTTATTCCCAAAAACGATTCTTTAATTTACAAAACAAATATTTTTATGTTCTCATTTGAGATATATACGATAACAGAGTAGTGATTTCAGTTTCAAATAATGACAGTTCATACCATTATACTAAAATAGGTTTCTATAGAAAAAGATTTTGATATTGTTTATAAACATTAAAAAATAAGACATTTTGGTATATTTAATTAATTTTTAAAAAACAAACAATTCTATATATTTCAACCTCCCCGCACTCCTCATTGCTTGTGCATGGCTGCCATTCTGTGCCCTATGCGTGTGTAAAGGATCGGTAACGGAGTAGTGGACATGGAATGATTGTATAGGGATGTGCTCTGGAAGTACCTTGTCGGGGTGGGAGGGCTTCTGCTGCTTCTGCAGGCTACAGATATAATCTGTAGCCTGCTGCAGAAGGAGTATCAGATCTAAACGCCAGAGCGTTGTACGGAAAGAATTATATAATACGAAAACTTTTTCTTGAACCCAAGGACTCGATACATTTTTTTCCCTAACAAAATGAAGACTAAATATGTGCTCAGTGAGAGTCGCCAACCTTTTCTGAGGACAGGCAAAAAAAAAACATTACAATAAAGCTATAAATCAATTTTATGTTTATGAAGTACCAATTATTTATCTTTAAAAAAACTGTACTTTTATGGCATTGAGAGGTAATTATGATTAGATTTTTCCGGGAGCAGTGCATTGGAGGCGGGGGCCATGACCGAACAATACGTTACTGCATCGTGACACAGTGCACCGAGGCGCGCCGTGTCCGCGCCAGCCACGAGACGCCGTCCAACATCCCCGCGTGATTTACGCCGAGGGTTGATTTATACTCCAACCCCACACGAGGCGGCGAATAACGGATTTTAACGTAAAAAATAATTGGTTATCAACAACTATAACTCCAAACCAAATCACTGACATTGCCCAGACATAGCTGAATCGCAGGAAAAAATCACGTGTATGACCATGACGCCACGCCTTAATCATAAACAAAACACTGCAAAGTAGTTTGCGATATACCTGAATTACAAGTATAAAATCTAAAACGTATTGTTCTGTTCAAACCAGCTATTTCTGGGCCGCTCCGCTGATGACCAGATAATATAAATAGGCTCCACGAGTCGACAAGGGCCCAGATCCTGTTCGTGACGTCATCATAATCGGAACACTTTAGACTGGCCACGCGTGAAGTGGGCCCTGACAGGAACTGTGCGGAGATAATGGGTGAATGATGGGAGATGCGCGCCCATTGTTTGTTTGTAGATAGTGCAGCCGTTTGACATCCTGTCCATACAGCATGCCGAATAAGATAATCTACCAATAACAGCGAAGTTACCCCTTTTACACAGATCATCCATACAAGCTGACAAGCATTGTAAAATGATATCTGTACTCGTATTTGGATTTGATTAAATTTGTCAATATATATTGATATATACATATTTTTTTGTAACATACCGATCGAAGCATAGCTTTAGCACTGAGCTTTTGATACACTGATTATTTTTTTATAGTAAATACCATTAAAAATGTTTTAAAATAAGTCGAGCTCTTTAATTGGGTGTCCAACATTTTAATTTGAAATAAAATAAAAGGTGCAACAATGGAAAAAAAATTACCAAAGACTTCAGACTAAAAAGTTACCATAACGAGTGGAGGGTTTGTTTAAATATAACACGTATACTGACTGGAATGCGGCGTAAATTTATGGAAATATATCAATTTAAAATAAATATATGTTAAAATGAAAATACACACTTGATACAATATTTATGAAAAGGATACAAAAAAATATTCAATCTAAATTCAATCATACTTGACACTGTCGCGCAGCCTTCCAGATGCGTGATCTTCGTATTCAAGAGGAAAAAAGCGCATAAGCTCCGAAATCGGACAAGTACATGGTTTGAGTTTTTCCACCCGAAGGCCGATAAATCGATACGATAAACATGATGAAAAAACTGATGTTCTCTATAATTCAGTGGCTGAAGCTAGGTCGGGCGGGAGGGTTCGGATCCGGAGGAAGGAGGGATCTCCCCCCCCCCAGTCTACCCCCTAGGTGAGTTCCGCCGGAAGTATGGCGCGTGTGTCAGGGCCGGATCAGTGGACTTTACGCCCACTAAGCTCCTCGCAAGGACTTTTTACGAATTATAACAAAAATAGTAGCTTTCAAACAGGCAGAATTTACTTTCAGTCTGAGTTTATAACAATGGTTTTTATTTTATGAAAATAACTAAGCAGATAGATGGCAAGAAAAATTGCTATTTTTGAATTATAAAATAAAATATTTAAATTAGAATCAGAAATCTCATTTGGAAAAATTAGATGTTCGAAAAGCATATTATAAAACTAAATTAGACTTTCTCTTATTATGTTATGGGTATGTTATAAATATCAAAAGATCATACATTGCAATATTTTTAATTGGAAAAAAGGAATGTAAATAATAGAATATTAATCCATTGTTCCAATATAAATTGGTTTCAAACCTGTTGATTAATACTATATGTAGTGGTGTGCTTTAAATCTTAACACATTTGTTTTTGATAAAAAATAATTTGCCATCGGTTTTCTCTCGGTGAATCTCATTTAGTACAATTTTTAATGCAATATATTTTAAGTTACCAAAGTTGTTTAGACACCCTGGTTCGTTCATAATCAATATGATCGCAATAAGCGCCGTCATCCCTTCAGTCAAGGGGTTATTCTCGCTCGCTGTGTAACCCGCGAGAGTACACTCACCCCTCCCCGTTAGGGTTTCCGAGATCTCTTAGACTCCAGTAGTGCTCGTCGGTAGAATAGCGCCTCGTGGACCTTATAGACCTTATCGCCTCGCGCTAATCCGGCAAATGACTTTCATTAACACCCACCTTGGAGGGAGGAATAGTCGCTGGGTAAATGTTGTGGCGGGTCTAATGTACGTTTAGTTTTATACCTCAATATTTGGTGTAAAAATAGTTTTACATGAACTAAACACAATCGAAAACGTTCAGGGGTTAAAAAATAAATAAAAAATCTATAAGATCCAAAGTAAAATTTTTCGATTTCGGTTTTCAATGCAAGTCATGCTCTGCGATTATGTAAGTGAGTAACAAAAATGATTTTTATGACAATACTAGCAAAAATAATACTAGAAAAACTTTTTTAAAAACGAATTTTAACAAAAAATATTTAAAAAATGAATTCAAAAGTTATGTAAACAATTAAGTCTCTATCTCCACGAGAGTTTTTCAAAATGAGCAATAATGAAAAATTACATCCTTTATTCAAGACGCCTTGCAACTTCGGATAATATAATCTTCAGAAAACGCACACCATTAAACAAAATTCATTAATGTTTCTCAAGTTCATGGGATTTTTGTAACTTTGACACTCGAGTCTTGAGGAGGCATCCGCGTGAGCCCTTGGGTTAGAGGGAAGGGGGCGGATAATATGTTACAGGAATAATGAAGGAAAATACTTCATAAGAAACATCCCTCAAAAGGAGACAGGCCGCGTAATTATTAATTCTGCCGCGGCTCTTAATGAATTTGTGCCACATGTCGAATAATTTTAATAAATTTACATACATTACCAAAATCTATAAAGTTATCCAATGGCAAAGTTATTATTTAATTCACAAGCTAAATAACCCGCTATTACATAATGTTCAGAAGATAATCTCTATACCAAAAATATGACTGGTAAGGTTACAAATATTAAATACATAAGATAAAAAATATGTTTTTTTGTTTATTAGTGAACCTGTTTTTTTTTGTTTATCAATAAAATTTACACAAAGTATATTTCAATATATCTGTTAAGTATTTAAAATACTTATTGAATTCGACAATTAAACATAGTAAAATGTTTTTCACTCTGATAAAATATGAAATCACAAAAAAATATTAGGGTTTGCTCTTTATATTTAAAAGCCTGACAATTATATAAATTATTGTATCCCAGAATTTTTTTTTAAGTCTGACTTAAAAGAATGACTAAGGACCGTAGTGATGAAACCTGGCAAAAAACTAACAAAGAACTTAACGAAATTTCGAGCAGCGGCAAAAAATTAGTTAAAACAATAGCACATTCGCACTTTGATATCGCAAAGGGGCTATTTGAAAAAATATATTAAAAAAACACAAAAACTAGCAATATAGTAAATATGAATCAGATTTTTAAGCAACCGTAGGCATTGAGAGGAGTCAACAACCGATATGGAGAACGATCTTTTAACTAGTTTAGAGAGTAGTTTTGATGACTTACACTTTTTAATAAATTGATAAATATACCTTTTTATGTTGAGAATAATGTGTGTTACAAGGGAATCTGTTATTATATTTGTGATAAGTATATATTTGAAATAAAAATGTTCAAAGATATGAAATTTTCGAATCAAAATGTATTTAATTTTGTATATGTTAATTTATTGCTTACTTTAGACCAGTGGTCCCCAACCCTATGCCCGCGGGCACCATGGCACCCGCCGACCGTTTTAGGTATGCCCGACGCTGTGCGACCACGATAAAAAATGTTTAAGTTTATAATCAAATGAGAAAAAAAATAATATTTAGTAATTAAACAGGGAAATGTAAGCGAAAATAATAATATCGTTAATATTTTCAAAAAAATAATAAATTCCAAAAATTCATATTTAAGACTGTTGAAATAGCATTTTATGGGTGTATGGTAGTTTGGTTTGTCTCCGTCTCTATAATAACGCCCGTTAGTAATGCGTTCACGATATTGCTAAGATACTTGATGGAAAAATTACTGAATAAATATAAATCCGATATTTTTGCGGTAGTACAAGTATGGTGAAAGCTATGTTAAAGTCTATGTGATGTTTTTGCGATAGAACTGGTTAGGTGACACCCAAGTGAAAGTGTCTCTGATATTTTTGCGTTGATAAATGTGAAGTAAAAGCAATGTGAAAGTCTATGTAATATTTTTGCTGAAGTAAAAGTGAGGTAAAAGCTATGTGAAAGTCTATTTGGTATGTTTGCGATAGGACTGGTGAGGAGAAAGCCAAGTGAAAGTGTCTCTGATATTTTTACGATGGTAAAAAGTGAAGTAAAAGCTATGTGAAAGTCTATATAATATTTTTTGCTGTAGTAAAAGTGAGGTGAAAGATATGTGAAAGTCTATCTGGTATTTTTGCGATAGGACTGGTGAAGAGAAAGCCGAGTGAAAGTGTCTCAGATATTTTTGCGTTGGTAAAAGTGAGGTAAAAGCTATGTGAAAGTCTATCCGATATTTTTTCGGTAGTAGAAGTGAGGTGAAACCTATGTGAAAGTCTATCTGATGTTTTTGCGATAGGACTGGTGAGGTGAAAGCCAAGTGAAAGTACCCCTGATATTTTTGCGTTCTTAAAGGTGAAATAAAAGCTATGTGAAAGTCTATCTTATATTTATACCAAAATTGCACTTGACCCAAATACTATGCTACGTAGGATGGAAAATAAAATCAAGTGTTTATATAATTTTTCTCAAGTACCTCAAAGAATTTTAATACAAATAGATTTAATGTGTAGTATTAATGAATTAATTTATCTATTAATTCATTAATATTATAAAAAAATAAACGTGTCAACGAAAAATGTATTCTCAAATATTTGTGCTTTCAAAGGATTAAATCTAAAAGAGACTAATTGAAATAATAGCTCATCAGGGCAAAGCGTTTTTCAGTGTGCCTATAATTTAAGATAAAAAAAATATATAAAAAAAACGTATTTGACAGCGCGGCGGTGAAAATGTATTTTGATAATGCCAAAGAGCGAGTCGCGAACAGACGGTGAAAAACAGCAACGAAAAACTGACGCTTAAGCTCGCGAGCTTTTCGACGCGGCCGCCTCGGGGGAAATACGGTTCAATAGGTATCTCCCAACAAATGGTCCAATTAGAGAAAAGGGATACACGGGAGAGGCTTCGGCGCGACACGCCGGGGAGCGGAACTTCAAAATATATTTAATTTTAAAGTTCCGTCTCATCCGTTTAATTACGCCGAGGAAGCGAATGGAAATTACAGTCCGAGGAAGGAATAGGCGAACCTTTGAAGATCTGCCGCGAAATTTGATAAATAAAAGATGAAATATGTTCTTAATCTGACGGTTTGATTGAATATTTCCATTGTTGGTTTATAATCGTGATATTGATTTCAAATATTAATTGTTTTCCTACGAATGGCAAGATTTCAACGAATTCAAGGCGTTATACTTTTATTCATAAAAATTCATCAATTTTACAATTATAGCAGTGTAACACAAGAACAACATATTTAATCTGAAAATAATATATAACAACATTTTAACAACTGTGGTCATTTTATGCTTATGGTGCGATGTCTAATCCCATTTAAAAGTAAATTAAAGTGTTCAACAAAATAAAAGTAAATAAAAATTAATGTAGAAAAAACATCGAAAATGGGGAATTTTCTCGCCTACAATACAAAAATTCCCCAGGGACGCATATCCAGAGGTGGATACCAGGCCCGTGCTCAGAAAACCCATTTCCATCGCCCAGAGAGTCCCCTGCCCCCTCTCAGGCCCCCCTCAGCCCGGGGCGATTCGATCAGAGCAAACACTCGGTCGGGCCTGCCTCCTCGGTGATTAAAATGCCATTAGTGAAAGATGGGAGCAGAGATGACGCTCCAAGATGGGCATGAACTACACAACACCATCTTGGTAGTGAAGTGCGTGAAATTAGGAAACTGCTTCTTGCCAATAGCCGCTAGTAACCATTAGCAGTTTACGGAAATCGGTGAAATCCAAATTTGCTAGCATTCAATGTTAGCAACTGAAGGAAATACACCATTTTTCGGAAAGTATCACAGAAAGATAAAAAAAGATACGGTAAATAAACACTTTGACAGTGTATTATATTTTTGAGAGCCATATATTCGTTTTAAAAGTGGATTCACTGATACTATGAATAAATATTCAAGAAATATTTTTATTAAATCTAAAGCATCGAACATATGGTTTTCTCAATAAAAGTTTATGTGTTTATAAAAATGAATATGGGCTGCTGTAGATGCTACTCCGAGAACATCGCTATGGCTCGGACAGGTTGGGTGCGTTAGGGATAATTTTGTATTCTTCAGGACTGAAAAGATCTTGTAGATTGATCATTATCAGATTCTCGTTAAAACTGGGTATTGTGTTATTATCATGGACCTAAATACAACACCGAAAGCAGGCAAGCGCATGTAACCACGGCGAATACACAATTACAATAAACAATTTATTTTAATTTTGTAAATTAATTTCATCGCTTGAAAAAAAACTATGTGAGCTGAATTATTACATAAAAGTTCATGTACGGTTTATATAAGTAAAAAAATCATTTTCAAATGCGAGAATAACGTAATTATTATCAAACGAGTATTTGATTTAATAACGTAGACAAATAATTTTAAATGATAAATAAATTCATTAGCTAATATTGACTTTAAAATATTATCAACCACGTGTTCAAACATTTTTAGAAAAAGCTACATTTTTTAAATCAACGTGAAATATTAACTGTTTGTATGCAAAGAATAATTCACTTTTTACTAATCATGAAGATAGATCTAAAAAAATGATTATTCAGAACTAAATATGTTGGGATTCGATTATGTCAAATTTCTCAAGAGATCGGACAGATTATAAATGTCAAAAGTTAGTTAAAATCATATTATGTAACACAATTTTCAGGTAAAATTATGGGGGCTGTCTACTAGAAAAGTTTATTTGAATAACCAGTCACCTAGACAGATGCTCACAAGCTATGAAGTTGATTAACTCTGTTATTCAGTAAGCATTTGATTTAAAATAAAACGTAGGATGAAATATTTTTTCAGCGTCTGAAATGTGAGCTTGTTCATTTGCATCAATAGGCGGGGTGGGTTAAGACGAATATTAGAAATTTCGTTACTCAATGTAATAGAAGTTTGGCTGTCAGAACTGCCGGCATAAATCTATCACGTCCACTTTTTTTCAATACCGAATACTGGAATTATAGATCAACAATTAAAGTCACATTTGTTCTAGTTATTTACACCTACACAAAAAGCGCAATCGAATAATTTGATTTATGGACAATCTTTCTCGATCTTTTTCTACATTTCGTTTATGACACAGAAAATGTAATGTGACTATATTATACATTTTTACTATCAAGAAAATCCTTCAATATTTAAACATTCAAAAAATAATCGATTAATAAAACCTAAATTATTTTTTGTGATATTTAATAAAGGGAATCATAAGCGTAACTAACATTTATCTTTCAATCATAATAATAAGGCTGCTGCGCTAATTTAAACTACGTAACGAGTAAATTATCAATCAGATACGTTTACGAACAAAAAAAATTAAAGTACTTTTGAACGCTTTAGAACCTTAAAGGTAGTTGCTTTAAAAAGCATTAAATGAATTAAATTAAATTAATTAAAAAACAGTAAATTAAGCCTGTTCAAAATGTCACAAAATTCTAAACAAAATTTATTTTAAAATGCTGCAATATTACAGCGTTATATTTTCACTGTCCTTCAGACACCAGCTTAAATGTAATCCGCTGAGAGCAAGGTTGTTCCGCTGCAGTCGGAGCCTTCTCGAGTCCTTCCCGAGGATCTTTAAGGGATGAAAAAAAGGAAACGTGCCAGAGTTTAAGTCCTGAAGGGTAAGAACGCTCAGAGAAGGTTTGCAGTTTTCCTTTAAAGGTTGATAAAATTTTGAGCACTTGAATGTAGTAACACTTGACAGCCGAGAGGCTTTAGAGAAATTATCCTGAAGCTCCTTTAGAAAAATTACCAGGTGGTTCTTACTATGAATGAACGAAATACAGTTTAAATACGCGATAAAATTCAACTTGTTTTCTGGAAGTAATGTTTTTTTTTAAACCATAATTACGATATTTTTGTTTCTTTAAAAAAAAAAAATACCCACACACGTGTAATGCATTCGGGGCCTTCATTTTTATCAAAGATTTTTTATCAAAAGTTCGAGATGTATCTTTAAAATAACTTTCAAGGATTAATTTCTTCGTTATTATGTGAATCGTACCTAAATTATAACTAAAAATTTCGATTGATTATGGTTAATGATCTTTAAAAAATACTTCTACGGTGCAAAATCTCTCTAATGTCAGTTTTACATCTTCATCTGAAGGTAGGCTTGATGGGAGTTTATGGAACGACAAAAGCGATACAAACGACACAACATGCGTAGGTTTTTACTTTCTCTGAACAGATAAGGGTTGTTCTGCCGCGGGGATGGTTGCCCCTTTTTGTAAATTTATTTGTTTGATATAAACCCACTTTATTTTATCTCACTTTTATATTTCTAAATAATATTATAATTTTATCATAAAGAATACACCTTTGTTTAAAATATTTATTTATTTTTTGTTTATAAGTTACCAATTTAAATATGCGAATTTAAAAACAAAAAATATTTTGGCCATTTTAAAGCAAAATATCTAATAAACCAATTTTATGTGACTTCTCATATGTTTATAAAACATTATTGATTACATAGTTGAATTTCTTTATGCCCTCCTGAGAATCACTGGCAATAAACGTTTTGTTTTAACGAGCAGTTGGAAACTAATAAATATTAACACTTGTTAATACTATCGTCGCTTTTTTACTTGTAAATTTTGTGAAAGAACGTAATTTTTCATTATTATATATACCTGAAACTTAAGTAGAAGAGGCAGCATTCAGTAGGGTGGTGCTAAGAACATATACTGATTGAAGTCGTTTTTACTCTAAAATAAGTAAAAAGTTGATCCCAATGGTGCGAGCGTTCAAACAAACTCCTACGCAACTTCTTGTGTATATTTTCTTTATGAGATTCAATCTTACCAGAGCTTAGAGAAAGATGAAGGTTCCCCGGCGTGTCTAAGTTTTCAGTATATAATATCAGAATACAGAGTAGTCTTAAACGTACAATGGCAATTGTAGCAATCGAAAGAAGAATCGTAAATAAATCTTGTTCAATGGGGTTTTATAACAATTCAATTACTTTAGTGTAAGATAAACATTACCAATATAGCTAAAGTTAAGCTGTTTTCAATATCTCTGGCTAAACAAACGAAAATTAGATTACATAATAGAAAATATGCGCGAAAGCGGTAAAAACAATCACCCCCCGCTGAATTATTTACTTAAAAAAACATGCAAAAAAGTTAGTATTATAAAATAGAAAATTGTTAACTTCATAGTAAGAGATTCGCAAGCGCCGAGTTGGAAGATAAAATTTCCTATCCCGTGAAAGGAAATTTCATCCCCGCATCACCTGATTCATTTTTTTACGACTGCTGGGGTTATTTTTGGCGGAGATGGAGGCGAGACTGCCATAAAAGCCCGTATTGGATTTCACTCGGAGGCCCGCAAGCACATGCGGCGGTGCACGGGAACAATACAACCTCCACGACCCACAGGTAACTAATTAGAATCGAATCGATACAAAAATATTCTTATAGTACACTTAGTTGGTTATGATTACGCTTCATACTACCTTTATATAGCTGTACATAAATATATTTAATGTAATGTCTACAAACCGAATGCAGCGTAGAACATCATTTGGAGTCATTCAATCAGAATATTGCAAATATTCTTACCTATACAGCTGTATATAGCAAGTATGTACATTGAACAAATTTGAATAAGCTGGTTGAAAATATTATTTTAACCCGTGTTGTTAAGTTACAAAGAGTCATAATTTAAATGATGTTCAAACATGCCTTCAGCAAAGAAAAACAAACATTATCAGAATTGTACAATATAACTACACGTATGCACTAAATGTGTGTGCAAGCCTCGGCGTGGAAAGGTGTTTAGCAGAGAGGTAAATTTCCACTTAAATTCCCAAGACCCTTAAAATAGGGTTTTGCAATGATTTCCAAAATACGTCGCATAATTTATTCGGACAGGTAAACAGGGAGGTCCCGGCAGGACCACAACGTCCTCACCGGCCGGGCGACAACAATGGAGCTCTATACCCGCGGGTCAGGCGGCGGAACCAATGAACACAGTAAATAATAATGGACCCGAGTGAGAGCCACGGACCTTCCCGGCCTTCCGGTGGCGTTATTGTATGGCAGGCTGAACCGGTTTTGTCTGCGGGATCCGATGTCGTGAAAGGGAAAATAAATGTTTTAATGCGATATTTTAATAGGTAATGCTTTAAGTGCTTAGGTGCGATTTACGTTGATTTCTAATTGTAATCTCATTTGCGATCGGATTTTTTTTTTCACCGTACACATTTCTTCAAAATCAAGTTCTTTAAATAAACGAGTTTGGTGGTTACTGATATCATTGTCTCGATAGATCCAGTATTTTTTATTGTATAGAATAATTTTTATTTTATTTTAAGTAGCTAATCATGTTTTCATAAAAGCGTTGTTTCCGCAATTTTGATTAAGCAAAGCATTATACGCACCAAGTTATTTTTATGTTAATCAATTTACATAAAATCAATAGCTTCTCTATTACAAGTATATTGTGTCATTAAACAATAAAGTATTATATATGCGTACATTGTTCATAACAATAAGATTATATGAATCGTGCATAATTAAACTGACATACACGATATGAGGTTATATGACAAGGAGTATATGCAGTTAATTAAATGAAAATTATGCGTATAATTTGAATTGATTCAATCAGACTTGTATTTGGTACAAAGGCTTGTATGAATATGGCGTACAATTAAAAGTATATAAGAATCCATCGGAAAAAAATCAGGTCGCTCATCATATAAGCGAATAACAAAGCCTAAGCTTGAACAATGAAATGAAGTGAGATTATTTGCGAAAAAAGGAGCGGAATAATTCGCATTCCGACAGCTGCCGATAGGTGAGTCTCCTCGGGCTGCGTGACAGGATTTCAAACGACAAATTTGCGACGAATTTATTAAATTCCATATCGAGCCAACATCCGCTTCCGCCTTCAGCCCAGCGCCGCCACTTCCCAATCTCCGTGAATCGATATCCGAATTATGATTTGTGCCATGGACGGTCCTGGCCAACAACCACCGCATAGCCAGAGCCTGGCGTGAACCCTTCAGAAGTTTTCAACTCTGCCCCAACAAAGCTGTCTTACTGTTCAAGCGTCATACTGACAGAGACTGTATTTTGTACTCCTAACACTTATACTCTTAAACCAATGAGCTCTTGCACCCATTATATCGTTGACTTACTTTACTGAAACATAACTAGTGCCTTTATAAAGTTTTGATTTATTACTCTTGAAAAAAACGCTTTGATGTGGTTTCAGTTTGAGAGGGCTTTGAAGGTTTTACATTTTGCACGAGTCTTCCGATAAACACTAAAAACTATATAAAAATCATTATGGAAATATAACCGACTTTCACTATTGAAAATACATATTATATGTGTAATCATTTTACTTTGCTTTGGACTCGTACCAAATTTTTCACCTT
Organism: Atopsyche davidsoni; assembly: GCA_022113835.1. NCBI lineage: Eukaryota > Metazoa > Arthropoda > Insecta > Trichoptera > Hydrobiosidae > Atopsyche > Atopsyche davidsoni. The sequence goes on along the minus strand of JAILWY010000009.1, from coordinate 13,520,931 downwards.
GAGTGGTGCCATTTTTGAGAAACGTAAAATCAATTTTATCTTAAGCTTAAAAAATTTTTTTAGAAATTTTAAATATTGGCATCAAAGACTACGGCCTAATAATTAACTAAACAAGAATTCTTTTGATTATATCAGATTTATTTACTACACAAAGTAAAATCTCGCAGAACGTATAAAGGTATTTATTTAGGTAATAGACGTCTAAAAACTTTTGAAAAAAAAAATTATTCTGATAAATAATATTTTTAATTACTGTTAATTTAAAATAACAGTTTATTTAAAGCGTACAATAATTGTAATCCCATGGGGAAACAAATGTCACTCTGAGAGGAGGGGGAAAATGATATGCTCCACACAAAGAGAAATTACAATAAAAAAAGCCTTATTATTAAAGACTTTACATATTAATTAATAACAATTTCTATTTTTATTATTTTACATGGGTTAATGAATGGTGTACTGTTAATTAAGATGTTAGTCATGCTAGCACTCAATAGCGATACTTTTGTAATAAGATCTATCTCTGATTTTATGTATACAGCTACAAATATTGCCAATACTTGTTTTTATATTAGAGAAATTCAAACTCGCATGACAAGCGTTGTGAAAAGTGCACGGTGTTTTACCAATTAAATCTTCCAATACACACAGTTAGCATTACATGGTTATATTTAACAAATTTAAGGTGAACTAATTATATGATATATAAATATACAATAAGAACTATAGACAATACACGTTTTTTGAATTGGAACCAGAAGATCTAAATAGCAAATTCCCACACAAAAAACACACCCTCATATTCGTCCGTCCGCAGATTTGTTTTAAAACTGATTACATCCGATAGAGACATAAAGAGGCTCTAAATCTAAATCCACTTTTGTCAGTCTTGCTCGGGCTGGGGGAGGGGGTTGGGGTAAATTCCGCGGGACGTGCTCATGAATAAATTACTCCTCACTCGGCAGCCGATAATGAAATAAAATTTTCCTTTTTAGGGACAAATCAAGTTTAATGAAACTCTATGGGTTAGCATCGCCTTACTCGACTGTGGGATTTAACTTTAAATATTACGCATATGTGTGCACAGTAGTCTAGCGTGAAACGAAGAAACATGAAATTGGTGTTAGAAAATCAAGTGTGGTACATATATATAATTATGTCTTGTATTTTTGTCTTCACTTTTGAGAAGACAAAAACTTTTCTCAAAAGTGAAGACAAAAATACAAAGTTACTTTTTATAATTATAATTATAATAATGGATCTTCACCATTCAAATGCCTTGTCCCTCGACAAGGTGGTACATATATTTTGAAAAATATTAAATTTGCAAGAAATTACCACTAAGTTACCACTGATCTTCTTCTTTGGGTGTCTCTCCTCAGAGAAACTTGGCGACCATTTCACTGAGCATTTACTTTTGCTGGCCCAATGTTCATGGTTTTCTTAGGAAGAATAGTGTAGTCTCCGGGTACTTCTACACCGCAGTTTTATATCCAAAGAAAAAGTCTGCGCATAGCTGCTGCCCAGTAGCATTATTATATATCCTTTCCCTTACAAAGCTTTGGCGTTGAGCCCCCCTATTCCTCCAAGTCCACTACTGCATTACCGATCCTTTACACACTCTTAGGGTACAGAATGGCAGGCATGCACAAGCAACACAACAAGGAGAACAGGGAGGATGCCAGTGATGCTATTTTAAATAAATATTACATTTATTTATTCAAAGTTAATGCAAAGTAGAACTATAACACGTGAAAGAGCTATAAATTTAATTCGGGAGGTTTTATTATTTTCCCTAGTTCAAAAATACGACTTCCGGCTGTCTTCAAATGATGAAATCAATAATATACTATATACTTGTGACGTCAGACTTACGATACGTCGGATATTGTTGTACGTCTAAAGAAAAGACGAATTCAATGGAAAACTTGGACATTCTCCAGAATTATAGTTGTAATACTGAACAAAACTTTGTACTACGAGGGAGATAAAACTTCTGCCGGGTTTCTCCGACAATATGATTCTGTAAAAAAAAAAACATCGTATCAATCCGAAACAATATGAATATTTAAAAGCATTGCCGAGGAAACTTTCAGTCATTATAAGTGGAGTTGGCGCGATCGTACAATACGAATGGAAAAGTTCTGAGATTGTAAAAATAAATATAGGCTGTTGTTTCGGACTAAAAGCACAACTTTTCCAATAATAACGAGAATATCGTGTTTAAATATGAAACACTTTGTTATTGTCTGCGCAGTTTTTGAAAATAAACAAACTACAAACGAATAAAACAATCATAAAGTTAATAGAATCATCGCCGTGTTTACGGCTGTGTACTTATTTACACTACATTTAGATTTCATAAAATATTTAAACCTTAGGTTCTCGATTATACGGCTAGACTTTTTTTTTATTTAAGAATTCTAGTAAGAATGAATGCCACCATTCTCGGAGGTTTTTTTTTTGGTGTTGTTATAAATTTGATTTATTTTTCTGCTCACGTAGAGTGTGAAAGAAACAAGAGTCGTTGTATACAGTCTGTAACTTCACTTGAACCTTCCCAAACGCCAGACGAGCGGTCATCCAATCTCCGATGGTCAATTTTTGACAAAAAAAGCCGTCACAGGAGACCAGAGGTTTTAAACTTTTAAATAAAATATATTTTCCATAATTATTGCGTTTATATATTATAATTATGTATATATATATATATATATATATATATAAAAATGTATACAGTTTTACTTAGCAGGAATAAGCAGTGCATATTGAATGACGAAAAAATTTGATTCAATATAAATTTTAACTTTTAAAATAATTATTAATCGATATTTTCATTTACTAAGGTTTTTTTCAAGGTTTTAAAATAAAAATTACGTTATAATTCGCCAAAGCGCGTACTTTATACATTTTAGGTAAAAAATCAAAATTGTTATAAACTTCAGAACAACACACCTTTAAAGGCATAACAATTGTTGAAATTACAGTTCAATGATTTTTCAGGGAATTTTAATTATGGAAAATAACATTTCTTCTGGATTCAATTCTAGAAACCTTGGAATCAGCTTATTTTTTCGGATAAATACACAATAAAAAGCCTTTGAGCAATTTATTGTATAAATAAAACACGGAAAAGTATTTTTGATACAGTGAAGCCTATTATATTATTTCAATATTCGAATAGGTCGAATTTGATGTCTAGTCGGAAAATAAATTTCTTGTATTTGTAGATGAGATACATTATAACACAAATAATTTTATAATTCACTTTTTTTATTATAATCGGTCAAATAAAAAAATTCAATAAAATTAACAATTATAATTCAAGCTTACAGATGTGTTGTATAAAAATCTTTTTTTTTAACTAGTTTACTTAGTAAAAATTCTTCATTCGTACTATCAAATTATAATGTAAACGCATTTATCTTTAAATTGTTACATAAATATCATCATCTCGCCCACTGAAAAAATATATACGTAGTGTTTTAAAAAGTTGAATGCCACTTGGATATTAGAGGACCGGACATTCCATGATTTCCAACCACACCGCGTTGGGCCATATGCCGGCCCTTGGATCCTCTTCGTGCATCATCGGAGGTCATCGGGTGTCTCCGGTCACGAGGAAAGGGACAGGACGCCTGCGCTGCTCCCACGTGTGGGCAGGATGCACCGTGTCCCAGACGGTAGGGATGGGCAACGATCACGTCGATAAATCGATATCTCTGTGTATTTAATTATTATATGTAAAAGAGAAAACACGATATGACAAAAAAATTAATCTTATATAAGTATATGTAATATCAAAGCATTCATGATTTTATATTATAAGTTTGGTTTTATATTTTATGATAATCATATGATAATCGCAGTTCTTTGTGTTAATTTTGCTAACTCCTCGTTGTTTTCGAAAAAAAGTACCTAAAAATTAAAATTATAATACATATGTGTAGTGATAATTTTATCCTGAATAGCGCACTTTGAAGTCAAATATATTAAAAAGTACGTATACCAATTTTCTGTAGAAATTCCATGTAATAAAATACTCTTTTTCGTTACCTTTAAAAAAAATACAAAAGGTTTATTCGTAACAAATAAAAAAAAAAAAAAAATGACAAAAAAATTATTTTTTTAACTGCTCGCCTTTTTATTTTGCATATAACAAGTAAGCCATCGACAGATCCCTATTTGGAAAAATATCGAGTCATCGATATTATCGAAAAGCTCGTGTAACTTGCTCATCACTAGCCGGACGGCAGTAAACGAATCTGTCTCTCGTGTGGCCATGCGTCAAAAATGATCCTAAGAATTCTGTTAACGTGTAATTTGGGATTTTGACTTTTTGTACGCGCTCGGTGGTCGCCAGACGTGAATGTAAAAAGGCACAGAAAGATGGATCTATCAGGATCTAACGAAAAAACAGTTATCATCTGGCCTTGAGCTTAAGAAAAAATAATAGATTATCTGAAGAACTATCATAGTCATGTAGAATTTACCATTCACTTTGTGAAGGTGCGTTTATGTTCATGGTTTTGGGTGAGGTTAATTTTTGTACGATTTATAAACAAGCCGTTATAGCTTTCCTTATTTTTAGTTTAAAGATGGTAAATAGATCAACCAAACCAGATATTCAATAAATAATATTAAAAAAATAAAACACAGCAAAAAAATTGAGCTATGGCATGGAGAGGAGTTATCTGATTTGGCACGCCCTCTTAAAAACTGGAAATATGTTTTACAAAACTCTGATAAATTTAAAACTAGTACAAGTCGGCGTTTTGAACAGCTAGTTGCTATAAGAAATGCACATATCTATGCATTAATGCACATATATATTGATATAGTTGATGTTGGAGTTTCAAGTCCAATATCACGCACCAATATAAATTGTAAAGTCTGAGAGAACATAATTTAAATTGGACAGTTAAGAAGTGTGAAAAAATGGATTTTGAGCATAGTATGAAGAAAATCTAGATTCGCTAAGTAAACGCTGAAGAAAAAAGTATATAACAAGGCAGTTGCACTATGATATTAGTAAAATTGATATTAGTGAGCAGGCACGAGTGATGCTCTCTCATCAGAGTGCGCCGTGTCGGATTGATTTAATATCGGGACGATAATAAAAGATAGTATCCTGCGGAGTAGAGACGCGCTGGGTGGCATCTACCCATGCTTTATTATCCCATGCATGCACGCCGCACACATTAAATCATCGTAAAGAATTAATATACTTGCGAGTGTAGCTTATTTCCTTTGTTTAATTGCGTTTGTATCGTGATTGCAATGCTTATTAAAATCAAAACCGATTGGTTCTCATGCCAGTCATTTGTTGATATAAAACTGTCCCGTGGTCCAGTAGCTGGGACGCTTGCATACAGACTATGATGTCCCTATTCAAATCCGTTTCAGAAAAGTTTTTAGAGTATAATAATTTTTCTGTACAGAAGGAAAATGCCGAAAACGTATCAAGTCAAACACAGCCCAGTTGCCTTTGAATGCTTCTAACTGCTTGTCTACCTTGATCTTCTTTTGATGCTTCCAACTCATAATACAAAGGTTGGTTAAAAAATAAATCAATTTCAGATTATCTGATATTGCAATTTGTAATACGTGGAATGAAAAATAAAAAATATATTAAGAATAATATTAAAAACGCTTTTTACGGACTTTATATCGTGACTGGATAAGACGATATATAAATTTAAATTGCGGTGAAGGAAAAATTATAAGACACACCAATGAGATGACGTTTATAGGGAATATAACGATTAATATCACATCTTATTAACATAATCGCTTTTAAAAGAAAACGAGTAATAAAACGGTGCAAAAAATCTTTTAATCAGTTCGGTTGCTTTATCGATCCATCAATCGTTGGAAGTTATATTGTGTTTATCCATGTAAACAGATTCAATAAAGATTGACACAAAAATGGGAGCTTTTAGGCGAGCTTTCAAAGTGTCAAAAAACTTCGCTTAAGCCATTCAAATAAATGCTATGGCCTATCCTTAATCTTCTAAAACCTAATTGAAGAGTTTAAAGATATTTAATATACTAGATAATATATACTTTTAAATATATTATCTGGTATAATAATAAATGTCAAAGTCTTGACATTTATCATTCATGTCAAGACTTTGACGAATGATAAATGCAAACGTATAAATATAAAAACTACGTAGCCCTATTTAAATAGTTTTATTTTTTTAATTTTTAAAATAAAATATACTGATTAATAGATTTTATTTTACGTTTATAACCACCTCGGTCTACGAAATTCAATAATTGAAATGGACACTAAAAAAGCGTGATTTCTTTAGAGGTTTTTTGCATATTATATGTATAAATATTTACTGAATATTCTCGCCATTAATCAACAAGCCATCAAAATAGATTTTAACATTGAAATTTTTAATGTACAGAAACACAAGCTAATCAAATCAGACAATCTTGGCAGGGATATTGAAGACAGACTCGTTACTGTGTCTTCTCAAACTATTTGGCTACATTATTCGCTGTAATTTAGATAGTCATAATGACTTGATCTGATAATGACTTGATCAGTATTCTGATGAGGTGGAATGACCTGATCAAGAACCTGACAGAAGCTACCTTCAGCTCATCCTTATAAAGCATCAAAGGATAGAAAATGTTAGTAACTTATAATATTCAGCAAAGCACTGTAGCTCGTACGTAAAAGTCTTTAAATGAAAAATACAATTATCTTAAATGAATATTATAAAAAAGGTTAGCGATGTAGGTTTATTAAATTTAAAGTTGTTTTTTTTACCATATGTGTATGAGAACATTATAGTTTACTACCATTTTTTTTGTGGCGCGGATGTCATTAGGAGCTGGAGGGGGAGAAACAGAGCAAGAGTAAAACGAGATGTCGTACATAAAAGAGTTATGACGGGGACGCCTTATAATAGATTCTGAAATGTTTTATATGACGCGGTGGAGCCGCTTCACATTTCGCACTTTTACGATGCATAAAAAATGGACTAATACAAATGTAATGTGTTTTGAAAATATTGAATATACGAGTTCAATTCGTAAAAAAAAAACTTTACTTACTTGGTTTTTTTTTTTTACTTTAATATTTGTTCTTTCATAGGATGTTTATGTGAAAATTAGCAAAATATTAAAATGTCAATTATTTGTTTCGTAAGTAAAATATTTGCTTATTGATTTGAATAATGAGCATAAAGACTGAAAAATTTTTAATTTAAATTCAAATATCTTTAATGAATCACGTCCAAATGTAAATCTTAAAGAAAAATATGAACGCCAAAAAAAAGTAATATTACTCGTACATAAAATCGAATGCATGCATGTGCTGTTAGTTAACATTGTTGCTAATATTCATTAATTCGTAAACAAACATAATAACTAAATTAATTAAGGAAAAATTAAGGAAAGGCATACTTATATTATAAATTTTCTAGCTCAACATCCTATCAAAATTTTCGCTTAGATTGATGGCAATATAATCGTATGTGCTTACTATCTGACATACCGAAATATAAATCAATATTCAATAAAGTTGTATTATCAATATATTACAAGGAGATTAAGCATATGTTTATCTCAAATGTGTATAGAATAAATAACGTAAATTGATTCCAGAAACAAAATATGTGGGAGGAATCTTTCAGGTAGTCAATTAGTATGATATAAAAGACTTTGTGTTGATACGTATTTTTCGTTTATATTTCAAAAGAATTTCAAAGAGAAGAGTTTATTCGGTTGCCACGTGTAAATTCGATGTGTTTAACACCTACGCGTGGTGTTACAAAATCAATGGCTATATCAAACGATCCGAAGCTAATTTTCGGTCCATGTCATCTTTGACTTACTCGAAGAAGTCGTGATTTATCACAATAACTCCTGATTAAATTTGGAAGAATAGAATCATCTACGTAAAATACGCAAAATCTGATTAAATCTCTTTCATCAAAAGAATCTACGCCACAATGACCGCAAATGAAAAAAATATACCAAAATGTTTACAATAATAAAAAAATTCAATTAACGCTTTGTTTATACAAATTATTTTAATATCCTGTAGATGTTTTATCTGCCTGAAGATATTTAAAATTGTTAACATCAATTTTCTTCAAACAAAGCGATTCCAAAGTACAAAGTTACATAAATTTACGTTAAGTGTTAAACCATACATATGGAAATATAATTACTTCAAGTAACCTATGTAATCCCATTTAAAATTTACCATTCACCATCAGTAGCTAGGTATACGTATACAGTAAACATACTATTTATAGTAGGAATTCGAATCAATAGAGACTAGAGGTGACCGGAAGGTCGGCGTATACAGTCGGCTCCTTAAGCGATTGTTAAATTTAAGGAGTTAGTGAGTGCTTCTATAGTCAGAGAGAAGTTGACCATAGTCTATCGCGTCACACAATGAGACTAAATGCTAATGACATTCGGACATTGGATGCAGTCATGCGGTGTTTCCGTGGATGTAAAATATTCTGTAAGGTACGTGTCAATGAAACAAATAAAAATAATGTGGTTTGTGTTTAATAGGTTTGTTTTTGTAAAAGAGACCAAATTAAAATCATTGTAGTTTCATGCAATTACGAGCATGGTTGTATAATATCCGCTGATGTATTAACGTTATAAAATGTTATTTAGTCAAAGCATTTTTGAGTTTTCGTTATCAGATTTAGTAACATAGTATGTATGCACAGTAAGATATTCTAACTGATGCAGATGAGGCATTGGTAAATGTCTTTGTTACTTGGCATCTTGAATATGACAATGGATATTCCAGTCAACCGAAAAAGAGCATCAATAAATTACAAAATGTTTATGCGACAGCAAGACTGATAGAGCGTTCACTTATATATTCCTTTATATTATTGATACGTTATCTGGTTTTGAGTTGCATTTAAAGTGTGTTAATACTTACATGACAAAAAAATATATACACAAACGAATATGTTGAGAAAACTTCATGCTGTGTAATTCTATTACAGAGTAAATGATAAATTTTAAAGCTATATATGTACTATGTAAGCTATAGCGTTTATTGTAAAACCGTATTTTTTGTAGTTGGTGACAATAATTTATATTTTTATTTATAACGCTCTAAAATAAAAATGTAATACAACCATTAAAACTAGTAATATTTTTGAGTAAAATACTTGAGTTATTTTCCATATGTTCGTTTTTATTTGTGACCGGTTTCGCCAACCTTTCACGTTGGCATTATCAAACAGAGTGAGATTTTATACAATAATAATCAATTAGGTAAACAATTGTTAGAGGGAGAGGTTGTTGGAAAGAGAGAGAGAGTGATTGTCAGGTGGTAACTCAAAAATATTAAAATGGAATTCCACCAAGTACTCTCTGTAAAAAATATTGAATTAAAACTAGTGTTGATTATACTTGCGTATTAAACAAATTATGACAGAAATTAATATTTAAACCCAGCTCCTAACGGGTCATGGAGCGATGAGAAGTTATCTCCGCAGGTTCCACTTGACACGTGCCCTTGTGATGATATCACTCCACAAACAGTGATCCACCTTGTGGGTTCATGCCCCATCTTTGGTCTTCAGAGACACCAACTGGAGAGCCAATGCCGACAGGAGGGCCTGTGTCTGGATGACCTGAAGTCAGTGGCGAGACACCCACAGTTGATGAAGTCACTGGATGGTTTTTTGAAGCGTGTCATCGGAACCATAAAGAAGATAAACCAGGGGTGTAGCTTCAGTCACTCCCATATATAGCACAATTTCGTCAATCGAACTAATTTGGAAAGTTTTCCCAAATTGTGATGACAAACCTTGTACATAACAATCAAGGTACCAAAAAATATATTTAAACCAAAGCACATTTATTAATAAATTATCCGTATAATAAACAAACAGTTTAGTGGCGGGGATTAGTCCGGTGTCAGTCAACCCGGCCGGCTCCGTGCGTAGGGTCGTCCTCTCTAAAAATACACTTCCCGTGTGACTGCATGGCCGCGTCCTCTTTGTTTATAAATATTTCACAATAACCGCGGCGCTTATTCCGGGCACGGCTTTCGTTATGTCTGACTTATTGTCGGTCGGCGACTCGCCCCTAACGGCCCGACTGCTAACATCACGCGGTGATAACGGGACGACTTGCGACACGAGCAAGGACGGGTGCTTCCGAGTCCTACGAGTGGTTTAACTTCCTGCGCACACCCTCCAGGGGTGAGTGTGCGTGAAAGTAACTGCATAGTGTAGGCTCGCCGCGTTGTCGGATAACCGAAAACGAAAATAATTGATAATTTGGTTTCTATTCAAATATGTACTCTTTTCCTCCCCGCTCTCCCAATTCTGTTGCTTGTGCATGGCCGCCATTCTGTACCCTGAGCGTGGGCAAAGGATCGGTAATAGAGTAGTGAACTTGGTATGATTGTGGAGGGATGTGCTCTGGAAGTAGGAGTTTCTGTAGGAGTATCAGATCTTAACGCCAGAACATTGTACGAAATGTATTATAAAGGTGTCGCAAAGTTAACGCAAGATTTGAACATTTGACAGTTTAGGGTTAGTAAAAATGGAGCGTTACACAGTTGAACAACGCGTCTTTAATATATTGTCTGAACAATATTTCAAAAATAATGAAACCTTGGCAGCCTTTTAAAACTTTACTGCAAAAATGGCGACAAATTCAAATCTTGCGTTAATTTTGGGACACCTTTACAATAACGTTTTTGGGCAGCAGCAATACGAACACTTATCCTTTCAATATAAAACTGCGGTGTAGATGGACCCGGGGACCCACTACACTATTTTCCCTTATAAAACGATGAATACTGACACAGCATGAGTACATGCTCAGTGAAATTATCGCCAACCTTCTCTAATGAGTGGCACTTGATGAAGATGAATGTATAAATAATATGACTGCTGTCCAATTACTGGTTTACGAATTCAATGTCAAACCTGCCTGTCGTACCCGATTGGTTATTAGTTTTAAATTAAATTTATACAGTAGTACTTGCATTTCCTAAAATATAGAGTGTATTTAAAACGCTTATTGAATAAAATTTATCACCGATTCTTTTGGACAATAAAAAAAAAACCAAATGGTTTTGGAGACTACGTTGATTTCACTATTAGCGAGAGCTCTTTCGCCGAACACGGCATCTTAGAGTCTTGAAGATGCCGTGTTCGGCGAAAGAGCTCTCGCTAATAGTGAAATCAACGTAGTCTCCAAAACCATTTGGTTTTATTTTATTGTAATAAAATGGAGTATTACAAAATAAATACCAGTTCCATTAATGATTCTTTTGGAATTAAATGTTTATCAGTGGCAGGGCTACATTTATATTTCAAATGTTAAATGTAAAAAAGAAACAAAAGATATCCACTCGCTCATATCGTGCAGAAAGAATTTCAAATAACCGTCAAGACGAGAAAGAAGACCGCCGCTTCGTGATACAATACATAAGAGAATAACCGACGGGAAAGAGATAAAGCCGTTCAAAAACGGTCTCGAAAGCTTTGAAGGCTCCTTCGCATCGCCCGCGCTCTAAAACGCTGAATTTTGTATATCATTTTTCAGACAAAGGAGTAGGCATCCCGAAGCCGGAAGATCAAAGGGCACTTCCGGGCCGTGCGTGTCGCGGAAACGGCCACCGCGGCGGACTGGTGTGACCACTCTCGGAGAATCATTCGCTAGGCTGGCTGGGTGCCATATTGAATCATCTTGAAATGTAATAGTCAAATTAGGTTAACGAAATTTCGGCGTTAAAATAAAAAATTTGCCATAAAAATTTTCGGCAGTGAAGATTGGTTTGACTGTTTGCTTTTTAAGGCTTGTTTGCTCTTCGCAATCCAACAAGTTACAATAATTTATTATTTTACACAAATCTGTTTACAACAAGTAGTACTGCATTATATAATATGCCAATGTTCTACTAAGTTATTTATTGTTAAAAAAAATAATAGTGTAACGTATCAAACTCATATTAATGTTTTTTTAAATTTATTTATAGCAAATTTGATTTTTTGTTAAAATATTATATCTCTTCGCAATCAAAATAGGGAATAGGCAGTCAAAGCAATACGCGGTTATGTTAGTATATAAATCTGATATATATGAAGGAAGTTTCCGTTTATTCTATGTTTTTCTGACACGCAAAACAAGCTGATATAAGCTGATTGTAACGACATGCAATTTCAACCAATTCTGAATAAATAAATTTTATTTAAATATATAACCAACAGATATACTTAATAATTTTCGCTACAACATGTACTGTGATAAAATTATATAAATCCAAAAAAATATGTCTGTAAATGTAACTTTACCCAATACGTCACCATATTCGCAATCCCAGGTAGAAGGGGTTAAACCTCCACGTAACGGGATCTGTCTGTTGACTTAGTGAGGGAGTGATAGTGAGTCAATAAAGCACAGTCCAGTCATAGGGATTCCGCGGGGGTGACCGCAGCAAGGGATGGAATTCAGAATCCAATTATGGTAAACGATGGGTGCGTGCGCGAGATGTTTAAATTTGTATAATAGGAGAATGACGCACGAAGGTAAAGATTATCATTTGATCTACGGTGTAATGAAGTTAGAGGGAGTCCTGTACAAATATGCAACGTAACATGATAAGTTGTTTTAGGAGGCTGTCCTAAGCTGAAGGGCTGGTGCTCTTGTAAATTGATTCCATTGTTATCATTTTGTTGGTTTTTTTTTTTTAAATGCTGTTGCGTTGTACTTGTATTCCTTTTAAAGGTAATTAATTACTATGTTATAATTATATTTTAAATTGTGATATCTTTAAAAATAACAAAAAAAATATTTGATTTTGCATCAAACATTATCAATCCTAACAAAATTTAATGTATAAGCCAAACCAATGGCTATTTCTATTTATTTTCTTTTAATTGTTTAAAAAGTTTTACTTGTACCACCTGTATAATTATTTTATATCTATTATTCAAAGAACCCATTACTTATTTTATACAAAATAGGTTTGTGAAAAACATGAAAATACATAATAACAAAAATGAATAGATTAACAAATATAAAAATGATATTTTAAATAAAATACTTTTTTTCCACATTTTTTAAGATATTAAAATGGAATTCCACCTAGTACTTTCTGTCAAAAATATTGAACATTTAATATATATATATATATATATATATATATATATATATATATATATATATATATATATATATATATATGTTTTTAAAAACCAAGTTATATTTAAATATTATAAACTATTGACAGTTAACGCCATCTGTGTCACCCTGACGCTGACTTGTGAGCAATTAATTTAATAATTATTATTAGTTGTATAATTAAATGATTAATAATTAGCAGAGTCAGAAAATTGCCGTATCAACTTTATGTCGAAGGCTTTATTCTGATAAAATTAAGTATTTAGTGCTCACTGATACATGGAAATAAAAATAGGTATCATAGTAATAAAAGTATTCATAAAACTATTACGTAACGACGTATCGTTGTATAAATGATTCGGAATATTATTGGTGGTAAAAAGTGATATTGATAGGACCTATAAAATAAATAACAAAGTAATCAAAACTATGTTTATCAGATAAATTGATTTTTCATACAATTTGTGTTACAAGCAAAAAGTATGGAGTCAAACCTATCTGCTTTCCGCTAAGAGTTTTCTAAGTGTACTTCTACTTATTGTTACCTATTTATCTTATACTTTTCAATAATTAATTTTCGCCAAGAACTTCATAACCATTGCATTAAAAAATTATAAACGTGGTCTTTTAGATATTTGTTAGTGTGTAAAAAGTGAAAATCAATGCTAAAAAGATATGAAATCGTTAACTCATTTTTTCGCAGCTAAAAAAAGCGATGTGCGGTTTTCGGAATTTATTAACATAGAAATGCATTACGTAAAGATTTATAATTAGTAAGTGGTTGAAATTGCATTTATATTGCTGTTTATGCCACCTCTTTACTGTGCCACCTGATACGGTCTTTCATATTTCAATATATTTAATATATCATAAGAGAACCGCAACTAATAAATTTACGCATGGTATTCCCTTTGCTTTGCTATTTAACTATAACTCGTCATTTCAAACTGTTTGAAACATTACAGTTTGAATGACCACCAGGTTGAAAGGTTTAAACGAGTGGGTTGCGAAAATATCATATCATCACATGAACAATTAGTTGAAAGAAGCAGCTCGAGACCGAAAAGTACTCGCCAAAGAATAAACTTGCATGGAACTTTGCTCCCTTTGATGACCGGCATTCGACCGCTGCTTGTAATCATTCAACACGTTATATTTATTTCCAATCAGAATGTTGTCTTAACAAAGATAGACGTGTTTAGAAAACTAGATATAACTGGGAATGCTAAGAAAAAATATGGGCAGAGAGTGAACGCTTTTTGAATGAAAAACATGTTTATTTTTTAAAATTAATCTGCATTATATTATATTGAACAGCGGTTTATTTATTAGAATAAATGATGTAGAAAAAAGAGAGACCAGCCAGACTAGCTAAAGATTCAACCCATTCGGGTTTCGATAGTCGACCAGGTCCGAGGTTATCGAAGAATATCCGATACTCTTATCTTGCATCGAGAAATAACACATATGATGTGTGGCGTGGAGGTGACACGGATTCACGTTTAAACATAAATAATATGTAAAATATATGCAATCTTGCTGCAGTTGCAAAACATTCTATTTCTATGAAGTGTTATGTTAAATAAAATCTCATGTATGCTTTTGAATCAGAATTTATACTTTGGTACGTGTTTGAAATTTTCGTAAAGCTCTGCATTTCTACTTTCAGAAATAAGCTGTAATCTAGGTTGTTAGTGAAAATACAGTGAATAATGACGGTGAAAATGTAAAGGTTGGCCAGATTTCTAAATGTACGTGGTATTGTAGGCGCGGAAGAGCTGGCGTGGGCGCGATTCAAGAAATTTGAAGCTCAGGCTAAGCCTCTAAACAAAAACGAACCAAACCAAGTGCTCTACAATTACGAATAAATATGTTATCAGCACACGTGTGCCGCTATCTTTAGCAATGAAGGGTATCACTTAGCGAGTATTGGGTCACACGAATCTTGTTGGTAAAAAATTGTGCCGATCTGACAGCGCATAATGAAATATTCACCACAGATTTAAAAATAAGCTTAATATTATGAATATTCAATAATATTTTTTTTTGCAATTATCACAATTCACAGACATCCATCATTATTACATTATCCCATATCAATTTCTATTATATTTTGATGTAATTAAATTATCAAATAACTTATACAAACAAAGCAATTTTGGTTATTTTTAAATATTATATAATGTTACGTTATTTCTTGTAATATATTCTTCAATATATATTTTTTCTGTCTTTAGTTAAAAACTGCCGTAGATGCGCTCATTTTCAAATAAAAATAAACTTTTCACAATACTAAAACCTTAATGGTTTTATAATAATAAAAATCAGACAACAGAGTAATATATATCATAAATATGTGCATTACTACATTAGGGGGAGTCATATTAAAGTTTAATTCATCAGACGCGGCTACACGCTTTAATTAAATAAGCCGCAAGTAATTATGATCGAGTGTGATAAATTATAATTAGAGTTTGTTATTACTAATGTATTTAGAGACTTGAGTGTTAATGTAAACGTATCGCCGAATTTAAAACTTGATAATTGGATGCGGCGCCAGCGAGCGCGATGGGTCGTGGAAAATGTCAAAAAATTAAAAATGACAAGGATATTATTATCTCTGCGTGATGGAGGTTGTGAAAAACCTTCACTCAATTACGAAACATATAAAAATAAATTTTTAATACATTTTTTATTGGGTGAATATGTGATCATTTGGACATTTTAATTTGCATCAAAAAAAGTTAAAATCAACACGTGAAAAAACAAACATCCGTCTAAAAGGAGTTGCGAAGTTACGTACAGTGTTTCTGGATAGCATATAACACCCTCTTTAAAAAAATGTACAATATTTACTTTGGCAAAATGTATAGGTAAGGTAAAGTGTCTTTCTTACCTTACCTTACATATTAATTAATTACCCTATATAATTATTCCACATTATTCCACACTTCAGTCAAAATGAAGAATTTCAACCTAGAGTAAGCTGCCGATTTACGTGAAATCCCTAGACATACTGCTCACGTATGCCAACCGTAGTTATGTAAAGTTTTATAAGAAGTTTTCATTTTTAACAACTGTTGGCAACTATTTTTTCAGAAACCGAGCATTTTGTTAATACTTAATAAACTCAATGAAAAATAAAGTAATAACTAAAAAAGTAAAACGTCGTTTGGACGGACTTTATTTTATGATAAAACTAACAGAAAACACGCAATTTTACTCAAAAATTAATATAATATGTGTATACACACACACACGCCCACACACACACGCACACACATATATGTATATAGCTGATTTGTAGCAAAAAGTCTACCCTCATAATCATAATCTAAAATTTGTATTTTCAACTAAAAATTCTTGTATGGTAGAAGAAAGGGTTTGGAAGGGCGTGTGTAATTAAGACGAAGATACAACAGTTGTTTCATGCAAATAGCCACAGTGGTTACCAGTTCGGGGGAGGTCTGACGCGACGAGCCCCGGGGTCCTTCAGCAACAGAAGACTGCAGACAAGCAGTGCATTCATAGGAGAACAAACGAGATGAGACAACATCAAACGCCTATTATTAGGAACAACAACCGATGCGCTGGTGCATGGCTGCATACATAATTGCTTTGTTATGGCCTCATACAATAGCCTGCCTTATAAAATTGTGTCTGCGATGATTATAATTTGAATGACGAGCATATGGCTGTTTGCATATTAAAAATATGTTGACTTTTATAAAGTAGGGCGGATATAACAATAGTATCAAAAAAATACGGATTAGTCAAACAGAACGGAATGGAGTATGCGGATTAAACATGTTCATATGCTTTAAACTGAGTATTCTCTGCAGATGGAAGCATTCTCAATAGATTGGCTTAATTTATAAATTATTTGTCGGAGAACAATATATAAGCCGCTTTGAAATTATAGCGCTTCATTGCATAGCGTGGGGTATGAGCCCGAAAATGAAAGTCTAATCTAAGTTTTCATACTTATGAAAATGAAAACCCATGTACAGAAATGTATCACATTATACACAAAGTAAATAAATTGAAAAAATTGATTTAATGGTATAGAAAGTGAAGTCTTACTTTATTTTAATTCTGAAAATGTTATCCTTTTTGTGATTGTTTTCGCTTTTCAAGGATTATGCTAACATTCGACAAAACCTCTCCACCTCATAGCCGCTTATTTGAGAATTGGCTTTGTTTATGAAAATTTTGTAAATTTGCTATTCAAAAAAGAAAGTTTGCATAATAAACAATTACCGTTGATAGGATAATAAATTTAAATTCAAAGAAACAATTCAATGTTAACAACATAATAGGATGAAAATTGAGATAACAAACCAAATACTAAGTATTTTTTGAAATTTTATCGGAAAAATAATAAAATATTACCAGCGGTGTATTTGTTGCTGTGCGGTCAGGGAAAAGCTGAAGATAACCTTTTCAACTCTGGCAACATGGCTGTTTGAACTTTTGGGTAGAAACTGAAGCTTACCTGAAACAATAGACGTGAAATTATTAGTTATATAACAATAGGGCATAGAAACAGCAAGGCAATATCAACAAAATAAAATAGTGACATCACATTTGTCGCCAATCCGCTAGTTTGTCTGGCATTATTATTATTTAAGTGTTGGGTAGTGGAGACTTGTCACGGTGTCAAAAAGTTCTTTTGACTGTAATTTAAGCAGTTTAATTCCTGACCAACAGGATGTTTGGTGACAAGTCCCGAATAATGTTGCGGAAATATAAACTTGAAATATTTGCACTGAAACTTCTTGGATAGAATTTAAATCAGCAGAAACATTTGTTTACTAGTTCCTTAAGATATATATTTTTTTAAATTATATAATGGTTTTTTACTTATTTGAATCTCATGTGAGAGAAAAATATGCGAAATATATCAACATGAGAATGCAATAACTAGTCGATCGCGTAGATGAAGAATCAAACGTAAATGTTTGGTCTATTAAATGGGTTAATGAACTGCATTGAGCGCAGAGTATTTCAAATAAAACAGATAGCACAAGAAGAAAATGAATCAACCAGATTAAAATGATCAAGTGAACACACTCAGAATAACTGAGTAATAATAATCAATTCAACGTAATTAGTATTCATTTACCACTCGCTAACAAAAATTTCGTAATCAAAGATCTAAATGGAGTCGCTCAGTCACAGTCAGGTGTTGGTATCGAGTACAAGTTACCTGAAATCACATGCACAAGCGAGAAGGTTGGAGATCCACCCACGTGGTGTCCACCTTCAGCAGGCTTCAAACACACGTGGGCATATCCGCTCACTTGTGCAAGATTCCGTACTGTAACTGACATGCGTAGGATCGTAAGACTCCGAGGCATTCACAGTAATGAATATCGGCCCCTTAAAATTGAGTGTTTATACTCCACACTGAGACTTGAATGGATTCTATCTAGCTTGGAATTAATAAGGCAAAGTCTCATGTCTAAATTTATTTTAAAAGATAAATCAACGGAAACGGAGGTGTAAAGAAATGATGCGTATTAAAATGAATTCGTTGCATAATAATTTTAGAATCAATATATTTCACACCTTAGTGTGAACCTAAATTTTAGAATAGTTTATCTTTATTCTGGCATAAGTCATTGAACCGCGGTTAGTATGTTGGTTAAGTGCTTATTAGTCAATTCAGAATTAAAAGTTTACATATTCAATTTTCGGTCTATTTAACGAAATCCTGTATGTTACATTAGCATATTTTTATCTTGCTGAGGGACAAGGCATTTGAATGGTGAAGATCCATTATTATAATTATAAAAATACAAAGTTACTTTTTATAATTATATTATATGCATATTTTTACATTAACTTTGTAGATATTAAGTATAAAAATAAATAAAACCAATGGTAATTTTCTTAATGTGCCTCACAATAAAGCGCCTCAGCTTTATCTTAAAATTTTCTTAACATTTAAATTTCAAAATAAACGTAGTGCCTTTAAATCAAGGTCGACGAAACCTTTCGATCTTTTGATCAAAAATAAGCGCTTACTTAAAATCTTGATTTAATTTTCGATGACTTTTTAGACTCAATAATCGGTAAAGCAACAAAATTAGTACATAAATTTTCATTTCGGAACTGTGTATTGATCAAAAAGCAAAAACACAAAAAGTTTCTGTACAAAAAGTCTTAAATTGAATTCAATAATATAAATAATGCTTCACTATACAAATGACTTAATAAGAAATTCATAAAGATATCGTTTTCGAGTAAATAGGCTACCAATTAATATTTAAATACATTCATTTTGTCATTAGATAAAATATTATTTGGGTCGATCGACATCTTTTGTTCAATGTAATTAAAAAAAACCAGCCATAAATCCTTAAAAAAACAGCATTACGATATCGCATAAAATATACATATTTTTAATAGATAATTTTAAATTATAGCCAGTCGGTATTGATTGAAGCCTGAATGAGTGATGAGAATTCATTAATGCTATCTAACCTTTCACAATGTCAAACATTTTGCAAAATGGCCGATAAACCAGGCGCCGTGACCCCAGACAGCGCATGACAGAAAAACAAGTGACGACTGAAGGGAGGTCACAACGCTCGGGTCACGGAAGACGGACAACAATTATTTATCAATATAAAACGATGCTTGTACCTACAAAAAAATATGTTACTGACTTTATATAAAAATAATAATTCAACGAGATCTAAATTTGAATCGACAAGTAAGACTGATTTAATATTATATATTCAGACAATATTAATATTTCAAGTTTCTAGATGAAACAAAATACAGGTGATCGATCATACATTTTTTAGATAGTGATAAAATATGTTTTAACTAAAATAATATTGTGTAAACCACATGTTTTGTAGTTTCCATTTCACTGAGCGTATACTCATGCTGAGCCAGTTTTCATGGTTTTATATGGGGAAAATAGTGTAGTATAGCTAATTGGTTGTACGGAGCGCCGATGGGCGTAATAAAATTTTAATAAGATTTGACAAATATTCCGAGAAAATAAGGACACCTGTACGGCTTAGGAACGTGGGAACTTTGGCGACCGAGGACAGACAGACCCTTCCAAGGGAGACAGTTTTAAATCGTTTTAAAGTGAGTTGTTCTATATAAGATGTCAGAAATATGTTTGAAGTTGATGAATTAGTAAAAATTCAATATTAGCAAGGCAGGGGGTCGACGAAAAACATGAAAACTCTGCTGAAGCTGACCAGTAGCGAGAAAAATCCTCGGAAAAAATTAACCACATGAAACATTATTAGATAATAGGCGATTGTGAGCTCTTGGTGAAGTGAAATGTGTAATCATTCATATCTTCAAAATATTTTTATTAATGACAATTCTGATGACTCAACGAATTAATCTAAACACGTGTGCGACGGGTTAGCAATAATGGGTATTGCATTGCGATTAATTACATTCTTTTTAGAAACTATGAATTGTTAGTTTATGTGAATGGACTGAGATCGTGAGACTCAGTCGGCCGTTACTGTTTTGATGGGTTGTGGTGGATCAATGGGCGAGTAGTCCGCGAAGAGAGCACGTCCTATAAATACTTGGACATGCGAGCACCGACGAGAATACAAAGTACATTAGATTGTGAATTATTAAGAGATTTATTGCTTACTTATTATTTTGATAGTGATATCATTTGTACGAGAATTTTATTTTTATTAAAAAATAAAAAATCATTGATGCATTACTGTAAAAATATGATGTTCATTATTAGTGATATGATAAAACCAAAGACGTAAGTCGTAAAACTAAAAAATATATAAGATTAATATTAAAATATTTTTTAAGAGAATTGATTGCGTACGTTTAATATGATCTTCTTTATTTGTTTCATGTCTGTAAGATTATAGAGGTACAGTACATTCCCAACTGTGATTATCAAACGATTTTTCTTTCATTTCACGTAAACAAATATACCGTGTATCTAAAATCGAATCACTCATGATCAACGCATCAATTCTTTGACACGAAAGGTATGAGTGAAATACCACTTGACTAAAAAATATGAAATAATGTTTTGAAAATCATCCCATTTACATAATAACATATATAATTAAAATAAACGTACAACTGCACAGCTACATTTTTGCAGGGCCTTCTATAATAACAAAATCGTTCAAATTCAAACTTTTCCGGAGGGATATGACAATTTTAATTTTTCTGTTACTTATCGGGAATCAAACTTGCTGCTCATATATGCGGTGGCTGTCGCTCCAGCTCTACAACCCCAAGGGTGCAACACTTAAAAAAAAACGACATATCTTCTCTTATCAATGCCTCCCCCCAGCACCGACAATTATCACGTGCAAGCCACTAGGCCGCGTGTGCCGCATGCTAAACGTATACGTGACGTATAGGAGAACAGCGCCAAACAAAATCGCCTCCACGCCATTAGACATTAGAAGGTGCCGCAAGTGCAAACGGAATATTTTTCTAAACTGTACAATATACCAACCAAAATATTTTATATAAAACCTTATTAATAAATTCTACTATTCGTATCATCACACTGATTTCATTGATAATGACCTGGGCGAATTTCATAAAGCATGCGTCTATTATTTGTTAGTGTATGGATTTTAGGGTAGAATAGAAAATCAATATTTTTTTAAAAATAAAAACACTGCACTGTCAAGTGCATTTGGAAATTATTTATAGTTTTTATCAAATCTATATTTACCAATTTTATATTTGATATTGTCGACAGTGTGTATTTTATGGTCTTTGAGCTGTAAGGGCAAAGTATGCCAGTCAAGACTGGAGGACGTCTCTGTTGCTACCGGATCGTTCGACATCAGTCAAGAACGTGTGCAACGATCACTCAATAGATACGCACTCTGCATAATACATTGGTAATTCAAGTGCATGATTAGATATTCTAATAATGCACATTATAATCGCACGTGAATGATAATACACGCTTTATGAAAACAGAATAACAAAATTTTGATACGTTTCAACACCGATGCGCGTAATTGTTAAAAAAAAAAAAAAAAAAAAAACAGATTTACCGTTGATAAAAGAGCTGGTTTTCTAAAATATTTATTTGTATAAATAGCCTTATTAAAATGAAGATTTCATATATAGCTTAAACGATTAAAATAAATTTGTTTTTTAAGACTCATTTGTTGTTCATTTAAACTTTACAAAAAATGTCACACAAGCCACGCTTTTGAACAGATATTTGAAAACATCTTCATTAGCTGAACACAAAGATAATGATCGTGGAATTTATACGCCCACGCATTGTTATAAGTCATTTGCTATCAATTGATACATGTTTAAGATTCATTAACATTTTCAAGCATTTACACGCTGTTAGTTCACGATTGGAACAACTTTATGTTCAAGATAACAAATTTACGAGAGTTAAGTATCTGTTGACACGAGACGTTAGTTTTTTTTTTTCTTCGGAAAATTAATGATTTACAAGACAAAAAATGTGTAAATGGCTTTATAAAACACAAATTAAAAGGCCAAATTTCAATATGTAATTAATCTTACTTTCAGTAATTCACATTCAGAAAATAAACTTCAATTTATTGGTAGTGTTAAATATTAAGTAAGATCAATCACATCTTGCAATTTGGTCTTTAAAAATTATGTTTTATAGATTTATCACTTATACACTTAGTATCTGTCAAACATATTCTAGGTGGGCGATTGCTTGGTTTTAAACCCAGAGATCATGAGGTTATACTAGTACATAATAAATCCAAATCAAAACAAAGCGGCCGAAACAAAAAGCATTGGGTGACATTGTTTGGAGAAAGCAGATAGAAATTCAATTTAATAAATAACAATTTCATGAACGCTATGCATTTAACAAAAAAGGTTGAATCTCTAGTTATAAATTATATGAATTAAAAAAAATCCACTCTGGGTTGAATAAATTACTAAGTATTCTTTTCAGCTATCCAATATTTCAAACGCTCATTATCAGAGTCGAGCCAAGTTACTGCAATCTCGCATAATTTACATCACTAGGTTCATTTATTAGTACACAAAAAAAAATCCAATCAAATCAAATGCAATAAGGAAAACAAATTACATGGTAATAAACTTTTAAGCAAAATAGATAGGCACTACTTAATAATAAAACAAAAATCCTAAGGATTTAGCAACTGCGAACAAAATGTAAATAGGCTTAAGTTGTTATTCATTTAGAAGATGTTTACTTTCTAATTACAACTAAACTAATGTTTGTTTGGAAGGTAGGATAATAATTATTCAGTATTCAGTTAGTTCGTTGGGTTAATAAATAAATTCGTAGTACACAGCGCGTAGGACCTCTCCATATATCTTATTTACTACGCAAAGCGCGGCAGTGATCGCCAAACTGTGACCCGCGGGGCTGATCCAACCTCACACGTGATAATACTCAGGTGATCCACTTGAGATCATATTCTAAGACAAATATGCATTAGTTTTCTGTGCTTTTATATTAAGAATACTCATGAAACTCAATTAAAGTACTAAAATAGTTGATTGACTAAGATTTTTACTATAAGTCATGTCTTTTAAAATTTCAAATGATTATCAAACTTTGACCGCAAATTTCATATGTACTTGCTTTCGGAAAATAATTCATCTTATTAGGTTTCACAAACGCGATGTTATAATAAATAAACAATTTTATAAATATCTTCATCCTTCAGAACTAAAAAAAAAATACGTTTTGGACAGACTGAGAAATGAATGTGCCTTATTTATGATAGAAAATTTTAGTGCACTAGCAAGAGAGGTTGGCAAACACAGTGCCAGAGAGTACTCTCTTCATTCATTAATCTGTATTAAGAGTACTAAACAAGTTTGTTCAGCAAAATAAAATAACCCTTATTATGACGGTACCTTCATTATTTATAAGGGATT
This sequence comes from Atopsyche davidsoni, assembly GCA_022113835.1. Lineage (NCBI taxonomy): Eukaryota > Metazoa > Arthropoda > Insecta > Trichoptera > Hydrobiosidae > Atopsyche > Atopsyche davidsoni. The sequence goes on along the minus strand of JAILWY010000009.1, from coordinate 13,496,883 downwards.
TGAACGGAAGTAATTTTGCACTTGTATACACCCGGTGGTTCAAGCTTCATCATATCCCAAAAGAATACTGAGTACCTTATCACAGCGTACTGTGGGGTACCTTTATTTTTTTCATGCTAAAAATAGATTTAAAATAACAAAATACCTTCTTAAAACGCTTTTTTAGGTGACAGCATAATTTATACCTGTGCTGCACTGTAAAGCAATTGAATTTTTGCTTGTTTTACTGTAAGCAAGGATCTATTGCATAAACAATATATATATCTATGTATGGATTAGTCAATCAAGATGCGTATTTATTACCCATTACAGGGTTATTATATTTACTAATATGATAAGGCACATTAGTTCATATATTGTTAAAAATTCTCGATAAATGGAAGTGATTCGTTAGTACAAAGGTTCGTACACCGGCCATGTAAGCCAGGGGATGTGGGTTCAAATCCCACACAAATCACGATGATATTTTTCTGAGAGTTTCTTTAAATCATCTTCTATATATGAACTAATGTGCCTAATCATATTAGTAAACAATATATATAACCGTTATACCCACAAGAATTTCAGTACTTCATATTTATTAAATTCTTGACCGCCACTAAAATATCGCCAAGTTAGTTTGTTAACAATTTCGGGCATTTGTCCGGCTGAGCTATTTTCATTAAAAAAAATATAATTAGTGGGCTGAAACATGCCTGAAATAAGTGAATGGAAGGGTCTGCCGGAGAGGTCAGCTGCTCGCGGCCCGGGGCACCTGAAAATACCTGAGGGCGGCGAAAGCCTCCCCTTTGAAATCCGAATGAGTTCCAGCAGTTTCGCGCCAAACTTGGGACACGTGCGCCTCTAGTCATGACAAGAGATTTATTATAAAAAATTATATCCGGTGGAAGCATGTTTAATTTTTTAAACACGTACAAGAGTGATATTAAGATCGCTATATTTACTAAAACAAATTTCAGATCAAATATAATAAATAAATGTATTTTTTATGTGCAGCTATTTAGAAAATAGAAAAATTTCATTTGATATTTCATTATTTTATTTTTTATTTATAAAATGTTATCAAATTATAAATCGTATTTTTTCGTGATATCGATAAGGGGATTAATATTGCGTCAACCATAAAATACTGATTGCCTAAAATAATGGTAACATACATGAATATTATTAGTCAACTGTTCTAAACTGTACAGTATTTGTACTATGCTTATATAAATAATTATACTTTAAAATAAATCAACCAAGCTGCATGCATACTAAAACTATTACATACATGTATTTCGTTTATATCGATGCACAGATATTTTCTTTAAAAAAAAAAAATATTTTTTATCAAAATAATAGAAAAGATGACAGCTACTAAATACTAGTGATTGTTTGCTGTTATTTCGTAAGTTTGTTAAACATAGCCAAACAGCTTTCACGTTAAATATTTTGATATCACAAACACGGTACAAAATAGTTACACGTACGCATCATATTTAACTAGAGGAACACGCCGTCTAACATATTTGTTAGGCACACTAACCAGAAACGCCTTATTCAAATACAAACAACGCAAAGATTATACGCCGAGGCATGAGTCTTCCACGAAGTCAATCAGCACTTTACAATTTCCTCATCAAACAGTACAGCATGCATGGAAAATATTTTATAACAATGCCTAAAGCCGCGGTAAAACCTCCACAAAGCTACAGCCGTGTTTGATCATGTGCCCCTCGTGACGTAATGAATGATCTCCCCTTATATAAGTCCATTGTTCCATACAGCTTCCAAGGTGTGGTGCTGACATGGAGATGTTCTGCGGAATGCTACGGATGACACAAAGCTCTCGACGTTTCAGAGGGGTGGATAAGTAAGGGGCAACCTCATAAGGTAGATGAATATTGTTACAATTTAAATATTGACATTTTACTAAAACTACTGCTTCAAACAAAGCTTAACACTAGAATGAAATCAATTTTTGTTTATTATCAAGAGACATTTGGTAAATAACAACATACTCAAATTGTGCTATGAAGAAATTATAGAAAAATTTTCAGAAGAAAGATGAACATTTTAACGAAAGAATTTTTATGAAAGGTCAGAAGTTTCAAACCAACTGTCAATATATTTACGATTACTTGGATTCAGTAACTGATAAGTCTTATCAAAAAGTAGAAAATACATTAAAACTTCTAAAAGTCTTTTAATACCTTATACGCTAGTTTTAAAAAAAATAAGGAACATACTTAATTGTGTTGTAGTTCATTAATAAACTTTGCATTAAATGAGTTTGATTGCATGTTTAAATTTGAAAACCTTTGCAATACACTAGAATAAATCTTAAATAATAACTGTTTACATTTTTATGGTAATGTAGACTGGGTTTCTACTCAAATTAAGCCATGAACTTTTGAAATGATTAGTTACTCGTAACGTAAAAAAAATTAATTTGTTTTTAAATTGGCTTATTAAAATCTACAGACAGTAACCATTTATTTGGCTTGCATGTATTTTGGTCATCAAAATGGATTTTTATTGAGTTATTATGAAAAATAACATATATATTGATATAATATATTCGAAATGTTTATTGTGATAAAATTAACATATCAGCGGACGAAAAATATTATGAATATATTTTGACGTATACAACAAATAAAGATAAATTAACCTTTATTGAATGGCGACAAAACGGAAGTAGCCCTCTAAATGTAATACAGTAATACCTTTATATAAATTTCTGAAATTTTAGAGCATCTCTAAACAGGGGGAAATCCAATAGCGGCGTTATAAATTCGATGATTTCCCGGGAGAGTGATTCGAGGGAATAAATAAGATAAGTTTTCTTGAGTGATGACCGCCTATTTATTTGACAGAGAATATAAATATAAATCTTCAAGAAAGCGGCGCGTTTAAAATTGAACAACTATAAATCCACAAAGTCAAAATGAAAACTGAGATATTTCAAAAAATAAACTATTACTCATTGTACCGTATTGAGATTGCGTTTTTTCCATAAATCGTTGGCGCCCGAGCTCTAACGTCTACTAAATAAAAAAGTTTTTTTTTCATTCCCTAGACTGCTATTCATGCAGACAGATATTGCGTACAGATGATATACTTAGTATAATTTAGAAAAAAAAACCATGCCATTTTATATTTATGAACGCTAAGCATTTTTTCACCGTGGAGTAATTTTGCGAAGACAAATCGCTTTCGATAAAACAGAAACGGGGTTACAATTGCACAAGTGTTAGATTTGATATTGAACCGGTAAGTTCAAATCAAGATTCAATAGTATAAGTTAGAAAGCCCATAAGTCAATTTGAACCGTGCGTATAATTAACAGTTTCAATTTCGCAAGCAAAGAGTAGGCTTTGCGTGAGATATCGGTCTAAACAATGTGACGCTTAAAGAATAATGTTAAGCGAAAAAAAAAATACAATATAAAACTTCTTGATATTTTCTATAGATTTAGAAAAGCCAGTGGAGACAGGTGTGATCAGATTTTACGAAAAATAATAAATTGTCAAATTTTACAAATGTTTATGCTGCAGCCGCCCTCGCCATGGAAGGTTCACCAGCGACATGGCCAGAATTCCAATTTTTTAGCCTTCGATCTGTATTGAGCCTCGGGTGGGGGTGTGCCGGGGGTGGGAGGGCCGTCTTACATAAGGACACTTTTATTGTTTGGGCGGTGTTGTACGCGCCGGCTCCATTCAAGACCGAATCTCCGCGACGGAGGTAAAAATTTTATACATTTTCTACGTACGCAGTGTTTTTTGTTGTTGTATTGAGCAAGTTTTAAGACTGTTTGTAGGTATTTTAAATTGCTATTTAAAGTGTAAAAGGAAAGCTTATCTTGAAAATAATAAGGATCGTCGAGCTGCAAAGCCCATCCCAGAGGTATTTCTTTATATTCATTAAATCCTGAAAATCTGTTTTTAATATTATTTAAAATATTTTTCGACATCCACGATTTTAAAGAAAACAAAACATGTTCAAATTAAAAATGTTCACCAAATTGGCTTTCGTAACTCAATGATCCCTATACGAAGTGTTGTTTTAATTTCGTGGATTTTTCATGCTGATTTGTCAGGTTTTTAAATTGCTTTTTGGGGCTTTTACAATAACTAATCTGGGAAAATGAATGTGGGTTATTTTATCTTAAACGATTTGCTTTTTTACAGCTCATTTTTTTAATAACACGTGGTAAATATATATATACTTCAAATACAAAAATTTAATAATATGATTGTGTTTTTTAAAATAAAACAAATACAGTATTCTGCAAAAATGTGAACGTTGCTTTTTAAAAAAAATACGCACACGAAAGCCCGCTTTTTATTTTTGAGTGGGCTGTAATATAAAAAAAATAAAATTTAACTTTGATACATAATATATTTTTTTGAGAGGGATAATGAAAATGTTTTTTTGCCAAAAAAAACCAAAGTAAATTATAACCAAAGCAGTTTTAATCATGTGTAAGGATCTGAAGTACCGATATGAAGCTGATAAGTATGTACAATTTTTTTCACAAATGTATGTACATTTTAGGACAAAAATTTGCTTACTTCGATAAAACATCGCACGCCGCAAATATATAATTCTCAATGATTTTAGTTCGTGAGAATCAAACAACACATAAAACGTCCCCGAAGCATAAGAAACCGAGAAAAACAACAGCAATAAAAGGAGAAATACGAAATAGCCGTAAAACCTACGAGGGTACATAAAAATAGTGGTTTATCTATTCAAAACATTGTAGGTATAGAGCGAACTGCGGTTTTAATAGTCGTAATGAAAGCCGGAAAGCCACCGTGGTAATGCAAGCATGCTCTGGTGCTGCAGGAGTGCTCTGGTGCTGCAGGAGTGCGCTGATATTGCAGAAGTACTCTGGTGCTGCAGGAGTTCTCTGGTGCTGAAGGAGTGCGCTGATACTGCAGAAGTACTTTGGTGCTGCAGGAGTGCTCTGGTGCTGAATGAGTGCGCTGGTACTTCAGGAATGCTCTGGTGCTGCAGGAGTGCGCTAGTACTGCAGGAGTACTCTGGTGCTGAAGGAGTGAGCTGATACTGCAGAAGTACTCTAGTGCTGCAGGAGTGCTCTGCTGCTGCAGGAGTGCTCTGCCGACGTAGCCCGTGGCGATATTGTGGATCCGATCGATAGACTGAAATAATCTGGCCCAGCCCATATTGTGTATTAACTTACAATCTGAATGGAATGCGTATTGTGTTTACGATTCCTTTTAAATCTTTATCGTTTTGAGTTAAAGCATTTATGCAGCGACCAGTAACGCATTTATTAGGCCGTGACACGTGCATGAAAATGCCAATGCATGATGGCAAAAAAGTAGGAACAACACTAAAAATATCCTTTTATTAAAAAATATAGTATGAGAAGTCCACCTAATACTTTTTGTCCACTCCACTTAAAAAATTATATTAAAATCAAGATGTTAGAAACTAACCAGACGAACAAAATGCATTCGTAAAAAGATAACGTGATATTATTAATTACTTAACAGCTAATAAAAAAGCAAAATTAGAAGTTTCTAGGAAACGAAAAAATACTTTTTGTCGATAATGCATCTGATAAATGTAAATGTAGTTTCTAGATATTGAAACACTTTTTTTTTTCACTAAAGTAAATATTGGTGTTTTGATTATTTAATTTTAAATAAAAATAATTCAATTCCATTTAGTTGATTAAGAACAGGAGCATTAGCATTTCTATGAATTAATTACTTAAGTAATAACAAAAACATTTCCAAAGAAAGACTTATGCCAATAGTTAAAATGGATAAGATAACCTCAATTATATCATTCTTATCATTGTTAAAAATATAATACGTACTTGTTTATATAGATAAAACTTATATAAACACGGTAATAAAACAATCGGTCCTTACTCTGAAACACACGCGATATTCTTAATTTTTGCTGCAACATCGATGTGTTAGTATACCGTTATTTCATATAAGAATATATTATTTACAGAAGATTACATTTTGCATGAATTCACGTATATTTTTAAATGATTTCTTAAAATTTTACCAACACTTTACTAGTAAAGATTTCTAATGACGTGATAATCTGCCAATATTTTATGCATTTTTTTCTTGTCTTCGTTGTTGAAATTTGCACAGTAGAAATATCATCATAATATTTTTGAATAAAATACTTGAGTGATTTTCCACATTTTCGTTTTTATTAGTGACCGGTTTCGCCAACCTATCACGTTGGCATTATTAAAAACATTTTTGATAATGCCAACGTGAAAGGTTAGCGAAACCGGTCACTAATAAAAACAAAAATGTGGAAAATCACTCAATATTAAAATGGAATTCCACCAAGTACTCTCTGTTAAAAATATTGAATTTCTTAAATATCATCATCACAAAAAACCAATTCCGAAGACATGAAAAAATATCACATGATACGTTCTTGTCAAACATCAAACTGACAAAAGTGCCAGCCGTTTCTATCGTTTTATTGTTCCAGTAAACTGTCTGCACAATGCTAATAAGAAGAACCAAGATTCCTTTCAGAGAAATACGAAGAACTTCCAGAGGAATAGATGGGCACTATAAACTGAAACGACAAAACTATGCACATCAAGTCAGAACCATAACACTAAAGGCCGGATTACGCTATTTTCTCACGGAGCGGGTTAGCTCGGATTACAATAAGCAATCACAAAGTACACGGTCCGAGATAACGATAATTAAATAAGCGAGAAAATGCGTCCGGCCGGTGCATCGCGGGTGCGAGGGAGGCGGTCGCGTCAGAGGGAGACGGCGGAAATCTTTAGTATCCCCGGCACGTGCCTTGGACTCAGGGTGGGTGGTGGTATTAAGGCAATAGACTGCCACCGTTTGTCATCTGTAAAATTACTGCATCGCTTCTTAACCTGTGACACCCTCCTCGAAGACCGAAGCGTTTGCTTAAAGACAGACCTCTTTTTAGTACCACCTTACAATGCAAACAAATATTTATGAGAGTAAAAAAATAAATACTGCGGTACGAATGATTTAGATTTGAACAGTATTCATAAAATGGTAATACTGTTATATTTTAGCTGTCTAACTTAAAATCGTGTTATGCAATCCTTCCAGTTTAAACCAAATCAAAGAAAACTTATTGATGCGATATTACATTAAAAAAAAAAAAAACATAGTGAGGTACGTCAAAATGTTGACGTTAATATATAATGATTTTTAAGACTCGATTTAGCGAAACTCGGCATTATTTATATTGGCCAACCATATACAAAAATATGTATTGACCAACCAAATGCATATATTTTTTTATGGTAGTATTTTGCATGGTAGATGAGGAACCGCTGTTGCAGAGGGTTGCTAATCACCACAGAAACCCTTCTCTTTTCCTCCGCTGATCGGCAGCGCGAGTGAGCGAGAATACGCTAGTCATCTAAAAGTATTAGATCATCTAGGTACGAGCATATTATCTAGTAATCTAGTTAATTATCTGGGCTTATCTACATCTGGAGGGGGAAGGGTTGAGCCGCCGGACCGGGGATTTGGCAACCGTGCACCCTGCATTGACAACTTGACAAGACTTCTGTACAGGAATAATTTAAGTATTCATCATTCATCCGTAATTATAAGAAATAATATTTGCCAATGGTATAATGAAGATCTCTTTGAGACAAAAGTAAATAGGTATTTGAAAAAACAACAGTTTTTTGCTGCTTATACTGATACATATAAAAAAATGGTAAATCCAACCTAAAAATCTCCTATTGAGGCTCCAAACTCGAATATTTTAAAATTTTGTTAAAATAGTAACATGAAAAAAGTCCCCCGACGGTTCAATTCTGACTCATTCATTATTCCATGCGCAGGTTCCTACTCCTTACCTACCTGATTTTTCCATTGCGACGTCATATATTTTTTCGAGTTATTTTAGCTTGGATATCATTAAGACTAAAAATACATATTTTGTTTATTTAAAAAAAATTGAGTATCACAATATTGGAAACCGTACGGTTATCTAGTGTTGAATATTGAGCGGTTTGGGCAGTCGCGAAGTTGGCATCGGCGTTGACAAGTTAAGCGAAGGATCGACTGCTAATCTGGACGGAGAATACTGAACGCCTCGCCACTGCTCGAGATTCTACTTGCTAACCAAGCTGTTAACACGTACATGTTAATTTATAGTAGGTAGAACCATAGAATGTATTAACTCCTGCGTTCCGGGGATTCGATAATTAATGTCTATGAAAATTACAAGCCTGGAGCAATGTTTCCTTCAAAACATTGTGAGATAACAAAGTAAAGCGATATTTTGAGTTTGATGTTAACTATGTTTTCGGTAAAGCTAGCTGAACCTTCTTGGTAATACAATAGAAATATATATATATACATTTTTTTTTTCATTCCAAATAAATCAAACTACCCTTTATTCTTATGAGGTTGATCATATTTACAATCATTTTTTCATATAAATTAAATCACCATTGATAGATCAAACGCTACCTGTAAACAGGTACATTGCCACTACACCAGTCCTTACAAGAAGTAAATTATATAAATGACGCAATCAAACCTGTAAACAATTTTATAATAATCGGAGTTTAAAGGCTTTAAGCAGTAAGTACTGAAATAAACGTGTTTTTATAATTACTTTTGAATATCACTATTTTCATGACAGCGGCGGTATAAACCAGCACAATATTAATTATGATACAGTGATGTCTCTGAACATAAACGCGACGTATTATAAATGTTAGGAAAATCACTTAATGTATATGACAAATCGCTTTCGGAAATGACTAAGTTAAAAGCAAAGTTTATTGAAACTGAATATTACTGGAATGACCTTGTCTGCGACCTCTAATATAAAATGGTTTTTTTAACATTATCGTAAACGAAATATAATGAGTAAAAATTAATATCAATAAAATTGAGAAAAACAGATATTTATAAGACGATATAATCAACATAAGTCCAGTTTTGATTTTTAAATACTGTTGCTTAAAAAAAAATGGTATGTAATTCTCAGTCATCTTCCTCCGTGATGAAATGATTAAGCTTTACCAGGTAGTGGAGCTGCGGCAGTGAAGAATTACTATCATCACAGGGGCAAAAAATAGCTACAAAGAAAATAACTCCAGACTCTTATAACCCTCAAAGAGCGACCGAGTCAAAGCAACGCTGCCCTGGGGTCAATTTATATTATAACGAGATAGGGGACGTGAAAATGGTTTGATACATTTAAAGCACGTTGACATCTCATGTGTAGCAGATTTTAAAAAGCCTTTGTTTTTACAAACGTGAACAAAAAAGAAGGCATTGTTTTATTCATATTTATTTCAAAGCAAGTATTTTAATTAACATTGCATACACTCGTTTCTTTATTACAATGCTCATCAAATAAACATTTATGAAACTAACGTAACTCACACTAAAAATATGATTGAAAATACCCATTTATTGATCTTTACAATGACATATATAATACTAAGTCTATGTATTTTCCAATCAAGATATTTTTATATCAAAAATTGTCATAAAGATGTAAATACTATAAATGTGGTTTTTTCATTGATAGACATTCAGTTCAAGAAGACAATACAATATTTAAATATTTTAAATAAGAAAAATCTATATGTGGAAAAATCACTCAAGTATTTTACTTAATTAAAATATTAAAATGGAATTCCACCAAGTACTCTCTGTCAAAAATATTGAATTTTAATTACAATATTTATAATTTGAAAAAATAGGTCAAGTTCTGGTGGCAGTTGATCTTTCTGCAAAAGTATACTATAAGATATTCGACCAACATTGGTGAATAAGGTCACCTAATGAAATTATCCATAAGTTTTTAGTTGTAAATGTCTTAAGATTTCTATACCCTTAAAAATGTCGTGAGACAATTTTATCTTCATTGTATATTTTATTAAAATTTTCAAGAAATAACATATCAGAGAATTATGATTTATTAACAATCATTGTCAATCGAATCAGAGCTCGGTTTTATTTTATATAAGACTGATAAAATTAAACCGAGTTCTGAAATTGTGAAATCATGGTTTAAGTACACCTGCTTTAAGCACTGAATAAAACGGTACGATTTACATCGCGTGGGTTTAAGGCATAGAATTTGTAGTTATTCAAATCAACTTTCTAAGCTACTAAACCAATACATCCCAACCGATAAATGTAATACCCTTACATATGTATGGTGAGTAAAATGGAAATGTTTCTTTTATTTTAATATAAAATAAAACCAATACCACAGCAATTCTTCACGTGTTTGGAATGTGTCATGAACATTTATACTTTGATGGATGTAGAAATACACATTGTCAATGAAGTGCGGAGCAATTTATCAATAACTGTCACTCAGAAGTAACTCGACTTGCGGAGACACTTTAGAAGTATCGGCTGGATAGAATTGTTAATAAGTTAGATCCTTCAACCCAAGACAGACTTCCCGATGACACAATACGAGCAAACATCCATGCCTGAAAATCTCTTCAAAGTTTAATGTAAGCTGAATTACCTGGTTAAATTAAATTAAGTGAAAAAATGTCGATAATCATATCAATCACAAATAAAACCTGTATACGTAAAATCGCGCTTACTGTGACGGTCTTCACAAAAACCAAATATATATTTTGAAATAAGATTAAATATTTTCCTAAGATAATGAAATCTACATTTAATGTCTTCTATACTTATAAGTTTTTTAGTAAAAATACGACTAATATGCAGGTTGGGAGTAATAGATATCATAAAGCCATGCCGATTGAAATTTGAAACTCAACAAAACATAGTAAAATATTTATTTCACATTTTACTTTTACGGTTACTTCAGTGATTATATAAACAAATGCTTTAGATAAATACATGTTCAAATGGGTTGAGGGGTAGCGCAGTTTAAAACGTCTCTGCGGTGCAGATTGTACTCAGCTGTTCAGATTAATGAATGAATGTTTCCCGGTGTTATTTCGTATTTAACAATGAATCGGATGAATGCCTGAACTGCAACGAATCGCAAAAATGCAGATTGCACAAAGTTCCTTTAATTCAGAATACTTACCAAATATAACTTCTATGCTTAAATGCCACCCAATTTGTTTGGCATTTACTACCAAAAAAAAAAAATTAAATTCCGATGCAAATCAATTAATCACATTTACCCAGTAATACCACGACCTGTAATAAGATAACGAGTCCTTAATTGGACGTATAGTAATTGATCATATCTTCAAGATGCAATGTAAAATTATTTACGTAGAAATCTTCAGAGTCATACGGTTGAAAATATGCTTATCATTAATAAATAATACTTTGATTTAAGTAACAATTTCTAGACTTCTGGATAATTTGCCTCAAATTTTTATACGAGTATTATTGGCATTTCAATATGAGATATACGATGAGAAAACTTTTCGGGGTAAAATCGAAATCGGAAATAAATAAGTATAATTTATGCATCAATGTAAGACAGTCGGGTTAAAAAAAATCTAAAACTATTCAGAACTACGATATACAGAAAAAGTAGACAAAGCATAAAAATTTTCATGCCTGGGCATTACTAAGAGTGGAAAGCAATAATTCAGCTTTGGTACTACTAACCAGCCGCAGAGATTTTTTTTTTAACTTGCGGGAAGAGTGATTTTATTTTAAATGGTCGAGTAGTCTTGGGAAACACGGTTAGCGCCTGAATGCAGGCAACCGCTTATTTTCGATGCAACTCTCGGCTGTTCTTATGCGGAGTAGTTATTCTTTTACGAGTTGAGGCGGGGACGTCCGCTCTGTGGACAGAAATAACGGCGCGAGATGGGGGCCGATACAGGAAACTTGAACAAAAATAAACGGCCATTTTTGTGTTATCTTTGCAGTGTAGAAAATTTAAAAAAACGCGTTTTTTGTCTACAACCACTAAAATAAGTAAATATGTAGTGCCGTGTTCGAATTCGAGCAATGAACATTATACAAGCTTCCTAGTAATGAAAAATAGTATCAGGTGTTTTATATGATTTCTTTGTGGACAGCAAAACAGGAAATTCAAGAGACGTAACAAGGTACATACGTCACCAATTGCTTTTGGAAACTTAAGCGGCTTAAAATATATTCAAACTTCAAGTTTAGAAAAATATATTAATGTCTATAACAGTCCACAATGATTATTTTTTCATTAGTGAAAATGCTGGCTATGTCATGAACACAACGTGACAAAGTTAAATATTAAGTAGAAATAAACAGAGTAAAGTTTAAAGATGGAGTGCTTCCGTCATCTGTTACGTGTCACGAGTACCTACTTCTGTGAATCGTGAAGAAGGAAAGTAAAGGAAAGGAATATAGGAAGAAGAGGCTGTAATATCTTTAAAAATATTTGACAATAGCTTAATCTTCGTTTAGGACCTGATGATACATAAATAGACATATGTCAGTTGATTTCAACATTGACAAGTTAAAAACACGTTTCAATGAAATTTTGAGCATATGAAAACAATGCTGTATAGCAACAAAAAAAATTAGCGTGAAAAAATACAGTATCGACGTTGGTAAGAAGAAATTAATTAAAAAAAACAATTGTTTAAAAAAGGACATTCATTATTGTTAAAAAATGTAATAAGTTTATATATATTTTTTATTGATAAGTTTTACAGGTTGATTATTATTTTTTTAATGTGGGTATTCATTTTTTTGGGTTATATGATCTTATGGGCCCAGTAAAAGTTTTTTTCGTAATTACCGCCGTCGATTAGGCTGACAGATATTAGGGTATGAAAAAAAAAAAAAAAAAGGAAAAACCTCATCTTGTTTATAATCTTTTCTTAAGAAATAAAAACAACTTTTAAACAAACTGGGCAAATAACGCGCAAATCACATCTCAAACTTCTTTATTCGGAGTGACTAAACAAAGGCAGAGCTCCGTGAAGGGGTTATGACAGACCTAAAAATAGCAGAACAAATAATATAACAAAAGTAATAAATAGGATTCCCCTCCAGGAAACTAACAAACGAAACAAAGTGCCGGCAACAGTTACAGGAGGGAGGACCGTAATTACGGACCCGGGACTTCTAAAACGCACCTGTCTTTGCAGACGAACCTTTTACACGCGCCGCCCTTGCGAAATAAGAATTGTTTATTTCATGTCACAATTACTTTAGTGTAATATCGTAAATTTACCGTCACAAAAATAAGGGGGAAGAAGGAGCCCTGGATGCAACCGTTTCTTTTTAATGCTGCGTATTTTTGTATGAAGTCGTTACATACGCTCAATTTTCACAATACTGATAAAAAAAATAATAATATACTGAGCACCGTTGTTGTTACAAATATATATATATCATTTTTTTGATTCATAAAAGAAGTTTTTACTGTTTAAAAAAAATCGTTAATATAGAAATCAGTCATTTTATTTAAAATAGGTTGTCCTACGAATTGATTAGTATCAGATTGGTAAATAATTTGACAATTGAAACGATATATTTTTCCATTAAACGATATGGATTACTGGCTAAAATAAAGACCAATGATTATTCTCATGCTTTGAATTTATTTATTGATTAATAAAACATTACCGCCAAAATAATCCTTCATTTTTACTGCACATAAATGGTGAGATTTTCTATTCGATTCACTATTTTTTCACTGTGACCCGTGAACCAATAACGCAGAATTCACTTCCAGCATATAATAAAGCTAGATAGAATTCTTATTAGCTAATAACCAACTTTTTCGTAACAACCGAAGCGAGAGCCTCTTTTAATATAAAAGAAGGCCGCGACACCGGTGCAGGGTCGCGGAGTTCGAAGCAAAAAATGAACGGCGAACGAAAAAGACTAGGAAATGACTTATTGATTGGTTTAACGATTGCGGGGAGGCGCGGGAGCGAATTGCCAAAATCAAATTTAAATCAAATCCAACGGAAAAATTTCAGCGTGTCAATAAAAAAAAAAAAGCGCCCCGTTCAATGTTTCAATGAATATCGCGCAGGGCTGTATTGGAGCGGAGGAAATTAAAAATATTTTTCCGCGATCAAATGTTTACTCACTAAAGGTACACGACGATTTAATAAAAAGTTTAAAGAAAGAAAATATTTGCTTTGTTTTGTGTTTATTTCCAAGCAACGGGCGCTGCACGCAAACCTTTTTTTGAGTTAATCAATATATTCTAAGAAATGTCGCTTAACTTTTTTCATCTACATTTTTTTAATAAATATTAAATCAGTTTACCAATGTGAGCATTGTTAAGGAACATGTCAAGTTTAAATTTAATCTACACTCATATATAAATGTTTCAAGGGAAATATTATTATGCCTACATTTCAAAAAATATTTTAATATGCAAAGAGAAATATTACATTACTGAAATTAGAATAAACAGCATGCCTCATTAAAATAAATAATTTGAAGCATAATTATCATCCCCAAACCGCCAAATTAAAACAATAGTAAATTGAATTCATGAATATATGATTAATTTCCATATCAAATGCTGCTTATTTTAATAATTTTTTAAATAAATAACTGCAAATCTTATGAATTTGGATTATATAAAACTTAAACGCGAATTCAATAAAATTTTAAAACAACAACTAAAATGTTTACATAAGAAAAATAATCTGGTAACTAATAATGCATAAAAGATGTAGTGAACTGTTAATGTGAAATTTTAATTTAAAAGGGGATTTGAATGTTAGTTTTAATAGCCAAGCAGTTGAACACCTGGCAGAAGCAGGTGCAATTTAAAATTGCGACCTTAGTAACAAGTGGACAACAGGAACAGCGATAATCGAGTTTCACGTGGACTGGATAAAATGCGGATTTTTTGCGGAACAGATTAATCGAATAGACCGCTTTAGAAAGTGAAACTCGAGTCAACAGAGCGACACGAATCGCACGTTTCGCGATTAAAGCTCTGCAAAAGGACACGGATATCGATTAAAAATTCACATTTATACTGACGATACGTATAAAAATATAATTGATAGCTATATAACTGTTACGGTGTATATATATTTTTGTATTGAAATTCTAAACAAAAATGTTTGCGTTTCATTCCCAAAAAAAAAAAACCTACATACAATAAAGCGGTGTATCATGACAAGGCGTTGATTATGTTTAAATATTATAATATAACACGATACTCCTCATTTATAATTCAACGATTTCTATAATAGTACAAATAAAAATGAAGAAACAGACTAACATAATATTAATATATATTTTTTAATATTATTATTATATTTAACCTATCTGGTTGGCATTTCAAAACGATTGTGTACACACAAATTATATACGTTTGGGAATCAAAACTAAAAACCCAATTAAGAATAAATTATACAACCAATTAACTAATAAACAACGAATGTAAATAATTTTATATAGTTTTTTATATATAAAATAATTGACCTTATTTTTTTTTACATTACAAACAAATATAACCTAATCTACGATATTCACATTTGTTAGGACAGATCGCCCTATGGAGGATTATTTCAAATACTGTAGTCATTGCGATGCCTATCTAAAATTGATAACATAAATCCGCAATGGCGATACGACCGCAGCGGCCAAAAACCGCATATGTGCAGTGCAACATAAATAATATTCAACATTCATTTTATATAATATTGTACAATAGTTTAGGCATAGGGGATTCCGTAATAATGCACCAACCTGCTCTCAAATCCGCTTATAAAAGCGTAATGAAACATAAAACTCTGAACGATGAAAAGACTAAGATTTTTTGCATGTTGAGACGATTGCGTTACTTTGAAATGTGACGGCCAGTATCTCATATTAATATACAATTATATATATATATATATATATAAATTATGTATGTGTGTGTGTGTGTGTATGTAAATAGTATGGCATCGGTATATTGTGATATTGCTATTACTAATGAGGGTCCACATTAATTAGTAGTAAATCACAATTTTTTTTTAAGAACTTAAGATATAAGATGTGAAAAATCAATATTTACTATCGTTTTCCTAAGATTTGATGTATTCAGGCAGAATGTAAACAGTTTTGGAACAATAAAAATTTTCATCAAATTCGCGGACTCTACGTACCCGTGGAGAATTCGGAAAACCTTTCTTAAGCCGTTTAAGTGGAAAAGCGTGTTTTATCAAAAAGTTATTTCTTTAAAAACCTTTTAATTAAAATAATACAGCCGTACTTTGGTTCGAGATGTATTTATTTCCATTTAACGTTGAGTGCTACGTACCTTTTGATGGGATTTAAAAATTCTGAGTATTCCCATTCAAAAAGTATCAATTTTTCTTGCTTTCAGAGTTTATATCAAAGTTGTTTCTTTTTTTATTTTAGCCGAAATGCTAGGGAATTCCGGCTGTATAAAAAAGGTCATATCAGACTTTATAGGAAGTGATTTCGCCCGTAGCCGCCTCCAGCATTAGGACTGTATGAACATTATCCTCCATTGGTTTTCAATGGGCAAATGCGTTTTCCGATATTTAAGGTTAATCGCCGGGAAGCCGATCTGACGAAAACGCCCGAGTAGTTACAGCGCCAGCCGAAATCAACTGAGAGGTTTTAGAAGAATCGTTTTGTTTATAGGCAAATTGAAAATTCTAAGTAAAACTGCAACTGAATTTTCGAGCAGCTTGATATAATGAACATATACGCATTTAAAATGTGTAACTAAAATATATCGATACTATACGTAATATTTCGAAGGCATCATTATATTGTTCGTAAAAGAGATTTTATTGCCTACTTTAATATATGCTGATGTATTTCACGGTCAATTTCACATCCTTCAAATACTGTTTTTTTTTTGTTGAGTGGATGTAAGATAATCCGAATATGCTAACATCGTTCAGTTATATTCCTGTTAAAAGTTTCACCCCCTTAAAAAAACTAGCGGTAATGTTGATTTTATTTATTTTATTATTTTAAATATTTTTTTAGATAGAACAACTTGCCAAATGAACCTGACAACAGCCTCACAGGGTTCGCAACTTTATATTTTAAAGCTCGTTTCAGTTTGCATACATCAACACGAGAATAAGCTCGAAAATTACTAACAAAATGTACAGCCAAAGTTTTCCTCTTGTATGTAGTTTATGAACTGTAGTGTATAGAGTACCTATTATCATAATTTGCGGCATTTATATTCAGGAAGTTTCAGAACTAGAGGACACTAATTGAAAATGCAAAAGTAATTCTTGTCGTGCAAGACTTAGCGTCCCGGAAGCTGGCTCCATCCGCTTAATTGCGTAATCCCATCTTAGCGGGGCGCTGTTATCTTGACCCACGGATGTTGTCTCTCCTGGGTCACAACAGTCAACAACCAACAACCAACAACCTATAACCGAGACGGGGACCGAGAGAATCTGCACAAGTTACAACACAAGACAAACCGGGACTCTTCAGGACACTAGGAGGAGTCAACACGATTGGTTGGTTATTCGTCCTTCTCCGTGTTTAAGTAAAGAGTATGTAAGCAACGGAGTTGAAAATTCAGAAGCCACTAACGAAACTGTCGAATCCATGTGTTACTCTGCTAATGTATTATATAATAGCGCAATGTTACTGCTTTTGTATAAAACTAGTACTCAATTAAGCAAGAATGTGATGTATTAGGGCCAAATTAAAAAAAATTGACAATACATCAAAAATTATTTAATTTGTTCAATAATAATTAATTTAATAAATTACCAATTTTTTTTGAAAAACTGGTTAAATTTTTAATACTCCATTTGTTAACAAGAAATATGAACAGGTAAATAATTAGGAGGTTGTGAATTTTTTGGTTTGTGAGCGCTTCAATTATTCACGAAGTAACTTCGACACACTTATTATGTTAAATTTTACTTTTTTGTTAAATATACTAGTAAAATGTATATTTTTAAAGTATAATATGTTAATAAGCTCTAAAAGGTTATATTATGTTAGTTTCAGTAAGTAGCGCAGTAATCTAAGTAAGTAAAGTTGCATGAAAACTTGCTTGCAATTTTACCCCGTTACTCGGAAATAAACTTCAAGTAAGCTTACATTATTCTAGGGTTTTAATATTTTCAAATAAACTGGCTTTTTAGTATGGCACAAGAGCACAGTTTTCTAGGTTATTTTAAATAATAAAAACATTTATCTTTTTTCCACGAAGGGAATACACTCTTACAATATTCGGTGAGACTATGAGCCTGCAAATGAGAAACCACGTGGACATGGAGAGGCATTAGCCAATTTAAAATGTGCCCGAAATTTGTCTGGTATAATCACAGAAATCTCTAAGCATTTCATTTATATAAGACGAGTAAGTTTATTATCCATCCAGAGTAAAATCCAAGATTCCACGATCAAACATTGAAACTTACTTGTTATGCGTATGATCGAATTTATTTGATAAATTTTTTTCAAAAGGTAAAATTACAGGCTTGTGAAAATAAGATCATGCAGAGTGGATGTATGTTTTGTTTCTTAACTTTACAAAGGTGTTATAATATTAAAGAGCAGGAGTAGCCATGGTTTTATTGCAGCGGACGTGGACTGGGCGGGGCCGCCGTCTGGCTGGGACGGTCGGCCCCTCCGCCTAATGTGCACTTCATATTCATTTATTACCGTCGCCCATCCAAGGGAAATAGATTGGAGATGATAAAAGGGAGACGTGGAAATTACGTACAAAACGCCCCAGAATTATACCCCGAATCGGGGTGTCTGCCGACCCGCAAATCGATAACTTTTCATTGTGGTTTCTTAACAGTCATTGTTTTCGGTTTGAGAGTTCCTGAAATTTGCTCGGATATCTGTTCTTTACGCCACGCTATGGAAAGTGCTCCGAGAACTCTGTGAAGCCCGCAAATCATCTGAAACCGCTAAGGTGAAAGGACCGTTAAGATTCGCACTATACTATCATACTCTCACAAGATTTTATAGTTTATAGCGCAGAGCGACCAACCCGAAACTGAAAAAAGCCAATCGTTTTACAATGTTTCAATTCTCATTTATTTGTTAGTACTATTGACGCCACTATCAAATATGATTAGCTAAATTTCTACAGGAAGACAAGTTAGTAGTGAACCTTTTCGTCTTTCGAGGACTTGTTTAGACTAAAATATAAGAAAATCATTACAGGCTTATTTGCTACGGTGTTACAGAATAAATTTCTGTGTACTTCAAATCGTCGGTAGTTTATTTTCCAATTAAAGTAGTCGTATTTATTTATTTACGTATAAAGTCTAAGTAGTTTTTTCAGCGTTCCAGAACGGCAATTTGTTTGTCCTAATGTAAGTCAAACTACTATCGATTTGTTATATTTTCATATCATCATATTTTATTCAAATACAAATTTTGTTAGAATCTGCTTGTATGTAGTTTATGGTTATCCGATTGTAGATATTTTTATCTATTTTACGACTTAATAAAATCGATACAGGAAGCACTGATGGTCAATAAACATAAAATATACAAGGCGACCGTTATTTACGAATGCGTAAACTTATTTTGGTATGTTTGGCTTTTTTCCACTATAAAAAACCCAAACAACCAGAAAATCTATTAATCTTCTAATTGCCTTTTTTCCTTTGAAAAGGGCCACCCGAGATAATTTAAGACCAGAATTGATGGAAAATTCCAACGTTGGACTTGTCAAAGAAAATCTTGTCTATTTTGGGATGTAATCAATCAATGATTAAATCGCGGCTTTATTAAAAAAAAATCACTGAATTCTTTATTTACTTTGAAACAATAATTAATGATCTCGTTTAATGGGTAGATGATCCGGCTTCTAAAGCACAATTTTTTTTTATTTACAAACTCTTTTATACGTACTTAAAAATGGTAATATTGGTTTGAAGTTCTGGCAATAGACACCTTAATTAAAAACAGTTTCTTTAATATATTTTTATATTAAAGTTTTCAAATACGAAAACAGGGATTATTCCTGATATCTGTTAAAATGTAACTAGGTTAATTGTTTCCGCTAAAGGTGACCTGCGTTTACGTGACGATACGGAGGTGCCGGTGTGTTTAGAATTTTCCTCTTACGGTGCAAAAGAGCAAGGGTTAAATCTCTTGAGAATTCCCAACACAGTCTGCTAAATTGACAAGGCACGGAGAAATGATGACAAAATCAGAGTATCGGCTTACTTGCAGGCCCGCGGGCGAGCGGTCAGGCCACTCCGCAGGCGGCGCACGTCCGCCGTTATTTTATATCTCCTAAAACGAAACGAATGTCCCCGAAAGAGGCCAAATTTTTTCACAAAAGCTCTGGCCCCGAATTCCTGGCGACAAAGAGCGAAAAATTAATTCTACGGCAGAGTAATCCACACCTATGGTGACCACCCGAGAGCTTGGGGAGGGACTAACACGACCAATGCAAAGGGATGATACCAAGTGTGACACTCATATTTCATATTAACTTTATTAACGAATATTTACAATGACAATCCACTATGAGCTGATTATTTTTTTTAAATATTACATAGGATTAATATATCGTTGGAAAAAATAAACTGCATCTAGCATAACAGCTAACAGAGTCATTCATATATATTATAATAAATCTTAATATGTGGCACACTTGCACATCGTTACACGTCGAATTATTACTGAAATCATTCGAGGATTCATTTAAGATTACTTGTGACTTGAATTTCCACAGTGTTCTATAGAAATTCTTTATAATGCGAGCAAAAAAATAATATGCTTTTTAACAATCGGGTATAAGAATTGTTAAGATCGATCTGTTAAAAAATCTGCAAATCTGGATCGGATCTGTAAAAAAAACTATAAGCGTTAGAGGGCCTCACTTTCGCACATTCATTTGAGGGATTAGTGCCACATTGTTGATTTAAGAATGTAGGAGTTCCCGTCAGGTCAGGTCGCCTGGTCGCCCCCGAGACGCCAGTATGGCAGGGGCGCCGCGGGCGTCGGGGTTGAATGGGATCATTTGAGAGATAACATTATTCCGGCGGATATGCCCGTCTCTCTCGCTCGCTACAGTTTTTTTTTTTCAGTACTATGCTGTCTATGTTTTATTTTATAAGTATCTCACTTCTGCTTTCGGCATTCTACGTTTTCACGTTTGTTTATTGTTTGAACTTTGCGTTAGCTTGTAAGAGAAACCATTATCAAAGCACGGGAGAAAAGGATAAGGCAACAAAAAAATAATAACCAAATGGCTAGGAGATGACAATATTTTTTTAAACTTTGAACGTTTTCGACTCTCAAGAGCTTATACAGACTGAATAAGCCCTTTGATCACAAAGTAACCTCTTAGAGTTTGGATTTTCATATTTGTTATTAAAATATGTAACAAATATAAACAAATTAAACCAGTTTTCGTGGATAGAAGGTTAAGGCTATATGACCTTTTTGTTATTTATACCGGATATAAACTACACATCGTTTCGTATGGCCATATGAGGTTATATTTTAGATATAAATATTGCAAAGCTTTCAAGAAAATAAGAAATAATATTTTTCAAAGTTATTACTCGAAGGTACTCTAAATAAAGAGAAAATACTAAAAAAATACACAATTTCGATGAAAAAGCACCTCGGCTATATAGTGAGCGCTTAGAAACATGAAGTAAAGTAGGAAGTGTCTCAGGGGGCTGGAGTTACTGGAACCTTTAGCTCAGATTTCACTTTAAGGGATGCCGAATACTGAAAATAAAGGTACCTTCACACTCCACCTGCGCTCACCAACGCACTAACATAAAATTAGAACAAATATTTTTTTAATCAATAGAAGAACATCGTGATTTAATAAATACTAATCAATTTTAGCAATGCTCTAGGTATAGTAGAATCTAATTTGTAATACTCCATTATATAACTATAACCAAATATGTTATAAGAACACTAAACATAAACAGCGAAAGTACTCTCACACTGAAAGAAAAATGTTTTCGTAAACTGCTAAGTTTATATTTTAATTTAAAAATTAAACATGAAAATAAATAAAATTTGCAGATAAACCAGAGTGCAATGCAGGGTTTAATGCGGAGAGCTGCATAAGTAATACTTTTCCATTGGCTGCTTCTACCTAACTCTAATGTGAAACTATTCTTAAACAGGTGTTAATATAATTTCTGATATTCAGTTTCTTAATATGTACAGTATACGTTAAAACAATATCGATTAGTTTAGTATTTTTTTTGCTTATCGATTTAAGCTCAGTGTGTATACTGTCCCATATGCAATAATATTTCTCGAAGTATGATATTATTACACAGTTTTATGCATAGAAAAGTATGCTTAAATTTAAGCGAAACCCTCATTGCAATTTAATTATGAATTTTACTCTGCTCAAAACGTTTTTATCTCTTGGATATTCAATTACGATATTTTCCCATCTTTTTAGACTCCATTGCAGATTGTAAGAGTTTTTTTTATTAATTAATGTGTTACAACTTTACTCTGTTTATTATTGGATCTATTATGAACATAGCTGTTTTGAATAATAACGAAATATAAAACCGTGTTTCTATAAGATGGTTTTATTTTTATTGTATTAATTTCCGTTCACAATGCATTTATTTTGTTCCCTTGGCGATACTCCTCTCCACTTGCATTCTATTCTAAATCCAGTTTATTCCTGTTGAGTTCTCTTTCGTCGCCATAAATTTCAATTCGCCTCTAATTCTTTTCAATTCTTTTTTGGTTCGCTTCTAATCGCTCCGGTAATTTGCTTCCAACGTAAGTGTTTATTTTCGTTGTTCTGTTTACACGTGGTGAGTAATCGATGATTTACGGCGGAATTGTTATGAAGTATAATAACCATTATGCTGGGACAATCGAATAATGGCTTGAAAAAAAAAACATAAGTCATGATAATTTGTAGCAATACATGCAATATCAGACCATATATGATCTCCAAACAAACTGAAGGTTTTTATAATAAGTGCGTTACGCTAACTTATAGATACAATAAATTGTGTTATATATTTTTCGAAATACACAAAGATTGCATCTCCCTTCTTTACAACTGTATATTTTTAAGAAACACATTTAATCTTTTGATTGCTTTCAATACGACATACAAAAACAAACGATAAGGGTGTTTTTGATCATTCAACTTTATAAAACATTCCTCTTCGTAGCAACAAGTTTCAATTCCATTATAATCCTTCGCAATGACGATACCTCTAGCAGGTGTGGGCTCGGGATCTCCCGGCGGGTCCTTCCTCTACCGCGGCTGTAACGATCACCCCGCGGTCTGTTTTGTTCTCTAACGAGGACGATTAACCCTGGAGTGCCGTGGAAATGTTTGGCAGGAGAACTCGACAATAACCACAAGTTAAGATAATGAGATGTACTTTTATATAACTATTATTGTTAGTATTATTGCTATAATCACAGTTTCATTCCGTAATTGAAGCAACATTTAAAGACATATAATTTAATCCCTATAACACCAAGAACCTTCGCACTGCAAGACACATCTTCGTTGTTAGAAGATTGTAAAGATTAAAGAAGTCAAGACCTGCTTTTTAATAAGTTTCACAGAAAGTCCGCATCAGAGAGATTCCTTCCATTTGATCTCGAATACAGTTTTTACTTGTGTTTGAACCCAGGATCTAGCCTGCCAATGAACCCTGAGATGGTCTAACGAATAAACGTATTGCAGTGATAATAGTATATACTAGTGAGGCAAGTAACTATGTATGAATACATATGTTGGTAAAACATATAGTTTCCCTGTAACCAGTTGAAGTCCACAGCAACTGAAACCCACTAACTCAATTATTCCGCTCTTCCAGCGGCGATGCAAGGCAGTGGAGCACGTGCTCAGATAATTGCACATGTTCACCATAATTGGGATGCTTCCGACGCCAATGAAAGAACTAAAAAAGCGGCCAGGGCCGTAACGGCCACTCTACACCCCGACGTGCCTTCCGAGGTTAGGCCTCTCGGTCATGAGAGGGTTGTTAGGCAGTTACGCGCACACAGTGAAGTGCAGAGCAGAGCGAAGGAAAAGCTACCGTAGTAAGTAGCGACCGGAGATGAATCGCAATCACTATATATGCAAAATTGAAAGAATGTGCAACATGTGATCAATGAAATATTTTTAAAGATATTTATAACAAATATATTATAGAATTTAAAATATTTTAAACAAATAACTCAGATCTGTCAATAATTATTAGCCATTATTATAAATTTTGAGTAAAAATCGTTTATGGTAATGGTTATGGTTTTGTGATATTACAGCAAAACTTCATCAAGGATTACTAATGGATAACCCGAGAAAATGTATTTGTAATATGAAATAATGAAATATTGACCAGTCAACATCATACACGGGCTCCGAAAATATTGTTAATATAAACCGCCAATTTTACAGTACCTGACAAAAACTATCCATTTAAATAAATATACAATTTCACTGATTGACCTTGATTTTTTGTTGTTTATAGTTGATCCTGACTACTCAAACAGTCTTGATAGTAAATTAATGAATTTAAAATCATTACCAATACAGGTGATATTTCATTAATCATTAATAATACTAGAATATAAATATCAAATATGGATGTTAATTTGCTGTAGCTTTTATATTTTCCCTTGAGTTTCCTCTCATACTGCTACTCCACTATACTTTTAACATCGAATAGGTAAGTCAAGATACGCAAGGAGTACACATATCTCCTAGCTCAATTTCCAAAGACATATAATCGGACCAAGCCCGTCTATCGTACGAACGCCCCACTATATTCGAAGCCTCCGGCAGTAAGGCCGACCCTCCGCGCGCCTCGGGGGTCATAGGGGAACCATCCAGACGGCCTGTGAGATGAATTTAAAGAACAGATAAAGAAAGACCATCACGCACGATGGAACTCCGGGATTATTCTAATCCCAACTGCTTCTCTTTCAAATGCGAGTCGGGCCTAATTCTCGCCGCGGGAGATGTAAAACCAGTCGGTTTTTTTTTTTTTTTTGTAAATGTGGCATTTTTCTACAGTTAAGGAAGTTTTTTCGTATTAAAATTTGTAATATGTTTTTGTTCTTTGATAGCTGAACTATAAAGAGTTGTTATATACACAGTATATAACAACTCGAGGTATCCTGTGTTTAGCACTGCCGTCCGATGTTTTTCTTTTTTTTTTTTTAATAAAATTGTAGATAAAACCAAAGACATAGTATAAAAGGAAACAGTGATACACACGTTACAATTTATCGATCGCATGTCGGTTGAGATGTCTTCTTTTATTACCATTGAAACTAGTTTTCAAAATTAAATTTAAAATGTAATTTCTAAAATAAAATGAAGTAAGCAATTTGGTGAAGAAGTAAAATAGAAAGAAAATAAAATGAACACAATATATTTCATGTGAATTAATAAGGAAGATCAAGATCTTTGGTATGAAGCCAAGGCACACTGAATAAAGCGAACATTTTTCTTAAAATTTTGCCTATTAAATTCTATCTCGAGTAAACAACATTTTTTGTCACCAAACATTTCAATTTTTTGTCATTACTTTATGTATATAAGAGGGAAAAAATATTTATTTTTATTTGAAGGCGCAAGGAATTGATACCGACAATAAATCGTGCTAAGTAAATAACTCGCATAAAGCAACAGTATACGCCATATTCTTATGTAATTAAATTGTACTTAATTAGAGCAATTATTTTTAATTTTATTTTAACTATTTTAAAAAGTTAGCAGCTGTCATTTTTTTTCTACATAATAAATACGATATAGTATAAAATATTAGACATTAAAAGATTTTATATAAATATGTGGGAAAAAATTGAATTCGAGAAAAAAAATTACAACGGTTTAATTTAATATATAATTTTCTTTTCGATATACAAGTGAAAATTCAAAATACTCACTATAAATTATATTCGTTGTTTTTTTTTTTATTAATAATAGAAATAGATTATATCGATATCTATTCTTGTACCAACAATTTAATTAAACAGAATTCAGTTAAAATAGAACCAGCCTGCGGTGAATGGTATAATATGGAATTGTCACCACTGCGGTTAGAGCTGTAATACACCCTGTGTATACTATTTCAGGATGCTGCAACACTGTGTATACGCAAACCCAGTTTACATAGCTGCCAGAGTAATAACTTTCCTCGTTATTACATTAATTTAAACGCAATCGATAAAATAGAGTACTAGCAATTGGTATAGTGAATCGGTAAAAAATAAAAGGTAGACTTAGCTTCAAATAAAGACAGGCTTCGAATAGTAAAATAAGAACGCAAAGTGACTACGAAGATAAGAGCTTCGTGTACTAACTAAAAATATAATGCAGTTGACTAGACAGGACAAGAACAATTATTTTTTATAGAATGAGCAGCAGTTGAAAGACGAAAATTACAATACAGAGCAAGCCATAACGAAAAAATCTCGGAGATTCGTATGAACACTTAATACTTTTATTACAAATTTAAATTTAAGACGATGCAATACATATGAATATAAGTTTGAAAATATGAGAGTTCAAATAAGAAAACTTGTCATAGCAAATACAAACATAGAAAATAGCAAATTTCTTCCTATAGTATGTTTTGTTTGTAGCATTGTGTATTGGGTATTTATTTTCGCATGTTTACATGCACACATGTCGGTAAATATCTGCTGTTTTTTTGGCAATTTTCCATTTGGAGAGAGCTTCTTGACATGACGTGGCTCAGAATTATAAATATACTGCAAAAAATGAGTGTTACGAAATTGTATACAGCATCTTAAATACGTCTGAAGATAGTGTAGATTTTTTTTTCGCTGCGTTCAAACTGATATTTGATTAACAAAAAAATCAAATTGATATTCTGTTGCATTTTTGTAAGAACGGTAAATAAACATTCTACTTTATAACGTTGACTGTCAACTATGGTGTTAGATTTAAACACATCTAATTTTAAAAACAAAGTATATTTCTGAATTATTTTAAGGTAAATTTTTTTTTTTTTAAATCATGAAAATACATTACTATATAATCATATTAGGTTCAGGAATTAGGTAAGGAACATCGAGTCTAACAGAATATTTATAGATGACAGCAATATAAAAAAATTTATGCGGATTCTTTGCCATAAATTTAAAGACTACTTTAAAGTATCTTATATTTGTAAAACGTCTTTACCTGAAAGCTCATTAGTCCGCAGGTGTAATAAACAAAGGACACGTGAGACGTGAGCTCCGGGCGTATTAAAAACGAAGCGGAAACGTTTAGGGTGGGTTTAATCAAGGGGGTGGACAATAAATACCCGGTGGTGGGAGCGAGGGGGAGGACCAGCTGCGTCTCACGGTACGCTGGAGTCTCCAACCAGAATACCGTCACGTGATGCTGCAAGCTAGGAAATTGAATTAGCCCAGCGTCGACGCAGATGTGACAGGACATGTTTTGATACATATCGCTCGGAAAAAGTATATTGAGCTTATGAAAGATCAACTGTGCCGAATGGTGATAACTACCACGAGAGTTTACGTTTGTTGCCCTACAGGTGATTTTATGAGGTAGGAGCAATAAGACGCTACGTATTTTTTATGTTACCTCATATTCAAGGATTCAGATCGGGCCCTTTCCGATGGCATACGGTTTTCGGTTGGTATAATAATTAAACGTATGCAGAAAATTTGTTTGAAAGTTTTTAAAAAATATAAACCTGCTATATTTATGTGATAATTTTCATCGCTGATTAAATACAACATAAATATTTTTTTGAAGTATCCAACTTTATTATATGTACTTTACGATATTTACACATTCCAGCCCAATAAATAGGAAGGATTAATCTCCTCAAAAATATGCTACAAATATGGATTTAGTTACTAATAAATAAAGACAAAAGCTCTTAACAAGTATAATTAAAAAATATTAAGGCAGTTGCTCCCAGCCATTTAATTGCACAGTCAGTCCATAACTTGGCGAAATAGTGTCATTTAATTAATTTAATTGTCACTTTATTTTTCTATATCGAAAGTTGAATTTTTAACAGAGTATTGAAAAAACTATAAATTATATTTATCTATTTTTTATTATATAATTAACGTCCATTTTCAGGGTAAAATAAAATCTTGAAGATGTTGAACAATTTGAAAAAATGGCAACTTTTCAAAACCAAAGTTTCTTAAAGATTTTTTTTTTTTAATTTTTAAATTAATAAGACGCACATGGTTTATATTTAATCTTTTAATTCCAATTGAAAAAAAGACTTTTAAATGTTTAGGATTCTTGGAAAATGTACCAGACGAATCTCCAAATTCCTACACTTCATTCGGAAAAACACATATTTATCATATTAATAGTAAATTTATAAGAAATAAAAATATAATGTGTTCGGAAGAAGGGGTGTATCAAACTTTTTGCATTTAAATATTTTTGATTGGTGCAGTCGATTTTTCGCAAAATGGACTAGAAAATGATCAAAAAAACTCGATTATGGGACCTAGACCCTTAAGAAATTTTTGTAAAAAGCTTGTTTTCAGCCAGTATATATGTCAGCGAATACAAATATATACGTGCCTAATCTTGTAACATTATATTTACACTCAACAACAAATATATTCTTATGAAAGTTTCATATCATATACTTTATGAAAAGAAGCTCAAAGTCACAAAAAATATACGACATTATCGGAGTCAAACATCACATCAGGGTGTCGTTAACGTTACACCTTAGGTTGGGAATTTTCCGTCGTTTTGCATGTCCCAGGGCGGGACTTCCCCTAACTATCCTAAATAGACTTATAACTTAGGCGAGTAGGCAAAATGTGCCAAGGAAGAGGAGAGCACATTACCGGCGGAGGCCAGGCGGGCCGGCGTGAACGCAAGTTGCAAGACGTCGCTTACCTGAAACAAGCAAAATCACAATTAAGCTCAGTGTATCGTATATTTAAAATCACAATTTAAAGCAGTAAAATTGCTTGCTATTTAATACGAAGCACCAAAGGAGCGAGAAATGTGAAGATTTCAAACAAAGCCTAGTTTTGGTTTAAAAATTTTCTGTAGTTTCTACTCCGTTATACGTCAGTTGCATTTACGTGGAGTTTATAAATCTGCGATGGAAAAAAAACTTTATTTTTAAGAAATTGACTAGTTTTAAATCAGATTTAATTTTCGCATTGAAAAACTATTCAAAGAATATTACTTGTTTTAAATGGTAAATTTATATGTTCAATATCCATAGCGGGTTAAGAATCTCGACTCGTGTAATTTTTAGCAATGTTAACAGAGATTATGATTTTTAGAGAGACTGAACAAACTGTGGGTGCAATAAAAATATTATAGATTACAATGATTCATTGTTGCATGAAATAGACCTATTTATAGATGTACAAAAATATATAATATATATTTATTACCATAAATTACTTTTACTAATTTACGAAATCTTTGCATTTGTGCTTTTTGGATTTTATTTTTGCCTGATTGTGGATTTTTAAAATATTTTTAGGATCTATAAGAATACACAGCAAGTTATCACGTCTTGTTTTAAGAATACAGCAGTATCTAGAATTTGTGAAAATTAACATAAAATAATTATTTCAGAAAACAAATTATGTTTTAGTATAAATACATAAAACCTCTTAATCATAAAGCAAAGATGATGAGTGATTCGTGGATTTTCACTATTTTCAAGAAAAATATTGATCAACGAGCACTTACGCTTCAAATAAAAAATATTTTTGATTCTGTAAATAAATTATTTGTAATGATGTATTTTAAGTACGATTATGATAGTCTCGTATTTTAGAAATGAGTCTAGCAAAAATCAATTTTTGAGTAATTGTTCTAGATTACCAAATGCATATATTTTATTAAATAAGCATAACCTAATATTAATAATAGATAATATATGACCGTATTATCTGAAAAAGGTTTTTTAATGCAGGTATATTATGGAAATCCACTCTAGGATCATTTTGGAACATGAATATTACATTTATATAACACGAATATCAGTAAATAAAAATACATAACAAAGCTATGACACTGAAAAAGGTAATGGTAAAAATGTTATAAAACTAAAAGCTTTAAAGATACAAAATAATTACCACCCATATCCCTACATCGTTTATGTGGTCATTAGAGACACCGGTTACACTAACTAGCTCACAACGTCGATACAGCAAAATATAAAAAAAGTTCACCATTCAATCATCATTTTATTAATAACATATATTTATTACATTCACTTTATAGAGAAATCATAAAATTATTGCTTTTGACCAAATGTTATAACCAATCTTAATTATATTTCCTATTCAGGAACTGATATTATATTTACTATAAGTTATTGGTATCGTGTTCTACGCGGAAGTAAAAATAAGTAATAAAAACAAAAATAATTCATAGAATGAACACATTCTCAGTTAAGCAGGATTTTTAATTTGAGTAACACACAAAACACAATATTATTATATATTTAGAGCATCTTCTCGTTAAACAGGTAACCTCAAAACTTAAGCGATATGCGAAAGTATCGATAGAATTTATTTAAAATTTGTATATCATACATATTAGGACAAGATAAAGCCGTGTGTGAGCATTCCCTTTTATTGAAAGCTCATTTATTAAAGACTTAAAACTAATGTACTAATGATATGTAAACTAATGATTTAAGGACTTAAAACTAATGTATGAGAAATTAAATAGAAATTAAATTAAATTTTTACGTTCCAAAGAAACGAATCAGAATTGTTTCCATTGTTTAATTGTAATAGCTTGTGTGTGTTACGAATTCATGAAATGTTTGAGGTTATTCAATACCTGTGGCTAGGAGCACCGGATTTATAATTAAAAGCAAAGTTTCCAGGAAGAATGATTCCGGGTTTAATAATTAATAATTTATACCTCGATTATGTTTACTGAGTTTATTTTGAATAACGCACACATAATAAAACAGAGAAAATTAATAAAGATAAAACAGGAACAACCGATATTACAAAGCCCTAGGCTACATTCAATTAAAATTAGTTAAATAGTGAGCAGATTTTTGTCTGACAAGCGAGCTTTTAAAATTATCAAGTTGAAAAGTAAATAACTTTCTGAAATATAACTTTACTGAGCCGGTATTTAAAATAACCGTGGGTTTTGTCGATCATGAAATATATTCTTATCCGCCTGACTGAAAACACCCAAATTCAGAATAAATATTTTTACAGTTAATATTGATATTTTTTGAATTCGGGTTAAATCGTAGCAATTGCTGGCCGCATTGTAAACTTTTTTTATATTGAACAAAACCTTATTGAAGAACCTTGAGTCTTATAACGAGCCGAGGCGACCTGTATGATGTTGTAGGTAATGGACAAGCCTCGAGGTCTATGTACACCTGTACGCATTTTATATACATTTCAATTTATCGGACATTCAGATTACAGTAATAATATTTACGATTTATTTGATTCTAATTGACCTTTGTTGTATTTTAAAAACACTATTCTTACTGAAAGTAATCACATTAAAAAATGAAATACCCTATACAATTATAGTTTATACGTAAATAAACTCACCTCAAATAATGTATAAAATATGACACGTACTTTAGTTTATTTGATGTCCAAGTAAAGATCCGTCCTTACTTTTTCATTTGCAACAAGTCTTCGATAAGCTGAATAAATTTATTTATCACGTCAAATTAATATTACGCAAGCACCGAATACACCGAAGTATCGTGTAAGCGCCCGGGGCAGGCAGTTCAATAACGGAGAAGGAAGATGGAAGACGTTTGCCGAGAAAGTTAAATTAAAATAAGGGAGGGACAGACGGGGTAGATGACGAACGCCGAGGTAATAGCTATTTTGAAATACGTGAGAAACGACGGGTTGGACCGGTTATGGGGGTAAGTGATATAAAATTTTAGTATGCACGATTGACCCGAACATAACTTGAATAAGATATAACTTGATGACTTCTTTGAGAATGGATAGCATAAAAGAAATAGAAAAAAATTGAAATGACATATTCCGATGCGAAAAATTACAATAGAACCATGAATAAGTTTATATAATGCATTACACTTAAATTTGAGGAAAAAAAACTTTATGTGGAGTTAGTTTGAGTTAATAATGTTTTCATGCTTTAATTTAGCATTGATAAGAATTTCCAATAATGATCTTTTAATATCTTAATGCGGCAACTATTTGTGGAATATGTTTAATTGTGTATATTTGATTTCTTGTGTCTCCGAGTTATATCGTAGGAGAGGAAGGAACTTTTTGAACAGATAAACGCAAAGGGAATGATAGCATTATAATACAATAAGTATACGTAGTTATTTTTTAAAAGAAATATTCAAAAAACCTTGATTCAAAATATGTGAATATGTATTTTATTAAGGGTTAAATGTAGACAAATCCAAAAAGTCCGATGTCACTGTGCCGTGAAAATATTAATTGATGTCGTAAAACGTATAGTGTTATTTACAAGTATAAAATAAATAACAACAAAGTAAATACCTCCAAAATTAAAGTATATTAGGCTTAATAAATCACATTACTAAATTGAATAACGAAAAACAGTTTTCTGGAGAAAAAAAAGTAAATATTTAACATTCTTGTTTACTCGCAAATCAAACAATTTAATATCAAAGTCACAGCAAATATTTACAAATCAAACAAGAAAAACAAACAAATTACTCAAATACACAATCGGTGGTACGATGCAACATATTTCTAGTTCTGAAAAAATAGATGAGTGTTTTTTTTGCAGAATGTAAAGTGGCGTAAACAATTTTATATACCAACACTCATCATTTTCACGATTTGAAACGAACCAGAGCGCTGGAGCAATTAGAAAGAACATACTACTTTTACGTGTACCCTGATATACACGATTAAGCGAATAATCAAAGTAATACCAAATTACCATTTCCCGAAACGGTAAATACAAATGCAGATAGCGCAAGCCATAAAAATTACCGTATCACCGGCATATGTCTCATTAAAATTATGCAAACGGTTTGGTGGCACTTTATTTAGAGGTGTGTTCACCTCCGGGAATTCATTTACGTATCTTAATTACAGAAATATGAAAATGAGCTTTACTTGGTCTTGATCTGCATTGGAAGAACACCCTTAAAAATAACCTTACGATCGCTATAATCGAACATACATTATCGATTAATTCTAACGAATGGATTAATTAATCAATCAACCCATATTATTTTTTCTATTCAAAAATTGGTGTTTAATAATCAAAAATATTAATTTTGATACGGTTATGATTATGCGATAAATTATTCAATTAATCCACTTAAGGTAGTTTGTTTTAGTGGCGATTCGAATAAAGTCGATTATCAAAACTATTCGGTTATGCTCATCGCAAGTTCGGTCACTTAACCCTGCAACTGGTTGCGACAGCCGAGGTGTATCTGGGTCGCATCTAAAGGGTTAATTGATGCTTCTTTTGTGAATTAATTAAGCATCACTTTGAGAAGTTGAAAGGTGAAAACGTAAGCCCAGCAAGGTGTCTGTTTCATTAATGGAATTAGTCTAGATTGGGACATAGGTTCTCAAACCAGTTGCGGCTGTGAGTTAGCAGTAATATAAGGCAAGGGCTTTACGAAGAGTCTTTATTTTGCGGTTTTGATGATATATTTAACACAACGAAACGTGCATTTATTTTTGAACGATAAGTCGTGAATTAGAGATAAAACATATTTGGAATATTTAAATTTTTTAAGCCACAGTAAATAAACGCGGGCCTTTAACTTAGTAAGTCTCTTTTTTTGGTCTAAGAAGTCCCATACATAATTATGCCTAAGAAATTTTAGCATATCGTCCTTTAAAAATTTTGAAATACTAAAAAATACACTTTCAAATTGTATTTATAGCCCTATTTTGTGACCAAGTGAAGTTCACGTGGATGCGGAATTATGTGCAGCCGGTTTGGTGAGACTGGCCCAGGATAGGGATATGTTCGAGGGAATGGTCACCAACCTCCAATGAGGAGAGGCAAAAGAAGAAGTAATAAGCAATTAAAGGTTACTTCAGTTGCGTTGCTAAAGGGTTATGTATTAAGATACCGAAGAAAAAAAAAAAAAAAAAAAAAAAACAGATACGTCACATTCCGATAGTCGACTTTATTAAACACACTTTAAGCGGGTAACCAAATTGACTAAACTGATGTGCGAAGCGGACAAAATTCGCGTAAAATTGCACGTGTGAAATCTAGTCTATTCACTCTTTGATTTGCATGTAGTCAAATAAATCGTCATACACACTTTGCAGATTACTTGGCATCACAACAACACCAATTTGTCCTAAAAATTGTTCAATAATTGGAGGATTATCATTCTCTGTCCACTTCTTCATTGTCACATTGTTCAGAATCACTGGACAGTATTGGTAGAAGTAACGTTGACGAGTCTAAACAAACAATACATGGTAAAATGACCTTCTGCCGCTTTTAGAGTAAACACATTCAAAAAGTATTAATACGCGCCGTGCTTTAAGACAGCAGTCCGCGAAACGGGTACTAGTGCTAACGCAATTTTGAGTTCACTCTGAAAAACACGATTTTGACCGAACCGCTTTGGTTGCCGGCATGCCACGCAGAGGCAATTTATATTGTACTAAAATGTCTACACTCTTATTGCATTGTAAATAATCTTTAGCAGTTACGTGCGGAAACTGACATGGCCGTCCGCAGCGGTATTAAAACATTATCCCCGGCCCGTTTTAATGTCCATATAATGTAGCAGGCTGACCGTGAAGGCATGCGAGTGAGGGGGGAGGAGGGGATCGTCGCGCAATATCTTCCTAGGCCGATAAAAACCCATAACGGTGTTTCGGTTCAGCGAGCCGCAAGGGGTTGGATCGCTTTAGGGATAGTCACACTTCCAGCCGACACGGAAAAAATCACACACAAAACTGTGTATGTTTTACAATATAAACATTTGCTTAGTGAATGATTTTTTTTCTTGTCGTATTTGCAATATAAATGTACACCAGAATTTATGAAGCTCTCTTTACGTGAGATTAGTCATCAATGTCTATCAAAAGAAATTCGTTTACAAAAGTTTTAAAGTTCAAAGATCATGTCATTTTTACTCGGAGAAACTCTTTTTTAACCTAAGAAGGCAGTATC
Source organism: Atopsyche davidsoni (assembly GCA_022113835.1). NCBI lineage: Eukaryota > Metazoa > Arthropoda > Insecta > Trichoptera > Hydrobiosidae > Atopsyche > Atopsyche davidsoni. The sequence goes on along the minus strand of JAILWY010000009.1, from coordinate 13,461,876 downwards.
AAGTGAATTTTTTAAGCTTATTAACCCTTTGCACTCGAGAGGTGCGGATTCCGCACCACACGATGTAATGCCGCAACTCGAGAGGTGCGGATTCCGCACCAATTTGCTTGGTGCGGAAATTCGATGTGCGGTGATAACTATTTATGGTTTTTTATCTGGTGATTTCTTGTTTATGTTTATGTGATCTTGTTCTTTAAAGTTCGTTACTAAGCACTGCCCATATAATTTTACAAAGATCATGTTATCCCCCTTTCAAACTACGCTAGAATTTCTTATCCAAGATTAGTGCGGCACCATAAAGCGAACTGCATTTTTGGTCTCAGTTCGACCTTGACAGCCATGGCAAAATGACTAGATGTGTACCTACCTAATCAACCCATATATTTTTTGCTTGTACTTCTTATCGTAATCATTCATTTGAGGGTCCTTATTTGCTTAAACTTATATTGCACTGAAGAATAGACTTTTTTCTCCCTCACAATATCAATAACCTTTCCATTCACTTATCGTACCATTATTTTGTTTGCTTTATAATATATAATAATATTATGATAATGTGTATCTCACTAAACAGCTGAGAGGAGAACAGCCGCTTAATCACTTGCGGTATATGAAAACCTTAGTTCGGCAATTGACTGGAGATTTTCGTCAGACACGTGCTAGAGCTTCACTTCAACCTGCGATTCCGAAAATCCGCCTAAGTGGAAGGCTGCATAACATTATAACAGGAGTTAGGAAGGATTACAAAGTCTGTTCTCAAAAAAATAAACCCGGCAAAAGACATCAAACGACATACTTTTGTGATACTTGTCCCGAAAAGCCGGGCATGCATCTCGGCAATTGTTACATGAAATATCATACAAAGCAAAATTACAAAGACTTATGTTTACGAACCTATCTTCGTAAAGATGTAAATATATATTAAATATTAAAATTAAAAAAATTATGTGTCAATTTGTGTGTGTGAACATTTTAAGTTAGAGGTAAAAAATTCACCGAAAGTGATACGAAACGCTTCGAGTTGCTGATTAGTCCGCGTGGAAACGGTCTCGAGCGCAAAGGGTTAACACGTACTCGGTATGTTGAAATTGTTGGTTTATATCTTCGACACAGGTGATATTAATTGAAATACTCGAAGTTTTGAAATATCAAAGTTTAAATTTTACAGTAGATGTTACAGAGTTCAAACTTCAGAGGACGTCTGTGGGTCCTTTTATCCATATGTTGAATGCCATAGCAATTTCAGAATCTCTATTATTTATTGTTAACAAGATGTGATATACAATGTGTGCCCCATTTAAAGAGTTCTGAGCTGGGTAAAATTTAATAATAGCAGTTAAATGATTTAGAATTAGTTGGTCGACATACAGACTCACTGTGATAAAATAGCACGCTTACTGAGATACCAGGACTGGTTTGTTATAAAATAAATAATTCATATATGTCCGATCAATTTAATATACAAGACTCGGCGTTTTTCCGTTCCGGGCGACGTTTGAGTTACATGTAACCACTGCCTAGGATCGAAAAAGGCTGGTATTTTTCTATTATATACACGAGGCGACTGCGGGGATTCTGAGGACGAAACCATCGACGAGCAAGAGAGCTCCTTGGGGGTGCCCGCGAGTGGCTCGATATATCGCCGGGAATGCTCGAATATCGCAAGCGTTTAACGCTCAACTTGATACTTCCAACCTCTTTGTCGAATTAGCAAAGGATTAATCTGTAAGCGCTCTGATATCCCGAGGAGGCTGTGCCAATACTTAGAAAACGAAGCTATAGAGATTAAACTTAAATAAGTACGCTGGCGCTGTATCCAATGTAACTACCGTAGCTCTGTAATTGTAATCGTCGCAAGTGTGAATAATGTGTATGTCTCACAAAAATCAAGTAATTTTTGTGAGACATACACATAATTCTACAAACAAATTAAAATTGATATTCGCAGTCCAATACTTTGATTGAAAAAAATATGACTAATTAATAATTTTTAAGTATTGAATTACAATGTCTCGATTTCTTAAATTTTAAATTTTACTGGTTAAAGATGCTTCTAATATATATTTTTTTTATTATTGAGCACGTAAAAGTTTCAAAGAATTATGACATCTCATTTTTGCTAATTTTTATAATAAGTTTAATTTTATTTATATTATTGTGTGCTCTATTTTTGTTACTCAATAAATAATTCGTAACAGAAGTCATTTTTTTATCACTAAATATGTGGTATTTTATACAATATTAAAATAAACTTTTTTAAAAGGTTAAATATTTGTATATAAATATTTAATCATGCATGTTTCTTGGCTGTCGAAAAGATAATAAAAACATAATTAAGTAGTGCGGTTATAATTAATCAAAATAATCTGTAATGTTGTGTCTCTAAAAAGTAACGTGTAATGCTTCGTTTTTAAAATTAAAAGGTTTGTAAGTATTTATATAAAAATTGCTAGGCCTAATATATGTTATTTTTTCTTTTAGGGGGGTTGGCTCATGTATGGCTATATGGGCTATACGCCATGGCCTTTTTCAGGATCTGAGCATTTACCAAGTGACCTGGAAAATGGTTGGAACACCAGGTCAACGGAATCTGTAGGATGTGCAATCGCCGAATTATCTTCTATTATCTATAAAAAGGTTAGAAAAATCGAAAACCCTTGAATAGATATTACACAGTAGATAGCAGATCACACTTGAGTGTGCAATCAAAAATATTTTAAAATATTAGTTTACTTTAACTTAAAAGTAAACCTACCATATTATTAGATTAGGACTGTTGAGAATTTGTGTGTGATCGTGAGTCGAATAGACGTAGCTAAGTTTTGATAACTGAGAAAAAAACTATATACAAGTATTATATATGGCAAGTATTATATATGCTACCATCCAAATCTTACTTTATTTTTTTTTCTTTCGGCTCAATGAAACCTATGTCAGAAATAGTGACATTAGAATACCTTCAAAGCAACGATGCCAGTATTGAGGTTCATAAGGGAAGACTGTCGGGTTGACATGGGTGAAATAATGAATCTCTTATTTGAAAAATCAATTACGCCAGACAAAATAATTTCTACTGGCCGACGAACTTCGTTTTTCCAAAATACTTTCTTTTAAACAGTTAGAGTTCCGAGAGAGGTCTGAATATCTAATTTGGCTTATCGTGTTGATTATAAAGTTTGTAAGTATTACTAGCAATAAGTCTTTCGGAGACACGGTACTGTGGCAATAGCTTGCAGCTGAAAGTATAAAAAGAAAATTTATTATTGGATAAAAATCCAGGAATGTAATAGCGGGAATTCATTTTAATTCCTACACTGTGACCACTAATTGGTATTTGTCGGATTCTCGGAAATTAACTCAATAGAACAAAGAGGACATTATCTTCAAAAGTAAAGTGAGTATCGAATACGTATTGTACATAACAGCATACAACATGTGCAGGTGTAGGTTGAAGCTATGTATAAGCAAAATATGTACACAAACAAAAAGCCCTGTACATTGAAATTTAACACAAATTCTCAGAAAATTATTGCTAAAGTTAATATCTACACTTCGCAAAACAGCACGAAGTTTCCGCTCTGCAGTGCAGACTAGATGTTTTTAAACGTTCACAGCAAGCGAGTATAAAAAGTTATCTGAACTTATCTCCTGAAATTAGCGGAACGTTTTACATTTTTAATTAAAACGTTATTCTGAAAAAATGTACTTCGCTTATAAATCATTTAAAGATACAACAGAGTTTTTTTAATTTTCTAGATAATGCTTTCTATAAAAATACAAAATTTTAATACATGTATTTTCTCTTGGGGGTGTTAAGAAAGAGTATTAGTCAAATACAATATATAAAAACACCAATAAGCAAACTAAAAGATATTGTAAAAAAATCAATAAGCAAAATGAAATAGTATAATTTTTTGATTGTGTATATTAAGAGCAGATTCGCAGATCTTTTTAAATTGTTTATTGAGTAGATAAATGCTTAGGTGAGATACAACTAATGATTTATTTATTTCGACTCAGTTCGGTTGGGTTCAGTCATATTTGCTGCAAATGCAAATCGTTTAATAAATTTAACCTGCGAAACTAATTTAATATGATTGAAATTAAACACAAATAATTCAAAGATACGTAAGCATTGAATAAACATTACATTAAATTAATAAATCAGTATCAAAATATCAGGTTCTTGCAGCATTCTTGAAGAGCTGAAATACATAATTGTTCAGAAACAGTGTTTCCTTGCTTACCTTTGCTAATTTATACGCTATTCGTATAAGCGTTTTATCGAATGTTACATAAAATTGGGTCAGTGATCGAAATTGTACCAGTAATATTATGCAGATGAAATCGACCTGGTTTCGGTATCAGGCTTGAATTGGTTATGCAAGCCCGAGGTGTACTTTCATCGTAATAGGAATTTTCAATGTAAAATGAAACTACCCCTTTATCGAGGGTGAATCGTGTAAAAGAGATTTTGTAACAAACTGTATTCATTATTCATAAATCAGAAAATATTATCTAATATTCATATATGGACGTAGATCCTTTTGAGTAGATATATACGCTTTACTGTAACACAGCAAAATAATTATTGTTTTATCATACATTTATTTTCATTTTCATTTAAAGTAATTAATAGTATAAAAATTATTTCAGAAAAATTGAATAAAATGTTTGATTTTCAGATGTGAATGAATGAGTTCTAAAGCACTCGTTTTTAAAAATCCTTCAGCAGGCAGTGTTGCAAGATACGCACATAGGTATTTTTACCGTAATATGACACATGAAGGTGGTAGATATACACTCCGAGTGTCTTCATTACTGAAGCTCTCGAAAGAGTGTCGTATCTGGAGAGATAATATTCTGAAAATAATATCCGGTGTCGCATCTGCAAGCTCGGGTCCTCGCAAGGCGTCACGTGTGTCGTACGAGGGTAATGCATTATGGAGGACATCACGAGCACAGCCAGTGACCGGATGTTGAAGGCTAGTAGCCATAGGAAACTAATATTTTTAATTTATTTTTATTTATGTAAAATTTTAATTTTGCTTCTATGGGTACTTGTGCATCAAAAAAAAAATTTTTTCTGCACAATTTTCGTTCCTATTATTACTAATATAAAAAAATGTTTGAGCAAGAAATAAAAAAAATAACCTTTCATTCATCTATTATTTATTTATACTATGTCAATTTTGATTCAATATTAGATAAATATACAAAAAATACATTTTAAAGAAATCACTGTCTCTTCTTCATTTAATAATTATGTAAGCTGTCTTCAAAAAATTTCGATTATATATAGACAACTCACATGAAGGTAACTATTCTATATTCATTAATTGATCATATTTTCATTAGCAAATAAATAACAAATCGTCAAAAGACAAAATCATACATTTTTATGTATTATATTTATGATATTCAGAGATAGTAAAAAATGAAAAGAAAAATTTATTTTTATTTACTTGATGTACTAAAGTTACGTGTAACGTCAAGCGTTTGTCTTTTGATCCTTGAGTATTTACATATCTATTTATTTATAATATAAATATACGAACATATCTAACATAATTTTACATCACGTATAATATATTTATTTTAAATTCAAATATAGGCAAATTAATTATATAACTTTTGAGAAACTTTATTGCACATTCTGGGTGTATGAACACACTCGTCCTACTCGAGCTTTTATATTTTCATTAGATCATATTTGCAAATATATTCTTCCACAAACGAAGGCAGCTTCAAGAGAGCGTGCATGAAAACATTTCCATATTAATGTATGCAAAGTAATGTTATATTAAGGCGCAACAAGCTCACACACTAAAGACGAAGAATACTTCAAGACGGAAAGGTAATAAACACTGAAAAATCTAAAACAACCGTGGAACAAGCAGCGTTACATGGAATAATATCCTTGTCGCTATGTGGAAGAAGAATTGAAACATCGCTGAGACGTTTCAATTAACCTTAATTGAAATAAAATAAAAATAAACTCTGTGATAAGACCGTAAACGTAAACTCGGGAGGCCCTGAGAGGTGAGTCCCAAATGATATAATTAGGTCCACGCCGGCTTCTGTTTGGGCGAAAAGGATGTGTATTGACATTGCATGTGTCAAAATAAAATAAAAAATATGCGTATATAAGCGAAGAGTAATAATATATATTGTTGGCATAGAGTTAAAGTCCTTAAACTTTAAAAAAAAAATAGTTTGTCGTGTTGATTTTTTACTTCAGTTTCTTGACTTACAAAATTATCACAAGTCTTTGAAATCAAAATTATATAATAACATTTTAATATTTGGAGCATAATAAATATTTAATCGTACCATGTCAATTGACTAGTCGACAACAGCGATGAGCAGTGCGTTCTCATAAAATACTGGTAAAATTAGAAATATTCGCTTGGAAAATTCCTAAATTAATTCTCTATCTTCTCCCGTCCGCGGGTTTCAATTGGCAACAATCTAAATCAGTTTTGTAAGTAAATTTGCGCCTGTTGCACAAATAAAGCTCTAACTGCAGCCAGGACTTGCATTTACAGTGCCTGCACGTCGAGTGTTGCTGCAATGCAGCTAAATTAACTTAGGAAAGTACGGCCCAGGTAAAATGAAATGCATCAAATATCTCACGCCTGTTGCAGGCGTCTCTGAAAATAATTAAAACGGAAGACGAAGCAACAATTTGCCAACTGCAACTCTACGCTGAAACGAAACAATTAGAACAGGCGACTTCAGAAATGAAAAACACAATAAAAAATCAACTAAAAAACTATCTTAAAGTAATAATATTTAAAAATATTATTTTATCTGAACAAAGCTTTTACATTTTTCGTCAGAACGAGTTACCGATAAAAATGGTTGATTGATGAAAGGTTGAATGCAAGAATGAAGAAACAAAGGGACGATTAATATTTGACTTCTGCTAAATAAACTACACAATACCAATAAAGAGTACAAAAATAAATTGGTTTAATTAGAATAAATTAAAATGAATTATAGAAATATTAAAATGGAATTCCACCAAGTACTCTCTGTCAAAAATATCGAATTTCTTAGAATAAATGCCATTAAGACCTGTTTGTTACATTTACAATTGTCCTTTCAAGGGTTTTTCAAAAAGTGACATAATTGCAATTCCATTAACATGAATATTGGAGGTATTTGTTTAGTTGAGTTTCGAAACTCAACACTCAAGAAACCATTATTAATTATTTACCTTAAAATAATTTATTTCTTAATAAATATGAAAAATAATCTATCAATTATGAAAAGTCTAATTAACATAAAAACCTCATTGGATTTCTATCTCTAAATCAGTCACTTTTAAAATAGTTGTGTTACTATTTCTTAACGATATTTTATATTCAAAAATTAAAGTCCTCGGATAAAGAAAATAAAAATCGAACAAGTTTCAGAAAATGGGAGTTATAGCAAAAAAGTTCACGGGCTGCTTGAGTGAGGGCTGTTGGCTGATTGCCCGGGAGAGCCGCAGAACTTGAAGTTCAGAAATCTCACATACCCAACGGAAAACCATGAATACTTAACAAAGCACAGCGTATCACTTTCGGGGTAACATAAAACACCATATCCGGGGCGTGATCGCAGGGAAGGCAAGTACCTGCAGCCCTCAGCCATTGTGAAGGTTCCACCCCAGAATGCCTTTTTACGAATTAAGTTAAATTTACATTTGGGCTTACAACGATATCTGCACGTGGTCGTAGCACGTAGATCTCAAAAGTTCGGAGGTGTTTTTTGTTTGCAAGGTTCTCTGCTGCATTCAAGGGAAACAAAAACTACCCTTCGCTTGGAGGGGTCGTAGCGACTGTTTATTCATTAACAAGGGTGCGACGGGTTTTATTGTGCCGACATAAATAAGAAGACGGCTTTCTTTATTAATTTAAATTGTACAAGAATACAAAAGTCAACCCCCAACGAATAAACTTTAAATTTTACCTGTATTGAATTAATTCTAGGTAAAGCGATACTTTCTATTTTAATTTATCTTTCATTAGTTCACAAAAACGTTAGTATTGATTCAATTTATACGCAATTACGGATTAATATTTTTAAGTGTTGTTGTATTATTATTTGTTAAGAGCAAAACTTTCATAATTGGTGCAGAAATAATGAATCGTTTAATTAAGAACGAAGCCCAAGAGCCAATAAATAAATTTATACTATTCTTCACTAATCTGTTAATATTATAATTAAAAAGGTTGCTGTATTACTTTTAACTGAGTAAATAAAACGAATCTGTTGTGACCATTCCTTACACACGATAGAGACGACCGTAATTTTTTTAAACGGCATCCTCAATAAACATCATTATTTTGTTAACTCTTTTTTATTTTCACCTCGAATGAAATATTAACTATCAAATAAATAATTTAAAACTATCCCAAGAGTAATAAAGCTTTTTCGAATGTTAAAAATTAATTAATCAACAATTTGATGCTTATTTAAAAAAAAAAACTTATGAATAGGCTTGACCGCAAACTTAAATGCGTTTTAAATAGTGCAACTATAAAAAATAAGCATAAAATAATATTAATACAAATTATGATTATTCCTGAACCCTACAAATAAAAAAGGAAAAAAACTGGCAGTTAGTTGTATGTAATAAATTTTAATTATTACTTTTATATTATTAAATATGGTTACTAAGATTGCTCCATTAAAAGCCCCTTTTCCTATACCAGTGCATTCTGTACCAGTTGACCATTCTCCCCTAGCAAAATTAGTCAATTAATTAACATATTATTAAGATTTTACATAAAACATTTTCGGAAACAAACACAATTTTCACATGGATCTAATCAGGATTTAAATGTATAATTTTAATAAATCATATTTTTAAGTAATAATACAAACCAAAGAAATATCGTATTATTTATTATGTAAGCTCAGGACTATAATTATTTTTGGTCATAAATAATTAAAAAGAAAAGCTAAACATGCAATAAAACAGCAAGAAATATATTCAGGCATATCTGTAATGTCAAGAAAATACTCGCATAGTGCAGTATATTATATTAATAAATCGATAGTTTAAAAATCATTATTTTCTAGATGTGATTATATTAACAGACAAAAAAACTCAATTTAAAATTGAAGAACGTAGACATACAATAAAATTAATAAATTATTAATATCTTTATTTTATTGAAAATCACGTCTCAGGTTTCAGTTTAAGATTAACTAAAAAGCTTGCTGGGTCGTAAGTAGAAGATCACCTCTTGTATTCGTTTTTTTTTTTTTTTTGTTAATTGCATCAAGAAAATTTGACGACCTGGAAAAATTTGTAGTCAGTGAAGCTTGGCATAGAAAAAATATGCAAGAGTTATAAAATGATTTATACATATATACTAAAAAAGAATGCATATGTTAAATTAACTAAACGCAAATCTTGTATGTTAAAGAAATAAAATTTAAAGGAATAAGAACTGAAAACCGTATTTGAAATAAAGCTAATGTTGCATGAAATCATGATAAAAAAGCTCTCCTGAAAAGTTTTTCAGAGTAGGATACGCCTATTTTTTACATATACATACATGCGCATATGTTAATTTAACTTCAAACTTGCAAATAGAAGGTATATAAAACATTGAAACTGTGAATGGTATACAAAATAACGCTGGCGTATCTCGTTGAATGGAGTATGTGCTCAAAACCGGGACAAAAGCAATGTCGTGAAAAGATGGCAAAAATGAGAAGAACTATGCATGAGAAAATTAGCATATTCATAGGTTGATGTATTGCAATTCATGGTTGCAAGTAAAAAGTATATTGGCATAAGTAATGCGTAACGTTTAATTAAAGCGTTGGTGAAAGAAGTGGCATCGTTTTTCAAAACCAAGACAAAATCACGTTTCTAGAAAAGTTAAAATAGGATTAACCTTTTCGTAACGTTAGCAACTTAATATGCAGGTTTTGATATAACCTTACTTACAGCTTGCAAGTTAAACGTATAAAAAGCATTTGTCCTACGAATCGTATACGAAATAGCTCTGACGTGTCCCGTTAAGTGACCTCGGTGTTGCGGAGGGTGTAAATTGTCTTTCACTTCTTGGAAAAGTGGTCGTTCTAACGACATAGAACAAGAAACGTAGGCTAATTAATTAATTGAGGTGTAAAATGGTTAAATTAACCGTCATAACGTGAACCGAGAATATGCAAAATACAACACGTTAGTTAACCATTAGCCTTTTTAATATATTTATCCTATATAAATCTTGACCCAAAAGGCCTTATTATTAATTTGCTTATTAAAAAATCTATAACGATAGTTATAATAATTATGGGTTGAATGTCGATGAATAGGTAATATTATTGATCTTTATAGTTGAATTCAAACGTTAATACAATCTCCTGACAATAATACGTTATAGTAAATTTACTTAAATATTTGATTATATATACACATTGTGTATGATATATAGATTTTGTACGTACACGAAAAACAATTTTCATTATGTTCCAAGTGTTTTTATGCTTGAAATATTCCATAGATATTGATTCCACGAGGACACCTTTGGAGTAATACGAAGAGGAGGCGAGTTCAAACATTAATAGTTCATATATAAAGCAATAGCCATTCGTATTAAAACGAAGTTCTCAATTTCGTATTTAATCACACAGGGGTGTTTTTAGGGAGGCGAGGGTTCTAAGGGTAGCATTTGTATATATTTCCCTTTGATGGGCCATTGAAACCACACCCTACAAGAAAAACTTCTATCCCATACTACTTGATTTGCATTATTCCTTTTTCTGCTTTTCTACCCAAATTTCCGACCTCTACTTGCACTATTATTATATTCTATTTTCTTTTGCTTTAAATAAAGGTTTTATTAATATTTTCGTCGCTTTTCTTGATCCTTTGACCCTTTTCTGCTTCTGTGTAAACATGTCCTGTGTAAACACATTAAATATATATCAATTCCGATTTCAATTCACGCTTTTTGCTACCGATAAATATTGATAAATTTTGAATTTCTGATTTTAGGATTGAGTCATATTTCCAATCTAATATTCTCAACATTTGTGGTTTATCGAAATAACAGTAAAATTAAATTTAAACCATTTCGCGTGGTATTATAAATTTTATAATATGTATTAGGATGAAAGAATAGGCATAATCCTGCTAAAGCATTTATTGCTTATCGAAATAGCAGCAAAACCAATATTGCGAATAAAACTACATATTTTCTAGTGGTCCCTTGTAATATTTTCTAGTGGTAAACATGCAGTCCCATTTTATAAAAACTCTCATTCGCTTATTTAAAAAAAAAAAAAAAAACAACGTTTACTTTAAAAAAACGTGCGTTGGTCGATCGAAGTCATAGTTTCAATAAAATATAAAACGTCTTACGATTTATACTTCAAATAAAAATAGCAGTAAAACTAATATACCAGGCGTAGATTCATTTGCATATTCCTATAAATTTATGCCGTTTTTGGTGATGACTAAGCAGCAGGTTTGGTTTTCTTAAATTTTACGTTTATAAACCAGTTTCTTGGTTGCCTTGACCTGTATGTGAGCATATGTATTGATTGACATAATTTTTAACCTGGTATATAAATTATACAAAAAAAAACCGGTTTTCCAGTTAGATTTTATAATACTGTTTTTTTATTTAGAAAAAAAAAGAAAAATGCAGTGTTTATATCAAACGTAATCCGATCTATTAGAGACCAACTGGTGCAAATTGCGAAATAATAATGAATATAGTAAATAATTTAATTACACGCGTATATTTAATTTTTAAAAAGTGCAATTATTTTTTTTTTTCATCCTTAGACACAACAAAAACAACCTTCTATTAAAGTAAAGTATTTTTATTATAGAATTCTATAATATGTTACGTTTTAATAAACGCGTTTGTATGAATTTATGCACTGTGAGTATTTTTTTAAAGAGAATTCATTACTATACTTAAAATTCTACTTTTATATAAATAACATTACTTTTTAAATAACGTATCATTAATGCATTATTTTAGGCGAATTTGGTAATTATTTACTAAAATAAAATTTTCGGTGATTATTTCAAAATTTCTTTCATGGAAAACATACAAAAATAATTTTATAAAGCAACTGTTTTGTATTATGAATATCTAAATATGTACAAAATTACAGAAAATATTTTTGTGATACAGTGAACTGGCTTCTGTATTAGCATTATACCGTCAAGGCAGGTCCTCTGAACTCAATAATAATAAATACGAGTAAGAAAATCAGTTCATTTCCGTACATCGCCCTAGATTTTCAGTTCAAACCGTTTAAATCGCAACCAAAACAAAAGTTGTAACTTCGAGACTGGAATAAGGCTAAACTTTAGTCCCTTCTTGATTCACAACAAGCACGACCATTATGATAGTACACATACCTCCAATTCTCAAAAAAACACAAAAAAAACTATCAAATATATCGTACATATTGCTATGTAACTAATTTTTTAATTTTGAATACCATCTTTAATCAATAGACCCGATATCCGGATAACCAAATGTTTGATCTAAAAAAAAAATCGCTGAGATCGATGGATAAAATACTGTGAAAATTGATAGAGGAATAAAAATTAAACCATGGTACTGATATTTACTAGTAATACAAGCATTGGGTATTGAGAAATTCAGTTGACACAAGTATTTTATTACGATAAATTAATTACTTCTTATGTTTGTACGTATGTTAAAAATATATTTAGACAACGTAAATACCATTACTCTCCACGTTTCTTAATATCCAGAATTTTCTTTTTACCTTTTAATTAAAAATTATACCTGGCGTTAATTAAGTACAAAAATTTCCCCAGTAATGATTAAGAGAGTGCCACTTTATGTCTCTCACTGTGAGTCTGGCAGCCACAGTGTTATTTTTCCTTTTACTTGCCGTCTCCCTTCCTCTACTGCGCCGCTGCTCACTCTCTCACCTTTGATCTCACGGTCGGACATAATTAAGACGTCCATAATTACTTTGGTTATCAGCTGTTTATACTCTTACCGGATAAGCTTTTAAATAAGGCTGACTTTTGAGAGGATACTCAATCTCATCCGCTAAAGTTTTTAACAGCTTCGCGGTTTGGTGGTTGTCAAGCTTTTTTTCCGATCACCAGTACCGTTATCGAATCTAGTTGCGCAAATATCTCTAAGATAAGTATAGTACAACCTTTTATATGGTGTTTCAAGATATTTAATGTGTGTAGTACTTAAGGATTACCTGTAAGCGTGCAAACGAAAAGAAATGATATAAAAAAACTTATAAAAATGCTTTAATCGATCTCTTAATAAACGCGCGTCTTTAACGTATTTTTCATACTAGTTCTAGATTTTAACTTCTTAAAATTAACATAAAAGTTAAATAAACCTTTATTCGTATTGCAATTGCACAGGGTGGCAAAGACGTACTATGGACCCCAAAGAAGCTATCATTACCGGTGTTTGTATGGAATGCAACAGAGCCTTATCTCCGGTGTAGGACCGCCATAACTCAGGCGGTATCGCCCTCGCCCACACTGAAGGAGTAATTTGCAGCAGTACCAGTATCCAATGTGGAACAATGGTAAACATCCACTTACATGCTCCAGCCAGCGTTGTGGAGCCTTTCGTAAGGGCTGCTGTACAATATTTACAAGCTGGAATAGATGTTGCATGTGTTTATTTAATGACGAAGATATATAATATTAAAAAGTAATAAAAAATATATTTAAATAATACAAGATTCACACGTAATTTTACCTACTAAGGGTGTACTGCTTAAAGGGACAAAAGGAATTTTTTTTATAAAACCGACATACAAATTTTTTATACAATTATTTCACGAATGTTTTATACTGCAGTCATCACAATTTCAAAAGGCTCCAATGAAAACATGTAATGTAGGCCACACTTATTAATACATGCCAAGCGCAGGTTGCGAGGCTGTTAAGTATAAATCTGCCAAACAGGTCATCCTCCAGGATTAGGCTATAAACTAAACCAAGGCGGTTTAGTAATAATTGAGCGACGAGGAGCAGGACTTGGCTGGAACAGTCGAATTAGCCTGCACTTAGACCAATTGGACTGGTAAAGTAAATATTTTCACGTGGTGGAGCGAATTTGAGGCGTTGTCGAAAAATTGAGGGTGGAACGCAAGACGGGGAGAAGGGAAAAATCGATGCGGCGACTCGCCAACGAAGGGTGCAAAAGTTAGGGGATGCTACGAGCTACTCGCGGGTGATTTTTATTTTTGTAAGTAGTAGAAAAATGAATTACTTGATGTGACTTCGTTGGTATTTTAAACCAAATGCTTCGATACTTGCAGCAAATGAATAAATAATTTATTTTATATACAATTATATAAATATCAGACATATCTTCTGCTCAGAAATCTTCTGATTTTGGAGGAATTATTTTATATTATTAGCGTTTTCATTTTTTTATGTTTTCTAAAAGGGCATCGCCACAATGTTTTTTTAATATATAAAACATCTCTTATCGTTGATTATTTAACAGCAGTCTCTAAAAAAACATGATTTATGGTCTCGATCTAAGTCAAATTTATTTATTTTAAATGTAAATCAAATAGAAATTGCTTCTTGTTTTATTAGGTAAAAAACACAAAAACAATAACCAGATTTATACTCTTTGCTAAAATATATATCTAAAATAAGAATCTTTAAAATAATAATGCAATTTATTTATATTCTATAGGTTTATGTTTTTGAAAATTTCTTCAACTGACAATTACAGCCTCCTTGGTAATATTATAGTTGCAATATCATCAAATATATAAGAAAATCAAAAATAGATTAGCATTTTATAATAATTTCATCCATTAGGTAACCAGGTTTGATAAAAAAGTGACAGTAAATAATTTACCCGTCGCGTTTTGTCCGCAACACACCGGAACACTGGCTTAATACTGAAAAATTATATCAAAAGACCCCGGGAAGAAGATAAAAAAAAACATATAAACTAATAAATTACTAACCGTAAGCATATTTTATTATATTTGTCCTGTGAATTAACAAATGTATTAATGCTTTGTCATTCTTACGTTGATTTTTTTTCCAAAAAGATTGTGTTAGCAATTACATCTTTAAAATAAAATAATTCTTTACTTACAATTTCCTAAAGTATTTTATTAATAGTCGTGTCCAAAAATAATAGTTTTCCGTTTTATATCAATGTTTGGACATGTTTATTTAAAAGAATAAATATTATTTTATATATTTATATTTATCATAGCCGAAGAAATAAAGAAGAGATCATCTTCAAAATGAAATTGATGTTTTGAATTTCAATAATGACCTGTTTTTGTGATAACAAGAGCAGACTAATTTTTTATATGATTAAAAATATAAAACATTGCGTGTAAATTGTTTTTATCAAATATAACTCACCAGTTTCGTATTAACTGGGAAAAAAAACAGATACATAACAAGCGTTACCAAAAATTATTTCATAAGCATAAGCCCAGGATTAATAATTCCAAGGACTTTCCATAATAAGGTTAGGCTCTGGTGTTGCTTATTTGGACAACAGAAAACACCTTATTTCAAGGATTACCAGGTCGTGCGAACAGAGTATTAAAACAACACATCAAGCCAACAAGTTGTGTGACTGACTAACTTCAGTCCACGTCATAAATGATACATTAGTAATTGATTAACTTCGTTAAACGAAAAGATTATATTGTTAACAGAATAATACTGTAAAATAACAAATGCGGCTTTATTAAATATTCAATAATAATTATTGGAAAATAAAAATAATGCGTTTTACAGCTTTCTAGAGTACATGTGGATGACACGTTGTTTTCAGAATTATTAGCTTCCATACTAAAGAGAGGGTTATTTTAAGACTCCAGGCATAGGTGGTTGTATTATAAGGCTTGATGCTTCAGTACACGTTTCAGGGGGGGCTGACGCATTACATAAACACTCTAAAAGCCTTGAGATGAGAGCAAAAACTCTTATAAATATTACCACCTGACGATCACACAACCTGTCAGGGATGGAAAAATATGCGTAGAAAGAAATGTAACTACGTGTCGTATATCTTATGAAATATATACGGTTTCGTGTGGGACGCGCAATGTCATAAAGTTGAAAGTATATTAATTTAAATATATATTAAAAAACTTACATATTAACTGTAATATTTAACAATCAAAATTAAATGATCATTCCGCGATGATTATAATGATATTGATTTGAATAATATATGTACATACAATATCGATCTGAGAGGTACATCTAATATCAATAGGACTAACGTTATTTAAAATACGATGTTGATATCTTTCAAATAATTATTTAAGCTCTTGTCTGCATATTTTAGAAAGAATTTTGTCTAAGAATCCATTTTCATTTAGACATTTTAAGTCCTCCCATAACAGGCAGAAGCTATTTGAATTGATTAATTAAAATGAATGAATAGTTTTATTACATAAACAAGAACGTCTTTATATTTGGGTTCAATTTAGAATATTATTTTACATTAAAAACTTCAGAAATACCAAAAACTTGTGAAATTGGAGAATTCAGCTTTGAATTTGAAATATTCAAAGCTACTTTTAAGGCATAATACACACCCAAAGATTATGTTTAATACAGGTGTCCAAAGAGAGTATCGGGTATTTGTTAGTTCGGTAAAACAAAAACTACTAGTAATCAAGTTTATTTTTTTTTATTGTTGATTATAAGAATACAAAATGGAAAATTATTTCGAAAACATGATGTTATCCAAATGGTGACCGTTACGCTGCTGGCACTCTTCTAATCTGGAACGAAGATTGCTGATAAAACGCTGACACATAAGCCCTCGATATTGCTGCCATTTCTGACCTGATTTTTTGTTTCAATTCTGTTAGGTTCGTCGGATTATTCTCATAAACCCTACTTTTAAGGTATCCCCATACTAAATAGTCAAGAGGGCTAAGGTCGGGGCTTCTGGGAGGCCAGTTGATGTTACCTCTACGTTAAATGATCTTATTAGGGAATAATTCGTTAACAGCTTCAATTGATTGATTTGATGTATGGCAAGTGTCTTGTTGAAACCACGTTGAAACCTTGAAACGCCTGCAACTCGACAAAAATTTCACATTCACCCCATACTCTTTTTGGACACACTGTATAACAGAAATACAAAAAATCTAATTTAAGGATACCAAGAGGATCGCATGGAATTGAAAATTATATGAATATATTAAAGTTGTACCTAATTTATCAAAACAAACCCGTATCATTTAATACATGGGGTAAAGACACTAAACCTCAAGCAGAGCGAGAAATCAATCAACCATCCCACTCTAGCCGAGGTAACGGGTCGTGACGTCACGGTGTGATCAAGATGTGTGGTGCGAGGGTGACAATGCACGAGCCGCCGCCTGACGAGGGTGGGTGCGAGGGGGATGGGGCGCAGTGCCGCGACTCGCTGGAGAGACGCATGCCTGTGAGCCATTGTGAGGAGCAACGAGGGTAAGTGAGTACTTGGTAAATCCAGTTTCGGGAGGTTCACGGTTCGTGAAGATAATGGCGGGGGAATGAAATTTATGAATCGCGAAGCAGTAAGAACGCACGGTTTTGTCTCATTTTTAGCTAATAAAGGCGATATAATTTTGGAGTGCGTGATTCTTAACTGGTCCTTATAAATACATTACATGTTTAAAATTCACATCAATAAGACATTTTTGCCTTGATAAGCACTTTAAAATATCAAATGTTTGGTGAAATGATTTTTAACTTTTATAGAACTTATTTTATAATAGTGATGTGCGATAGGGATCGATAGATATCAAACAAAGTATTGGATTGAAAAAACTAAGTATTATTTCTTAAGTAATGTTATGTCGACATAATTGTATTTAACCTGTTAACCGGGGAGCTCTTTCACTAAGACGTGTCGACCGAATTTATTTTGTACGTATCCAGTTTGGATTTCACTCAAAATAAACAACTTCATTCCAAATCTAGCTCCTTTTGTAGATGTATATTGTTCCAAGATAAATTCCCTTTCCATAATAAAACCATATTTATTTTCAACTTTTCATATTTCAAGGACATATTCATACGTTCTACACGTAGCCGATATTGTTTACGTTGGACGTATTTATACGTCCCGCCCGCTTAAGAGGTTAACTTGTGCATCGTTTGATATTTTGTGACACCTCTTAAAAGTAATAATAAACTGACTACCGATTCGATGTTAATTTTAACACGTACCTTTTGCAGTGAAAAATGAAATAGAATGGAGCTTACCTGTAACAAAGAAAAAAAAACCATTAGTACATTGAATAGAGTAAATAAAAAAAAAAACAATGCATTTTAGTGGTATTGTGTACGTGGAACCTAACCTGAACCTAAAAAGAATGCAATGCGTATTTTATAGGGTGGATAAAGATAACTGCAACTTAATTGCGGTCTTAATTTAATTTTTTGGGTGCTGTGGAATGACTACGAGGTTCTGGCAATATTTTGTTGGCTGTGGAATGTTAAAAGGGTACAACCCACAATAAACTAATGCTGAACTCTCGTTGCAATTTATATTCAGGAGGGTGTAGGGTAATATAATGTAAAATGTACAATTTGATGTTAAACTAATAAAGAAAGGTTTAAACCATATAAAACCACAAATGTTTTCGCCGGGACGGAAGTTCAGCGATGTAATACGATTTACAAAAAACACAACTCAAGGTTATTTTCATTTCATTAATATCGTAATTTTCATATAAATACATGACGTCATTACAGCTGATTGTAAAGCGCTTGTGAATTCGGCAGATAGTACAAATTACACGTATTGGACTTGGATCTAAATTTAGATCGAATATCTGTATAAAACGGCTGTTGTAAGAATCTGTTACTCCATTGACTGACAGTTTGTGGATTTGATCCTTGTGTTGATTCTGTTATCCCATACTGATGCTATATATACATCGCTGAACATGTCACGGGTTGGTAAATTATTTTTTATTGACTCTATGGGAGACTATAAATTGTTTTGGTTTTTTTAAAATACATTTATTAAGTTTTTCCACTCAATAAAACATAATGTCATCTGGATTCTACTAAACGCACCTAAAATGTTTCGTTTTACAAAACTCATTCGAAAAGAATATTTGACATGTCGCTTTATTTTACTGTCTTTTGAATCAAATGATTTCATCTTCATGCGATCCAGATGAAGAGTTTCTCTTATAAAATCTCACTAGCAAGTCATATAAAATAAATTGAAAAAATAATATGATAGAATCCAATTTCACCTCGTGACAGACAGAGTTTGGCGACCTCGTGGTGGCAAACAAAAATAAAGAAGACGTGTCACATGTCATCAGACTCGTCATATTTATACAAAACAGCCATTTCCACATAACATGGTAAAAATTTATTCCGAAAACTGGAGCCAAATACGCGGCCTAGGTGACGAAAATAGGAGAAGCGTACAAATACTAAGTACCAGTTTTAGATACATATCAGCTGGAATCTGGCCGTAGAATATTTGGTCCGGACTACAGTTGACACCATTAAAGATCTGCCGATAAACAATGTACAGTGTGAGAGAAATGAGAAAAGTTACTGCATCTCAGCCAGTTGTCGTAGGATTTATAAGCGAGACGAGTGAAGTGCTTTTATTCAAATCTCAATTGAAATAAAATTACCTCTGCCATTTTTATTTTGTCTCAAAACTGCAGTTCTTGGGGAATATATAGCACGATACATTGTACACGGCGATATATAAAACATGATATGATATTCTGTACTAACTAAAATAATATAATTTATACAATCAACCTAGTCAGTTTTTTTACTTATTAGATCAAGTAGCGATGTATGTTTGATTCCGAATCTTTAAATAAATTTTCTACTGCAAAAAAAAATTTAACGAAAAACTTCTAGCACATAATATCGGTATAAATACGGCAGTCGGTGTGCGAGGGGGAAGCGAAAAAAGTAAACGACCACGCGACCCTTGGAAAGTTTTCAAAAGAACTTGCAGAAACACTGCGGGTCCATTAATCAGGAATAGAACGGGAAACCTCGGCTCGGCCTATCGCTCGCGCGGCAGAGACAAAAAACATCTACCCTGACCATTTATTTACGAATCTAATTGATTTATTAGACGCAGCTCTAAGTATACTTTACTTTTTAAAATATTATCAATATGTATTAAAATAATTGGCTGGTGAAAAGCTAAACGACTCGGTAAGCTAAGGTGATACTTTAGACGAAGTTGAATTCTGACATTTCGGCTCCTGTACTGAAAGCATCTCAAAGAAAACCCCTGAAGATGGTTTCCGTTCCTCTTTCTGATCAGAGATCTAAAGCGACATTACCAAGTACATATTTATAAAACTCAATTGTATAAATCAGTGTCCTGCGGTCTTAAGAAACGGCGAAGCCAATGCTTGCTCTAGAATACGAGTTAATTTTGAGTATGTTCTATATATGTATTTACGCCAAACAAAGCATGTTTTTTGTTTATTTATTTAAAAATATCAACGTGTTTTATATATTTATTCAATAAAATTAATTTACAGCTTAGATTTGAAGTGAGTTGCAACGTGTGGATATTCATCGTGAATTTGAAACAGATATAATAAAAAGTTAACATAATTTAACTTTTAGTAAAAACACTTTAAAATATAATTTTTTATCGGATAATTTTCGAGGAAATGTTAAGACTGAGAGAAGATTATGTCAATTTATAAGGGAAAGTTACATCCATTAAAACTGTCACTAAAATTTCCGAGGTTACAACTTTGCGAGTAATCGAGTGACGCAATCTCAATGATGTATTAGTTATTGTCAGCATTGAGGAGAAGAATTACGTCTAAAAAGATAAAATTTTACTTATGACCTATAGATTTATACCCAAGTTAAGTACTTTGAAAAAATAGAAGTGTTCACGCTCTTCTCGGTCTGAACGCTTTTTACCGTCTCTCCGAGGGCAACACTCGATTTAAATACAAACGACACGACCTAAAAACAAAAGAAGCCCGCGCCAGTCGCACAGTCGCCATCTTTGTTACTGAAAAATAAAAACACGAGAGGATTGTTGAAAAAATCCGTAAAACAACATCATCTCGTTTCTTGAGGCGAAAGCCGTGTTGTCTTTTGTGAGACTTGCAAGCTTTGCTCGATCGATATTATTTTTCCTAGAATCTAATCTAATATAATTAAATACTTTATAATATACTAGCAAATCAACTATGAGTCAAGAAATACTTAAATATCGTTAAAATAGATATCAATAAATAGATTTAGATACAAATTTATTCAACTCCCTCCTCAATATTGTCTTGAATTTGACTTTCAGGTCTGAAACATGTATTTATAAAAATGTTCTCATGGTGGCATTGATATTTTCTATTTGTCCAGACTCTTAAAATCACTCTTTTTCTTTCAGCAGATTTTTTCCTGGGGCACTGTGATAGTTAGATTAATAAGAATGTATCCTCTGTAGCTTTTCTTGCGAGGAAATCACTGGAACCGATAAGCAAATATGTTATTAAGTGTATTTATGTCTGTAAGGATATAAGTGAACGCATCCTTGTCGAGGCATTGTTTTCGCAAATAACTAGTTTTATTACAAAAAAAAAATATTTAGCCAATAAACAATAAATATCTTTTGCTTGTTTGCATCGCAAGTCTCTAATAAATATAGGAATACACGACATGAAAATGCGCAACATTTCAGGGTGAGTGTACATATTTCTAAGACACTTCATAAACAGTTCGTAAAGTCAGCCCTAACAAAAAAGATCGTAAAACGCCAGTTCCACGACATGCGTGCTTTATATAGACAATTTGTGTCGTTGTTCGAGGGAGACGCTGGGCGGAACATGCTCGCGGATGATTGAATAGAATTGCC
Source organism: Atopsyche davidsoni (assembly GCA_022113835.1). Lineage (NCBI taxonomy): Eukaryota > Metazoa > Arthropoda > Insecta > Trichoptera > Hydrobiosidae > Atopsyche > Atopsyche davidsoni. The sequence continues at coordinate 13,440,016 of JAILWY010000009.1, read as the reverse complement.
ATCAATTATTCATGGCGCAGTGAATGGGAATACATATTTAACCACCTACGTGATACGCACGTACATATATGAATTCATTTAGTGTTACCACTTAACAGAAAATGCGGCAGTTTGGTAAATGTATTAACAAATTCAATAACTTAGCATAAGCATTAGTTGCTTTTTGCGCTCACTCTAATCGCATTACATTATATAAAATATTTTTGTCTTTATTTTATACACGTGACACTTGTCAAAGAGGCTTGCATTTCAACTGGTATCAATGCTTGCTTGTTGCACGAGCGTGCAAACCTATTCAACTTGAGTCAACGTAGGAATGAATAACTTTCAACACATTTACTTTTGATTCGTGTCGCACGCCACGGTTGCCAAGTATTGCTAGAAGATTCTCCAACCTCAGGAAATAGTCTGTCGATCGTAACATTCGGTTGCTACACAATCGAGCGGGATGAAAGGGTAATAAAAATTTATCTGATTCGAGGCAATTGTAATGGCGACATTAGGCACCTTCAACGCGACACTTGTATTTAGGGAAGAAAGAAATGTATGATTTTATCAATCAACGTTTTCAAAAAGACTGTTAAATGGGGCGACGGTGTAAAATATTCTATAAATATCAACACAATGAAATAATTCAATTATGTTAAATACGATATTAAAATTATACTACAAGTAACTCTCAATATCTTTTTTAACAATTAAAATGCAAAACTTTATAACTTATATCGTTTTATCTCAAAATTATTAGATAATTTATAAAAAGATATTGATAAACGCAGAAACGTAAATGGAATAAAGCATTGCTGGAGAACCTGGTCGGTTAGGGGTGCCAATGTAGCTGTATGGGGGTGCGGGCGGGGATGATTTGTTTTCACTGTGTGGCCAGACGTGAGCTGCATTGTCAATGAAGGGATGAAGCGAAAAACGTTGAGGGTAGACTGTATCATAGGGTACAACTATATATCTCTATATCGAGGTTTATAGTTGCCTTTGGAAAAGTAATCTTCTAAAATGTGGAGTAATGTAAACGTGTAAATTTAAAGTACTTGCTGTTAAACATGGTAAAAGACGAATATTTATTTAATGTACTATATATATAATATCGTAAAAATAGCATAAACATAAAAAATGACGGCATGAAAGCTATGCAAATATATATTTATTAATCTATATAAACAAGCTCTGATAATTGAGAAATGCGATAGGTTTCAGGTTATTTAGTTATTCTAAAATTTATCAACAACAACAAAAAAATATATATTGACTCCAATAACCCTTAAAATAAAATAAATAAAAAAAAAATAGATTTTTTTATATAACAAAGTAAATTTGTACCTACGCAGCTATTGTATTTTCAAGAAATACTTTTCAAAAAGACATCTGGTTGATAACACTAGTAAAATAATAGAAAATATTTATATCGATATACATATAAAGTGAAATTCGCGTAAAAACAAGGGTGTATTTTATACCTCGCTAGGGAATGGACGGGTGAAATGATAGTGAATTTATAGTCTTTCTGAAGCGCTGATACCACAAATAAATACAGTAGTAGAAAATCGACTTTTTTCTATAAGGAAGGAGTGCTCCAGAAAAAGACAGGTCAGAAATGAAAATAAATGACTCGCTCCAAATCAGGGCCGGCGTTCCCTAACGCCGCTTCATCCGCCATGGCAGCTGCTGTAATGGCGATGTAAATGCTTTCCACGGGAAAATAAAAAGAGTTCCGTCGGCAGCACTGAAAGTATTCACTGTGTGTTTTTCAGACAAAAGAAATCGAAATAGAATCGACGTGGAGTAAACAAAAATTTATCCGTATTACCATATTTTCATCGTCATTTATATCTGATTATTTTCACGGCGTAAATAATTTCAGAGCGCGTAAGTGAAGATGGTAAATATATTATTTGGTGTGTTTGAACTCTTTTGATGTGGGGTAATTTTTTTTTCAATGTGGAAATGAAGCATTTAGTTGTCATATATGTCATCGTCATGCAAACAATACACCTACTTTTGGCGTTTGCTTATAAAAATTAACCTCTTTTTAAGCTTGCGTTTTAATGCCCATTTTACATAGTCGTTAATAATAAAGAATACGTAACCATGATATTTTTATAAAAGTTAAATTAATGTATTAATAAAAAAGGTAGTACGCCATTTTATAACTAGAAATAAAATCAAATGGTAAAAAAAATTGCCTTAATGTTTCGCTGCGATGGTGATGGTTCTTTGGCCTTTTAAAGAAAATGCATTTATACGAAAAAATAAAAAATCAGCAAAATTTTTATTCCCTTGATTTTATTTATATTTAATAAATAAATAGCTACGCTTATTAAAAACAACATAAAATTGTTGTTTTTTATCAATGCATCAACATACGCAATCCATATGTTCTTTTCAATATAGGGACAGATGAATGATAAAGTTAGTAATATTAATGATAATAAAAGTTTGATAGTTAGCGGTAAGTTTTCAAGTGCTTTTTTTTCATTTTATAAGTTATACGATATAACTCAGCTTTTTATAAACTTCCAAATTCTACCCTAAATATATAAAAAAGCAACAAAATGCTTACATAAAATCTAAATCAACTTGATTTTAATAGCCTTATGAAATAAATCCAGAAGTACTGAATGTCTCCAAATATTATTTTGTCGGGTGCAAACATAGCGTGACATTTTCATAGAAAATTCCAGAGTTATGACGAATCCAATACCAAGGGTGAGTCGTGATACAAAGCAATTAGGGGAGAGGTTTCAGGCCCCTGGGGGTAGGTATTCCCTCGATAGACTTAGTAGGTATACAAGAACTTTGCAGGTTTCTATCGTATCAATGTTGAAAACATAAAACCAGTGATAAAAAGGAAAAGATTTAGTTTTATAGTTCCTAATTAATTTATCCCTAAGTTTCTAAGTAGTCAAATATAAGAACACAAAATGGTATTATATAAATCAGAATAAGTAGATATATATACTTATTATTCATAATGGAAGGGTTAAACCAACTAATAAAAAAAATTTAATCAACAAGTTATTCAGAAATACGTTTTTTATTAGTTAGATTTTTCCATTATTAACTATTTGATATTTTTATGAAGAATAGTCACAACCTAACAAATTAAACGGGCACCAAAAAAATACAAGAATTCAAAGTATCACATTGATTTAAAATTTTTATATAAATGTAAATCGAATCAAATAGCAAAAAATACTACATTTTATTCTTCAAATTTCATAAGTCTCTGTAAATGTTTGGTTTATACAATTCAATTACATGTTTTCAACCAGATAATGATAGAGAATCACTTTAAAGCTTAAAAAAAAAAATTATGAGATAGTCCACGTTGGCTGTCACTATGTTTTCATGTTAAACACCATTAATGAAATAATTTCAAATTGCTTGACAGATTTTGAAAAAATAAAATTAAACTGGTTTCTTTCTGACGTTTAAATTTTGCGATCCAGCGTGATTATAAATTTATTAAAAAAATCCCAGAGAATTTTTATTTTCGGGTGAAATTCGTATAATAACGATACTATTAAAATTATCCAGTTCATAAAGCCAACCCCTGACGACGCCAAAGCCATCCTATCCTAACCTCCCTTCCTCTTTCACAAAGTTTGAAACTCTGCGAGACTTAAGTTTGTATTTTTATGACATTATCGTGGAAATCTACGAATAAAATATCAATTATTCACGAAATTTACGATTATTTATACATATATATCTATTCAAAACACTCAGAAACTTTTTTATTTATGTATTTCCTTGTAACCCTTCGGTGGTTTGCAACGATATAAATAAGATCACTTAATAGATTTTATACACAGCTAAATTTAAAAAAATATATTTGTTTTTTTGAAAAGGCGAGGTTTTCTACAGTGTAAAAAAATTTCAATTTTAAATAACAACGACTTTGTAATGTTTTGAATAAAACTAGACTTTGTAATGGATTAAAATAAAATCCATTGTCGATATCACTGCGCAGGGGGATCGCTCCAGGCTGTTGCAATGATACGACCGCAGGATTTATAAGAAAAGGTTCACGCGTACAAAGCACTGAAACTTACAAAAAAACTGGATAATTCTATGTTTACTTTCAAAGGTTAATACGGTGAATATTAAGTTACCATAGTCCAAACGAGGAAATACAATAGTAAAGACTAGTTAAAGCAGTAAACATGACTACAAAAGTCATGAAACCTTGAAAAAATATTTTTTAAAAGCTAACAAATAAATGTCACTAAATACACGCATTATTTCTAATGTACTCAACAGCAAAAGTAGGTTGCTACAGTTAGCAGTATTTTACGGGTGTTTTATCGAAAACATCAAGAAAACTAGTTTTTGAAACGTCAATGACCGATCTTAACCCAAGTATGAGTGATAGCAGGTGAATCGATCACCCATCATATAAACACCAGGTGATTATTTATATAAGACGATAATATAGTTCCGAAAAGCACGGGGATACCGCCAAAATACTTTGACAAACAAACGGATCAATCGTGTTTAACATAGTTTCCCGTAAGCCGCAGTAACATGGGGTAGTGTAAACATGCAAAGCAGAATCAACAACTCTGAAAGTAAATATTTCATGAATGGATCGGATGGAACGAAAAGTTTAGGGTTGGTAATTAAATGAAACAACAGACTAACAAATTAAAACATTTACGAGTGCTGTCGATAAAGTAAAGTATTTAAAATATAATTATCATGTATGCGAGTACGTTCAGTAAAGAGAAACCACATAATATAGACTATTAAAAAATTAAATACGAGCAGTGAACTATGATATATTAATAATTGCAATTCATAAATATGTTAAGATAGTTGATAAATAACAATTCACCAGTCAAATTTGTTTTTAATGGTAGTAAAAAATATATTTGTTGATAATGCAAAATAGCATTTTTAATCATAACGAAATATATGTAAATTGGAGTTTGACTAAAGTAAGATGTTAAACATTAGCCGGTTATCGATCTAAATTATGTTTCTTTTCGCGGGGTGTACACGATCTATTACAGCATTTGATATAACATAACTATAGATTTGGAAAACTCTCAGATAGTATTGAACAGCCAAACAAATTTGTAAGTTTAACACAAAAGTAGGAAGAGTCACGATTGAGCTGTCGGGAGCACGCTTGGGTCTCGCAAGCGGTATCGCGAGGCTTCTTCCCCTGCGCCCGTCACGAGGCGCCGCTGTGCAGAAATATGATCACGAAGTGAGGCAAGTTTTTAATTCAAAATGAAATCGCTACCAGCTTCGGTGCAGGGTTCCTTGCACGTGGGCGGCTCGTGGGTATTTTATAAACATTTTTATACTGTTACTACATGTTATACTAATGTACTATTACTAATATGATTAGGCACATCAGTTCATATATAGAAGATGATTTAAAGAAACTCTCAGAAAAATATCATCGTGATTTGTGTGGGATTTGAACCCACATCGCCTGGTTTACATGACCGGTGTACTAACCCTTCCAAACCCTAACCAAATCCCACACAAATCACGATGATATTTTTCTGAGAGTTTCTTTAAATCATCTTCATGTCCCAAAATTAACGCAAGATTTGAATTTCTCGCCATTTTTGCAGTAAAGTTTTGGGAATACTTAAAAAAAACAATTTGACAGCTGACAGTTTAGGGTTAGTAAAAATGGATCGTTGCACGATAAAAGAACGTGTCTTCATTATTGAACAATATTTCAAAAATAATGAAAGCTTGGCAGCCGCAGTTTGAAAATTTCATACAAAATATGGTCGGAATAGTATTTTAACTGGATTCGTTGGAGACGCTAAACACACTGGTCGTCCAAAAACAAGCCGTTCAAATGTCAATATCGAAGCAGTGTGTAAGAGTGTCGGTGACAATCCAGGAACCTCAATTCGGCGCCGTGGACAAGAATTGCAAATTTCAAGAAGCTCTCTACAGCGAAAACCAATTAAAGATTTAAAGAACTGAAGCCTAATGACCATGCACAGCGAAGAGAGACGAAGTTAAAAAACTATTCCGACCATATTTTGTATGAAATTTTCGAACTGCGGCTGCTAAGCTTTCATTATTTTTGAAATATTGTTAAATAATGAAGACACGTTGTTCTATCATATAACGATCCATTTTTACTAACCCTAAACTGTCAGCTGTCAAATTGTTTTTTTTAAGAGTTCCCAAAACTTTACTGCAAAAATGACGACAAATTCAAATCTTGCGTTAATATTGGTACACCATAAATAAATGATAATTTAAAAAATAATTATTATCTACATGATTATGAACTTATATTATTACAATCGTCGATTGTATATTTAATTTTCGTGGATTGACATATTGATTTTATTTAATCAATTTTGTGTGAAAAAAATAATTTATTAATGTATAAAAATATATATTCAAATTTACAGTTTTCGTACACTTCGGTGAAGCATCCTGCGCCGGCCCTGATAAAGGCAGAACAGAAAATAAAGAAGGCGGCGGCAGGGTGAAAGGAATCTCCGGGAGGGAGTTCTGAACTTGCAGTCGAGGAAACTCGAGAAGTCGCCGGACTGAGAAGCGAGACCTTGCAGCTGATTTAAAATTTAATTAATACACGTAATACGTGTAATCTAGATATTATGAAAATATTAAAATTTACTTCTGCTGGAAAGTAGCCGCAATTTTCCCAAAAAGAACGAACGCCAGAAGAATTTACGGCACGGTAAGCACGTAAATATAAATTAGTTTAAAAATACTATGTTAGAAACCTGAAATGAAACTGATAATGAATTTGCGTGAAATCAATAAATAAATAAATAAACACATATGCACTTGGACCATGGCAAGAATATCAAATGTCAAAAGCTGAGAAACATACATTTAAATTCCACTAATATGACTATTGTTGTTGTTATGACATGTGTACAAAAATGATATATTATTTTAACAACATTAATTGAAAAAATATCCTTTGACAAAGACGTATCGCTTTAATTTTATTTTGATAAAAGTAATGTTAAACTAACGTGTATAAAATGTCAAGATATACTTTGAAACAACACAATAAAACTGTAAGTTATAAAAAGAGGAAAGGCTGTAAGCAAAAAGAAAGAAGAGCAAAGAAAGTTATAAGATCCTTTATATAAAATAATAAAGTATTGTATTGTTAGCTGCCCCTGGCTTCCTGCTACCACGAAAGCTCCGACTTGAGAAAGGCGAGGCGCTTTTATTGAAGCTTTCAGAACAGTGATAAGGCTGAGCCGTGTCCGAGGCGAGCTTTTATTGCGCGATTTAATTAGATCATTCAAAGGTCGTCCGAATGATCGCTGCAGCTGATGTTTGGAAACGTACGTCGGTAAACAAATAACCGAGTGGAGTAAAACACTGAAGTGTTCCCAAACTGTATACATAATTTATGTCAATACATATAAAGGGAAAAAAATATGACCCAGTTCAATTTTGTGGTTTTTTAATTTATATATTCTGGAAAACAAGAAGTGAAAATAAATAGTATAAACACTTTTAAATCGAATGCAGATAAATGAAAAATGGTCACAATAAATACATTCGATACAATGGAGCATCAATCTCGAGAAGCAATATGTTGGAGTCGTTGATTTTGCTTTTGAAATATTTTCAATCGCTGTCCGCGTAAAGCCGTCTCCAGGGGATAATAAATCCAACGCTGCAAGGAAGGAATCTCTCCAGCTAATATATACATTATACATACACATAACACGTACAGTGAGGAAGGATACAAATTGCAACATGTTGCAGCATCTGACGGGAGAGATATCCGTGTTGGTTATTCTGATATATCTTACTTATGTGCGGCTTTTAGTATTAATATCTCGCCATATGTAGGAAAGTTTGTATTAGAATAATACAAGTGTGGTGCGTTGAATATACCTCACTGCTACGGTATTATCATTCGTAATTATATAAACTTTGACACTAGAAATGAATTACTCGCCATCTAAACTTTATTATACATTGTAATACTCATTGTTTTATTTTGATTAAAAAATCATTTGGTTTTATCACTGAGAAAAAAATTTGTGAAATTTCACTGGCTTTACAAATCTTAGCTAGAATCTGTAGTTATCATCAAGTGAGACATATAAATTTTAAAGTAAACATGTATACGACGAAAGTATTTTCAATAACATGTGGTTTCTTTTTTTAAATCCGGCATCCTAATATAACTTTGGTATTGTTTGCAATGCAAACCTGCAAATGTTTTATAAAAGCATTTCTTTAGATTTAATGTAGAAAACATAAAAAAGACTGTAGTGACCTGATTTATCGCTTGAAATTATAAATGTTTACCTTTAGACGCCGTGATATACAGAGGGTTTAATGTCTTCCCCATCAGAGCCCAAAGTGTAATCCAAAATAATATAAACCCTAAATATTATTTGCGGTTATCTCTAAATTTACGGTTTAGGCGGAATAAACCCTTAATAAAGAGAGATGAATAATCATTTTAATTGAAAAACAAAACCCATTCCGCAAGGGGCGGGGAGGACGGAACAAATAACATTTAATTTGAGTCTCGCTGCAGGAGAGTGCTCTCTGTCTTAATGATCGGCGATGGCCTATCAAAGGCCGCTAATTATTGACACAAACCTTACGTTTGGGAGAAACGAGTCATTTGGCATGACACTATCTGAAGGAAAGCGACTCATTTAGCATGACAACCTGCTTTTGGCCGAAAATAATGAAATTCTAAAGACAAAGCGTCCGGTGAACAAAATAAATAAAATTGACTTGTAATAAAAATATTCAACACATACAGCGACATCAAACTCAAAACAACTGATGTATAATATAATTTTTTTTTAATCAACATTTATATATCAATACTTAAAACCACTTTTTTATAATGAAAATATGGACATTGATTCACTGAAAGTTGCTGATATTATAAATAAAATAAAATGAAAGTAATAATCATTAAAAACTTTTAGTTTTGTAACTAGTTCTTAATAGTGGAAATATTAATATTAACTAAAACATGTTTATAACGCATATAGAAAAATAAATAATGATAATAAGAAAACAAGTATTTAAGCAATATTATATAAGTTATTGTATTAAAGCTACAAAAGTACTTTTAATTGACTCATCAATCTTCACTAAGCCCCCTTGTTTATGTTAATAGCAAATGGCGGCTTTTATCTGTCCTTAAATCAATAGGCTAAGACGCACACTACAAAAATAGCCAATTAGCGCAGGGATGACAGGTTGGAAGGTTTAAGGATATACTAAAACCGACCCTCTTCTTCAAAACAAAGAATCCCTGATTGCAAACCAAAACCATTAAATTCAATTGCACTCATATGTGCAAGCTTTATTGAATTTAACAAGGGAGTATATTGAGTAGTATATCAAACGCCTATTTCTTTTATTTACACGATAATAAAGATTATAGGAAATTTTTTGATACATACACAACCTGAGAGTATAACGTCACGTTTAGATTAAAAATTGTTAGGTATCTCGCCGCTCCGGGCGGTTGCGGCTGTACTGAGAGAGCATTTAGCAACCCGGAATGTTTGCCACCGGTCTTCTCTTTGTGTATATCTAAGTACAAAGCAAACGGAGATACTCAAAAGGACAATTTCGCTTTGTTGGCAACTGTTTGTGAAATTGCTTTCCGCGAAACTGTGAATCAATTTGAATCCGGGGCAGTGCCGACAACGAGCCCGATCGGGGCCATTCGGACCGGAGAGTCCTTTAAACGTAAATTATTCAAGAAAATGACGCTCTTCGCGTCAAAAAATCCTTTGTGATTAGTATTTCCGCTTTTTGCGGATTTATTTTGAGAACCAGAAAAAGTGGCGGCCTAATGCCGCTTTACTGAAATTGTGAAAATAGTTCCTTTTAAAGAAAATCGACTTGAAATTTTACAACAAAAAAAAAGCAATAAAATAACGCAAGTTTTATTTTTCACTTTTCTTATTTATTATTTTTATTCATGATGAGTTTATAAAATATTAAAATCTGTATTCTTTGGAAGAAAAAAAATTATTGTACGTGGCCTTAAATAATGTCAACCGAGCACCATTTTTTTTTTTTCGTTGCTCAGAAAATTTATTCAAAAACAGCGTCATTATTTGTGTCGGAAAAATAAAGATACACAATTATTTCAAGAATTTTTTAATAGCATATATTTCACCTGCAAAACGAATTTTCTTGTCGGAAAAAGGATATAAAGATTCCTATTTTATTCCTGGGTCTCCAATTTCTATCTCCACAGTAGCAGAGCTTCGCCTCAAAGAGAGTTGTATTTAAATCCGACAAGTACTCGGTGTCGTACTTGTGTATTGAAGGTATGTAGAATGGGGAGAGGGGGAGACGTAACGCGGGTGGGGTTGCAATACGAAGCCAATTTACGAACGCCAATCCGCAGAATCTACTCTCAATGGCTAGCAACACTGCCTGAAACGGAAAAAAGAACAAAGCTTTCTTTTATGAATTAAAAATGAAATCTGTCCGCTGCTGCCCGAGCTCGCAGGTAATGGACTTTAAAAGGTAGGCACTGGTACAAGAAAGGGGATTCCAACATGGAAAAATAAACCGCAGGTACTTTGGAGTCTGTTGCGTTTGACAGGTTTATCTTTGCGACACTCTGTCAGTCCACTTCAAAATTGAAAAATATATATTACTTTTACACACATTTACACATTATACAAGAAGAAAATAAAATATGGTTTAAATTATTATGGACTCTTAATTTAAAGCTTTCATCGCGGCAATAGTATTTTTATAAAAAAAACTATTTAACGTAGAATAAAACTAACTCCCGGCTAGTCAGTGATTAATGGATGGAAAATAAACGCCCAAAAACCCAGACATTCAAGTCCGGTTCGCGGAGTGCATCCGAAAACATGACCTGGCCATTGACTTCTAACCCTGGTGCAGCAAAACAGAGTACAAGCACGCGTTCTCGTTAGTAACTCTAAGTGTGTGCCATTTATTAAGGTTTCTTCCCGCTTAATAACTTGCAATATTGGAATATTTGAGAATTTTTCTCGTCGTTTCATGTGTGAATCGAAAACATAAAATACAAGATGTTATAATGTTAAACTACGAGGCCAACGACCGGAGAAAAACTATCACCACATATGAAACAATTGGCAGGCTTGTTAACTAATCAAGTCGATATGGTGGTTAAATTACTTTTATGACACAATAGTTAATAATTAATGTGTCTCGGGATCCAGTCGGCAACAGCGAAGACGGAACTCTGCTCCGGGAATATAGACCACAGCATCCTCGCCAGGGTCGTTACCCTCGTCCAAGCCACTGCAAGGGACGAGAGCTTTCTAAAATACCATAAGTACGCAATAATATTTCATACGCCATATTATAAATCACGGGAATATGAAAATAAGTTATTACTAGAAATGTTAATAAAAATGTGAAATATTCCCGAAAGCTTCCTTTAATATATTATTTCTCGGGGCCATATTGTCGCCGGCGGACCACTCCCGCAGATTTATCTAGAAAACGGCAGATTTCCCTAAATTTGAAATTGAAAGTAAGTTTGTAATTGTAGTGAGAGAGTTACCGCTCGATAAAATATATAAAGAAAGACTCGGAGTTCTTCGTGAGTTTCCGGATCGATTTGCAGCAAGAAAGTTTGATCATATTTTTAAATTGAATTAATCTATCTTGTGGAGGGGGATGATCATTACAGAGGTGGGCTGAGCGCTCGCGGATTTCAAAGGGCTTCCAGAAGATTACTCGAAAAATAAGAATTTCAGAACTAAAATATACCGAAGAAATTGTGAAAACGAATCCTACTATATATTTGAATGTCTAACGTAGTTATATCAAGCATAGTTTTTGAACAAGCATATGGTAACTAAATTATAGTATTATCAAATATGATGTGACACAAAATGAACGAAATGATATTCTCGTTCGATGAGTATATTTAGATATACAGTAACAAATATTTACGTATTTACAGAAGTTTTGGGATTCTTCGATTATGTTAAAATATTTGTAGATCCAATATTTATAACCTGGATAAGCTTGTAAAGTGGCATGTAAAAACTAAAAAAAAATATTATTCATTGAGCGGCTGATCGAATATATAAAATAGAACATTTGTGGTTCAAGAGTACTTCTTTGTAAGAGGAGTATGAAGATTTATATTTTTTCAAGACATGGTGACAACTAAAGAACTGAGAAAAGCATGGACGCCCCAATCTCAACTAACGAATGTTACACTCGGCATGATTGATAAATTAGATTAACTTGAAGCTGTTACTGTTGAGAATAAAATCAAGAATGCTTATGCGATATATTCATATTATTCAACTTTGTTGTAGAGGTCACCTTGGTAAAGAAAAAATATAAATTTGTCTAATCTTCAAGTTTCTAATGAAATATGACCATGGTCCCTGCTCCTCGTTTTTATTCATCAGTTCGTCTCGCCGAAAGTACGACAGTCCTCCAAATTTCATCTCACACACGAGATCGCTACACAACGCCCTCATTACCGGTTGTCTGCATCCATGCCAGTGCAGTCTGCCAATTTTTATTGAATTAATTACTCAAACATCCTGTTATAAGTCATAGAACTCAGCGTTGTAGCTACTCTTTAAATATCGCCATCCTTTTTAGACTCATACATTTCTAGGCATATTATTAAATATTCTATTTATAGTATCTACATTGAAATACTAAATATATCGGAAAGTAATTAATTCGGTACGATGAAATATTTTTATTCTGTTTACTTTATATAATACATTTTCGATTTAGGTTTCAAACTTTATATACAATAATTGCAAAAATGAAACATAAAGCGAAATATTCAGTTTATTAGTGTTATTCAAAACCATTTTACCAAACTAGCAAAATTAACTTATTAAAATTATATTGTTGGATATTATGTTTCAATAACAAAGCTTACCAGTTAATTGATTAAATGTGACATTTTTAATGTGAGGTATATAATAAAAAATATAAATAACGAAGAGAAATACGATAGCGATTTTCGTGGAATTGAGGTAATACAATAAATCTAGATGTGCGCAGGTATGTGTTCATATAGGTGTGGATTTGTACTAAATAGAAAGGTAAAATAATTGACATACCTCTTAATTAACGCCGAAGACGATTCTTCCCACGCATTATGATATATAACTTTAAATTGAAATAAACTACTCGTAAAAGGCTATTTAACCCAGATAACCAAAAAAAGGTCACTAATTAATTTAACGTTTTAAATAGATGTTCAACCAGTTAAAATCAATATTTAAAATGATGTTTCTTACAAATACGCTAGATATATATAATATTGCTATTAAGTAAAAAAATTGATATATATTTAATCAAGATTCATCTTAAAATATTTGTCATAACTTAAACTGTACATAATCTATATAAATTGGTGATAAGTTTTGTAGATCACTAGAAATAGCATTACTTGTTGAGACCACCTCAAGCGTCTTCAAATTTTTCCAGATACATTTTCCGCACATTGGAAAAGAGTGATCAAATGACAAGATATAATTTAAATTCTTTTTATATAAATACATGAAAAATAAATTATGGTGATGGGTGGGTGCTTTTTGACTATTTTTCTTTTGCTTCAAGGTATGGCATGACCCTACTATGTGAACCGGTAAATATTTTTGTAGTTGAAAAGTTGGGCGTTGTAAGTTTTAACTAGTTTCTTTGAAGTGTGTAAAACATAAACGTGACGAAACTCGTGAGCTCCGCGGGTCTCGGAACGCCGACGTACCTGGAACAAGCAGAGAACAACCATTATAATGTATCAGGGATTAGAAATAAGAAAGACAATGATTTATATTGGACATGGATACAACTCAAACAATACTTTGAGAGTCTATAAAAGAATATAGTCCAACCTGTGAAAGAAGTCATATATTACGACCAGCTGTGTACTACTAAGTAATAAATATTATTTTTTTATACTATATTACAATCTTAAAAGTAAAGTTGAATATGATGAGTACGTACACAAAAAACAGCAACCATCGGGGAAAATTTATGGGGTGTAAAATTAGAAAATATTAAAAGTAAAAAATTTAATCCGTTATTTTTATTGTATAATCAGCTTTGAACAAATCTTTAAAGTATAAAATATTTATTATGATAAAGCAAAAAAAAATCAGATTTAGTCTAAAGTAAAATAATATAGTAACAAAGATATTGAAAATAAGTAAATCTATACTAAAAGCTGAAATTCACTACCTTGTAAAAATAATTTTCTGAATTGATGAAAACAGAAAAAATTTAAAAAAAATTGTAACGTTTTTGTGATGATATCATTAATTTACAGTAATATCGAGATTTTTATTTGAAGCTCTTTCCAAGAGGGTTAAATTTTGTCTAAGTAAGGTGGAACTTGTAAAAGCATTAGTACGCGAAATTATGAAAGCGATAATTTTCCGTCAGAGTGATTACGGCTGTTATCTGACTCAACAGCATCAGTTGAAGACGCCCTGCCCTATAAAGCGTATTGATTTCCGCTACTTTGCAAAAAGCCTTCCTCAATTAAATAAAAATACGGGTTAAAATTGTAGATTCGTGTTGCGCAATGGACGCCGGGGAGGCACAACATTCACCACGGTTTCATTTTATGGTTTTAAAAGGTAAATAAAAGTCTGAGTGCTTTGCGGATCCAATCACTCAACCGGGCCGCAGGAAAATAAGTTATATTCATATTAAATTAGCAATCCCGCCAGATCTATGCATGACGACGGACGCCATTAAGCTCACTACTTAACGCTAGTGTGTCTGTAGCTTCATGGCATTGTAATTAAAGCGAAATACTTCCCAGTGTTTAATTCAAATTCTTGAAGCAAGACCCACATATCCTAATTGCGTAGTATTAAATTTGAAATCAATTCATTACTCAAAAAAAGGTTTTTTTACAATCTAATGCAGTGCTTCTCAAAGTGGTCCCTACGGACCCAATGGGGTCCCTGCGATCATTCAGGGGGTCCTCAGAAAATTAAAATCGATTTGGGGGTCCCTGAACAACGTCAGGGGGTCAAATATAAAATAAATAAATTGTGACACATTTTTATTAATATGGAAGTTAAAATAAAAAACAATGAATACATAATTAGCTATTTTTACGTCCTAAGTATAATATAAATATAGACAGGTGCACAAAATACAAGTAGTAACAGGCATCGCGGTGAGACAGGTAGGTTAATACAGGAACTCAATAGAGTCGATACTTGCACCAACTTGTCTATAATATGAATTTATGTAGTTTTTCACCCAGGGTCCGTAGGCAAGTTTTGACTATGAAAGGGGGTCCGTAGGCAAGTTTCGACTATGAAAGGGGGTCCATGGGCAAGTTTATACTATAAAAGGGGGTCCGTGGGCCAAAACAGTTTGAGAGCCACTGATCTAATAGATCACTTAAAGAATACAATAAAACATACCTTTACGATACTTTATGTTAAACAAAATGTATTCCCTACTCTGTTTACAATACATATCCCCCTCAAACGGGCAATATTTGTTGCTGTGCAAAAAATGTACGTAAGTATAAATAAATAAACAAAAAAAATAACCTTGAGAGTGTCCATAGCGAATCTAACGTTCTGTTCAAAAAAGTTTTGTGAATACCACGAAATCATGACTGAAATTAGTCAAAGTCTCGGGAGTAAAATATAACCATAACAAGAGCCGCATTGGTAACCTTTAAACGAGTTTAAACTTTGTACTATTTTCTATACGGCACTGGACTAGAGCCAAGATTATTAAAGAACTTCGCATAGTCTGGAGATGGTCTCATATTTATACGGAGCTCCGGCCCCAGACAGGGACGGAGAGACGTGGTTTACTGCGAGCAGGGTCTTGCATCCCTGTCGGGGAGAATGAATATCTTTTAAAAAGAAACAGCCCCGCGAATTTCACGTGTCATTTCCTCCGGCAGCGGAGGCCGTAACTTAAAATGCCGCATTACACCGCGGCTGGACGGCCATAATAGACAATTAGTAATTAAACGTGAAAAATGAAACATTTGACTAATAATAACACAAATGGAACATTCGGGCATAACAAATTTTTCAGTACCTTCAATAAATAGAAAAGTTATTTTTAAATAAACTTTATTTACATTTATTAGTCAAAACGGTATAAATGGATAATTCTAGCGTAATAAATGTTTCACTGCTTTTCATGTTTATAGTTATGCAATAAAATTATACTTGCTTGAGTAATTCGTATAATTGTTTTCAATCAGCGTAAACTTGGGTTTAAATGAATGAGAAAATCGTTTCAACTTTATTTATTCACGATGACTTCACGTTAGGAAAATTATTTACTAACACACGTGTTGAAAGATTTGTTATCATTATTATTTCATCTTTAAGAATAAAAATACTTCACTAGATAATAAGCAAATATTCATCTTACACTCAATTAAGTTAACAAATACGCTACATTAACGTTGACTTTTAATGTATTTGTACTGAATGACGATATATTCTCATATTTACTTCATTAAAACGATACGACATTTCGAATAATTACAAAGCAACGCCTACATAGCAAAGCTTCACACAACATTAAGTAAGAATGTATACCCTTGAAAGCGACATTGTTTTTCAATAAATTTCAACACTCCCTTCAGTTTTGAAAGTACTGAAATGTGCTCAGAATCTGTAAAATCGTTTTAATGTTTGTTCAGTTAATATTAAGGGGATGAAAACGCAGAAACATGCCTTGCACAACAAGATTTCGTAAATACAATAAAACGCAGTATTCTGCTGCGGTAACTGCTAAATTTGGACGAGTCAGTCCAGTCGGTGTCCTTCTCTGTAGTCGCCTTGCGTTTCTTTATCCTTTCAATTGGTCGGAACGAGAGCTAGAAATAGACTGGTAGTTGATTCCTCTTTAAATATGGCCGCCGTAATGGACGGAGGTACACTTGAACGGCACCACAATAGAGCGGGCATATTTGCATAACTAACAACAACAAACGTATTATTCATACGATAACAAGATCGACTATCCCACACGAATGATAATTTACGCATCAATTCAACCGCATGTTATAAATTTAGAGATCGAAGCAATTCAATTATTTGGATAAAATTATTACATAGCAACTACACAGGGACCATCAAAATAGTCAGGTGGGAAATACTGAAGCATTTCATATTTATGGAGAGTAGGAGAGTAAGCAAAAAGTATTTAAAAACGTAAAAAAAATGGACATTTTCACCAGTTGATATATGAATTTAACTGCCAAAAGAAAAAGTTTACGCAACGCCACAATAATGATAAAAAATAAACACTTAGTAACAAACGTGAAACTGTATTTATTATTTTGTCTGATTTTTGAACTAAGGTATAAAATACAACATCATAAAAATTATATATAGCACAATGTATAAGAGTATACTTGTCAATTAATACCCGTACGATATTACGATCAATACAAAACGGTGATGTGTGAAGAAACCTTGTTGTTTGTTTCTTTCTTTCTTTTTTAATTCTTTTAAAATATTTTATTCTGCTTTCAGTGCTCGTCGATTATATGATACAAACATTTTCAATTTATTTCTCTGTTTCGTTAATCCAGCCTGTCAGTCTCGTTTGTGACGTATCATCAGATTACACTGTGTCTCTTTACCAAGAAACGTTCGAAGCACACTTCTTTCTTGTAAATACGCATTCACACATACTACTCCAAGCGAGGTGGGTTTATTTATCTACAACACAAAACAACTCTAGTTAGTTCAAATCTCTTTTTAGATTTTTTATTAAATGTACAGGTGTAAATCATCACAAAGTGCAACTATGAGACGCCACCTGGTCCGTCTGCCATAATTATTGTATTTTATTAGCATCACGAGTAACAACAGACAAAACAACGCTCATATTTCGACGGATTTAAATCAATATGAATTAATTAAACAAACCACCTGCTACTAAAACCATAAATGTAATGTATTATATCCATGATATGTGTTCCGAAACATCGACAGTACAAATATAGCCCTTCAATCATTTTAAAAAGACCGACTGTTATTCTAATAAAAGACTTTGATTGTAATTCTAAAATATCATAGATTAAATTGCAATTTTTTTCATAATACATATTTTACCGAATTTAAATACTTTGAAATATATCTCAAATATTAAATAATCATATTTTATGGTTGTTAAATCAATACAATTGTATATTGATTTTGATACTTACCAGCAAAAAATGGATATGATAAATGGTTCTTGGAGTAAAATTACCACGTGAACAAAAAAATCGATTGAATTTTTTAAATACTTGTTTATAAAAATGTTTGTTTAATTTTGAATAAAAAACAGATTTTAAGAATGAGTTTTAGTCTATTCGTTTCGGGTAAAAGCATGTGTTTTTACAATCACTTCAGTGGAATAGTCGAATAGGGTCTACAGCCATTTGCCTCCACAAGCGCAGTGAACAATACCCACTAAATTGCGCTGCTTGGTAATCGTAGCAGAAACGTTTCTGAATAAGATCGAATTATGGGATAAAAGGTCTGAGAAGTGAGAAGAGCCCGGGGTAGTCTTTGTGCAGAGGGCCCCAACAGAGCGCGGCCGTGTGCCAACAATTGTATTGATTAGTACTTTATTCTGTGGGGAGACAGGGGTCGCTGACTCCGCCTTCGAGGAGCGGCCCGGGGAGAATGTACTGCAATGTGACGGCAATTATAGAAAAAGGTAAATGTAAAAAGATATTATTTGAACATTAAAAAAAAAAAAATTATTATATACATTCACGCCGATATCAAAACTTCGTTTTGTATTTGTAATGTGAAATAGTATATTATTTTTGTGTTTAAAATATGCCAAAGTTAGGAATCAGTTCGTAGAAGGCTTTTCAGGGCAGAAGGAAAATAAAACAAAGACTAACAAACTACAGTTAAAATTTAACTAGACCGTAAATTGTTTTATTAATTTAGCAAATTATTAAAAAAAAATATAATTTAATATTTAAAAAATAATTGACTCAACCGAAGTATGATTTAACATTTGAATAAACAATTTTAACATTCATTTCTTAAAACATTTTGTTTTATATTAAATAAATTATGGTAAATTTAACTCACGAAAATTCCATAAAAGAGTTATAGATAATGTGAATCATTTTTATCATTGTACTTATCTCATCAAAAAAAAATGACTAAAGCTGCATGTTGAAATTGATATATTATTACTGGCCATTAACAGAGAAAAACGAAATTGTTTACAAATATCAAGTAAAAACTGTTTTTATTTAACGTGAAAAACTCCTAAAAACTATTTCTGTAAAAAATTGACGAGGGATGAATAGTTCAACGACCGGAAGAGAATTTGCATAGAGATTATAGTAAAAACAGCGGGGATATTAAAGCTTTATACGAAAAATACTAGCCGAAGGGAAATTTTTGGGACAGTATCTACCCTCTATAAGCGGGTTGGAAAATTGTGAAAAAATTGGCACGGGAAGGGCGATAGTAAAAATACATGTTTTTATTTGGATGTTATATTGAAATACATGTACTCGCAAATTATGTATTCATTTATTTATTATTTATTTCAGGGCAAGCGTTTATTTTATACATTAACTTAGATTAGGTAAGGAAAATAAAATAAGCATTTAAAAGAATACTCCACATAATCTCTTCAAAAGTGGGCATGAATCGATCAAGTGCAGTTTTGGAGAGAAGAACAATTAATTATTTTATTACATACTAGACTTATTTTATAAGTTATGAATATTATTATTTTTTAAGTGGGCACAAAATGTTTTATTTATATAATTTTCGTGGCCTGCAGTGCTATTTCTGTGTAGGTATATTATTATACAAGTCCATAAAAAAATACGAATTCAAGTTTTAACAGCAGTACTTACCGCGCACCTGACACATAAATAAAAATTAAGAGTGGGTTTTAATTAAATATGTGACGGGGCGCCGCTGATCCGCGGGCTTGTATTTGTTGAGTAAACTACTTTAGCAGAACTTCGCAGCGTCGGGCAACAAATTAAATAGAGCAAGAGTGGAGGTTGGAAAGAAGGAGTAGACATTGAATTGGCTTGACACCACAAAGGGTGTAAAGTCTGCCGAGGCGGGGGAGGCCGGAGTCGCAGGAGCAGCAGTTTCCTTGCAGCAATTTCACGATTCATCGGGTACCGAGTTACGGAAAGCTACTTCAGCTGATAAACAGTTGGTTCAATAAGATATTTCATAGTTATTGGGCAAATGAACTATTCAAATAGTTTATATACACTTTATTTTATTTTCAATCAAAACATAGAGTGAATCTACAGAGAATACGGTTGGAAAGCACGGGTCGAACTACGTGGCGATTTGATATATTTTAGGATCATGATTATTATAATAGCTGCAGTATATTTTTATTATTATTCATAATGAAGTCAGTGGTATAAATGCATTCTAAAATGCACGCAAACCGTCTGCTTTCAGCTGAGCTAACTCACCTCGTGACAACGACACGTCTTCAAGTGTCGCAATACTTGTGACATTTTAATTAATAACCAGACATTCACTGTACTTCATGATTTTACGTGCTGAAATACTTAACATTTTCTGGCTATGCTAGTCATTTAAATGTCGTTAAAATGTCATCATTCAGATAAAAAAAGTCGTTGAATATCTTTTAACAACCAAATTATACTAAACTCTCCTTTTATGGAATACCGAATAATCGTTATATCTATTTTTTATGAGAAACGTTGAAAATATTTTCAATCAGAGATAATTTTTTTTTACATATATTTTTTGTTTTTCAAAAAACTACAAGAAGTAAATTTTGCATACGATTTGTTATTTTAGCAGAGTGTACATGTTTGAAACATCGTACAACAAATTCTCAAACTAAACGGTTGTGAAATGATCCGTCAATGATTCGCATGCTTCAATTAACACACAGACCTACGCAGCAAAATAATTTTAGACTAAACTAGTGCTTATAATTTAATAAGCAAATAGAAAAAATATATATAATCCAAAGATTATTGAACATTTGATAAATTTGCATTTTACTCCTAAGTCTATTGTGTATATAATGTTTTAAGGTAATCAATTCACACGTAAAACGGCGAGAATTTTTTTTTTTCAAAAGATACTTATTTATCTAGCAAAAACTTAGTAAATCAGTTGCATTGTTCTTCAAATGAAAGTAGCATTGAGCCGCGATAGTTGTTGAGGTGTGGGATTAGACTCCATTTGACGCCAAATAGTTTATTTATCTCGTCGTTTCATGTGAATAACCGTAATTTTATTTTTATAATAAATAATTATTTTCTAAATTATTATGTATTGTTGGTTCGATATTATTCACCGGCAACGTCGGCAGAAAATTATGCAACTACGTATTTATCTTGACAAGTTATATTAAATACTGTATCTAATATTGTTATAATCTCAACACAGTTTTGAAGGGCGGTTGGGGGGGGGTTTCTTTGTGCCTCCAGGGCTAGATGTCTTGAAGATCGTGTATTTTCAGCGGTGTTCAGCAACTTTGCTCCAAGGGTTGGTTAAGGGGTTAATATCTCCCCACGCAGGGTTTCAACTCTCAATACATGTCCTTAATACATGGGTATTGAAGCAACACTCCCGCAATACAGAACCTTAGAATTTACTTTTGTTAAAACACATATATATTTTTAATATTATTCAAATTTAAATTATAATTAAATATCATAATTTATTTTATTAATTGAATATCATTAATTTGATTATATATCGTAAATATTATTATTCAAATTTAATACATGTCTCGGCCTTTCGGATTAAGTACCAGTTAAGTCCACGCCCATCAAAACTCTTACGCCCAAATTCTGAAATATTAATTAATTAAAAAAAAACATATTTTCAAAACGCAGTCAACCACTTTGCTGAAGGTTTTACCTATAAACGCTTTAATTATTAATTTATCAAAGAGATAAGCGCTTAGTTCAATAAGTGTGATGTATTCGGCAATTTATTACCGTTTACAAGCTTTCCAGAAACCGGGCACTGAAAATTGTTTGTTTTATATTAAGTATGCAACTTCAAAATTGTATGATAATGCATTTGGAAAATTCGATATTATAAGAAATATCCATTTCTTACTATAAATATAATTACAATTTTGATCACCGTGTACAATTAAAAGATGTGTGGACATAAAGTTTGTAGTTTCCGTCGCTAGAGGCTGTAATAAGACGCTGGGTGTGTTTGTTGGGTGGTGCCTGTTGAAGACGACAGCGGCCTTGAGTGCTGAAGCCTCTATGGGTCTCGGCACTCGCATAACTTGGCACCCTACAACACGGGATGTACCCGCGCAGAGCAATACAGCAGTAGCTTTGTAAAGTTGGGCTCCTTCTCCATTCCAAAGTTTCCGAATTATGGTCTCAAAGTGATTCTGTTGAAATACATTGACTGTTACCTCTCATGAAACTATCCGCATATTCGTTTTTAACCATTGATCAAAGAAAATTAAATATATATAATATGTGTATATATAGTTAGAGTGAGATCAAAAAAAAAAAAAAAACCGAAGTGATGTAAGTTTTACATTTTTGAAATTTTGTATTATTGCATCCTGGGGAATGACAAACTCTGCATCGAAGAAGTTTTTTACGTGGAAATTTCATGAGGGGTTACAATTGAATTAGTACAGATTGAATTTCTACTCAACTTAAAGTAAACTAATCACTGGATCGCGAAGCGGCCGAATCAGGTGAATAAACAATGCCTACGTCATATTTATTATAAGTTCATTAGGCAGCCTCGAAGTACTTGGATATAAAATTAACTGATAAACATAACTATGCAACACTCTAAATAGTCACTTGTGTAACTGCATGCAATCAACTATCTAGGGAGACTCGGTGAAATACAGTAGCTCAAAAGACTTTATCGCAAGGTAGATAGAATTCGTCAGACATTGATGAAACAAACAATACGAAAGCCGCAATCCCGAGGCGCAACCCACCTACAACCGCAAAAGATCTGAAGACGTCTTATGTAAACATTGCCAGCACGAGCCAGGGCTCTAACGAGAGAGCAGGATATCCGCAAGTTTCAACAATTTGTAGTAAACTGCACGGGCGTGCTGCGCCGCACAAGCAGGACGGTGGGACGTAAAGATGCATTTTGTATTTGGGCTTTCTGGAGGAGTCAGGCCTGCAGTGCTTCTGCAACGTGCAGCCGGATATGAATGCAACCGGAAAACGTAGCTGCTATTATTTTAAACCAACCCATCTTCAGCACGCTACATGAGTTTTGGAGATAAGTCTTGGAATGAGTACGAATATACAAAAGCACAGCTTGTAGCGGCGAGGCGACATTGTAAATAGTGAACTCATCGTTTTCAAGGCTTTTCAGTAGAATAAATAATTTAAACATGTACATGTCTTATTGCTGTCATTCCCAAAGCCGCATTTGTACATATCCAAGACAGACTTGTCTAATCGATAAAGGGAGCAAATGTGATTAGTCAAATGGGTAAGATATAATAAATGTTTTAATGATGAGCGCATTTGACTCACTCACAGTTCGTTCGTGATTTTCCAGATATTTTTGTTGATAGTAACAAACTCACCCGTGTGCAATTTAATGCAGCGCATGACGCCATTGACACAGATTACTAAGAATTGCTTTAGAAAATGACAGAAGTTTTTTTTATCATTATCCAATATCAATAAACGGATAAACCCAAGGGTCTCCACATATATATATCCCAATTATCTATATGTCCGACAGGATGTATAAGTAACAACGTTCCTTGTGTTGTAGTTTAGTTTGGAAATTTTTAGTAAACATAATTCAAACTGTTAAAATAGTACTAAGGTAAAATAAAACCTGGCGGCGACGCACGTAATGTCAGTATTTTAAAAAGAATGAATAAACACAAAACGAAAATTATTTTTAGCCTGCCCCACTCATTAAAACAAATATTGTTTGTCTGTAACAACACTAATGTAATATTCAAACGTATCGCCACAACTTGCAAATTACAATTTCACACGCCATGACATTAAATGGCGTGTTAGATTTTAAAGCAATTTATCCAATAATGTGGATTTACAGTTGTACAAAAAGATCTTAATGTTTGATTTAATTTAATTCCACACTACATGTAGCGCATAGATATTTCCATGACCGCGTCACCTCTTGATATAATAATTTGAAAGTTAAACAAAGTAACGACTGCGCATGTAGGAAAATAATTAAATGCAACGTATTTCTCAGCGCTTAGATTATCAAGTACCATTATTAAAAGCAACATAAAGATGTTTGATGCGAAATGCACTTCTACAAGGTTAGTCAGGTAAACCTGCTTGAGAATGCATGCACATGCAACCAGTAGGTGTGTCTTATTGCAGATACATTATTTGTATATACTATAAATCACGTTTTGTATTTTAAAGACTACGACTATGATAGAAGTCTCAAAAATAGCGACTCCAAATAAATAAACTAAGTACAGCAATCTCTTTTAATTTTTTTATTAAGTTTGGGTTGATTTCACACCGTCTTACAAGAAGATATCGAAGTGCCTTTCCGTGGCTCACTGTGCAAGCAAGATATTAATTACTGCTGAATAAACAATAGATCAGTATCGCGTACAATATAAGCAGTGTTGAGGTAAGAAGACAGATCGACTCTCTGGAAGATTAAGACGAGTACTCGGGCTGATTACCTTATAATTATTCATGACAACTTACCTATATGAATGCACGAGCCTATAGTGTATTACACGTCATGATTAAGTACACAGAATTCACGTTGTATATTTATACATTATAAATATATTATACTATACATACTTTTTTTTTAAATTTAATACGCCATAAACCAAGGTTTATGCGGTTTTTTTTCGTAAAAGATTTTTAATCAGAGAAAATCTTCAATCAAGTGGATATCACGCAAAAAGGATAAACACTCAAATATATATTTGTAAATATATATAAATGCTACAAAGGTACGGCTTTATCAGTTAGTCTCTTCAGAGCATCAGTCAGGCTGAAATAATGTTATTAAATTCGCACACATTGAAAAATAACAACAACAAAAACGCTTACAATATTATCATCGTTGTTATTTAATCCTTTCAACGCCAATTTTTTTTTTAATACACACAAAATCAAAATTAATTATAGACCGGAATATTTTTTTTAATTTAACTAGGCTAATTTGACTTTTCTTAGATTGCGTTAAAATTTTCTTTTTTCTTTTCAAAAGACATTGAATTCTGAGGGATCTCCCCGGAGTGCATGCACGCGAGTGTATTTTTCCAACAATCACTTAAACGTATGAATATTACAGATTACCGCGCGGGCGCGCACTCGCGCCGCTCTTGTCGTCTCCCTCTCCCGCGAGACCGCCGGTAATGAAATGCAAAGCGCCGAGCGAGACGTCCTCCGGGCAGGGCGCGTGTGCTGAGCCGAGGACGCCGCATAAATCCGGGCGAGAGGAAAAGTGTGGAAGGAGTAAAGTTTCGGCAAGATAAATGACAACGGCTAAAAGAGAATACGGGCTGGCGAAAATACAGCGCAGGGTGCTACAAAGTATTTTTGAAATTATTTTTTAACGATCAAATGTGATATTTTTGAGTTAGCTGGTCACACCGAAAGCGGTCACAAATAAAAACGAACATGAGGAAAACCACTCAAGTATTTTACTCAAAATTATCACTAAGTACTCTTTGTCAAAAATATTGAATTTCTGAACAAATGTGACATAAATTAATAATACTCCACATATTCTTTGACATAATAAGTTATGCATAAGAGAAAAATAATGATATTATATTTAGTGTTCATCTCAGACTTGCCAATATATTTTAGCGGTTTTTTCAGTGTTTTGTTTTAATTAATTGAATATATTTTGTAAGTCTTTAAAATACGATAATGATATCATATCAATTATATTCATGCACATTCCAATTCAATTACTTTCAGGCTATATGTTGTATATACGGCATGCCAAAATGAATTTAAAAACATCAAAACCACCACAACTATAATACAGTAATACCCCGCTTTACGCGACCCCTTTATGCGCGGTTTCGCTATAACGCAATTTTCAAATTTCGCTTTAAAATGCCTCGCATTACGCGAATTTCTTGAGCATACTGTAGTCATTGACTTCTTTTAACAATTAAAAACAGCGTTGGGTGTTATGAACGTATTTTACAAGAACGTAAAAGAAACGCTACCCAAAAGACAATAGATGTATTTTTCAGTAAAAATAACATGTAATACTGCATAAAGTGTTCTTAGAATTAAAGCGATTGATTCAAATGATTCGAATTTTTTTGTATTAAGTTTTGGCTATGTGTTTAATCGTAAACCCTGATATACGCGAATTTCACTTAACGTGATTTTTTCCGGAACGTATCCCTCGCGTAAAGCGGGGTATTACTATATATATAAAAATTAGGCACTTCAATTATAAACTGTATTTGGATACAAATATATTCTAGATTTTTCTAGAATACTGTCGGATGACAACGTGATGAGGTACTTGAGAATATGACTATTTCTGCGCCGCAGTGTGCGGATAAAGCGGCCATTCAGTACATCCATCTTAAAATAGCGCGACTTTATTCGAGCGTAACTAAAAATAACCAGCAATAACCCAACTCTTTGTACTAAGCGGAGTGGCATTATGACCAAGCGATGTCCTTATACTGACATTGATAACAGCTTAACAATGACCTTATGTAAATAACAACGACTGTATAGTTTATAAATAGGTTTGTACATAAATATTATATTTTATTACCGTATATACGAACATAAACGTTGATGGAATAGTAATCTATAAGTTCGCTCCATAAAATTAAATTCAAAACAACAAAAAATATATTATTCAACACAATCAAAGTAGAACGAGCAAAATGAACGCGGAATCAATAGGAAGTGGTTGTATTCGAGCAGCTTGGAAGATTGCTTGAACTTTTAGTTATAAAATCAAAACGCAGTTTTTTTAAGATAAAAGTGCGATGGTTAAAAATGGCGTGAAACGTATTATTGCAATACCCGTATGTCTCGTGAGACCTCCAGCACCAGACAAACAAAATGGACGTACACCGGGACACCTGACGAGGGAAGGAGCTATCTGTGGAAAGTTTTTGCGGCTCTGGTGATCATTAATTAGAACAACAGAAACAAATGGGTCTTCAAGTATCCGCTGCACGGGAATACTTGACTGACAATGGACATACTCCCTTGTGGGAGTTGTGTTGTTTCATTTACACGCATTGTGTTGTTTCATTTACCAACTATACACCCAGCGTCTTGAAGCAAAAGCACGATACGAAATACATGATTATTTATTGAGCAAATAATATGAGTACTCACGAACTACAAGCACACCGTTTATGCACTCTTGATAAAAATTTTTTTTTTAATAAATAACCACTATAAGATGATTTTCATACCCTTCTTTGATAAATGAAACTATTGTACAAAAAATCAAGCATCACACGAATGAATGAACCTTTTTAAAGAGTGCAGTCATAGCTAAAACCGAAGAACGATGTATCAAATTAATTATTTATATTTAACAGCGTTCATATCAAACTATGATGCATGGACATATTTGCGCTGCAATAAGTATAAGAAAACAGTGTCTTAAATAATGAAAAAAAAAATACCGATGAACTGAAAACTGAGTGTGGAATGATTATAATCAGTTACTAGGAGAGATTTCGTCCTACAATGGTATAATAGTAAATTCTTCGCAGACTTTTTTGTCAGTCTGAGTGAAAATAACCGAGTCTGTTTTCTCCATAAAGCTCGTCTCCTTCCAAACATACCGAGATCTGAAACTGCAGAGCTGTGAGATGTGATTACGGTTGAGAATAATAAATTTCATTTTCTAAGTATAATTAATTACACAAAATTTAAGATAATATGATATTTTTTAAACATCCAAGCATCCTGTAAAATATTACATTAATATTACAAAAAAGGTGAAAACTTTCAATATTTTATTTTAAGTAGTTCATTTGATATTACTTAATCATAATTTGACATCAATATAAATTATTTAACTATGAAATTTACATATGTACATTACTCCCCTATAAAATTTGACAAATATTTATTATTTGATATTTGATTGTTATGTATTATGCTAAAGAATTATTTAAAAGAGAATATTATTTATTTCGTACCACACTTATAAATATCGGCAGCGTCCCGGTAAAAAGTGAGACATCAATTTACTTAGAGTAGTTCCACATAATATATTTTTAAAAAAAATACTTTGAAAATGTAATTTATCCGACTGGACATTTTATTCAATATAATAGTTCTCGGTATTTCAATTCAACATAATGTAACAAAAAAAAAAGCCTTTCCATGCCCAGGCATGCGTTCATAATGCGCGAGCATTTCGTAGCTCGAAAATTTCGCGCACGAACAAAAGGTACAAGCGTTCACGATATTCCATCATCGGCAAACGAATATACTACAAATATGTGCCATGGCCGAAACTATCGAAACCTGAAAGCTCGATAAATCCCGACAAGCTCGTATGAATATATTTAAAACAAAAAAAATTTCAATGGAAGTATATTTATGATATTTCGTGAGCCCCTCGCCTGGCCAGCCTCCGGTCTGTTGAACCGTGTAAAGAATTATCACGACCCTCTGGTCAGACAATCTGTCGCTGTGTGATTCGCTCGCGTCCAAATAATGCGCACATTTATCACAGCTTTTTTCACCGGGCTTATTATCGCACGCACACTGAAAGCAATACGTTTATTCGCGTAAAAGCTCGCAAAAATAAACCGCATTGAACAATTTTCGAAACTCCCGTATTTGAACACTAAAACCAATATTGTTTTTTGTTAATTTTTAATCGTATCACATATAAAGTTTTGTTTGTCGCGTGAACGCTATTTCGAAGCAATTGAAGAAACATTGGACAGTTGCAGGCGATTATATGAATTGTTAATGGTACCTCAGATTAGAGCCTCTACACACGTTGCGGCACAACTTGTAGCTTGCCTATAGCGTCCTACATTGCGTGGTTTACTTAGGCAAAACGCTATTGTTTGAAGATTACAATAAATATAAGAGATGATCACATTAAATAGGCTAAAAATAAACCTGAATGAAACAAATATAAAGGCCTCTGCATACATCGCTACACGACATGCGACCGATTTGCAATCAACCAATAGCGTCCCTTTATTTCAGGTGTTTTATTTATATTTTTTGTATAAGTAAATAACAAAACGAAGAACGTTATTAGCTGATTGCAGATCAGTCGCATGCCATGTCGCGATGTTTATAGAAGCCTTAATACGCATAATAGTTTTACAACATCGTTAATCATTAGCGAAATCGGCGACCATATCAATGGGTTACTAAGCTGGTTAGGTAAGGTTTAGGACATGTCTAAATATATTTATATGTCGTTATAAATTGTTTATAGGCGTGTAAATGAAAGTTTACACATTTAAAAAAATGTAAATACTAAATAAATGTTTTTCTGAAATAATTGATGAAATATAAGGTATATAACGACAAAAAAAGTTTTCAAAATCTCATTGGATCGGCAAAAGATTCCAACTCCCCGGGAGGAGTTTGCGAGACAATCGAAGTGCATTAAAATGCATGTAAATAGGGATTTGGAATTCAGATACTTCCCTGAAGCGGAAGAGGGAAAAAACTTGGGCCTGGCGTGAAGTAGAAACTTCCGGATTGTCTTCCGCCCGTGCACCGAGACTGCTCCAACTCCAGAAAGAAGTAAATTATTCTCTCCGAGTCGGCCCGGCCTCCAGGTCGATCAGTGCCGATATCGAAAGTACATAATTCATAAATTTAATACACTCCAAAGATCTCGACAAATAGACCGAGTAAACATAAAATATTATGTATCCATATCAAGCCGAGTATTTTGTGGTGCCTTTGCTGCTTCGACGAACAAGTTACGAATGTCCTAAAATTAAAGTTGAAAATATGCTGAGCATTAATATAGCACTTAAATTACTTGAAAATAATAAAAATATAGAATTCAAACGCTGTTAAAATATTTTGTGATATTATGCAATAATCAGGTAAGGCATAAACGACAAATCATATAATGTTCAAGATTGAAGAACACTCTGGAAGAATTGGAAAGGTTCGAGTTTTCGAAATCCGATTAAGACATAAAAAAGTATTACAATATCACTGCTCTTCGTTTATTTGAATGACGACAAAAATTTTAGAATTGATGAAAAGGTATATTTCATTTGATATTTTTTTGATAATTTAACACACAACCCCAAATGGTATTTTAACATTTTTATGAATAAAATTGAGTGCATTGAGCGCACAAAGAAAGTCCATTCACCGAATTCCACTAAAGCGATGGAATCCATCTTCTTTGAGTCTGGCAGCACTGGCGGAGGAGGACTCTGTCCGCTCTTCCGGCATGATAGCTTTTAGTCTCACTTCCGGTGTAAAAATAAATGGCGGCAGGGCCAGCTGGGACGTGGCGTGTCGGCCGAATGGAGAGAAAATAGGTCGTGCCGTCACGAAACTAACTACTGCCAGGTGATTTGTAGCCTTTTTTAATTATATAAATGCTGACTTATAATTTATTATATATTTTAGATAAAATCTCTATAAATGGTATAATATTGTTTACGAAAACATGACCGCTTAAAGTGTTTGGTCGCTACTAAATATACACGTATCGAGAGCTATTATAAAGTAGTTTCCTATTTCAATACTTAACTCAATTTAATAGATCAATTAACACTTTCATGTTCAAAAATCCAACATGCGCGCCGACCCCAATACGATTAATATTATTTAAGTAGAAAAACCTCACACAAAAATAATTTGAAAGTAATTAATTATTTACTTACATTGATCCTTAGTAAATTATTAGTATATGAACTTAAACCAAAGAACACAATAAATACGACGGAAAGGAAAAAATCTATTTATAACATAAGATTATTTTAATAATTATTTTATCCAAGCTACCAACATTTATATAATTTTAAATAAAAACAGTTATGTTACCGTTCTGCCCTAGTGTTTTTTATTCTTGGAGCCAATTGACAGAAAAAATGGTACATACCTGAAACAAACAAAAAATCAATATTAGATAATAATTAAAATGGACAAAACTATTTTAAAAAAAAATCAAAAATTAAAGGGACGCTATTGATTGCAAATTGGTTGTGACGCTGCGTGTGTAGCAACAAATCATGCCAGCAACTTGCAGCTAGCCAATGGCGTCATATATTGAGTTGTTTACTTAGGCTTAACCATAAAAAAACACCCAAAATAAAGGGACGCTATTGGCTAGTTAGTGGCATGAGTTGTTGCTACGTGTGCAAAGCCTATTTAAAATACAGTCCTGACCAAATCGCGACGGACCGCACCAAAAAATACAACGCCTCAAAACTACTACAGAAAAGCAGGATTTATCGGTTATTTTTAAAGCAAAAAAAAATGATTTGAAAGATGCCACTCAGCGACCGGCTCAGTTGCCGGGCTTGGCCTAATAGATCGGATCTTGACACGGTCGCATATGGAATGGAGCGAGTCGGCAGCAGAGCTGGCCTGCCGCACGCAACGGAACTGCAATCACGCTAACCGAAATTGGCATTTGCAGGAGAAAAAACCGCCCCGCTGGCAGCACGTGAGCGGGAGCGATCGATGCCAGCAAGCCCGGATTCAGACTGCCGAGTGAAAACCGAATTATTTTTATTTAAAATTCACACATCAATGGCGTTGCAGTCTCAATGTTAACGCATCTAGTTTATATGTTTACATTACACAATAATGAAAATAAATAAATACATGTACGCTACCACTTAAGTCACACATTGTAAGCCCCACAACCTGCGCGCAGGATCGGGGAATAGCCACACACTATATTACGACCTTCGTCATAAGAACTATTAGTACACCGGTCATGTAAACCAGGGGATGTGGGTTCAAATCCCACACAAATCACGATGATATTTTTCTGAGTTTCTTTAAATCATCTCCTATGTATGAACTAATGTGCCTAATCATATTAGTAATAATGAAAAATAAATAATCTTGAAATATAATTTTTTTTAAATCTAAAATTTACGCAGATAACAAAGCCAGAGCCACCAGATGCATTTTCAATTGATTTTTGTCTTCCTGTATGCAAGGATATGATAGAAAACTTGGACGATACGGTCAAATGGGTTAGAGTTTTTTTTTAGTTCTGAAATAGAAGTCACTATGTTGTAAGTTTATCGATTAACATATAAAAAATAATATAACAATAACTCCAATTAATTGTAAATTGTCTGTTTTTAAGTTATAAACTAGGGATCTCTTTCACCATTTTTAAAAATATAAATTTTGCACTTGCGCGGTAGAGATATTGGGTATGAAAAAAGAGGTTTGATAGTGCCTAATTAGCATATCAGTAGTATAAAATCCTTTTTTTATAAAATAAATCCGAAGATCCTGACTATTAAGCACCCCTGGTCTGAAGAAGCCTTGAAGGCAAAATTCCACAGGCATCTCATAGAAAACTTTAGCTTGATAATTAAACCTGCTTGACTATAAATCTAATTACTGGCTGGGGAGGATCCTGGATGAAGAAGCTCCCGTCCCAGGACTTGGAACTTCCCGACTCCTGTGGGAAGCTGACGATATTAGTCGCCTAACATGAGATACCGCCACCATGTACTTCTCGCAACTTGGAAACTAGCACACTAGTCATGCTGATTTGGAATTGCCCTTATATACCACAAACGCTTATTACAAAAAGTATTATATGGCTAAGGTTAGTACTTCCTTCTATTTTTTCTAATTAAATTAAGGTAATACGTATATTACAGATAAAACTATATACATGATGTGAACACCACAAAACAAATAAGTGGTAGATTTTTGACAGAAATGACGGAAAACGACCGATTTTTCTTTTGGCGTTAAAACTATGTAAAAATGCGGAAGTTTCCCTACCGTGGAAGGTATTTTCAGTTATACATCAACGAAAAAATATATAAGTTACATTTCCGCGCACGCGAGGAGACCAGTCATGCATATGTAAGCAAATAGAAATGGTATCATTCCGTTCTGTTTCGACCTGCGATTCGATTCCGAATGGCATTATGAGTCTTTAATATTTATACTCTGCGCTGATAGCGTGGAACTGTTACATAATGAACTCTGTACTTGAAATCCATTTATGCGACCTTCGTTTGGAAGCACTTCCCTAGGCGAGGAAAACCTCTGCGGGATAAGCGGCTTGTGTAAGGCTTCTCCAGGTATTTCACGGTTATATACAGCAGGCATACACAGGTGCGTGAAAGTTTGCCTTTGGTAATGTGGACCGTCTTATTCACAACTTCTTTCCTTCAGTCGGCGAGATGATGCAGCGAGATGTGCACTTTTTTGAAAGGAACAGGGGCCAGGGGGAGTTAATAATATCAATTATAAACTATTTTATCCCTTTACTTGACTATCCGTTGAACAGATCACTCGTTTTGCAACACGTGTATAGCGAGTCATTCAGTCTTTCGTACCTGAATAAATCAATAACACGTGTATCGCAAACATAATAATGAGCTTTTTCACTTATTATTCTTACACTTGTTCTTAATGATGTAACGAGGACTCCAACTAATGTGGAAGGTATTACTAGGCTCTGTTCGCCCAGAGGAGGCCTAGTGGTGGTGGGTCTACACTGTATTGGCAGGCGGTTACGTGGCTTTGATACGCTATACTTAATATCATTGGCGTGTTGGAGACTTAAAAGTTAGACATGAAACTGAATGTGTTCAAGCCAAATATGACTAACATTAATAATGAGGCGTAGAAACATTGATAATTATCGGTAGTTCTCACGAATGCTGCTTTTCAGTATATTTAGTATAGTGGAAAAGCCCGGAAAAATATTATTTTAAATATGTAGTTGTAGACTTAGCCATAAAGTTAAAAAACCGCAAAATTTATTTCAGGATTTAAAAAAAAACAAAATTGAATAATCTACAGAAACAAAAAAATGTATAAATTATTTAATTAAAAACATGGCTGCGCCTATCTTAAAAAAATAAGCTTATCCTCTACCATATTAATGATAATGAGACGAAAATTTTTAAATCAAAGCAAAATAATTATTGCTTGAATTCAGTATTTTTATTTAGACATAAAGAGTTATATAACGTAATTAAATTAAGAAATGTTTGTATTTATGAACTGCGTAAAGTTACGGTTTGACAAGCTTTGTTTTTTACTAAACAACATTTAAGTTTAAAAAGTGTGTACCCTAATTTAAATGAAAGTGCCTGGCGACTTTAAAATGTCTCTTGTGAGGATATTTTTTTAGGGAAAACTTCTAGAATGTCAGTAAAAATCCAACTACGAATGATGTCTAAACTTATAAATTCACTTGACCGATGATTCCAAAAATGCAATAAACCCGAAAACATTTATTCACCCGAATATTTAACAAATCCACTTGTTCAACAAATAAGTATTACTAAAAATAGGTTTTGAAAGTAAAACTCATTTAAGTTTATTACTGAATTTTTTTATTTACATCAGTAAAAAAATTAATAAATGTCATCATATGAAAAGTAAAATTTTGGTGTCCAATTCAAACGTACAGCAAAGATAAACTCGTAATTGGTTTCTGTTGTGTACCGTTTATAAAAATATATATGTTTTATTTTGTGTTATGCAAGTAAATAGTCTTTAGCACTATCTATAATTTTAGCAAGCACCCGGAAATTTAAAAAGTTTAGGTCATTTATGAACTTTGGCCTAGTTTTATGTTAGTTTGTCAGTTAAGACAACGCATTAGCGATAGTTATCAACGACAAACTTTCGTGAATCTATCTTTAATGTGACGTCACGTGTGAGTCAGGCGCGGTTTGGGTTCAAATAAGAATTAACTACAAGAGAATTCAACTTCAAAGGAGTTTCTTGTTTAATATACAAAACTCAAAACATCCCATACTAACGTCGGTCAGTGGGCATTTTAGATGTTAATTCTGGAATAGTTTTACAGACAAGCTGGCCTATAAAATGAATTTCTCGATATATTATTAATTGTTAAACGATTAGTAGGATGTGAAAAACCCACAATACTGTTGCCTTAAAAATTGGCAAACATTCAAAAGGCTTAACATTAAAAAAAAAAAATCTTATACAAATCTTTCTTCTCGAGTCTCTCTGTGTTCATATAGACGTTTTACTATAAAAAAAAAGTTTTAAAAAAAATAGCTGACTCACAAGATCTACGCAGATTCAACCAGTTAATTGTTGTAAAAATTTTATCAGTAAGTTCACCAGTAATCGAGTTGAGGCAATAAACACAATATATCATGAGAAAATGGGTACACAATATATCAAGCAGTATAGATGTGGTAGAATCCAAAACCCACTTCACACGCTACGACACAACTGACAACTAAATGGTAACTAGCTAATAGTGTCATAACTAAGGTCAAGTCTAAACCATAAAAAAATACCTAAGATAAAAGAATACTATTGACTAATTGCAATTCGGTTGCAAGCTGTGTCATATGAAATGTCAATATGAAATGTCACAACAGGCGTTAGATTTATTATAATACACGTAGTCTACTCACTCTCTACATTGTTACTTATAGTATAAACATCGACTATTTCAAAGATCAAATGCCTTGGCACTAAGCAACGACAAGTAACTACGTATAACGAAGACAAATAAAAACGGAAAAAAATCCGCAAGAATGTTTTATGTTTGATTGTAACCTACTAAGTGAGATAAAAGATAAGAAGATGGTAAAGGCTTTACTTTGAAGAACGCAACATCATCCGCATGCGATACGAGAGCCGATGAGTGGATTGTTGTGTTGGGTCGGATGGCGGATCATACACACGAGTAGTGGGACATCCCCGCGTGCCCATAATAATCAGGATTAACGAGATGCAGGTACATCGCGTGAGGGTAGAGAGAGTAATCCTGCATAAACAGATGTAGAGGATATTTATAGGGTAGAGACCCTTTGAATAGAAGAAGCTAATGAAAAGACTGCCCTTCAGAGTAT
Source organism: Atopsyche davidsoni (assembly GCA_022113835.1). Taxonomy (NCBI): domain Eukaryota; kingdom Metazoa; phylum Arthropoda; class Insecta; order Trichoptera; family Hydrobiosidae; genus Atopsyche; species Atopsyche davidsoni. The sequence continues at coordinate 13,404,001 of JAILWY010000009.1, read as the reverse complement.
ATCTATAAAATTTGTGTAGAAAATAACAGGTGAACAGTAATAAAAAGACATAGTAAAATATAAGCATTTAAGTAACCTTAAAATAATAGCAAGATGAAAAAAGTTAAATGATTGCACGCCAGCGATAATAATGTCAAAGTTATTTCAAACTTGTTTGGGCGTTTCGGGCGTACTTGTCGTATTTTTTTGAATAAATGTTGACATTTTGTAGAAAAAATGTAAAATACTGTTATAATAAATATTATGTGCCATTATTAGGCTGCCGGGAAAGGGGTTGGCTGTAATTTTCTAGGCAAAACAATGAGCATTATGCAAAAAGCCGCGACTGCTAATTCGCACGTATTTCGCCTTCGGATACTTTTCTCGTTGATTAATATTCGCAAAAAGCGATAATTTTAAGCCGAAAAATAAAACGTGTTTGTGAAATATCAAGAGAAGCAAAAATGTAATTTGGAACCGAAATAATACTTGCATTAACGGAAAAGATTTATCATATCGGATTTAAATTATTAATGAGGGCTTAAGAATTATATTTTGCATATTTAAATAAATTACGCAGGTAGACATTAAAAGGTATTAGAGGGGGGCTGCCCTTTTATAATGTACATAAATGCATACATTACTTATAATGGATTCGTTGCTGGACCCGGGTCCCCTTAAGTGGTATATATTAAGTGCGTTTTTCTTTCTTGTCACATACAACCTTTTCCCCATGCTTTACTTAGAGTTTTTTGGATTCCATTGGTCAAAAGCGTTTCACGGCATATATTTATTTTCAGCCGGACTTCGTAAGACTGACACGAAAGACAAAAGCGAATACTCAAAAAATAAGATCGTGAATTCTTCAGCTATTTTTTCAATCGCGTGTCGTTCAAGTAATATTAAAAATTAACCGGTCAAAGTTAATTTTATTGCGATGTTTTTCAATTTCCGAGAGTAAATAGATTGGTTTCTCAAAAGTTGCCTAACCGAGATGCCTTTGTGCAGGAGCACGGTATAAACGGATTTGAATAAGTTTAAATTTGAAAAAATAAATCACACTCAGAGGAGGGGGCGGCGCACCGGTAAGGCGGGGGGTGAGATGAACACGATTGTTTGTTTTTTTAAAGTTTCCACAATGGAAACCCGGCAAAGTCCGAAGATAAAGGCGAATCCCATGCGGAGAACCTTTTTAAATGCTGTAATTTGAATAACAGGCCAAACTTTCCCTGGATAAAAAATCTCAAGAAATAATTAAACAAATAAGGAGAGCGTACGTTTTTGGCAAACTTTGCCTGCGTAATAAAGGAATCTTCGACTGCGCAAGTTCTGCTCTGTATAGGAATGCAAATTTGACGTCGGATCTCGTTTGAGATGTTTGAAGGAAGTTTTTGGCGTAATTTTAAACGAAGCACTTCCAGATTTGGCTTGGGGCTTTTCCTTTCTAGGGGCTTCCTGAAGAAAGATGTGATAAATTAATTGACTTTGAAAGAATCAGATAAATTCAGTGATTTATATAAAAATATGTTTTTTTTAAAAATTAAACAGAAAAAACACAATTTCAGAAAGTTATATATTACGAATCTATAAACCCCACACGAAAATATAATAGTTGTAGGTCCAAGCGGTTAGGACATTAGCATTAATAGTAATTGTGTCTGACTGCTTCAAAAACGCACTTTATTTTACTTTTCTATTTAAATTGAAGATAATTTATAATTTTGATAGAACTTGAAGAAACTTAGACGAACGGTGAGGGCTGACTCAAATAATATATGCACAAGGGATGTTTTCAGTTTTTACTGCAGTCTATTCGGAGCCTTCAATCAATTCTAGTACAGAGCTTGCACGCCGTATGGGCCATTCCAGGATTTATTAAAGTGTTCCCTGTCGAAGAAGATATACATCAGGACACAGGCGGGGAGGACAATAGTAACAAAAGACGGCAGCTCCTTGCATTCCTCTCCGAGGAACCACGCGGACGAGTAACGACCCATCGAACAAAAAAAATCTAAAGTACAAAAAAAAATTAAGAGTATTAAAAACTGAAACGAGCAATAGAAAACGTACAATTAAAATAGGAAATCAAATGTCTAAGAGACTTTGTGATATATCACTATGAAACATAAAAAAAATAATACTTAAAGTAAGAAAAAAAAACTAAAATTATCATATTAAAATAAAACACAATATTCCCCTGTAGTATATATTTCCGTAAATCAAATGATTTCAAACAACACTATTGCATTTTTTTATTGTAGGCACGGTTAAATGTTTGGTATCAGAAAAGTGAAACGTTATTGGTCCGCAAGCTTCAATTGTACTAAAATGGACGAAAGGACGCAACAGAGACATACTGCGAGACAATGCGACGAAATAATTGAAAAGCAACGCTTTTGTGCTCCACGTAATCGATAGAAAGTAAAACCAAAGACCCTAAATAAGATAAATATACATTGACCCGATACCGTTTTTTTAAAGGTAAATTTAATATATGAAAAATTAAACGATGATTATTTATCTAAAATAAAAATAAAACACGAATTTAATACGTTCATATTCATAGTGTATCTCTTTTTAAAAAAAATTACAAGGGTAACTCAAATAAATAATCCGCAAGTCAATCCACCTCAATAAAAGACAATGATCAACCATTATCAATATTTACTTCATATTTCAATGCTTAAGTAAGATATATATTTTACCTCAATCATAATGTGAATTTTTATCGATGACACTTTAAAACACAGAAGACCTCTAACTATTAGTGATAAAATCAGCTTCTGTTTGAAATTATTACACAATGTCTTTTACGACCACCCCAAAGTTCATTAAAAATTCAACCTACTACCGTTAAGTCCCGAAGAGCTCCAACTATTCGTGATAAAATCAACTTTTGCTTATAATTTACACACGGTGGCCTTTAATGATCAGTCCAAATTCTTTCCCTCTGTATCGCATCGAATACCGCAGTAGTGCTGAATAAAAAAGTTTATTGGTTGAAAACGTATTCCATGTGGAATTTCTAGTTCATAATTCTTCAGTGAAATGAGTTCAATAAAATCAAATTGGTACAAAAAAAATTAGGAAGAGTAAAACTACTCGGCAAAAAGTACAGGTAGAAAATTCAATTCAAGTATATATAACAGTAACATTACTTTACTCCACAGCAATTTTTATTTTATTTATGTACTATGTATTTGTAAAGTAACTTAAAATCTACCATATTTTAAAAATATAATATGTTAATAACTTCAAAAAGTTAAAGTACGACTACAAAAAAAAATTATGGTTTAATGGCCGTTTTAGCTATTAGGGTAAGACTCACTATAGCGAGGGGATGATTTTCTCGGACATATATCAGAAGTGGGTTTGGGATGGGAACGCCAAGAGATCGAATAAGTTGGCAAGTTTTTATGGCTATTACTGTAATGATAATAGCCACGGGGATGTATTCGCCCGAAGGGTAAGAACGACATAAATCCCATGAGCCCATTTTTTAAGCAAAACGAAATTTCAGATCCTAAGTATACGGAAATTGTATCTCATGTTCCTTTAGGTTTAGCGAATGAAGAATATGTTTTCAAATTAAACGTGTCATATTATATTGCTTATAACTTTACATTGAGTATGATGAATTAAATGTGAGAAAAAAGATAATGGAATAATAGTTCATGAGTATCAGAGATGAGAGAGATATACTTATACATCTGGAGGAACAAACTTTTATAGGACAGCTGGTCCTGTACAACAGGAAGTTAAATAAATATCAGCCAACAAAATCCATTACAACATTCAAAGCTTCTGAAAGAAGCGCAGTCCTAGAACTTGCTTTTTTATAATCTGAGCCTCAAAACCAAATTTCTCCAATGAATAGTAGACATGATCTTACAAGCCTAGAATTATTGATTGAGTCGTAAATTACAAATTATACATGGATTACGTTTCACAACTGCTCGAATGTTGTATGTCGAAAACAACTGTTAATAATTTACTATTATTGTTCATAAAGAACTACTAATTAGATATTTTATTGCCTTTATTAAATTTAATTTCCGTAATTGTTAATACCGTAAGTGTATTTTTTAACAGCAAAGAGACATATTAGCAATTATGATAATTAAACAGAATTATTACTGTCAAAGAGATACTTTAAAACAAGTCCCTTTGAAACTGATAAGTACAGTTCGAAAAGCGGAAATGCAAGTCATGTCGGAGATTAATATCCCAAAAGCAGTTCTGTTGACGATGTGGAGAGAGATGGGTTTCTCGGGTAAGAGATTACACACCAACTCGGAGCCCAATCTCGAGTCAAACTTGACTCCAGCCTCCTTTATGCAGGCGACAAGCATAATTCACTTTACATTCACTCAACAACACTCCAGTCCTTGGAAGCATCAGGGATGGATGTTAAATATAAATCATACAAATGAGTAGGAACGCGAGTGAAATGTATGTACTCCCGCTGCAGTACCTTCGCTGAAATATTGTAACTTTTGATGAACAGAATACTGTAGTATTGCCTATCGTTTATTTTTATTCACTTTCATTTTAATAATAAATAAATTCAATTTTAAATAAGAATACATTATTAGTAAAGTCATTTCTTCGTTGGTCTACTAATGATTTATGAATTGAGAAATACAAAATAAATGCAAAAGAAATCAGTATATTATATACTGAAATTAAATAGAAGCGCAAAGTTACATGAACAAAAGTTTGTTATGAGAAAACAAAATTCCAGGAAAGAAATAAGTTTGAAGTAACAAAAACTTCCCTAAAGCTTACTATCCCAATCTGGCGCATCAGATATATTGGCTTCACAAGTGTAATTCTAGGTACAAATGTAATTTAAAATGCATAAGGATAAATGCGAGTAGTATTACAACGCGGTAAGAGTGTATTTACTAAATGGAAGCATGCTAAAAGGAAGACACGAAATATTGTACATAAACTTATCGCTTTATTCGAGTGGAGAGAGAAGAACTGTTGCGAGACACACGAGCGGAAACGAGAGAACACTCAATACTTAACATTAAAGTTAGACATTTTGTTAGCCAACTTACTCCACACGAAACTATCGGTATTTTTACACGGAAAGTAAATTTGAATAATAATAAAAAAGCACTTCCCACAAAAAGGCATCACGCTAATTGACACATGCAAGAAAGAGGCTTCAATTAACAGCAAACTTTCCATTTCAAACAACAGAAAGTAGGACAAAAAAGAGGCGCACTTTTTCAGCAAGCGGAATAAGTTATTCGATTGAGTGGACGGCTGTGCGTGTGTTTCATAAAACAAAGGGCATTTAAAATACTTTCAGGCTTGTCAAATAGGCCGTTGTCGCATAAATCATTTTAAAATGCGACGGGGGGAGGGAAATGGAGGCGCTCTCCAGACCGCCCCGCCCGCTCCCCGGCAACGTAAATAATGAATGATAAATGCGTAACCAGTCAGCAACCAGTCTTATCTGCTCACCGGAGCTTGGCAGGTGATATTCAGCACCAGGTAATGTGTGTACCATTTTATTAGCTGCAACATCGAATAAATAAAAGTCTAATCATCACTTTGGTCTTCAGACATAGTTCAGGACGGAAAAATTACCTAAACAGACAACAAAGTAAAATACATCAAAAATAATTATTATACTAATATGGATTATTTTTTTCAAATTTTAACTAACATTTTTCAATCCAACCTGTGTAGCAATGCTTTTTGAATCGCGCGTATTCAAAATCGATACAACCGGACGAAGTACTCAAGGAATCGGCTGTCATCTCAGGGGAAAGAAAAGAGAACCGAAGGTCGATGGAAAAGTAGTGGAGTGGACGCAAATCGGATAAGGCACATCGGAAGTCCGATTTATTAGGCCATTAAGCGCAATAAAGGCCCGGACAATGGCCCTACAGTTCGAATCGCGCCGTATTTTTCGCAATCCGAGATCCAAAACAATAAATAAAATAGCGCTGCCGGTCTATTGGACTTGGCGCGAGTTGGCCCGCGGGCTGCGTGAATTTATTTTGACAAAACGTTATTTAAAATTAATGACTCGCGGTTGTGCCGATTTATCGTTTATTAATTGGACGGAATCAAAACTATTTTTCATCCAATCTCGTTAGCCGGCTACAGTGAATTCGTAATAATACAAAATTATTCACATTATAAAATATATTTTTTTATCCTAAAGCTTCCTACAGCTAACTGTGCATAGAAAATCGAAGGAAAAAGGAGTAAACTTACGTGGGTGTGGAATTTTCGCCTGTAGATGGAAATCAGGAGCATAACCAAATTAGTAAAACTGGCCCAAGACTATATTTTGTGAAATAGTCACTAACCTCCTCTGATGAGAGGCAATTGGAAAATAAGTGTTATGAATGCTGAGCAATATTTTTGTTAATAATTTAATAGTACCTTTATAACACCGACATGCTTGGACTTTTACAAGGATAATAAATTGTACAAATATTGAGTTAAATTAAGTAATTTTCTTATGTATAGTATACTTGTATACTTTAGTTACTTGCTTTGTTGATGCATTTGCAGGGGGAAACTCCCGATAGAGAATAGAGATATAAATAAAGTAATCTTTAAAAAAAAAAAGGTGTTTTTTTAATAATTCAAATGCTACAATTTCAGACCATCCTGTAGAGTCACAAGCTTATTAAAGTTCAATAATATAACGATCGAGCGCAATGCTAATTTCGGCCGCGTCAGAGTAAAGAGAAAATTAAAATTAATTAATCAATCAATAAACAGTTATGAAATGAATATAAATGTTAAAATTTGTAAACGCACTCGGGCAATGATGCGCGCAAATCGCAGGGAAAATCAAATAGACGCTGCTTAACGACGAACTTCCTGCGCAACAGAACCGGCACATTAGCGTGCCAGCCACCGGACACTGAATCACCCAGTATATGTGCATGATTAGATTATGCTCCTTTTGATGATTGTCATTTTCACGCCACTACATAGACATCAGACAAAATATGCTGACGACTGCGGAAGTACAACGGTGTACGTTATTTGATTCAAAATATTTTTTAAGCGATAAAATCTTAAAATTATATTATTATTGTAAAAAAATTGTAAAAATAATAAAGACTTAGAACGTAGTCAGTCGTTTTTCAGCAGCCTTCAGTCGCTTGAATTTACAAAAATTTTCAGTGCGGATCGGAGCCCCAAATGTTTGAAGTACCAAACAAAATCCACTCGGGTAGAGACGGAATTCGCTTACTGTTATAATATTTTTTACTATCTGAAATGGTAATGTTCGGTGCTATCGACCAAAAAAAAAAACTTTTAATGCCACAGCGAAGGAAAAGACGATGTTTATCACAAGCTACGCCATATTGGAAAGAGATTTAGATAATCGAAATGCTCCTTGCATTATATACGTGAATACATCGAGATAAAAGATAATAATAAATATATAGAAAAATATGGTGCCAGAAAGGTTGAATACATTTGTGTAACACTTACATACATTCTGTATTCCACTCATATCAGTTCCCAACGTAAAAAGCCTTCCTTTATAGCGACATTAGATAATCATAGATTAGAAAATAACATAGATACAAAAATTATATGAATCTAAAAATGTGACGATTTTCAGAAGCAGCAGAAACCTTTGAAAAAGAACCTAAGACCAAAAAAAAAATATTATTTCAGATATTCAATAATTCAATTATTTATACAAATAAATAATATATTTTTTTGTACGTAAAGTTAGAATTTGAATCAACACTGTTATTAAAAACAACGACAATAACAAAAAAAATATCTTAAAAAATCAATCTGATAACATTTGCTCAGACATTAATTTCGGAAATATTTTTGCTAAAAATAGTTTTTTTAAACATTTGTATTAATATACCTATTTTATTAAATATGTCATTGTTATAATTAAAACTACTGGAAAAGTTAAATGTGCAAGTGTATTTAAACTACACCCGACGTGCAAGCGTTTAGCAGCAATTAACCCTTTTTCCTCCAACCGAGTTGTCACTAGAGAAAGCAGCGTTTACTTCGAATATCACATTCTCTGTAATTCCTTGGAAAACAGCAATATTTAACATCGTATCTACAATTTAGAAAGAGAAATAAATGCTTATTTAATTTAAAAATTATATTTGCAGGTTTGCATGGATTTGTTGGAACTGTTTAAAAATACTCAATGCTTAAAACTTAGATAATACCCACTCGTAGTTAACGATTGCTTCAGTGGAGAAAAACTTTTGATTGCATAACGACTGTTTGCATTTTACTTAAAAAGGATGACAAGTATATTTAATGTATGCGCGATGACTATACACCAGAGTAATTCCCTATAGAGTAAAAAGATTGAGAAATAAAATTCTTAGTAAGTCAGGTGGAACGATAAGTTAACTCTGAAGAGGCTGAACTGCATGCACTAAATATGAAGCAATCGTAAAATGATGCTTATAAGACAGGGTGAAGGTTGTATTAACGGAGATTGAAACCTGTTTTTGAAAAAAAAAATCGTTATTCATCACAAGAGTATTTTTTGAAAGGGGCGACGTAATAGCTTGAATTTGTTTTCATTAAAATATAAAAAGTAGCATCCACGTGTATGTGTCGCGGAGAACAATGGCCGCCCGTGTGCGGTACAAACGGCCGTAAAAAGCATTACACGGACGCATTATAGGACTGTAATGCCGCAAAGGCAATAAACGGTAGCGCTTCACAAGGATGAGTAAATGCAGTTCCAGGCAGAGTTTACACGAAACTCGCATTACCTCGAAAAGAGCATGCTAGTTCGTACGATTGTGAATAATGATAAAAGGCTATACGTAAACAACGAAAGCTATTTGATTTCAACGAACAAAATGGGTAAAATTATTATAAAAATGGTCAGATTCTCGTTTATCAGAAAAAATTTTTGATAGATAAGCCCATGTTTTTGAGAGGTATAGAAATGATAATTTGATGGCTAAAAAAAATACAAGTATTCATGTATCCCTCTGTCTAGATAAATGCTCGGATGCTATGATATGTATGCATACCATAAGAAAATATTATACTCCGCACAAAATATAATTTTTATCTGACCAATGTTATATTAAATAATCAATATTTTTGACAGTGAGTATTTGGTGGAATTCTATTTTAATATTAAAAATAAAATACTTAAGTGTATTTTCCACGTGTTAATTTTTATTGGTGACCGGTTTCGCTAACTTTTCACGCTGGTATGATCAAACTGAGACATGATAAGTATTTTATTCGATATTATTTATAAAAAATTAAACGCAAGATTTAAAAAGTGTAAACGCAGCACAAAAGCAGTCTGTTCTAGGATTGCGCCCCAGGCGGCCGCGACTCCGGCCGGGTGCACTCTGCAGTATTATCTGAAAGTTTTCTGCAGGGGACGATGCAGCGGGAGGAGGCTGCTTGCAAGGCGGGCGAGTCCTTTTGGCGAAAGGATTGTCACCGCCGGATCGAAGGCTTTTATTGTGCGCCGAATAACGACCCCCGACACTGCACACTGGCGCTTTACGACGCCTAGGGATTTGACTGTTACTTTCTTGGGGTTTACGATTGTAAATAAAATAACGGTTTTACTCGGGTTTTTAATGTCGGGAATTGAACAAATACCCTCAGCGTGGACACTTTGATACATACGAGAGTACAAAATGAACCGTGTCAAGGCAGAACATATAAAACTATTCAATATAAATGTTTATCAATACTTCCACATTTGCGACCGGTTTTATCGATATGTGTAAGTAAAAAAAATCAATTTGTTAATCGAAACATTAATTGGTTTATTTCTGAATATTATACCAAAATTTTTACTTGGGCTACGAAGTGCAAAATGTAATTGCTTCCTGGGAATTGTATTTTGTTCGCGCTAAAGTATGCGAACCTTAGCATAGTCTGTGCTTTTTTTATTTATGGACAATGAAGCAACAATTACTTCAAGTTTTACAGCACTTAATACCCCCAATAATTATTAATTACAAATCCCAAAATCCCTCAGAACTCCGCTTTAATTTATTTTGGGTAGAGGATTAATCTTCATCGTTAATACAAGAAAGAACGTGTTCACATTTACCGAACCTTATAAAAATATCTATACACAATTAATCTGCAAAGTATTAGCGACACTCAGGTGTACCTAACAAGTATACGTAATATTCGCTTGGCTAATGTGAGAAAAGCATATTTTAAAGCATTAAATATGTTGTGGATGCAGAAGGGCGAAAGAATATTTCGTCAAATAAAAAGCTGAGACGATTACAATGATAGTGAACATAATACGTATTGTACGAATCGAATCAGCATAATCAACTCATTAGTGTTTATTTGATATAATAAGAGGCATACATATGCAAATTTTTTTAAATATAAAAATCAAGTTTACAGAAATAGTTAACGGTGAAAAAACAAAACGGTGTCATTCTCATGGGGAATAAAAAATTAATTTCATATTTCTCAAAAAAACAACTTTTTTATATATATTGACAATTTTTCTAATAATTTTAATTACAACAAAATGTATAGCATAATTATGTTGTATTCACATTTATCGTTATATCTTTGTTGAGCAAACGTGTTCTTCTAAGCAAAATATTGTATTTTTATATTAATACTTTTACTATGGAAATCCATGTTTAAATGTTGAAAAAAAAAAAAACCTGTATGGCTTTTTAATACAGCAGCTGGCGAAAGCAGCCGCCTTTAAATAAAACTGTTTCAAATATGAATTCAAATTTATAAAGTGCATCCGAAATGTGCAATCATACGGCGAATGCAAAGTTGTTTTACGGACGCTGTGCAAATACCGGAAACCAGCGGAGGTCCAATACAGGAGTGCATCAAAGTTTTATTGGTGTTTGAAGCTCGCTGGAGTGCAGGAAGGAGACCACCCCCGGTGATGTGCAAACTACAACTGCTTATCTGCCTATGCTGCCAATAATAATTTAATTAAGTAGAAGATTTCAATTGAAATGTTTATGGTATATATCTTTATTGCACTTAAACTGACGAATAAGAATAAAAAAAACATAGAATGAAGCCTTGTAGAAAAAACGGGAAGACGGGCGAGCGAGATGCAGTTGAGACCGTAGTGGATCGATATGGATAAATCTCGTGTAGTCACATTGATTAATGAATGAAGAATGAATCTCTGAAAGTCTTGAAAGAAACTCTAGCTTCGGGAGTGCATTTAAAAACATGACCTGACCATTGACTTCTACTCCTGGTGGAGAGCGGAGCGCTGTCACGAACTCTCATTAATAACAGTAAGTATGGTCAACTTTCAAAGAATATAACTCGCTATAGTTGAATAAAAATAACTTTAAATTAATTCGTTACTACTACTTTTTAGTGTAGTCTAACAATCTAACAAGAATTTTATTGGATTCGCAAGATTTGTTTACTGTAGAAAATATAGTCATGCAGACGATCAGAAATTATTTCTGTCTAAAACTCATCCAATTAAAAGATTCATCTAGCATAAAGATTAAAAAAAATATAGGTATAATATAATAACAAATAATACGTAACACTTGTTACTTGTGAACTTTACTTTTTACTATTCATTTTCAATAAATTCTATAAAAAATCATGTCTTTGTTGAAATGTTTGTGTTTTGTTCAAATAAATCAAAAATATATTTTTTATAAAAACAGTATAATTGTCAACATTACAACTTCCCTGTATTAATTATAATATATATATATTTTTTTTTTAATAAAATACTTGAGTGATTTTCCACGTGTTCGTTTTTTATTTGTGACCGGTTTCGCCAACCTTTCACGTTGGCATTATCAAACAGATTAATATATATATATACATATTGAAATGGAATTCCACCATGTTCTCTCTATCAAAATTATTAAATTTGTAATAATTATGTTTAGAATCAATATTTCTATATTCACTTGCAGTGGAGGATTTCAGAATAGAACAACCACATGACGCAGAACTCATTGGTTAACGTTACATCAAATATAATTTAGATAGAATTAATGCGAATAGTAATTAGTATTTACATTAATTAAATGTAATACATAAATCTATTATCTCTACTTGATTCAATACATCGGTAAACAATCCCTACACGTATTAATACATTTAAAATTTACCTGCCTCTAGCGCTTAGAGCCATGTTACTATTTTTTAAGGTTTTTAATTTATACTTTGGTAACTGGTAAATTTTGGTAAATCCATTTGGTAAAGTGCAAGATACACAACCCACCTTTCAGTAAGATAAAAAAACGATTGTAAAATTATAAGATTATTTTTAAAGTAAAATTTTTCATTGACATTTCAATTATTGTACGTAGTTGGATGGTTTCATAGATTATATTTTTATGTAACAAAAAATGCAATGATAAATTGAAATTTATATCATATTGTAAAAAAAAACTATGGCCACGTAGATGGTTTAAATGGCTCGACTTAATCCGTTTGATTAAGTATTGTGCTACAAATAATATTTTTTTTTATATTTTTGCACAAAATTAAGTGTACTATACAGCAATTGTTAAAAGTGATTAATCAATAGATTTTTACGTAATCAATAGTTAAATACGTATTGAAGATTTGGATAAAATTTAAAAATACTATGTAGATTTTTGCTTCACTAATATTTGAAATAAAATCACAATGAATACCTCAGACGTAAAAAAGATAAATTACATCCGTTATCAAATTTTTAACAACGAAGAAGCATATGTCGTCAATTCTCGATCACAACAGAGCTGATAAGTATAGATTTGTACGTAATCAATAGTTAAATACGTGATTTGGATAAAATTTAAAAATACTATGAAGATTTTAGGTTCACTAATATTTTAAATAAAATATATACAAAATCACAATAAATACCTCAGACGCAAAAAAGATAAATTACATCCGTTATCAAATTTTTAACAACGTACGAGCATATGTCATCAATTCTCGATCACAACAGAGCTGATAACTATAGATTTGTACGTAATCAATAGTTAAATACGTGATTTGGATAAAAATAAATACGAATTGAAGATTTTGATAAAATTTTAAAATACTATGTATATTTAGGTTCACCAATATTTTAAATAAAATATACAAAAAAATCACAATAAATACTAAAAAGATAAATTACATCCGTTATAAAATTTTTAACAACGTACGAGCATATGTCATCAATTTTCGATCACAACAGACCTGATAAGAGATATGAGATAAAAAAAAAAAAAAAAAAAAAACAACAACCCTGATAAAACCCGGCCACTTGGTGAAATTTATTCCAGTCCGGGCTGTCCGGTGCGGGCGCCGGAACAACGCGGAGGGCCGTATCGGGCGGGACGTAAACAACGTTATACACCGGTTAGGGCTGATTAAAAACAGATAGCTTGATGGTGGCCGCGTAATGCGAAAATAACGCCGGAGCCGCACGTGCCGGGAACGCCGGACCGGCGTGCGTGGAAAATCGTTACGGGCATCGATGGGTTTTGAAATATCTCAAGCAATTTCCGGCCGAAAAACCCGCAGCGGGATATCAGTGACGTGGCGAAGATTCGACGGCAGGGCAAACTCACGTGTAACTAAAAATTTTGATACAAAAGCGTGTTTTTTTTTTATAGATTCAAAATACGTTGTATCAAATTTAAACTGTCGATACTGTGCACACTCCACTATTGTAATTTTCTATTAGCCACTCGTGTCATTTGAATTTCTAACGTATGCTTCAATCTAATTTCTTGCACAGATATAATTGTTTGCACAGTTATTATTTATGGAAGCGTGGACACTCAAGACATCTACTATAAGCGGCAGAAATGTGGCTATATAGGAGAATCGTTAAAATACCGTGGGTTGACCGCGTCACGAATGAAAGAGTCTCGCACAGAATGCGCAAAGAAAGTGAACGGTTTCCTATTTTCGTAACAATAAGCATGGCATCCTCCAGCTGATTGTCCAGGGAAAAGGGGGCATTGGAAGAAAGAAGTTCACGTGGATGCGGAATTTGCAACAGTGGAACAGAGGAAATGGTCACCAACCTCCTATGAGGAGAGGCAACAGAAAAAGAAGGAGGTAAAATTGAGCTACGTATGATAAAAAAATATTTAATTGTTATTTAGATATATGACGTAAAATAATAGATATGCGGATTCATAATTTCATAAGTAAAATGTTAAATACATCTTTATTTGCGTCTTCATAAATTGTACACATAAACCTTTAGTGGCTTAATATTTATGATAAATAGTTGTTTCCGCGTAAAATATAAATTACAGCTTTTACAAGGTCTCTATAAATTGAACATGTACTGACTGCCTAATTTGCATTTCAATAAAACATTTCCTCAGTTCGGGCTCGTCCGACCGTCGGTTCTCCTCGATCGAGTTTATCAGCCGCGTCTTATATCCCGGCAATTGTATAGGCTTAGATTAGATAAGAAAGTAAGAATATTTAGTCAACATTAGATAAAAGAACGCTAAAGGTGTTGTGTACATAACTAGACGATTCACGAATAAGTATGTCTAGCTAGCTTGCATTTTTTTAAGTCCAGCGAATTCCTCTTACACATCACAATACGCAGTCTCGATTGTTTGATACAACCATTTGAGAAGGTCTGTCGGATTACAGGACCAGTCTAGAAATACTGCCGTAGCTATAAAATGTCAGTTGTAAACGCGGTACAAGTTCCTGTTACATATTCCGTGAAACAAACTCGTAATAAAAATGGAATTTCGGAGTTTTGTATGAATACGTCGCGGGCTTTACGACCAGTGCTTCGTCACTGTCACTCTTCCCATTGCGCGGAATGTAACAACCTGAGGACGTCCTATTACGTAAATATTTCTCACAGCGTACTGACGAGAACACCGCGCCTACGTCCAAAAGAACATCGCTGTTCTCTGAGACCTAACCTAGATGCCTACAAGTTATTAACATAATAGTGAAAACGCGCAATAGTTTCTAAATCAGACATCTTCGTGTCATTTAATTTCATAGTATAATTTTCATGAACGATTTCGATGAACTCAATACGATTGTTGCATGATTTTATTAGATAAATCTTGTAAACAACTCCAAACTAAGAAAAAAACAATAATAGCGCTGTATGATTTTAATTAATATATCTTCGAAAATTAACATAAAAAAGTACGATACTCCACAAGCCTGAGAAATATATCTATGTAAAAATATTTTTGACAGAAAGTACTTGGTGGGATTCCACTTTCGTTTAAAAATGCTGATGGAAGAAGCTGGTGAAACTAGTGACAATAAAAAAAAATCAAGGAATGAAGCGTCATATTAATTGGAAAGGCAATCAGAAATTAACATTCGGAGGCAATTGCTGTTGTGACCGACTTGAAATATTCCGCAATGGATATAAAACTTATATGAAAGTATTATTTTCTAAAAGTGTTTTCCTTCTTGAACCAGGATGCAATTTATAATTGTAACATCATTCAAGAATCTGATTGTTCCACGGAGTCTTACGGTCGGCAAGCAAACTAGCCACTGTACCACGAGGCGATCGAGTCTCAATTCCAGCGTGGATGCTGCAAATCGATAAGTAGTGCGTAATTCTCAATCACCATGCGGTCAAATGCCCATAGCGGGTGTAAAACCGGACGCGTGCCTAAATCCGATGAGTCTGATATATCGCGCATAACCGCATTTGTATTAAAAGTAATGCTCTCAAAGCAAACCCGCTAACTAACGCAAGCCGCGCCAGTTAAAACTGACACATTCATTGTAAAGAGAATAGGCAAGTAGACTTACTGCGAAGTAGGATTTACCCTATTTAAAACTGCACGACTTGTTGGTCGAATTTTATCGTCTTTGCTTACCTGAAACAAGCGTAAATATTGGAATTAATGAGTGCGAAACATATTTGAAACAGTTTATTCAAGACGTTTTAGGAGTAACTCATAATCAAAAAAATAACTAACACGACTGATCGCTCGCATGCACCCACACGCAGCCGCTACGCAGAGAAAGTAATTCGTCTGCTGTTTTAAGCCGCGTACTTATCCATGTGTGTACAACGAATTTTTTTATGATAAGGACTCCACGATCAAAAGCCATACAAACGCAGATAATCTAAATAGAGGTATAATGAAAAACCTCACTCCAACAAATAGTATACCAGTGATCAAGCGGTTGGAAAAGATTAAAAGCAACTGTAGCCAATCCAGTGTTTGACGAAGAAATCACAGAAAACCTGTAGTAGACCATTTTCTTTCTTATCAGAGGCTATGTATCCTTATTCGGCAACCCCCTGGTCGGTATGAGGCTGTGTCAAAGAATCGGTACAGACGAAACTCTATTTAGTGCAACCATATATATGCTAAAACAGGGTCCTTAAATTTCAATATAAAAAAACCATCACCCACAGTTGCTATGAAGTCAAAAGTAAAACAATTATTTTTAATATTCCGTATTATTATTACTCGACGATAAGTAATTTATTTACATACCATATTAGACTGAGTTATAGTGATGTTTGTTTCAATGCGTAAAAAATAAAACATTTCATTCGAAACAGACTCGTCAGGTTCACGTGATTCTCCCTTATCAAATCAAGCCGGTACAAGCCTTTCCGAGTGCTGAAGATTTTTACACAAATTGTTGTTTTCCATGTTCATCCCTTATTCTGCGATACCCAGCCGCGGAGGCTTTTTAGTCCTATTCACGTCGGGGGTTTCTTTCTCTCCCTCGCCATTATCCACCATCCCTCTTTCGTCACATTTCAAATGCGAAATTTCCCCTATCGTTAAGAACGCCAGACGTGTTTTTGCTTCGGCTCCATTTGCGTTTAAAAAACCGTCGAGAGATGCGGTTTGTCTTTGAAGATTTTTTTATTACCATAACGTTGTATTGACTTTTTGAGTCTCGGGCATTAATCAATTGAAGGTTTTCAAAGAGCACTGGAATGTACATTTGGAAAGTTCTCGAATAAAATTACGAGGAATCGGAATACAGATAATGTTATGGCGAAACAATATGACCCTGGTGGATTATTTTGTTTTACAACTTATTATACATACTATACTTATATTTCAGTTTATAAAATTTAAAGTTTCACTGAATCCAATTGTTTGTGACTGCTTCCTACCATACAAGTCAATATAATAATAAACACACTCGATGCCTCTATTAGCACCTCCGTAATACTTTACGATCGGACTATTTAATATGCAACAGAAGACTTGTTAGGTGAGTCTAGCTAGCCTAGTAACAATACTAGAGATAGTTATAATATTGATAATTATTTAGATTATATCTTAGAAATATTTACGAGTAAACTGGCATTAATTACATTTTAAAAGTCAAATTCTAAATAAAACTATAATATTTCACAGTAATTGCTTTGAGCGATTATTGAAATATGTATAACCAAATTTAGATGAAATTATACGAAAAAATCATAGATCACAGTCAAAATAATAATTTTAAAAAATATTTTATTTCGCATTATTGAATATTTGAGATATTTTGAAATCAGACAGTATATATCAAAAGTACGTTTATTGTATTAATATGTATCCACAATTTATCTGTCGTACAATCACGTTCGAGCATCGCGATACTCAGCGTGATTTATGTGGATTCGGTAGTCTAAAATAATTGAGGCATTGGGAGGACTCCATCAAAATTATATAAATATTCATTTAAATTCAAATATCCAATTTTCATCAACGGCTGTTATTTTAAATACTAAAAGGTTATTTCAGTGAATTGAAGCACTAAATTTATTATTTAAAATTCCTGAATAGCACAATATATGAGTACAATTTGAGTTTCATCTCGTTCCAACTTTGTTTGTAATGCTGATATCCTCGGCCATTACTTTGTAGTAATAACCGTTATATTAGTTAATAGTTTATTTTTATTTTGACCGAAACTTTTTCTAAATAAATGTACAGGCCAATTTTTTTATAATATCGCTTTGTTGAGTGCTTGTATCAGTTTATGACTGTTAGGTTATTCCTCCCCGCTCTCCCAATTGTGTTGCTTGTGCATGGCTGTCATTTTGTACTCTGTGCGTGAGTAAAGGATCGGTAATGGAGTAGTGGACTTGGAATGATTGTGGAGGGATGTGCTCTGGAAGTACCTTGTCGGGGTGGGGAGGCTTCTGCTATTGTTTCTGTAGCCTGGAGGAGTATCAGATCTAAACGCCAGAGCTTTGTAAGGAAAGAATTATATAATAATGCTATTGGGCATCAGAAATACGCAGACTTTTTCTTCCAATATAAAACTGCGGTTTTATATTGGAAGAACGGAGGCACGGATGAACACTGGCACAGCATGAGTATGTGTCCAGTGAAATAGTCGCCAACCTTCTCTGAGGAAACGCACATGATGTAGATTATTCCCAAATTTAGATTGATAAGAATTTCCCCGTTGTCGCGATTTTTTTCTGATGAACAAACTTTTGTTGGTTTGAAATAACCCTTATTCCGCAGCAATGACCAACGCGCGAAGCTAACCACAAGAGAGATTTTTATCATCTGCAAATATGCATAAGTACGAAGGATATGGTCGACGGCTGCGTTCTGACCACGAGGCAGTCATTGCAGGATGATAAATGTGTCCAGTCCCCGGCCAGGTAGGGCGGCTCGGCCCGGTCGGAGGAGACGCACTTGGTGTAGATTGATCCCAAGTTTAGATTGATAAGAATTTCCCCGTTGTCGCGATTTTTTTCTGATGAACAAACTTTTGTTGGTTTGAAATAACCCTTATTCCGCAGCAATGACCAACGCGCGAAGCTAACCACAAGAGAGATTTTTATCATCTGCAAATATGCATAAGTACGAAGGATATGGTCGACGGCTGCGTTCTGACCACGAGGCAGTCATTGCAGGATGATAAATGTGTCCAGTCCCCGGCCAGGTAGGGCGGCTCGGCCCGGTCGGAGGAGACGCACTTGGTGTAGATTGATCCCAAGTTTAGATTGATAAGAATTTCCCCGTTGTCGCGATTTTTTTCTGATGAACAAACTTTTGTTGGTTTGAAATAACCCTTATTCCGCAGCAATGACCAACGCGCGAAGCTAACCACAAGAGAGATTTTTATCATCTGCAAATATGCATAAGTACGAAGGATATGGTCGACGGCTGCGTTCTGACCACGAGGCAGTCATTGCAGGATGATAAATGTGTCCAGTCCCCGGCCAGGTAGGGCGGCTCGGCCCGGTCGGAGGAGACGCACTTGGTGTAGATTGATCCCAAGTTTAGATTGATAAGAATTTCCCCGTTGTCGCGATTTTTTTCTGATGAACAAACTTTTGTTGGTTTGAAATAACCCTTATTCCGCAGCAATGACCAACGCGCGAAGCTAACCACAAGAGAGATTTTTATCATCTGCAAATATGCAAAAGTACGAAGGATATGGTCGACGGCTGCGTTGTGACCACGAGGCAGTCATTGCGGGATGATAAACGTGTCCGGTCCCCGGCCAGGTAGGGCGGCTCGGCCCGGTCGGAGGAGACGCACTTGGTGTAGATTGATCCCAAGTTTAGATTGATAAGAATTTCCCCGTTGTCGCGATTTTTTTCTGATGAACAAACTTTTGTTGGTTTGAAATAACCCTTATTCCGCAGCAATGACCAACGCGCGAAGCTAACCACAAGAGAGATTTTTATCATCTGCAAATATGCAAAAGTACGAAGGATATGGTCGACGGCTGCGTTGTGACCACGAGGCAGTCATTGCGGGATGATAAACGTGTCCGGTCCCCGGCCAGGTAGGGCGGCTCGGCCCGGTCGCAGCGGACGCACCGCCGCACTTATAAATCAGGCAGCCGCCATGCAATAAGTGATGGGCAGTTGGTATCGACCGCCCTGCAGTCCAGCCCGGCTGCAGCGGCCAATGCAGGTGGATGCAGCGGAAAATTTAAACGCCCGCTTCCGCCGCGATTCCATACCGCCGAGAGAAGCGATTGAACTCATAGTTGCAGCTTTGAAATGATGTTTGATAATGAGATGTTTTTTTTTTTATTAAAACATATTTAATTATACTTTAATTTAAATTCTTATGTTTGTGATTGTAAATTATAGAAAAACAATATTTTTCGTCGGTAAAAATGATAACGTCCGCTTTATTTTCATAGCACAAATTCTAGTGGACGTTGTTTATTTATAATATATTTCTTGAGTGTTAAGTCGAATATCTTTAGGTATGTCATTTTTATTTTAAAAAAAACCATTAACCAAAGAGTATTTCGAATAAATCACCAATTTTCACTCGTGAAGTTTTTGAATCGATCGATTGATCGATTCATACATAAGACGACAAATGAAATTTGGGAAACTTGTTTCAAGACACCGGTGGGATTCAAACCCACATCTCCACGATTAACGCGACCAGACGCTCTAACGGAGCCGCTGTGTGTGAATTTTCACGACGTTTGAACATTATATTCACAGCCATAAAACTAGCTTTATGTTAAAAATTCTTCAATTGGTGATGGCTTCCGCCATATTTCAGTTTGCAAAGCAGTAATTTTATACATTTACTTTTTTAACTTATTTGATATGTTAACATGAATTTAACAATCTTATGCGCTTATAATTTTACTTTTATTGTGAGTAGAATTTTTTTGTTATAAGTACAAACAATATATTTTTTATTTTGAATCATATTAACGTACAAATCATAATGATTTCTCGTATGAAAAAAATAACACTTAACTGCCAGAGCTACAAATATACTTGTAATCTGAATTGACAGTCATTCTTAATAAAAAAAAATTCTCTTCTGCTCACTTCAGCTAATTTTGCCTTGTACTCCAATTCTCGTTCATCAAAGGAATTGCAAACGTCCCCGATCCTGACGGAACACCACCTAATTGTCCCGAGACTCTTTTTATATTAAAACGCTTTATAAACTGCTAAAAAGTACTCTCGGAGTGACAAAACAAGCGTAATGGAGCAATAATACGATCTTCTCCGGAGTGACAGCCCGCGCTAGACAAGGACGACGGAATTGATACAAAATGCCCCCCGGATACAATTTGACCCCGAGAGGTTTCTTTTGAATATTCCACCATCCGTTTTTCGCAATTAAAGATCCCTAAATTAATATCCGACCATTTTAATCGGGCCGAATGTTCTTGAAGAATTCAATATCAAAGAAATCGGCCAATGGTATTCGAGCTGAGCCCCGTCGATTCACATCCACGGGTCTAATGACAGAGGTTTTTAGCAATTTTTTTAAATATTTTAATATTCCATGAATCATTTGGCTGCTAACAGTTACATAAAATTAAAAAAGCTTTCTAAACAAAAATAAAATCATTAAGTTGATTGTTCAATAGAAAAAAAAAGAAATTGGTTTTGAAACATATTTATTGAATGTATTTGACGACAGCAATAATATAAAAATAGTGATACAAAATAATGTATGAAATATTCTACGATATTGTTGCGCAATAAATATATAAGAATAAAAAGTAATATTATAGGAATTATTACACAATTACTAAGAAAGACCTGACGTCACGATAATTATGACTTCATGATAAATTTATAAAAACAGTAATTGTTTGTTTCCAATTAGAAAACATAAAAAATAACAACAAGATACATTACGAATATTTGTAAAAATTATTTTCTATTTACATAAAGATATCTAACCGTTATATTTTTTTTAATGAATAGCTGAACTTGGCCGACGCTGCTGGCGCTGATGAGGAAGGACGAACACAGCTGACAGCGCGTTATTTTTAATCAAATTCTAAACAACATCTAGAAAGTCTCAACAAGAAAGAATTCTGCAGGCAGTATTTTTGTATTCGTGCAGGATATAAATCCTTTTAGCGGAAACAAGAGCAGTGGAGGCGGAGACGATAGCGCATTTAAGTACTAAAATGGATGATGACGTTTTCGAGAGACAAAAAGGTTTTTAACAACATATAAAACTATTTTACTGCATTCGTAACGGTGATTCATCTTGTTAGCTTGTTGATTCATTTTCAATATAAATTACCTTTTTTTTTCTTCAGAAAATAGAAGACAACATATGTTTTATATTGGCCTAGTCGTATTGGTGGGTCGATATATATAATAAGTGACTCTTTGGAAAAATCAAGGCGAAGTTTTATGACAACATTGTTACGATACGTTTTATTTTGAAAATCTTAATGTGCTTAAACCTTAAATTTCCTGGCCGGTAAACAGACGTGCTTACTACTAATCCCAAAAAGTGTTTTTAGTTACAGATAATCGCTTTGGTCCTAACTACATGCCAATTACTATCATATTATTATCATTATTAATCAACATTGATTTTTTGTTTAAATTTACGTTTCTATAATGCTGTTGTCTATTATAATAATGTTCATTCTGAAAAATTTAACATAGCGTGAAGATATAGGGACCCACAACAGATTAGATTTATTAAAGATATGCTACTCATAATTGCTAGGGTATAGAAATTTAAAAAAAAAGTCAACGAGGTTCAATGTAAAAAATACCTCACTCATTATTCCCATACAAAACCGTTCCGATGAAGTAAAATCCATCATTTTATTATACACTGAATGCAGCTTCTATCGTATCAGAATTACACTTGTAAATTCAGGGCTATTTGCATTGAGGGAACGCGCATCGTCGAGCTCCATAGCCCACATAGCCAAGCGGACATAGAAATTAATCACGCAGTCGAAAAGAAAAAAAATCAATTGCACGCCCGCCCCAGAAGATCAATCAAACAAGTGAATACGTTCTCGCGTTCATTTGTTTCTCGTTTCTTGTTCATCTCGCGGCTCGGCGCGCCAACCGGTCCGTAATTTATTCTTTTACGATCCAATACGTATTGAGAATTGAAACTGCTCTAATAACAGTCCCGGCACCGCACGGACGGCCAACAAAGGAAACGCGACTGGTTTTGATTATTCCGAGAGCTTCGCGTTTCGTTTTTTTGCCAAGTGCATGTGTAAATTACACTTGGGCATGGCGGCGCAATTGCAGGAATTTTTTTTTTTTTTTTTTGGGTAAATTTACAATAGTTCTTATGGTTATATTATAGCATGGTATGTGGCTATCCCCTGATCCTGCGCGCAGGTTGTAGGGTTTACAAGATGGTAGCGTACATGTATTTCTTTATTTTCGTTATTGAGAAAATATTTCTGATGCCATTTTATCGTTCTCCATTTGACCTTGTTTTAGCAACTCCGGTCCATGTAGATTTGGTCATTACAAAAATAGACCGAACGCAGCAAATAAATCGAGTCAGCAAATTAATTAGTAGCCACATTAAATTAATTACAACGTTTGATTATTCTAGATCTAGAGTTACATTAAAGAGAGTGGACAATCGCAAGTCTCGTTTATTATTATAAAATAACGTGTCAAGATTTTTCTGCATTATGTACGATTAAGATTTTATAAAATCTATCTGCACCGACACGAAAGCTAGAAAGCTTTGTAGGTTAATTATTGTTATTTTAATAGATGTGTTCTCAAGAACTACTTTGCTGTGAGCATTTTAATTACATATCTAGAACATGGCAGAATATTATAATACCAAGTCGTGCGTAAATAATTGATAAAAACACAACACGTTTGCGATCTCCGCGCATGGTGTGCTATCGCAAGACCTCTGGCAAGGAGAGTGGGATTGGAGTAAAGCTGTGCAGAGACCAGGAGACGACTGGAAGCTGGTGGCTTTATTGCGTCGTGTTAACTGTGGGCAAGATGACATCAACGAGTCCAGATATATCCTGTACGCTCAGCTTGTCGCCAGACAAAGAGCTGTGTTGCCTAGAATCGACGTAGTAGAACTTTGTATACCTTATACTTGTTTGCTGAATCATCAGTATATTGAATAGCTGATGTGTATCAATTAAATAAAAAATAGCGTCAAACAACCTTCTATATTTTTATGTAAATAGATACTTGAAGCGTGATAATTATAAAAACATATTATTTCAAGTTGTTTAGGTGTATCAGTATGAGATCATTAAATGAGTAAAGATATACTATAAGAGAAAAAAGCTGTTTCCATTAACATATAATGTCTCAATTACGTTTATGGGCGTTTTAAGTAACACCATCTTAAATGTAATTAAAGTATGCCATATCATTTTCAAGATTCATTTTCTATAAAACCACTAATCCGTTGTGTGCTTTATCGATAAAACTGTCAGTTAGATTAAAATTAATGAATAAACCAGCATAGAAGGGCAATGTCATTTAATCTAGTTAGTATACGGCGTGAAGAGGCTGCAACACTGGGGTGTTAAAACATCTTCGTTGGATGAGAGCCTCGCAAACTGGCTTCCAATTAGACAGCTGCTCCCGATTCATCGCCGGTCCATGTAATGCTCCAAGATCAGGACATCAGCAATGAGAGCAGAATATAAGAATACACAAGTAGGTTAGGTTAGGGTATGCTCTGATTCGGTAATTGTTTATATTGATTGGGAAGTGTTATTGTGAGTTGTGGCCGACACGATATAATAAGCATGCAAGCTATATGCAAATATATTTGATGATTATTTACACATTTATATTGATAAGTTTAATTGATAAAATAAACCGTTGAAATTAAGGCAAGAAAACGATGATCATAAAATTATAAATGATTTTTTAATATGACTACAAATAATTAGCTTTCGTATTATATTTATATATAATGAGTAAGTTTGCTTGAATATTTTTTTTAATAAGATTTGAAACATGGTAGGCATGCTGAGACTTTTTTTTATTGAAGAAACGTAAAATATAATAACTATATTATAATATTTAGAAAACGACAATAACATAGTGAATACTCTGAAGAGTTAATTGGTCATTAATGAATTGAAATTTATCAATCGCTAATGAGAGTTTAAAGTGCCATTATGACATATCTGTCATCATTATTTATAATTGTGTTGATCAATAATTTTGCTAAATGAGAATTTACCTCTGAAAAAGTGACGACGTATTAAAATCTATGCTATTAATTTTTTTCTATTTGAGTTTTTGTTTTTCAAAATAAGTTTGTGTAATCAGCACTTCAAGAGTTCTGCAAATCTTTACCAATTTGATAAAAAAAAAAACTTTTGGAATTATCTATGCAACTATCTACGTATAATAAAATATAGCTTTAAAAGGTACGTATGATTGCGAAATTGTTGATCCATGTATTTTTATATCTAAATTACACGTTGAATACGTAAGCATATTAAATTCCTACATATTAGTACAAATAGCTACCGACAAAATAAAAATATATTATAGCATATTGTGAACACGCTTTTGAAATACTCCATTCAGTAGAGTGTTACTGATTTTTACTGTACGGTTTTTAGTTACACGCAAAATAAAAGAATTCACCTCGACTGTGCTCTCAAAGGCATGGCGTTACAAAATGGCGGCGTCAAAATTTTGCAACCGTTTACAATATCAAAAATTGAAGCATTTGATTAGTTATATTTCTGTATTGAGTCCGGCGCGAGGTCGTGCGTGCCCGGTCTGCGGGCTAGCCTAGACTATCGAAGGGGACGCGTCATTTAACTAGCGACGCGCAAAGCCGGACACACGTATTTGGGTAATTCAGATTTTTTACGTACCAAAATGTGTTTTCGGTTTATTCGGTGTTACATTTTAACATATAACAGGTGATGGTTTTTTTCTGGTTAAGAAACGATTAAAAAAAATTATTTTAAAACAAAATATGCAATAACACAATTTCGTAATTTTGACTGTAATGCGATGTATGTATGTGAAATAAAATGGACTTTAAATAGTATATTTTAATGATTAGTTTTATATTACTAAGAAATTTTACTAAGATATGAATGTAAAAGTTTTGATGCCCGTTATTAGTAAAATATGTTTTTGGGTGTTATGCCAGGTGAAAGGTTTCGTCCGAAAGCCAAGAAAGGAAGAATAACAGAGATATGTATATCTACTTAACATTAAGTATGTTTACATGTAGGTTCTAGAAAATACCAAAGTATGTTTTGTATAAGGTGATTTATAATATATGAAAGGGTTTAAGCATCAAGACATATAACACTGATTCTATGCTAACGGTCCTCTCAGTACATGCTCTAAAGTAGCGATGACAAGAGAGGTATATTTATTCTCGAGATTAGACATTGAGTATGTTTATATGCAGACCTATACCTCCCCGCTCTTCCCATTCTGTTAATTGTGCATGGCTGCAAGTCGGTACCCTAAGCGTGCGTAAAGGATCGGTAATGGAGTAGTGAACTTGAAATGATTGTGGAAGGGATGTGCTCTGGAAGTACCTTGTCGAGATGTGGGGGGGGGGCTCTTGCTATTGTTTCTGTAACTTGCTGCAGAAGGCGTATCAGATCTAAACGCAAGAACTTTGTAAGGAAATGATATATAATAATGCTATTGGGCAGCAGCAATACCAAGACTTTTCCTACCAATATAAAACTGCGGTGTAGAAGAACACAGGTACACTATATTCAGCATGAGTATATGCTCAATGAAATGATCGCCAACCTCCTCTGAGGAGAGGCACTTGATGAAAAAGAAGTATGCAGATATAAGAAAATACTAAAGGAAGATTTTGCATGCCAAGAGAGGTATACTTATTCGCGAGATTGGACATTGAGTATGTTTGTGTGCATGTATTAGGAAGTAAGTTTTTGCTTCGCAGTATGAATAAAGACATATAACACTGATCTTTGCTAACGGTCCTCTCCGTGCATGCTCTAAGGTAGCAATGACAAGATAGGTATATGTGATTGAGCAGAGCGGGCGCGCCTGTGTGCTTAGGACGGGCCGATGATCGGTGCGTCAAATAAAGCGCTTCCGCATGCGGGCCGGGCCAGCTCCGGGGAAATGACACGCCAAAAGTTGCCATAATGCTACGCAAATAAATCGGGTACTCAACTGGGAAATTCAGGGAAATAATGTCAACAAAACCGCGTCGTCCGTTTGCGTATTTAACCATGTAGGTATAATTCTATTACATAGTTTCGGCACAGTGATATGAACACCCTCAGAGCAGAAGTGTCGAAGGTCTAGATTCGGAAGTCGGGTTTAATGACGTATCACAAAACCGGAAGAAGCTTTGAATCTGTTGAAACTAACGTTGAATGATTTACTGTGCCAACTTCTAAAACTCGAAATAAGATTCCACCTTGACGTATTATACACAATTTTTGATCAGACGCAGTGGAGCTATATTGAAGCTTTGTGATTCAAAATATTGATTTGAATAAATATTGTGATGCAGAGTCTTCTGTTTGCCGATGAAGCCTTGAGTTTTAAGCACCGCGTGTAGTGCACAGTACACTCTTCGCTCTTGTAAGGACTAAACTTCAGCAGCGAAAATATTTTCCCGGAGAATAATGCCGATGAAAAATATGTTTATCTCCAGAATATTGACGTGTCCTTCGTTGCCGCGGGGCAAAAAGGGGAAGATTAATCGAAGTATGCGAAAGGATGTGTGTAAACCCGTTATAACCGACTCCCCCCGTGAAGAATGGAAGAATATGTATCACGCTATCCCACTCGCGAAAATCATTTTGCTGCGTCACCCCTCTCGGTTTCGGGGTATCAGAATGTGCCAGGTTGGAAATTTTCATGAAAATTTTAAGCCTCACTGCCAATGCTCGTGTCGATGTGTAACGTCTTAAAGAACACGTTACAGTCCTAACTGCCTGGGGAAGTAAATCTGAGATTTTCCACGACACTTCAAACACATCCCAGTTTGCGAATGAGTAATGTTTTCAGGCAACATTCATTGTATTTTTTATACACCTCAAATGTCTGAACTTACATTTCTAAATTAAACTCTAACAGGAACCGTGTATGTACCAACAGACTGTGCGTGTACACAAGGGTGAAGTTTCTACAGTGTATTTAGAATTAAAGACACTAAATTATATTAGTATACGAATATATTCGTTCTACTGGAACAATTGACGAAAGTAAACGATTCATAAAAAAAACTAACTGTTTCTTTTATAAAATATTTTGTCTTAAGTTAAGAAAAAAATATGACAAGCGGTACTGTGTTTTCAACATACAAAAAATTTGGCAGAGTTTCTGGGCAACTTACTCTATATTAAAAGATAAAATACTACAGATAATAAATATAAAGGTAAACTTACAATTTAGTTTTGTTTTTCAAGCGTCGTATATCGTGATAGTTGAAGTAATGACAACTTTGCTTACCTGAAAAATAAAAAAAAGGAATTATACACTATATAATAAAGATCTGAAATATTAAAAATGGGTTGGTTGAAAATACTAGTAGTTTGATTTATATTAAATTCTGTAAAAACACTATAAAACTGGAGCTTTTAAATAAATATAAATCCAAACTCCCAAAACGACAGTTCAGGTGTGAGAAAATACGGTGTTTGTTTATGTTAACTCAATTAACCTGATTAAACAGTAACGGGGATTTCCATGATCACATTTATCTTTGATGAATACTTTTTTTAAAACTAATTTATTAAATTTAAAATATATTTATTATATAAATCATGTATTGCGGATAAAAAAAAATACATAATCAACATTATTGAATATTTTTCGATCCGGATAATCTAATACGCGTATTAAATAAACACTTAATTATCCGGATCCTATAATAATTAAGAAAACTACAAGCGACGTGTTACTAGTCATGATTTTATCCGAAAATGGGGTGATGGAAGTTTTAGTTACTATTATAATATTTAAGTGTCTTTTTATATTATATGATGACAAAAAAATGTACTTTTATTTCCAGTTTTTCAAAGTTTTTCATTTAAGTGTATAATTTTAAACGAAAATAAATATTTCTTAAGTAATATTTTGTGATAAAAATGGTAGCGCACTTAAAACGCCTTAAAAATACAAGACACGATAAATTTTGTTTGAAAAAAAAAATAATAATGAAAGTGAAATCTCTTTCAGGCGCGTAAACATACCTTGGACGTTTATATTTATATGTAAGAGACGAAAATCTTGATAAGAATAAGGAGAATCTTCTAGTATATCTTTTGCAGATATGTGTACATTACCAATTTTAAATATCAGAGAAAATTTTATTTACAGATCACGCTAAATAATTGTATATTGATATTCGAATTGATTGCATGTTGTATTTATTTCACTCCATATTATCTATGTTTTCCAACCAACCCAACAAATAACACATGTTGCTAACGGATTTTGTTACACGCAAACAAACATAAAGATTATATTCAAAACCGTTTAATACATACAACCGCTTTATGTATAGTAAGTTATTAGTTATTACAACTAGTGAGTTTGTAGGATAATATTATATATATAACTTGCTTGTATGAGCTTCTTTCGTGCGTTATTTATGTTGAGCGACAAGTCACGGGAAAGGTAGCTTCATGGATTGGGAAAGCGTCAAAACTAACAATACTACATGAACAACGCTTGCTACAAATGCCCAAGTATAACCGCTAACCGACCGAC
The DNA here is from genome assembly GCA_022113835.1 of Atopsyche davidsoni. Lineage (NCBI taxonomy): Eukaryota > Metazoa > Arthropoda > Insecta > Trichoptera > Hydrobiosidae > Atopsyche > Atopsyche davidsoni. Next base: position 13,374,639 of record JAILWY010000009.1, on the reverse strand, counting down.
ATTAGGTATAGCGACATTTCTACGAATTCGCCCACCATTATGTCGCAAAAGGCGGACGATAGCGCTACACAATACGATTTGTCGGTCATCTGAGTTGGGACGTCTGTTGGAGCCTTTAATACTCTGAGTGATATAGGGCTAAAGCAAAAAAGACGTCGCCGAAAAGTTGATATGGGATCTCGCACTCAGCAAATACGGTTTCTATATCCAATCCATGTAAATTTTTACATTGAAATGTATTAAGTAGCAAAATGTTACAAAACAATAAAATGCGCGTTTGAGTTTCTGATTCTCAAATTTTAAACTGAAAAAAAAGTTAGTGACAAAATTTTTTGCAGGGTAAACTAATTTAAAAACGAGGTTATAATGAGAGTTTCAAGGACAAAAAATGCCATGAAAAAATCATGTGTAAAAATTTTCCAACAAACAAACTGGAACAATGAATTATTTTGGAAAGATTTGGGTGTGTTAATTATTTTCAAAGCTTGTAATTAAAAAAATATCAAAAAATTCGTACTAAATCCTCAAGATCTACGACATATAAATCATCTTGACACATGTAGATCATCACAGACTATCTGGCACAATAATAAAAAAAGATAATTTTACAACAGCAAACAGTGTAATAGCTGCCTGGATATAAATTTCAAAAGTATTATTTAAGTGAATATAGATGAACTAACTGCAAATACCCCACACGATTGAAAAATAAGTAATATTGATAGAATTTTGTCGCAAGCAAAATAGTGTTATGCAATAATTGTAATATGTTTGACAAATTCGTACTCACTATACAAATTAATCGGTCTTTCAGAATTTTTATATTAATGTAATGACTCCGATTTGACCAAATGCAATCATGATAAGGTTCCACGAATCAAAACTGTTATTGAATAATTATGTTCCCTAATGTATTTAGATATGTTATGTGTGCGATAGCACTGCGGTCGCTATAGTGATTTGGTTCAATATAAAAACATCCACAATGAGGTTTCAGGTATCAGAACAGGTAACCGGTTTGTTATGATTAGTTAGAAAAAAAAGTTGGAGAATGTACATGCCATGTTTTCATTCATGGAGTGGAGAAAAAAACCAGGATAATGATGATGTGACTTTGTTCCTACGGCGTCATGTTGGCATGTATATTAATTACTTCAAGGACGCGAGCAGTCACTTACGAGAAAATGCCGCGTCACAGTGGTAAGATTATAAAAACCATGATAGGGTGTATATCAACAGCTACACAGATTGCTTATAATGATATTTAACATATACCATTGGTGAGTGTTTCAACAAGATGGAATTATCAAAACATAAATGTAGTGTTACAAAATTATGTTAAAAAATAAAAGCGAAGATCGAGCAACACTTCTGCGCCCTTTTTGGTCAGTAAAGAACACTTTATGAACACAAAATTATGATCCAAGCAGAGATTATCTACATTACTCTTTATGTTAATATAACACAAACACTATTGAATATCTAAAAAAGGAGCGAATTCAAAAACACGTCGCAGGTATGTGCGCGTGCAGCGTCATGTATTCATGATTGTTACTATACGATCTCCAGAAATGTACGCGGAACAAGTTGGCAACTTTTGGCGCTGTCACGAATACGCGATTTGTGCACTAATTAAGCCTGGAAGGTCGCGGAGCCTTTTAATTTTGAGCCAACCGCAGACATGGATATCCACTGCTTCAGAGACCAGTATCGAGTTGCAAGCAACAATGAAAATGAGGCACGACTTTTTTAAAGGTTGAATCAAGACACTACAGACGTTCAAAGTGTTTGCGCTAAAATACACCGGGCCTCAAAACTGACGATACCCATTGAGCAGGGGAATTTTTTTTTTGTATTTTTTTAAATCAATTAAAGTCACTGCTCCTTTAAAAGAATAATTATTTTAAAAAAAATAACGTTTTTGTCATATTCGATTGGTTTTTATTACTAGTAATAATAGGCAGGACAATAAGTGGTTTGAATGAATTAGAGATTTTTTGCAATTTCGGCACCTATCAAGAAATTGTATGAAACCTGTATCACTGTTTTTTTTTTTAATTCTGGAGGTATTTAAATTAAAACACTCGAATTAAGACCAGGCACCTCATGGTCCAGTAAGCAATTTTTTCTAACATAAATACCATGAGGGTGTTTTATTGCTGATAATTAAATCCAATAGATTTCTTCGCCGATAATGAGTATAAATCAGTAGCGTTCAGAAAATGCATGCTATGAAGCACGGTATCCTACAAAATATTGAGTATAAATGTAGTAGTATAAATTGAATTAAAATATTTTTATAATAAGACGTTTCTTAGCGTTATGGCATATGAAAGAGTATAAGAGTATAAGAGTAAACTTCAAGCCACTGGCAAAAAATAATGCATAACACAACGATGCGTATTCATAGCAAGTGTAACAAATTTCCGATTAATGGGCTGACAAGACGTTTTCAAGATAAATTATTATCTATGATGACACAGCCCAGTCAACATGTTAAAGGATGTGACGAAATGGCAGAGTTTTCAGTCAAAACACCGAAGATAAAACGTGATCTTGCGTTAAAAAAAACATGTCATTAATACAACCGCGGTTCTACACACTTTACGGAGGGAATTGTATTTATAGAGTTGTTGACACAGTAATATATCACTGGGTGGACGACAAGACACGCGTCTGGTTCTGGGAGATGTCGTATTGTTTGTATTCAAAGCTTCTTTCTCTCTCAATGCACCACCTTAATATGAAATCTACATTTTCAATCTGATCTTTAATTTTACCTGGAAGTTTAATTTAACATTGAACGGTTTTCGTTTCCTCTATTCATTAGATACGTTATTACAAACAGTGTGGGTCATACAGTCATTAAAAATACATGGAATATAGAAAATACATGTTTTATTTAAAAAACATAATTATATGAACACGCAAGGTTTCGCCAGAATTGTAACAAGTTAGAATATATAGAAAAAAAAACTATAATAGATATGCACCTTGTACTATACAGAACATGAAAATCAATTGTCTTAAATTTGTGATGTATGCCTTGATTCTGTGAACAACTTATTTTTTCTTATATCTGATGTCTGTGTTATAAAAAGTTTGCTTATTAAATTTAATGACCAATTTTACAATGGGAACTTTTTATGAAATGAAACAGGATTTTCACACAAATCAGTGTCACGATATGATTAAAATTACAGAATATTATTTTAACTGAGTATCATTGATGTTTATACAAAAGTCACTAAGTGCAGCAGCACTTACGAATTCGAAACCCACAACCAATTATCTATCTTGTGGTTGTTAGTTTCAGAGTCTGGGCAAGTAGTTTTACTGGCAAGTGTCAGGTGCAAACCACGCTTAAGAGCCGAGGTGATTTGAGCGATCTCTCGTAACGACGTTGTGAAATGGTCTGTGACGCGCTGCCGGCCAGCGAGAAGCCGTTAGTCAAGGTGAGCCGACATGCCATACGAGAGGCTCGCGGATCAAGTACAGAGGAGCGGGCAGTGGACTTATGCCACTTATGTACCGACTGCCAGAACTACCTACCTCGATTCTTTATTGGACTGGACAGGTGTATTTTCCACACTTCAAAAGGTATTTAGAAGTTCAAGGTAGCGCAAGCACGTAATGGTATTGATTGTATATTGAGGTGGCGTTTTTATCAGTACCTCGTGGCTTTTATTATCACCCAAGCTCCTATGATAAATAGATACGAATGTCAGAGATGAATAGAAGGGAGCGAAGGCAGATTGGGGAACAGAGAATAGTGCGCTCCCTGGGAAAACCACCTTCACGAATGAATGAATTGATTGTGTATGATATAGTTATTTATCATGATTAAAGACCAGCTGTCGTCACCCGGAAGTAGCACCACAGCGCTGCCCGGGGCCGAGAGTTATAAAAAAAGGCTTTATCAGAAATATTTTATAATAAAATTTAAGTCGTCGAACTGTGATAACTTTAATTAACATGCATTAACAATTCATCCAAATCTTAAAACATTTTAATATGCATTGCTCAGTTTGTGTATATTTTTAATTTTCTGCGAGAGCTTCGCAAAGTTTGTCTTCATTACGGATTATTTAGAAACTTTTTAAATTATATATTTTTTTACTAGATTTATTTAACATAAAAACTCGCTTCAGATAACTCTGAGGTGCTTTAGAGTAATTTAGGAGAAACTGGCTGACTTTTAACTATGTTAATAAAAAAAATACTATAAAAATAACTATGGAGTTGGTGTGCTAAACATTTTAGCTCTTTCTCAAATACTTAACATTTAGCTGAAATCAACGTACTAAGGGTATTTGTAAGAAATTTATATTCAGATTAGTGAGATCTATATCTACGGTCTTAGAAGTCAGACAACCTGTTACACAATCTAAAGCACATAACAATGGGCAGTGAAATTGTCCTTTATCCTAATTAAGATTTTTTCAGAGAATAATGTTAATATCACCATTAATCCAACGATAAATATTTAAACTAAAAACAATAATTCATAAATCGGCGAAACAACAACCATGTTCGACTAAATGCATCTAAAAGAGAACACATTCGTGTTATACTGTTTATTGTTGCATTTTGCAGTCACATTGCAGTAAAGAACTGCATCCGCAAAACTGACGGCCTCAACATCTATTATATGAACGAACATCAAAGGCGTACAAACCATACAAGTAATCAAGAATTGCATGCTCTAAAAATCATAAAACAAATTTAAAGTACAATTTCTAATATTTTCTGGTAGTTCATTTATTAACTCCGATAAAAAAATATCGAATTGTATGCATATTGAAAATTTCATACGAACAGTTACAACTCATTGCACTGCAAATCGATGAATTTTTAAATAATTATGAAAAAAAAAAATTGACCACTTTATCTCGTTTCATTGTATTTTCAAAATTATGTGTGCCAGTTTAACATTGTAAAAATAAATCCGTGTCTCGATTATATCAACATTGTTTTAAAAATGCTGTTTGAGTATAGCATCAATCTGTTTATATAAAAATAACAAGAAAGACTATTCTACATATAAAACATTAAAAACGAAAATATTAGATAATATTTAAACAGTTTATAAATATTTGTATTTGGTTCTTTATTATATTTGTGACGGTTTAGACTTTAGAAGGTGTTAAAAGCAGTGACAATTGCAGGTGGGTGTGATCGTTTACGGCCAATTAAGGAACATTCGTGACGTCACTCGTCAAGCGGCGAGGAGTAGACGCGCTGAAAGTCCTGTAAGGAGAAACAAGAAACCATTCTGTCTAACGTAATTAGTAAGACACTGAAGCATGTCACTAATTATTTACAATAAGAAATAATGTCATATTTATGACAATCGATTCACATCTAAAACAAAGAAAACTTATTTTTTCAGACAAGTGAATTTCGAGCTCAGGTGAAATATTGTAAGCATTTCATACAAAATCATTTTGCAGTGAAAAACACGTTTGTTAAATAATGTCTGATTGCCAGTGTTTATAGCGCATTAAATTTTATCAAACAAATATTTTTTTTCATTAGGTAGGGAACTTTATTATATTTTAATTGTATTCCAAGTGGAAAGTAACAATAAATACCCCCAATGTATCATAATAGACAATGTAAATATGCTTCTAATGATCCTTTGTTCGACCACATAAATACGCCGACATCATTAAACGTTTAAATAAAGTATAAATAATAGTCTACAATAAAAATATTAGACCTGGTTTAATTATTGAATGCATTGACCGCCAGATTTCACGTACTTCTAGCGAAATGGTTATAAAGTAATAAATATCGGGCGTTTAAATTTAATACAATTATTGTTATGAAGTAGGCAAAGATATACCACCATGGCGGATGTTTGTTGCCGTTTGTAGGCCAATGCTATTATAAAATTTTGATTTGTTTAAATGTTTTGAATTTTTTTTTAATTAAATGTTTACATAGGCGGTAGACGACCGTTTCAAAGTTCATATTCAAATATACTGTGAATTAAATCTTTTAAATGTATTGATCACTGGACATAAACTGTTTTGCTACATAAATATTTTTTGTCAATTAATATAAAATTATTACATTTTATCTCACTTTTTACATTGATATTTTGCAATAGTGAACAGGATATTACTGAATATTTTTATAACTCTAAAGGTCAATAACTGCTGTTTTGGTGGTATTACAAATAGTATTTAATAATTGTAGAATATTACTAATATGATTAGCAGTAGTGTTCACACATAGAAGATGATTAAAGAAATTCTCAAAAAAATATCATCGTGATTTGTGTGGGATTTGAACCCACATCCGGTAATAAATACGCATCTGATTGACGTTCAATACAAAAAATAGACATACGTGATTGTAGAATATTCACTACTATATATATCATATAAAACACAGGTGTTTAAATGAAATGTTTATCTTGATGTTACACTGCAACATTGTGAGACATTTGTTCACAGCTCCGGAGACCCCGGAGTCCCGACACAGCTGTCATCCAACTTTTGCCAATTTGCCGACAAAATGGTAGGGGAATTCGCAAAAAACCAGGTGAACGGCGCAACCTGATACAGTTTGCCGACCGGTTGATTGTGTGTCGGGACCTCAGACCTCGGGCTTCGACCGGGCATGTGAAAAGGATCTCCAGATGCCTCGTCGCGAGGGCACGAATCGGGACAAATTACAGACGCCCGTGTAAAAGATCAGGTCACCGGCGATAACTAATTGAAAGGTAGGCTCGAATGGCTGCGGGAACTTACAAAAACTTGGTAATAAATAAAGTTAATTGTACGGTTGGAGGGGTCTTAAGATTTAAGTGACTATATTAGTAAATAGAAACTAGAAAATAACAATAAATACTAGTGCCGGCCCTTTTATCATAGAGGTAAGCGATGCGCTTGTATTTTAAGAACTACAATGGAGCAGAAGCTGTCAATACGTGGTGCGGAAAAATAAATTTTATGTTATATTAAACTATGCATTTTTGTGGTCATTATTAAAAAAAAACACTGCATTATACTGCTACTTTACTTATTTTAAAATTGAACACGTTATAAATGTTTTCGTGAGATTAGCAAGAACAAGTTTTATATAAACGTCATCTGCTTCTTCTAAAGAAAAATATGTATTTATTTATATTCAATTTACGTTATTTCTATATTTCATAAACATGAAAATATTTTGAAAATTAACACAGTAAAACTATTGACTATATTATTTGTGTTAAATAGCTAAAAGGATGTTGTGAGTGGCGCGGGGTCGGTAGCGGCGCGCGGACCGAACTTTGGCAGCCCCTGCGCTGAACAATTGGGACCGCCGAGCAATAAAACAGGCAGTGAGGTTGGGTGAGATTTGGGGGGCGGGGAGGGGTCGGTATAAAGGCACCGCCGAGGGGACGCTACCTGGCCCACGTGGGGCGCAGGTGCAGCCCAGCCCGGCTAGACTCGCCGGACACACCGGAATGACTATCTAATGGCCAGCGATGTGAGGCTCTTCGGTGTGATGTGATTTGGAGACTAGTCATTAAGGTGCTGCGCTTTTTACTTCCATTTTAACCGCGATACCTGGAGTATTATTATATCAGTAATGGTACTGGTAAAGTTGTCCACACGCGTCGCGACACAACTTGCAACTTGCACCAATATTGATTTTTTTTATTTTGGGTATTTTGTATGGTTATGCTTAGGCCTTAACAAATAATAAAGTTAAAATTTAGCAACTGAACGAATAAACGTCCAAGTGCAACGTCTAAACGCTATTTTTTTATATTTTGGTTTTGTTTGCAATTAAAAACTTTTTTTTATAATAAATTAACTATTTTTGTAAATAATAAATAAGCTATACATAAACAACATATAAATATAATGCATAAAATGTGTGTCGACGTCAGTCTTTTGAGTATTAAAAAAACATAACGAATAGTAAAACTAAAAAATTGCCTGCATTTGTATAAAAACAAAGCATGCAAATTTTAGGATAATATATTATGATACATTTTTTTTATTTTCAACACAATAAAATATACTTTTTAGAAAGTAAAATATAATTATAGCTAAATTATATATCAACAAGTTTTTGTCACACTTAATAGTTGTTATTCACTGAATTGTCAGGGTCATTGGTGTATATTTATAAGCCAAAATTAATATACAACACAATGGTAATATTAAAAAAATAATATCTAAAAATATTTTATTTTTTAAGTGAACTTTTCTTTTCGAGACACGTACGAGAAACCTGCCACAAAGTATACCTGTAGGTGTCTGGGTTTCAGCTGTAACTCTGAAAAGTGGAAACGTAAAAAAGACACGTGTTATTCTTTCTCCTGCTAATTTCGTATGTAAATTTGCACGCGCACAAAGGAAGCGACACGTGTATGACGTGGCAACAAGCCAAGGGCCCAGAGGAGCCGACAGGACGACACGTTTTCGAGGCACACTCTCCGCTCCCGGGCAGAAGCCAGCAAGGAGGTTATATAAATGCTAAATGTTTTCATCTGTAATCTTATTAACAAATAATATTTATATGATTTACCAACATTTTAAATACTTAGGCAGCTGGCTGAGCGAGAACTGAGATCCTGAAGACTGAGTTGAGACAGCGCGGAAACATTTAACAACTTAAGTACTATGTGCTTGAAAGATAACAGATAACTGGAAACTCGCAAGAGATTCGCGAAATGGTATTTTGTCTCAGTTCTTCTTTATGATGTTTTAAACATTTAAAAAAAAATCGAGACGTTTGAAGTGTGGCTTTATAGAAGAACATTTGTGGCATAGAATGCGCAAAGAACTCATGACGATGGTTAAAAAAGCGTAATGCATTATATTTCGGCCATATTCTTAGAAATACCAAGCCTACTGCGGCTGATTGTCTAAAAAAAATTAATAAAAGTAGAATTGGAAGAATAAAGTTTACATGTATGCGGATTTTCGACAGTGCTGGAAGTCGGAATACAACCGAAGTAATAAGACTGGCCCACGATAGAGATGGTCACCAACTTCTTCTGAAGAGAAGCACCTGAAGAAGATCTACATTTTTCAATCACAAATGGTAGTCAATGTATATAAATCTACTTTTAAATAATATATTACTAAAAAACTTGAGTATCTTATCCACTTATGTAAATTAAGCCCACAAATTCGGTGTAGTCATATGCAAACGCTAAAATGTGTGTGTATATTATTTTAATACGACATGTCTGTCTGTCAATTTCCATATAATAAATAAGCTTGGCATTTATTAGGTTATTGTTGAACATAATTGATATGTTATAATTTCACAATCTATATTCACTATATATATATATAATAATCTATAAGCTTCGTAAATTATATTTATAATTCCAATAATCAACGAATAAACATACGCTACTCTAAATTGACAATATTTGTCATTTTTACAGTGTGAATCAACTTGTGAATTTTTCACTTATGTATAAAATGGCAATTGTTTATTAAATTTCGCAAATACTTCATTGTGCTTTTTAGATGCATGAGTCAGGGATCGATTTATGAAGAAACAATAATTATAAGATTAGTTTTATTCAATAATTATTCGTCAATTGGTCAACTACAATGGCAGCACACAATATATGATAGCGGATGCCAAGTTACTGTAATAAGTCTTTAGTAATTAAAAGTTTATTTATTAATACTAATTTGGTTTTTAAAATATACATGCAGTCAAATATGTCTTTAAACTGTGAATAAATGCATGTATATCATGTTTTACAACCAATTGTATTGAAGAAATGCTCGATTCGCTGAACATAATAGTAAATAACGATCTTGATTTAAGTTTAATGACCACGTGTTAAATTTAATTTTAAAAAAATTATTTACAAAATGATAATGATTGTGTAGTAAAAGAAACTCAAAGATCACATTATAAACTAACATACATTCGTGGTAACGTCATGCAAATAATGATCATACAAAACGTCTTTATGAATGTTATCTTTTGGTGAGTTATCTCTGATTCATCTCATACCTACCTTTATTTACATAGTTAAATAAGAATGACTCAAAAAAATCAAGTGTGGTTTTATTTATAAAATAATCATATGCTTGTATTGAATAGAATATATTGGATCGTCATAATATTTTTGAATGATCGATAATTTAAAAAAATCGTTGGCTTTTAAAAAAATAATCATTTCCAGTGCCTTGTGTTGAAATGTAACATGTATTATTCAGGCCTATATTATGATTATACTATTATAAATATTCATGTTTATATTAATTATTTATTACTCGTTTTGTAAATATCGATGGTAATGTACTTTCGCTAGTAATAATTATCATATTCTAAAATTCTGTGCATAAATAAAATAGTGTGCCACAAAGTAGGAGCACAAATTTTAATAAATTAAAAAATATATTGAAGGCGGTGGAGCTTGGACAAATTAATAATAGCCGATAAATAAAGATGAGCTTTATTAATTACTTTTCTTTATTCATTTATAGTTTATTTAGTGTTTTTTTCACACTTTTTAATTTTCTGTTTGATTTATGTAGCGTTACCGGTTTTCCAAGCTGTGAACGTCGCGAGGTCACAAAAGGAAAAAGTCCTCGAGTAAAGATTGAACTTCCGGACTATGGACGTGAATATTTTTTCGGTGATATTAGTGAATTAATTTACATTTATTTAGACAGTATCAAAACAAATTAAACTACTGAAAAATATATGTTTTATATTTTACCAAGTGTTTAAAAGTTCGTTTTGCTCTGTTTCCGAAAGAGAACGAATCGCAATTGATCGATTATGATTTATTAGTTTCTAAGCAACAGGTTTATTAGCAACAGAAATATTTCTGAAATATCGGGGATACCTAGTGATAGTTAAAATACAGAGACTGGGTACAGCAAACTTCTGCCACAGCCTATAAAGCAAAGCTGTTTTCTTTTTATATATTCTTTGGTAATAAGAATTTGGGACATGATTCTAGCTCACTCAATATGCGGTTTTTAATTGGCATTGAATTTATCCTTGCGAGAGATTTTATTCTGAAATGATTACAGTAATTAATATCCGATATTCTAGCAAATAACCTATCTTAGGCTATGGAATCGTTCAGAATGAATAATTGGTCAGAACCATGCAATATATTTGCCAAAAGTGTTTCTAGACAGTCATTATTCATACTTCAAATTTCGACAATGATCTATAATAATTTTTTTGAGATATCACTTTGTATTTTTTATTTTATTTATTAAAATATTTTATTGTTATCTGGTAAACGAATTAAGTTTTTGCTTGCAGTATGTCCCGTTGAAATATGTTAAATGAATACAAATTCACGGAGGGCGGAATACGCCCCGAGTGCGGCACTGCGCAGGCTCTAATATTAGCATAAAGCAGTTAGCGAATCTGTGTACACACGGTAGTCACCGGGTGGCCTTAAAAATTACATGAGATGCGCCGGAATACCAATGCGGAAATTAAGGCACGGGGCCCTTAATGGTGCCGCCTCATCCAGAGGCGAATTACTCATTTAGCAAACGGAGCACCGCGGCAGCTGGATGCTGGAGGACTGGAAGCAAAGCGTTCGGCAGGTCTCGCACGTAGCACGAGGTGGGTCATAAGGACCCCAAAAGCCGATTAAAAAAATATAGATTTATTCAACATCATGTATTTAAGAACACAAATGAAATTGAAACACACTCAATTTAAAAAAAAAAATTAATTCGCATGTATATGAAAGTCAATGCAAATTACCTGTCATCTAGGAGATAAAAAGTCGCTGGGACCCCCGCAACATTTAATAGTGTATTTTTCATTATAATTAAGTATTATAAATGTTGATTGAAGAAAGGTATTCGCTACGCTACCAGGCATTAGTGTGATGTTTGTGTACTGCATAGATTACTAGATTAATGGAACATGATGTCAAAACTACGTCATCGCAGATTTATACAGGTATTCAAAATTCTTTATATATAAAATTATTTTATGAATAAATCACTGCAAGTATCAACAAATGTTAGCACAGTGAAAAGTTCTTTTCGACAATGTTATACGAGTTATCTCGGAAGTGTTGAATACGAAATTAGACAAGAAGTATAGATTAGATACAAAACTTGCAGGGTTGTCACAAACCGCACATTTGCGTGTCCGCAAGAATAGGGGTGCGGAATAAAGTTATCCCCGCCTAGCTCCGACCGCTAACTAAATTTACATGTAGAGGACACTGACCTAACCCTGGCGTGACAAATTTATCGCCAGTTATAAAAGTTATGGGGTCCCGGCCTTCCAAATAAAACATAACTTCAAAAACCAATTTATACGTTATCTTATCTGCTCTGAAAAACTGTGGCCTCACTCAGCAGGCACACGACCAACGTTCTGGGGTATTGCGTCATTGACAACACTGAAACTGCCCTAAATTGGGAAACACGTAACAGGGTTAATGAACTTAGTTATATCCACACGTAAATTGTTGTTGTCAATACGTATTAAAAAATTTGATCGATTATTTATACACGCCACCACGCGTGGTAACATCAGCAGCCCAGCTTAGCTGATTGCTTTATATTTATAATAAATAAATATCATTGTAAAGTTTGTTTCAGAAAAAAATAATTCATTTTAATAAACTCAGAAATGTATCGCTTTACAGTTACACTTCTTTCATTCTTCGGAGGCATCTTCCCCCGCATTCTCCCCGTCAATTGAATTTAATATTTCTAAACGGGGCCTAATAGGCTTCTATAGTAAATTGTTATATGCTTGTAAACTTAACTGATACTGTTTACTGCATTTCAAGCACCAAAAAGCATTGGACGATGAGCGTCATGAGTTCTCTAAACTAAATTTATAATTTTAAAAATACTAATGGCATAGTTTGTTTTTTTATTAACTTTGAAATCTTCGTAGCCCACCTATTGTTGATTTGGATTAGTGGTTTGAAATACAACCTAATTGAAAGTCAAAGCAGGCGGCTAGTTACTATGCAAACAACACAGTCGCTTAATTTTAAAGGATAATACGAAAAATACGTGCAAGAATATTAAAAGAGAAAATAAGCACCAAAGAAAGTATTCTCTCTGGCAATGACAAGAGATTGTGATAAACAGCAAACAACCATTAAAAAAATGTCCCATATTAAAGGCAATGATATATATCTTGTTTAGAATTCGGTTCATTAACTTTATTACACCAAAATATTGTTACAAAAATAGCCAATGGCTTTCAATGCATATATTAAACTATTCGAAGACATTGAAATTCATTTTACCATTACAATAGTATACAATTATTTTTATTGTCTTCTTTTCCGTTCTCGTTTTAGAACATTAATTTTTGCATTCGTGACTCATCTTACACGTCGACTGTTTAATTGAGTGCTTAGCCAAAATTAAATAAATAAATACGAATAGCAAAACAATTATATCTAATATAAAAGTGATCGTTTTTTAGTTTGAAATTTTTATAAAAAGTGGTACACAATATAGTAAAATTCATGATCAACCCCTAAAGGTTATTTCAACGGTTTACTTCAGTACGTGTGTAATGTTATTAGAGACATGAAACAGAATGTGTGTATGAGAAGTATATTTGTTTGAAGAGCAAGATGTGCTTTAAGCTCTTAATCCGTAGCTAATTCACGCTCCTGTCATATTGGATTCAGTTCATTAGGCGTCTTACTTGCCGAGCAACAAGTTGCCGGTTCAGATCCCTCGGGGGACGCTCATTTTTAAGGCTTTGTACACAAAGGCTGGATGAGGAGATTACTCGCTGAAAAATTAATTGCATACAAAATTAATATTCTTTTCTATTCATTACAAGATAAAGCTTTGTCTTCACTGTGTAAGCAATACTGTCGTGAAGTTTGTATTAATAGTAAAGTGGATAAGATATATTAAATATTTTTATTAGATTGGATTCTTTTACTGAAATTTATAAGAAGGCAATATATGACCTAAAAACTAGTGTTTATATGGTGCGTAATACGTACTTAATGTCAGGTGTATATTAAATTCAATAAAATATATTATAACAGCACACTCGAGTTTGGAGTTCATTGCGCGTCACATTTTATGTAGTCTTATAAAAAAAGTATTCGTCGTATGAAGCCATTAACTAACGCCAATAGTAACGAATAGTTTACTGGCGTGAAACTCCGCTCTTTATTTTATTTTTTACAGTTCTTCGGTCGTAAAGGCTGTAAAATCATAAAGTGAAAACAATGATATGACATTATCAAACCTTACTCTAATTAAATCTTATTAGGTGAACAACCTAAACGAGAAGGTAAATACTTTTTTAAATTTATATCTACTCAATAAAATAATTGTTTTTAAAATACATAAAATACCATCACTTCTTCTTTGTGTGCCCTCTTCTATATGTGCTTGGCAACAACCTTCCCGTTCCTTTTATTTTAACCCTCCTGATCTTGCGCGACCGGTAACAAGGAATGAATGAACGGAATGAATTAGTATTCTGGCGATACATCTTAGACCCTCGGTTTTTCTTGCGCTTTTATCGGCGAGTTGTAACTCGGATACGTAAGAACCCCCCGGAAGATACATAAAATAAAATCATATGTTATTTATTACTAGTAGTAACATACAAGATTTATATAGCAGTTGCAGATCAAAAAATGCTATTTCTTTATATTTCGTAGTCTCACGAATCAAAGCTGGAAAGGTCACGATTTCTAAGAATCAATCAGACTAAGTAGTTAAGCTCTTCTCTGGCTATAAAACCTAGTCTCGTAAAACCGGCTACTTTATGGTGGAACTATTGTAGAAACCTTAACGACGGATTTCTCCATCGCGGACTTTTCCAAAGTTTACCCTGGGAACAAGGGAGCGGTGCTTGTTCTGGCTCCGGTGCTGCACCTCACCAGATGTTCTGCCACAAAAGCAAACAGTGCGACCGGAACACACCGGGAAACATGGCGAAACTCATCACAATCGGAATTAAAAACACCCCTTTGAGTTCAGGCACTGTGAGATAATGCGTTTACTTTTGGGGAAACTCGACATTTTTATCGTATCAAGTAGCGGAATTTTTTTTCATTTTTGTCAATATCGAGTAGCATTTTTGATGTGTTGTAATACATATTATTATTAACAAAATATTTCTAAAGTACTTAAATTTAAATAATTATATATATTCAATTCAATAAAGCCACTTTTTCAATAATAGATAATCAAAGATAAAAAGTTGGTAAGTAATTTAAAAAAAACAACAAAATCGAAACATCATAGGCATTACAATAATGGTAGTCTTTTAACCGTGAAGGTTTTATTTTTTCGTTGGAAATAGAGTGATAAAAATTAAGCCCAAATGGGGAATTTCACAGTTCTTCCCGGCGCCGGCTGCTAGAATACAGAACTAATCCCAATTATAGAACTATATGCCCGACTCCGAGCCAGGTGGTTGCGCGATTAGCCATGCAGGCCCGGTAATGGAGGGTTATTCCGCTAATAATTGAACGGAGAAAATATTATATTGTACCGTAAAGGGACACGACAACTCGTCTATCGATTTTAAGCGGCCGGTTAATGTTCCTAGTCTGCTTCAGATATTTTTTCACACAAAAAAGCATAGATTTTTTCACAAACATTAGATTCTGCCTGTGAGTATATTTACTTGGCATTATGAGTATTTTATTTGTTATCACTAATTAAAATTGTACTTTAGGGTCCTATCTACTTCAAACGTAATTTTTGGCTCCCCAAGGTAAAAATTAAGGCAAAAATTAAGGCAAAAATAATTTTAATACAGATGATACTCCATTTTTAAACTTCCTTTTATACTCTTAATATCGTTAATAAACTAACTCGGAAATGACAAACATCAATTTGATAAAATCTAAGCACTTAGAAAATATATAACATTAAAATGGTTGCGTTGAGATTATATATATTGGTGATGTGTTATTTCTGCCATATAACAACTAATATCAAGTTTTAGACCCTTAATGCTAATCGCATACGCGCCTACGATGTGAGGGCGTGTAAGAATGTTTGTAAGATATACATATTACTATTAATATATATTTTATGGCAAGTAAATTGATCAAAAGTATCGGATATAAAGATTAAAAATGTTAAAATTATAAATATATCAATACTACTATTATAAAATCACAAAACCCCCGGTTGTTTAAGACCTAATCTAATCTATAGATAGTGACTAGCAAATTCTCACTATGTTACGTTATTTATATAATTTATAATATATCGTAACCGACAATTTTTGGTTAAAAAAAAATTGAATAATAGTGTAAAAAAAATATTTAAAAAATGTAAAAAAAAAACGCGACGTTATTGACCATTAATTAAGCCGTATTGAGTTTTTTTAATATTAAATATTCATTCGTGAAATTTAAGAGCCATGCAGTTAGGGTGTTGTCTGATATATCTGGTGTTATTCAAGCGAGCGGATGACACACTGCGAATATATTTATTTATGCTACAAAAGGTGGGAGAACATACAAAAACGTACAAATTTCCAGAAACAGTGATGCGGCGCGGCCCACTGCAAGGATTCAGATTTTTATTTAAATCGACACATTACTATCACGTGACGTCACTAATGATAATATTTCCGAGACGTGATGTGAATTACCGTGAATTACGTTGATAATGACCAGTGGGCCGGTGCCGGTCGGTGTAAATTGTACGTATCCCAGCCTATTGAGCTCGGCCAGTCGAACCTTCTGGACTATGACGACACGATTACGCGGTCGATGAATGGATCGAATTACCGGCCGGTTGAGGCTGGCTTGATAGAAACGCGATTGAGTGTGAAAATTATAACTAAGAGCTAATTAATACCTCTGATTTAAACAATATACTAAGAAAGAGAACCGTGAAATTCAACATTTGTTTGTACAGATTTTTTAAAGGAAAATCGTATGTACATAAATAAATATAGTAATATTGAGGCCGCACTGAAGATACGTTATTATCGTCAGCTGTTTCATTACTCGTGCGTCTTAAGAAATCGCACAAATGCAATTTTGCTTTGAAAGTTCGCTTGCACTCAAGTGGCTAATGTATGCATAGAAGTACGATGCACATTTTTTGCAAAGATTATAATAGATATGACGCAATTTTTGAAAATCCTTCTAGTGTTAAAATTATAAACGAATTCCAATGTTATAATAATCAAAAACTTAAATTGAACTGGGGAGTTTTTGCCTGACAATACGGTGCCCAGCAACCCACTTTTTAACCAGTTCCCTAGGAAAATATAACTCTTAAACGCCAAATTTAAGCAGCGTGGCCCTTGATGTGACAATACGAAAATACAGCTGTGTTCGCATTCCCTTTAAACAGATATCATGAGCAAAACTTCACAATACGTCCTAGCCCAGCCTAGCTCAGAATGTGAGCAATTCTGCTGATATATAATAAGTGGCAACTAACTCGTAGGTAAGATTACAATAATACCAGACGTTGTCCTTAATAAGGAAGCAGATATTACCCAGAAAGCAAATGGTTAACTACCTCTCGCAACTGGAGTGTTTTGCAACAAATCTTCTGCGAGGACATACCACTCAGTGAAGAGTATTTTTGCAATAAATTGGAGCACGAAATAACATCCATCATAAAAAGAGTAGATTGAAATCACAGAAAACGTTATGAAGTCCGAGGGACAGGTATGTCTTAATTTGTAATTATTTATTTATTTGATACAACTGCACGGGTAATTTTTTTCTCAAATTAAATACGCAAACATCCCAATAGATTGATTGCATCAAACTTGGTATTTGCCTGAAAACTAAATATATTTGTTACACATTTAAATAAAGACATGTATATTTCTATTCAAAACCACCTAACACCAATAAATAGAAGTAACATGCTCCATTGAAAAGATAATTAGTATATCAACCCAGCATAAGCGAAGAATATCCCTGAAAAGCGATTACAGGTTTTAAAGGTGAATGTTCGTTAGGCAGAGCAAACCACTATGAGCCCAGATCAGGGTCGGTTAATACGACCCGAGGGATTTGCATGAACTGCCTATTTTATTCAAGATGATAAACCAGTAGTGTGGGATTATGAGTCGGAATGAGCCCGCGCATCCCTTAGCAATTGCGTCTTTAAACGAAACGTGAAATGTAAAAACGAAAGGCTAAATGTATCATAGGACAATTTCGTTCATCGTCTTGATATTACAGCATGAAATGTAAATAGATGAAATAATGGGGTTGGGTAAGTGGTTTCTTTGTAAAATCCCTAACCGCGTAATACTTAAAACTGTGGTTCAGCGACAGTGGGGTAGTATATATTTTTTAATTATTATTATTATTATTTAGTATGATTTATCTTGCGTTATAAACTTACATGTTATAGAATGAAATTCGCATATAATGATCCGACGATCCGAAAAACCGACGAATCCATATCTTCTTCTAAATTGGACATGTCCCTCCTAATAATATTACGCTAGGTGTCATTTGACCATGAAATAATCACAATGAAATATGTTTAAAAGATAAGGTCTTCAGAAACATATTTTACAAAAAAATAAACAAAGAGAATTATTAGGCAATAATGTTCTATAATTATTGTCATAGTGCGTACAAAATTGACAAACGTATTTCAAAATAATTTCAATACAATAATTGAAGTCAATTTTAGACAAAAATATAGGACGAATGACAAAGTGTGGCGTTCAAAAAACATTATTATTGATAAAATGACAACATTGCGTTTCTAAAATAAAACTTCTGAATAATAGCGCAAGACATTCCAACTTCCATAATAGGACAATAATTATTATTACTGGTTTATTTTTTCTAACAGCGGTTTGTATGTTTACAGCGTAGCCTATTACGAAACGCGGACTGAGTATAAAGTCAGCAGAGTGATTTTTTATGTACAGTATTATATTATGAAACCATGTCATTATTTCCAGTTCGCAAAGATTTCGTTGGAGTAGTATGTCTTGACCTTTAAAATCATTAAATATCAACTATACTAAAAAGAGAACAGGTGCGTGGGTACGCCATTATAGACGAACACGCCACAAACGAAACATAAAACAATAAATTATTTATTTGTTTTCCTGAGTTTTGATGTTGATTTTAATGCAATGCATTGTATAAGGAAGTCGAATCCGCATAAAGAATATATCATAACCCACCATGACGAGTACTTGCAAGTCCACAGTCAAATACTACACCAGCTTATACTGTCGAGGTGAAGTAGAGAGAATTCAATTGCTTATTTTTCCCTGAACATTTTATATTATTCGTTTGAATACTTATTTCATTATCTAAAAGTGTATTTGTAACGATCTTCGTAGATAACAAATTGAAGATTTAATACGTATAAAGATATTAATAAATATTGATCTTCTGAGTTTTACTTGGTGAACAATGAATACCGCGTCATGTACATTTACCCATATTTCAGTTGCTTTGGGTATAACTTCTATATTTTGAGTGCAAGTGTAGGTGTTCAGGTCCGAGTATTTAATTTGATAATGCCAATGGATAGAGGCATCAAGGCTCTTGTCAAAAAATTAATTGAATAATGAAATACCCGGTGCAAAATACACGCAAATTACATTAAAATTTTATATAAGTTTATAATTAAATCACAATGTGATAAAAATGGCCGATGCATTCATCGATGCGCTGTTAATTTTTAACATGGTTACGTGAAACAGTATACATTAGCAATTTTGCAATGTAATTTTCCCTTTGACTAAAGCAAATCCACAATTTGGAAGTGTTTTCGTATTACCAACAAGGATAATTCATATATAATATTGTTAAAATCCTTCCTCACACTTATATAAACATATATTTTCAGCTCTTTCAATATTCTTCGCCCGTTTTATGTTGCCCTGACCTAATCTACAAATGTCTTTAAAAATATATTCACTGTATCACTTAAACCAGCCCTTGCGTTAATAAAAAATGTGGACTTGAGAATTTAGATTTTATTGCATCTTCATATTTTTTTAACTTATTATCAAATCAGGGAGACCGCGTCTACTCTCAAGTATATCAAACTTGCATTTATTTTGTAACAATAATTTCCAAGCCCCAATAATCGAGTCTCGGAGTTTCAGTCAGCAGAACCAATAACACTAATCGTTAGAATTGATACAATGCAAAATTATTTAAGTTCGGTGTAAAATTGATTGATGAAAATTCCGTGCTATGGTATCATTATGCACTTAATAGCAACACTCCGTAAATAATAAATAAATTTAGTTGGTAATTATGGAAAAGCCTGAATATTTTTCAGTGGAACAAAAGGTAATTTAAGGTTAATTTGATTTATAACGCTCGACCCGGCTTATCTGAGGTCATTAACGAAAATGCATCGCATTAAAAGAGCAGTGATTCAGAATTAAAACAGCTAACAGCAAGTAAAATTTAATGTTATCCGATTAGTGTTAATCTGAAACTAGTGCTTAAACACACCCCAATACTAAAAGCAGTAGAATATTGGATGCATATATAATACAAAGCGTATTAACTTACAACCGTAATTGTTTTTCAATATTGTTTTCCTTAATTACTGATAGCGTTTTGAGTGCACAATAGCAACCAATATTCGTAACTGCTTGTAGCAATTTAGTCAGTCTACGTACATACGTAGCATTGAAACAAGCGTTATCTTCGACCGTCAAAAAACACCTGGTGGTTTAGTTCTTCTAGTAATAGTAAAATTATAATAAGCATGCATTTTTACGTGCTGAAAACAATGACTAAAGTATCTTAATACGTAAAAAAAAAGCAGTGGTCATTGTATATATGGATAATGTTATTGTTAAATCCAATATAAAACTGCGATGTAGAAGGACCCGGGGACCAACTACACTATTTTCCATGAAACATGAGTATAAGCTCAGTGAAATGGTCGCCAACCTCCTGTGAGGAAGAAGAGTCGTATATAACACGAAGTATTTATTCAACCTTTCGGGCGCTTCTTTGAAATAACCCGAAATAACGGCATATCCAAGCAATTGCGAAAAAAATATTTATTGCTAATATTTCAATAAAATGGTGATATTACAACACACACTTAGCGAAATGTCGTATTAGCCTTAGAGTCGGAGGCAACCTTCCGCGCGGCGGACTGTGCCTCCTTGGCGAGAATTCCGGCCGTGTCATTCGCATGCATGAAGACGGGCCACCGGTAAATTCCTAAGGATATGAAATATTCCAGCGGGGAGTCGAAAAACATAAGTTTATATACGGGGGCGCGTCCCAGACCCGGGGGGATATTACATGGAGAGCTACGCATGCCACGCGAGATATGAGTTTTCTTTTTACCAAACAAAGCGACAGATCGCAATATCCGACCGAGAGCACATCTCCCGCCCAGGTCTGTCAGTGACTGCCGCCGTAATGGAAGCGTCCATTATTTGATTTCTTTGGGTATTTTTATTTTAAACACTTGCTCAGGATAGTTCTTGCCCGACCGGTGATGTTAACTTATACGTTGCTCATAAAATCACACAGCAACGTGCATGTATCTTTTGTACATATTGAGACATCGAGCCAAACAAAATTCGTATAAATATATATATATACACTTACAACACAATAATAAAATAAAAACTATATACAAATCTCTAATTGCGTTCATATTAAAAATGAAAACACAATCTTATATCTTTAAATTCATTTATAGCTCATACGCTCTAAAAATAAATACAGATAAAATCGACAAAATGAAAAGAATCAGCGATAAGTCCTAAAACTCAACAATGGTATGTAATCATATTTAAGAAAATTATTCGTGGCACATCTCAAAATATCTTTCATTTTGGCGTGAACAGAAGTTAAATCTATTTTTTTCTTTTTTGTTAGTTTCTGCAAGTTCTTGCGTCGGTCTTTTTTTTGCTTTAACTAAAATTCCTGTCCACTAAGTAGACCTTTTGTTGTGCGGATAGTTTTTGGGGTCGGGGCTTGATTTATCTACTGTTACTGGTTTTGTGTTAGTACTTTTACAACAGCAAGGTGCAGTTCACGTATCCAAGAATGTGTTGCATGCCCTCGGATGAGCCACAGTGTTTGTGCCGTCGCTCGGCGTGCTTAAATTTAATGTTTACACCGAAAGGCAATTTCAGTGACGCAAAATGTTAAATAGGCGTAATATTACCCGGAACACCAGCACTCTACGCAATCGACCTGTACTTGATAAATTATGTATGACCTGAAGGTTTCAAACCTACTACACGCATCTGATTTGTTTCAAGAAACGCGCACTCCGCATGCCAGGCATGTAACTGAACACCCCCATTTCAAGAAAACCAATATATATGGGTTTACACAGGTAAATATAATTTAAATATAAATAATACTGGAGCGATAAATTATTACACGGTTCAGAAACATTTTTTAAAATTATTACATAATGTCCTTGAATTGACTTTAAGTAGGCAACAGTGTTTTATAAATAAAAAAAATTTCATTCTAATGACAGGCAGCACATTAGAAAATAAAAGAATAAACATTTCGTACTGTTTTAATGATCACGAGGCACGTGAAAAACAAAGGTGTTTATTAATGAATAAATGATCCGGTGAACAAAATTGATGTAAATATAATTAATCACAAAAATATGTCTAAAAACACAGAAAGAGTGACAACACCACTGTGTTTTATACAATCAGTTTTTGAATTATTTTATAAACTTATTTATTGTGTGAACTTTTACGAGTCTTTACAATAAAGGCCTCACACACGTCGCAACAAATCAAACCATGAGTTTTTTTTTTAGAATAGTTCATTTAGTTAAGTAAGTCACTGATATTGGGATGAATAATTTTTCATATTAGGTTACATTTTCAACTTGCACATACGGGAAAGGAAATATTCAATTCAAAATATAATAAAACTATTAAAAAGTGTGGATGAATAGATGTTTGCATGTTGAGGTTGTGATTTCTGCGTGTAAACATGATTAGAGTAGGCAGACCTGGAGCCGTCTCCCTGCCTCGTTTCAGTATAATTAACTGGCTAAGTAAATGGGACACCAGCCCAGTACTTGATGATCACATTATCCGAGTCTTCAATACCTTAGTATACGAGCGCCGAGCCCAACGACATTGGGTATCGGCGACGGGTTTAGAAAGTAACTTCCTCCTTAGAAACGAAAACTTTTTAATTTATCCTTTAGTATGAATACACATTATTGCATTAATAATTACACCTGATAAATACGAGGTCTCCTGCTTTTTCCACCACGGTTATTCGTGCACGTAAAACGAGACATAGGACTTCCAAAACTTTGTAAAAATAACTTCTGGGACGTTTATTGTTATGATAATAGTCAATAGGGGTTGGCGGGTTAATTTTGGACGCCTCGAGTTTATTTTGTATGTGAACTTTGGAGACGTACATTTATTTTGTATTATTTAATGTTACATAATTTTTGCGATAGTTTGTTTATTGCTATGTAATATTTACTCAATTTCGTAGATTTAATTATCTGATTAATTTTTGTACTGTGAACATAATAAATAACGATATTAATTATTTATCAGATAGAATCAATATAAATCAAAAATACTAATAAGAAGCGGCCAAGTTCATGAATGGAGTGAGTTTTCGTGTGCATATCTCGAGTGCACAGTTCAGAATGTTGACGTTTGTACCGCATGTGCTCCGAACTGCATAACACCTGCATACGTATAACCAAAAATATTCAAAAATACCGCACGCACAGTGATTGCAATTCAAATAATCAAACGAGCCGTCCGAGGGTGCAACGTCTCGTCGGCGAATCGGCTTCAACGGGATAGTTTCATTTAAAATTGACAAAGCCCCGAAACGCAAACCCCACGAAGAGACGAGTGTTGTGAACTCACCTCTGCCGCTCGTGCATATCCGACCAGGACAACACAGGAGAGCCATAGACAAATCCTCAAATGCATTACACTATAATTCACACAGTGAGTCGAAAATATTCGACCTCACTAAATTACGCACGGGAATGAAACACGGCACACGGAACGATCCTGGGGTACTTCACATACACAACACTGGCCGGAGCAGCGACACAACCTCCCTGATCAATGACAGAAGCCGAACTGCCGGCGTCAAGGCGCGCCCGTGTTCATGGCGGCGCTGCGGCGCGCGCATCCCGCCGGCGGCGTGCCGCAGCGCCGCGGCAACTTCAAACCCGCCTGCGGCACGCGAGGTGACGCCGGGCCGGTTGCGAATCGGTTGCAAGTTTTATAAAAAAAATTACACCTGTGAGAAGCATGCAGAAAAAGGGTTTTCCCCACATAACTCAATACAGTAATACCCCGCTTTACGCGAGGGATACGTTCCGGAAAAAATCGCGTTAAGCGAAATATATCGCGTATATCGGGGTTTACGATTAAACACACGTACATAGTCAAAACTTAATACTTTATTTCTAAGAACACTTTATGCAGTATTACATGTTATGTTATTGTCTTTTGGGTAGCGTTTCTTTTACGTTCTTGTAAAATGCGTTCATAACATCCAGCGTTGTTTTTAATTGTTAAGAAAAGTCAATAACTACATTTTGTTCATACATATTCTTAAAATAAGAAAATCGTGTAATGCGAAGCATTTTAACGCGAAATTTGAAATTCGCGTTATAGTGAAAGAGCGCATAGCGGGGTCGCGTAAAGCGGGGTATTACTGTACATGTACGCTACCACCTAAGCCACACCTTGTAAGCCTCACAACCTGCGCGCAGAACTTGAAAAAAATTCAGTAATAAATATTTTAACACAGCGCACTTGGTTGAATTCCATTTTAAATTAAATACTAGAGGGATTTTTCCACATGTTAATTTTTATTGGTGACCGGTTTAACCAACCTTTCAGTTTGATAATGCCACCAGGAAAGGTTGGCGAAAACGGTCACCAATAAAACTTAACGTGTGGGAAAATCACTCAAGTGTTTTATTTAAAATATTATAATTTTTTGTAACAACTGTTTTAGTTTTAACGAAATATTTTGTATCGTGTTCTTGATTTTCCGTCGCTTTTGGTTTAATTAAAATACTTCAAAAGTAGAGTTTAGATACGTACGTCTATCGTTACATGTCTGATAAGTATTTTCTACTCTGGTATGTTAAAAAATGTCACATACGTGTATTGGATTCATGCTTGTTAAAATCGATTAATATATTTTGTCAAGCACGCAATGAAAGCTACGATGCGAGGAATTGAGGCGGCAGATGTGACTTTATAAGAGAATCTTTAGAATACCATGGGTTGTCACAAATAAGAGAGTCTACCACAAAATGCGCAATGAAGGAGAACTCTCAAAAGGTGAGGTCTCCTTTATCGAAACTATAAATATAGCATCCTCCAGCTGATTGTTCAAGGAATAATCGAAGAAAAAGGGGGCGTAGGAAGTCGGAAGTGAGACTGGCCCAGGATTGAGATATATTCGATGAAATTATCATCGACCTCCTATGACGATAGGCACTAGAAGACGAAAAAGAAGAACTATCTGCAGGTGATATTTAAAGTTATATAAATATATTACATTTATAAAATTAAAGGAAAACTTGCTTCTTGCCGGCTCTTCACCAGCGAAAACTAGATTAAAGCCCCACCCACATTTATTTAAAAAATGTGTCGCAATCGACTTGTTGTCATTGGCGTTCTGTATATACGTACTATGTTTATCTGCTGTGTTTCAGTACGAGGTGCACATTCGCGAGCTATAGGTAGATAAGCAAAATATATATGTGCAAACATTCGTGTCTACTTACGTGAAATACACAAAATTAATCAAAGAGCCAAAAAAAATTGTCATTTTTAAGTATAAAAATGTCGATTCATACAGGTGTGTAGATCCGAAACAAGAATGAATATATTCTTAATTAATGCTCTATTTATTATGTAGTCTAATCCATAATTGGCTTCGCGATCGATTTGTTTGCCACCCCTGGTGTATAACACATATTCACTAACTCGGCTGTATTCCCGACTTTCCTCCTTACGATATCCCTTTTCCTTTGATTTTCCCATGGAAAATTATCTGTACCAGGCTATATAACTTTCGAAAATTATTGCTAAGATATATAAACGAATAATCTTTTTATTGGTAAATATTTAATTTAAATTTATTAGTTGAAACAATATAGACCTAAATAAATAAATTAAGCTGTTACCCCGAGGATTATGCCATTTTATCTATACGCATATAATTGTGTGCATATCTGAGAAAGTGCCTTGCGGGCTGTTTTAAATGAATACAATAAAATTTAATTATATTTGCGGATTACCTGTTGTAAACGAACAAAATTGTTACATTTCTATAATTTTACACGCATTTGACTATTGTGAAACTGTGTGCTCTGATGATGGTCGTTAGTCATGAACTGGTGCGTCTGCCCCTTATTATAATTATTATTATATATAATCAAATTAATTAAGGTAATCTTCTAGAGAGCTGAAAACAGTGTTTCTCCTTTATTAGCCCGGATACAAAAAGATTTGTGGACAAAAGTAACTTGCTTATAATGCCAATCAACCATCAAATTAATTTCATGTTATTTAAAATGTTTAATGTTTTATTCAACTATTTTCAACACCGTTTATTTTGTAAACTGAAATATATATTTATACAAGTGTTCATTAATATAAATATCTATAGAGATCACATTTTCACTTTGGTTTATATTTGTCTTCGCTTTTTAATAAATTATTCAATTCATCTCTGTATTTCTTAAGAAAACCGGTGTGTCTTTTAATCTGTTTTTCATGAAACGCCACATCCTTAGACGTAGTTTTCGCAGCTTCGGGTTCAATTTCCACCTATAGAACAACATCAAACGATACACAAATATATAAATAATACTTTTATTTAAAAAAAAAACCTTAATTAACTTTATACAAAATTTACATTTTTTTAACACCAGACTATTGTTTTTGTAGTTATCTTTTTCTTTAAATAAAATATTTTTCAACCATGATTCAAAACCCGGTAAGTACTGGGTATACTCGGTTTGTCGTGTTTATTATACACGTGAAGTGTTCACGCAACTGTAGCCGAATTTTAATTTTATGTAATATCAATATTGTGGAGAAATCTTTTGGTATTTAAGTATCCATCGTGAGTGCCGTGTTTCCTGTTACTTAGATACGCATGTAATTTATTCAATATTCTTGACAGAGAGCACTTGGTGGAATTTCATTTTAATACTTTTAACAAAATACTTTTGTGATTTTTCAGCCTGTTTAATTTTATTAGTGACCGGTTTCATCAAACAAAGATATTGACTTACGCTTGATTTTGGAAAACGTTTAGGTCCATCGCTGCCCGGTAAACGCTTGCCGATGAATGGTTGATCAATGACACCCGTTTCGTACTGAAAAGTAAATTAAAATAAATTAATTGTTTCAAAACTTGTAAAAAAATGTATTCAAGTGTATCATAACTCATTACTATCCGTTTATGGTGAATATATAAATACAATTGTGGTATATTTTTTATCGAAAAAATATAAATGCATGTTTTATTTATATTACTATCCGGTATAATTTTTAAAATATAAATTTAAAAAAAAAATAGGACTGAAATATTTTTTTATTTACGAAGCTTGTTTAAATGATAAACTTATTTTAAACATCATAAAAATCAAGGATTAGTCTCAGCGTTTTTATTTTGTTGCTTGTTGTTGGCAGGAATGTAAAAATTATATTTGCATAAAAAAATAACTATTAATAGTAATTGTTGGTTTTTGAAAACAAGGTTTCGTATTTCTGGAGCATTTGCATTAAAATATTTCGTAAAAATAATAATTTCGTTAAATTTTTGTCGGAAGTACAGTTTTTACATGAAAATTTCTCAAAATGTCGTGAATGCGTGAGAGTCGCGCGACGGATCCGGCTTGCAAAGTATTTCATAATTTACTCAGTACTTAATTAAAATAAACATAAATAAGTGATGAAAATAAAAAAATCGTGATTGTTTTTCGATTGTGTCCTGCCAAAGTTTTACTTTAACAAGAAAGCAATTACACATATAGCATATTGAAAGCAACTATACATAGTACCCACAGTGAATGATTTCATAATTCATGTAAGTATAAAAAATAAATAGTTATTTATATATCATTTAAAAAAATAAGTATGCATAAAAAGACACAAATTACGAAGCACTTTAAACTCAATAGTGCAATACACATACGTAGAAGTTGTATTAAAATCAATGAAAAAATTAAGCCCATATGTCAAATAAATTTTACAAGATTAATTTTTACGTAATGATACTAAAAATAAATTATACTAAAATGTTAAATTAATGAAAGTGTAAACTAAAATCATAAAGATATGAATTGAATAAAAAATATATCAAAGTGCAAGCAATGCTTTATTGCTTATGTGGAATTGGAATGCACACTTCTGGTTTTAATTTATGGAAGTATAATTTGGTACGGTCAGTAAACAGAATACGAGATTAGTTGATAGCAAATACATGTTTATTGAAATATTTTTTGTCAAACCTTCTCGTTATTCCAAAACTGTTTCTCTTTTTCATCGGAAGATCCAGATCCTCTCTTTCTCTTCTTTAACTGTGAGGAGATTGAAATGTTACGATGGCACAATATTTTTCTACAAAAAGAAAACAAGTCTTATGAAAATAAAATTCTCTTCTCAGCTTGTATGCATTTTTTTTATAACAGCATCTAACTGGTAATGAGTTTTATGTTAGTTTTAAAAACGTTAGCCTTAATACCGGGCCAAATTAGAAGCAGAGATAATTTATCTTGATATACCACTCAAAGGTTGTGATAAATTGACTCTTACAATTTGATTAGATTACGCAGGTTTGGCAAATGACAAATATACCCACTGCGATAGTACCGCAGTCGAATTATCATTATTCGACTTAAGACTTCTTAAAGCTTAAATAACCTGTTGCTTTACTACTGTGGCTTAAGATAGTAGACCTGCTCTGAGAGAAATAGGGTATAATTTATTTTGTTTCTCCAGAAATATGTTGCATAAGATATAAATCAGAATTATTTTTATTGATCTGAAGATCGAAAAAGACATTAACTTATAATTACATTTAGACATGTAATTCATTGTGATTTTAGCTTATATTAGAATAATAGTGTAGCTTAACCAAGAACTAATATTTCTTGTATTAAATTAACTCTAATGGATGGTGAACAGTAAATTTCCATATTATGTAGTTCTAAAGATTTTACTTTCACCACGCACCGATCCTCGTCACGGGTAATTCAATATAAACAGATTAAGTAAATAGAGCACTAGTTTACAAAGACAATGTTATTATTCTTATTTTCTATTGCTTTGTAACTTGCTTGATAACTTTGCTTATATAAATAAAGTCATGTGTAGGGTATTCCCTATAAACTATCAGGTGTTAAATTGAATTTTCTACTGATAGGTTTAGTGGCTGTACGGCATTTATATAACAGTGTTCACATTACTCATCATCTATAAAGAATGACAGAATTTAATAAACTCAAGAGATCAACAAGCAAATACTTTTTTTATGAGAGATCTTTTGCACTACAGAGTTACCTACGAGGGATGAAAAAATTATTTGGTAACTGTCTAGTTTTTTTTATACATTTATATAATTAACTACTACTAAACAAATACCTGTATGATTAATAACAACAGAATTCTCATCACCCAAATTGGATACATATATATTAATTCTGCTGCTCAATATCTGGTACAAATACAGTTTATTTGGTTTATACTAACCTTTCTAAAAATCGAATTTGCCTTGCAGCTGGCATTGCCATTTTGATCTTTTTCTATTTTTATATATTTTTACAGTAATTTATACTTAATAATTTTGACAGAACATCAAAACTGCAAGGTATAAAAAAATCAAAACAATTGCATACTATTAATTTAAAGGCGAATAAAATGTAATAGAATATCCATAGAGATATTTAATAATAAATTCTATAAGTAGTATATCATATACTAGCTTGAGCATCGCGTCAATGAAGGGACTATTTGAAAAAATCTTAGTAGCGGCACATTACTTGGCCATCATATATAAATCCTCTTGGCCATCGCATGCACTCAAATACAGTACACAGATTCAATAAATTTATTTAGTAAATATTCTAAAATTTAGAACATTGCCTTTAATAGATTTAATCATACAACAATGTTAAAACAATATTTTTTTATAGACGCTAGTCTCTTCTCCAGTTAAATAATTGTCACTTTTTTGGATACTCACATAATATTAATTTTAAAATACCAATGACATTACAACAATAATTTTATCAAGTGCACGTTAAAATAACATAAGATCAGGTATTTTTATCACCCAACTCTTAGATCTTACTCAAAACTAGTGGTGGATTGAACGTACATTTAAATAACGTATATCCCTAACTGAAAATACTTTTTTTTTGCTATGTAAATTCAATTACCCTCAAAAAAGTCAAAGATTTTTAAAAAATATTTATTTTAATATTTTTACAAAACAAATTTTTCAACATACAAACTTATACTTGAAACATTATAGATATCATTTAAAAAATAATATCTGCTTGTCAACTACGGCAGCAGAATTAAAATATACGTATAATTATTATAAAAATACGTATAAACAGTAGCAGCCTGATTTGTAGTCAAAGATTTTTATCAATATCTTTAGTCATATCTTTATGTCTTTCGATGGCATCTCTATGACGTTTGATCTGCTCTTCATGAAAATGTACTTTATCGATAAAACCCTCTTTTAATTCTTTGATTTGATATTTATTCTGAAATCAATACATTATATACTTTGATAAGTTAAAGTGAAAAAAATTTAAACAAATAAAAACTCAGTAAGGCTTAACATTGATATCACGAAATTATATGATTGACATTTCTGAATCATAATTAACGAAAACATTGAGGTAAAGGGTAAAACAACATCCATTACCTTATCGTTGACAGTTTTATTTTCAACAATTTTTTTTCTATCTATTAAAACTCCACTAGCTTCCTTTTTATTCAACGAGAGTGATTTTGAAAATTGACGTGTATCCAAATATCTGAAAATGTGTTTAGTATCAAGATGTCCCGTTAGTAAAAAAATTATTATATTTTCAATCTATAAAACACACCTACCTTCTTACAATACAAATTTGCCTTAAAAACATTGTAATTCAAATAAATATCACACAAGATCCTAAAGCACAAAAATTTGCTAGTTAATGAGCAGAAAACGCGTGATAAACAATTGAGATATAATTTTAAATTTAATAGAATAACATTACAATTTTACTCACTTTTTAAACAATAAATAGCTGTAAAGTAAATTCACAAGAGTGGTATAAACTTACACTTTCTTTTTACTGATTTAGTCAGTAGTATTTTTTTTTTTGAGTACTGTTTCTAATACAAAATAAAACCTACTTTGCAATGGAAAAGATATAATTTTCATTTAATTCTTTGAAAGCCTGCATTGCTTTGAATATCTGATATTTTACATTATTTGAATAATAATATCATCCCTGCTCTCCTTTCTTCTGACTTTTCCTTCAAATATATAACTGCGGCGTAGAAGGACCCGGGGGCCCACTACACTCTTCTCCACGAACACTACCTCAGTATAAATATATGTTTATTGAGATGGTCGCTACTAGTTTCATGAAATCGGAATTAAGTTTTTTACCAAAT
This sequence comes from Atopsyche davidsoni, assembly GCA_022113835.1. Classification (NCBI taxonomy): domain Eukaryota; kingdom Metazoa; phylum Arthropoda; class Insecta; order Trichoptera; family Hydrobiosidae; genus Atopsyche; species Atopsyche davidsoni. Next base: position 13,343,031 of record JAILWY010000009.1, on the reverse strand, counting down.
CCAACTGATTGTTCTCGTCACTACAAAGCAAACATTTTACAATGTGGTCATTTGTAATACTGCTTCTTCAGTTATGTTACTTGTGATCTTCAGCGGCATTGGTCACTGGCACCGGTCAGAATAAAATAATACCATACAATCAATAAAAATTAATCTTTATTTTTAATATCAAATACATAAACAATATATTATCTAGTAAAAAAATCATATGTTGCATTAAATTTTCACAAAGAAAATAATTTCATGCTTCAAGTACAAGCCCACTACAAAACACTACAATTTTTTATTATAAATTTCATCAATAGTAATATTTATAATATTTAAGTAGCTCCATTGAAAAATATACATTTTCAAAGAAATATTGTTCATAATAAGGACCACGTGTGTCAGTAAATGCCATTACTTAGTGATATGTGAGTTCAGTGAGAGTTAGTTGCTAGCTTGTTTCTCAATATCGTCACACCTCTGCTTGTGGCGGTCGATAGCATCCTGGTGGCGCTTAATCTGCTCCTCGTGGAAAGAAATCTCCCCAGCCAATCCTTCCTTCAAGCTCTCCAATTGCTTCTTTTGCTGAAAATATTACAGTACGAATTAAATATAATATATACCCAATATATTAATCACCCGTCATCTCATCCATGACGGAAAAACAATTATATGACACATAATCGTAAAAGATGTGAGCCAAATTATATAAACTCTAGAAATAGTTTATCTTCGATAACCGACTAATTGCAAAACTATTACATGACAGTCATTACTGGTAATATCTAAATTGAACGGCAATGGCTTCAGATAATATAGTAATCAAAAGATTCACAAAAGATGCCAAATATATTGATTTTTGACTATGAATTTTGGTGTGAAGTATAAAAATTTATGTAACGTCTATAGCTTTTTGCAAATTCTGAGCTTTGAAGGGATTTCTCAATTCATCGTAATGTGCTTTACCAGAGTGTAGTACTGACCTGTTTGTAGAAAAATTCATCCTCACGAGCAGCTTCCATCTTGCCAAAGGCTCCACCGGCTTCGCGGATGGCACCGCCTCCGCCGCCTCCCTTGCCGGCTCCCGAGCCAGGGTCTCCGCTTGACATCCTACAACCAACACCCTAAGTACAGTATTGTATAGAAATATATTAAGTAAGAAATGTTAAATTACGGGGTTTTGTGTCAGCCAATAAATAACAAACCAATTTGTGTTTGTAAGGGCTTATAGAAACAATATGAGGCACGCTATGTCCAGATCAGATCATGTACCGATATATCAAAAGTATGTGAGCCACGTGTAAAGCCAATTAATTTTTTTGAATATTGATAAAACAGAGGCATGACTAACAGGTTTTAAATTGTCAGTCATGCCATTTTAAATGGTAATACAAAGCAGTATATTTATTATGCTAAAGATATTGGGTCTTCGCCAAATATTCCTGCCAAATGGTGTTGTTTATTTAATAAAATGTGATCTAAAAAGGTTAAGATTGACATGTGTCCTATGTCACACTACATCATCAATGAAAATAGCACAGGTCAGGACATCAGTGTGAAAATTATTTCCATATGCTTTGATTTCTTTAGATTGTTAGATTCTTAGGCCAAATAATTTTTATTATGCCCTTGTGATAATTTACCATCATATATTATCAACAGATAAAAGATAAACATGTACAAATCATGATTTATCTACAAAATTAACAAAATAGGTTTCTTGAAAGAGAAAACAGAAAAAATGTCACCAGCAGCGGCAGCTTTATCTACCTACGGCTTATTTACTTGTACAAGCCATGTGTTAATAACTTTATCAGTTTTTTTTTTAAACGGTACAGTAAAATAATTTATATGAAGGGTTCTGGTAGATGCAAGTGATGCCATTGTTAACAGTCAACATAAATAATAATCCTCATTAGAGGTCAGTCTCAATGATAAAAGGCTTTACATCAAAAATATTATGCAGTCATGAAAGTGCAACAGATATTTTTTAGATGGTAAACTAGTCTAGTAAAACCCAATAAATACCATAATTTACTAAGTGTTATAAATTATGGTGTGTATTGGCCGTTTAATGGTTTAGGATAGATCGATTAGCGTTACATAATAACCTAGTTGTACTGTTGCATATCTACAAATACCCACTAAACGTAGAATTAGTTATGCGGTTTTAGCTATAGTAAAATGTTACAAATTATTGTGAAATATTTCTAGTTGTCTTTGTAGAATAGTGCATCGGGTCGTACACAGGCAAAAGTCGTGAATATGTTATAAATATATATCAAGTAATACTTAATGCGTAGTGTAAATAAAGCGGTACAAAACACAAAAGTAAGCAGTGCAACCATTTTGTACAGAAGACGCGAAAACAAAAACTCACCTAACGTTATTCACGAGAGGATAGAAACGAGTGAATCTACTAATTTTGTTCATTTTATTTATATCAAGCAGCACAAAGCCAAAACGATGAGTGAATAATGAAAAGTCTAGAAAGAATGAGTGTGCGTCTCGTGAAGAGAGCAAAACAACCGGCGATTTCTATTTTGCACTTGGACTGAAATTTTTGTCGGCTGTCACGCAAACAAGGGGCGAGTCGTTTTGTCGCGCTTGCTGGCGACCTGACAAGATTCTTCACACGGAATAACACAGATGGCATCTATTAAACGGTACTTATAATATATTATTAATTCACGTATATTTTAACTAAGAAAATTATTTGTTTTCATTATAGATTGAGGGTTCTTTTCTACACAAACTCAATGGCGAAAATAGAAAAACCTGTGCACGCTACCGCCCAAGCCACATGCTGTAAGCCCCGCGACAGGAGGCAGCCACACACCGTATTGTAAGCATAGTAAGCATAAAATAAAAGAAAATACCTTGAAATTAAAAAAAAAATGGACTCCATCCCTAGACCTGAAATATAATATGTGTTGTAAAGTATACCTAAGGTAGCTACTGTTCCTTTTTGTAATGATAAAATTATTGCATCATATTTCTTCGGATGCCTTTCCTCAGAGCAGGTTGGCAACCATCTCACTGAGCATATATTTATGCTGAGCCAGTATTCGTGGTTTTTTTAAGGAGTCCTTCTACACCGAAGGAAAAGTCTGCGTATTGCTGCTGCTCAATAGCATTATTATATAATCATTTCCTTACAATGCTCTTGCGTTTAGATCCGATACTCCTGCAGAAACAATACCAGGAGCTCCCCCCCACCTCGGCAAGGCACTTCCAGAGCACATCCCTCCACAATCATTCCAAGTCCACTACTCCATTACCGATTCTTTACACACGCTCAGGGGTACAAAATGGCAGCCACAATAATAGAAAATAGAAAAATCCATATACGCTACCGCCCAAGCCACATGTCGTAATCTTAGCCAGGACTATGGGACTTTCATGCACTGTATTGTAAGCATGTCTTGTAAATAAAATATCTTTGATTTTTTTAAACTGAGAAAATTATTTTATAAGCGTGCATTACCCGCGGGGTCTACTGGTAATACAATGATACATACAAACATTTAATTATTAAAAAATCTAAAGTATATATCTACTGACCCGATAGTCTCTTTTTGCGAATTTATCATGTTTTTCAACTTTTGAACTGCAATCATTTTATTTATTTGAGCGGTTTCCCAAATAGCCTTCATTGCGGACCTCTTCTTGATTAGAATATCTATTTCTAATTTTTCCCCATCGGTGAATTGTTCAAACATGTTCAAGTCTTCTTCGTTTTCGTTTTCATTTTCATCTGCTATCATACTGAGTTCCTTATTTGCAGCTACAATAGAATCATCTTTTTCGGTCTTAATCACTTGCGTGATACCTCTAAAACAAACAATAGTAACATCAGACTTTATGAAATGGATTTTATACACATATTTTCCCTACACAAACTCACTAACGAAAATAGAGAAATACTTGTAAGCCACATCTTGTAAGCCCCACAACCTGCGCGCAGAATCAGGGTATAGCAAATATCGTCTTATAAGCATAGCCCTAACAACTATCTATAAATATTTTTTATAAGACTTCATTAAGTTAAAATAAAGTATACTTACGAAATTGTTTCATTTGATGTCATCATATATTTGCTTTTATCGTTGATATTTTGGGTAGAGTTAGTGATAGAATCGAGATCCATAATTTCCCAAACAGCTTTCGATTGATTCGATATTTTCTGACTGAATTGTGTTTTGGAGCTCTCATATTCGGCCTGAGCGGACGACTTCATTTTTTGCCATCTACTTTTCACTTTTTTGATATCTCTTTCGGAAAATTTTGTACCAAAAGTATTTTTCATTTCATCGAAGATCTCACTCCACGCCTGCGATTTGAGCTCTACGTTGGCTCGATCTGTTCTTCTACCCATTATCGTAGATTTTCTCTCCTTTATCAGCTGCACGAGGTGCTCTTTTTCTTTTTGCGACCACTTTGATTTTCTGGATTGAAGTTTCGACATTTTTTCCGAACTCATAATGAAATTGCTTCCCAGGCAAAATAATATTTGTCAACACCGATTAGATTTGTCACCAAAAAACAAAAGTTTCTCAAAACAAGGAAACTCATTCTGATTCCAAATAAAAGTCACAGTAAATGCTTCATTAGTAGTGTATACAGTATATGGCATAATTAATGTCCAGTTACTATAAAATGTGTGAATTTATATTTTTGGTATATTATCATCAGACCTTACATGGTGTACGCCAGCCCACACCTCATAGCGAGTATCCAGGCTCCTCAAAACTCTTGCCTCCGCCTCATCATCTGCGCCTTCTGCGACCAGTCGATCGCCACCCGGACGCTTCACGCCACCGAAAGACTATTTTAATCCAACAATCCCCTCCTCAAGGAGATCGACGACGACACCCCAGACACACTGCCTGTCCACTAAAGCCATAAATTCTCTCACCACACTCGGTGACAATCTAACGGTCTCCGGTGTCTCCAGGGGCACTCTATACAAGGAGGAACGCCATGTAACAAGTACACAAATGCTGGGATAATTATTGAACTAATACATAAGCACTGAAATACAATATATGTTATATTATGTACCCTGACAGCTATTATAAATTTAACATAAAAAAATAAAGAATCTTTGATTTTTTTGTTGGTACATTATCACTTATATGTCGTGGCACTTATAAGCGTTGCATGTGTTAGGTGTAGCACTTTGCTTTTTTTTTTTTTTATTCTGCTTGTTATTATAATGTTATATAGAGGATGACATAGTTGCAAGATAATATTATTTGCGAATACACCCAAAAACAAAAATAAACAGCAGTGTTTGAAGATTTGCACTCAAGTAGAAAAATGTACTAACTGCATCAGTCACACATGGAAAACGTAGCATAAGCAGGCTCTTCTTGGGGAAACTCTCAAAAACCATTCAATCCTTTTCAATTATTTACCTTTATGCGACTCTAAAACATAGAAACATGTATTAGGTTTTCTTGAATGCCTATGGTGTATGCTAATTCATTTTTTCCGTAGGTGATATCCCCGACATCTCACCGCTACAACATGCAGTTGGTTCTCAAATTACAAAAGGTACGTAAGTTCATTCGCATCTTTCGCAGGTAAAGTTACCTACATTATACGTACGTATTTTTCAATGTTAAATTTATTACTTATTTTTATTATCGTTGTCTACATTTATGGTTTAAACACATGTGATGTAATCAACAGCGTGGTTATTACTTTTCAATATGATCCATCATTCGGAGCTCGGGCAAAAGTTAGGTTTTTTTTTATTGTGCGATGCATGCATGTAATGATTACACCAACAAGGCTAAAAGATACCCTCCCTCTGTTATCAAATGTAAAATAGTGCGCTTGTGTGACCTCTTGGATGCTGAGTGCTCGGTGTTTATGCTTCACATTTCACATTTCAAACCTGATAGCAGTGTGCATTCTCACTTAGGCGACGTAACATCTGAATTGATCTAAACTAAATTTGGTGTTTGAACTAAAAATATGCATTGATAAGTTGTTTGTATCCAAAGTGGTAGCATGCCTGGTAACATTTATGCGTTAGTACAAATTGTTACATAAACTCGTTGAATTGTTTTGTGATTGTGAGGATTTTTCGTCCTAAACAATGGAGGTTAGCAGCAGCCTAGTTGGTATGTACACGTAACTAACCTTGAGTTACACTGCCTAACCTTGCCTAACCTAGATGTTTGATTTGTTTATAAATGCAATACGACGTAAAATTAACTGCTTTTTATGTTGTTCTCACATCATAATTGGGGAATTTCAATCCACTGTTGGATTAAACCCTTTTTTGTGATTTGCTCCAAAACCTTAAAATTTAATTGATTGATCTCATCATTGGAGCTTTTATTAACTCAAGAAAACAGTGAAGGGTATTTTAATTTTAACAACGCTGAAAGCTCTCCGTTTTGGTTTACTTGAGTTTATGTTTTTTTTAAATCCCGGTAAAGAGTTTTTATATTATGATATACCAATAATTAATATAATAATTTTTTTTTTTCAAAATCATAGTACTAACTGCGTGAATTAAAAAGTAGGCCACAAAGAATAATTTATTGCAAGCACGGTATTGTTGATTTTGTAGACCGTGTCCCATTGCTGCGTCCATCTGCAATGCTTGTTCTGTTTGATAAGTTTGATAACGCAGGTGTAAAGTTGCTCAATAATTATGTTCACGTGAATGATCGAGGGTGTTGCCAGGCACGCATTGTGTTACCTCTCCAAGCTGCCAACAGTGTTGGATGGCTTCTCTAGGCGTATCACTAGCCCAACTACAAGGTTATGGACATAAGGATTCAGTCAACTGAGACTACTCAGTGAAAACAGTGATATATTTCTACTAAAAAACCCTTAAAATAGTGTAAAGGTGGAAGCCCACAGTTCATTTACATTCTCTAACGGTGTAACGTTTATAAGCTTATTTCATTCAGTTATGTCGTTATCTAGATGAATATATACATGTAATATTCTTTTATCAACAAAATGAATATATTTATTCCAATGCAAGGTATGGTTAATTCTATTTAATTTATATTTCAAAATTAAATAAAAAGTCATTTTGTATATTTATTAAAAAATTTCGTAATAGAAATTAAATGCTTATATTTATTTATAGATGGTAGCATTTCTGTGCGCCACTACGGAGAGTTAGTCAGTTGCTGGTCAACCACCAGCAAACAAGGTTATTCTGTGTGATATTTGAAGCTTTTTCACTTATATTAAAATATTTTGAGTCAAAAAGTCTTCATAATTATTAATTAGTTGACATACTAATGATGGATGGTTGTCATCTTGACAATATTTTACAAACAACCCTCGTCTGTTTATAGCGTGTTTTATACTTAATGTCCAATATGCATTTTATGACCGTAATTTTAAATCAAAAATATTTATATTTAAATTAATAATATACAATTTATCTATAAAACGACTCTATATATAATATTTTAGCTTACTTTAATCGTTTAGTAAAATATACAATACTCGTTTGATTCCTCATTTTTTATGAGCTTACATTTTGAGAACATTGAAATATGAATATTAAAATCTAAAGCAGACTTCTAACAGTTTTTTTAAGTATTCAGAATTATTTTAATATTAAAATATTAATATTCATGAAGATACTAACAATAGACATCGAATTTACAAATTTTGATTGTTGAAAATAATTATAGTAAATAACACTTTCTTATAAAAAAAGTACTTTGATGCATTGGCAAATGTGGATAATATGAAACTTATTTTATATTGTATTTGAAAGAGATTTTTATGGTAAATAAATTATTATATATCTTAGTTTTCGATTGTTACGCATAGTTGTTGTTATCTTGTACTTTTGTTGATACCGGCGGTGACTAAATTTTTTTTTCTTCAAATAAAGAAAGGTTAAAATGCGTCCTCAAAGTATTATTTCATTTAAATCCTTTTAGGTCAAAGATACGTAAGTTATCATGATTTGATATCTTTAGATTTGACATTAAAAACCTCAGTCAACTAAGGTTTAAGATTCTAGTTATCGTGAACAAATTTACATGTCTAAATATTATTCAATGTTACACAAAAATAATTATAACTTAAAGTAAGTATATAGTATAGCATGTTAAAACTTTAGTCGTGATTTCAGCATGTCATATTTTTTAGATACTTTTTTCAACAATATTTGATTAAAAATAATGGACGGATTTATGAATTATATGGGTGTATTTAATTGGGTATTATATATTTAATATCCGAATAACGAATTCTACTATAACGAATTTTACAAAATAACGTTTTTATTGAAGTAATTGCATGAATTGTGTAATAAAGAGAACATATTACAAATCGTTATTTTGTCTGTCCAGAGGCCGATCAGATGGGATACCAGAAGCTCGGCGCTGAGGAGCCGAGGAAGCAGGCCCATTGCAGCCTCCCTGGGGAGCTGACCCTGTGCTGGGAGCAACTCAGCCTGTGGAGGCAGCGTCGGGTTGCGGGCCCCATGTGGCGGGGGGCACGCCATGAACGAGTACAGATACTTAACAATGGTAATCAATAGTACAACCATCTGGCTTACTGTACCTACTTGATCACATCCCTTTAAATATGCAAAAAATCCACTCTTGTATACCATATATTGGCTTTTGAAGTTGGTGCTGATCTCGATGCGGCTCGAAGGCGTAAGATCTGTATAAATAGCAAAGCATTGAATTACATTCTTATAAACAAAAAAAAAATAAAATGTTCAAATATAATTTAGGAATACTGGATATTTAAAGTTCGTAAAACGCTTTATTTTCTTTGCAGTTAGCGGAATGATCAAGTCTGGAAATTTAATGGCGATCATGGGACCGAGGTAATTTTATTAATTGTTTAATTGACGAAAAGAATCTACGTTGTTTGAAGTATACTTGAGTCAACATGCAAGCTTATACAATAACTACAAAACAAATTATTTTAAACAAAACAGGAACAGACATGTGCTGAGTTAGATTAGTTTTCCCTATCAAACCGAGATACTGCTGAACTCTGGGTGAACGAATGTCGCTCAAACTGCTGAGCCAACAAACCAAACAACCAACTATTATTACACACATTATAATACAGCTATATTGTCTTGTCTTGTGCACTAAAAATAATTTATAGTATGTGCACAAATGGATTTATCTTCATGCGACTTATTTGTCACATTGTCATCGCGGATTTCTGTCCCCAACGCCCTTGGAATTTAAATGCAGTATGTTTATCAATCAAATGTACCGGTTTAAAACTGAGTGCATCGACAATTTTGCATATTTATAGACTGTTATAATACATTTTTAATAAAACAAAAAATATATTTTGGCACCGTGGTGCTAAATGTTTCAATGATAAAAATGTCTAATAAAGTTTCTAATAGTACAAACTTCGTTAGTTAATTAGTATATTAGAGTAGTGCAAAGTATTTACTAGTGTTTGGTGCGTTTTAGTGGTGCTGGGAAGACGTCCCTGCTGGCAGCTGTCAGCATTCGGGAAAAGGGGGACATGCAAGGGACCCTGACCCTCAATGGGATCCCCGCCACTAGGCGTCTTCTTGCAGCAGTCTCGGGGTTCGTGCCTCAGCAGGACTTGGCGTTCGAAACTCTTACAGTCCTGGAGCACATGGAGTTCATGGTAAGAAGTGGAACCGTATTTAACCAGAGAAAAATCTAGTCTCTTCGAAACCTATCAATTTGTTGTTGTTCGTGATTATTGATAATGATTCAACAATTAAAATTTTTTTAAACATTAAATAACCTGTAGTAGAGGCATCTCTCCTGAAAAGTTGATTATGCTATTTGAAATTTTGTAATCTTTATTTATTTTATATTGTTACCCGATGTTAATATCGCCTTCCAGGATCATTTCAGTTTCCACCAGGGAGCGGCTTTGTACAATTTATATTATGTGAATAGTACATCGCACCGTTTGCTATATTATTCATTTATAATCCTGAGAAAAAGGCTTGTAAATTTACCCTAAAATATTGATAGGATATTATCACCATCATATTTTCAACTCAAGACGCAAAACTGATATACATTAAAAAGTAAAGGTTAACATTCTAATGTAAATTATTCTAATATTACTTACACATTGAATTGTTTCATTGTTCAGGCTCGCATGAAGATGGACAAGCACACTTCTGATGCCGCGAGAAGGAAGCGGATAGACCAGCTCATGAGCCAGATGGGAATCGCGAGGTGCTACTACACTAGGCTGTGCGCCCTTTCAGGGGGAGAGAGGAAGAGACTCTCCCTGGCTGTTCAGGTTAGACCAAAATTTGATTATCTCGATGTCTAGATTACACAAAAAAAATTCTTCTTCTATAAACAAATCGACATGAATTAAATGATTTATAAATGTATTATTCTAGTTGATCAATGATCCACCGCTTTTGTTCTGCGACGAGCCCACCACCGGGCTGGACAGCTGGGCCACCGCCTCCGTGGTGAAGCACCTCCGCGGGCTGGCGGCGTCGGGGAAGGCCGTGGTCTGCTCCATCCACCAGCCCGCTTCCGGGATCTTCGACTTGTTCCACCAGGTCGTCCTGCTGGCCGGAGGGAGGCTCGCGTTCAGCGGACCCTCCAGAGATGCTGTCAGGTTTTTCGGCAAGTAAGTAGCTGCATTTAGATTGTATTTAATTGCAGATGAAATCACCTTGTAAGTGTTATCACTGCAGAATTCATAATAATTATAAAACTATTGTAATGCGTTGATCCGGTTCAGTGATTCGTCAGTTATGAATTTTTAATTTCTAACATTTCGATAACTGTTCAAGTCTTTTCCAGACAAAGATTAACTTTAATTTAATGATTCCTATTTTTGGAGCGTAAAAACGATTTTATAACTGATTTGTGTGATTTTTATATTTATCGGTAATTCTTATTGATTTTGATGCACTCATTCACTCGGGACACTCAAAGATCAAATATTAAAATAAAATATTTTTTTCAAATCGATTCAGCGTTTGTTAAGTGTTTTGTGGTTTTTCACAGACAAGGATACCTCTGCCCGATGGGCTACAATGAAGCCGAGTTCCTGGTGTCGGCGCTGTCTGCGGAGGAGAGGGCCCGCGCCGTCTGCAGCGCGTGGAGCGACGCCGAGGAGCATCACCAGCTCAAGAACACCATAGCCCTGGCGTCAGCCCCCAAGGCCGTCGCCAACGGCAACGGCAACGGCAACGGCCACCAAAAGTTGACCAAAACCAAAAACCACGTGGGTATTGGTTTTACTTGTAAATTGATAAATGAATGTATACTGCACCTGCTATTCTATTCTATCAAGAAAAAACAAAAAAAAAACATTTTATTATTATACTTGTATCTATTATACTAGATCTGTGTCTCCATGCTTACAAAATTCAATTAACACAAGAACTGAAGCCTAATGACCATGCACAGCGAAGAGAGACGAAGTTAAAAAACTATTCCGACCATATTTTGTATGAAATTTTCGAACTGCGGCTGCCAAACTTTCATTATTTTTGAAATATTGTTCAATAATGAAGACACGTTGTTATATCGTGTAACGCTCCATTTTTACTAACCCTAAACTGTCAGCTGTCAAATTGTTTTTTTTTTAAGTGTTCCCAAAACGTTACTGCAAAAATGGCGACAAATTCAAATCTTGCGTTAATTTTGGGACAGCCTATATATAGTCCCTTTATTTTGGGTGTCTTATATAGTTTTGCCTTAGTAAACAACGAAACGTAAGACGCTATTGGCTAATTGCAAGTCTGTCTGTAGGGACCTTAAAGCAGGGGTCCCCAACCTTTTTGCTCCTAAGAGCACATTCTAGAATGCCGGTCGGGCGGCGGGCACTATTGATTTTTTTAAAGTATATTTATAGTTGGACATAGTCTGTAATACATAAAATGCACAAAAATATTTGATTCCAAAAATATAATTATAAAGAAATTGGTTTATATTTTTATGTATAATAAATAATAAGTATTAAATAATAGCAGAAAAATTCTGGTAATTGGATCGAGTTGGGGCAAATACGCAACGAATAATTTTCATTAATAGCAACTTTAAAATGTACATCTATAGCTTAATATTGCAAACAACAGGTTAGAATACGAAAAATATAAATTAGGGTCCGGACTAAGTTTATTGAGATTTTAATGCACCAACAATATTTAATTTAAATTTTAATGTTTTTATTGGCTGATTTTTAAAAATATTAACCAATCAGAATTGCCCAAAGTCGACCCAATTATCAAAATTCATTATAAAAAAGAGAAATATAAAAATCAATGTGATCGTTGGCATTGCATTTCATTGACCATTGCTTCGTAATAAGGGGAGTATGATGATATTCCTACTCGTAAGCAATCATCAAGATGTTCATCTGTAAGTCTAAATCTGCACTTAGATTTTATGATATTCATTGTTGAAAACAATGATTCACACAAGTATGTTAAACCGAAAAACGATTTAATTTTGTATGCTTCTCTTTTCAAGAATGGTATTTTGTTTATGTGTACTATATTCCAGAAGTCCTCATCTGACACTTTCACATCGCTTTCACCTCACTTTTACCACCGCAAAAAATATCAGATAGACTTTCACATAGCTTTCACCTCACTTTTATCGACGCAAAAATATCATAGACAGTTTCACATCGCTTTCACCTCACTTTTATCAACGTAAAAATATCAGAGACACTCTCACAGGACCACTGCCTTAAAGCCCTCTACACGTAGCAATAAATCGTGCCACTACCTTGCAGTTAGCAAATAGCGTCTTACATTTTAGGCAAAACCATAAAAAAAACAACCATAACAGCCATAAAGGGATAGAACCAACATATCGCTTTTAATAATTGTAATATAATACAATTTTTTTTTTAAATTTCAGGACGATATAAAGTTCCACGAATACTTCTCGATGTAAGTATAAGTCCTAAACATGAAATATTCAATATATTTCTGTTGATTAATAGTTAATATACATTTATTCATATGTTTTTTATACTTTTAGAAAAACCCCCGGAAAATGGACGCAATTTAACTGGCTTCTCTGGAGGTCATTTATAACAGCAAAAAGAGATAATAAGGTCATGCTCTACGAATTTTTATCATTCATGGTAAGAATAATCAAAATTACCGATGATCGACTTTTTCAGATTTTTATGGACATTCTTAACGACTAATTTTTGGGGGTGTTCACGGCCGTGTGTGTCCAAAACTACAAAAAACCCGATTTTAACAAAACGTGTTTTTCAATAAATATGCAAAAGTAGCAGCTTGCGACCGATTTGCAATTAACCAATGGCGTTCCTTTATATAGGGTGTTTTTCATAGTTTTGCCTGAGTAAGCAACTCAAAATAGGACGATATTGGCTAATTGCAAGTCGGTTGCAAGTTATATCGCGACGTGAAACAGTTTACATTTGAGATGACGAAAAAAAAATATTTTAAACCTAAAACAAATTTTTAAAAAAATCAGTTGCTATAATTAAAATGCTTATATATTGATGTGTATCTGTATTGAAATACACCACTCCTTTTTGAAATTTGATAAACCTTATTTATCTTTCAATACAATGTATGGTGGATTATTCATTCAATCATTCGATATAAATAAATGTATTTGATATTTGCACAAAATAACTGACGCCTGTTTACCTTGTAATCTATATAAACATAATTGTTTTATATTATTACAGCTCAAGTCCTCGTTAATGTGTACATTATCTTTTTGACTTTTGACCGCAATTACAAAGAAACTGTTTACTACAATTATCAAGTGCACAGGAATGCCAATTTTATTAATAAATATAAATACACGTATTATCTTTATCTTAGCAATTAAATTAGTTCATGTGCTCTAGGCGGGATTCGAGTCTACTGCTTTCGTATTGAATACATGTTAATGAAATTTATTTTTAAGGTTTGAAAGCTATTATGTCTTTTTTAGATAAATGATCATGCGTGCTATATATCCTAACATTTCACAATCATGTTAATTGTTTCACCTTACATTTTTATATAAAATAGTGGAAGCTTTTTCTTTAAACGGTTATTAAATGCCATATGCCAAGCTACCAACAAGTAAAATATTTATGGGTTGTTTGTTTATTAGTAATTCATCGGAGTATTTGGGTTAATATTATTGTTATTATTGGCATATTGATAATATTATTGCTGACCCCCCACGAGTGGAAAATAAACGATCCTCTTATCTTCCAGGGCATATCTCTCCTGCTGGCGTTCCCATTTCAGAACCTACTGAAGACCATCGACCAGAGGGACATCCAGAACATCCAAGGCCTCATGTACCTGGTGACCACCGAGACCATCTTCATTTTCATCTACGCAGTTTTTAATAAATTTCCGGCGGAAATTGCAATATTTCTACGGGAAGTTGCCAATGGAGTGTATTCGCCTGGACCTTATTATTTGTCAAAAATAATTCTAATGGTAAGGAGCCACATTAAAAGAAAAATTAATAATCAATTTTAAAAGTAAAGCAAGCAAGATTACTTTCATTTGGTCAATAACCAGCAACTGAAGACATTTAGGTCTTATTAAAAATTAGTCTCGCAGTTATTTCCAAGTCACGATTGTTGAGTATAAAGAATGACAAATAATGGTTGAATTCAATACAAAATATATCAGTTTTTAATTATTAGTGTTTATTATGTATTTTAATATTAATATTTGTAGGTCCCTCGAGCAATAATTGAACCGATTATTTACACTTCCATCATATTCTGGATAGTCGGCCTGAAGGGTGGATTTGCCGGATATCTGATGTTCACCATCCCCGTAATATTCTGCGCCAACTCTGCCAACGCATACGGTTAGTACTGCCATATAAACAAGTAAAATCTAATCTTATGAGGTATTAAACTTATATAATAATGAAGTTTTTCTGAAAATGCTAAGAAAACAGATGATGCAGTTAGACGTTATTCTTTGTGACTATCAATTAGATATCAGAATAAAAACAATTTTCAAAAAAAAAATGTATTACCAATAAACTTATATACAGAAAATAGCTGTTAAAATATTGGCAATGTTTAATATAAGAAATTCATAAAATGGAAAATATAAACAACAGACGCTAACGCTACTTTAAAAGTTATGTCTAGTATCGTATTGACTCCTTGTGAGTGAACGCATCAAAAAACCACCTGCCCACTTTAATTTTTTTTTTAAATACCTACTATTCAATTGTTAAAATAAATGATTAAACAGTTTTTATGTTGCAACATTATTTAGTCCCAGCTGATGTGGTAATTTTCGGTTCCAGGTTCCTGGTTGTCAGCAACATTCGAAACCATCGCCACGGCGTCGTTGGTCTCCGTCCCCATCGACCTGGTCGGCTACATGTTCTCCGGGACCTTCATCAACCTCTCCAACCTGCCTGTCTACCTCCGCTGGATCAAGTACTGCTCCATGTTCTTCTACTCCGCCGAGGCCATCTCCGTCCACCAGTGGAGCAACATCGACAGCATCCAGTGCGACGCCAGGGCCGGCCTGCCCTGCGTCAGGACCGGGGGGGAGGTCATCAACATGCTCGGCTACGGAAGGAACAACTATCTCATGGATCTTTCCGGAATGGCTGCCATCTTCTTCATTTGCCACATATTCGGGTTCTTGGCTCTTTGGAGACGGAGCAAGAAACAACCTGTTTATTGATATAAATATCTTCTAACAAAATTCAAATTGATTATACGATATATTTTTTTGAATATTTAATAAAGAATTATTAAGTTTAGTTAAAATAAAAATAAAAACAAGTAAAATAGTTTCTTAAATGTTAATTGCATTTTTAACTGTTTTTGACTTGATACGACTGCTTTTTTTAGATTATTGTAATTTAAAAATTTTACCAAAGGAAAAATCACATTTATTTAAATTTTTACTCATCAATACATGTTTATCAGCTAGGTTATTTTATTTATTATTAAAAAAAAATGTTATAAAAACGTAGAGGTCCTTACATAATCTAATGCTTTGAAATAAGCAGCGATAATAAAAATAGTCAATTTGCTAAGAAATTAAAATACTGAAATATTTAAAACTTACCTGTCTATATAACATAACTTGTTTTTCTTCTGTGTCTGATTATATATTCGAGGCTATTAGTAATAAAATACATTTTTTAAATTATATAACAACTCTTAAATAAATATTTGACCGCATGCATAATTCTTGATCTGCTGTAATAAATTCATTCAAAATTGATGCAATACATAACATGATATTTCCAAGGATTCTGTTTTAAATTTTGTGTTTAACGTATTAATATTTTTTTATTTATATTTGATATTTTCAAAGTATATTTTCTCTTTAAGTGTTATATGTTTTCTCTACAAAATGAACAATGTTTGCTTCTAGGATTATAATATTTTGTGTGTTTCAAATAAATATATAAATAAAAAAGATTTCACTTTTTATGCATGTAGCAGATTTTAAATTCAAATACTATGATTTTTTACAATTTAAGATATGCACTTTTTATTTCTGTAACTTGCTGTGCAGGAAACTTGCAGACCAGTACTTTGTAGGGCTTTACGTTGTAAAGCCATAAAACTTGTGTGCACAGGAAGTGAGAGTGGCTTTTACTTTTATATATCAACTATTCCTCCTATTTTTTACCTATCAATAATAATGTACTTTATCTCTTTAAAAAGCATATTATAATAAATAATTTTTATGAAATATTTATTTTATAAATTTATATCTATCAGAAGGCAAGGCTTTTGGGCAAAGGTATAACCGCCTCAAATCAAAACACTTTGTTCATTATTTTTTTATAATAATGAAATTCTATGCAAGAAGAACCTTTGTCTATCAATTGATAGAATTTATAAATTATAGCTCCTTGAATTTTGTTCATTTTTCAATAAAAAAAAGGTTAAGTCGCTTTGACTTGGGCGACGAGAAATATACAACAATCCTAGTATTATATAAATTTTAATTAAAAAATTTTATGTTTGGGAATATTACTGAAAAAACTTTTTGTGTTATGTGTAATTTTTACTAAATTTTAAA
This sequence comes from Atopsyche davidsoni, assembly GCA_022113835.1. Lineage (NCBI taxonomy): Eukaryota > Metazoa > Arthropoda > Insecta > Trichoptera > Hydrobiosidae > Atopsyche > Atopsyche davidsoni. The sequence goes on along the minus strand of JAILWY010000009.1, from coordinate 13,326,035 downwards.
ATATTTCACAAATCGTTTTAAATAGCACAATTTTTTTTGTATAGTAAACAACATTTTTTTCTGTATATATTTAATAATAAGAATATTGTCAAAATATAATACATAATGGAGAAATAATTTCGGACAATATCATATATACATTGAACATACTAAATAATGCTTTGTATGAATTAAATCAGAATTTTTTTTTTCAATAATAAATCAATGATTCAAATATAAAATATAAATAAGTGCCATATATATAAAAATCTAACATTTGTTCTGTCATAAATAATTAAGTAAAATATATTGCTGACAGCTAAAATACCTATTATAATACAAGACAGTTTAAAATAGTTCAATTTCTTTTTGTTCATATCGAAATACAAACTGTACATATGTGTTATAAAATATTAAAATATACCATAACATCGTTATCATCATTCCAAAATATTATTTAAAAAAAACTAAACTATTTTTATTATAGAGTGGACATAATTTTTGCAATAATCAAAACATTTGCATTTTAAAATTGCCCATTATGGCACACTTAACACGAGATTTTGAGATGTACAATTTTAACTTAGAAATAATATCGAAAATAATATATTTTGAAAATTTTTAATAGTCCTAACATTTAAAATGATTGCGTTTTAGTTATAAAAGCTAGAATCGTGCCTTATAAAATAAATTATTTTTGTTTTTTATGCATACTATTAATGACATAGATTTTTCACTACCTATTAATATGATGAATATATGTGATGTTAACTAGTAGAATTATAATAATAATGTTTTACCAAAATATGGACTGAATTCAGTTAAAATTTATCAAATAAAATAACTCTCCTTTTTAACACAAAGAAATAAATCGGTAGAAAATCAATTTTTATAGCACTATCTTATTATATCTGAAATATAATAAACCCTGAATTATTTTTTTTCGTGAATGCAAAAAAAGCCCAAATAAATTAATTCATTTAAAAGATAATGCTTTAGTCATTTTAGACACATTTAGTAAATACTATACTATATTTTTAGTCATCCAAATTCTTAGTAGTAGATGAACCAACGAAAGGTGGCCATCACTAACAGAATTATAGGAAAGCTATCGATCAGGAGATGAGATGAGATTAGATATATATTGATTTTTTTACGTATATGTAAGAGAAATATATAGTATGTATTACTAAATTTACTTCAAATAAGTTATTTAAAAATGTGTTTTACACATATTTTTCATGATGATAATACGAAGACTAGACTAAACATTTTTAACTACAACTAACGTTGAGCCACATTTTTTTTCGCCTGCCTAGAGTATAAAAATAACTAAATACGACCATTTTTATCTAGGTTAAGAATAAATTAGTCTATCAGAAATTAATAATAAAAAAAACATAGTTCCTTGCAATCGGTAAAGACTCGTATATAAATTGAAAGTATGTTTTTTATAACAAAAAATATATTTTGATTGAAAATTACTAAAAATATTCTAAATCTTTTAATATTAAAAGGAATGTGGTGAAATAGGTACATAAAACTACTAAGTTCAGATTGTATACAAAAGATATGGTTCTTTGATAATATTTCAGTTAAAATCAACCTTACAACACGCATTGTTATATATGATAGCAAAACTATGTATCTGTTACTGATAATACTCGAAGATGCAAGTTTCACAAAATCGAAAGAAGCAGAAATATTCATGAAATCGACAGTCAAAAATAATAAACTATATTAACAAATACGCTTACTAAGGCGTTTTGTTTCGTATTTTATTTTTTAAAAAGGCATAAATTAAAATAAAGCATAACTATAGATGAAACTCAACGTAGAAGTTTTATTGTTAAGGAAACCATAATTAAGCGTTTTCAGTAGTATGGAAAGAAGAGAGAAAAATAATTTTAGAATAAATAGAAAAACTTTTAAAGGTAGTAAGTTACTTTTTATTTTGAGCTGTTAGAAAGTGAAGTATAAAAAAATTGTGAAGATTACAGGACGAAGTACGCAACAGTCAGGGATTAAAATCAAAAATGAACAGTAAGTACTATTTCATTTCTGTTAATTGCACACAATAGAGACGGCTTTCGTACACAATCTGGGCTATCAACATTAAAACTATCCTATAGTTACTGTAATTGTCACGGTAGGGATTTGAAAATATTACGCAATAAAAATATTATTTATGTACACGTTATAAAGTATTGTCTCTCAAATTAACACTTAACAGCAAACGATACACCGATTAAAATATATATTATAAAAAATTGCATCAACTGCTGAGTTGCAATTATAATACAATCACGCTTCAACAGTAATTTTTTTTAGAACTATATTTATTATACACCTTTGATTTATAAAATGGCTGGCGCATTTAGCAAATCACATTTATGGATTTTAATATCAATTAAATCTGACTGTTTTCAAACTCAAAATTTTAATGTGTACATGCATTTACATCGTGCATATATAAAAATATTACTTTATGAAGCGTTTAAATAATAATTAAAATTCATTTGACCAAATAATCTTGTGGATATTGATTTTATGTTTATAATTTGACAGCTAAGTTATTTAGTTGTTGTATTTAAATATGGAAAAAATAGTAACCTTAAACTTTTAGTTAAATAAATATTTTTATCAAACTTGCCAGCGTCAACGATTTGATTCAAAACATAACTCTGACGTTTTATACAATACACGAAAAATAAAAATGCACTCAAAAATATCTTATATATCTTACCTAAAAGTTAACTTTTGACTAAGAAACTAACAGTTAATAATAGTTAACTTTTTGCTAACTATTAATAGTGATTATTGTAGAGTAGAATAGGCACGCGAAACGAATTTTTGCACAGTGCCATTAGTTGATGCTTGATATGTTTCACAGAATATTCATGAGTTGATTTCCATGGTTGCGGCGCAGAGGGGTGGAGCTGCTGCCAGGGTGGTTCTTCAGCGGTGAGGGTGGGCTTCCTGGCCGAGGTCAGCAGGCGCAGGACTTGCTGGAGGAGGCGACGGCCGCCCCGTTCTGGCCGAGGTCGTTGATGACGTTGCTGTCTCTGCTGTCGTTGCTCTGTATTAATTTGTCGTTGAGAAGAATCTGAAAAACCATTTTTAATTTTTCCCAACTGAATGTTTACATAGCTTTTTTACAAATTAATAAAATCTATCACGTACATTGCTGATTAGTTATCAACTCGTGTGACTCATTTTGTCAACATTTTTTTCTGTTCATCAATTTCTCAAAAATCAGGCGTCAGTGCCATGTTCAGAATTAACAAGTATTGGATGGTGGATTGTAATAATTATATATACCTTATTAACTAGTGATCTTGCTGCTTCCTCGATGTTGATATTTTCTTTTGCGGATGTTTCGTGCCAGCCGGCAAAACCCTTTTCTCTGCAATATTCTTCCATTTTAGCGGGAGTATTCACAATGCCTTCTTTTTGCTGGTCACACTGGAAATATAACATTTTATTTAAAAATATGCAACAATAAAATATTATTGCGATTATTTTTATCTGGTTTTAGTGAAGTTGGTGATTTATACCAAAAACTACAGTGTTTAACAGTACCTCTACTACATGCAACACACGGGTTGTAGAGAAAACTACTAAACTGATATGAATTCTGTGGTGACTTGTTTTGTGAAACTAGTTTCATTGAATAGTATATTTGGTACGCGTTATACAATAGACTTGTTAATACGCGCAGTTCATTGAAATATACATTTATTTCACAGATTATAATTTTTACCGTACCTGCAGCTCACACAGCGCTATATCTTGGCGCGTGTGGGGAAATGGTTACATTTCTGGGGAATTACCTTGTTGGCCAGAAGTACACATGGGATCGGCGAGCCGTCGGGCAGCTGCACCTTGGAGTCCAGGTCCTGCTTCCACTTGACCACAGCCTCGAAGGTGGCGACTCTCGTAACGTCGAACACGATGAAAGCGCCCACGGCCTCCTTGTAGTAAACCCTCGTCATGTTCCCGAACCGCTCTTGCCCTGAAAAATTTCAAGGTAGTTGTTTAGAGCTTGGTTTTATAGATATTCATAAAGCCCATAATAAAGCTTCAAATAAAAAAAATGTCATATTGTTATCATCTTAACCGAATTTCGCATTACAAATGAATAAAATTTTAAAATATAAATTTGTAATTTCAAGGTGAGAATCTAAAATCCGAATAAATATTTTTTTCTTTTTGACAGATTTTTACCAATTGATAACTAAAAGTGATTTATCAAATTTACTGTGATTAAAAAATATAATTATAATTTTTAAGTCTAACTGACTTTGTATATATTTGTGTTAAAACTAAATTTATGTGAGAATCGTAAACAGTTTTTTAACCAGTTTTTTTAAAGTTAAACCAATATGTCAGTAGCATTTTTCATATATTAAAATAATACAACTAATTATCGTAAAGATAGCATAAAATAAAAATTAATTATTAAATGTATTGCATAACTTATTTCTAAGGTATTAAACACGCTTTGATTTAAAATCACATGTTTTATGTATTTTATGTATCCTGCTCATAAATTTTTTCTCAAAAACAGAGAAGAGATATATGGAAATTATTTTCGTGGTTTAGAATTACCATTAACAGATTTCTCGAATGCTTAAACACATTGATGTGTTTACTCAACATTATTGCCTAGATTTATTGATACTTATATATTTGATATGGATATTTGATTCCAATTGATTGATAGAAAATTTGGATTTGGCAATATGAATTATTATCTAACAGAAATAATCGCAAATGCGGTCTTATCAATTATGCAAAGATAAGACGTACATATGTTGTAATTTTATTTATTTTCATTTAATTAGTGTCCAGAAAATGTTGTAAAAGTGCACGGTTCATAGCCTGATATAGCTGCATATGAACTTATTTTTAATGTTTATCTATAAAACACAATGTTATGAAAATTTTCCAGAATCAATATTGATTTTTTTTTAACTACACTCAGTTTTTCAAAGATTATTGTTTTTTATTTAAGAATCCCAAGTCATGTACCCATATTGGTTTTAAACAAGAAATGCCGCACCTTTTTCGAAATTTTCTAATGATATGAATACAAAAGAGCTTTTTTTTTTTTTTTTCGTTAAATATGGTTTTAAAAGGCCGTGTGCCCAAGCTTGGTGTGAAAGCGGTTCAAGGATCTATGACCTTGAAGGATGAATTAGCGTAATTACCCGCAATGTCCCATAGCTGTAACCGTATCGTGGTGTTGGAGTCCCAGTTGAGGACCTTGAGGGCGAAGTCCACCCCGATGGTGGCGCGGTAGTGCTGGCTGAAGAACTGGTGCACGTAGCGCTTGATGATGGAGGTCTTCCCCGTGCCCAGCTCGCCTATCACCAGGATCTTGTATAGGTGCTCGCGCCGATCGTTCAGTCCGCCCACGGCTCCTGCTTGCGTCTGAAAGAAGCCAAGGGGTAAAGATCAAACCTCCATCGACCACCACAACTCCTGAGCAGCCTTCACAGGTCATTGAATAATTTAGATAAAGACTGAGTTATCAATACTGACCAATAAAGACTATGTGTCAAGATTGATTTAATATATGATTAAAAAATATCGAGGCTGATGATTCCATTTTTTTATCATGGGATTTATATTTGTACGCGAATGTGATTTTTTTACATTCGTGTATATTTCGCTCGTAGGTTCATTATTTTTTCATTTCACTGTAAGTACACAGTGCACGAAATATCTACGGGAGATATCATTTTCTAACGTAACATTATACTTTATTTATTTGACAGCAGGACGTATGTCAATTTGCGTGCTTCCTTTTCCACTGTACTTCACTAGTGGTAAGTAAGTAAATTGATACCTTTAGCGGTCAAGAAATTGCTTGCTAGAAAATCGCATTGACGCTAGACATATTATGTACGGTGCCGGGGCATTCACATTCCGATTTAATATCTTCTCATAAAACAGTGTAAAAGCTGGGAAAGGAAATATGATGCACTTGGACGATGCATCATTAGAGATACCTGTGTTGGTATCAATTGGCTGCCTGCATACATCAAATTATTCCTGCTGACAACACACCCAATATATCATGTTTCAGTTCCGCAATATAACCTGGCTTATATATAAATATATGTTTTAAAAATACAATTTAATTTATGTACTTTTTAGAAGGTTGTTCTCTTTAGATCATCGAATCCCGAAAATTATTCATAGTTTGTGGTTTATAAGTGTCACAGCCGAAGAATCCGACGAATTCATTAGTATTGGAGAAATTCACGTTAATTAATTTTTTATGAAACTTTGAAACCCGAAAACAAATGTGTTAAAAAAAGTTAAATAACCTCGACTGTTTATTGATAACGTAAAAATCAAGATTTGCCTGTTGCATCCATAATTTTATTTTTATAAGGTGGAAACTTTTAAAGGAACTGTATTTATAGTTCCTTAAGAAAACCAGATCTTATCTAAAATAAAAATTAAGGTATTCTCCAAGCGTATAAAATACTTCGCTGTACATATCCTCAAATATGCGAATTTACATATGTTTAAAGCACCCGCCAGCATTATACTATACCTTTAATCACTATATTATCTCCGTTATACCATGTAAAACTAAACATTACTATGCAATATGGTGATAACAATAAAACTATCACATTAAATATTTAGTATAATGGTTATAAATACTATAAGGAACGAGGTGATGAGACAAAATATTGAATGTGAATATGAGAGATACTTTAATCTGTTGCTTTATATGAGTCGTTGAATGTATTGACATTTCACGTATTATATTCCGAAAAATTAAAATTATAATTTAATTAATCAATGATAAAAATGAAAATATTTGCATATAATAAAACGAATACAAATTTAACATTTAAGATTTGCATTTGATTTAAATTTAGATATATAAACCCATGAAAATTGAATTAATTTAATGGTAAACTTTAGAAAAAATGCTACTCTCTTATAAACTATAAATCTATTTTAGATTGGTGATAGCAAAACGTGTCGTAATACCAAGAATAGGTGTTTAGTAAGATATTTATTTTATGTAAAAATATGTACTTTTCACGTGTTCAATTATTTATATGCGATTTTTTTTTAACACTTTGGAGTAGCTTCAAAAGCAAGCATTGCTCATCATTCAGTTATAATTAATTATATTAAGATAAGTGCAAAAGTTACAAACTAGACATGCATCTAATCAAAATATAATTTTATTTTTAAAAATTTTATTTTTTTAACTTTTATATATTTTCTAATAATTTGATGCACTCATCCAGGTTGACATTTTAAATTTCAATAAGACAGCCATTTACTGAATGTTTGTGAAATAAACAGGTAGTCAAAGAAGCCATTTGACTTTTAGGAAACTCGAATCTAAAATTTAAATTTAACTTTGTAATTTAACCGCCAACCTGTACATTGATAAAAATTTATGTGACCAGGTCAAAATAATTTTTTTATCAACATTAAAAAATAGCATCTTCAGTGAGTTTAGAATTTAGCTATAGAAGCATTAATTTAAGTAAACATATAACTCCTACCGAAATGACTTTACGTGTTGTCGTGGACATACTTATATAGCAGACTTGTTTTCTTCCTTAGTTATTGATTGTACAGTTCAAATAGGTAAATCCCAAACTTATGCAATTGGACTCACACCTGTTTTGATTTAGTAAACATTTTGTAAAAACATAGCATGTTTCGATGCTAATTGATTAAAAAAAATAGTAAGTAATTTTAACATTGTTAAACAAAACACATTTGTACTCAATTTAAACAACGTAATTTAACTCGCAAGCAATTATTTTTTTACATAGTATATCAGAACTTGCGAAAGCATTTACGACCTTATATTATACCTTACATTCACAACGGTTGTAAATGCACGTAAGAGTTTTTTTTTTTTTTTTTTTAATAATACGCATTCAAACACTCTTTTCTAGGTATTTGATTTAAGTGCACATTATTTAGCTTAGATATCATTGAATTATTATTTTTTATATAAATTACAGTATTAAAAGCAAAAAATATCAAAGCTGCCCAATAAAACTAGTCTCACGACTCATAATACTTACTAATGTAGAATCACACAAATAAAAACATATTTCCGTGTAAATTAGAAAAATATACATGTATTCTATTACCAGTCTCGTGTTACGTTCAATGACTCAATTTTTTCAAGGTATGCGTATTTTTAAAGCCGATGATATCGATATCGATCAGGTGAGTGAGTGCGAGCCATCCACACCGCGCCTCCGGTTGCAGCTCCACCACCGAGACACCCGACACCCGAGACCGGCGACACATCCGAGTGCGTGTCGCCAAGTTGTGTCGCCAAGTTGTGTCGCCGAGACATGTCGCCGAGACATGTCGCCGAGACGTATATACACGATACACGGCGCCTTGCCTTTTCGGTGACCCGCTGCGATTAATTGAATACCATCATATGTTATTCATTCTCAGAACGAGATAGTTTAACTACATCAACTATAATTTTACATCACACGTTCCTGTGTCCCACGAATTACGATTCTTATCTCTCTTTCAGACTTGTTTGAATAAAAAGAGTAGAGTTGTCCTCTAATCTCATTTGTCACAAATATCATCAGTTGGCAAACAAGCATCTCGATATCTAGGGAGTGAAGGAGGCTGGCAGTTGTTGCTGTGGGTGGTATTTGGGTTCCTCGAACTCTGAAAATCTCTAGGTTGAATACAGCATTTGGACTTGGGGATGGACGAAAACTGGATGTTTTAAAAGCGGTCAGTTTGTGCATAAATAATATATTCCAACATGCCTGAAATATTAGATTTAGTTCGTCAATAAAAAATTTCAGGGTGCTTCCGGAGTCATAGTTTTTTTGAATCTTTGGGATAGTATTATTTTCAGGCAGAAAATTTCAGATATTTCAGAAAAATTGTTCGCTAGGAAATTGACAGTAATTTAGACGTTTTCTCCTTATATATAGGTATTAGGACGGAACGTTATAGTGTATTGCTCACCGACTCATCCCGAGTCAGTGAGCCTGCCGAAAGTAATTAAACTATCGAACCAATCTAATAAATATACTGGATAGCACCTTGGATAATTTTACCGCCTCGTGGTTACGAGGTTAGCACGCTCGCATGCCGAGCCACGGCCAGAAAAATGTTTATTTTTTAATATATGCGGCTTAAACGAAAGAAAAATTCTCAAAAATATAACTCTCTCTAATGAATGTTTTCTGTTGTTTTCAAGTCAAAAGCCGAGAAGTCTCAAGCTTCCAAATATTTATTCCACAGAGTAAATTGGTTATCAAATGTTTATTTAAAGTGTAGGCGATTCACAAATCTTTTTATTGGCGTAGTTTCACATCTGTAAATATATTTTTTTTATTTTAGTAAGTTATGGGGCGGTCAGTGAAAGCATGCAGTCACAGGGTGCGATATTCGAGGGGTAGGAATTCGAATCTATCATGTATACCGTAAAACGTTAGCGAGATATTCCTGCTCGTAAAATAAATGCGCTGAATTGTGTGATTTTATAGTATGGAATTAGATTAATCATTAAATCCTTTTTAAGTTTTACACGCATGTATTATATGATTTTTTTACTGACTTGATTGTTTTTATAAACCAGAAGCTTTGAAAAGGAAATTGCCAATCACGTAGCCAAATATTGGCTAGACACGTTTTATTGCCGCATTAATCTGAAGGCCAAAGTGGTAAGGCATAAGTATTCGTCGTAGAAGGTCTGAATACTATTATAAATCATCTTCTATTAGAAAAGCACAGATACATTCTGTATAGTACAAAGCCATCTCCAACGAAAATTTTATTAAATAAATGTGTTTGATAATTATAAAGTTCAACGAAAATGACAAATAGACTCAAATGACACGGCAACAAAAGGTGAAACACATATGCATATTAGAATATTTTTGATTAAATGCACATATTTTTTGGCGCAAGTATTTATTATTTTTGGGCACGTCTACTTGTTAAAGAAAGAAAATTAATTTTGGGTAATTACTTGCTCTTGTGTAACCAAGAGAAAAATGAGAATGAATCCGAACATAAACATTTCAACTAATTCAAGTAAATAAAGCAAAAGATAGTTACAAACAGTTATGTAATATTTACAGGTGTATTATGTAACTTGTCGCTCAACTAGAAATACATCTGTGTTGTTAATTTATGATAATATGAGGTGATACGCCTGGGGACGTCATTCGAATATATTCATTTTATTGAAAACACATTGACATCTCGAGATACGTGGACTTTATTTTAATTGGCCGGCTCCAAGTTTTTTTTCATTAATGCCAACAAAACTATTCGGACTTACAAACGATGTCTTTGAAATTTAATGCCGGACGATGGAAATCGTCTTATCTGACGATGGCATTTATTATTAAAAGACAGCACTTTTACTATAAGCTCAATATGCTTAATTTCTTTGAAGCTTAATGCACTTTAGCTAAAAGCTTGATTTCGCAGCGTGTTTTGAGGGCTAAAGCTCTCATGCAACCGATTTTAAACTGGCCAATATCCTTCTCTTTTGCGTTGTTAGCTAAGGTTAAACCATAAAAAGCACCCAAAATAAAATATTATATAAATATAAAATATTGCCTGATTGCAAATTGCTTGCAAGTTATGTCGCTGCATGTGTAGCCTTAACATGTTTATTCTAAGGGTAGAACTGCATCGAAATAAATGCATTTTGTACAAAAACGGTTGTGCACAGAGATTTCAGTTTAATTGCATGTATTGCAATGCATATTTATATTAATATTAAAATTTCCGACTAATTGAATGTTGTTTTATTCAGCCCGTGATATTTTTAATATCGGAGAATTCGCCATTGTAAGATTTGAGCTGTTAAAAGTTGACTGTACTAAGCATTAGAATTAGTAATCTTTTAATTAAATAACATAAATCACAAATAAATAATATGACAGTCACAGCTTCATATTAATTATAAGATAAGTAAATATAAATGATGTGAATTATATTTCCACGCTTGACAATTCTGTACACAAATACGCGACCTTTCTTATTATTTTAATTTTATCTCGTTTATGGTAGTCACATTAAAAAAAGTGCACCACAAAATAAAATTCAATCTCGTGTTAATATTGCCGCCCAAACCTTAGAATGCAGTTCTATGCACCACAGGTAAGAATGTTTTACAAACCGTTTACATTGAAAAATAAACTAAAATAAATTTTCGTTGCGCCCAGATTACGTAGTTTTCAGTGTAAGTTTCGCTGCAAACGCAACATAATGTGCTTTTCATTTTAATTTTTGATGAAATATTTACTAGTCATTAATTGATTTTTGGTAAGGAAGTATATAAAAAAAGGCTCACATCTTGGAATATTGTCGTGGTTTCTACTTTCCAGCCGCAGCACTCGCAGACGGACTGCGCGTGGAGCGGATCAGACATTCGAGAGGCGTCCTTGGTTACTCGACAAACCAAACCGAATCACTGTTGACGAGACTGAAATTTCGTAACAAGTAAAGCTTTTCGTGACGAGAAAGTTCTCGTGAAGATTAGGTGAAGGATTCACAATATTAAGTTCACAGCTGAAGCTTTCTTCAGGACCGGGCACACATGACTGTCCGACTTGCCCGACAAGTCACTACTGTCACGCGCTTTTCATACCAGCAGCGGTCCTTGTTACAATAACAATACCCTAACTCACATGAATTATTTTAGTGTTTTATATTTCTTTGATTCTTATTTATTAATAAGCGTAAAAATTATTAAATTAATAAATAAAACCACACTATTATATGGGAATAAAAGGCTGCAAAGAAAGATCGAAAAGCAGATCGAAACAATCAAAAGTAGTATTTATGCAACGGTTAATATTTTTAAAAATTATTTAGTATTTATAATGTTTCGCGTTTATTCGGATTTTTGTGACATAAGACGATTTCTCAGGGCATTTTTTATAAAAGTTTCATAAAAATAGAAACTGAGTTCAATTATTTGATAATTGAATTTATGGTAACTGCAAGGTTTAAAAATTACGCCTTAAACCTTTCACGAACTCCTAAACGACGAGTCGCAATAATCAGCACCGTTATGACAGAATAAGTATTGGCGTGTCTTCCAGTTTAGCGCTTACCGAAGAGGTTCCACTGCCCATGTCGTCTTGCGGCTCTGACACTGGTGCGGAGTCAGGGGCGTCGATGAGGTCTCCGAAGGGGGGCATGGGGGGCTGGGCGGGCTGGACGGGGCGCGTCTCCTGCGTGTCCTCGTACTCCTCGTCCGACCTGTCCTCCTCTGCGGACGGCGTCCCTCCCGACACGCGCTGCAGCCGCGCCAGCTGCACCATGCGAGACAGCCGCGAGGCCGGAGAGCCCTCCTCCTCGACTTCCGGCGAGGGGTCCTCCTTGTCCTCGGACACGCAGACGGTGTCCTGCGCCACGAACGATATGCGCCGACGGAGCGCGTCTTCCGGGCTGGGCGACTCGATCGGTCTCTCGATTTCCGGCGCTCTCAAGCTTTTCTTGGGCTTCCACGTCGAGACCGCGAACGGAAGAGTGGACACCGGGTGCGTCGTCGCGATGGCCGCGATATCTTCTGTCACGGGAGGATCGTCCTCTGAGATTTTTGATGATGACGATTCCGTTTTATTTTCGTCAAACGACTTTCCGGCGTCTTCCAAGGACACTGTCTCCTCCGAGGTGTCGCGAGCTAGGGGCAGCATGTCAGGGTCGTCATCGTGCAGACTCGAGTCGGTGGCGCGGTCCTCCCCGTCCGGCGTGCGGCGCTTGACTGAGCCGGGCGTGAGGCTGGAGCTGCCGGAGGAGCGGCGCTCGGCCGAGGCCCGGCGAGTGCCCAGCGAACCCAGTCGCCGCACGAGCGCCCCGGCCCGACTGCGCGCGCCCTTCTTCTTCATCCCCTTCCCCTCCTCTCCGCTCCCGCCCTCGGTCTCTCCCTCGACCCCCCGGGAGGTCAGGTCGTCGTCCGGCTCTTCGGGTTGCTGCTTCTTTTTGATTTTTCTATTCGCGTCCTTGGCGTCCCTGTCGCTGTCGTCTTCCCTGTCCGGGTGCTTGCTTCTCTTCTTGAGGCGCAGCCCCTTGGCAGTCTTGAAGGGCGAGGCGAGGGCGCTGAGCCGGCTCTTGAGGCGCGACTTGTCGGGGTCGGCGGGAGAGTCCATGCCCGCGGCCCGCGATGGCCCGGCGCGGTGTGAGCGGGGCCGGGCCGCTCCGCCTGCCTGTTGCAATAATTGACTCTGCGCGTACTCAGTAGTAATCCTTTGCAAGTTGGTTCCAGCACCGTGTTCGCAAACAATGCGAGTCCGCTGCCTGCACGGGCCTGCCTGCCTATTGCCGTCGTAGCATAGTAGAGAAGAATCAACCGAAAGCATTTACTTTTAACCAATCCTATAATCCATATTTTTGAACCGAAAATATACTTACAAAATATAATACAAAATTTTATCTTCTGTTTTTTTAAATTTATTATTATTGTTTTTTTTACACGATTGATATTCAGTATATCAAAATAAGCCAGAGATATATAAAATACCAAATAAACATTCTATGACTAATGCGTAGTAAATATGTTTGAGAATATTCGTTGACTTGGTAAGTATATGTTTAACATTAAAAAAAACTTCATTTTTACTAAAAATTCAAGGAATTCATTATGTTGAGAAAAAACTCAAATTAAGTCTGTTAGTGGTTTTTCTTATCAATTTGGACATCGCGTCAATAAAATTTAGCCCGATGTTACGTGATAAACCTGTTTACTGAGGAAATGTTATTTTGCAATTATTCAAAAATATAAAAGTTAAAATGTAACTTTAGTTACTAAGCGACTTATATCAATTAATTAAATACACGGAAGTCATCTTAACATTCAGTTATTGTGCATAAGTTTTATTATATGACAATTAAAAAATAATAATTGATATTTTAATGACCGAATAGAATTGCTACTCGTTTTGAAACGAAGACCACAAAGCTGTGATCTTATCTGATAAGAGTTTTAAAATGTCAGTTATAGCTCTTCCTTGTACGTAAACACCAGTTAGTTAAACTGTTTAAAATATGAAATTAAAAATATAATTATTGTGAGACATAAATACGAGGAAATATTTTTATTAAAAGAAATTTTCCTATTCAGATACGCAAGTATTCATATACTAAACGCAAAAATAAAAAGATTTTAATTTTGGGGTGTTTGAAGGTACATCAATCATAATTTTTAATTTTATTTTGTGTTTGTCCTTTTGACTTATTTTGTCAGATTACAAGTCCTTTCTTTACGATTTGATATAAAATAAATAAACTATTTCACATTCAAACTTTTGTTTGAAAACGCCAACGAGATAAGTTGGCGAAACTAGTCACAATAAAATATGGAAAAAAATATCAAAATGGGATTTCACAAAGTACTTTCTGTCGAAAATATTGTAAATATTGTAATATTGTTTGTTGCGATCAAAATAAAATATTGTTCATAAATATTTCAACAGTTTTAATCACTGTGCAATAAAATATTATGTCATAAATTGATAACATAATATAATGTAAAAACGTATATTACCATAAACGTAAAAATAATCATACATGAAGTTATCAAAATAGGAGACCCCATGAAATACAAGTTACTTCTTAGATTCATTAACCTTTAGATTTTTGAACCTAAACTTATTTTGTTAAGCATGCATTTGCATAAGATTGACATAGTGAATATTTTTTCGCATAGTTAGTTACAATGTGACCTCCCTGTACTGGCATTTAATATTTTATTGATATCACAGTAGTAACATAAGAACCGCATACGACGAAATAGAAATAATTGAGATCTTTGGAGCGTATCCGGTCTCAATGGAGATCGATTTTTAGAGGCTACCGGAAACCCGATCCGCCTGAAGTTGGCCAAGTGTTCACGTCGCATGAACTGCCGAGGTGACATGGCTGCCACTCGATACCCGAAAACATTATGCAATTACATACAAGTGTTGGCCGTTAATTGGATCGAAGCGATTATAAGCATTGAGTTACCAGAAAATGTTACACACTCGCAATAAGTAGCCGAGTCTAGCGCTCGTGCCGTGAAAACGGGGAAAACTCAAACACGATGCACCCCTCGAAGACCACTTCTTAGCCTGAAATGCACCGTTCAAAATATAATCAAGATTGCGAATATTAAAAGTACCAGTACCAGTCTTACCAGGTAGAATATAATATACTATAAATCTAAGGCTAAGTTATTGGGTTTCGCCTACATCTTAACAATCTTGCAAACACCCCTAAGTATTTTGAATTACACATGTGCAATAAATGACAGTATCAACCTGGAAAGCGAGACTTTCTTTTTATATGAAAGTAATCACATTTTTTTCCAATGGAATATAGAGTTGAGTAAAATTTTGAACACAAAGATCTTGCATTTATGCTAACGCAATCAAGACTAAAACTTTATCGTTTGTATACCCTCCTCTCCCCTTTACTTGCAGCCCCCAACTTCTATAAAAACGTGTGTTTCATAGACTTATCGGTCAGATTATATGTCTACTTGATTTAATTAATTATATTTACATTGATTAATTTATAAATCAGATTTTTGACAGCTGTTATCTTTATTGAATGTAGCATATTTTTTTATAGATTGCTTATGTCCCCACAAAAAGCAAATAATTTTATCTGAAATATATTTGAAGAGTATCTGCTCTCGATAAAGAACAAGTGTTTGCACTCCACAATGTTGCACTATTTGCTGGATAGATAAACAATTGCATCACAAATGGTGCGTTTCCATTGGACGATAACCGTGAGAATAAATAAATGGACTTTGATGTATTTTACGAATTTTTATATTTACCCCCAGGTTATTGCAGTATGCATAAAAATACAGATCAATGATATCAAACGTTCTCCTGAATGTTTGCGAATGTAAATACGTAAAAGCCTCCTCTCCTCTCTGTCCTAATTCTCCTTTACTTTTTTTTAATATAAAGGGTACGAATTACTGAACATGACCACGAAAAGTGATTAATATTGAATTAACATTTTTTCACTAAATCATAACACGAGCTAAATAAAAGATATTTCATCATTTCGTAGCGTGTAAATAATTTTTCTTAGTTAGCTTTTTTTTGAAAAATATAGTTTCATTTAAGATGTTAAACTTTTCATTAAATTTTTTTGATGATTTCAAAAATATGCTGGAAAAATAGTAAACTCCTTTTTTTTACTCAAATTTATAAAAAAATGTTGTCTTGTTTAGTAATCAAAAGTATTTATAAAAAAGTATTATGAAATTAATGACTATTAAAAATATCTGAATTTTTACAAGTATTTCTGCTTGCTACCGTTAATTAATAAAATAATTACCTAGAGAGCCATCTTTATTATATAGTATGAGAACAAATCCTCATTTTATGAAGAAAAGCAATAGATCATTGATATATTCACCATTTACACCCGAAAAGCAAACCTTATGGTATCGTTGCACTAGGAAAACATATATTTTTAGCAATTGGAATCTGCGTTACTATAATAAAAATTATTTTTCATTTATAGATGTCAAAACTTAAGTCAGTATTTAACACTTCTGTAATAAGTAGATTTGAAGAATAAGTATCTTATTTAATACACAAAAGGATAAAATGAAGAGTACACAACACCATTGTTGCTAGGTAGTATTGTGATAAAAAAAACTATCTAAACGTTACGCATAACAAATTTAAAAATATTTATATGCTTTAGATATTAAGATGTCATATTATTTTATATAAAGAACCGTAAAACTAGCTTAACCTCAAAAATCGACTTACGAAAAATGCCTCGCACACAGTTTTATTTCAAAATACCTTAATCCGAACTGTCAGGGTGTTTACCTCGAGTAAAAATAATAAATACAGATATATACGGTGAGTAAATATCCTGTATGGGCGGTCGTATGGATTCCCAGTGTCAAGGGACCAAAACCCAAGCCTTACAAATGTTCCTGCCGTATTATTTGCTATTGCCTTTATATCGATTACTTTAGCACGTGTGCTCGAAAATGCGAAGCAAATAAAGCGATCAAAATATCGTGACGTTTTAACAGTATAAACCTGAGATATATTTTGAAACACAAATTAAAAACAGCCAATGACGTCATTCAGCTATATTTTAATAAAATTATTTTGCGGAAGTGCATCTAGCCAGCTTCCGATCTTGGCTCACTCTCGCCTCGTACTTCAAGCAGTCTACACGTCCCGAACCAACTGGCGTTGTGCAGTCGCAATATTGGCAACGTGACTTCTGGTAGACTAACATTCCGTGAAAAGATATCCGTCCAATAACTCTTAAAACCTATCATAAGGCTTATGTTCATTTTTGCATTAATGTATAATTTATTTTGGGTGTTTTTTTTATGGTTTTTCCTATTATGGGTGGCTCGATTTGTTGCTACGTGTGTAGAGGCCTTTAGCGACGACGAACGACGCGAAGAAGTCTGGAGTTTTTTTCCTTGTATACTTATCGAACAAACTAGGTAAAAAGGTTTTACATTTGGACATAACAGTTTAAATTCTCGATCAATTGCAGGGTCAAGGTTGCTGAATTGGATATAGCACTAAGCTGCGATACTCGAGATGGTGTGGGTTTAAAATTTTCAAGGCTTTTATCCATTCATTTTAAATGAAAAAAAAAATTATCGACCATACTTTTTATTTTTTATACTGACTTTTACGTGGTAATTTTACGAAAACGGCCTAATATAAGAATATTACGGACTATCATTACATTTGATATTCTAAGTAAGGCAGTTTATGCGAAGTTGATTATCTTGAAAAATATGTATAAAAAAATATCGAATGCTTGAATATGCACTATCAAAGAATAATATAAACGTAGCCTAAGCAAGAAAAAAAAAGTTTTTCTAGAGATGATTTTCACATTTTTCATCAATATCAATAGACTTTGCTCAATATGATGCAATGTACAAAAAAACATCGTAAAAGTATTTTTCAAAGGCTAAAGATGCTTTTTATATAACTCTTTGTGTGAATCATCGTAAAATATTTATTTACATCAACTATATTTTATTCAAGTCAAATTTATACATTTTCATTTGTACTTGGTATTAAGTACACATATAAACATGTTTTACAAATTATAAACAACAATATCTCGGTCAGTTACACTCTGAACAAATAATATCAACAAGGGATCAGAGGTTGAATATCATAGTTCTAAATTGAGAAACCTTGCATACGTATCAAAATAAATAAACACATTGCAGCAGAATGCAGTATGACATTTGAGTTAAATGTGCAATTTCTTTTCCTGACTACAAAAAATAACTTATATTTTATAATAATTTCCTATACCTATACAAATATTCATACTTCAGATAGCCTCAAATCCAAAACATTAACGAAAAAAAAACGTGTTTCATTTTGATCAAGATTGTATATTATACAATCAAATCAGTATTTATATGAATGACTGAAAACTTTGTTTAGTTGATAAAAAATGGATATTTTAATAAACAAAAAAAGCTGCTGGTACCCTGTTTAACAATTACATTTATTAAAAAATAATATTTTAAACTTTATGATGTTAATTTATCGTGAAAAATCGAATATTTCTCTGCGTATAGACGAACTCTAGACCTATATTGTAATAAATGTAAGTAAATAAACACTTTTGGAAATGTTTTACCTTGAAACCCTGAATAAAAACTTGCTATTTAATAAATTTATACAATAGTTTGTTACGTCATTAGATGAATTTATTTTATACGTTTATTTAAAAAAAATACATATTATTATCCACTTGTAAGGCTGTTGAGTTTTTCAACCAGTTGTGTCATAAGTATAAACTACATTCACAAAGAAAAGACACTATTCATCTAAAACTGAAAAATACTTAATTTAAATAGTTAATTTTCATTTGCGCTCTTTTTTTAATATAAAATAGCATAAGCAATAAATAAATCGCAAGGATATACTTCGACTCAACAAAGAAGTTCTACCCTCATTATTGTAAAAATTATTGCGTGTTTTCTTGTTTCAATTATAAGCAAAATATTAAAAGTAATGTCTTGATATAAATTTTAATTACTCTTCCATACAAACAACAACATGGAGTCCATTTGCCTTTTTATTGCAGAATAAGGCGTTTCAACACAAAGCGTGATATGTATTATTTCCATACCTAAAAAAATCTTTTCCATACCTTTAGCACATGGCTTTATTCTAAAAATTGCACTGAAATTTATTATTAATACTTATATTTGCATAAATATTACCTCATAATATTTGTGATTCAACCAAATACCAGACAACAAAGCAGAGATTACAGTAGTTATCAAATTAAACAAATATTTTTGAAATGATTAGATTTATATCAAAACTCACTAAAAACGGAAACTATTTTTTTAATAATAACCTTTCTTCATTATCCTATCTCCTTAAATGTCATTAAAATGAAGCAATAGCAATTAAATACAAAAATAGTATCCAGTACCGATTAAAATAAGCTGAAAACAAATATGCTATAAATATAACACTAAGCCATTAACGTTTTTTTAAAAACCTACTTTTCACCGGTTATCAAATATAAATAGATAGAGGCAAAAAAATAGTTTTTTTACACTGAGCTATCAATACAATCCTATCTGGGTGCAGTCTGCGTTTATTAAATACCACACATTTCACTAAGCTTACAGGAGTAATCAAACAAAACAATAACGTCTTAATCGATTAGGTGTAAATCAAAGCACGATAAATACAAATTTAGACCCGAGTTATGCACACATGCAAAGATATTATTCAATGGTATGATTCAACTAAATAGCAGAAAATAGACGCGAGATTACAGCGGTTATCAAACAAAACATAAACGAATTTAAAAACAGGTGAGTTTATGGCGAGAGATAAGAAAGCAGTTTGCCTACCGCCTTGACTCCGTTCTGCCGTTTGCTTAGGAAGTCCATCTTGAATCAAAATCCACACAACTGGACACTGGAGACTCGGGAGAACTGGCTGGCAGGCGCAGAGTAAGCTACTAAAAGAATGCACACTGGAGGCATGGTGCCCTGGCCAGATAAAAATATATTATCAGATTATTGACGGACCAAATAATCGGCTTTATCGGTGGTGCTGCCACAGTGTTACTCGGTATGGAGGGAATGAGAAATCTCGAGCACACGACATGTACCGCTGTCACTCGATGATAAGGTATCTACTCAGTTATTTATTGGTTCGACGTGGGGTGACCAATATTGAAGATCACAATGAAACCGTTTTGTTCTTCTTATAATTATACATCTAAGTTAACAACATATCAAATACGTCACAGTGTTATTCCACACCGGCTATCTGTGATTTTTTTTTTACTACAGACTGCTTATCTGCTAAACTGTGCGTTATGCAATTCGTGTCTGCATTGGTTTGCAGTGAATGGGAAGTATAAATACCACAATGCATAAAAAACTATGTATAAATTTAGCTGAAAAATCTCACAGCAGAATAAACTAACTTGGATCTGGCCTCATGTTTTAGAAATAAAATGAGCCTGGAGTAGAAATCAATCATTAATTGCTATGGACTTAACGTTACGGAAAAACTTGCGACTGTGCAATTTTTTTTTATGTATTTGTACTATTTATTTTAAAATGAAACAGCCTCGACAACTGTTGCTAAAAAACAGCTGTTTAAAGATGAACTCGATTTTATGCAAATATAATATTGTATAAATTTAGAGTATAGCTATTTTTTTAGCACAAGGACTGTAATATATTATACATATTAAGAATTGATGAAAATAAATATTAATTTAGCTGTACTTCACATCTAATTTATAATGGGCAGTAAGTTTTGCCTATGTAAGACATATTTGATATATGTATAAATATTGGATTTGCGATTGATTGTGGAAGGATTTATTGGACGGTGTTTAAAATCAGGGATTTGAAAGGAATTCAACGCTCAAAATTTAAGGATCAATAATATGTAATTAGTATTTTTATATGCAAATTTCAAAATGTAAAAAATATACATTAGAATTTTAATGGATATTCAAAGTCAATAGCTCACTGAAAAGTAACTCCCTGTTTCTTTTGGCGACAAACTCCCCATCTGGTTAAATCCTTGTAGTTAAGGTAATCTCACCTCCAAAAATAGAGGGGTTTAAACAAGGGATAAAAATGTTAGGTTGACTATCAAGAATTTATCCAGGAATTTTTATGTAGAAGGTCCTGTTGCCATTTATTATTCGGATATCCCGACTAGTTCTCGCCGTGTGGTATTCGAAACTGATTATAATAATCAGCCATTTTTTTAAATGTTGCATCTCTTCTCGTCCCATTACTTATTCGACCAAGGGCTTCGTGCTGGCTTCTGGTAGATTGAGTTTTTATCGTTGTCGATGTATAATATTTAAAATACAGATAAGTCATGCATTTGACAGTAGCGGTGCACTCGTGATAAGAAAACTTACAACTTGTCACGGTCAAACTATTTGCTACAGTCACAAATAATTGCCAATGATAATTTCTATTGATGATAGAA
The DNA here is from genome assembly GCA_022113835.1 of Atopsyche davidsoni. Lineage (NCBI taxonomy): Eukaryota > Metazoa > Arthropoda > Insecta > Trichoptera > Hydrobiosidae > Atopsyche > Atopsyche davidsoni. The sequence continues at coordinate 13,304,538 of JAILWY010000009.1, read as the reverse complement.
ATTGAATATGATACTGATGGGAAATAAACAAACTGAATATTAAAAGTATTCCTTTTTTATTCAGGGCAATAGAGTGAAGCTTGTATCAAAAAAACCAATACAACGCGATGCGTTGATTCTATTATTTCATTTATTATATATACACAAAAACGTTTTAGCATAAGATGTACATAGATCAAAATATATTTTAATTACAAAGTATGTGAAAATATTTTTTTTTCTTGCAGATCCTCCTATTAAACTAAATACTGCAAAATTCTCGATTATGTTCTTAAGAATATGTATAATTTTTTTTATCCCATACGAACTTATACAAATACGATGAAACTTGATTTATCTTCAAATTAAAGTTTTTCTTTGTCGATTGATTCAAATGATTGAGCAAAAGTCAATAGACAAAAATAGTAGCAAATAACACGTTCTTAGAAGTTATTGGTCCAATTTAATAATATTTTCAGGAAATACATTTGTCGTTACCCTGAAAAATATCAGGTGGGACGCTCGTGATAGTGCAGTGGTCAGGTCATTAGATACAGGCATGTTTATAAAAAAAATATCTCGATTCAATTACTAAATTGAACATACGCTTGCTTTTATAGCCCAAATAAACTCAGTCAATAATCTATACAGTTTTAAACGAAGCTTGAAATTTGGTACAAAAGTCAAAATCTACTTAATTTCAAGTATTAAATAGTGTTTTCTGAAATGGTGCATTGTCCGCCAGTGTGGTATCAATTATAAGCAATTAGACAAGAAGTAGAGCACGTCCATATGCATGCCCAGCACTGGCAGTCACCTGACGCCCGTCGCAGCTTACTGACCTCAGATAAGCCCTGACTCGTGTTATTGTTGCATTATCCAGTATCGAATTTATATGAATACCCCGAAGAATTGCTTCATATAATTGCCAGCAAGCGTGAGACGCATCACTTTTTTTTTGGGCTATTTTTTGGAGAAATCCAACGGAAAACTGCTAGATAATCTATATACTATAATCAAATATTTGTAGAGTAAATACTAAATAAATACGCTGGATATTTACGATGAGAGTTTAATTATCAAGAAACTATTTGCAATATCTAAGCATATCTATGAAATTACAGGAAAATCTACTTGAAAATATCACACGAAAAAAATGAGTTTTTCTGAAAACTGTCTTACGTTTAAACTATCGGAAAAACCCATAAAAAAATATTCACAAATAAAATGTTTGGTTTTATAATAGATTTACAGAATACTCATAGCCTAAAATATTTACAAAAAAATTATGCGAGTATCGATGAGAATCAATGCGTAGTATAATTTTACATTTTCATTTCAAGAATTCCATGCAAAAGAGGTTTTTTTTACACATACTATTCTCTTCACTAACTCAACAACGAAAAAAGAGAAACCCGTGTACGCTACCATCTAAGCCACACGTTGTAAGCCTGCAACCTGCGCGCAGGATCAGAGGATAGCCGCATACCGTATTGTGAGCAAAAAAATCTTTTTTTTCTAAGAAATAATTCGAGCACCAAACATAACGTAAAAAACACTATTAATAACACGTTGACCGCCAAGCGGATTTTTGTAAAATGTCCAAAAATTGTTTTCACGTTTTTAGGTTTAATTTAATATATGGGCCGAAATACAATTATTTAATTTGTTTTGAGATACTTTTGAGGTGATTTATTTGTATTTACAGGTATGTCGTGTCGGCCACCGGTGGCCGACGGGGCCCAATTGGAATACCTCCTTGTCGGCCACCGGTGGCTGACACGGCAGTCAGCGTGTTAAATTCTGCGGGTGTGGGGTGTAGATTGTGAAGTGGAGTGGAGTGGGGTGGGGTGGGGTGGGGTGGGGTGGAGTGCTCACCGTGTCGGCCGCCGCCCCGGGGTGGAGGCTGTAGCCGCGGTACTGCGCGTACGAGCGCTGCCTCCGGCGAGAGCGCTCCGAGCGACTGCGGGGAGGCTGCTCATCCCCCTCGACCATTCCGCGGGCCCGATACTCCCTCGGACCTTTTCTGAGTAACTCTGTTCTGGTGAAACGCGCTGTGCCAGCTTTATAAGCGTACTTCTTCAATACCACCTAAGTCACACATTGCAAGCCCCACAACTTGCGCGCAGGATCATGGGATAGTCACACACCATATTACATCACCTTAGCCATACGAACTATTGTAAACTTTCCTAATAAAAAATGAATAATGTATATTTTTTTAATACACAAGCACCAAAATACAATATGTGTTGTAAAATATACTTAATACAGCTACTGTGTCTTTATAATAATATGATGTTTGCATTCTATAAGCTCAGTAAATTCACTCTTGTTTTGCCTGTTACATTTTGTTTTTATCTAGTTATAAGTTATTTATTTAATTTATTCATCATCTTATGCAAAAAAGGGTTTTTCCACATATTTTCGCTACATAACTCAAATAAAGAAATACGTGTACGCTATCACCTAAGCCACCCCCTGTAAACCCTACAACCTGCGCGCAGGATCAGGGGATAGTCACATACCGTATTGTAACCTTAGCCATAAGAAATGTTGTAACATTTTTATGTATTACAAATATATTATATGCAGTATTAGAAATGAAACCAGTCTGTCTTACAAAAAAAATTAAAACACGCAACAACAATTCGGTCAGTGAACTTCTAGTCATTCTTGTAGATCGTGTAGGCAAAACAGGTGAATTATTAGTAACTCATAAATTATAAACTGAATTGAATTGATTTACCTGTAAACCACAATACAATATTAGAAGCGTTTATATAATTATTAAAGTACACACGGATTCTTTGTTTCAGTAAGTACATTTGAGACCGTTTTGGCATTCATATTGGCTTGGGTACATATTTTTTTTTCCGATTGCTAACACCTCGCGTAACGAGCACTTGAACAAATCGAGAGGTGCAATAAACTCCTGCTTTTTAATTATATTTCTTCACAACACACTTAATTAGTTAACCTTAAACTAGTCTTAAAATACTCGGTTTTAAATAATAAAATATAAAAAATACTTTACTAAATAAAAATTTTAAAATACGCGTCAATTGGAATTAATCAAATTCGTGTTTTATATTTTTCCAAATAACTCGAGTTATCGTGATTATTTCGTAAGCAATTTTTATAAAATGTTTTATATAAAATGCTTTCTAAAAAAAATAAATAACGGTTTCCGCACGAGAGGGTGATACAAAGAAAGCGCCTCAGGATAATGCCTCGTCGGTCAACTCTATGCATTTTAAAGTAACCGCAGGAAACAGACAAGAACCAACAAATTCTACAAGAGATTGCAGCGAGTCTTTTAGAAAAGTATAAAAAATACAGAAGAATTAAATTAATTAAAAAAATAATTCAAATTCAAATTCAAATTGATTCTAGAATAGTATTTAAATTCAAAATGCAAACAAAAAAAAATATACAAAAATTTAAATAAAAAATACACAGCATTTCCCCGCTTTTCTGCATCCATTTGTTTTAAGTGTGTATTCATTTTATCACTGGCGTTATCTTGATGATAAATATTTTTTTATTAATATCTCTACGAGAGAATGCTGTAATAGGAGATGACGTCACGCGCCTCTTGCATAACCGAACATTAAAATCCACGCCATTACTATGCAACAATAATTGCACGATCACAGGATAATTTCATCAATTTATTCCATTCGTATCTCTATGCGATTTTTATGCACGCCGTATACATCCACGTCTGTCAGTGCGTCCATATTTATAATACTTATGCAAGTCTACTTATGCAAAATATATCTTTAAATTATAATAAAGACAGGATGCGTGACACTTGAACACGCGTTGGTCAGATGCGGGATAATGGTTAAAGCTATGAACAATGCTATTATCAAATCTGTTTATTTAAACAAAATGCACGCGATATCAGACACGAATCAGGTGAAAAATATTAATATGTATTCATTTATCAATTTATTTTTTAAAAATAAATTAAATTAGTGTAGGAAAGATATTTGATTCACAATCGATTTACAAAAAAATCTTCTATTTTAAATATTTACAGTCAACTTCCACCGATTACATAAATGAGATGCTGCAAAAAAATATTTTATTTGTTTCTATTGCTTTTAGAAAAAAATATATATTAATAAATAAACTTAAGAACATACTCTGCCAATGAAAATGAATACTCAACGATAAATAAAAATAAGTCAATCGTCTTTTCGTATTCACATTTTAAATTAGTTAAAAATAATCTTGCTCTACACATAGTGAAGTACCACCGCGGTATATCTAAATATCTAAATAATATTAATATCACTACAGGGCATTTTTTGCAAACCAGTATCCAGCAATACGATACGGCAACTTGGTTATGTCTCTACCCTATACAAGACATAAACCGCTAAAACCTTGCGAAAATAAACTTTTTTTTTTTTTGCACTTCATGAGAAATATTTTGTTAAAATATAAAATTAATCTTTTTATTTGCCTAAAACGGACCTGGATTAAGGTATTCAATGTCAGTTGAACAGAAAATAACCTGAATTTACCAGATTATAACCTTACCGATAACCTTAGCTTTACTACTAAACAAAGTTTTTATATTGTTTTTTTTTTAAACGGCAACGCATTTTTATTTTTGAATAATTATTATAAATATTTAATCAATTCACGTAGATACGAAAAAAACAACACGTAACGACGATTATCAAACAGACAACCAATAATACAACCGACAATCGTAAACTATCCGATACGCCGTCATTTTCGGGTGTATTATAGTTTGTATTAAGTTTTCTTCACGGACGCACAGGTGAGTTAAAAAACGTAAGGCGAAGTGTGGATAAGATAAGGTGGGTGTCATTTTCCCGACATTATCTGATAAAGCACAATCAAAACGAGCACCAGGGAAATGTATAAAGCCACGAGCTGCCGTGTCACTGGACTGAAAAGAAGATTTATTTCCACACTGCAGCACTAATTCAATAACCGTATTGTGGGTACTCAAACCAGGCCAACGCTTACTGGAAGTGTCTACAAAAAAAATGACGACGAAAACAACCAAATGGACAAATTAAAGATAAAAAATAATTAACGTTTTATAAATTGTATTTTTAATACGTCGAAATAAACTGAAAACATTTTCAGTATAAAACTTGAATCATCCTCTTCGTGAGGTTGCCGACCATAAATGATGTCCCAAAATTATAAGGCGTCCCAAAATTAACGCATGATTTGAATTTGTCGCCATTTTTGCAGTAAAGTTTTGGGAACACTTAAAAAAAAAAACAATTTTACACCTGACAGTTTAGGTTTAGGGTTACCCTATTGTATTGACTTTATGATTCATTTAAAAAATAACAATCAAAAGACTAAAAACTGCGTTTTCTATTTAATTCAAATCTTGCGTTAGTTTTGGGACATCCCTATATTTATGCTGAGCCAGAGTTCACGGTTTTCTTAGGATGAAAAGTGTAGTTCCCGGGTCCTGAAAGGTATAAATATAACTACCCAATAGCATTATTGTATAAACCTTTCCTTACAAAGCTGTGGCGTTTAGATCTGATATTTAATTCTGCAGTAAAACGCTGAATCCCCGACCGATATTTTCACTATCACAGTAAACAATAAATCCGAGGAAAAAATCTAAGGAAAAGGAGGAAACTTACGTGGATGCGGAATTTACGTTAAGGGTCTAGGTCCCATAATCGAGTATTTTTGATCATTGCCTAGTCCGTTTTGCGAAAAATCGACTGCACCAATCAAAAATATTTAAATGCAAAAAGTTTGATACATCTCTTCTTCCGAACACAATATATTTTTATTTCTTATAAATTTACTATTAATATGATAAATATGTGTTTTTCCGATTGAAGTGTAGGAATTTGGAGATTCGTCCGGTACATTTTCCAAGAATCCTAAACATTTAAAAGTGTTTTTTTCAATTGAAATTAAAATATTAAATATAAACCATGTGCGTCTCATTAATTTAAAAATTAAAAAAAAAATTTTTTTAACAAACTTTGGTTTTGAAAAGTAGTCATTTTATCCAATTTTTCAACATCTTCAAGATTTCATTTTACCCTGAAAATGGACGTTAATTAAATAATAAAAAATAGATAAATATAATTTGTACTTTTTTCAATACTCTGTCAAAAAATCAACTTTCGATATAGAAAAATAAAGTGACAATTAAATTAATTAAATGACACGATTTTGCCGGGTAATGCACTGACTGTGGTGTCCGGTTGGACACCAGAGGCAATGAAAAGGCTGGGAGCAACTGCCTTGAGTCGAAAGTACAGTCGAATCGATGATACGAATGAAACGGTCACCAAGGAGTTTGCATGGGGAGAGGATATGAAGACTCACCATGTCTGCGGAGGGTCGCACTTCCGGGATGCTGTCCGTGTCGGTGCTGCGCGCGGAGCCCGAGTCCCCCGCGGAGTGCGGGCGCCGGCGACAGGCCACCGTGGAGCGCACCACCGCGGCCCCCATCACCAGATAACGCCAGGCCCCCAACCTAACCTAACCTAACCCAACCCAACCTAACCTACAATACTCTCCAACACACACAGACGCTCGCGGCTACACACGCGCCGCAACGCCAACTCGCGATCTCATAAATACTTTCGGAATCCTGTTGTGTTGCTTTGGACGCATGACTGGAATACCCGTTGAAAAATTATTGCGGCTGCGAATTCATCAATGGATAATGAAGTTTATAATCAGTTCGTGAAACGATACAAGCGATGACGCACACGCTTTGTAGATATAACTAGATGATAGATATGACTAGGCACTAAAAATGATGAAACGCCGTCACACGTATCCAGCGATTATTGATTTTTTATCATTACCGACATTACTTATCGCGCACAATTGTATGATCCACCTCTTGTGTACACTGCACGAGAACGACTGGCGCCGATGTACGATTTGAACACATGCAACAATACTCTGCGACCTGACAATTTGTAGGAAAGCAAATATAAATCTGGATTTGCGGGCCAGAATTCAGTGCATATCAAAACAACAGCATTTTATGGTTGCTAATGTATATAAAAGCATTACTTAATTGTTTAGATATTTTTTGACAGACGGAATAATTTAATTAATTTTTATTAAAATGGTTTTTTTTATGTAAATTGTATTTCTATTTTATATTTTTAAAAATTCAAACACTTTTTAATTCTGTCACTTAGTATAAAATAATTATAAACCAAACAATTTATTTGAAAATAAATTATTATTTATACACACAATTAATAAGTAGTAAAAATAAAACAAAGGTTTTTTTTTAATTTGGAAAGTTTATTTTTTTATATAATTTTCATAGTTTGTCAAAACTTACAGAGTATCGCATTCAAAACCAACATCAAATTTTTAATTTCACTCTAAAGTAATTAAAAACGTAACATTTTCATCACCAATAAATAAGTACTAGGAACTTTAACAAAACATTGTTCATGCTTTCTATTATCATAATAAGTAAGTCAAGCTGGTGTAAAAAGGCAAATATTTAACCGCACACCTAATCTGTTGAATTATAAATATAGAGATAATCTCACAAATTTATTTAATTTTCAAATTTACATTCATGGCCTTTTTCACCAACCTGACCTTCAGAAAAAGTTACTAAATTTTCCAGAGCTGTTTTTTTTCTTCTTAATATTGAATATCATTATTTTAACAAACAGTATGAATAATTATCAAGTCATCGTTTTGGTTTACTTTTTAAATAACAAGACAGTTAAGTGTTTTTAGTGAATTTCTAATGCTATTGCACACCTTTTTCTTAAAAAAAATAGACTGGGATTTATCAATACAGGGATCCAACAGGATAGCGCCACACGGCCAACCAAATAAGAATCAACACTTAACTTATCACTTCCCGAGTGCGCTAAGATACCATTGAAAAAGTAAACAGTCGGTAACTTGGAACTGATTCATACTAGTTGATAAAATATTACTATATGAAAACTCACATAAAATTCCTACTGGAAAAACCATTACAAATGAACCTGACTTACTGAAATAAATTGAACTACCTATGTTTAACTATATTGCAAATGTTGAAACTCCAGAGTCCAGCTGGAGAAAAACAACAATCATCCATAGCATGTAAGAAATATTATTTTTTTTATCTACAAATAACTTTCAACACGGCCACCATCTCGCTGGCTCACACATGTCACAACTACAAACTTTGTGCTGATCGATTCGATTGTTCCTAAAACGCAAAGAAATACAGACCATCTATACAATTAAAAAATATAAGAGTGAAAAAGAGGACACCCACTAAAAAGAATCAGCTTTCAGTTATAATATTATTCTCACATACTTGTAGAGAATTTGCTACTATGACATTGATAAGGGGTAAATGGACTTACGTGACTGAAGGGCGTTAGAGGTCTCTCTACAGCTGTGTTAATATATTTTTATTCTCAGGGTCTAATTTATCAATTGGTAGTAAAATATTTTTTTTCAAAAAAACTTAATTTAAGCATGTTAATAAAAAAATGACTTCCAAATTGTTCACACCTTGTCTCCAATGCCTGTATATCAAATTGCGACAAAACATTATTTATGACTAATTAATATAATTATTCAAGGAACCACCAAATTATTTAATTAACGCAACCGATTAATTGATACGCTAACAAGAATTGCCACATCATTAGGGCTATCAATATATAATATAGTTGGATAGGGTAATCAAAAAGCTGACTTCCTTTTATTGGGCTCCGCAATGTTTATAAAGCGAGAATGTTCGAATCAATTTACTCTTCGGTCTGCTCTGATCTTGAATATAAATTGTATATATTTACATTTTATAAATTAGTTTGAAATTAAGAAATGTATTATGCGTATCAATAATAAAATCTGTCCATTTATAAATGTTAGTAATAATTTATAAAGTCTTAAGCCTATTTAGATTTCAATAGTAAATGTATAAAGATGAACTTGACATTCATAATATTTATTAGTTAGGTAAACACCTTTGATATGCAAACATGGAAAAATAAAGAATATTTGACTAACTGTATTTAGATTATTATTAGTTTTGGATTGAAAAATATTTTCACAATACATATTGCAGTAAAGGTAAAAGACTTATTAATGAATGACATTTTTTTCCTGGTTTGCTTTTTAATATCTAGTGTAAAAATTACAAGCTCTACAGCAACAACTAAGATTTGCAAATCTAATCAACACCCCCCTCAACTATAATAAATGGAATATAAATCTTTGGTAAGCTAGCCTTTTGCTAGGTGTCCTGTAAGACTACTAATTTTATTGATCTGTCGAAGAATGATTAAAAAAAAAAAAATCACATTAGGGCTGAAAGTTTAAAGAAGCAAATGCTACAGCTGTTGCATTCTTATTAAAAATATATGTATAAAATTGTTTACAACTATAGAATAATGATGTATTGGCCAATATGCATTGAACAAAATAATAAGAATTATGGCAGCACATCTCTTCCGCAATTCGTGCAATTTTTAACTACCCACATGTGGCAATTTGTTTATACTCAAATAGCCAATATTTTATCTTCAATAAGATTTGATACAGTAAAAAATTATTTGAACATTGATTATATAAAAACTCCAATTCGTTGTAAAAAATCAAATATCAATATTTAAAATATTCACCTTATGAATTTGCAGATAAGATTTTTTATTTTGAAGGTATTCATTTATTCAACTAAGTAAAACTGATTGAAAGTGAGGGGCCCAGTGAAATCTTAATTCATTCATTAGTATAACACAATTACTTAAATATATTTCATCTTTTTTCCGGAATGGGCATCATACTTACAACTGCAGACCAATAAATTTAATGTCTTTTCTTAGATAATATTAAGTCATTAAATGACTGAAATTATTATGAAAGATTGCTAGCTATCGGCTATTGACAGAGTTGTATGATTTTCCCATGCCGTAAAATTGGACTGTCGTGATAACAAGTATTAGGTTATTGTTCATTTATGTCCTGGTGGTGGCGTCTTGGAGAAGTGCGTGTGATACTTTCTCGTACGTCAGGAAGGTGATCATGGTTGCGGGAATCACGCGGGTCAAATTAGGACCGAGGCCCTTGTAAAAGCCTCTCCAACCCTCATACCTGCAACCACCAGGACACAAGCTGTTAGATACTGAGCGTATATACGTTGTACATTTATCAAAATTATTCACGTGTTGGAGGTTTTGTGTCAAAAATAAGGAACTATTAGCATTAGTTTATCGATTAATAATTTTTTCCTGTCTCTATTAAACTCGAAACTATAACCATTACATTTTTTAAAGAATAGAATATTATAAAATTATTACAAATCTTTGCAACAGTATTATACATCTTGCACCAATATCAAAGTAATGCATCATAAGGTACTAAAAGATATGCATGTGACTGTAAAATATTATATTATAATTATACTTATTCTTAAGTTAGCAAGAACACTTGGGTTTAAAAATTAAAAGACATCATTAGGCGATTAATTTAATTCATAATATGAATGTTCAAATGAGAAACGATTATTCTCATTATATTCAAGAATAATTAAAATATACATAAAGTAAGGTATTATTGCATATCTTACTCGGTTTCGTAAAGCTGTGAAATTATTTGCTTAGTAATTAAATGATATACACTTTACATATAAAAATTGTCAATGAATTTGACTAAGGTTTGTCATTTTAAATATATATTTATACCAAAGTGCACATTTTGTCAATATCCACATACAAGTAAAAAAATTTAATTATATTGCTGTCAAATAAATTGTAAATATTAAAACTTTCAATAGCAACATGTGTTGCTTACGTTGCAATAACACCATTATGCTTTCGTCGATACATAAATCAGGCTTAGCAGTTTATATAACAAAACAGTTCAAAAAAACATAGAAATACAAACAGAACAATACAAAAATGCTATCGTTTTGCTCATCCGAGTACGTTTTCATATTTTCATACCGCCAAATTAACTAACCAAATTAAATTCAATCTTAGTAAACAATCATCAACCACAATGCACGCCAGCATATCTTACACACCGTTAAGAATGTTTTATAATCCTTATAAATATTTGTTTCCATAATACTGACTAAGATAACACGTGTGGATACTTATCTTTACTATTGTAAACACTGTCAGATATTTAATACAAAATGTGTATTTTAAAAATATATAAATACAACAGTCAAATAAATATGCACAGTTTATAAGAATTACATTCCTCTGAGGTGGCCAGCCACCTACTCACAAACACAAGTTATAAAAAAATATAAATAATCTTAATTAGATCACATAGTCACTGTATATAAAGTCACATGGTTTTATACGTCATAGATTAATTAAATCATTTTCACTTAATTTACATTCAAACAATAAATGGACCGGAGAAATAAGCATGTTGTAACCCTCGAGTTCAAACCTGTTAACCTAATCAGTGATGGGAGATTTTATACAAAAAGATGTTAAAATTGATGTAGAGGTTTGTCTTTACAAATTTATTACGATAAGTGGAATATAAACCAATGTGCGTAATTAGCTATTTAAAAATCGTTTTGAGCTTCCTTTGGGTAGACATGTTCCTGTTACAAGATTTTTTTAAATATTTGGATCGATTGTGTCAAATCCAATCTATTATTTTGTATCCCCTGAAAAAAGCACTGATAATGAAAGATTTATACTTTAGGGCGATGATAATTAGACTAAAAAAATTGTAAGTAATGGTCAGTTATTAATTTTAAGTACACTTTTTACAAGCTTGTGGGGCATGTTTTAAGTGGATATCAAAAGACACCTCGGTAAAAAATCTAAGTATACATTACAACAATAATTTCTTCACTGCAAGGTTAAAATTGTGGTTTTGATGCAATTATTAGATATATATTGAAAATCAGTCATATTAAAAAAAAAAAAAATGAAAATTGTTAAATCAAGAGATTAAATTAAATAAAAAAAAACCTTATCTTTTGTAAGCTCACTTTAGTATTTTATATTATTAACAATATTAGTTTTTTGTTAATATATTAGTTTTAGAAATGTTATATTGATCAAACAACATGAGATTAAATTATTACATGAAGATATATTCTTATGACTAACAACACATTAGTGAATTAACTTTTAATTATAATAATAATCAAATATTTTTTTAATAAATAAAAATTTATTTTCCCCCTATTTTTGAATAATATGCTTAAACTAGTTATTTTAAATTCAAAGAAAGATTCAAATTAGCAAGGGACCCGGGCGCAGTTATTAATGTCTACTAACGAACACATTGTATTTCCGATGCCACTGACATGCTGGTGCATATTAACCATAGCAAATTGGCAAATGAACATGATAAATATGTGTAAGATCGTATTATTTTACCAATTTGAAAGTTAAATAATTCTAGTCCAATTTAGTAAAACTAAGAAACTTAATCATAAGATAAAATTAATATTTTAATAAGAATTACTTTTTTTACGCCCTATGGAATAATAAAACATACCTGTAATCGGCCTGTCATAATTGAATCGATAATTTAAATTTAAATGTTATGACCAAATATCACATGAAACCATAAATGAGAATTCGACAATCTCAGCTACCAAAAAAGTTAAAAATTAAATAATGTCAGACTGATTATTTAGCAGACCAATGGGTAGTCCTCGTCATCTTACTGAACCTCTCAACTGGAAATATTGCAAATAACCTTCTGCACATGAACTATTTCGAAGTCAATTACCACACTGTTGAGAAAATGTTAACCATTGTGCTAATGACGTTGAAGATATTTATATTCACCTCAGGCTTAATATTAATAAACAAACTAAGGCTGCACAGAAGGGGGAAAAGGTATGTAATACCAATACATATATTTAATAGGATTTGACAGTTGTAATATTTATTCAGGTTATATTTGAATATGTTCAGTTGAAAACATGATCCTTATATAACTTCTGATAGGAAGACAGACTATAATTAAAGGTACTCTTAAAATATCTTTCTCATAGTTCTAGAACATTACAGAATAAAAGTTTTATCAACAGTCATACAGTATTTAATGCACAGAATGATGCAATGTCATGAAAGTTTATATTGTTGATAATTTAATTTCTTTTATTCTTAGAATACGAAGGCAACGCATAATGACAAAACAAAAATAGTTTTTCATTATTTTAAACCAAAAGTTCAATTGTTTAATAACTTGAATACCAAAAACTTGGCATTTGTAGTGGAAATGGAAATCACTACACAGCAAAACAAATTCTAAATTTGTAATACCTAGAACTAAGGGAGATTGATTATATATATATATTAAAATAAGTTTCATGAATACACATGAAACTGTCGTTACAAAAAAATAAATAAAAAAACAACAGCATTCAGAACTACAATTTGGCATTGATTATTGTTTACATAGAGGTCAACAGAGGTTAATCGCCGGGGCCATTATTTGTAAACTTTTCCCAAATGAGCATAACGAGGCATATGTTGGGAGTAACGTGAAGCAGATAGGGACAGAGGCCCTTGTAGAAGCCCCTGACTCCCTCATACCTCCAAGTGTCGCTGACGCAGTGCCATGCCCCCGAGTAGGAGTGGTGGTGGTCTTGCAGTCGAGCGCGCACCACCTGGTACGGGTATGTCGCCCCTGCAGCTATCAGCTTGGAAACCGCTGCGAAGCAAAGATACTCTCCTGTCGCCTGATGACAAAATGTTTTTGTAAATACATTATTATAAAAAAAATATACCTAGAACTTTTATTAAGTCTCTTTTTGAGATTCATTGTAGGATCTTACCGTGCGGCCTATATTCTCTGCTGATATTACAAAACATTCACAAATATCAACAGGGATAAGAACTTCTGATATGAATTATACAAATAGACTAAAGATCAAGCACGGCTTTGTTGAAATGCATTCAGTTAACAGATATTAAGAAGTGAGCTCACATTTTAAATATCAACACTCTTGGATCTAAGCTTCAGATATTTTATATCTATAAACAGCCTCAGTATTGGTGTTAGAAACATCAGAAGTAAAAAAAAAAAAAAAAACAACTACAGAGTCAGCATAATAGATTATACTTCATATTCCAATGACAACAAAAATCTTCACAAGCATTCGCTTTTTTTAATGGTTTAAACCAGTGAGTCCAAAATTATCAACATTAAAATTTATCATACATTAATTTACAATTCTTATTAAATTACACAGTGTTAAAAAAAAGTGTATACTACTGTGTGTGTCTAGTTAAAATAAATTATTACACTCAAAGGAAGAAAGCAATTGCTTTGTTTTGATAAAAAAAGATAAACTTTAGCCTCGGCAAGGATATAAAAAATATATGATACGAAAATATATTAATGTTTTTATTATTTTAATTCAAACCAAACAAGCATTATACTTATATTTTTGTTCATCAAATTTGTAAACAAAAAATGACGAGATAATGACCTATTAAGGAAATAATACTGATAATATAATATATAATTTAAAAGGAGTTTTTACAAGATATTTTGTCTCCAAGAATTATTAACTTAGTGATCTATCATTTATTCAGCGAGTTATCCAACATTTTGATTTATAAACATATTCATGAGATGCAGCCTGCTGTATCTTTAATTTTATGTATTGAGAGTTAAAATAATCTCTGCAAATATTTGAGTTGCACATAAAAAATAAGCCTAAAATGCAAAATTAAAAAAACAAAAAAATCCTTCATTTATATTTATAACAGCAGCATTGGTGCTACAATTCAAATTAAGTAGGTATTGTAAAATTGACGTCAGCACTGCCGGCTGAAGTGATAATTATTAATGTGCTATAAAGAAGTGATAATAAAATGTCAATATTTATGAACTTACGAGTTTACTATCAATGGGGAGATCTCTATACTGATTGTATTTATTCTTCATTTCCTCGTAAGTCATAAACTGTAGTGCTCCATGGGAGACGCCAAACATCCCCGGAACAAAGCCCTAGAAGTTGAAAAATAAAAATTCACCGATGTAAAATATATAAAGATTTAATCTATCTTTGTGTTTTTTTAAAGATACAATTTGCTTTATTTTATCAATTCATGCAATCACACAGATAATAAACCATATCTCAGCTGATAATTCATTTTATGGAAAAATATATAACCTTGTCAGAGATTATATCTGATCTTTATTAAAACAGTAATTATGCAAGTAGGTACTTTATTTCCTACTCTAAATTTTTTAAAGCTTTAAGAATACAAGCCAAATGACTTGTTGTTAGCATCCTTGGAATTGATACATTTTCATGATTTCAAATTTAATTTAAATTAAAACACAATTTCAATACAAATCACCTACATTCAAATTGAAAAAGCACGAGTTCAACATCAGATTGGGATTCTCCTGAACAAAACACAATTAACATACCCTGTAGAGCCCCCGGATGCCTTCTGTTTTGTATATTTTGCTAAGGCCATCCATCATGCCTCGATAGCGCATACTTTCAGGGACATTGTCTCCAGAGTACTGCAAACAAAGACGAGTCTTCACCACCCAAATAGGGTTGGTCATTACGAGGGTCAGGACCCCTGCCTCGGCCGCTGCTAGCATGTGCATCCCAGGACCTAATGGAGTCTTGGCATTGCCACCTTGTATCCATGTTTTAATGGTATTGTAACTAAAAATATACATCCATAAAATATATTTAAAAAGCACAATCAAAATGGATAACAGCATTGCATACAGATTGGGTGATAATGAATACTTTTAAAAAAATTATGCAATATTTCATGAGTCATGGGTTTTTTTAATGTACTTTCAGAAATGCTTTCCTGGAATTTTTGTTATAATCTCCGAAATATTTAATATATTATAAACATACTTTTATATTATTTACTGCACGAAGTTACCAAGCTTCGCCAACAAACGTGGTTGACTTTAACGAGCAGAATACTTAAAACATCAATTTTATCCGAAATATAAGTAACACAATACATCAAATGAGATTCCAACATCGAACAATAGTATGCACATTCGTTGACCATGAACTTCAAAGCACACATGATTAAAATGAAATAATAACAAAATATGATAATGTACGTACAATAGAAAGTAGAATCCCCACGCCGATCCGGAGCCCCAGACATTCGGCGTTACCCCTCTGTAGAGTCCTCGGACACCCTCGTTCTTGAAAATAGTCGAAAATGCACTCCCCAGTCCGTCATATTTTGGAGCAGCGGTAGTGCGACCATCGTTGACTACGGAAGTGATAAAAAAAATACTGTGACAGAGTATGATGTTTTTGGCGAAGTGTCAAATGACACGTGCAATTGAATCATATTATGACACTAAAAATACGTACCAGCGAATCTGATTTTTATGAGGTCTAGCGGATGTAATATCAAGGTAGACGTCACGCCGCCTGACACTCCGGCCAGTAAATGTTCATATCTAACATGACTCAATAGATTGAATTTGGGAGTCCGCGTATTCGGACTCGTACTTTTCATAGAAGTCATAGTGAAGCTGAGCAATTAAAAAAACTCGACAGAACCTTTATGACTATGCACATCTTGTTAAAAGAATACGAGTGTCAACCGAGCGGAGAGTATAAATACCACTTTGATTTAGACTTCGCGTTAATTGCGGAAAAAAAGCTTATGCAATTTTCACCGCGTAGTGCAATTTACAAGAGCAGAACGAATCGGAGAGCGAGTCGGCGGAACAGCGGATGAAAATTTCTAGACACACTAGCAACTAACTTCAGATCAAACAACTTGATATAATCAGTGCTGCCATGCTATTAACAAATTAACACAAATTGTGAAAATACAGTAATTTCAAAAAATAGATCGACACAAAATAAAATAAGCATTAATTAAAAAAAAATACTCTACTATTTTTTTATAAATAATAAAATGCTAATAATAAGATACATTATTGAACGCTCTCGCGTCAAAACAGTACAAATTTCGGAACGCATCACTGCTCTGAAGTTTCCTGCGGAATCCATCGACCATAGTCGTTGGTTCAGTTACGTAAATTTGTTAGCTGGTGAAACAATTTTACAAGATAATGGCCAGCAATATGCTGAAGTTTTCCACCGTTTTGCGGGCGGCGTCTGCGAGGAAAACCGCCGTCCAAAAGAGATTCAGGTCGCAGGCTGCCGAGTTCAAGGAGGCGCTGATTAACGTTCCTCCGACCCAAGTGACAACGTTACCGAACGGTTTGCGCATCGCCAGCGAAGACTCCGGAACTGCTACAGCCACAGTCGGTGTTTGGATCGACGCTGGTTCTCGGTTTGAGAACTCTAACAACAATGGGGTCGCTCACTTCTTGGAACACATGGCGTTCAAAGGGACTGCCAAGCGGTCGCAGACGGATCTCGAGCTGGAGGTCGAGAATATGGGAGCGCATCTGAACGCTTACACTTCTCGCGAACAGACCGTATTCTACGCCAAGTGCCTCTCCAAAGACGTGCCGAAAGCGGTGGAAATTCTCTCTGATATTCTTCAAAACTCGAAACTTGCCGAACCCGAAATCGAACGAGAAAGAGGAGTCATCCTCAGGGAGATGCAGGACGTTGAGAGCAATCTTCAAGAGGTGGTGTTCGATTACCTCCATGCTACCGCCTACCAGGGTACGGCTCTCGGTAATACTATTTTGGGCCCTACCAAAAATATTCAGTCCATTACCAAAGCAGACCTTTCCGAGTACATTTCCTCTCATTATAAGCCCTCTCGCATCGTCCTCGCTGCTAGCGGAGGAGTAGATCACAGTGCCCTGGTCAACTTGGCCAATCAACATTTCAACAAGCTCGATAACAATTACCCCGGTGAGGTCCCCATGCTCACTCCCTGCAGGTTCACCGGCTCTGAGATTCGGCATCGCGATGACTCTATGCCCCTTGCTCATGTAGCCTTAGCTGTTGAAGGCGCCGGTTGGGTAGACCAAGACAACATTCCACTCATGGTGGCCAACACACTCATCGGATCGTGGGATCGCTCTCACGGTGGCGGAACCAACAACGCCTCCGCTCTCGCTCGTAACTGTGCTGAGGGTAATTTCTGCCATAGCTTCCAGTCTTTCAACACCTGCTACAAAGATACTGGGCTATGGGGCATTTACTTTGTGTGTGATCCCATGCAGGCAGAGGACATGCTGTACAACGTTCAAAATGAATGGATGAACCTCTGTGTAACCGTCACCGATGGAGAAGTAGACCGCGCCAAGAACATTCTTAAGACCAACATGTTGCTGCAGCTGGATGGAACCACTCCCGTGTGCGAAGATATCGGTCGCCAAATGCTGTGCTACAACAGGAGAATCCCACTGCATGAACTTGAGAAGCGCATAGACTCTGTGACCGCTGATAATATACGCAATGTATGCATGAAGTACCTATACGATCGCTGCCCCGCTCTGGCTTCCATCGGCCCCGTAGAAGCACTACCTGACTACAACCGCATCCGAGGAGGAATGTACTGGCTCAGGCTTTAAACATAATCCACTATTCTAGGTATAATAAATATTTAAATTATAAATCGTCTACGTTGTCAAGCTGTGTAGGTCGAGGAGTGAGGTATATAACTAACTGAATAAGAACACAGTACGGGTTATATCTATTCTGTATATTGACAGTAATTGTTAACATACATGTAAATTATGAGTAAAATAAAATAAAATTAATATAGCTGTTTCTTCTAAACCACAAATGATTTATCTTTCCCCGTGTCCATGGTTGATGTAGTGGTGCTGGTCTGAGGGGGTGGAAGAAGCCGACTGGCTGCACTGGTCTTACGCTTGCTGGCTCCATAGGGTTGCACTCTATCATTGCCTGAAAGCAAGCTAGCAGACGCCAGGAGTACAGACACTTGCTCAGCAGTAGGACAACTTGCTATTATTATGTCATCAGCTGAATAAGTCCCACTATTCAAGAGTTGCTCAACCTGCATGTAACTCCCAACAACATTATTCTGTAAAGTAAATTTATGAAACATCCAAAAATAAATATTAAAATTTTCATTCAGTATATTACGTAAGCTCTGTGATTGACTTGATTTAGAAAGTACAATTTTTATCTGCCACTGTCATGTGAATTTTTAATAAATTATTCCATTGAGATGTTTAATTTATTCTAAAATTTAGTACTTACTCTGATGGGGCGGAAGAGTATGAATTCAGTTTCCTTGTTTGCCAAATACAGTTGCATGGATCTCTGCAGAGAAGCAAGATTTGCTTTAATAAGGCGTTGAGTTTCCTGCAGTACTGCTGCAATTTTCTCTGGTGGTATTTTTGTAGGAGCTCCTTGGACTACTTGTGGAGGAGGAAGCTTCTGCAGTAAACAAAAAAAACCATATGTCAGTTTAGTCATGCATCTGATGATGACCTGGTGTATAAGGTCGAAACTAGTTATGCAAAATAATTCTAATAAACTCACAGTGAAGATATAAATAAAAAGTTATTGTTTATCATTATAATAATGGATCTTCACCATTCAAATACCTTGTCCCTCAACAACAATAAAAAAACTTATTGATTTTCAATGGCATACCTTAACTTCAATACTGAAGAAAAATCATTTTCATTACTTACATTTTCAAGGAATGCTACAAGCGGAGCAGCAAGTATTCTTGTGGAGTGCTTGATGAAGATTTCACACGAGCTCTTCAACTGTCTGTCTACTTCCTTCCTCGAGTCCAACAGGAGCTCCCTCACTAAAGGTGTGCCTTCCAGTAAAAACTCAAGCAGCGCATTGTTGCTGTTCATCGTAAACAATTGATTTCTTTTCTGAATGAGGCCGAAGGCAGCTGTCTTCACTTTGCTGAAGTCTAAGGTTGTTTCTTTAACCGTAAAATCAACTTGAAAAGGAGCAATCTGCTCCCTTAAAATCAATAAATGTTTTATTTGGAATAATTCACCGTCAATATTGGTCTGAAATATGAAACAGCAAAATTAAGACAGGGCCTATATTCAATGAAAAGTTTTAGTAAAATTTCATCTAGTCATTATGTACCCTGTTAGCGGATATTTGCTGAGCTGCATTTGCGACACTCATAACACACAATGCAAGAGCCTCTTGAGACAGTCCTTGGAAAACAGGTCGTTCAAGGCAGCGGTATAATCGAGAAAGTGTGGCTAGAGTGCGGCGAACTCCTGGATACCACATCCCGTGAAGATCAGCTGGAGAACCTACATAAAATAAAAATAAGGTAATATTACTAACACATTGCACATTATAAACCAACAACTTATACAAACCGAAATTTTAAAGAACATTCATGACTATTTGGTTTTTTTTTACATGATTTAAGATCCACAATTGAGCTGCAAATCTAAAAGTTCTTCAAGAATAATTTTGAGTCTGAGTTTTTGAAAATAGCAATTAATTTTTTATGAAATCGTACATGAAATATTGCTTTATCAGTACTGAAATAATTATTAACTATCACAATATACCTGCAGGTCTGTATCTTTGTCCTTCACTATTTATGTTGGCAACTTCTTGAGAAGTAGTCGATCCTACAGAAACCATGGATGCATGTGAATCAGAGCGTCTCAACACTGGCTCTTGTAAAGAGATTGCTATTTGCTAAAATTTAAAAAAATGAGCAAACAATAAATATTGTATAATAGTTAAATATCATATTCATGTAAAGTCAATAAATGTGAGGCCAACCTCCATCATGAGTAACTTTTCAGGATAAGCCAAATCTCCAGGTGCCGGCTTATAGTTTAGAACATCAGAACGGAGGCACACATGAGCCCGATAGGCGAGTCTCTCTTGGGAGTCCTGCAGAAGTTGGGCAGCTACAGAGCCAAATGCACTAAGTGGTTCAGCTATGAAAAAAATTAAGATATATATTTTTTTTATTTTCAGTACAGGATAAAATATTAATTACGACTGTTTATTTCAATTGTCCAAGAAAAAAGGGACATTAGAAGGAGTAAACTGAGTGGATGCTGAATTTACGCCAATGGCTGGAAGTCGGGAGTACCCCTGAATTAGAAAACTGGCCCAAGATAAATGTGTTCAGTGAGATGGTCACTGACCTCTGAGGAGAGGCACTCAAAGAGTTTACTTACGATTGTTGCTGACGTGTTCCTCCAACATTTCAATTTTTAAAATTGTGCAGAGTTCAGCCAGCGTTTCCAAATGGTTGATGTGAATAACATAAGGTCTGAGAGTATCGTACAGGGTATTGCACAATCCAGCTAAGTAAGACCTAAAGAAGAAAAATTAATTATGATTCCTAAATCTACATTGTATAATTTTTTAGTACTTCAACTCACTAAGTAGTGAATTTCAGTGTTTTGATTTGTTGGTTGGATGGTTTGAAAGCACAGGAGATCAAATTTTTTTTATCTATTCACCAAACATCAAAATGTAGTATTTTGAAAATATCAAAAATTTTCCTAAATAAAGGTGTTCGTGTTTAAAAACGTTAATTTGCTCAGAGTTGCTTACGTGAGGAGTGCTGAAGGCTGCGAAAAGAATTGAAAGAAGAGATCCCATTCATCTTGTGAAATATGCATGAGGAAGGAACAAGCGGAACGCATGAGACTGCAGTGGTCTCCCTTGTGATTGTCGGTCAACTCCTTAATGGCAGCTTCCACTCCGCCCCAGATCACCTGCGCTCTCTGTGAGAGGTAGCACTGCTGACATTCGTTAAGAAGATTTGCATACCTAGAAAAAATATATTGCAGAATGAATACAGTAAAATACTTGTGTTAGCAAGATTTACTAATCAAAACATCTACTTATTGCAAATAAATATTGTCTAATAAATTTTATGCCCTTATAAAAACCTAAATACTTCCTGTAAATACTCAGTTCTTGGGTGTTACGCCACATTTCAAAAACCCTCAAGTACGAAGACCAAAATGTCAGAAATTATGAAATGAAATGCAGCATAATCCCCAAGAATTGATAATATAATATAAGCGTTGATTCAACCTATAAATACATGTAACTGAATACTAACTCTTCACTCTTATCCACTCTATCTTCAATTTCCTTTAATATGTTTTTGATTTTAGGAGCAGCAGCTTGGAATTTCCCAAAGAACAGTGCAAAAGCTGTGTCAGCAGTAGGATTCATTGCGGTGAGATTCTGACCAGGTCCCGAGTCTTGCGATGGGCTGCGAAGGACTTGCTCTGTAGCATGGACTAGAATATGAGTCACATAGGACCTTATAAGGCCGACAGCTCGTGACAGGCAGTGGCGATATTTCACAAGGTATACATGTGATTCTTTGAAATTCATCTGTAAATATTTAAAAATAATTCCAGTATTCTGTAGTACCTGAATTTTATTTTGTGTATCAAAAGAAATCCAAGTCTACTTTTAAATACTTGTTTCCTACACTTTGAGACTGAGTGAATCTGAAATTCGGCGAATCAGTTGACGCCTCCGAATGTAGAAGTAGAAATATAAGATTGATTTACTAAATATGTTAAGGTATTTAATGTCTATTATAGTTTTATTTTTATATTTTACTTACGTTTTTTTTCAAATAATCCATGCACTCATCAATTTTTGATAGAATAGAAAAAAAGGCTTCACTGGAAACAGATAGAGTAGGACTACTCAATCGCTGAGATAAATTCTCAACTTGTGAATAAAAGTGTAGTTTGTTTTTGATTTCTTCACTGATGGAATGAAGTTTCATCTGATCTGCCAAAAGTTGTTCACTGACTGAGTGAAGAGCATTGGTCTTTGTGGAAACCAAATTGTACTCTTCGGATAGTTTATTGAAATCGAGCAATGATGCATCCACCTGATGACATTTTAACTATCAAATTTATGCAAATTGACAAACAATTATTTTGTCAATGCGGTTAAAAATATCATCTCACGAATAGTTATAATTCTAACATAGTCTTAAATCGTAATGCAACCAATGAATAAAACAACACAAATCTAATAAGATCTGTAACCCACAAGTTGAAAAATAAGGTCATATTAAACTAATAAATGTTATAACTATCACAAACCTGACACAAGAGCGTTTCACACTCATTCTTGCGTTCTTCCAGTTGCTTACAATAGCCCAGATAAGGTGTATCTTCACCGAGAAGCAACCCCTGCTCTAATCCTTCATACCATTCTAAGAACTGCTGTGTACTCTCTATATCAGTTATATCTGCTACATTTCCATTACTTTCAATACTGACAGTATATTCATCTTCGGGAAAATCATCCTAAATGATAAGAAAATTAGTGTGAGAATGTTTTTCGAATTAAATAGAAAACGATCACACACTTCACTAAATCTTACATTATTTGGAATCACTAGATATTTATACTCTTCAGATAGATCGAATATGACATCTCGTTGGAGAGATGTAAGTGGAGCTAAAGGTTCATCCTTTATCTCCCATTGCAACAACTTATTCTGTATTTTGCGTAGATTGGCGTTATCATTTCTCGAAGCGGTTTCCTCAGACATATTTTTGTTTTTTGCACGAGACCCCTGAGACTCTCTTTGATTGGAGTTTACTTTCGTCATGAAATTTAGAACTTTTGCTTGATGAAAATATATAAATTACACCAGCCATAAATACTGAAACGTCTTAATAGTAATACTACACATTAGAAATTAAATAATGGTTTAGGCACAAGTACAGGTACACAATACTGACGTTTCAGAATGTGACAGTTGTCAGTTTACAGTCGATAAAACAGAATGATGATAAAATTTGCCAACAAAGCCTGAGGTAAAACAGGCAACTGTAAATAAAAACCTTTTTAAAAAGACCGATCATAGATAGCACTAAAATATAAATATGGTTTATCACGTTTTTTTAAAATCATGTGCAAAGCTTGGCAGAGATGGCACTGTTTAATTATTACTATACTAAGCTACTTAAATTTCGTGTAAAGTTTTCTTTGCATAAACCAGAACACTAAGGCTTAATGAATACCTACATATAGAAAACAATCAATAAAATATCCGGTGCATAATTTTATTACTAGCTATGCAACTATATTTATTAGATACTATACTTACTTTTATATTTTTGCAGTCTCGTATCCAGTATTGGAAATACTTACAATTACTTGATATATTTTTTTTAAGCTTATTATTCTTTAATTACTTTTTTGATAATAAAGTAGTGACATAAACAATAAATATTTTTGAATGAAATACTTGAGTGATTTTCCACATGTTCGTTTTTATTTGTGACCGGTTTCGCCAATCTTTCACGTTGGCATTATCAAACAGAGACTCTGTTTTTTTCAAATTTCAATTTTATTCAAAAATATTAAAATGGAATTCCACCAAGTACTCTCTGTCAAAAATATTGAATTTATAAGCAATAAAAATAAAACAACATTTACCATTGGTTTCAAAGTTTATTGGATATGAGGAACATTTTTAGGTATGTAAGCTATATAATGGACAGTACAGTATTTACATATATAGTATAAATGGCATAATTAAAAATATCTATATATGTATATAGAAATCAGCATAGTTACATTTCCAGATACCTCAAGAATTCAATTCAATTTTTTGATTGTTCAGAATCAATTCTCCACCATATTGCTTTCCTAGTATAAAAGCTTATATATTTATAAAACTTGTCTCTTTATGTACACATATATTATAGGACTACACTAAAACGAATGATGTATTTACATGATATATGTCAATGCTTCATAGATACAAACGTAAACCAACAATAATATATCCATCAACAAATATGAAATAAACGACTACACAGTTATCATATCTAATACAGTGCATTTACTAATATTTATTGAATATTCATGTATCCTTCCAGAGCTGTACATTGGGAATAATTAACGTACAGAAATGTTATTCCGTATTAATAATAAAAATAATAAATAGATATAAACTTGAAACTTAAACAACCTAATATATTTTCTATGACGATACAATTTGAAGAAAAGATTAAAAATAAAACACTATGATGTTCCACATTAAGGATTCACTACAGTGTGTTCATAACTTAATGCATCAGTTTACATATTATAGCCAAACTATTTTACTGACAGCAAATATTACAATTTTCGATAATATTAATACAATATACATATAGCACAGCCATAATGACTTCCTTTATATGATTCAACCCCTTGGGGAACTCTCAGCAGACCGGTGCATGTACTGAGCATTAGAAACACATCTAAAAAGCACGGGAGTTAAGGTTCTAAGCCTCCGTATTACTATATCACGTTCAAAAATGCTGTCTGATCTACGTGTACGTGGATATAATTACGGGTGTACAGGTAAATGAATAACTTAAAGTACTCAATTAAATGTAATTTAATCGGCTAAAACTCAATTATCGTATCATTAACTTACATCATCCGAGAAACAGAAGCTATATGTAAAATGTGTGGAATGTTCGAAGCCGGTCGTCGGCCAACATTCCTCCAATAAATAAAATCATTAAAAACTTTGACATGGACAAAGATATAGTAGTTTTAGTTTACTAACAATATTATAGTGTAAACCGAAGATACAAATAATGAGAGTCGGTTAAATTATTTACTTAGCGTAGTTATCTCTGTCCTTTCTTGCATAATCTACAATAGTGTACCAAAATGAGGAATCGGTGTTAGTTATCAAGGGAAAATTGTGGGGCCTAATGAACTAATAATTATAACTCCTACCGTATTTATTGAAGATACTTCTTAAGTTCAAAACTTAATTAAATAATGTTATATGAATATTGAAATGGCATAAATTTATATAATATTTTGCACGGCACTGAGGGTTTTCATTAAAACAATACTTCACCAAACCACTTAAGTACACGGAATGGTATTAACAACACACAAGCATCGCAGAAATGTCTTTATTGAGAAAACTGCAATAACTTCCTCCTCTCGCGGAGTTCTTCACGGGGAAATGAAAAGCAGACGATTCTTCTTCATCAGGTCGCACACGTCCAATATGAAAAGTTTAATATCGAAAGAATGCAGCGATTCAAAGCCTTACATAACCTATACGAATAGAATCGAATCAAAATGAAGGAGATTTGTGTTTCAAACCGGCAAACAGCAGCTAAGTAGACGGACGTTTCAAATTAGCAAACGCATTTTTCACACTGAACAAAATCATGAAATCCGGTTTCCACCGAGGAGAATCAAACTCGCGACGGCGCAGCGTCGTCGAGGCGCCTCGCGCGGGTACAAAAGTTAGAATATAATTCTAGGTAAGTATCGAGGGACAAAAATGTGCGCTCTAAGCGAATCCGGCCGAGGGCGGCGCGCAGGCTCTACGTCGAGATTTCAAATTCAACAAAACGAAGCGAGAAGATGAAAAGTATGTACATTCTCGTCGAGCGAGCTCTCGGGGTCCGGCAGTCGTTTTCCATAGTTTCCAGTCTTTTTTCATATCACCTCCTCCGCCGCATTCCTCGGAGATTCCATCTCCCGGGGGGTCTCAGTCCAGGGCCCGCGGGCCTGGGGACGCCTAAGAGGCGGGCCCGGGCGGACTGGCGGGCGCGCCCAGCTGCGCCAGGGTGTCCTGGCTGGCGTGCGCGCGCAGGATGCTGTTCTCCATCTCCAGCTGGTTGATCCTCTCCATCAGTTCCGCGATCTTCTCCTTCAGCACCTCCACCTCCTCGCGCACCGCGAACATCAGGTGGCTCTTCACCAGATCCTGAAAGAAGAAGAAAAACCATCAGGATACTGTCGAACGGGACGCGGCCGGCGGAAACTCGTCCACTCATCACCCGTGCAATAAAAAATAATTCATTATACGGACGGACGGTTCGACGATTCGCGATCAAAGAACCCGTCCGCACGACAGAGAACTCCGAAAAATACAAATTACGGACACGAGAGGTTTATCGCGACATTCGCGGCCACTGACAAAACCGTCCCGATAATTGGATCGCTTGCGAGAAATTCTGAATGAAATTTTTCCGGCCGGCGTCGATCCGATGTCGTGCCGGGGAAGCGTTCAAGACTGCGCATCGCCGCCGATAGCGCAGAACGCTCCGTTTGCCTATTTCACTCTGACATTGGACGACAATCGGACGATCGCGGCCCAGAAGGCCGAGGGAAAAAAACTAAGGTCACGATAATTTTATCGAACGGCTGACAAACAAATTCGAAAGTGTTCACCGGTAATTCGAAACTTTACGCACTTTGGGATTGGGCACCACCACGTAGCACGCGTCCTGCTGGCCGCGCTGCCTGACCTCGTACAAGCAGCAGTCGCGGGCTACCACGGTGTCCAGCATGTTGGCGTCGTCGGGTACTTTGCAAGGAAGAGCGAGTCGGTATCGCTACCGCGGCGAACTGATAAACAAAGCTACGCGGAGCGAGGGCGAGGCGTACTGGCTGCTTTCCTTTGCCGCGGCGACTGACCGTCTCGGCCGCGCGCCCGGCCTTATAGCGGTGCGGCATGCCGCGCCACGCCGCAACACCGGCACGGGCGGTTCAAGGCTCAGCGCCGAGTCATCGGTTGGATATATTCCAGATATTGTGGGTGATCCAAAGTTAAGTGTCAGCTCGGTCGACAATAATCAGAAAAATATAATCGGCCGCCGAGCGCTTTTTGGTCAGTTCGACAGTCGCATCGACTTCGGTGTGAAGCGATGAAAATAGTCATAATTAATTTTACTTTACTCAATTTCTTCGTTGTACCTGAACAAACGCGATTATGTAAACAAAGAAAAATAAATAAAACAATTTATCGCGTCGAGAAAAACATAAAAATGCAATCGATTCGATTGACGTCGCGAGGACGAGCGAGGGACTTCGCATCGGGTGCGGTTCCTATTCGAGTATGAAAGCTGAACTGGCACTGAACGCTCACTTTATATTGTAGAATCAACACTGAAAACGTTGTTTCGCTGAGCGTGAATTAGCCACAACTGGAAAAATACCACCAGAAATTATACTAAAAGTTGCGTTTCCCGTGTGCTGACAATATCAACAAAAAAAAATCATATCGAGCTTCTTTTGTAGCTTCGATACCGAGGAAACGTTAATTATTTAAATTT
Organism: Atopsyche davidsoni; assembly: GCA_022113835.1. Classification (NCBI taxonomy): domain Eukaryota; kingdom Metazoa; phylum Arthropoda; class Insecta; order Trichoptera; family Hydrobiosidae; genus Atopsyche; species Atopsyche davidsoni. The sequence continues at coordinate 13,276,596 of JAILWY010000009.1, read as the reverse complement.
AATTTAAAAGTAAACATTTAAATATGGTTTGTGTGGTTTACAACGATGAATGCAAAATTTGACATTTTGACAAAAGAAAAACCTGCAATATTTTCGCTCACGTTAAAAGCCTCTCGCCCGAGAACCGAGCCAATATTGAAAGAAGCATGTGCGAAGTTGTCCGATTCGTAAACAATTGATAAGGATTTACGATCCCGTCTCCGGCTCGTCGGAGCTTGTTTTTAAAAAGTAAAGCTCCGATTCGAGATAAGTGTGTTTAAAAAAGGTGCGATCGGGGGAGACGATGGGCCGGTGTTTGTGCGGCGCTCGCGAGAGGTGAAGAAGTTAACGATAAGCGGCTGATGCGCAAACACGCGATAAGATAGCAGAGGGAACGTCGACTCGACGGCGGATCCGCTGAACGTTACGAGAGTTAAAACGACCACAATTAGTCATTAGAAATTATGAATCAGGAGCAAAACGACCGTAGCAAATAGTGCGGTCTCAATAAAAACAAACACGGAATGATAAGAACAGAAATTGTCGCGTGTGGTTATAAGTCACCTTCCGTTTTAGAGACAATATCACGTCATCCGTGGAAGTACACCCATTGCGAGTATGCAATGATCAATATTATCAATTATCAACAGCAGAGGTGCCAAATGTACTGAATATGTATACTCAGTAATCTATCTAATCAGCAGGCCGAACGTGAAAATTCACACGTTGTTCAAGCCTATAAAAGACTACTATTGGTTAGCCACTTATTAAATTAATTGAATTAACTCATTTTTCAATAATAAAACGTATAGGTACATTCGCAATTTACATTTTCCCTAGTGTCAGATTATAAAATTCCAATAACATAAAAAAATTTAAATGTACGTTCATATATTACAAAAACAGTGGTTGTAGGTACCTTGGTATATTTTTAAAACAAAATAATCGTTGAATTTTATATTACATAATGTATTTTACATCAAAAGAAGGGTAGTATGTATTTGACAACTACAACACGAAAACGTTATTGATTGAGTGAAAATGTTTTGTAATCTTTTATATTTACTGCTACTTAAACAAGGGCATACTTTGTTGTACAATAAAACAAGTAAACCTATTTTGAAATAGCTATAATCGTTCCCGCGTACCCACAAATAATAAATTAACGCAATCAGCCGAAAAAAGTACCACTGTATGAGAACTAAAAAGCACAGAGCTTTTCGCGCCGGGTGACGTCACGCATGACGAATGCTCGGCGCCGATTCGCTCCCGGCCAGGGCTGATCAATGGGGGCTGATCAATGGGAGCCGGGACCGCTCCGGAGACTTCCTCATCAATCTCACTTGCTCGGGGAGGAGCAGCCCCGCCGGCAGGGACCTTATCGAATCTATCAAATAAGGCGCGCCGCTGGTGTTTTTGGTGTAATTTTGCAATTGCATTTGTATTATTTTTGGGTTGTGTGTATGATTTGTGCTTTGTGTTGAGGTCACAAACAAAGGCAACGCGGATCGATTGATAATTAAAAATAATCTGGCGAGAATCTCGCTCGACTGTGCGAAAATATAAATGTCATCTATAAATAAATAAGAGCACTTTGGATTTAATCTAATCGTAAATCCTTTATCATAACATCACATTAAAAAAACACACTAAGAAATCTAGACTATATTAATACGGGCATTCTTGAGTAATGATAATGCCTTATATAGCTGTACCTAGATTTTTTTTGTTATAAATACAGCAGATATCCATTAACAAATGTTGAATAATACCACGTCAGTTTTTTCTTATTAACACGAAGGCTGTATGTGATAGTTGCTCGAAAGCAGCGGCTCCAAACATTGGTGCGCGAGAAAACACGCAATGACGTCACATTAACCTCTTTTTAATGTCCTTGAAATAAAATTTAGAAGTCGTTCAATTTAATTTTACAAGTGGTCGCCGTTTCCATCTATTCTGTGAGCAAACTGTTGATTCCTGATATATTTTTTGGCTTAAATAGCTGATAAGTCATTTGTCGTCTCATGTGTGAATCGATTACCTAAATATTGTAAGCAAAATAAACCTGTATAGGTAAAAATGCAGATTTATTCAACATATGAAATAATAATCATCAAATTTAAATAAAAAAAAACAGTATGTTACACGATAATAAACAAAGTACGATAAGTGGTTTATATAAAAAAAATGATGTAATTCACGTTTGTTTTTTTTTTCAATTGATAATTCAAACCCTATGAGATATAATTATTTTTACTTCTTCAGAAAGTGCATAGTATAAATTAAATTCAACGATTTATGCTCTTTTATTTTTATTAACATATTGAAAACGAGCTTAGTTGTTTGATAAGATCTCAGACTGACTCTGCAAGCATCTCATCGAACTTTCCAAAAAAAATGTAGTTAACACGTCTTTTCGATCTCAAGTGCACCGCGCTAAGAACAAATTGTAAAAGTATTTATCAAGTTAAAAAAAAAAGGTTGAGAGGTCTCGTGTTGCGGCGCGACCGCACAAAGTGAGTCTCAACAAGGAAATCTATTTTCGCATTTAATAAATACTACTTATAGAACTGCAAGTGGTTTCAGACGGCAAATCGGGCTGACGTCAAGAGCTTAAGAATTTAAAGTATATTACAATCAATTTATGATTTTAACATTTAAAAGCAGGAACTGAAGGTCTTGTCATCTTCCGTATTCTTCAGGAAATCGCTAGAAAATAAGCGACAAAAAAACCACAGTTGCCAGTAATTCCTTCCGCGCCGCGGATGACTTCAAGGCGTCGAGTCGGCGCGATGATGCCGCTTGAATTTTAAGATGCGATCGTTCGGCCGACCTGGAAGGGAGCTTATAAAGCCGCAGACCTTCTGCCGATGCCACGACACCGTCAGCGACAACCTCCTAGCGACAGTCGGCCTGGCCACCAGTGTTGCCGATTCAGTGGTTTTGCGTTTTTCATTTGTACGCACGTTGCTGATTCGCAATACGTAGAAGATTGAAGCCTGGCCATTATGCAGGGGGACGACTCCCGAGGTAACCGCGGGGTGATGGAGTGATAAACCTTATCGAGCCGGGCGGAGACTCGGGCGGCGCGGCTGGCGAGGCTCCCCGCCGATACCGTACAAACCGGCTCAGGTGAGCGATGAGTCCGCCATCACAACAAACAAAACGCGCTGAGATCATCGCCGCATCTGCACGTCTCCTTTTTGCAATTTAAATGAACGTCTAATGTCTGTTTTTTTGTCTGTCTATTTATATTGATACGATTTTTTTTCCTCATTGTTTTTGTTACAACTCTTTAAATATTATACGTATCGCTAAAACCCGTTTTGACGCTGTCCCGAAGCGAGACAATGCGATTACTGAGTCCTTCCTGCAAAGATCTGTTATATTATTTTTTGGCCAAATATTATTTCTATAAGTAAAACTTCTATGGACTTTCTTCGTAGTTACATTTTTTTAAAAGTATCTACTGTCCTTATAAGGTTACTTCGTACCTCCAAGCGAGTCGACTTTGGGAGGTCGGTTCCAGCCAACGCCGGTGGTGTAGTTGACTCGATCTGATCGAGTCTGAAAGCAGAGAAGCTCACCAAGGCTACTTACTCTGTATGTAACCAAAGAACTGTGAATTTTTTTACTTGCATGAAAATTCTGAAAAAGAATTCACGCGTGTACATTCAACCGTCGTATAGTGTAGCGCTCAGGGGTATCGATTACATCACACAATTTACAATTAAAATTTATGCATGGCATACAAGGGATAATCCTACTCTTTTCGGGTAAATACCAGGACTTGGCTGATAATTGATACAATTCATCTATAAAACGAGTTTTCTGCTTTTCTTGAGCAGATAGTTCCAGCATGTTAGCACTGACTATGGCAGAGGTCGAATCGCGGGTGAAGCTCGGACCATAAACAATTTCGTTGTGTAAATCGCAAGCCGGAGGGACATATTGTCTCACTAATTAAATCAAAGTCAGTGCAAGAGTAAAGGCCTCCCAAAACGGGCGCGTATGCAAAGTGACGGTAATAATTAGACGGGGGCAATGAACGTATTCATTGTAACGTCTTGGCTGAGTTATTTTAAGTGAGGTAGTTTCGTTTAGAAACTTTAGCTTTATTTTCGAACGATGCCCACGATTGAGCATCGGCCGTTTGCTGTGGTTACTTTTTGAACGATTCTACCACATCATCGAGACCCGAAAAAAATATTTTAACGCACAATGAGCAGTGCAAGTCATGTTATTATTTTTTTTATTTGACAACGCAGCTATTGGAAAATGATGTACAATACCGGCAATCAACGAAATCTTCTATTTACGCTGTGAAACGTGACATTATTGAAAGAAAGCCAAATGCATCGTAATTTGATCATAGGGTCGACGAAAGAGATTGCTGGTATACTATTTCCGTTGAGTTTTGCAGCCACTGCCATTAGCTTATAGTTTTTCTAGTATAAAAAGGCTTGCGAGGAGGCAGTGTGGCGATCGGTTATTATCGATAATTATATTGATTGTTGACGAAGCGCCTTCGTTTTGTCTGCCGCGGAGTCTGCCCGCGTGGCACTCGCGTGGTGGAAAAACACCCGCCGATGGAGTCAGGGCTTGCAGCTTTCGCGATATGTGGGTAACGTGATCTCATCAGAACAACGAATCCGGTTATCAGTTAGTTCATAGTTTGAAATGACACGTCGATAACGTTTGCGTTGTTTGTAAATAGCTATAAATAAAAAGGCATTAATACTGCAAACAAAACTCGGATGATCTATGCTGTTTATTTGTTTACTGATTAGATGAACTTGACGTCAGGCAGTCTCCGGCTGCATAGAGGTGCGTTTTCACCTGATAGCGGAATAGTGATAGTTCACAATCGAACAATTATTATTACTAATATTAACAACGATTATGAACTTAAACGTGAAGTTTGTCCTTCACACGAAGATGCAACGACTTCTAGAAGTCAACGCTAGAATGGCTCTTAATGGAACATTTTTTGCGTTATAACTAGATGTGCAGAAAAACACGAATGAAAACATAAAAGGACCGAGAGCCAAGTTAAGAACCAATTAAGATCATTTTTAACGATTTTAAATTGTTTGACAACAATTGCAAAATCATTTTTTTAATTAAAACAAAAATTTGAACACATTCGTCATTTAACGAAATCTTTACTATATTTAATATTTGTTTTTAAAACAAAAAGTTGGCCAATTGAGCAAGTAAATATTTGTGCATATAACCGACCATTGAATCCGAAGCAGATTCAAAATATGATTACCAAAAAATTGCACATTGATTAAGTTTTTTGTAAAATTGATTATGTAACTAGCACTGAACTTAATTAAAGGTCGAATCTACAAATTATATTAAATGCATACAATTTATTTGTATTCAATGACATGGAGCCGTTAAGAGACAATAATTGGACATTAGTGGTCACAAATCTATAATTATTTCCAAAATAAATATGATGAGATCACTCGCAACCGACTGTTGGGCGAATGACAATAGCTTCCAATTTATTAAGCATAATCGGTGCAATTAGATCCAACGTATCGATGCGTGGCCTCACTCCACGTGATCGATTAAACGGCATCAGACCCCTGCCGAATCATCGGAGCCGCTTCACGGTGGCGAGCTTTCAGTCCAGGTGAAATCACTTGCGCGGGAGACGCGCCATTACCTCACCGCCAATTCGGTTTCAATTTCTTCAGCCTTATCTAACTAAAATGATTTGTAGAATCACGATTGCGGCTAAGTCCAGCCGCATCGACGGATAAATTTAAAAAAGATTATAATGTGTGACGTAGGCAAGGTGATGTCATATTATTGGAAAGTGAGATATTCCTTGGTTAGGTGTACGTTCACCGGTTTCGAAATGTAAATCATGGTAAACGTTGACGGACACGTTAATCACGACCGCAGAGATATGAACAAAAATTACACGTATACAAATTATAAAATATTTCATGGTGCCGCAAGACCATGCCAACGCTTCTAATTTATCTTTAAATATAAAACGTTTAGTATTTTTTATGATTTGGAAATTATTTTTACTATCGCCATACTAGACAAAGCCTGAATGAATAAAAAAACAACAGGAATTTACTAAATATTCGCTATCGTAGGGAGCGGTCACGACGGATTTGCGTGCCTCGTAATATTTAAACAGTTGGCGTATTTTTTCACGTGTTGCGTGAAAATTAAGTTTAAGCACGGAAAGCGACTTAAAATGTTTAAAAAAATAAAAAAGTGCAGAGAACAAAGCTTGCATATTGATATCATCGCTCTTATCTATTTGTTTTTACATGGTGGTGTTGCGTTGTGAGGCTTCTAAACTACAGTGTATTAAAATTATACTACTAGAAAAAACCTTACAAAGAAATAATGCGGCCATAAATCTTGTGATTTTTTTTAGTCGAATTTTGTCTGATAAATACAATTTAAATATCTCCTTTAAGCTGTATAAGTCTTCACAAAAATTCGAGTAAAATACACAAGATAAAACCATTGAAGGAGATAACTCGAGTTTAAAACACCAACCTGATTTTTCAGATTTTCCCTGTCAAAGGTCGGTAAATATGGCTTAGTGACGTCACACCCACGATATAGACGCATTCAACAGAAAGGCGGTAATTGGTGTTCTTATAATACATTCAACATTATAATTTTTCCGAGGGTTTTTCTTTTCCTCGCTACGATAGTAGGTTTGCCGTGGTGGAGTGATAACACCACTACTGCCAACCGTGTGATCCTCAACTGGGATTCTGTAAGTCACAATTCGTACCACACCAAGAAAGCACAGCCAAGTTATTTGGGATGAACATCCAGATGAGGCCTTTTCAGAGAATCGACCGACGGAAAGGCCATGACACTATTCGAGCATCGGGATTTCCTCTAGCACACCGCGGGTTATTCTTAGAAAGTAAACACATATTTTTTTTATTTTGGCAAATCACGAAATCGCTAATCGTCGGGAAGAATTATGGACCCGGACTGGCGACGCCTGCACTGCGTCGCGACTTCACATAATAACTATTTTTTTATAGATACACCCAAGGACGATGCTCTCGCTAGCTGCGGAGTTGATTCAAGCGAAGCCCACGCAGCGGGATACAACACAAGTGTGCTTCCACGTCAATGATAGTGATTTCCTAAATATCTCACCGTTGCAAAAATTAAACATATTTGCTATACATTGCGTTAAAAATAACAAATCGCAAAGGATCAAGACATTTTACTTTTAATATTTCTTGTAAATTAAAGTAAAACTGTATCAGAACTTACAATTTATATTTTTAACTTAAATGTACGAGTATGCCGCACATCAACAGCTAACACTGGGTTTTTGGATTTAAATAAGACTATATATATTCGTTACTAAAAAAAAAAATTCAATTCAATCTAAAAAAAATTGTTTCATTTTATTTTAATTTAAAAAAAATAATGTCATTTAAAGGTCGCTCTGAGCTGCCTAACCGTATACTGAAACAAAGCCAAGTGAGGCTTGATGGACTCAGCCAGCTTTTGATTTATTTTACAGCTCTTTAAAGCCTAAATTCTGGAAAACCATAAAATAAAAAGCAGAACATGACATCATTAAACCATACTATACTTGGATTTGCTTAAATTAACATTTCACGCTAAAGTTTTGCGTGTAACTTTAACTTTCATATAAAATAAAAAAGCAGCCTTTAATGAGACAAGTAGCGTGATTTTCCCACCCTTTCTTTAATGTACTTTTCCGGTTGATTGAGCAACCCCCGCGAGCGATGGCGCCCAGGCACGCCAGCGGCCCGCGTCTTGTACGAGGAAATTACTTCAAATGATAACAGCGTCTTTAGTGGGCATTTCCCGCGCGTGACGGCGCGAGACCGGATTAGGCGAGTAATCAATAGGGTATAGTGAAAACAAGGGCGTACAAATAGTGAGAGCCTTAAAGCAAGTTCCTAGATAAGGCTTCCTCGAGTAGGTGTGAATAAGCGCGCGGTACTTGTGCAGGTGCGAAGCGAGTCGGCACCGGCGCGGTGCAGTGCGAGTTTACACAATGCGATTCAACTTACTTACTGAGAGGTATGGCTGCGTATTTACAGTACAATTGCAGTAGGCTCTATAATCCATTCTACAACACAAGCCGCTTTTGGATGTTCAGACTAGCAACGTGAGAGCTCAATAACTCCTCATTTTGCAAGCTGCACAACCGTATTAAGATAACCTGGATGACGATACTGTCGAGGGGCGCACGCGGAAGATAATGCAGGTTAGCTAGTGGAAGTCCGATATATTATACGACTGTGTTCGTCATTAACAAGGTGCAGTGCATATAACGGGTCTGAATAATATTATCTGAATAAATTCGAACAATGGATGAATAAGAAGTGTGGTATGTTGAAAGATACAAAAGTGTGGGAGTTTCGCGGTCTCGCGTTATAAAAAGATTTATCACGTAAAAAAATACTGCACGCGTATAAAGAAAACTTCGCGACGGTTTAAAAAAATTTCCAAAGGAAATAATAATTGCTCTAGTTTCCACGGCGCGCAAACAAACGATAAGAATTAAAATAATACAAAAAAAATAACATCAAAGAATCTATTCAAGGAATCCTGTTAGCGCAGATAATACTAAAAGTCTGTCTCGTAAATAGTACATAATTATTTATATGTTGATTCCGCATTGAAAAACAGATTGGTATGCAATAAGTGAGTTATTATTGTCAATCATGTGTAAACACGTACCAATTATCTCTCATTGGAGTGAATCAATTTTAATTTGCCTTATTGTGTCAAGTTTAAAAAATAAGTAGTTTTTGTGACGCAAATTCGTTAATTAGGATCATAAAGTTCACCAATGGCTTATTGGCATTCGAGAATAAAGGTAAGTGATGATTAAAGCCTTGGAGTTGAGCGTTTGTGCTCCGCGATGAAGGGAATTGAAATGTAATAATATAAAAAAAACGAGACAAGGAAATCCCGATTTATTAATTGACCTTCACAGCAAACCGAAATCTATAAAATTAGAGTACATATTTAAAAAATTAAAAATACTTTTTCATGGTTGTACTCAGTACCCGGAGATAGTTCTGCAAAGATGGCAAATAGTGTTTTTGATTGAATAAATAGTAGTAATTTTGGTCACATTAATTAAAAATAAATATATTAATAAATAGTGTTTATAGATATACAATTCAAGCCCGCGGCTCTTCAAACTAGTTTCGTGGCTCGCGGACCACCGGCGGCGACGCAGCCTCGTGTTGGCGGTCTAGCACGCTCGAAATCAGTCCACCGAGAGACAGGAACCTTCTTATTTTTCGACATCTTATATTACGCGGATTTAGTTTGAGATGAGTATCGCTACTTTACCGTAAACCTAAGCAGAGACTTTACCCGAGTGTCCGGAAACCTGCCAGGAAACATTTTAACATTAAAAGTCCCAGAATTAATAAGAGAAATGATTCGAATGATTTTTATATTTTACGCTATGAATGAATAAATAAATAAAATTATATTTTTTAATCAATGTATTTTTATCAATCAAACGGTGAATACAATACTGCACGATGTTTGAAAAAAGATACATCAACATAATACGCAAAGGTGACGAAAAAGTAAACATTTTAAGAAGAACAATCGTTCTGGGCGCTATATTGCAGAAGCTACGACAAACAAAGCACAAACAAGGGGAGAGTCGCGTCGCGGGCACGGAGGTGTCCGATGCCACAATGCATCCATGAGTAAGCAGCTTTGTAAAGCCTCGAATGCAGAAATGTCAACATGCAAACAACTTTGAATCACGTTCTGGGTCAATACGCGTAGAGCGACACTGTTTTCAGTCATTGTGCCCACTCGAGCCATCGTTTGAAACAATTCATTGGCAACTTTAATCTCAGAGATCCACTCGATCAGCAAGCATTGTCATCCTAAATGGCAACATGTAAACCGGCAACATGATATGGGTACACACAACTCTACAGGTTAATTACTTCAATAGGTTTTTATTTAAAAATATTCTGTGTAAAATATAATTTAATGGTATTTAAAATAAAACAGTATGTTTTGTTAGTACTTTAAAACTCTAAAGAGTTACGAGAAACGCGTCACAATCAGCCTTTTGAGATATGCAACAAATTTAGTACAATAATAACAAACATTCATTTTGATATTTTTTTAAAGGTTATCATACAAAATTTTCTAATAAAAAAAACAACGCAAAAGCACTGCAAATTTATTGGAATATAACGTAAATAAACAAAAGACATTTCAATGTTATTATTAACAATGAGACGATAGTAAATTTGTGAACGGATGTTTATACTACATTATCTAATTATTTTTATGTGGTGATTTTGCGTTTGAATAAAAAAACACTAAAGCAAAACCTTTCACCGCAAATAATAAATTATAATTACAGATAGTAAAACATAATTCAGCACTGACGAACGATAATTTAAATTTTAGTATTGCATTAAAACGTCCACTTCAGCCCGGTTCAAGTTCCTACATCACAGGAGGTTTACTATAAGAATTGACAATAAACTTCAATCCGGCGTTCGCTTTTCCCGAATGGAAGGTTGCCTGTTGTCGTTTTCAAGAACGCCATTAAAAAATTAACCATCTCACACAAGCACCACTCCACAGTCGGTGGATAGCGAGCTACGAGCTGCGAGCGTTAGCTTTTCTCAGAGCCGGAGTGATCTGCGAGCGTGTCTCGCCACGTGAGCGCCGAGCAAGGTTGCTGAGCACCGCAGCACCGAGATTCTGCACCGCCGGGCCGCAAGACAGCCGCTCGGTATTTATGTTACGGTGAGATACTTGCGAAACGGTCGAATGCAAAAACGGCCGTGTGAAATTAATGGCGCTCTCCGTGTTGCATCACTCCTTACACGATCTTCATACATGATAAGTTATTGTATTATACAACGTGGAGAATCTGGTTTCTTGTGCGATGTCAAGTGCTTTGCAAATAATTCATAAACGTGAGATTATTGTTTAAGTCGATAATACACAAACAAGTTTGTCCTTCGACATTAATGCCGTCGTATTGAAATGAGTCTTCGATATCAAGACTGTGAAATACACATGGACTCGATCATAATAACAGAATATATATTTACTAATGGTTTCAATTAACTGTTAATTTTTTTTAACGGCAATAATACACTTTAACTAACGGGTCAATGAGGTTGTAAAATCATCTTCAAAGAAGTGTACTATTATAAAAAAAAGTTTGGAAACAACAAATGGGAAATGATCCAAACTAACTCATCTTTGACTTTCTTATATTGAGTGAGATTTTTTAATGTGTGGTACACAGCGAGGACTGAGAAACGAGATTATCATTCCGTGAAAATTATCCTAGATATTTTTTGAACGAATTGAATATTCTTCCGAGAACTCGCGAGTCGCAAATTTTACGGCCGCGGGCCGCCGGTCGAGGAGCTGCGTTCGTTTAGAATCACATTGCAAAATTCGGCACATATTTTTTTACAAGCAAACTTCAGGCACGATCGTGAACAAAGTTTGAAGCTCGCGCCGGGCGCTAGGCATACGGCATTATAGAATCGATCTAAAGCGGCTGTGGCGGAGGCTATCTAGGCCAGGGAAAGGAAAACCAAAGTATTGCCGAATATCCGCGGCGAGCGGGCGGGGCGAGCGCTGCAGCGGGCGGGCAGGCGGGCGGGCAGGCGGGCGGGCAAGCGGGCGGGCGGGCCGGGCGGGCGGGCCGGGCGGGCAAGCCGGGCGGGCGGGCCGGGCGGGCGGGCCGGGCGGGCAAGCCGGGCGGGCGGGCCGGGCGGGCAAGCCGGGCGGGCGGGCCGGGCGGGCGGGCCGGGCGGGCAAGCCGGGCGGGCGGGCCGGGCGGGCAAGCCGGGCGGGCGGGCCGGGCGGGCGGGCCGGGCGGGCAAGCCGGGCGGGCGGGCCGGGCGGGCAAGCCGGGCGGGCGGGCCGGGCGGGCGGGCCGGGCGGGCAAGCCGGGCGGGCGGGCGACCCGGCCGGCCGAGTTCATTTTCGGCCTTTCAAGAGACCCGGCGGATGTTCAGCCGAACTAAGCTGAAGATGGATCGGAGAAAGCCGCGGTGTGCCGAATACATCATTAGCGGAAATTAAAAACGAGATTTATAGTCGCGCGGTGATTAAGGATTGTGCGGGGTTTTTTTTTTGTGAATTTCGTCTGTTATGATTTACGAGGTTCCATCGGATTCGGATGGGCGCCGCAAAGAGTGCCGAATGCTTAGATAACACTGATGCCGAAGTCGGACTCGCGTAAATGTTTTGTACGACGATAATTTATTAGAGGAAGCGATAAAAATGCTGCGGTGTCATGCGTATTTATACTTTTATAACTGTGAGAAAAGCAATACGCGTGTTAAAATTATAAAACCGGTTATTACTGTTGTATTCAAAAAGCACACATTGAGTTTACAGAAACGCACGACAAAGCGAGTGATTACTTCAAAATTCTGAACACGGTATACCGATTGTCATATACCATTTTCTGTAAATGAATACACGGACCAAAGTATCAGCGAAGTTATGGATGATAATCTGCTTTCATCTTATTTCCACCCAGAAAATAATGAAACTTCCAATGATACAATATTACCAATACGACCGATAGACGTCAGCGAGCATGAATAAATAGTTTACGCATAAATACGAATACATTCTGGCTACAATGAAAACCTTTTTTTTCTGATCTAACAATTTATGCGCTTGCGTTCTCGTATCAAGAGACTTCATGAAGGGGACAGGTTAATTATTGTTTCTACCTACAGATTTGCTTTTGGTCTCCGATGTTTCATATATTCGAGTCATCGATGTACGTCGAGTGCAATTCCATGCAACGACAATATGGAATATTGTGCGTGTGTGTGTGTGTGTGTGTATATATATATATATATATATATATATATATATATATATATATATATATATATATATATATATATAAACGTAAGAAGGGTCAAGGGCGATGTTTTAAAATTCGAGGGATCGACGACTTCTTTTCAAATGGCACATATTGCAAATCTTTCCTATCGTATGCGCCGGGACACTGACCGAATCTCAGGTACGGGTCAGTAGTTGAGACCGCTGAGAAAAAGTCTTGATCGGAAAGGGTTAATTAATTATCGATCCCCAGCCAGTCGGGGCTCCGGGGGGGGGGGCGAGGGTGCCGGGGGGAGGGGAGGGGAGGCGAGGGTGGCGGGGCCGGGATAGTATCGGGGAGTCCCGTGCGCTCCCGGCTGGCGACGAAGGCCGGCCTATCGATCGCACTGCGCCAGTGCGGCGCCCCCCCCTCCTCTCCCCCACCCCCACCCCCCGCCCGAGCCTCCCCGGCTGAAAAATTAAAGAGGCTGGAGACGGCCAGGATCAGCGATCAAATCACACCGGCCACAGCGGCGCTCGGCGCGAGTAGCGATGATTTGTCTGCGTCCGTGGGCCGTATTTACCAGTGGCGCGCTGTGGACTGTCCGCCCTCGGTCTCGCGAGAATCAGACCTACGAGTATATTGACAATGTGTTGTGTTTGCAGCACATATGTTCATATCGAGGATGCATGTAAAATTTTAAAAATATTCTAATATCATTTCATCTAGTTCCGACACCTTTTAAATACATTGAAGTAAATTCGACAGAAATGTAAAATTTAAATATATATTCAAAGATTCGTGACGATTTAGTTAATGTAAACATGCTTATTGAAAATTTGATTGAGGTGTAGTAAAAAGAAGCTGAAAATATATTTTTTTAATTTGAACGTGTTTATTAATGATTGTATTTTTACAATCAATAGACATTTTGGGCGGCTCGTCGGCGCATTCTACAGACTCGCAGCGCTGTCGGCTCGACTTCCGCCCCGAGCCGACGGTTCGCGCTTGTGTCGCTTTATAGATTTGTACTTAAATTGGATGCGCCAGTGCAAATTATTTATTAAGAAAAATCTAGGAAATTCAGAATGAGTCAGTGGTATTAATATACTCGCATCGGTACGTCTATTAAATTGATAAAATACTATTAAATTAATTACTGTTGAATAATAATTATAGGCCATTATTGCGCAGATATTCTACATAGTGTATAACTTATCCTGCCGGAATTACAGAAGATGAGACTATTGATAAAAGTATACATATTTAAGGCATTTTTTAAAAGTTTTTTAGACAATGAATGCATGAATTTCCACTCAGAACAACTCAGCGGGACAGCTTTGGTGTTCAACATTTCTCTACCTTGGGACGAGCCACGATGCAGTTCCTGGGACATACAAACATACAAGAAACCAACCTTATAGTAATATATATCTAATAAAACCATTAATTTATATTTATAATTTAAAAAAAAATACAATTTCTTTAATTAACACTCGGCAAGTTCCAAAGCTAGTAAATAAAATTGTAAAATGTATCACTGCCTTCAACTGTGATGTTAAATACAATAACGATGTGAAATTATCGAGTGTGTATTATATCATACATTGAAAAGCTTTTGTTTCTACAAAGCACTTTAGCAAACACGACTGAAAAAAACTGTTCTTTGTACAGGTAAAAAAGACCATTATTTACCGCTTAGTCCGTATTGGCAGGTTACTGACATCGTTTCGGCAGACATTACACAGACGGGTCGTTTCGTAAAAATAGAGTGAATCGATAAGCAGTGCAAATAGCGACAATATCCACCAGTCGGAGTGTTCGCGCGCCGCACCTGCAGTCGCGAGGGCTGACGGTCCCCGCGGTGGAAGTTTCCCCCGTGGGATTATTGTTTGATCTCGCCGGGCCATTACTAGTGCCGAGGTGGCCCTTTTGATTCGAAGCTATTTATTTGGCGGCGGGCTCGAAATTGAATTTAGCTTTTGGAGCGGTATGAACGATGGAGGCAATGCAGGGGTGGGGGGCGAGCAAAGGCGGTCAATAATATCTAGAGCAAAAGGAACGGTGTGAGATTGGTTCAGACTAATTGATACACAAGGTATATTAATTATAAAAAAATTATACGTATTTTTGAGTTTTAAATATATAAAGAAAAAAAACATATTATGTGTTCGCTTAGTTAGACAAATACTATTTTTAAATAAAAGCAACATTTGCAAAACAACAAATTCTACTGAATTCTGTCATCGATAGAGAATATTTCGAAATGATCGTCATTAATTCGTGTGTTTAAATTATTCAATCACAAAGTAAAACAAAAATCCTTTAAAAAAAATTGTCACCAACTACTTATTTTCAATTCCATGATATTTTTTTAATAATGATAGTATTATTCTACGGTTAAGTATGTAACGATTTACATATATTCCACTGGTGATATGAAAGCCAAAGCAAATATACAATTTAAAAGATAAGGAATCTTTGCAGTCGGTAAATAAAAATAACACAGTTATTTGTGTTAAAAGCAAATGTTAGTCAAAATATCTTAATTAATTGGAATCGAAATTTACAATTCAACAGAATAAAAATTTTATGAAATAATATGTAGCAGGTCAAAAGTAATTATTAAAAAAAACTCAATTCATCCTATTAGTCCAAGGAATGATTAACTACGTGATATTTGAAGTGGCGGTGACCACGTATGATTTAGATTGTGATATCATGAATCAATTAATAAAGTCTGTATATATTGTATACAAAAAACTAGTGAATTATCTAACAGGATTTTGTATACATTGAGCACGGAAGATGTTTGTACATTGCGTAGAATCACTTTGTATAAAATTATTTATAAAATATCATTAATCACACGAGAGGCGCAGCACAGTGATAAAAAAGAGCATTCAAATGTATTATCGCATTGCATTTATAACAATTATGTAACAAAAACTGATCAATGTCATGCCACAATACAAATGACAGATATCATTCACCGCGTGCTAGTTCTGGAATAAAAAAAATATATTTGATTTCGTGAATTATTAATAACGGCGGTGTAGTGCCAAGCGTTTGGTAGAAATTTATAATTGAAACGGCCGACCCAAGGACGAGGCGAACGGAGAGAATGAGAAACAGTACCACTCGAGAATATTCCAGAAAATAGTATTAGTGTCGTCGATGGTCGTATTTGGTTTGAGTTGTTTCATCACCGTTGAAAAATACTCGTGCAATATTAAGACAATCGTAAATATAATTGTGACGGGTAATAAAAAATGTGCGTCGGACGCAAATGTTTGCAGACTGATATAAGAGCGGCCGTTGTCATTTTCTCTTAGAAGTTTTACATGGAAATAATTAAACAGGGATTTGAAAGTTTTTATGAGACCTCGTATATATTTACAAACTAAACACGATTGCGTAAATTGATAATACACAACCACGTGCAATGTGCGGTGGAGAAACACTCTAGGAATACGGTAAAAATTTCTCAGTCTACTTATGCAAAGACTTATAAGAATGCGTGTCTGGGAAGACCACGAGGGGTACGTTTAACAAGAGAAAGACAAACGTCAGGTGTCCGTCGGCAAAGCCTAGAGCGAGTTTAAGCATATTATAAAGAATTGAGCTCTCACTTCAGAAGTCACCTAGGATTTACTGAGTAATAATAAAAAAACCTCTAAGCTGAAATACTACTTAATTTTTAGTTAATTTATTTGTTTCGTGTTGCGAAACACGCGTATTTTTATTTCAATGTATTACAAGTTGAAACACAAATACTTCAATAAAAAAGTGTTATAGATTTGTCACGACATTCGTGCAAAAGCCTAGTGAATTGAAACGAAACAAAATTTAAAAAGACACAGTTTATTGGGCTCGGGAAAAATTAGGTTTACAAGACGATTTTATGGCTTCATTTAAAACTTTGATGATTTATTCGAAGCGTATCGGATCGCGTTCAAAGTTGCGCCGGGGCGGGCGCGGGGCGTTCGCGCTTCGCGAAAACTTTGCAGAACTTTCGGCGGAGATTTTAATCGCAAAATTAGCATCGTTAGTGTCCTCAGCGCCGCGTGGCGCGGGGGCTCCTCGAGGCCGCGACACGCGACGCCGGCACCCCTCGGGGAACTTTCTCAATGGTAAGAGTTACACATCGACTTACTTATCGATACTGTGCCGTATTGTACAAACCGAACTCTCGGCCGACCTATGACTTTGTTTGCAATGGCAAACTTACATTGAGTGATTTATAAGAAAACGGTAGAAATAGGTGCATATTAAAAACTTCAACGACGATTCTTTTTATTTTTTAGTAACAATTTTTGTAACTCTTATGTTCGGGTTAACTAAATAAGGAATCTAAAAGCCTAATTAATAAACGAGAATATTATTCTTTTATTCACTTTGGATATGAAAACAATAAAGGAAACAGTAAGGAAATTGATAAATAATCATTTCATAGTTAGTTATTTTGAACCATGATTTTTTCAATGTATCAGTATAGGTATATCAAACAGAGTGATTTATTTATTTTTAGAATTAAATCGCACCAGAAAATATATCTTAACTTGTGAATACGCAAAACCGCTTGGGCTGCATGGGTTTTACTAATTTCACTATAATAAAAAATAAGGTGTATTTGAATTTCAGTAGACTTACCATGGCCTGCTCGATCTTGTTGTCAATAGCCACTGCGCTGGTTCCAGACGCACTGCAAGAATAAAAAAATGCAATTAGTTACCATGCCTGTATTGGAATATGGAATTCTACAGATTAACTGGTCATGCGGATTATTATGAACAAGGCCAAGAGGAGGAGCATCAAGCCCCGAATGGGGTCACAGCCCGTCCGCGGCCGTATGAAAAATCAATTTAAGTTACTTCGTGCCGTAAATTCGAAGCAAACCTTTAAACGTACCATATCATTACATTAATAGTTTTGACACAATTTCAGGGCTTCATTAGCATAATTACAATTAAGCCCCGCGCTCCTCCGAGGCGAGGGCGCGTGACTCACCGCCGCCAGCCCGGCGCAGCAGCCCGGCACGGTTTCGTTTTCACTGTGAGATTACTTTTAAATATCAATACTCCCATGAACATTAAAGATGCTTTATACACAATAATACGACCGTGAAACCTGATATTTTCGGCAATACGTCGTTTCAAAGCTATTCTAAATATTACGAATTTTTAAATTTATTAAACATCAGAAATTTCTATACACACCAAAGAGTACGGAGTAAAAGATTAAAAACGACATATTACTATTTCGTTAATAAATAATAATATCATAGTATAATATTTTTTTACATTCTAACTAACAAGGGAATTTTTTTACGTATACTACATACTATCCAGATAATAAGAACAATGATGCAGACACTGTGAGTATAAGAATAAATAATATTATGCTTTATGTACATAAAATTATTAAAGCGTTCATGTTACGATAGTTCATAAACTGTTCATAACAACTTTAATTTCACGAATAATGTGCTAAGTCTGCAAAGGGAGCGCGGCGGGCGAGCCTCGCCTCCGTGAAGTGCTCCCACCCAGAGACGCGTTACTGGGTTGTACAAACGATTATAATTTTGATGTACTCGGCGCGAGCACGCCAGGGTGGTACAAATAGTTAAAAAGTTCTGACGGCTGCTCCGTCGGTTTACTGTCGTGATATTTTTTTGGAACCGTGGTTTTCGGGACCGGGAAATCGGCGGACATCGAGAACGACGAGCGACACGCTGACCGGCATTCGGACACCCGAGGCTCCGCGCGCACACAATAAAATACATTCTAAATTTCGAGCAGATATCGGACGGGCATTGCGTCACTCTCGCGGGGACCTACTTTTCGAGTTCCACAGGAAATCCATTTCTTTTTTAATGCGGCAAATACTCTCCGTATCGGCCGGAACGCCCGCGAGTTCAAACGCTAACTTTCCAACGGAGCCGGTCGGTCGCGCGTTACCCAATATTCGAGGCGTTAAAATAACATATTTTATTGAACGATCGTAACTTTTACGCCGCGTTATAAAATATACAATCTGAGAATTTTCAGTGCGAAGTCTTCGGGTGCGTAAAGTTTATCGCTCTTCCTCGGCGGGCTGCGTGCGCTGCGGCTGCGGATGGCAGATAGCGCGAGATTCGCTCGAAAAGAATCGCCCGCGGCGGGCTGCGAGCGGAGAAGGCCCGCGATGTAATTTCCGCGAGGACAGAAGTGGCCGCGCGGCGAGCACCGGCGAGCACCGGCGAGCACCGGCGAGCACCGGCGAGCACCGGCGGGCACTCGACGCACGCGACATTACGGTTGCAGGAAGAGAATGACAAGCGGCGATCAGAAATGTTCAGGTGCCCGTTGGAATGTACCATAGACCCGCCGCCGCAACTGGAGCGAGCGAGGTCCCGCGCCCGGGGATTCCGCAGTTTGCGTTTTTGTTCATATTTACTTGAACGCGTTTGCTGCAGAGTATATCGACAAAGCTAATGCGTCGCGAGACGAATGAAAATTATAACAAAACTAAGCGGCGTTGCTCGGACAAAGGCGAGTTCTCGTTTACCAGATGAAGCGGCACAAATGGCTATCGAGATTTAATTAAGCCGAGGAAACTCATTTTCTCGTGATTTACATAAAGGCAGGCCGGCGCCAGCGGGGCCGGTTCGCGCGGAGCGACAGAACAATACGGCCGAGAGGCGGAGAAAGTTTCCCGTTACGCCTGATTTGGTGGCAATCTGTGAGGCGCGGGTCGGCCGGACGGAGGCCGAGTTTTCCGTCGGATTCGGTCCGCGCCGAGTCGCGCGCTCGCTTGCGCCGGAGATATTCTATTAGTGGACTCGCGTCCGATTCGATACCCCCCGCGGGCTCCGGTGTAATCGACTCTTTGTAATGGAGCGCTGTATCTAGAATGTTGTGAAAATGTACACAATGCAAAGAGAGCTCCGAGCCCGACCGGGCCGACACTCTCCGCAGGGTTAGTGAACGACTCGCAATGAGTTAGTAATTGGCGAATCTTGTATCTTACATGGACGCATATAAAGAGTAGAACGATTGACCGACTGTGACCGACGATTCCGCGCAGAAACTGATTATTTTAACCATACGTGTAGTTTGATCGGTTAATTTCGAAAATATAAATTATTATTAAACTATACTCATAAACAAAAAATGATTTTATATTTTTCATATTTAGTCCTGGAAAGCTTCAACGATCAATATAATATCAAATCAAAGCAATGTGATTTGGAACAGTGTTTTATGATGTTGGTTTTTTTTAAATCTAGTAGAGAAATTCCCTCCGACATCAGATCTGTGTGTAGCGCAATCGGGGTTAAAAGGATGTTTTATTGCCAAAAGCCGAGAGCTGCCAGCAAACAGACTTTACAACTCAAACAAATCAAAAGGCAGTGTCAACATTACATAAACTCAGGCACGACACCCGACGACGGCGAGCGCCGCATAACCTGAATAATTCAAAAACAAAATCAAACCCGACGCGCGCAAACAAATTAAGCTTATTGTTATTTGAAGAGGATCGACCTCGAGAAAGCTTTTGGCGTAAAAAAGAAAAAATACGTTACGTGACAAATTCCTTATGAAAATATTTAAACTATGCGACGTTCAGTTTTTCACGATGTGTCATTTGTGCGACGTGGACCAGAAAGATAAGTCTCAATTAACATTGATGTATAAATGTAGGATAAATCTATAATTAACATAATACTAAACTTATGGAAGCTTCGATAGGTTGTCAATATCGGCAACGTTGTTTAAATAAATACATATGCCTTCTCCGTTCTCAGAAAGCGTTCTATATTTAACTCGGCGTTCAGAATAATCTCCCTATCGAAGAAGGCATCACGCGGCCATATCGTGTACCACTTCGCGTCGGGTCTGGTTTGCGATTTTTTGCAAACAAACACAGTGGAAGTAACTGTACACGGAGGCATTAGGAAGCCAAACTAGACGACAAGAAGTCTCTAATTATTATTAAAGTGAACGCATTCAATTAAACGGGGGGCATCAAAGCACCCGACAATGCAAATATGCAAAAAATAAAAAATAAGATGGTCTGAACAACGTGATTTAAATAAAAACGATGTGAATGAATGATTTCAGTTTGTGAATTTCAAATGCACATTTGAAATGCGTGGGTTTACTGTTTGGACCGGCAGAAACGAGACAAAACGTTGTTTTGGTAGGGGATATACAAATCCGAAGAAAAACGTGAATAATTTATTGAGTTGGCCGCGCTGTGCGTGCAGTACAAAGATATTTAAAGTACGTGTTTATTTGCGTAGCTCTCAGTTTGGATTTTCAGATTGAACTCGGTCGCGTTGGCGAAACGATAAAGATTTGGCCTCACGGTGAGATGGTCAGTGTTTCTTGAAAAATAAAAAAAAAAGGAAACTGGAGTAGAATGACCGCAAAACGAAATGAGCAAAAACAACGTTGTTACAGTAAATGTCTGTGCACATTATTCAAGTCGCTATCGACAACATGAACGATCGATTGTGCGATGGATTATATGCCAGTATTAGGGGATTTATTTTTACATATATTGATATACCGTAACACAAGTATGTTTGGTGTAAAAAGTCGTGTGTTCCCAATCGATCAAAATTACCGACAGATAACTGGTTTTTGTCTCAGATACAACCGAACAGAACGGCCAAGTGTCTGTCAAAGATATAATGAACGCGTCGAGACCCGAAGCTATCGCTTTGCGAGACGCGAGTCTTCCGTCTGTCTGTGGCGGCCGGCTATCGAGGTGAGGGCGGCGCGGCACCGCCAGGTCCGGGTCCCCGGGGAGAGCGGAGGAGCACGTGGCGTGACCGGTGACGGAGCACGGTACATGCCCGGCGCACGCCGTGACCGAAATCCGACCGCACATGGCAGACGAAATCTCGGACGGTACATTTTCACAGAGGGAACCTCGACTCAGATTACACAGGCTTATTCGAAATATCGGATGTGAACTTCACGGCCGGTAAATTTGAAGATTAAAACATCTTCGTGTATATTAAAAGCAATTCAAGTGTACTTAATTTAGTCTGTGACAAGGAGAAGTACAATCTCAATGAAAATACTATTATTTTTTAAATGCATTATGACTTGGGTGTATATTATAAATTAAACAAATTGACGTGCTTCTCATATTAAAAGCGTTTTGTTAATGCTTCAGCTGATTTCCATAGATCGAGTGTCTCAGAAGTGTAACTGTATCGCACAAAAAAATATTTACAGAAACACATCATCAACAATCATTTTAATCAGCAAACGTGGATTCGCTGTCTGTTACTGACAAAAAATAATGTCAAGATTTGGAATTTCATTTAGTAATATAGGATGTTTCATGAGGCAATAAAATATGTTTTTATCAAAAATATGAAATACAACAAGCCTTTAAGATTAACGTTTAACTGGTAATTAGGGATTCAGGGGCTGTTTGAAATCTTAAATAAAAATACTTAATTTTTAGGTTACAAACGGGCGGTGTTTAAAGCTCGTCTCGCGCGATGGCGGCTGTGGCTCCGAATGCTCGAGTTCCTTTTGGGATTTTCCAATGTGCATTGAATGAGAACAGGCACAAACAGAATAAAATTCTTTGGCGGTTTTGTTCGGCGGGTAATCGATGAGCCGCAATTTTGTAGACACAGAAGTGACTAATTCGAGGGTAACAGCGGGCGGCTCGCATTGCAGGCCGGCCGCCTCGTCGTGGGTTTTGCGGAGGTGATGCTCGAGCACTGACCGCGAGCGCTAATGATCCCGCAGATGACAAAAAAACAATTCTCCGAAAATGTAATTCAAAAAGAAACAATATCAAAACGAATCTTCCCATGTCGTCAGGTTCGGCAAGCCACGGTGTGGAATGGGCCTGCGCCGAAAGCGGATTAAGAGGCACAACGGGTTCGAGATACTGCTCTGCTTTATGGTGCAGATGTACCCATCAAAAAAGGGTCCGCATCAATGCCACAAGGCTATAAATTTGGACTATAAACTATACAAAACGGGGGTAGTTTTATGATGTCGATGATCATCGGCTGATGTGTAGCGTATATCGAAAAGAGCGAAAGCTATGATAGAAATTTTAAATGTGACGAAGATATCTCGCAGTTTAGATTTTCACAATGAAACATGAGCGTCGCTTTACTTTCCCGATCTGCGGTTTTATAATACAACTTGGGTGCCCGCACTGCTTTCTCTGAAGAAAATTTAAACACAAGAACACAACATCTCGGATCCACCGCTTGACCGAAAAAAGAAAATGGTCGACCGGCGGCTTCGCAGGCGGATTCGCAGGCGGCGCCGGTGCGGGCCGGGCTGCCGCGGAGCTCGGCGTGAACACCGATATCTCTCCGTTCGCGGGACTATATCGCCATAGAGCATAAATCTCGCCGAGGCAGATGGCCCGGCCCGGCGTGACAAGCGAAGGGCGGCCGTCAGACGCGGTCGAGCGCTACTCACAGTGGGTAAAAATAGTCGATGTATTTCACGACCACCTCCCGCAGGAGGTCTTGCTTGTTCATGATGGAAGGGTAGTGGACGCTCATCAGCTTGGCTTGCATCGCGGCGGCGACAGCGCGGGCGCGCTAGATCGATACGGGCGGGCTGGGCGGGCTGGGCGCCTGCATGGGACACTACACTCGACTCGTGCACCTGGCGAGGCGCTCACTCTCGCGGGACGACTGACGTGACGCTCACTGCGAAGGCGGCGCGCGACTGAGGGCGGCGGGCGGCGGGCGGCGCGGCGGGGCGGGAGGGGGGACCCGCGCCCCGCCCCCGCCCCCGCCCCCGCGCCCCGCTGCGCGCGCAGCTTACTACCGGCCCAGCTGAAGCCGCGCTGCCTCACAAGGAAGCCAATTTTACTATTACACAATTTTCATTGCATAATTTCATCCGCGCTCTTGCGCGTTTGCCGGGAAAATTGCAGGTGGAGATTAAATTTAATTCAATTAAACAAAAAATATAAATATCTCGCGAAATAGCGGTCCGGGGAACTGCAGAGCTCGTCCCGGAGAAGCGAGCTGTCGAATGGCGGAGGCTTCGAGTCGAATTCCCGTGTGTATTTACAAAGAAACGTGAAATACCGGTTCGACAATTTCAATACGGCAGAGAGAGAGGAGCGATACGAGCGGGCAGGTCTCGAGATGACACTTGGCAGAGAACCCGAGGATCTTTGTTTGTAGCACGTGACGGCAATCTACTGTTGCGAGCGGTGTCACCGCCGCACATAAGTACGAAATTTGCAGAGAAAATCATGCATAATTGTACTGGGAAGAAGAAAAACAAAATTACGCAAGCGGGATCACGTGAGCGCGAACACAACGGAAACCCAATAGAGGAGTTTTATTTTAGAGGACGAGTTGCTTAGTTTTTTAACCTCAAGCTTACATATTTGTCACATAAGGCCGCGAGTGTTTTGGCCGTGAGTCGCGTGTGCCTGGTGCCGGCGCTACCGCATTTTGCTGTACCAAATGTCGACATCGTGAGAAAATAAAGAACATACGCGCACAGTGAAAATTGTGACTCATTTGAGAGCACCGAGATCTCAAACGAGTGTAGTTTTCCACATGAGACGCGCGTAGTGTGTGAAGTAACATTTATCAAAACCACAATTTCAAATATTCACAAAAAATAGAACAATACATTCGATATTGTAATAGTTGATAAAAAAAAAATAATCTTCGGAAAAGAGCTAAAGTATTATAACGGTACCCCGCTTTTGCGTCATTGCTATATGAAAAGTCGATAGCGAATTTGAGATACTGGCTTTTTAGCACAAATAACAATGTCCAGGTACACCGAGTGATTTATAATGTATATATTTTTAAAACTGAGGACTAACGATAATTTGCTTAGAGTGCTAGTATTTAGTAATTATATTTTTTAATGTGTGTTCCAAGTCGGTAAAAATGAGTAATATCATAGCAAATGGGAGAAGCGAAGATGAAGTGCAGAGTCGCCCATAAACTATAAAGGGAGACAGCTAAGCGCACGTTTGCGTGGTTGAATTATAATATTTGAAATATTTCCAAGGCAAAGGCGAGACTAATAAAACGCGAAATCCTTATCATTTTTCAAAAGCGGTCAACAAGAGCGCCAACAATCTTCCTGACCTCCCCCCGCGCGGACGAGCACGCTCGCCAATCAGCGAAATCCGCGGAGGTGATTAATACCACCGAAATATGAATCTCCAAGAGGCGCTGCTGGCCGCGCACCTCCCGGGGACCTCATCGCGGCCATTTTTGTAATTCGACATATATACCTAGAAACTAGTTCAATAGAAAAAGCTAATTGATAAATTATTCTTCAAATTTACAGCTTCTACGTTGTAAACAAAATTTTTATCTTGTAATTCATACACAAAACGGTTTCATAATTTAATATCATGAATCTAATGTAGAAAATGTATGCACTTGTAATTAAAATGATAAAATAAACAATTGAAGAATAAAGTGTTGATAACAGTCGGTGGTTGTAAAATAATTAATCGAGATAAGATATCAGACACCCGATAGAAAAATAAAAACAATCACGAAGAGATTGTATTGAAGTGAGTTGAGTGAGTTGGGTGAGTTGGGTGAGATGGGTGAGTCGGGTGTGCGGCGTGCGGCGCGCGTGACATACTGGCCGTGGCACCAGGTGCTGCGGCGGTTGTAGATGCGCTCGTGCGTGGGCGGCGGCGCGTCCGCGTCCGTGTCCATGTCCAGGCCGCCGTGGCTGGCCGCCCTCTTGAGCGCCTGTCCCCACTGCTCCGCGTCCGCTCGCGCCCGCTCCTCCTTCCTCTTGGCTCGCCGGGAGCTGTCCAGGGACTTCCCGCCTCCCTGGCGCTTGCCGGGAGTCACGTTGAACAAGTTCACCCTGCCGCGGATGTTGGTGATGTGCAAGATATTGAGCGCGGGCTGCGATTTGGATAGATTTTTCGCGCCATCCATGAAGACGCGGTCGTCGATCTCGGGAGGCTCGTCGTCCGCCTCCCCCGCGGAGATGACCTCCAGGGAGGGGGAGGAGCGCTCCTTGATGATCTGCGCGTTGATGGTGGCGTACTGCACCAGGCTGGGCGTGGAGCCGCGCCTGTGCAGAGCCAGAGGCGCCGGGTACCTCTCCATGGCCGAGTTCGGGTGACGTAACCCCGCTGCGCGGTATCTGAGGATTTTTCGCGGCGCGTTCGCCGGTCGCCCCGGCGGAGACGCTGCGCGGTCAGCGATCGAGACGAAACTGTCCGGCCGAGGAAGCGACGGCGGTGGCGACTTCGCGCGGATGAATCGTCGGCGGTTCGGACCGACTCTATTTGAGAACGAACAGCTCACTAAAAAATCGATACGCTCATGCTGCTAAAACGCGTCCGTGACGGACAATAAAACTAAATCAATTGCAATAATTGTCGTTAGCGCGGCGCGTACGCGTCCGAGACAATTCGGCCACTTAAGGATCGGCGCTGAGCGGTGGCAATCTACTAGCGGCGTCGATTAGGTGTCGCTCAATATACCATCATTATTTTAATATCGAAAGATAAGCGAGAGGCTCCGCGAGTGTGCGCACGGTAAGCGCGATCGACGATGACTATCGATCGAGCAGTCTCATATCACGGAACGCAGTTCTCTTTCACGACAGGTTGATATCAAATTACTCCCGTAGTATGCGGACCCGCATAGGAAAACCGCATGGTCGCAAACAGAGAGCGTAATGGGATACGTTTTAGTCAAGGACTCTATATGGGAATACGGTCGGTAGACCTTCTCGCATTGCCGACAGTGAGAAAACAGAGAGCACGCGAGTGTCAGCGCTTCTCCGATCGTCGCTAGCAATTTATTGATTTATCGATTCTCAATGGAACTGTCTCGTTCGATAATGAGAGCGAGTGCGCAAAGACCGAGGACGTCAGCGAGACCCGACAGCGAGAGCTCAAACCGGGAGTGACAACATCCGCAAAAAGTCAACTCCCCAAATATTCGATCAATCATTTCTTACATATCGATCTCGCTCCCTTGTTGCGGTCGGCTGCCAGAAAATGCATCATCCCGTGCAGATGTTGTGACAATTGGCCGTTCGGAGATGGACTGTCAGAGTGACAATACTGTCAGAGTTTATATTTAGCCTGAGTCGGGCACGCGTCGGGACCGGGCCGGGACTGGCGGCCGCGCCAGCTGGTGCGTGGCGAGCGCCCGCGGCCGAGTGGCGTTTTGCAAGCGGCAAGCGTCTTCAGGCGACCAGTAACCGAGCGCCCGTTAGAGTTGACCTTGCCCACTCGTAATGACATCGTCAATTAACAGCAGGTACACAGTAATGTCAATGATTACACTTCAAATGCGAACATAATAATAACTACAAAAACTTGAAGAGCAATTGAACAAAAAAATATTCAGAAATTATGTAATGCGATACAGGTCTATCCGCACACGTGTCATTCTGTTGTATTGTTGTAAAATGGAAATTAAACAGAGCGGAACGTGCGTGTGGGAGGGAGTGCCACGAGACTGTCGACTGTCACGACAGGACGCCATCGAGAAGGAGATTACCTCATGGTCAGCATTTTATTCATGTTCTTGTGCAAGTTGTTCCTCAGCTCCCTGCGCGAGTAGCTTTGCCCCGGCGGCACTCTCTTGCCTATGACCAGCCTGAGATCGGTCATACTCGGGCGTGGTAGTCTTTCGCGACGAATTCACTGTAAACGATAACGACACGGCTTGAACGCGACTGAAGCGATGTTTAAAATCGAGTAATAATATAATATTTCATCGGATGAGTGTCACAAATCTAATTGAATTCACTAACACGCGACGGTCCTAGCTGTTTTGGGTACGAGTGCAGTGTAACGCAGCGCTATCTGCGAAGTACTTGCAGAGACTGATATTGAACATTTAGTGCGAAAGAGATTGATCGAAGGTGGCATCGCACAGCGAGTCACTGTCAACAATGAGTGCATGTGCCAAGTGACGGGGGGACTGTGGACCGGAAGCTAGACATCTATTTTTATGGAATCGATTTAGAGTATCGATGCGATCAAAATTGGTGAAGACAAATTGATATGGGAAGCATACCAATGTTGCAGCTTCATAACGATAGGATTAATTTAAACTATTCATTCGTAAGCACCGAAATAAAAAAAGGTTTGTTTAGTTATTCCAAAATTAGATATTTTATAAACATAAATTTAATATTCCAATTTTAAAAAAATACTAATCATAAATTAATAAAATGTGTGAATAAGTTCCTGGTTAAAATAACGTACGCATATTTTATAGGTAATATTTATTAATAAATGTAAATTCTGTATTGCGGTAAAAAACAAATTATCTTTGTAATCGGGTATCAAGCAAAAAAAACCATTCGAACTTATACTGTTTACATACCTCAAACATACCATTATCGATTCAAAGCAGTCAATTTCTCTAAATACTATAATACTCGTACATGCAAGTGTTAAAATAAGTTCGTATCAAACGATCTGTAAAAATCAATTTACAATCCGAATTAATAAGCGACTAACTCTGCGGAAGAGCAGTTATTATCAAATTAATAATAATTTGCAACTTTAGTATAATGTATTTTCAGTATAAGTGCAATGTATAATAATGAAAGAAATATCGTGAATTATACTATATATTTTACATGACCCGTGTAAAAAAAATGACGTGACAGAAGCTCCGCAATTTAGAGAGTTAATTTTAAATGTTCGAGATTTTAGAGAAATAGAAATCAGTCTTTTAAAGACTGGTGATCGTCAATCTTATGAAAGGATAAAAAGTAGCAATTACATGTGATTTGATTTAATTTTCCATGGCTCAAAGAAAATTAGATTTAAGCAGATAATTACCGCACGTAGTTAATTGTGACATTTGAATTGTAGTCTTAGCTCGGAATATTATATTAGAAATAGTATACAATGCGGTCTGGTGCATACGAGCAGCTAATTTGTGATGATGATATGCTGTCTATACTTCAAGGGTATACAACGCAATAACTTTCAAAGCACTTGCAGTTAATTGAGCGTGTTGTAACAACAAATAATTAAACTCAATATGGGTGATTCTAAAATATGACAACGCTATTACTCGATACACTCAACTACTACTATATATAGTATATATTTTTTAATCAAACGCGTTGAAAAGTCGTATTCATATTTATGTGTTTCGCTACATTATCTATAAAAAAGCAATAATAACAAATTGGCTTTATTTAAAATTGGGTTATCATTATTGAAAAAAATAAAAGAGGTTAAACGTTTTGTATATTATTGAAACTATTGAGATACACCTATATATAAACATAAATTATTATCAATGAAACAAAGTGATAATATTTTCGAAGTCCAAAGCTGTATGTCAAAGGTTACAAGCTCTACACAAATCATTCCTAAGAAAAAGAGAGAAAAATTATGAAAGAAAATTCAATGCCGCAAAACAAATAAAAAAGCAACCATTTAGCATTTCGCTCAATGCCAACATCATTTATATGATATAAATAGTTGCCACAATGCTCAATAAAACTGAATTATATGAAGCGTTTCTTTATAGTGTAAAGAAAATCATTGCAGCGATAAACGTGGTAAATAAAATATATCAAATTTAATTTATTGGGCCTTGAACGCTGGCGATGGCCTATCGTATATTATGGGTCAGGATTGATTTAGTTAAGGTAGCTCCAGACGTCCTGTTGTTTCTCGGAGCAGTCCGTGGACCCCAGGCGTGTGACCCGCCTTGACTCCGGCTGCCTGCTCTACAATAAACATCCCACTGCGTTCCGGATATATCTGGACCTTTATCCGAACGGAACGAACAATTAACGATGATAATTTTAATTTAAACGTCAAACAGATAGCGATACTAAGAAATCAGCTTTATTGATTCTTAAATGAGCATTGCTGCCACTAGGAAATATTTTATGTCTTTACGCTCGTGTAATTTTTATTTTACAAAATCAATGCATGGTAATGGTTTTTTTTTTTAAACACTAAAAGTTTTTATTCGCTATTAGTAAACAGTGCCAAGTTACAAATAGTCATTTGAATTAGAATAGAGGTCGTAGGTTCAATTCATAATTTATCCAAGTTATTTAATTTTAAAATAACGAAAAAACATAATTAACAAAAAAAACAATTTAAAAAGAACTTGGTTTTAGAGTTCAATATTACTCAATAAATTATTTCCATAAAAATATGTCTCAATAGATTTATGTTAAGATATAAAATTTAACGACAATCGATTTAACGACTATTGGGAAATGACACGCGGAAACCATTCGATTCGAAATATTAAATGACCCTATTATTTCAATGACAATCTTTGGTCTAACTTCAATTTAGCAAATTAAAATGAAACGTAATCTTATTTAGAGCCGGTGCCCTAAAATAGTAATTGTCAAGTGGTCTACGTCTACACACCGACGGAAATGTCACTCCGTCCAACTACATTCACATATTACCCGTACGTTTAAGAACCATAGATTTTTAATTCGATCCACTTCACCTTTGGGCGCAAATAGTTACGAAATACGCTGCGAGCATGAATATATATTTTTCCCTATTCTGTATTGGTATTAGGGAACAAGAAGTGTTCTGATCGGGCGAGTATTAAACTATACCATTCCACATGCCAACATACTAATATTTGCAGGTATAATTAGTATAACGTAAACTAGGTCTGTCTTGAGCCAAAATATCACAAGATTTATTTTTGGGTGACATAATTTGCCTTGTTTTTGCTCCGCGGGATATTTACAAATATCAATGATACTAAGAAATAAATATAGGCAGGCGGCGCTTCGCCGGGGTCACGGCTGGACCGGGGCAGGCTTGATAGCCGGGAATGGCATCCTAAAAATAACGCTCGTGTTTAAAGACTCCGTTAGCGTTATCCACCATATAAATAAGGCGAGATTCCAATGCCGTGCGACAATAACGAACGCGATCAAGGTGACGGGATTCTTCCGGGGAACCGGCCCAGAGGCGTATCCTTCTGTCGCATAAAAAATATGAATACGCGTACATCTTGGGAACTTTATCTGGCTGATGGGAATTTGTTCTGTCGATATTTTATGTACATTTCAGTATCATTTTGTAGTTTGTAGGGCACCGATTCCCTTTTATAAAAATTCAGAACAAATAGTTTCATTATTTTCTTCAATACTTTACGAAGAGAAGTATACATTGTATATAAAGACAACATTGTTGTCATTATATCACATATAATGCAATTATAACACACGAATCAAATTAAATAATATATTTGACAAACAAAAATACGTAAGTATTATAGGAACATAAAAAAGTTTTTACTGATTGTCATTACGGGTCTTCAAGAAAAAGTTCGCGTACCAGTTAATAAAATAAATTCAGTTCACGAGAATCTCTGCTGTACACCACTGTCGAGTGTCGTAATTTTAACGGCGGTCGCTGCAGCCCGGTGCAATTAAATATCATTGTTAACATTGTGCATAATGCAATGCGAATGCATGTTAATTGAACATTGTTTACATTGTGGATGTCTACATAGTAAATCAAGCCATTAATTTGTATACGTTTCTAAAAACAAGACCTTCAATCTGGCAGCTCTATCAGCAGGAAGGACCGTCGATTCCTTATTCGGTTCTCGGAACAGGCCGCTAATGTCAGGTGGACGCTTATATATTCTTAATGATTTTAATATTATATATATATTAAAAACAAACGAATAGGCTATAATTCCAAGAGTTGTTACATATTTTTGGATTGTTTTTAAACACACGTATTATTTAGTCATGCAAAAGTATTCAAATTGTTATTCCGTTAATCGTGTGATAATTTTATTATTGTCAAAATAATGTTTAAGGCCACGTGGGTAATATCCCATGTAGATTTGAATCAACCGAGTGAGTTTAAAGTAAACTAATAAGAGTTGAAGGTCACATCGGGTCGTATGACGATGATGACATCGCAGGAGAAACAAGGCCGCGAGTATAAGAGCGCGATATTTTATACACTATGCCTAAGGATTGTGTAATTACGATGAATGACTATTAAACGAGAACAATGAAATTACTTTGGGCATATATGTCAATAGAAGTTTATAATTCCAAATACATGCAACTTATCAAAATTATCCTCACCTATGAGCTTTAAAATAGTACCTAGTGGTATGATTATTTTTAAATAAATAAGACAATCCCTTTTTAAGATAAAGTATTTAGTACAGTCTGATGGTTTTCTAGGGACGTTCACTGTACTGTGGCACTTTGTGCCGCGTTGGTGCGTTTCGTTCATTGACCAGACCAAAAATAAATGAACTCTCGCACATAATCGCATTAGCGCTCAAAACTGGTAAACACATTTTTTGACCAAGAAGCACTAAATCCAAAAAAACCATTAATTTAATCGCATTTTATACGTAAATCAAGCGAAAGATTACAAGCTCTATCTTTATTGATCATAATTTTAAAATTTAAATAATACTGATAAATTTGCTGTTTACTTCTTGGATTTTAATATCACGAATACGATTGACATTTACCAGAAAAATAATATTTATGATAATTTGATTTCAAATAAATAAAAAAGATTTTCATAATACAATTTTGTTAAAAAATAATATACTATTCTGAGAATTCTGATATCATTATACTTAAAGGATATCAAGTTTGTATAAAAAATAAACAAACAATAGGAAATGAATCCGCTTTTTTATCGAACACAACTCTAAATGCAAGCGCCAATCAGAAAAGCCACCAAAAAGGTCACAACAGAAATAACCAGTATCCTGCCCCGCGAGCAGTAAATCTGTCGCCGTCCGTTATCGGCGGCCGGGATAAGGCGGGCAGGCGCAATAAATATGTTAAGTAAGCGCGGCGCTGAAAAACAAGTCGCCAGGTAAACACGCCGGCCGGGCCAATCGATGTCTCGCGAGCGGCGCGCTGAATAATGCAGCGGCTTCCGAGAGCCGCGCCGCGGGTTCCTGGAACCGGAGGCGGCCCGGCTCGAGCAACTCACGGGAGTATTTCAAATTATTAAATAAGAAATCATATCCACACGGAAGAGGTGCTTTGAAAGAGTTAATATTTAATTTTAAAAAATATTTCGTCAAACTTTTAACAATTCATAAGCACTATTTAGAAAATTGTGTCACACTTTGTTCAGTAAGTAAAAATAAAAATATTTTTCTTTGAAAGGGTTAGAAACATACCAGAAGTTTGGGGCTAGCTTTTTCGGATAAATATGGAAAATTATTATCAAGGCGTTACATTTAAAGGTCTTCTTCTAAAAGGTTGTCGATCTCGGAATATTGCAGATCTAGGACGACATTTGAAATAATAATATCGCTAAGTACAAATACACAGGAAGTTGTTGAAAATTTCAATATAATAAATAATTCACAAGGTGTCAAGGTATTCGAGCTACGTTTCCACGTCAATTACCGTCTACATCTAATCATAATTCACAAAATCAGAGATTTAAAAACGCCGAGGCTCGAGTAGAGCTGGCCGTGAAGTGAATTTATAAGCGTAATTGACTCCCAGCACGAGGGGGCGCTAGCGCTAGCACGTAATAGCCAAAATTAAATCAGGCGCGTTAAATCAATCAGAACTGATATAACGAAACCCAGAGATTTGCTCGGATGACACCAAAATATTATCAGTCCGCCAGGAAATCAAGGTCGCATAATTCTGTTTTTTGTCGCGCATTAACGTCAAAATCTTAAATTAAGTAACACTTTGGCAAGATCGGAGGAGACCGGGACGACAGCCGAGAATTTATTACACGAGAATAAATAATTAGGAATGGTGGCCGAGAGTCGCGCGGTGCAGGGGAATTATGATGGAATGTGCGGTATAAATAAGCGGTATTCCCGCGGCCTGACGCGAGTCCGCGGGGACCACGAATACCTCCGGGGAGTGAGTCACGCCAATATTTCGAATGGCCCGCAGTGCGTTGGTATTTTTTTGGGACAGGTACGAGATGAAAATACACTTCCCTACACTAAATAGAGCTACCAACGTAGTGCCGTGCGTAGGAGGCCCGCTGGATGATAGAGGCCGGCTCGTCATAAGCAATTCGGTTTGCTGTCAGCCGGGCCTATAATTAACCACAAAAATGGGGTTGACGACTTCCACGCGTTATATCGCCACAGAAGAAGAAAAAACTAAAAAGTCAATATTCAAGAAAACTAACGAATATTTTTTACACGTGAAATACGACGTGACTTTTAGCAATCAGTGGACGTATGCATATTGACACAGCGCAAGTTTCGAACACACATCTATAAATTTTGCACTCGATCAGAACGCTTTAAATATTTTTGGTTCTTAAAACTATAATCAAAGATAACCTTAACATTTTGAGATTCGATATTTACGTAATATTCTATGTAGTTTTATTTTGTAATTAAAATGAAAAGTTTTTTTACAAGGCTTTTCAAAAACGTACATTCGATTAAACGTGTATTCTATCGTTCTCATAATGTGGCATTGTTTGTAGTGTTATTTATTATTTAACATTCCATCAATTACTTTGATGCCTCACCCGTTGTTATAGCCATCAAATATTAGCGATTGTAATCGCTGAGAATAATGAAGTAGCAATTTACAAATATTATAAATTATACGCAAAACTAGTTAACAACTTATTACAAAACAGTACAATTTCCCCAGTATATACAGTAAAAACTCTGCTAAAACTAAGTCTTTAATCAGATTACGCTAATAGTCCGATATCCTGGCTTCAGTGCCGTACGCACAGTGACGCGTACTAGCACAAGGGTAATGTATTAAAAGCATAGGTTCAAACTGAATAGTAAATATGACGGCAATAGAGCAGACAGGTAAAATTTTATTTTAAATAGGAATCTCATTCACTAAAGAAGCTTAACTTCCGCCAAGAATTAGCGTCACAACAAAAAGGAAAACCGCATTAAGTCTTCATCCTTCAGATTTAGCACGAGTATGAATTTATAGATACGCGAATTTTTACGGCAAAATTAGTCTATTTCGTAATACAACAAAATCGTTACTCAAGAATTGCGTACATTATTTTTGATTGGGTAACTCCAGCACGAAAAGTTTTCAAGCGTTTCCAGACGGATATGATTCAGGAGTGGGTGTTTGAAAATAGTTATTATGACAAACAATTGAAGAGAAAAGTCGCCGTGAACCCGACGGCACGAGTGCGCCGCAGGTGAGTCAGTCCACGCCGCGGCCCGAGCGGCGAATCAAAAGAGTAAATATTAGTTCTTGTCACCAAGTGTCACCAAGTTCAAACACCCGAACGCTGAGCGCACGTGAACTGGTCTATTCTTCGTCGCGGTTCGGGGACGCGGACACTCGCGGTGAGCAGCAGCGCTCCGGCGCCGCCGTTGTTCGTTGCTTCATCTGTGTTGGTGATCAGAATTATACGAAATTGAGTCAATAAAAGCGAATAGAGATTTACGATTCGTAACGTATCCTTGCGTCACGCATTGAGCAGTGTCGTGCGAGTGGCACTGGACCGCTGCTGGGGAGTGGGATATGGCGGAGCCGTCAATGGCACGCGAACCGAACCGCAACACGGTTTCGATACGGAAATTATTATATTGCATTATAACACACAGAGCTCGCTTTTACGTAATGCAGAATTGAACGGCACTCCGGCCCGCGGTACTGGCTAAGTGTTTCTGTACAATCGAACTCTATTAGTTTCATCACCTGCTGTTCTGAGAGTGCCTCAATCTAGTGACCAATCAAACAGTCTCACGACTTAATCTCAGAATCTGATATAATCGGTATTCTATAATACGAACTACGTAAATGTATGACCTTTAAATATCGTCTTCAGCGCATTAATTAAATAATCACATATATAGGATATAGTTTTAATGAAAACATGCCAGAACTACAGTTTAGAACCACTGAGATATAAAACATAGTTTACATTTCCGTGAATTAGAAAGAGATAAACATTCCATAGTCAATCGACTAATTGCATTCAAAGCTGGTTGCCAGGCGCCATTTAAGGTTACTTTGACCTTGTTGTGTCTACAAATAATAATTATATAACGAACGAATTCTACGATTTAAGTATGGCATGGAAAATAAAAATAATTAGAAATCGTTAGTCAATAATATGATCGAATTCAAATGATAACAAACTAATCCAAAATATAAATAAGATGGATAGCTAGAACATTAATTGTGACGCCATTGCAGATGTCTAAAGCATTTGCGTAGTGAGTGCCAGACTGCACGTAGTAGAGTGGAGCGAGGGCGCAGCCGCCCTGGAGCGGGCGGGGCGGGCCAGGACTCCACAGGTGAGGCGGCCGCTGGGAGTGCGTCACGGGCGGAGGCGATGGTTGGCGATGAGTGAAATCGAAAGTTCAACCAATGCACGCGATACTATTTAACTTTGCACTGCAGATACTCGTTAAGCAATACTATAGAACACTATAGATTTTAAAAGTAGGAATTTAAAAAACATTTTAATTGAATGTATATAATAATGTTACATTTAACGTATTCGTATATAACAATTGTCCCAATAATACGATTTCTAAATCTAGTAAATATGTGTATCCGACATACAAATGTCCATTTACGTTTATTAGAATATTTAATATTGCAAGTAAATTGGCTTACTCTGTCACGAAGCGCCACTGGATATGTCTCAAGGCTATTTGAGACACTCGTGCGTAGGATTGTCATTGAGGAGAAAACTTATCAAATTAAAGAGAGGCTCCACGATATTGTAGATTACAAGCAGAGCTAATAAAGTATTCCTAACATAATATCACTACAAAGTAATAATATGAATATAAAAAAATACATTTTATTGCTCTCATTAAATAAAATATTGCGTTAAGTTATAATATAAATTAGAGTAGTAAATACACTGCGTAAACAAATTAAATGACTATGATAAAATATCAAAGACTAATTGACACCATAACAGCGACGAGGGACCGGTAAGTTTTCCTTTCAAAAAAAAAAATTTTCAAATCATTGTTATGTCACTACTATCTATATATGGATAAAAAACAATTGTATATTTATTTCTTCAAACAAAAAAAAGTTTTCAGTAAATGTGTCAATACGAAATGAATTTCTTAATATATATATATATATATATTTATAGATATTTAATCATCGTAGGTAGGAGATCGATAATGTTTCAAATGATACGAATCGAAAAAAATACATAATTATTTTTGTTTTAATTAAGCTAATACTCTGTTTTTGAAAGATTCAACTATTGACTACTGTAAAGCAAATTCTCTTGAAAAATACATCAAATCAATGATAGATAGCAAAAGTATAATTGTACAAGTGACAAACATAAATCGATGTCATTTGGATGTTTAAGAATACGTAACTAATTCACCCTTAAAGAATTAGAAATTAGATATAAATAGGTTTTACAATATATATATTCGAGATTATGACTCACTTAACTTTATTCTAGGATTTTTGATAAATAAAATAGACCTTGGTTTACCTTAAACGTTATTTCAATAAAGAAAAGCATTTCTAGAAAAACAACAAAGGGTAATGTCCTACGAGAGCCCGGCATTGAATCTGGACGAAATGGCTGAGAACTCGCCGAGTCCCGGGAGAGGGACACTGCCGAATAAAGCTCTGTCGAGGGTGTTCCCAAGGGCTGGGGGGCAACAACCCTTGCGATCGATGGGGATGATGAGTTATCACAATTGCCGGGGGGTGCGATGTCGAGCAACGAGAGATGGCGGCGCAGAATTATGGCTGTCAATAAAACTGTTCTACTTTTTTGTTCGCAAAAAGGGTCGGAAAGAGGAGGTTTTCAATGTGTATGTTTTTTTATTCCTTACCGTCAAGACCGATTGTTTGATTAATTCATTTTATTGGTTTTTTACGTTTGCATACATTTGTATGATGGATGTATTATTGTACACTTTTAACACTGATGTCGGTTCCTTCTATATTTTTACAGCTAATTATTAATTTACTCAGATAAGTATAATATCATAGAAAACTTTTTTTCAGTTTAATTGTTAAAAAAGTAGGCCTTTAATGAAAAATAAAAGAAAAATCTTTAATGATGTCAAATTTATTACATTTAATGCCACAAGAATAAAAATCTTAACTACTTACGTACTATTGGGATATGTCGTATAACCTGTTGATAAACACGGTAATAAAATACGATTGCTTTCAGATACAGGTAAGACGTATGGCGTCATTTATTGCTTTATTTATAACATTATAAAGGTGAATAGGATGTGACGATGATCCTCATGCTTATCTTAACGAAATAAAATAACTTTTATAAAATTAACCTTAATAAATAACCATTTTATAGTAAAACTTCTCAGAACTTGCACCTCACCGATTTAATGTATAATAGATTACAGAGATGGAGTTGATTTTGGCTATATTTAATGGCATTGAATAGGGATGATGAGTGACCGAAACTTTTATTGAAACCGCGGGTATATTATCATTGATTTGAGCTTCATGAATGCAACTGGATCTGTCGTGTTGAAAGAAACTATACACTCAAAGAAGAACCGTGAGACTAGGAAGAAACTCGATGTAGAAGTTGCTTCATATTCAAAACATTCTTCCACTTGGAAGATACTGTTTGAAGAATAATATACCTTAATACGAACTGAATACCTTCAAATAAAGACGTACAAATTATGACCCCGAACCTAAAAGTCCATAAATTCAACATAAATTAATTTGTAAAAAATATTAATTCAAATCGGAAATAAGTAAAGTAATGCGTAATTAAAATACATCACTTTGTCTTCATATAACTTTTTAAGTTTCCCCTTCGTATAAGACTAAAATATATAAAAAAATAAAAGAGCATAGCAAAGGCAATCTGAAGGTTAGAAAAAACACAAGGGAAGAGACGCATCCGGTCATTAGGGAAAGTAAAACGTTCAGGAATGAAAAAGAAAATATATCAAGTCTCTGCGCGCGCGATGCCGACTGCTTTATTTTACGCGGCGTGCGAGAGCAATGTACATTCATTGAAATTTATCGAGGTATTTACAACAGAAAGAAAGAATATAAAACGCATGTCGAGACTATCCGGGGCTCTAGATTAAATAATATAAAAAAACATAAAAACTTTTTAAAGTGCAAATGCTTCGGTGCGGGACCATCACGCCATCACTACTGTCTAAAGAGGATGACAAGTTCCTAATAAAAAAAATTGTTGCTACTTTAAATATTAGTACGATGTGAACTTTTTTCAGAATCCAGAATTTTTTTAAAATGTCAAAAGTCTGCAATTTAAAAAAAAAAAAAAAAATATATATATATATATATATATATATATATATATATATACAACACATACGATAATATGTCTGCAAAAAATAAAAAAAACCCGAGATTAATTTTTCTTTACTCTAGGAGTCATTTAAACAAATATATTTTTTCTCTTAATTTCTCACTTGATTGTTTTACTCATCCAATTGAGTAAAAAGGATTCACTACTAACAAACCAAAAAATATATATATCAAATAAGTGATGCTATAATAAAGTATTTATCACTCACGAGGAAACAATTATAAACTGGCCCTTACGATTACACTCAATCAGATAAACGTCGTTTGATTTAGCATGTTAAATAAATCGATCCTAACGTATTGAGATTTAATAAAATGCATTCCAATATAAGCAGGAAAAGTTTACTTTGCATCTCCACAACAGGAAGAAGTGGTCAAGTACTCAATAACAATAATTACAAATATGGTTATCTAGGCGTACTGGGGGCTTCAATATGTATATAGAATAAGTGTATGTTAAATGGTTGGCTGTTGATTATTTCGTTTGAATACGATACGTTACAAATCCTATGCCAATAGATATAATATTCATAATAATACTGTGGGAAAAAAATGGTATATAATAATATAAACACCAAAATCTATTTTATCCATGCAATATTCGTAGCATGTCTAGAATCGTGAATGAAAGTAAAGACGTGTTGTTCCAATAATATGATTTTTTTATAGAAATATCTAGAGCACACGTGATAACCCAAGATATTGCTTGGCATTTTGTAAAGTTTGCTTGCAATAATAGTCTTAAATTCGATATTGATACGGTTGCGTGTTATTAGAGCTGACAGCTTTAGATTCTGCATTAAATACTTCGCAACGTCTTATTTACACGATATTTATTTATAGTGAGAAAGGTTAGTTCTATTTCTTTCACATAAACAACGCGGATTGAGAAATGAAAGAAAATGTAAGCACTCGAATCCGAGAGATACCACAAAATTAATTTCAAAGCGATGAAAGTCCGTTTGCTTTGCACGGAGTCGTATAATAATTTTATACTGAGAATAAAGTCATCATTATTTCCGATCAAGTGGAGAAGCCGACCGCTTCCGAACGATGTGAAACGAGAATCTACAATGTTGTCGAAGGTTAAGCTGAGAACGAAGCGATGTCACATCGCGTATGTCGAAACACGATAAAATATTCAGTCACAACAAACGTGCGAGCCGGAAACACCAACTTTTTTAAATGCACTTGAAAAATTATGTTTTAACCCAGTTTCGGTTCGGTCGATGTCTTACCCGATGAAGTTTTTGATGAAGCAGTAGACGGCGAAGA
Organism: Atopsyche davidsoni; assembly: GCA_022113835.1. Lineage (NCBI taxonomy): Eukaryota > Metazoa > Arthropoda > Insecta > Trichoptera > Hydrobiosidae > Atopsyche > Atopsyche davidsoni. Next base: position 13,236,213 of record JAILWY010000009.1, on the reverse strand, counting down.
GCGCGGTGTCGTTGAGACCGAGGTCGGGCTTGATGCGCGGCAGGGCGGCGGGCGCGGGGGCGGGGGGGGAGCCCCCAGCCGCCACCCGCAGGTCCGCGGCCGCGCTCATCCCGGGGGGCGCGATCGCGGGGCCGGGGCGCCTCAGGAGCGAGCCCCTGGCCGGCGCGAGCTGCGACGGGACCGCCTCGAGGGGCGGCTGACTGCGCGGGGCGACTCCGGGGCGTTCCTCGCGTTCTGTCGCTTCGCACTGCGTCCCGGCGACGACGGATCGGTCGAGTTATCGCAGGCCGCTCTCCGAGTTCGCTCAGTTTCGGGGCGGGAGAACGTTTTCTCGAAATTAACTTTTCATTTCACTTCCGTCGGGAGCCGATCGATCCGCGACGTCGGCGGTTCGGAATGCACGACTGCACAGGGACGACCGAAGAGCGGAAGTCGGTCCCCGGGCGGCCTCGGGGTGCGGGCCGGACGCCCCCGCCCTCGTGGCCCGCGTGGCCCGCGTGGCCCGCGCCCTCACCTGGGCCCCTTGGCGGGGGCGTGCGCCCGGCCGGAGCGCGCGACTCGCCGAGGCGGCGAGCGGCGGCGCATAATACCTGGTGTTGATACACCAGAGACGCAACACGTCGGCGGCGACGGCGATCCCGGGGGCGAGCGGAGGCGACACGGTGTCTCGGCGCGGAGGTGCCGCGGACGGCACTCTCGCGGGTCGCGGGCGGGACGACTCCGGGGGTCGTCGGCGGCGCCGGCTCGGGCTCGGCTCGGTCGCAGGGAAGGCGGGCGTCGGCGCTCGCGGCGTGCCGAGGGCGGGCCTTTTCGCGGAGAAGTCTCGCGACGGGCGACGGGCGACGGGCGCAAACGGGCCGACAGAGGCGGACTCGGCTCGGCGGTATCGATCGGCGGCGCGCGCCTCGGCGCTTGCGCCTCGGGTCGGGCGCCGGCGGCGAGTCTGCGACGCGAAGGGTCGCGCGCTGTTTACTTTGCGAAGTCGACGCCGGGCGCTAGACGTCCAGCATGAGGAACGCGAGGTACACGATGACGAAGAGCCAAGGGTAAACCACGTAGGCGCACATAGGCATCGTCGCCAGTGGCGGCGGGCGAGGGCCGGCGAAGTGCTGTCGGTCCGTGACCGGATGAGCGATGAGCGATGAGCGATGAGCGAGGAGCGGTGAGCGCGCCGGGCTTGCAGCGAGCGGTGGCCGGGGCGGACAGCGCTAGACTGGCAGCCGCGCCATGTGCCCGCCGCGCCGGTAAACACGGCGGCTTTCCCTCTCGCCCGCGCCCGCGTCGCTTACGGGAGATTGTCCCTCAGCGTGAACCTTGCGTTTTTTTGCGTACTTTCGGATTCGGTAACGAAACACGCCCTTTCCCCGAGGTGCCTATCGGGATCGTGAGTATATCTTTTCTTTTTTTTTTTTGACTCGATATCTTAAAATATCTAATACTGAGTGAAACGTTCATAATTCAATTTGGAACAAATTTAATATTATCGAATGAGACGACGGCGAGGCCTCAAGGCGGTAAGATAGATCGGCGAGTGGCACACGGTCCGGGGCAGGCTCGGGCAACCGGCAGACGAGGCGACTGTGGCTTATCTAGAGTGCATCGATGAGCGGAGAGTAATTCCAAATGGAGTTCATTATTCAACCGAGGTGCGCCAAAGCGCGGTTACAAAATACTGCAAAACCGATTACTGTAAAGTATTATTCGGTTACCGAGGTTGTCGAGATATAATTGGTTTATATTAGAGAATAAAGATGCAGATTTATGATGCCGTTTAATTGCGTAGCTTGCCTCGTAGTTTTATTTGTGTTTTCTTTGAGTGTGTTTATTGTTTTCTGTGCTAAAACATAGTCTGTACATTTTTTTTCAGTCAGGAAAAAAATATTTAAATAAATAGAAATCGTCTCCCATTAATAATAATAAAACAGACCAGATGTTTGGTAATTTAATAAGAGCGAAACAAATAGCTTTCTTTGAAACATCTGCCCGGCTCTAGACCGCCGGAAGATTATTATTCTTAAAAGCCAGCCGGTCGCTTTGATGTCGAAGACGAACGGAAAATCAAAATTTAAAAATTCCAGGAAAACGAGCATGGCGCGCTCGCGGTACTCCGGGCGGAGTATAATAATACTGCAGAGCGGTCCGCGAAGTGTGTCAAAAATCACGGAAGTCTTCGCTCGGTGCTCGTCAGCCCGCGATTTGTATCGAAGAGCTTCGATATAAATAGTCAAGAAGCCCTCCGCCTCGGCGTGGCCGCAGCGTGTCGCAAGCGGGACGGCCGGCCAGCTCCGTTCGGGACGCGCGTGGCCGGCAGACATTATGTAATATAATTTGTTGCAATACTCTAGTGTTCGATACATCGGATTGAGCGATTGCGGATCGAGATAGCTACGCTTTTTATATAAGTGTTATTGAAACACGTACGACCGCACGCCAATATACACTCAGCCGATATCGGGTATCCGGTGTAAGTAAAATATTTATATTAAACCGATATTTTCATAATATTATGAATAGGAGAAAATAAAGATTCAGTAGCTGGCGATTCGCTTCGGTTGCGTCGGCCGTCGGGTCTGCCGAAACCTCTCAAGTGTCTCCGAAATGAACCGAGACTCACCGCGACAGGCGTGGATGTTTCACAGCCGCATACGAACGAGCGGAAATGCAGCAGTCAGTTCGTCAAAACGCGGTCAGAATCGCAGCATCCATCAGGGCGACTCGCCACAAATTACAATATTTCAAATTTAACGACTCGGCAATGCGAATGGACACGTTTCCCAGAAGCGGCGGAAATAAGTTGCGACTGAAAAAATAGCGAAAATCGAGAAGGCACGTTTTCTCTTGTCCGGAATGAGCACCGGCCGGTCAGTGACCCGCGCGAGGGCCGCGCGGCCGCTCTTTTCGTACGGAGAAGTTAATGCCCGTTTTTTTGTTTAGGAGTTGACGAGTTCACTTTCGCAATGTCCGCTCCTAGTGTAAGCATAATCGTGCGGCGTAATGCGCGCTCGCAATGCCGCGAGCGCGGGCCTGCTGCCGGCGGTTCTAGCCGACCGTGCTGCAGAGCTGGCGATGAAGTGATAGCGAATAATCCATGCAATCGGGTCAAGAATATCCTTTTCTTGTTGTACAGGTAACTTATTGGCATACAGTTTTTAGAATTACTCGCTTCTTAATGAATATCGCGTATAATATGAAGTTATTTATACGAACGTGTTTATTTTAATGTGATGGAACATTTTTGAAACGCGGAGTTTCTGTTGATTGATCGCTATAAATGTTTTGAATGGACGCGTCCCGTCCCGTTTGACGGAATCTTGTCACGACAATTATATAATTCAACATCTGGCGATATTCTGAGAAACCGCTAATTGAACGCCGAGCGTGGCCCAGTTTCCGAATTGGCGAACCTTCTTGGCCGCTGTCAATGGGATGATCGACGGAGGCGGCCGACCGATCTACCGGGAACCCACGACTCCCGAAGGAAAACTGCCAATCGTTCATCATTCATCTTGAGATTATTGTCAAACTGAAATAATTCAGCACATTATACAACAATGTGAAGTGAACAATGTACGACTGAGAGTATAAGGTCTAACTTGGCGACGGGGCAAGTTATGTTTTGACTCGCATGTAAATATTTTAGCAAATAATTTGAGCAATAACGCTGGGTAGTAAAATAGTTATTATCTGAAATGACAAAACATTGTTGGCAAAAGCAGTACAGTTTTGTGCAACTGAGTTTTCTTATGGCGCTATTTAAACCAGTGATTGCATTTCCATTGAAACGCCGTTGCAAAACATTTCTGCGGGCGCTCCGTGAGTAATGAAGGGTTGCCCTGGCCGGAGTTGCATAAGTGGCGAGAAGTGATCCTTTCAGCGGTTATTAGAACCAATAAAGGTACTGCTTCGAAGGCAATTTTCATTGCAATTAATGCTACAACTTTCAGTACAGCGCGCACTGCAGCAAATAAAAGCGATAAATTTAAAAATATTTTTTAAATCGATATCATGAATTTGCATATCGACAAAAGAAGAATTCTATATTTTTAAGTAGAAATGTGTTTTTCTCACTAGCATCTTTCGTTTGTAATCACTCTCTTAATGCAAGCAGAAAAAAAAGTTTGAATATTATTCGGTTTTATCATTCTAATGTTGATTTATTAAAAATTAATGCTATCGTACGTATATTATTTTTTTAATGTATCATTCAAACACTATACCACATAACTGTATCTGCGGATTTTAGTTTACAGAGTAACTGTAATTTACATGTTATATGGATATACCGTAATTTTTAGAACCAATCTAAGCGTACAGACAAAAAAACTTTGAAATTTCTTGAAGTTACATATTTCATCCCGTTCGAAGACTTTCAAAGCCGTTCGCAATGATTAAAACTACAAGAAATGATTTTTTTGTGGTTGTTCGAGCAAGTTCATTGTACAACAATGGGATAGGTCTCAAACCGTATATAGTCAAATCATTTTTGGGGTCGTTTCTCTACATTATGTGCCATCAAGGTTGTTAAGTAAATATACAAAGAAATTAAAAAAAAAAAAAGGTATTTTTTCACTTCTGGGATTATCAAGGTGGTGCCGTGAATATTCAATCGCCTGCAATACTGCAGTGCTCAAATACTTGGTAGTTAAAGCGAGTGAGGGGTTAAATAACTTAAGGTGAATTAGGAGTGTGCTGCATCGCACCTCAGCTGCACGTGTCTCGGAGCGCCGGGCCTCACAGAGGCGAGGGCAGTCGATAATGATAGCGCCCCGGTTGACAGACGTGCCCGGGAATTTTAATATTTACTCATGTGTCTCGAGCCTGTAATCGTCTGCGAAAAATCAAAACACTCGCCTTATTCAGGTGAGAAAGCTTGTGCAAATTAATACAGGGTTTAACTTTAAAAATATTATTCAGATGAAGGTTACTTAATTATCTATGAAGGCGAATAATGTATTCAAATTTAAAAAGACTGTCTGTCTGGTAATATTATATTATGAAGAAAAAAAAAAACAAACAAAGCTGTGTGTTCAAAATAAATCATTTCTGCAGAGTGTATTAGTGTAACACTTATCAGTAAAATACGAGACTGTGATTAGATAAGCGTAAAAACGAATACAACATCAGTTTTATCTTATTTAAACAGGGGTGAGTATGTTTTTCACGTGACTAGGTACCCGACTATTTTTCAGACAGATAACACTCGTTACCGTCGAGCATATATATATGTGAAGAGTTACATAAATCTATTAGGTGCACGGGGACCGTCCAGCATCGATTAGTTCCGTCAAATTTTTCGTTCCACCGATGACAGAGACGCGTCACTAATCTGAAAATACCATAATATATTTTCATAAATATTTCATGTGGCACGAAATGAGCGTTCGCAGGAAAAATAGGATTGCCACTAGTTTCAGCTGCATCCTCCGTTGATGCAGACGGCAAAACATCCCTGACGAATGGCGAATTCTCGCTAATGACCGAACTACACCTGTTCCAGTAAAATGACCATAATTTCTTTTGTTGCATTTATGAGTAATGTTTGGAAATTCGTCAGGCAGAATAAAACTTTAACAAGTTCGTAAAGACGAGGCTCTCGGCAGCGAGACGACTATGTAATTTTCTACAATCAATACTGATAACGACAGAGGTCAAATAGATAAGGTCCTGTCAATAAATGTGTATACTGTTATGTAAATACGTCAACTTTCGCGATTTGTATAGTAATTTTTTCAGTGCGACGATGGTTTATCATAATATCGCACGATAGGTTATCGGTAACCGGTTAGGAGTAAATACGTAAACTTTTAATTCGAATGATCCAACTAGAATAGTATGTATAATACTTCAACGCTTTATGAATATTATGCGTCGTCTACGAGATAAATAATAAATAAAGAATAATGGTGATCACGAAGTTAAAGAGACAAAAACATCTAGAAAAGCAGATTAAAAATATTTTATGATTCTTTAATTTGGATGGGATCGCACAAAAATATCCAGAAATTTTAAAAGGCAGAATTTTTTGAAGGACCAAATATAAGATGAGACATATATATGAGAAGAACCAATAGACAACGTTTAAAAAATATTGCAGCGTCTTCTTGCATCAAAGAATATTAACGATGAATAAAACAGTAATATTCATCAGTGTTTAAAAAAACGTGTAGAATACATGATTTCCTTTACATAACTTTAAAATTATTCTACTCGTGTTTAGAGAAAATACATAATAAATTTATCGGAATGGTGCTATAATTACCGATGCACTGGTTTTACAGAGCGCTACACTGACTTTATAATTCACACAATTTATGCAAGTACAAAGGAATTCATTATAAATTGGATCAAGCGACTCGAGATTGTATCGACAGACAAACTCGGCCGATACTGTCGCCGAAGGGGCCGGGAGGACACTGATCTATTTCAAGAATCGAGGTATGATTCAAGATTTGTAACGCAAGGATATAATATACAGCATCTATAGGTGCGCCTGCAATATCATGTAATTGAGGATATAAACATAAACATAAAAAAACACAATTTTATGGTTATTTAGATAATATAAAAGACAGGCTTTGGGTGCCTGTTTGTATTAAGTTAATAAAACAAATGTATATACGTTTAGTAATTTGATCTCCCGCATATATTATTGTCATAATAAGTAAGCGCCGCCGTATAGATAAAAAGAGTAAATATTTACAATAATTCAGCGGGTAAGTAAACTAACGGAGGAGAACACGAAGGCATTGTTTCATTCAAAAAAATTTGCCGCTGCTCGCGTGACTACCAAATGCGGCGCTTCCGAATCCCGCGGAGCATCGGCAGGCAGTATTACAAAATTGAAATGCTAACTGAGGAGTCGAAGTGTCCCACCATGCAAAAGAAACAAAGTTAGGAACCACAAGTAAGTCAGATTTTCTCAAATGGCTTTATCTTGCGCTACACGACAATACGGCTTTATTTAATAATCATTCATAAAAAAATTGTATGACACTAAGCACTCTGTTTAGTTTGCAATCGTGTATTTTTAGAAAAGCTCCTTAAATATCGTAACGAAGATCCTTGTAATCAAAAAAACTATTGAGTCCAACAAGATAACGTTAAAAATAAAAATAATTTGTACGGTTTTCCCATTTTATGGAAATATCACATTTGCTGAAAGATTGTGCTCTGAATATATTTTTTGATTAGTCTTTGGTAAAAAAAAAACTTAACAAACAGTAAACAGGTTTAAAAATTTCTACGAAGACAACACGCATTGCATCGAAAAGTTCGTTGAACACTTGATCACGGGCCGCCACCGTTTTACGCAAGCGAGGTGGCCCGAGCCGCTCTTATCTCGCGTGTGTTGTATGAAGCTGCCGGCGGTATTATTGGGCCCGTATGATCTGATGTCACTTCTTTATTTAGAATATTTCGAACACTTTCATATTGCCGGTCGCCGTGTTGGGGTCACGTGGTGGGCCGCGCTGGGGCCGCGGAGACTGCCGGGAGGCGAGAGCCGCGGCCGCCTCGAACTGGATATTTGCGGTTGCGAATTCATTATTTATCAAAGTGCGAACCCAATATCCTCGGTTATAAAAAAACACGACGAGAGCGCAAGGAAAATAATTAGTCAAAAGTGTAAAAGTGCGCTTCGCGGAAGCGGTGGCGTGATGCGGACATTAATGCCACATGCGGCTAAGCGATGGCATGTTCCCGGAATGAATTACAGGCAGTGCTGGGAGAACATTAAATATATATTATTGATTGGACGATTCGTGTGGGAAAGTCCATCGGTGAATAAATTATACCGATATCAGGATGATGATACATTGTAGTGTGGAAATGCTCAAATGAATGTCTACAAATTACAATATTTTATCTTTTTAAATAAATACTTAAAATATTATATATTTTAATTTAAAAAATATTGTAACACGAGCAGACGTAGAAAGGTTTAAGATATTTTATTTTTTAGTAAATAAAAGTTTTTCTGTGGATTTTACCATCTTTGGATTCAACAGTTCCAATAAGAGCGGGGCCACCTGTGATGGAAGTGGTGTAAATCAAAGACACTGTGTTAAATGACTTAAAAAAAACAATGATGGCTCAGTGCGCAGTAATAGCATTGATAAACGAAAACTGATTTGATTTGGCACAAAGGTGGGGGTGTTATTGCCGACCGGTGGTGCCGAAAGCGCTCCCTCCCCGATGGCCAGGTGCGACTTCCCGGTGCGCACCTGTGAGCCGCGAGTCGAGGTGCGCGAGGACGGTAAATAAACCCGTCGAGATAACTGTCAAGCAAGAATGTATGAAAATACGCACGTTAGTGAGGTCGCCTAGCGTGACAACGAGATATGCAATTCACCCAAGTAAATTAAAAGTTTAAATGAGCTACTGATGTAAAATGGAATAGCATATAGAAGATTGTTTGGCAATTCAGAGAGTACAAATAAATTTAGATTTAATTATTAAAATAAGTTTAAATCATGGAAGTGAGAATTATATTATTTATTTGGTCAATACCAATATGCAATAAATATGTTAACTGTCAGAATACGACTGTAAATTCTCACGTCAGAAGTTAATACGAATAACATTTATATAGTAAATGTGATAAATCATGAAACGCAGTGACGACGTGCACACGCGGAATAAATTTAATCCAAAATAGCGAAAAAATATGCGTGGCGTTAAAAATTATTATTTCTCATTACATATTTATCCAAGAGAAAAATAAGTATATATGAAACCACACGAATTATATGAAAAATATTAAATTATAACTGTTTAGCCTTTCGCTACCACAAAAATAAACTTTGGTAACATTCGTCTAGTTCTTATTGAATAGAGCTTACAAAGCAAAGTACTTATTTATACATATAATCAATTAAAAACAAAAATTATAATCTGAAAATATAATTGATTTGAAAGGTATAGTAAAATTGCCCAGTGTATATTTTGGCGTCAAATATGATTGCAATACAAATCGATAACATTTGAAAAATAGTTCTTGAACTTTTGATGTGAGTAAAACTTGTTTTCCAAAGACTAAAAGCCAGTTCGTCGATTGTGCAATGCCCCCGAGCGAGGCTCCGCGGAGCTGTTTCGGGCGTGTTTCGCGGGCGTTTTTTCGCGAAGCTGAATAAGTGGCGGGTATTGAGGCCAGCGCGGAGCAGAGGTTGCGATTAGGGGATATTCGATACGGTGCCCCCAAGGTGACGCGAAAGATTTAGGCGAAACTTAATTAACGCGAAATAGGTTACCCCCCCCCGCCCGCCGCTAATTGTCCACATTGTGCCCGCGCTCGTTTTGCATACGGGCAATAAGCAAACACAAGGTGAAACGCGAAATGTTCGCGACAGTTTGTATGCGGCCGCGATTACTGCGTACATAGTTGGGGACTAAATTAAATTATCCATAAATGCGTTTTTAAATAACAAAATAATTTTTCAACGATCGTGGTCGATTTTTAAAGTAAATGAACATCACTTTCAATTATTAAACGAATACAACAAAAAAAAAAACTATTTTAAAATTTCACCCAATATTAGTCTAAATTACTGATTATGTCGTATGAGGGCACGTTTAGAGTACAAATTATGTGATACGTGGTTTCTATTTACATTTATTAAGCAAAATGTCCAATAACAATATTGAATATTTTTCGATGCATAAAAAATAAATAATTTTAAACCTAAATAAGGAAATTTTTTTACACTTATATCAGCGCTTATTTAAAATCATGTAATGCTCGTCATGAACAGTATATACATTGCGGTTTAGTTGTATATGTTTTAGTTAAGATCCGTCGTAATAAGATTGCAATGCAATATATTATTATGCAAGCAACGTTCTTCGTTGAGCGGATTCTAGTATATGTCTAGACGAGCTATATGTGGTATACACCCTCCTACCTAAATGATAATGAGACTACATAAAAAAAAAAATAATTCATTAATAGTTGTATAACTTAATGCGATTATCATGTACAGAACCATAAAATATATTTTAAAGAATAGACATTAAATGTCGCACATTAAATAGAGCGCAGATCCAGTAATGAATGCACGCACACAACAACAACAGTAAATCATTAGGCGCGCTTTTTAATTACACAAAATGACGCGGGCACTCCCGGGTCCGACCCTGCTGAACTTGCAAAGGGCAAGCGGAGCGGGGCGGGGGGGCCAAGGACGGCGGGCGCGTGCTGCGCCTCGCTGGGCCGGTCCGTCCCTGACCAAAGTAAACCGTGACGTCACCAAAACACAGAGAGGGATTGTCCGTATGACCTTTTGCATTTCGTGTATTGCGCTAGGTTATGTTTCGGTTGTTATTATTTTGTGCGGTGCGGTCATAGGTAAAAGGGTGGACGATAGCGTGAGATGATGCTGTTAGCGGGCGGAAATAGAGCCCTTATCTGGGGACGTATTTTCGCACAAATATTTTCAAAACCGACCGTACGCGAATGACATTCGAGGTATTGCGTTCTGAAACTTACTGAGCGGATTCGAAAGCTAGCTATAGAATTTATTGCAACTATTTAACGAACTAGTAAGAAATTAATGATAGATTCGAACATAGATAGACAATAAAGGCTTTAACGCGTAGCAAAGGAGAGTACAAATCGCATTTCTAATTATATATTTAATCATAACCTGGTAATATGTACACACAGTGTTGCAAATGGCAATAACGGGTGAAAATATTTTAGGTGAAGGAATTTTTCATACAAATTATCAAAACTAAGCGATTATTAAAAAAAATGTATGCAATTGGCATTAGTTAAAAATATTTTTGCGGAAGATAGTCTTAATTTAAAATTTTAATTTTCGGAACGCTACACGGGCTAGGCTAGTAAATTGGTGGAACTAATGTGTTACTTCCTACATACTTAGTAGTTAACACAATAATAAAACTTTGAAAAAATTAAACTCTACATATATTTAAAAGCAGGATTTCAAATAAAACTCCTTGTATGAGAGTGCGCAAAGAATACGACATGGGGTCCCGGAATACACGTGACTAAAGCTATATCTGACCTGAATCTCTAAAATTTCTGAGACTTCGTCGGTTTAGAAGTAAAATTTACTAAATGAATTATAGCGGTTTTGTGAAAGTGACATTCACTAATGGTAAAACAGAGAACGAAACAAATATTTTACTATGGTTTAAAGATTGATTTTCATATATATTTGAATTGAATAATATTTTTACGAAGAAAATAAGATAAGTTTATAAAAATTTCCGATTATTCTCAATTTACGTATAGTTAATTAATAATTTTATACATTCGATTCGAAAAATTAAAATACTATTAACTACAAGATACTCTTTTTGCTGGAAAGTCCATACATTTCTGTTCTATTACTTAAATATATTAGAAATATAGAATTGAATTAATTTTTTTTAATTTTAGTAACTACATTTTGTGGAGAATGTTACTTTTGTACCTGTACTTTACATTTATGTTTACGAATATTTCCAAACAAAATCGTTATTTAAAAAAAATGCCTACACACTTAAACGGCATTATTTTATTTACTCATAGACTAAAAAACGCAACAATAAAAGTTAAATCTTATCTAAAAATAATAACATATATTATTATTTATAAAAATAAAAGTAATTAAAAAAAAGTATTTTTTTAACATACTTGTACTAATTTTACTTGTACTAATTTTACTTGTACTAAAAATAATAATAAGTCTTGGTTTTATTTCCATCAGGCGTATATTAAAGATATAATTGATGAGCACACAAAATAGAATAGTAGATCTCAGTAAAAATATATATATATATATATATATATATATATATATGTATATATCCCTTCAACTATAGTATTTTCACTTGCCTCAAAATTTATACGATGGTTTCAAGAAGAAAATTAAATTTTCGTGCCTGATTTGCCAGGTGTCAATTCTAAATTAACTCATGCCAAAAATTAACATTTTTAACAGGCCGAGGCGTATTCCTTCCTCGCCGGGCTAAAGAGAGCCGAGAAAAAGCAAATTCAGCGATTTCGATTGCCTGGCGTCGATGCTAAATTTACAGATGACGGCGGACGGAGCAGGACGGGCGGGACGGAGAGGGAGCGGGACGGAGCGGGACGGAGCGGGAGAGGGAGCGGGACGGAGAGGCCGCGGCGCCGCCAGACCGCGTGTCGCCGCGCCACGCGCCCGCCCGGCCTGAAACTCGTCCAGCCGGCTGCCCGGCCGCTCGGCGCACGGCTATTCAATTGAATTGAATTCATAATCTGAACGCATTTTTTTTAAGACGAACAAGATACATCTGGATTTCTCAGAGCGATTTATACGTACTCAGATATAAGCATTTTTATTTTATCGACAAGAAGGAGAGTAGTAATCAACTGCTATACGTATATATTAATATAAATATGCTTGGATACGATTTACAATTTTAATAAATCATTAAGAATTATTTGAGGATGGGAAATGTCGCATTAAAATTCTTTTTTTTTTTTTTTTTTCTTATAAATTTATTAAATTTTAAACCTGCTGCTGTCTTGAAAAATAAAATACATTTAAAACCTTGGAACTTAAAATTATTATTAAAATCGAACACTCTCGAATAGTTCTATTATCAAAAAGGGTTAAAAACAAAGAAAATAATTTTCCATGTGAGTTATCAGTTAGATGACATTGTACCATTCCGTCTGTCTTGTGCTAGTATATAAAATATAATATGTTTATTTAATTAATTTTTAATGTAAAGCTTCTACGGGCGTTTGTATTTTTAATAAATAGAAATGAAAGCGTAGAGCGTGTCGCGCTGCTAATGGAGGGAAAATAATTGCGCATTTTTGGATCGTGTCCAGTGAATCTAGGAGTGGCTTCCAGTCCGTACAAGCAACAACATTGTACACCTTCAAGTGTACTTCTACAGATTATACACACAATATGTTATAAAACTAAGATTTTTTTAACAGGCTATGACTATTTTTGTAAATTTTGAAGTCAAAGAATTATAAAAATTTTCAGGTACGTTTTGATTGAGTATTTGCATTGCGCGTTTCACTTTGTGATAAAGGTACATGTCAGTTGAAGCTTTATTTTTTTTAATGGATATTTCTTAAATACGTGATATAATTTTATAATTAAAGCACTTTATAAAGATTTATTATTAGTTTACGTAATTTTAATAGTAACTACATCTGGTACAACAATTATACGCTTTAAAGATATAATTTTCAACCTTCACTAATTATTTTATCTGTCGCCTTACAAAAGCAGTGCTTGAAAACATACTGGCTGAATATTTTAAAAATTCGGGGATATACTTATACTTCACATTTGATATAATTTTTCAGACATCCTGATTTGTATGGTTTCATATTTTTTTAAAAATACACGCGAAGACACTTATAATTTCTGAGAGCGTCAATTTGTCTACGAAGCAATGTCGTAAGATTTAGCATCGCAGAAACGTGCCAATTTACAAAGTTTTTGTTTGATTACCAACATTTTCACACAATGCTCAGAGTTAATGTATTGGTCGAACATAAACAATACAGAACGAAAAAAAAAAAAACACTCAATTTACACTAGCGTGGGCGAACTTCGGACGTTGCGAGATTTTTATAATTTAAGCATGTTTTCGCACAGCTATTTTAATTGTACATATTGCAAAAAAAGTTTCCATTTGATAAAAAAGCCTTAAATAATTTAGAATAAAAAAAACGACACATGATTGTACACAAAAAAAGAATAAGAATTTACGATGAAAAAAGGTTAGTTATTAATGATTTAAAGACCTCTTCAAACATAGCAACAAATCGTGCCACCAACTTGCAGCTAGCCAATAGCGTCTTACAATTTAGACAAAACCATTAAAAAAAAAAAAAAAACACCCAAAATAAAGGGACGCTATTGCTACGTGTGCAGAGGGCTTTAAAATACGAATGAATAATACACTCAATAAAAGAGATAAATAATATTACATTGCATGAAATTGTCTCTCTTTGTATTCTAAACGTTGGCAGTGTTTTTGTTTGCATGAACTAGTCGTGTATATTACTCGCTATTTTGGTTTTGCATTCCGGAGAAAACTCACCCGGCGGTACATAAGGTGCATTGTAGTTTTAGACTTGTAGCTTGGACGACTAGACTTTCTAGTGAGATGTTTGATTAAAATACATAATCATCAAAAAGAAGCGGCATATCTCAATAACGAATAAGGTATCATACAATTTATCGAAATAAATAATTTGACGTGGTTTACAAGATATTTGGTCGACGTAAAAAAATATATAAAAATATTAATTATCGTCCACTCTCTGGATGGAGTGCTCCCTCAGAGCCGGTCGTAATCGGATCTGCCCAGTGGTGACGTGCAAAAAAAATACTATGCCTATTAACGTACCTACGTGTACCTACACGAGACCGAACGCGAATGTGTGAGGAGGTGACCTGAATAATATCGGGCCGGCAGGGGGAGTCGGTGATGTCAACGAGGAGCTTTTTTCGCCAGCAGTGTTTTTCCGCTGATTTATTGTTCTGCGCCGCCGAATAATTCTTCACTCGGGGCCTTCCATGGCAAGTGATCCGTCAAAAAAATGGAGCAGATGCTTATCAAAGTCAATCATCCCGCTTTATTTAATCTGTCTAAAAATTAGGACATTTTTATTGGCTGTGCCGGCGTAATGTGCGTTGATGATTCGGTCCAATGTTTGAATGTGGGAAGCATTGCCCTCTAGTCCTACCCAGTCTAGTCCACTAGCCGCAAATTTTAAATAAAATACTTCAAAAGTCACATATTAACACCCGGATGGGGCAGAAGTGGAGACATATAATATATAATCATCTGTGAAACATAATTTATTAGTGTAGCCTGAGTGAATAATTTGGTTTATGAGATACAATTTCGAATTATTTGAGTTTTAACATTATTTTCAAACGTTTTGACTTCGTTTACGAGAGTTAAGTTTCTGAAGACGACCTCACACGGGGACAGCAAACGCAACTGCAGCAGTCATCTTCAATATTTAAAATCCGAAAACAGAGTTTAAAAAGAGCATAAAGACCAAAATTTTATTGATTGGTCAATAAAAACTTTTATGATGAAATGATTTAATTTGCATTATTAAATGGTACAAAAAAAATCATTGTCGTAGGGATAATACCCCGAGTTTTTGAACACCGCGTATGAAAAACAAACATATTCAAACCATTTTTCGTGACTTGGCGAACGTTACACGTGCTTCTACATACCTTCTCGCAGGAATCTTTCTCTGAAGCCAACTATCGATAGAAGAAATGTGTGGGATATACCTGTAACAAAAAATAAGACATCAAAACACAGTACAGTGAAGCAAAATATTATAGATTTAAATAAATACACAACACTGATAATAAATTTAATGTACGGTGATTTTCCAAAAGCAATTTGAAAGCATCTGGATTGTATGAA
This sequence comes from Atopsyche davidsoni, assembly GCA_022113835.1. NCBI lineage: Eukaryota > Metazoa > Arthropoda > Insecta > Trichoptera > Hydrobiosidae > Atopsyche > Atopsyche davidsoni. The sequence goes on along the minus strand of JAILWY010000009.1, from coordinate 13,220,799 downwards.
ATGACATGGCGTTTTTTTACATTTGTGATGTCAGGTGAGTGACATGCTAAAGGGTGTATGTAGTATTCCGGTTAGATTTGACACTATTATAACACGCACAACGCAGCAGGCAAAACGAACGTAGCTCAACTACATATCCGGTGTATTCAAATTCGATCGCTGTTTACTATAACCAGCGTGTGCACACGTAATCGAGAATGAACATTCAATAAATTCGCACCACGATAGTTCGTAATTTGTTGTACTTGTCAAAATGTGTATGGAGTGCGACAAGCGATTGCATAAAAGAGAAACTTGTCAGCCAGCGTCAGTGAATTTTCTTAAATAAAATTACAAACGAATATCGAGGATATACGTGGTTAAAAAAAACGCAAAAAGAAAGAGAGGTCGCCTTCTTGCACACATAACAGGAGAACGGTGAATTAAAACCTCGACGCGCTCTATGTAAATATGCATAAAAAAATAAAAAAACACGCGAAGTTCAACATAAATCCTGCTCTTATCAATGAGCGATAAAAGCATCCGCGGTACTTTAATACATTTATATTTTATTCGTCTCATGGATTTATTTACACTAACATTGAATAGCGATCTTATAAATTATTGACGTCATTATTCTGTTGCGATATGTCAACGTCTCGCTGTGAATTGCTGAGTACGAAGGACCTGCCAAATTTGTACAACTTTGACAGCTCGCAAGCGAGTGACAACGTCGATGATCTACGTGAAGATTGCGATGAAAAGACACTCGAAATCTCTGTAAGACAACGGGGGATTTCCACTTTATTCCTTTAAAATGAGATTCGGGTCATCGACCACTATTGAAGAATATTAATATTTTCTCACTTTTGTCATTTGTATCTCCAAAATTATCAAAATTGTATTAAATATAAAATTTACATGCACAAATATAATGATTCTCCAGACAAGCATATACCTACTGCGTTTTTTATAATGTTGTGTATGTAGTATGCCGTGAATGTCCTCCTTATATACTTCTCGATACGTAGGTCACCTTAATAATATATCTTATGCATAAGGTTTAAAACAGGCATTTGCATTGTTGTTTCACATAAATCTTCCATTCATCTAATGCAAAACGGTCTGCTATAATTGAGAATTATGAGAATCAGCTAGCTCTTGGCTCAAGCAAAGATGGTAGATTGCGGTAAAGATTAAACGCGCGAGCGTTTATTGCTGCATACATCATATAAGCGATTCTTAGAAACAACTTTCATTAAAAAAATATATACACGCTCGTTATTAACATGTAAATCGTAGTAATGAATGAAACGAGAGCAAAATTGAGCTGTCATTCTTTAGACAGTTTTTATTTACTCGAGACTGACATCCGCTCGTAAACAGGGCGGAGAGAAATATCGACGGAAACTTTTTAAGCTCCCGAAATGAATTCGTTCAAGTATAGGATTTAGCATTCATCTGCTCGGAGAGCTGAGTCATTTGTATAAATACGACAAAGTCGAAACCGTCGCGGTTGCGGCCTTGTTTAGTTTTCCGGAGCGCGGCCGGAGAATGGTCGCGGTGCAGGGCGAGGCGCGCCGCTGCCGGTGCACTCCGCGCGATAAACAGCCGTCCCGAAATAAAACTGTAGTTGGCGTAAATAATCAAATCGGAACGTTTGTGCCAAATTGCTTCACGGTACTTTAACACCTGATGTGTTTTAATACGCTTCTGCGTACTTACACGCTGGTGGGATCGATTTAACCTGAGGTGATATTTTTCTTTCAATTTACTTTGAACTAGAAATAAGTCCAGCGCCACGCTAAGGTCATGTATGGTCACATTTTTCACTTAGATTGCCCGCACGGTTTTTAAACACAAGACAAAGTGGCAATAGATTGTAAGTATTTTTAGAATTGTTTGTGTATTATATTGCTTTGGGAAAATAAAATTAAGATTGCTCTTTTGGGGGAAGAGAGCCGAGGTATGTGAAAAGTATACAATATGTAAGAACAGAGGAAATATATATTCGGTATAAGCTTTTAATATATCATTAAGGTAATACACACAATAAATAGCAATACACAAAATAAATATTTAAATAAGTGTCTGTTTTAATAAAGTATGTTGTCCTATTGACCTATCCGAGCATTAAATAAATTAAATAAACACAAATACTACATAAAAGAAAGAAAAAAAAATGTTGATAAACTTCACATTTATGAAAACCTTAGATGCTTCTGAGCCATTTAAAAATTACAACCATATTGTTCAGGATTGCGATTGGATCGGTGATAAAATTTCTAATGAGCAAAACTTCCACGCTGCGCAGGAATGCGTATACGATAGGCGCGATTGTGAACAACAGTGACTCTGATTAAAACGGAAAGACAACCCGGATGCGTTTGTTCATTTCCGGAACGGATTCGTCGCAATAAATCCGCGCAGAGACACGGCCGGCGGGTGCTGCGAGTCGGCCCGCGTGCGTAACCGACGGCCGCCCGCGCGCCTGAAGACGCAACGGCCGGGAGCTCCGCAACGCGGAAACGCGGAGCGGTTGCACCGACAGCCAAATGAGGGAGACAACTCGGGTGTTCAAATTGTAAGATTTAATTCATTAAGATAAATGCTACTCTAGAAATACGCAGTCCACGTAAACGCAAAGCCACACAATAATCGTCCAATAATATCATTTAGGTAACGTGTAAGCTTCACGATTGCGAATGCATAAGAATACTATAATAACAATATTTTCATGTCCTAAAAGGAGGTTACTACTGAGTAAATATTTTTTTAATTAACTTAACAGGAGACACCCGCGATCAGGTGATCTGAACAATGAGCCTATGAACTATACCACTCAATAAGGACAGGAGGCCAGTAAACAAACAATTCGAAAGGCGATAGCATTCATGTACCTAATCTAAGATTACCGTATAAGAGATACCGTAAATAATTTATCTTCGAACCCAAAGGTACTTTGAGATTTTAATAAAATTGAAGAAAAAAAACTTATTGCTTTACCTGGAATCGAAACATGGACGCGATGGTATTAACCCATGGTGCCAATTGCTATACCATGATGCAGTATGTACTAGATAAAAATTTATCGTCGACTACATAGAATCACATCCGAGTAAAAGTATTGGGTAACTACTATATTACAGTATGTTATTGGTAACGCGATATTATTAAGTTCCATTTCTTTGTTGCTGTTTTCGCAGAAACCGCAGTAGGGCAGCACTGCACTTTCGATACAACTCAATTACTAGCTGCAGCGTTATGCATTTCCGTAATCAGTTGTCAGAAGTAATTATCCGCTAGCGCGCTGTGTGCACCGCGCTGTTGCAGTTGTTCAGGGTTTATTGTTCAACTTTCAGATAATTATTCACATTTGTAGATAATGACTTATAGGTATGCCTGAGCTGGGAGAGCTCGCGTACAACTACACAGATCCGATCTAATTTAAACGAATACGTAATCGTATATAACTTTTGAAAAATGTCACAAATATAGTAATGTTCATAGAAGGAGGTTTGCGTCAGAATTTTTTTTCCTCTTTTTGCTACATAGTAACGAAACCGGTGATAAATTATGGACACGATGAATATATTGGCGGAAGGACACGCGTTGGAGCTATTGATTTACTGCCGTACTTCACACATTACTGCGTGAATGTGTACAGGTACTCGATCGATTTTGTAATAACAGAAGATATCATCATGTAGTTACCAACCGGTGAAGTGCGGTTGGCATAATCGGAAGAAATACATTGCTTGTCCTAAATAAGAGTATAAAACATGCTCGTAAACCCAATAAATGCTGATAATGAAAACATGATTATGGCCTTATTAGATAATCAAAAGCTCTTAATTAACCCTAAATTAACTAAAATCATTTATTGCTTACCCCTACATCACTGGAAGTGATTATGTAACTACTTTGGGAAAATATTTTCCGAGTGCTGAATTGATCATAGAGTGAACACGGCCACCTAGCAACACACTTGTCACCGCTCTTAGTCAGGACGGCTCATCTCTCAGGTGTACTGAGTTACAGGTATTGTACCGGCAGCTCTGACGTCACCAAGGAAACTTGAGATTGCAGGAAATACTAACAATTGAGGACAACGGGAAGACTGCATCCGTGGACTCGAGCAAAGAATATGGCGTTAGGTAGAAACAGGAATATTCCTACTGACCTTCTCAATGCAATGTTCAAAGAGGAAAATAATTAAACGTTAAATTGCTACAATTATTTTTATCGTTAAAAACAATTAATATTATCTTAACAGTGAGTTTTGTTAGTGAGCGTATTTATTTCTAAGAATAACGTTTAATACACAAACGTCGTGGGATTGTCCTGTTCGACTGTACATCTGCAATTGAAATTTATATTATTTACTAGCGGATACCCGGCGCGTTCTACTGCGCTAAATAAAGAAATAAAATACTTTTTTTATTTGTCCGAAAAAAAAAAAAAGGAAATTTTGTTTATTTATTGACTTTTTATCTTAATGCTAGCGGACATATTGTTTTTTTTCGGTAGGTGTGTAAACATAAAATTTTTTTTTGGCGTTCCAACTCTAAACGCAACATAACAGGAATTTTGCGAAAAACAGGAATTTTCTATGTTCAAACCAGCAATACTTAGCGATTGGCCATGAGCCTTGTTGATAGTTATTACAACAGCACAATTTAGGTGGATCTAAGTTGCGAATGAGCATCTATGGTGAACCAACTTTTAAAGTTAAGATGTGTGGTGACATTCCAGATGGTTCCAAAGAGTTAAAAAACTCTATTGGATTGTTCATGCAATTTTACGCAAAATTATTGTGGCTGTGCTGCTCGTTATTCGGCTTTTTTTTCAGTAAAATAAACACGTTGTTCGTTTTCTAAATGAACAGCAAGATGTTGAAAAGTTGGGTATCATTCGTGAATACTGAAACCAGGAATTTCATATTTTTTCAATTTCATTCGTGAATACCAGACCAGGAATCAATGTCAATATCAACGTTTCTTACTTTAATGGTGGTGGTGAATCCTCCATCTTCTGGCTTTCGTCGTCTGTATTTCGGATATCCATCCTCACCAGGAATTGTATCTCCGAACGCTGTGTTGTCAGAAACGTAGCTTGTAAGCGGTTCTGGCGGGTCAACCAGCGTTGACAACTTGGCTTTTCCGGCTTTTTCAACCGGGTGATTCCTTTTGAAATTTCAGTGCATGGCAGTACAAACAAAGAGAGCTCATCGGCTCAATTACAACATTCGGATGATTACTGTAGTCGCAGTCTTTGTCATAATTGAATGCCACCAACTGAAAATCGATTCTTTGTATCGATTTAACCGCACGTATCTGATAACCTTTAAGCCTGTTTTCATGTTGTTGAGGAGTTTCAGCAGCTCTTGCTGTGGTAGCTCTGATTCGAACTTGTTCTAGACGTGCTTTATGTTGTTCTGGTGTTTTTACAGCTCTTGACTGCCGCTCTTTCAACCTATTTGACTCTGTACGCACTTTTCGTTTTCCGGCAGTTTCGGCTGCTCTTTCGGCTCTTTTTCGTTTCGCATCAGCTGTATTTTTTCCAATTGCAGCTCTTTTCGGTGGCATTTTTTGATATATATATTTTTTTGATAACCAAAAATGATACCCGGCGTGTGCTACTACGCTAAATAAATAAATAAATATTTTTTAATTTTTATCTTAATGCTAGCGGATAAACAATGTATTGAGTTTTTTTGGTAGGTGTGTAAACAAAGATTTTTTCATTAACTACGTGGCGATAGTTTTTTAACAGCAAGTCTTGTTCCGTTGCACAATTTAGGTGGATCTAAGTTGCGAATGAGCATCTATGGTGAACCAACTTTTAAAGTTAAGGTGTGTGGTGACATTCCAGATGGTTCCAAAGAGTTAAAAATCTCTATTGGATAGTTGACTCTATTTTGGAACTTCATTATGCAGCAATGTTTTCGCAAAATTATTGTAGATATGCTCCTCGTTCTTCGACATTTTTTTTCAGTAAAATAAACACGTTGACCGTTTTCTAAATGAACAGCAAGATTGGATTGAACAGTTGGATATCGTTCGTGAATACTGAAACCAAGAATTCGCCAGACAGCTTCATTACTGCGACCCATCTGAAATTGAGTGATTTCATAGTTTCGATTTGAAAGCTCAAACACTGCCATATCACTGCCTTTGTTAACATATTTGCATATGTCCTTGCATATGAATTTCACGGAGTTGCAGTGTTCCACATTGATATATGATTGAAATGTTTTTTACAGTATTGGACTGTATGGAACAATCCATATGTTATCAATGTCAATATCGACGTTTCTTAATTTAATGGTGGTGGTGTATCCTCCATCTTCTGGCTTTCGTAGACCAGTTTGAGTTTCATCGATCAAATCGCGTGGATATCTTTTCGTGCATTTGCCGTCTTTTATGCAAGGCGAATTCATATGCAACACTCCGCATGGGCCGTGATGTTCTTACAAACAACGTCAAAAAGTATCAGATCTTCACGTTGATGCGGGTGTTCAGCAGATATAAGATCGATGTCGATTTGAGTTGGAATAATTTTTTTCCCATATATAAACAGACAAACTCATTATGATAAAACACGTTGTGAATGACAGATAGTGATTTTGTTTTGAAAGTCCGTACGATCTGTCCGCGCGATCTTCACAATGTTCTTTTTTCAATTTTTTGCGAGGAACGATGTCCACTTTACAGATGTTGAAAATTTTTGTATGGAAAATATCAAAAATCGACCTAATTCTGTTCCGTAAGTTCGGCAGCCTGTAACGGCAAGTTCATTCTAATATTTACAAACATCAATATCAGTATTTCTCGATTGGTAGCCATGCAGGCAGCCAGCTTCAAGACATTTTCGCGTATATGCAATACGCGAAAATGGCAGTTCCTTTTATGAATTTGAAACTTTTGTATGGGATTTTTCTTAATTGAATAAACCAAATTTGATAATCAATTTTTATAATTTTAGTAGTCTGGATTACTCTCGGTATTTTTGGCTTTCAAATAAACACGGTGTGGGGCTCGTCGGTCGTACGGTTTCAAAGCCTATAGCGGACTAACAAACATTTTTAGTGTTTTATATATATAGATACGGCTACAATGTACAACATGACATCTAGTCAATAATCAAACGCGACTGGATAGGAATAATATTATATACACCGGCTACAAAGTAAACATAGTTTTCTTTCACGTACGGCTGACTGACGCGCGGTACGATAGCGACGAACGCGCAACGCGCCCGCGGATTTTTGATTCGTTAATTTATTTATTCTGAAACAAAGGCATAGCAGGTAAAAAAAAGGTTCAGTGCAGTCAGCGCCCCGAGAGCGGCACAAAGATTTAGCCTTCCCCCGATAGTGGAGATGATCCAAAAAGATCGCTTAGCGAGCACGCTTACAGAAAACGTAACCTCTAAGTCGTGCCGAAGCCTCCAGCGAAACTAAAAAATAATAAGTGTAACAGAGCGCCGAGAATCAGCGCGGCTGAACTGAACCGCGATCTTCCAAGGCGATTCGTATACATTAGAAAGTGAGTGGAATTCAAACACCATACAATTTGAATAATCGCTTTGCAAAATGAAGTAATGAATAGACAGAGCAAAATCCATTGTGCAAGTCGAAGGCGTCGTAAAATACTAATTATGGCAGCGGACGCTCAACGTCAACGGCGTGACGTCATACCGATTGCAAGACGGTGCAGAAAATGTCGATCTAGAGGAATGTCGGCCGCAACAAATCATCGATCGGAACCGACTGACAGACGATGCCAATTTGGCAGGGTGGAGAATAATCGCTTCATTCGCGGACCGCGGTCGAAGGTCGGCCGGACGGAGGGGCTGCCGGGCGCGATGCTCCACCCGGCGCAGGGCTTCGCCGCGTGAGGCATGCAGTAGTAAAACGGCCAAACGATCAATCTGAATATCTAAACGTACACAGAGGAAGGGTAAACCCACCCAGAGTACCTTTACTTGATATTTTGTCGATATATTTAATATTTCACAGTCCAATTGTATACGTTGAAGGACCGACATTGAGGCTGATTTAAAAAAATGTATTCAAATATGATATTTAAAATATAAAATTTTAATATATATTGATTGCAAATAAACGATAAAATAATTTGAATAAATTTGGATAAAATGAGTTAAAATTTATGGTAATCAAATACTGTTATTTGTTGCAAGCAGACAACGAGCATAAACTTGCGGCAATTGTGTACGTTTTGTGTATTGCCAATAAACGGTGAGATATAATATCTGCATTCATAATGAGATAAAATGGCACAATGGCGAGCCAGATGACTTAAATCATTTCAAATAAACTCCAAAGCGACAATAAGCTGCGGCAAGGTTCGCCATGTGGCGCATTAAATCGAGCCCCGCGCAGTCCTCGCCCGTGGGCTCACAGCAGCCGCTTTGCATGCGGCGCGGGGAAGCTGGTCAAGGTCTGCCTGCAAATCATTGTTCGCGCGGGACGCACCGCGAGGCAAGTGGCTGCATCGCTGTCGGGCCATGCGATGCGAGCCCTCCCCACGCAGTAAAGGTAAAAACAAAAGGGACGCTGTTGGCTAATTGCAAATCGGTCACATGTTATGTAGCCGCAAACACGGAGTATGCACAGTAAATCATAATAATAAATTAATTATTACAACATATATTAAATTTGGCTTACAACAACAGCAAAGAGATTTCTGTCAGTTACAATAATATGTTGTTAACGTGTACGATGAAAAATAAAAATAAAACCATCATCACATTCGTGTTCGCTGTTTGTGTTGCTCGCTTGTGTTAAATTGCACCTTCAATTTTCCAAGACACACCCTTTAGTGTGATTTGTGTATTTATAATATGACCATTAGTGCGAAATGAGTGGACAACTCGTTTGCAGCCAAGCAAAATAATACTATAAAGACGAGTGAAAATGGCTTTTCAACGAATCTTAAATATTTAAGTAAATTTACTGCCTCTCATATAAGTCATGGTTATAAATACGCGCACAATCAGAATATATGACGATTGCTGAAGTATGGTGATTCGCCAAGCCGTTCGCTCAGAAATATTATTATTGCATTTTCATGGCAACTTCCATACGGATAAAATATATTTAAGCAGATACTTGCGGAGGCGACCCGCTGAAGGATGACTACGATTCAAAAGTAAACAGATTCGGCGAGTAATCGCAAACGAACCGCAGGTAAACATTGTTCTCACGGCGCCGGGGACGAGACGAATGAATATTTGCTGGAAGCGGATCAAGCCTCGTGAGACATTTTCACACTCGGTCACAGAGTACGGTCGGCTGACTCGAAACAAACAAACTTGAGCACTGCATAAATTACGATAATACACGAATTGTATTTGCATTCTTACTGAATTAGATTACGAATTCTCTCTGAATTAAAAAAAAAAAAAACAAGATTCGAGTAATGATATTCACGGATGTACATAATTTAGAAAGGATACTATTTATTATTCCGAAAACGGCATTAAGAAATACATCTTATAATGATGGGTATTTTGGAATTAAAGTTGTTTTATGCACGTTGGAGCACTTCATCTGCTTGATAAGTGATGATAATACAAACGACGTTGATAATAGCGAATGCTGTTAAGCCACGGCGTCATAATAAAAATCGCCTCGCCTCTTCAATCATTGGCAAAAAAAACCTACATGATGATAGTATAAATATGAATGCAAGCTGGTGTGCATTTAAAATATAAATTATTCAAAAACACCAATTAGTTATCCCTCCATAGAGTACTAACACTTCATTTATCGTGAGTTAAAGTTTATACCTTTATAAAAAAAAAAATGTCTGGTTTTTTAGTTCTTACTGGGCAGATGTGTCTATGGTAATGACCTATCGGAGTGACATTGGGAGGGTAAAGAGGGATTATTTATAATGTGTGCTCACTGGACATTCAACAGCTGTAAAGGTGAGAGGTGAACGATTTTACAATTGTAGAACGCTTGCCGAAAGCAAACAATTTGGTTTTTCAGAGCGGATGATTAATGCTTAGAATTTGAAATAAAACATTTTGGTTGACCGAACCTGGAATGAAGATATACAAACAACACACATAACTTTGATTGATCTAATGTTTATGACGTATTATTTTTAAATAAATAAAGAATGCTTATATTATTGTAATGTATTGATATATTAATTTTTACTGCAACTTTAAACAAATGTGAGCCCCAAACCTAAATATTTATATGTATAGATACTTAGGATCGTAAATTTTTGTTTTTATTGAATATAACCATATTAAACAAAACAAATTTCACTCAAACACTAAGTAACTTAGAGGTTCGAGACAAAAATGTCGACACTAACAAAATATGATGAGAAACTTCAAAGAAGCTTGGAGAAAATACTTTTTAAATTTAATCTATGGTTTTCGTTATATTATGCATCACACGCGATTTGTGTTTCATAACTTATATAATTTATTATTAGACCTAAAGATTGTCCTGACCACGAGTTAAATGAATTCTTGATTCGCATCGTCGAGTTTTTTTTTTAACACTCCATACTTTAATACACAAAATTTTAAACGAGTAAAATATCGGTATGTATATTTTTATTTTATAGTGTTGAAAATATATGCAACTCTCTAGCGTAAAAAAAACAGGCACCGATCGAATAAAATTATTTGCCCAATTTCAACAGAGGTAACGGGTTAGAAAGCTAATATATTTATCATAAATTATGCATCTGAGAATACATTTAATCGACGTCATGTCAGAGCAAATGTTAAAAGCTACGGTGGGAGGGATTGATCTGTGACCCACTTGCGTATAAAGTTTTGAATCGTAAATCATAAAATGGCACCACTAACAGCTACGTACTCTGTTCGAATAAGATAATAAAACAAAACATGAATATAAATTCAGACTCATTCGTTTAGCCTCAAGGGCATTATTACAATTCCACACAATGCGTATAAAACTGGTTGATTTGATATTCAATAACAATGAGTGAATTAATCGTTAAAATAATAAAATTAAATAAACGATGTAACTAACGATCATTAAATAATTGTTCATTGAAATTTTAGAACAATCTAATTCATTCTAAAATGACACATTTCTTAACCTGAATCGTAGCACAAAATGTATGATTGTAATAGGAATTGAAATTGCTTGAATATCAGAATCGGCTCATGACACGAGTCATCATACTATTTGCACGTGTTTGCAAACTAGACGGCTGTGATTTAATTAAGCAAATGTCCCTCAAATTACATAACGTCAAGTAAAAGCTCTGTGCCAAAGCATTATACGACTTTCTATGTTTCCAATGCTTCGTTCCGGTGAAGAATTTTGGTACCATAGCATTTTGTTTTAATTTAAAATAACGTTACATACAATTTTATAACTCTCTTTTTATTGTATAATATTGAGAATCGACCAAAACTATAATTGAATATTCCACTGACCGCATTCGTGAGTTTTTCGGACCAGCAGTTTTGATGCAAAGGCTCGCGACGTGACAAGTTCATGATTTGGCAGATTTCTGAAAGTGAGGCTTGGCTTGCAATTTGCTTGGGCGAGTATAATGCTTCACAGGTTACCTAACTTTCAAAAACGAACAGACTATACTAGCAGGATAATATATATTACAAGGATGACGGCTTTTTACAGTCGATTAATTAATAAAGACAAATCTGTACTCGTTTATTATGCATGCAATTATTAATAATAACTAGTTATTACAATACCATTTTGGCAATGATTTTTTACTATAGAAAGTATCAATATTTGTAGCCTTGCAAGCCTGTGGGAGAAGACTCGAAGCGGCCGTTGAAATCTATGGTGTTATTTTTTGTGGTTGTTAAGTTTCACTTTGAGTGGTGAAAATCGTTCGGTCGGGTATAATTGGATTTCGAAGCTAACGATACTCGATATGAACATCTGTAAAATATCGAACGGGTAAGAAAATCGGTCGCGCGAGAGGCTCGCAAGAAACGCACCACAATGCCGTCCGACCACAAAAACGGTTCTCGATCGGTTCGGTGGGGAGTACGAACGTTTTACATCGCAAAAGTAAATCAGTCCGAGACGTAATGACTAGGGATGGGCTCGCGTGACCGGGGCCCGCTTCCGTGACACGGCCCAATCATCGTGAAGTTCCGTGACATAGTAATGCGCACCGTGCGGGCGTCCCGGATCGCTTCTCGGAATGGCCGCGGCACCCAGCAGATGCATGCGCACTCCGGCTTGCACAACGCAACAATGCAACTATGCAACTATGCAACGGTGCAACGATGCAGCTTCACACCGCCGCGTCTGAAGGTACACTGTAGAATAGGCGCAGGATAATAGAGCGAAAGCGAAAGATTATTCGTGATTATCTGCATTTACAGTTCAACGTCAAAGGGCATGATACTGTTTGTCAGATGGCCTGCGCAGCGGGATTTACGCAAACGACAAGCGGGGATTACTGCGGAGAGCGGCGAGCGCTGCAGCCGTGCAGCTTATATTGGAGCGAATAACTGGACTTAATATCTAGCATCGGCAGGCTTTAGCACAAAGCAGAGGTGAAACCGAAATTCCTAAGTAATGATTTCTTTAAAATGATGTACATATCAAGACTTAAAAAAATTAGAAAAGAAGTGTATGAGCTGTTATCTCTCTTTATAACTAATCTTACATGGGACAGTATAACTGATGATATATGTTTGTACCGGCAGGTCCGCTACAGCAGTAAGTGGGTAACCGTTCCAGCGCGAGACGGCAGATCCGCGACCACCTTTGACACGCTTCCCGAGGAGTACCCGAGCGGGTTCACGCACGGTGATATCGCTATCGCCGGTGTGTGCTTTTTACAATATAAATAATGCGGCTCCGATTACGAGGAACAATTAAATGCACTTAGAACCGCCTCAAAGGGGCCCGCTTCAAAACGATAACAATTATACAGGTGTGTTTGCACAAGTTCATTGATTATTTCATGCCGTGAAGAATTTACCAGTGTTTGCAGACATAAGTATCGAGAGAGCAAATAAGAAATAATACAAACGTGTTGGAATAATCTAGATTGCAATTATATTTAGAATTTTACAATAAATTTAGGACTCACAACATTCGTGATCGATTTATCAAAAATGCCGCTATGAAAAACACACGACATTAATATAGTATGTGAAACTATTCAGTTCAAAATGAGACCCCGGGGAGGTATATTTATACGTAAAGGTAAACACTACGCCCCAACTGTACTCAACGACACGACGGAATCGATTTATTTTTTAAACAAATATTTCAACCTAAGTACATAAAACGGGTACAAAATTGATTTGTAAAAATCTCCTTATATTGTTTTGCCTAAGTAAAATTAACGTAGGACTCTATTGGATGATTGCAAATCGGTCACATGTCGTAGCGTTCAAATTATTGATTAAAATCAACACATTTTTGAATTTTCAGGTATGAACAATAAACAATACCTTTTATTATATTGATATTCTGATATGTAAACTTAAGTATTTTACAATATGCTAACGGTAGTTTTACTGATAAATGTGTTTAACACCTAGTGATAATCAAAGAAGAATCTAAAAAAAAAAACCACATATTGTTAGCTCAAAGGTCGCACGAGCCGGATCGAGCCAACGCCCAGTGGATACTCTACGATTAGAATCCCATTAATATCGACGGACGTCGCGCGGGCCAAACAATGCAATTAGATCACTGCGGCCGCCGGGGTGGAGGACGTGACGTCACGCGCAGGGAGCGGAGCAGCGACAGCTTGATAAGATGCGCAAACAGGCGGGGCTTATCGCCGCGCTGCAGGGCAGCCGGAGCTCGGTTCACGTCGATAGTGACGGATAAGCTAGGTCCAAAACCAACAAATCTCAAACTATGAAAACAGATAACTCACAATAGTCCCAAAGCTATTGTAACCGATTGATTTTAGCTTTTTGGTATTAGCTTGTAACAGGTGGAAAAACAGCAGCGTACTTATAGTGGTGAAAGTGGCGAAGTTTGTTTTTTAAAATTCTGGAAACTTAGTAACGAAAACCGAGGTTTGATGCGTTTACAAGATATATTTACAAATTTTCGGATTATTTCAAGGAGGTAAATTAGTATTTTATATGCACAGGCTCTCCGATTAATTGCACGCTTTGCATATATAGGTATATGGAAGAGGTTCGCATGACTGCTGCTCTGGGGTAAAAGAATACGTGACCGGTTTTATGGGCGGGCGGATCTAATTTCTCATGCGGGCAAAGGGTTAAGTAAAAAAATATATTTAAGACCGCGAAAATATCTTATGAAGGATAAAGTTTTAAAAAACATTTTATAAATCAGGCAAGGTTGTAAAAAGCCAACGCAACACTAAAAGGGCGAAAGCCATTCGACGGTTTGTTTTAATCTGTGTTTACAGATACATTCTGGGTATTTCTGTTGCAAGGGATCGTTAACCTAAAACTTTATGAATCTGTCTTCATCCGGTCTGAACTCAGGAGATTAAAATGGCTCAGGGCGAATCTGAACTAGAAGGAAATCAAAACATGGAGCTAGCACGCTGACCTTAATCTCTATGATTAACATTCGTATAATTAAAGTGTTCGCTTTTAAAACGCATGATTTATTCAACATCATAAAAATAATATTTAAATTAATATTCGAATAGGAAGAAGACATGATAATTAATTATAATTAGAGTTGCTAACAAAAAGACAATTATTAAAATTAATTTAGTGCTACACAATAAAATTACAAAATACAAAAATCTCGATATTTCGTAAACAAATATTTTTCCTGTAGGAAACACTTGCAGCAGGTAACTCGTTAGGATTTATGTTCGAGACGTAGCGTGACTGGTGGTTCAGGATTACATGGACTGCCAATCGGTAAAAAATTGGCCATCACCCAAGAGTCACAGTTTCATGAGAACGGCTGTCTGCAATATCCTAGATTTTTTTCGTAAAACAGGACTTACTTTTGACGACAACTCGAAGAAGCTAAAAGTTTTGGGGAACACTTCATACATACAAAAATAGAAATGGGATGAGCGAATGAGGTGACAGGTTTGACTAGGGCTACATAGGTAAATCAACACATTTAGAACTCAGACGCGACTATGAAAATAATATTAATAAGGGTTTTGATAAATTTAACGTAAAAAAAGTGTTTTTTTCAAAAAAGCCGAAATCTGCAAGATCATAATTAAATATTTTGGAATTCCTCGACCAGAGCAGGAATCGAGCCGGTAAACATTCGGTCAAGAGTCGATAACTTTAGCTGTTAAACTAAAATTATGAATTCTAATTAGAATTGAAGTATTCCTTGATATATCAGAAATCTCAAAAAAATGCTCCACCGTTTTGACTGGATTCAACCAACATAACACTGCATTATAAATGATTATCGTTCAAAGTTGATTTTATAAAACTCGGCAACTGTTTAATTGATATTGAATGCCGCGATCAGAAAGCCCACGAATGTATACATGGTTGATTATATACATCCCTACATAAGTGTGTCATGCAGAGGAACAATCGCGCCATTTGTGTAATCAGGCTGTGCCTCGCGCGGCGACACCTGAATCAATGAGATGTTTTTCATGGCAGAATGCGTTCATCAGGCGTTATAGGCACTTACGCAACACTACAGAACATTTTAGAAATAACCTGAGCGTTGGGTTGCTTCAAAGAATCTTCAATAATATATATCGATGCATGTGAAAAAAACAATACGAGGTGAAATAAACATCATAGCCCGTAACCTAATGGATACAATTGAAACAAATTAGTCACATGAAAACAATAGCATTTCGTATTATATAGTAACATTTACAAGGTATCACACTGATTTGTGCGTTTAAAATATTTGTATTACGACAAAAATCACAGAGCTGGCAGCAGCTAAACAAAACAAAAAAAAATAGCAAATCAAAACTAATATACACGATAGCTAAACAACATCGATATATTCAAATAAAAATATACAGTGTTTCTAAATTCATGGTAAGAACTCCAAACTGGTGACTACAGGCACCAGCAGCCCAATGAAAATTATTTTTCTTGGATTTTTGCGATATCTATAAATAAATTTTTACTAACGATCATAAGAATTAGAATTTTAAATAAATCGATGGTTAAACTTTGCGTCTAAACTTAGAGGAAATGAATTATATAATACAGATCCTTATTTTGTAGGTGATACCATGAGGAAAGTCCTGAAGTTACCATGAGTTTTGAAAAATTCCGTATACACGTAGTAGCAAAAACGTATGACGTCATAAATCCATCGCCCATTTAGCACAATAAAGTTCTAAACGAATACAAAGCAGGCAAGCATGCACACGTACTAGGAACGTTTTACTACTCAAGCGTCACTGGAATCGGGCAGCACCCGCGATGGTATTCCAACGATAGAGAATTATTCAAAATGTATTTGGTGCCATGATAAGATTCGTATGTGTCCGTGTGTGTGTGAATGTTGAATGGTTGTCTGGTGCAATGATTAAGCCGTCGAGTGAACAGTTCTGAGGGCCCTTCGGAACGCACAGTACGTCAGCTGCAGGACTGCAGCCAACAATTGCACAACTCTCTGACACACAATCACGACCTAGAGCCGTACGCCTCGCCGATTAAAGCACGGACTTCACAACACACCACCTAGGGACCCAGGCGCTACGGCCGACAGACACACATGCAGCACAAAATAGAAACCATAATGATTACACACAACAAAATACTTCCCAATAAATTCCAACACCGTTACCTTTATATTGTCTATAAATTACGTCAGTCAAATGACCAAACATTGATCAATATTATAACTGATAAGAAAGTTTGACAAAAAAGACTGGTTGAAAAAGCTAACATAAGGTTTTCAATATAAAAAAATGTCGAAGCATGGCTTCCGTTCTTAAATTTATTAGATACCAAAGGTCAATATAGCGTGAAATGTCACATTCAGAATTGTTCGAGTTTAATATTGAATAAAAAGCAATCGCTTTTAAGACTCGAGTGCTGGAATTCTGCCACCAGGATTCCGACCAGAAGACAATGAAAATGTTTTCAATAGCTTTGTGCGAATACGGGTTTCTTTCCCTGCAACCGGTTTGAATCCTGTGTAGGAATAATGCTTAAACGCCACGAATTGCTCTGGTGGGGATTTCGGTGAAGGATAAAACTGTTATTGTAAAAAAATCACCAGCGATATAGATCGGATAGGAACATTATTTTCTTAACAATGTTCTAAAAATCAGTCCATGTCGTAAGTGTAAATTGTCGCAAACAATTAGTTTGAATTGATTGACAATTATCTCAATAACATATAATTGATCATCATGAAGGTTATTCATTTGAAAATGGTAAAACTAGATTTGGAATAATATATTGAATTAATCTATACATAATAAAAATATATATCGGTAACCAAATACTAATAAATAAAAAAAACTCACCCTAGCCACTCTGTCTACTATCACATGTGCACTCATTCAAATCACCGAATCACAAAATTTTAATAACATCTACGGCACACCCCAGAACACTCGGGCCCACGTGTTGCAATAGGTTAGGTTGATTGTTTTGGTTTTTGGTTGTGTGACATTTTCCAGTGACGGGCGATGGTGGGATAAAACGTTCCTCGTCGAGGGGCACATGGCATTGCCTACCTGGGGGGAGGCGCGTGGTCGGGCGCGGGCGCGGGGGCGGGGGCGGGCGCGGGCGCGGGCGGGGGCGGCTCGGGCTGCGGCGTGTGGGGGCGCGAGGGCGGCGCGCTGGTCCCGCGGCCCGCTCCGCCCAGGGCCATGGCCAGCCCGCTGAAGCTGCGACATACCAAGGCGACGTTCACACATATACGGGGACTAACTACTCCACTACGAGATTTGACAGGTACAAATTCAGTCTAGATCACAACTGACGTTTTAGAACATATTGTCCTAACTAGACACAAATAAATAATACAAATAAGTAACTATCTATGCAGTTTTTTTTTTGATATTACATATCAATAATTGATATAAAGATATAGATTACAATATCAGAACAAAAAACTAAAATATACCATACACACATATATTTTTTTACAGAGCTTGTCTAAGTTTTAAAGATAGTGTCGTAGTAAGTTTTCAATAATGATAGAGGTTAACACTCAAAGAAATCTGGCTTTACGTGAAAATAGTATAAGATCTAACAACTTATATGATATGTACTTCTTATGATTGTATAACAACAAAGCTATACAATCACAAGAAGACAGTGTAACAAATAAAAATAATCAGCAGTGAACACAACGATCAACTATTCAATAGGATTTCTGCCACAAGGAATAATAAAGTGGTTCTGGCATTGAAATTCCTGTACGGTGACATACATAAAGCAGCAGTCGCAGGATTCGCGGGCAATAACTTAAGTATTAACCCATTTAAGACGCGCCAGTCATTGCTGCGTCTATTTTAGGATATCAAAGGGATCGAGATGCCACCACTAATTAAACTCGGGAGACGAGTGACGGAGTGCCCTCGGCAGCGGTGTATTGTGGTTGTTTTCACCTCTTTCGTTACTTTGTTTGGAAAGAAAACTATGTGTGTAAAATAAACGAAGGCCACTTATATGCATACTACTTGCTGAATAACATAATAATAACAATAGTCTATTTTGCTAAACAGAATATAATTAGATATATATAGAAAGATGTATTGAAGTATTTCTAATATATTTTTCTATAAATGAATCTCAATCGTGAATAGCGTGGATCATGTTACCACGGTTGACAAAATACGCAAAGAAACAGGAAAAATAATTTTTCCACAAAAAAATACAGGCATATCTTCTGATTTGTCCGGTCCGCCGAACAATTACGTGTTCAGGCAAAACGGACAATAAAAAAACGTCCATTTATCACCTAAGTACAAGAAATAATATGAAACTATTCTATAATAATTACAAAAATTTTGAAACGCATAATTGATATTTATAATAAAAAAAACTATTATTTTTTGTTTATTTTCTAATATCAAAGGAAAACTTCGCCCGAAAAAGTTTTATAGCGTCCGTCATGCTCTGAGGTGCAAATATTTCCATCCCGGGCCCGCCTCCCAGAGCCTCTCGGCGCGGCCAGTCCGCTGCTCGCGAGGCTCCTCTGCGGCCGCGCACTTTCTCGATCTCACTCGCGATAATTTGACGTGAAGTGAAGCCGAGCAGTGCCAGCAGGCTGAGCGCTCGCGCCAGGGGCTCTGAAGTGCCGGCAACTATCATCATGACATGATCCGCCGAAACTTCTCGACATACGTTTATGAAACAGAAGCGTGTATTAATTATATTAACGTATAATAAATTATGCAAACCGAACACTCGAATTTTCTATGGAATAATTAGTACACTTTTCAGTACTCAATGAAGGTACATGTGTACTCATTTGTTGTTACTTGTTTTTTTATAATTATATCTCAAACGATTATTTTAAATCTGATATTTCGATAGCAGATACAGATAACTCGATTTTCGTAAGCAAACTGAGTTGAGTGAAATTCTATGGTCGAATGTCATAAATAACTAACTCCAAGAAACTATGAAGCAAATCCTAAAAAGTCAATATCATTAATAAAATATGATCGCCTGGCTGGTTCGATGGTTAGAGACGTCTACTCCAACAACAAACAATAGGCATTGTATGTATGAGTAGAAAAAGTTTTTATAATCTTGTTTCATTTAAAAAACATTAATTATCAAATAAACGTCTTATATTAATTTATAATGTAGAAATTTCAATCTTAATTCTATAACTAAAAATTGAGAGACGACATTGTGCATCCATTCATGAAGATATGAAATATCCGTCAGACGGCAGTGACAATCAAAGCCGATTATTTAAACTGCGGTATGTTTGTTTACCCTGGCGGCATAAATTACCGGCACAATTATCTCGGCAGTCGCGATTTCGCTTGCGCAACCGCGGCTTGCAAAAAGTCCACTAGCCAACCGTGCCGGGCCGACTCGATATTTGAAAGTCCTTAACCCACATAGCGCCGCGGTCCCCGCCCGCCTGTCCTCGGGCGCCTGCGAGCTTTGCGAAAAACTGCGAACTCACTGCTCACACCGGCGCTACCTCCGGCAGAGGCGGAGCCGGGTTAAATATACACATAATCTTTTGCATCAAGGATGAAACTGAGTTATCATATTTACCGTGTGATACTTTTACTCGCGTGTAGATCAGATAAAATAAATGCACTGAAATATTCAATAGTATCAAGAAACGTACCGGGATTTGATATTTTGGGCATAAATTTTGTGTGGAGAGGAAGTGTGGGTGTTGAGAACGAAAAACGCTAAAACTCAATACGTCGAAATAATTGTTATATTTTGTGACCCCACGCAATTAATCTATAAGTTGCTTCACAAAATAAGTTTTTTTTTTTAATATTTGCGACAAGAGTGTAGGTATTCCCGGATAATATGAGAATTAAAGTTCAACCACGAAATGGAGCAACAAGTAAGGCTCAAACTTTAGGACAACCATACTAAGGAATAGTGTGGTTGTCTTGCTTAAAATGCATGCGACCCCGAGCAATAAAATAACAGTATCAAAATTTTATTAAATAGTTACTTTAATCGGCAAGAAAAAACAAAAAACCAAAAATTTATTTTAGGAAATTGATTAAATATTATATTTTTGTAAACGTGAGTAAAGCAACAGATTTTACAAGAAACAAATAATAATGAGCATGCAATAGTATCGAATATAAAAATGACTCTGATCCATTAAGATGATCTACTTGCCTCCTTATTGCATAGTAGGATTGGAAATTGTAGGTTACATTGATAATAAATCAAATCTGAACAATTGCGAAGCGGTAGAAAGACGCGAAGGTCTCTGGGCGGGAAGGCGAAGAGCCGAAAAGCTTTGTGCGAGGATGCGCGGCGGCTGCGGTCACATCTCCCGACCGCGCGGGGCGGAAAGCCGCGAGGCCGATCGAGGGCGCGGAATAATATTATTATTACTTTTTGCATAATGGTAGGTCGCCGCTGTGGTCGGCCCGAATTTACAATACATCCCATACGTCATTTCACCTTGGAACGATCTAGAATGATAACGAATATTTGAAAAGATCATTACGATTTAAATTGGTTTTTGAAGGCTGCTCCACAATATAATTGGACATAATAAACTTATTTAGTTTTAAAAATTTAAAAAGAAAGTGCGCACATTGGCTCAAAACCAAGGATATTGATTTTCAAATAGTGTAAATTAGAACGAACGAGATAATTAATTATTGATGCTAGTTTTGGGTTATGTTATATTAGATCAAAACTACCGATGATGAATAAAATATTCCATTAAAGTAGGTAAGACCTTTCAGGATCCGTCAGGTCTCTAGTTCAGATAAAGTAAACACGCATCAAAACAGAATAAATAGGTCATTGGGTTGAAAATAATTAATCAATCCACGCTGCTCCGCTCACGGGGGAACGACAAATGTTAGCAAAAATTAGACGCGCTTCAAAATATTGTTACGGCGGCCGAGTTTCTGTAGCGCCATCCACGCGGAACACCGCCTGTCCACGGGGAGGGCCGCGACGTGAAACACGTGTATACACAATGACTCGTTTGAATGTAACACGTAATTTAATGTGACTGTTCAATATATTGTTTATGGCAGGTTATATATAATTTTATAGCTTATAATGGCAAATCTTTTATAGCTACAATTAAAGGACATTACACGTAAGGTCAGATATAGCTTACTTTGTAACTCAAGGCACTTTCAATAAAGGAAAACAGGTATTTTGGCATACATATTACCATTAGTAGGTGTCGCCTATTCCACCGTAAACGTGGCAGGCCATTACGTCGGCAAGCGACCTGACCGAGTGTGTGGCGTCAAGAAAAACCGTTCTTTTCAAACTTTATATCGAGCTGTACAGCGGGGATACCGCCCGCCAGGCACGCGCGGCGGTGCCTTTCAAGCTAACGATGATGATAAGGAGGGTGCTTCTCCGCAATGATGATGATGCCGATGAGGCCTGCGGGGATAACGTCGCCGTTCTACACCAACAATATGATTTCAATGTATACACGTTGAGCTCAATTGCATTCGAATTCAATACCCTTTATTTGAATGGATTTCTAAAAAAAAAGTCGGTATTTATTTTATATCGCAGGCACACAACCGTAAAATGTAAACATTAGAAAATCTGGCGGAATTTGAAAATAAATAAGCGTTATACGGATGAGAGCATCGATAAATGCGCCTGATGTCATCACTACGGTGGAAAGTCGAAGCGGCGGCGATTGGGACTTGATTGAAGAACAACTTGTCGCCGGTGGACGCGCCGGACCTCGAGAAGAGCTGAGGGCGCCGCGGGAAGGGACGTCGTCAGAACAACTACAGATACGGAGGCACAGACGAGCGCCGCGCATGTTTGTATCTATATGTATCGGTTGTTAACATTGAAATGATCTAAGCTGATGTCTGAATGTAAAGTATAGCATTGCGGTAAGGCAGAACCAAAACCTTAGTTGATTTAAGATATCTTTTGAGTATAAATCTATTAACATTAAACAGTTGTAATCGATCAAGTCGATAGTGCAAAACAAGTGATATAATTCAATAAATACAGTCCCTTTCAGTAATATTATAAATGTGCATACATTACTTATTGATTTACAACAAAGTTTATATCGGCTTCGCTTTACAGTTTCAATACAGGTTATAATTTAGTAGCTACTTGTATGAAAATTTGCTAAAATAGATTTGTTTAAAATTACAGTAACCGAGTCAGACGCGAAAACAAGCACGCGGTGCGCGGCGAGCATTTCTGGCGCGATGGCGTTAAATTAGCAAATCGCGCAACTCCAAACACCCGGGAAGCTTCATAACACTTTAAACCAAACAAAATCGCCTGGAAATAGCGCGGGGACGTGCTCGCTGGGCGGCAAAGGAGAACAACATCGACGCACTAAATCAGCGGCTGGAGCACGCAGCGGGCGGAGGCGCTCGCATGCAAATCGACGGTTTAAAGGTGATAAATACTTATTCCGGGACGACTTTTAGAAAACGCTGATGTACATAAATGTTAACATTACTACATATAATGTGCCTAATTATATATAAAAAACATATATAAATTCACTTGGAATTGATGTTGTTTTAGCTGTAACTAGGAAATTGTAGAATTTATTAAGTATCGACTCGAAGGCCACAGAACTAAGTCTGATAATAGGTATTTGCGAAAGAAACGTGGAACGAACCCCAATGTGTCTTTTTCAGATTCAAGTTAACGATTTAATTCACGAATAAAATTATGAAAAATGAAGAACTATGCTAGATTAAATCACGATGATTGTGAAAGTTACGTCCCAAAAGTCCGCGGGAGATCTTAATCTACTCAAAAAACTGTGACATTTCCCAGAACACATATTGAATAAAATAAGACGACATATCAGCTTGGGGTGTTCGTGTCATTATTTATTTTATAATTACGCTTGCAAAAAGTTAACTAGTTCTGTGTAGCTTCACCGTGCAGGGCAGAGATTTGTTATAAATTACAGTTTCTCCGAATGCAAGAAACTCAAGTCGATGCAGAGCACCTGCAAGTGATCTCAAGCTGCCCGATATAGTCATGACATCATACCGAGGCCCGTCTAATGGCGGACAAGGAAGGGCAAAAAACGGCAGCTACCTGCATAGAAGGCGGTCGGCCGGGCAAATAGAAGACCACGTCCGAGATGAAGACGGCGAACCGACATCACCCGGAGCCGTGTGGGGAAAGTGAAGACTCAGAAGTCAATTGTATTCTATTGGGATTTATTTGGCAGATACTCGAGTGGGTGTCAAATGAGCTTCGCCGTTTTGATTTACGTGTGGCCCTGCATGCCAGCCTGTGCGCCTTTGAGACC
Source organism: Atopsyche davidsoni (assembly GCA_022113835.1). NCBI lineage: Eukaryota > Metazoa > Arthropoda > Insecta > Trichoptera > Hydrobiosidae > Atopsyche > Atopsyche davidsoni. Next base: position 13,196,933 of record JAILWY010000009.1, on the reverse strand, counting down.
GAGTAAATAAGTGCTTCAAACTTCATTCCGATGAATACACCACCTCGCTGAGTAGATGATTTGATTTGTACGAGGGAGGTTGCGCGCATATTTCACGTTACATTAGGCTCCTGAAGGTCAGGTCGATACGATCGTCTACCTGGTCAAGTCTGACCCTAATACAGCAAAAATTTGAGGTGATTATCATTAAAATTTGCAATAAAATATTAATGCTGACTGTAAATGTATTTAAAGATTTAACGATGCTCGCCAGGCGTGTTCGTTGGGAAATAAAAGTTGTTAAGACGATCAAATAAAATACATTACTTTCTTAGAACTTTTTAGCCACTAGAGTTATATTTATAATTAATATTAGATAGTTTATTAAAATAGTCGATTGACCGATGACCCCCTTTCCCTAGTGGAAACCTATTTATTGTTTTGGATATAACACAATGAATTTGAGATCCAAGTGCTTCAAACTGTTATATTATTGATTGAGTTATGGGAGTTGTGAAACAAACCGTAAACTATATCTATAGTTAAGTATTTCGATAAGCAACAAATGTGTAAAATATATAATAATATTAAGAAGCCTTCATATATTATACAAGGCGAGGTCTACCCCGTAAGCGGTTTAGTGCACAGTAGACTTTGATGACGGGTGTGTGATGGGTGTGATTATTAGTCCCTTATATAATTACAGGGTGAGGGGCCGGGAGCGGACGAAAGTCGTCTGGAGGACGCGCCAGACAATGGTTGACAGACTTGGACTGCCAAAAGCATTTTCCTAGGAATACACTCCAACAACTGGCCACATCAAAGGCGGATAGTGGTAAAAATAGTCATTCGTCACATCGAAACTAGATCATGTGGAGATACAAATTCTATATTTCTTAGAAACTCGACATTTTCATCTGCGTGTACGTTACATTTAAGCTGATTTTTATTACACAAAATTACAATGTTTAATGCCAGTGATAGTAAAAAAAAAAAAAAATGTACAGACAAATTTCAATTGACATCTACGAGTGTGCAGATGATAAATATTGATATTACTTTTAATCGCATTAATAAAGCAATATTTTACTGTGTAAGGTCACCGAGATCGAGATAATGGTATTATTACTTTGTTAACAAGTCCCTCTCATATTCTTGAGTATTGTAATCTTAAATTTTCATAATTTTGAAGGTAAGCTGAACACAGAAGGCCGCCTGGTCGCAGGCTCGGTCACTACCACCAGGTGAACTCGCAGGAAAGATTATTATGATAATTGTAAGGTCAAGACGCCTCGGCACGAAAGCGAACCGGCGCCGGGAAGCAACAGAACACCTCCATCGTGGAAATGAACGTCTCCGCACCTGAAGGAAGGGCGGACCTTCGCCGTTGATCGAAAACACATGTGATGAGAGTACAAGATATAAACGCGTATGTGAGTCATGTGGCGAGAGAAATTCGCTTTCGAAAGGATTGTAAGTCAACAGAATTTATATTCAGATTCATTGCAGAAACTTTGAAAGTGCAATGTGTGAAAACGAAAAAATAGCACGGAAAAAATTATTACTATAAAATGTATTATTATAGAATAGGTCAAATGACAATGGACATAGCACTGTAAAGTCGACCAAAGAATGTGGGGGATTTAGAGCTTTTATTAAATTTGAGTTGTCGGCATCCATACATTTCTACTTCTTAAATAAATAATCCTATACAAAATACGGTGCTATACTTGTACTGAGCACGTTCGGTGCAAGCCGAGGACGGCAGATTACCTACTGGTTATAATTAAATATAAACACCCTTTGTCGCAGCGGGTTCTAGTCCGCGAGTTCTACGAGTAATGCTCTTACCGAGGCAATTCAACCGGAAAATCGTATCAGAACTCAATCGCGCAGAGAGCGGCTTCGAGTCTATCGGGCGGAGTATTTTTAGTGCGGCGTGTGGGCGGATGCGTGCACCGAAGATCTCTCGCACTCCATACTGCAGCTGCGCGTAGGATCGTAATTATTTAATAAGCGTTCGTGAAATTTATTATTCAGGAAACATTGGATGGAAAGCTATAATTTACGAATTAATGTGACGCTTAAGGATAACGTAGGATGACAGTAAAGTTATAATTGATTTAAGTAGTCAAAGCAGAATTTTTATTTTCAATAGCGCCGCCGGCCGTCGAGCTCCAGTGTGCACATGCGTCGCGTTTGGCACATTTCTCAGATCGGCTTTGGCACTTTTCGCAGACTTCGCGTCTTAGAACATGAGAGCGGCGAAAAGTTTAGCGAAACTATTTTAAGACAAGTCAGTCGTATCTGACCCACTAATTACAGTCTCAAAAACGCTACACGATCTGAATATACATAAATATTTCTACCTTCACGTATTAGAATTGGTGTTGATGTTCCGAATAAGAGGCTTTTCAATTCGGTTATAAATTGATTGTTAAAGTATTTTTTTATAAAAAAGGAAAAACCCAAGCTTTGAGGAATTCCCAAGTCAGCGTTGTATTGTTGTAAGAGTTCCTAGAACCCCATCGATCATAGGAGGCGTTGCGGAATGACTTAGCACGGTGGTGAACTGGATTGTTAGTTCCGACGATAATTAGATTGAATCGAGTAAGTCAGCACCGGCGGGCACGCCATGAAGCACGTGACCGCACACCGGCCACGTGGAGGCGCACATGAAAACTATACGGCATTAAATAAACAATAACATATAGCAAAAAGCTAAGTAATCAAAAACGAATAGCCAATACTTTGAAATGAATATAAATGACGCAAACAGAACCACTAGAAACTGTAAATATTATTTTTGCCGTATAACCAATGCTCTAGCCAATCATAGAAAACAATCTACGTATGGAATCTCAGAGGGTGTTCGTATTGTTGTACTCCGTTCAGAGCCAGAACGGCCCGGGCGGCGGTTATAGGCATTGCAAGTCTGGCACGAGACCAGGTCTCCCGAATCGCACGGCTGTCGTAAAGTGAAGGTTCGATCATCAAACGCCACCGAAATAACATTGATCGAGAGTCACCGGCGATAACTTCAAGCTCGAAACTGCTAACGGAATATACATTTAAAATTAAAAAAATCTGGGCGTAAACGAATTCGTATTACTGTATATATATTTTGCGCCACCGAGTATGACTTGCAGTCTCTATGAGCGACTAGAGGGGCGACCTCTCCGCGAGTTGCGGTGTAGCTCGAAGTCGCGTCGCCCGGAGACTCGCGATGCACGCCGCGGCCGCTACTGGCCTACAGCCACAGGTATCCGTGAATATTTAACGATTCAATATCGATACGGGGAGTTCTCGTGCGCTGCGGACTTTTCGCTCAGCCGGTCTATCGATTCTTCGAAAATGATCGCGTGTTCGACTTAAACACATATTCAATTCCGAGTATCAATTTGGTTAATAGCGATACGTAGTAATAAACAAACAGGGGCATAAATTAAAACTACATTACAATGAAAAACCGACGAACGTTAAATCTACTCAATGTTAAAAGAGATATATTTCAATGGGCAGAAATGTGATATTTAAGAAACAAAATAAAAATACAAAGCCGACATTATACAATCAAACTCCACACAGACATTACTCATACGTATTGGATAAGTGCACATGCCTGTCATACCACTGATAAAAACAACAATTCAATATGTCCAGCGTAATGAATGCAACTGTGTGTATTTTAAAAAAAGCGACAACTTCTATCATACACACGATGACTAAATGGGCGACGCATTACAAAACCTTGCATCAAAAGAATGACAGATAAAGCTACAACAATGCATCGCAAAAGCGTGTAAAAGTCCAGGTCGCGCGCCCGAGGACTCGGTGACCTGCCGACTATTTTCCCAGCGACATCTTTCCTCGTCATCCGTTTCACGGGACTAGGTCACCGCGGCATTGGCGCGTGGAAGTCACTTGAGCAAAAACGCCGACTCCAAGTTCAGTCTCACCACTCCACGCGGATACTGGATCTTGATTGCCTACAAAGAAAATGGAAACAGGAACTGCAGCGGCACAGATATATAATAAAACGCGATGTTAATCGGACCCCTGGCTTCGTTACGCGCGGTAATATATGTTTAGCCGTACGAGAGACGTTAGCTTTGAGGAACTTGGAGTCGTAGCTTTGACCGCAAGTTAAACAACCCGATTGTGCGAGATGTCATCAACCACAATGCATGACATCAGGCGACAATATTGGATGCTTGCGTGCGATTTATTTCCAATGGCGGTCGTATTGTATTCACGTCTATCGATGACTTCATCGTGACACATGGCAGTTAGCATGTATGATAACTTGGAGTTTTTTTTAATACAAAATAATTACTGCATATTTTGCTACGGTCGAACAACCGTTCAAAAAGCAGTATTCAAATGTAAATTTCGTGACGTCCGATGACTATTTAAAAATGGGTTCTGATATATGCAACGCTAGAAAATTGTTCCGCAATTAAAAAAGTTCAATGTCTATAACATATCAATAAAAATAGGTACAAAAGTACGAGGGCAAATAGCGGTCGAGAAATGAAATAAACCACTCTCTCGGTAACGATTATATAATAAAGCCACAATTGATAATTTGCAATATTAGCTGCACGTCCGTTGGAGATTGATCAGTTTTTGCAAGTTAAGTAACGAGTTCGTTTGACAACCAAATGATCATTTGACTACGAGCCGCAACTGCGAGACGTCTCCGACCTCAAAAGAATTGCATAAAAACCCCTCAAATTACTGATTGATTGCTTCCCTGGATATTATTCGTGATTTAAAAGGCGATTTAATTTTTTCTTCAAGGTTTTTTTTTGGCTCGTAATTAAACGCAGCCTAAAAGATGATATCATAGATTTGTTTAATGTTTTCGCAATATGATAATTTGCTTCGGTATCTTACTAAATCATCAAATTGTAAAATTCGACGTATCCAACAATTCTGATAATATTATTTGAATAAAGACGGTGATTTGACGTACATATATATTATACAAACTTGTAGAGATGAGAATTAGAATGAGTTTATGGTGCAGGGTTTGTATCAGTCTACGAATTTACTATATTAACTAAGCGACCGTAAACAAACCGTTTAGTCGGATTACCTGCTATTATTATTACTGGTACAAAACTGGTTGCGAATAAAGATGATTAACATGCTTGCTTAGTTTATTTTTATTTATATTATAGAACTAACACGTGAGAGTTATGGCCGATTATTTATTATTGAGATTAGGACGACTTCAATACAAGGTAATATATTATGTGTTCAACAACAACAACAAAAAAAAAACAAACAAGACCACACCGGTATTAAAACATTAATTCTCTAGCATTTTAAAAGTGCATGCTAAGTATGAGGTTTAATACCACAAATTCCGCGCTGATGCACGGCGCGGGCTCGACCACACTTGTGTGACTTTATGTGACATTGTTTTTTGAAATTAAAATCTTTCGTGAAACGGCGATATTTTTTCCAATACCAATCATAATTATCATCAAACAAAGATATTTTAATTACGCCACAGCCAATAAAAGTTGTCTAAAAAAATAATTAATTTTTAAAATACTAACTACGTCACCATCATATATATTTTTAATTCTGTTCAACAATATTTGTCCTCGGTATTAGCATAATTTACGAAGTTTTTCCTATACTAGAGCGCTTTTGGAATGTTGCGATACCCTTCGTGAGAGTAAAAACTACATATCACGACATAATTTTCCGTAAGGTCCGGCATGCTCGGGGCGGCCGTGAGCCTCCCCGGGAAGTGCACGCGGGGCTGGCGGCCACAGGGCGACCTCGCCCGGGCCAAGGCTGGCGGCCGGGGGAGGCGGCCCGCGCACCCCGCGCACCCCGCACTGCCTCTGCGCACACCTATTCTAAACTGGATTATTCAGTTCCGGAAACCATTCACACTATAAGGATATGAAAGTCGAAAACTAGCAAGTTTTTTTGTTGTTGTTATGACTCATTTGCTTTCTGGGGGTTTCGAATGACGTTCGTCCAGAACGACAGGTGTTACTCGGATAAAAAATAAGAAATTTATAATGACGTACGCGTTCGAAACTGCAGTACAGGAGTATTAGTCGTCACTTGTGATGAACTAAATATGGTGTTTCGCAAGAAACGTTTGAATTCAATAGCATAGAAATAGCCCTGACATATGCATACTTCTGACGTAGCACATTTTTCACGGTGATAACGATACAATAAAGAGGAAAATAATATATTTTTTTAATACATTTTTTAAAAATATTTATGATATATATTTTAGTTTGAAGACGTCCGAAATAAACCTTCATTCGATATTTAAAGTCTATTATTATATGCCTATTTACGGATTGGTCAATCAGATGCGTATTTATTACCCATTACGGGTTTATTATATTATTACTAATATGATCAACTATTATTATAATTTGATAAAAATTACAAATCATTTAATGTATTTTAAGAAACGAGTAATTATAAAAACATAGTATTTCTTATATGAAACAATGTTTACTAAATATTGACATTAGTTTTTTACGCTTATAAAATTATTTTAATATAATACATGATGAATACAAAGTTCTCTTTGTCTTATTTAATGTCCTAGAAAATATTAGTACAATATTTTCTATAAGCAGTAGCCCACACAAGCGTGCATTGGTTTTTGTATAAATACGCCACCTTTGTAATTACTAATAAGCAAGTTTATTTTCAAGTCTTAAGATTATGATTAACGATACGCGTTGGTCGCATCTGTCACTGATCGGCCGAATATACCAGACCAAAGGTGCGGAAGTCTAGAGACTTGGAAAATCCCCAACAAAAACAACACTGAGCCATCGTTCTCCGCTAAGTTTTTATTTATAATGAATTACAGTCGCGCACCGAAACGGACTCGTGGTTTATATGCGATATAATATTGATTGCCGGTCTGACATTGAACAGAGCGCAGGAGTCGAACGTTTCCTTCAGATATCAACAGAAGTTAGAGGATGAGTAATTTATTGTGCTAAAAGTGCAGCTGTGCTAACAGTAAGAGTGAATCACCACGATCGAATATTCGAGAAAACGTTCACACAGTCAAATGATACGGAATATGTAGAATTTTTCATGAATTACGCAGCGCAGTTTTTAGGTGAAAAAATACTACTTCAAGGAATAAGAGGGTAGATTGTATCGAGTGAATTGCCGCAATTTCAAAGAAAGCGGAAATATGAATAGTTTTATCAGGACTCATAAATTTTGTTGAGCCCTTTGCGTAAAAAATCACACAAAGAAATAGTATTCTATGTGCTACAATGTTATTTCTCGGGAGACCCGAACGACCGGCGTTTTGATTCTCTAATAAATGTAAAGGGTGGCGGCAACAGGGTTGACGAATTAAAATAAATAAATAAATTGGTAAATAAATTTACAAAATGAGATGATGAATAGCGGATAATTTATACGGGATCTAGCGGAATTTCAGAGCAATCGCAGGGCAATCCAAAAAAAATAATAGGCCAGTGGTCCAATACGTGTAATAGTAACGCATTGGTGACAGGAAACGAACTGCTCTACAAAAACCGATCTAAATTGAAAGTCACTTGAACTACATCTAAAGAAAAAGTATGTATTAAAAATAAAACAGGAATTTATTGGGATCGTCGGGCTGAAGAAAAACATAGATCATTCTCACAAAGCGTGATATTTAACTTGGATATTGCAAATCCGTTTTGATCGTGCCTTTCGATATTGAAAGAGGGCGGAAATTACATTCGAATACAATGTACATTTCAATAGAATCCCGGTATTCCCTAAGGGGGTCAGCGGAGAGCTCCGCGCGGGGGTGGATGTGGGGTCGTAGGGCTGCGCCACGTACGGGACGTGCGACGCAATTCGCTCGACAAAGGAAGTATATCGCGGGGGCGGGGCGGGGAGGGGGCGGGGGGGGCGGGGCGGGAGGCACTGCGCAGTCCCGGAAGCGGGTGACTCACTACTCGGTTTAGCTTCGTACTATATTTTCTATTTACTAACAAGGACGCCTCGCGTAGTAATCGGGCAGCGCTTCCAAGAATGAATCGCCCGCTTTTACGGGATGTTTTATTATAAAACGATAACCGCATTTCACATCCGCGACATTTACAACATGTGAATGATATCATTTTTCATATATTTTTGGAACAGGCGCAAACATGAAACAATAATATCCAAGTTATTTATCGAATCACTATGATAACATAACATTACATCATCTGGCGTGTGGGTATGAGTGGCTGTTCTATAATATAACTAGCGATGAGAGGAATGAAACCGAATATATATTTTTACAAATAATTAATACATAAATACGGATATTTTTTCGGATTTGCCTATACTATATGTTTAAACACATATAGATATTTTGACATGTTTTTTTTTTAAATTAAATATATAGACTTTGCACTGTGAACAACCTAATATGTTTTTTATTCGCGGTGTATAAGTCAACCATCGATAGGTTCGTACTATGAAAAATATAGATGAATATGACATTCACAAAGAAAATATTTAAATATATGTGTATAAATGATAAAATATTTAGAGATATTTCAAAAGATTTGACTGCATCCGCCGGCAACCCCGCTGATATTTTACAGGTGGTTTAAAGTTTTGAGAAACTTCTGCCATATCAGTAGCGAATCGAACATCTCGGAAAGAAATATGATATATTATTTTTGTCCGAGTATTTTGAATACAAAGTTTTCCTGTGTGTATTTTTCTTTCGGTAGTTTTATAAAATTCTCCCACTTTATTTCGAATTATCGTTCCGATTGTTGGTTGAAGTTTGACCCTATTCGCTCAAGATAACACCAAAAAAAACCGAGTGAATGAATAATTTACTGAAAAGCAAACGAAATTAAAAAAACGGCACAAGAAAAAGTTCAGGGAACGCACTAGTGTAGGTTTTCACTAATGAAAGAAAATTTTATTTTTTCGGTGTTACAAAATGATGGATCCGATGAAAGGATAAGGGTCGAGGGCGCTAAGGGAAGGTTCCGGCATGCGGCCGATGCGTGCTCCTAATGACGGGGTGAAAAGTGGAACAAACGAGGCGGAGGGGAGTGGCCGAGGGAACGGACCTCATTCTAATAAGTGACCGCTTTAGGGGAGGAACCGCTAAGTGTGCCATCGATTGAGGGAGTAAAACCTACTGCGGTGTAGTTTGTATGTAACCTATGTTATACTTAAAGAAATACCGTCGCGACTATAAAATAAGTTGTACGGTAAGCTAGTACGAGGAATTTCATGTTCGCTTGGAGACAAGAAACAAAGAATGAGACCGAAAACTATACGTTTTTTGAAAAGTCTTTGTTTGAACGACACGTGGAAACTGTCAAAATGGCAACACTATTACGTATGTGGTGGACTACGAAGATCATTTAATGTGACAACACTGGAAAAATAAATAATGTTTACTTACGTTAACAGTCTGGCGAAAATGAAAACATTCATAAATACCACTTGCGCCAAATGAAAACTTTTAGAATTACATTGTTTGCCTTTCAGTAAACATCAATAAAAATACTTAACACAGCATATCTTAAATGTCAAAAGTGCTAGTGAATATCGTAGAAAATTTTGTTTGTTTTTGAATCAGAGTTTTTTTACAAACAAAAATGGATCTATTTGAATACGTATTTATTTGCTAAGTACTTAAAAGTGTAAATAAAATCTTGTGCTAAAAAGTCAGTGTACATTTGCAAGCTCAAAGATGGTGTGAAAATTAAGAGATAAATTTGGATGATGTCAATATTTTAGCTTAGCTATCTGCGGTGCAAGAATAATATTTACTTAGCCTTTGGTAAACATAGAAACGATAATTCCTGCAGTCGTGGCTGTCGCACTGTTGCCAACTTGACTGAGTCGTCCTTGCGATCAAAATAACAATCCGCCACGTATCGCGTGGCTCTCGGGTCCGAAATGTAGTCAGCCTTAAAGTCAAATTGTATCCAAGCAAACGGTTAAGACATAATACATACATTTAAAAATATAAGAGTCATTCATTTACTTGCAAAACCAAGGCGTCAGAAATAACATGCAATGTAACTCAATATTCAGACCTCAATTGGTTTTTTTCATTAATAAGAATGTATGTGTTTGATAATTGCATTCACGAGAGTTATCAATAGGTATGTGACCCCAAATCGCACCATTAAAAAAACTTGATGGCAAAGCCTGGCCAAATGTCACGAGTGAACGGTAAACGGTACAACTCATACACAAGGTTGGTACCTGAACATTTATCTTAATTGACCTACAAAGGAACGCATAAGATGCGCGTGCACCACTGCGAGCCGAGCCGATAAATTAAAATAGTCCAATTAAAATCCACGGAAGATCTAAGGGCAATGATTAAAATAATTACCGACATATCTAACAGCGAATTTCAAGATGCACTAGCTCGTTATTGATTGATCACACTTGTTTAATAACCTGCACTAATTATACGCGGTTAGTTAACGTGGAAAGTGTATTGCCCGGAATAAACCCTGATATACAGCAAATATAGTTAAGGCAAAACGATTTATTATTACTTAGTATGCAAGTAAACACAGCTCGATAAACTGTTAAACAAACTTGAAAACATCAGTTTAAGAAGTGCTATAATGCTAGGCATAAAAAGATGGAAGAATCAGACTAACAAATGGGATAAAATCAGAGCTGGTGTGCCAGGAATATTTAGCTGTGGTGGCCGCAGCCTGCGCCCAGCTCAGCTCCTATTTTAAAGGTTGAAAACAATGAAGGGTCGAATTTAAAACTAAATGATGTAGCTCGTTAAGTGAGTGGACATCACGCCTTCACAAATAGAATAATTATAAACATCGATCCGTTCGGATCCTTTGTTCTATGCAATAACAACAAGCAACAATCACGTTTATGCCACGGTTGACTTGTTGGCTCGATGGTTTAGTTTAGAACATTTTTAATCAATGTTCAGAGTCGCATAATTCAAATCTCTGTTCAAATTTACGATATTATTTGGCTCACACCTGTCGTTTTATTTTTGTTCTGTATTGACATTCTGTTTATACCAATAGTAATTTGTATCGTACAATTAAAAATAACTTTAAGTATAACAAAAAAATACTACTGTCAAACGCAACAGTAGTGTGTCTAATCTAATGAGCTAATGATGCAGTTTTTAAGAAGAGTTTATCACACAGTGTAAATAAATTATACGCGTTTTATTCCAGTGTGAAATCATTATGATATGCGCAACACTCCGTAGTAACCACAGCATTAGTACTGTAAATAAGATAGAGGGAACGAAAAATAAGTTAGATCTGAATGACTCACAGTAGTAGTAAGATTATGCCTTTGCAATTATAAAATATAAAATAAATATAAAAATTTAAAAAAAACTGAAAACCCGAGCAGTGCGGTATAAAACATGTGCAAATATGTGATAACAATAAAAGTTAGAAAATATTGTTATAATTATATTACATTTAATAATATATACAAATACAAAATGTATAATATGTAAAATTTACTATTCAAGACATAAATTAATGCAAATCTATGTTAATTTCACTATTAGCGAGAGCTCTTTCGCCGAACACGGCATCTTCAAGACGTTCGGCGAAAGAGCTCTCGCTAATAGTGAAATTAACGTAGTCTCCAAAACCATTTGGTTTAATTTTATTGTAATAAAATGGAGTATTACAAAATAAATACTAGTTCCATTAATTAAAGCAAATCTATGTGATGATGTTTTAAAATTGACTGACTTCATTGGCACGGAAGAATAATTGATTAATGATTTCTAAATTAAGCATATATAATCATCTAATTTCAATTCAATACATCTATAAATTCTAAGCCGCCCAAGAGTGCAGATTAAAAACCTACGATTTCTGGATTAGGAGGCATTGATTGCAACCGCATTACCGATCCAACAAGAAAATCAATATTACACTATCTCTTCTACATAGCAATCCTCATCATCGATTAAATATCCACTAGTTAAGCGTATAATTCGATTGCCTGATCGCGATTCAATTACAAATCAAACACAATCAGGCTATGCCTGATGAATACTATCTTTGTAATCTCTTTTGGAAGTCAGAGGTACCCGGGTGCACGATGACCTCAATCTCGACACTCAGGAGTGCGCCTGTATGGGTTATCGGCTATTGATCGACCGATAATACCTTTTAACAAAATAAACTTATCAGCGATATTGAGATACATACATGAAAATGTAGAAAATAGTATTAAACAAAACATCCGGTATTTATTTTATATACTTTATTTTTTAGATATTTTATAGAAAGCTCATCGACGTTTATACTAGTAATTGAGTTAAATGTTTTTTTTACCTTATAAAAGGTATCGGGATCCTGCAATGACAGTGTCATGCAAGCCTGCAGGGGAAAACATTGTCAGGAGAATTTTTATGCCAAGAGCTATCACACTTAAACTTTAATGCATCTTGATGGCCCATAAATAATGTCTTAGCTCTACTCGGTGTGCAAACTTTATGATACTTTTATATTCACTTTATTGGTATAATAAACCTGTTTTCGTAATTAAAAAAAATAAGCTGAAAAATACAATGTTATAATGACTTTACGTTTAGAAACAAAAACATCGTTAATATTGCAACTAACATATTGTTGTGACAACCGTTGTTGGAATTCGTCAATTAAACGTTATTTATTTGAAATGCGACGTATCTGAATATCAATAATACTATATCGAGCGCACGGGTCCAATAAAATATAAATTGATTTAAAAATGAAAGCAAATTTTAATAAAAAATCTTATGAGGGAAAATATTCAAAAATTATAAAATGTATATTTATGAATACACTTTAAAATATTCACGCATTCGAACAGAGCACCCATCGAGCCAGAACCTTTGCGGCGAGCAATAAAAAGCATCAGGGCATATTCCAGTCCTCCGTTCTGCGTCCTGCGTCCTGCGTCCCGCGTCCTGCGTCCCGCGTCCTGGCGGGGCTGCAGCGGCGCTACCTGCGGGCCCGCCTTGCCCGCCAAGGTCGCCGGTCGGTCGCAGGAACAAAACACATTTTTTGCGCGATCTTCAAGCGCAACCTCTGGGCCGGCTAGCAATGTCATCCGCGCGAGGCTCCGGGTGTTTGTTATTATTTTTTACGTAGTTAATCACGGCTCGTTTGCTTAACAAAATGAACAATGAAACACGCCGGCAATGATTAATTTAAATAATGCAGAAGATAACTATCGAGATGCATAAAAAAAAAGCTAGATGTTACCGCGTTTGGAGCGGTCTAGACATTAGTTCTTGTTCCTACAAAAAATGTAAATGTTGGAAATTGGGTCTCGCGTGTTCCCAGAGATTCCCAAGATTTATTCTATTTTTCACCGATGTTTCGATTAAAAATTAATTTCCCCAACTTATAAGTCCGAGTTCAAAGGTTGGTTTGTTATAGTTTTTGGTAACAAGATAGCCCGAAAAGTATTTTAAAAGCTCCTAATTTTTTTACATATTTAATTAAATTTCCTATACTTCAGACAATGTCTTAAAGAGTATAAAAGCTAATGTTTATGAAATGAGATGAATTTTTCGCTGTCAGTATTTATCCGTAGATAGCATAAGTCGGTGCTCATGCACCGAGAGTGCTTCAGAACGAAGAACATGAAGTCGAGTACCGAGAGTAGTCTACCCTCGTAACGTTGTGCTTTTATAAGTGAAAAGTTATTTACAAAAATAATTATGATCTTTTAATACTTGACATTATTAGATATCGTAAACAAATTAATAGTTGAAATAATTTTTAAAAAAAAGTCCAACCCATGATAGTAATTTAGAAACTGATTTGTAGATAAAACTATCAACTTAGTACGTAGATAAAGATACCGAATATTTTTTGATGTTTTATATTTTATTACGTAAGAGATTATTTTTCAACTATAATATAATAAAATCAAGTAATTATTTTGTATTAAATAGCGTATGAAATCACTTTATTTAAATTTCATGAGCAAAAAAATAATTCTATAATAGATATGTAATTACGCTCGTGAAAGTTACAATATTCAACACCGCATGAACGCAGTGAACGCAATAATATCCATATAATATGTAAATGACATGCGTATACTATGGCCAAATAATTGTATTAAAGATACCGTGGATTTATCCAGCGAGGTCTGTAGATAATCACAAGTCGGGGGAAACGTGAACTTCTCTCAGGAATTTATATAATCTCTTGTGATGAAGGCAATTGTTTCCGCTGTCCTGAGTTGGATACATAATGTAATTATATTTCTCCTCACGACTGTTGCTTTCTAAATAATTTAATTCGAACGTAAGTACCATGCTTGTAAATTTGTATGCGTTGTCAAAGATCAACGCGATTAGCGGCCTGAAAGTGATTTCTAAAACTATTCGAAATGATTTGTTTATAAAGAAATTAAAATACATTTCACCACACACGCGTATTATTAAATGTACGATAATTCGCACTAACAATTCTTGATATTTCTCATACTAGCGCACTCTGTTAAAAAGAACGAGAACTATAGTAAAAAGTAGTATATAAAAATGTGATAGATGGCAGTAATGATTCCCTCGTAATAATTTCATGTCAAATTTAGTAAAAATTTAAATAAATAAAATATGTTAAAAACAAATTTTTAAACTTTAAAATACAAGTGTTAAAATACGAATTCAAGTAAAGAGATTATTTGATATGACGTCCTCTACTGAAAAAAAACAAGAGATGTTATAACGCCATCTAAGATTTATATGTAAAAGTTTGCTTATATTTTATATGGACAGTCATTAGGATTAATGGTTTAGACCGGACAAGCAAAACATTAATTGTTGTAGAATTTAAATATTAAAAATTTCAATAAATTTAAAGTTTGAAAACATCATGTGTAAAAAAATATTACATTAAATAATTATTTTTAAAAAAATTTACCGCCCGAACAGGGACTTGAACCCTGGACCCTTGGATTAAAAGTCCAATGCTCTACCGACTGAGCTATCCGGGCCATACAAATCTAGGTCCAAATTTTGTAGAATGTTCTACAAGGCCGATAGAAATAGATTCACAGATTTAATAAAATAAACATAATTCTGAATATAAAAAATGGTAATTTACTGGAGTGATTATTCATGATTTAGGACGAATCTTTTCGGAGATAACAATTAAGGGAATAAAATATGACTGTGCAATATATTTAGCATGTTAATAAGTCCATGACTCGTCCCTAAGGAATTGCATTATATGATGAAACTATCCTTTATTTATTATTCTCAAAGGATATAAAATACCACACGAAACATTATCTAGTTAATAAAATATACATATGTATTATCTAGCGGCGCTTACACGTGTGTCATAAATTTTATAACAATGTATGCTTTTATATTGTGCAATAATTTTTTAAGCATATATAAAAAAAATACGACGCAGTGATGATTAATTTTGCAGTACCGCTGTGGTTTGCGCCCGAGCTATGTGGATTTAGTTTTGACATTTGTTAATAGGTGGCAGTAACGGTAGCATACTTGACATGAGATTCGCAAGTACGCAGTCTGGCCAAGTCTAGACAGGTCTAGGCGCTAATCAATGCGAATTTTATTGACTATTTTTAGCGATGAAAAGTGTGATGATGCGGAAGGAAGTTCTAGAATACGGAAATGTATTATTTCGGTCTAAATTGTTATTTGCATTAAATACAAATAGAAATTACTTTAAAGACTAAGAATTTATTTAAGTAAAGTACACAGAAATTTACTTTATATTTTTCACATAATATTCAGATAAAGGTTACGCGTTATTAAAAGGTAAAATTATAATTTAAGACACAACCCATAAAAAATTAACAAGACCTTCGACAAATTTCTTCACGAAATTGAAATACATACACTTTAACGTTGATTAAAAATAAACCAATAAATTTTAGAATCTGCGATCTAAATTAAAAACAAACAAAAAGTCTAATAAGCTTTGTAAAAAAAAAAAAAACCACGAGTTTTTCGGTCGAAGTCTGCAGTACGTACGTATGTAGATATTAGAGACAAACGAGATATGTATTGTCATTTGGTGGTTCGTGTGTGGGCGTCCATAATCGCCAGAATGAGTCTGATGATTTTAAAGTTACTGCCATTTGCTGCATCATATGACACAATAATCATTCTGGTGGTAAATTGGATCGGCCGTCAGATATCAAGGACAGAGATTAACACACAATAGTTCTAAACCAGCATTAGAGATAAAAAAAAAAATAACACTACACGACTAGTGTTTACTCAATAATCTGCGCTAGGTCATCATTGTTGTGGACTCTTATCTCAGAAATGGGCCACAGAAGGTTCCTTGCGCAATATTTGACACTTGACTAATTGAGTAACTAACGATGCCAGTGTTTTAGATAACATCGTTATGGAAGTCCCTAAGAACGAGTGGCGTTTAAGCTCTAAGAAATATTTAGAATTACCGTAAGACATTTTGTGGGAGATATCTAGATTTGCACCGTCAAACGAGGAATCTAAAGCTAGCCACAAAATAAACGTATCAGTTGTTACAAAATCTGCCATTTTGCTGTTCTTACAAGGCTGATTCGAACATTAGCTACATTTCAGACAAACGCCAGGTTTCTAAAAGACTATCAAACGTAATCACCGTTTAATAATTTGTTAATTTCGTAGAGCAGCGACGTACGATATATTTTCAGAAACGGGGAGGAAATTTTACGGTCTATGATTAAAGCGACATGCATTTACGGGAAAAGCATCACTCCTTTTTCTTTTCTTGTATAGTTTGCTCAAACAGAAGTTCAGCACTCAAATATTAATCACACAATAAAATAAAGATTACATTTATCAGCACGGTATTATATTTCATCAGACGTGAATTAATGATATAAGCTTAAGTAATTTATTATTTATTCGACCTTTTGCTATCGAAATGTGTGATTAGATCCCAAGTAATGTGTGAAGACTAGAGAAAACTTTGTATCCATACCTAATATTCTGGACAAGAATATAAAATAAAAAAATAAGCCAGAGCGATCCTCGCCGAGTTAGCTGCAGCGTGTTTTCGCCTCGGAATAACAGCAGACAACATACCGTCTCCCAGAGACGCACTCGAAATCGTACCTGCACGGGTGGAAATAGAGTCGTTATAATAAAAAGACGATACTTGAGGCCCGATATAATTACCGAGCATTGTTTGCGCACGATGGAGGACTCGTGACATCGCATTCCGCGACTACTGACAAATGGTGGCAAAGAGGAACGTGTAACTTGTAGTAACGACACGCGTAGAGCGACCGCAAGCGAAGGGTCATTCTATGACAACTTATATAATTTATGTTTTTGAAATAAATATAACCGATTTGATGTGGATGATTTTGAAACCGTCGTCTATGAATATGCAGTAATACAAATCGTTTATTATATATATAGATATGGTTGAGAAAACTGTGCGTTGAAGGAAAATTAGTTGGTATATTTATTTTTATATTTTAAAGATTATTATCTTAATATTCTTTTAATTGTTCATAACACAAAAGATAAACTTATAACAGCAAATACGACGAAATAAACAATAGGAAAAAATAACAATTATAGGTATTCAAAGACAAGGCGAATGAATGAACCAAAACGGGGCGACATGATACGTGCATAAATGTGTTTAGCTAAAGTACACATTGACTCAATTAAATCTGTCCACAGTTCTTCAAAGGAATTGTTTTGTATCAATACTTCTTTGTCTCCCCGGGCACCTCATTGTTATTTTTTGGTGCACAGGGATCAGAATGCAACGGCGGTGAGGTCAGTTTTCCTTGATAGACTACACCAGGAAGATGACGAATTGAATTAAACAAGTCGCACTTGACACCGATTTAGATGAGCCCGTTCTTAGCGGGAGCGTTTGAGGGACCGGATGCAGCGAACAGTCGGAATGCACAACTTTGCGTTTATTAAACACGCGTGGCAAGGACGGCAGCAATACTTGAAAATAAAAAGGATCGATCATCGAGTGACGTCACAAGCGACATTTCTGTTTTAAATACATAACCAGGGGCGAAGCACATCATCCCTTTGGTTGAGTTAAATATTTTATGTGCTTAGTTACAAAGAATTTTAACTGTGCAAATTTATTGATTAAGAAAGTCAAATGAGCTACATACATACGAACATCAATTGCGGTTAGCGATAAGGATAAGAAAGGGCAGACAGAAAAAATCACGAGTATATGTACATTACTGAGCATTGTTTGCTCCCCACAATGGACGTCTATGACCCAAAAAGACGTGACATAGTGCAATTCGTTCCAATCATTTTTGACATGCGGTGTCTCAAAGTCATGATATCATTTAATAAGGTGAGGCTGGGTATTGATTTCGTACCTTACATTTATTTTATTTAGTCTATAATATTTTTTTTATAAAGAAAATATTTTCTATTAATCATTCAAGATGAACAAACTGCATATCAAATACTCGACATTAGAAACAGTATTTGATATGCAGTTTTCTCTCTTCGTGCAATACCATAAGTCTTGGAGTAAAACATTGAAACACTCGCGTGGTCACCTCACACATGTGCCAGGCGCAAAAGAAGCAGCCCAAGAGTCGGGAGACGCCACGGACGCCCGGAGCGCAATTCCCATGGCCGTGAGTAAGGCACCAGGAATAAGCCGGAGCGGAAAAGTCGATTGCATTCTTCGGCTGGGCAGAAAGGCGGCTCGCGTGTCGCGCACGGAGATGAGGGGAGGGGGCTGGACTGCGGACGCGGAATGCGACTCCACATGAGGCATAGGAACTCACTGTGGACGTTTAACCGTGTGATGTTTCAGTCAATCAAAAATAATAGAATAGTATAATACACAATATAAACGCATGGTTAAAAAAAATCTGGGCTACATAACAAACGAACTTTAATAATTAATACTGTTACGGTCTAGCAGTAAGTTTGAAAATCGAACCATCCAGAACGCTATAAAGCAAAGGACTGGAATGATCGAGCGAGCGTCGACTAGAGCGCCAATACGAGGTTATGGAGAATCGAGGAATGCGCCTCGCGCGAGCCCTCGAATGTTGGAGATGCGAGGGGAAGCCATTTTGAGATTAGTGTCAAAGGCGGGTCTCGCTCTGACAGTACCAAAAGACAATGTTAATATAAATGTATAATGTAAATAAATACTCTGTACGTAGATAAATAAATATAACCTGAGTTGACATAAATAAGCGTTTAAGTGTGAACCCCGGCACGTTACAATTGGTGTCAGATGTGTAGGGTGATAAATAAATAATAATTAAAATAAATAAAAGTATAAAACAAAATGGCGAAGCACGTAAATATGAGTGACCTCAAAGTAGTAGATCTGAAGAGAGAACTTGAAGAACGTGATTTGTTAACCACAGGGATGAAGTCAGCCCTTGTGCTAAGATTGAAGGAATCCCTGGTGCAAGAGGGCCACAACCCAGAGGAGTTCCTTTTTGAAGTGCCGTGCAGCATTGATGATTTATCCAAAAAGCTGGACGAACAATCCGGAAAGACGGACGAACAATCCAAAAAGCTGGACGAACTGGGGACTGAGCTGACGGATCAGAGGACAAAATTGGATTCAATTGAGTACCAGCTAATAAAATCAATCGACGCGAGGATTGAAAAACAAACCACTAAGTTTGACGCGAAGATAGAAGAACTAAACGAATCGGTTGACCGAAGGATTAAGGACGTCATTCAAGACATGGAAAAGCGGTTAGCCGGGCAAGCGGAAGAAACGGCGAGTCACTCTGGAAATATGGATACAAAAAGTAGTACTGAAGTGAAACTATTGGAAAATACTCCCCAACATGACCACAAACACGAAGCGTCAACTTGTAGCATCAAAACTGATCTGCCGACTTTTGATGGAAAAACCGTATGGGAGGAGTATTTGACGCTATTCGAGACGGCGGCCATGATCAACGGATGGTCAGCTATAAAAAAAGCATCCATATTGAGTCTTTTACTGCGTGGGGATGCCCTCAGGGTATTGCAAACGATTCCGCTGGAGGACAGGGTCAACTACACTGAGCTGACCAAACGACTTGATATGCGCTTTGGTCATCGGTATATGGAACAGATTTATCGGTCCCAGTTAAAGAACCGCTACCAGAAACCAACAGAATCACTCCAAGAGTTTGAGGCGGACATCGTGCGATTGGTGCAAAGCGCCTACCCAACTGTTCCCGATGACGTCTATGAGAGCCTGGCGGTAGAAAAATTTTTAGACGGTCTGAGAGAAGTAGAGACACAGCAGGCCGTGAAATTAGCCCGCCCGAAGACATTGAGTGACGCCTTGACTCAAGCCCTTGAGTTCGAGGCAGTCAAACAATCATTAAGAAGCCATCCTCGCGTCCGGGCCATGGAGGGCGTGGAAGAAGCCCCGTCGAACCTATCGATGGAAGAAATAATCCAGCGCGTATTGGAAGCGCTCAAATTTAAGAAGCCTGAAAGACCTCGATGTTGGAATTGCGGCCAGATTGGTCATTTGCGGATTCGCTGTCCCAGAAAATCTCAAGATGGAAGAAGGTATCAAGAATCTTCGGAAAACTAGAATGGGTTGATGGAAAGGGGCAACCTTCGACCCGCACTACTAGCCTCCCGCGCCGTTCTGCAAGAGTCGCAACACTAAAGGGACGCACGGATAGCATATTTGTAAATGGATTGGTCAATGGAAGAAACCGGAAACTACTATTGGACACCGGAGCAACAATGACAATCCTACGGCCAGATATTGTCATGTCTAAAGAGCGTTTGTTCCCCTCCAGATGGAGACTTCGTACTGCGACAGGCGAAGCGGCTCGCGTTCACGGGGAGATGGTCGTCACTTTTCAATTTGGCGCAGTCACTGCCAAACAAATTGCGTTAGTGGCTGAAATAGAAGAGGAAGTCATTCTTGGCATGGATCTTATGACAAAGTTAGGATTTAAGCTTGACTTGAAAGAAGGAGTTGTCAAAATTGATGGCGAAGAACTTGTTCTTGAGGCGAATGAGAACGGAACCGGACAAGTTATACTAGCAGTGAACACGGTGGTGCCAAAACGTAGCGAAATGATTGTGCAAGCCTGCTTAAATGCCAAGCTTCCGGAAGGACTAATACTAATGCTCGAGCCTGGAAATACGATGCAAGCCCCTGGAGTCCTGGTCGCTAAATCGCTGATACGTACGACACAGGAGATACCCGTACGTTTGATTAATATCAATGACTTTCCTGTGGATCTGAAGAAAGGTAGCCCACTCGCAAATTATTCTGCAGTGTCCACAATAGTCCGACAGTTGAAAGACACCCCGTCGGGAGTAAATACGAAACTGCCCAAACATCTCCAGCGACTATTGGACGATTCCTGTCAAGAACTGACAGCAAAACAGAAACAATATATTGTAGAGTTAATCCGTCGGTATCAAGATGTTTTCGAAGGCTCGAAAGAATTACGCGGCCGGACTAACATTGTGCGACATCGAATAGATACGGGCGAAGCAAGACCGATTCGACAAGCACCGAGAAGGTTACCGCTGGCAAAAAGAGAAGAGGCTGAGCGGATCATTCAAGAAATGAACCAAGGAAAAATTATTGAACAATCAAATAGTCCGTGGAACTCACCTGTCGTACTAGTTAAGAAGAAAGACGGAACAACCCGTTTTTGCGTGGACTATCGGCAGCTTAACAACGTAACGAAGAAGGACAGTTACCCTCTGCCGCGAATAGACGACACTCTGGACTCATTAGTTGGATGCAAAATGTTCTCAACCCTAGACCTTAAGAGTGGCTACTGGCAGGTCGAACTTGATCCTAAAGATAAAGAAAAGACAGCTTTCTCGACTGGAAATGGCCTTTGGCAGTTCACCGTAATGCCCTTTGGTCTATGCAACGCGCCTGCTACATTTGAGCGCCTAATGGAGAATGTACTTCGAGGATTGTCTTGGGAAACTTGTCTCGTTTATCTTGACGATATTATAGTGCTTGGAAGAACTTTTGACGATCATTTAAAAAACTTAGAACAAGTGTTTCGACGGCTTCAAGAAGCTAGCCTGAAACTTAATCCATCTAAGTGCAACTTATTTCAGAGGACAGTGAAATATCTCGGTCATGTGATATCTGCTCACGGAGTTACTGTCGATCCCGAGAAAATAATAACCGTCAAAGAATGGCCAGAACCTAAGGACAAAAACGAAATAAGAAGTTTCTTAGGATTATGCACGTACTATCGACGATTTGTTCCCGGGTTTGCAGACATCGCTAAACCTCTAATCAGATTAACCGAGGAACGCAATGAATTTGTGTGGAGCCAAGACTGCCAAACAGCATTTGACGAGCTACGACAGAGACTAAGCAGCGCCCCCATCCTGAGTTATCCGAAACCGGACGAGAAATTTATCTTGGATACTGATGCGAGCAACGTGGGTATCGGAGGGGTCTTATCGCAAATGCAAGACGGCCATGAAAAAGTGATTGCGTACTTAAGCAAGGTGTTATCAAAACCAGAGCGCAATTATTGTGTGACGCGAAGAGAACTGCTCGCAGTCGTGAAGTCCGTCGAACATTTTCACAAATATCTCTACGGAAGGAAATTCCTTCTCCGAACTGACCACGCTGCACTGACGTGGTTGCTACGATTCAAAAACCCCGAAAATCAAGTAGCAAGATGGATCGAAAGACTTCAAGAGTTCGATTTTGACATTGAACATCGAGCAGGAACCATTCATCGTAATGCCGATGCTCTATCAAGAAGGCCCTGCGCTGAGAACTGTACTCATTGCTGTCGGGCAGAGGAAAAATCAGCTACAGTCGAAAGAGTGACTGTACGTGATGACGAGTGGTCCGAGACTGATGTGCTGATAGACCAAGAAAATGATCCAGAGTTAAAATACGTGCTCAAATGGAAGAGAGCTGGACATCGGCCAATCTGGGAAGAAATAGCTTCTTTATCTCCAAGCGTGAAAGCATATTGGGCACAGTGGAACTCCTTGACACTAGAAGGTAAATTGTTGAAGCGCATCCTAGAAAATGACGATGGGACGCAAAAGAGGCTGCAGCTGGTCATTCCAAGGAAGAGGGTCACCGAAGTGCTGAAACTAATCCACGATGGAGCATCCGGAGGCCATCTTGGGACCAAAAAAACCCTAGAAAAGATACGCGAACGGTTCTACTGGGTCAATTGCAAGGAAGACGTCCGCGATTGGTGCCGAAGGTGCGTGTGTTGTGCAACGGCCAATGGACCACAACGCAAACGAAGAGCACCTATGCGTCAATACAACGTTGGGAGCCCATTTGAGAGAATAGCGATCGATGTAGCGGGCCCGTTTCCTACATCAGAAGCCGGAAACAAATACATCTTGGTGACGATGGACTACTTCAGTAAATGGGTGGAAGCATACGCCATCCCGAACCAAGAAGCCGTTACTGTCGCTGACGTTATTGTGAAGGAATGGATCTGCCGATTTGGCATTCCGATGGAGTTGCATTCTGACCAAGGGAGAAATTTTGAATCGTCTGTCTTTCAGGGAGTGTGTGAAACTCTGGGCATTCGAAAGACGAGGACAACAGCACTACATCCGCAATCTGACGGAATGGTCGAGAGAATGAACCGGACTATGGGTAAATATTTATCCAAAGTTGTCGCTGATCATCAAAGAGACTGGGACAGACACCTGCACCTGTTCTTATTGGCGTATCGTTCTTCCATCCACGAGGCGACTAGACAAACACCAGCTAGTGTAATTTTTGGGCGAGAACTGCGCCTCCCGTGCGATTTGAAGTTCGGAGGGAAACCTGGAGAAAGCTTGGTGGGAGAAGGCTACGTCTCAGACTTACGCCGTCAGCTAAACGAAACTCATGACAGAGTACGGGTCAACATCCAAGATGCTAGTGATCGGATGAAGGATCGATACGACCTGGGAGCTGAAGGAGGTGGACACCAAGCCGGGGATCTGGTTTGGCTATTCAATCCTCAGAGACGGAGGGGGCTCTCTCCAAAACTCCAACGGGCGTGGGACGGTCCGTACGAAGTAATGAAAAAGATAAATGATGTAATATATCGCATCCGGAAGAGACCGATTGGAAAACCTAGGGTTGTTCATTTTAACCGCCTGAGCCCTTTTTTGGGCAGTAACGATGAGGCAACTGATCAGACAGTGCGAGTATGTCGAGTGCCGGCAGAAGAATTAACATTTGGCGAATTCATGATCCGACACGGTGACGGAAGAAAGGCCAGATATGGTGTAACCACCGAAGTGAGACAAGATTTATTTTTGACACCGAAAGATTATGCTCTGGTTCAAGAAATAAGTAAAGACTCGGACATGTCAAAGGGAGTCTTAAGAGTCACAAGACATAAGTACGGAGACATGAAGAGAGAAGCTCAAGAGTCGTCTTTGGGGGACACTCTGCAGGTACAACGCGAAGGCCGGGAGTTGTTCTTCCTAATTACAAGAGAAGCAGCCCATCAGGGGGCTGATTATCAAGTAATATGGGATAGCCTGGTAAGCCTGCGAAGGATGCTATTGGAGCAGGAGATCCAAAAGTTCAGCCTGCCCAAGTTGAGCTATCCGGACTGGCGTATAGTGCGAAGCATGCTCGAGGAACTATTCCAGCATACGGGGATTGAGATCCAAGTATGCTGCTATCATCCCTGGGTCAGTGGAATAGAGCGAAGGACAGTGCGATGCTATTTTGACGCAACCACTGGATGTCAACGTGGACCAGACTGCCGCTACGTACACGTGAATAAACAGCGAGTGTTCCGGGACGGAACAACGACTGAGGAGGGGGCAGTGTTACGGTCTAGCAGTAAGTTTGAAAATCGAACCATCCAGAACGCTATAAAGCAAAGGACTGGAATGATCGAGCGAGCGTCGACTAGAGCGCCAATACGAGGTTATGGAGAATCGAGGAATGCGCCTCGCGCGAGCCCTCGAATGTTGGAGATGCGAGGGGAAGCCATTTTGAGATTAGTGTCAAAGGCGGGTCTCGCTCTGACAGTACCAAAAGACAATGTTAATATAAATGTATAATGTAAATAAATACTCTGTACGTAGATAAATAAATATAACCTGAGTTGACATAAATAAGCGTTTAAGTGTGAACCCCGGCACGTTACAATACTATATTAAAAATATATTTATAATTTCAGCAATACGCAAAAGCCGTGCTATTTTTTTTTTAATCAATAATTTTAAATGTAAAACTTAGACCTGCCATTGTTGCACAGTACGAGCGACACGTAAAAATCAGAGTCTGTAAAGCTGAAAATACATTCAATAAAATTACAGCCAATGTTGACCACCGAGCGGTGAAATGACAGGTGTGCTCGACAGATCAGATAGAAAGATTCGGATGACAGATCGCCATTCGAGTTTCAGTCTAAGTTTATACGTGGCTTGAGAAAGGAAAATGCAAAATGATGAAACGGTCCGCTCGCCGGGTAGCTTACTCATCTATCTGCAGAGCGAGTCTCGAGCCGGAGTTATTTTATTCACGCCTGTATCGCCTTAATCGAAAACGATTTGCATGAGACGTTGCATGACTCAGTGCGGATACGTTTTATTCACAAAAAAAAAATTGAATTCAGGCGTCAGTCCGAGCAGTTCGGCGTTGTTGCGCGGCTGGAACTGAACTATCATAAGTGCTTGATATATTTGAACAATTCCGAAGTCACACGTTTCCCGCAGGTATGTAGGTTGGCTAATTAATACCGACCGCACTGCCAAGTGAATGAATACATTGAATTCATTTCAATTGACATAACCAGTAATTTATCACCTCCATCAATCACAATAAACGTACGGCGGGTCAATTTGGATCTAAAAATTTTACAATTTAAGCCGGGATAAAGTCTGGACTTCCTCCTGACGTCACCGCCCACTAAAGGTCGGGCGTACGGTCAAAATTGACCCCTCTTCCGGCGCGGGAAGGTTACGTACGTGTTCGCCAGGATAAGAGATATCTCAACGACAGGATGACGACCATAATGGAGACTTAAGTCGGGCTGGGCGGACCAAGGCTCTTCGCGTGACCGTAACGAGGGAAAATTAAAACTCATTTGCCGGGCGGCGCGCGCGGCCGGCGGGCCTCGTGATGACAACCGTAATAACAGCGCGCGCTTCCGACTTTTCATCCTCTTGAGCCCCGAATTGCGTCTGAGGAACGCCAATTGGATGCGATAAGGGAAAATTACTAGCACAACTTTTGAAGGAGTACCGCACCGAATAGCAAAGATTTCTATTTTGCTATAATTACCGCCGACTACCTGAGATAATGAGAAACGCTTCGTGTATTTAGTAATTTGAAACATCTACTTCAGACGATTGAAAATAAATTTATACTACACATAGTTATACTACACTCGGTCCAGTTTCTGCAATTTTGGTATTTAATAACTAGTCATTTTATACTTTGCTATTGGTGGAAACACTTAACACAGATTTAAATTGCTAAATTTACTGCAAGTCTTGAAAAGCAGAAATTAGGTAGAAATATGAAACTCTTAAATAATTATCAAAATGTAACTTTCATACATATATTCAAGTGCTGGATAAACTTCATCTCTTAAAGTAAGAACTTAAGATTTACTACATTCAAATGACAGATCAGGCATTAAACATTGCAAATCTGATATTACTGTTTGAGAGGTACAATGCTAACGAGCCTGTAGCGCTGAAATTTCATGTCAAAGGAGCGAGATATGCACTATTCATCCGCTTTACTTCCAGACTGAGTAACGGTGCCTCAACAAGAGCAAATCTTGGCGCCCAATTCATTCGGATAAGATTGTGATCGGGCGATAAGTCTGCTCGATCACCATCGGCAGTCGAACGTTCTCGAGTGTCCCGATGTAAACAAACATAATTATCAATTCAATGTTTTAAAATGTATTCTGGTAATAACCCGTTTGCTTCGCACGTAGTGGAAGTTATCGGCTTACAAATATTTACGCAGTATTTCGTCAGAGATACCATCACAAAAATTTGTGTTTTATCTCGAGGCCGCCATTCCGAGAGAGAGCATAAATTATCAATCACCGATAAAAATAGGATGTGATAATAGAGTTACTATTGCGCGTGTTCTCGGAGCCTCGCGGCCGCAGGAATCTCGGCGGAGCAGCCGAAGCACCGCCGGACCGAATTAGAACGGGAAGGATCTTGGGTGTCGCTGACTGCGGGTGCAGCTGCACCGTGCTCGAGTCTGCACTGGCGTCCAGCAGTTACCATCCTGTGTGCGGTGCAGCTCTGGTGATGCATGTCGACGCATGGAAGGAAAAATTGCTAAATATTGACCGCTGGGTATTTTAACAAATAACCGATTAGTTCATTAGAATGCTGCCTATGCATATCATTGAATATAAATTCATAAGAATGCCATTACGTTTTTGTAAGCAAATTTGAATAACACGAAACAAAATAATAATTAAACATGTATAGAAACCATTAAAATATGCAGAAAAAACCGGTAAAAATATGAATAAGAATTTTCACCTACGCCATAGGTTTTGCTAATATTTACAAAAGGTATTAAAGTGAAATTCCTACGCGTGTTTGCGGCCGGGTAATATGCAGGTATACATTACGTTATGATTTCACAATTAGCTTTTAAAACTAATACAAAACCAAACTAACACTAACCTTGGCAGCAACTCTAACTTTGCCTCGGTTCAAATTATTCAAAAAGGGCTAACGATAGCCGCCATTGAACGCAGACTCCTGTAACCACGGCAAGCAACCTCATTTCGCGATTAAAAAAAACACCTAATGACCTGATCTATTAATATTAAATTTATTTCACATAGTAGCAAAACCGTGTTAACCATTAAAAAAGTTAACCGGAAGTAGTAACCTATAAGGCAATGTTTTTTAAAAATATTTTTTTATTCAAAAGTATAAGGTATACACATATATAATAAATCGAGGATAAAATATTTAATTATGATTAATAAGTACGTAAGCGTGGGCTTCCCCTAGATTTATGCGTCGCAAGTAATACACATAAATAATACTCGTTCGACCGGAAACAATATTAATGGGCTGCATTTATTGCGCGCACAACGTCTAGACCGATCTTCCAACGTGATAATCGACTGCACTTTCATGACCGCCTGCACGAGAGAGTGCAGGGAATTCTTCATGCAGTACCGGTTTTTCCAGACGTACTTGCGGTGTCGAGCCGGGTAGACCGTCCTATATTTAAGGTTTTTTTTTATTAAAGAAAAGCGGTGCGACCATAGATAATGCGAGTGCGTTCTTTTTATTAACGCAACCTTACACGGACGCAAGATGCACAGGGGAAGCAACGGTCAAAATGCTGGAAACGATTTCACCTGTATTCAGTCGAATTGAATGTATGAAAGGAACAGAAAGCTTTTATATTATTTACTTACTGCAGAAAACAAATTTAACATTTTTTTGTAAATTAAAACAAGAATGTGGCTATGAAAAAAATAATCAAGCCAATCAAGTGCGACGGACTCTCGCGGTTTGGTGTTGGCTCCGCTCGGCCCGCGGTGGCGGCAGGCCGCGTCCGGCTCCTCTCCTTTTAACAGTCCGATGCAGAAGTTTACTCTCGCGTACTGCACGTGTGCTGTTGACGATGCGAGTGCGGCTTCGACCATTTTGATAATCTAATTCTGTAAAATGTATTCTGGCGCAATCGAAAATTTGTGGGTCCCTTTGAATTTTCAATCGAACCTTGTTTATAAAATATGACGTCTCCGGTCAACGAACGGCAACACTTTGACTGTACCTATAAATTCATGGTGATATTTACTCTATATCACTCATTAGCTGTGCGGTTTTATTCTTTTTTACGCTACCGTGTCAATAATGCGTATTGTAATGTAAATTAAGCGTAGTAAATCCCAGTGTTCTAGCGAATTGTGCTTTGCCCGGATATCCCGCAAGAGGAGCTTTTCAGAGCCGCAGCTAAGGCAGACGAGCGTCCTGCTGAGGCCGCTTGCATGTCGTGATTGACGACCGTTACGAATCCCGTCCATTGTTGGCGCTGCCAATCTGCTGTAGTCGCGGAGGTCGCATCGTTCGGCGCAATCCTTTCGAGCTGGGAGGTTAGGGTTGGATCGACCCGACTGTACCCGGTAACCAAATTCATTCCGTACATTCAATGTTTCCGCGGGAGTGTGAATGGTCAGGCCCATATCTACCTCGCTTTATATCTGGATTTCTTCTCGTGGGCCAGGAGCCTCCCGGAGAAACCTTGAGAAATATCTGACATCCTCATAAAGCGGAGAAGGCAATTGCACTAATTGAATGCTCTGTGACACTGTAGTTATTTTATTTTTAATCTCATATAATGCGAGCGTCATAGTTTATAAACAATAAATGTATGCATTTTTTACTTGTTTTTTCATATATATTGTAACAAAGAGAAGGAAAATATAATTTTCATTGTACTAAGTAAAGTGTGATTGTTTACTCAAGCTATTTACTACTGCGCTTCTACTGAGCAAATAGAAGATGCGTAATTTTCATTACAAATATTCATAAACGTCGCAGGTACTCACTGCACACTGCTACAATAATGAAAGGAAAATTGCAACATTAATTTTACACGACGTAAAATATTACAAATGATTATTGATAATAAATCAATACGCTTTTGCACTTTATCAATAAATAAGAAATAAATATTTTATGACTAAATAAAATACTTACTTAGTAAATAACAGAATTGTTTAATATCTTACTACGATTCATTAAAACTATTTGTAGGATATGAAAATTCATTTCCATATACAAAGCTAATAGGTCTCCTTTATATACGTTTTAACTAAACAGTAATGTGACAATCGGACATTTGTAAACAATCGATCGATTCTGAAGCAAATATAGACCTTTTTTGAAAATTCTATTGTTTGTAATCGCTGTAAGGTAATACCAGTTTATTTTACAAAAAAGGGGACATCGCAGATAAGTGAAGGGACTCTGGACGA
Source organism: Atopsyche davidsoni (assembly GCA_022113835.1). Classification (NCBI taxonomy): domain Eukaryota; kingdom Metazoa; phylum Arthropoda; class Insecta; order Trichoptera; family Hydrobiosidae; genus Atopsyche; species Atopsyche davidsoni. The sequence goes on along the minus strand of JAILWY010000009.1, from coordinate 13,167,008 downwards.
CCACAACGTGAACTGATATGTATTTATTTCACATGGTATCTACATTATTGTGTAAATTATAAAAATATTCCATTTTATTGCTTATAGAAGAGACACATTTAGCTATTAATTCTATACAACTTATGCAGACATAGAACAATAGTCGATAGTGTATCCCGTAACTATTACGAAGATCCAATTTATTAGAGAAACATAACCCTGATTTTCATCCTACAACGGTTGCTTAACTCTAGGCAAAGAAACATCTACCAGATTTAGGATTGGCAGAGTATTTACATAAATTAATTTCACTGCAATCATTAAATTGATGGAGTGAAGTAAAATTCATTGGAGTCTACTACGCCTGTGTTTATATAATTAGGTTGTAACGAGATCAACACAAGTGACGTGCGGCCGCGAGGAGCGCCGGCGCCAGACAGACCGAGGAGAGTCGCCAACGTAGTAGTGCGATTCTAACTAAAATTAAAAAAAGAAAATCAGTCTGTTATGAAAAGCGGTCGTCTACGACGACACCCGAAGAAAAAGTCAAGTCACTTTGCGTTTCTACGTAACATGCGAAGAACGCGGGACGTTCCGGCCAGTCGTCGGGGCGATCGCTATTATAATACAAGCGAAAGAAAAACTCTCGAGGCAACGGCATCCTTGAGGCGCTTTTAAAATAATTCGGAAAAGTATAAATACCGGCCCGGTAAGCGGCGTACAGTTATAGTGCGCATATTGAATTCAGGAATTTCCGGGGTCGAACTGTAAAAAAACTGCATCAATGTTTGCACAATCAGGTAGGTTGCGGTGCGTGGGCACGCGTATCATAATGACGTAGAGCGCCGATTTACGAATAAGATCACTCAACCGATACGACTGTTCGCATGTGAATTGATTTATTGAAATCTTCAGATTGGATTCAAAAGCTGCGGTGGCGACCGTTTTTTTATTTTTAATATCGTTAGGATCTTGTACAGTCACAAAAAAAAACAAACTGAGATAATGAGTAAACAATTTATGTAGTCTGCTAGTCCACGAAGGCGAAAAGCGTCATAAGAAAAGAAAAAAAAACTTCAAAGTCTTCTCGTGCTTGCGCTGGTGCGAGGAAAAAATATTTCGATATTTATTCTGGTTTTCTTAATTTATTAAAAGTTGCGCAACAAAATGATAATAATGTATTCTCGGATATATTTTATTATATTGGAACAGTGATATACGTTATTATTCCATGGTCAATATTTTACTCGAAAAGGGTATTACAATATATTGTATGAAGAAAACAATACCTACACATAAAAGTTCCAATACAAAAATACAACGACAACTTTCACGTTCGTTAGTTTGTGATGACGTATTAGATTTTGTTAAGGCATAAAGAGTAAGAGTGAATGACAACCCTAATAATACAAGAAAACATCCATCGCAGCCTAACAAGAACTGGAAAATGACAACGAGATCGTTAATAATTGCCAGCTTCGTTCTAATACGTTTGCCACAATTTCGCCTCGATTTTTGCAGTAGTTTTGTTCGCAAGTTCGTCTAAATTATAACCGTTTTATGGGGATTTGAACATAAATGAATTCCCGGGTCCCGAGTCCGGGACGCGCGAGTCTCGTCCGAGGCTACCTCGCCTGTGGATGAATGAACATGAATAAGTGATGCGGAATCGAACACGTCTGCGAAGAACTGTAGCGCAACATCTGTACCTGTCGCCTGTGAATCCCGAATATAAGGAGGGCTTCGATGAATATTCTGCGGAGAAAATCTCTAGGGAACCCACAAGACTTTTCATGTTATATTATCCGATACTTGGTATTTCTTTAATATCGTATTACATCTAAGTCAAACGCTACATTATTACAGTGGCAAGGTCCTACTCACAAGAAATACGAAAAAAAATTGTGAAATACTAGTTGTAAAGATAATTTGCTAACAGACGGGACAGTGTATCAACTATTTATACAATTGTTTTTCAAATCACAATTGTAATGAAAAAAAGTTACACGCTGTATTTGAATTTGAACCAAGATTATTTCAAAGGAAAAGCGCTTGCACCTCTAATGTCTATTATTGAAATTTTCGTAACCAAAAAAAATAATATTGCCGAATTTTTTTATGACATGCGTTACACTATTCTCGACGTAACGGAAAGCTGCGGCTAATCAGCGAGCAGGGCGGCGCGGTCCGGCGCGGCCGACCTCCGGCGAGGTCGCACGCGCTCCTCCGGCCGAGGTCCCGCCCGAGGTCGGAAAAGCTCGTCTCGACGGGAAAGCGCCGGGGCGGGGAGACGAGTGCGAGGCATATTTATAATCGCGCCTCTGCAGTCGGGTGACGGGCGTCCCGGGGAGCGGTCGGCGCTCCCGTGACCCTCAACCCGAGCGGCGAGGCTCCCGGTGATTAGCGGCGGGCTAAAGATGAACCGGCCGTCACATTACTCAACCGCACGCTTCATGACTAATGGGAATAGACGATAGCCTTCTGCGTCGTTATTGTTAATAAATTAGAATTGAGTGAACCATGTATTTATATAAAGTGCAATTTTTTATCATATAGTACAGTCAATAATCCCAAAAAAGAGGATAAGATATGCAATCAGTTGCCTTGTGCTAGCTTATTTCATAATATAAAGAGTTTGATGCATGCAACACTTTATTTCAACTTTTGCAAAGGATTGATAATGTATGTAAAAAATTATTAATGAAAAGTCAACTTTCACAAAGCGGTTCAAAAATTCAACTCGTTAAATGTGATCGCTTGGCACAGCAATGCTTCGCCGTGAAATGCAGTGAGGTGCTGCCCATATCGCGGTGCAAAACTGTAAAAGGTGTTATAGTTTCTAGGCTGGAGTTTCTAAATTAGAGTGGTTAAACCAGAAGACTGGTGTTCCCGTATTTAATCAAAAACAGTTGTTTCACTCGTGCACACCTCGGAATACTATACAGGCAATGGTATTGATAACGTTTTTTTAAAGACACTTAGAAGCTGAGGAAATTATGATACTTCCGCAACATGAAAGTTGGCATATGCAATGGCTTGGCAATTTAAAAGGTCGTCAAATGTTTTAGATGATCGGAATCACACGTGAAACCAAGAGAAAAATATTTTTTTTTTCAAATAGGAAAGCTCGATGTAAGCATACATGTATAGATTGAATTTGAGATTATTATTGCAAGAATAATTAACATTTACGGCTGATACACGCAGATTTATTGAACATTTAAAATTAACCGAAGCCTTGTTTAAAGGTTATATATAAACGCCAATATAAATGGTACAATTATTAGCCAGGAGAAAAATTATCATGCAAATAATAATAAAAAATTACCTAGCTGTTAGTTACATGAAGACGTAAGTAGTGGGCATGCGATTTTAAAGTAATACTGTGCTTACATATAATATTCCAACCAGATACGTGTTTGTGTAGTAAGGCAACATATTATTTTTTGTAATTTGCATTAATTAAAAGCGCGAAAGCAGTATGCTAAATTGTTCTGTTATTTGGTGCAGTGAGCGGAAGGGCCGGGCGGAGCTCTCGGTCAACCGGTTCGCTGACGGCGATCTCCAAATTAGAGCAATTAACGCAGCGCCGAGGGACTCGCCGGGAGCTTCCGCTGCGACGAAACACGAGCGTTTCAAAAACCGAGCAATTGATTGAACCATGAATCGTGTGCAATACTGTATTCTTTATTGGTTTATCAATCCTTAGGAAATGGGCGCGATAAGGATTGGCTGGCGTGAGACGGAAAAATGATCATTAAAAGATTATCGTTAGCATCAGGTTTCTGAAGTACACGAGGAATAAATATGCAACGGTGACTGTCTCGAAAAAGCTTTAACAAAATGCTCGTGTACACTTACTGAAATGCTTATTATTTTTATAGAAGTTGAGACTCCACTACGTCAATAATTTAAAAAAATATCTCGAACGATCAAATAAGGGATATTCTTTTAGTTGAAACATTTCGGAAGAACATAAATGGTACTTTAATTAATCGTATATAAAATTGCTGAAATATTAATTTCAATCATGCCAAAGCTGAAAGGGTAAAATAGTCTCAACGAAATTACACTTCCCAAAAACTTTTTGAAACCAATATTTGATCGTAATTACAATTGAGCGTAAATGTATTTTAAAATTGAGATTGTTAGATCAATAATGTATAATTCATTATAATTTAAGCAAATTATTTGAACTCAGTGCATTAAGTTCTTTTCGCACGAGCAACATTATTCATTAGATTAGTCCAAACGCATCTCAAAATACTCTTATCTTAAAACAATGGTTTAAAAATAGAAGCGGCGATAAAGTCGGGTGAAGCGTCCCATTGACTGAAATACTCCTGCGTGTGTAGGCACCCGGCCTGCGGTAGGCGACGGCCGGCGCGGCGACCGGGCCGGTGCGCCTGCCGGTCCGGTCGAGTTTTACGATCGCGCGTGACGAGTGTCCGAGTAATCCAAGTAATCCGACACGACGAACACGTGCCGGCACGTGCGGCTCACGAAACTCTGGACATTCGATCTTTCGAGAAGCATCTTTGATTTCTATGACCAATCGATTTCTCATTTTTATTTGTCATTCTTGTTTATTCATGTATTCCAATCTGGTTTCTGTAAATACTATGTAAAGCAAATGGCGCAGTGGTTAGAATTTCAGACCTAATTAGAAAAACAAAGATTCAAGAGTGACAACTAAGGTTAACATTTGTTTTTATTTAGAACCAATATTTAAAAACCATTACTGACTACTCATTTTGATTTGTTTTTACTCTGATAGTGTAATTATTATCCCCTAAAGATTTTTCAATAATTCATCTTAATCAGTTGTTAAATAAGCACACATGAGATAGTCAGGGTGGTTCTGCCAAAAAAAGCCAAATCTTTAGTTGCTATACTGTTAATTTGTTAATCGAAGCAGCTTATTGATATGCAGTAATATAACAATTATCAAAAATATTGCACACAAATTATACTATACCATAAAATATTAAAAGTGACTGTAATTTAAGTTGGTATAAAATTTTATATAAACGTATGGCTTACAGATACATATGTTTCTAACATCACTATGAAAACAGTGGATTTTTTTTATACACATATCAATGTATATAGTTTTCATTACATTAATAATTGTACATTTATACAAAAAAAAAAATTATTTTAAATTTAAGTATCAAATAACAAAAATAGACCTGCAGTAAACGCTTATAATACGTCTGAAGTTTTAATTCACATGCTATTTTTTTTTTTTTTTCATGTTTCACTAGAAAAATAAATTTTAAAAATATTCTAGAAGCCAAGACAATGGATTCTGAAGGCCGTACCCATTACTCCGTTATAGCAGATGCTATAGGTGGTTTTCCATTATTATTTCGTTATTTTAGTGAATGACCTCAGCGGGTTCCCGCCCTAACATTTTGCCAGACATTTTTTTTGTAAATAAATCACAGCATGCGACCTTAAACGGTGCGAACCAATTAGCCGGAAGGTCAGAGAGCAGTATTTAGAGAACAGTTTTCCGGAAGTCGACATACCCTTTATTGATGAGATTGTTGAACTCGCACTACCCGAGCATCATGTAAATTGTTATCTCTTTCGTGCGAGATATTAATAATCGAATTTACGATATCAATGAAGAGTGATGTCAAGATAAACATCGAGATATTGATTCTATCTTTAAATTATTCTAGAAATAAAATTAAGTACTCACAAAGATAAAATTATATAAATTACATAAATATATTGTTTTCAACCGCAGATTTAAATTATACACGAAACAAATCTAACAATATAGTCTATTCAAAAAAAAAAATTAAATAATAATTTTATTCAATATATATTTTTTTTACTTGTTTTATGTTTTAATGATGTAATAATTGAAAAATATTAACAAAATAAATACTGAGTGACAAAATTAAAAAATATATATTATTTGAATAAAACATTCAGGTGACATAGGTTTTTTAATATCTTTTTGACATAAAGTAATTAGTTGAGTTTGTTTTTTTAAAGAAATATTTTTAGCAATGTTTACACTTTTTAAATTTTGACACGACCAATTTCACTAACTCCATGAGTTTGAAGATGCCAACCATGTTGGAGAAACTAGTCGCGTCAATTTATAAAAAGTGGAAAAATCACTAAAAAGATTTATTTTAATAAAAATATAATTTACTTTTAAAATACCGAGTATATACTCGCTAACGACAACTCAGCGCGGGTGAGACGGAATATCTAAGAGCGTCGTACGAATTGCCCACTTCTTGCGATTTACGGTAAGGAGCGCCAATAAAATTTGTGACAGAGTTTCTCGGTACCGGGCGGATGTATCAACACAGAAACTTCTGGAAAAGTGATCAGCGGGAGGGAGCCCGGAACACGACCCACGGAACAGTCACTCGACTTGCAAAAAGGATTTATAACTACGTACTTTCGTACGTCCTACTATCGTATACGATGTTTTAAATGGCCTGCAAATCTTCGAAAAGGGATTTTAAATATTTTTATACAACAAGGATACACTATTGCACGAATTTTGTTTTTTTTCTGTATATTTTATGGTACTTAATACTCAATAATATACACAAAAATTTAAACACAATATATAGATTATATATATATAAAAACGTGGCGAATGTGATAGCGAAACACCCAGTGACACATGCTTAGAACGTTGAACCTCATTCCGTAAAATGGACAGTGCGTTTTGTATGTCCATGTAAGCGTTCCAGTTATGAGTCATCCAAGAGTTTAAGCATCCTTGGTGATAACAATTGGACGCTGCTTGTATATTTTTGAAATAATAAACACAATTTTTTTAATAATTGTGCGATATAATTTCTTTTCAAATGTATATCGTGAGTTTTACAGAACAGTGTATGAGGATGCGGTTAATTCTCACAAGTTGCAATGCATTAGCATAAGGTTAAGGATCTAACGACCAACAATTTCCCACATCTGTTCTGTGGCATATTCTAAAATCACTTTGAACTTCTACAACCACATTTTTGCGATATGTCATTCGCCATGACACACCGCCGGGCGCTAATTGATTTGCAAACGACTTCTCAGTAATTTGCCTACCAGTTCGTTGACTTACAAGGATGGATACAATATGACATAATTATAAGATTGCTAAAAAATTAATAACACTCACTCGATTTTTATTGTTATTCCTAGAAACATATACAAAAAGAAATGCAAATTGTTTCTCGTTATTCATTGCGATTCTTGAGTCGAATCATATATCATGTAAATGCTAAAATATAAGTGAGCAAATTATGGACGTTTACAACACATTCATTTTCATGTTTAATCAATAAAAAAAATATTAAAGGTTTGAAAAAAAATTGTGCATCACGCCTGTCACTTTTTTTAACACAACACTTCCTTTTCATGAGTTATCACGAAAAAAGAGTAATGATTAATTTGAACGTGTCAACATATAATAAAATTAGTGAATTACAATTTTACGCAATAACTCACTTGATAAATAATTGTGTTCATGAAACATTTCTCCGGTCATATAATCAGATGTCCATAGGTAGTAATAAAAATATTAAATACATATACTTATATAGCACACAAAATTGTACTAAAAATTAATGATCATTTGTAAACACGCCAAAAACAATTCGTTGCACGTGTTTGCGTAGAGGACAGACATTTTTGTGTATTTATTTTTACTAAACGTTAAATTGTACAAAAAGATTTAATAAAATCGCATTTATGCTAAATTAAAGCACTCTAAAAATATTTGTAGAGTTATTTTTTAGGTAAGTATGTTTTCAGTACATATTATGAGCGATTAATCAGCATCATACATTTTACAAATAATTATTTTTTTAAATTTAAAATGTTAGTAAATAGTTAAGCTTTTTAGCATATTAGCATCAGAACATGAGAAGTTACATTGACGCTACCTTATCTACATAACTAACGTGAAAAAACGTTTTGATTGAGAAACAGAATCTCCTTTCAAAGATTTACACCGAGAAACCGACACCGCGTTCGCAGGCAGCCCTGATTTTAAGCCGAGCGCACACGAAGAATTGAGGCTGCTTTGACAGTTGAAAATTTTCGTCGATTCATACTAAACGCTGCTCGAATGCAGACACCGTGGATATTGTCATGTGCGGAAACGCTCCACGCAGGATGTATTAAATATGAGAGTAAGATGCATCTAATTCACGATTCGCGGATTTGCCAGGAACACACTTTTTATTATTCCGAACGAGACATTTCACCTCTCGCATTACCCGCGGCATTGCCATAGCTCATAACGTGACATGCAAATCACCCGGTGCACGGCAAGCTGCCGGCTGCTGTCGGGGGGGAGTCTCATCACGTAGCATGAAATTTTCGTGCTTCGCCGTGACCTTCAGATAAGATAAACAATAGGCGGGTACGTAGATGCGCTGGCAGATAGGGGGAGAGGGGGCGCCGCGGCACGCGAGCTCAGGAATGGCCGCTCCTGGGACGGCTGGCATTGCGGATCAGCTGCTAGCTGAGACATTCCGACAATATCATAACCTGTGCCCGGACCTTATTGATTTTTTTTATTGAATACGTGACAATTCGAGTAATTGGTTTAAGTTGTAGATAATACATTAAATCTGCCATTTACACGGTAAGGGCTACACTGGTCCTATGCTCGGTTCCCATCGATAAATGTTTTTGCTGCAGTGAAATATCCCTTCAGGTAAAAACACAGTGATTTATATGGTCAACACTAAATTATTGAATTTTCAATTAGGTCAACTAATTTATCAACTAAATTTTCAACTCAAATGTCAAGCTATGATTACAAATTGACGTATAAACCAATTTATGTTTTAAGATACACTTTCGGACTATAAAAAAAAAAAATACGAACGTGATTTAAAAACGTGTCAGATACAAGAAAATAATTCTTTTTATATGAAGTAACAACTAAATTAAGGTGAATCACAATACAATTTAAACAAAAAGAAAGGTTATGACGTATAAAGGATTAAGTGATCCTATAAAATGATAAATCCTCAAAATAAAACTTGCGATAGAAAGCGTACAGAAAGTGCGCTTGAGCAGGTGTTACAAGTTCTAGCATTGACAGATCTATATTTAGAGTCCAAAATCGCACAACACAAGAGTTCATTCAAGCAATTACAGAATAAAGCGTGTCGTAGCTGTCACGTGAGAAATGAGGCGAAAAAGCTGATATTTGTAATACTAAATATGAATTAACCAGGTAACATTTACATATATATTATAATAAGCAGTATTTTACATGCGAAAGCCAGACGGTATGAAGGCGCGGTGGTCTTTCCAAAAATACAACGTGCTTCGGTTATTAAATGGTTTCTTCAAAACAATGTTAATCAAATTTCGGTATTAAGTTAAGGCGAGACTGCCTCGGGGTACGGCGTGTATTTTTCCGGAGGTTGTTCATTAAACGAAGTGAATTATTTTAAATTTGGGAAATCTACTCTCGCTCGAGTAGAAGGCTATTGTATCGCACTCCGTGCTTTTGAATTAATCAATACTTAAATATCTCCGCTTCGCGATCGGATAAGGCAGGTATAGTTCAGAGTTACGTGAATTTATAATGGATGATAATTAATTTACGGATGATAATTAAACTTACAAGTTTTGACAGTGAAAGTCAGTAAAAGATCCAAAATTACTGTAGATAATATTTCTTAACTAAATAATTTGGTTATGAAAATTTTCGCACAATCATTTGATATGACATTAATAGTAAAAACATACTTTATTGCGTTATCCGATCAATGGAGAATGTTGATTTGGAAAAGTGTATACATATCTCCATTTGTTATTTGCTTCGCCGGGTAGAACATAATGTTACCTTTGTATGGCAAATGCTCGTCGACAAGACGACATTGCGAATTTACTATCGGCAAAATTAAGAAAACTATACAACTGTCACGCCAACCCAACCTAACTGTTTTTTGGAATCAGACGCGTTACAAGAACGCTCGGGCTGTATCTCCAAACTGGATCGTTTTGCCTGCGACGCGGTGGAATCGCTTTTGAAAACCCGCACGCCCGAGCGGCAGCGTTCACCCGAAGGTTCATGTTACCGCGAAAACGTGCATGACAAATTGCGCTCATACAGCGTGAATCAAATTGAACAATGATAAATCAATAAGAATCATTTGTCTCGAGACCGATTCATATTTAAATGAAGCCGGTGGTTCTGCAGCGCCGGCGGGATGCGCGGGCGGAGGGGCGCAGGAATTCCCGGCCTGGCCTTAATCTATCACAGCGACTGCCGGGGCGGGGGTTGTTGTGGCTGTCTGCCGTAGCTGCGTCTGGCCGGTCGATATCTCGCCGAATTCGCCGAATCGATACTTCTCGTTCTCAGTTCTGTGCGCCGCGAATGTCGGCCGGAGGAATAAACTGTAACCGGGTGAGCGTGAAACTTTCAGACTCTCCATTGTGATATCGCGTTATTCGCCTCGAGACGTGCCGAATGAAACGCGATAAACTCAAGACGACGGGGACGAGTGCGTGACGGGTCGGATCGGCCGGTTCGATCTAATGAAATGAGCTTGGCACTGAGCACTTCGGGCGGGGTACTCTTTTATAAGGGACGATTCGTCCGAAATGACGCAGCGGGGAGCTCACAATCTAACGAGCACAAATCACCAGAGACAAACTGAAAAAACCGGAGGATAAAGTTATAAATTAGCCGCACGATGGACACGGCGATGAGCTCCCGCGCCGTGTCGAGGTGACCGAGAGGGATCTCGGGGTTTATTTGTGTCGGTATCCCACCAGGACAGCGAGACACCTGAACGAGCGGGGCGATAATTATCGTTAATTTTCCGCAACGGCCCGGGCGGTCGAGTCCTCGCCGCTGCGGTGCACCGGAGTAGCGGTACATTTTTTCAATCGGCCGCATACCTGGAGCGGCGCCTGAAGACGAGCCGAGCGGGCCGCTCCGTATGCGACGGAATATCATTATTAACGCCGAGATATCCGCGGGCCGATCGATCGTCTCGAGAGAATTATGTTCGCGAGCGAAGTGGAATAGAGTGGATCTTTGTCTTAAAATTGTCGCATTTGCATCCCGCGAGACGCCACGAAGCGGCCGGGACGATCCGGGAATCCATCGGAGACGACAGGATCGCGCGAGCGGTGCGCCGTCGCCGGATGAGCTCGCGAGCGACCCGCGCCGTAATTTTCTTTTTGCGGTCGACAACAGGCAGGCGATTTGCAGAGTTACAGAAATACACGCGAATTAATTAAGCGACAAATGATATAAAAAAACGACCTCAATACGTTGACGACGGCGGTTAGACAATAATATATCTACCTGACAAACAGTCGGTCCTTAGTTTTTGCAAGTGACAAAAAGAGGCACGGGTCGCATCTGTTGACTCGCAAATGCAGACGTGACGGCCGGCACGGACCGGACGGGCTAATTTTCGCCATCGCGATGAGTTTCCTCCGGCGCGAGCGGCGCTCCCCGGACGGGTCGCGGACGCCCCGGACCGTTGACTCGCGGGGGTCGTCAGCCTTGCGAGTCCGCGACCTTCTGTCCCCCGGCCGGGCGCGGTGGCGACGCGAACGCGAATGCGAGCCCGCGCCGAGGATCGGAAAATTTTAAAAAGTACAAACAACAAACAAAATGTCCGAAAGAGAGGACAAGTAAGTATTTATCTACACGGACTCTAGAGTTTCACGGTTTGCCGGCACTAAATAAGGATAGTGGAATAAATATTCATTACTAATTTATTCTCTTGGACATTGTCTCCCTAGAATTGAACACCTCCGAACGAAACTTGAATGGCATTCCGCGTAATTAAAATTTATAATGTGCATAATCATTTTTAATGCACGATTATTCGATTGCATTCATCCTGTCGAATAATTTATGCATGAGCACAAAAAGTGCATTTTTTGTTAACGTGAATTAAGACAATCGAAACGCGATAATATTTTTTCACCGCGATGAAATTAAAGATGCCATTCGAGCGGGAATGTAATCTATTTTTTTATGGAAAGAATACTCATCCGCCCGTTACTGAAAATAAGAAAGTAGTCCAAGCCCGTGCCAACATTTAATGTATTTACCGAGCGTCCAGCGACATAAGACTATTGCACGACAATGTGTGACAAATAAACAGTCTGCGATTTGCAGGGCACGTGGGAAAAGTGGAACAAAAACCAGAAATAAAATCCGACAAAGTATCCGCCCTCACAGAAGAAGATCAAAATCCGCAGCAAGTCGGGACAGGAGGGGAATGCGTCGACTCGGCAAGCTCGCATATGAAACCAGTTCGGTGGAGAATGTCTCGGGAGAATTTAAAACCCAACGGATGGTATGCGCAGAGAAGCGAAACTATAAAAATACCAATTATTAAAAAAAGTTAACGTCGATTACTTTTATCATCAAATTCACGATGTCTCTAAACGGACGAACCGAATTCGATAAAAACATGCAAACTTATAGTTACGGCGTGTTATGGTAAAGGTATAAAAATATATTCAACGCGGATACAATGATACTTTTCAAAGTAGGAAAATGTTATCTAGGCCTACAGAGAAGGTCACAGTCGAATCACGGAAGTATCTGAAACTTAGCCACGAGTATCTCAGATATGAATCTGTAAAGATGCCACTGCATATGAGTATAATTTATTTCAGGAGAGAAATCGTTCAATATATATTTTAAGCTTCTTAATATTAATCGTTACAGGTCACCAGTTTTTCTCTGAACGAGCGCTACCGAAGTTTTGCGAAAATTTCCGAACGCACACCATTCATTAGCGAATTAACATCGTACACGTGAGCAAAATACACATCGATTCGCATATCGAGGTGCCAGTGGCAGTAATTTTGCATCACATAGATTTTGTCTGGTTTTTTCAGTGTAATTATAAAATTAGCGTGTATCCGAAAGCAGACTTCGGTTAGTTTCGGCACAATAATTTGGCGAAATGAATAACGCTTAACCTCAGAGAGCTCGGAGGGGTGGGCGGAAGGCCGCCCAAGTTTTTCCAGATCGATCGCAGGAGGCGGCGCGGCAGGTAGGGCGGCCGGCTGGCCCACTGCCGCCCAGCTGGCCCCCCCGCGCCCCGCGCCGCATGTAGTCAGCTGCTGCTGCTCAATTAGAGTCCGATTAGCGAATTAAAACGTTTGCGCTGGCTTTCAAGGTCGCACGAGTCGCCTAATATTCTATTGTAGAGAACGTTTCAGCACCGCGATGCCGGTTCGATCTAATGGCGAGGCTGAACGGCTTGAAACTATTCTAGATGAAACAAAGAGCGATGTCTCCATTTAAAAATAAACGAAAGTACACGTTAAACAGTGATGAAAAATCCATTGGATTCACGAACGCTAATGGCGATGTTGTTGCTAATTTTTTTTTTGGGTTGCAGCTCAATAGTCTATACAAAATATTAATGGTGTATTTTTTTTGCCAGATACAAATTGTTAAAATCAAACCCTGTGTGCAATAATTTACTGCACGCCTGGCTTGAAACTCAACGCACGCCACCGCATTCAATGTTAATGTCAGTGAATGCCAGGAATGCCAATTTTAAAAGAATTTGGGGCAATTGCGAATTGAAACAATAAAATAAATACAAGGATTACATCAGCCGGAATAAATTGTACCTAATAATAAGACGAGTGAATAGATCGCGGATGTACAACCGTGAACTCTGCCAGAACGAAGCATCGCGTGTTCGGGTGAGCCGTTCGGCCGGCAGGTATTTATTTGATGAATAACAATCGCTTGTAATAATACAGGCATTCTCCACCGATAATTCGGAGCGAAATCTATTTAAGCCGTGGGTATTCTCATCGGCGATAAGCGAAAACGGTCAGACGGGCAAAAGTTTTACTAATTAGTAGTAATAACCGAACTGTCAGGTGTCTAACGTATGCGCGCAATACTGGGACGATCACCTGTCGGTGTCTGTGTTGATTGTAATGATATGTAACCCTGAAATTTAAAACCGGCTACGGCAGGTCTGGAGAATCTTTTAGGTGGCGAACAGCTGAGTTTATAGATACAGCAGAGACCAAACGGTCGAATGTGAGACTTTCGAGTCATTTTCTCATCTAAATGGAGACCGTCACAGCACGAGTCTCTCGTCTTCATTCGTGCCTGGGCGTGGACGGAGTGATTCTGAAATATCTAAACTATTTGACATGGAGTTTTTACAATATAATCCGATGTCTTGAAATTATTGTCTACCGTCAATATCAAAGCAGCTGAAGATAAATTGTAATCAGAACAGCTGCTTTTTGGATCAATACCTGGGAGCCATTTAAGCCATTTAAGTTCACAATTGACGATTTATAATAAATATTTTAAATCAAAGCAATGCACTATTTTGAAATCAGAAGAGTTTAGATATAAATAACCAGTTTTTTTGTTAAATAACGTTAAAGACTTTTATTTCGAACTAAATTGAAAAAGTTTACAAATATTAAATTAAATATTTATTTATAGTACAATACTTTTTTATCTATTTATTTAACTGACAATCGACATCGCAAAACTTGAAAATACAATGTTCTGACATCGTCAATAGCACCTGAAGAGACTGAATTTTGAAAAATAATAACACAAGCGAGGGAATATTTCCAAAAGACAAATGGGACAGTACACCGAAGGAACGTGTTTTTAGCAAAAAGGTTTATAATGCTAGCTAGCTCTCGGGCCAAATATTTCCTAGACATGTACCAGAGAAACGAACGCCTGAATCATCGATGAAGACCCACCACTGTTTATTGCGAATGCGTATTAACTACAAACATGAAATTTATATTTGATTATTCGTAGCATTTAAAAATATAATGACATTCGGATTGCTGAAAAACTGTTATTGTGCATTACGCAAGTGATTTTTTTACGCATACAAGGAAGTATTGGATTACCGAACAACGCGGGCTCGTCATACGATTCAATATTGATCTGCCTGTTTTTTTCACGCGGAAGTCTCGCTGTAACGACAAAAAAATCCAATCCAGCGGCACAGACGACCTTCGCCGCTGTCACCGCAGCCGAGTCTGCCGCTGCACTCGCACCGCGAGACGCCCCTGAAGCTATTTAGTGTGCGGCCCGAGTTTAGGAGGGCGTGGGAGTCGCACAATGATGAAAAAAAAATGTTAGGATAACAAAAAAAACCTAATTAAAATGAGAGTGCTAACTGTTATCGTGAAATAATAAATGCGCTTAAAAAAAATAAAACACATTTAAAATGCATAATTTCAATATCGACTAATACCAAAATATTAAATAAAGTTACATTACGAGTCCAGTCATTTGCACTGTCAACGAAAGAATCATCAAATAGTTTTAACAATCATATACTACCAATGTTGCACTAACATTTTAAGATCGACAACAACGTAAGCGTTTCAGGATGACTCTGAAACGGTTAGTCGCTATGTCGTCTCACATTCAACGCTAAGCGTCTTCCAACATGCTGGCGTATTTTGGTCTCGCGCACGCTGCACGCCATGCGAGGCGCCCATCAGAGGCGCTCGCGGGCCCGTCCAGTGCTAAGCCCTCGCGGGACCGGAGAAAAACGGATTTTGAACTTATTATCGGCCGTTATTAGCAGTGGCAATAAAGCATGCGACCGAATCGATAAATGCGAAGCAAACGAACGTTTACGGCGGCCTAGCCGCTGTGATGCGGGGTTTATGCGCCTATAATTCTAGAGATCGCATTTATGCAGATTTTATGTAAGAATGCCCATACGAATTACTCCACTAGAATACGAATGTCGTTAAATTTAAGATATTACAAATTTAATTGGATATGATATGATATGAAGTGAACACGTATTCAGTTTTTAGTAATACTATTAATTATTTTAAAATAGTCGATATAATAGCACGAGAGAGTTGCAGCGCGGCAGTAAGTGTGATTGGAAGTTTAACTTGACAACAGCCAAGTAGAATGTGAGAAAAAATGTGACGGTGAAAAATAACACGAATGTTGACGAAAAAATGTGCACATAAATCGCTTTGAATTTATTCGTAGAGCAGGAAACACACTCAATGCTCGTAGTTACACGTCACCACAACCGATAAGTACGGTGGCACGTGTATTGCATATCAGTAAAAATGTGATAAATGTGAATGTGATGGTTTTATTGACATAAACTCTCAGGTTTAGGACAAACTCGAGTGCTGTGCAGGGAAGTGTGGCTCGGTCGGGGCGGGGTGAGCAAGGACTCAGGAGCGAGCCGGGCAGGGCACGGGCAGGGCACGGGCAGGGCACGGGCAGGGCACGGGCAGGGCACGGGCAGGGCACGGGCAGGGCACGGGCAGGGACGGGGGCCCGGCCGGCGATAAGCGACAAATGAATGAACTCGGCGCGGAGGAGCAGGGCGGTGCGCGATAAGCAATCGGCGTGGCGATATGGGCCGCGCGTGTTTACTACCGCGGGGAAAGTGCGGTCCGGCGCGGTTCATTCATGGGCGGATTCTGAGCGGCGAGAGATCGACGGCCGCGGCCGGGCGCCGCCGTCTGAGAATGCCAGAATGTGAGCAGCGCGGTGATGAAACTGCACGCGCGGCGGCTCCGCCCGATTTTTGTGATGCGTTATTTATCGGTATATCCGGCACGCCGCCGTAGCCGCGGACGCTGGCGTCTGCGGCCGTGCCGATGTATGCGTGCACGGGCAGGGCTGCGGGGCCACAATACCAAACCAGAAAAAGACCTCGGTATCAAAACCAGATATATATATTGTTATTCTTAAAGTGGATCGTGTATTTGGTTTAGATCAGAGGTGTCAAACTCAAATTTGCAGAGGGCCATATACTAAATTTAGTATGTGTAGGCGGGCCAGATTCAAATAAAATAAGTCTAAAAGCTCTAAAAAACATGATTCTTCTTTCTGTGACACATTGCGATCGCGGGCCGTATTGATACGGCCCGAGGGCCGGATGCGGCCCGCGGGCCGTATCTTTGACATGACTGGTTTAGATATTATGAATCACAATTCTTAGATTTTGATTTTAACGTATGTTTAGTAACACTGGTTAAATTACCCATAGCCCCTGGCTAAGTAAATACGGCACCAGTGAACTAAATATAAATTACACATTATTGTAAATACAAAAGTTTGTAAATTAATTCAGATTCTTCTGCCACCGCGTTAGAAAACAATTATTTTTTTCAAAATCTTTTTTTCCCTTATGGTTAGAAATTGCCGGAAATATTAAACATCGTTAATATATCAATACTTGTTTCATTAGATTACAGGTTATTTTGGTGTTTTATTGAATTTCATTGTTTTTTAAGCTGGTTGAAGCATTTTTAATTCTATTGAATGGGGAAGTACAGAGTATCTATTTAAAAAAATTAAATCAATAACAAAAAGTTGTGTGATTGTTGGTTTCACGTGTCACGGCCTAATTCTTGAGCACACAGAGGGACGAATAACATTGTAATTATTATCTACTAACGTAGCAGGTTAAGTTATTATATATTCAATAATATGAGAAATAACATTTTAATTACATATTTGTGGTTTCAAAAAGATCTTATATTGATTTTAAAGTGTTTCATATATGTTTTGATAATAAAAAAAATCCGTCATAAAATAAGCATGAACGTTTTATCTCACCGGTACAGATGACTGAATGGAGAGTGTACTAAATCATCTTACACGAAATATGGGTCGATCCAAACTCTTCGAGCTTTCGCTGCCAATCGAAAATTTATAATGATTTCTCCTGAAGTACTTTCCGCCGCGTGATTTATATGCCGTATTTGTCTAGCCGTACTTGCCCCAATAGACGCACACACCCGAGACTGCGAGCGAGCGCGGGTCGCGAAACGCACTCTCAAATAACAATAAACCGACAATTTTCTCTCGCATTGCGTTGTTAGGTTTTAACGATCGGAGAAACAAAATGCATTACGCTTATTTGCATACTCCCGCAAAGCGCGGCTCCGAATATCAAGGGGAGACTTACCGGAGGCGCCAACGATATGTGATCGACTGCACTGCAACAATGATATGTGGATTTTGATTTCAAATTACCATTAAATAAAGTAATGATTTTAAACTAGCGGTTGCTATTAAAATGTTTGCTATAAATATGAATAGTTTCCCTGGTGTTGGCTCCGACCCGCTCCGATATTTCAACCGTCGCCGTTTGCATATTGCTAACAACAAAAAAATGAATTTTCTAGGGCTTTGTTGGTCTGAAATTCTCACCTTAAGAGACAACCTCGTATCCATTTTTTGTCTTCGTGTTTGTTTTCAACAATACACACAGTACACGAAGTGTAAAAGAAGTATCAACAAATAATTCTCGCAAAAACATTATGCTCAAATCATGTTTGATAAATAAAATAAGGAGGTTTTAAAGACCCAGAGATCTTTCGACGAGCGATAATTACATTAATCAGTTTTAATTGTTTGGAGAACCAAAATGTCACAGCAATAAACGCTATATTACAAATCGCTTTGCGAAGACCTCGCTTCTTGTAAAAGTAACTCCATTGTAAATCTCCCTGATTTCATCCAATGGCGCGTCCCAGTTTCGGTAACTCGGTACATAAATAATTGCAAAAGGTCAACAATACAGTGGCAGGCATCACAATGGAGCTATCGAACATGGTAATCTGACTGGCCGCCGACATCGATCCGCGCGTTTATTCGGAGCGCCCGCGGGCTGCCGACAGAAGCCACGATCCATCACCCATCATCACCTGTACAAACTTATGCTGCTATTTATAGTCCTCCAGGCGAAAGCCCTGGCGACGCTCTCGGCTGCAGCGGCGGAAGGTGGTCGGGAGCGAGCCGGGAGCGGCACTCGGCGGCCCGCGTGGAGAAAGGCGGGTCCGGTGACGCAAGCGGCTTGGACCGGAGCCACGGCGCATTCGGACTCGGGAAACGAACCCGAAGTTTGCACAACTCGCGGAAGCTTTTCTAGATGCTATTCGGAATCACTCTGAACAAAAGCGGCTCTAGCTACTACCTTTAATCAATTTTAAGTGTATAGTTTTGAGTTAAACTGCGTTTCCAATGGAATTTGAATATATGCGATACATCAACCTGGATTAATAATAATCAATTATAATATATCGGAGACATAAAACTGCACGCATAGTAAATATTAACTAAAATGACATTGCAACTACATTAATTATTATTTTGTCGAAATTACTGATCTGCCAATTATCATTAATTAAATACATAAAAATACAAAGGTACTTTAATCATTATAATAATGGATCTTCACGAATCAAATGCCTCGTTCTTCAACAAGATCATTATAAATAAAAATTGTTAAATGTATGAAATACAAAATGAAATTCATGCATATATATACATATAAACACACACACACACATATATATATATATATATATATATATATATATATATATATTTATATACATATAAACACACACACACATATATATATATATATTTATATACATAGAAACTAGGACTTATTGCATTATTATTTATACGTTTTTCTCCCTCGTAACTAGAGCATAATAAATCATTTGAGAGCAGTATTTACTGTAGGCAAATAAGATTAATCGAATAGCGAAGAATATACGTAGAAAACTAATTAATTGTATCAACTTGCAGTTATAACACGGCGTGATAACACACTTCAGTGAGATGTGTGCTCAGCTTGAATTTCATTCAATCAATACGCGAGCGCTACATGGATGCGTAATTCAAAATGCTCCAGCCAGGACGCAAGGCCGGCGTGTGGTGGAACAATCCGAGACGAGCGGCCTGAGGGCAGGCAGAAGTAATTATACATGAAGCTGAAATAAAAAAAAATCATCGACGCGTTAAAAAAATATCGCAATTTATTAAGTGGTGACGTACTTCTCCTTCCGTATAAAAATAAGCCCCGTTTCCTTGTTAATAACCACAAGAAAGGTAATCTATTCTTGCCGCAGTATGAACTTTCGTGTCTCCGTTATTTCCTGCAGTCACAATCAAAAAAGATCACAGATAGAGCAAACATACATTCAGATTATTTTAATGGTAATAAAGTCATTGCATTCTGTTAGATAAATACCAATTACTGGCGACAAACGCCTTAACTGTAAATAATACATTTGTACAACTCAAGAAATAAATACAGCTAATAAACAGCTACCCAAAAGGATAGCTGTTGAAAATACCTTTGAAAATAAAAGGCCATTCAAGTTTGAAAATACATTTTTTTATTTTTTATTCGGCTCTTTAATTTATTTTACTTGAATTTTAATTTCAAGAATTATTACCGTGCTCTGGCTGTCGCGCCAGCGGTCTGCAGTCGAGAAAGGTCGTAACAAGACGCCGGCATAAGCACAGTTATGAGTGCAGAAAGGGTCCAATTTCCGTCTGGCTAATTGATAAAAACTCAGCGGGCCTCGCGGCGGGTGCTTTGATAAGCGAGCTGCCAAACTGCAGCGGCCAGGACTCGAACGAGCAACGCGAGTCCGTTCTCGGAAGGTGTTACTTGGTGACCGATACGCAGGAATGCGGTCCTTATCGACGTTACGGGTTTTTTTGTTACAAAGTAATCTAAGGCGAAACATTTTGCCGTATCAAAAAAGACCGGCGAGCAAATAAAGTTGCGAAAACATTTAGATAACATGAATCACGGCCGCGGGGGAGCTGTAGTGTGATTCATTCCCCGAAAGTGCTAGACTTTAATAAAAAAAAAAAAGGAACACTTATATTGAGATAAAATTCAACTCATACAGCCCGGGTGTTGTTCCATACATATTAATAATTGAGTCTAAGGGATCGGGGGCCGCAACAAGGGCTGTAGCGCTCGATAGCTCAGTTTCCAGGGAAATTATAGGAATGTATATTGATAATAATTTTGTACCAAGATGAAAACGGCTTTTTTGATAGATATGGGAGATATGCTTAGTATTAAATTTCTTAGAAACACATACATTTATTCTTCTAAAATTTATTATCTTACAAAGACAATTCTAAATTACTTATTGATTTATACATTCATCGCTGATTATGTGTACGGTTACAGATCAAACTTATATTTAATCGTAGGCGTTATTTTTTTGGTTTTTATATTTTCAAAGCCTTTGCGCCTTTCACGTAATAATGACAAAAAAACTTTTGGACCGTATTACGTATAATTTGTCGTCGGTATATCAATATTTTAACGCCATTAAAATCCTGTATTCGTTTTTATATAGTATATATTTTTGCAGTATCATATTTGAAAATGTCACGTATATTCTATATACTATATATATATATATATATATACTTATTTATTACGTCCAGAAATGTTTACCTATCCCAGTAATAATTGATATCGTTTTGTCGACCATTACTGACGTTTGCGGTGAGGAATGAAGGTATCGAGTTCCCAGATACGGCCTTACGACTCGCAATATCGATATTGTATTACGGTAGAAACTAAATCATGCTGACCATAAGCAGTGATCAAGGTGCAACGTTATTCGCTGACTTCTGCACTCATCCACAAAAATGGCACCGATGCAAGTTTTGATCAAATATCCTTGCCAAACATAGCAGAACTTTTTGCTCCAACGTTGCCCATATTGTAACAATCGTTTTGCAGACATTTTCCACTAAAAGTCAGATAATTCAAGATTATACATATAGTTGCAATGATACATGAATCAACAAAAATATATTCAAAACATATGTAAAATTAAGGAGATGAACATCACCGATTCAAAGAAACTATTGAACATTTAAAATTATATATAAATATATTTAAAAAATATATATATAAAGCGTGACTGCATGTATTCGTATGCTTTCGTAAAACATGCCATATTTTAATTTTTCGTTATCTGGATTAAACATCGCAATTATTACAGATACACTATTAATGTACCAAAAATAAAACAGCTACCCCCTTTTAGAATAATTAATCCAGCGGTATGTAAATGTACCTTTATTTACCTGTGGAAAAAAACCGGGTGCTCAGTCGGGCTTATTATTTTTTTTTTTCGGGCTTATACTAAAGTATAAACTCAGATTCCAATATTGATTTCGCATAATATGGAAGAATTCTCTGATCGGTGATTTAAACACGAGTAAACCTAATTAAACGGGTCTGCATCTAAATAACCTGTTAATAAGTGAACAAAAATTAAAACAGGTGAAGAGGAAAGCACAAACAAAAATAAATAAAACAAAATGTCGCGAGTTTAATCTCGTTTTATCATTTTAACATCGATAAATAGACGTATAAATTATAATTAAAAAATATAAAATATTTAAATAACTTCTCCTTGAATATATATATTTATAATTGTACATGTAGAATGTAAGATATGTATTTGTAACTGATCAACTAATACTTAAGTATAAATAACGATTATCTTGAAATTTTATTAAATATTTTTTTCATAGTATTATCAAAGTGGGAAAATTCTAAACCTAAGAAAAGATAATAATATAATCCTCAATGTTTTCATGATAAAAATAAATGTTTAGTCCAAGAAATTTTTTATTGTGGGTTTTTTTTTTTTTAAAGTTATTATTAAAAATATGAATAAACGAGTTATAATATTTGGTTTTAATGTACAGTTATTATAATTTAAATTTACTGTATATAATATGTGTAAAAAATATTCTCTTTCTTAACGCAAAATATGAATAATGTTTTTTTTCATAAAGAACGAACATTTAGATAACGTCCCTTGATCGATATAATTATTTGTGTCGTCCTTTCAATGCACTGCTTACAGAGCGTGAGCGTGAGCGTGCCGACGGAAGCCGGCCGGGCGGATTTGCACGCCGGCTTGGGTAGGCGGCCCGCACAATGGGCGGCGTCTGATTGAAAGCGACGGCCGCCGATCAGTTCCGATTGCGGTGTCCGTCGGCACCCAGAAGTGGTGAGTTGCTCCGATCACTTCCGCGGCGCGGGGAGGGCGGGGAGGGGGGGAGGGCGCGGCGGGCCGAGTGACTCAATCGGCGAAGGTGCATTGCACCGGCCACAGTGCCGGCCGGGCTAAAACCGTACGTGGAAAACGGCCCGCCGGTGCGAGCTGGAGCGGCCGGAAAAATTCTTCGGCGAAATTAGATTCGCTGAGAAATACCTGCGCGGCGGTTAGGTCGCACTGTGGAGAAAATGAGACAAACTGCAGTGTTGCGATAGATTACTGCGATTAGGTTGCATATGTGTTGAGGTTTCATATGCAAAAAAAATCTATTATAATTTTAGGATTTCATTTTTTCCTAAAACCGGTGACCTGGCCCATCTTCGTTCCCCGCTTTATAAATGCGCATTAAATATTAGAAGGACTCGGCGTGTTTATCCAATAACAAAAATATCAATAGACCGAAGCGTAAGCTTAGAGCGTATATCGGGATACTCTGTGTTCGCATTTAATACCCATCGCTGAGGTCACATCACGCCACTGCTCAATTTGATACATGGACCTCATTATTCCGAACGCCCGCAACATATGCTTCGATATAAGCGGCGCTCAACGTAGACATAAATCAAGGCATGCATTTTCCTCTAGGGAGAATTTATATATTAAAAATAATTTCATCTGTCGCTTTGTAACAATATTGAGGTCTGTCAAATTATCGAATTCAAATTTGTCTTTTTTCAGTTAATTACTACTGAAATGTGCATGTTATAATAAATGGATAAAATATATTTTTAACGCTTTCGTTTATTCTACATTTTAATTTCTTATTATATTCTCTATAACGACACAATTTTGCTTTAACTAATTCAAATTTAAAAAAAAAAAAACCATCATTTAAACATTAAATTTAATAAGCCCATTTCGTGCAGAACGAAACAATAAAGACGGCCCCGAACGGTAGAATTATATTAGCACGGTTTAAAAATCTCCAGAGAGCGAGTATACAATAATAAAAATGTCCGCAGATTAATAAGTATCATGGTGCGCAAGCATGAACCCACGCATGTGCGGCACTATCAAATAAATAAACTGTCGCGCACTCGGGAAAGAAAGCCGGGATGGCCGGTAATGTAGAAGTCTGCACTGCACAGCGAGTGCTGCCATTGTGAAAAATAATAAGTGTATAATGCTATAATGCACAGCGCAAACGAGGACGGGTGACGACTGCTAGGCGAGAGACTTTCCACGGTCAAGAAGTGGATTGCGCCAAGCAATTAATAGTATGTCAACCGCCGACACACTAAGTGCCCGGCCCCACCAGACAAAGCTACCATTAACCGGCCAGACATCATCTAAATATTCTGAATGATTGAGTTTCAACAGCTTCAAGAGATCAATAAGCTATTATTCCATACTATTCAAAAGATTCAACACCCCCTAGATACCGGAGAGCCTCCAGAGATACCAGTTAATTTATTCGTTCCGTATCTATGACGTCACATTGTTAGTCAAATTCATCAATGTATTCGTGCTCTGTGGATACATTGATAATTTAAAGCAAACATTTTCATTCATTCATTCATTCTGTACTCGATGACGTCACATTGTCAAGAAAATAACATATTCAATTATCTGCGGTCTAATATTAGATTTATTTATTATTAATTAAGTATTTTAATGAACATATATATATTAGAAATTAAAATACATTTTCATTCTATTGAATGAAAATGTATTTTAATTTCTATTATTGTACCTATAAAAAAAATTATAATTTAAGTTTAATGAAACAATTATATGCTTTCGCATTCAAATAAAGATTTCATATAAAAAAAGAAAGCACCCACGCATATGCACACATACAATGTAGATATGAGTTAGTTGTATGTGTGTGTGCTTGGTAAATATACCTAACCTTGAATCTGACAACATCAAAAATGTTGATGGAATAAAAACAATTCTATAGTGATATAAAATATATTCAATTTTCCTAAGAAAAAAATAGCTTACATTAAAAAAAAAGAAGAAAATATTGATGAAGTATCCAGAACAAATTTAAGAAATCTGATTCATATTCATGATTTATTTTCAATTCTTCATACATCATATAATTAATCACTTTCAAAGAAAAATATCTTGAGAAATTTAATTTAAAAATGAATTCATTCTAATATTTGTATTTCAGTATTAAAATAAATAAATAGAATTTTATAAAATAACCCTTTGTTTTAAATACTGGACTCAAGTATTATAATTAACTAAAATGAATTTATCAAGAAACGAAATGACAACCCTTTATAATTTTTAAGTTACAAATACTGCTAATATTTTTATACCTCGGGCCGTTAGCTATTAAGGGACACTGACCTCTCACTGTCCTCGTTGATCTGGTTCATCTGGCCATCCTCCTTTCCATCGTTGTCTGCCTGTTGAGCTCCGTCGGAAGCAGGTGTGCCCCCACCGCTCTCGTTGGCCACATTATCTCCTATAGACAGCTGGATGCTGCTATTCACGAGACTGTTAACTACGTGGGAAACCACTGCACTCACTGGGCTACCAAAGTTCTGCCCGTCCACTGAATTCACTGGGGGGGCTGTGGGAGCGTAGTTAACGGAAGAAATCACCGGCAATGACACAACAGGAGAATTTGTGCCAGACATGGCCGACTGTGAAACTGTACTAGAGCAAATATTCTGCTGACCGATGAGCCCTTCCATTTGATTATTGACGGACTGACTCTGAAGACCCACACCTGTACTCATGTTGGTCTGAGACATTACTGGCATTACGTTCTGCGCCATAGATCCAACGTTACCCTGAGAATTAAAACCTCCCATGGGCATGTTCACTTGTGGGTGCATGCTCGTCTGCGATTGTACTACGCTGGTAGAAACGCTGTGAACCGCAGTAGGTTGCATATTTGCTGAAAGATTTTGTTGCATTGGCATAGTAATGTTTTGGCCGTGCTGAACAACATTTTGATTCATATTCTGTTGATTGGTGATGTTCTGCATCATTGGCTGGGAAGGCTGTTGAGCTACATTAGGAAGAGACACCTGTGGTATCTGCTGATTGATAGTCTGATTTTGCTGCACAGGCACATTTTGCATATTAGACATATTGTTTTGATTCACAACACCCTGCTGGTTTGCAACAGGTGCTTGATTATTTATATTTTGCTGAGGGGGCAAGACGTGCGATAATGACATCTGCTTTTGTTGCCCCTGACCGGGAGAACCTGAAACCTGCTGGTTCAGTATTGCCTGCTGAGGTGCGATGTGTTGGCCCATAGGAATCTGCTGATTTACATTAGAATTCTGCATATAAATTGGATCAGACACCGGTATTTGCATGTTAGCCTGGTTATTATCCATAGACATGGGAATATTTTGAGATCCCTGAGACATCATCTGCATGGTGCCCTGAGACATGTTCTGAGAGGTCTGATTGATAGGATGCATAGAAGCATTCTGAGCATTCATGCCTTGCAGGTTGTTAGGCAAAGTGGAGCCCTGTGGCTGGGAGGCCATAGACTGCAGATTGTTTGGCAACGTGGAACCTTGTTGCGAATTCACAATGCTTGCCATAACTTCCTGAGTGAGGCTCTGTCCTTGCTGCCCAAGCTGAGACTGCTGTTGATAGTACTGGGGCTGGACTAGGGGCTGGGAAACGGGCTGCTGACCCATATGTTGGGATTGATTAGGCATAGAAGGTTGCATCATGTTGGGAGCATTTCCCGACTGCGATACAGATTGAGTGTTGTAGGGATGCTGAACAGTCCCCATGCCTTGTTGCATCTGCGGGTGCATAGCATGCTGCTGCTGGACTTGGGACTGCCCGGAAACCTGGCCCGGTTGGGAAGGCATCTGATGCATTTGAGTCTGACTGTGCATCTGAGGCATTCCTTGACCTTGATTACCGAGCTGCGGCATCTGCTGCATCTGTTGCATGTGGCTTTGAATCTGATGAGTTTGCTGGGTCTGCATAGAGTGCATTTGATTCTGACCCTGCAAATGCTGCAGTTGAGATTGCTGATTAGGGATGGATTGCTGGTTTTGCATATGATGAGTCTGCTGCGGCATGGATTGTATCTGGGACTGCTGGCCGTGCAGTTGATGCAGCGGTTGCTGGTTAGGAACCTGCTGGTTGGCCATCTGCTGCATCTGAATCTGCTGCATCTGAGCCTGCTGCCCGGGCATTTGTTGTATTTGGCCTTGATTTTGCATTTGTTGCATTTGAGGCATCTGCTGCATTTGCTGAATATTCGACATTTGGGCAGGGTTATGAGTCATGTGTTGGCCTTGCAATTGTTGAATCTGCGCCTGCTGGTTTTGCATTTGCTGCATTTGTTGAGGTGGCAACTGCTGGTGCATCTGCATTTGCTGCAACTGAGGCATCCCTTGTGCCTGTGCAATGACTTGTTGCAGTTGATGAGAAGGAAAGCTTTGCGGCATTTGCTGCACCGGCGGTGGCTGTGAGGGCGGAGGGTGATTAGTCGGAGGATTCAGTGAGATGTGAGACATGCTCTGAGCGTGTTGCTGGCTCACAACCGAGTTCGATTGCAAACCTGGATTCTGATTTATCTGCTGCGGTATTTCTAACGGAGGAGATTGCACAGACACAGATTGATTTTGAGGGAGATTCTGCTGAATCATGTTAATGGGTTGAGTCAAAGACTGCCCAGGCGAAGCTATAGGAAATGAGTGCGTAATGTTCTGTTCTTGCTGGTGAGAATTGGGCACTTGAAGGTCTTTAACTAAGGATTTATTTATAGGTTCGACAGTAGATCCCGAATCTTCGTGCTGGCCGTCATTGATGACGACTCCACTGTCGGGAGCGTTGAGTAGCGTGGAAGTCTCCGTCTGACAATCCACGTTATTATTGACTATGATGGGAGCACTGGGTTGGCTAGTAGTGTGGTCAAGGTAGTCCATACACATCCACCGACCTCTCCTGAAAGGCTCCGTGCTTTCTATTTTCACAACCTTGAATCTTTCATTGCGAACGTGTTCTTGTATTTCTTTCATGCCTTCGGCGGGTTTGGGATTGCCTATAATGTTTATTATGCTACCGGTGCCAGAATTGGTGACACTGACGTGCATTTCTCCGACATCCGTGTTGTTGAGCGTCGGCACTCCGGGTCCGTGAGGATTGTTTCCGTCCTGTCCCACGATCGCCAGACCATACTGGGAACTGGTCGGTATGACCGGGGCACAGCCTAACGAAGCGCTGGAGGCGTTGTAAAACACGTCATCCTTCGAAAATGTGTCCTCCGAAAAGCTCGGGGTTTCGTTTTCTAGATCCGTAATTCTAGATATCTCGTCGGTGTGAGATTCGTCTAAATCATCCGCGGAATCTTCCCCGGCGTCTGTGCTCACTCGCGAGCCCACTGTCACACTGGTGATCTGAAACGATGATATTTTTCTAGTATTGTGAGACGCGGATTGCAGACTCGTAGGGTGACTGACTCCTTTCTCCGTATCGTTCAGGCGGAGAGATTCACTAGTAGTGCGGTGCACAACATTGTTATATTTGTTTTTTTCACTAGTTTTATGTGACTTTTGAGTTAGATTGTCAGCCATGTTGAGCTGTCCGAATCGAATGAAACTACATATGAAAATTTCACAGTTAATAGGACTGAATTCATTTATCCGACGTTTGAACACGATAAACGCTAACTGCTAGTTTTCATCGTTCACTCGAGGCCGTGCACAGAAAAATATTCCACTCGGTATGCTTTAAAATTGTTCGTAAACACACACAGTCAGGAACATCCTTCGGCAAGAGGCAACATGGCGGCCATTTCTG
Organism: Atopsyche davidsoni; assembly: GCA_022113835.1. NCBI lineage: Eukaryota > Metazoa > Arthropoda > Insecta > Trichoptera > Hydrobiosidae > Atopsyche > Atopsyche davidsoni. The sequence goes on along the minus strand of JAILWY010000009.1, from coordinate 13,138,388 downwards.
CGCAATGCATTGTGGGTGACAATTTGCTAAACCTCCGGCCGAGTATGCGGTCAGTCCGCCGCGCTGCTTCCGCCCGCCGGCCACAGGTGCCACTGCGCGCACTCGCTGCAACTTTCAAATTTAGAATTACTCACTTGTGCCCATCGCACTCGCACTCGCTTCACACTACTCATTTATTACTACCCAATTACTCACCTTCAACTTTACTCAGTAACTACCGCATTTCCAGAGACACTCGGTGAAAGAAGTCCTTGCTCAAGTCTAACTAAATATCTTGATTTGCAATCCCTGAAATTGAAAAAAACATATATATTTCATAAATAGTGACTACATATTAGAATAATTTAGTTTGATATTAGTTTTATGAGAGGAATCCTTATTTTCTTTCTCATAATAGAGGATAATTATTAATTTACTGAGGATTTTAGGTTTTCAAAATGCTACGTTCAAACAAATCACATTTAAGTGAAAATAACACTGTAATATACTTTAACTAGAAAATTGATGAAAAAAAAACCATAATAGCATCTTAACGTTGAATTATTAAGTAATTTTACTTCTTAAAATCAAAAATAATTTAGAAACAGTTATTGAAAATTGGTGGCCTGGTTTTTACTAATAATGTACAATTTCGTACGATTGAATTATATTCATATGAATATTATAATACATTGGAAAAGGTAATAAACCTATAATTTTACATAAATATAAAATGAAAATATGTATTTACATTATCAATAACGAGTCCTAAGTCTAAAGTAGACATAACCGTGCGAAGTCATAATTTGTATCATACAAAATAACCAAAACTCAATTTTGCTGTGAATCTTTGTTTTAGCTATGGATCAAGAAAATATTGAGTTAGTTGAAACATTATTTATAAAGAATAACTGAACTAGTTATGCATCTGATGATGATCCAGTATATTGGGTTGAAACTAGTAATGCAAATAATTTTAATAAACTCAAAGTGAAGACAAAATACAAAGGTACTTTTATCATTATAATAATGGATCTTCCCGAATCAAATGCCTTGTCCCTCAACAAGATGATATTTTTATTTATATCAAATACAGAATAAGCAATTTAAAAAATTCATATCATAAATACTGCTTATATATTTATGTAGTCTATCATGATAAAATATTGATATGTGCATTGTGCCCATCGCACAAAATTTGAAAAGGCAGAATAATAGCAATTTTTCACTATATATGCTGAAATAAACAATATTTTGGTTTTATATTTCTTATACGATGATTTTCTTAAATGCGGTAGTAGGTATTTAGAGAATTATTTTTTTAAGTCAAAGAATAAAGTATATATCTTAAAATATTTTCTTTTAATTCTATGTTTTTGTGTATAAAATATTTTAGTATACTTATATGTAAAATCAAACTTATATTTAATAATTAACAATATTCCTTGATTATCAATTAGGTATTGAATTTTGCAATCAAATAAGTTCTCAGTAGAAAAGGCCTTGTACATTGTAACATTGTAAAATATAAATGAACTAAAAGGATTGATGTGAAACACAATTCTCTCTATTATTAAATAGCTTATCAACCTATTTTTTTAATTTATGTTAAAAATATATTAATTTGTTATAATATGCATAGTACCGGTAAATATATTAACAAGTAGTATAACTTTTAATACTATGGGACGTAAAGAAAACAAAAAAAGTATGCATCGGCCGGGAATCGAACCCGGGCCGCCCGCGTGGCAGGCGAGCATTCTACCACTGAACCACCGATGCTTGACGATGAGCGATAGAATTAATGAATATAAATCAATGTATAAAACAGTTTTTATTTCCTTTGCTTTGAGTATTTCGTCTAACTTTTTATTTCACAAATGTAAACCATAACACGAATTACTCGTTTTTTAAAACTATGATACATTTAATTGGGTATTCACTAATGATATTTCAAATATAATACTTTTAGCACTCTATTCTTACCACAAGCCGAAAAGACAGGCATGCATGCATGCATGCGGTTCGAATCACTCGGATGAAATTTTGACTGTATCTGGCTGTATCCCTGGGAAATGTTTTTTTTCTTTGCAGGGTATCTGTGGTAGAAAATATTTGACTTTTGGATTATTTTCTTATGATAAATGCTTATTATAGAATTGAATAAAAACTTATCGCTTCACTCGCTTTCGAATTTGGGGCTGCATTACTGGTAAATTACTACTTAGGTATAAAAATTGCGGATCCTTCCATAAAGTGAAAAGCCCATTCAGTTCCGTTACAGTTTTATCATGTTCTGATGAGGGAGTTATCGAGTTGTATTGCCTGCAATCATCTAAAATTACGAAGGACCATGGATGATGGGATATATAATATTTTAAAGTCAATGGTAGGTATGTCCGATCAACGGTAGGCCACAAGGGATTTTACGTTATTCGTACTTGAGTTGTCAGATTTTCATTTGAGGAGATGTTTGGTTTTTGGATCAACAGTTGTACCAACTGGCCGAGTTGATTCAGTCCTTGCCTCCGGTGCAAAATGACGCTCTAGATTAGAAATGATAATTCAGGATAAACGGCGGACCTTCGCTGCAAGTGGGTCACATGTCAACTCCTGGCGCGGGCACACCGGCCGCAGACGCTCCGGGAACAGTCAGTGCTAATCTCTCATCTTGCTTGCAAATCCATCTCTACCGTGGAATATTCTTTATTTACTCGACTCATCAGAAAAATCACTATGCATACATCTAGTAATGGCCAGCAATCTCTTCTCAATAAATGAAAACGTTTTATTTTATTATTGAATAAAAATATACCAATAGATTTATTAGAACTTACTGTCAAATAAAAATAGTCTTTTTTTAAAATTTATATGAATTATGTAATCTCGGTTACTAAGATATTGTTAATTCTTGTGAGAATGAAAATAAATGCATCGGTATATCCATGTACAATAAATTGTTATACTGACTTGTTTCGATATTAAAATTTGATGATTCTCCTTTTTGGATTTTCAGAATTGTGCAGGTTCCGACGACACTTTTCGCCGATAGGCAGACGTACATATAAATCTATTTTAATGCAACGAAAAAGTCCTTCGTCATCTAGATTTATATTTCCACGGCGCCCCCTCTCCTCGCTCACCGTTCACACTAGCGAACGGGGCTAATTTGTTTTCATTCTTAAATTGGCCAAGAGACCAAACATATACCTACCTAGGTTCAATTTCAACTTGAGCTCTGCCGCAGGATCACATGAGTTTCCTTCTCACTTTACGTACTCGCACGGGAGGTCCTCTCGAAGCTCCGGCGGAGCGGCCGGCGTCCCGCGGGATCGTGAATTTATCGAATACAATTGTGATGAAAGTGCAGCCATGGGGGTGAGCCGCGCGCCTCTCCGCCAGGACTTCCCCCTGAAGCATCGCGCGCGGGAGTGACGGCAGTGCACGGATGTTTCGAATGCTCGCCCAGAAGTAGTGCGGCGCCGCATTATGCTCAGGTGTAACGAATACTTCAGAATATCCAGCTATTCTGTCGATAGTGAAACGTGCGCAGCCGCCTTCAGGATGTGAATGACCGATTCGCGCTGAGTGATTTTTTTATCGATACGTAAAAATAAATCAAAATGAACGACGAAACGAATAAAAAGGTAGAGGAGGCCGCCACGGGCACGGAGGACTCCAAGGAGGAAGATACGGAGACTTCCCGGTTTTTCCGGAGGTTGGGCATCAATCCGAATCTAGTTATGCTCAAAGTGACACTGTTCGTAATGTACGGGGCGACCGCCTCTCTCCTGCCTTACTTGACTATTCACATGCAGAGCATAGGGTTGACAGTTCCGGAAATATCATTCGTATACTTGGCGTTGCCTTTCACTACGTTTTTGAGTCCTCCGATTACAGGTGATCTAGAGTTACGGTTTCTCTCGGGTGAGCGCCGTCCACGCGACCGCGTCACCATAATGGAACGTTTTTTCAGGATTCCTCGTGGACAAGTTCGGGCAGTACAAGCCCGTGGTGATCATCACGCTCATTCTCAACGCCGCCTGCCACCACTCGCTGCTCTTCATCCCGCACCAGGAGACCCCGGGCGTCATGCCTGCCGCCCACGTCATGAGGCAGCCCGGCTCGGGAGAGCTCGAGGTACTCCGCGACCTCTTCACTTTCATTCTGTAACCTCACCGGTAGGTCGGCCGACCTTCTGTGACCTACTTGCCTCGGCACCGTTTCCGTGGAAAGTCTGGAATATTATTGAATTTATATTACTGCTCATATTCGATATGAAAATATCTTTAAATTATCTGATTAAAGATGAATTACACTAGCGAATTTTTTTTTAATCACACCGGAACCGTATTCAGAACTAGTTATTTATTTAACGTTGAAGCCACAGTGTATGCACAAAATTAAAAACATTTTTTGAAAGAAATCTCGCATCACAAGTATTTATATTTAAAGTAACGGGTATGATGTTCCTTGAAGAACTTTAGCAAATTGCCAACATCCGCCCAGCAAGCGGATTAACTAATAGTGTTACAATATGTGCGATGTCGTCGTGAATTAGGTATGGAGATGAACTACAATTGATAGAGATTCATTGGCGTTATCGCGTCGCACAAGATGGACCGTAATGGATCCTCTCAAATATCCGTGTGTGAAAAAGAGTTTTTCGGAGACGCACTGATTCCGGGTTTCGCGGTGTGCGCAGATCTGGTGGAGTCCCTGCCCCAGCCGCGAGTGTCCCGAGGAAGAGACGCTGGACCTGGTGCTGGGAGCCTGCGCAGATCACTGCACGCTGCTGCAGCCTGCGCCCGTTCCGACTCCCACGCCGGTCTACGAGGACGTTTCCACCACAGGGCAGTTTAGCACGACCTCGCCTTTTGGAATCGAAGACACCTCCACTACCACACAAGGAACTCTCGATGAGGAGAACGCGAGCGAAGTCCGAGATGACGACGGAGATTTCAATACCACACTTAGGTGAATAGCGAAAAAAATCAAAGTTGACGAATACTGATAATCGTGTTCAGTTTTAATGGGAATGGATTTGATTTTCAGTGGTTCAGAAGAAGCATATGATAATGCAACCGCGGAAGAACCCGAAGATTTTCCAACATTCTTCAGAATTAAAATGCACTCACAGCTGGGGAAACCGCTGGAGCAACTCGGAATCGAAATGGAGCAGGTAGATCATACTTTTATTAAAAGATTCTAAAAACTCTTGTTCTTCTCTTCTTTCTGCACAGGTGTCGCCTGTGGTTTTTACAAAGAAAATTAAAAAAACGTATTTAACCATATAACACCCCTCGAAAGTGCTGTGTACTTTTAATTAAAAATTAAGAATTATTTTTGTTGATTAAAAAAAAAAACAGGACGAAAATGCAACTGTCACGGACTTCCGCAAACGGTTTGGAGACAAAACCCTCTGGGATGCTGGAGTTAACGTCACCGCATTGGTCAAGGAAGACGTCCGCTGTGGTGGCAACGTACTCTTGTCTAACATCACCAATGTGTCCGACGCGCACGCTTTGGAGTGGACAACTGAGTGTATGGTGAAAAGGTGTAATTTCAGGTAACTAACCTATTTACAGTATCTTTTACAAAACTATATTTGTATTTTTCTTTATGGTGAGAGTCACGATGCACGAGAGTTTTCCATACGATGAGATCAAAAAACTACTGTAGATTTTTTTTCTATTTAGCAGTGTAAATTCTTCCACTGAATAGTATTGTCTATATTCAAAACATAAGTTGTAGTCAGATTTTTTCTATCTACGTGCACCTGAGATTACTTATTCACTTTTTTACACGAAATTTTGATACATCCATGTCATAGTTGAGTGCTCTTTTGTCTTATAAAGCTTTACTCTGTTTATCTTTATAAATATATTTTTTAAATTATTTATCTGTGGCTATCATTTAACTTCAAGGTTTTTTCGATCTTTTTAATTTTGTTGACATTTCATATGAAGTTTTTATTTCTAGTTATCCCAAATGATATCACGGAAACTGATTTTCATTTTAATCAAGTATAATATTTGATCGACACCTTCTGAAATATTTTAGAGTATGTTTTCCAGGCAGCTATTGGGGTATTTTGTTAATTTTCATTGTAATTCAGACGGCTTTTAGTTTTCATTTCCGAGTAATATCACGAAGATGACACTGACTGTCCTTTGTAGACTCGTTTGTTTAGTAAAACAATCAATATTATAATTACTTTTACAAAATCGGTGAATGAATTAAATAAGAATTTAGAAAATTACTTTGATCGAGACGGGGTAGTTGCGCAAATTAAACAGATTGAAATATTTTAGTAGATTTTAATTTTATTATGAGATATTTTTCTGCTTCAAACTCGGGATATTTTCTACCCAGCCTGGCCACAATGCGGTTCAAAAATAAATGCTCACCGGTTTAGGCCCAAATCCCTTTCATTTGAGACGATGTTTTTATGAACGATAACATGCATTCGCAGATTCGTTGTATGGGCCTGAAATATACGAAAGAAAAAAAAATTAAGTTAGGTGAAAAAATAAAATAAATCCGTAATTCTCTAAATCCATTCGATTCAGACAAAGCCAGAAGAAGCGAGTACACGCAGTCGGTGTTAAGGATAAAGAACTGATTGAACTTAATTGAGCGCCCCCGTCCTGTGGCCCGGCGTGGCCGGCTGCTCCTGGACTCCTCGAAATTGGTCGCGTCGCCCCCCCCCTGCGGATTTATTAAAATAGGTTTTTCCAAAGTAGCATTCATAAAAAAAATAATGCCAATATGTACGTAATGCGAGCTATGAAATTTATTGGCATAAAAATTTTGAAATTATAAAAAAAAAAAATTGAAATTGATTAGGGCACTGTATGAATAACTGGATGCAAATAATTTTATAAAATTATTCCCAAAATGGTAAAACTTTATAATATGCTTAACAATATGCTTTTATTTTCTGATACCTTAGTAGAGTTTGATTGGGTTTAAAAGTTTCAAATGGATTATTAATACTGTTAAAATATTATTTAATTTATTTTAGGTATGGTGGCCCAGAAATTTGCCCTCCAGATTATAAGGAAAGTGACGATACCACATTTTGGATTTATTTCTTTCTGCGGTTCCTTGGAACCATCATGCTTTCTGCCGGAGTCACAATAATGGACCCAATAGCCTTGACAATGATTCAAAAGTACGGAGGAGACTTTGGACGTGAGAGATTATTTTCAAGTATTGGAATGGCTATATTTTCTCCGATTACTGGTGTGCTGATCGATATGAAGAGTAAAAAAGTTGGTAAGTATAAAACCACCCTCTAACAACCTGTACTAAAACATTAAATTTTATAATATTCCTTGGTAATCAAATTTTATAAAATCCTTAACATTTTTAAAAGCTCGTCTTACCTGCTATATTAAATGTTTTATTTAAAGGTTACACGGATTATTCGGCTGCTTTCTACACCTATGATGTACTGCTTACGATCTCTGCTGTGACAGTCCTGATGATGCCTCTCGGAGCTAAACTTCCTGCTGATAATTTGTTCCGAGATCTCGTCAACATAATCAAGATGCCGCATGTGATTTTGTTTATATTCTTTTTGTTCGCTCTTGGAAATTTCTGGGGGTTCATTGAATCCTTTTTATTCCTCTATTTGAAAGAATTAGGAGCACCAAACTATCTATTAGGTAAGAAAGCAATTAAACGGCAATAACTACTCTCATCATTTTTTTCTATGAAAATTGCGCAAGCGTCAGATAACTAGGTGCAATGAGTTGACCTTGACTTGATTAATATATGATTTTATATATCGTAAAAGTAAATTCAAGACTTTCCAGCATTCCGATATACACAAGTAAATGTATAAGCTAAACGAGCCCTTAAAATTATGAGGAGCAATGGACTGCCGGTGAATTGAGTGTGAAGGAGGTGTGAACTGGACAATTGCAGGGCAGAGTTTATTTGAAGACTTGAAAATCAGTGGATCAAAGAAGTTTTTAAATAATTGAATAGTGAAAAAATAAGAGAGAATGTTGTTATAAATTAATCGATATTACAGAAAATTATATTATTAAGTAAATTTTTCTATATTCTAGGTATAACTGTAACTGTTGGAACATTAAGCAGTATTCCATTTCTATATGGAGCTGAAAAGATCACAGCAAAAGTTGGTCATGTTAACGTGATAGTTATTGCATTTTTCTCCCACGCTGCTCGTTTGGTTGGATATTCTTTTATAGAGTAAGTAATCGAGTTCTTTGTTAAATATTTGATAATGCAGGTGTACATTTTGACAATTTTCTGTTTTTTTTTTCACGCCAGAAATGCTTGGTGGTGTTTTCCATTTGAAGCTATGGAATCTCTTTCTGTTCATTTGATGTGGGTAGCAGCTGCTACGTATTGTGCATTATTAGCACCTAAGAATCTCCTGGCAACGCTGATAGGAGTGTTGGGGATGGCTCACTTCAGTTTGGGTAAATAAATAAAATTTATGACGTAGTATGTGGCAGGTCTGTCCTTGCCGGTGTAACAGACTAGGTTTTCCACAATATTGTTGACACAAGTATTCATTTCAATTCTAGGAAGAGGTAGTGGAAGTTTTGGAGGAGGATTTCTCATTTCTTCATTTGGTACACGAGAAGCCTTTCGTTACATGGGTCTTGTTGCTTGCCTCGGAGGGATAAGTTATGGACTCTTACATTATTTCTGGTTGAGAAAGATAGGACATATTATATCAGATGATGATGATGTCGATGATATTGGTAGGTTTTGTCATTGGAATATAAAGAAGGGGAGCAATTATCAATCTAAATAACATAAAACACAGTGTCAATAATTTACTTTTATCAGGGGAAAATGGCGAGATCGATAAGTTAAATACAGAGCCACTTACTAAGGAAATGGGAACTATGGTTTCTACTGAACGATTATCAATGATGATAGACTATAATCCAATAGGGTCCCTCACATCTCTCTCCAGAGGGTCCAGAGTCAGGGTAAACAGAGTTTAATTAAAATGAATTCAAATAAAGATGTCAGCGCAAATATTATGTAAACTTTATGTGATTACAGTTATCTCAAGGAGACATAAATGAACTTTATCGAAGTCGGAGTAATAGTACTCGTAGAAGTAGTAATGTTGAAATATCAAACAAAACAACTCCCAGAGGAAGTGCATCAAAAATGGATTTATTAAAATCAGCCCTAGAAATTAATCATACCAAAAATAATATATCAAACCCATCATTGTGCCGCCAAAATGAGAGAAACAGTAACAGTAAGGTTAGTTTGAACCATATGAGTATAAGATTTTAAATATTTTAACAGATAGATTTGTAATAATAAATATGTAATTGCAGCTGGCACACAGCGCTCCAAAACTAAATCAAAAGAATATATCTCAACCAGCGTTATCCGTATTAGTCGATCACGAAAGGATGGCAAGACGTGACTCAATACCAGAAGAAATAGAAGAGGAACGACTGTCGCAGATAAGTGGCTTTTCAAAAGCAACTCCTAGAAAAACGGAAGGAAACAGAACTTCAAACTTACAAAAAGGTGTCCAGGATAGTGAAAAGCATCAGCGTAACAGCTGGCATTCAGATGACAATAATCCAACATAGTCCTAGAATAGACTAGATTAGTGATAAAGATTTAATTTAATAATAGATTTCTATAATAAATTTTTGAATGTTATATTCAACAAAGGCAACTACGACTTTATTTTTAAGTAAAAAATAAATAAAGTCATTTCATTTTCTAGCAATTTGATTTTTTTTACTTTGTATGATGTATAAAGGGTAAATCTAGTTGCAAACTTAACTTATGTAGTCCAACAAAGGATACTATGACAATTAATTACGATGTGTTCGGTTTATCCTCTGCTACATACTTAAATATTCTTTTAGATTAAACATATATATATATATTCCAATAATATGATTGTTATAAATTGATGATAGGAACTGTATATTTTAATTATAGGTAGACTGCTGTAGAAAAGTAATATTAATTGAATTTCTAGAATAAATTATACATATTGTTAAGTTTTTCTAGTTTAAGCTATGGTAACAAATTCAGGGGATGCTGGAGGCAACATCCACACACATCCATAAACTTTTGTGAACATTATTTTAATTTATCACGGATTATCATCCAGAACTGAATTTGTGGCCACAAATTTAAAAAAAATATATTTTTATTTTTTGTTAGTACTTGATGAAATTCCCCTATGAAAATTTATGAAATTTAAAGTAAAGTTACAGATTTAATTATATTGTCATCTTCTGGCTTAATGGATTCATAATAATCATGTTTTTATTTTTAAAATTTTGAGATCTAACATTATTAATTAATTAAGATTAGGTTATTAAAACTTTAGGTAATATATATGTGTAACGAATTTTATAAAATAGTACTTCATCTTTTCTATCTCACTATTTCCAGAGAGGTCATGAGCATATGTGGATATGGTTCTTTTAAAACTTGCAGAGCTGGAGGAGCTGCAGACGGCAATCCTCTCCACAGTCAGAAACTTTCAAAATCAAGTAATCTAAGATAACAGTAGTAGTTAATAATTTAAAAAATAACATTAAGTAGGTCTTCTCAATTTTTTTAAAATTGATAGAATGTTGTACATTAAAAAAAAAATAATACAGAAGCAAATAAAGTTTTTTTGTTGATGAGCCGACTTTAGCCTGACAAGGATGTCTTCAAATGAAATGGGTTCAAGTTACTCGTAACATTGTAACTTTTGTCAACTATAAATATCTCAGCAATTGTCTACTTTTGGCTATCTATTTCTGTTAAAAAATATGAACCAAATAGATTATTTTTAAAGCAAAGTTATTCTTATTTTTTCATATATTTTTCTGGTAATTGTATATTTATTGTACTTTTAACATCTTGTCATCTGTGATTTTATGATTTATAAGAGTAAATTTATGTTACAAATTTGATTTTGAAACCTATATGAATTATTAAATTATTCAAAGTTTTGTGCAGTTTTTAATAAAAAAGAAAATGTTCTCCATGCTGAGATTGCATACCTGCTTACCTTAATTTCAAAATGTATATTTTAATGCATCTTCAAAAAAATACACCCAAGAATTTTATAAAAATGTATAATTTAATAATACAAAAAATATTTACAGTCAACTTTACATTTCACAACGAAAAATGTAATATTACACACATCATCTCAAGAGTTTATGAATTATAATTAATCTTTACAAAAATGCATTCTCAATATGGCATCACTCAAATAAGGTAAATAATTCTTTCCTATATTTGTAAGATTAAGTCCAATCTAAAGTCTTTAATCAATCACTCTAAATGTATAAAATACATATAACAATAGTACCAAAATATTTTAAATTACATAATATTATTATTTACTATTTGATTTGATTCTGTAAACAAGATTCAAATGTAACTAATTGCGTAAATGATTTATAATTTACTTCTACGCATTATTGGAATAATCAAAATAAAAATAAATAAATAAAACATCTCATTGGAATGCTGTAAGACATGGAAAATAAAATACATTTAAAAAGAAGCAATTATCGCAGTGTAGAACTACATCAGCATAACTGATAGGTTTCATGGAAGAAAAATCTAAGGAAACACTTTAACAGCTTTAATTATTTTGTTCATCTCTGGAGTAATGAAGTCCATATGGATGGGAAGAATTAAAAGGGGATTGGGCTAAAGAGCTGGCTGCAGCGACATACAAGTTCGGTACATTATTTCCAAAAGTCGCATACAGCTGTGAAGTTTTACTGAAAGTCTCCTGTGCTTCCTTATAATCAGATGAGTAATTCTGACCAATATTTCTGGCCTGAGTTAAAGCATTTTGCTCCTGATGGTATGAGTCCCCAACTTCGTGGTAATCATTAATCGAATCGTCACCTTGGTTTATTGGGGTTATTGTCAAGGATGAGTTAGTCCCGGATCGAATGTTAGTATATTTTGATGTAGTATTGAGATTCAGAGGAGACATACTCGATTCATAATTATGGACCGGTGATGATTTTTCTTGCTTTGTTGATATTGACATATCTTGAACAATGCCATGGCTAGAAGTCTTGGGTGGAGTCGAAGATGTAAACTCAGTCCTCATATTGTCGACAGGTGAGTTATCATCTTTTTCTGTAACGTCTAAGTGGTAGCTGAAATTCGGTACTTTCGTAACGGGTTGGGTTGGAACTTTTCTCTTTACTGTAGTATAAATAACTTTGGGTGTTACATTTTCTGTAATCTTTTTTTCATCATTTTCCATATCAGCAGGTACTGAAAAATAAATAAAATAAAATTAGAATACCACAATAGCCCTTTGAAACTAATCATTAAACATGAAAATACAAATCAAGCAAATAATTTTGTTTCCATAGTTGATCCCCCTCTCCCCCAGGCATAAATGTATTTTGGACAAAAGGTCATGTTCAAAAAGCTTGCTTGGTTGCATTGAATCAAAATTTTGGCTATGCTAACAATAATCGAATCACAAAGTTATTAGTTTGTGAAGTACTTACCAGGTACTTTGTTGAGCATAGCAACGCTAGCATCAGATATTCTAAGCTCATTGGGATGCATACGGCGTTTGTGGGCTCTACAATTGGAGCCATTTGCAAAAGTTCTAGAACACCATGGACATGAGTAGGGACGCCTACCCGTGTGCAAGTTACTGTGATTTTTGAGGTCCTGAAGAAATAAAGATGAGATTAAAATCATATTTAATAAGATAATGCCAGAATGCTGTTGGCAATGATATACTCAAAAAGAGAAAAGCAAACTGGTCACTAGCAACAAATAGTCACCTTTGCTCTTTTGAAGGCTTTATCGCAGAAGTTGCACTGATACCGGCAGACTTCGTCATGGACAAAGAGATGCATCCTCAGGGTCCTCCGGGAATTCAGCTGGATGGGGCAGTGCGGGCATTGGTACACAGTGTCATTGTGGGTATCAGAGTGTATGGCAAGACGCTGCTTCGTTTTAAAGCTTAAAAATTTAAATATTTTTTAAAAAATATAATACATTTGCATATGGAAAGATAGGTGGGTACTTCTGTGGTTAAACCATCATTTTATAAAATTAAAGATAAATATTAAGAAACAAGCATGAGACTGATAGATCATGTTACTATACATTTGACTGAAATATAAATACATATAACTTATGACCTATTAGATAAGACCACAACATAAGAATACTATCAGATAAATTTGACAAAAAATTTATAATAGTTTCGCAGAATAAAACTGTCTATGAAACTATGGCTATAAGAATGTAAACTGATTGGAGTAAAGCAAATATTGTTCTATGATTGTTACAATTATTGTTAGTCATACGTAAGTGCAATAACAATATTTTTGGTTGGTTTAGTATTTATTTTTAAATTTGTTCATTATGTTAATAATTTTTTTAATTAATTGTTAATTCAGACGAAAAATCATGGTATTCACGAAAGGGAAATGAATCAGCAGAGCTCTAAAGCCTAAAAATATAGTACTTTAAATTATCTTACAAGATATTTATATGAAATATGAAGAGTGAACAACTTGCAGTGAAATTTCGAAGGAATTTTCTTTTACAAATATTCTAGGTGACTTATTATGCATTCCATTTAAAACTGATGTCACTGTTATATTGTTGTGTATTATATTTAAATCAATAATTTTTCAGATGTAAGAGTTTAAGACTTTTATTAAAGAAAATATCTTGTTACCTCTTTTGGCACACGGTGCAGATATGTGGCCTCGCATCGCTGTGTCTAACTTGATGTTCTTCGAGAATTCCTTTGGTGGTAAAGGCTCGACCACATTGATCGCACACAAATGGCTTTAGACGCTCGTGGACTGCCTTCATATGCATTAAGAGACTACTCTTGGAAGCAAACCTGGAATCAAAAGTTTACAACAATATTTGTATATTCATAAAAAGAGCGGTAAAGTTTCCCGAGGTCTGCTGAAATTAAAATAAGGAAATTTCAAAAGGTAAAATCATTTTGAATTTTGAAGCAGACAATTTAGGACACACTATCTTTATTATTGGGGCTTTAGTTCGTAATCAAACATCATTAGTAATTTTGCAAGTTTTATTTTTATTTTATGATATATAGGGATGCTAAAAGCAGTGGTACAAACTTTTCAGTGGTCCTTTGAGCCGAATCTTGAAATTGAAAACCTTTCATGACATACATATAAATTAGTCTGTGTTAATACAGCTGTAAGAAATTGCCATTTACTTACTTTGATTTACAAATGTCACAGGGGTGCACCATCCTCTCTTCCATAGGAATATGTTTTTTCTCATGATGCCTCAACAGCTGTTGTGTGGTGAAGCGACGCGCACACTTGCAGCAAACAAACGGATATTCCTCTTTAGGCAAGTGACTGATCATATGGGAGGCCAATTCCGACTCTCGAGGAAAACGCTTGCTGCATTTTGGACAGCTGGAAAAATTAAATAAAAAAGAAACAATCACAATAATATTCACTATAAATCGCTTCATGTTGTCATAACAGATAGTGGCACAATGGGAAAAAATTACTCTTTGTAAAAGTAAACATTTATTCATTAAAAAAGATTATTTGAACTTATGCCCACATTTATTTAAACACTTCATGTTTGCTACGATTCCATTGTTGCACTAAATATCTTTTTTTGAAGATTTCTTAATATTTAAATATTTTTAAAATGTGAATTCATTTAATGTAAGAAAGAAAAAAATTGGTTACTCGTGACTAGCAGATTTCCCGTGCTTGGCACAGTGTCGGCCAATGGAGACCCTCGAGGCCAAGAACTTTCCACAGCAGCACATGACCTTGGCTCGGGTGTCGTGCAGATCTCGGAAGTGCACACACAGGGCATGCCAGTTCTTACAGTCTTCATTGCAAATGTAACATTCATACCTAAAATTCAACAAGTTTACAAATTAAATCAAGGTTTTAGATAAAATAAAAACGTAGCATATCAATCAAGGAGCAGTAGAAATATATGAAATTATTTTTACTGTAGAGTTTGGAGAATGAAAGTTTGGTATATATAAGAACCAACAGTGATATTTGATATTGTATTTATTAATAGATCTTAGCTTTTAAATAATTTTTAAGAAAAGAGAACTCACTTGAGACAAGCGGTGTTATTTTTTTTGCGTTCTTTTTTAACTTTCTTTAATGATTTAGATAGTATATCTGTTTCATCTGCTTGAATACTGCGATCAATATTTTCTTCATCGGATAGAGGTTCTTCTTTTATGTTAACTTCCTGGCCTTCAATCAGATCATCCAATATCGGAATCTTGCTTTTAATTTTACTACTTTTCTTTCGTTTCGGCTTACTAGAATGCTTATCAGTTTTTTTTGTAGCTTTCCTTTTCCTTTTTAACGTAGACTTTAAATCTTGAAATAAAAAAGAGAATACACATAAAATAACAGTCATTAGAAAATTTTAATAATATAGTGTAGGGGTTAGTACCTACATCTGAACACGTGTCTTACGCCTGTAGGAATGTGACATTCGACCCTGAATCCTTTAAATATTTTACGACTGCCATTAAAGTAGAACATAACCCTTTAGTAATTAGCGGTCAGTCAAAGGCGATCGTATTCAGGCGCTTCCTGTTTACGCCAGCCACAAAAGCAGCGGGACCCTATATAAGCGGCTTCCCCGCGCCTCTCCAGAGAGACCTCGCAGCATCGAACTAGTAACCACGTACATTTCTAACCAGTGTAGTTATACTAAATAAACTACGAATACGCAAATATTTCGCCAGCCTTCTGATTTCCAACCATACATCAATCCTGCAACCATATCATCTTCATCTTCAACAACACACACTCAACCTGCGGCAAATTGGTGACTCCGACGAATCTTATTCATCGGCGAAATTGGTGACTCCGACGATTCTTATTCCATTGGCGAAAATAGTAATGCGATATGATTAAAACACAAATATTGCATTGGATTATCACAATAAGTAAATAAATTGATAATGATGATGAAAACGAAGTTGGTTGTATAAAATTGGTTTTTGGATTTGTTTTTGGGTTTTCGTCATAAATTTCATATTTTTATAGTAAAATTTTTGGTTGCAATGCCTTGAAAATATTGTGAAAAAAAAAAATTTAAACAATCATATGAACTCTATAGTTATATGTTTTGAAGGAACCTTAGAGCATACAGTTTAAATAATATATGTAAATATTGAACACATAGTTTACCTGTAACGCTTGAAAGTGGTAAATAATCATCATCGCTCGTGTTATTATCAGACAAGCCACCATCTCCATCAACTCCATCACTAAAGACTTCATCTTTTACCACAGTCTCTGGGATTTTAAGTTGAATTTTAATTTTATCAACTCGTTTATTTCTGGCATTATCGATTGTTATACTATCATTAGCTAAATTTTTTTTTTCATCTTCAGTCTAAAACCAAAAATCCATTTGATTGATAATAATTATTTAAACTTACAGAACAATTGTAAATGTTTTCTTAATCTACTAAAGCTGAACTAAAAACATAGACATCTAGAACCATTTTGTCCACCTCATAGTCAGAAACATAACCTAAAATGTTTGTTTACCTTTAGGAAGCAAATTGGAAATAATTTATCCTCAGGAATATCTAAATTTTCGAGAAAAGTATTCTTAATAGTCAGACAACTGCTGTCGTCGCGCAGTCCTTCGATTGTTCCTAATAGGGATTGATACATAAGCTGAACCCTCTCGCACCGAGTAGCGTAGTAGTCAAATTTAGTAAGAGCATCGCAGCACTCTTGGCAAATTGACATAGGAAGTTGATTTTCCGTCTCCAAAACCTAAAAAATAATCATTGTAATATTTAAAAACAGTAAAGTAATGTTATAAATACCCTGTGGTAAATGTCATGTACGAAACGAGGCTAATGTCATACCTGTATCGAGAGATATTTTGAAATTCTATGTGTAAAATTATCCCTTGGCGTGTCTTTGGATAGGTCGATTTTATTACCGTCCTCTTCGGCACAAAGCCTACACCATTTTTTCCAAATAACTGACATTTTTTCCAATTAATTTACTGATTTTTCAACTTATTGTCAACTAACTTCATAACACATTGCAATTGAGTGTCACAAACATTACAAAACCAAAAACGTTGACCATATTGGGATTCATTTCGCTTTGTTGGCTTTCCTGTAATTACTAAAAAGCTTTCCAGTTTTAACAACAGGTGGCCAATCAGTTTTTTTTTTTAAATTCTAAGCATATTATTCAATATTTTATGTATTGTAAAAGTATATATTGTATAAAATCTGTTAATATATTGTTTGAGTATTTGCACACACACTTTCATTTAAGAAATTAACCGTGACATGGCGTCTTGAAAAGTTAATTTGGCACCATTTTTGTACAACATGACCTTGAATTAAATAAAATATGTCATATGTGTAAGCATTTCTTTCTGTTTGTTTTAAAAATACCATTAGCTTGGCATTTATTCAGGTTTAAGACTGATTATTGGGACGCGACGATATTTCGTTTTATTTCAGTCTAGGCTCTTTTATTTACCATTTCTAAATTAGGTAGACTCACTAAACAGGGAGATGGTTCATGACTATCCAAATGTAATAAATGCTATTTAACTACGATATTTTAATAATGATATTTGACTAATAAAAGATAATTAGTTTTCATAAAAATACTTGTTGTTAATTAGTCTTCTTTAAAAATCTTTACTGTTTATTGTTTGTGCTCACTTGTTAAATAAATTGTATTATTTTGATAGTCGCTTTACTGAAACAACAATAATTATTTTGGACAAATAATAGATGGCCCAAAAATATTTTTGTAAACAACCCAAGGCTTACGTTATCACTATCATGAACAGGGTCAGTGATATGTTCAAATGAACTATTACATTAAAAAAAATCAATATTCTTTATTTTCTTTTATGTTAATTTACAATGTTGTTAGGGCTACGATTATAATACGGTGTGTGGCTGTGCTCTGCTCGTGGCGCAGATCATTGGGGTTACAGCATGTGGCTTAGGCGGTAGCGTACACGGGTTTCTCTATTTTGTGTAGGGAAAAATATGTGTAAAAAACTTTTTGTATGCCAAAGTTGATTTACCTAATAAAATCATTGCTATTACAGATTGCTCATTGTTTGCCTGAAATCAATAACAGGTAGGGCTATAAATCCGCCGCCTCCTTGGACAATAGACTACGCATGCAACAATGCCTCTGCCGAAATATCGCAATAGCTCCCTAACTGATTATAATAAGACAACACAAACTCAAAAAATGAAAATAGAGAAATTCATGTACGCTACCGTCTAAGCCACATGTTGTAAACCCCATAACATGCACGCAGGAGCAGGGAACAGCCACACACCGCATTAAGCACAGCCCTAACAACTATTGTACATTAACATAAAAGAAACTAATGAATCTAGGAGTTTTAATTTTTTAAAACTAATAATTACTTTGTTCCTGGTTTGCGCAAGTTGAATGAAAATTGCGACCGTGCGGGATATGGGCTTAATCAAAACCGGCGCACAAAAAGTGAGAAAAAACGCCATATAGAGTGTAAACTTCAAAGCTTTGTTTATCTGGCATTGATTGCTTTGAATGTCACTTTTTTATTTTTATTTGCGTTTATTGGCTTCGTTTTAATCTGTAATTTGTTATTGCAGTGGGCTGGCAGCACAAAGGAGAAAAAACTCGCATTGATAAAAAAAAATGTTTGTAGAAATATTGAGTTGCATACGATACTCAATATGATTCGGGCAACGTTGGATTGAACAATAAAAGTAATCTGTGATATTGATGAACTATGAATGGAGACTACTTTTTTGGCGTACCTTATAAACGAGCAATTTTATTTTAGATGCACAGTATATTTTTCATCACAGCCAAAACGTATTTTAAATGTGCTCTTCTGCTTAGTGATAGATGACTCAACAAATTATTACATCAAAACTATGAATGTCTAAAAAATGAAAAACAATTTATATAATGGGAAATATTCTGAAAATCGTAAAATATAAAACTGAAGACATGAACAAGTATCAATGGATAAGGTAGATTTCATCAAAAATATTAATCGATTCAATCCGGTACTCCATAATATTAATTAACTCTTGGATTATAAATAAGACTGCTGCTTCTCGTTTTATAATCAGTTTTGTTTCATCGGTTGATTTTTAAATTGACTGCGCCTTGGGACTGAGATCCTTTACCGTACACTCCAGCCATCTCGGTTTAGGTCTCTCAAATCTTCAGGATTCTCCTCCATCTTATTTCGTGTCCTCAATCACTGGTGTCTATTGATTTTGATGATATTTACTATGGGAGTATCATTTTAAAGTCGATACTGTCTATGATTGGGCCTTGCTCTCTGGGGGACTTGCAGATAATCAAGAGTCCAGATTTACGTATTGAGGCGTTTTTCTTGACTTTTAATGATGCCAACAATTAAATATAAATGTTCGTATCTATTTTATGACAAAACTTTGATTATGAACTTATATTTTCTTAGATATTTTTAATGTTTACAGGTCAATTTTGTTCCGTTGAATAAAACCCACCACAGTGACTACGTAATTATTTTGACTCATACTATCGATAGTTTATATCAGAAAATAGTATATCTACTGATGTATATGTGTATACGTTAATATACCCTAAACGTTAATATAAAAATAGTACTTGAAATTATATATGTACAGATGAAATTAATGTTTTGTGGAAAATGCTTCAGGTATTATATATTCACAACAAATTTCCAAATAATATTAAATTTAATCAATTTAGGGGAGATTCAGATAAGTAGGTACGAACTAATTTAAAGCTTTCGCGATCTTCATTCGAAAAACAGCCGAGATATCTAAACAAGACTCTCAAATAATACAATCAAAATGCAAATTCAGTTAATCTCCACGCGCACTGGCTGGAAAACTTCAAATGGGTAACGCAACCTAACCTCTAAATTAATGTGTTTACCGCCTCACCTTATCCAGGTAGCTCTGAACTTTAGATCGTCTTTAATACCTGCGATTGCAGAGATAGAGGCTGCCTTCTGTAGTGATTAAACAGTGCCGTCTTATCAAGAACGTCCCAGAGGACCGAAAAGACTCCCACTATGTATGCAAGTTGTAGCATTGCCAGTCAGTGAAAATCCGTAATAATTTCTAATAAATAATTATATTATAATTGATTAGTATACTCGGTTATCCGTACACACACACGCGGAAGAACTTAAATTACAAGTTTTTGAAGTTTTTAATTTAAAAAAAAATTGTATTTGACTTTCTGAATGATAGGTGTGATAGCTTGAATCTGCCTCTATGCTGAATGAAAATTAAAAAAACAAAAATATTTACAGTCGATGTATCCAGAGATTTATTATTATGTTTTTATTTTGATTAAGTTTAAGAATTCATTAAGAAAACAGATTAAAAAATATTTTTGGATTATATATAAAATTAACTTATTCGATATAAATAATGGTATTCAAGCAAAATGATTTTTCCAGTGAAACAGCTCGATTCCCCTCTTGTATTTAGAAGCTTTATGTAGCCTTATAAGATAATATTTTTGTTGAGAATTAATTATATGTATCGGTATAAAATATATATTTTTTACAAGCGTATAAATTTGTATTATTAAACTATATCCATTGGTTGCATCTAATAAAAACCTTCTTAAATAATAATAAAAAAATACATTTCATATTTGTATGTACATATATAAATATTATTCAAACATTTTGAATCATGCCCGTACTCTTTGAAAAAATAGCTGATTGCCAGGTATCATCGATATTTTTCTAAATTATAGTCTCATTTAAATATCATATGGCTGCGCGAAGTTTCAAGGCTTTCTTTCAAGTTTATAGAGCGCTCCAAGTATATACTTAAATCTTTAAGAATAGAAAAGAAAATGCGTCACAGAAAATATTTCCCGAAAAGTGGGTTTGCATCATAAAAAAAGAATCGAAAATGCGCGGATATGGAAAACAGCGGCTCTACACACAGTTCCAGGGTGGAGGTTGAGCATTAGGGAAGCTTGTCATTCCGGGGTAAAAAGGTGCACCCCTATTTAGAGTGAAGCCTTCTAAAGTCTGCCGAGTGCTCTAGGATATATGCGGGGGTAATCCCAGAATCTGCTCCAGCTCAGGGGATGTAGAGCCTCTTGCAGGGTCTATGGTTTATATTTAAGGTTCCAGTTGAAATGCCAAGAAGGTCTGGGCGGTAAGTCAGGATGACCGCTCGTATTTTGGGGTCTGAATTCTGAGGTTTTATTTAGTCAGTTATTCTGCATCACCATTGCTATATTTTAAATTCATCATCAGTTCTTACTTCCATTGTTCCTAGTCTTTACTTTTCCTAGTTTGTGTAAAAGCAAATGCAATACGGACATGGAACACTGGATAATAGATTAACTTATGTAAAAATAGCAAAAGTAATAGGCATTAGCTACATAACGTGAAATCAATGTGTAGTCAACATTCATTTTTGAAAAATTATTCGACATATATATAAAAATATACAATATAAGTAAAAAATATATTTGGAGTAGAAAATGTAAGCACATGTATATTATTATAAATTTGAATGTAAAAAATAGAAATATGTATCCTAATAGAATTTTTAATGCGTGTTTTTTTACAGTTGCAATATTTCGCTTGTAAATCAGCAAACGATGCTGCATTTTTGTGTGGGATGTTTAAACTAAAACTAAGTCCGCTATAATCCGTAATTTCAATAGATTAAAAAAAAAAAAAAAAATCATTATAATAAATTGTTGCCGTTTTAAGAGAGTCCCCATTTCGTTTTTTCGTTTATCGGTGATTCAGTCATAAACAAAAATTCAAAATTCAAATAAAAAACGGGCTCAACCGGGATTTGAACCCGGGACCTCTCGCACCCAAAGCGAGAATCATACCCCTAGACCATTGAGCCGACATGCGCAATGAGCCATTTTCATGCAACTTAAAACCGATAAGAAAGGAAAAACTAAAATAAATTTTCACGGAAAACTTAGCACAATTACAAAAAGGCCTCATTGGTAATGTAAATCCTCGATAGCACTTTTTGGAAGCAGTGACGTCACGGAAACCGGTACCCGCAGTCGTTCTCCCACACAGCGAAGAGTGCACGCGGAAATCGTGTATTTGCGCCTTGTTTGTATGCGCATAGAGACTTGTTTCGTTTGCCGGCGCTTCTTCAATCGCCGCGGTCGAACGAGCACTTCGATCGTTCACGTACACACTGATAGCAGCTGCTTGTGAACAAACGGATTTTTTCATGCGATAGGTCAGCGAGCACGAATGGTGGTATTAGATAATACTTCCGATTCAAAGATGCAACTATCGAAGTGCCAAAGTTAAAAATATACACGCTATGGTGCATGTACAGTAGAAAGTATATAAAGTGTAATTTTATGATAAAAAAATTAATTTGTTTTTTTTTAACTTTGATAGTTTTCACAGACGCCAATAGCTCATGTTTGATATTTTAACAGGTTCATTCTTGGGCAGTAATTCGCCTTCGTTGATTTGAGTTGCGACGTTTTGGCCCGGGTACTGAAATTTTTTTTCGGACCATATTGATTTTGAATAAATGAAAAAAACACTCAACGTATGCTTGCTAATTTCATCGATCGCTTTATGATTTACATTTCTATGCTATGGCAATCCTATAGCATAGTTTTTGTTTGCAATATTTTTTTAATGCTCAGGACCGATCCCCGAGGCTACTCGATCACAGACGGCGCAGCTCACTACACAGCACAGAGATGTCTTGACGCTCCAGGGTGGTGGTCAACTTAAATGGTAATATGTTCAATCTCTATTCATTTATGTGCATTGATAGCGGCGACGGACGCGGCACCAGCCAGTGGTCATGCACTCTGGAAAACTGAATGGAGCTGCCCTCAGTAGTGTGACCTGTCGTCTGTTTATATGAAAAACCAACAGAATACACATTTTAATCATTCAGAGGCTTATTATACATTCTCACTATGTCTATGAAGTATAAATTTATATAATGTCATAAAATTCCTAAGATTTTGTCTTATTTAAATAGTTTTCAAGTACCCGTACACGATTGTGAAAACATTTTAAGTTCATTAAGTTCTCATAATTTTATCATAATTTTCCGCGCGAAGAATTCAATAAATTGGATCAAAGCAAATTGACACTATCTCTTTATGTATGCTGTGTTAGTTTAACGATTTGATTTTAAGTACACTTGTAAGGGTTTTTTATTTTAAAAAATCGTGAATCCTGTTTTTCTGATCATCCAACAATATTTCATAATATTATTTTATATAAATTAAAAAGTAATAATATGTATCACTCGAGCAAAAAGTTGTATGTTTTGGTCGCCCTGAGTTATTCATTAGTTTGCCTGCATTGAATCGCGTGATATGTATTTCATGGGAGACATACACGAAGTGTAACTTGTGTGCATTTCTGTTCAAGGAAATCAAAGTGGAAATGTATGTCGAGTTGTCGCTATAGAAGACTGTGAATTAGGTACTTTCAACGGATTTAAATATATTTACAATTTCCACATAAATACAAAATGTTAGTTTGTTTGATAAATATCAAGTAAACATGAGATTTATTTAACTCCATTTACATTTAAGATATACCTTTTACGGCTTGGCTTTTTTTTACTTTGTGCTGGTAACGAAATGAACGTACAATAATGGATTTTGTATTTTATGACTTTGAAATTTTGCGCAGTGTAATAAGTTTCCTTTGTTGTTTTTTTTTAAATAAAATAAACTGTTCATAATTATTGGATACAAATAATATATATTAAATTGTGTATAACTATATTTCACGTGTGTAATTTGAAGTGAGAAATTTTCATTATTTATATCTTTCACTACAAATTTTTGATAATTAAAAAAAATAAATTTGTCCTCTACACATACGTAATTACATAATTTAACGATATTGTAATAAAAACAACATGGTGGCCGATACTTCTAATTATTAAGACCAATATCCTAAACTTAGGCCTAAACTGATCTGATTTGAGAAGCAGTTGGATTATTAAGTAATTTATGAAGTCTTGGTCAACACATCAACAAATAATGAATTCAAAGGACTAAAAATTAGAAGAAAAAAAACTTGACTGAAACCCACAGATAATAAATCTTCAATATCGGGGAAAAATTACAAGATTATAGATATGGAAGGCATACAATTCAGAATTCTAATTGCAACATCATAATTCTAATTTAATGCAAAGACAAAAAATATGAGGGATTTTAAAACTGTAAAGCTTTTTATGGCTAAGCAGTAAAGTCAGGATAGTAAGCTGTCTGTATCTGAAAGAAATAAAAGTTTTATATTTTTAAAAGGATTTGATTCAGTTTGGCGTGTGTGGCTGTGTTTAGCGGGTCCTAATAAAACGTTTCCTTTGGAGAGGTTCCATCCCATTTAGAGACCCGAGGGCCTCCCTCGTAGTCGCTGCGGGTCTGATGCAAATGAGATGACACCCTTACACTCATCTTCCCCGGGAGCTCCCCCGGAACCTTTCCATCTGGAGTAAGCCAAATCGAGGAAGTTCCTCGACGAGGAAAATATATTAGCGATTGGGAGTAATATAAAGTATTCTTTATGAAAACTCTGGGTTGAAAACATATGCTAGCATTATTGTCATGATGGTGTGTCTGCTTTGTGCGTAATTCAGATTTTAGTTTAAGTTTTAGTTTTATATATATATATATATATATATATATATATATATATATATATATATATATATATATATATATATATAAATATATATATATATATATATGTAATTTAAATTTTATTCATTTCATTTTGACATGGCAGAGGCATTTACGTTGTTTGAGAGAAAATTTGGCAGTATATAGTCGAATTGTGGCTGGAAGTGTATCAATATGGACGAAAATCAATTCACAAAATGTTTTTAATGGTCATTCTTGTACAATTTTTTGTATTGCTCAATGATTATAATATAATAAAAAAATGAAAACTTTGAATACTGTCGCACAATGGAGGTAAATATATACAAATCTTACTGAAGACTAAATTGTATTTAAGAATTAATATGTTTTTTCAGAATTCGGAAAGGAAAGTTAAAACCACCCTCGTAATACAACTCCAGCCTGCCGGATTTAATTTAAAATTTTATATTTTACAAGAATTGTTATAAAAATCTTACAGTATGATTCTGAAAAAATCCATTCCAACGCACAGTTCAAATCTTTAACTTTTTAAATATTATAGATTTTGTTGCTTTTAATTGTTTCCGATCGACGTCTGGTGGCAACTTTTTTACAAATGGTATTGATAAAAGATAAAGTTGTTAGTATCACTTATTTAAGAGCGTCTAATACCTGTTTTGGAAAGATTTCTTGGAATAAATTATAAACGGTTTGATCTGCTGACCAAAAATGCTCATATATAATATATATTTTATTTTAAATAAAATTAGCAGGTGTGTATATAAGTGCAATTATTATGTGTTAGTTTCATGACACTTAACAATATGTAGAAGGCATACTCTTATAAAAAATACCTTTCAGTAATTTCATGGAAGCATTAAATACACCTGTAGGTATTCGCTTGCAGTTGGTTTTATGTTTTCAGCAGTTGATTTATTTATACTCGGGCTACTTTCTCTCCGGCTCGGTCGCCTCTGATTGGCTGGAGAGAATCATCAAGCAGACTGAGAGTGGTCCAGAGAAGCATCTTGACAAGAGCATCGGTGGTTCAGTGGTAGAATGCTCGCCTGCCACGCGGGCGGCCCGGGTTCGATTCCCGGCCGATGCAATGTTTTGATAAATTTAATCAAAAAAAATATTTTTATCGCATATTGACCTTGTTTAATTTAAGCGCTAATTTTAGTTTAATTAAAAATTGTGTCAACTTTTTATCACTATTGCGTTTGCTTACGATTACACTAAAAATAAATATGTAAAAATACTAATATGTATTAAATATTGTATAAATTATAAATTCGTATTAGCTTAATCAAATTTTTTGTTTTTAACAAAATGTATTCATGCTTAATAACTATTTTTAAAGAATCTTTGCAATGTTAATTATAAATCTAACGTTTCTTCACCCGAACGCCATGAATTATAACAGGTGCCGGTTTTTCTCAATTTTTATTCACATTAAATGAAAAAATATAATTGAAATATAACTAAATGTGGTGTTTTAAATTGTATTTTATTATTGTTTAATTTTAAACTACCTTTTTTTTTAAATTGTATAAATACTCATCTATTCAGTCGCAATGTGTGAAATCTTTAAATTTGGGTAACGTCTACAGATCTCATTGCTTTTTCGTAATATATTTACACATCCTTTTGTTTTACAAAATATCTTTTAATTGAAAACTAATACCCAAAACTAAAACCAAAACTATTGTGTGTTTAGGTATTATTTGGTTCACACACGAAACGACGAAAAAAATACTTGATATTTTTGCACTTCGTCGGGTTTCCAATGCCAGGAAACATGCTCAAAAATATTCGCTTTGTTTTTTATTATTTTCCCAGATACAATTTTTTTATCCGATTAAGGCCAATTTTATAAACTCTTAGTGTGTTGATAAAACCTATTTATATATATTTAAATAAATACACCTTTACGGTGGTGTGGTGCTAAGAATTTTTTTTAAATTTTAAATAGAAAAATTTACCCCTGAAGTATAAATCAACAATATTTTTTTGGTGTCACTGTATTTTGGAGCACAATAGATTGTTCGATTACATTTGGTAGACGGAGCGCGAAATAGAAATATGCTCTCAATAATACAAAAGCATTTTAAATGTTACAGTCCGTTACGTAACAGGGAAATATAAACTTATACAAATCAATAAACGGAATACTGTTCAGTGGGTTTTGGAAATCCGCCCGCCGATATGATATTTGTTATACCGTGCTCATATCAAGGTGGCTCAAAGTTTTTGTTCTTTCCCCAAGATGTGTTAAAAATATATTAAACCTCTTTGACAGATCTCAAGATTTGATGATGTCATATATCCACGACTTGCCAGTTCAACATGTAAAACTCCACATTGAAATAACAAATTTAAATAACCAAACGGTGAGATTGCCACCATCTTCTATTTGAGAAAACACAATCAAATATGCTCTTGATCTCCTGGTGTAGGCTATACATAACTCTTGAGACTATTAATGTTATTTATATATACGACGAGAGAGCTTAAATTGATAAATTTATATTCACATTACCTCTTTTATTTTCAGAAACTTGATCATCTTCGGAAAAACTTAATTATTCTTCTCTCTAGACAGTTTCAAGAACTTGAGGTGATTGTAACGATTGAGTGGGCTTTAAAATTTAATAAATGGTGGAATGTAGCTGGGTAACAATAAAAATAATATATTAGTTGTACGATGTGAATAATAGTTTTTTTTACAAACAAGGCTAGACTAGAAAGTTGGAAATGTACTTGAGAGTAACTTTCCAGACAACGATCATTCATCGTGACTTACTATTTGAAATCTGATATTTGAACCCCACCTAAAGCAAATATTATTTTAAATACACTGAAATTATTAGAAGAGAGAGATGAATTTAATAATAAATACTTCAAACAATGATATTCATTACATTATACCAAATATCATTGATATTTGTTACACCCATTCAATGAAATGCATTTTAAATATTTCGTTAAGAAATGTATGCGTTTAATACATGATCTTTGGCTTCTACTCAGTAATCATATATTTATAAGTTTGAAGTAAAATAAAAGAAATATATAAAATCATATTTTTTATCTCATATTTCATAGTTGATTCCACACAAAGTAAATATTTGTAAACAATAGAAAAAAATAATGCATTATTGAAATGTATTTTATAAAATACATTTAATTTATAACTACCAGCAAAAACTAGTGACGAATTAAATACAGCTACGCACGAATTATTTTAAAGTAAATTTAACGAGACCTCAAACATAAATTGATTTAAACAGTAATGAGAGCTGTGATTTTTTTTAAATTTCCCGTACACGTTTAACTGATTTATGCTGTTTTTGTTATATAAATATTATTTTACAATACAACGCGTATTTTTTCAGGCAATCCGAAAAAGTTTTTGATAGAAAATAAATTTATATTTTCGATTGAGAGAATTAAGCATTGCCGCCTTTTGTTTTTATTTATCTAATTTAATGTTTTATATAAATGTAATATTAAAGTTTGAAGTCTAAAAACATTCTTAAGTTTATTCGTTCCTGTAGTTGCTACTTCTTCTAATTTCTATATAATAATTTTTAATTAGAATACATATAATGTGATAGTTAAAGTCAAGGGTTTTTTTTTAAATATTTACCTCCATATTTTAAATAGCATAATACGTAGTTTCTATTTTTGTAAATATATTGATATTTGCAATTGAAGTACCCTGTACTGATTGGTATATTTAGAAAATAACAGGTTATTTAAAATTGATGACCTTTTATCTTTACTTAAGCATAAAAACTTTTGTGACTAATTTATTATTGTTAACATTGTTGAGAGCGGTCGCTTGTAGTAGCAACGCGGCCGAGTCCACTGTCTTACATTAATTAAGGAATAATCTAGAGCACTGTCAGTACTATATTGTATTAATTTAAGAATAGTGCATGTAAAGTGAAGTGTTCTTGATATCTAGATATACTTTAAAATAAATAAAAAAGTGAATGTCGTTTGATGTGAGTTGCTTGAAGATCAACGTACGATAAACGCGTAAATTTCATTGCTGCATTTCATGTCAACATCTCGAGACTAAATCAAAGTAAATAAACGAGATAAAAAAACTATTCTAGTGGGGGATCATTGACAGTTTTTACACTAATCAGTACACACGTGTACACTTCAGACCTACGAACATTTCATCAAATAGTGCTTTTTAAAAAAAAGTGAAATTTAACCAATGCATAATACCAAACACTGAAGAGTTAAGTTATTCTGTGCAAAATGACGCAAATAAAGCGTGTGTTATTGTTAATTTTAATTGCGTTCAGTTATTCACATAGAGCGTACTCGTCAAATATCTTGTGGTTGGCAGGACTCGCATCTCCCAGTCATCAGTTATGGGGCGGAGCCCTTCAGAGAGCCCTGGCCGCAAGGGGGCACAACCTAACCGCCCTCAGTGTTGACGTTGTCGGTCCCAGCATCACTAACCTCACCTTTATCCATTTAGAGAACGTGTATGCTTTCATCGACAGCACCACACACAACCTGACTGCCATGAGAGATAACTCTCCGATTGCTGATATCTGGGGCTTGGCACACTTTAGGTCTGATTCCTGTGTCCCAGCGCTGGCAAGCAAAGGGATGCGGCAGCTCTTGGACTACCCCAAGAGCTTCAAGTTTGATCTTGTAGTTCACGATTTTGCTGGACTTCAATGTTTATTAGGGCTTCTTCCAACATTTGGGAATCCTCCTCTAGTTAGTGTGTCGGCTAGCACCTGCCCGATAGGCATGTCTTCCGCATCAGGAAATCCTCAGTACCCTTCGTTTATACCAGTGAATCATTTACGAGTTGGGTATGGCATGAGCTTTTTAACGAAGCTGTGGAATTTTATACTGTATGCATATGATAACTCAGTACGCGAGTCTTTCATGATGGCGAGACAGAATGTGGTGGCGAGGAAGTTCTTTAAAGATGACAGCATTGATGTGAGTGCCATCTCAAGGTCATCAGTGATTACTCTTGTGAATTTACCACCATTTGATGTGATGCAGCCGTTCTTCCAAACTGTCATTCCTGTCGGAGGCTTGCACATCCAAAATCCGAAGCCTCTTGACGAGGTAGGCTTATTTTTTTATACTCTTACCAAAAAAATGACAAATTTTGTTCTTCTCATAACATTTTATAATCTTTGAGAGAAATAGTACTTCGTATGTATTGTACTCTTGCGTTAGTGCCTCTTTTTAATGTTAGAAATTCTTGATATGTAAGAATGCTAGGTTAGCTTACATATGTTGAGTCACCGGGAATAATTCTTAATAATCATTGATATCAACTTATGTGTCGTTAATTTTCACTCAGGAGCTGACTAATTTCATCGAAGGCTCCGAGAGCGGCTTCGTGTACTTCGCCCTGGGGACTAATCTCAAGGCGGACCACTTCAGCCCGGAGCAAGTGGCCAGGTTCCTGGCGGCCTTCCGGAGGTTCCCCGCCCACAGGTTCCTGTGGAAGCACGACCCCGCCCGGCTGGGGGCACCGCCCGAGAACGTTATGATAAGGAAGTGGATGCCCCAGAACGATATCCTCGGTGAGAAGCGGCGAATCATGTAAATTTATTTTAATACCTGAGAGGGGAGGCCGGATGCAATATTATTTCCGTTTTTTTATGTTCGCCTTCTCGCGTTCCTCGCTGAAGATTATATTTTCTCGAGATAGGCGCTCGGTTTGTTTTGAAATGTTGAAAACTAGAGGAACTACTTGATACTGTACGCGATCAACAAAAAAAGCTCATCCGGTTTTCAACTGAGATCATTTTTTATAGCTTCAGATAAAACATTATTTTGAAGCAATATGTTTTACATTTTTTTTATCAAAACCAGTTTTCTGTTTGAAGATGCGCAAAGAAATCAGGTCTGATCGGTTAGTGAGTCAAATTTATTCAGTTTTTTTAGTTCGCTAGTATTATTGAAAGGAATTGTACATCCAACAGTAGTTTGTATTTTCAAAGGTTCATTTTGACAAAACAGGAAGCTCTGGTTTTGTATTATTGATCAAGAGTTAATCTGCATTTTTTAAACCGTGCGAGATTTTTTGGCAAACAATTGATACTTCATCATCAAGGTTGGCGACCATTTTTCACTGGGCATATACTCAATTAACAAATTGACCGAAAATGATATTCATAACCCAATAAATCTGTATAGGTAAAAATAGAGATTTAAAAATATTCAATAATCATTAGTTATTGATAGTTCGAGACAACGATAATTTAAATATTAAAAAATATATATTTTAGTCTTTTTTAGCCATGAGTGCCGCATTTTGTACAAGAATAAAATAAATAATGGATGCATATTTTAAAATATCAATCTAACGGCTAGGTACATCGATTTTTTTACTAGCATATAATTATTAAAATTCTCGTTCAGTTGCAGAGATATGATAGTCGAAAGGCACCAGGTCGCTATAGGTAGGACTATGGGTTTCTGATTTAAAAAATCTCGGATTTTCTTCTTCATTTCATACATGAAAATTCAAGAAAGGTGATTTAGAACTTCTGTCGCTTAAAGAAATTCATTATTATACTTGTTAAGATTACCCCTTTTCCGCGAAGGAAAATAAGCAATATAATTGAAATAAACTTTAGTCAAACTTCGATATAAAGCCAATCTGCATTCAAAACACGTATGCAAGCGCGCGTCACAGTCTTCTAAACGATGAAAATTCAATCCCACAACGACGCATAATGGATAAAATGGTTGACTTTCAAACAATAATAAAATTGTTTCGCGAAAACAGCATTTAAGATGCAAGACCATGTCGAATAAACTATCTTCGCTCGTGTTATTCATAAGTACGTTCAGTGTCTGATATTTACCTAGTCAAATTTACCGAGCATTAAACATATTATATTTATATAATAGATACTCTTGGAGTTTTCACTGTGTTAGAAAAAAAAAACCAAAAAATATTCAATACCGGATTTTGATAATTTATTAAAAGAACCATAGTTCGGTCCACGAGGATCGCATTTGGCTATAAGGTTCTGCTGAATATAAAAAAAAACCTCAAACCCTTGTCAAAGTCTTCTGATACTGCGGATGGGGTGAAGTCTAGTTCTGTCATATTCTTGACCTGGTCGCTCAATCTCACCTGGATCTTCTTCTGGTCTCTTCTTTTCCTTTCTGACTCACTGCTTCATTTAATAAGGTTTTCAAGGCTGCATTTATTATGGTGAATAATAGACCGATGAATGCAAAATACACCGTTATCACATGGTAAGGTTTGAATAAAATAAAATAAATTGAATAATGTCATCATTTATACAACATTATAATAGATTAAGATATACCCGTGTGTCGAATTTTTAGAGACGAAATAGTTTTGATGGACTAAATTTTTTTTTACGATCATTGTTGTGTTGTGTTGGTTATATAAAAATGTTGCTTGAAATATCGAAGAACTCGCCTCTTGACGTAATTCAATGTAAATACACTTACGTCACGTCTATATAAGGAACGTTTGGATTCTTTCAGAAGTGTCTTTCTTAATATAAGTGGAACTTTAGTAAGATTGAATCCCCTTGAGTTGGGAGCTGAGTTCTGTGCAGTAAAGTGTGCGCCCTTCAGAACTCACCCCCATACGGTCTATTTTTATTATAGCAATATTTTGGAGCTTAATAATCTTTCATTAGCAATATGTTAGAAGTATTTACATTTGTTAACATATAATTATATATTCAATTATTTATAAATTCAAGTAAGTTAGAGAGTGCTCCCAAGGCACGCTTTTCTGCATAAATCAAAATATTTATCTACTCGCATATATAAATGTTAAAGTTCACTGTTGTAAATTATATTAATTTATTTAACTACCTATAAATTAATACTACTAAGGTATTAAGAAATTAAAATTTCAGCTTTCGCCATCTGTTATACTAAATCAAGTCTATTTTATTTGAGCTCAGGTGTTCTGCGATGCACCTGCAAGGCATCGGTGGTTCAGTGGTAGAATGCTCGCCTGCCACGCGGGCGGCCCGGGTTCGATTCCCGGCCGATGCAGCTTTTTTGTTTATAAATATTTTATTATCATTCTAGGCCATCCGAAAATTATGGCTTTTATCGGACACGGTGGCGCGCTAAGCTGTCAAGAAGCGGTCTGGTATGGGGTACCGCAATTGCTGATACCCTTCATCATAGACCAGAAGCATAATGCAGCACGCGCTGTGGAAAGAGGGATTGCCTTGATGTTGGAGAGAGAAATCCTGACAGAAGAGATGATCGTGCAAGCGCTTTATCAGTTACTCCATAACAACACGTAAATATTTTAAATTACCTTCATTGCATATCTTATTTACAATAATGCGTTAAGAGTCTTTTTATTGTGTAGGTATATATATTTTAAAGCCAAATGGTTGTTTTGATTCCAGTATAAAGGAAAACATGCTGCAAGTCTCTCGGGCCTTCCGTGACCAGCCCCAGCAGCCCCTAGAGAGGGCTGTCTTCTGGGTGGAGTATGCTCTGCGTCATGGGTCTTCCTCCAGGTTGCGATCACCCGGCCAAGATCTTGGACTTCTTCGGCAATTGTCGGTAGACATCGTCCTGACAGGGCTTGCGTGTATCTCTGTTGTATTAGCTATTGCTACATATTGTACTAAAATATTAATTAGAAAACTTATGAGAAAAAAGAAACTTAAGTTGACTTGATGTTTAAGTAATTTTTTAAATAAAATAACTGTAGTAAAATAGCTTTGCCGCCAAATAGAACTTCACACTGCACTATGCATTGTTAATTGAACTTAATATTTTATATAATGTAAGGGTGTCAAATTAAAAAGTGAGGGTTTCAGAAAATATTTTTCTACGCGAAGTCAAATAATACTAATCAATTGTGCATTGCATGTTGATCACACTATTCCTTAAATACATAATTACAAATGAGATTATAAAATCAAGAATCAAATTGAAATATAATATTCTTGTATTGTTTCAAAATTGAGATGCAAATTTCAATGATCTTGAGGCCCGGGTATCGGGCTTTCTTAAATAAAAGTATAAATTTTATAAATAAGCCATTGTTTTTTTAAGTTAAGTTCGTCAGTTTATTCTGCGTTGTTGCTAAGTATCAGGTCTTAAACATATGGTTTTACGACAGTAAAATGCTAAATTTTTAGCAACTTATTACATGATTTTCAGAGTTTAATATGTCATCGATGTTGCAATAATGATCCCGTCAATGCTCAAAAAAATTAAAAGTGGACAATAATAATAGAACATACGAAGAAAAACATAAATCATATCGTTAGCGATGAATTCTATAAATATATAGAGTAACAGCAGTAAGCTAAAGAATTCACTCAGTTAACGATCTTTTGCCAAGATAAATAAACCTACGTAGAAAAAAGTATAATTTCCAATATGATTTTTAAGAAAATGCTTCTATAAAATATGACCTACTAAAAGTACATGACGTTATCGTATAGATAAATAAATACCTTTGAAAAATCATTGTTGTAAATATTTATAAATAAAAACCACCAGGATTTATAAAGCCAATACATCTGATTGAATCCATATGCTGTACTAAACGGCTAACTGAAAATGTTTTAATTATAAGGTTAGTGTAGGTTCGGTTAACCCCGCGCCCCGGTGCAGCTCATGTGTCATCCGCGGGTTATTGATGGTATGTAAATTTTTGTTTACGGGGTCCCATCAATCAATGTTTTACCAGAGCCCTAATGACTAACTTATTTACCTTTTACGATTGCACTAGTGAAGTTTGTTTTAGTAAAATATAAGCATAACCCCTTTTCTTAGTACAAATCGACTACAGTGAAAAAAAATCTATTAAAAGAGTAGTAGAAGTAGTTTACATGTAATACATAAATTTTCATTTATACGGCAGCAATTTTTCAGGGCGTACAAATATCCAAATCTACGTTACGCTTAAACAAAAAAATAAATAATACCTTTATTCAATTGTTGAATTTCAAAGTTCAAATAAGTTTAAAAAATATTATTGCAGATTATGGTTTTGACCTCCGACCTACGTTTATTATTTTCGCCACTGAAAATTTGGACGGAAATTCTAATTCAGGTTTATTGGGCTCCATTTTTAATTTGAATATATTGCGACCGTGTTTGCTCATTACTATGCGCTGACGTCAGAGAAACGATGGTATTCATCTCCATTTTGCGTTGGTCCTACAGCCAGTTAAGGTTCCCCTTTATCAGCATTAGCGAGCCTTGACCAGGCCCGGACCGGCCCGATTAGGGTTGACGATCCGGGGGAGATGTGTTCGGCAAAGTAAAAGCACATTCAGTTGAATGCGCTCGTTAATGGTAATAACATCGCAGGCCACCACAATTTTGATAATGCTATTTATTTTTCTAACAGCTTTGATTGATTAGAATTTTGCGAATGTGTATGAAGATTAAAGCTTTCGAGTGGGTTGTTTTTATATAATACGAACATTGTTTACGCGTTTGAAATTTTTCAGAATTTGTTTTTGGGATATTTTTTTTGATGTTATGTCACGTTTAGGTACTTGTGTTTGAGTTTCAATTTTCTATGACTCCGGGGGTCATCTTTAGGGGAGGCTTCATCAAAGGAACTCTTCACTAGTTGAACCAAAAAAAATACATGTTTTGGAGAATTCTAAATTGATGTGGTAATTTAAGTACATTAAAATAATCGTTGAAAATATAGAAGTACCTTAATTTATTTTGTAAATTAAAATTAGTTTGTAATTTTTTTGTTATTGATGTGATATGCCGAGTGATGATAAAACAACAGTTTATGAATACAAACGTTTTCGATGATGATTTAAATTAGTTATTTAATAGGTAAGTAGTATTTTATTTTTTGTAAATATCCGAATTCGCAATATTAAATATGTAATATAAATCTAATTACAAGTTATATTAATCAGTTGCTTACTTAGGCGCTTGTAAACGAGTCTAATGACGGCCATGGGGGCCCAAAATAAACTGTCTCCCGGGCCCCCGCCACGGCGCGCCGCCCCTGCCCGCATTAGTTAAGGTATCAAGATTATCGTGCAATTTATTTTGCTATTCGCGCTCTCTTATTACTTCTGCTGGTAATTAACATTTAGCCAGTTGCCCTTTTTGCTTTTTAATTAACTTTAAGATATAACAAGGCCTTACACAGGGGCGCTGCCTCTACGGGTAAAAAATCTACCGTTTCGAATTTTCAATAAAAAATAAGAGATTATTTTTCAATGGCACAAAATACACGGACTTGATAAATCATTATTGGAAGCTATTTTTAATTGAAACGAAAGTATATTTTTAGCAGTTCAAGTACAGTGGCAGAATTCGATTCTCTCAGGATTTACTACTTTTTATATAAAATTGTATATTTAGGAAAACTGAGAGAAGTTTATTTTGTGAACGAATTCGTTGATTCTCACGCTTGTTCTTTAAAAAATAATAATTTTAAAAAGGCAGTAATTGTTTTTATATGTGAACCAATTTAATTTATTAATAAAATAAACCACGAAGTTTATATTAGCATTTCACGTTTTAAAAACCACGATTTCCTAAATTAGATTAGAGATACACTGAATAACCATTTTAACATTTCAATAAATAAGAAAACTGTTTTGGTGATTTTATTATACTTGCGTAAATGAACTGTGGATATACGAGTATCATGATAATATTTAAGTTATCTTTTAGATTGAATAATAGAAAACAGGTAGATATCAGCAATAAAAATACAAATATTTTCCAGAATACAAAAATCGTAAGAGCAAGTTTCATATCGTAGAGTTTGTTTATGCATTTTCAATTATTGTCACTGCAACAGCATTCTCAAGGGAAATCTGAAAGTATCACAAAGTCGCTCAAAGATGGCACATTTAAAATAATGTATTGTAAATTCCAAGAAGAAGATGGCGTGAATATTCACTAAGCCGGGTCTCGAACCCGCCATTGTATCTTTCTTGCCCCCTTTTTGATAATTAATTTAACGTGTTTCCATTAAAGGAAATTATATAAGTTGTCCCTTAAATGTGTTTCGTGTGAATTGCCTAACGCCGCGGCATCTTCAACAGTTTGGTGTCACGGAGGATATAATAATTGAAAATGTTGTGGAATTTCCATTGAAGAAGCAGTAGGCTTGGATGTTCAGAACACGGTCGCATAGTTACATTGCGGTGCCAGATGTTGAATACACATATCGAAATGCCAAACTAGCAAATGCCTTTTTTATCATAAAATTATCAGTGATGAAAGGAAAATGCTACACAGGAACGTAATGACTTAAAACCATTTGACGTTGAGGTATTTTTAATTATCAATTAAAGTTGCGTAATGATATTTAAGATATACATAGATGTAGCAATCTATTCTGGAATACCGCTTTTGTAGTAGATTACGTAACAATGATACATACCTGGTATATAAACACTTAAGCTCATTTTTTTAACAAGTATAAATAAAACGGACAGCACTAATAGTATGTTGTATTTTCGGATAACATGTATTTATACTAGAAACACCAGATTCTCGTATATAAAGGAATACTTAAATGTCACGTGTCGCTGAAGAAGAATGATTCGGATCTTCTGTATGGAGTGGATATATCAAGATAAAGATCTTAAAGTATCAGGTTACCACGAGTAGAAATAGCTATAATCAATTGATTATCTGCAAAACTATTTATAAATCTAAAAAAATCATTGCCATTAACGCGGATCCAATTCCAAAAATACTAATAATAAGAACGAGAGAATGATTACCTATAAATGGACTCTCTCACAGAGGTTGGCGTATCAGAGAGCAATAAGATGTAAGTTCGGGAAATAAATAACCCTGTGAAATGCCGAAGGGTCGTCGATTCCCAGTCAGTAGATAATGGAATGAGGAAACGCCTTTCTTAAATTAAATTAAACTTGTGCGAGTAAAAACCATTAGTTTTAGACCAACTGAAACTAATGCGTATGGCGATGATGTCTTGTAAATATTTAGTTACTTAGTACGTTCACAAAATATTGACAAAAACTAATATTTTTGGCAATGGATATGATATTATGACCAAAAGTGAAAAGGTTCACAAATAAGAAAAACGTAATATCCTTGCCATTTGGCTATTCATATTACAGCATTACAAGCACGGTCTTCTGTAGATATTATTATGTAGCTTTTGATCAAATTGTAAATATTTAAAATAATTTTTTTATGCTTTTTTTAAAGTCTTATTTTTTTCACAACACACACGTAAAAAAATAATGAATAATTCTCTTTCCATATGTTTTACGTTTAATTGACGTTTTGTGGGAGCTGAAGAAAACAGATGTGTGTATTTTTTTGTATTTTTTTTAAATAGGTTTGGTACCTTGCTTGTTATGTACAAGGTTTGTCATCACAATTTGGGGAAACTTTCCAAACCAGTCAATCGAAATTGTGCTATATATGGGAGTGACTGAAGCTACACCCCCTGGTTTATCCTCTATATGGTTCTGATGATACGCTTTAAGAAGCCATCCAGTGACTTTATCATCTGTGGGTGTCTCGCTACTGACTTCAGGTCATCCAGGCACAGGCCCAGTTGGTGTCTCTGAAGGCCAAAGATGGGGCATGAACCCACAAAATGGATCACTGTTTGTGGAGTAATATCATCACAAGGGCATGTGTCGTCAAGTGCGGAGATAACTTCTGATCACTCCATGACCCGTTAGGAGCTGGGTTGATTCAAAGCTAATCCCGCAGGTATTCCTGTATACAGCGGCGTCCGTAACAGAATCAAACAACATCTTTGTTACGTTCCCTTGCGGAGAGCTTGTGTACCTTTCGTTCCATGTGTCTATTGTAATTTTCCTCTGGAGATTTTTTGTGAAACTCAGTGTATTGCTAAACAAAACTGCATTGATTGATAATTTGTTATAGATTTATGTTTCGTTCAGCTGCCAGAGCAGGGGCAGAGTATTGACTGTTCCGGCGGTTTGAAGAGTATCAGCATTTCGGGGTGTGTGCTCGTACACCCCGCAATGGCGGGACACAATGGCTGACCGCGGCGGGGTCGCTCGGGGGTGGCGGAGCGTGGAGATTGGTTATGTCCACTATTTTCCCATTATTTTCGAATAATGGAGAGCCATTTTATTCTATATAGAAATGAAAACGGTCCGCCGGGGCATGAGCGAGGATTTTTTGCGCTTTATTGGATAAATTTTTAAGTGAGGCCTTCTCTGAATTTATGATCGCCGTATTTACTGCCTCTGCCTCAGATATTATTTATTAAAAATAACAGTTTCATATTTTTCGATTTCAAATATAAATTGATGCTACCCAAAAGCAGGCTATGCTGAAAATGCGTGAAAGAGAAAAAAAAAAAAAGTACGTTAGAAATATACCAATAATTATTATCTCTGCTGGTGCTGGTGGTACTTATAAATATTAACTCACTTTAGGCGGGTACCAGATTGACTAAACTGATGTGCGTAGCGGGCAAAATTCACGTAAAATTGCGCGTGCGAAATCTAGTCTATACACTCTTTGATTTGCATTTAGTCAAATAAATCGTTTCATATAAAAAGTTGAACCACTTCATACACACTTTGCGCATTACTTAGTATCACAACAACACCACTTTGTCCTAAAAATTGTTAAATAATTGGAGGATTATCATTCTCTGACCACTCCACTTCGTCATTGTCACTTTGTTCAGAATCACTGGACAGTATTGGTAGAAGTAACGTTGACGAGTCTAAACAAACATTACGAGCTGTAAATCTAAAGAGTAAAATGACATTCTGGCGCTTTTAGAGTAAACACATTCAAAAAGGTATTAATATGCGCCCCGCCCCGTCTTCAGGCAGTAGTCCGCGGAACGGGTACTAGTACCCGCCCCGCCTTTAAAGTGTTAAGTGAGTAGTCAGTCCTAATCTGTATGAAATGATTGAAACCTTGATTGTACTTTCAATTGGCGTCCCAGAGCTGCAGATGTCAGCCAAACGTGCTTCCTTCCTTCATGATCCAGAGTCGGTGCTGTTATGCGGTCGATTCGCACGCCGCGTGCAATGCATGACTTATCCGTCGCTACAATCACGTGCTCATAATCGCTTCAAGCATTAATAACAGCTTATCACGTATTATCAATTTAAATTCTGTCCAGTGTATTTTGCGCCGCGGGTGACGTCACGACAGTAAATTGCATTCGGCGCCGACCGATGCGCGATATTGGCTGGGGCCCACGCGACCGGCATAGCCAATCGCGAACGAGCCTTACGCCATTTTATCGCCGATTTTTTAACGGCGAAAAAAATATGGAAAACATTGTAAACAGGTGATAATATATGTGTAGTATATAGTATCTGTGGCACTGGTTTGAAATTATATGTATACATCAGTCACAGAGAACCCTATACACAAACCATGCGAATAGGGTTTATTTGAAATTTAAAAATAATACTTTATATATTTGATAGGTTCAATGTCAAAGTGGTTACTTTTGTATTGAAAAGTAAAAGCAAAATTTATTTATTTTGGAGTGTGGTTTGTTGAAATATACGTCGGCGATTGTGGTTAGCCTACCGGGCCGACGCCTCCAGCAGGTCCCAGCAGTGCAGCATCAGCGACATTCGACCAAAACAGTCTGAGGAAATGGAAAAACATCGTCGCGCGGGGAGGCTCTGGACTCCGTAACTTGTGGTTAGGAAGGCGTGATTTGGTGCGCCCTCCGGGACCAGCCGCTAGTGCTCGCTGTCGTTTACATAACTAAATATCATACTTGCGTACACACCTAGCTGTTTGGCTACCCCTTTGTTGTGATTTATAAAAAAAATAACTTATCAATTTACCCGCTTCAAGATGCAAAACCCCCACAATTTTTAAAAATGTTCAATGGAAACCAAGCAAGATTATCTTGTATAAAAATAATAACAAATATAAGGTGTTAACTTTGAAAAATAGAACCTAGAGTTTAATATTAAGAATAATAAAAATTAAATGCTATATTGGAAATTTCAGAAAATTCGTATGACAAGGAACTAAAATATGAATAAACGTGAAAACCGATTTATGAAAATTGTTTAAAAATAGGTATGCAGGTATGCAAGTATGTAATAACCGAAACATTTTACATTTACTGATACATTTTTTTAAATGAATGGCTAATGTTTATAGACCATAGTAGTCTTCATTATTGTAGTTAAATTAGTACGTTACATTCCGCTGTCCAATATTGTACATTTTATAGATTTATGAAATAACCTGTACATTTACGAGAGTTTTGTTTGGTTGTCCCTCCCCCCACCCCCCGCACCCGCCCCCCTCGCCCTCCCCGGCCGAGAGATATTGTTTTCCTACAAAAATAATAACGTTACGAACATCTCCCCCGCGAAAGTAAACTTTTTTCAAATGTTATTCATTTTTACCGTTCGAGCCAAGAATGGAAAAAAACAGAGATATTGGGAATTTGTTTTTCTTGCGAGTACATAAAATTATATTAAAAAAAAAAAAAAAAAAACATAAAAAATGACGAAATTCATTTCTATTTTTCATAACATAAAATACAAACAACTGAAAAAAAAAATTGTATTAAAAAAACATTTTTTTCAATTCTATTTGTACACTATATATTAAAGCACCATCTATACCTGAAGCAAACATTACTAAAGCATATTCCATAAGATAAAATAATTTCTATGCGTTAAATGTGTTTTTTTTCTTCTTTATATGTACATCTATATATATATATATATATATGAATATACTGCTGCGCGGAGTATCAGGGGAGCAGAAGAGGAGAAGAGGTATCCGAAATGCCGCCGGTGTAGAGAGTAACCACTACGGCACGGTGTGCATGTGGAAATCTGAGCGCCTGTGAAGTGTGCTGTTGTATGGTGACGGGTTAATTAGAGACGGCTCACGGTTTACTACTATCAGATGGTCGTTGATCCCGACAGGGGAGCACAACAGTTTATTACGATATTCAATTATTTTTTTTTGTTAATTTTTATTTCGACCGCAATATTTGTATTATGTGTTATATTTACAGTTATAAGCCAATGACTCGTTGAAAGCGGAAAAAAAATGCGTGCACCGTGCGCCTAATTCGTTTTGTTATTAGTATAAGGATCGGTTACTAGCAACGCCATTAACTCCTTATGATGACACCGAAGTATATAAAATGTGTCATTAATATGCAATAAAAATTGTTTTTATTTCTCTTTTCGTTGTCAATAGGGTAATGGGGTTTGGGTTTCGTTCACATACTTTTTGTTATACAAAATATTTCGGAGTAGAAAAAAAAAATGGCATTGTAATTTAAGTAATATACTATACATAGTTTGTAAAATTAAAAAAAGTGTGTATTGTGCTATTTCATATTATTTTTTTTTTTATCATAAACGTTATAAGTACATAGTAAAACATGTCCAAATTTAATTATAATAGGGCAGGGCACAATATAATTTTTTTTTGCTAATTTTTGTATTTTTATAAATTTGAAACATAAAATACTAAAACTGGTGTTATTTCTGCATACATTATTTGAATGAGTAACAGCCATCTTAATTTATACATAAAATTTATAAAAATATGTAAATTCAATCACTTGCTTATAAGGAAATAAAAAAAAAATAAAAATAAGAAACGAAATCATAAGTCGCTTTTGAGTGCATTAAAATAGATTGATTTCTTTTTTTAATTATTTTTATTTTTTTTGTTGTGTAGCATTAAAAATATTATTACGATTACAGAAAAAGGTTGCGCAGCCGGGCACAACAAGCTAGACAGGTTACCGCTTTTCTCTATACCTCCACACTTGTTATGAGAGCCTGATACTTGAACGCACACGACTGTTCTGTCTATATGTACGTATAGGCTTATATTGTTATAAACATAGCATTACTGTGTAAAAATTGTATACGTACGTACGGTGGCGGCAGAGCACACGGAGCCACATTGTCTATTGCTGTGTGGCCTGTACTGTGTGTATGATTGCCATGCCTACAAATCGCATGTATTCACTACACACCTATGCAGACCTAATCGAATCAGTAACGGTATGGATCGGGAATGAAAACATCTTGCATTGCACAAGAATTATACAGCTCGCTATTTAATTAAAATATTTTACATTATGCAGCAAATATTTTCAACAATTTTTTCGTAAAAATGTTTCGAGATTGTAAAAATTTCTTACAAGACGAGTTAGATATTATACGAACACTTTCTCGCACTTACGCATGTCCTCGGTAGTATAGTGGTCAGTATCCCCGCCTGTCACGCGGGAGACCGGGGTTCGATTCCCCGCCGGGGAGGATTTTTTGTTTTTTTTTTTTACACACACGTATACAATAAATAATTTAGCCAAGCTTGTTCATACACAGAACAAAGTCACAATTGAGAATAATTAAATAAAAAACAAAATTAAATAAAAGTACAACAGAGCGCACAAGGAACATGCTAAATATAACAAAAAGACGATCTAGCTTAGGTTCCACCGAGATTTGAACTCGGATCGCTGGATTCAAAGTCCAGAGTGCTAACCATTACACCATGGAACCGTGACGTCTCGTATAAAAAATAAAGAACGAATTCTGATATCGAAATTCTTTTATAAAGGTGCTCATCAATTTTTTGCAAGCTTATCTTTCACGCAAAAAATGATTTACGATGTGATGTCAACTTTTCATTAGATGACGTTGATTATTTTTATGAATGAAAAAAATTATACATAAGTATGAGTTTTTGCACCAGACCATTAGAGTTGATTGTTTTTATATTGATTCGATATTTACTACTGTGGAATAAATGTATTTTAATGTGAAAAATATTTTCTTGTTAATATGTCGGGTATGTTTAATGTATTCGAGATGGGTCGTAATAGAGCTTATCCGATTTACGCACGTCAATGCAAGCATATTTTATTTACTTTAATAATAATGCGAATTTTGATTATTATTTAGATCAGGAGGTGAAAAATAATTTGTTACACAAATTTCACACAACGAAG
This sequence comes from Atopsyche davidsoni, assembly GCA_022113835.1. Lineage (NCBI taxonomy): Eukaryota > Metazoa > Arthropoda > Insecta > Trichoptera > Hydrobiosidae > Atopsyche > Atopsyche davidsoni. The sequence continues at coordinate 13,094,744 of JAILWY010000009.1, read as the reverse complement.
ACACTGTGAATGGGACGGAAATGGAAGTTATCCTTAAACAAAACATTTCTGTGAGCTTTTTTCCATTGCTTTGTATTTTTCCCAGCATGGGTATTTAATATTAAAACTCGAAAATAAATTCGTAGTTAACTCAATTAAAGTGGCTTTAAGGAGAATATTCACAAGAAAGCTAGCCAGCGACGGAGCTAAGGCTATATGAAAAAGTAAGTGGGATAAAACCTTTTTATATTTTTAATTAAGAAAATGTCGTTAATTGCTTGAAATATAATGTTTTGGGAATTTCGCGTTGGATTAATTTTTTACTGTTGAAATAAATAATTATTTAAATATTGACGAAGAAACTTGATCAGCAACTGCTTGGTTATATTTGTAGTGTTTTATTGCTTTAAATTATAATACAAAAATTTAAGCCTGTTGGTGTTTTTCTTCTTCTGTCTTCTTTGAACTTTTTCTATTGGTTTTTTTGGAATAGGTTATATGGCTACCTTTACATTGCGGTGATGAGACCATTTTTGTTACTTTGGCTTTGAATTGTTTATAAAATATATTCTTTTTAAAATTATTTTGTTGTATCGATCGAAACACGATGTCTATACTTTTCATTCCGGTGGTTCGATTAGTAATTGTGCACTGTATTTTTTTTCGGTTTTTAGAATGAAGTCCGGCTCTTATAAAATGATAATACTAGTCGTTCGTAACAATATGAACAAGACTCAAAATAATTCAGAGTAGGGTGACGCGGTTTCGGTGTCGCTGGCGTGATAATGAAAAACACTTCATATAAAATACATTACGGAGTTTTCGCCTGTGCACGCAATTCGCAGCGTTACCTATCTGGGAATTCCGTGAAATTTTCTCTCACCACGTATGAAACATGAAAAGTATCAAGATACACGACAGCGGAGCGCATTCCGGGTTACAAATTCCGTCAAATTGGGTTCTTTTCTCGAACACGTCGCGCAATGAACGCCGGCAAGAAAAAATGGCGTGGGGTTAAAATTTCCATAAAAACGTTAAGGAGATTACATGCGAGTATCAGGGCTGGCGCGCGGCGGGTACAGAGAGTCGGAGAAGATTCACCAAGTGCTATATAAAGTCTCAGTTCTCCTTTGTTGAGTTAAGGTTGGACACCCAAAACAGCTACTCTGCGATGAATTGAGGTACCAGAAATGTGGCAATATAGGAGAATCCATAAAACACCATTAGTTGATCGTAAGGAAGAGAACTCCTGACGTTGGTAAAGAAGCTGAAGGTCTTTTATTTTGGCCACTCTACCTGGCCATTCTACAGGAAGGAGGAAGTTTACGTGCGCCAGTGGCTAGAGGTGGCCTCATCGGTGAGGTGGCCCATGATAGAAACATGTACGATGAAATGGTCACCAAACCTCCTAGGAGGAGAGGCGTCATCAAATCGAATGTCAGTACAAAGCAACTTTTCAGATTTTCGGTATTCTCAGGTATCTATAAGGCAGTGCCGTCCCTGAAGCCGCGGGGTGGCTGGGGGTGGGGGAGGGGTACAAAGCAGCAGTTTAGATGCAGAGCGGTGTCCGTTAAGGTGTCATTTAAATACAGGCATCGCGAATGAAATGGAGGCCTAAGAGGTTAAAAGAAATGTATGTTTGCAGGAATGGTTAGTTTTTTTTTTTACGAAAAAGTACGGTCGTTTCCATGCAGGGAAATTTTTAATTATTTTTTTTTAGAAAAATTTTTTTATTTATTTGGAAACAAGTTTAGTATATTTTATGAATTTACATACTGCATTCAAGTATATAGACATTTACTACCAGCTGATTTTTATTAAATAAAAAATGTAGTACAAAATAATCTAAAAAAAGAGTGTACGCCCTCAGCTGGTAGTGCATGTCTATAATAAAATCATAGATTTCATTTTGATTGGTGAAGAGCGTTCATCATCGGCACGTCCACTCTATATTTATATAAAAACGAAGCTCCAGCTTCAGGGATTGAACCCGAGTTGATTTGGTTCAGATGCAATCATCAAACCACGGAACCAACGCGCCGTAAGAAACACTGCAAAAATACATTAATAAAGTTCAACGGAAACAAAATAACCAAGCATTATATATTTTATGAATATTTTACAGAAATAATTTGAATAAGTTTTTATTACTTTTATTTTATCTAAATATTAATGTGAAATATAAAAAAAAGTTAGTTTCACATGTGTTCAATAGATGTCATTGTGATTAAATATTTTAAGATAAAAAGTAAAATGTTTCTAGTGTTTCAGAAATTTCAAACATGAAGATATCAAAAACCAACCCCTTAATGCAAACCATCTATTTATCGTACATTTTTTGAGAAATACTGTACAATACGTGTGAAATTTATATTCTTAAAAAAAAAATAGTGAATTAATGCATAAAGTATAAAACATTACCTTTTTTAGTGGACTTTGAACACATTTGATAACACCAAGTTTTGTACCGCAAATAATAAAGTTTTCAGCAAAAATAAACAGTTAAACCCATTCCTAGAAAAATACTACTTTGCACAAAGTGCACTCCCGTCTTTGACCGGCTTCTAAAGATTTACCTCCGGCTTCTGTTTACATTCAGACTCGCAAAGGTTAATTCGAAACACCAAACGAATTGAATTCGGGGCTAAATTAGTTGGAAAGCCAAAAAGGGGAAATTTAAAACGTTAACAAATAAAGTGGGGTGAGTCGCTCGGGGAGCGAATTCTGATTAGAGGTAGAGGAGGGTACACGCGAGCAGAACTCTCCGAGGAATAAACTCGCGTGCCCGGAATTATTTTATATATTGTAAATTGTACTATCTCGTTATAAATAACATTAAACGTGTTAAATATCCAGCCTGGTGTTATTAGGGAAGCGAATGGCTAGTAAAATTATTTACAGAATTTATCAGAACTTACATAATTACTTATTTTTTAAAAATATTTTGATGTGCTGCGTCGAGTTCACAATCAATTTTGATCAATTGAGTGACAATGTTAGATAAATAAGATAATATATTTCTTCAATATTTTTATATGTTTCTGATTATGTATAAAAATATAAATTTATATTAAAAAAAGAGACACATTACTTCACATATTTGCTTGTAATTTAAAAATTCGTAAATAAATAAATGAAGGTTTTTAGTGATATTTCAAAGATTAAAATCAAGATTTACACAAAATTATTGTGAAAAACGACTAATCATTTACTTAATTATTTCTTTATACACGTATATCCATTTTTTATACTTTATATGTATTTATCAGATATTTTTTTAAATATTTTAATTTTATAAGAATTTTAAGTCAGTTTAAAAAATTTAGATTTGAAATATTTTGAAATTTGATCGAAATTATTCGTAAATAAATATTCTAGAATAAAACTTATAAAACGAAATTTTTTTCACCAATTGATTTCGATATTTAACAGTTTTTCTATAAATTTGAAAAATATGTTTAAAAATACATCCCTAGACCTATTTAAGACGATGTGGTGTATTTTAATAAACGGAATATTTAAAATGATCTTAAATCGATATTTGCTATTCAGTGCACGTAAACTAATATTATTATACGCGTAGTTTCCTTGAATTTATAAGGCGTACATTATCTTCAACTATACTGTCAGATGTAATATGCTCTCTCGGAGCCGAATGAACTCGCCCGGTGTGGATGCTGGGAGGAGATAGATACCGGGGATTATTGGATACAAGTTCAGTTCGTGCATTGTCGATTTCTGAGTGCCTCCTAAAACAAGCCGAGCACAGGTAAGCTTCTCGAGAACTCTGCGAGATTTATATCTCCGACGGGGTCGGGAATAGCGAAGAGATTTAAAAAAATAGCTTTTATATTACACAATCTGATTTTTTTTTTAAAACAAATATAGACAACATGACACGCTGTACATATGTAAATATTTATTGAAATGTATTGATTTATTGTGAATATGAAAGACAGCGTTCTATTATTTTTTTATTTTAGCGCGGCGTCTTGGCACGGGGATATAGCTCAGTGGTAGAGCATTCGACTGCAGATCGAGAGGTCCCCGGTTCAAACCCGGGTGTCCCCTCAAACCCATTTTTGTTTTTTTTTTGTTATTTATACATAAATTTCAGTTTTCAATTTTAGTTTTGGTACTTTACTCTTACAATGCAATGGTTGTATTTAAATTATAATATAATTTTGGTTAAACAAAAACTATTTTTGAAAAGTGCACTTGTGCAGAGACATCGCATTTAAAGATTTTAAAGGGTTAAACTATACATGATTGAACTATTAAAAACAAATATGGTTGGATGTTATTAATTTGAAATTAGATTAATGATAAAAAAAAAATCTTTTTGTTGATTTACAATAGTTAGACGGTGGGTGCCCATCCCTGGTCCTGCGTTAAGGTTGTGGGGCTTACAAGGTGAGGCTTAGGCGGTAGCGTCCACGGTTTTCTCTATTTTCGTTATCGAGTTTGTGTAGGAAAAAAAACCCTTTTTTGCATGAGTCGTTTTTTAGCACAAAACACTTTAAAAGCACAAATTGCTTTAGGGGTGTCACTTCAAGCGCAGTTTCGCCGTAAGTTTTTTTCCCACCCCACCATTAATCTTCGTGATGCATTTTAAATATTCCGGTCACACAAAAAATAGGAATCTGCGTCAAATTATGCACGGATCGATCGCGAGCCACTCCGGTGCAGCGCGAGCGGAGTTTCATCGTCCATCGATCACTCGCCCGAGAAGTCGTCCGATTGTGATGCGCTGCGAGAAGGACTTCTCCCCTGTGGGGACAAAAAACCAGAGTCGTGGCCGATTACGCCGGCTCGTGCGGCGAGTGGTTCTGATCTCGGCTAAGCGAGGAGTCGGGAACTTTGTTTGAGATTCCGAGGATCGAAAGGTTAGGGATTTCGTCGGGCGGCCGCGCTAGTGTCGCTAGTTTTGGCGTGCTCAGGTTTCAAGATTAGAGATTAGCTCTTTTTGTTCGTAACGAAAACCTATCGATAGATAAGAAAACAGAAAAGATGGATTATTTATAGGATACGAAAGCAGAAAAAAAGTTTTTCAACCTTAACGCAAAATAAAATAAAGAATATGGGAATAATTTTTTTTTATATCAAAGGTTTTTTTTTATATAGCTGTCGTGTATTGTGACGTTTTTTTGAATATACACATCACTCGGTTGTACAAATTACAAAATTGATAAATAATGGATGATGTGTAGCTCATGCAGAAACGCATAAATGAAACGCTGACCGAGGCCCGAAACTATAAATTATGTTGGGTTGCAGCCGAATATGTCACGCATGAATGCCCCGAATCCGCTATTTTTATTAGCCGCGGATTCGGGGCTGTTCTCCCCCGCGGGGCTGTGATTGGTTACGTGCCGGCATTTGTTTCGGTGTTTCATTTTCGATTTTTTTGGTCTGACGGTTTCTCGGGAAATGTGACGCGCGTATTACGTTGTTTATGGTGATGAATTGCGTCCGTGCTATGGGAAATACATTGTCTATGAATATTAAACCTCGGTTTCAAAATGAACATTGTGACATACTGGATTTGTATAAATGTATTTGTATTTTTTATTTTTTTCAGAATACGTAAAATGCGCAGTGATATACATACATAAAAACGTCATTTTGCAAAATGTTTGTTATCGAAGCGACAGTCTCTCCCGCTAATGATCGATACTACATTTCGACATGAATATTAGCTTATTGCTTATATTTTATATATATTTTTTACTGGGATTCCCATATTTTTCATCCGGATTAAAATAAGAAGAAGCATATTAAAAAAAAACACGTATTAGGTGTTCTCGAATCTCGACTGAATATCTCTAAGCGTAGTTCCGAAAGCTGAAAAGGTTTGGCTATTTTTATTCTCGGCAAAAGTTTTGCAGAAAAATGTAGATAGTGACACGTGCCTTTAAAAATCTGTTCCGGACTCTCGTGCACAAAGAAGTCATGATGAAAACCATAAATTCCAGCACAAGTTAGATAACTGGACTTGAAAACTTTTTAGAAATATAATAGGTTTTTAACACCCCCAACTCGAAAGTAAGCTTCCCTAGACCGCCGGTAAGGAGTAGATTTCAAAAATCAAATTGCTTTGAAATTGATTTTTGATTCGGATAATAATTGAAGAAGTTGAGCACTTATACCAAAATTTAAAATATAATACGTCGATTTAATTAATCAAGTTTGTTATTGAGAAATTAACTATTGCACTCAGGATAATTAATTTTCATGTTCACAAACCTTATGTGTTACACGAAAAATCATTTGTTCAACGAACGAGTCTGAGAATGCTAATGCTGTCTTTCATTAGGTGACTTGCTTTTACGCCTGTCCTCCACACAATTACATGAAATAAATCAGGCCTAAAGCTCGCGTTAAGTAAAAACTTTCTCGGAATCTCGACACACGAAACAGTATATTCGAGTGAAGTCTTTTTATTTAGTAAAAAAAACTACCCATATATGTAAGTACTGCGTGATAAAATATCCATTTCGCTTCTGTCATCAACTAGATTGCTTCACCTCGTGGGCATCGTTCAATCAATTTTTTTCTCGGCGCACAGCCAACTAATTATATTTTTTCATGCATTTTTTTACATCAGCAAACAATAATAAATTCAGAGGACATTGCAGGAGCATGACTGGAGCATGAGTCCAATTTTATAGTATATTCGACACTCTTAAAATAGGCTGGTGCAATCTATTTGTTGTTTATGGTATTTCCGAGACTTAATGCTAACTCCATTTTGTATATATTACTCTAGTAAATGTTTTCTCGCGTGTTCCTTTCCTAAACACGTTAATTTTTATAATAAACAAGCTAATCATTATGATCAAGATTAAGCTAATGATTATGATTTCTACAATCAAGCCACAAGTAAACAAAATAACATTACACAATGTCTACACAACGAAGAGCGGATAGGAGGTCGGGAACGTCGGAAGATGGACGAGTAGATGAGAAAATAGAAGAGAATAAAAATATAAGTTATAGAGTGTAATTTTAATCACGTTATAGATAGTTGATAAAACAAAACGAATAAAAAACATTCGTGCCATTCTGTTTTTGTAAAAGCTTTAGCGTTGTGAGAATTTTACTTTAAAGATGTATAAAGCATAAATCTTTTAATCATTTAAAAGCTAGCAATATCTCCCCATTAAAATCAAATACATGACATCGTTTATAAACTAAGGCCGTGCCAAATGGGACGCTATAAAGCAGCGAGAATAAAACAACACTGTGACAAGTCCAAACATCGCAATTACACGAGCGAGCGTCTCTGTACTGGCTCTAGGGGTAGAAATCATAAGTCTTGGATGTTGGCTTCAGATTTGGGGTTGCACGCCGTATCCGCCAGTAATCAACGTGAAAATAATAAATACATAATATTATTTTCCTTTGGCAAGTAAATTTCCAATTGCATTTAAAAAAGCGTAAATTTGATTTTAAAAACAATATTACATACATAACTCATGGTTTTTATCCGTTTAAAAGACGATTTTTATTTTTTTTCATTTTTTCAATACAATTTATCCGCATACATTCACTCTGGTCAAAATTTTCTCGCTATGTACAGCTCGGATGCCGCTAGTAAGGAAAGTGGATATTATTGCACAAAAAAAACAACTGGAGAAAGCAATTGCAATTATTAATATCTAGAGAATATGTAATAGAGGTGGTATTAAAAAAATATAACCGATATCTTCGTGAAGGCTATTTAAAGAGATTCAAGGGCACACGAAAATGGGCGTTTTTTAAATAGAAGAAAATATGATAAAACTTGTGCATATTTGTGTTAGTTTATAAGTGATACCCAATTTAGTATTTTGAAATACTTTGACCTTTGTTGGGTATGTAGGATGGTACAGGCTCCAGACGTTGTGAAGTTTTCATGGTCGCCAGTTAGATACGTGTTGTATATTTTACATGAGTGGGAGACTAGGAGATGTGTCTCGAGCGAAAGCTCAGGATTGAAGAAACAGCCTTCAACTCTTCTAGTGATCACTAGTCTGTCTGATGTTGTCGGGTAAGCTCGGATGAAATTGGACCGCTGAATTGAAGCGAAAAAGTAATTTTATAATTTTTATACTGTGATAAAAAAAAATGTTCGCATCTAATTCGCCTAAAGCATAGGTTCCCAAAGTGGTCAATATTGACCCCCAGGGGTCGATTCTACCCTGCAAGGGGTCGATGACAATGAAAAATTAAATTGGGGGTGCATGAACTGTAAATGGGGGTCTACGAGAGTGGATCCCATTCAAGCAAGTCATCACCAAAATTTAGGCATTCCGTAAATGTCATAATGCACCTAACACAGATTGAACCTATGTACTTACATAATAATGCTATTTATCCTGCATTAAGGACTATCGCAAGAAGGTTTTTGATAACTTTTCCATCTTCATACCTCGTGAAAAGGGGTTTCAGTACGGTTGCCAATCTTCTTTTAAAAAAAAGAAATAGATTGGAAATCACTGGGCGAGGAGATTTAAGGTTAAATCTGACTTATTTGAAGCCAAATATTGATAATTTGCTATCAAAGCATCAGACTCATCCCTCCAATTAAAAGCATTGATTTTTTTTAGTGAATGTTACTATATTTGCATTTTGTGTGTTTGTAATCAATAAGAGTATAATTAACTTTACATGTATATTAACTTTTTTATTTTTAAATCCACTGTACAGTGAACTCTATGATAGTGAGTTGTTCTATATCAAATGTCAAAAATATGTTTGAAGTTGATGAATTTGTATAATTTCAATATTAACAAGGGGTCTACGGGACAAAAAAAGTTTGAGGACAAATATCATTTTAAAAAAAAATCATTTTATTCCGTTATACTCTTATTAAGACCACCAACAAATGTGGCTCTCGCCAGAAGGAAGCCTGGAAAGCGATGCGTCGAGTTATACGCGAAAGTGTTTTTAAAGAACTGCTATTTTAACGTTATTTGTCTCTATAGATCGAGTTTTTTTTTCTATCATTTCGACGAACAAGATGAGCGAGCAGGACGGTGAAATGTCGGATCGTGGAGGAATCAACCCGTAATGCCCGGGCGTGATCGGAAAATCGGCGGCTTTATGTCGGGACGCGCCTCCTGGCCCACCCCGCGGGTAATGCGGCGGATCTGCCGAGCGGCACGTCTCGGGGAGTTCGTCGCGGCAACCCACCGTGCCAGCAATTCACCGGCGACAGTCTATTAGTTCATCGAATCCTTCTTAAAACTTGTTACTGTCGCTAATGGACGCAAAAAAACCCTGCGATTATTTCATTTACTTTTAAAACGTGTATGGAAGACATCCTCATTGAGATATCCGCTTCGTGACATGCAGCACTCTTGTTTGCTGAGCACGACGTGCTGACTTCAAACAATGTTTTTTTTTAGGTTTAGAAGAAGTTATTTAAATATATTAAAAGCAAATACAAAAAAAACGCACTTGTAATAAAATATTATATATTATTTCTTTCGAAGATGTTCGTTCTACTAGTGAGAGAGATCTCCTCACTAGTTCGTAACAGAATCGTATTGCAATATGCATGAATAAGTTACACAGTTTCTTAGTCCAAAAAATAAAAACTATTTACTTTATTATTATAAATAATTTTTCTTCCAAAACAGTTTTTAAATGATGTGTGCCTGCTTGTTTTAAAACATAAAAAAAACAACTCCCTGAAAGTGAACGTGAAAAGTGAAATTTCACTGAATATACAGCATTACATTTATAGTCAATAAATCGTAGTAAATTACTTGCAAATAATATTCTAGTGAATTGCGACCCGTGAATTGTAATCACTGAGCTTTCTTATTTTGCGTCACCAGATGTTGCTAGTGTGCCGAGCTGCGTGCTGTAAATATGAATTTCAAAATGTTATGCAAAAGTAAGTGATGCAAACAATGAAAACTAGAACATCAGATATGATTTATTCAGTTCCATATATCTAGACGTACTGATACCATAAAAGGGTAATTATTTTCGCAGTATGTTTACGATGAAGACATCAAATACAAAACCACACAAAAACAATCTCTTTGCAGATTAATAATGTCATTTTTATATCTGCCAACAAAACATGTCGCAGAACGATTCATAAATTAACGATAGACGAGCCGGTCATGACCCCTCGTAAAATATGATTTCTGTATATGATTTTATAGATAGTAACAGAAATACCCTGAAGTTTTTTACGAGGACTTCCCCCGGTCCATACTTGTTCATAATATTGCAACATCAAATTTACGACAGGGTGTTGGGATGCGTACATAATGGAGGGCGCACATTGCATAGACAATGAAACCAAAATACTACTGGAATAAATAAACATCAACGAAATAAGCTACATTTTAATATAACAGAATCGCAACATTTATCATTGAATTGAGGTTTCTAAGCGTCACGTGAATGTTAAAATGTACTAAAATTTATCGATTGATTTTTTTTTCAAAATATAACAAATACACACACATATATATATATGTATATATATGAATAACTGGCGCTGAGTTTCTGAATATCGATAATTTACGAAAATAATAAATAAAGATATTGTTTTCATCGTTAGTTTTCAAATACATCATATGTGTTTTGTAACATTTTGTTGACCTAATTTTTGATGTTGGTTATCACATGGTTTAAAAAGGTTTCTTTGTCTTTATTATCAATATTTATCTTATCACAGTGATGAAAGTATCACTATTTTGAATAAAAATACTTGAGTGATTTTCCACATTTTTGTTTTTATTAGTGACCGGTTTCGCCAACCTTTCACGTTGGCATTATCAAACAGAGTGAGATTCTATATATTGATAATGCGTATATATATATTGTTAGCCAGTAGCGTCCATTTATAATGGGTGTTTTTTTTATGGTTTTACTTAAATAAACAATGCAATGTAGAAGGTTATTGGCTAGCTGCAAGTCGGTGGCACGATTTATTGCTACGTGTGTAGAGGCCTTTAGAGTGAAGCTTAATTTTTTAATCAAGCTAACCTCTATCCGAAACGGTTTGATGTGTGGAAGTACATTGTTTGGAACAGTGCACCAGTTTCTACTGAGAGTGTTTTTAAGCATTCAATGATCGATCATGGGCGTTAATTAATTAATTATTTATTTCAAATTTTATTTAACTGTTATTTTTCGAAGTTGTATGTTTATGGCTTCTTCCTAGTCCCTCAATGTGAAACGAGCTTTGCTGCCAACCCTGCCGCAGCCGGCGGAGTATCAGCCTGAAAATCGATAGGCGGGAGGCGGGTGTCATTTTTTATTACTGCAACTTGGGAAGTATTGCATTCAGCATTCAACGGCCGACCCGGGGATGTTCAACGCTCGCCGTTGCGGTGTTCAACCCCTCATGCCGTGCATGCCGTGCATGCGGGGTGGCCGCGCAGGTTGATCGGCTTTAGTAAAGTGCACGGCGGAATATCGAAAGCAGAGATGGAATCTGCGGTCGAGTTGAAAAGTCGAGAGTACTTGTGGACGCTTTTGTGATTTGTTTTGAAATTCCGTTCGTGCGGATTTTTAAAACGTTGAATTTTTTATCGTATTCAATCGAATGAATGACGAAACAACGAATACGTGTTTATAAATGAGACAGTATTTTAACGTAACGGTGATCGTTTTTTTTAAAGCGAAATTATTTTTATCTCATATAAAAATAATCCGAGATCAACATAATATTAATTCTGGTTTAGTATTAAAAAAAAAAGTAGAAATAAAGAAAAAAAAAAAACCTGTAGATTTTTAAATTGAATTTGTGTGTGGTAGTAATCATCGGATTCTGCTTCATATTATAAACTACAAATATTCAAAACATTATCAAAATAAACATGTTTTAAATTTAAGTTTGTTTTTATTTTCCAGACATATACACTTGTTAAAAAACACTCATGTAGACTATATAATCAAAATTAAATACTTTTTACCTAAGCCACATGTTGTAAGCCCCACAACTTGCGCGCAGGGTCAGGGGATAGACACATAGCATATTGTAGGCATAGCCTTTAGAACTATTGTAAGTTTACATAAAAGAAAATAACGAATGTTGAAATTTTTTTATTTTTTGATTTTTTCAATTTAAAAAAAACCAGGAAGCCATTGTAAATACAATGATAATTTATTATCACCGTATTTAATGTTACTTTTTCCAGAAGTTTCAAGAAGATTTCTAATTTCCTTAAGAGGCGTTGTATTCTCTTGTTTAATCGACTTTGGAAAACGTCTTTTGGTTTGGCAATCAACAAACCATTACGATATTCGAAACATTGAGAGTAACAAAGGACCTGCCACTGCGACAGGTACGTCAGGAGGTTTTACCTTCGCTTTTCAGGCGTAATGGTGAAAACCTGAGGGATTACGGATGGTTGCCGTCGACTATGCAAGGTATTCCAAATCCCCTTTGCTTTGAGGTGTAGAAATATATCATGATATATCCCGAGTATAAGCTTTGTGAATACAGTATAACTGCAAATATTTTTTTTTTTTTTTTTACTTTTAAATTTGTAATCTTATACTGTATGTAGCCATAACCCTAATATGAGAAATGTCTACCAGATCTATGTTTTAATAAGATAACTAAGTAAGTGAATAAACTGTTTGATCATGGCAAGGAGAATCAACGGAAGCAGAAGGATGACATCATGGATGAAAAACCTAAGCCACTGGGCTGAGAAAAGCTAACCGGGTGGAAGTAGCTAATTTCATATTTCAATATGCCCGTGATGTTGATAATCTTTGAACATATAAAACATTAAAAAAATATTTATTAAAACAATTAAAGCAATGGCCGAAACGATGTTGTCTCAGGGTTTTGAGAAAACGGGTACGAGCAAAAGAATTGAAATGAGTATCTCATTCGTATAAGCGTATTACGAGAATATTCCAACAAATTCAATAAAATAAACATCCACCAGAACGTGATTATGATTATAGTTTACTATATTTCACATATTCAATTGAATTCAACCTACACAAGAAATCGGATTCAGAGTATTTATTGGCCATTAAATTCTATTTGATAGAACGCGAATGTCGATTCGATTTATTTGACGTCATGCCCCAAGGTCTGGCGGGGACAGAGCCGCACAGCCATGTAAATAAAATCGTTTTAGTATAAATATTTTTTTTTAAGAAAGGACGATTTGCATTCATACGGAAACCTCGACATATGGAGCGTACAAGTAGCCTCACGCCGCGCTGCTCCTCGCCGTCCCACTCGCCATAACCGTCGATCATTGAATCGTATTTAGAAACCAGAATCTGAATTGGTTTTTTTTATATGTAAACGTTACCAAAAAAAACGTATTTAACGGAAATCAAGCGGAAATTCCAAAAAATATTATACCGTATCGAAAAAAATATCTCTCTCTTTGAAATATACAAATATATGTAGTTTGCTATTTCGCAGTAATTTTCAAAAATAAAATCTCCATGACTTCTTCACTAAAGATCGTGACTTTCTATCAGTGGCGTGCAATATACGCGAAAAATAAAAAAATATATATATAATGAAAAAAAATAATTGAAGTTCTTATGGATATAGTTGTAAATGGTGTGTGGGGCTTACAATGTGTGGCATAAGTAATAGCGTACATGTATTTCTTTATTTACGTTATATACGGAAAATATGTGAAAAAACCTCATAAACAAAAAAAAAACAATATATTGATTTTATAATGTTTTTATACTATTTTCAAATTAAACATAATATTAATAAGAAATTCAATATTTTTGTACAAGTGTACTTGGTGGAATTCCATTTTAATATTTTTGAATAAAATACTTGAGTGATTTTCCACATTTTCGTTTTTATTAGTGACCGGTTTCGCCAACCTTTCACGTTGGCATTATCAAACAGAGATTTGATAATGAAAACTCTGTTTGATAGTGCCAACGTGAAAGGTTGGCGAAACCGGTCACTAATAAAAACGAAAATGTGGAAAATCACTCAAGTATTTTATTCAAAAATATTATAATATTAATATGTTATTTACGCTGACCGAAGAAGTTCTAAATGAGAATTACTTTGGTCTTTTATTTTGATGAATAAATTTAGAAACATCTTTGCTTCAATTTTTATTAATATTTTTTTGGGTTGAAATAACGGACCGCTGTTGAATTTCAAAATTAATCCTAGAAAATCTTTATCAAAAATGAAACAAGGTATCGAAAATCCATTTTGATTTTCATGCTTCTATCTCAGAAGATTCTTTGCTTATAAATTTATTTTATTTTGAAATATTTTAATACAAATTCTTGATTACTTTTCAAATCAATACTCTCCTGAAAATGTTTAAATTCACTACTATCTCTTCTGATGTTTTTTTTTTGAGTTTTAACTAATAAATAAAGAGAGAAAGGAAGAAAAAAACAACGTTTTTTAGAGTAACTATAACATATATTTTTTATAAATGTCATTAAAAAGAAAAGTTATATTTACTAATAATTTTAACGATATTAATGGTTTTTACTTTATGATACTTATTCTTTTTATAAGGTTACAAATGAAACAAAAGATAGAAAAAATCCAATTAATTATCATTTTCACAATTTAAACGAATTTTTAGTGGATTAAAACATTCATGTCAAAATTACGACAAAAAATAAATTGTCACAAAATTTAAATTTTTATAAGTCAAACAAATTGTGGATTGCCCGGAGTTGTGGATTAATCTAATAAGTTTTGGGAATAAACGTTAAAATATAACCATAAAATTATTTTTCAGGATATATTTTTCAAAGGCCGTGTATTATTTTATCTGCGGTAACTCGGTCGGACTTTATTTGATTCATTTCTCGGCACAGCCCGGAAGTTCAAAGCAGTCGTTCGATATTGAAAAGGTTTATTGGAAACAGGACACTCGGGGGTGAGCCGCACCGCTACCCCAGATTGCTATTCCCATATCGATGTTTAATGAGATCCTACCTTTTTACCTGGGGTAATGTTATCGCCGACAGAAAATAAAACCCCCAAACCCTGAAATTATTTTTTCAGGACCCGGGTAAATAGTACACCGGGTCTTGTAAATAGTACCTTTTGACTATTTATCATTAGGAATCATGACTTATAAGATCAAATGAATATGACGTGAGTGGGAAAGTATGCAAACACATGGGGATATTCTTTATAAATGGGATCGTTTCGGATAAAAGATACTACTGTATTTTATAATTTTTCAATACCATTGAAAGTGCAACTGTAAACTCTTAAAGCCCAAACTTAGATTGTCCAGAGTTGGAAATCAGTGACCCGTTTTCTAGACCTTACTTAGACTCAGCTTAGTCGACTTCAGGGGCGCCGCTTGTGTGCGAGGATCACATCTCAAGAGCGACTCACAACTTATAACAACGAAGGACGGTTTCAGATCATTTGAGAAGTTTTTATGCCGATTTCGTCTCCATATTCACGTGTGAAAACCTATTTGAAGATATCTCACTGGGATCGGCCAAAGCGCGGGCATGTTATTAAATCTGAATGATTTACGAGTATTATACATCTAGTCTTTTTGAACTATGATCTGTGAACATAGCATATATTCTGATTTTTCCAGGTTGTTTAAGTTAAAAAAATAAAACTTGGCTATTTTTTCTGAAAGCGTCTCTACGTGCGTATCTTTCAGAAGATGACATTGAAACAGATTAAAAACTGCCTGCGAATATTTCAATCAACTTCCCCAAAGCAGATCTCAGAGGGACGTGCAGGGGAGATCCTCCCCTCGCGGTGGTTGAAATCGCCATACTGTTTGTGCTGGGGAATAAATGTATTTTTATACTCTTTGAAACGGGCTTACGCAAAACTCAGCGGTATTTTAATTTTAAATCCAATACCGTTGAGTCCTTCAGAAGTGGTGATCGGGATGGAGGGAGCGATTCAATTGAAAAGTGCGCGATAAATTATGTATTAGGTTGGTGTATTTAAATTTGGTTTATAAATGTAAATTGTAAAGAAAATTACAAGATAATAGATTTGGTGTAATCTTATTTTTGTTAATAGATTTTTCACAAGATAATGCAATATCTGACTATTAAAAAAACATAAAGATCAAAAGAACAACAACTATTCTAGAATAGGATTCATTTAAATAAATTACGTCGAATTTGCATCTCAGGATTCTGTTTTGTGAAAAATATTCTTCATTTTAACTTATTTTATTATATATGTTAAATTTACGATAATTTTTACCTGTTTAATACAAAATCTATTTTTCTCTGATAATAATTTACAGATGGTTAAAAAACTTGAAAGCTTAAATAAATCAATAAATACAGCTTAATTTTAGATGAATATGGATGAATATGGAAAATGGATATTCGTCATGAAATAAAATTTCTCCAGCATTAAATTTAATACCTTTACTGTACAGGTGCGCGGGGAAAGCAATTATTCTAACTCCTTAAGTTATTCTAACGAAAAATACCAGTAAATACATTCACAACCTATAAATTATCAAAGTAGTTTTTAAAAAGACTCTTTCTTTATAAAATGGATGTGATTTATCTTTTGAAAATGGTAGTTTTCTCGTAATATTGCCAAAGTATGGCCGACCTAACCGCTAAGCAATTTTTTTAACCTATTTTGATGTACAATGCATATATTGGATATATATATATATATATATATATATATATATATATATATATATATATCTAATCCTTGTCTTTTGTGAGAAGCAACACACATAGCGTATTTGTTGAAAGTGAATTTAAACACGTTTGGGCAATATAAAATGAAGAAAGGTCGTCTTTTGTGCACTAATAAAAGACAATGTTTCAATCGGAATGTTTGCAAGGATGTTTGGAGCTTCGTGCAGAGTCTACTACAAAGCACATTTCATCTTGTTAATCCCGTAAATAACTGGCATTCGATAAGACCCCCTACAAATAAACTAAAGCATATTCATTCGCTGAATCGCGATGGGTCTGCAGGGATATAAATTGGCCCCCTATCACGTTTCACGCCCCCCGAGCATTCCGCAGCGCGAATCCTGCGAGGATTTGAGAAATCCCAAGGTTTTCGGGAATCTTTTGATGTCCTCCCGCCTCCCTGATTAGGGATAAGAACTTCGGGCTGTTTTGGGAATTTCGGCAATGTTTTTAATGCCTCATGGATTATTAGTTCGATGGGAAAAGTGATACGCGATGGTATGTGAAACGTGGGATGGGTGCTTTTTTAAAACTAACCGTTCCAGATACGACCTTTGATATCAAAATGATTCTTTGAAAGCTCAAGTCGACTGTTCTAGGAAATCGAGCATGCCATTAATTTTATTCTAGATGTTTTGTATGCTTTTGGAGTATAGCCATTTATATAATGTTTTACAGAAAAACGTTGAACGAATAAAAAGTCAAATCAATATGATTCAATACGACTGATTAATTATTGTAGTATATGTTTATTATAATTATATTTTATTTATAATGAATATGTTGTGTTTAACTTTGCACAGAATATATAAACTAAAAATAATATAAAACTATGATAGGTTCATCAGAAGCGTGCGACGTCCATATTCTTTTTAAGGCTCATTTCACACAATATCATCTAATTTTAGACAATACAGCAGTCTTATCTCTTTTGCTCGAAAATCCAGACACAATAAAATAATACTAAAATCTCCAGTGGCCCATAAATAAACTAGAGATATCGCAATACATCTATGCAATGTATCTTTTGTCGAAAGAAAGGCAAATAAAAAATATATTATTTTGATATCAAGACACGGAGACATTTTCAGAAATCAAAGAAATAATTTTATATATCGTATATAGGTATATATCATATATAATTACTATCTATTATATGTGAAAAAAATGTATAAAACCATATTAATATAATTACTGAGACATTTTTGACAATGTGAAGTCAAGAAATTCAATCTACACAATAATCTTAATACTTAAAAACCTGTTCAGTTTCTCTCTATGGGTGCTGAGATTTTAAACCTATGGGGTGCGGTTTTTTTATTTGTATTATAATGTAACATTTTTTTCGACATGGCACATTTACGTAAAAACATCTTAATTCCAAAAAATAGTCTAGCATGACACATCTCTTGTCTTGGAATGTTGCCATTTCTAAAAACTTTTGTGTATATTTCGGGAGTTGAAGAAAGTTGACGATTGAGTCTAAGACTTGCGTATGTTTTGCGTTCCAACTTATTAAACTGTAAATGTATTGTTTTATTTGAACATTTAAAATTACATATACACATTCATAATATTATATATATACAATATATTTGTATAATTTTTTGGCTTGATCGGATTATCGCATTAAGTAACGTCCTATTCAACTTTCACAAACACTGTACAATCATATTAACACACCAAAGGCGGGGCGGGTACTAGTACCCGTTTCGCGAACTGCTGTCTAAAAGCGGGACGCGTATTATTACCTTTTTGAATGTGTTTACTCTAAAAGCGGCAAAAGGTCATTTTACTCTTTAGGTTTACAGCTCGTAATGTTTGTTTAGACTCGTCAACGTTACATCTACTAATACTGTCCAGTGATTCTGAACAAAGTGATAATGAAGAAGTGGAGTGGTCAGAGAATGAAAATCCTCCAATGATTAAACAACATTTAGGACAAAGTGGTGTTGTTGTGATGCCAGTAATCCGCAAAGTGTGTATGAAATGGTTCAACTTTTTAAAGGAAACGATTTATTTGACTACATGCAAATCAAAAAGTGTATAGACTAGATTTCACACGCGCAATTTTACGCGAATTTTGTCCGCTTCGTACATCAGTTTAGTCAATTTGGTTACCCGCTTAAAATATAGATATAATATAAGCTATTGTGTAACAATAACATTTAATTTACTAACAAAAATCTCAGAATTAATTCGGAGTTGCTAAACGGAAGAAAAAAAAATCAAAGAGTGTATAGACTAGATTTCGCACGCGCAATTTTACGCGAACCTTGCCCGCTACGCACATCAGTTTAGTCAATTTGGTTACCCGCTTAAAGTGTGTTTTATTTTTTATATATTGTCATGTTTTGTAAAAGGAATAACTTTAATTTTAAAATAACAGTCTTATCTCACATTAAAATTGCACACAGTGGCGGGGGATGAGGGAGGGGCATTGGGTGGGAGGGGGAGGGCACCGGTAATTCCCCTCACCTGTCCCGGACTCGGCGCCGCCACCGCACCGTGGAGCCGAGCAAATGAAAATGGTTATCATACAAGAACAGGCATGACGTCACGCTGTAAAGAATTAATGAACCGACTACCACACTGTGCGCGGTGCCCCGCCAGCAAACGAATTATTAAAATCTCTATGAAATATTTTTCAGAACAAGTTTTGCCAAGGAAAACCCATAATATTAATCTTATTTTTTTATAATTATCATTTCATGATAAATTGACCGATGCGTAAATTTCATGAAAAGTGACTTATATATTAATATACAGTAATACCCCGCTTTACACGAGGGATACGTTTCGGAAAAACTCGTGTTAAGTGAAATTCGTGAAAACACACATACATTGTCAAAACTTAATACAAAAAAATACGAATCAATCACATAAGTTCTAAGAACACTTTATGCAGTATTACATGTTATTTTTACTGAAAAATACATCTCGTATTGTCTTTTGGGTAACGTTTTTTTACGTACTTGTAAAATACGTTCATAACACCCAACGCTGTTTTTAATTGTTAAGAGAAGTCAATGACTACATTATGTTCATACACATTCTTAAATAAGAAATTCGAATTCATTTTGACGCGAATTTGAAATTCGCGTTATAGTGAAACCGCGCATAACGGGGTCGCGTAAAGCGGGGTGTTACTATACATGGGTATTTTTTTTTGTAGAGTCTATTAAAGAAGGGGTTCGTAAAACACAGATGCAAGTTATTTATTTACCCTGTTGGGTAATATTTTAATTAATTTCCATAAATTGAGACGTCTAGACTGCGGTGTGTTATGAGTGCGCTCCCAGCGGCCCGGCAATTTTTTCTCTTGTATCCAGTGCGTAGCGTCTGGCAGACGAGGCCGACAAAACATCGTTTGTTATTTTATTACATTATCTCCAGGGCAGGTCCGATGGGAGCGCCACGAGGCAACCAATTTATACTAAAGTTGACAGAGAAAGGCAAATATATACTTGCGAGGGCTATACGTCCTCTTCACAATGATATGAAAACACAGCAGTGTACATAAACGAAGAAAAATGACACAATGTTCAAGACCTACATTCTGGAATACTTACATTAGATTTACGAGTGTTTTCTATGACGTGATTACTGTGGTCCCTGACATGAGTAAAGATTTTTTTTAACACGATGTCTAAAATTATTTTTTACCAACAATTTTCCGAACTAAATTTACTCCTACTACAAAATTACAAAAAAATAGCACAACAATATATTTAACAAAAGAAAATTTTGAATTTCGTCTGTTACCATTATTAGAATATGATAAACCAGGCATCAGTACACAGAGTCTTAATTGATGAAGAGTACGATTTAATGATACTCTCTTCAATGAGATAGTCATCTACCCTTGTTTTCCTGTTAATACTGGTTTATGTCTCTGAAATTATTTCACCCCTAGCCGCCGTTCCATTAATGTGAATAGATAGTGGTAACTCAGGAAGGACGTGTCTCTTCTTTTAAATATCAGGTACAGTAATTATTATACAAAAATGTAGGATCAATCGATGAACCAGAATTCTAAATAACACCTGGCACCTCCATGTGAACTTCAGATACATATTTGCGAATCATTAGACATGTTTGTTTTGCAACTCACTGACTGTGGTTGTATATCAGGGGCATGAAGACTGTAAAATATAATTACACATACAAATATATATATATATTACTTAGTTCTGAAAAAGCAAAGTCGTTCAATCCCTAATATCGGCAGTCTAAATAGAATTATACATTTACAGCACTTTTTTATTATTATCGCGGAAGAATCAGTCTATTATTAATAATTTTGTATTAATATACAGGTAATACGAACCAATGGAGTAAGACCAGGTAGCTCCCCCCAGAATGTTGCATAATATAAACTAAACCATGCACAGCGGAAAATTGGTCAAACAGACGGCTGGGGAGAGTGTATTAACGTGCCTTGCATCTGTAATGCAGACATTCGGGCCACCGAGGCGGGGGTGACTCCAAGGGTAACTGGCTTTATTGAAAGTATTTATTTAAAATTTCAATTACAAATAATAAAGGTAAATAAAAAAAAATTCTTAATACAGCCACGTATCATCCTTAATAGTGAAAATTCAACAAATACTTACTATCAATGTTTTGCGCATATTATACATTTTCAGTTTAGGGGATTTAATATTTGGTTTCTGTTAAAAATTACTAAAGCGCTGTTTCAAAAGTAGTAAATATATATATTTTTTTGCAATACGCGTAATTTTGGTGTTCAATAAACGTTCTGTGTACCCTTGTTGTGGTTCAGTCTGTAAACAAAATAAAAATGCTAATCAAATTGAAAAGTTGCGCCCCTGCCGCCTGCACCTGCAGCGGGTCTTTCATCATAACGAGTGTACAAAGAACAACAGTGTGTGGAAGTAATGCCGTTAGAGGCGCGCTGCCGGTAAATTATATCTCGACGTGCATTCACGACGGCCTCTACGGCTATATTACGTTTCGCGTTTTTATCAAATTAAAAATTAAAAAATAAATATATATATATATACTAGCGCCACATACGGCGTAAATACGAACTATAATTACAAAGTTTTTTTTTTTTTTAAATAAATTGTTTTATTCTTTTAATCTTATAAATATGATCGTTTTTGTATTACAATTTTGCTATTGACTAATTTCGGCGTGTCTTCCAGCCGCCTCCGTGGCGCAATCGGCTAGCGCGTTCGGCTGTTAACCGAAAGGTTGGTGGTTCGAGTCCACCCGGGGGCGCATTCTTTTTGTTGTTTTTTTATATTCTTTTTGTTATTTTTTTATATTTTAAAATAATACTGTTTTAGTGTCTATCATTTACATAAAATGTATTTTTTACTTCTTTTATATGATAAATTTTATGCGATATATTTTTCATATGTAATTCACGAACTTGTTATCATTTTATTGGATATAATAACTTAGTCACTTTGATAATCCGGATTACCTGGTTTGTAAAAGTGTAAATGGTCTTTTCCTAACACCCTCAGAGCTTAAGTGTACTTATCTGCCTTCAAATTTCACACCAAGAAGTTTCCGTAAGCTGACGAGCAATTTGGATTAAATTACCTAGATTTAAAAAATTGAATTGAATAACCTAAAATTTCATATACATACTTTGTGTAATGGCTTATTTATTTTTATTTAATTATAAAAACTAACCACATAAATAAAAAGAAGTGTAAATAATATATTTCTGGATGATTTCAAAAATACGTCAAAAAGTTCATTAAATAAATAATTTTTAGTTTACAGTGCATTTTATATGCAGCAAATATTTTGGCAATTTTTTATAATTTTATTTTAATAAATGATAAGTTTAATAAACATTTAAACTTAAAACAAGAGTAGTTACAGTATTTTCTGCAATGAAATTATAATAAACCTTCAGTGTACACAAGTATTTTCAAAGTGTACGTATGTATAAAGGTGCTCTTTGACCGTCGAGCAAATTGAAGTTACTTTCTAAGAAGCGATGCAGAATACGTAAGCTATTTAGAAAAATCTAATTAATAAAATTCAATAAATAATTAATTACAAAAAAGGTAATTAACCCAGAGGGCAGGAGGGCCCCTGGCTGTCCATGCTGATAGGGCCGCGCCCCCGTGTTTACGCAAAGTGTGCGACGCCAAGAAATATTTACTTTTAATTATAAGCCTCAAACAGCCGGGGATAAGGGTCCCCCGTTATTCCCCGGGCGGCCCATTAATAAGGGCCATCAGCTCGCCCGCGAGGAAGTAAGATGCCGATGGTGTGCGCCACCGCTGGTTTGCCACCCCTGAAACCCAGATAAACCTAAGATAATACCGAGGATATGTTACTTCTACGATATGTTTCGAAAATATTTTTCGGTTTTTTATTAGTATCAATATGTTACTGAAGTACTTGTAATCTTTGTATACTCTACCCAGATAAGTCTAAGGTAAGCAAGATTAGACTTCTGCTTTAAAAAATATTTTGTATATGTTGCACAATAGCCTTTGGGTATTATTGTATATAACTAAAATTCAAGGTTTCAATATTTTAAATACACACTTGAAAGAAATATTTCACGTACCCTGTTTAATTAAAACCTACAATATGTATGTTCACAGTTCACTTCTAAAATTTCATTAATTTTATATGGAAGTACCGAGGGAGTCGACACGCTTAATCGCAGAAGTGGTCAAAATACTCGATCAATAATTAATGCGCTTTTAAATCAGGCCACACATCACGCACGCCCGAGAGGATATCCTGCAGAAATTTACGAGCACGGCAGAGGAACCTTCATCCATTTCGCAGTATAATAAATCAGATTCGTGACAATACAAGTGCCGAGTTTCAATCCGGCCGTCGAATAAAATCCAATACATGTCGCTATAAAACGCGACCCGGTTAAATATTTCTGATATAAAGTTTACTTACCTGAACCCTCGCTATCTCATCTGCCACGCCGAAAGAGTGGCCTTAATAATTGATCTCCGAAAGCTTCGACGTACAGGCGGAAATAAATAATGCAGTCGTACCTGTTGAGAATCTTTGGTAAATTCATTACGTACGGTGTATTAATGGCGGGTGTGTAAGAATTTCTAAGTCTTCTATATTCTGAAAAAAAAAAAAACACCCAAAAATCATTTAATATAAAATATATACTCGTATAATGCAATTTCTTCAAGAGGAAAAAGATACGTAATTTAAATATAATGTTCATGAAATCCGGGGCTAATTAGTGTGGAGTTAATTATATCGGTTTGGGATTCGTCTCTCAGGACCGGGATGAGCCCGGCGAACTTAAAGCGAAAAATCAACAATCCTATTAGCTTAAAGGACTAGCAAAATTATGGTAAACCGGCACCGGACTCACAGCCTTTTCATGTTAAAAATTATTCACATAATCCCCCCCTACATTTATAAATAACGAAGAAGGTGGAGGGGGGGGGGGGGTAATTATTAATCAATTAGAAAATTATTGATGAAGAAACTTTCTTACTTCGTTCGTGTGTCGTCAAAAAAAAACTAGATCTCAAAAAAAAAAAATCAAATATTTATTATGTCAGTGTATGCTAGTGTGTGACAGTTTTGGCATCATTCTGTAATTTTGTTGTTGTCAAACCCTTGGATGATAACTAAATCGGTTTAAAAGCATGTTACAAATAGACACCATCGGAAACGTTGGCATTCTGTGATATTGGCGAGAATGCATTGCAAATAAAGTTCAGAGCGATTTCCTCGCTGTTTAAATTATCATGAATAGTTATGTCTACTTTTCTATTGTGCAAGGAGTGGTTATACATAAAATTAGTATGAAAGCATAATTCCCATTATTTTTAGATATATGTGTATTTAGTTAGATGTGTTTGAGTTGAGATGCAATTACGAAACTTTTCAATGACTAAGAGTCCCACACTCCAGCCACACTACGCCTTTACGGTATATTCAATTTAACTTGGTTTTATTATTGTAAAATAACATTTTTTTTAAAACCATGAATTTACAATTGTCATTTTTGACAACTGTAAAGGTTTTTTTAAAATGCCAATGAATTCACGAATAGTTTTGATCCAAAAATGATGTCATTATACATTTTTTAGAAGCAGAAATGCTTTCTTAATCCGATATTTCTTCGAATTTTTTTTGTATAATATTTCTTGTTTCAAGATTGTTGATTGACTTGTTTTAAATATCAAGCAAAAATAATGTTTTGTTTGTAAGTAAAAAAATCTCCCACTTAAAAAAAGGATTTAAAAATGTATTTTGTATTTAAACGTGTTGGTGTATTTTTTACATAATTAAATTTAACTTTTGTAAGTACTTTGTAGCGGAAAGCTTGATCCTTTATTATAAAAGTTGAATATGAAAAAGGCATTTTTTCGTAATAAAGTCAATAAAAAAAGTTCAATCTCAAAGAGTCCGCTGAACCCTTCGGGAAAGTTTGCGTGTGAGCACACAGAGAAACAAACGGGATTAATCATGTCAGGGATTAAACTCAATGTTAATAAATGGGAGTTTTGTAATTATTTTTAAATTATGAAATTTCCGTGCATATTATTCCGTCTCACTAATTGGCCACACAGCTGTTCAAATATTGATTGTATAAACAAATCCTATATTAAATTTGCCCCGCGGGCTACTAATTCACGAGTCATGTTTTCAAGTTGATCAAATATAATTCAACTAAGTTGTTTTCGCTGTATAATTTTGTCAAAATATTACGAGCACCAGCTTATAAAAATTCGCACGTATTTTATTATTTATTTGTAACGAAAAAATAATATTATTCCGTTGTATGAACTCACGTGTATTTTTTTCGTGGCGTGGATAAAAATATTTGACAATTAAAAAAACAATAAATAAATGATTCGCACTTTAGAGTGAAAATTTGCGCATTATTGTAAACTTGTACGTAAAATGGAGACAGTAATTTCAGTTATCCGAACTTGCTTTAACCTAGTATTGAGGTAATAAACATAATTTTATTATATTTGTTGTTATAGGGAATTGGGTCTGTTTGTGATATTGATGAGATTACTGTTAAAAATAATTTTTTTTTCACTTTTTCAGAGCTGTGTTATTAACAAAATATCTTCAGAAAAATAAATAAATATTAATCGTCACCACAATTAGACTCAAGTTTCTTCCAACATCGTGACACTAAAATAATATAACAGCATTTTCTACACCGGTTCCACCCAAATTGGAGTTCATTTTTATTGAAGCTGTTATTCGATTCTGTTAGCGGCTTCGTTTCATCAGTTAACGACACAAAAGGCTTTGAAGTCTTTTCAGAGTAGTTTAAAAACCTAAAGCCAGATCAATTTTGCAAAAGCTTTATTCTTGGAAGTGACTCTCTGTGTTGGATCGGGATACAAGATTAAAATAATTACAGCAGCTTTTAGACTCTGCTTTTGACTTGACAAATATCTACAGGTCAGAACTCTGAATTTGATTCTAGTATGATAAGGTGACATCGTCGAGGGTCATGACGTATGAATATAGCTTTTTATTAACACTGTAGGAAGGATATTAAGAAAAAGATTGATTTATGATTGGATTAAAAGGAGCATCAGAGAAAGAGCAGATATGCGATCAATTCAAGATCTTCAGAATTACTCCTCAATAATGTAGTTTTTAATACGTAAGAATAACTGAAAGTTCATAGATCTGCTTATTAAGAAGTTTATGCAAATATTTTTTGGGGTTGGTCGCCGTTAGGGGTGCTTGAGTTATTCTGTTGGCATTCTAGTATTAAAACTACAGTGACTCTAACAAAGCAGTAAAATTAAGAAGTTTATGCCGTAATAATCTTAAAGTTTAAGCTTCCCCTCGAGGCTGAAATTGTATTGGTGCCGTGCAGAGAACTTAAGTGTATGACTTAACGACGGACCGCAGCCGGCACGTGTTGCTGCGTGCATTTTTAACCAGCTCGGATCTCTGGGGGCACGGACTGTTCGCCATGGCTGAGGTGTGAGATACGACACCTCTTCGGAATTCTATTGACTCGTTTATAATACAAAAAAAAAACAGTATTTATTAAAAAGATATTGGATGCTAAGCTGCATCCAATTGTGATCATTTGTTCTAAGGCTTTGGTTCCGCAGTGAACACATCAAAAATATATATTTTTATTTTGTTCAAATTCGTTGAAATAATGAAAACAGTGTTAGCAGTGTAACAGAAAAAATATAACAAAGTCATTTTGAATGAATTTTATTTTCTTACAGTCCTCCTGTATGGGCTCACAAGGCATGAGGTCGCAACGCTTGGAATGCCAGGAATAAGTAACTGGACTCCTGCTTATTTATGTCAGCAGGATAAATCTTACTTATACTATCTAATCTTACCTAAGGTAAGGTTGTGATAATTACACGGACTGAATATGCATCCCCAGTCAGCAGAAATGGCGGATGTACTTCGGGGAGGAGTGATATCTGAATATCGCAGACCACCTTGCACTTGCTGAGCAGTTTGTCTCGCGTTGCAGAGCCCACAGGCCGCGGTACTGCGGTTGCAGTTCTGTGAATATTTAAGATATTGCAGTTAGTAATGGAAATGAGATTATTTAATGACAACTGCTTCATTTTACGGCGCGCTCTAGGAAATTGCGCTCGGATAGCTGTGGGAATGATGCTGGAATAACTCTACAGCAAGTATAAGATAAGAAATTGCTCAGTGATAAAATAAAGAAGTTTCACGTTTCTCTGAAACTGTCACTATTGAATTTGTTGAATTAAACGCGATGCACACTTATTTAAATTCATATCAAAATATTTATATTTTTATTTATTGAAAGAAGCTATAGTTATGTTTAAATATTGCATAAACTCATAGGAGTGTACTTGTTTAATTAGATATTATTATTTGACAAGGTTTTAGAAGGAATGTATGCTAATAAAATGTGCGACCTGCGCCATCAAATCAAGAAGAAATTTAAATGAAATGCATAAAATATATTATTGTTATTATTACGTAAGCCTGTAACAATGATGGTACAATCCATTAAATAAATGTATACTAAACATATTCATTGGTTAATAAGTCTAGCCTCTAGGAGATGCATAATTTAATTGTAATTGTAAATATTAATGATGTTAAAGATAATATTTATGATATATTTTGTATGGTTAAATAGTATCACATAAAATCCTACACGTGCCAGTTATACCATCACAAAATGTTAACAATTTTTTTTTAAATTTTCAAAACAAACACAAAATTCAGATTTTACAACAGTTTTACAAAAAAAAATAGGAAGTCATTTATAAAATAGAAGGCACCGAGCAAAAAATAAATGAAGCAATTATATAGTTCTATGTTCCATGGCTGGGGCTATACAGGACCAGTGATACATGACTCTGAGTACCGATAGTGAAAATCGGTTCAATATTCTCGTAACAATAAACCTCAGCTTATTGTTGTGTTAGGATAATAACCAACCTAGTCTGATCCCGGTGGGCGGGGTGGTCCACCTGCGTAACCACCCCGGGGTTATGTTAATAACAGAATGTTAATTGAAGCTATTTTGAAGGGTTTTATCGACCCTTGTTTGGGAATATTATGTTCCACCGTTAATGCCCAGGCAGTATCGCGAGGACTTCATTAGCGGGATTGTTTAATTTGGGGAGATTGGGGCGCGTCGAATTTCAAAATTAATTGTGTTTTAATTTATTCTATACTGAAGAATTTTTGAAGGATATTGATAACATGATAAAGTTATTGATAATCAGTTATTTTGAATACAAATAGATTTTCATATCGCCTTACTAATGGTGACGGTATTTATTTTATAATACATGATTTGCTGTTATATATATATATATATATATATATATATATATATATATATCGTAATGGACTTTTTGATTAGGTACTAGAACATATGCCATCGTATATATTTTTGATCAATTACAGTCACGCATTGTTCTGAGAGTGTGGATATTTTAATGATGGCATAAAATAGGCAAATAACGTGAAAAAATATATTAGTTATGCGGTCCTCTTGTGACAGTCTTTCTATTTGTGGTATTAATTTTTCAAAGATGGATTGATGGATTGACGGCCATTGTGATGGGACATGAAGATCCAATCGAAACGATGGTGCGCGAATAGCCATTTACAATGATTAGATACTGCGGCACTTCCGGTGTCGGCGGTCCGGCGTGCAGGCGCCAAGCTGAGGTCAGGCCCTCCCGGCGCCGGATATTAGGATCGTTTGGGTCACAATTGTACAGGAGCTCTTTTCTAAGCGCCAAGGAGTTTTTTTATTCGCCCGGAAGTGCCGCGCACAATTGAAGGGACCCCCGGAGCTCCCGGGCCTGCCGCCAGCGCCGGGAGAAATAAAAACGTAATTCGTGCGCCGACGACCCGCCGTGCGAGCTGTTAGACGAATGCGACGTTTTTTTATATTATACTACCCCTAAAATTATGCCGAGGGGTTGTTACAAAGTTTTATTTTAATGTCAAACAATTTGGTTACATAAAAACAACGCGAAGTGTGCAGACCGCTCCGAGTCGAAATTACAATTTTTGAATAATATGAATGATGCATAATATTTCTGAGCTGATTTCCATTCATTAAATGTGAACAAAATAAAAAAAATGTAAATCACTCGGCAACGCATTTTAAGTGTGCAGTGGTTTTGTACCATAGTTGAGGAAGCTCTATTATATATACGATATGCTACGAGTATATAGCAAAGAGATAGAAGGCAAGAAACCGTATATCACATACAATTCCCAAAGTGATTTTCAAATGATCTCTTTTATGGCCTTCTCAATATTTTATATTAATCTCAATATATGGTAAGCAGGGATGTCATTCAATATAGTGATAAAATGAACACGTGGACGGATTCATCTTGCAGCACGAATTGTAGTATGAAATTTGCATGCGTAACGTATGTTATAGAAACCTAATTGATTTTTTTGTCTTCTGTGATAAATTGGCTTCAAATTATATTTGATTTACTTTTACCATGGTAAATTATAAAACTGCATTTTTTAATCATTGCTAAGACTAAATGTGGATTTTAAGAATTGAATGCATTTTTATAAGCATTGACTGTAGATATTATATGTGGACACGGTTTTCAAAAGTTGAGTTGAGGTCCCCGCGCAGGTGGTGCTCGCAAGGAGGGGGTGGCCCTGGCAGCAGGTACATAAAGCCAAATTTACGACGCGCTTATAACCATTAAAGCAGATATGTATAGGCGGGGGGGAATACCCGCAAATTCTTCATCCTAAGAATGCTCCCGCGGACGGATAGTTGCCCCGCGCGCTTCTTTCTCGGGTAATACGTCCCAGGTGGGTGCTTCCTCCCCGTCAGCCGAGCCTCCCCCACCACCCCTAGTTTGGGAGCCACTGGTCGTTACAAGGTGAGAGGTTCGGTAGTTTTGTGGGAAATATGCTTTGCATGTTATACGCGCCCGGGAAGAGCCGCGAAGCCGCGAGAAATGTGGATGTATATTATTTGGGAAAAAATATGAATTGTACGTTTTTACTGGCGCGTGCTGGTTTTTTTTTTTTTTTTTAAATTCACCGTTGCGTACGAAACAAAACCACTCTCCTTTTATATGCACTGTAATATTAAAAATATTGTTATTTTTTTTTATTTCAAGGATACAATATTTTCACTTATATGCCAAAATGCAGTAGTAAATTATTTTCGTAAATTTGATTAAATCTTCATTCTGCGTTGGTTTCATAATATATATTTTTTATTGAGAGTTGTATTTTTATTTTGGTTCATTCCAGTCACCTCCCCCGGCAGGGCTGGTGTGGTGAGACAAATAAACAAATAAAAAGCTTATGACATTACGCAAATAAGCTGGTAAACAAACCACTCATGAAAAAGGTCGTATCGTTTTTGGATAAAACCATAAAAAAAATTCGTAAAGGCTTAATTTAAATTGTTTATTGAATAAATTTAGGATTTATAATTTTAGTGAAATGAGAAAAAAATATGCGCTATATGAGTTTTTATTTAATTAGTCTTACAATTAATTAATTTTCCGCGTAAAGAATCTGACCAATGAGGTAAAAGTTTATTGAATTTTTTTCTTCATTATTTCATAGTATAAGCAACGTATTTTTAGTAGCAGTGTAAATAATTTAAAATAAGGCTTGGAATAAACTGAGCGCTGCAAGTACTTTGGCAATAGGACTATTTAGATTCCCAATCGAATCGTTACGAGTTCAACAATACAGCATTAGTGCGAACCCCAGTGGGTTACATTGAATTACATAATATGGCAAGCGGTTACTTATTCAGGAGCCTACGAAGTTAAGCCCTCAATCCGATAGTATAGTTTGATAGTAAAACTTGGTGAGGTATTCTTAAGGAAGTGTATGTAACGGAAACGAGGGATTTAAGTTAAAGACTTGGCTGTGATAACAGGAATCATAGAGGGACTTCAGGCTGTGCAGGGGGCGGGGGAGGGGGCGGGTGGTGCTACTCACACCCCCGCAAAAGGCAAAGTTCAAGGCACGTCTATTTCTAGACTTTATTTACATACTTTGACACATGAAGTACGAGTACTTTGCTAAATAATTTGTTTGAAAATCATGGAATTTGTAATGTGAAGAGAATTCGGCGGTTATTTTCGTAAACTACTTGATTTGAAACAGAACCTATAATTATTTTATACATATATAAAATGTAGATATAATATATTTCTCCATCAAAACTAACTGTTTTTTGTCTAACGTGCAAAAAGTATTTTTAATTGTACATAAAAAATTTTGAAAATAATTTTATTTTTAATTGAAAAAATTTAAAACGCTTTTATGAATTTAATAGTCTTTATACGTTTAATATTTTATAATCTATTAATACGGTATTATTTAAGATTAAAAATCGGAATCAATAATACATTTGTTTGCTTTACAAGTAGTTAAAAATATTATTGAAATGAATTGTGATATTTTTTTGATAAGAAAGAAAAAGACTTATGATTTTGTAAGGTTGACAATAAATTATGTATAGAGACATCTATTGTCTAAGTCTTTAGGTTAAGTTACCAAAAATCATTACTTTTAAGTGTCATGTAACAAATATGAGTTTCGTTCTTATTTACAGGTGAACCATAGAAGGTGGTAGAAAATTATTCCGACCAGATATTTTAATTTAAATAAATATTTATTATCATAGGAAATTAATTTTTTAGTGACCTAATTGAAAAAACTTCAATAAAACTATTCTCAGATTTCTTTGGCCTTGGTAAATTAATCAATTAGTTGTATAAAATTATCACGTTAATCACAGTGGCGCTAAAATCGTTGCATTATAATATTGAATAATAAAGGAAAAAAAAGCAAATTAGATAAAAAATAATAAATTTATGTTGTAATAATAAGTTGATAAATAGGTACATTATAGTATATAATGTTCATGTAAATAAATATTAAAATCTACGTGAAGAGGAGGTCGATTATATATGAAAGTGTAATTTTGGCCACTGAGCCATCCGCCTCCGTGGCGCAATCGGCTAGCGCGTTCGGCTGTTAACCGAAAGGTTGGTGGTTCGAGTCCACCCGGGGGCGATTTTTTTTACTTTTTTTATTTAAATAATATATAATACGCGTTAAAAAACAAAATGTAATATAGCTTTAATCCATGGTGTGATTTAAATAAATTTATTTCATACCAAGTCGTACACCGGTGTTTAGTTAAAACGTAATTACTTATTATTCCTATAAAACTATAAAGTGGTTTGTTGGCTTCAGGAGAATTTGGTGATAAGTATTGATGAACTCGTATTTGTTTATTTTTAGTATAAAATACAACATTATATGTTTCAGTGTTCAGAGTTTGTCTCGCAAAGCCCTGTGGATCCTTTTAAACACACCGAGGACAAAGAACACATTGAATATATGTAATTTGTATGACAAACAAATCCTGATATTTAATAGGGGTACCATTTTAAGAGTTTTGGGCGAGGTTCAGTAATTATTCTTGAATTTATTACTGCTCGTGCAAAGCAACCAATTGGGTAAAATTTAATTTAACGATGGAAGATTTAATGAGTGTTATTGGTTGCATACGTGGAACATTCAAAGCAACACCACAAGAGCGCGAGAAACAATCTTGGCCTATGACAAAGTCATCAGATTTACAATGACTATTGTCCATTTGTACTATTAATCCATATAAGTAGACATAATAGTATACAAGGACCAAATAACGGAGATTAAAGATACAACAGCCATAAAATTATATAGCCTTTCTGACCTCGGATATGAAAGGTTAAGTTAAGCCACCTAGTATTCCGCGAACATCTCCTTCCTTGCTGCTTTACCCGTAATGTAATTAAACCGCAGCCCGGGAGGAGGGGTGTGCATCCCTTCAACTCAGATGTTGCCAACTGAAAAGAATACCAAAAAACCTGCAGAAAAATTCTAAGCCACGAGATTTTTTTGCTGGAAAACAGAATTTTCTATGAAATGTGCATAACCATGTACTGCCTGTAAATGAGACCTGCCTGTTCAACGGAGAAGCAAACTTATTCAAAATATTCCTGAATATCCTAGGTAGGAAATAAAAACGTACATATGAAATATTTTTCTGCATTATAAAAGTATGTATTTAATTATTAAGATTTTTGTGGTGGGAACATTCTTTATATGTCTTAGAAGAATTTTGTTAGATCCAAGTCTAGTGTATTTAAAATTAACGATATAACTCACGTCGGCTCAACCATTTTTTATTTTTACCCTTCGAATGCTAATTGCAAACAGAAATTAATCGTTATGAAAGTTCATCATATTTCTTGATAATATTGCTAAAACAATAAAATAAAACTCCCCCTTCAACAACATGATTTATAAATTTCGGCTGAAGATATCACGAACTTATTTGTCTTCCACCTGTAATTCTAAGAACTTTGTTTGATCCAGTACATAATTTATTCCACATTAAAACTAAACAACTATTGATTCTTTTAAATATTAAACTAGTAGATGAGTGTTAGTATTTTGAAAATCAATGGCCTGAAAAATATAATTTGTTTTAAATATTGTACTTACAAATTCAACGCACGCTTCACGGAATTAGCCCAAGCTAAAAATTCAAACTCAAAATTCCAAATCGAGGTTTTTTACAGTTTCTTATTTTCCCTGATCAGCCTTTCAGGCAATGGCTGTGAGTGTTTTTTTCATGAAAGAGCATCTTTGTTGAGTTATTTATTGTTTAGGACCAAAAAATAAATCCCCGGTGCGGCTGCAAGCTGCGATATTCGTCTTAATGTTACGAGGAATGCTCCAAGAGCAGTAATCTGGAGGCTTACAGTAGCACGGCGGAATACAAGCTCTTGTGAAAATTGTATTTTGATTGCATCCAAGTAATAGGAGTTCCACCCCTAATGTTATCGGAGCTACAAGTATACATTCAGAAATTTATATTTTATTTATTAACTAAACTGATGACGTGTTTTACTGACTAAAAAATATATATAATTACGATGTTTTTTGTATCAATTCTAGAGTGTGTATACTATGGCGTAAAAATTGGAAAGTGGATGAAGTGCGCATGCAGCCCCTTGATTTGTACACGTTTTATTGTATATATTTCCTAATAGCTGTATATGTACGAAAATTAAATAAAGGACAGTAGCTTTCTCGCCACGTTTTCAGTGGTTTAAAATAAATTTTCTGAATCTAAATAAGCCACGAGATAAGACAAAAAAGCTCGTATTCTGAACGTTTGATTGGGCGTTAAAACGCGGGGCGAGGGAATCTGCCATGCAAATCACGGCGCGGCCGCCAGTCGCGCTGTATTAGGAGAACAAGTGGAAATTCTTTTATCATTATTTACCCTCCGCCACCCTTAGTAAAAACCCACAATGAATTTTAAATTACCTATTGGCCAGCACCTCGGCGCTCATCACTTCCTCGCTGTTAATTTCGTTGCAAATAACTCTGTCGCATGGCCTACGTGAGCTAATTTCTTTAAAACTCTTCGTGAGATTTTCATATAAAATAACTAAGAGTTGGTAAAGCTAATCGGTGTGGCAACAATGCTGGGATATTGAATGCTAAATTATACTAATTGTTTAAAATGTTGCGTTTATTCAGGGCTTAGATATTGTATCGTATGAGCATAAATAAAAAATCTTTATCAGAAAAAATTCAACTAAACAAGTATAAAAACTATTTTTTTTAAACGTATTATTAAACCCAACTTTTTATACGTATTCAGTCATGCCTGATTTAAAATAACAAAGCTTATATCAACATGCAAGATAATCAATGCGATAAATTTCTTACGATAAAATATTGTCGATGAATTGTACAAAAAATGGGAGAAACCGCGCAGTTCCTAAGCTTCAGGGAGGAGAGTCTTCAGTAATTTATAGATTCTTCTGTTGGTTGAGGCACAGAAATTGCAATTGGAAACTTCTGGAAAGTTAATCTTGAATAAAAATGCCAGATGCTTATTTTTTTGCACCTTTTCCCGACTGCTGACTTTTCGAGTGAACTTAAAAATATTAATTATAGAACTGCCATCTTTGAGGAAGTTTTCAATAAAAATATCGACTTTTATGTTGAAGTAAATGAGTGGGACGCAGTAAACTTATTTTTTTCACTTATTGTCTGTGTTTTTAACAGGATAATACAATATCTACTAAGCTTGGTGTTTAGTGAGCATGGAAACTTATAAAAGCGTACTGACACTTTTTAAATGCCGGTTAATGTTTCTATGACAGATTATTATATTAAACGTAGATTCAAAACATTTGGTGAATTTTATTCTGCATGTAAATGTTGTATTTCACAAATGACCCGTGGTGCTTATTATAAAATCTTGTAATGATTTAAAAATAATTTTAATAAAAAAAAAAACTAGACTTCTACATGAAATGGTTTGTTAAACGATTTTTTTCAGTCGGTGTGTTTATATACATTACACTTGGGAAATGGGTAATTTAGATATGAATAAAATCGTTTAATTTAAAAAATCATAAGACAAAATCAGAAAAAGATGAGTAACAGTGAGAAAAATATTAAAATACTAAATCTCGGCTCTAAGTATAGAATTGTAAATAAAAAATATTGTGGTTTAGTAAAATCTATATTGACGAAAAAAATCATCTATAACTATTTCTAATAACATAAAAGGGTTAATTTTGTATTTTTTAAAAGCTATTTTAATATATTTTTAAACACCAAACTTCTTCGACATTAACGGCCATATTTATATTAAATTTCAGTTCGTGGAAGTGACAGAAAACTTGAGTCATTTACACATAAAATAAACCTTAATATTATGTAATTCACGCTGTCAACACCAGAATAAATAAATCTACCCACAACATCTAAAATCTGCTTGGGAAAGCATTTTGTCTTCAGATTTATTTGTTTAAATAATATTCCCGGAGGAGTAAGCACTTAACAGTGTGCCTATTTTGTAATAATATAAAAAAATGGATAAAATTACTAAATTCACTGTCTAGTGATAAATATATTTGAAAGATTAGGTTCGTTATAAAACGTTGAGTTTTTTAATTATATTAGCCGTTTGTATGTACTTTTTACATCGAATTACAAACATAAATAAATTTTAGCACATGTAATATCATATAGAATGTCTCAAATATGAAATGTAAATATTTAATCAAAATTATAATATTAAAATAATTATATATATACATTTGATACTCTTAATTTCCATTTATTTGATTTAAAGCTATTAGCACAAGATTCTTTCTC
The DNA here is from genome assembly GCA_022113835.1 of Atopsyche davidsoni. Lineage (NCBI taxonomy): Eukaryota > Metazoa > Arthropoda > Insecta > Trichoptera > Hydrobiosidae > Atopsyche > Atopsyche davidsoni. The sequence continues at coordinate 13,058,429 of JAILWY010000009.1, read as the reverse complement.
TGTAATTAATTTCTCGTTAGATGCTTGCAAGCAAATGAATAATTTTATAACGATAAATTGCTTCAGAGATATGCTTCGCATGTAAAAAAAATATATGAATAAATTTTTCTTTACAACCGTTAATGGCTTCTATGGAATAGGCTATTTGCTAAGTAGTAATACTATTTAGAGGGTTAGTTATATTTTTGTTTAAGAATGGAGTCAGTAGTTTAACTAGTGAGCTAGATCACCATTTTCTAGTTTTAAAAGTTACAAGAAGTGCTGGTAGTAGTCTCCAGCAAGTGCATGCAAGTTGAATTATTTATAGTATGTGGGTAGTTTTAAAATTATATAAAACAATCTTCAATGCTAATCATTTAACACGGTGATTTTGATTAACAGCTTAAACATGTAAGCTAAAACGCTCTTTAGGAATTCATTTCATCTAAATATACAAGCTTCATATTATAGTAATATAATTTAAGCAAACTTATATAAATATTGAAAGACGATAAGTCGCTTTCCCGTATTAAAATTAAATTTGCCGTATTGCTAAAAATAGCCATATCTTCAGAAATGTCTTAAATTAACATGTCACTATAATTATGTGCTCAAACGTATTTGAGAGATTTGTCTTGTAGGATTTTCGACTTACACGGGGGCCATAAAGTTTTTATCAATATGATATTCTGTAGAGGGTACACATTGTTTTAGACGATTTACGTAATCTTTTAATAAAAAAAATTGTTTGAAAATTATTTATCAGGGATTTTATTCACGTTAGAAATATCGGTGTCGGTAAGTTTGCGCTGACAGTCGCAGATGCCGGCCATTTTACACGGATTACAATTCGTGCGGTGTGAGTGACGCCAGCGTAGTTAGGTGTTGTTATTCAATTCCATTTAGCATTGCCGAGCAGCTGTCCAAGACCGTGATGGCGGTATTATTCAAATTCGGCAACTTCAAGTCATTTAACTTGGCCGCCGCCGATGGCTGCGTGGCGGCCACGCGCGCAAACAAAGGGAGAAACCGGAAATGAGATTATGTTAATTTTATTGCCGGCGCGAGGGCGGGTCAGGCGGTGCATCGGTGAGAAGACCAGAACATCTATTTACGCCCACAACTATTCACATTTTATTTATTAGTAGTATGCATTAATTTTAAGGATTTTCTAAGAGACGGCTTTACTAGTATTGCATCGCATCAGGCTATACTTTATTTAACTTTATTGTAAAGCGTCATTATTGCGATTTATTTTTCAGTATATGTCATATTTTTTGAACTCTCAACAAGTCAACTTTTGTAACGACAAAATGCAATTAGCGGGAAGCTTTACTTTTCTGTTTCAATTGGAAGAAAAAAGCACCTGAAAGTCACCGATTGCTGTGTGAAGTTTATGGTGAACATGCTCCATCGCAACAAACGTGTGAGTACTGGTTTTGACGCTTTAAAAGTGGTGATTTCAATGTGGATGACAAGGATTGTCCAGGCCAACCAAAAAAATTCGAAGATGAAGATTTAGAGGCATTGCTCGATAAAGACTCGTGTCAGACAAACAGAACTCGCAGAATCATTGGGAGTTGATCGAGCAACAAGCATCAAGCACAAGCACTTCTGAACAGGGTATCAAAAATTGGCTTGATTCTTTCTTGGCTTCATAAGAAGAACAGTTCTTTTGGGATGGAATCCACAATTTGCCCGAAAGATGGGAAAAAATAGTGGCTAGCGATGGACAATAATTTGAATAGAATATATTGAACCAATTTTTTATTATAAAGCTCCAATTTCACGAAAATAATCATTAAAATTAATGCATACTGCCAATATGTAAGAGTACTTTGTTATATATACACATTTCTACATCTTCTGCGGAACTACAATCCATTATTCTTCGAGTGCTTCTCCTCAGAGGAGATTGGTGACCATTTAATTGAATAAATATTTATCTAAGTAATCAATTTTTTTGACAGAGAGTACTTGGTGGAATTTTTATTGGTGACCGGTTTCGTCCAGGTTTCACGTTGGCATTATCATTATTTATTCGGATTTTATTTAAATTACATGTTTATCTAACTAACTCGGCTGTATTTCCGACTTCCAGCCACTGGCGTAAATAGTGCATCTACGTAAGCTTCTTGAAATATCAATGCATTCTTTTTTTTGACAATTAGCTGTAGGAGGCCATATTTATAAATATAACACATCAGTTCTGGTTTCGGACTCGGATAAAATACTCCGACTATTCGAGCAAAAGCGGTTAATTTAAAAAATATGAAATTAATATAAGATGTTTAACTATTCAGTTTGAAATAGATATTTCTAGTATTTTGCACATAAACTTGGATAAAGTGAGCATACTAGTAAAAGTTGTCAGGAGAATCCAAAGGTGTTTTGAAGTTGCGATCCGACTGTATCTTGCGATAAAGAATTCCCGAGATGAGCGCTGCCTCAGACCGGACAACTTCGATTTTGTTTCAGAACCTGTCTGTCATAAATCTTAGAAACTGATGCCGGGGAATATTTCAAAACTAGCTCGTGGCAGGAGGGGTTGAACATATTATGTGAATATAACATGAATACACGGACACACACACACACACATATATATATATATTTATTTATTTATATATAAATATACGAAGATTACAGGAACCGCGCGCTTCACGTGTAAGTAATTATTCCTCTTTGTACATTTGCAGTAAAGCTAAGACTCGCTTTAGGTCAGAGAAGCGCAGCGTTACACAAATTACATTTTGCGAGGGTTTACTGAGTATCTGAATATTTTTGTTAATTGAAAACGTCGACTGCACTTTATCCAAAGCGCCGGTAACTACTGTCTCTACGAATCTTTGACTGAACATCTGCAATTATGTTGATTTATCATGCTTAATGAATTGCTTCTTCAGAATCGCGAAGTTAACATTTTTTAGACCAGAATGTCTGGATTACTTGGTTAAATTATGTCTATCATTAAAATAACTATTACATGTTTGATATTAGAAACATTAGCAACCTTAAATTTTAACACAGACCCAAGAACCAGGCTTAATGTCAATTACCTCGATTGTTTAGAAAATCTACTCAGCTAGACGTCAACCACTTGTAAAAGAATATCAGTGTATCATAATGAAGATATTATTATTATTTCACTGAGCGTACATACTATTTTTTTTAAGCTAATCTGCATACTATAAATCATTGTTTTATGTTCTTATGTTTTTGCGAATTTTCTAAAAAATTATATAATTTTATTTTTAAATTAATTCATAGTTTCTTTTCTGCTAAAATTTTCAGAAAAATAACAAGTAATTTAAATCTGCAAACTGAATAAACGAAATACTTACGGGAAATTTATTACGTTAAAATATTTATTCCAGTTAAAAAAAATCAGAGAAACAAAAAAGCTACCCACGGATGCGCTCAAAGCGGCGAGCCTTTCCAAACGTCACAATTTATGAAAATAAAAATACATTTTCCTATCAGCGGGGAAAACAAAAACTTTTGAGGAATTACCGAGAAAACAAGAGAGAGAAAAATACTCAAAAGCTTTATAAACTCTAGAGGCAGACACTCCGCCATTCGTTATATGAATTTCCCAATAGTTTCGACAGTTAAATTACGTTTTTTCTTTAAAGCTCTGTAAGTTTCCTCCTAGATAGAAGTTGCGAACTACTCGGCAAGCCGCAGCAGATGAGTGGTGAGGTGTGATTTACAAGTTATTAAACTGATGTTTAAACAATTTTTTTTCTTTTTATTATTTTAGTATTTCGAGCTTCATAATAAATATAAACATTCACACAATATGTGACATTGATATATTTTTTTGCGATTCTTAAGTGGAGCCATTGTAACTTATTTAACAACTAGTAGATAATACAATTCTATTAAATATGAAGTTCGAGCCAATTCAAGACATTTGCAATTATATCTGGCTTATAACATTATTACATAGAAATGAGATAAAATTTGAGTACATAAATATATATATATATATTTCGGTTAATCGATAGCTTGAAGTATTCGTACTGTTTCGTGGTTTTCAAATCTACCAAATAGACCCTTACCAAATTAATATTTCAATCAAAATGACCCCCAATCCTCTCATCACGCAATCGATCGTTTCGGCTTACGAAGGATCTGATAATTATAGGTGTTCTCAGAATTATCAATCTAATTTTATATCTCATATATACACCGTATTTATTTGCGTCAAGCCTAAATACACTTAATTAACGATGAAATAAAGATACAAAGTACATATAGATAAAACAAACGCAATGTAAAAAAGTTAACACATTTTAGCGCAACAAACGTGAAATAATTCAGGAGATTATTTCAAAAATAAAATCTGTAATATTGGTTATCTATCAGTCAAACATTTGAAAATAATGTTTCGTTGAATCATGTATTGCTTGTATAATTTTTGGTATATACACGAAAAAGTGTTATTTTTTAAATAAAACAATAATATATGAAATGTGAATTTTAGTAGTTTTATTTTACGTTATTTTAAATACTAGGAAATTAGCACTGATAGAACGCGTTCAATTTCACGTGTAAAAAATATCATCATTTGGTATATAACAGGTATATAACATGTGTTTTTACATTTATATTTCACATGTTAGTAGAAAAGCTCTCACATTAGAGTCATGGTTGCTCAAAACACACTGCAGTCGATATCAATTGAATGAGTTGGTATTTCAGTTTTTTGGAATAATCGAACCATGAACACACCGGAGAATTTTCGCTATGGCTTTTGGTGCATAGCCATCAGGCCGAGAGCTTTCCTCCACTCCCATTAACGACGCGAATGGATCTTCACTGGACTGATGAATATTTCAATAGAGCTTTATTACTAAAACTGCAACGATGGAAGTGAAAAATGAAAGTATGAATTTTAAATTGTTAAAATTTTTGATTTTTCAATTTATGCGCGGTTATGGTACATTTTTATTAAGAGAACTAGTAAATGTAATGAGAAAAATCTAAATTAAATTGTTTGCTAAAAAAACATCTTTTAACTTTAGATCACTTTATTATTGCATTCATGTATCTTAATTTAATTATATTATATACAACTTCATGAACTTTTGTATTATCAAAAATATATACTAAAAGATGATCTTATAAAACTTGTTACTTCTAGATGTCATTTTTTAATGTAGATATATTATTTATGAAAAATAAGTGTTTTTATGTAAGAAGATGCATGTTCGTGCCAAAGTTCAATTATTTTAAACAGTTACCCAAGAAAGAACTTTTAAATTTGCAAAGGCAAAAATGGAAAAAATAAACACGCCGGCGATAACTTTTCCTACCACGCAGTATATTTCCAATATTTAGAAAGCTAAAATTACCTTTTCGACTACCGGATTTTCTACGTTGATTTCATTTTATTTTTGCCAAACGTCGCTTTCGTAATTTTTAAAATCTAAAATGATTATTCGGCGTGTTGGAAAAACCAGCCCCTAGTATTTCTAACGGTGTGTCTACATTCATAATTAAAATGTTCACAATATCACGAGTACGTGATAGCGCTGCACCTGATGCTGGGATAATATTGACCGATAATAATAAAACAAAATAAAAAAATCGCCCACACTGTAGCCGCACAGTGCTCCTAACGATTTCATTTTTGGCCAGATTGCTTTTTGGCTTTGTTTACTTTCCATCGAAATTTTCTATCGTCAAAGCAGATTGGATGAGCCAATCGAAGCCCAATTTTCCAAAACATCGATTAACAACCTGTAATACAGCTCTATTGTGAGTACTGTTTTACTATAGACTATATATTTATATATATAAATAATGATAATAAATAAATTTAATTTAACTTATATTAAATAATAAGTTCAATTTTACTAAAAATGCGTAAAGATCCAAAATTTAATTAATGCTTGAATGATCAAACGAGAAGGTAATGAGTATAATTATGAAAATTAAATTACATCGAAAAATCACTCTAATAATAGACATTGCTTAGTAATTGGAAACAAATTATAGAAAACCGATAATCAAGGTCGTTATTTATAATCAATATATTATTATTAGTCATAAAGGTCATTTGGAATTTGACTATTAATTTTTTTTAAAAACTCCTTTATTAAACTGAAATACCTTCAGAAATGGTTTCGAGTAATAATCTTATCACCCTCTTAATATAATTACTCTGTGTGAGGCAGGTTTTCGATTACTTTCAAAGGCACAACCGCACTGATTAAGCTTGCTCTCTTGCGTATTCTCTTCCGACTGTCTGTTTTTACATAGTCATATATTTCTCATTTTTAAATAACCTGATTTTCAATTTTCCCAACATGCAAGTATATATTTTCAAATGCATAAAATATTTCATTGCTCTTAAATTTAATAATATGTATAACATCATCATGCAAATGTACACAATTAATCTAATTATTTTTCTATTTGACGTCCAATAAATTAAAATAAATGGATATAAATTTTGAATTTGCTCACGCGCTGTTAGGTGCTTTTCATGTTAATTAAATCATTCTAGTTTATATGCATGCCATCGGTTGCATAAATTAATGCACAATCGAATTTTATGTGCATCATGAAAATATAAAAGATAATGGTTGCATAGATTTTCAGGTATACAAAATAAAATAAATATATTCAAATTTAATACTGCTTCCTAGCGTTTATCGATAAAATAGTATGCCATATTAACAATGAGTACACGAGTAAAGCCAAAGATTATACAATTATTTATTTTGTTTTAAAACTAGTTTATTAACAAATTTGACTTTGTTGCAGAAGTACCAGCAGGAGTAGGAATACAATAGAGACTCCTAGAGAAAGAAACCATTTAGATTTATACGTACAACGTTGGTATAGTTGAAATTTAAGCTTAAACTCTATAAATAAATTGAACGATTTTATGAATTAATAAATCAAATCCAATTATTGGCCATACTAAAAACATTGAAATACTGAATATTAAAGCGAAAAAGGTTATTTTAATAATTATAATTATTTGAAATGCGGAAACCATTAGTCGACTTTGTAAAATATATCAAGTTAAGATAATTTTATGAAAAATAAATTACTGTTTATTGGGCACAGGCCATATTTTCAGACGGTTTCGTAAAAGCTATAAATTGCGATGCTGCTAAGTAACTTTTGTAGAGATTCCTTACCAAAAACCACAAATACTCATTAAAGAAAGACCAATCGTCTTAATAACCAAATATGAAAAGTCAGTATTAAAAATCAAAAGTGCGTACTATTTTAAATAACAGTAACCTAGTTATTATTTGGCATTAACTTATTAAGAAGTCTGTCGTAGATTTCATTAATTTATTACTAAAACTCACAAAGTCTCAAACTATATTTTTAACATTAATATTTTACCTCACTAGTGAGGTAGTAAAAAGATCCACCTAGTGTTTTGCAAAGTACCAGTGGTACATCTTGACAAAAAGATAAATAAATTTGAACGAACAAAATTTTCAGAGCAATTCGTTTCCCGCAATGCTGACCCTTGTACGGTAAATTATATTTCAATTTTGTTTTTTTTTTCATACGGAATATTGCAGAGATGATTTATTAATGTGATTTTATTATTTACAAAAGACATAAATCCGATCTCCGAACGTACCTTTGAGTAAGCATATCCCTTGTGTTTTCTCTTTTTGTTACATTGAATCAATATCGGAATATTTGCAGAAGACAAAAAGGTCAAGCGCGGATTGACCCGATTTCTCCAATGCAGGATTCGTAAATTTAAAATCAAATAAAATAAGTCAGAATCTCGACGCGGATTCATGACGCAGCTTTATGCCGATTCCTTGTATTCTGAAAATACCAAAGGAATGAAAATAAAATATTACATTTTAAAGGAATTGATTAGAAGTTCATTTGAATCGTAAATCACCTTGCTAATATATTTTTATAGTATACCTTTGAAAAGTAAATAATATATTTTAATGGAATCAGTTTGTTAATGAAACGACCAGAAAAATCCTCTCTCAGTTATAGGCACTGTGGCTCATTTGAAAAGAGCACATAAACGTGATAGTGTCTAGTATCTCACCTTTGTCATGAAAATAGGTTTCAAAGATTTTTCTGGTCGTTAAACGCAAATTTATTCACAAATGAAACGACGAGAAAAAAAATTCGCAAAGACACAGAAGGGACACAAACCCACACCCTCAGTGCTCATTTCAATCAACAAAAAAAAAAAAACTGGGATAATGGTGCCTCATTTGCGTATATCAATTCAAACTTTTGTTCAGGTATAATGACGCGGAAGCTCGTCGTTTTATGTATAAATCTATTAACAAAAGCATATTGTATACATTTGATGTGTATAATATTAAAGGTGAGGATGGGGATGCAGTCAATGCCCTTCATGTTATTTATATTTTTTATTGGTAGATAAATTTTTATACGGGTTGAGAGTCTTGGCTTTCTTTTTAAGTAGCATTTGCTCTGCAGATATCAAGTTCTATGAAGTGAAAATAACGTTCTTACCCTTTTGGGAGGTCAGAAGAGACTTTTTCACAATCTCGCCTTCAGTCGAATATTTCTAAAAGAATTAAGATAAAAAGGCTTCAGCACCAGTGAATTTCTCTCACATATTGAACAAAAAATTCAACTGTCTCTTATGATCATCCTTGCAGAATGACGTCTTATTTTATATGGGAAAACGATTCCATTGCAATCGTTTTATATTCGTTTTTTTATTTCTCAGATCTATTAAAAATAATTAAACTAAAAATAGAATAATAAAAATACTAATTTATGCAACAACATTAAAAAAATAAGTACTTTTAAATAACTAAAAAAAATATTGATTTGAAGTATACCATATATGTTAAAATATTAAATTTATTAACATTAATTTTAATATGAATAAGGCATATTTTCTATAACATTTATAAACTTACCTTTGATCAATTTAAACTTTATAGCATAAGCGAGAGCGTATTTTTTTTATCAATAAGTTGATAATGTATCAAACATTAAAATAAATTAAACCGATTTGACATTGTCGAAATAAAAGATGCAATCAATATCCAATTAGTAGATGTTGACTTTAAATATTTTTCGATACACTTTTAATCACAATTATTAGATATACACAAATATAAAAATTACTTATATTACTATTTTGTTTCGATAGCAGATACAAGTAAAAAAACAGATTGTATTATTATCGTATTCCCTAAACTAATAAAAGCATATTGTTAAAATTTTAATGGCCACGAGCAGAAGAATATTATTTTCTGTGACTCCACAATAATAATAAAAAAACGCGTTGTGACATCAAATATTGCTCGGTGCTTTTAATACTTTAAGGTAAGTTCCTACAGTTCAATGAAAGTAAACAGCGAGGTCTACACCAGCGATAGCATAAAACTGAAATACTTTTGAAAAAAATGCCCCATAATGGAAAGATAAGAAAGAATGATGCTGAGCCATGAAACTTTATAGTTTTATGGATACGCCTTAGTATTCTGTGGAAAAGGGTCAACTATTTGTACATACTAAAAATATATAAGATCGATACGAACACACATAAAAATCCATATTTTATCAGTTTGCCATGCATGCATGCGCATATATTCTGCACAATAAAACCATGAATTTCAGTGTATATTCAAAACACAATTTCAGTTTTGGTTACTATACTTTTATTAAATTTAAGAATTCATAATTCTATGGTCTTTTTTTTGACTGATATTTTGTGTTAAATATAAAACATGCAAAATGTTGTTGCTTCTCTCTTTCTAATAGTACTGAAAAATATCTACACGACCCTAAAAACAAACTTTTTCACTATCTGAATTATATTAAATTTTTTTCACTATCTAAATTATAATATGATTTTAAAGATTAGTACTGATGAAGCATAGAAAAAAAATTATAGATAAAAATCATAATGATTAAACGATAAAAAATAAAAATGTGATAATATTCAGTCCTCTTTTATCTCTTTGGCAGTTAAAGTAATATGATTTATAAAACAAGGAACTCGCAGATGGTAACAGATGAGAAGCATGATCAGAGCGACACCTTTCCGCCCTGGAAAGTAGAACCTTTTTATGCAATAACAAAAGATCATTCCGGCACAGTTGGCAGACCGACCCGCCCAGGGGTTGAAGGGAGCAATCCTCGGCCACCTGAATTATTCATCCCCAACAAATGATAATCGACCCCCCCATCATATATCGTGCAGGGGAAGCTTTAGTATATTTAAATTTCTGACCTGTAACTTATAGTACCTCGGCTTGGAAGCTATTTTTAGATTAGAAAAACACAATGAACTGAAATATAGTAACCGTTTGATGTAAATATATAGTATTGGTAATTTTTTTTGGCGTTACAGATAACGAATTTATATTGTTTAATTTGTGAATAATATCCGAGTTTAACCTTTTATCAATTTTTCATGCACTCTTTAGAATTTTAGATGGCGCCTCTCAGTACTGGTGATTATTTAAGATGATATGTCTAATGTGGCCATAATTTACAATTTTTTAACAGGTTCACATCAGCATCATTACTTTTGTAATTTAAATAGCCAGAACTAGAACATTACTGTACTTGCTTTGCAAGTGTGGTTTGTTTTATACACTCGCCTATTTAACAAAGTTATTATTTGTATTTTTTATATTAAAAATGGTTTATCATTTATTTATTCATGAGCGGAAAAATGTTATGTTTAAACTATATAACCAATGCTTCTATATGCAAGAGTGAATATTTGCAAAGAATAAGACAAATTAACAAGCGTCCAAGTGCAATTTCAAAGAATCTTTGTCAAAAGGATTTTTCTTTCGTTGAGCCTAGAGAGAATCAATATTTTTTGCAGAATGAAAAAAAACTTATTACAGTAAGTGCAGTGATAGTAAGCAAGTGTAAAATATAAAGTGACTAGCATGTAAATAAAATTATCTTGACCCAAAAACTAAGTAAAGCTTAGAGATTGCTGTTTCTTTGATGCTGTAGTAATATGTGAAAGTAACGACTAATAATATTATTATTTATGACCTCACGATTTATTAGAGATTTCATAATCGAAGGAGATGATAAAGTCGTGACATGACGTACATAGGTTTTGATATTTTTATATATAATCTACGCGCTTGTATCAGCCTCCGTGGCGCAATCGGCTAGCGCGTTCGGCTGTTAACCGAAAGGTTGGTGGTTCGAGTCCACCCGGGGGCGATGTTTTTTATTTATTTTTTGTCTTATATCCCGGTGGAACCGTTTTGAGAAAAATACAAATATTTAATGAACACAATTATGCAAATGGAACGTAATAGATACATGAATGTACGTTAAAATATCTCTACACTACAGCCTCGATTGTATATATTAGATATGCTTATAAATCACAAAAGCGATAATGATAACCAAAACTATTTTCATCATTGTTCTATTTGAAAAAAAAATCCCCTTTTTGGTGATATCATGGCTCTTCTATGGGATATATCTGTAATCTGAACAAATGTGCAATGACAAATAAATCAACATCAATAAAATATGACCCAAAAAAAAGATGACACAGTGTTAAGTTTCAAAATATTTACTCATTAAAATGCAGTCATCGTATTTTAATAAAAAAAATCACTACCGTGTCTTAGTTTGAAAACAATCAACGTTTTCACATCGAAAAATGAATATAATTAATTATTCATATAAATAAATACTTCGTGAAAAGTTCAAGCCGCAAAGTCAACGTAATTTGATTCAGGCGAATTGAAAGCCTAAATTGTTCAATGGAGTTCCTCCACTCACAACGGGAAATAAATAAGTAAACAGGCAGAGCTCGCGCCGCGACATGAACCCTCTCCCGAGGTCATTTTCCATTCCGTCCGCCATTGCCGACTTTTCGCCGTCACGTCTCCGCCATCTTGTAGTGTTGTTTCCTTTTTTCCCCGAAAGATGGTGTTAATGGCGCGAGACAAGGGAAAAGCATTAGTCAAATACGCGCGCGGCCCGTTCACGGCTCCGCGGCTGATGGAGCCCAGCTATTGAATGGCTTTTATGGTGATTTATTGAAATCATCCAGATGGAGATTGAATGCTATTGAATACCGTTGTATTAGATGAATTTTAGTGCACTCGTGACGTAATGGAATATTTTAGGCTGCGCTTACTACTGAATAATGGCCCACGTTTCATTACAAAATAATTCTTAACATCAAAGCACAAAGCTTTGATTTCTTAAACCATTAACTGCTTATCTTACATAAAAGAAACACATTTTTACAATTCCACAAATTTAACACACATGTTATAAAAAAAATCTGTTGGGAATGTTTTAAAAATATCTAAATGAAAATACAATACAATTACAGAGAATGTGCAAAAGCTTTAATAAGATTCTTTAAAATCTTACGAAGGAAAATGTTGCCAAAAAGCATTAAGCAAACTTTATGAATCAAAGAGCATTTGATAATATTTTAATGCATAAAGATTTAGAGGATTTAATTTGGAAACTTTTTTAACACTAGATATATATATTTTAATCCGGGTTCTATGTAGCGTAAAAAATATTATCTATGCACAAATGCAGCCGACTTGAGACGCATAAATATTTCTTGAGCACAAAAGGAAGTCGACCCTGCAGCCGATAAGGGCTGCCACTTTAGGCGGGGGTTATTTACTCCTTTATTTTTAAATTATCTCATTTGCGAGAGAATAATGTAACGAATCAGAGAGTCTCATTACACTTGTCAGGGCGCGAATTCCCTTTCCGGTAATTTCGCTTATCCCGTATAATCTTTTTGTCCCCCGAAATAACGTTCTAACCTTGTCCCGTTTGACTTTTAATTATGTAGACGACGTTTTTCTTTTTGACTAAGTAAATAACTTTTCCGAGACGATGGTTTCCGTGATACGGATAAGGTGTTTGTTTCAGAAACGGGTCTTAATAAATGGCTGTGATTACATAGATAATAATTTAGAAAAAACTTAAGCCTCGTGCTATAGAGGTTTGGCCATTGGTTGCGTCCTAGTTCACGAGGGAGACTGGTATTTGATAAACCGCGGCTAAAATGTTTAGAATCTGTGATACCATGGGAATAAATTTATATTTTTAATTTAAACATCAATATTTAAGATATTTCTGAAACGGAATTTTATTCCGTAACTGTCAGGTAAGTAATTTATTTCAGAGCTCATAATTATACTTGCTACATAAATATCCTTTTTCTCCCTGTAAGTCGTATAAATAAATTTGGAAGGGTTTATATTTATCGACAGATAATCTGTTGATTTATTATATTTTATTTTATTAAGTAGAAGAAGGTTTATTTAAAATATAATTTTAATTAAAGATAAAGCTGGAAAGTTAGCTTACATACGCGTAACGGCAAGCGGGATTCATTTTCAGGTTTCAGGTGAAATGTTGCATTTGCAGTGACATTATGTGGCGAGTGGCCGCTTGGCCCAACTTGGCAGCAAAGCCACCTTCGAAAAGGCCAGAGCGATGGTTATCCATGTCATCTGAGGTTTTTATTTGTTCTAACAATATCATAATTAAAAAATTGTAACAAAAACAATAATTGACAAATATGAAAAATAATTGAAAACAAATATAATAAAAGTTATAGATACTTTTTTTCATAAGTGCAGTTTGAAAATGATATATGTTCAAACTGAATTTTAAATAATGATTCATCAAGTATCTGGAAGACTTGGTTTCAACAAACGAATTAATATAAAAAAATGATTCCACGAAAGAGTAACTCTATGAATGTTGATGCTATCGAAACGCTTGTTTCTAGGTTATCGCTTAGTCACAGGGCTCACTGCAATTTATATACTATTAACATTATGAAACGTGCAGATGTTAATGGCTCTATTTTTGACAAATAATCCAACGGTTCTAAAGGTAGGCCATACACCAATTTGCAGCTAACCAAAAGCGTCCTACATTTTCGAGTGCAAAGAGTTAAAGGGACGCCATCGGCTAGCTGCAAGTGTGTGGTGCGATTTATTGCTACGTGTGTAGAAGCCTTTAAACAAATTTAACGATTATAAAGCAATCGCTTGGGCCTTGTGTCGGGGTGGTGGCAGTGCGAGCCCTTCCAGAATACCTATTAGAGTTTGCGGCCGCGAGCTGTCGCTTGCTCGGGGCGAAATGTACGCCGTGGCAGCCAATTTTAAATTAAACTCGCCGTCTGTGTGTTCATTTTTACAGGGCTCTCTAAATGTTCTACACAAAAGACAGGTTACTCAATCAATGTACAGAAGCCATTTCATTTATCAACTTGTATAAACTTGAAAAGTAACAAAGATACGTTTGAATTTTACATGTTACTTTATATACAATACCAAAGTAGTATTCGGCAGAAAAACTGTTTTTTTTTTTTTTTTAAATAAATTTATTTTTTCTGATTTTTTGCTCTGTTTGTTTATATACTGTACAATGATTATTCGTTTAATAATAATTTTAAGCTTTTAAGTCGACAATTTTCAAGTGTATCTGAAGTTGCGAGGCGTAAAACCTACTTATACGTACGTATACTTTGTAACATTGGGGTATAAATGAGAGTACCCGGACGCTTATTTTTTAGCCTTCAGCACTCCCAGGGTGGGTTGAATAAGGTATATTCTTTATTGCCTTCTCCCTGAAAACTTCTGAGATTCAAATCTGCTCTTTCAAAGTGATTAAAAAATGAAACTGTTTATTGTTGCAACTGAGCAGCTGAAATGTCTTTGAGAGTGATAAAATTAGTTTCGTTAAGAAAGGTTATTACGTTAAACTTTAATTGAAGAATCAAATAAGCTGTGGATAAATAAACATCTGCCTCTACTTGGTTTAATCTCAACTGCATCTTTTTACTGGTTGATACGTACTTCAGTGCGCTTAACAGACCGCAAAAAAAGATGTTCAACGGTTATTAATATAAATATAATACTCTTTTGGATAAGGAAATAATCACTCGATAAAGAGTGTATCTCCGATATTAAGGTTTTTCAAGTTGACGATTAGTATTTGTTGTCAGCAGAATTTTAAATTACAAACGTTGAAAATTTATTTTCATTGCCGACGATTTTTAATTTTGAAAATGCGCAAGCTTCGCAGACAGAATATGAAGGGATTCAAAAACAATTAATCAAGAATTTTACAACTGGGAATTTTTCAAATAACGCGCATGAAACACATCCAAACTATGCAATTTTAAGAGCTCAACTTGTCCAGGGTGACGGCGAGGCAGGAAGAGTCTCTCATCGCAGGACGCCGCCATGATTAATGGAGGATGCAGTTGTCCTTTTTCACCTCCAGAACAGCTTCCGCGCGGCTCATGGCACTGCGGAACTACTTGCAGCAATGAAAAGTAGATCTGCGTAATGCCTTCTGACTGGATAATGAATTTAAATGTTAATCTTAAACACTTTTATGTAAATTTTATTGCTGTAAAAAAAGTAAAGACTAAAACATAATTAAATACAATGCTTTTTTTTAAATTATAAAGTATGGTACAACACGAGATGTTCGCAAGAGAAATAAAAAATAAAATAACAACTTATGAGTAAAAATACTGACTCGGATACACGCTGTTAAAAATTATAACTTAAATAATATTTTTATTTAAATAATTTAAAATGCAATTTTTTATTATTATAAATTAGAAAAAACCTTGTGCAGTTGGCTAAAAATAAAAACATTCCATGATACAATATTTTATTTAATGTTAATTTACAATAGTTGTAAGGGGTATGCTTACAATACGGCACGAGGCTATCCCCAAGACCTGCGCGCAGGTGGGGCTTACAAGGTGTGTCTTAGGCGGAAGTGTACATGGGTTTCTGTATTTTAACTATTAAGTTTGTGAATGTGGAAAGTATCAACTGTACTATTGACTAACTATTAACAAATTAGCATCTTAAGTGGGTCAAGCAGTCGTCGATGGTGCGACACTGTGGAGAGGGAAGCGCCGTCAAGAAGAGCTCATTATTCCGCCGCAGGGGCAGCGTCTCTCGCTGTCTTTGCTTCTTCTTCTCATTAATCCGCCCCGATGGCCGCCGAGGCACGCGCCCCCACCCCCCGCCCCTGCCCCTGCCCCCGCCCCTGCCCCCGCCCCACCCCCGCCCCTGCCCCGCCCCCGCCCCCGCCCCGCTCAGGGCGCCGCGATTTGAATTTGAAATCGTGAGAAAAATGTCTTTTAATTTTTTTTGTCCGCGCTGAGGGACGCCCCATAAAATGAACTTAATAAAATTGTTACGTAACTTTAGTAGTTTTATATTGCAGAAAATAATCATGCGTATAATGTATTCCATGAAATATCATCCTTTCTATTCTCATTTCATAATTGGCGAGGGAAATTGAGAAAATCAACGCAATTCATCAAAGATCATATTGGTAGCGAGTAAAGTGCCGCTTAAAACAAAGAAAGATTTATTTTTGATATTTGCATGAGTTTTATTCAAGATGCAAGTATAAGTCGTTATTTTTTGGCTTTGGATAATTTTAGCACATTAATATAAGGTCTATAGTGTATTGCAGCACTATCTCCCGATTTCGCCGGTTGTATCTTCTGGTCGGTGAAACTGCAATATTGTATGATAATTGTTGTACCTGATCTTCATCATTCTTTGGCAGGCTCACAAAGGTTAGCTGCCTCAGTATTTACGCATTTTACGTATGATTTATGATAATTTACTGCAAGGATTTCAGTGTATTCCAATGATTTTACCGTCCGAAATGTTTCTCGCGTGCCGTGACGTAAAATTTTCAACTGTGATGTTTATGTAAACTACTAAAAAATGTTTGGAAATTTTGCGTATGCTTGTGAATACTTTTATGGAATAAGTTTTTATAATATTACTGTATTGAGATATTTTCGAAGGAAATATTAAGCTACTGTATTACGACATATGACGTATTGCATCGCTGGCGTCGTCAGATTTGATGAATTGTATAGTAATTCTTGTACCTGACCTTCATGTCTCACCGGCAGGCTCAGACGCTGCAAGGCGTCCCTGCGTGTAATAAACATTTCCGAATTTTGCGTATGCCGGAGGATACTCAAAGCGCCGGCCGGCGGTAGCTTCACCCCGCTTTTCCGGCACAATAAATTCCTCTTCATAAATAATTCGCTGCAACAAACGCGGGGGCGCCGTAAACAGAATAACTTAACGTAATTCGCATTCCTTTGGCATGTCGCTCTGTAATGGAAAACACAGCGGGGATACTATCTGCCGCGAAAATGTACGCACACGAAAAAAAAAAAAAAAAAAAAAAAAAAAACAACCCCCCTCGTAGTAATAAAAATATTTGGTGTATTAGAAATTAATTGCTGTTTATATTTAAAAAAAAAAAAAAAACATACTCAAAGTACTCGGTGAAATTCAAATGAGGATACATTAAAACCATAAAGGAAGACAGATGCAGCCAAAGAAATGATATAAATTGTCAATTGACTGAGTTTATTCGATACTTTAATGCGACGATTTATTATTCTTTTATTTTTATTTGTTGAATTTGCTGAATCAATCGATTCGATTAATAAAAATAATTACGCGTGCATATCATTTAATCAAACTTGCTATTAATATTCTATTCAATATATGATTCATATTCAGTAATTGCGTAATCATATGTGTAATCTACCATCACGATATAATTAGATCTATCCGTCGGCAATAAGCGATAATTACAGTTATCACAATATACGAGCAAGTCATCGAATCTCCTCAATCCGCTGCGAAATCCAAAACCAAATCCACATCGGTTCCTCTTAAAAAATGCGTTTGTTCGAATCGGGATCGGAATCGGACCCACCCCAGTGAAAATATATATTACACTGCACTTTGTTTCCACTGGGAATGCAGAAGCACAGAGGCATTAGCGTGCAGTTCCGTAATTTTCCTCAGCTTGAATGCAATCGGCTCGGTCGGGCCCGCGAGCCGCGAGGCGCCGGCCATTGTTGTGCGCCGGCGGTTTGAATAAATCACTATTTGTTACTGGCTTAGCGATTCTTTTTGTTTCCCCAGCGAGAGACTTGTATCGGTTGCTTTGTTAGAGAAACCAAAAATTCGTTTTGGATTTACATCTCAATGCATATTCAACTTCAGTACAATTGATTTATTGTTTTGATTGCTTGAAACGATTCATTGAGAACGAATAAATTTGTTTATATTTAAACTATGTATTTTATTCAAAGCTTTAATGCGTTCACTTATAGTATAAGTCAATGATTCCCAAAGTGGTCAATATCGTCACCCATTGGTCGATGACAGCGAAAAATGAAATTGGGGGTCTACGAGAGTGGATCCCATGTAATCAGGTCATCATCAATATTTAGGCATTCTGTAAATGTCATAATGCACCTAACTCAGATTGTACCCATGTACTTACATAATAATGCTGTTTATCCTGCATTATGGAATATCACAAGAAGGTTTCTGATAGGTTTTCCATCTTCATACCTCGTGGAAAAGGGATTCAATACGGTTGTTAATCTTCTTAAAAAAAAAAGAAATAGATTGGAAATTTCTGAAGGAAGAGATTTAAGCCAAATAATATCAAAGCATCCCTCCCATTGATTTTTTTTAGTGAATGTTACTATAATTGCATTTCGTGTAATTTAAATAATAAAGGTATAATTAACTTTACATGCATTTTAACTTTTTTTATTTTAAAATCCACTGTACAGTAAAACCCTATGAAAGTCAGTTGTTCTACATATATCAGATGTCAAAAATATGTTTGAAGTTGATGAATTTGTAAAAATTCAATATTGGCAAAGAAGGGGGCTACGAAAAACAGGAAAACTCGACATGGGGTCGACGGGACAAAATAGTTTGGGAACCTATGGTCTAAGTGCACAAAATATAAAAAAACAGTATCCCGGCGTAGGTTAAATTTAAATTTATAATTTTTTTTTTTATATATAAAATGAATACATTCGAATTCGGATCGGTCACATTTTTATTTTACCAAGTAAACATAAAATATCATTATGTTAAATCTGGTTGTTGTTATGGTGTAAAAATTATGTACTGTTTATGATAAAATAATTAACTCCCCTATGTTGGTTTAATTATATGGTATGTGCTATCAATAAGTTTGGTTACGTATGAAATGAATAGATTTAATGAGTAAACGTTTGGAGTGGATCCTTCTAATAACCGATATGCGTGGATCTATGAGAGCCCCCGGTTTGTATAAATTATGAATAGCTACAGCCAAGAATCCAAACATTTGCTTAAATTATAAACCAAGGCTTCAGGCATACAAATTTTCTTTAATTAATCCGAACAGCTTACTGCAAGTAGTGTGCTCTATATTATGGAGGTACCATTATGTGTAGAGAAAGAGCTAATAATTAAAAAAAAATCAGTTTTCACAAAAAAAGTTGGTTTATATAAACAACTATTTTTAATTATATCATCAGAACTAATTGGCATTTGACTGTATTTTTTTACAAATAATTGCTTCGTTACCACGAATTTTTTTTACTAGATTTGATTTTTGTCGTTATTTTTATCATTTGAAATAATGTTGGCAAAATTCAAATTTTAATCGAAATGACGTAAAAATGGTTTAATGTTGTTAAAATATTCAATATTTTTGACAGAAAGTACTTGGTGGAATTCCATTTGAATATTTAAAATAAAAATTCTTTTGTGGTTTTTCCGCATTTTTCATTTTATAGGTGACCAGTTTCGCTAACCTGTTGCGGTGATATCTTCAAGCATAGAAAGAATTTTCAAACGGAGAAGAAACTTTGTTTGAAAATGCTAATTTAAAGTTATTAAAGAATATTTCATTATTTTTTTAAAACGTCATTAAAAATAATAAACTACCTCCTTTATTTGTCATAAACCGCACTGTTTATTATTATGAATTTTGTGGCGTATGCTTGGTTTAGACCTGATAGATTCAGGCTGAACAGTTCATTTAAAAAAAAATACGATGATTTACATACAATTAACCATTCTTGACCGAGAAAATTTACAAAACTATAGAATAATTTAATTATTTTATTTTATTTTAAGCACAGAATCAATCTATGGATAATTTTTTTTTCATAAAATGCGTATAGTGTCTTCAGAATCAGACGGCAAATTCACTTAATTTATTATATATTCTTAAGACACCATCGGTATAAATAATCATAATCTCCATCGGTATGATAATCTGCGCAAATTTATTATACTTTCATTACTTGATATTAATGGTTTAAATTTTAACGTAGATTTCAATTATCTCTTAATTTAGGTGAATACAAGTACTAAGTATATAATATATAGAATATTTCTAATATTTTTTTGGTTCCTGTATAGCTGTCCGGTGAAAGCTCACCTCGAGACACTGCTCTGGTGTAGATATAATAACCGGCTCGCGTGCTTGGCTAATTGGTTAAAGATGTCTCGTCGCCTAGCAACAGGGAAGGGGGTGGCAGTTTCCATATTTGTATAGATTCATAATTGAAAATCCAGCTTCACTATGTAATTACTATATGCGCCACCTTGTATATCTACAATTTATTTTGTGATATTATGTTCCAAGCATTCTAGTGTGGAAGCAAACGTAATGTAAGTAGCTTATAAACCGTGAGAGTTTACCAAAGCCGCTCACACATAAGCTTATAATGCCCAAACATCGAAATATTCCAATACGTTAAGCAACACGTATTTGTATTTATATTCGATTTCAAAACATTCATTGAAAGAAAACATTTCATCTAATAGTAATTTTATTTAGCATTAAAAATATGCATTTAATCTTTTCTACGATTATTTATTTATTTTTTAAAATGTTCGGCCCATTTTAGCTTTTGCTCCGATTGTTTGTATTTATTTAAGAAAATGCTGTAGTGTGGGATGTGAAGCATATAAACGTAATAAAGTAAAATAATATTAATAAAAGCATATCAATGAGCTAATAGAAAATTTGCGTAAAAGATTTACAAACTTTACTACGCAAAGCTTTTAAACAGCAAGTTAATGCAATACATATTTATTTATTTAATGTATTTAAAAAAAAAGTTATAGTAAATAATTGAAGATTGGTTAATATCAAGTTGGCCTAGAAAAAAGATGATAAAATAGTATAGTTCAGCTTATAAATAATCTGATGTAAATCTGCGAGCTAGGGTGGCTTGTGGGCACTTCACTCTGCTGAAATTCACGAATTTGGTGTAAGCTTTTTTCCAAGAGGGTGGCCGTGAAGTGTTCACAGGGGTGCGATGTGGTGACCAGTGCCCGGTGGTTAGTGTCTGCCAAGTGGCTGAGAGGTTGCAGTGGCGGTGCAGCGTCGGGGTCATCCGAGTTAGTCCGGGGGGGAGGCTTCTCCGGCCACGTCATCAGAAAGTCCGATTAGGACAAGGGCGGCGCATAAAGGATGATAGTTTTTTTTTATGTATACTATGAATGGGAGAATTTTTAGGCAAGATTGTCAGAACGAGGAGTATAAATCACACGCAAGGTTAGAGGTAGGTAAGCAAGCATTCAGATGCAACCAACATGAGAGATTATTATTGCAAATAAAATGAAAAAACTGGAAGTGAATTGAGCTTTATAGGTTTTTTTGTGTATCTACAGTATATTGAGTATAATCACTATGTATTTTATAAATTTAGAAACAAGCAATATTTATAAAATGTATCATTTTAGGTAATTTTTATATTTAATTTACAATTTGTGATATTGCATTAAGTTTACGAAATGACAAACAAAAAAATTATCAACATGTTAAGCCTAAAATTCAAAATCTCCAAGACCGACGTTTGACTTGATATGATTAAAATTCGGCCTTAAAAACTATCTTGGTTACATTAATTATATATTTAAAGAAAAAATAAAATATTTTTGTCATTATTTAAAACCTCTCAAAAGTACAAAGGTACATGTCATTCAAAAACCCCTAATACTAATGAAACAAAGATCGGCTTCGCGGTGGCTCTAAACTTACTTTAGAAATTCTGATAAATTACCATATTGATTAATGTTTCTTCCGACAATGAATTATTGTTTGCGGGAGTTTTCCTT
Organism: Atopsyche davidsoni; assembly: GCA_022113835.1. Taxonomy (NCBI): domain Eukaryota; kingdom Metazoa; phylum Arthropoda; class Insecta; order Trichoptera; family Hydrobiosidae; genus Atopsyche; species Atopsyche davidsoni. The sequence goes on along the minus strand of JAILWY010000009.1, from coordinate 13,036,470 downwards.
GCTCCCGCGACGGACGCCACTGCCCCGGGCGGGCCTCACCGCTCGAGTGGTTCGTGTCTCGGCTCGGCCGTGCCCGCCAGTGCCGCCCTGCGCAGCCAAATTCAATTAATTGGTTTTGGATAATCTATCTCCGTTCAGAGTGCCGGTGTGTGTGAAAGCGCTCTAAATGAGTATGGCACCGGTTTAGATTGCACGGCCGCCCTATCGTGTCCTATTACGTGCAGCTTGGCGAGATAACGTATAATCGATTGTTACATCGTATCCAATGTATTATTTTATTCGTTTTATTTTTCTTTAAACATTAGAAGTATATATTTTTTAAAGTTCCAAGGCAATTTTTGCAACTGCACAAGTCGTCTTTTTCTAAGAGCTACTTATATTATAATGCACAAAATTAAAGCTATGTTTTAATTTTTTCACATTGTCATGTCTATTTTTTTTAAGAAACTGAAAACATAACAGAGTTAGATTTATTTTAAAAACCTGCTTGAAATATAGAGAAGCTCTTAATTTAAAAAGTAACTTTCATTCTTCGTTAATGTTGTTTTTTAAATTTGAATCAGTGTTATTAGCGTTTACTGATTATTAAAGATTTTCTTAATGGGGCGGGTCTTACAATGATCATATCGCTCGAAATAAGCAAGAGAAACGGTTTGTCTACAGTGAAAATCACAAACTTCAATAGTGTATCTGTCAAATGTAAAAGCTTGTTTTGGTGCTAACAGCGAGTATATTGAGTTTTAAAAAGTTGCAAAATGAGGTCTAACAATATTAGTACACTTTTTAATATTGTAAGCACCTTATATGACAATATGTTTAATCTGAATTTTGCACATATTACTTTATATACATATAAAGTCATGATTTATTCAGCATTCATGCAATAAACGTATTTCAGTATTTGCACAAATAATTAATGTCCAAATCCATCACCATAATGTCTAATAAAAAACTTATAGAAAAATATAATAAATATAACGGGCGGCAAGTTCTCCAAGCGCTCAATCGGTTATTCAGGGCATAAAACGTATGGCTAACTAGACCATTATTCTTATTGAAAATCCGAGACCTGCTAAAGTTTGGGCGGTGGAGGAGCGAGCCCGCCGGGCCTCTCCGGTCGGCCATTGATTTGGAAAGTTTGCGAGCTCCCCCGCCCGGGACGCACTCCGAATGCCTGACCACTCGGACAGGCGGCTGTTCCAGTAATACTGCTTGATGGATGGAGACACTGCGGCACAAATTAAGAATAAAGTTGTGGCCAAGGGATTGAAAGCAAATGACTTACCTTTGATTTAGTTTTTTTGTTTGTTTGGTTTCATTTTTTAACTCCCTATTTTAGAAAAATGGAAAATTAGCAAAATCGATCGGGGATTCGATTCTTACGAAGGGAAATACGATACGGTGACTCTTCTACTTCGATGGCGACCGTCAAAAATTGGTTTAATGAGTTTCAACGTGGTCGCACGTCGGTTTTTGATGAACCACGCCCGTCGCAAACTTGAAAAAGTCACTCGCCAAAAATTTAAGTCGAATGAGGAGGTCATCACCGCCACGGAGGCCTACTTTGCAGAACTCGAGAAAACGTATTTTTCAGATGGGTTACAGAAGTTGGAGCATTGCTGGGTCAAGTGTATTGAGCTAAAAAGAGACTATTTTGAGAAATAAATCGCCACTTTTCCAAAATTTTCGTTTTTCTTTTGTATTTATCGGACCGCTCTCGTATGTATATGGCTTCCTCAAATATATGCAAATATTATACAAAACATTTTTTAGCTTGCTATGATACGAGCTAAGTATATGAAACGACCGAAATTGAATTCATTGGATAGATAGCAATTCATCTGTCGTATATTTTGATCCCTTATATCACAGTTATGTGTAGCAAATAATGAAAACAGATTTGTGATTATTTGAAGAGGTTAGATAATCCTGGATACTTTCGAGGCAGACGCTGTTCGAGTCCCGAGTCCACAGCTCTCACTTCCCAGGACATTTAATTCTCGGCCCTTAATTTGCAGTAATTCCTTGAACCCAAGATCAAATTCATCATACATAAGAGCATTGCAATTTAAATTCAATGGGGACAAACTGGTTCTAATTTATTCTAACAAATTGTTCGTGCTTTGATTGGTACCGTATCTGATCTTCACACAATCTTTGAAAGACTAAAGGTCTTGTAATAATGTAAAGGTCTGAATTGTTTAGTGATTATCATATATTTAAAGATTACAAACATTATTTATTTAAAAATTAAATATCATCGTTATATAACATAGAAATACACAAAAAATATCTGACATGCATTTATAAATGTATATTTATTTTTTATAAGAAACTAGCGGATATCTGGTGTATGCTACTACGCTAAATAACGAAATAAAATAGATTTTTTATTTGTTAAAAATAAATAAATAATAAAACAAAGAGAACACATCGGCCCAATTACAACATTCGGATGATTATTGTAGTCGCAGTCTTTGTCATAATTGAATGTCGCCAACTGAAAATCGATTCTATGTATCGATTGGGCCACTCGTATCTGATTACCTTGAATATATATAGATAATGCACTAATGTATGATGTACACTGTCAAATATACTATACTATATTCATTAATAAAGTATATTCAGTCTCATGGATGTCGAATATTATAATATTTTCTTTTGTCTAAAAGATTTGTAAACATTTTCTTTTTTTTTTACACCTACCAAAATGTTGGTATTACTTATGACAAGCAGACGAAGACTCGTATAATTTGGGACTATGAAAGATAAAAGCCTCGCCTCGCAGAGCTGCGATCTTTTGTTTGCATGAAATAATTATATCACAAGGAGGAGAGAATCATCAAAGGAATAAAAACGGTTTCAGTTGTTTGCACACTCGAGAGAGATCAAAGTATCTTAGTGATTTCGCGCAAGGATGTTACAAATACGAGTAAGGTCAAAAGTTCAAAATTAGGGTAAAGGCTTTCCCAAGTTTCAGCAATAAGTACCATCGAATTGCTAAACAGTCCAAGTCCTCGGGCGGTCCTGAAAGGTTTGACCTTTCGGGAATAATTAAGCCAACACTCCACAGTGTCCCCATATCGAAGGCTTCTCATGAATTTAATTACGGAGGCTTAATTTATTACCTGATGCGCTTTTTCTGGGGGACAAGGCAATAAATTTTATTGGATAGATTAATTAACTAAAACAACCGCTGCAGAAATTTCGATATTAATTGCATTCTCTGGTATGATAATTTAATTTTTGTTTTTGGGGTCATTTTATTGTGCTCATTGTAAAATGAATTGATTTCTTTTTTTTGAAAACTATTAATTAAAAGTTTTTTATACGAATTTTAAAGTAATTTATTAACGATTCTCTTTTTAACAAGAATATTATACGATAATTATAAATTACCCAAAGTTAATTTCCAAGTGCTTGATAATTTACTTTTTTAGATGAAAGGCCTTTTCTTGTTAATAATTTATATTAAATACCTGTGTTAATCCACCTTAGATCTTGCTAAGCCAATTAGTGCTGTACAGTATAACAAATTATCAAACATTTTAAGCATCTGGAATGTTGATTTATAAATGTAAGTAGTATTTAGAATATGTTTCACGAAAAAGAGAGAGAGAGAGCATTTTTCCTTCGAAAAGCACGCTGTTATCACATAAAGTATATTTGATTATAAAATGTAATTTATTTAAAAATATATTATTGATTTTTGTGAAGACCGTCTCACAGGAAGTACAATTTTGCCTATACAGGTTTGATTGATTGATAATGATTAAGTATCACAATCCCCACACATTTGTGTGGGAATACGAACACGATGATATTTTTCTAAGAGTTTCTTTAATTAATTTTCAATATTTGAAAAAATGTACTTAATCATTATCAATATTTAAAAAAATGTTTTATATCAATTTTAAATTTAAAAAAAAACCGTATGCAAATTTATCGGTTTACGAGTCGCGTCATCAAGATTTATAAAATTAAAGCCCCTTTTTCTAGGGGTCGGATCGTGAAAGTTCATCCCCGGGGGTAGGAGCCCGCCCTCGTCACTTATGTCGATCTGACGTCACTTGAGTTTAATGTTGAAATCGTGTCACTGCCATTTCGCTATCTGCTTTTTGTCCCGATCTCTCGGAAAGAACATTCAAATGGTTTATCCGTGTTCGCGGGGCCTCTCGCGCGATCTATATTTTTTATGAAGCGATCGGAATAACTTCAGTGCGACCCGGAATCTCAATTGAGACAATATTAGGTTCTCTATGCGCATTATGAAATATATGGCGGCTATAAAATTGATGAAATTGTCTCGTATATAAAAGAGAGGGCGTTCCAAGATACTTGGGAGTGGTGCAAAATGACCGCAGCGTGAGAAGATGATAAGACTTCAAATTTTATGCTTTTATCAATTAATATAATAGTATATCATCGTTTATTACGACTTAGATTATATCTTCGTTGTCTATGGGAATCGCCACCATTTTTCTCTATTATTATTTCTCATATTTTTTAACAGTCATAAAACACAATGGTTTCGACTCAATCTTCAGAATATAATAACGGTGCACTATTCTTCTAATACTAATAATAAATACTCTTAGAATAAAAACTAACTGTTAATTTTATAAAAAAACAAATTTATGTGCCTATGTTTATGCATATATCTCATTATATTGATTTAGACCTTATAGTGGATAGTTTTTTCAAGAGACCAAACTTATGAATTAAAAAAACTGCATATATATTTTATATACTACAAAAATAATAATAAAAAAATAGTCACAAATCAAAAATTCAGTCACATTTCAACACCTTGCCATTTAGAGTTCAAAAAAAATTATTTCAAAATATAAATCAAATGCACAAAACTCAGAAATGAGCATTTAAAAAAATCAAGTAACAAATATTCGTGGTTATTCATAAGACGAGTACTTTTCGTATGTAACTGAAATTTTATAAACACGGGACATCCGTTCCCTGACAAACTGAGTTAGGAATCTTAACACCCGATCTTAGAAAAGTTCAGACCACAATTTGAAAAAAACGTCTCTAATATTTGTAGAGATGTGCTATATTTTTTCAAAATTGACTACTGCACTATAGTACTGTACAAATATTTTGACAAACATATAACATTTTAGTTTTATTGTTTGAGATAAATGTTGTTACATTCAAATTCTAGGCAATACGATAACCCAACTTGAATCCATTTAGGTCCTGGGATGGGGGTTGGGAGGTGGCGTACCTTTTCCACCCCCCACCCTTCGAGGGTTAAGTTATTGGCCTCTGAATAATTGGACAATGTTGTGTATCTTTTTAAAGTCGATTCATGCAAATTATTTTTTAATTAAATTTTCCCAAATTTAATACAGAATATTAATTAATTGAAACGAGCAAGGGATTGCATTCTAAGCTTTTGCGCATATGCAAAATTATTTACGATTATTATTAATTTATGGCTTTTATAAAGCGTTATTTTAGGAATATTACATTCCATAGAGTCTCTGGATACATTTCAATGAAATTTTCGGCAGTGAACCTGATTGAAATGATTTTGTTCGAACATACTACACCACAACATTAAATATTCAAGTGTAATACTAAAAAAATGTTTTATAAGGTGTATTAATATATTTCTCTCGAGAGATGTGATGAAACTGAAAAAAATGAGAATACATTTAATTTGAAAGATGATGACTATATAAATTTCTATTATTGGACAAAATTAACAGATTATTACTAAGGGTTCCGGTGGAGGTTCTATATTGTTTGGGGTTGGACTCTCTAAATAGGGCAGATGTCCATCTCGTACCAGATAGCGTTATACGTTTTAATGTGGTGTGAGTACATTTGTAAAAATAAAACAGGTTAAATGGTTTACTATAAAAGTTACGTAAATATTAATATAAATTTATATTAATATTTAATTAAATTCGATGTCATATTTTAACTAATAAATTATAATTTAAATAGTATTTAATATTCTATAGTGTACTATTCCATATATCTTACCTTTCACGTGTACTCATTTGATCAACCATAAATAATGAAATCGCCTATCGATGGAAGGTTTCGGTGGCGAAACAAAATTCCTAATGGTCATTAGAGGGCGTGGGGCACAACTGGGTCAGCGCCCACCTTCCGGGTCAGCATCCCTTAAATATTTAGTCGCCGTCTTGCCCGAGACGCTTCCAAGATGCGACCCCAGGGCGTTTTGGGACCTCGGACGGAAGTTATGGGAAAACATCGAAACGGTTTTTGGATACGGACACTTCATCATTGAAGGCTTTAAAGGCGTGTTCGCAGAGTAGCAAACCTAAACACGCAGTTATAAGCAATTAATGAAAAATATGTTATAAATTATACCTATGATGTTATTCCTAAAATCAATGGTGTTGTCATTTTTAATTATTATTTAAATCGTATACTCATTTCTTCTTTTTTAAAACGCTTGTTTTAATCGACAATATTTAATTCTGAAGATTTTAAGTTCGAAAGTCATGCTAGCCATACGGGTAAATCTGTTTATAAATCAGGTTCAACCTGCCATTATCTGCGAATGGCTCCTGAAAGTTGAAAGTGTCCATGTTTTATTTATTTCGTTGCCCTCTAGCGGCCGGAAAGCTTATCTTGGAGAGCTGAATTCAATTTATTTGCCGAAGAAAAAGACTGAAAGACGTTACCTGCCGCGCTGTATGGGCTTGTCTACATTCCGCAGGCTTTCTGTCAATGCGTATTATCGAGTTTACGGTAGCATGTAGTGAGTTCTTTAGAAATGTAATACATATGATTAAATTTAGCTTCTCCCTATTTCGTGTAGTTTTGTCTCCTTACATTGATATACACATAGATTAACAGTACTTTCTTGTAAGAGAAATACATTTGCAAGAGAAAGGTAATTCTGTATATACTTTATATTTTGTTAAAATTAGTAATAATGTTACTATACAATAAAAAAAGTTTGTATGAAAACCAGTAGGTCTTATTTAATGCGTATAATTGGAAGAATACCTCACGGTCCTGTGGCGCAACGGATAACGCGTCTGACTACGGATCAGAAGATTCCAGGTTCGAATCCTGGCAGGATCGCACAACTTTTTTATACTTCGTGATTTTATTATATTTGTACAATGAGTATAATTTTTTTAACTATGACTTTATTTATGCTTAGTTTCCATTAACATTTCAATAGAGCAAAAAATGAGAGAAAATATTTTTAAGATTTATAATTGTAAGCTATTTAATATAAAAAGCCTTTGAAAGAATTTTTTTTTTTTTGACTTTATATATGCTTAGATTCATTAACATGTCTATAGAGCATAAATAAGAAAAAATATTTTTAAGATGTATAATTGTAAGCTATTTAATATAAAAAGCATTTGAAAGAAATATGTTATTGACACAACCAAAAAAAGCATGCATCGGCCGGGAATCGAACCCGGGCCGCCCGCGTGGCAGGCGAGCATTCTACCACTGAACCACCGATGCTTGATAACAAGACGTAATTTTTTAACTATCGTATTTATGGATTGCATTAACATTTAATGAATTCAAATTGAAATTTTATTTTTAACTTAATACGTATAAAATTGTGTCGTATATAAATATATACACTACTTTCTCAGCCAATTTTTTTTCACTAGGCGATATTAATATTACATTTTCCCGTTATATAAATATTTCACAATATTAGACCATTTCGAATATTGAGGAGGTACTCAAGCATGATTTACTACTAGAACGTTCGTTATACCGCAAATGTGAGATGAACTTATACAAACGTCACGTCCGACCGTCATATTATGAACAAATCGCTACTAAATATTCATTTACATGTAATAAAGCCTTCTACACCCGCAGCGACCAATTTGCAATCAGTCAAAAACGTCTTTTTATTATTTTTATGGTTATGGATAAGCAACGCTGATTACATCGATATCGATTTTTATAGGTGATATTTTTGACCGCTAGATGTCATTCGTGCTGTAGCCGAGGTCCGAACCCCGCATTGGATCAGAAAATTAGTTCAGCGAAGCGTCGCCCCCCCCTCCCTACCCCCCTCCTCCTCTCTCCCCTCCTCCGCGGGAATCTCCGCCAGCTCGCGGCTAGGGCCGGCCGAGACGTTTATTGTATTCAACAACGTGAATTATTTATTATCTCGCGAAATCCTTATTAAAGAGCAAAAAAAAAAAAAAAAACAACGGGATTTGAAAAACATTAAACAGGAGAGATTCTTTTTTTATAGCTGAAAGGGAAGTCTGAAAATGGAGATGATGTAAATCCCTCGTTACTTTCGGAAAGCTATTTTTTAATATGAATATTTTTGCGTTTAGATTCAATTCGAACCGCGTGAAATTTTTATTTTTTGAAAAAGTTATTTTAAATTGATTTTATAATTTAGTGTTGAATTCAATTGTTAAAGCTGCGAAAGGAAAATACAAAATTTTATTAGAGATGAGAAAGCAATATTCTTAAAATGAAATCAAGAACTATTTTTAGAACCAACCAATGGGGGAAGGGCAAATGTTTTTTTTTTTTTTTTTTTTTTTGCAAGGTACCCGACGCACCTGAGCCCTGCGGTGGTGCCCCCGCCCCGCGGAGCCCCGCCTCTCCCCGCCCCTGCCCGCCCCTGCCCTCCCCTGCTCGCCCCTGCTCGCCCCTGCCCTCCCCTGCTCGCCCCTGCTCGCCCCTGCCCACCCCTGCCCGCCCCGGCGATGGACGATAACAGAATTATGGAGCCCCGCCGGCCGCCAGGCGAGCGCGCGGATAAAGCCCAATACTTTATGAAGCGCCCTCACGTTCTCCAATCCTGCCCTGACTTAGAGGTTAATATGCTCCAAACATATTGGGCGATGAAAAAAACCAACAAGATAGAATGTAGCCTGAAATCGGTCAAGACCCAGTAATGCCAAGGCATTGCCGAGTACGAGTTTTTAATTACTCACTTATATACCAACTTCACAGTTTACAGTTTCACTAGTGAGCAATTGTTAAATTGTTCAATATTATTCGTTTACTGCACCATCATTGACATCCTCGCTTTTTGAGAAAAATAAAATAATAACATTGAATTTAATATTAAAATTACCCGCCCAGATATCTTCGGAATGCTCTGAGGTAATAATGTTAAAAGATTCACGAACATTGCAGGCCATTTTCAGATATCGGATACACATTTTATCGAGAAAATATCCCTGGAGATAATATTATTTCACAGGTGACGTGTATTAGAGCAAAAATTCATGTAAAATTGCACCCCGGGGCCAGGAGGAGCGGCCCTCGGCGCTGCCAGGCGAGAAATTCGTTTCAAATTGATTTACACGTTGGCAATCCTCGTAAATGATTCATATTTAGCACGGGTGATCGCGTGTAACACGGCCCAGATATGATCATACGTATTATCGCGGATTATGGCTTGATTTATATAATGATGCGTTTTAAATTTATGGCAGAAAATTCGTGATTACATGGCGAATAAGCATACACATTTTCTACCATGAAAACTGTTCCCATTGTAGTCATTCTAAGCTTTTTTTATAAATGTAATAAAGTTGTACTATTTTACATACTTTTCTCTATACTATACTCAAAAGCACACTATTTTATTTATTAGCTTTAATAATAAATAAAATAGCACACCGTAATAAATAAAGTAATTTTAACATTACACAGCTATCTCCGTGTTCAAACGCCACAAGTATAAAAATAATTTCAGCAGTCGGCACGGTTGGGAGGAATGTGTTCCCATGTAAAAGATTACAACGAAAACAAGCAGTCACCTCTAATTTGATGCTCCCATAAATTCCTCGTTGGCATTCTTCAGGAAGTAATCCTCTTTTCCAGTCTGGGGACACAATTTCCCGGCGAATAAAGCTTAGAGGACACATGTCCTCTGCAGGAATTTGAGGCCCGACTTGTTAGTGCGCCATCGGGGAGCAACTCACCGGCATTCTGCTCCCGCGCCGCGTGCGGAGCCTCTGCTGGGAACTCTGCTCGGGATTTATTACGTTTCTTTCACTGTAGCAACTATTGCGATAAACAAAAACAAAACACATCGAGACTTCAGATGGACCATTGCGCTGTTTGCTAACCTCACTTGCCAAAAAAAAAAACTGCTTCTAGCATCACAACCTAAATTCATTTCATCCGCAATTTTTTAAGTGTGAAGTTTTAATCTGTCTTCACATTTAGTCACTTGCGGTGAAAGTATTATGTATAAAAATGTTTTTTTGGACTTTGATACCTTTAATAAATATAATATACACGTATGAAACGGTAGAAAATAACATTGTTACGTAGATCATTTGATATACATTTTATTTTGCGAATATTGATACTCTGAGTGCTTAGCAATGTTCATGTCATGAAATCAACCCCTATAAGATATTTTCTTTTCTGGGATATATATATATATTTAAATAAAATTAATAAATGGAACTCTCCAGTGACTATATTATATAAGCCGTATTACGGGTATTTTTATAATAATGCAATGAATTGCTGTTATTTCGGTATTTTATTTGAGTTGATATTTTACCATCAATACAAAGTTCAAAGATATAATACATTTGATCAAAAAATATAAAAAAAAAATTATTATTATTTAAATAAAATATGTCCTCAGCAAAAACGTGAGGCCCTCACGTAGCAAGTACACTTCCTTGCATGTAACCTAACGAAGCACATTCTTGCACAGATTGCATACTTACAAAATAATGATCCTTTTTTGTGTTATGCATGTAAATTATTTTAAGCATGACACAAATTTTTATGAGTAAATTCATGCAGCAAAATAAGGAAGAATGTCATTCATTATAAGGCAGTGAAAAAAATAGTTGGATTACAGTTCATTTTATAAAACAAAATATATGCATGAGACTTTCCGTATCTTTTTATTATCTACTACGAAATTTATCATACAGATAATGAGGATATGACGAATGATCGTAATTTATTAGTCACATAGTAATTCATTTTTGTAGTTCAATTAATAGCTAATAGTGAATTTCACTGGATTAAATAAATAATAAAATACATAAAATAAAGTCATTTTCGGTCGGTGGACAATGACAAAGGGAGTTTGTGGATTCACCTGCACCGGCGGTGGCAGTCGAGAAACAAATAGCGATGGACCCTTGCCCCTGTTTATTCCGCTGCAGCGGTGTAGTGCGTCCGATGTAAAGCAACAAAACACGCAAATACCTCAGCAGTTCAACCGAGAAAATTATGCGAAGTAAACAAAATATATTATTTATATTTAAAAAACCAGTTTGCTGAGATAGAATACGCAGATTTTTTTTGTAGATCAAATTATATTATCAATTTAACGTAAATAAAAAAAATGTAAATATTTGTACTATTCCTCAAAATTCCAAATGGCTAAGCAATTATGTAATTTTATAATATAAAATAAAATACTAAAACTAAAAATGTCGCTTTCGAAGTCTTGTTAGTGTTCGGGGAAAGTAATATTGCGCGAGCTCAGTTTCCACTGGACAGAGTACACACGTGGTATCTTTCCACCGTTTCCTTGGACTGCTTTGAGCGGCGCGGCCATTTTTGTTTCTTTATTTAAAATTGGAACGTGTTGATGCTCTTTTGTTTCGCGCCCCTTGTTGATGCGACGTTTGATTGTCCGAAGCGGCGGTGGGAAAGTTCCTCTTTCGGAGTTTTTACAAGCGAAACGAGACTCATTGACTGGTTTATGATTTTTTTGAACTTTGGAGGTTTTGTTTTAAAAAAGGGCAATGCCATAAACCACATCATTTATGTTGGAGAATAATATAAAACGATGTTGAAAGTACCAGAGAAAATAAATACGAAAAAATAAATTCATATGAACTATGTTTGAAGGTCATTCATTGTTAATGAAATTATTGGGTGTTAAGTCGAGGAATAAAATGTTGAATGAATATTTTTCGTTTATGATAAATTGAGCGTACCTTTCAAATATTTGAAAAACTTAATGCGGCTTAGCACCCAACATCAAATAATTTTATAAAATACACTTGAGATGTACTGAGCAGTGTGTGAGTTCTCGGTTGCTTATTTATTTAATGTTATACCACCAAATGCGTGGTTTTTGTCAAAAATGGCACAATGCTATGATAAAATTAAAAATGAAAGAAATTATATTTTTAGTGATCGAATATCTTAAATTTTGTAGATGCTTTATGAAAATAAATACAATTTGTTTTATCACTACAATTATGGTGATGAAATATTTAGATTAGTCAACTATTTCTCTAATTTGAAATGGAACGATGATTACAAGCGATAATTCTTTTCATTTTCACCATCAAAGTAAATATATATATATATATGGGTAGTTGTAAGTAATTTATCTTGTGATTTTAGTTGTTATTTAAGAAGGGTCATGGGTGTCTTGCGTAAAACTTAGCACGTTTTTAATAAAATTTATTTTATTAAAAATCTTCAACGGTTTCAATGGTTTTTGGACGCAAAATAGAAAGGTGTCAAAATGACAAATTGTCAAATTTGTTCTGCAACTCAATCTTGTTGTTTGATGGTTAAATATAAATTCTTCTTCATCACGTGACCATTCCACTGAGCATATACTCATGTGTTCATGGTTTTCTAAGTGGAATATTGTGTACTGGGTCCTCTGGTCCTTCTACAACCCAGTTTTATATTTGAAGGAAAAGTCTGCATATTGCTGTTGCCTAATAGCTTTATTATATATCATTTCCTTAAAAACGCTCTGGCGTTAAGATCTGATACTCCTTCTGCAGCAGGGTTTAGAAACATCATTCCAAGTCCACCACTCCATTGCAGATATTTTACACATGCTCAGAGTACAGAATGGCAGCCATGCACAAGCAACAGAATGGGGAGAGCGGGGAGGTAAATAGAAATATAATCACTAAACATTCGTGAATCACATTAAGGTACGTACAAATCAGAGTATACGATCTTATAACAAAACGGAAGCGAAGAATCGCAGAGAGGCAGATCAGCGGAGGAGATCCCCGCGGTAAGTTATAATTCCCCGGTAGAGAAGTCACTTCCGTTCCGCCCCGCCCCGGCGACTCCCCGTCGGTACAAAATGATTTATCCCCGCGTCCGCGCGAACTTTTTAACTCGAAAATTAATCAGCTTCTGAACGGTCGGCGTAATTTATTTTGCAGTCGCCGGGCGGCGGTGCATATTTTGCCCGCGGCTGACTTTTTTGCCGTGAAATTCGATTTGGGAGACCGATAAGCAGGGGAAACGGATTAGCCGCTCCGCTGCTTGCGGGCCATAATTGCATTATCCGGGCCGGTATACTATCTATAGCACGCGTGCATCGCAATAAGCGGTTACTTTTACTTATAAATATAATTATTTAAAAACACATTATATTCAAAAATATTTGGGCGAGTAATCGTTAACTTGATGGTAGCACTAATTTTCTTATTACTTCAATATCAATCGTGACATGTATGCAGTAATCACAATTGTACAGAATTTAAAAACGTATTTACTAACGAAGAAACCACTGAGAAATGTAAAAGTAGGCTACAAAAATCTTCATTAGAATAAATCCTCGCTAATGGCGGAGACTTTTCTTGCTGGTAGTAATATATTCTGAGCGCTTAGGGTCGTTATTAATAACTACACGTTTTCCAACATTATTTCTTTTTAATGCATTGAAATTTTAATACAACAAATATTTCGTACACAAAATAGAAATTTTTCAAAAGTTAGCGCATATAAAAAAGTAATTTTAATTCGCCTTAGATCCGGGGTGCAGTAAACGGGGTACTTTTCAGTAATGAAAGACATCCCCTCTACGCAGAGGCCATTTTGAAACTTTTATACTCCCCATTATGACCCCCTTTTGCAATAAACTTTATTTTTAGGTGTCTGTGTGGAGACCCGACCTTATGGTGGTCTCATTCAGTGAAGTGAACGCGTCTCTAGATGTTGTACAAATGTAAGTAAACTTTCCTTGCGTCGATCCAAATGTGGTTATGTTATGTTTTTACAAGTCAGCAATGCAATTTTAAAACTTTTATTTCCAGAGTTGAAATTTAAACTTATCAGTTAAAACTTAGCCTTAGGGTTACATTGCATGTATGCAATAATACATATATGGATATATGCAATATGAACGTAGATACACTTTTATAAATTATCAGTTGCTATTAAAAAAAAAACAAGATTTTTATATTTATTATGTGTTTATTTTATTTTAAATATGTTATATTGGAATACACGATGATTACCTAAAATAAAATAAAACTCAAATGTTTGTTATTTTTTTTGTTTTAGGAGTTAAATAGGATTCCTCAATTCTTATAGTGCTATTTAATTTTTCTATCAAAATAAATAAATGACAGGAAAGCGAAACATTTGAAACAATTTTTAATTTTGAATAACCAGAGATGGTCGCAATTCGTTTTATTTAATTTAAGCTCAGCCTTCAGAGCATCTTCTTTTAATTTCTCTATTCAATTTGTATTTCTATAAAAGTTGATTGTACAGCAACCTTAGTAAGAAATTTCAATTCTCAAACTTAAACCTGGCCGGGTCTTAGTTAGAGTTAGCAATTTAATTTGCTTTTGAATTTTCTTTGATAATACGAAAATGTTTGCCAATTATTTTGCTTTCGGGTAAATCTGGTGCCATAATAAATGGGTCGATACATTAATGTATATTTTTTATAACATGAATGTATTTAAAATTAGACTAAAATAAATTAATGATAAAAATGCGAAAATTTAAAATATTTCTACATTTAATAATGTTAATGATTTTTTCTTCTTGTGTAATATTTACATATATTTATCAATGAATGAGTATTAGTTTTATTCGTACAGGCAAAAATTAGTTTTAAGGCAAAATAAAGCTTTTACAATGCAAAAATTAATGCCTGAAAGCATCGTCGTGAATTTTATTCGAAGCTATCATACTTAAAGTATTTTGTGGAATATCAAGAATTATTCAGACTATTTCCGACCGATGCTAAAGAATGCTCTTCTCTTGCCAGCGCCAGCGGATCGGACTTAATAAGAAAACGAAGCCATTTTGAACGGTATTATTTTAATTTCTATTTAGAAGTTAGATTATATTTTTTAATACAAAGATTATTAAAAAAATAATGAAATTAAGTAACATATTGAAAGTCGTACATCAAAATAGATGATGTTTAAAGTGATGTTGTATTCAATGGCATAATAGCTGCGATTTACCACAAACTTTATTTTATGATTAATCAGGTGCTTAAAAAATATTTGAAAAAATACAGTTTCCTTTGGATATGAAAAATACAGTGCAATGAGTACTGGAAACAAAATAATGGTTGTATAACGATTTAAACATCAACAGCTTTCACAACCAAAAGAATATAATATATATTTTACCATTTTATTTTAGGGTTGTTGATGTTAGCCAGATGTTTAGAAAATACACCGGGCAGAGAAATTTGTACCGACATAGTGAATATCAATAAAATAAAAATAAAAAAATCGTATTTTGGAGAGATAAGAGCTTTGTGTTCTCAGTACTCACTTACGTAGTTAACGTAGAGATGCTTAAGATAAAAAAAATTAGATATAAATAACGTATTCGGATATTTTTCAGATAGTATATTATAGACAGTAGTTAATTACATGATATCAATTAATTATCTGGAATTAAATATGTTGGGATTTTCGGAAAAAAAGCAACATAGTTTTGTTGAAGTTGTTTGTGAGATATTTTAGTTCATATCATAATTAAAAATAAACTATAAAGTAGTAGATTATCATATGGTTAGTTTATATACAAGCCCCAAGTCTAAAATGTTCTTATGCAATTCAATGGATACAATAAATTTAATACTTTCTGGGTGAAAAACTATGTTTCTTACATAAACCCAAATGTATTTATTGTTTGTTTTTTTTACAGATTTTTTTATTGTAATTATTTTATTACTGTTATTTATATCGGGCACGTTGATAGAGTGCTTCGTCGCCGTCGATAGGCGCTGTGCAATAACAGTACATCACCGACGAACAACTATATTTCATACGAACAAAAGTTCTGCTGGCTTTTGTGAGAAAGTAAAGGCGCCCCAATAAAAAGGACAATGGGGTAAGACATTAACAACTCTCTGTCGTGTATTTGTAAGGAGTACATTAAAAAATATTCGGGTGCTTCTTTTCAACAGTTCCCTCATAAATATTATCTCATTATCATATAAAGTGAATATTGATCTCGCACTTGATGGAAGACATCTGTGACTTTGGAAGAGAAAAATCTGGACTGATAAAAAATATTAACTTGACCAATTTATTCGTCACAAAAGTCGCACCTTTACTATTTTATTGAAAAAAACAAGGAATATGAGGCGATCAGTATCGAGCACACATATAAATTTTTAATATTTATAAAATTAATTAAACATATTGATAAATTAGCAATATATGCACCAAATAAGTAGTACTAGGATATTTTAATTATTGGTAAACTTTTTTTTAATTTTAAAATTAATAGATTCAATTCAATGATTTCAATTCACAAGACACATCTTTCAATAAAATCAGACAAAGATTTCTTAATTGGTTTCGTGAAACTATAGGCAATGAAACCGAGTGAAAGCTCGCGCACCCTCAGCAAAGGGAAGCTGAACCATTAAGTTAGCGCCTATTGCAAAAGTGAATAATGCACTCTGCAAACTGCAGCAGCCAGGCTGGGCGGAACAAAGCTCATGCATGGTTAACACGCATCCCCCGGAAGTTGGGCTTTACATATCAAAAACTGTTCAGACCGTGTCACGGACAAGAGAGAATATTATATACTTTGACTAACACGGCTTCGTATCATGTTTAATAAACAGTTTGGCTGATGTTCCGAGCAGGGCGACCATACTTTTTGATAACATCTGCTTTCTACATTTTTAAGAGTGATTTATACAATCGACTAAAAAAATTGATTTAGAGTTTAAAGACGTACATAATAACAATACTTTAGTTTGATGTAATTATAAATCAAATATGACATCTCACTTAAGCATTAAAACGATTAAAATTTGTATCATATTGATTATTTAAGCTAGCAAAAATTCCTAGTCTATTTGTATTACTGATTATAAAATAAACATCAACGATATCTATATAAGCCTTTTCAATTAATTCTGTTCAAAGATCTCCGCTCCAATATGAATCAACTTTGAATATTTTTTTCAATATTATCGGAAATCGGAGATCTTAACGAAATCTCAAGTCTTATATATTATTCAGCGAAGCCTGTCACACCCCCCAAAAGCCTTCTAGCTGGGGTGGCCCACCCCGATGTTGTCGCTTGTAACGTTGCTGGTTTTGGTAACTGATAGTAGGCGGAGATCAGATGAATATCATTAATATTGACACCTCGCGACGGAGAGATGTTTTAGCCAACATTCTGACTCGTAATCAATTCAGAAAAAATGAAATTTTCTTGGAATAAATTTAACGTTATGAACAAAAAGCTATCATAAACATTATACTAACACCTAATAAAAATACAAAAATTCGCTTCACAATAAGTGATTGATATATTTTATGATACGTATAAAAAACCTTGCTAATTGACATTTCAACGGAATACAAAGATGTTAAGTGATATTCAATTTATTAGTTATCTTTTAAAACATTATTTTATGAATACTCAGTTGATTTTTAAATATTTAAATTATTTTTTAATTATGTTACATCAAAGGCTTGATGACATTGTAACAAAAATAACATAGCATATATTTTTTAGCTACCTCATTCGTATGTACACGTTACATATGAATGAGGCGTTAGAAATACTAACTATTACTCGATGTACAATATTCTCTTTAACACAAAGGCAACTGCATACGCGATTATTTGGCACTTACTGGGGTGCGGTCCCTTCATAAACTACCCTACACACTGAGAGCGGACGTCCCGGGAGATGTGCCAAAAGCCTCCAGGAAGATTAAATACTATCTAAATGAATATTTATATCAATTACAACCAAAGTTAAATGTATTAAATGATTTTTGGGCATTAATTCACGGTGGATCAGTAAGAAAAATTTGAACATTTTCTGTAATTAATCAATCTTGTTTCTGCATACATATAATGATTATTATTATGCTCCACTCAATTGTTATTATGAAAAAAATATAAATCAAACTCTTGTACTTTTTTGGATCCTTAGAATAATTGTTTTTTACAATTGTGTTTGCATATTTGAATTTGTTCTAGTTTTAGAAAAGCCTCTCCGATAAAGGTTTAATATGATTATACATAATACTATGCAAATTCATGACGCGTTTAATGTTAGATACTCTTTTCATTATCTTTAACGAATGGAAAGTTCGCTTTTTTTTTCAGGAAAAGATGTATTTAAATACTTTTAATTGAGGTTATCTAGACTTGAATATCTTCCGAATGTACAGACATTTTTATTTTATTTATATTTTTTTGTAACATATTAACATGTCTTGAGCATTTAATAATGATTACATTTCGTTGAAAATCGTGTGTGTAAAAAAATATATTAATTAACTTAACAAATTTTTTTTTAACTTTAACCCAATTTTAAAATTATTAAAAAAAACCATGTGATGTTTTTTTCCAAATTTCAGAAATTTAAAAAAAATTAAGTTATTTTATCGCTGTAATAAATTTTAAAAAACTCCACATTTTTCACAGGGAAATAAAATAAGTTTAAACTCTCTCAAACTTTCCGATATAAATCACCACATTTCCAGCGCATAAAAGACCTCGTCCCATCATCTCAATATCGCTATCTCAACCGGAGTCCCGGTCCTTAATGAAATTCACATAATCTCAAAGGCTCGGACTTGCATTCAGCGCTTTCAGGCGACGACTCTACCCGCGGAGCCTTTTCACGTTACGTAATTCAGCGTTTGCAATGGAGCCTGCATAGAGTAAACATCCAGGGGGTCGTGCGCATGAGCAGCCTTCGCCAGGGGTGGGGGTGGCCACAGGACCAGAGCCGAGCCAGTCCCAAGGAGACCACGGCGCCGCGCGGTCACGCCTCTACAGCTCCTACCCCATCGCGAACACCCTAAAGTGACGGTCGCTCATATACGTGGAGTGCATACAGTTATGCGAGCACGTGATTTGCCCGAGAGCACACAACTGTAAGTAAACACTTTCATAACACACCATTCGACCTTATACACGTCGTGAATTTTATTGGTTGTATTATTTTCTGCTTGTTATTGTGGTTGGGGATGTCGTCGCTCAAGATAGACTCTTGGACGATTAATCACTAATTTCATTATAAAACCAACGTATCACGTCCTACACGAATGGATTATCAGCAAAAAACTGGGTTGTATTCATATAAGATTTCCCAGAGAAAATACGGTAAAGGCTACTTAACAATATTGACACATGGGGGTTGTTGGTGCTTACTCATACTCTCTCTGTAATAAAGTAAATTGACTGTAAAAAAAATTCTTACGTAAACAGGCTATTTAAAAAGGCATAACATTTTACTGTAATAATATGAATAAATGTTGAAAAATAAAGGCAATCAATGTATTTTTTTTAATTGTCAATAAATTGATGTTTTTTATAAATTGAATATTTCTACCGGAAACGTATTATAAAAAATATGTATAATTTATTATCACTTAAATATTTACTGAATTTACGTTTTTTCAGGACATCGGCGACTAAGACGTTTAATCACTGTAATATATATTTTTTTCAAACAAAATAATTAATAAATTATATTAATAATAATATTACATATAACATTAATTTTATATCACTTTAAAAATGTTTATGATACGATATAAAACTACTTTATAATATCAAAAATTTACTAACCAAAACATGTGTTAAATAGCAATATATTTAATACATTGAGTTGAACAAATTATGTTCAAAAAAAATATATATTTGAATATGTTTGCAAGTTCATAATTATCTGGAGCAAAAAATTAGCATTCAGTTAAAAATAGGCCCGTTCCAGATAGTCGTAGCGGAAAGTCGTGCCAACCGAGCAAGAAATATATCACCGAAGAAGTTATGCCAACATAACAAGCGGCGCGCCATTAAATAATAAGTTTATTAAGCGAATTGAATTAATAAATGTTCGCAGTATGTGTGTCCGCCGGGTGTATTGGTGAGTCCCCGTTGGCCAATCACAACGCAGATTGAAGATATCTGTGATTACCTCATTGATATAAAAAAATGACGACGTGTTAATTTTTTTAACATGGAGTCATTTTTAGACTGCACGAGGAGTCGCGTTTTCATTTTGACGTTGAAAAACATTTATTCTTTCGTCTAATTATTTCACGGCGCATTTTCGCCCGCTTAGAAACTGACGGCTTACTTTTTGCGGAGTTAAGGGTTCCAACTTTTTGTCCTGTCTGAGAAACCCTTTTGGGTAGATAACTCAACCAATCTAAGAATATTTTTTTTATTCTTAAAAATCATTAAAACTCTTATATTTTAAATAAATATTGAGCAAACAAAGTTTTACAAGACCTAAAAATTATTTATTTTGTTATTTGATCATTTAGGTATTTTTTCTATCTTCATAAGCTCGACGATATTTTTTACAGAAAAAATAAATTTGTATGTGTGTGTAAGGTTTTTTCTGTCATGCTATGATAACGAAATTGTTTTTAATAATTAAAACAATCCAGCTTAAAGAGCTTTTTTCACATTAAAAACTTATTGCCGCTACAGATTTATGAATTTTTTAATAGAGACTTTTGTCATTTTTGCAAAACCATTCATTTATCTTTAAAGTAATTTTAATTAAACTAAAACGCAGCCACCTTCATTCAATTCCCTAATTTTTTTATTTTATATCAGTCCATAAACTACAAACTTTATAAGTGTAGTTTAATTGTAATGGTTATTTTTTTTGATTTGTTCAATATTGTCCGAACCAGAAACTGCAAAATATTATCATGATGATTTTTTTCAATGAAAAATACGTTATAATGCATATTGTATGAGTCTCCATAGATATTTTGTTTTAAATTCACCAGTTTAATAATTGAAGCGGGAATTTTCAAAGCAAAATCAAAAAAAAAAGTATGGTAAAGTTTTTTATTATTTTATTTATTTTAAGTTAGATATGTTAAAACTCAGTTTTGTAAAATATATACGTATTGGTTTATTTATCGTATATCTTTGATTTTTTGACAATAAATTTTGTTATTGGCTATGAATGTAGAATTAAAGTTATTTTTTATATTGAATATAAGTTGCTAATATAAATACTTGCATGTATTTAAGAAATTATAATATTATAATATAAGCGAGGTTTATAATAAATTACTGCTGTGAATTGATAATATTTTTTCAGGTGTTACCAACCAACGTAAAATACCAAAGTATGATTTTTTTAAAATATATAATTCTTTTTGTTTACTTGAAAATTAAAACCTTACACATTACCAGGAATAAAATTTCATTAGTGATAAGTCCTTCGGTAGTTATAATATTTTTTCGAGAAACACTCTCGCTCGGACCGCGGCCTCGCCTGGAGCATGCAACAAAATAAACAAGGAATAAGTGATCTATAAATAGACGAGCAAAAGAACAAGATTTCGCGAATCTAAAAAGCACGTACACAAAGCTCATGAATATTTAAAGGGAGAGTATAACGTATCAAAAGGTTCACAGCGGGTGTATTTGCAAAGAGCCCATCGACTGCCGCTTCGACAACAAACAGGAAGAAAAATTCTATACGAGACGAAGTAAGCGGTGTTTTTGGAAAATTTTGTATTAGATTGTCTAATGAAATTCCTCGTTCGGCGAAACAAAGAAGGGCTTGTATTATTCGGCGCTACTTATGTATTATACGAGCGAATCTGAGACTTGAAGTTTTTGATGATCAGAACAGAACATCGCTTTCTGAAAATACTCACTTTAAAAGAGTACAGGCCTTTTTAAGAATTTCAATATTTTTAGATGTATATTGTTGAGAATAAAATGCAGGTTATTTGATATTCCGCCAACACATTTTGTAGAAGAGCTATTTTTTATATTTATTCTTGAACTTCTTCGAGGGTAGTAAACACAATAAAATTAGGTTTAAAATTTACTACAATTTCACCATTTTCTATTTACGTATATATTCAAATTTAAAGTCCGATCTCTTTAAAATGTATTTACACGAGAAATTTTGAATTTAAGAATAAGTTTATTTATCGCAATACAAAAATAATATCATCATATTATATATCACATTATCGTTATTAAGCCGAAAGTTTTTTTTATATCTCTAAATATAGTTTATTTCGGTTGGACCGAGCCATCATAAATTCATTACACCGACGTATTAACCAAACACGGGGAGTCAAAAAAGAAGAAGTTTTTCTCCAGGTAGCGTTGAAGAAAAACCAAAATAGTTCTACCAAACCTCTCTCACACTGACGCGTAGGGGCGATAAAAACAAAATGGATCGTTACCCCTGGGAAAGCCAGTTCAGCACCCAGGGTTGGGGTGGCGGGAACAAAAAAACGGAGCCTTATGGGGCTCTTATCCCGGCGTCACGTGGAGCCCAGCGAGACCTACTGGAGGAAAACTGTAATTTTCAGAGTTAGCATTACCTTCGATTACTTTCCCCGAAGGAACCAAGCCGTGAGAGGTAAAGTACTCGGTGTTATTTAATAAACATTAGCGTAAGTTGTACATTATTCTATGGTTCGTTGATTTAAAGATTCTGTTATTGTCTGCTAGATACCTTTTGATTAAGTTGAAATTATTATTTTCGAAAAATCGTTTAATAACAAAAGTTCTTCAAATTTATTGTAGTGCGTATATGCATACTTAATAAAAAAATCAAAGAAGCCATTTAAAAGTTCCTCATTGCTGAAAGTTTTCCGATGAAAAAAGGAATTCGTATGATGGTTGATTTTTGTTTTGATATTCCTTTTATTGTAATAAGTTCTGATAATGTTCTAGTAAATATAAAAATATAAATTTTTGTGATAGTTTTTGGTTTTATTAAATGCTTAACCAATTTTCCATTTCCACGATTCGATAAATGATTTTTTTATGTGACTTATTACATTCTTTCTGCTATCGTACTTTATTATAAATTTGTATAATAAAAAATAACTTTTTCAAAATCAATACAACCTACATCGCCGGAAATTTTATATTTGTGCCATTTTCAATGACGTACCAGGCTAATTTTTCAATACCTTATTTAAAGTATTTAGTTAAAAAATATCAATTTTTTTTTATACAATAATATATCTGATATTTTTCTTGGATATGACATTATAAATTCTAGAGATGTTCCAAGCCAAACTTGGCTGCAAATACTGTTTATTATTTTTACCGCATATTTATTTGCTTTAACGCTTGAGGTCTTCTACTTTCACAGAGTTCTACGGTTATACAGGTGTTGTACAGATTGCCAAAGGATGAATGTTTTCTACTAGAAGAGTAATAGTATATAACAAAATCCCTTAAGCAGGTACACGTGTTTGGAGAATTGCACGCATGTCAAGCTATTTTCGGTTTATAAGCATTATACTCGCTCAATTGACTGCGTTTTATATTGTTTAGTGAACTTGTGGTATACGCTGTCCTGGGCATAAGCGATATGGCCCCAGAAAGAGGTTGATCTCGGCCGGTGGCTGAGGGCCTAAAGCCTGACGTGGGTCAAGACGGATTACTTCTGGAAGGTTTTTCTAGATTAAAGTGGACACAAATAAAACGAACATGCATTAAAAAACCTTACTTTCACATTCCGGACTAGCCCAACCAATTTACTTACATGATTGATAATATTCTATCCTCTTCTCAGGCTGGCCTTAATTCACTGGAATCGACTTTATTCGCTTGAAAATAAACGTGTATAAATAAAATACACAAAACGTGAACGAAAAAGCAAAACACTGAAATTAGATTCTGACATGATACGAATTTAACTTTTTCTTTAAGCTAGTATCGTTATTTGATTTGCACAATTTTTCTTCCACATAAAGTAAAAAAATGATTATTTATCACAATTAAATGTTAAATAAAAAAAAATACTTCGTTTATTTTAATAATGACTTTAATACTTAACGTTAATAGGTTTAACTTTTATTATATTTATACTTGTGTACATATTTTGTTAGTAAAAAAAAATAATCAACTTATATGAAAAAGGCTAAATTTGTAATTTGAGATTGCAATTGTTCATAATGCTTTCTCCTAATTTCAAGTATCACAGTGTACTTAAAACACATGGAAATTATCATGATAACGTTCATATTGCAGAGAATGTTATCCTATATAAATAATTACCCAATATCTATCAGTCCGAGAGGAATCATGACTTTTAGTGAGGAAGCTGCCGAAAGCAAAAAAGATTTCTTTTTATTAATCTTTTTTACTGCTTATTCTATAAGGGGTCCAAAACGTCTGGGTTTTCGCAAACACTTTCATGGTCACTGTTCTCAGGCCAATTTCTTTTATTAGTTCTTATCCAGGAATAATAAAGGTTTATTGTTTTACAAGGAAAGGTATAGTGTGCTTTAGGATATGTTTGTTAAGTGGCAGTGGGTTTAATAGCGTATGGCTTGATGTTACTAAGATATACTGATGGAGGGTACATACTTTGTTTCTGAACATTTGCTATGCTTGGAGAAGTCTCTATTACTTTGTATAGAGTTGTATTGTATATAAATTTGCTTTGCTAAATTTTTAAGATACGCTTAAAATTAGCCAACGAATTATAAAATTACTTCGTGCAAAAAATTGACGTCTCTTTAATATTTTTTAACACAATTGTGAGTTAATAAAGCTCAAAAGCTGGCGATGGCAATCTCCGCTTGCACGTAATATTTATTGCCATTGATAAGTACAACATATTGACTATAGACAATAACAGTAAATACAGCCATCGCCGTATAAAAAAATGGTTTAAAATAAATTACTTCAAAATTTCTAATGTGAGAAAAAGCAATTGAAGCGTAGTTTTAATAAGCTAAAACAACGTGACTTTGCCAGCTTCAGAGTGTTTCAATTTATTAAAACAAGTCAGCACTTTTCTCTTATTTATATAAAAAATATAAAATGTAAGAAACTTTGTTAAAGTTGCCTAGTCACTTTGTCACGACGCCGAGAAAAACAAAACAAATTCTTACATATTCGAGAAAATTGGGTTTTGTAAATAACACTGGCGTTAACGGGGCTGTGCTTGCGATAAAATTTAGGTATCACATAAATTTAACTTTTATTAAATAAAATAAATTAAGGATTAAATAACTAAATTTATTCAATGTATGCACATTTATAGAATTTTGCAAAAAAAGGTTTTCTCATTCGATCACGTTTAAAAACAAAATGTATTTTCATTTGGAAAATGTAATAAGTTATAAATAAATATTTTATTTTTTTAAAGTACTCATTTAATCATTTAATACCTTTGCAGAAAAATCTTCATTTTACGGTCTCTTATGTAACTGGCCTCGTTGGTTGATCTCAAAAGGAATGCCATCGTACTAGAACCATCCAAGCTTTTACATTTATAATAATAACCAAAGTTTAATTTTGCCTCAAGCGACTCTCTTGCATATTTTCTAAAATTTATTAAGAATTTTTTTTTTAAATTTTTCGTTTAAAAATATAGCAATTAAGATAACCCCTGATTGAATATAAACTCAAAAACAATTTTCAAAATAAAATAAAAACAATACCCCAAAGAGTAATTTCGTTTAAAAATAACAAACAATATTTATTTTTAATTCCGGGCGTTTGCACACAAGGTCAGATAAAGAAGAAGCCTTTGACAGTGAAGTATTATTTCGTCTGATTTTCCACGGGGCGGGGGTAGACTCCCCAGGCTGACAGTTTGTTTTGTGCGGGGTGGGAGTCCCCGGGGATGACGCAGGTCGGACGAGGGTACTGGCTTCCGTCATATTTTTGCAGAATATTTAAATATACAGGGGACTCGCCTGCTCCAATGACTGATAGCGGATTATTGTCTGCAGATGGATCGCAGAAGGGTTGCTTTATACACACACTATAAGTTATCTGAAAACCGACACTAATTATTTCAGTTATTCTCATTTTTTACAGTGTAATAGATTACAAAATATAGATTCAAACCTACACCTAATGACTATCACAAGCTAGCCTCATAATCATTTTGAATATCACGGTTTTGTATTATGTAAAAATTTGCTAATATTTCCAAATTGTTTATTGATGTACCTTTCAAAACTTTAATGCAGATTGTTTAAACCTGCTATAATGCTGGTTGCAATATTAAAGTCGAAGGGTTTTTGGTTTTTTTTTTGGGGAGTTGAAACTTTCAGAGTATCTTCACCACCAGTTGTTATCAACAATGCTTTTTCATGCATTCAAAATTAACTATTACTAATTAATGATTGTAATAAGTTACATTAAAAAAAATGTATTATTTTTCGTTCAACGTATGTTCTATGGCTAAAGATATAAAAACTAATATTTTAGCATATACTTCAAGCAAAAGAGTGCCACTTTGCACGTATATTATAATACTTTCAATAGATATTATTACATGTCGACTTCCCCGGGCATTGATGTAGATCCACGGGTAAGAGGGTGAAGGCTCGGGGTGCTCCACAGGGGAGTGCCTCGGGGAGTCTGCGGCCGGAAGTTCGTTCCTCCGTGATCATTTATATAATATAACGTTAATCCGTTTTCATACCAACTTATATTTTATTTGTGAAATCGATACGTAACTCATTGCTCACATTCAATTGTTAGAGATAAATGGTTTCCTTCTTCAAAATTACTCCGTCAATCTGACTTCTGATTTAATGCGAAATGCGTACTTGGCATAAATATTTTCAAAAGATAAACAAACGTAATAATGTTTTTAAAGCCATATATATAACATTGAAATAACACAGATTAATTTTTATTTTCTATATATATAACAAACGCAATATATATATTTATACACACACACACACACAAATATATATATATATATATATATATATATATATATATATATATATTTATATATATATGCAATAAAAGTAAGTGGACCCTTAATGTCGGGGAGCGATGAACATCTTTGGGGACTTTGTTACTTTTTAACCGCCCAAGGCAGAGTAATGCCGGGCAAGTCCTCGCGAGAGGACCCCGGGAGGTGAGCAAACACCCGAAACACTTGGCTGGATTTACGCTCTCTTAGCAGATGAAGCTCTGGATTTGTGTTCATTCTTTACCGAGTTCTTCCGAAATAAAAGACCTATGTTTGTGGATGTACTTATTATTTTCTTTTTTGTCCAAAATAAGCAATTACGGTTGTGGAGTCAGAATTATGGGCTTTTGGGGTTTTGGAGTCAGAATTATGACTGACTGTTTTAATAAAGCTTTAAAATTACTAATTGTTTTTTCTTAATGTTGTATTTGATTATAGATTAATATTTTTAACTAACTTCATTAGATTGTTCAAAAATATTAATATTGTAGAATTTATTGATGTTATATCAAGTATCAATCTGGCGGAATGTGTTAGAAAACAGAAGTACAAAGTTATTCAAAAAAGAAAAATTGTGATACGTGGGTTTGGTAGTGTTTTCAATACTTAGTAAATACTTAACTTTAACAGCAGGGTAAGAGATCGAGATTTCAGTACCATTAAATGTATTAGTCTCAAACTTTTCAATTCTACCCAGACAGCTGGTTTAGAATTGACCCAGTTTTAGATTGGTCAAGTTCAAGTCAGACATTATCTAGTCATTGGAAGCAAAACTTTTGGATAAAGATACAACATCAGTTGTAAAGGAATATTAAGTTACACTGTGTGTGGAACTTGAAATGTATGTCGAATAATTAAGTTTTGATCCTGCGGTAAAACGCCTAATTTGAGATATTTGATTTTGAATAATTAATAAAAAAGCCAAATTGTTGGTAGAATATGTCTATATTTGATCAACAAAATTCTTTTTTGTGTGAGGTATATTGATTTAAAAGCAAGATTTGCTGAGATAAGTCATTGGATATAAACAATTTAATTTGTTATAAAAACCATTCCAACCCTAAAAAAAAGGCATTCTAAGAGTGAAAGACATTTGAATTCAGAAAATCTGAAATAGAAGAGTATACAGCTACATGGAAAAAAATAAGCAGGAGAGTAATTCGTAATATTTCAAGAATGTGTCTTGTTATGTAAATGAAACAACACCAAATAAAGTTTTACCTCCAAGTGTATTTCATTTTTTTAAACACGAGACGGTTGATATATACAAAAACTAATTGCTTAGCCGGATTTGAAATCCGATATTATATTAAAGCAAGCGCGTGCGTTAACCATCGAATCGAAGAGCGGTATAAACGTCCTATATCTGCACACTAAGGATTCTGAGGATTCATGAACTCTTGCAGACTCCAAAGAAAAATTACCGACAAACGCACAAAAACAAAAAGCTGCGAGTCTCCGCAATCGATTTTAATATTTCAGTCGTTCTGGAGCACTTGAAATATATTCACGTCGCCTCAGTGAGGCAGTGGGCCCACTCCAGAATCGACCCACTCACAGGAGTCACCATACCGAGGGGTCACTCTTCGTTCTTTTACTTCATTAACTCCACTTTTCTCTGTTCTCCGCTCCTTCCCGATTTCAAACGATTACTTACCCAGGACCCCTGTATGCTAATCTCCCCCTATCTTATGATGCAAATTTGAAAAATATAAGAAATATATACTAGAGAACGAATTTTGAATAGACTGGCGATTCAAAACAGAAGTGGCACTTGAAAAATGTTGGAAAAATTGAACAGAGTTTACTCATTTGTTATTATTTGACAAAATGCAAGTATTGTCTAATTAAAATTTTTAATAGATTAATACTTTTGCAGATAGCTAATCAGAGAAATCGATTTATCAAATACGTATGTCGTATTAATAGTCATCTTATAACTGCAAAATGTTCCATGTTTTATATATTAGTGCGTTAATAATTATAACGATTCGATTTTAGTTTCGATTTATTTTATTTTGTTAAGATATTTACAGTAAAAAATTCTTGACATAACTGAAACTCATTTTATGATTTTACAATATAGTTTTATTAAGAAATGAAAATATTATGTAACTAGAAACATTGATCGATTGCCACAAGCCGAGTTTCACTAGTGACATTTCTGGTTTTAGTACGTTCCAATAAGATTGCAATGGTATGGTTAAAAAGTTATATTAAGGAATGTTTCAAAACGAGTGGCTATTTTAATGAACCAAACGATAATAATAATTCAATCATTAAATATCTTCTATAAACATTATTATAAAAATCAGTTTTAATTAAAATCCTTAAAATTGAAATGCTTGGCACAAATTTTTGTAAAAAAATATATTACTTGATGTACAATTTAAGATTAAATCATAAAAAAATAAAATTATATTTCAATATTTTAAAGTAAGATATATCACGAGAAAAGAAAAAGAGAAAACTTTATTAAAAATTGATAATAATTAATTCTTTATATTCATATTTTTTTCTTTGTTTTACAATATTTACAAGATATGATTGTTTATTTGAAGTTTTTGCCAAGATTCCTAAATAATGGTTTCAATATCAATGGCGAAATTTATGTCGAACAAATGATCAGAACTCGATACGGCGCGACATCCGAGAAAAAAAGTTTATCTACAACGGCTGCCGAAACCTGCAAAAAGATTTCAATTTAATCACTGAAAAGTTTCCAAGATAAACTTTACAGGCAAACAATCCAGAGACAGCAGAAATAATTAATTACAGTTTCAAAAGAAAATTCTTTCAAAACTATGAAGCAAAAAAATGTTATAAGATCATAATTTGATTTACTTTGTCCCGGTTAGTGCGGGGAAATTTTCCGGGTGATTCCGAAAAGAAGAGAGTAATTTATCGACGTGCGTTATTAGAAAACATCCCCCCCGATAAGAATTCTTACAGGGGGTGGTCGTTCAACCCCATTTGTCTTTTTTCCCAGCCCTGCAATTATGAGGTGAAATTATACTTTTGGGCTGCGGATTTTTATGCGGGATTTTTTTAAATTTTACTACCCACGGACGCTTTTAGTGCTAATTATTTTTTAAAGTATTTATGGCATTGTAAGCTCGAATAGAATGTATTTTAGGTTATTAAAATGTATGAAAATACATTTACGATACTTGCTAATGGATATATATTTTTTAACGTTTTAAAGTTAATGGACTTGCATAGTGGAAATTTATTATAATATTTTACACATATGGCCTATTTAAAAATGAAATAACGCTAATACTGAAGACTACTTTGGAAAAAGCTAATATACTTTGTTTTAGACATAATTATTTATTTGCATGGTTTTTAAATATTACTTAGTTTGTAAGTATAAATTTTGAAATACCACAACATTTTTAATACATGTTATTCAATTTGTAAATATTTCATAGATATAAGAATCGTATTTATTTATAGAGACTACCACTTCTTAATAAGTTTTATTTAAAAAAAATATATACTCAAGTTTTCTTCTCTTTGTATTTCTAAAGAAATTTTAAACTTCTTAAATAAAACTACTAAATATATATATACAATACTTTTAGGTATTGAATAAAAAAATTATTTTACACGTCTAGACATGTCATTGATAGAACTAATGAGAATTCTTTCTAAAAATGCACAGCTATACTGTCTGGTAATAAGATACATTCATATTTAAATATATAAAATTAATGAACAAAACCTGTGATTTTTTTATAAAAATTAAATGAAAAATTAATTTGTTTGTTTTTTAATACTTCAAAGATGTTTTTTTTTTATAAAAAAGTCTAAATTAGCTTTGAGGATGCAGTCGTTTGATCACATTAAAAGGAGGCCCAGTTATTGTCGAGAAATCCACTGTAGGTCGCGTTATCTGCGCCGCTCCCCCTCGGCCGACGTTTCTTGTCCTGTTACAAGTTAAATTTTGTTTTTGACAAGTCGTTAACACCAGATTTCCTCCAACTTTGCAAGTGTTTCGAGACTGCTAAATCCCGTAGTTAGCACTGCTTCTTTTTGTCTAAACAGACACTGACAATGCCATTTAGAAAATAATGATAATACCGGTTCCTTAGAATATCTCCCTTAAAATTTACTGTTTCTTCGCAAACGGAAGATAAAGCAAACGAATAATTCTTGAAAGAATAATTTAAGAGTATCTGTTTCGGCGTGTTTTTATTCGAAAACAATAAACTGAATTTTTTATTTTTATTTTTGAAATTTAAAGAAAAACGTATAATGATACTCCTCGAAAGAAAAATTAAGAGATTACCTGCGATGTAAGTCTCTGACTGAAACCATCGTCAGATTTATAAGCCGGTGTTTTGAAACGAGTGGTGTCCACTCTCTCCTAACCCTTACGGCGTGTTAGAGATCTTTTACACTATTTTAATGATTATACTACTTCTACTTCTCTGCTCTACGCAACTATTTCTGGTAGAAGGGCGCAAAGATGGCTTTTAATTTTATCTCGGAATGTTTTAAGGAGAATGTATGAAATAAAATGGAAACCGATAGACGTCTGTTTTTAAATGAATGAAAAAAATTATATCTTGTGGCGAATTGTATGTATGAAATTTTTATTTATAAAGCTATACCCCTAAGTTTTCAAAAGGTTTTTTTTATCTCAAACCAATTTCCCAACCGTAAAATTTGTATTTATTAACAAAGCGTACACGAAACTCATCTCACAAGTTATATAAAATTTGAACTGAAAATTGACCGATTTACATTACCAAGTTAATAATTAAAAAAAAACATAATAATTGTCTCTTTTATTTGTTATTTTAAATTCAGCTCCCATATATTAAATAGTACATATAGTAAATTCTCCTAAACACGCAGGCATTTTGGTTCTAAGAGCTCCTTCGTATTTCATATAAACTACGAGCATGGTACTTCCATCAAGTATCCACTTGTTTTTCTCCAGTTGCAACGAACGGCAAACAACCAGTGCTGTAAGAGATTTACAGCTGAAGTAAGAGCTAGCTGACAGGCTCACGTGAGAGTAAGAATTTTTCACGATGACGTCATCGGGAGCATCCGGTTTGGAGGCGACTACAGCCTCACTGGTGACTTCTAAGGGACGTAATTACTTCCGGAGTTCACCAAAACGAGGAAAATGGCTGTTTATTTTTCTTGAATAACTAATCATGTGCTACAGAGCTAACAAAAATATTCGCATCTGCTTTCAAAGTGAATAAAGACCAGGTTACATTGAAATTTTTTGCTTAACAAACTTTAACGAATCAGCCCACTAAATTATAATTAAAAATAAAGTTTAAGTGTATGAAGTTTTTAGAATTTATTTGTTTCAATGATATCTGATTTTAAAATAATAAAGCAATATATCTCACTTTTAATTCACGGTATGGTTAGTTATCTGACAGTATTATAATAATAATAAGTCTAGACCACAATAATAAAATAGATAGTTGGTGGTAGTGGTGTTATGTTAACTTAAGGTAATAAAACTCATATTCCATTGCACGCATTTATTCCTAGATAATATAGTTATATTAATAAATTGAGCTGATTGATAGTGAATATAAGTGTTGTTACAGTCTTGCTTACAAAAGCCTTTCCAAGCAGATACGCGTAAGTAAAATCAATTATAAAGTAAACATTTGGTTAGCGTGTGTTTCAACAGGCTCCTCGTATGCAAATAGGGTGGATGGCATTCGTTTTATGTACATATGTATATTTGAGAGTGTTGACACTCCAGCGTCAGTCGACAGTCCTGGCCCTCCACGTGCTTTGGAATAATGTCGTATCTATTCTTATTAAAATGTTAACAACTCAGACTTCAGAATATATATTTAGGTAAAAAAATACATTTGAATATTTATAAGCCCCTAACAAAAGTATTACGATAAGCTAAAAAAATTACCCCGAAAAATTTTAGCACACTTTAATTAATTAAAAAGAAACATGTAATAAATTAAAAAGGTTTTTTAATAATATACAAAATCAAAAGCATTCTTCAGGAAAAGCCTGAGTGTTATTTGTTTTCTGTGATTTTCTACACATTGAGGTAAAAGTCGTTCCTAATACATACATACATGTTTTCATATATATATGTATGTGCAAAATAAACAAAAGTTGATTGAACTTTTAGTTTTCAGAATCGCAATAAAAGAAAAAAAAGAAAACAAGCATATTTTCTTATTCCGTCATTTCAATTTCGCATTGCAGGGAGGTCGCGTACATATTTTATGCCACGTACCGTACTTAGCCTGTCGACCGAGTCGTATTTCATACAAACTACTTCCTCGGACGCGTGGAGTGAGCCGGACCGATACATGCGTATATACTTGTGAGTGAACCAGTAACCCCGAATCATGGGGTTGTGTGATAAGGTTCTATTTCTGTTGATGATAGTCTAGAGTTAATTTTTGTGTTATTTTTCAAGCTTGTCTAAATTTTTCTAGAGCTGAAAAAATGTGGCTAAACGGGCAGAAATACCGACAAGAGAATATAAACTTTAAGTCATAACGCCAATTGGTGGTTATCAATTAAACTATTTTCATTAAATTCAAAATTTACGTTTTTTAAAACATGGCAATTTAACATAAAAAAAACATTTTATTATGCCCCCCGCGGTAAATAATAATGGCCCCATTCGCGTCAATACGAATACAGAGCGATCAAAGAAATTTGCGTACATTTGGAAGAAACCAAGCGTAAATCTTAAACATCAGCCATTTCCCCAAATTTTCTCGAACCGAGTCGCTTTTCCTTATCGCGCATGACGGAGCCCGTCGATTTCAATTTTCTCACCTCAGCGTGGATTGGTGCAGAAATCTAAATAGACGTGACAATCGTGAAGATTGCAAGCTCTTGTCTGACACTGGGAGAATAGGAAAAAATAACAATCGAAAATGGCACATGACTTGAGAGCCCTTGCATTGCAATACTGCTAAGAAGAGAAATTTCATATTTACCGAAACCTATCTCGATGCTTGCTGTTATAGATTTCACGAAGACCTCAGAAAGATTACCTTATTCTAAATAATGAACAGCGAAACTAGTAACCATTGAATACGACGATGGTTTTTTTTGTCGGCTATAATAATAAAAAAAACTAGTGTGTTTGTTTATACCACCTAAGGCCGTACAGTCGATCCATCTAGCTTAAACTGTTCACGCTGGAGTTATTTTGTCTATCGGTATTATAACTTGCATTGACAATCTATATGTCTATGCTGTATACGAGCTAATCTATAAATATGTTTAAATTTATAAAATATAATGCTTCTATATTTATTAGAAAATCTAGTATGTCGAAAAATACTTTATTTAGAGTCTTTAATAAGTCTTCGAGTAGTAATTAAAATTGCACTCAAAATAAACAGAGTAAACAAGTCGTTTTTGTATAATATATTAAAATGGAAAAATCAACTCCAACAAATAAATGGGATTTCTATCCATAAAATACGTTATCTATTTAGTTGAAAAATCGTATTAAAAAATTAAGTTGAAATTAAGAAATTAAATATTAATAATGATTATAAATATATAGTCAGTCCTTTGACAATTTGATGATATGATGATTGAATAAGAATTTTTAATAACGATGTGGCTGGAAATTCAAAGGTTTCTCTCGTCCAAATTTCTATCATATTAAAGTTCCACTAAAAGCACAGATAACGTAGAACGCCAGGTGTCAGCACAAATTACATTTCACACTTATTTCATTTCTCATACTGCCGCGAGTGCAAGCACCAGACACGTATCTCATTCATTCGTGAATTTAAATTATTAATAAAATGATACGATTCCGAAGAACAATTACTCGTAAAGTTGAATTTAATAATAATAAAGCAAGAGACAACTCTTTGTTCCAAAGCTAGAATGCGAGCTTAAATTTAAGGTGGAGCAATATGGATTATGAAATTTTCAATTACCTTAAAAAAATATAGGTTAAAATTAAAAGAAACACCCCCATGGTGCTGGTTTTCTGTGATTTCTTTATGCATACACATTAAACCTATTGCAAGAGTTGCATTAGGTGTAGTGTGCATAGTTCAATGTATCTTTCTATGTATTTCTTTTATTACAGTCAGTGGATTTTTTATTTTTATAAACCATTGCATTTTTTTTATGACAGCAAATATTTATGAAAAAACATCGAACACTTATTTAAGATATAAAAAAAACACACAAGCTAGTGAAAGTTAAAATAAGTTTTGGTGTCATTCAAAAATTTTAAATAAATCTTTCTAATTTCATTCAAATCAAATAACTTCACTGTATTTTATCTTAAAGTAGATGCGGTTGGGCTTTATATGTACGTTCCTAAAGACAAAGATTTACTTTGAAATGTTTACACGCAAAGTTTTCAGGCGAGTAAGTTTTAAGTTTTTGGCACAGAAATTGAAAACGATAAAAATTCCAATATATACTAGAAAGAGAACCAAAAAGTTATTGAAATGGTTCCCCCGTCATAGCCGGGGGAGAACTGCCGCCGCTGCGGTATTTTTACATTCCACAGCCATAATTCATCGGGGCGTGTGCGTACCGAAGGCTTCCTACAAAAGGCATTGGATTGTTTTAAAGGGAGGCGTATTGAAATCAGACATTAAGAGGGTGCTTAAGTTACCCCATTCAATTTCCCACATACAAGTACATTAAGAATTATACGCAAAAGATCATATAATAATTATAAGTGACAAAATACTTTTTTTAAATTTCTGAGCTAGGTTTTACAATCAGAGATATAACAGTTTCAGAAATGCATTTAAAATCACAATTTTTTTTGTTTCTAGTTTCAGACAGTCAAATTATAATATATTCACGCATGCATGAAAAAAATGTCTTCCCAAAAGGTGTTAAATCGTATTTTAACCATCACAGATTTAGTCGTCATATAATTAAATAAAAATCATTGAGTAAACAAAGCGTTGGGTAATACCAAATATCTTACCACAACAATAAATTATTTTTTTATATCTTGAAGTCCTTTTAGCTTTCGAATAATTATCTAGTAAAATTTATTGGTTTCTGCAGCGGGTCGTTAACCGAGGGGTTGTAAATGAATAAATGCAGTAAAACGGATTCTAGAAATTTGCGCTCAATTATACAAACAAAGTATAAAATATATTCATATAATTTGAATTAAATTAAAAATGTCAAAATATATGAAAAAAAGGTTTATTTTAATTGGGTGTGTTGACATAATAAGTACATGAATCAGTAATGGGTATGATAATTACCATATATCGTTAATGAATGGCTGCATAATTTTTTTGATGTCAGTATCAAATAAAATACCACTGTAAGTATTGACAAATTAATGCTTAACATTTTTGGTCTGAATCAAAGTACCTACATTATATTTACATCAATAATTAAAAGATGAAAATGAGAACTCAAAAATATAATGCCTTGTTAATTCAGCAAAGAATTAGATAATATAAATAAAAACAAATTGCGTGAGCGCCGGAACGGTAAAAATTAAAATCCACCCCCTAATAAATTCGGCAGAGTACGAACCTAATGAATAAAATGCTTGTAATGAACACGCCGAATTAATTAAAATCAAAAGAATGCCCCCGGTGGAGGAAGGAAATCGGCCTCCCCCGTCTTCTCCACCCTGCCACCTCTCGCCCACCCTACAGTGACGCTTCCGGTGGGTAATGAAGCCTCTCGAGCGCTACCCGAACCAGGCGGTGAGTCAGAAATCGACTCTGAAAATATCTTAATATTACAACGTCTTATAAAAATTGAACAGTCGGAGGCTGTTTTTTCTGGTTACCGTTACCTACTTCTTGAATAATGAAAAACCTAAAAACGAGTAATAGAAAAATATTCAAATTATTTAAAACCCACGCAAATTTGTTGCTAGAAGACAGACTTAAAATATTACCAGAGACAAAAAGTTGATTAATTGTATAAAAACTTATTGATCAACCAATGAGGCACAATAAACCAAAATCGCATATACGAGTATGTAATTATTTTTAAAAACGATAAGATAATATATAATAGTTATTCCTTATTTAAGACGTGATGAAATAATTTCACTATCTTGCTTTGGATTGTAAGTAAATCACTTAAAGTCCTTGGGAAGCGCGCCATACCATTAAGCTGTCTAATTAAAATCGACCGAGAAGACGTCTAGATATACCCTTCTAGTGTGGCAAAAATGAATTTAAAAGTTCATACATCATAAGTGCTATATTTTTTTCTCTTTTATAATGAAATAATAATAAAAAAATCGCCCCCGGGTGGACTCGAACCACCAACCTTTCGGTTAACAGCCGAACGCGCTAGCCGATTGCGCCACGGAGGCGGATACCTAGCGTGTTTATATTTCAAAATAAACTTTGTCACCGGCTGCCACGACTTGGCAACTATTGTAACAATAGTATATTTAAATTTGTTTCGCAATCTTCATCGCTGAAGTGTTTCTTGATAAAAGATGACGCATTTTTCTGTCGCGTAAAGAAATTGGTTCTGTATGAAATGAATATTTTGAATATATTTTCAATACACTTACGTTTTGCAACGCTGCCACGGAATCTCGCTTCTTCAGCTGGTATGTGGATGCAGCAAGATAAGTAGCGTCTGCCTCATCTGTTTTATAACATAATAAAATGGAAATTATTAAATTACACATTCACCATATGCAAAAAATCTTTGATTAGTTTTAAAACAAAACACTTGAAAAAATATTAATAAATACTATATAATGATATTAGCAATTGAAACACACAGGGACTGAAGGAAAATTTATATGATATCCTCTCATTTGAAAAAGATATTCGTATAATATTGTCGATCAATTAAAAGACATCCGTACACCTCCACGACAAGCTACTAACTAATTAAATGTTACAATACTTTCAGTCTAATAAACATCGTGACATGTATGACGAACGAAACGTAACAATATTATAAACATAGATATTAAAAAAAAAAATACCTTTATAGTTTAAAGATACGTTTTAACCGAAGCACAATGATGCGATAAAAAAGGTGAAGTTTAACCGAAATTAGAACGCACTGATATATCAATCTTCAATTAAAATTGCATTGAGCATCCAATGCTATGTATACAAAGGATGAGACATTACCGAATATTATTGTGATTTATAAAAATCCCGTGTAATATAAAAGCATAAAGCAAACATATCGCAAAGCATATTAAAAAAGCGTACGGATACACAATGTTAAAAACCCCTTTATAACTTTTATTCTTTTTAAGCTCGGGTTACTACTCCGGCTTACCTTTGTTCGCTGGGTATTATGTGATACATATTTCACAATCTCCCTGTTAATTTCGGCAGAACACATTAGCGGAGAGCACGTCGCCTGGTCCGAACCCGCAGCCTCTCACAACCCCGGCTTCGGCGAACGATAAGCAGTTCCATTACGCTAGACATAAAAGCAAAATCTTTATGCTTATTTAAAAAATATACGTATGCTGCATACGATGATATGTTGACTCAAGTTTTAAAATTCTGGGTTTCACAATACAGAGGTTTTTCTCAATAAATATATTTTTAATGAATGTTGCGAACATTTCGGGCGAATGCTACGAGCATTTCAAGCAACACTAAAATGATGATAATAAACGTTTAAAAAACAACCGAAAGTAATTGAAGTATGAAAACCTCTTTTTTTTTTAACTTATACTTTGTATTTGTAGATCATTCATTACTCTACTTTTATTATAAAGTTTAAACGGACTAATGATGTTTCTAATATTTTATAAACAACTTATTAAAATATTTTGTTATTTAAAATACATTATAATTGATATTCATATGAGATTTTCATAGAATCAAGACCAGTAATCAAATAAAAATGAGGCTAACTGAGTAACTAGTGTATATATATACATTTATTTTCCCAGTGGTTTTTTTCATTATGCCTTAATCATTTGCAATCAGTCTCTACTTATTATTTTTTTTACTGTATGTTTTTGTGGATACTGTTTAGCAAAAATCAGAGTGTGTAAAATACCCATCAACTTTTCACAGCTCACGGGGTGAAATGAAATAATTTCAGGATTATGATTACATTAAGAATGAACAGCTGTGTGGAAATGAAATTTTTCGTACGCAGGTAACAACGATTTATTAGAATACTTAGGTATTTAATATTAAAAAATATATATTTAGGAAACAGAAAAGTAACAGTAAAAATAAATAATTTGCATTGTTTTTGATGGTCAACAGTAAAAAAATAAACCAAAATGACTAATCTAATATAAAATATTCAATAAAGTATTGTTGTAGTGTCAATGGCGGTTTCGTTTGAATCAACTATAATCCACCTTTGCCTGTTTCAGTCTCCACGTGATTCATTACTTCCTTGTGTAATTTACTGACTTCTCTCCATTATTTTACGCTTGTGTTTGTTAGGGGGCTCTCTTGAATTACGCCCCTTATATATCCTGAGCCTTCAGCTTTTTTCAGGATGTAAGTAAAAGGCGTGAAATATCGTTTTACCAACCAACGCGTCTGCCTCTTCCTTTCTGATTATAATATCACTTTTTTATTTCTCGCTACAAACGTTTTCTCACAGAATGATACATACTAGGGGGAAAAAAATGTACATCCCGTCAAATGTGAATATATTTTTAATTCAGCGCGCTTGTTTTTTAACTCTTGGCTTTTAACAGTTACAATAATAGTATACCGAATATACTTCGTGTAGTCAGGAATTGTTAAAATTATACAAGCGTGTTTGATTATTATTATTTATACATAAACAAAAATATTTCGTAAAGCTATTTTACTATTTATATGTTGATCTTTTATCCTAGAAACAGCGATTATGGTGAGTTTGATGTCATCAGAAATACTATTGATGACGTCACGGGCACCCCCTTCCCCAGTCCATGGCAAGGCAATAGCGGCTGATTGCGACCAACAATCCGATTTATTAGTACTGATTGACCCCTGCTCTAATTGTGGCGGTCGTCTGCCATCGTTTATTTATGCTTACTGAAATGTGGTCGTGACGTCATCAAACTGCTATGTAACGACTGAAGCCAGGGCAAGGCTGTATATGTTAAAGAAAATAAAAGAAAAAATATGTATAATATAAAATAATTAAAAACAGCTGTATCATGCACATATTTGACATTGCTGATCAAAGGCACGTTAGGTTTAGAGACCGGTGCCGTGAGGTGCTCAAATAATCATTTTACAAAACTGTTTTTCTAAATACTTCTACTCGTCTGCTATTCGAAACCAAATATAATAAGATACTCCAAAAGCGGCATGAAACTCTTTTTCGAGAAATCTCTAGTCTCTAAAATTAACAGATATCCTTTTTAATACGTTTCATCTTCAAATGCATAGGAATGGAAAAATTGTAACTTATCTTGTGTTTATTGATATTAAAATAGCTATTCATTTTGTCTCATATATTTTCAGCATTAACCAGCCAATAAAATAACTAAAAATGAAATGAATTTAAATTTCAACTAAAATAAAATGGTCCAAGGC
Source organism: Atopsyche davidsoni (assembly GCA_022113835.1). Taxonomy (NCBI): domain Eukaryota; kingdom Metazoa; phylum Arthropoda; class Insecta; order Trichoptera; family Hydrobiosidae; genus Atopsyche; species Atopsyche davidsoni. The sequence goes on along the minus strand of JAILWY010000009.1, from coordinate 12,996,070 downwards.
CAGTTTTTACATGATTCGACATTTAGAGCAATTCTTCCAGCACGTGTCAACACTCTGAAATGTTATGTTAAAAATAAATAAAATTTAATGGAATTTTCTTGTACTGTTCTGTTTTATACTTTTAGTATAAAATTGCACCTAGCGAGTTTACACAGTTTACTTTTTAGGATTACAATGTACTTACTTTTTTTTAAAAACATTGTATCTATTTTTGTGAAGTTACTTATGTAATATTTATTAAAAAAATAATTTATTCAATGAAGCCTTAAACAATTTTTTGGACTGAATAAATTATAAAATACATAATATTTGATTGAAGACGTATATACGTTTTCAAAATAGTTCTAGTATCAAAAAATTGGTTTCGGTATTGTCTCCATAAATATTATTCCAATCATGCTTTGTTGGGTATTAAATTTAGGAAAAATGTAACTTTTAAATTTAATCATGTGAGTTTGAATGTTAGTATTTAGTTTGAGTTGAAGTTTTATTTTAAAATAAAAATAAAGTTAATTGGTAAATTATGCAATTAGATCATTAGTAAATTTGGATGTACGAGTCAATAAACAATTCATATGCTTCGATATGCCAGACCATGTGGTATGCTAATTAGAACGCTGCTTCGGGAATCATAATATACAGATGGTCATTACAATTAGTTTTAACTAACCCATCAAGCCAATTTCAACGCATTGGCTAGATTTGAATAAATAAATTATCAACTAACTATTCTATTTAATAATCTTTCTAAATATAAAATTGTTTAAGTTTTTAAATTAACAAGGTTTATTGGATTCGTTTTGTGTATTAAAAAAATATATACGAAGAAAATAAAAACTCAAATATATGTTAACAAGAATGTTACGGATATTTTTGATAGTGAACATCTTTAAAGGTCCTCTTATCAAAAAGTTTTTAAATTTCTGATTTATGTTTAATTAAATCCAACCATGCTATGAATCATCAAATGCTTAGTTATAAATACAAAAAATAAAATTGTTACAAATGTATATTTTCATGTAAGCAAATGTGTACTATATTTTTCTGTTTCTTTGTGAAGTTTGATAAAAAAATATATATCCAAACAAATTTTCTAATATTATTATCACATGTCCTCGTGCGTTAAAGTAGTAGTGACCAAATGCGACATACATATTTTGGTGAAAGTTCGAAATATCTGGTTTTGATATTAATAGTCACATATGTTAACATTGTGAAAGTAATTGAAGGCTTTTCACTTTAAGTATCTCCGTAACTTCTTAGTATACCGGTGGCGTATGAAAATAATACAACCAGTTGGCAATAAATAATATCCCGGAGAAGTCTAAGTACGTGGCTTTATACGACGCAAGCTCGGAAATTGCAGACTTCCACGTAGATTTAGAGTACAATAATAATGGAGTACCTCACGTTTGTCCTCTTGAAGAGACTTAGAAGCTATCGCAGACTTGCAACCCTGCACCCTCGCTCTCTTCACCCACCCTGCACTGGAGCCTTACAATACATGCACGTACGGCGCTTTCTAGATATTTTTTTTACTGGATTTCTACTTGGAGCTAATTTTTATCGTGTGAATATAATATGCTGATTCTTCGCAAAACCCACAGTAGCTTCGTTATATTAAAGCAATTTGTGAAAATGTATAATTTTTTCATCGACTTGATACAATTTAAATATTTATGAGTTTATTCTATATGTTTAGTGATACATCGAATATCTGTTATACTAATCGCACTTTAAACATAAATAAAAAATACATATTTGACAAATTTTACGACATAACCTATTTTCTTTTTATACTAAAATAATTTTCTTAATTATATAATTATGATGATATTTCTACGAAAAATGTTTGATGGAATAAAATACGTTCATTATTAAGATGAATTACATTCCTCATTTATCGAACTAATGTCGTATGATATGTTTGATAGAAGATACCCTGAACACAATACGCTAGCGTGAGGTCAAAAAGGAAAATATTATATAGATACCAGTCCATTAAGTAAGCGTCGCATTTCCATATAAATATGTTCAGATAGCAAAGTTTCCATAGAATAGCAAAGGTCATATATGAAAACCTACCATAGAATTTGTTATTTATATACAAAAATATATTGTAACAAACCCCAGAAATCAAGTCAATAAGATATTTATGATATAATATTTAATAAATATAATTGGTTTTCGTAAATATAAACGTATGTTCATCATTTACTTTTATATTCAAATTTATTAAATGACAATATATATGAGTACATAATCTCTTTACGAGAGATTAAAGATATAAAAAAAATTGTATAAATAGATAAGAAAATCATTGATACCATAAAATTCTTTTGTAGTATGTTTCGTTTTAAGCTGACAAAGAGTTACTTGTATTTTTATAACTTTATCAAAAAGTACTGAAAAGCATAAAATTTTGGACGTAAAAATATGATAAGCATCCCATTTATGAGGCACCGTGCTCAATCTTTACAACTAATAAAAGCCGAAGTCTGATGCAGAGCTTAATAACCTGGTTTGGGAGTCAACCTACCTTTGAAACAGCGAGTCAATGTTAATTTTATTAATTCTTTTATATATGCAGCATATTCTTTACAATCGAATACTTTGACAGTACTGAAAGAATATCTTGTTATGCTGAATATCATTTTGAACCATTTCACGTGTTTGTTAAAAGGTTTTCTTAAAATTGCAACGCGTTTTTAAAAATAAAAATGTGTTTATGAATCCTTTTTATTTTTGCAACATATACAAACATTTTAGTCATGGAACCTACTTCTTGTTTTACATTTTAATTCCACGGAAAAACCCCTTTAAAAATTACTTGGAAATAATTAATTTAATAACTTCTTATTATGTCTTTTTGTTCTAAGTAGAAAAAAAATAGAACGAAAATTCAATTAACCATAAAATGTGAATTCGGCATTAACTTACAAAAAATGGTAATCTTTTGAAATAATCAAAACTGTTATGGAAATAAGGCAACTATATTTTGAGTTTAAAAATTATTGAAAGCTTGTTAATTAAGACATTACATATTTATTGATGAAAATACCATGATGCTAAAAATCCAAACATTTCTCCGTGATTACAGTAGCGACATTGAAAACCTAGTATTCCATCGAAATCGACCCACAAAAAATAAAGCTTTCCGACCTCTGATCCAGACGTTTCGATCTTATCTAATTTTAAAATCAGGCGCACCCTTATAAATATTTGACGGGTTGATCATCCCTTATCTTGTAAGGGCGAGGGTAGTTGTAGGGTAGGCTTTGACGGAAGCGCACCCTCTGAGGCCAATCTAGGGGAGTGTTGAGGCTTCGGGGATGTGACAGGCCTCAAAGTTAATGAAGAGGGATCATCACATCGGTCCTGAGAAACTGGGACTCGGTTGAAATCACCGCCGGCACAATGAATGCTTAAGTAATCTCCGCTTGGAGGATTTGTAACGGAGTAAGTTAGATTGTGTTAAGATTAAACATTCTGCCCTGTTCTGTATCTCTAAATTATCCAAGGCTAAAGAACACGATTTACCCCATAGATATACTATAAAATTTTAAAAAATATTATTACTTGAGTAAAACAAGATGAGAATTTGCGTATTTATGTTTTGTTCAAGTAAAACCTATACTCTCTATAAAATAGTTATCTACTTATGGTTCATACTTGTCCTGTTATTTTATTTTGAAAAATCTTTGCTTTCACCATATTATTAAACTTTCTACACGCTAACGATCCTGAGAAATGCTGAGCCAACTCGCTCGGTTATTTATGTGAAGTATGCGACCCAGTTAGCACATTTACCTAATATTAATTATTATTAACCTTATTTTAATTAGTTTGCCTACGTTACCCTTCTGGAACAGGTCAGTATAATTTATGTGGTCCAAGAAACAGCTATGAATATGTTAGAGCTTCGAGAAGTGTCCCGTTTTTCATGAATCACATACGTGACTTAAGCTCAAACACGTATTTCATGCTCTCTCATTGGCCACGATTTTCACCTGTCGTTGTGGTCATCCTCTGTTTCCAAGCATACAGAAGGTGTATGTTGAATTGATTACCCACGTAGCTTATCTACGTTTCCTATGTTTTGGGGGGTATAATGGTGTGTTGATCTCTATGATTTCAATGATTTTAATGATTTTTTATCTTTTAATGTAAGCTCGGCATACGTATCTTTATAAAAGCATTGTGTTGTTTAAGTCATTCGGATTGATTTATTGTTTGCCCAAATAAAATACAAGACGTTTTGTCTTAAATTGATTAGTCGTCGTCTTGCCGATAGTTATTTTTGAGTAACACGAGATGATGGATTGCCTAAATTTTAAAACTAATTAATACAAAACTAATAAATACGCTTCTTAAAACAGAATATTCATCACAAAATCGAGCATCTTCCAAAGCGATATTTCCTGAACAATACAATACCGCATAACGCTATTTACATTTCAACTTTCTCCATCCATCACGGCCCGAGTTCTTGTGGAACTTTGAAAAAGGCGAGGGAAAAACTCGGGGAAGGAAAAGAATCGATCTGAGGCTGGAGGGGGTGAAACAGCTGTGTCATCGCGCGGCTGAAGTGGACCCGGAAGAGCCTCTCGCTGAATGACTGCGGGGAGCGGCGTTATAATTAGCTTAGCCACGGTGGTGACTGGTTATTCCACTCCCTTATTCCTTCCCGACCTCTTGAATCTGTGATTGCTTTAAAAAAGTAATTTCTTGGTTTGAGTACAATTTTTTGCCATCTTAAAAAAAAAAAAAACACTTTTAATCTATATACATTGACGTCTATATCTTTAAAGGTATAGCAAGCACAGTTTTTAATATTCTCTCCAGAAAAGATTATGCGATAAATTTATATGGAATGCACAACTATTGCTATCTCGAAGCTGTATGCTCAAGCTATTACGTCATTTATTTTAGGTCAAAAGTATCCATATATATAATAAGTATATCAAACTAATTTTAACAGGTAGATCAAAAATAAACTACCAATCTTACTTGCCTTCATCAAAACTCAGTTTGTATTCATATTCCAAACAAAATTACTAAAATACGATAGTAAAACGTGAATTTAACGTTGCTTATAAAGCAAAGGCTGTATTTTGTGGAGCTTAAATACATTCTGAAATATGAAATTATCAAGCAGCGGTTTACAGAGGCTTCCGTCAGCTGAAAAGTTTTTCTGACCATGTAAAGGAGCATGCAAAGTTTGGCAGGTGAGCGCTCGCTTCTGGCAGAGAAAATTCACACCCGGGGAATTCTGGACTGGAACTGCTAACATTAACGCTACTGCAACTTTGTCTGGATATCACTAAATCTACCATTTTCCTACATTATACTACAGCGCACATTCTGTGAGTTATTATTTTGACGTGATATTGTTTTGATTCCATCCTTGAAATAACTTTAAGCAAATTCCGTGTGATATATAATTCTGTATGAAGCGCTACTAGTAAAGGTATACTTGGTTTAGTAAATCTACATATTTGCTAAATACCTTCAGTGTCAAGGTTTAGAGTAGTTATTTTTCAGTAGTTAGGCAGCAAGAAATGATACAGATTAAACTTTGAGCAAATAACTTTTACATCTAAGTATACATATTTTTAAAATAGCTGGAAAACTTACTAATGACTCGATGATTTAAACACTTAATATTGATGTATGTACGTATGCCACAATCATTGTTAAATGTCGAAAAAGCTTATTTAAATTACTTTGAGTGTACTGAGTATATATCTTTTATTAAAATATATACTCACTTTAAGTATATATTTCAACAAAGAGAAGTTTGTACAGTATGTACGCTTTTACTACACAATACACAGTTAGATGGTTTTTACAAGCCAAGTAAAGGAAGAAAAAAAAAATGTTGTTTCATGTATAAATTGATTACCTAAAGTCGCACACCGTATGTTTTCGTGGTATAATTCTAATAAAATTAAGAAAAATGACACTATTCGATTTAAATAATAAAGAAGCGCTAAACGTTTTAATCCTATTTATTTAGAGACGTCGACTGTAAAATTTTCTGTTCAAAAAGGCAAACCTATTACTGAAGATAATACAAACGACCGGAATTGATAAATTTTATATCTTATTGAAAAATATCTTATTTATGATTTATTACTGTAATATTTTAAATAATAAGTAAAATACTTGAGTGATTTTTCCACATATAGATTTTTATTGGTGACCGGTTTCGCAAACCTTTCACGTTGGCATTATCAAACAGAGTGAGATTTTATATAATAATAAGCAGTACTGTTAATAAATGTTAGAGGGAGAGGTTATTAGAAAGAGAGAGAATGATTGTCAGGTGGTAAGGGCTAATGTGATTTTAATGTACCTGACAAGTGGAGGATTCTATATAATTGCAAATTTTGTGAAACGATTTTATACAAACAAATGTTTTACCGGTCACCAATAAAAATCTATCTATCTATGGAATTCCACCTAGTACTCGGTCATGTATCCAATAAACGAAGTATTTAGACTTTTCATTCGATTCTCTGCTTAAGGATATTTTCCGTGTATGGTTTTTAACGAAAATTCTATGACGCAGCTTTTCGAAGGACCTCAAATAATTTGCAGAGTTGCTATTCAGTTGTCAGCACATCACAGGGATGCGGCAGGGGCGACTTAAGACTACTGATTAATCATGGTTCGCCGGGCCTCATGCAGGAGCGGTGGGGGTGGGGGGTGGCGGGGCAAGGCGGGGCGGGGGCGGGGGCGGGGCAAGGCGGGGGCGGGGGCGGGGGCGGGGGCGGGGCCGTAAAGGAGACCGCACGATGTCTCAGGCGCTCGTGTAACACGTAATGAAGCATTAGCCGAGAGTGGGAGTGCAGATGTATCGCAGGCGGCGGCAGCGCTGCGAATGAAATAATTATACATCTTGGGCTTTGATCACGATACCAATTTGCTTCAAAAGACCACAATTGATGTGAGTGATTTATTTGAAATATTATCGTGTGACTTACATTTATCATGTTTATAGTACGCGTTCAATGTGTAACGGAATATGACTGTTACATAAACCTCGGTGAATTTTCTTTAAAAAAATGATTTTTTAAACCACTTTTTTTAAATATATTAATTATATTAAAAATCAGTAAAACAATTTTCTAAAATATCAATTTAAGTTAATAAATAAAAAATACGTACGTCAAAATAAACTTTATAAGTATTTCTTACTTTTGAATTATATATATTTTTTGAAAATTTTATTAAAATATCATTTATTGGTACTGCAACCATGTGCAACAATATTTTTCAATTAAGTAGCGTTATATAGTTTCATAAAAAAATTTCATTATATAAAACGATTATTATGTGTAAAATGTATAAGTATTATGATTATTAAAATCGTCCATGTAATGTTGCCAATATTTCAAAAGACTTCTTATTCAGCATTTTTCATTATTTTCTAACAATGCTCAATAATTCATCCGTTATTGCAAGTCATGTAACTTCCCCCAGAAAGCCACCCCCGCAACTGTCGCAGCCAGGCCATCGATGGCATTACGTGAGGGTAGGCTTCAGGACAGACTGACGCATGACGGCGTCACTGACGACGCCTGACGCAAGACGTTAAGCACACGAAAGCCTCCTCCTGTTCCCGGGCCTTGAGCTTGGAGTGCGATGTACACACGTACACCCTTTGCGATAATGCGGGGTTTTTGAAGCCCTTTGAAGTGTGTAACGCGATAAAAATAAAGCACGAAACGCAGCGTTAATGTCCTTAGTACGTTTTGCTCCTTTGCTGCAAGTTAATGTTACTCTAACAATTTTTTAATGTAGTTTATCTCATAAGCGAGTTTTTTTATTCAAAACAGGGCTCTAAAAAAAAAAATATTACTTTAATCACCTTTTCAATTATTGAAGCATGCTTTTCGACGTTTTTATCGAACTTTTTTAACTGGTCAATTCTATATTAAAATGTCTAGCCGCCAAGCTTATATATATATTAATAAATACGAATAATTTAATGGCTGAAAATAGTTTTTAATTCTGTATACATAAATTTATACACAAAAAGACACAATTGTATTTTGTATGAATATTGCGACATGTGTATAGTACGCTTTTCCACAAATTAATATCCATAGGATAGTCCTGTCAGTCGACACGTCCCGTGGAGGAGTCTCGGGGTGAAGAGAAGGAGTCGCAGCTGCGGTAGGGGAAGAGGGGGACATGCCCCCGAGCCTCTTTGTACTCCGACGCCTTTTTAGCGGCTTTTTGATGTGTGAATATTTTTTACAGGTCTGAAGAATGAAAGGGTTTTGCAGTCGATTTACACACAGGGAAAAGGACCTGACAATTTTCCCTGTAATTTTAAAATTTAATATATTCAAATAAGGTTGATAATTGGATCGATTTTGTATATATTTTATGAAGATTTTAATCTTTTATATTTATCTGTCATGCGTTCAAGTGCCATAAAAAACACTATCAAATAACTTTTAAATATTCAATTATTACTTACAATTTCAATCATATTAGTATATTCATATAAAATATTTTAGAAGAGACCCTTTAAATAACATAACATAAAAAAATTAACTGAATATCCAAAATAGTTATTTGGCCCTTATCTTTATCTTTATTTTACCATACAAACATGGCATGTTAGACTTAAATTAATACGTTCCAGATTTTTATAAACATTAAGCACGGCAAGGTACTCGGTTAACCCAAAAAACCTTTTCTAAATATTCACATTCAAGGTGCGCTCATATTTCACCCTTATACGAGGGATGATTATTTAGCCTCATATTTAAGTACCCGTTCTGTTTTGTTTCAGGTGGTGAGAAAACAGACCGCCTCATCGGTCGAGTGAGTCAGCGACTGTATCCGAGTGAAGCACCTTCGGGGAGCAGTTTAGATCATTTTGTGTGATCTCTGGGGTGATTATTACCCTCCAGTGAAATCTGCACAATCAAAACAATATCAGTAGTTTAATTGAATTCCAATTAGTAATTGTAACATGATATTGTTATAAATTAAATTAAGATATATTTGAATGGTACAATCTGAATTTTTATTAAATGTAAATTTGAACGCCAGATAGACATAAAGTGAAAATGGGGACCGCTCTTTTTGTGGTATGTTCATTAGTGTTGGCGTTCATCACGACGCAAGCTTCAATAATACCTACGCAAGTGACCGAATCGTCTTTGAAAGTTACAACGGAGATTCCAACAGCACCTCCAACAGCTACTACATCGACGACCACCGCTGTTCCTTCAACGTCTGTGAAACCTTTGCAAACAACGACTATCGCTCAAGCAACTGCAACCAGCACTCATGGAGCAATATCCACGCGCAGCATTGAATTTAGTTCAACAAAAAAGGTTACAGTTCCTGCTACAACTGCGGAACCCGTGACTACGGTAAAGCTCACGACCCAAACGCAAGCTACGACAAAGGCTGAAATAACTACAGTTGTGACGAAGCCGTCTACTGAAGGGTCTCACACCACAGCGGGTGTCGGTCAGACCTCTACTTCTGCTGGTGATGTCGGAGTGGGGGGTGGTCCGGAGGGGGCTCCTGACAGGACGTATGCCGCCCGCGCCCCGTCCAGCCTTGACGAGAGGCTGGAGGCTTTGGACTGTGACATCCCTCTTCTCCCGGCTGAGTCCAGGCTGTGGAGAGGAAACGAGACACACGAGCTGATGCTTCCTATAACGGTGAGTTAATTTTCACTTACGTGTTATTTGTCACAACTTACGATATTGCATTTGAACTAATAATATTAATTTAAATTTAGGTAACCAAAAATTTAATTTTATCAAAATCAAGAGCAATTGGATGAACTGCAATGTGAAATTAAGAGTCAAGCTTGTTATAATATTTCATTATCAGCAAATATTTTTTTTTCTTCAACAAGTTTTGATTGGATTAAATTTTGAGTTTAAAAATGCTGGAATAATTTATATAAGCGTAAAAAATCTGTTGTATTGTATTCTAAACCAGAAAATATACAAAAATTCACGATTATTGAATATGGATAGATTAGCCTAATATTTAAGGCTGAATATTTAAGACAAACATGAAATTAGGCATAAAATTGATGTTTGTTTTGAAAAACTTTTTTTTCTTTTAAAAAGCATAAAAATTAAAATATTTTCATAAATAATCAATAATATAAGTAAGAATATTTAAATACAAAACGAAAAGTTAATCTGATTTCCGATGATCGAAGATGATAATTTCTGTCATTCAATCAATTTGCGGACGAGCAATCCGATTTTAAATCCCATATGAATTTTACCAAAAAGAAAATGTCAACAGAGCGGCAAAGGACGAATGAAGAGATATTACTTTTACATAAAAATAAAAATAATTATTACGATTTTTATAATAGAAGTACGACATATTTCCATCGAAGAGGTCATTGGTAAACGATCCATATCTTGAGAGTAAGTAGCTGGAAAAGTGGCATATTGATGTAGGAGGACGAGTTGTTTGATGTGGATATATAATATTTATATTGATGGACAGTTCTTACATAACTAATGTATATACTGGAGAAAAGTTGAACTCCTTCTCTATTATAAATTGAGACTTTGCACATTATTTTATAACTAGGATTTATTTCTCAGTTGAATTGAGTGAACTGATATTTTAGTTGGTATATTAAATAAAGTCCTATTCATAACGGGCTTTCAAAGTATACTAATATACTATAAAAATAACCAGGCGAATAAGGACTGTGGCGAATATATTTTAAATGTAGCTCTTTTACTTTCAATATTATTTAATAATACACTATGTAAATAATCATTTTCAATAATTTCTTTAAAAACTGTCACTGGATTTCAATAATTACTACGCATTTTTGCGATAATGTTGCACATATTCATTATGCAGTGTTTGTGACATGCTTTACATAACATTGATAAAGTATGTGTTCAAATATTATTTATTGTAGCTGATCTTTGTATTTTATGAAAAAATATATTTTATTGATAATGCTTAAGTACATTTTTTCAAATATTGAAAATTGATTAAAGAAACTCTCAGAAAAATATCAACGTGATTTGTGTGGGATATGAACCCACACCCCCAAGCTTACATGGCCGGTGCATTGCCAATTATACCAACGAATCACTGGTATTTTGGTATAGATAGACACGTAGCTACTGTACCACTAGAAAATCGTAAATCTGTTAATTCGACGTGGTACACGACCATTTGTTTGTCAGAAGTCTTTGCAGAAATTAGGAAGAACAATCCACAACACAGAATCATTGTCTATCACGACAATGCAAGCTGTCACACTTCAGTTGAAACGACCCGATATTTGGAGGGTGAAACGGTGGAATTAACGGGTCATCCGACATATAGCCCTGATTTGGCACCCAACGACTTCTTTTTATTTCCAACCGTGAAGAATAAATTACGTGGTCAACGATTTACAACCCGAGAAGAAGCCGTTGAGGCATTCAAAAATCACATTTTGGAGAAACCGCCTTCCGCAAAAGTGCATCGATCATCACGGCGAATATTTTGAAAAACTATATTTAATAGTCAATGATAGTTATTTTATTTTATTCCGGATATATAAATAGCAGCCCTCGTATAAACATATTTTATATTTATAAAAAATGGTTGCTTACTCAAATTGTCGTATTTCAGCTGTCCTCGTTTCATTGTTTTACGTCGTCCGTACAATTTAATCTGCCGCCACTTGTTCTTCGTGCAGCGGTCGTCCCGAAAGCCTAATGGCCAACATTCCCACCGACCCATCCCGCTCGCCCCGACCCGCGGACCCATCCACCCCTGAGTGTGAATGTACTCAAGTGAGTGGAAGGGTTCAAGAGGAAGTTCTTTCCTTTTTTACAGCAGTTGTATTTTGAAAAATGTGATTGTTATTATTGCGACATGCCTGTGATTCTAAAACTACCACGTCTCATTTAACAAGCAGAGAAAAAGTGCTGTACTTGTTAATAATTGTAGATTTAAAATATTTTATAGTGGATGAAACTGTTGGCTCTAAGGGTTGTTAGAATATATATATATATATATATATATACAACGTATATAATACTAAAGTTTCTATGCTCTTATTATCGACATGTGCTGTATTGATTGAGGCACTTCAAGTTATTTCAGTTCTAAAAACTTAATGAAAATGATTCAAAATAATATATGGCGTCCCATGAAAGTGCTGAAACTTTACCGATAGGGTAAAATAGTTAATATGCTGGGGATGCAGCACCTGCCGGCCTCGGTAATCAGGTCCGGGATTCGTGCACCAGCGCCGCCATGCCGGCGCCGCTTCAGGACCAATTTCCGGAATTAATTGCTCGAATGAAAGGGTTCGCACAATCAGCTGAGAGCGTTTTAAATACTTTTTTATTGGCGGTGGGGTTTTATTGGAACCTTCTTAGACGCCATTGTCATCATTAATTTAACAGGAGAGGGATGTTACCTTGGAATTTATGCCCCGCCGAGTTGTCCCCTTTTGTTTCTTGGGATTTGTCATTCGTTCAGCCAATTATATTGTAATCTAATTGAATTTTGAAATTATCTTTTTAAGCGTTTAGCTTTTGTTGTATTTAACGATAATCATTAAGTAAATAATTATAATAGATTAAGAAGCGCCATGAGTTTATTTGTTACAGTAATTTTTTTTTTTTTCTCGTTAAAACGTATTAATAACAACTGCATAATTATTTTGATAAAACATACACTGTTCATCGTAAGCAACGATACAATAATTAAACAAACAAACAAATTAGTGGGTTTACACAAAATATGTACTTCTTGCTTAATTTTGTAAATTATTCAACAGCTAAAAATTATTTTTTGTTAATCATAATGGATTCGGGCATAAGGAGATGCATTTAGCAATTTATAAATGAAGCTAGCAAAATTGTGTCTTTAGAAGGGAATTTCTGAAAACAATGAAATATCGGCGATGAGATTTATGTTTCCGTAAAAATGTTTCTTCAAAAATGGCGTTGAAAGTGCATAATTTTTTGGGTGGTTGCCAGTCGCACTGGCGGTCAACTTTAGCTCGGAGCCTCGCGAGTACGTGGCGTGCGTTTGACGTTGAAAGTTTCAAAGTGTTTTTTGAGCGAAGCGCCATGACAGGTGTTCAAAATATGAAATAAGTTATGGTCACTTCCGCGAGGGCCGGCTTGTTTGTTGGTGCATTTTAAAACGGGGGTTGAACTTTTGGCGCTATGAAGCAAATATGCAGAGTATCCGCTGTTCTAAAAAAACTTCGATTTTTATGCTTTACGTATGTTTTGAATGTTAAGAAAAAAGTTCAAAATTTTTATGTAAATTATAAGTATAAAAAGTAAGAAATTCTTATATGAAACTTGTTTAAAGACTAGGCAATAATATTCAAACGAAACCCCAATAAAGCACCACGTGCCGTCCTAAATCAATAAATGAAATTTATTCAATGTTTTCGATAATGAAAAATACATGAAAAAAAAAACACGTTGTGTTCCTGAATAAGTATTTTTCAATTAAAAATATATTTTTGAATATAAAGCATCCGCCATTAATAAATTGATAAATTTCAAAGAATATAAATAGAGGTGCTACTGTTTTTTTTACATACAAATATTTGCTTTATATTTTAAAATCAAAGTAAAATTTACATGAAATACAAAAGAAGAATTATGCACACGAAATTCCATTTCAAAACGATTTAAATATTTCACAAAAATGTGGAGGATCTTCGTCTCAAACATCCGCCATTGTTAGGCTCTCGATATTCGAATGCTTTTAGCGGCGCTGCCAGGGGCGGTACGTCTTATTTTGGGAACACCCGCATGAATATCGAAACAAAGTCAACATTCGTTTGTAGTCGAGCTGTGATATTTGTTAACTGTAGCGTTCCAATACAGATGAGTACACACGGCCGGCGCCTCTTGTGGAATGGAAAATTCCAGAAAATATCGCTGCATTGTTCCTTATGCCTTCTGAAAGTGACTCTCTGTACTCAGGGCTAATTTATAAACCATCAAAATCAGTTGAGATGATACTTGGAAATTGGTTATAAATAATAGCAGGTGATGTGTGATGGTTTGTTTTTTATGTGCATTCAAAAAAAAAATATTAATAAAATATTGAAAATTGCACGAGTTCAATCAAGGTATTGAAATTTTGCAGGTTATACATATTTTTTTGTATTTGGTAATAACTCTCAGAAACTTAGATCTTATATGTGGAAATATATTTACATAATGTTTATTTTTAATTTAAATGTCATAAATATGTAAATAAGTAAAGCTTGTTAAGTTCTTGTAAGTATATGAATAGCAGCGTATCGATCATTTTGAATAAAGTATCGACTAAAATATCAGCCACCAGCCCGTGAATCCACAGTGCATAACCACGTCACAGGTCCTGAGTTATGGAGGGTTTTCTGTTTACTGAGATGTTACGTAGAAAATGCACGGAGCGCATGCAAGGAAGCTGCGGACAAAGGAACGAAATAGAAGAAGCCTGGCTCGGGCTCGATCGCCACTGGGGGTGGTGATAAAACACCCGGAGCAGTAGCCGGAGAAATATCACCCGGGGTGGGCGCATTTGCGAATAGTTAAACATAGCAGGCCATTCCTTTAATATTCGCATGGAGTTTTCTTTTTGGGAAGCGGCCTTCTGTTTTTTTTATGCTGGTTTTGGGGCGTCGTAAAATTTGAAATATCGTAGATTTGCGTAAGCATGTGTACGAAGTAAGGGCTCGAGCCTCATTCTCTGTAGCTCCGGCGCAGCGTAGGTTTAGTGCCTGGCCGTTATGATTGCACGATTAAATATTAAAAAAGGACACTGAGGACGCCGTGTTGCCACCGTGGTTAAATGTATTGCCTCTTTTATTTAATTTAAATGCAGCTAATCAATTACAATGTTTGTTTAAAAAAATGCTGCATATGGAGGCATCTATCGCAAATGTGTATTTCGATTCCACTTTTCTTACAATGCTAATGTTATTGTTGTCTTTAGTTTTGTGGTTCTGAATTGATAATTTAATAATATTTTTTTAAAGTGCAGGTTGAGCCGATACCTTTCCAACATATTATCACTGGTTGATCAAATAGCTATCGAAATATACATTCGCAACAACAAGAGATATAGAAAGCACTTGCATCTACTAAAACCATTTACCAAACATACAATATTTTTATATCAGTACGATTGAAATTGTAACTAACGGTTTTTATTTTTACTGAAAGACTTAATTTTTCACATTTTACATTAACTGCTTAAGTTTTAATTGAATTATTGAATAAACGATAACAAATTAAGTGAATTGTTTGTGATTAATTTTTCCGAAAAAAAATTTCTGCGCATAAACACAACTTTTATATTTTTCTTCAGAACGTTTCTATAGGCGGTCTTTTATTGAATCTAAAAAAATGATAAGCGAGCATTATTCCCTCCTAATGAGTCAACAATAGCCCAGTGAGTGATAATCCCAGCTGATAAATACCTCATTACGTGGGGTTGATTATTGTGGAGCCTGCGTTTGTCGTTTCTGATATAACGACACGTCGTATTAACGTCATTGTTTCTTCCCCCAGTCCTCCAAACTCACCCCCGTGATATCCAACCCGTGTTCTTTCAAGTAGTTCTGGAAATCTTCCATTTGGCTTTATTGCCTTTACTATACTATATATAAAATCGATTGTGGAAGTGTCTACATAATATTTATTTTCTTATGTATTGTTTCAAGAAACTTTGAAGAAATAGGGTTGGTGAAAAAATTTTTATCCTCAGGGAAGAGCCTATTCACATAAATTTGAGAAATAAGCTTTGTGTTTTTATAAATTAAGTTATGCATAACTTTCAAAGAAATAATCTCAAAAACAAAAATAACATCGTGATTTCTTAATATCACGGCCGATGAACCCACGCCGTAAAATTGAACAATAATATTATGTTATTAAAATTTTCTTCTATACAATTTATTAAAAAAAAAAATGGACTGTAGACTTCGAAGAAATACATTTTTCTCAAGACAAAAAAAAAACATAAATGATAATCAATTATTCAAATCACTTTAGAAATGCCGAATTTCAAACCTACTTTAATATAATATTATGTAAGATTCTTAATAAAGAATTAAAATAAATATTTATTACTCGTTTAGAGTTCACTATTGTTACTAATAATTACAAATACTATACTTGTAAATATTATACCAGATGCATAATATTTCTATCAACTACCTTTTACTTTTAAGCTTAACGATATGACGAGTGATCTTGCTTTTTATTTAGCCGAATTTATTATAAAGCATGTCAGTTTTTTACATGCGTGTATTTATTTAATCAAAAACCGTTTCACAAACTTTATTTTCCTGTTAAAAAATAATTACAAAAAATATATAAAATAACGGTTTTTCCAAAATGATGGACACTTTTTTGACAGTTCCACGTTTTCCTTTTCCTCCGCGGTATTCCCAGACTGATAAATGATAATATTCTCCCGTAGACGTTTTGAAAAATCCAATTCCCAAAAGAGCGCACAACAAAATACGAAAAAAATATTATAATGCCCATATAAAAAGTCTGCGAATATTATTTTTTAGTTTTCTAAATAAAAGTTTTTTGTGCGTTGCCCGGGGAGTTCCTCCCCTCGCCCGCCCCTGACCCAATATGATTTCTCTAACAAATGATATGTTGGCCGTATACTCCACTAACTTTATCATGTTTTCTCTGCGTTGTCGATGATTAAGCCTTTTATTGGCTACATAGGGGAGAGAGGGTTAACAGCGTAGTTGGCTGTTTTGTTGACGGCTTGTGAAAGACTAAGAGCCCAAACATGGGAGCTCGGTTAAGACTGCTTCGTAGTTAGCACGCTTGCTTGACGACCATGGAGTCCTGAATTATTATTTGATTAAAGCCGTAAGTTATCTCAATCCAATTTAAATTATTTCTTAGACATCATTTTTTTGTACATAAAAAGATAAAAGGTCAAGACGCTAAGTATTGGCCCCAATTACTTTTGATCTATTCAAATTGTGTCTGTCTTCCTTACTCACGGTCAAGTAGCAAGACACAAACTTTTCATTAAAAAGGTTTTTTTTAATTAAATATTTTTACCACTACCCTACAGAATCAATTCAATTTGTACTACAAAACAAAAGCATAGTATAATCTCCATTCGTACAATTAAATATCTAAATAAAAGTACTCAAAGAAAAAACGAGTCTATTCTTAAATTTCTGTCCCTAAATCATTTCTTAAAGCGTGGCAATTTGGTTTACCGACCACATACGTAATTTCAATGGAAAACATTTATTTTCTTATAGCCCAGATTACAAACCCCAAAACTCCGATCCCGAACAAAAAAACCCCGGAATTTATGGCATCGATATAAAAAGGATAAGGCGCAAAAACTTGTCCCGAAACAAGTTCTAACAATTGAGTTTGGTTCGGACTATTTTCCCGAAGACTTTTCTCTCTCTTGTCTATTTTATGTTGAACAGCAGGCTGAAATAATATTGATTGGAAATGTTTATGTTAAATGTCATGAGAAAAATAGATCTTCTGTATTCTGTGCTATATTTTTAATTTTTTTTATCATTAATATTAGCCTAGAAAGTATGTGATGATTATTAAAAATACGCACATTGTCGCAGATGTCATGGTTATACATATCATTGTATTAAAAAAATGTATTGAAAAAGGGAAGAAAAGGTTGCATTTGGATCTAAGCATTTTGAGTTTTTTTGTTTTCTCCTTTAATGTTTTAAGAATCAGATATCATTTTAGCCATTTAAAAATCAATTTATCAAGAAAATGCATATATTTCTTATTTTTAAATTTAAGAATTTTAAAAAGTCATGTCAAAATAATGTTTTTAAGTGTGTTAACACATAAACATCTTCAAATTAATACAATTAGCATTAAAATAATTCGATTATAAGGCTGTATTAAAGCAGAAGTCCTATGCCTCAAAGTTTTCATTTTCCAGTTGTTTCTGCTTTATACATATACAAAGAATATATCACACTGAGCAATTCAGATATATATTTGTTGTAAAGCAACCCAGAAACTGTAAGCGTTAACAACTAATATGCTTAATTTATCTAACCTGATTGTAAAGACTTGCTTGCTTTGAGAGAAATCGTAAACACAGAATGTTCCTTTAGTCGAGCTCTGGATAAAGCCGGTTGTTTGAGAAATCTTGTTAAGCAGAGTTGCAATGGAGTGGTTGTTTCCTGTGGGAGGTAATCGTGTAGTACCGATTAATTTTCATACTAGACTGTACCACTGCCAGTCATTGAATTTTATGTTTGAAATAAAATTTGTAGTTTAATATCCGTAATATATATTATAATGCAAAAGAATCACAAAATAAGTAAGAAGTTAAATAGTAATTCAAATCTGTTAAAACATTCTCCATTTAAGGATAACTCATAGACAATTTCCTCAATTACGTTTAACCTACTTGAAAAATCGCCCCAAGTACCTAACACTCTCACGCCTTAGAGACGTAAATCCTTCGTTTTTCTCTTCCCGAAAGATAGATTAATCCAACTTCCATCAAGCCTTGTAGCTCTCAGATATTATCTGTATCATTTACAATAAAGGAAAGATCGTGATCTGGCGAAACAAAAGAGAAGATAAACTCGGTCTATGTCAAAAGGCAATGTAGCCGACGTCGCCCATGACAGGGCTGTGCCTTGTACATCGAGTGAATCTTTCTAGAAAGTGCCATAAATCACGCGAGCGTTCCCCGTTCTGAGCACTCCAATAAAACTGCGAATCCGTGTTTGTCGTAAGCAAAGCATTATAAAACATGACCTAGTATTGAGATTGGTACGTAGCCATACTCTTATAAATCTAAATATTCAACCAAAAATGTTATTTTCGTTGAATATAAGTGATGGAGTATTTTTATAAAATATTTTGAAAACGTAGGGTTCATGCTATTTTTATATGAAATATTTTAGTCTTTGTTCTATGTATAATGTAGTACTGATGAATTCTGATTCAAAATTTTAAGTTAAATACTAGATTAAATCAAGTCTGGTATTTAAAAAAAAAAAAATATTATACATTAATTAGCAATTAGAGTTCAACCCTGCTCGGAGTACAACCAAAGATGACGTCAACAACAGATGAATGACCGAAATTGGAGCTAGCCGGGTCTTGCCGGAGGGGAGGGGTTAAAAACGCTCGCGGAGAAAACTGCGCCGGGCGAAAAAACAATCCCTTGAAGATGACAGCCGACTAATGGATGGGAATGGCGGCCGGAATTATTAGTTGCCGGGCCGGGGGGGAGCCCGGGGCGGGGGACGATTGACACACTTTTCATATTATATTCGAGCATTTTACAGTTATTAAATTTTTCTTGTCTAGTGTAAGGTATGTTTTTTATAAATTTCGTATCGGATGAAAAATTATCAAGCTCAGAGGCAACGTAATCGGGTTTTGACTATACAAAAAATAACACAATTTTTTGTCATATTATTTTTTAATAAACGAAAAAATTTATAATATTTACAGATATATTTTAAAAACAACGGTGAAAATTTTAATTCGCTTTTGTTTATATTTTTTAAAAATAAAGTATGGTTACTTCGTGAAATCGCATTGTACATACCACTTCAAGCATATATATATGTTGCTTCAGGGTCAATCTTAAATATAATTTTTAGCACAATCTAAATTTCTGTTGAGATTTATTGAATAATTAATTATACTAAGTTTTGCATATATCTTTTGTCAAACCAAAAGGTGATAATTGAATTTAACTAATACATTTATATAATACAAAAAAAAAATTCAACTGGACCTTTGAAAGCGGATCGTTTTTAGGGCTAGCGTGCATAACGGATAAAGCACATTTATATAATACCCAGTAAATAAGGACGCACATACGAAATTAAGTCGAACTCAAAACAACGCTCAATAAATAACAGTATTTTAAATCGCCAATAAACCACAATAGGTCATACGCCGCAGCCGTACATAAAGCAGGGTTGCCACATTAAATTCGCATTTGCCCCGAGCGTGGAAATGTGCCCGTAATGGCGGCTAATCCGCCCGGGGCGGCGGGCATGGTGATTTGGACGGATAAATTACACACAACTTTACCCAGACACTTCGCAATAAATGGGACCCTTTATAATCAGATTAACATAATATTTGAGGACGCCTCTCCTCTCTCTCCCCGCCCGCGTCCTCTCTCACCAATTTGTGGCATTTGTTGCCTTCAGATGGGAATGTTTCTTGTGAATTATAAGTTGCCTTTATGAAGTTTCCCTTGTCGAGTTCATTTTATTTTGTATGGATTCAAAATTTGCATATTTTTGTGTGGTACCTTTTACTTATTTAATCGTAAATAATTTTTCAAATCTGACAGATGTTTACTCCAGAGCTATATTTTTAATAAAGTCTATAAAATGAGTTTTTTGGTTTCTCCATTTAGTCAATTTGTCTGATATCTTGCAGTTGCAGAGATCTTTCTTAATATTTTTGGCTAAAGTTTACATGCTTTTAAAGATAAAAATTCTTCACGAGAAGGTTTTTTTGTTTGTATGTTTTTTTAAATAAAAAAAACCAAGAGCATGTTTTGCAACTAAACGTTCATTTCATCCCCGTAAAGTTTTCAGATGAAAGAAAGACGTAAAATATTGAGCGTGCATTGTTTCAAATAATTCAATGTTTGAAAACAAATAACTTGAAAACATTATGCTGAGTTTGTTCACGAATGAAGCCGAAAAGTTCAAGGCCCTCTATGAATTAATTAGGCCGCTTCTCATTTACCCTTATTAAATGTTCTACGAAAGATCCCCATATGAAATTGCATTTAGCACTCAGCTGCGAGTCCTCGAATTAGGGCTAAAAGTATTCAAACCCCTTTGTTTGAGCTTTGCTAGTGCTTTTTAATGAATTTTAATTGATTTCATTCCGCCACTGCAGGCCTGTTAGCTTCGCGGAAGTTCCGGTGTTGTTTATATGGAGAAACATTAAAGAGGCTCTAGATTTTGCGATATAAATAATTATTATGCGAAATTTAGAGTTTAATTGAATATTTTATTTATGTATTGCTTAATATGTACTTAAGTAGAACGATTGCTGTACTTACATAAATGAGTTACTAAAATGTTGTTATGTGTTAGAAATATGTGAAACCTATAGATTATATTTTATTTGCACATTGACACGATATTATATAAATTAAATCGATCGACGGTTTGAAAACATCAGCTTATTTTCTTAGGGATATTTTAAAAACGAATTGTTTTAAAATTTTTAATTTTAATAAATAATTTTTCTAAGCTTTATTAATATATAGATTAAGAGCGATTTTTGTAACTCGATGATTAAGTTCTAGTTGTAATTTTATTTTTAAAAAATTCAAAGATGTTTCTGAAATAAAATTATTTATATTTTAATAGAGAAACAAAACGTTTTATTTTATTTTTATTGGGATATCATATACAGTCACGTTTTGCAACTTTGGAAACATTTCCTCTTCCTGCCATAAATAAGGCAGGAGACAGCATAACAACATGGTTTCTATTTTTAGGTAATCCTTGTATGATTTTCCGCTTCGGATCTCCCCTTATCTAATCTCAACCCTTCTCCAAAGGGGATGGTTTCTTAAATAAATATTATTTGTTGAATATTAAATACGCACTCGTGGTGAATATACGTTTGCAAATACGCTTTCTTGTATATTTTTGCCCCCAACAAGAGCATGTATTTATTTATAAAAAAAATCTAACCCTTCAAAAAATAAAATATTTATGACTTAAAAAATATTCTTGTTTAATTATTATACAAATGAATTCATAAGTAAAATTATTTTTTAAAAATATTTATTTAATTACTCATAAACCTAGCTTTAAAAAGGAAAAATAAATAAAAATAAGCATTACTAGATTTTTAAAATTATTTTACGGTAGATAAATGTTTTTTTTAATCACAGTTCAAATATTGAGACAATTTGTTGTACTGATATAGTAGGTGGGTTGGTAAAAATAATACTGGCGGGTTTGTTGTCTTCGTTTTTCATAGATACACTGATCATTCAAGGCCAATTTCAATTTCACACCCACCAAAGCCATCTACCCCGAGCCGACATATTGGAATTTGTCTACCATCACGAAGGCGCCCGACAAGGGTATTTTATCCAATACGGGAGACGGTAATAAGCTTAGTTTTGTTTTATTTTTTGCTAACCAACGAATGGGTGACATTCAAGCTCAGATAATTTTATCGAAAGTCTATTCCATTGATGCTTCACAACTACAATTCGATATCCACCTTTTAAATGGAAATCAGAGATTTTTTGTATTGAATCCATAGATATGTAAGATAATTGAAAATGTTAATGAATAGTTTGATCTCTTGATTACAACTACGGAAGTGATTTGATTTAGTTTTTCTCTTAACCTTGAGAATCAGTGTTTGAATGAACACATCATCGCTTGAATGCACATCTTAAAGAGTCCTCGAAATGACAGAAGAATGGGAGATACCTATTTATATGCTAAGCTAAGGTGAAGATTAAATTGAAGAGGTATCGAGATATTGGATATCTCGAAACCTTCATAGTATAATTTCAGTACCAAATCGAGGCATTTTAGTACAGGCACATACAAATAGGCACTAAGCCACCATACAAATTGTCCCGAATTCAAACCGGCGCGGCGAGTGGAACAACGTTATCGCTCTTCCGACCAGATTACCCACGCCCGGGGTATTAACACGTAGCAGTGCATCTCTTTCATCTGCATTGTAAATTCAGTTTCACACAGAGCGTCCCGCTTTGGCGAGGCGGCGGTGTTGCGTCAATTTGTTAACATCAATGGCGAGCGGACTGACTAGAGTCGCTACAGAGCGGCATTGTCTAATTCCACAGCGGCCTGGTGATGGACGATTTGTCTCGATTTATGTCGGTATTGATCAATCACAAGTCTTTTCAAATATAATACAGCTCTACTATTGCAGAACGATTGCGTTTATAAGTGCCTTTGACCGATATATTTGATCTTGTCTCAGTAAAAAAAAACTGTCAATATTGATGAAAGTTTCGTTCTAGTATCTTTTATTATGATTTGAAAATGAAATCAAGTAGCTCGATTGCCTAATGAGTGGAATTATTAGAAATAATACCAGTAACATGAAAAAACAAGTCTGTGTCTTATCTTACACAGTTTGTGGATTCTCCACTTTATAATAATCTACTATAATAATAGCCATTGTGTGTGTGTATGTTGCATTTTTTGGTTCTCTTTAGAATATCTTAAAAGATACAACGCTGATTTTTTGCAAGTAAGTTCAGTAAGTTTTTCCGCAGTTATGTGCCGAATTTAAAGACGATAGGATAATATTTTCATTCATAAACTAATTAAATAAAACTATCAAATATGCTTTATGTACGAATTATATGATTCTGTTGTTCACAGCGAGAATTTCAAATTTAGAATTTTTACAAAAAAACAAAATATGATGCTTCTTAGAAATTTCCAGTTCATGTCAGCTTGACACAAGTTAGAAATTATTAATCACATTATTAATAACTTAAAATGCCTCCTAAAAAAATAACACCGTCTAAGCACAGCAAACGTAATTAAAAAAGAATAGCACAATTTAACGTGATAAAGACTGCATCTAATAAATAACAGTGCAGTGAAAGTGATTTGTTGTTTGTGACACGAAATGTGATATTTCCTAGAATGGCTTAGCTTTCGAAATTAATATCCGGTTATTCAAAATATATGTGTACAAAATGAAATCAAATTGTCAGCCAAACATATGTTCAAACACTATTGCATCGTTCATCGAATACGTCATTTTATGACGGGCTACATTTCTAGTTTTATATATTTAGAGTAAGAAAACGAAAGAAATCAAAAGTCAGTAGTCCTTTGAGACAAACAATACTTTATCATTAGTTAAGAGGAAGTCAGCTAAACTAAATGTCTAGACACCGAGCTAGCCCAAAATAGTTGCAGTGAACTTCAGAAGTTCCAAAACTACTTAAAAACTTGCGCCCACTCACCGACCTCACCATTAA
The DNA here is from genome assembly GCA_022113835.1 of Atopsyche davidsoni. Classification (NCBI taxonomy): domain Eukaryota; kingdom Metazoa; phylum Arthropoda; class Insecta; order Trichoptera; family Hydrobiosidae; genus Atopsyche; species Atopsyche davidsoni. The sequence goes on along the minus strand of JAILWY010000009.1, from coordinate 12,972,052 downwards.
TAACTTGGAGCCTTGGACGATTAGCCGAGGTATCCTCGGTCGGGACTCGCAGCATTGATTGATCGCGGGACGGAGGCTCGCTGAAGCGGCTCCTGACGGATGGGCGGCTGAATATTAATTATTTGAATAATCCGCAGCCCAGGACCGACTCAAAACTGTGGGCGGGAAGCGGCTAAGTATTACGGATGGCTTGATTAAAAATGTGAACTGGATTAATTGAAACTGTGTTGCTTTTTTAATTAATTTGGTTTTTAAGTACTCGTAAACCCAGAGAAATTAATTAATTAATGTGATATCCTATTACTAAGCTGAGACTAAATGTTTGAGATTGATCGATTCTTTTGTAAACTTGGTGTGTATTGTACATATTTAATATCACTCAATTCTGAAACTCGGTTAGTACTGCTGCATAGTTAAACAAGGCTTCGAAACCTTAAATTAGGTTTATTTTGAAGATCCTTGAGCATTTTGCTGACGAACGATATAAAACTACTATATTTTTTTAGCTTTGCGTATATATGTAATACATATATAAATTATTTAGTTTTGTCATTCTAATGTATTTTTAAACATATTCTGTTAATTAGTACAATACATAAATACTCTAATATGGAGTACATCTAATATTCCTAACTAATTCCACAGCGGCCTGGTGATGGACGATTTGTCTCGATTTATGTCGGTATTGATCAATCACAAGTCTTTTCAAATATAATACAGCTTCTTCTACTATTGCAGGACGATTGCGTTTATAAGTGTCTTTGACCGATTTATTTGATCTTGTCTCAGTAAAAAAAAACTCTCAATATTGATGAAAGTTTCGTTCTAGTATCTTTTATTATGATTTGAAAATGAAATCAAGTAGCTCGATTGCCTAATGAGTGGAATTATTAGAAATAATACCAGTAACATGAAAAAACAAGTCTGTGTCTTATCTTACACAGTTTGTGGATTCTCCACTTTATAATAATCTACTATAATAATAGCCATTGTGTGTGTGTATGTTGCATTTTTTGGTTCTCTTTAGAATATCTTAAAAGATACAACGCTGATTTTTTGCAAGTAAGTTCAGTAAGTTTTTCCGCAGTTATGTGCCGAATTTAAAGACGATAGGATAATATTTTCATTCATAAACTAATTAAATAAAACTATCAAATATGCTTTATGTACGAATTATATGATTCTGTTGTTCACAGCGAGAATTTCAAATTTAGAATTTTTACAAAAAAACAAAATATGATGCTTCTTAGAAATTTCCAGTTCATGTCAGCTTGACACAAGTTAGAAATTATTAATCACATTATTAATAACTTAAAATGCCTCCTAAAAAAATAACACCGTCTAAGCACAGCAAACGTAATTAAAAAAGAATAGCACAATTTAACGTGATAAAGACTGCATCTAATAAATAACAGTGCAGTGAAAGTGATTTGTTGTTTGTGACACGAAATGTGATATTTCCTAGAATGGCTTAGCTTTCGAAATTAATATCCGGTTATTCAAAATATATGTGTACAAAATGAAATCAAATTGTCAGCCAAACATATGTTCAAACACTATTGCATCGTTCATCGAATACGTCATTTTATGACGGGCTACATTTCTAGTTTTATATATTTAGAGTAAGAAAACGAAAGAAATCAAAAGTCAGTAGTCCTTTGAGACAAACAATACTTTATCATTAGTTAAGAGGAAGTCAGCTAAACTAAATGTCTAGACACCGAGCTAGCCCAAAATAGTTGCAGTGAACTTCAGAAGTTCCAAAACTACTTAAAAACTTGCGCCCACTCACCGACCTCACCATTAATAACTTGGAGCCTTGGACGATTAGCCGAGGTATCCTCGGTCGGGACTCGCAGCATTGATTGATCGCGGGACGGAGGCTCGCTGAAGCGGCTCCTGACGGATGGGCGGCTGAATATTAATTATTTGAATAATCCGCAGCCCAGGACCGACTCAAAACTGTGGGCGGGAAGCGGCTAAGTATTACGGATGGCTTGATTAAAAATGTGAACCGGATTAATTGAAACTGTGTTGCTTTTTTAATTAATTTGGTTTTTAAGTACTCGTAAACCCGGAGAAATTAATTAATTAATGTGATATCCTGTTACTAAGCTGAGACTAAATGTTTGAGATTGATCGATTCTTTTGTAAACTTGGTGTGTATTGTACATATTTAATATCACTCAATTCTGAAACTCGGTTAGTACTGCTGCATAGTTAAACAAGGCTTCGAAACCTTAAATTAGGTTTATTTTGAAGATCCTTGAGCATTTTGCTGACGAACGATATAAAACTACTATATTTTTTTAGCTTTGCGTATATATGTAATACATATATAAATTATTTAGTTTTGTCATTCTAATGTATTTTTAAACATATTCTGTTAATTAGTATAATACATAAATACTCTAATATGGAGTACATCTAATATTTCAAAATATGTATGAGATTAATCTTATGTAATTTAAATTTATTACAATTTCAACGTTGAAATTTTCTTCATTGAAGTAGTAATAACATTTTTTATAAAATAAAACTTCATAAAAACTTTGTATGTTAAGCTCTTTGAACAGAAAGATATAATTTCTAAATATAACAAAATTATAATAATTCGATTTGTAAGTCATGTAAGCATTGAGATATTACTGAATTTATTTACTTTGAAATTTAGAAAATATGCTAAATAACTAGACATACTAAGCATCCCCTTAACTTGTAATATGTTTTAATACTATTACGTGATTGAACAATGATAATATTCAATAAACTCACTACGTTAATATTTAATGAATTATAATTCCAACCATATTCGCTTATCTTAATTCCATATACCATACCCGTTAATAACAACTTCAGGTAGAATACCTGCCAAGCTCTATCAATACCGCCATTGTAGAACAAAGGGTAGACCAAGATTAAAACTGGACAGTAGACACTAGACCTGCCCCAGTAGAGCCTGAGTTTGATAAGTCCATAGAAGGGAGAGGGGAGTAGTTCTTACCACCCCAAACCCGAAAGTACCCGGAGTACGTTGTTGGAGGGATTTAGCAGAAAGACGACATGATTGCGTATACGTATATAATACTTTAGCTTATTAGTACAGTGATTTTTAACATACATAAACCTTTTATTAAAATATATTTTCAAATATCCTCTTGCAAGTAGGTATGGTCCATCTTTTTATTAAAAGCAGCAATGTGCAAGTGCGTGAAGTATGCATCATATGTATACAGCTTAAATTAACCTTGTACGTTACAGTTTTTTTTCATTTACAAGTCATAGTTGTGTTTGTTTTACTAACACAGCGCTAGCAGATGCTTCATGCTTGTACAGTAGTATAATTGGGTAAGCTTTTGATCGTAACTACCCTACGAGGCCATCACTTAAAACGCCGTTAGAGATGTGTGAGTAAAGAGATAGTACTCGCGCGGGCCTGGTACAGAAATCCAGTTAGCAAGGTTGACTGGCCAAAATTAATGACAGCCGGAGCGATAATTCCTCTTTGTGATATCAAACGAGGCCAGGGGCTGTAGACCTCACCCCGGGGGTAGAAATTGAACATTTAGAAAACTTCTATTTGTATTGGGTATTATGTACTTAAGACATAATGACGGGCTTTGAATATATACCATGCCGCTGAAAATGGCGTATTGTAAACAATATATACAATTTGGTTTTGTTGATTTAATGATAACTCATATTTATTTGTACTTATAACTTATATCTTTTAAGGCACATCATGATTGAATGATTATCCAAGGCTACCCAGTGTAAATAATAAACAAAATAAAATGTTAAATAAAATAATTGAATCTAGATAAACCCAAATAAATCGAATTTCAGAAATAAAAATATACATATTTACACATAGCTTATATATCCCTGATTAGTTTGATTTTTTTAGCAGTTGTCACAAAAACTCTATTCCAGTATCACTTAGTTGCATTAATTCTATATAAAGATTATACTAAGCAACATTTTGTCTCTGCAAAGGCTTTATTGCATGCTAATGCATTTACATATATATCTTTTTAGTAAATAATACTTTTTTTTCAATAGAACTTTTTGTCAAGAAATTATTAATTTATACGAATTAAATCAAGTCATTTTTAGAGACGATCGAAGCTAAACCCTAAGAGATCACACGTTTTCAACTAAAAGCTTAATTTGTTATTATCTTCACACGTCACCGAAGTGGGATAGTTTGATTACAGCTTACAGAATTATCAAAACTCACGTTCCCACGTAGTTTCAGCTTAGACTCCCTCGACATCTTGGATTAGCCGCCCGGCAAGTCGCCTTAGCCCTGATCCGGCCCTGAGCCGAGGGCGCGAGTGGGACCTGAAACACAGAACCTGGATTCTGCGCCCCTGTTGGCCTGAATTCTGTGAAGGGTCGCGTCGCTGCGGTGATGTCGAGAAATTAGATTTGTTACTGTCCGACGGGCGGCGTACGTTTTACAGTAGTTTTATGCTCTTGAATAGATTTAACAAATATATTTTCTTTTTTTATTCACCCATGTATTATTTTTTATGTATTCAATCAACATTGATAATAAAAATACTGGTACTTGTTTTTTACCACCAAAAAACTTGTACCTAACCTAACCTAACCCAACGAATCGAGCGGTCATGGAAATCTGCAAAGAAACGAAATAAACGCCACAGCGGGACTCATCGTCATATGACAGATTCTTATCTCTGCGAGTACATGTACATTAAAAAAATTTGGTGGTAGGATAAAAAACAAGTACCAAAATACTATATATTAATGATTTTTGTGAAGACCGTCTCACAGGAAGTACGATTTTGCCTATACAGGTTTGATTGATTGATAATGATTAAGTACATTTTTTCAAATATTGTAAATTGATTAAAGAAACTCTTAGAAAAATATCATCGTGATTTGTGTGGGATTTGAACCCACATCCCCAAGCTTACATGGCCGGTGCATTACCAATTATACCAACGAATCACTAGTACTAAGCAAGAATTTTTAACAATCATATCCAATATTTAATTGGCATAAGGACGATGATATTTGATGATATATCACGATTATATTTTTCTAAGAGTTTCTTTAATCAATTTTCAATATTTGAAAAAATATACTTAATCATTATCAAAAATACTTTGGATGATATTATATGTATCATTATTAAACATCTTCAAGGCATTGCTTGTTATCTTCTTCTTCATCAAGTGCCTATTCTAGGTTGGCGACCATTTCACTGAGCATCAGTGTTCATGGTTTTATAAGGGGAAAATAGTGTAGTGGGTCTCCGAGTCCTTATACAGCGCAGTTTTAAATTAGAAAGAAAAGTCTGCGTATTGCCTCTGCCCAATAGCATCATTATATAATACTTTCCTTACAAAGCTCTCGGGTTAAGAACTGATACTCTTTCTGCAGCAAGCTACAGAAACAATTGCAGGAGCCCCTCTTAAAGTGTGTTAAGTATAAAATGAAATATATCGGTTTAATAAATTTAACTTAAGAAAGCCTAAATAAAACCCTTTTATTTCATAAGAAATTTCATGTATTTAAAAAGGGTTTTAAGGGTGGTTATAATTTATTTAAGTAGCAAAATATTTTATTGTAAGTACTTATAGAACCCTAGCGTTATTTTACAAATCGTTTTTCTTGTCTCTTTCAAGTACTATTTTATTTTTATCGTTAATAAACACCGAGGGATGGGTGTGGTCGGTTGATGGGGCTGTGGGGTGTACTAAGCACTTTCGCTGCTCTGGGTGTGGTGGGGGTGATTTTTGTGACGTATCTGCTGAAAGGTTCCCTTGGTAAATACTCTGCAAATTTCCCCTCTCATTTTTTTGGCCCCATTCTCGGGTCATTGGATTTGTTAGGGGAAATTCAGCCGTTTCTATAGAAATAGCTTGCACATTGTAGGCTTTCAATGGAAAACAAAATTTGCTACGTTAACACGGTGAAATAAAACACAATCATGAATTTATTTTTACGCATCAATCGAATCACTTGTATTTGACATTAGCTAGTGTAATCAGTCTATATTTCTTCAATGTGAAGCCAGAATTCATCCCAAACACCTTAATTTATTGATTTACGCGGAGAACTCGAGAAGTGTATCAGACAACAAGAGAATCGAGAGATTAGTCTGGCGAATGCGAGTTTTTATCCTACTTATGAAGTCAAGTTTTCAATTTATAATAGGTGTATGTTGGTACATTTTTGTTGGCTATATTTAATAAAATAATTATTGAATTGATAACTAGTAGCAAGAATCGTTTTCAAATTACTACCTCGGTTGTATTGGTAGCTACAAATCAAAAGAAATTGTCTATATATCTAAACGGATTTATTAGATAATAATTATACTCTTCTTTTCACCATTGAAAGAACATTCATTACACCATTAACAAGTGATTATTTTAGAAGTTAGTTAGTTTATAAAAAATATATTTTTTTAATTTAGGCACATATTTATTTTTACAGATTCCTGAAGAGTGTCCCGGTGCTGGAGGTGGGGAAGACGACTGCCTCCCTATGGTACTGAGCTGGGAAGGAGCAGCAGAAGTCCAAAGCGGTGACATTCTACTAGTTCGCATTGATGATGCTCAGCTTACCCTGGCTCATGCTGCCGTCAACAGAACTCCACGTAGTGACGCTGACAGGTAGGAGGCCATTTCAGAAATAATCTACAAATAGTTTAAATATTTCATAAAACTATCCACATATTTGGTGTCCGAGAATAGGAGATCAACAATAAATGTTTGAAATCTTTAGGATTAAAACTAAACCATTTTCATACGAAAGTATTAGCTGAATATCTGGTTCAAGTACTCCTTTTTCATAATGAGATGAAATGTGAAATTGACAGTTTTATATCTAAACATAAAAAAATATTTTCGTCAATCCAGCGCCAATTTGAAAAGACACAATCGAAAAATTTATTTAAAATTTATTTTTATTATATACGACTAAACATAAAGTGAAAGTCGAAAAAGACTATTTAATAATATGAGATAATAATCTTTATGGCCTCACGGTATGATTTGGTCGGTTCATGTTTAGTATTCAGACGGTATTCTGAACAGGTAATTGACAAAGAGATACTCGGTCGACTGCTACTGATTGTGTAGGTATGTAGTTAACATCAGATCCATAACATATGGAACTGACTACCTGTGATATTGAATTAGTCCAATTAGTATTTGTTATGGAACATTCAAAACTTATATTTAGTCTTTTAACTAAAAGTACGAAATTAAATTTTCAATTCTGTTTTAGTTTAATTTTCAATTTCCTATCTATGAGTTTAAACTTTCATTGTAAATTCTCATCTTTCAAAACTTTTTGGCAGTCAGAAATATGAGAGGGATTCCTGAGGGTTAGTTTTTATCATTATTTAAAGATAAAAGTGTAAGAAAAAAAAAAAAACAAATTAAAACTTTATAAATAAATTTATATATATAACCGAAGTGGAATAATTTCCTCGCTTCTTCTGACATAAAAAATAGATGAAAAACTGGCTGATGAACGCTTAAAGTTTTATTATAATAAATTTGAAAACGATACTTTGAATTTTTGTATTAAATATATAAAACCTATTTTCGTCTTAATAATTTACGCAATATATTTTCACAGTGAGTTTTTATATCTTAATTTATCACTCCCACTAAATGCTTATAAATTTTAAAAATTGTTTTGTGTATATTTCAAAACTTAAAACTACTAAAAGATAGCGATTCAGTCACGACTTACGGTATAAGGAAGTTTTAATATTTTTATCAACTTAGCGTCCTCACAGCAAAACAAAGTGTCCGTCCTAACCCGCTGCGGCCCGGCGAGATTATTGTTATGAACTCCCGCAGCGGGGCACAATGCCCGCGAAGCATCTCTCATCCGCCGGGAACTCGAGGGGTTAGAAAAACAACAAATTTACAGCCATTAATGACGTCGGCTCATATTCGCCGAGAGCGAGCTGCGCAGGGTTGAGACAACCCTGGAGTCTGCTGACACGCATGAAGATGAAAAAATTCAGTTGTAAATCAGTCAACCTTGTGACCTTGATTTGCTTAAATTTACTGTCAGTAGTCATTGCAATTCATTGCATTACCAAAAATCAAAAATTATGTTGCATATTTCAAATTTTAATTACTTATCGTTGAACGGGAAAAAAAATTAGGATAAAATGTGTCAGAAGCAATACAATAATTTAAAAAAATATTTATTTGTACATACAAAAGATACTAAGATAGATATAACCATTTTAGCAATATAGTAAACGTACAGAAAAAATGTATGTTTGATCATATTTTTTTGTATCGAGTTATTAAAGAGAAGATTGCACAGATTACATTATTTTTTTTTGATGATCCCAAACCATTTTTACGATCTTGTTTGTAGCCTTAAAGTTCTGCCGGAATATTCGTAAAATAATTTGCTTTTAAAGCACCTTTGCCCTGACTCTCCGATAAATTTACATCATTCCACCGACAAAGGTAAAACTTACCAGGGAAATCAATCCAACGTGACATTTACGACCATCACAAATTATGAACTTCGACAAAAAGCGGACATTCGTTCCTGGGGTTACGACAACCCTACTTTATAAGAAAAAAGAAAAACCATCTGACGCAGGCATATTACATGTAAGCAAACCAACAGTAGGCGAGGCGACTTAATACAAGACATAAATCTGAACCGTTCGTCTGTGGAGTAATGGCGGCATTTGTCATCTCTTCTTCTGGATGCGCGGGGATCCGTCACAGCGGCCGGGAGGATTCCGGGATTATTTTTGAGTGTCATTAAGTCAGGCAGTTGATTCAGAGTGACGTCACGAGGAACTGTTTTTAGCACACTTGCGCCACAGTGAAAACGCAAATAAATTTCCTTGATCCAAATATTATGCCAAGTATCAGGAAGCGAAACTTAAAATGTTTATTTTCAGTAACTTACTCTACTACTGCTACTATCATTTTTTTTTTTTAGAAACTGAGATTTATTTCATATCAACATGATTTGATACTGATACTGAAACTATTATTACGCTGTCATTTAAATAGAAGTTCAGTTGTTTTTTTTTGTATAAATATGTGTACTAAAGGTTAAATTTTTTATTTATCATATCGCTTTTGAAATAATTTTATATATCATGAGTATTAATTTTACTGCGTAAATACATTTAATGGTAAAATATTTCAAATGATTATACGGCCGTGCAAGGGGAGTACACAATGCGGTACAGCCGTGGAGTCGAAGGGTTGAAGAGGTGTGGCCTCTCAAGTTAAGAGTTGTACGTCATGATATATTGCTCCAGCGAAATCAGTATCATCGAAGTCTACCATTGATTTTGAAGTTGTCCCTATTCATAGAAAATCTATAGAAACCATAATAATACCTTGTTCAATATAATTAAAACAAAAGCTGAACGCAAGAAATAATATCTCAAATGATCTACATTAATCATTGTAGGATTGATTTGGGGCTGAAATTTTTGAGCTGCTCGGTTCTTGGGCGGAACCACATTTATTTAATACAATACATAAATTTTAAAATGAGATTTAAAAAAATTATAAGTACTTAATCATGTTTATTTGTAATCTTATGATTCACCTCAAAGTTTTATTTTAAAGAAAGATCTTGATAAAAGTATTTTAGAATATGTTTGAAGACAAAATATCAAAGTTTCAAATTGGTCGCAGTTACAATGTGTGCAAGCTGGCAATACGAAGATATGTAGTCGATATCCGCTTCCGTGGTTTTATTCCCGGTCTGGCCCCGCAACCCCCTTCCGGCTCTGATTGCAGCCTCCGCCCTTCCGCGGTGAGGGTGTGCATTTACTCCCAGGCATAAATATACGAGTTTTATTTCAGTTTTCAGTTGCAGGATCTATTAATAACAAAATTGAAACAAGTTATACCAAAAATATACTTTGGTATAAAACAATTGGAGATTTTAACTAATTTTTTGTTATTGTTTTGAGACTCAAAAATAGTGTATTGTAAGATTTACTATGACGTATAAAAACAGTAGAAATGGCACAATTTAAAAAAAAAAAATTATCTTCTGACATATTTTTAGAATAGTATCACGTCAACTTGATTTCAGTTTATTACATAAGTATTTGTTTGAACGTTTAAGTTTTAAAAAGTAAAATTATTTTGCTTGTATTATTGATAAGAGTATGTTATTTTTGAAGAACAGATGACAATTTTCACAATGCTCACAGCGATCAAAAGGATATGCAAATTGTACAATCGTAAAAACGTTACACAAACATGATTTCATTTCAAAGAATACATTGTGTGAAACTTTTTGAATATTCCGTAGATTTCTACGGACGAGAAATGTTATTTTCAAAGGATTGAAGAAAAACTCAGCAGTGATTTCACAATTTCTAAAGTTAAACATAAAGTTAGTCATTTTTATTTTATCCGAAAAATAGCGAAAATATGATTTTTCTGAATTTTATTTTACCTAAAATAATTAATTTTTATTATTAATCGATAGTGTTGAATACGTTTCGTTTAAAATAATATTTGAATTTTTTAAACTGTAATTCTTTTTGTGTACTAAAAAAGGGTGTTTTTCCACATTACTTTGTTATCAAGAAATTAATTTGGCTCAGACTCTTAAAATATTTTTCAATGTTATATATTTATTTAAAAGTTTTAATAAAAACCAAAGAACCGTAATTTAATAAACATAAAACCTAAAATTAATACAGTATGAACAGCTTTTGTACAACAGAATAGTTATGAGCTTCATCATGTTATAAGAAAACAACTTTAAATTAGTTTTCATGCAAAGCAGCTCAGGAATTTGCTTTAATGTTGCGCTATTTTTAAGCTTATGAGTTGTTTTATTATTACGCAAGAGTCGAAAACTTTTTGCCAAATATAAGTGCTTTTTGTTTATGTATATTTTTTAAAAACAATTTCTGCTTTTATAAATTACACGTACGCATCTAAACCAATCTGAGTGTTTTAAATAAATATACAGTATTTATAATTTTTTGGTTACTTTTGAAACATTACAGGGATTTTTTTAAGCGCAGCGATTGTCACATAACGTAGTGGCATTATCGTTATCTTTTACGTTATGTATTTGCATTAAGCTTCAGTGCTAATATCCTTAATAATAATGTATGTCTGGGTTTCGATAATACTGGAGTACAGAATTTCAACGCTGGTAAAGTAATAAAATATTCAAGAGGCAAGAGCGATCTTTGTTGATGTTATGATATGGCATGTTAGAGGCGCATATGTATCTAGGACGACTACACATAATTATATCTGCTCATCTCAGTGAGTAGTGTAATGAGGCTGGGCGTGGGCGTTAGAGCGCGGAATCTTGGACGCCCTCCAGATGCGCCTTTTAGATACAGCAACCATAGATGGGGCGCTTTAAAAGCACAATTGAATTTTTTTTAAATGAAATGGGTTTTCAATATAATGCTGCGCGACGTGATTTATATGTATTTCAGTGCCATGACTGATGAATCGTGGTTTGGAATTTGGTTCATAAATCAAGAAGACTTATTGCTGTTTGTGAAATTTGTTTTATTTAACGTATATACATAAAATATATCAGGATTATCTGATTTGCATTGAAAAACAGCTGAACATTAAAAATGAGTAATGCAATAGAATGCTTAAATGATTTAACACATTATGACTAAAATATTTCATTTTAATATTGAACTGTCATCGTCCTAAAGCTCATTTTTATGGCAAGTTATTTTTAACTACTCTTATGTAATTTTTGGTCTGTTTTATTCATTTATAATTTGAAAGACATATCTCCAAAAATATATGTATTTTAATACTTATATATATATATACAATAGATTATTTCAAGTGTGGACCTGTGGTCCTCCTACAAATGTTGATCTGAATATATATTACTAGAAATGTAGCCCGGCACAGAATGACGAATTCGATGAACGAAGCAATAGTATTTGAATATATGTTTGGCTGGATACTCGAATATCTGGGTACGCGAATTTTAAGAAGACACATTTGTGTCATATTTCGTGTCACAAACAACGCATCACTTTCACTGCACTGTTCTTTATTTAATGCAGTCTTTATCACATTCAATTGTGCAATTCTTTTTGAATTACGTTTGCTGTGCGTAGACGGTGTTATTTTTTTTAGGAGGCATTTTGTGTTATTAATGATGTGATTAATAATTTCTAATGCAATTTCGATGAAAAAATAAAGATGGTACTTGTGTCAAACTGACATAAACTGGAAATTTCTAAGAAGCATCAAAATTTGTTTTTTTTTTTTAAAAGTTCTAAATTTGAAATTCTCGCGGTGAACAACAAAATCATATAATTGGTACATATTGAAACTCGCTAAAGCATATTTTTTAGTTTTATTAAATTAGTTTATGAATAAAAGTATTATCCTATCGTCTTGAAATTCGGCACATTGAATTTACATCCAAAAAATCAGCGTTGTATCTTTTAAGATATTCTATAGAGAACCAAAAAATAAAACATACACACACACACAATGAATATTAGGCTTACTAAGTAGGCTTAATCGATCACTAAATAATCGAATTGTGTTTGTGACTACCAAAAAAACTGTGACATATCACACATCCATGGCTGTGAAACAATCCACGCAGTCGCAGCAATAAACTGAATAGCGAAAAATTCGGATCCAGCTGGGGTGGACGGCGCGGAGGGGGTGGGAGAAGTTCCCGGAACTTTCTCAAGTAAATATTGCAAACGCCCCGGAGTTGTGGAAATGGCGGAATGGTGTCACGGGCGACTTGGCCACGCCTGGCGTTGCGTAGTTTTCGTCCTTGGCTCGCAGGCCGACTGTTGGCTGGATCTTACTACTTCCGACTCGGAAGCGAACGCGACGTTCCCGTTGTTTCAATTGGAATTGTATTCGATTATATGTAGGTCAGGATCATTCGACCTTTTTGTGAGCGCTGCATTAGCTCAGTTTTCTGAAAATGCGCAGACTTGAATGCTGAAATTCTGCTCGGTTGCTAAATGTAAGCTTTTACTCCGCAACGATTACCTTGAAAGTGTATTACATTTGATTTTTTGAAAAAGTATGTAACTATTTGCACAACAGTCATTTAACTTTAAATTGATTTTCTACGGACCGTTGTTTTCACATTCATTAACAGATTTTAACGACAACGTAAATTCTTGTGAATTTCTAGCGCTTTTTTTTAAATCTCAACATTTTACTCATTTGAAAAATTGTAGAGCTTTAACACATTTGTAAAAATTAAAATTATGTTATTCAAGGTAAAGCATTAACATATATATTTAACTATTTTATAAATAATACATAAAAATTGACTGGTTGATTTTTTGTTGTTGTTGTTGTTATTTAATAATATTTATGTTTCATTATATGTAAGCAAATTATATATATAAATATATATTTGTTTACTGATAATTAGACTATCGTTATTCAGATTCGTAACGTATTGCCATACTGCTTGTAATACGTCGTGCTCGCACGGTCTTACCGTATTTATAGGATTATGCTATAGTTTGTCCTGAGTTAGGTAAAGGGTAACCTGTTAGGTTGCTTGGAATTATAGATCTAAATACAACATGTATGACAAATAATAACAATAAGATTGTGGTTAACATTTTTTATGCAATAATAAGTTTTCACATTATTATTGAAAATACATGGGACAATAGATATTTGTATTTTTAAATTAAATATTAATTAAACTTCGAAATTTATTTGTCTTAGTTACCCCTAACAGAAAGAAAAGCGTTTATATATAATCTTATCTAATATTTTAAACTGTACATTTTTTCCTTTTTTTAATAAAAAATATTGTTAAAAAAAATTCATAAAAAATGTACAAAGGAATATCCGATAAACCGCAGCGTGAGTTTCTCTCGGCTGGATAAAAAAATATTATCTAAGCTCTCATAATCACAGCCTCCAGGTTCTCTTCGCGGCGCACGCGGGACGGCCTCGATATTAAATCACGTAGTCTTCATCTACAGTGAAATGGCAATTTTTCACATTTCCCCCTGGCTCAGTTTTACCCCAAATCACCTGCGAAATTTGCCACAAGCCTTACCGGGGCTAACGTGACGCGATATTATGTTTTATAAAATGTGCGGTTCTGTGGGGGGCGCTTGGGCCGGATTTTTCAGGCTTTCGGCGATAAATTGAAAAGTGCATGATTCTCCCAGTGGATATTATATTCAATTTTGTAATAAAGCGTGATTGATGGGGCGTCGTTTAAAATTTGATATCGAAATTATTTTCCAGGAATTTCTAAATTCTCACTATGCGGGAACATGAATTTAAAATGGATTACAATTGTTGTGCTGTGTTTTAAAAGCATGTTGAGTTGCAGAACAAAGTCGATGGAGAATTTTTTTTATTTTATGTATTATATAATAATTTATTTGTATACATCCATAAATATCACGATCGATTTAAAATTACCTATTAGAGATGTCTTTTGAGAAAATTGACGTTTTCACATGGTTTTTCCAAATTTTCTCAAGAAACTCAAATTGAACTGCCTTGTCCAGAGTTATAAAATCTATATAATATTCCCATACTCCCATACTTTCTAATTCTTTAATAGTGTTTTACTGCTTCAATAATTGAGGGATGAATAGGTAAACCTTTCCATATAATACCATTTTGAGCCATGTAAGTAGTAAGTACCAGTATGGTTAATTCATTAATAGGTTTTTTTTTTATTCGTGTGAACAAAGTCCTAAAAGATAATAAATCTCCTTATAATCCTTATCTTTATAAAAAAAATCGCAATGTAGGGTTTACCTGATTCAAATAATTTATTGCTGTAGTAATTACCATAGGCATAGGGGTTTGTTAAACTTTATAGTACCAAAAAAAATTCCGGAGTGCAAGTTTTTTTTTCTATATTCCATGTCTAATTCCAGACAATAAATTTAAATTAAAAAAAAAACACCATAAAAATATCCCGTGCACATTAACCCCGATATTCTCTTTATACAGAGTTTTAATATCAGAAGATAAATTTTCTTCCCCCAGATCATGGGGAGGTTTCCACTGCAGTACAGTAGATATCGCACCCCTTTCCCGGGTATACTCGAAGCAACCCCCAGTGCAAACATTTTTCCCATTGACCCGTATTTCCACCCCCTCCCTCCACCGGATTAAACGCCATGGGAAGCCTAATGCTGCCCCGGCTTACCCCGGGATGGCCGACGAGTAGCATTCTCACAATCGTCAAAGTTTTTAAAAATATAAGCAAGTAAATTAAAAAAAAATTATGTTAAAATATTAAGGATCATAGTAAGCTCGAATATTTTATTTATTTTCTAATGTAAAATTTTATCACATTTAAAAAAATATATTCATCAATTTTAATAAACATAAAATGCCAGAGAGTATGATGCAAGTCTCAATGCAAGAGACTTGGAGGAAATGGTTTTTAAAATAATATTTTTTGGCAATAGTGAGAATCTAGTTTATATTTAACTCGAAAACTCACTACACTCATTGACATGAATATTCTGTGAGATAGTTATCACCCTCCTCTAACAAAAAGCACCTGAAGAAGAAGATAAAAAGTGACAGTATTTGATATTCGTAAAAAAATGTTTGTAGACTAGATGATTTTTTGGATTGTGCGGGGGAAAGCTCACAAAAAGCTTGCGCCTCAGCCTATATAGTTCAGCATCCCTTTCTCACACCCGACAGATATATCACTCGTTATTAACGCTGTGGACGCCCGGCTTTCCTAATTTTAACTGTTCGCGGAGCGTCTCTGTCGTCGGCTGGTGGCCGAGGGTTCTGGGCTCCACCAGTTGTGGTCTGCGGCTCCGAGACTTTACAGGCAGCCCCCGGAATGTAACCAGCATGTGTTTTTATACAGGGTGTACATTAATGATGCTCACGCCGGGCATAGTTGGGTCACAACGGCACAGACCTTCATGAAAATATCTACATACTTGCTATACATTAGGGAGTAAAAAGCCATTTTGTTATAATGAATCGTTTCGAAGCACACCAGATGGCGCTTGCTGTGTTTTAAATATGAAAATTATTCTAAAACATATTTTTTATTCTTTGAAGTTCAGCTGTAAGTTTTGTTTTGTTATGTTTTAAGGTCGCATTTAAAAAAAAAAAAGCTCCTGCGAATTTCTGGCATTCTCGTGCGGAAAATATTTTTTTTAAAAAATTACAAATTAATTTAGTATTTTATGCAAGAATTTTATTATATTTTTAATACAAATTATAAACTCAGATAGGTACGAATTCTTGTTAAATCGACCCGTTTATGTGCCTTAATTTTGAAAAAACAATTAAAAATTAATTTGCTCAAAACTTACAATAATTATTTTAAATAATCCCTGCTTTAAGTAAGTGAAAAGCAAATAAGGTTTTCTCGCAGCAATAAGGCATTCTAATTTATAACCTCTTGTAATGGAAGCTTAATGAAACCTTAGAGCCTGTACGGTAGATGATAATATACTTATTTATCGCCGGCGAGTGAGTTAGTTAGGAAGCCTGGCCCCTTGATGGAAGTTCTGACATCAAAAACTTTGGCTTTTGACACTGAAGGTCAGAAGTTGGTGAAGAGATAATCATCAGATGCTGAAGGCAGACCGGAAGAGTCTATCACGACAACATTATTAATTGATGTAATTGAAAACTGTTCGATCTTCGTAGGCATTGCTGTGAAATTTATTTTAATTAAATTATATTTTTAGGTTTACAAAAATACATTGGATATCTAAGTTTAAACTGTAATCGAAGATTGAAAGTGGAAAAAGCTAATATTCAAGCAGATCGAAGAAATCAGGATCTATTGAGTTTGGTATAATTTCAACGTTTGCCTTGTTGTTTACGGATATTGCAGAAAACGGTAATAATTTTCAGTTTGCCTTCCATTTGAAGATGGAGACAATTTAATATTTTCCAAAAAATTGATTACCATCATGATTTAAACCCGAAACCTAGCCGTTGAGCACATTGTTATGTTTATATGATGGATGCGTGTATTGCGACTGATATTTTACATCTAGTAACTTTTTATCAAACAAAATTGTCGCACAACGTTTTGACAAAAAAAAATGCCCTTAAAATTAACTCGAACTAGAAACAGGGCTTAAGTTATAATATTCGTATTCTACTTGACACCTCGTTATAAGAAGCTTTGTTTTCCCCCTTTCTTCAAGTGAAAGTATTTATGAGTAATGGTTTCATGAATAAATGCTTATTTCTGGTATGAATTATAAAATAGTTATCTCAGAATGTTAAAAAATGATATTATATTCGAATTACTTACGACTCTCCTCTTGGCATGGCTTCATACAAAACATCCAAAACCCACGCGGAGAGCGGAATTCCAATTTCGCTTTGAGACAGTCGTGCGTTTTTACGAGCATAAATTTACATTCAATTTCTCGAAATAAAATTTCAATTTGCAAATTGTAAATGCCGGAGTGATCTCCGCCGGAGCCGACGTCTGCTCGAACGGCTCCTCGAGAACGCCTCCGTCCTTCATCATCGCTGCGCCTCCAATATATCAAAGAAATAGATAAAATCGCCAACTTTCCGAGTGGGATCGAAGATTCCGCCATCTTCGGAAAAGTTCAGGGAACTTTGCATAAATGGCGCCGCTTTGAAGTTTGATGTTTAAAATGCTCAATCGTTCACTTGCTCTCTCTCTTTCGCGGAGACTACTTTTTCAGATCCCTGGCTCAGGGTTGCTGAAACCACTAATATTTAACAGCCAAAGGAAAGTTCATGAGATAATATTATCACTACACTTTTATTCATCGATGGAAATTTCTAGTAAGTTTAAATAAACGAATTAACACAGACTCCAGTATTTTTAAATTATTATAAGATTTTTCATCATAAATTCGTTGAAATATGTCCGAAAAACAGTAAACCATGATTTAATTTTTTTATTGTTTCGTGAATAACGTTGTGATTTATATTATCTGTTTCGGCACTGAAACGAATTACGAAAACCAATTATAGTTTCAAAAGGTATATTTCCATATTTTTTTTATTCTCTTATAGATATACGTGTACTAATGTACAACATTTAAACTTAGTACGGATTACACATTTAAAAAAAAAAAAATTATTGATAAAAAATTAATTTCTTCAGTGAATTTTCATTCAGCTTTCAAGATGTTTTTCGATTGTTTTATTATTTATGTTCCCCGTTTTAAATGCGGAGAATTTCCAAATAAGTCTATAAACAGTTTATTTGGGCCGTGTTAAAAGAGGAGTATGCCGACTGAGCAGGTATTGAATAATTCAGCGGGCCGGTGGCTCCTGCAGCCCTCGCGACCCTGCGAGGGTCCAGAGCCTCCCTCTTCCTCCAGGCCGCACTGAGGGTACGCGTGAGTTTTGCCAACTTTGGTGGTGGAAAGTAAATTCGTAATTAAATAAATTATCCCATGCGGTTTAATTTCGAGAATTTTTGTCTTTTATTCGATTCTAGAGGTGGCTCGGATCTTTTTCAGTAACTAAATAAAATAATTTTTAGAATTGCCCTGTATAAATAATTACCGTACAAAATGTATTTTTCAAGATTTAAATGAAATTTAAGCAATAGTGACTGGGTTGTATAATTAATTATAAACTTTCAAATAATAATACATTCTAGCATATATTAAGGAGAAAACAAATTTATAATTATATAAACAATAACGGTAAAGTATTTAAATGCGGCTCTTAAATCATTTATATAAGATTGTAATTTAAATACTAAATTAGTATTATCATTTGATGTTTAAATACAATAATATATCAATAATATGGTTTAAAGGTTAAGTCAATTTCACTAACAATAACTTCGTTTTTGCCTCGGCATCCACCCTTACAAAAATCGTAAAATAATCTTTTGATACACACCTAAAAGCAAAAATCTTTTATGTTCTCACTTTGCTTGAAACGGCGCTTTATATATATATACCCAAGTATTTATTACTAGAATTTAATCAGAAAGAAATATAGAAAGCAATTTTCCATCCTGTATAGATACAATTGAATCCATTGTTGTATTTTCCGATCTTTTATTCAAGATTAGGGCCTTATTCATTTATTCTTTCTCACAATTATTTCCAGTGGATAAAGCTAAGCAATAGCTTTTAATACAAGCGAATTCCAGTACAAATGAATTATGTTCTTTACTCTGAGACTCCATCGGTTCATCTCTGCATCGCTTTTCACTAATAAAATTTCTGGTCTCGGTCTCGAAGCTCCCTATGTGGAATTTCAACGAGAAAGAGAATGTATTGATAAAACTTAATAAAATCATGTTATACTAGAAAAAAAAAGAATTATCTTTTATAACATTATATCATTAAAATTTATATACTGTAAAATATTTAAATATATTTTAAATAATTTTAACACTGTCTATAAAAACTTACTAGACAGTATAATAAGCTTTTAAAATTTTAATAAAAAAATTATAAATTAAAGAAAAATTTCACAATAAAAAAAATAGTATTTTTTTGCTTTTTATTAAAAAAATTACTTTCGTTCAGTTTTTTTTCAGCTGAAAAACTATTCACTATGGGAGGGGAAATTTATTTTAGTGGATTTTCTTATTTCATTAATCTCTCAACCCCCTGGGTCCGCAAATACGAGAATCTGGTATTCTATAATACGGTAGTCGTATTTTACTGAAAGACCATGCATTTGTTATGCGCAATTGTCAAAACTTGTAACACCCGAGAACTATTTCAGACGCAAAGTTACTCTGGGGTGCAAAAGTTATAATGTAATTACGTTAATTACTAGTCGTTATTTTTGTGGAATGAATGGGAATTTTGTGACAGAAGATAAATTCAACAGAAGGGTGGGTTTCTTATATCCACCCTTAATCAAGTGAGCGACGTGGGGAGGAGACGAATAATTACTATTAATTCCAAGGCTTTTTTAAACAATCCTTGACGAAATGGAAAACTGACATTAAATTCACTTAATTGTTTACGTTATCTTTTTTTGTAGGTTTCCTTCATTGTTCGTGGTCATTTTTCGAGTGTTATACTACAGTATAATGAAAATTGACAGTATTTTTTGTAAATTTTCATTCAATTTGAAGATTATATTTACTATTGATTTTTTGTGAAGATTGTTCTCACAGGAAGTACGATTTTGCTTATACAGGTTTTGTTGATTGATAATGATGAATGAATGAAAAATATCATCGTGATTTGTGTGGGATTTGAACCCACATCCCACAAAAATCACGATGATATTTTTCTAAGAGTTTCTTTAATCAATTTTCAATATTTGAAAAAATGTACTTAATCATTATCAATTATATTTATTCTTAACGATGTTATTAGTGTATTACTTTTAAACGCCAAAACTATTAAAAATAGATGTAAGTATGTACATATATATTTGTTTTAAAACCGTATTGAGCTGAAATTGCTTTGGTAAACGTTTTATAATAAAATGGTATATTTTAAACAATTTCTTTATATATATTTTTTTTGTATCATAAATGAACAAAGCAGTCTTAGTTTTTTTTAAGTATTTTCTCAATAAAATAATTCTATTCGAAACCATTATTTTGTTTAAGATTTATAACAATATATACTAAGACCTACTTCATAAAAAAATACTGAAAAGGAAATTGATAACGCTAATTGACATTATCAATAAAAATCGGTATTCAGGATGTTTTGCAATTGCGTGGCGTCATTTTTTTATGTGAAAGAGTGTTCACTGAAGGCACGATAAAGACGCGTTGGACGTGACATTGACAGCTGAGCGACACTGACAAGGGTGGAGTAATTGGTCGATGTTAATGTCCCGAGCTGAATGCTCCCTATCTATTATTGTCCTGGATGATGCGACCACACTAACGATCCTATTGTTTGTCCTGTAGTTTGTGGTAGCTATGGGATGCTGAATTATAACATCTTTTCTTTAAAAAAAAAAACTATTTATTTTCATCAAGCACGCAGCTACAAATAAATACGCGGATATTAAAAATAATTGTGGATATTAGATGAAACAGTTTATTTGAAGTTATTCTAGTGTGTTTAAAATATACAATAAAGTGAATACAAAAAATATACAACGAATCGAAGTTTATCAAAAACTATATATTATATAAGCTAAAGCCACCAATTCTTCATGAGTAGCGAGAATATTGATATATAATTCGTATCAATTGAGTTTTTTAAGTATTGTTTGGATAACCCACAATTGAAGCCCATATTATTGACATCAGGTCACACACACATCCATATCTCGGCTTCGTCCCTCGAGTGATGATGAACTGTTTCTTTACTTTCAGGATGCACCATGCCCCTCTCACGGCTGTGTACCAGGTGACTCGTCAAGGTCACGAGCACTGTGACGTCACGGAGGGAGTGCTTCTCGACATCACGCCGTTGCTGGTGGATGGCCGCAAGCTGGTCACCTTGTACGACAAGGACCTCACGGAAGGGGTCAACTTGCTCATAGGTAAGTTTAAATAGTCATTAACGGATTTAATCTTCATAATCATGTATATTTTCAACTAAAAATATGCAGCAATGTGGTTTTCAATAAATCTTTTCTTAATTTATCCATTTTGCCCTTATGTACTATAGTTGATAATTTAACTATAAGAAAAAAATAAGTCTGATTATTATTTAAAGCTCGTACGTGTAAAAATTGCTTGTTTTATTGTTTGGAATAATTACAATAACTTTACAATGTCAATTTATTATATAGGATTTTAAAGTTCCTTGATTTATCTACCTTAATTGTTTTGGTGTATTTTTTTTAAAAACTGTTTATAATATAATATATAATTAACGTGTTAAAACATGTTATATTTTATTTCACTTTCATTAGTAACTCATTAGTTACATTACATTAGCAACCATTGTAAGTAAAATACTTATAACATAACAAATGTCTCAAATGCTAACATTTAATGTTTATAAATGAACAGAAAAATTTTAATCAACATAAAAGAAATAAATTAATATTTTGTACTTGCTGAAAACAGAGTCTAAACCTTTAATCTCTTCAGCTAAACTTCTAGTCAGTAAAGCTTTCTGACAATTCTGTATATCTTGCGAAACTAATCTGTTTAAACATAAGTCCATAGTTATTTTTGAGAAGACGTGACTTGATGTCATCCTTTACAAGTATATAAAAAGGGTCCCATTGTGTACATGACTCCAAAGCAGCACAAAGTTAGGATTCAAGGCCATAAATTTGACCCCTCAAGGCTATGCCCCCAAGGTCAAGACATATTAGTGGGAAAATAATTTATGATTGTTGTAATCTTGTGGTATTTTCAGCGAGCTTCCGGGGTTGTTTATGACTTCTCGCAAGATGAATGTGACCGCAGCGTGGTCTTATTTCAGTGCCAGAATAATATAATACTTAAACTTTTATGCCTGATAACGTTTTTAAAGAATATAATAAAAAATACATATTTTTAATTACGTTACAAAAATATATATTTTTTGATGACTTAAATTTTTATAAACCTTGCAATGAATATCTTCATTCGATGGTGTAAATAAATATTGATTAAAAAACTCATTTAATTATGTAGTACATTTAAAAAATAAAGTATGACATGGCAAAGAAAGTAAAAAGCTCACTTCTTCAATTGAATTTTTATTGTTTTTCAAAATAATATTTTTTCCAATATATTTTCAAAAATCATCTTGAGGTTGTTTATTCATTTCCATTTTTCTACAAGAATGTAATAAAGTTCGGATACAAAAAAAATCAATCAACAGTTCAATTTAAATGACAAAATATGTAGCTGTTTTAAAAACGACAATTAAATAAAAATTTAACCAAAGAATGCTAAAAGCAACAACGGTATAATTTTATATTATTTTAATTATTAACATGAGAGCATCAGTTAGTATATATAAAAAAAATATAACGTTATGAGATTTTTGTTATTCAACGGTTTTTATTAAGCATTTGTTTTAAGGAAATGCTTAGATTTATATTTTAAAAAAAGCGTTAACATTATCTCTCCTGCAAAAGTGTCATTTTCTAGATACGCCATTGTGCTGGGATTTAATTCAACAGATTCCTCACTAAGCCTCGCACTGGCTCGACACTCAGACACGTCCTACATTGATCTCATTTCCGATATACGAATTAGCGAAATCCCGATATTGTATAACTGATACGCGCTTCGTAAGCCATCCTCTATAGGGATTATCCGAGATGGGATCTGGCCCACTACCAGAGATGTACTTGTATTGAACGGATAAAGATATATATACAGTGTGCTGTATGAGGTTGCAAAACCTTTATTATATACTGTGAGAATTTAATTTAGATTGTTATCTAGTTTTTTTTCTATATTTTACACTTACTTATGGGCATTGTAAAATAGAGAATGCTAATTATTTTCGGTACGTTTTTCTCATCATATTTATCAACGAATCTTTTTCACAGAACTAATTTATATTTGTGCCCTTCGGGAATAGGAGCAATAAAATTAAAATTAAGTTTGGTTTCAGTTTTCTGTATAACAAAAATAAAAAGCACTATATTTTATGTAATTGAATGATTTCAAGATCTTTGTAATGAAAATTACTATTTTAAAAATTTGTTTAGATAAAATTGTATTTTTTTTATTTTTACCTACTTTGCTGTGCTCGCAATTCTCTCGGTTCGGTATCCGCCTAATTTATACGCACCTTAAGATATCGGAAAATGTTTATGCTAATTCAGCAGCACTGCTTCGGCAGTGTAATAAAACGCATTTAAGGAGACGGAAAAAAAGAAAATATTCAACGGAAAAGAAATGTGCTAAAAATGTACAATCAGTCATTTCGTTCGAGTCGGATGAACGAACAACGAGGGACGAGATTCCTTTCCATTGAATTCTCAAACTTGCAGAATTACTAATTATCCACCCAGGGAAGTTACCGACAGACATTTAAATAATATAACCGAGAACAATGTGAACTCGGAAAGAAACGCTCGAGGAAACACTACGTTGAACTTTCTTAGAATGGTCTTGAAGTTTTTACGTCGGTGTTTTGGAATAATAGAAGGTTTTAACATTGATAGCGTAAAGTTTTTTCCCTAATTGAAAATAATGGTTTTCTAATGGAGTCAAATAAAAAGATAATTGCAATTAAATACTAACGTGATAGCAATGGTCACCTTCTGTAAATATTTTGAACAAATTACAAATGAAAATCAAAGTCACAGAAGATGATAGCGTGTCTAGAAGCTGCAGTTTTCAAAAACAGTAGTATCACGATGTCTTCAGCTAAAAAACCATATCGTATATTTTTTTTACGAAAAGTATTTTGATATCAATGTTGTTCTTTTGATTGGAATAGTACGAATATATAGCACGATGTGCATTTTCTGATTTGGTGTTGTTACAAAGTCTAAATTCGCAGGTGCATCGGCATAGTAATAATACATTGTCTCAACTAGAGATAATAATAAAGTCCATGCATAATATTTACTTTATTCGACATTCCACGTTGTTCAATTAAGTATATAGGAAAGAGAAATGGTAAAATTTAAAATTGTATTTTTATAACTAAAGTGCTCCAACTTCGGGAGTTTCTTAAGAGATTATTCTTGGATTTAATGTTATTAGGGAAGGTGCGTCCTTTTAGCTAATTTTTAATTACATTTAATACATTTCTTTCGAAAAAATTCACGGACTTCTTAAAAAATTGATTAAAGCATTTTTCCGGCTATTCTCGGCAGCGAACTTTCTAAATTCATTACTCGGCGCAATAATCCTATTAAAACTTTGACTAATCCTACAAATTCACCTTATCATAAATCGCACAACCCAATTAGTCGGCAGGTGGGCGGGGGTGGGCGCGGGCCGAGCGTTTTTGTTTATAGCGAAATGTTTGTTTTAATTCCGGTCGGGCGCAAAGTGAAACAGGCGCAAAGTGAAACAATCCGAGCGGTAAACGAAACAGAAGAAAGCAGGGCTGTCGACAGGGAGCGGCGGGGAGGGAACTTAATTACAATAATTCCTCAGAGGGAGACAGTAACAAACTTGGTTAATTTAATTTTGGTGACGCCCTTTGGGCAGTGTCCTCATTGTGTGAACCACCGCCGAGGCGCGAGGACCGGATAGTTCCGGGTGGCGTCTTTCTCGCCGTGCCGGTTGATGAATCTTGTTTTTGACTCGATCGAATTGAATTTCTGACTGCTCTCTATCATCACTGTCAGGATTGATAGGTTAATTAGAATTCGGATAGCGAACCAAATCTCATACTGATAAAGTAATAATTGCGGGCTCTCGGACTGCTGTGAGGTTACAAAATGAATATTTGTGATTAATACTGTAACTTACTATCCTGGTATTCCTCATCCTAAACCGCAAATTTTAAACACTGTTTAATGTAAACCTTTATCATTTAATAAATGTTTAATTTCAATTGCTCCTACGCAGTTAACTTTTACTTTCAGAATACTTAAAAATACTTTTCCAAAACGTCCAACTTATATTTCCGGTCGAAGAAATCCCTTGGTCCAAATTTACTAAACTTAAGGTTTTGAATTTCAATAGAATATTCAAGATACTATATTTAGCTACTTTAAGGATCAAAAAAATTATAATAAATGGCCAATTAAAAATTAATAAACATAAAACTGTGTTTTTGTATTTTCGTTAAACTGAAGTAATATATCTATACATGCAATCAATATGGGTGCAATGCTATCGTTTGTCTGATAAAAGGTCCTTCGATTATGAAAACTGTAAGGTTTTTTGCCTTAAATTCGCCAACTCGATGATTGCAATTATGTTTATTTTAAAATTTCCTGGGATATTTTTTTAACATTAGATATTTATAAAAGTCAATTTCATGTTTCAATACCGTATTTTAAAATCAACGATTTGCGTCTTTTTGTGGCACCCAACAGCATAATATCTCGCTTTTGTGACTGTCTTTAGATGGTGAATATTGATTGCTTAGTTAGGCCATAGATGTGGTTTCTATTCTATAACATAATTTGAACTTAAAATAAAAATAACTTATTCGTGTAACATAGGGCTGTTTTCACGGTGAAATAATGTTGATTACCTGAAACAATGTGTAGCATCGCCCCGGCAATGAACAGACCGCATCCGCAACTTGAAGCAATGTAAAAAGTTAAAAGGTTTTCTTTCATAGAGCAACAATCAGCATTTCAAAGCTGGGATTGGCGGCGCACACTTGTAGTACTCCCCGGTCGAACATTATTCGGATTCTTTTTATTTCTTGAGCCTTCGTGTTTATTTTTCTGGCCATTTGCCTGCAGCACGAGAACTATTAAAGGGTTGGCAAATAATGGGCGTTTGCGGGGGGGGTGTTCTCGTGCGCCTTCCACCACTCGTTTCGACACGCCATTAGGCGGATTTAGTACACGCAATCTCTCGAAACGACAGATAAATGTCGCGCCAGCGTCTCGCACGCCACTGACGTGTGAATAACCACTTTTGTCAGTGTGGCGCTCTGTGCGTAGTTCGCACAATCTTGAAGTCTTGTCAGCGAAATAGAAATGTTTGACAGTGATTGATGTTAATATATTTTTATTGAAATTTATTTAAATCATAGCAGGGCTTTTGCGTGACATCAAGCATACAAGGTTCACAAGCGAGACTTTTGTTATTCCACTAGGATATTACCAGCGTGCAGAGAAACTTACATTATATTATATTTAAAGCCAACGACGCAAAACACTTTTTTGACAGTTTGTAATAATAAAAACAAAATCTCTTATCATTCAAATCTTAAACCGTTGATTTTTTTTGCTTTGAATAATTTTTATTTTATGCAGTGTGTTATCACAAACGATTATTTCTTCTTGTCACAGAAAGAAATAATAAAAAGATACGCCCCCGGGTGGACTCGAACCACCAACCTTTCGGTTAACAGCCGAACGCGCTAGCCGATTGCGCCACGGAGGCTGATAAGTGCCCTTCAATAGTATTAAAGCACGTAAATTGTTTTATATTTTCCAATATTCATATCTGAAAAATATTACTGTCTGTAAGTAGCAGTTGAACAAACTCGCACTCGTTACTGTTACTGATAACACGAAAGGTCACACGTTTCGCGATGACGGACATTTATTCAGCTGACCTGAGACTTTATTATCTCAATAGGTACGAAATAATCAATATTACATTATGCTGTTCAAAATAATGTCAATATTTTCGCAGCCAAGTCCATCAGCCTCCGTGGCGCAATCGGCTAGCGCGTTCGGCTGTTAACCGAAAGGTTGGTGGTTCGAGTCCACCCGGGGGCGATCTTTTTATCATTTTTTATTATTTCAAATAATACCCTTTCACATTGTTGCTACTTAAGATAATTTTGAAGATAAACCGCTAGTCAATACCACATTACTATACAAACGTGGTGCTTTTTGTTTCTGAAAGCTACATCAGTTTAGATGGGATTGTTCAATCGTTTGTTAATAAGCACATATATATACAAATATTGAAAAAAACAACCCCTCTTGTATTGTATTTTTATGTATATAGTATGTTTTTATTGATTTCTCACCAAAGTTTAAGAAGTAAAATATTATTACGGTGGAGAACTGGTTTAATCAAATTTGCAACATTTCCCTCGAACAATGTAGTTTATAGGATAATATTTTTTGTGTAATATATCACATCAGTATTTAAATGTAAAAATATTATAATGATAATTTAAAAATATATGGTGAAGATATTTCAGCTGAAAAAAGCTAGAAAAGCAGTTATCTTCAAGCGTTTCAAATCTCAAAATCAAATGAAACTGCGCGTGTTAGCATATCTCTAGTCATCTCTACGAGTGTATATCTCTTTTAATACGCATGAGATAGGATCTTAGAGCACTTAAGTAAATTCCCACATATCTATGTAGATTACTTGTATTTAACCCATTCGAGACACGCGAGTCTTCAGCGGGCGCAAGCACTTGCGACGCTCCCGCTAGCCCGGTTTCCGCGTCCCGCACTCCGGGGGTTATATCGCATTTCCCACTTTAGGGTTGCATAACTTTCATCTACAGTGCTTAAGCATCCCCTGTGACGTCACGGGGCGTCTTTACTACCCTCAGCTTGTTATATTATTTCCGATGAAATATCCGAGGCGAAAAAAGATAAAAATGCGCCCAGAAAAGGAGGTGATAATTCTCAATGAAGATTCTGCGGAGGCTGTATTATTACTGGTCAAATTTTTTTGTATGAATAAAAATGCTGATCAATATTTTTATTATGTTTGAAAAGAAATCATTGATTTCAGTGTGTAAAAAAATAATCAAGCCCGGGGGTACTCAAACTACCAACCTTGGCTGCGTTACGGAGGCTGATGGATAATCTGTAACTTTATTAAAACACGTTCATATTTTATGATTGTGCATTAAACTTATCAGTGAAAATAATATTATTTTTAACAGTCGAGTCGAATTGGTTTGTCGGACTGATATAAGAATATCGGGCTATTGCATTGTTATTATATTTATATCTTATAATAAATATCACAGTTTAAAAAATGTTTTATGTTAAATATTCATATTGAATATATCAAAGATGTTTTGTTTACTATACGTTATTTTATATTATTTAAAATATTTTAGAATTATTTTAGTGTGGTTATGGTATGTATTGAATTTTTATATAACAGTATTAATTATTTACATTTTGATATTAAGTATTATTAAATTCCGAGAGTATCGCTAATGAGGTCAATCATCAAATTAACATCCAACCATTTCCACGCAAAAAAAAAAATAACGAAGTTTTCTCGACGGTGTGATGTGCCGAAGCACTTAACACTTCGACAGGGAGATATATAAAACAAGGGTTACTTATTTTATCCCGAAACACCGAATCTGCTGGTGGAGAGCACCCCTTTGCACTTGAAATACATTATCGCCAGTACTGAAATTCAATCTTATCGTATCGTGTACAACAAACCTTCAAGAGTTTATGATATTCAGAGAGAAAGTGGTGTGTGCTCATGTTATTATAGTATGTCATGTTTGTTCTGGAAGATGGGCGACCGTGAAATGCGAGAGGTGCGGTCTGGAAACGTAAGTCTCAAATTTTGTTCTAAAAGTTGTGGTATCTAATAATAATATTTCGTCTCGCACATTTACAAAAAAATATAAAAAGAAATAAATTTCAATTACAATTGAATTTTATTTTGAACGTATTTTACTTATATATTACAATACGTAGTGATTCTACCTTAAACGTTCGAAGTGTAATTATCTTAAATGCAAATTGCATATTGAATACAAATTCGTTATTTCATTGAAAATATAATTTTCTCTAACGTGCAATATTTCCATGTATTTTTACCAACCGTACGAGGTTGTTTTTCTCAGAACCATTACATACATATTTTATTTTAAAAATTATATACTGCAACTAAAGTTGTGCTGAATTTATTCCATTGTTTTGTTTACAAGTATTTCGCTTGTATCTTGTCAAGATGCTTAAGTTTTTATTGCAGCAGAGTAACGAGAAAAATAAATTCGCCAGTGCCTGGCTTTGTTTAGAGGCTAATAAGTATCAACAAGAGCAACTCTCTATCCTCGTAGCAGAGAGACTGCTCTTTCCGGGAACATTGCGCACATAAAGAACAAGTCAGCTCGGTTTTCCATCCATTGCATTCTATTTTCAATATCCCAGTCGATTTACTCTCGCTGTACGTTTCAGAAGACTTGTTGATAAGAAAATATGGGTTCTAAGCCTCGCGAACATGGCAAGAATAGCCTGGAAAATGCATTATTCTATTTACAGAAAATCCTCTTTGCGATATAAGCTGTTTGAAAACTTTTATAAATATAATAAAAAATTCAATGGCTTTTGTATTGTAAAATGCAAATTCGTGGAAATATTGAAAGGCTCATTAAAAATACTTTTTAGGGTTTCAAGATAAATACTCACTCATTTATATAATTTCTTATTCAATTAAAATAAACACAACTAGTCAAAGAGTATTAAAGACGGAAACTTTTGCTTTTCTCGGTCATTTAGATACTTGAAAATTGTATAAAAACTCAAAGTTTGAACTGTAAACAAAATTGAATATTTAGCTAAATAATAACCTGAAATTTTTTAATTTTAGTCAAATTTTGTCAAATGTACTAAAAACACTTTTCATTAGATTAGATTCTTTAAATTGTCAAATGCTAGTTTATTTTTCTTCACAAGCTTACTACAGCCCTGTGTGTATATTATTATTACTGCTTGAACGTTGTAGTGTGTATAATATAACTGAAGTAAACTTCTCAAAGGTTAGAATTCTCAACCGAGTCAGTGCTAGCACCGAGCTTGTTCGTAAATTTGCTCAGGAGCTTTACCAAATTCAGAATATACTCAAAGTTGTTAAACTATATTGTTCTGATTTAACTTGTAACAAACAACAATTGAGTAAGTGCACTAACAATTTGATCGGAATAACTCCCGCGTTAAAGCAATGAAACGGTTTACTGCTATGCAATTACTGCGGTCCGGTAGTTCTCTTCGGCGCCCAATCAACCGAGACGAAATAAGTTAAACGAGTTTGTGAATTCAAAACGCAAACATATTTCTTGCAACGCGAATTATACCAAAAATATAATGAAACGCACAGCTGCTATTGAAATTGAATCCGGGATCTAATGCAAGGACTCGAGTTCCGGTAAACAAGCATCGCATCTAGGATTTCACCATTATTAGAAATCCAAACTGTTTTCACATAACACTGGCAGCGTTTACTCTGTCAACTCTCAGGGTAGTTTTTCTCGCAGCGCGGGGCGGTTCCCTCTCTCGAGTGGGCAAATAAAGCCGATAGCTTCCCGGCAGACTTTGTTTCGGGGCATTTTTCAGCAGTTGTTACCCCCAACGCAAACAAGAGCCCGGCGAGGCCATCTGAGAGCTCATTCATACGATCGGCCTTTCTTTTTTTCGCTTGCAAAATCGATACCGGCGCAGCGGGGGAGACACGAGTCGCCCATTTGGAGCTCTCGACGGGGAGAGTTGCTTTTTTTCAGCGGCTATGAAAATTAAATTAGCGCGTATATGTTATCTTTAATGCTGCGGTTGCGTCTTTTTAACGAGACAATGGAGTTGTAAATTTCGGTTCGGTGATAAGTTATGTGCTAAGTTCTGCAGGGTAGGCCGAAGCCTCGGTTAGGTAATTAGGGAACGAATATTTTCTGTGTTTTATGAGAAATACACCAGACACCTAATTCTGCGGGTAATAAATTAAAAGTTTAAGTGCCTGCGAAGAAGTCTTAGCCTTGGAGTGCTGAAGTTGATAGCAAACACAGCGATGGATGGAAAATATCACTAAGTTTTGAAAACCACTTTCAAAACGAACGAGTTGCGAATTTTGGGAGTAAATATATGAAGATAAATTATTTATCAAAAACAAAACTCGTTTTAAATAAATATGAAAATAAAGACAATATTTTTGAAACATAAGGTTTTTAGAAGTGATTTGGTTTTATTTTGTAACTTACGAAAATTAATTAGGCATTTTATTTTATTTTCTATTTACCAATTTGCAATTTGTAGAATACATTTTCACCAAATGTTTGACATTGTATTCAAAAAATAGTTTCTTGAAAATACTTCATAAATTATATCTTTATCTCTCAATTATGCTTATTTAACTTTAGAAAAAAAAATTCTTGGTGTGAAAAGATACAAGAACGTCAATATTTTAATATCACTGTAAGTAAATTGTTATTACTGAGTGCCCATATTCAGAATTGACTGATGTCACTCGATTATACACCGATCGAAAATACTCATTGTGTATTCTATACCATATTAATAAAAATATTAAATAATATTATCTCATAATTTTTTATTAAAAATATTAAGCAAAAAAATATATTTACTACGTTGTAATTCAATGATACTTTATAGTTTTACAAACGAAAAATAAAATTTACAAAATCTTTTTTCACCAAATGGTTTAAAATTTTTTTACATTTAATATTTTTATAATATACATATTTATTCCGTCCACTTAAATTAAATAATAGAAAATAATTCAATCACCCTGTCATGTTAAAATAATTCAAAAATACGATGAATGTCAAAGAAATAGTTCCCAAATGTGCATATACTATTTATATTACCAGTAGCAAATATCATTTCATAAGGTACCAAATAGCTTAAGGACTCGAAACATGTCCATGTCATATATTTTATTAATAATAAATCTACCAGTGACAATACGGTATGAAGAATGCTATATGTATGCTCTGTATGTTGAAACAATGGTATGGTAGATTAAAATTTGATTTAGGTAATAAAAAAAAATGTTGGGTTAATGCATTCACAAATATTTTCACCTTTTTAATTGAATTTTTTTTTTCTTTCAGTGGTTTCCGAGAACTGGGGTCCGCAGTGCGTGAGGTTGAAGGTGACCGTAAAGTCGGACAACTGCGGGGACAACCAAGACTGCTCCGACAAGGGGGTCTGCTATTCCAACATATCCATGGTGAGTGGTGACCCTGAGCGGTGACGGAGGCGCCGTTCAGTTTACTCAAGTCAAATATTAGCACAGAAACTCGAGAAGATTGTTCGGATTTCAACTAAAATATTTACCGTATAAAACAATGTCTGAGGCATTATTGCTTCACGCTGAAAATTCGGAACGAGAATAATTTAGTTTAGGAAACATCATATTGAGAAGTTTTATTAAATTTCCTCACGCTGAACATTAAAATACAAGTTCATTTTAAAACAATAAAAAACAAATGTTGCGTATTGATGTAGTACAAAGATGGGGACTTGTATTTTATCCGACCACCAAAAAACTTATACCTAACTTTTTTTTTTAACCTAACCTAACCTAACCCAACGAATCGAGCGGTCATGGAAATCTGCAATGAACGAAATAAACGCCACAACGAGACTCATCGTCATATGATAGATTCTTATCTCTGCGAGTACATGTACATTAAAAAAATTTGGTGGTCGGATAAAAAACAAGTACCCAAAGATGATTCTTTATTTTAAGTGTTTTGAAATAACATAGATACACGAATATCTTGTGTTAAAAATATATTTCGAAAAGTAAATGGTCAGATCTTTGTTAAAAATGTAAAGACTCTCATCAATAGTTTTAAAAAAACGATACGTAGGTATTTAACTACACTCCAATAAAAACATGGTGTCATCACCATAAATAAATCTATAGGTATAACCGATCATTCGACTTCGACCATTTTAAATAAAATTTTGCTAAAAGTATTGTATTTTGATAAAAATATTAATCACATAGAAAACAAGTCAGTCAAACCGTTTGCCACATTGAAAATAATGAATAACCTTTTCGGTTTTATTTGTATACGAATATACGTTTGCATAAATTATTCGTTATTTCTGGTTTTGCTACGGTGTCCTGATTTTCTAGTATTTTTCAACTTTAATATAATGGTTTATACATAAGTTCTACCGCTACAGTCTAGTTAACATTTAAGTATATTTTTAGAAAAAAAATTCTATGAATGGTATTATGTAATGTATGCTAGAATGAAGAAAGAAGTACTAAGAATAAAAATAATAAAAGAGACGATATATCCACTCACGAGTAAATAAGAAATGTCAGATGACGATGGTAGAGGTACACTTATAATATTTTTCCTTTTCATACCTTCGGAAACATTTTTGCAATAAAAAAAAGTTTCAGCATGAAAATAAATGCTCTCGTGCTTCGCCTTGTTACTGTTTTCAGTCGTTACGATGCACTTTGTCAATGTTGTTAAGTTTGCAAAACTAAACTTTTTTGGCATCCTAGTTGATTCCGCGGAGCGATTGGGAGTTTAAAGCTTCCTGAAAACTGAGATACGGGATGAAACTTTCATCCCCGAGGGATTTACACGGTGACAGAGGAAAATTTGTCAAATGCAAACATGCTTTTTTGCATGCTTACATGTGTGTGCGGATTATTTAAATAGACAAAGCGCACACATAGTGTAAAATCTGAGACTGCTGCAGTGTTTTTTCATAAATAATCATGAAGCACTCAGATAATTTTAATATTTCATATTTTTTAATATTTTGTGAACTATTTTTTGTTGTTATAAGCCCTGATTTAACAGACGATAATCTTCTTTCATTTTATATCCATCAGAGGTTCGTATTTTTAAAAATGAATTTGTTCATGTTTATTTTTAAGAAATCGAAATATTTTTTTTACGTTTATTTTTGCGACTAATAATTTCATAACAAAACAAATAATTTCATAATTTTACGTATAAAAATAATATATATATGTGAAAAATATAGTGATAAGTTGATGATAAAGCGTTAAAGGGTTTTTCATTCTTACATATATTGCGAAATATTTCAGAGTGTAGGTTCATTGTAGAAGTAGTTAGATGAGGAGATAAATAAAACAGAAATAAACGAATACCTAATATTTAATGTAACATTAAAAAAAATCATTTACCAAATATATTACAATATATATTCGTTAGTTTATGTCGTGGTTTTATTTAAGTACCGCTTACATCATCTTTAAACGTGATTACAAAGTGACCAAATCAAATTATAACATTCCAACTCCTTGAGGAATCAAAGTCGGCAAAATAAATATCTACCTTAATAACTCCAAAATGGAGTTGAATGCAAAAAGGGCAATAAACTAGAAAAAGCAAAATGACAAGATTGTATCAGTTAGCGTATCTCTACTAGGACGCGTGATGAATATTTAAATATGTGAGTCTTTTGTGCGAAAAGGTCTCTCTTTCGGAATCTCCACTTCACATGTAAATATATTCCCGAAGCTTTCAATTCGAAACTGCGCGGGGGAAATTCACCGAATTGAATGCCGGGAGATTGTCGTTAGGGGTGATATTCGCTTAACGAATACCGACTATTTATACGCCGTACTTTCATATACATGCCTTTTTATATTTGAATATAAAAGCGAGTGTGAGATTCTTCCCTAACTTAGTAGCCACAGAATAATTTGAAGGGAGGCCCGAACGGTAAATGTTAATGTTCAGATATGCTTATGTTGTGCTCTCCCCCCCCACCATAGAAAACCCTTTTTATATTGAGAAATTGACGCAAGGAATAAAAAATCCAATATATTAGTAGAAAATTTAAATCCACTGTGCATTCGTTTAATAAATTGTTTATAAAAACGATTTTAGAATCTTGATTCGCAACATGACGAGAGCAAAATTTCAAATGCAACTTATGAGATATTAACGCTAAATTTTCTAAATTGAGTTAGGTTATTTGGATAATAGTGAAAAAGGTAATAATAATCAAATGAGTAAACATTTTTCGATACAGAATATATATAAATCTCGCAAAATTTTCCGCTTCACAGCGTACCTGGTCTTTTGAATCCTGCCGGATGGGATGCAGTTATATGACATCGTTATTAATTCAAAGTCCTCGCAGAGAAACAGTTTGTTTCTCCAAGTAGTGATTCAAGTTGCAGTTGCAGTGGAATATTCCATTGCAGCAACTGCAGTGCAAGAACTATCTGTCGCCTTCGATGAACTTTTACAATGCGACTGTAGAAATTGTACACGCGATTGTATGCCAGCTTTGTAAACATGTTTACACACTCGGCTTGCTACGAGATATGAAGAAATTTTCTTTTGGGTGGTATTAACAATTTTCGTTTTCTTCAATGTATATTACTACTACTCCCTCTTAAAAAATTATTACAAGTAATGCAGCTTAGATTGCAGTTTATGAAAACTTAATATAAACTGAGATAAATTAAGAGTCATTTATGAACGAGTCACTTTCACATTATACAATCAATTGACATCAACTCTCGTCATTTTATTTATATATCATTTTCGGCAGCATTTTATAAAAATAAAATTTTCTTTTTTAAAAATATATTTTGAATCAAAAATATCGGTTGGAAATTCAAAAACCACAAAGCATTTTTAATATTTTTTTGGTTATATTTATTCGTCTAGTTCAAAATATGTTTAAAAATATATCTAAGTACTTTTTAGCAGTCCCAGCATTGTTTTGAAATTTATTTTTGTATCTTTTAAATAACGAAAATCAAAATAATTTAAGCATTCGTTTTTTCATCTTGCCTTTAATAAATAAAAAAAGGTAAAGGTCTATTCTAACGAGTTACTTTTGTATAACCTTTAAAAAAAAGACTAGATTATTTTTAAACCTCCCTTTATTTGCTTAATGTATTCTAAGCTGCTACACAAACATAAATATTTAAGAAGTACCATAATGAGTCTGTTTTGCTAAAAAAAAATACGAATAAGATTTTTTTCCAAAAGAAGAACGCCCGTGAATTTTCCGCCGACGCAAAAAAAAGACCACACGACAAACTCGATCGCATTTTTTTTCCAGCGGACCCAAATTGGACCCGACCGCATAACTTTGTGTTTCGATCCCGTTTTTAACACAATAAAAAAAAGGACGAGTCATCAATCACGAACTACCTCCCGTCCTCCCGCGCACCGCAAACTTTTAATCTAAACAACGACTGTCAATCAGCCAAGCGTCCCGAGGCGGCCGTTTTATATTCTTAATTATAATTCATTCTTCAGCCGCCAACGTTGAGTGTACGTCAGATTTTAGGGTCTTGTGTACGTCTTGAGAAGCCTCATCTGCGAGAGTGTCGCGACTGCTGAGGGCTTTATAACGTGACGTCAATTATAACGCAAGAATAATATTAGGGGTGAATATAAGGAGTCATGACTGTATAGAACATTTCTATATGGCTACATTATTTTTATGTAACGCAAACACACTTATCAAAAGTTACGATGTACGCAATTTTATATATAATTTAAAAATAACAAAAAAAAACATTTTTTATTATAAACGTAAGAAACAAAGAAGAATAAATTACTTTAAAAGTGTACCTTGACCATAAATTAAATTAGTTGGGAACGGTTGGTAGGGTCGACGAAAAAAGGTGCAATTATTTATAAAGATATTAGCATTTATAAAGTGATTTATATTAACAGGATATTAGACTTTTCTTTTGTTAAGCTGTAGTAAAATAACATGAGGTCCAAAATTACAAATTAGGTCTAAAAAAAAAAAAAAACCTTCACACTATTTTTATTATTTTTTCACGAGATTTTTTTCTAAAGAAAACCAAAAGACGGAAAAAATGGAACACAGCTGATATTTTTTTCTAATTGCGCTTTTTATTTCTTAACTATTTTTCATTTTATTTTTAGATTATTACTTTTATGAATAATTTTTTCTACGCCACTTGTCAGTAACAATAGTGTAATTACTACATTATCAGATCTTTTTAAAAATGTAAGTGGGATACATAATTTGTATTAAGAGTAAATTGCTACTCAAAAAGATAAAATTAATTTGGAATGATGTTTTTTAGTAAAAAAATTGATTTTGAAACATCTAATTAAAATTGCCATAATTATAAAAGTCGCAATCAAAATAAAAAAAGTGTTGATCGGTTATTTCACGTGACAGTATTTATTACTAAATTAATTTAATGATATAAATATATTATAAGATTACTTGAGTGAACGATATAATCAAAAACGAACAAGTAGTGAGTGGATTTCATTTAGAATTCATTTCTAGCTAATTATGAAAGTGGTCTAAGTAAAAATTAGAAAAACAGTGAACAATCTGATACCAGCCTTTTTTCTTAAATTAACTCTATTTTTTTAGAGATAAAGCTAAAGACCAAGACGCAGAATCATGTAGTTGACCTTCAAAAAACACAAGGACAGTGTTTTACTCCGATTCCGAGTCACTAGACTGGAAAATGGAACCGACCCTGAAAAATGCCGTCTCCGAATTACCCGAATTCCGCCTTATAAAGACTGATTGCGTAATCGCCTTTAATGAATACCAAATGTTGACTTTAAAATAGCCTCACATCGAGCATCAAAGCAGTCAAGGTGGAATCTGTGGCATAATGAACCAGTGCGAGTGCTTTAAGACAAATAAGGATTTTTAACAGATATTTTTAACTGAGATTTTACGTGAGGTTTTATATAAATAAATATATGTAAACATATAAAATTACCTTATGATCATTGGATATGTCTTCATATCAGATCAAATTAACAAAATATTGCTATCGTTAAAAAATAAGTATATTTTAGTGTCATTATGAATTCCGCTCTCAGTGTTACTCCGAGCATTTCAGAGCACACGAAACCCCTAATAATTTTATTAACGGGACATAACTTGTTTTAATCCTCGAAATTGTCGCGCTGTAAACTGTCTATCAAAAGAAAATTTAATGCATTTTTTATAGTATCATAAGCGATCGTTAAATTATAAAGCGCCATTCTCCCTTTCTGCACACCTGCGCTCGCTTAATGGACTCAGTAGGCAGGCCGGATCTACCGGTGACACCTGAACAGAAACACTCAAGCTTATCTTGAAAACTCATCACATTATCTCCAACACAAATTACAACTAAAAAATAACACGATTAAATATTTTATATATTTACAATGTACCAATATTTATTAGCAATACTTCGAAATTCGTTTTAAAAATAATTTTGTATCATGTCATTTTTCTGCATTTAATTAAGCGTTATTCCTGCGTCCTTGAACTGATCCTTCCTAGAACAACTACCCTCTCCATCTTTCACTAAATGTTGCAATGCTCCAGGAATTCCACCGTTATTCTCTTTGTTAGTTTGTTGGGTCAGCGGCTCGAGAATTCGCCGGTTAGTCCGTCGCCATGACCGTTGAAACTCATTTCGTTGTTATTTCGCTATTAGTGTTTCGTTAAAAAATATTTATTCGAACAATACGTATGTCAATTCATATAATCAAAGTATTCAATCCCCTACAGTCAATAAAAAACAGTTGGAAAAAAATATTCTCATGTGCTCAGATTTCCTTCGGTTTATTGACAATACTTAAAACACTCAAATTGAGTATATTTTCCCATATAGTGGTTAATTTACTCTCTGTTAAAAATAAACATTGTAAAATGATTCAGATTAATAATTATCAGTAAGTATCAGAGAACTTGGTAGCAAGAATCAAAAAAGTGATTGAAAAGTTTTTATTTTTGATGCTAATCATTAATGTCAAAATTTTCTTTTGAGATTACAATATTTGTTAGTTCTGACAAATTAAAATTATAAAAATGTACGCACATGTATTGTACTGTCATAGATATATTTTTTTTGAGAATTTAATAATTGAACACTGCATTGAATATGTAAAAGTGTCGACAGGATTCCAAGAATATGATGCCTGGGGCTTCTTCACATCTTAAATTTTTGTTCAATAATATAGTTTATCATCTGATAACAAGAACAATGCCACACGCGTATGGCTTAATTTCAGCCTAATTAGGCCTGAGGTACACATACATTACTTGATGCTAATTGCTCATTAGACCACCGTCTCACAGGACGCGGTCGCATGGTTTGAATGCTGTGCTAATGGAGAACTAAATCACTCGGTGGTTCTTACTCTGGGCATACACATCACTTCAATAATTGACGTGCAATCAATCTGTATATAGAATCTTTGATTTCTAACCACACCTTTTAAAATTTATTCTTAGCAATTTTTCGTTTTCCGCCATTTAACAAATTAGTGTGCCTTATTATGGTATCAATTTCAATGATTAAGAGATAATCATACAGTGGAAAAATACTTTTTTTAGTTTCATTATATATTTTTTTATTATTTGTATATTATAATTATAGAGTGCTCGATTACAGTAAATGATAAATTATAAGTAAAACTCTCAGAAAAGCGATTCATACTTTTTTTAAGATGTGTTTTGTTTTCATTGTTATTAAGTAACTAGAAATGTTGCCCGTCACAGAATGGCGTATTCGATGAACGGAACAATAGTGTTTGAAGATATGTTTGGCTGACAATTAGATGAATATTTGCTTTAAGAAGACGTTGCTCACGTTTTCCTTCCATTTCGTATCACAAACAACGCATCACTTTCACTGCAGTCTTTATCACGTTCAATTGGGCAATTCTTTTTGAATTACGTTTGCTGTGCGTAGATGGTGTTATTTTTTTAGGAGGCTTTTGAGTTATTAATGATGTGATTAATAATTTCAAACGAATTTCGATAAAAAAAATATAGATGGTACCTTGTGTCAAGCTAACATAAACTGGAAATTTCTAAGAAGCATCAAAATTTGTTTTTTTGTAACTAAATTTGAAATTTTCGCGGTGAACAACAGAATCCTATAATTCGTTCATATTGAAACTCGCTAAAGCAATTTTATTAAATTAGTTTATGAATGAAAATATTATCCTATCGTCTTGAAATTCGGCATATTGAACTTAGATGAAAAAAAAGCGTTGTATCTTTTAAGATATTCTATAGAGAGCCGAAAAATGAAACATACACACACACACGCACACACACACACAATGGCTATTATTATAGTAGATATTACAGGACTGATTCGTTGTGTTTCTTTGTAGGTGAGTTGGTTTGAAATCCAATCACAGCCGCGTAAACTTTGAAAAGCATCCCGAGCAAGCTTGCAACTTACGGGGCAAAAAAAGTTAGCAAAGAAATGAAGCGGGACAATAATCGAGCGCTCAGTGCCGCCAATTACAAAGTTGCTTATCCGTGTTATGAAACTATCATCGAAGTCTTTCCAGACAAAAGTTCGCTCGCTGCGATTAGTTCAATTTGCCGAGAGCCCGGAGAGGACGCCCTCGGCCCGCGCTCCTCACTCCTGCGGGGCCTCCCCCGGAGAGAGCGAGACGCAAACACGTAATCGGGACTAACGAAGGACCCCCTGCAAGCTTGTCGCCGTGATGAAGAGTCATTGGAGCGATGCGATTTTAGTTTTGCAGCTTTGTTTTGCCGGCGCGGCGCCATCGCTCGCCATTATAGCGCCGTGCTCAGCGCCGCAATCATTAGCAGCTGCATTTAGGGGACGCAAACTGAACGTTTCTAAGCCTTAAAAATAACAGAATTAATAAAATTTCTTTAATCATATTTTTTATTTTATAATTGTAAGTAACCTGTTACACCTTATATACGTTAGCAGAAGATTTATGAATCATTACGAAAACAGTATAATTTTTGATGTCACAGTCGTCTTTTGATGCTTCTCTTTATAAGATTGGTGACCATTTTACTGAACATATTTCTATCATGGGCTAGTCTCACTAATTCGGCCTTACTTCCGACCTCCAGCCAGCTTCCTTCTGCTATATTTATTGTTACGAAA
Source organism: Atopsyche davidsoni (assembly GCA_022113835.1). Lineage (NCBI taxonomy): Eukaryota > Metazoa > Arthropoda > Insecta > Trichoptera > Hydrobiosidae > Atopsyche > Atopsyche davidsoni. The sequence goes on along the minus strand of JAILWY010000009.1, from coordinate 12,930,952 downwards.
ATGTGGCCAAAATAGAAGATTTTCCTCTTTTTTACCAACGTCAGGAGTTCTCTTTCTTTGCGCATTCTGTGCAAGCGCGGTCGACCCATGATATTTTAAGAATTCTCCTTTATAGCCACATATTAAATGTCTCAATTCTTCGCATAGTAGCTGTCTTGAGTGTCCAAGCTTCAACTTCATAAAAGAGAACTGAGACGACATAATACTTGGTGAATCTTGGACATTTCAGTATTATATCTCTTGAGCATAGTACATGTTATTAAACGTACCGCGTGCTGTCTTAATTCTCACATTAATTTCCTGTATGCGTTTTCGAGAATTGATTTTTTTTAACTCTCTCCACTACTTTATTGTCAATGGTGATATCGAAGTTGTCAATGAACTCTCTGGTGACAACTATAATTTTTTTTATGTACATGGAGAGGCCGTTCTTACGGCTAGCATCGTTGACTTTGTCGATTAGGATCTGTAGGTCATCAGCACTGTCTGCTATGAGGACAGTGTCACCAGCATTACGAATGTTATTTAGTAGTCTACCGTTTATTTTGTTACTGATTTCACATGCTCACAAGTAGTGTGTTACTTAAAGATTAGCATCATTATATGTGTATACTTTTTAAAAATATGTAAGATATATTCCAGGATTCTGTAATTAAGTTTCCATAATAAATAAGGCCTCGCTTGTGGAAACCAGTCGTAGTGTATTGATTTCAGAATCTGTATAATCTGTATTCTTGCCGCATACGTCTCACTTGAAATTTGAATTCCACCACGAGTCTGCACTGCACACGTTCAGGGTAGATCAATGCGCCCAATAATTATTGCAGATGTTCTGACCGCTGCAGTTGGATCGTGATCTGAACCCCATCGGCTGCGACTCCAAGTTCTGTTGATTTATTTAATATTATGCAATCTCACATGCTCCATGCAACTCTGTGTCATCTGTAAAGAGCTACGAGTGAAAATACCTAAATAAATAAAATGTAATAAAAAATAATTCACATAATAATTCTATTGGGATAAAGTAACACATCACGTGGAAAGCTTTTATATTGTGAAGAGCTTTATATACATGTAATATCTTTATATGTTTTTTAAGAAAATATAGGTTTTCTTGTTAGTGATTGAGCCCACACGTATATTTTTTTTCATTGTAGATTTAAATATAAAAAAGTAATGGTATATTTTTAACACTAGAAAGTATTCATAATGCATAATAAAATCGAATAAAATGGCGTTTCCTGTCTTGCAATGGGCATTGTCTAGAAAGTATTGTTTTATTTTACCAACTCGTTACAGTTAATTCAGTTTTGAGTCTGCTTATCAATGCTAAAGATATGAAGTTGAGAAGAGAGAATATAACAAACCTGTAGTTTAATTTGTATAGGTAATAGTTATTTCTCGTAAATTAACATCACATATAAATATTTGATAGTTTTTTTGTTGACTTTTAAGCTACCTTTCACAATTTTTCAAGCCACGATACGAAGAAAATTGTAAAAATATTAAATAAGCAATATTTATTTATATGAAATTATATATAACCGATTACTTTGCTAATACTTGAAAACCTCAATTGCTATTTTCACAGAATTGTTCCTTTGGGAGCTTTGATAGTTCCCAATGAATTTAAAATTCATGTGAATTCATGTGTATCAGTAAAAAGTTTGTTTGCAAGAGATATTTTTCATTGCCTTCAATGTATTATATATGAATTATCTAATGGAGTATAGCTTAGAGCTATTTTAAATAAGTTATGTTTTTAAGAGGCCAGACAATTCAATGTCGCTTAGAGGACGCACAGTGGACAGAGGAAAACGTAGTATTGATAAATTAAAATACTTTTTTTCATGTTGTTTTAGATGTTAGTATTCAATAGTTATGTATAACAAATAACTTATTGTTATATTATTCACTGTGTATTGTTATATTACAAAGTGCTCTACTGGGAGCTGAGTTTATATTGTAATCAATTTCTCCTCCCCACTTAATCAAATTGCGGCAAATTCTATGTTAATAATTTTGTCTGAACAGACTTTTTTACAGTTAAAAATATTTTTTAAAATATAAATTAGAAGAAATAAACAACTTTTTATAATATATATGTATTCTCTTATAATTAATAAAGATTTTGTCTATTCGTTCAACAAATCTGCACTTCGGCGATATCCACTTGTGAAAAATAAAAATATTGTATAAATAAAACGTTTTTCTTTGAAAATTGTTTAAATGATTTTTTTAAATCAAATTTTAAAAAGGTTTTATTATATCCTTGTCAGCAACGCACAGTGAAAATGATGTAACTAACGTGCACAATATATAAGGAAGTTAATAGTGTATTATAGATAGTGACAGTGCGATATACAGCCTCGCGAATACCCTACATTATGCAGCGCCCTCTCCTGTGGTCGGGCTCCGGAAGACCTTGATCCTTCGCTGTCACTACTTACCCGTATAAATACACGGTGGGCCTGAACTCGCGACTCATATTCAAATTAGATATTTAATGGCTTGAATTACGCATACTGTATAATATATATGTCGCCATTTGTAATGTTAGTTTATGGTTATAAATTAAATTAAATACTATTTGAACTATATGTAGGATATTAAGATAAACATTATTAATATTGTATATTTTTTAAAATATCATAACAAAAAAACACATAAAATATGAATATTTTTTTATTAAAATTTATATATTTTATTAAATATTATTTCATTTAATGAATTTCAATAACTTGTCAAGTGGTTGTTTGAAAAAAAAAAAAAATATTACCAATATCTGTGATTTCGCTGTTTAATGGGTTCATCAGACTTTATCAGACTAGAGCCGTAAGAAAAGCGAAAGCACTCACAAGCAAACAAAAAATCGTTTTCTACTAGGCATCGGGCTATTGTAATTTATCGTTTATACAGTAAGTCATAAAAATGTCTCGTGGATGTACTTTATTAGAATATTTACCATTGCTTGATAGCGGCCATGAAAAAGTTATGATTTTATAAGAAGATGCAAAAAAACATGTAATAAATTTGAGCGCTCGAAGCGGCGCCATGGCAGGTGTTGTGCGCGGACTTGCAGGTGTTTTCCTGATATATGCCGGCTAAGTTTTCCACGCATATCCCCTTGCCTGAATAATCCCCGTAGTTTTCAGTAAAGTGAGATATTTCAGCCCGTTTACGGGAGCTTTATGCTCCGTTTGCTGAAACTTGCATCCCGTTTTCGTTTTTTATTACTGTTGCTAGGTACATTTACTCAGGTATACTCATGAAGTGCATAATGTCTGTTTGTGTTTAAAACGTTTAAATATGAGATTTTCAAACAAAGGAAATCATATAAGAAATAAATATATATATTTTGTTATTGTATTAAGTTCGGAGTTTGGCTTTCGGTTATTTAAATAGTACTATAACACACAGATATTGTGATATTGGTAAGTGAAGTTACCGCCAGCAAAATTATCAACGTGAGTATTGTCAAAGTGAGAGGAAATATCAAATGTACAAACAGCATGAAATGCTGTCTGCAAAAGGGATGGGGCTTTGATTTTGAATTGGACCCACGTAGATCAAAATTCAAATGGTTATGGAAATCATCCCTTGATATTCTGTAGTGTGATATTTGATAACATGTACGAAATATGACAATAATTCCACTATCTTAGAATGGAGATCGGGTACCTTTGGTATACTTTATATTTGGTTGTAAAATAGTTATTAATTAATAGACTTTGTTGAGTTAAAGTACACATTATCAACGATCATTTATATCATTAATTTATAAAATACTATTTAAAAAAATTATAAAGTCATATTTGAGACTTACACGAGGAAATAAGACGGTAGATTTATATATAGAGAGTAAAATTACTAAATATAATATTTACTATAAACAGCACTTTCTATTGATCAAAGATGCTAGTGGTTAATAGTGATAAATGATTCTCTAAAAAACAGTAAAGCATTATCAATATTTTTCCAAAAAGTAATTATAAATTTAAATTTAATCTCGTCGTATTTAAAAAAAAACTTCTGAAAATGATTGATTTTATACATTAATAAGAAAAACATTTGAATCGTTAGATATAAGTTCAGTTCATCTAAGAACTTTTAGAGAAATATCTAGACAAACTGAAAAAATTAAGCGAAGCGAAGAATCATTAATAAAATTTATGTCTTCATTAAATGAATATTTATATCTACACTCCAGTTTTCTTGATGTGATCCCTTCTTTTTTTTAATTATAAGGAGATAAAAGCATTTTTAGAAATACCTTTTAACAAGTCTTAAGACAAGTCTAAGACCAAATGACTATTTAGATAAAAGCTCAAAAGTATCATTCTATAAAGGTAATAGAATTTATCCGTTTAATGACCTCTCAAACTAACTTAAGTTTGAGGACACAATTTGTCTTTAAACATATAAAAATTGTACATCTAAATTTGATTTTCTTTGAGTTGAAAATTTTAAACCACAAGTAAACATACGATGCAATCAGCTGTTATACAGGGCTCACACCATGCAGAGCCCCACTCTGGCGCTAATCAGTCATCTGCAACCGCATTGAATACTCATTTGCATTGTTTAGTGGCAGGCGGCCTTCGGGCGCCCCCCAGACACCCCCTAGCAGCCCTCTGGCAGCCCGGAAGGCAATTATTGCAACCCTTGAGTACGGTGAGGGCTCAAACAATACAGCGGAATTTCATTTGATTTTAACCCCGGATTTTTTTCAACAGAATTAGCCCAAAATGAAATTTCCGTACAAATACAGTTAGTAATATAAAATTAATTAAAATGTTCATAAATTTTTGCAATACCGTTCCAGTCATTAAAAGATAACCTTACTAAAAACCTTTTTTTTTTAAAGTTTGTTACCTTGCTTGTTATGTACAAGGTTTTCATCACAATTTGGGGAAAGTTTCCAAACTAGTCAATCGAAATTGTGCTATATATGGGAGTGACTGAAGTTACACCCCCTGGTTTATCTTCTTTATGGTTCTGATGACACGCTTAAAGAAGCCATCCAGTGACTTCATCAACTGTGGGTGTCTCGCGACTGACTTCAGGTCATCCAGGCACAGGCCCTCCAGTCGGCATTGGCTCTCCAGTTGGTATCTCTGAAGGCCAAAGATGGGGCATGAACCCACAAGGTGGATCACTGTTTGTGGAGTAATATCATCACAAGGGCATGTGTCGTCGCTCGTCAGGTGGAACCTGCGGAGATAAATTCTCATCACTCCATAACTCGTAAGGAGCTGGGTTGATTCAAAGCTAATCCCGCAGGTATTCCTGTATACAGCGGCGTCCGTAACAGAATCAAAGAATATCTTTGTTACGTTCCCTTGCGGAGAGCTTGTGTACCTTTCATTCCATGTGTCCATTGTAATTTTCCTCTGGAGATTTAAAAACCTTTACATCAAACCTTTTTCTTTAAAAAAAAAAAGTATGCTGGTTATAACAAATCGTCCAAGCAAACAACTATATGCTATTTAAAAAAAAAATCATTCATTAACACTAGAATAATATATTAATAAATACTCCATTTGTACTTCTATACTCAATAAATCTTCATAAAACTAGTACTGCAGTCGTATGTATGGCAACACCGCTGATGCATGATTGATTACAACTGGAGAATGTTTCATATGACTGGTAACACCGCCGCCCAGGACGCTTCACGGGGCGCATGACTGATGAGGCTCTGCGGTACGTGGTAGGTTAGAAAATTGAATGTGGCTACAATCACACCCACGTACTGCGTAATGCTATTAAGTACATACGCAAGTATGTTATTATGTGAAAGAACAAAGAAAAACAATTTCTTCTAAGGATTATGACTTCCGGGAAATACCCTAAATCTTACAGTGTCTCTTCGTACGAAATCACTCTACACTCTTAATCAATTTTCTTCAGAAACATCTTGAATTCTTTCCGCATAAAATTTTCACAGCTAATAATAATTAGGAGTTTACTTTTGGGATCTTTTTAAAAATATTTTCTGCAAACAAAGGAAATGTCTTCAAATGCCTTCTATTTTGTTTGTGTATAGCTTTCAGCAAACGCTGGTATTTTCGCTCCTCAAACGTATCAATATCTTTTCTTTTTTAAATTTTACACGATTGTACAATTTTGTGTTAATAATATTTTGAGCCTTTTTGTATAGCAACAAAAGCTCGCCAAATAATTTTATCCCTCAACATCAAAATTCGCAAAATTATTCCATTTATTGGTAAACAAATATATTTTATAGTATAAATCTGAAGTTTTGGTTTACATTTCCCTAAATAAATTGTGTTGATCAAGACCAGTTACATAATAACTCTAGAACTGAAATATCAAAAATCCAATTAAAAGTTGAGATCTTTCATAGTTTTCTTTCCTCATTATTAAAAAAAACATTGTTCGAGTAATTAAAAGTTAGATGCCGTTGATATAAAAGACTCTCTTAGACAACACTTATTTTATATTACAAATTATTTCAACGACACTTTCTTTTAATGAGAATGAACTCGTAAAAAGTAGCAAGATACAGATTTTATAAAGTAAATGGCTCCTCACTTAATTTATTATTTATAATTACAAAACAATAAGAAAGTTAAATAAATATGTTATATTTAACATCAATATCGAAATAAAATAAAAAAATATTATATTTTATGTAATAAACTAGAACATTACAAACAATATGTTTTTGACGTAGCTTATAAATTTAACTACAAACAAGTTTTTGATATAGCAAAAAACAACTATAAAATATCTATTTACTAACTAGGGGTATTTAAAACTTTTCATGTCAGCATTTTATACAACACAAAAACAGAATATTTATTTCATAAATATTTTTCTCAAACCGTTTTGATATATAGAGAGTTATAAATATATATTTAAATAAAACAAATTATTAAAAATATAATCTGTATTAACGTAATCCATTTGGGGAATTGAAATTCTTTTGATCTATTAACCAATTCATAATATTAAGGCAAGTATTAATCAAAAGTTATAGACAACAAACATCAAAGGCGACATAAAAGTTAAAAAAACAAAAGTTTATCACTTTGTTCCTAGAGTGGAGAAAGGATTAGGGAGTCGCGAATATAAAAAGAATTTATAGCTCTTGTCAAAAACAAGAAGAGAGAGTTAGGCAAAGATACTCGGGAAACATTTTTAATTAACTGCGTTTCATTGCTCCAGGTCGGGATGCCTTTTATTAGCTCAAACCTAGCAAAGTTTTTTTCATTAAAGATCTTAGGAGGTGCATCTGTTTCTCTTTTGATTAAAAATAGTTTATTTACACAAGGTGTAGTTCATCGCCGTTATCTTCCGCCCGGAAAACTTGGGCAAATATTTTTTTAACGAAATTAAATTCTTTATTACGGGTTGCTGGTATTTTGAAAACCCGTTCAAGAATTATTAAATTATTTTTTAAACTTAATATCGATAAGCTCCGTTGAATAGGTAAACCTGGTTTTTATAACATTTAAACTTTATTACACTTAATAACATTAGAAATCAATGAGAGGATTAGCTGTCGCGACGTTTATTCGCTCAACGTGTCTCTATAAAGAGATAACATTAATCTCTGCGCTATTTTAACCGATATACCTTAAAAAATGGAATATTTTATGTTTTCAGTATTTAAAATAAATGTTCCAATTTACTCGCTGGTATTTAATTTTTGATTATAAAAAAAACTCTAGTTCTTATATAATATTTAAACATTAGGTAAAACATCATCGTTACAATGGTGCATTGACATTTTAGTAAGGCATGCCGGGCTTTATTATACGCAGTCTGCCAGATCAAGAGCATACATTTTTAATAATCTTTTAACATAAGTTGTTTTATAAAAATGTTTATAAATATTTATTTTAAATTCGATTTTTAATACATCGAATTGAATATTTAACTGCTTAACCGTTACGAAGGTTACGGTTTTAAGAGATAAAAATATTTAAATGCCAAATTTAATATTCACCGAGTTCTCTTGATATATTCTTCATTCGAGCGTCTACCTTTTATCTTATTTAAAGGTTATATTTCCAGACTTCTCATTTTTATTTCTTTTTTCACTTCGACGTATTTCATTTCATCTTCTATAAAGCTTAATTCAAACGGTGTTTAAGTCGACGCTATTTAATCAAATATGCAAATGTTTATTGAGGGATTACAGTAATTCAAACGCTTAAACGTTCAAAAGTAATTTTTTTTGATATTGAAGTCGTTTATAATATGAAACAATTAGGGACACGATTTGGATTCAGAGTGAAACTGTTTTTATTATTTTTTAAATTCTTGACGCTGTATATTACCACCATTTGGTACTCAATTTTAAATGAAACTAGTCGCAGGAAAACATATTTCGAAGGTGACATATCAAGTATGCAGTATGCCTCCATTGAAAGCATCCATTGTTTCAAAGGTCAGAGTATGTACTATTTTAAGCGTTAATTGTTTTTGGTTAAAACATAGATTTAACGTTATGCTTTTCAAGTTATATATATAAATAAATATATATATATTTTTTAAATTTTCATTAGTATCCAACAAGTAATTTCAGTTTAAAAATGCGTAGTTTACAGTTATATACATCTGTAAAGTTGAAAATCTGTAGAGATAAATATAACACATATCTATTAGCTCTTTTACAACTCAAAAAACACCAGAAAGCATTTTATATCTACTAGCATATTATATTATGTCAATTAAATAATAACAAGGATAAAACATAAACGTAACGATTTCTGCGATAGTCCAAATCGGTGCCAATTTTTTTGAGTCAGTTGATAAAATTAGATAAAAATTATGGTTAATTTGTTTGACAAGGGTATTTGTTATTGGAGTGGCAGAGGTCTGCACGGCAGACGAAAAATCAAAGAGTCACGCGGTGTCCTCCGAGGGGACAAGCCTCCAAAGGAGAACAACCCCCTTTTGGAGTTATTTTGGATTCCGGATATTCTGTTACTGGAAATATTTTAGGAAAGCAATCATTCCGAGATGGCGAAGGACAGAATTTTTATTCCGTCCCATCCATATCTTTCAAATTATTTCTCCTCGTGCTGACCTTCGCCTTTTTCCTATTCTTGTTGAGATGTTGAGGTTTTTTATTATATTGTCATCGACTACTTCAAATAAAAAGCAAGATAAAGTATATTATTTATTTTGGAAAAAGCTTTCGGAATAATTTTGATTGTTTTCATTTAATTTCGGACATATAAAATTACGCCTATAACTCTGAAACAAATAATTTCAGTGTGCAAGAAATATCAAATATAATTTTCAATGTCTTTATTATTGAACGCAAAAATGTCATAAAATGTGCGACTATCAAAAGCCATAAAAGTAACAGAAAATCTGTCGTTCATTAATGCAAATAATAATTATTGTAAAGGTCATAAAAGTCAACTTAACTACATAAAAGATAAATGCCACTTTTCTCATTAGTCAGCTCAATTTTCATTTAGACTGAGCGACTGCGAAACATTAGTCTATTCGTAATTAAATAATATTCTTTTCATGTAAAATGTGATAACCAAGCTAATCAATATCTTTATATTTCGGCCAAATATTCTAAGCATAATAGATTTTTTTTTCGAATGATGAAAACTTGTACCTATGTCTGAAAAAAACAAAATTTCTAACAAATTACAGAAAAACTAATTATATTTATAAAATTTTAAATGGAAGTTTTGAAATGAACTAAATGAAAATCTGTTTTTCAAGCATAAAAGTTATTTAGAAAAGTTCTAGTTATTTTCTTTTCCATTTAATCAAAGTAATTTTTCGTTTTCGAAGCCTTTTTATATTAATTTTAAATATAGACTTGGCGTATGAAAAAACTCGGGAGTGGCTTTTACGATCCCTTAACAGTAAAAGAAAAAAAGGAAGGCTCCCTTTGAAAACCTAACAGTTCCATATTCTTAGTATTCGAAGGTCAGGTTATTTCTAAAATATTTTTAGAGCCTCTCAATACTTTTTTGAGCACAAGAAGTGTGTTTTATTAAAAACACCTTATAAAAATATAGATATTACGTACAAGGTAAACTGTGCTAGACCAGTTTTTTGTTGTTGTAAAAATGGTCTAACCTAACATTTCTATCAAAGTTTTCAACCATTTTGACCTCTAATTGTTAGTCAATTTTTTTTAAAAAATATTTATTAAAAATAATCTGATTAGATTTTAAATACTTGTTCAAACAAGCTAAAAAACAAATTTTTCTATCTGACGACGCTGGTATTAAATTAACATTTAATTTATTACCATAATATATTAATAAATTTTATTAAATTTATCAAAATACAGATGTTTTCAAATAATTATCTGTGTTAAAAATAGCCATGTGTTTGCTCTGCAAAGATTTCAGCCGTTGATTTATTATCAAACGAAATCGAGCATGGAATGAATGAAAAAAATTAAATACACATTTATAAAAGCTCTTAATATTACAACATTAATCGTTCACTATATATTTAATACCGTTTTAACTCATATAATCCCGACCATAGCCAAATTTGTTTTCAGATCCAGATACGGATCGGTTCGGGAATCCCCAACCCGTGCTCTCTTGGCCCGAGCTCAAATTCTGTATTATTTATTTATTCAGCGCGGACAGAGTACACTTTTTTCCGCCGTAAACTCACAGGGCTATGAATGTAAAAAAATAATGCCTTAGCTTCCTTGTTGAAACAAGCGCCTTACTTTCAGAATGCCCGGCCATTATTATCTCAGGAAAGGACTGTTAATTTTATATTCACTTTTGGCTCTTCTTTGCCGAGTATGAATTATGAGTCAGTGCCACTATAAAGGCTTCTTTTATACGATTTCTTTGCAGCTATGAAAGGAATTTATAAAGCTGTAAGCAGTGGCATTATGGATTTGTTTATAATATTTGGCGTTGTTTTTTGCTGCCGTGATGAACAGTTATGGGCGCTAATAAAAGTTTAATGCCCCTTAAAAGAAATTAAAAGTAAACATACTGTCTTTGACAGAGATCAGATTGTGAGATTATATTTCTTATTTTACGTTATTTCAGCTTAAGACGTTCCGTAGTGCTCTTTATTATTTGGTTTAAATCATTATTTACATTATAAAATAACTGATACTATCGAAGCTAGACTTATCGAATATTATGTGTATATATGATAAAAATGCGATGAGTTATACTGAACCCAACTAATAATTCTATATCAATAATGTTTATAAAAAGTATTTTACTAAAAAAAATCAACTGAAGTTATTGCGTCAACAAATGTAACAATAACAAAAATATTATATTTCTATATACGTGTCGTTGGTACTTCTAAATGTATGTCTGCAATTTAATTGGTATGTTAGCAATCAAACCAAACATGTTTTAGCAATGCCTTGTGTTTTTATGACTTCAGTGAGGCATATCCTGTTATGTATTCTACAAACAAGGTAGAAAACAAACAAATTTTATGTAAATATAACATATTTGATAATGTTGCATAAACAATGCAATTTATACCACAGTTAAAATATTTTAACGCTATGAAAATACTAAGCTACGCGAAACAGCACGGGTTTTAGAATTAAGATTGAAAAATTTCACCAAATATACCTGAGAGGCACGCAAAGAAGTTCGCACATACATTAATATAAAACAATAAATGAGTTGACGGTGAGAGGCAGGCTATTATAAATTGTTTAGATAGTCAATTTTTTTTGTATTTTGATTGATTTTGTCTGTTGTTTCAGGAAGGATACGAGTGCCAGTGTTGCCCTGGCTTCGTGGGGCCGCACTGCGAGGAGCAGGACGCTTGCTTCCCCTCGCCTTGCACCAACAACGGCATCTGCGTGGACATCTCCCAAGGACACGACGGGGCCACGTACCAGTGCCTGTGTCCTTACGGTATGCCAATTATCAATTCATACTATAGGCATTGAACGATTTTAAAAAAATCATCAAGAGCCGTGATAGCAAATTCGAGTTTTTTGGCCATTTGCTTGTACCTATTGCGAAAAATCGACTGCACCAATCAAAAAAATTTAAATGTAGAAAATTAGATACATTCTTTCTTCTATTAGCTTTTTTTAGGATTCTTGGAACAGGAACATCGAGAAACTCCAATCCCGAAACTTCAATCGGAAAAACACATATTTATCATATTAAAAGTAAATTATAGATTACCAAATGAATACTAAAAAAACCTCAATAATTTGTATAACAGTTATATTTAATGTATTAGTTATGTTTCAAAGAATTAAATAATTAGCAGTAGTCATAATATTATGTCTATAATTAACCTCAATTTTAATTTTTAAAACACTTAATTTTTGTCTTGTTGAGGGACAAGGCATTTGATTCGTGAAGATCCATTATTATAATGATAAAAGTAACTTTGTATTTTGTCTTCACATTGAGTTTATTTAAGCATCTGATGATGACCCAGTGTATCGGGTCTAAACTAGTAATGCAAATAATTTAAATATATATATATAATACTTAATTTTTGATTAGTATACATCGTTGAATCAGACATTTTTTAATGTGAATAATAAACAAAATGATATATGAATGAAAAATACAGAATGTTTAAACCTTAAATAATTACCATATATGTCGATAAAACCCGTAAATATGCAATTTTTACTTAGTGCACTCTCTAATGCATGCACATATGTAATATTCTCTTTAGTGAGATTTAAATCCACACCTATCACGGTGTAACTAGGTGTAAGGGCATAAATCTCACAGGCGTCGTGTAAAATATTTTTCTCGCCGTTTCATATATCCGATCACCAAAAAAAAAAAAAAAAAACTGTACGGGTGAAAACTGCGGTTGCCATCATACGGCTAAAATATTTATAGATAAATTAAGTTAGGGTCTTATATCGTACTTTTAAAAATGAAACGCGTCACTGGGCGCACTTTCGGAGTCTCTTCAGCCTAGCGACACTTCTCGGGAGCGCCGGGGGAGTACTGGGCGAGTACAAGTCCTCGACGAGGGAAAAGAAAAACAAAAAAGTAAAAAAGCGCAACTCTGCGGAAATAGGCCAAAGACCGTCGTAAATATTCGCTGCCAAATTAACGGATCAGAACTCGATGCGAGTTGACCGGCCGGCGGAAGGCAGCGAGGCCTTAAACACCGGAACCGGAAATATGAGTCTATTACAAATCTATTGTAATAAGAATCAAATTAAAATTACTGAAACATATAGGCAACTGTAATAGAAAATATACAATGCCTAAATTGTTATCTGAAAGATTTGATTGATACAAAAAAAAATGTTGTTGGGAATAAGTTTTGTCTTTTTACGAAATAGTAATACACAAATAAATTAACTTAAAATGCATGCTAATATAATTAGGCACATAAGTTCATATATAGAAGATGACTTAAAGAAACTCTCAGAAAAATATCATCGTGATTTGTGTGGGATTTGAACCCACATCTCCTGGTTTACATGACCGGTGTACGAACCCTTGTACTAACGAATCACTTCCGTTTATCGAGAATTTTTAACAGTCATACTCCACATATGAATCAATGTGCCCAGGCCAATCAATATTTAGTGATTTGCAAGCACTGGACTTTTTGAACAGAGTAACAAGTGAAGCGATTTAAGTCCCATTTAGCCAAGACGCGCACCTCATATTTATGTCTATTACGGATTGGTCAATCAGTCTTATAGCCATTTCTAATACGGATTGGTCATTAGTAATAATATAATAAACCCGTAATGGGTAATATATACGCATCTGATTGACCAATCCGTAATAGACATAAAAATGCATGTTCAAGCACAGTTGTAATCGATTAGTAATACACACACACACACACACACATATATATATAACAGTTTTTTTTTTATTAACGCAAAATATCATCACGCCTTTTTAAAATGAAGGACATATTTTTTTTTAAAATACCCAGTCTTAAAAGTGTTAAAATGACGACGAAGTTCTGGGAAAAGCTCGCTCGTGATTAGGACCGCATAAATTATTTGACAAAAAGGGTACTCAGTACCCCGGGGGTGGGCTCAGAATTTTTGGCATTTTCTTTTCGGGTCTCTATCGTTTTCTCGTTTATTAGGCATTAAAGAAAAACAAACGGAATAAATTAGGTATGAAAGGAACGACCTCTCTGCGGCCTTTATTTATTTTGTGTTTTTGAATAATATTTATGGCTTGGAATTGATTTTTGCATTATTTACAGGAAAACCTATTTGCTTAGTATACATAATTTAAAAACAGATTGTAAATAACAAAAGGTATTGGTATATTATGTATTTTTGCAACAAAAAAAATCAGTTTTATTGAAACATTTATATGATCGTGAAGGCCATGTTCTCGAAATTAAAATTGAGTGACATTATTTATTTTCTATTACGTTATTATTTCATGTTTATCAGTTTATACATGGTTTTTTACTGTATCAAAAAAACAGGTTTAACTTCCTACGAAATAAATAAAGGTTACAACACAACTTTATTGTTACTAAATACAACAAATACATAACAGCTATTCTAAGCGTGGCAGATCGATTTTTTTTACCACTATTGTATGATATAAATAAGTATTCTTAAGTGTTTACAATTGCGAATATGAAGGTATAGCAAGAAAACTGATTCATTTTCCAATTTTTCATATATTTTTATGAAGCAATATTGGATTGAACATTATAAATATCCTTTCGAGCTGCGCAAGGCATTTCTGACTGATAACAATTTCTTGCGATTTTATGTAAAAGCGCCGGCAATATCGTAAAAGCCATTTATTTATTTATATTTTCCTTTTTCGGATACTTTATTATGGCACTCAGAGGCTGCAGCGATATTTCTTGCGGAGAGTGTTCAAAGCAAAGTTGTTTACTCTATTAAAAAAAATGTCTGAAAAACCATCGAATCTCTGATCGAGCTGAAACTTGCCGAGGCAGGCAGTCCTTGAAACTTTAATACTACAGCCAGTGAAGATCCAACTTTAGAACTGACTACAAAGTGGTTGGATCGCCGAAGAGAAGTGACTTATATTTTCACTGCGAAGCATTTGACGAGGTAGATTAAGAATTAAATTTTTATATCAAGTAATGAATATTTAACGTAATAAATATATAACGTAAAAGAAATAAAGGTATATAAAATTAAAAATATGTATTTGGTATTTTAAAATATTCGTTTTTAATATTTTAACAAAGTTATAAAATATATTGAATATTCAATATCTTGGTGAAATTGTTGTTAAATTTGGATAGTATTTTTAAATATTAGAAGTCTGTAGAAAAAACATCAGCTCTCTCAAAATATGAAGGCAAGAATTTTCTGGAATGAGGTTGTCTTGCCTTTCCATCGCCATATATATTCGTAGATTATGGTATGCTTTTAAATCAATCTTACTCGTGATGGGTATAATCAAATAAGTGGATTACTTTTATTTGATGGGCCTAAAAAAAATATCTGCGGGAAAAATACCAGGAAAGAAAGAAAGTAATAGATTATTCGTTAAAGTAAACATGGTCAACGGAAAGAGACTGACCAAATTCATCTGTTTACCCCTCGTAATACAGTTGAAAAAATATATAAATCATTGATAAATATTGTGTACATATTATATATTAAATAAAAAATGAAATTGAAATTATTAGGAAAAATACCACAGCAAACTGATTTAATTTTTATACTTTATACTAAAACAATAACAATATGTATTACCCAAATTAATTATTGATTACTATCTAATTTGTTTGTGAGGATTTGAGCGCAACGACAAAACTCGTCTAAAGTCGAAAGCGTTTTTAAACAAAATAGTAGTTATTATCAAGTTATTTAGATTTCCATATTTATTGTTGAATTCTATGACACCTATATAAATCAAAACCTCCGATCGTAAGTTTTGATGTTATTTATTTTAATAATGTATGCAACTATGCAGTACAGCCAGTTACTAAGCTATATATTTTTATTGTTACGATTCAAAAGAACATGATTTAAAAAAAAGCCGCTTAGATGTTTTTAATAAAGTTAGAACTGCTATTTCGAGTATTCGCTTTGTGTATGGGATATCGATGGTTTCTTACAGCAACCGTTAGAAGTATTTACTCTGGCACTTTGTCTGGACTCGCGGAGTGGATGAAGAGCATACCAAGTAGACAATTTGTATTCAATGAGCACCATGTTTTGCTTCAGGGAGGCACCATGGTTATTGCTGCGGCGGTGCATACGCCAACCATACGAGTCGGGGTTGATGTACCAATTGGACATCGACAATATCCGCAATATACTCAGAAATACACTGCATATATTTGTGGTTTATAAAGTTGATTAACTTGGTTCTTATTTTTGCTGTTTTATTAAAATGACTATTCGTTTTATAAAATTAATATTTAATACGTTTACATTTATGTTTCCGGTAAGATGCGTGCATGAAAGTCTTTTAAAGCAATACATATATTTTTCGGTTCAAATCTTTTGTTTTTTTGGTTAAAAAAAACTTAAAAAATATAATATATTTACCACCAAAACGGTCATCGATGAAATACAACTAATTTTTTAAATGTAATCTCTATTTGTCTAAAATAAATATTATAATATCACTTTTATTTATTAAAAATAAAACATAAATTGCCTTGAATTATGTTTCCATTATTGTGAGAACGTATAATAGGTCTAAAAAATAATTATATGTTAAAGTGTCGCATGCAGGAGAAGGGACGGAAAGTGTCACATTGAATAGGTGAATGATCCTTTGAAGTCCTTAAGGTCATGTCGCATAATTGGGATATTCCGAGATCTGCCTCATTGTGAGGGGATGTTCAGAGGGACAAAGCTTTTCCCTTCTCCCAGGGGTTATTAGCTGTTCCCTGTGCGATACTAGATCTGGGAAAGATGATTGTGAGATGATTTTGTAACAAGCGAATTGGAGATTCGTATTGTGCAAAACACTATTATAATAAAATAATTAAGTCTTAAATACCGATAAAAGGAATATACATTTATACACACAAATTTTACGTTTTATATTTCTTGTTACACAAGCTTTTTTTCGGTGTTTATTTTTAGTATTTGACAATTCATGTTAATTTTGAATAGATAATTATAGTAATAATTACATTGTCAAAGATTACAGGTTTTTTGTGAATTATTAATAGTAAAATAAATTTGTTTAAAGGGTTTAAATATTAACTAGATGCTTTACGGATAAATGTTTAAAAAAAAATCGAAATGTTTATTACTATTTTTTTTACTTTGCGATTGATTATCTTAGTTTATTCCCCGGCAGAATAAACCCATCCCGTTGATAGTTACAACATACAAGTGTGCAGTTAGTTGCTAACAGACTCCCCCTTTAGTGGCGCCTGTAAAAGTTGCTCCGACCTCCAGTAGGGTGCAAAGTATTTCCGGTTAGTGGTTAGAGCAAAGGCGGGTCGGCCCAGGTACCGCTTAAAACCTCATTTATATACTTTATATTGAAAACGCAGTTCCCGGAGAGAAAACAACACTTATTAGCTATTATTCAATTGAAATAAAACAAAGTCACATACGTTGTAATATATTTTTTCATACTGTTGTAATTAAGCTTTTTTATTCTACTCTAATACGTAAAGTACTCGTATATTTTATACTGATTTTTCTAACATCCTCAATTATATTAATTTTTAATTATCTGCAGTTTTAAAATTCCGGTAGTTTTCTTACTAAATACGCACATTTAAAAATTTTGGTATCGAAATCAAAACTAAAACAAATATGAAAATATATAAATTTGTAAGAAAAGACGATTTATCAATCAAATAAAATTACACAAATAAAGCACTCAAGAAAGTTATTTGCTTTCAATATTAAAAGGTGTTGATTTCACATTTGGCTTGTTTGATAATAAAACATTTTTCTTTGAATTATTTCTATTATAAAGAATTCGGTACTTTTATCATATAAGCCGTATCATTTTTATAAAAATGGGTTTAAGAATAAAAAAATATTATTTTAAAATACTCAAAACCCTACTTAAACCTTTAAAAAAACATGACTGGCTTTTTCTCTCTTCTAAAGTATAAATTTAAAAAAATGAATCAATGTCATATCTGCGGATTTCAACTTCTTTTTATAATAAATTAAAATTAAAAAGAGAAGAGTAAGGACCTGAAAAAAACTCAAGGAGACACTCGAAAGCCTCGAGTGTTTATAATCTCGATGTTTGAAGGCTTCTCTCTGACGTCATCACTTTCTTTATTTGCCCAGACGCTCATCGCCCGCGCGGAAGATCTGGTGATTGTCTCGGCGGAATATTGAAAAATAGATGACGAGCCACGGGCAGCCTCGGGGGACTGTATTTGCGGAGGCAGCAGACTAAAACACAATTAATAGACTCCCATAAAATGGTTTTATTCGAGTAATTAAAGTTAATCTAGCGTGCTTCTGTGATGCCTAACTATAAACTATGAACGGCTTATTTGGACGAGCGCTCGAGGACTGTTCTGGGCAAATCGCGTGGAATGATAGGATAGGACCTATTTGGATATTGGACTCGTCATTTGATTTGAATACTAATGTAACGAAAAAAAATCATTTAATTTTTATTTAATTCAGTAACACATACCTCACACTACTAATGAAGATATTTCAATTTCTATACGTCGTTGAGAGAATATAAAATAATTTGTCAAATAATAACATTTTTCGATTAATACTATAACTATTTATTTGTGTCCACATATTTGATAAAGCGAAAATATTTTTTATGTATATTGAAGAAATAAGTGTTAAATTGAAACCTATGATTAAAAAAGATATTTATTTTACATAAAAGTATCAAAGTAATGAATGCTACTTTTTATATAAAAAATAGGCGAAGAGGTTATATTCACAGATATCAAAAAAATGATCCGAAAATAAGACTTTTTACCTATATATTGTATTACTATCTCTGGAATAAAATAAAAGTATTTATGTTAATTAAAATAGCTATGTAAACTTTGATAAATGAGCCTAGGTTTGAAATATTGATTATGGTTTTTTGAAACTAATAACGTTTTTATTTACTGAAGGCTACAATATATTAAAATTTGTATGAAATTGATCATCTTATGACTAATTTGCGTATTTGAAGGTCATAAAACAATAACGTTGTACTTAAAAAAATAATAACTTGAGAAAAATGTGAGTATCATTGCACATCTTCCGGTCCTATTCTCTTTGAATTAAATTTAAGTCTATACTTTTATTAAACGATGCGGAATACTATATTTGAGGAAAATAAATATTAAAAAATACTGTTATTTATGTAATATGAAGAAAAATCGATATTAAAACAAGAACACCAAATAATAGATCTCTTTCCAGTATATCTGTATCAAGTTACCCCATCGAGATTAATCTCAGTAGAGGAAAACTTAGTATAAGCCGTACGTGGTCGGAATAACTTAGAATTGGGATTGGGTTTGAGATTGATTCTATCATATGCTCGCTAAATAAATGTATCACAAAATAAATAAATAGAAATGGACCTCAGATTCGGTGGAAAATAATATTCCAAATGCTTAGGCACGAGCTTAGTCATTCAAAATTTTCTAAATGCGAGGATCAAAAGAAAATCGAAAAATCTCGCACGTTACTGTTACAAAATACAATATTACTTTTTGTTTTATTTTTATATTGGAAATTGCAACTGAGTTCTATGAGATAAAACTATTACATACATTTGATTTTAATATAGTAAAAAATGTAACTATAGAAATTTACAAAAACCGCAATTTAGTACAGTGGTTAACAGAATTGAAAACTGATTTGTCTGCAATTTCAAATCGACATCAGAGTTACAAGAAATCTATTAAATCTGTAAAATAAAGAAAATTGATCAATGCGTATAGATAATTAATAAATAAATAATTTCACTTTAAACATTGTGCATTCTGACGTTATTAAGTCATTACGTACTCATCAAATATATACACAACACAAAATTGTTCTTTAGTTATAAAATGAATACAAAAAGTTTATAAAAACACCACAATTTTTTTTAAATAAAGCCTAAAATTATTGAATTTCATGCATAACTACAGTTAAGTTTAATATTTAAGAGTTGCTCACAATCGTGTGGGTCTATATATCCAAAATCAACACAATTTATTAGAGTCACGAAAGAGCTATTAATAAATGATTTATATTGCTTAAGCTCCGCAAAAATAACAAAAGAATATGATGAAAACAAAAAACTCGAACGCGAGCGAGAAGATATTCTA
Organism: Atopsyche davidsoni; assembly: GCA_022113835.1. NCBI lineage: Eukaryota > Metazoa > Arthropoda > Insecta > Trichoptera > Hydrobiosidae > Atopsyche > Atopsyche davidsoni. The sequence goes on along the minus strand of JAILWY010000009.1, from coordinate 12,910,753 downwards.
GGGGATCTTTTTACCCTGAAACGAAGGACGGGACTGCTCGTCTCTGATGCATAATATGAATGCAAATTTCCCGGCTATGAAATTATAACGAAGCAGATTTACGTCTTTGCGAACCGAGAACCGCCGTCCGAAACGACGAAACCGTAACCGCTGCGGTTTTAGATAAAGATGGAATTTTTTTGGTAAAGTGTAATAAAACTTGATAGTGAAATGTCAGCGCTCAAAATGGGACGGGGAACCGCGTTTTCCGAATTCATTGATATATTTTACATTCAGATTTATTTTTATTATTTTTTTAAATTAACATCTTTGGGGTGGACAAATACTTTGAGCGTTTCATAAATGTTTCAGAGACGGCGTATAAAAATGTCGTTGAACTACATTTTTTTACTACCGTAGTAAATTTTACAGTTAAAACCTATGAAACGTTATAAATCTGTGTTAATTACACACCGATATTAAATATCCAGACTACTTTACTATGTTTTAACGTTTAACGAAATTAAATGAAGTAATGAACAATTAAAAACAATAGTAACTGAAAAGTGCCAAAATATAAATATCCAATATGGAAATCCAGTTAAATGTAAAAATATTTATAATAATGATATTCAATTCATATAATTACATTTACAGCCTACTTAGTTTTTAATATGATTATTTATTTTAGATGCATTTTTAATTCAGAGTTTTTTTGTTAAAGTGTTATTCTGCCTTGAAATAAATCCAATGAAAATATCTCAACAAAAGTAACCATTAAATTATAATTTTAAAATGTAAATTATTTTAAAAGCACCGAACACAAGCTTTTTATAGCAAAAATTCTCTAAAGTTATAAAATACGAGTAAGCGTTTTGTCTTTGGGTTTATATCAAAAGTTTTCATTATGGTAATTTAAATTATGTCGTTGCTCCGCTCCTTTGATTTACTTCATATATTAAATTGATGCATGGATATACATGTATGAAGATATTATAAAGTCTACGTTCTAGATTCCATTAATTTATATAATTACTTAGACAGGAGTTATAAACTATATTTATTGGTTAAGTTAATATATTCGTACTTCTTAAATAAATTATACTTTCTGTTTTGAATTAAGAGACGGAATTTTTTAAAAATAATTTCATTACTTTATCTGAGGTCTCTTAAATAATTGTTTTGGTTGAAAATGACTTCATATATCGTGCTTATTGTGATCTGAAAAATATGATTAATTTAAATAAAACATATGGAATAACACATTTTGTTGTTACCCTAGCTGAATTAGTATTTTGACAATAAGATTTTCAATAATATATAATTTTGCCTAATCTTCTAAATACTCTGATAAATCGAAGCAAAACTTTCTCAATTGTTTTCCATTTTTTCCGCCCGTTTTTCAGCTGACATTAAAATATTGAAAAAAAAGAAAGTTTGCGAATTTATTTTAAATTGCAAATCAGCCCAAAGTTATAAAGCGTCATTGGGGTAACATTTAAATGCCCAATGAAAAATTTCCCAACCTGAAATTTAAGAGGAGGATTTAAGTCGCCCCAATAAGGTAAGGCCACAAAACTTAATGAAATATTGCCCATTTATACTTTCCATATAAAATTTTAATGAAATTCAAGAATGAGTTATTAAAATATAAAATCAATTAAAACTTTGATTGATGCCGTCGATGATGTGAATTTATTTGTTTTACTAAATATATTTAAAATATAGTTATAGTGAAGACGCACTTGACGCACGCAAAAAACTGCGGGTATTATCTAAAAATCAATTAAGAATACATTCCGCAAAATAAATATTATAAAAACAATAAAAATATATTATTTTAAAAAACTGTTTTATGAAATTAATACTTATTTATATAAAATATACTACTACTTTTAAAACTTGTGTGTAACATTAATTTTTCATTTGGAGACAGCATTGTGCCATTTATAATGATAACATAAATTTATATTAAAATAAAATTAAAAAAACCTTATGATAGACGTTTCTTTGCGTTTGACATGTAAGATACCTTTCTGATCTCTACCAATTTGCAAAACAATATTGCTAACAAATGTTTATTGTACAATCCCCGATCTTTCTCTATTGGGTGTAATCGGGTTACCGTCAAACCATTCTATTCTAACACTGATAAAGGTAATACTCGAGAAGAAGGACCCGTATTTTACTGAAACAGACCTTTTTTCAAGACCGATAAAATTTTAATGCAAAAAGGGTATTTTTTTAGTGGAAATTTCGCACCGTTTTTGGGTTAAATTAAAACACCTTTGGTAATAACAAATTGCAACGGAATGCTCATTTTTAAGGATTAAATAGTTTATAACATTTTAATAATATTATCAAAAAAGATGAACGTTAGAGTATACATTAAAAATTCAACAAGAATGATTAAACGATATCTTTAAGTAGACAATATTTTTTGCAATCAGAATGCTTTTAACTTTTGTTTATAAATATAAATCCATTTTTTCTTATTAAAATTACCTAGCTTAAATAGATGACTCTTTTATGTAGAAAACCTCAATTATTTTTTTGCAAAAAAACTCAAAATGAAACGATTCAAAGGCATTTGAGCAAACTGAAAGGAAACTTGTGTTAATAAAAAAGAGATATCTTCAAAAATAATGAACCACTTCAAGAAGAAAGCACACAAAGCGACCAAATCCTAGGATTTCGAAAGATTACTAGTAGCAAGGAATCCATTATATTCTCAGATACATGCATCACAAGATATAAAAAGAAATAAGAAGTAAGGTCTTACGACTTTTTTAATTAAAATCAAGTGTTTTTTTTTTGTAAACAAACAAAAAATATCAATCAACTTGAATTGTTGTGCATATAAAAACACACGAAATAGAATCTTATCGTTTTTTTAAACGTACTAAAAGAAAAATAAGAAATATATCACATGAGTTCTTCCTTATATGCAGCAAGCAAATTGTATCTACTTAGTCAATAGCGTTCCCTTTGTGTATTTCCGATTTATTTATTTTTTGATATTATTCAATAAACAATTATTTAAAAAAAAAACTAAAACATAATGAAGCAAAACTAACAATTCGTTGAATAGTAAAAACAAGCTGTTGTGATTACACAGTTAAATCTCTATATAACGGACCAATTGGGGAGAAGAGGTGCCCGTTAAAGTCGAAAGTACGTTATATAAAATAGGTATAAAATAAATCAAATTTTTTGTTGAAACAAAAAAAACTGTATGTATGTAAACAAATTCTACTCGTCGTTAAGTGACGTTGCTGTTTGATATCGACGCACTTGCTTTCGGTAATCCTACTTAAAATAAATCAAGTTTTCTTTGCACTTGAGAAGTTTGCTGTTATTTTGCAATCAACTCTCGAAAATTATTATTTACATTTAATCGGATTTTTTGTCCATTATATCGAGATTGCACTGTATAATAATTTCATTTCATTATCATTACTCATATGCCCTGTCTCCCAACAACGACGAAACGGCGAGCGATTCAAAATGTGTTTTTCACAAAGGCAGCTTTCCCACCGATATTATTTAGAGTCGAATTAACTCTCGTCTCTTTAATTGTCGCATCCGCCAGCAGGTCCGACGGCACTGCGATTAGCGAGTCCCTGTAATTAAAAACCCTGGAGTCGAGTTTCGACTCGCACGCCTACCCCAACCCCAACCCCAACCCCCTTCCCGAGCTGATATCTGAACAAACGTCACGTGGCATTTTGTCAGTTTCCCATACGCGAGAGTCGCCGGCTGAAGATGGAGGGCCTGGCTTTTTGCGCCTAAATTAATTAGCCGCAATAATTAATGGGATGTGTAATTTGTGAGCTCCTTGAAGACTGTTCGGTTAGAGGTAAGGCTGCCGTCATAATAAATTATCGCTAATATCATTTTTCATCCTTTGTCGTTTCATTATATCTACTGTTGTGGAGATTTCTCTCCTCGCTTGCGCACGAGGCTCACAATGATAATTGGATATTTCTTAGAACTACGAATCCTTCTCAAGAAACATGACAATGTGGATTGTAATTAATTTTGTGGTGTATTGTCAATATTTTTAGGTTGTATTTCATACTTCTTTTATGAATATAAAAATTATCATAAGTCATGTTACCATATTTTATTGTTAAGAAATTCAATATTTTTGACAGAGAGTACTTGGTGGAATTCCGTTTTAATATTTTTGAGTAAAATACTTGAGTGATTTTCCACATGTTCGTTTTTATTTGTGACCGGTTTCGCCAACCTATCACGTTGGCATTATCAAACAGAATGCTCTGGCATTATATGTTTGATAATGCCAACCAACGTGAAAGGTTGACAAAACCGGTCACAAATAAAAACGAACATGTGGAAAATCACTCAAGTATTTTAATCCAAAAAAAATTGAAGTGACACATAATTTAAAAACAGTGGCTCCGAAATTTTTTTTTATATCTATATTTCTTAAATCTAAAAAAATATTTTTAAAAAATCTTGTATTGTGATATATAATTCAAAAAACAGTTTTAGAAAAATCAAGCCAATTAAAAAACAAAAAAATATTTATCTACAGATCAAAAAAACCTAAGAAATATTTTTATAAATAAATACATAATTATATTTGTAGTCTTAAATCAATATAGATAAAAGTATTCCTTAAATTCGTATAATTTTTGCTACATTTCTTTGTATAACTTGTTTATAATAAATTTAAGATTGAAAAGTACTTTTAAACACAAAAAATGTTTATTAAGAAAAAGCAGACAAAAAAACGAACATTGATTAGGACGAAAAAAACGAACATTCATGCCATTGTTCTTGGTATAAAAATATAAATTATCATGAGCGTATCCAAGAAATAAAAATGTATAAAAACGAAAAAAACACTTTCAGAGATAAAACATTATTTTATATTTTAACAGATATATTTTTTATACTTTTAAATACATAATTCATATATATAAAGAATAAATCTTATTTTTAATAAATAATACGTACTTCCAAGTAATATGTATAAATAATTGTTACTGTTGAGCCAGATTAAATATTGTATAAAAAATAAAATAAAATAGTGCTGTGCTTCATCCCTACTAGTTAAATAAATAAGAAACTTACTCGTAAGAAATATGCTTTACAAACATAAGAGATCTGTATGGCAGTCACGTATTGGAACGATACCATTGGACTGAAGGGATGACCAGTGGATATTGATCCAGTTACTCTCAGAGCAGCCTCTACATTATGAGCTCTCTTAATACGGAGTTTCCATTATATTGTGCACATCATACAAAGCTTTAAAGTACAAATACATCACAAAGTACAACATTGATTTTTTTATGTAACGGAAAGGCGGCTAGCCTCGGTCAATTTTTTAATCTTAAAACTGTAACAGAAGCACAAAAAAAATCACCCTTTTAAAAAAGTCATATTTTTAGATTTTGCAGCCTTCCTTATTGAGTCACTTTTAAATGGAAATGATATCATAATTATTATCTGACGTCACGGTGAGCTACTGACGGCACAGATAAACCTTTGATGTTACTACTAACTTGTGACGTCACGGCTAAATACCAACGACACAGTCGACCTATGACACAAATTTAATTAATATAGTGGTGTTATAATAATAAACCTATAATTGTACTTTTTCTTGTGCAGGTTATACGGGGAAAAATTGCCAGGAGGAGGTGGACCCGTGCAGCTCGTCTCCCTGCCAGAACGGAGCCGTCTGCTCAGGCAACGTGACCCAGTTCCGTTGCGATTGCCCTCACGGCTTCGCTGGTCTCCTCTGCCAGCACGCGGTGAACGAGTGTGCCTCTTCCCCATGCGCCCACGGCATCTGCATGGACCAGGAAGACGGATACCGCTGCTACTGTGAGCCAGGTGAGATGCACACATGAGCGAAAATCTGATACAAATCAGCAGGAACAGTTGTTGCTATGCGCAGTGCTTAAGCTTGTTAATCCTCTTGCCATTATAATGGACCTAAATATACTTTTATAAAATTCAAGATATACATGTAACTGGTTTTTATCTGTATTTATATATATATATTTGCATTTCCACATATAAAAAATAGTACATTAAAAACATAGCATTTTATTCAAACGCGCACTGGTAAAATATAACAAAAAAATTAAACAAATCACTTAAAAAGCTTTCCACTCCTCCGCTCCTGATTTCACCCGAGAAAAATATTCTAAATGCCATCCATTATTCAGCAGGGTAAACGTTTCAGTCTATGCCGATGGAAATCGCTCGGTAATATTATCCATTTACAATCAAAAAGAGATTCAATACTGTCACGCGTAGAGTGGCTCGATAGGGTCACTAGCCGTGGTTTACCCTACCCGATCCCGCCCCTATGAATTTTTTATATTTTTCATCCCCAAAATAGCAATTCATTGCTTTTTAACATAAGTCAATTAGTACTAGCTCGCATTTTAACCACAACAAATAAAAAACGCCGATCATTACAATTTAATGTTGGCATGTTACTTAAAAACACTCATAACAGTAAAATCGCTAATATCACAATCTCAAATAGCTTTAAATTTCAAACACAATCAATTTCTCTTCTTTTTGTTTAAATGTTACTTATAACATTAAAAAGTCAACTATTTTGGCTATACTAATTTTTTTTTGAACTTTCCAATTGAAATTTGAATCCGAAACAAAAACCATAAACATTTTGTCCTCATTTAATATATGCACTGTGAAAATATTATATAAATTTTTTTAAAATTAAAATATAACGTGTGTATAGTTTTTAAAATTTCCTGTTGTAATCTGCCTCTGCTAAAGCTTTCATTTACATATAGTCTATATATATATTCTAGATTAGAGAAAGGGAGAATTTACAAAACATCCATACGATATAATTAAAATCGTTAGATTTGAAATTAATTAATTAAAATGATATATGTAAGTAATTAACAACAAAAAAATCAAGTATTACATACATATCTGTAATAATATATAGTTTTCGGCATACAATAATAGGATTAGCGATGTTTCCAGTATCAAAGTTGCAAATTACTTTGGTCAATCTAATAACATCATCCATTGTGGACTCTCGTCTTCAATTCACTCAGAAATATCAATATATTCGATATTCTCTCCTTTTTTGGCTACGTTCTACATGTCTCATTCCGGCTTCCATCTCCAATATCCTGATGAAAAACATGGTGTACGGTCGTGGGTGGCAAATCATCCAAACGAAAGCTCTCGAGAATATTGATGTTGGTACTAAATTTTGATCGAATCTGATATTTCGCTGTGAAAATAATATTTGTATTGAATTCGTGCATTCTGCAAACGGCTGCAAATCTGTTTGTCTGGCAACTTGCAATATTCAATTGGTATTGAAATGTACGAAAAGACAACGCGGAAAAACAACATGTCTTGCGACCATTTTATATTTATATAGTAAAACTTGTGAAAGTTCGTGCGCAGGGTTGGATTTTATAAAGTTTGGAAATTTTCAAAATTAATAATGAGATTTAATGTTACACTTATAGTTTACAAAAGTAGGAAGCGCTTTTACTATCATGAACATAGTATTTTTTAATTGACATATGTATAATTTTAAATATGTTTTAAAATATATAGTGTCATTCGACGAGTATTATACGCCAAGTAAACTATTCAACAGAACAGCTTTCCAGTTTACAGTTGTGAATATAAATAAGTTGGTGCGACATTCCGGAATACCTGAGCAGAAGGAGATCTGGCGACTCCAAACATGATCAGCCCAGCATGCGCGTATACGTGTAAAAATTTACATAATTCAAAAATAGTCATTATACATGATTTCACAATCTTAAGCGTTATCCCGTTTATACTGATGCACTTTCTGGTAGTTATATTTAAGAATTACACTGAATATGTTCAAATAACAGCAGAACATTATAAAACTCATGTGAATAACTCTATATAAATTTGTAAAAGTCTGACTATTTTATTTTTAAATTATTTGATATTAATAAAAAGTATATTCGTTGAAGGTATGTTCAGCAGAAGAAAGCAGACCCTATTCTGAAGAAAACGTATTATGACCCATATTTAATTATGCTAATACTAATGGTTAAACGGGGTAGAGGGTCCGTCTTATATTGAATTATATACGTTCCATAACAAAGACCATATTGACTAACCAAAAAATAAAATCCCAGAGGAAGATACAGAATATATTCAAGTCGGCGCTGTAACTGCCCGCTTTCTAAACATTGTTTATCCGGGAGCCATAAAGCCCGTCCTTACGGTCGCTCATTAAAGCAAGCGACTCGCAGTGTCCGAGCAAATAAAACCGATGGATGGAAACCAAAGGGAAAATGATAAAAGCCTGAATCCTTACTTCTAAACGATCACGCGTGCGGGATATCCTTTTGTGTCCTTTTCCACAAAGGGGAAAGGTCCAATCGATTTAGAGAAAAATACCTGATTGCCAGGACAATGAGAAATGAAAGCTCGCAGTTTATTCCATGTGCAATAGTTATATTGGTTTTCAGGCGGCGCGGCGGCAGAGGAGAAAAATGTATTTTTTTCATCTCTCTCGGGCCACAGAAGCGAGTATGATTTTACTCCACTGTTAAGCATTACGTCTCCAGGGAAAATTGAATATCGAGGATTTTTTTATTTCGACAGAAGTAAAGTATTCTTGCTCGTATTTTTTAGTGAGTTACAACAGGAATAAAACGAATTGTTCGCTTATAATTTATAGAAGGTGTTTCCGAAATCGAACGAGATCTAAGGTACATATTGAATGCCTGGGGAATAACAAATTCTGTCATCACATTTAATGTGATTGAACAACTGGCCTCTATTATAAATGCTAGCTTCAGGGTTTATTTCTATCTAAGGCAAATTAAGTAACCGTAAACTTTGATGTTCTAAAAAAATCAAGTTTGTTTTGAAAGAAACGTTATATTTTAAAAATATTTTCGTTTTATTAATTACACGAACAAAACTATTATCAATATTGAATGTTTGTCATTTCAATACTAAAAATGATATAAAGTGTTATTTAATTTATGATGTTGTATTCCCGAACAAATTTAAACAAAAAATATCTCATTTAATTGCTTTTTAGTTAACTTCAATGTTAAAGCTTATATAAGTTTGATTTAATTATAAGCTGTTACGCAACACGGTAATTAACTATAATTAATTATTATTATACGTAGAATGATTAAAGCTTTATGAGAATTTAAAATATTTTCACGTAATTAGTTACAACATGATTTATAGCGCTCGTCACAAAGAAACTACCACCAAATCAAAAACTAGGATCTTGAAAGGTTTTCCTCTGCTCCCAGGCGCTTCGGCGAGCGGAAGTGCGCCTCCCGGGCGGAAGCTCGGACTGCCGTTACAGGTGCTGGGGGGTGGGCCCGGGGGCGGCTGGCCTGTCGTCTTTTTCATTTATTGGAAATTTAACGATTCGCCTCCGGGGACTCCCCCCCGCAGAGTCTTTATGACACACCTGTTGTGACCGTCTGACTGGAATGGCATGAAAAATGGAAACCTTTGTGCGAATGGGTCGTCGATTTATATGAAATTCAATATACAACATAATGGTATATTATATCTCTATACAACTTGAGTGACTTTGATTTATTGTTGAGAATCGTCATTAATTTTCAAGCGTTATTATTCCTTCATAAGATAAATGACACTAAACCTTTTTATGGTATATAAGCTGTGTCATGAATATTACTTTAAGTTTGATATCTCATAAAATCTTTTACCTACTAGGCAGGTATGTTTCTAAGCCTACGAAAATATGCTAAAATATACCTTTCTCCTAAAATATTTTGAACATATCTGTTTAGTTAAAAACAATTTTAAAATATACTATTGGTCAAAAATCATTCATAAAAGAAATGTTGTACTTCATTCATAGTAAAAATGTACATAAAATTTAGATAAAACACAACGCTTTAGGTGGTAACCTTGACTCGCGGTACTTTGGGTGGATGTACAGATTGTGTGATTATAGGACGCGTAATATAGAAACCGAGTTGTAAGAGGCTTCGGTGTTCATGAATTTTAAAATTTTGTTTTGTTGCAGGTTTCGCTGGACAGCACTGCGAGTACGAGTATAACGAATGCGAGTCTTCACCTTGCATTAACGGCGGCACGTGCACGGACCACGTGGGTGCCTACAGCTGCACTTGTGGACGCGGGTTCACGGGAAAGCGTTGCCATGTCAAGGTTAGTGAAAAACAATTATTTAATTAAATTAACTACTTCACGATGCAATACAATCTCAAGATTATTCAGCTCCTTTACCTTCTCTAACAGAAAAAAAAATTATATATCTTGAATCAATTCAAAATTAAAATCAGACACCATATAACACAATGTGTTATTAAGACATTTTGTACTTCAATTTAATACACTTAAAATCATATATTGTTAGCTTGAATTGAAAGTTCATTAATCCCTTACAAAACGTACGATACAAAGTACCCAATTTACAAAAGCAAGCTTTCTGAAACAACCCTTATTAATAGCCATCGACTACGAGGGTTGTATAAGTAAATGCTGCGGTCGCAAGTCTGATAGCCCTCGAGCCTCCGAGAGGGAGGACGTGAGCTCGGCCGTTATAATTGCGCTCTAAACTTTGCGGGACCCTCGGAGAAGCCTCTTCATTGCGGACTTTGTTCAGCCACGTATGCGCTGGATGCATTATGCAATGCAATGGAAGCATGCACTCTCAGAGGACTGATGTATCTATTAAAACTTCCGCCTATTGTGAAGCAATTGAGAACGAATTTGCAGAGAAGTTAACTTAAGGACCCTCTAGGCGATAACCAAATTTTGTGCATCGTATTAGACTCAGTTGTTAACTTAACCGAATGATTCTACTGTACCGGACCGATGAATATTCTGGTATATTGTTTGGTTAATATATCCAGAGGTCCCATAAAACTATAAAGAAAACATTGTAAGCAATCAAAGCAACATGCAATTAGGCTTATAGAAAACAGCCCCAAAATTACATAAGAATATAATTTATTCATAGATTATCGGCTGCACTCTCAAAAATAATATTTTTTGCGTATAATTGATAAAGTATATGAGAATTCCATGTCAAGATATATGGTTGAAAAATGGCAAGTGACATGTGCATAGGCAGTCTTGGGTCACTCAAAGACTAGATATTTTGTCCTCCAATATTATTTGGAGGACAAAATGGAAATATCATAAATACATTATAATAATGATAAAAGTAACTTTGTATTTTGTCTTCACTTTGAGTTTATTATATTTTTTGCATGACTAGTTTCGACCAAATAGACTAGGTCATCATTAGATGCATAACTAAACAGTTTAGTTATGCATCTGATGATGACCTAGTCTATTTGGTCGAAACTAGTCATGCATAAAATATAATAAGCTCAAAGTGAAGACAAAATACAAAGTTACTTTTATCATTATTATAATGGATCTTCACCAATCAAATGCCTTGTTCCTAAACAAGATCATAAATCTGTTTTCATGTAATAGTTGAAAAAACACGTTGACACATTTTTTTAAAATTTTATTGTAGCAATTGATTTGAGGCATTTATTCACAGGTGTTGTTGCCAACACTGAATAGAGGTAATGGGGCTGTAATGTATTTTTTTCGCAGGTGGATCTGTGCTCGCCCAACCCCTGCACGCAGCATCACTACTGCATAGACAGGGGGAACAACTACTCCTGCGAGTGCCCCCGGGGGTACGCGGGGCCAGACTGCCTCATGCCGGCCGCTGCGGTACGTCATCACAATACATTACATTGCGTATTACCATATCGTACGTGAGCTTTTTCGACAACACCAAACACAGCACAAATAGACGAAGGCTGAATCTAAACATATTTTCATACATAGTCACTTACTTTCTTATCGCTGTTGTGAAAAAATATTTTATAGATTTTAAAGCAGCAAGCATATGTAATTTTTCAAATTTACTTTACGACGAGAATTTTTAATAACAACCTATAAAAAAAATCATTTTGTATAAGCAAGGCTCGTATGTTTCACATACAATATATCACAATCAATAAAGTATTACATAATTTAAAAAAATACTTCATTGTGAGCAAGAAATTTATGAAATGCAACGTTTGTCAAGAAATACACTATAAGTTAAAATGTTTGAATGCTTTTTAAAGCTTTTTGAAAAAGTTTTATATTATTGATTTTTGTGAAGTCCATCTCACAGGAAGTACGATTTGCCTATACAGGTTTTATTGATTGATAATGATTAAGTACATTTTTTCAAATATTGAAAATTGATTATTATTGATATTTTTCTGAGAGTTTCTTTAATCATTTTTCAATATTTGAAAAAATGTACTTAATCATTATCAATCGAAAAAGTTTTAAGTTTTAAAATTTTTAACAATTAACCAGAATTAAAAGTTTTAAATAAACTTATAATTTTTCAAGTGTCCCTATTAAGGTCGGTTTTAAAGCTATTAAATATATCGCTCATTATACTGCTTTATGTGTGAACAAAAGACAGCAATTATTATCTCTTTCAGCTGTTTCTGAAACGTTTCACGTCATTAAATGGACCATTAGGGTAGAACTATGATATGTCTAAAGAGTACTTTTCTCATAAGTCTATTATTATACTTTAAGTTTTAAAGACCAATTACTTTTACACTTCTACATAGAAACTTAGCACCAAGAAATAACTAAGTAATGTGACCTTTTTAGGTATCATTTTTATTATTATAAAATAATTATATTGCTTTCGTTAATAATTTTTTTTTTTATAGTACTGTTAAGTTTTGACTTATTGCTCTATTTAAATTCTTAACACATATTTATTATGATAAATAATTTATTTAACACTAAATATTTAAACCGTATTGAAATGCTGTCTTATTTATAGTAATTATTTATTTTAAAGATACACGCTTTAAGCTCGCCAGCCACCAAGTTGTTTTTGAAATTGAATTTGATCGGGGAGGGGAGATAAGCTTAATCTTATAGAAACGAAAGCCCCCGAACTCAAACAGCCAAACCGACCCCAACCGTGGTGGACCGCTAAACTAAGAAAACCACGATAGCCTCCTTCTATACAGACCAGTAATCCTAAATAATTTAAAAATATCTTTATGTGTACAAACACACATGTTAAAAAAATATATATCTCCTGTCTGCATATTGGCGAAACCTAATAGGTTGGGATAGTAGCCGCTATCAAACTTTGGCTATGATCCCTTGCATTATAATACTTAGCTTAACATTTGGACAAATATGCAAGCCATTATCATAATCATTACATACGGCTTAGAGGGAATGCATCCACTTGCCATGCAACAGGTTACGTACTCGAAATTCCTGTCATTTACTGAGAAATACGCTGGATCGTCCGCATTAATTGAAATTGCGCAACAGTATGAAATGTAACAAAAATTCACACATTTTTGTATATTTTTATGAGAAAAAAATAATAAAGTATTGTGAAAAAATAATTTTAAACACACTCTCACGTGTGTTTATTGGTAAATTTATTGTGTGGCTACAGTCATAAACGGCCGTAATCTGTTGTGAAGTTTTAAAGTGTTTGTGTCCTCTACATAGTTATAAAATGTAAAACAAAATTCCAAAAATCTTATAAATGTAAGATTTTTTTTACGAAATACAATAAAACCTTATATACGACATCAATGATTGTTCATTTTCCCTTTAAAAAAGACACAATATTAAAATTGTATATAAAAAATATTAAAATTCTACATTTGTTACGCAAAGTCTGTGGGCGTTTCAGTAACTTACGCCCAAAACGAAAAAGCGTTAATGGTATGGCGTATAAAAGCAATAAAGCATTATATACGAAATAACTGATACTGCGCACAATACATCCCGAATCTAATATAAAAATTCTTTCATATTATCCTATTAAGCTTATTATATCCAGGCGTATAAAAATACACTTTCAATACTATAGGCCGCGCCCTTTAGATGCGATATTGCTTTATGTGAGTTCCATAAATCCTGCGATCGGCCGAAGACAGAGTCCAAGTTCGCGAAAATAACAGCTCCTGAATTTTATTCGAAGATTTATTCGGCAGAGCAACTGGATTAATTACAATCGAGAGTATTAAACGCTAAACAATTAATTAGCCGGAGAGAGACGCCGAATATGACTGAGTTATTGCTTCCTTAGAAACAAGGAGACTTTTCGCAAAAGGCGGGTGTTGAGTAAAAGTTGGAGATAACCGTTATTTGTAATTGCGAATGACTAACTTATTCTTTTTTATTTAATTAGAATAATTTATGATAAAAACTGAATATGAATATCCAATATATTAATTTATTTTATACTGTAACGTCGTAAAATTTGTGTAATGTAGATCTGCTCACCGTTTATATATAATTCCTGGAATAATTATAAAAATAAATATATTCTTAAATTATAAATAAACTCAGTAAATGTCACGGATCACAGGTGGGAGGCGGGCAGGTGAACGAGCAGCTTGAAGAAATTAAAAGCATCTGTAGCTGTTTTTGACTTATAACGTATCTGTTTTAATGTAGACAGAGAAAGGGTTTTTTTATCTCTTTGAAAATAAAAGTAAACATTTTTTTACATAAAATTGATAAATGATAAATAATAGTTGATTAATCCGCTGAGTATTTTGAAATTAATAGTGTGGTATATATGTATACTTTCCATGGTCAGTTATCATTTTTCAATATATTTAATTTCTGACATCGTTTTTTGAAAATATTTTATATAATTTCTTATTAATAGGTATAATTGAGTGGTTAAAAGAATACCACGATTAAATATTGCTCTATAATTATAGCTCGGCCTGTAATACTTCGTGGATTAATAGTCTCGGTAAAATTTTAAAATATCACCCAAATGCTATAGGAAAACCGTGTTAATCCTCGATTATAAGCGACGTAATACTCAGTTTGTTTAAATAACCGGTCTTTGTGGCATTAACAAAACATGCGGCAGCTTTTTGCAAAATAATAATTAATATTCGCCGGCAGGCCGGCCTCGTGCGACCTTTTTTTGTGAATTTACCGACAAAGTACGTGAGGGACGTTACTAGAAAAACGCGGCACGGCGGATGTCCGGAACATCGCAATTAGGAATTTTATAAAAATGGCTGTGCGGTATTAAACTGCCCCATTGTGAGGATCCTTCTCACGCCATCCTAAACAATTAATATGTGTCAGGTACAAAAGCAACCACGCTAAATAATTGTTGGTATAAACACTCTCAATATGCGCTTCAAGTCTGTGCGCTCTGTGCCTCATTTTATTAAGATTCCTAGAACCCTTTGTTGCTCAGGTTATATTATTTTCATAATTTAACAATAAAAGTTTGTAATTAGATATATAAAATCATTTTGACGTGCATCGTATATAATTTATCCCTGCTAATACAGTGCTGTGGAAAAAATCAAATACCTTAATATTCGATGTATATGTTACAATACAAATGAAGTCCATTGCATTAGCAATGTTAGTGCTATCGTTAATCACAAATTATAACATTTGGGACTATAATATGTGGAATTTCTGAACATATTCTGAGCTTTTCGATAAATAATAAACTGCTTCATTGACATTGTTTTTAACAAATGTCTTAGAGGTTTGAGACTATCATAAGCGTAAATACAAAGAATCTTCATATTATCTAGTCACACAAAGACAAGATTATATAGGCTAAATAAAATCTATAGTGTCTTATGTTGCTGTATCAAAAAATAAATTAATTAACGGCTTTTTCCGATAGGATTTTGACCAGAAAAGTGGAATATAATAAAAAATATATAAGAATATTTCATGTAGTGTTATCAATTTTTAAATATTATATAACGTATAGTAGATTTAGTATTTGAATGCATGATTAAGTGATCCGTTAATTTTTTTATTGTCTTAAGAAAAACAGCATGTGCTACTTCATTTGTACAGTATAGTGCAATATATAAATACAGTATAATATATAAACAGTTCTTGTATATTATATAAATAAGATCTTATTTGAAAATTAGGTGCACCTTCACAAAGTTAAACTCAATACACTTTGGCAAGAACTTGATTAAACTAACTAAGTTTCAGAATTAACATTTCAATAACAAATTCTCAGGATCGTTATTTTAATGCCAGGGCCATAGCTCAGGTTGAATGCCAGTTCAAAATCAGATACAAGATACTGTCGATACTTATCAATATCACCGTGGCATAGACATTCAGATATCTAGAATCTGAGGCCACGGGGCAAATCAGGCTTGATTATAAAGTGTATCCCGGGTTGTGGCAATCAAGACAGCCTTGCAATTTCCTGTGGTTGTATTAATAATCGATCTACTAGGAACTGAAGCGAGACGGATCAGGTTCTGATTGAGATTGAGCGCCAGATTCAGTGTCCAGTCAATACACGAGCATTCTATAGAGAAACTAGAGATATTATCTACAAGTAAAATGGAGGCATATGCAGCGTTACAAATTAAGAATACGTATATGGGCAAAATATATAAAACAAAGTTCTTATTTATGACATTCGCTTCTTAAACATAAAATCGGTACAAAATACTTGTTTTTAGATAAAATGTGATATTTAATATATAATACGCAGTACTATTATTGTTTTGAGACTGCGGAATAAAATAAAATATTTTTTGAAACTAAGTATGTATATAAATTTGATCTAAGCTTTATGATAATTTAAGTGCGTAGATGAGCTTGGGTCATGGAACATATGTCTTTTCTACATAAATATTTAGAGTTTAAGAAATATTGTTGTGCTCAAATAGTTTTTAAGGTTTTAGGATTTGTATTTTGAGCAAGTTTGTTGTTTTGCTCCAGACTTGCACCACTAATCCCTGCGCCAACGGGGGGACTTGCTGGAGCAGCGTGGACTCATACTACTGCGCCTGCCGTCCAGGGTACACGGGCAAGACATGCGAAGGTAATCATACACCCTATACACCAAATCACATGGTTTCATCAAATATGCTTTGTTTTTCCACATATATTTAAGTTTTTTTTTATTTTAGCCCTTCACAAGATAAGAATAATCGTTAAAATTTCAAAATAACTACTGATTTTCTTATGATCTAAAAGCGCACTTATGAGTGCGATATTATTATATCTGTATATATATAAAACACAAACTCAAAAACCGGCGGGGATTTGGCTGCTATAGGTTTTAGAACCATCCAACCGATGTACCCCAAACCGGTTTCATTTGAAAGGCAATAATACTAAGGTCGTTTTAAACCACTTAAATTAAACAATTGATAATCAAATTCGGTTTATTTAATTAAATAGATTTTCGACATTTCCCATACAAAAGTTTCAACATTTTGCGGTAGCGAATATTTTTCAAAAAAAGAGCAGTAACATTTTCGCGTATATGCAGGCTGCCAACAAAAAAACACTGATCTTGATGTTTGTTAAGATTACTATGACTTTGCCGTTGTTAAATGCAGGCTGTCCCAACAAAAAAAATCAAAGAAATCGGAATCGTTTAATCGGCTGTCGGAAATCAAAGATTTGCTATCGCCTGGTCAGTCATCGCATCACAGACATGATCTGACAGTTAGAGTTTTCAAACAAAAACTCACGAATCTCACGATAAAAAATCATATATACGACGAAGTGCAATGCTAGGTGTATTCGATTGAATGGCAAAAACGGATTTCACCGCACGATCATAGTCTAATTTGGCTGAAAGAAAAAATTGTTTTTGTTAATATTGGTTGTTGCTTCCTAGATGAGTTCGTGGTGGAGTCGGTGAGCAACCTAGGGGTGGCAGCAGAGGGTGGCGGAAGCGGTGCAGTGCGGGAAGTTCGCCTGCCCATGGCACTGTACCACGACAGGCTACATAACGTTTACATCGCAGCAGCGACGCTGGGGGCGGCCATGGCCATCGTGGGCATCGTGGTGAGTCAAAACTGTAATACTCACTAACCAGGATTTTTTTAAATATCAAACAGCATAATTTTAAAATCAAATTATCGATATAATTCCAACACTTACCAGTTTGTGTTTACGTTTTATTTTTTATTCAAAATATTACTTGTATAATACAGTAATACCCCGCTTTACGCGAGGGATACGTTCCGGATAAAATCGCGTTGAGTGAAATTCGCGTATATCGGGGTTTTTGATTAAACATACATACATAGTCAAAACTTAATTCAAAAAAATACAAATCATTTGAATCTATCACATTAATCATAAGAACACTTTATGCAGTATTACATGTTATTTTTACTGAAAAAAACATCTATTGTCTTTTGGGTAGCGTTTCTTTTACGTTATTTTCTATGACTACATTATTTTCATACACATTCCTAAATAAGAAATTCGCGTAATGCGAGGCATTTTAACGCAAAATTTGAAATTCGCGTTATAGTGAAACCGCGCATAACGGGATCGCGTACAGCGGGGTATTACTGTATATAACACTTGCGATAATATTAACTCGAATGCTTGTCTAATAAAAAAAATTAAATAAGGTTTAATCCAAAAACTTATATTGATTTTAATGAAACCGTGTAAGGTATGTTAGAACAATTTAATAAAGAATTTTAGACCGAATAAAAGAAAAAATCAAAACGTAATTTGAGCATTTTTTACTAAAATTGACTATAAAAATTAGAATTACTTAAAATAAACCAATCTGCTCATTTAACAAATGCACAAATTTTAATAAATGTTTTATTAAGGAATTTTAATATTTAAAATTTCAAACAGCACCATACTTAGAATTCGTGTAGAGTGAATATTTTACAAATTATGCTCTACTAATTTTATTGTACGGTCTAAATTAATTAGGCAATACTTTTAAAATGCCAAGATATTCAAAAAAAAATACCTTAAGAAAGAATGCCAGAATTTCCATCCAGCAGGTGATGTTTTGAATAATTTATGAGCTTGATAAAAACGGGTATATTTTAAAAATCCATATTTATTTTATGAAATAAATAAATGGTATCTGAATTTCCAAAAAATTCTATTCTAATAATTCTCCAAGACTGTCGATGTTGGTGGGCGTTAAATATTTTTTCTGATTTACGCGTTACTCACTATAACCTTTAACCTTTGACTCTCGAAGACACGCACTTGTTTTTTCAAATCACACGGCTTGTTATATATTTGAAAATGTAATAATGTTTTTAAAATAGTCCAAGATTTTAAATATCGACCATTTAAAAAATAGTACATAATATACTAAAACAACAAAAAATACTCCTATAATCAAGAGTCATTACGTAAAAACTAAATTAAAACATTAAATTTACACTACGTTATAATTATTGATGTAATTTTTTTTACAAATAATACTTTGGAAACTATTTAAGTTTATGTCAAGAGCAATACATGTACTAATTTTTAAGAAGAGGCAATATTTTTCATATTATTTTGATTTTATATGCTATATATCATTCTTATAATGTATACATGAATGTCTAGTTCAATCATGCGATGAATTATTCATTTGCTTATTGTTTGGATGCTTTAATTCTATATTAAGGTAATTATAAGTTTTTTTTCTTAAAAGATATTAATTTACTATAAATTTAGAATATTAGTATTTTCAGCAGTTCTAAGATGAGATACGAAAAAATATAATTTAGTTTTTCGAACGGGAGCATAAAATTTTCATTACTCAGCTAAATTTCTGTCCTATACCAAATTGAACGTCTAAAGAAAAAAATCTTGAGCTTAGAAATCTCCGTATTTTTTTTCTTCTTATTGAAATTTAATCAAGTTTTAATTTCACTCAGCCCTTTCGAGGAGACTTTGGAAGTACTTTCTTGGTTATCTGGAGCCTTGCAGGGCTGAAGCTTCCCTCAGCTGCATTATCAATCATCCCCCTCATCAGCCAGCCCCTCTAGTCAAATTTCGTGCCACTTGCAATGACACTTTTTACTTGAAAGCTAATCTAGTGGATTGCTATAAAGTTTCTTACTTTATTGTAAGCTTTCTTGTTTCTTATTTGAAATATGCTGTCACATTCAAAATAATAGCATTTGTTTCAAACGTTGATTTTGATACTTGGTCAATAAAAAATATCAACGGATTTACATTTTAAAAAATAGTCACAGTTTGTCACCTTCTAACATTAAACAAACTAATGTAATCTTATAGCCATTTTGCTGTTTTAAAAGTATTTCTTCTTTACCAGTGCCTTTCCTCAGAAGAGGTTGGCGACTATTACGCTGAGCATATACTCATGCTGAACTAGTGTTCATGGTTTTCTAAGGGGAAAATAGTGTAGTGGGTCCTTCAACACCGGGCTACATGGACCTTCCGTTTTAGTAATTGTTTAGTTTCAAATTACCTTTGAACAATACCATAATGTTCGTAAATGAACTATTTTATTTTTAAATTCAAACTATTAAAATAATTGAAAAACAGTTGCAGTTATGGTTCACACTGATTTTTTGTTGTTGTTGGAAACTGTTGTTGGAACCCCGGGTTCTTCTACACCGCAGCTTTATATTGCAAGGAAAAGTCTACGTATTGCTGCTTCCCAATAGCATTATTATACTATACATTGCTTACAAAACTCTGGCGTTAAGATCTGATACTACTTCTGCAGCAAGCTACAGAAAAAATATCAGGAGTCTGGAGGTGGACCTCCCCTCGACAAGGTACTTCCAGAGCACATCCCTCCACAATCATTATACGTCCACTACCGATCCGTTACACACGCTCAGAGTACAAAATGGGGAGATCGGGGAGGCAATTTTATTATAAAGAATGATCGTTTTATTTTCATTCGTAACAGGTGACCACGTGCCATTGCCGAGTGAACAAGACGTACCAGCGCTGGGTGTCGCTCGTGTACCCTGGGCGGCGGCCCCAGGAGCCGGGCCCCCCGCACCACTGGCTGTCCGACAAGCAGGCGCCTCCCCCGCCGCACTCCGGCCAGCCACGGCCCCTGCCGCCCATCGACACGGCGGACATGTACTACACGCTGGACTTCAGCGACAGCCAGAGCTCGCCGCTCATCCAGTAGAGCCCTACCCTCGAATCTAAACTAAAGATAAAAACCCAAACATAGACGATGTTCTAGGAGGCTGTGGTCATGCTCTTTGCATTGTGGACAGTAAATTGTGTGCCAAAGGTGATGCGTCGAATTTAGAAGACTTTTTAAGATGTGCCAAAATATTGAAATTTTGTGAAAATTATCGAAGATGTTTTCCCCCCAGCGTGATGTTAACCGCCTGGAGGAACGCAGCCTCGTGAGTACTAACGATAGGAATGCTGTTACTCCACGCGAGATGCACAAGAGTTTTCGTTGTATAAAGATGCTGTAAGTTACGCTTTTGAGGTAGACGTGTGTAAAATACTCTATATCTTATTGAATTATTTACCATAGAGATCGAAGTAAAGTTGATTCTTGGCTATGTATGTAACTAATAAAATAGCTAATGTATTGAGTTGTTTATAATTGTATCAATGTTTCAATATAAAAGAAACTTTTTTTTCATTAAAAGCTTCATCTCTTTTTATTTTATTCTTGAAAAACTGAACACGTATGCTTAGTAAATTTAAAATAGAGTATTTTTATAGGGATAGAATTCAGCTAATTTTGCTTCAAATTTACGAATTTACTCTGAATCAATACATCGTTTTACACATAATATATTATGTATGAATTGCACAATATTTTCAGTGTTTAACATTGCATTTAGAATATCTTGTCTGTGGATATAGAACTATAACATAGTGACTACCTAACCTTTAATTAATAATATGCAAAAAACTTCGTTACCCTTTTCCCTTCTGTCCAAAAATCGTTTAATGTAAATTTATCGTGAATATACTTACAACTAGGCGAATATATTCTTAGTAGTAATCTAGAACAATTATTGCTTTAAACTAAACATTGCCTAATTTATAAAACTCATATTTTTCATAGTCGTTTTTATTCAAAAGTTTATCTTCCGTTACCAAAGAAGCTTCAAAACAATTTTGAAGGATCGTTTTTTACTTCGTAAACTAAAAACAGATCGGTGATCGGCAGTTCTGCGAGCTCAAGCGCCCCTCGCAAGCCCTTTACTCTCCTCGGAGTCCTCATCAAACAATGATTGATCATTCATAAGAATAAAATTGGAAAGCAAGTGTAAATATTTATGTACGAGACATCTGACAAGTCTAACAGCTCTCTTTCGGGGGCGGCAAGATTTACAATGTAATTTGCGTCAAGTCGTTTCAGCTGCGACCTTAATTATTAACCGATGTCTAAACAAACTTTTATAAAAAGTATTGACAAAAACAAGTTTCACGAACTTCCACGAGTGCACGATTCCTTTAAATGTTAGTTGATGGTTTAAATAATTAAACAATTAGCATTATATATTTCATTTACCATTTTAATTTACATAAAAGCCAATTTGCTTTTGATATTCATTGTATGTATTCTACTACTTAACCAATTGTATTTGACTACCTTGTACTCCCAACCTTTAGGAATTGATTTGAAATGGATTTTACAAAAATATTAAAAATTGTTGACAGTTGTTATGCTCGGTATATATAAAGGCAAATGCACGATAAGGTTTGTAGTTGTGAAGTGAATGCTGGCACCATAACAAAGTCAATTCTTGTTTTAACACCATAAATCCTAACTTCGTTCCCCTCGCCACGTGTCTGCAACAGTGGTGGAGAGTTAGACCTGATGTCTCCGTTTGTTGAGTTATGTTACTAGGGTAGATCTAAGAGCGAGTTCACTAGAGACGATCGACTTGCATCGGTGTTAGGAGCTAACTTACTTTAAACTTGCAGGGTTTATGCTATTATAGCAAAAATAAAAAAATACATAGATTAGTTGACGTTTCTTGCTCAAATTTCTGCGTGATTATAAGGCATTTTACATGTAGAATACAAGAAAGAAATAAAGTATACACCGCTAATTCAACAGCTAGACCTAGCAGCTAATATAAAAAACATGGCAATGAAAAAAAAAAATTTTATACACAATGTTTTCAGGACTATTTTTTTTAACATAATAATTTTTTAATGTTTTTTAGTAGTTCATTTAATTACTTTTTTGAATATGAAATTAGGATGGAAAAACAAGTGGTTCATAAATGAACTTGATTGTAAACATTGTGTGTAAATTAATTATAGAGATTTCTTTGGGAAGAGCAACTGCAAAAACATTTAGTACTTTTATGTTTATATAATTGGGAAAATGAATTCGCTTCTTCAAATGTATGTACATAGTTAATGAATAATCAATTCAGTTGGTTTGCGAATATTTTTAATACAATCGAATTATTTTATACTTAAAATTTTCTTTAGATTTCTTTTAAATGTCTTTAGACTGGTTGATTTTTAATGTTAATTTTTATTAATATAGAATGTAATATTGACGACTAATTGAAGTTTTTTGATTATTTATTATTATGGAAATAAATGCGCATATTTCGCAATACAAACAAGAAATAGAAACGTGTAAGCGAAATTTATAAATATAAGATCTAAAAACAAGAAAATGACTATAATGTCTTCAAAAATTATTAAATTTTAATAATTATATTTATAAATAACCCAAGAGTTTTGCTATTTGTACTTAGTAATATATGATTAACTATGAATGTTATATTTTACCCTATTGTGCTAAATGAGAACAAGTAAAGGAAACCTGTAAAAAGTATTTGTAGTATTATATAAAAAGTTTTATTTGTTACCGTGTGATGTGCCAAAGAATTATTTTACCATACCTAAATATGCTGATTACCAAATATTGTTCAAAAATAAAACCATCGATGTAACAGAGCCGAGTTTCATTTGGGTCCGTTTGATCTAGCTCGTGTTCCTTTCCGTTAATGGCCTGGCCCAAAATAAAAATCGGCGACCGATGGTTTGGCTGATATCCTCCCCCTCTCCTCTCGCCGCTTGTCCACCCCTGCCTCCCCTCGCCCGACCCTGAACGTGATTCAGGTGGTTGACTAATTAAACATGGCAGCTTGAACAGAGGAGTGCACTCGACACACGAACCCGCCTACGCCCGCTCGGTCGGAGAGCCATATCATAAAAAATAAAAATAATTAATTATATCGAACATATCGTGATGAAATTTATTGATCAAGCACCTAGTATTCATAAGCACTGAGAATTTTAATTGGTGTAGTAGAGTGTTTGAAATAAATTTTACTTCGTATTCATTACACGTAGTATCTCTACTTGATATCAAACTGTCTCAAAAACATTAACTCATATGCTTAAAAAGTTAAACACAATTTCCATTGTACATTGTATTGTATATTAAAACACCGCAATAATTAATTAATATAAATTCAAAAATCAATAATTTTTGAGGGTTGAAGAAATACCAACTATATACCTCGTTGGAGTAGAATTTTCAAGTGGGGCAAACTATATCAAGTTTGACAACAGCTGTTTCTGGATGAGAAAAATCGACAGGTGAGTTTATTAAATAATTCCATCAGTTTATTTGTGCTTAAATATCGATTTATATTTTACAAATAACAAGTTAAAAAGAAATTAAAATATCATGTGGTATTTATTAATCAGAGTAAAATCACCAAGAAGATAAAAAAAAATTGAAGTACTATGAAAGCAATTGTTATAAATATTAAAGCAATTTTACAAAAGGATTAAGTGGGTGTGTGATTATCCTTTATTAAATATAAACCCTTCACACACATATTTGGTGCAAAAACGTCATGAAAATTATTTATTTATTTTAAAATTAACGCAAGGATATATTCCGCTGGCTACATATTTACAATTCCTTCAGTTGAAAAGTCGGCGGAACCCAAATATTTAACGAGATCCAGTTCCCTCGGATTAGAGGCGCCTGAGCCTCGGGACCCCCGGCGCTGTGAGCTTGTTTGTATTTCAGGATTATAAAGAAAATTGAGGAGTGAAAATGAAAAAG
Organism: Atopsyche davidsoni; assembly: GCA_022113835.1. NCBI lineage: Eukaryota > Metazoa > Arthropoda > Insecta > Trichoptera > Hydrobiosidae > Atopsyche > Atopsyche davidsoni. Next base: position 12,885,894 of record JAILWY010000009.1, on the reverse strand, counting down.
TAGAGACAGCCACATATTTCAAACAACGTTTTTTTAAACAATAAGCTCAAATAGCCAGCGCTAAGCCTTTATTAAACGATAAATATACATATCATTATTTTTAAATCAAATTTTTATATTTATATATATAATTATAAATCAAAATTGTTTTGTTAGAAGCTTGGCGTTTTTTATTTGGTTAAATGAAACAAGGTCGAGTTTTGCCAGTGGAAAGCGAATTTCAATTATTCATAGTCCTGTGAAGTTTCAATGATTGCAACTGCAATTTTCAACAAGAAAAAAACAAGGTGTAAATGGTTGCTCAAAAAGATGAACTTTTAATAAGGAAGAAACAAACAAAAATTTTGCAGCAAGATTAACTTCTAAATTAAGATTTATGTTCGCTAGAATTGAAACAATTTCCGTTGTGCTTAAAAATAGCATTAAAATAATAATTTTGTATGTGTTAGTGTTCAAATGTATGTAATACCTATTACATATTTCTTTAACAAATATAGTTACTTTGTAAAACATTGTTATTTGCGACCACTAATATAAAAGCGACTTTATTTAGGCATGTGCGATTATTCTTTTCTCAGCTGCAAGATTGTACTTCTATTAAAGCAACATTTTCCTTAGTATTTTTATGTTTAGGGACGAAAAAAAAAGGAAATTAAATATAAAATTTCTCAGAATTCGTGTATGCATTATTTTTATTAAACATTTATAAAAGCAGGGTTTTTATTTTTACCGGTCGAATAAACATTCCTAAGTAAATGAAAAAAGACTTTGGTGATAAACGGAGTAGTATAACAATGGAGAGACTTTTATAAAAAAACTTTGCAAGCTTTCACATGAGTTTTCATAAAAGATAAAACAAGCAAAACTTATGAAAAAAAATTCTCTTACATAGTTTAAAACACAAATAAAATAATTCATGTTAAAATAATACACACAAAGGTGGAAAGTAAACAAGTTTCTCAGCCTTTCAACAACGTAGTTTCTCCCTTGCTCAATAATAATGAAATGTTATTTTTTATTTAGCTTCAGAGATGTCTGCAAGTGTCTAACTTACGGTAATTTTAAAATACACATTTCTTGTATATAAATTATATTTCTCATAAGCCAATTGCGAAATGGATTATTTAAAAATTGGCTCTGGACACATTTTTGATCCGTCACTACATATTACCGTCAAGCTCCTTCACTCTATCCCAGGATATTATCTAAATAATAGTCATTCAAATGTTCTACTTAATATGGTAAGTAATGGTGGGAAATGTTTGAAATGCATAACACAAATGAATCTGGCTTCAGATTACCAGAATTTACCACTTTGGCTGGATGAATTTCACTGTATGGAAAGATAAATAAATATTAGATATATTTAACAAACACAGTATGTTAATTCCAAGAGTTCCTGATATTATGAAAGCCAAAAACTGAATGGAGGTTACCACAGCTCTGATACAGAATGGCTAAAAATTAGACTTTGTTTAGCTTTGGGATATATTTTTTGCCACATGTATGCATGCATTAAAACAATCAATTACTATATAAGAAAATAACGCTACCATTTTTAACTAACTAAAAGAAAAAAGAATCAATCTAAATATTGAGACTTTACGCAAAGGATTACAATAAGGACGGTGTGGCATAAAAATTCGATCAATCATGGGTCGTGCACCAAACGGACAATAAGTGGAACATAAGTTAAATTAATAAATCTTTATTGTTGTGTGTTTTTCAGAGAAGGTGAAGCAGGTAAAGAAAATCAATACAATTTATCTTCTGAGTAAAAGAGGCTTCATTGAATTTAGGACAGAACTTATTTCCATTATTATATATACAACCTCCATCCTAGACTGACTTGTGTTGTTAAAGTTCATATTACAAAAGTTTTCTTTGTAAATCTGGCTCCGGCAACTCTCGGGGAGGCGGGAGCTTAATTTGCCAACTCTTGTCACATCAAATATTTGAGAACTTTACACCGAGCTTATATTAGAATTTAAATAAGAATTTTCGTGTTTTATAAATACTAGCCTAAAAATCACCCCGCGCCAAAAGGTTGACATCAAGCTTTTTTATAACTTTCGAAACCGGTATGAATATTTTAGGCACGCTTTGATAAAATCCCTTTGAAAATAAACTATATTTACCTGTGGAACGTAAGAATATTTATAAATTAATCGATTCTTTCAAGGCTGTCAAGAGGTTTGAAATTTCACAAAAAATTGACATAATAAACTCTGGCGCGATAAAAAATATTGCATAATCTAAATAAATAAAATAAATAGTTGAAATTGTTGTAGTTAGTAAATTGTAATTATGCTTTCTTTAAATGATATTACATTATTGTGCTAAGCAAATATGTGTAAATTTATAAAAATCACTTTCACTTATTTATTCCAATTTGGGAAAAGCAACTCCTGCCCGGTCGTCTCCCTCGGGTAATTAACAGCCCACTCTGGTCTAATGGGCGGTCACCCTACCCCAGCCCTTCTGCTGCCTGAACACTTATTTTCAGGCGTTTTTCAACTCGTCTTGCGAGGTTTTATTTTTCGGGAAGCGTTTAAAATAGCGTCGGCACTGAAAATGTAATTTCCGCGCGATATAGAGTGCGGCGGTTACTGTCACCGATGAAAATTTCTCTGAAATAAAAGTGTTTGTAAGCAGTGACAGTCTTTGTGTGCTCTCGGGGTTGGTGAAATGTACATTTTCATATCACTTTAGTGATGTTTTATTATTACCAGGAAGAGGAGTTTTATATCTTTCAGGTGGTATATAACGAAAAATTGAGATATATTGATGCTTTATGATATATTTTATTGAAAACAGCTTTGTGAAACTGTCCGGTCTGTGGATCTTTTAAACATCAAAGTAATATTTAATTTGAAAATTTCACTTCTATTCAATAGTAATTGCTTGAATACTGTAAAACTAAAGTCAAATTAGAATGAGTCGAAAACTTAAGTATATGAAATTATCAGTTAAGTGCTCCCCATAAAAATTCTCAAACAAAACTATCCTAGCTTTCTAGACATTTGGTAATTAACATAATAATAATAATTTGGTTATATTTTGAGCAGATTTTCAGGGTTTGTCTTTTTTATTCAAAATAAAAACAAATTGTACATCAACGCATATCATTTCTTAATGTAAAAATAACAAATTCTTTTGTTGTTTATTTATAGTAAGCATATGAATTGAAAACGTGAGTTAGCTCAATCAAACACAGTAAGAATATTAAAAATGGTCTTTCCGTGTGTGTATTTTAAAGATGCTAATAAAATGGTGAATTATATGTGTTAATAAAGCTTACTGAAATAAAGTCGTATATCAAAATCAATCGATCATACTCATCACTTCCCGTATAGCCAACACTCAGTTAAATACGTGATCTAGTATAAGTGGCGAGGCTCTTACGGCGGGGCCGCAGCCACACGAGCGCCTCGGGTCGTCCTCCATAACAATTCAATTTCCATTTCAAATGTAGATGTGAATTTGATGACCGAAAAGATTTCCGCGAATTTACATTTATTACCGGGAACGGCCCGCTGCAAGCGTGGCGCTGTCCCGGCCCGTAAAGAACGTTCCAGAATTCTGGAGCTTCGCTTTATGGTAGGCCTTTATAATATAACTACCCGCTGGAAGACGAACGCCTTCCGAAAGCCACATAACTCTTGCGATTCGCGAAAATATTTACAGTAAAAATACTATTTTATTTCAACTTATCGCTTCAATCCCACAAAAAAATTCAAAAACTTTGTATAAGTGTTATAATGTGAGTATATTTATACAGTTTTGTGGACACTACTGATTTCATAGTAAAAAGAGTACGAGTATATTCAATACCTACGTGGCGTCGTTTCAATCGCACCAATAATCATTATTACGTTCACGCACACGGATTCATTGGCAGTGACATTGAAAAATCTTTTATATTTCTTAGTATTATATATGGCATAAAAAGTCAATGTCATGTGAAACGAAAATCATTTTAAGATAAAATGTGGTATTTCATTCGGGGGAGGATAAGAATACGGGCGTTTTTGTATGGGGCACTTGAATCCATGTGCCAAGTTTTCTGATCGCCCATTAACCCCGGGACGTGATAAATAACCCGAGACCTCACGGCGACGACACCTCTCTAGACACTTGTGTCGGGGATGCTGTCAGACACTCCGCCGAGCCACGGGGGGATAAATAACTCCAGACACTATCGCCCCCGACAGCTGTGTCGCGACTGCTGTCGGGAACGCGCAGGGGAATCACGAACAAACAATAAATATAAATTCGCGAGAGAGTCGCGAGAATGCACGTAGGAAATTTGTTGTCATTCTTTGTAAATTTTGAATGGTTACCAATATATTTTGGGCGAGAGGAGAGAATGCGATAAGACTTGGCAAGTGCTCCCATTGTGAGCATGGTGGAAAATAAATTACCGGCGAATATGTAAATTAGAGTAAAAAAGTTTTTTTTTTTGTTGCAAGTATACTAGAGAATTAGTTGAACTGTTGTCATGCGTGGTTCTGTTTGCTGAAAAACTTCATCCGACAAAATTTTTAGCAAAAAGTATATCCTTGCCAAAAATAGTTTGTTCGTAAGTATACATTTTGAAATAACTCCTTATTTATTTGTATATAAATAAACAGACCACTTTAAAATGTCATGTTTAAATTTGCAACATTTTAACTAAAGCAAAAGCTTAAAAATGTGAAAGGTTTTGTCATTAGCTCTGTTCTGTTCTTAATTCTTTTAAGGTACCATAAGTTTTAAAATAAATTTTAATTTAATTAATGAAACATCTATATTTTGTTTTTACTTTTACGGTTTTACTAATGTTAGTAAATGTTTGTGTTTTAGGCAGTATTATCAAAACATATTATTAATACACAAAGCATTTGTTTTCACAAGTCTTCTCAGTTTATTTTCACAACAACAATAGCTGAGAGCAGCGACAGGAGTGTTCCTTGTCTCGCAAGTTTAATGCAAGTGGAAGGAACACAACTTTTCTATCGGGAACTAGTGAAATAAGTAAAGTTCGAAGGGAAGTAGTCGATATAAACTGAGGTGGTGATATGCGCCCGTGTACGGGGAAAACCCTTCTCAAACCTTTCGGGAACTTTTAAAGCAAATAAATGTTCCCCGTGACCAAAATAAAACAAAGATTGAACATATAACCTTAAAGTTCTTTCAACTACATTTTTTTTAATAAAAAATACTTTTTTTATATTAAACGAATCATATTCAGCAATGTCATAACTTCAAATTGTATTTTTATGATTAAATATTAAATTGCATGTAACTATGAAAACGAATAGCTTTATCTTATTATGTAGCAAAAATACCATAAGCCTGTTTTTCCCTCGGAACTATAATATTTTTATTAATGTATAAGCAACAATCAAATTCACATTTGATAAAGATAACATTAAAACATCTATAAAAATTGCTATTCTCTATTGACGAATAAATTTTTCTATTAACTACTTTCGTGAATTAATTTCCTTTATGACGCATAATCAACATTGACTTTAAATATATGTGTGATTTTTTTATTATCATCTACCCCTTTTTAGTTAATCTTTTCAAAATATTTGCCTCGTTTAGGGTTTGATGTACACGTAGTGAGAAATAAGTTAAGGGCGTGCCAGAGACTGTATGGACGACCATTGACAATTGGAACTTATGGCTCTTGTTTATTCCACTCTGGAAACATTTAAAAGTCACAAACTGGGTCAGAATAAAAATAAAACTAAACTGAACATAATTAATTGTACTAAACAATATTTTTTAATAAAAAATACATTTTTATCGAATATTTTTGATACCTCAAAAAAATGTTTGACATTATACCAAAAGAAATTGTTTTAAATAAATAAGTTGTATTCTCCTTGTCCAAACTTATTGGACAGGCGTTAAATGTATGAAATCTCTCCAGCCAAATAAAAAATGCGAAAATACTACTAACATTTCTTTTTAATGACCATTTTTAATTTTTTGATTGTGAGTTCGTGGTTTTTGTTATTGTAAAGTAAAAATTCGTTAGAAATTAGAACACTTTTGATATGATTTAGTTTGATAGATCAATTTTAATAAATTTATTATCATAAAAGATCTAACATAGTTAATTATAGTTAAAAAAACCCATGAATTTCAACGACTAACATAGTTCAGGTTAAACTGAATATAAATTTTCTGGAATTTAATCAAAACAATAGACTCGGTAAAGTAGTGTGATAAGACTAGAATAACTTATAATAGAAATAATAAAAAAATATAAGATTTATTTTATTTGTTTGAGACTCAAAGACCAGGCGGAGTAGTCACGGGTAAAATAAACCCCAGATTCAAACGACAACAGATTCACCCACAGTCCAAGCGTTAATTGAACACAAATTCAAGCAATTATATTATGCTTGATAGTATACAGAGGCAGTGAACGAAAAAATGCATTAAATCAACAACAACAAAAAATTGTGTAATATGACGACACCAAATCAAGAATATTTTGTTATTTTGAGACTCAAAGACCAGCCCGGAGTAGTCACGGGAAAAATAAACCCCAGATTCAAACGACAACAGATTCACCCACAGGCCAGAATTAACTGAACACAAATTTAATGTTTGACAGTACACAAAGGCAGTGACTGAAAAAAAGCATTAAATTAAAAAAAATATTTCATGTGTAATAGGATGACACTAAATCAAAAATATATTATTTGAGACTCAAAGACCAGCCCGGAGTAGTCACGGGGAAAATAAAACCCAGATTCAAACGACACCAGATTCACCCCCAGGTCAGGAGTTAATTGAACACAAATTTAATGTTTGACAGTACACAAAGGCAGTGTCTGAAAAAATGCATTAAATTAAATAAAACATTTCATGTGTAATAGGATGACACTAAATCAAAAATATATTATTTTGAGACTCAAAGACCAGCCCGGAGTAGTCACGCGGAAAATAAACCCCAGATTCACCCTCAGGCCAAGAGCTAATTGAACACAAATTTAATGTTTGACAGTACACAAAGGCAGTGACTGAAAAAAAGCATTAAATTAAAAAAAATATTTCATGTGTAATAGGATGACACTAAATCAAAAATATATTATTTTGAAACTCAAAGACCAGCCCGGAGTAGTCACGGGGAAAATAAAGCCCAGATTCAAACGCCTATTCAAACGACAACAGATTCACCCACAAGTCAGAGTTAATTGCACACAAGTCCCGGGGCATTGTCTCGCCTAACGGCTCCGGGAGGCTGTGGCGCTCCTCCGCGAGGTGAGGCGGCAGGAAGCCAGGAAGGCAGGCCGCGGCGCCGGAAGCATAACGCCCGCGCCGGTTTTATTGCTATTATACGACGGTCTTTCAGGCTCTTGGCTGCTGTGCCGCCGACGCGAGCGACTGCTTGCAGTACTGAGGAATAACAGACTCAATTATTACACAGAGTTTTATAGGCGAAAAGCACTAAAGCTACTGCGGTTGAAAGTTTAATAGACTGAGGTTGGTGTGGATTATTTCAAAGTTTTTTTTACGGCGCCTTTTTAGAAATATCAACGTTTAAATAAGTAAAAATAACAAAACAGTCACTTGGTTTTTAAAAATGCAACTAAACAAAACAAAACAAAATGTAGCATTATAATAAAATATTTATAACGTTATAAAATTTATGTAATGGATATATCATTAAGTCTTTACAGCATCAACATATTTTTACCTTTTATAAACTTATTTAAATAAGCAGTGAATTAAAAGCTAATAACTTTATACCAAATAATATTGCAATCCGTGTGTAATTTCACAAACATCTTAAATGGCATAAGTGAAAACCAACAATGAAACTAGAGGTTTAATAAATAGTAAAGTAATTGGTATTCAATTTTCAATAAAAAAGACGTACAAATAGTTTAAATGTGAGTGATAAATCAATTTTCTTTTATAAAACATTTAGCTCATACGGATGTGCTTTTTTTGTTAAAAGATCCGTAAGCGATTCATCCCCTTTAATATTTACACGTTCTGCCAGAAGTGCCTCAGCTGCCCCGCCCGCCCCGGCCTGGCTGCTTTCTAATTTCCGAGGAACAGCAGCTCGTATCACCATTTAACTGATGTGTTTAAATTTTTTATTCTCCTCCAGATAAGATTGAAAAACTTTTTTCCGCCTTTCTGCGTTTTGGATGGAGAGGTTCCTGAAATATTTATTTTTGTGAAAGCATTGCCACTCCTCGTGGGAAATGACTGCTTGTGCGCGCAGCAAGTAACTCCGTATTAAAAACGACAAACCGAGGATTTGATACCTTTTTTACGTTGCTCGAATGAAATTAATGTTGGTTTTTTTTTCCACGTGTGAGGGTAGTTCTGAGCGCCAAGATCAAAAGCTAGACTTTTATACTAAAATTGTATAAACCGAAAGATGATGACAGATTGACAGCTATATACCTGATTTAATCAGTACTTTAAAAACCAAGTTGAATTGTTTAACGCTCGTCTAAATTTTATGATAAAATATTTATTAATAAAACGTCAAAATATTGTTTTAATTTAACTTATAAAAGTTATACCACTCTTCTTAATAAATAACAAATCAAGCCATTTTATTTTGTGCATATTAATTATAACTACGCAAATCGTAATAATTTTTTTTGCATTTCTTAAGGTTTAAAATATTCACTATATTATGCAGCTGAGACTAGCATTGTTCTCTGAAAACGTAACTTTACCGAGTCGCATACAAAACATGTCAAATAAAATTTGTGTGGCCGCCAGCACTGGCCGGGTGCAGTCGCAGGTAAGAGCTCTACCTGTGCAAGTTACACTACCTACCTTTACAGGTAACACTACCTACATCCCAATGTACACCACGCTACTAGAATTACGAATGCAGATGAATTAATTCCCCGGGGATTTAAGTTACATAAGAAATATAACATCGCATTCTTCATACTAATTCTCGTTTTTTTACATAAAAGAACGAAAGAAAGAACGAACCTCAAATATTGAAATACTTTTTTTATGTAAGTAAGCTTTTACGTATTCTGAATTTAGAAAAATTACTGTATTACTTTGTTTTCAGTTAAATTATTATTTTTTAATAAAAAGAATATAATTAAAACAGATCTACAAACTTTTATGCCTATGTTTTATGTAAAATGAAATGAATATCTTAAAATTGGCACTAAAAATTGTTTTTCTGAATCATATAAAATTTAAAGGTACCATCTGGATCATAAACATTTTTTTGTCGCGTAACAAAAGTATACAGTAGAAAATAGAAAACAGTAAGGTTTTTATGAATTCTTTATTATTCTAAATAATGACATCAAATCATTATTTGATAATGTTTATAAATAATATTGATTTTTTGATGAAATTAATGTTCACTGGTGCCTCAACCTTACTAAAATCTTGAAACGTCGATAATAAGATTATCAATTGCTAATATCTTGTTTATCTCACGATGATTTGCTAAGTGGTGCTTTCATAAATAATTATATCTAAAACTTACAACCTCAGCAGTCTAGTGATAAAATTATATCTTATCGAATCGATATGCTGCAATCAACGACACTTATTATAGAGTTGTATATTTTCTAAAATATTGAATGTTTTTTTAAAATATTCAATATAAAACCAATTTATTGAGTTGTTATATTTTCATCAATTAAATTTTCTTGCTAAAACCATTTTTTTTAAATTATAAACTACACATAATGGGGCTTAGACACAAACATTTCAACAGTAAATAGTCTTGGAGAAAATATACTCCCAAATGATTGACAACTCTCAAGACCACTGGAAAAAAATACTAAAAACATGCTGAATAATTTAATCACTAAAAGAGAATATAAATATTATTTTTACTTGATATTTTTAAAGTCAAGATCTGTTATGATGCTTGAAAAAACCTCGTTTCATATTCCATAGAAGTGTACAGCACACTCAGCATTCAGGAGCTTAATTTATTATTAAACAAAGCAAAGGTTTTTGAGGTGCTCGGCGGAGGTGCCTGCCACTTAATAAACCTGAGAAGGGTGCTCCACACTCTCTACATTAGCCTACATATTTTCTTGCAGGTCTATGGAGCAAATTAGTTATATCATGGAAGTGAGTTTATAAGTGCGCAGCTGGCATTTTCATTTGAGAATATTAAAATTATATAAAATATTTAACTTTGATTGAAAGATTAACATTTTATTTCGAAGTTTTCATTTGTCTCGCATTAAATTAGTATCAAGTTCAATAATATACAAATAAAAAAGTCCCAAATAATTAAAATTGATTATGTTCCTAACCCAAAAGAATTTATTTTGTAAATAAAAATGTTTTTATTATTTTTGTTTTTAAAACATCTAACTGTTTGTTAATATAATATTCAAAGGATACAATAAATTAAACAGCAAATTTTTAATTCTTGAAGTGAAAAAAATTAAACATTAATAAAACACGTATTCATATTCAACATTCTATTTATATTCTATTCTACCATATTTCTTGTCTTGGAATATATTAAGAAATTAAGATAGTAATTTTATAATAATTAAACTTTTAACTCAGATCTCCTTCATTGAATTGGGATTATCATCACTAAGCATTTTAACCGAGTGTTGACTGACACCAGTTGCATGAGGTGTGCTTTCAACCCTCTGCAAGGGTCACAACTGCACTTCTGGCGAATGAATTAATATTGCTATTTATACAGGATGTCCAAACAGAGTATCGGGTATTTGTTTTAGCTTTGAAGTTGATTCGGAGCGGTTGAGGGGTGCGGGGAGGAAATTGTAGAGTCCATCGTTTTGTGGAATTTTAGTCGCTATGAAGCGCTTCCGGGAACGCATCGCGCTTTTTGCATACGAGCGTATTATCGTAACGGTGATTAAATAGTGACTGCTCAACGTTTGTATCGTGCGGAATATCGTACACTCAATGCACCAAGTGACAATAGCATTAGAAGATGATTGAAAATACAGGAGCGACGGTAAAAATTCAAAACTCTGGTCGCCCTCGTTCAGTCCGCGACCAGGAAACAATCAAAGAAATGGAAGCGTCAGTTCGTCAAAATCCGTCTTTATCCATCCGAAAGCGAAGCCAAGCGTTGGACATTAAAAAATTGTCTTTGTATTCGATTTTAAAGAAAAATTTGCATTTAAAAGCGTATAAAATTCAATTGGTGCAAGAATTGAAGGATACGGACTAAGCAAATCGCTTAAATTTTGTGAACGAAATGCTGCGGCGATTCAACAACTTTCAATCTTCATTCCAGATTAGAAGAGTGCCAGCAGCGTAACGATCACCATTTGGATAACATCATCTTTTTGAAATAATTCTCCATTTTGTATTCTCATAATCAAAAATTTAAAAAAAATACTTGATAAGTAGTAGTTTTTGTTATACTGAACGAACAAATACCCGATACTCTGTTTGGACACCCTGTATAACTCCATAAATAACAATAAGCCTAAATGTTTATCTTTGCGGAATTTATATGTAGATATAATATATATATATATATATATATATATATATATATATATATATATATATATATATATATATATATATATATATATATATATACTATATAGATTCAAAGGCGTAATTTATTTTCTCTTTATAAGTAAATCTAATTAAGCAGAGTGAATCGAAAATTTTCCATATTACAGGCGTTTTTAAAGGGGTTGATTTATCGCAGAAGGATAGGGTTAAAAGTTTACGGGAAAATAACCCAATTCAGCAGCCGCAGGGCGAGCCTAACAACTGATCGGCCCTACATCCATATATCACTTTGATATTGCCCTGACCGGGGATCGAACCTAACCCCATTGTGGCAACAGTTCACGCCTTTGATCACGCTGTCACGGGACGGACGCGTATTGGATTTATAGCCTTAACCCAATTAATAGTTCAGAGCTAGGATTTTTGTGCGTGTTTCAATTTATACACTGGGTATAATTTACGATACAAAGCAGAGCCGTTTTCTCGAGTAGCAGATTATTAAGCCTTACCGTCTGTAAGTTAAGCATTATATTTTTTTTTTTTCAAAATAAATATATATTCAATGTTAATTAATATATTTGTTTTAATATTGTCATATATGGAGTCCATTAACATCAATTTGAAAATTCAATAGAAGGGTAAAGCTGCATGATGTTTTTCCAAAGTTTCAGTTTCGAATAACGTAATTCACACTACTAATATATAAAATAAAATACAAAGAACTTTTTTATGAAACATAATATATTTTTATTAGGAAAACTATTCAATATTTCTCAGGACGTAGTTTATTGTTGTTCTTGGTAGATAAATCTAGCTTTGAAAGTTTATGAAAAAACAAAACTTTACTTATAGACTTTGTGCCACGATCTGCATAATATTATCCATAAAGTAAAAGCACCCCAATAAAGAAAACTTTGGTAGAAGTAGAAACTGAAACCTTCGCGCACCATGTACATTATATGGGCCACTTTGTTTAAATATAAAGGTGTAGAATTTTTCTGTTCAAGCACTTTTTTATTTACTTATTAGATAACCCCTAATACATAGTATTGTACGCCAATAAAAACCTTTTAATTTTTTTTTGTGAACACAGATACTTTGTGAATATATCAGATATTTTGAAATGAATTATTTGTTTATTTTTTATTTATAAGCTTGTTTATTTTAGATCAATCAAAGATGGTTTGAGATTACAGAAAATCGAAATCACTTGTGAAAACCAAGCCTTGTATATTCAATGTTTACTTCAGTAATTTGTCTTATTTATATCACACGGACTACTTGCTCCTTACAGCCGGCCAAAACTTTCAGCCGCTTTAAAATGATGATTTAATTGTTTGTCTCCTACAGTCTGAAAAACTTTCTATACCCCATAAGCTGCCTACAAATTAGTGCCAAAAAACCCCCTTCTTCCACCAGCCGAGCGGCGGGCTCGAGAACTCGGGGAAGCATCTTTCAAATTCATACTTAAATACTTGCTAATTACAGGAGGCTTCTCGAAAGTCTAAAGACGGGCCGTCGATTGATATATAAATGATGCGGGAAACTAATTTTGCAAGAAACTGCTAGACTAGGTGATTAATAGAGAATATTGTATTTAATTAAGAAATAGTTGCCTTCGTATATTATATTGAGAAAATCTCATTAATAGGAAGGTTAGATATTGGCTGCGCTATGTTTTATTAAATTAAAACCAAGCATACATAAATATATCCACATAAAATATTTTATTATAAAAAACAATTTCATTCTTGATAATCTAAAGTAACACTAATTAAAATATTAATTCACTTATTAGTTGTATTGTACTAAGATCTTCAATTAAATTTGATCAGGTAAAATTCTGACGTGATTATTTAATTAGTTAAAACTAAGCATGTTTCCTCTACTATTTTACGAAGGACACTACAGCAAAGTATCGTACAACCAAATGAAAACAAACTCAAAGCTGTAAAGAAAAGTTTTTACATTTCTCGGTCTCTATGGAAGGGGTCTTGAGGACTATAATGGCTCGGCAGAATCAGCTAAGATAGCTAGGCGATCGTTCTGCCATTAAGTTTGATGTTTTTTTCCATCAGTGGCTTCGCATTCGCGATGCGTATACAGAGAATACATCTCACCTAGAGATGAGAATTTTTATGTTTCAAATCATTAAAAATAACATTTGATTATAAAGCATGTCTGGAGTTATAAAAACCTTTTTTTAACAAATCTAAATCTGATTTAAACTTTTATAAGTACACGTCAAGGTTTTTTTTTTAATAAATCATTTCATTTTACATGAATTTCCATTCCAAATGTTGAAAATAATAAACAAAACTTCGTATATATTTTGATTTTGGAGGTACTGATGTGGGTGTAGAAAGAGACAGGGGGGAGAAGAAACGGCCAAGATAAGCCGACAGCTGTTTTAGGATAAAAGTAAAAAAATTGATTCAGGTTAGTTCTGATGTGAAAATTTAAGGATTTTCGTACCTTGTTTAAGACACATGATAACATATCCGATCAGATCCGCCAGTGTCCGGTAATGGCGAACAATGACTCGAAATATTGGGAAATGACACAAAATGGGGACCAATCCTGTCAATGACTGCTAACGGAACATAATAGCGCTTCTAACTTTGCTCCATAGACTAGGAATCGGCTGCTTAGCAAAAAAGTTGATTTTGCTTTAGAAGCATATTCTACGTGTTAGCCTTATAGACATTACGTATTATCTGACCTTTACGAACACTTATACAGATATCTTGGATACCTTATATCGTGTTATAATACCATTTGATAATATTAATATATTTTTTAAAATAACATGGCAACTCTATATATTTTCATAAAACATAATGGTTTTTAAAAAAATAATATATCAAAAATAGTTTCACATAACACATTGAATAAACAAAATAATAAGAAATGTAAAGAGAATATATTATACGGCTTGACTTTTTCAATACTTTTCAAGCAAAAAAAGTGCTCATTCGTTGCTCATGTATGATAATATTATAGCTACTGAAAATAGATAGAAAAATTGAAAACACAAAATAAAATAATATTTTGCGAATTGAAATCGAGTAAACATTTAGTGATGCGTATAGTTTTTACTAAATCAAATATTTTTGACATAAAAGTGCTTTGTGGAATTTATTGTGTTGTATGAAAGGCATCTTCAAGCAGAGGCTTGCTCTGTCTAACTAATCACATAAAAAAATGAGAACAATACTAAAAATGTTCTTGAACTACAAAAATACTTGTACTATTAAAGTGCATGCGTTGCAATGGATGTCATATCGAAATGAGCTGACCTTTTTGCTGATATTCTCTTAGATTTTCTTATCTGCTGAATACAGTTCATTATCGGCATCTTGCACACTTTATATGAAACAATAATCCACAGAAAAAAACAATTATGAAGTAAAGTAGTAAATCGAGAAGTAACTCTATAGTTTTCGACTGTCACATAATTATAACCTTAAACACGCGCATGTATTAGTAAATTTTGAGTTTATAATATATTTTATTATGTGACTAAATAAAAACCTCATTACATAATATTTAAAATTAATTTTTAACACAGTCACAATTGATTTTAGAGTCGAAATCACAAGTTGGATACGATGTGACGCGCGTATGACTTGTTTTGCGAGAGAACTCAGCGAAACTGTCCAATTTTGGTGAGAATAATGGCAACGCGCGAACGGTTGGAATTTTTGGCTTGCCATGTAACAATTCAATTTAATTGTAAAGTGATTCAATCTATGGTCAGTGATATCTCTTTTATCAAATCAATGTCAATCAGTCGCATTAATTATCTAGGCAATGTAAATTAAATAGATACATTGCAAATGCGCACGGAGATGGATTAATTCTGTTGATTTCGAAAACTGAGTTGAATATTGGAAATAAATTTTCGTAAACAATTTAGACATTCATACAATAAGTAATAAATATTTTTAAATTAACATTTTTTTTTTTTGGATTTATATAATGATTTGGGATTCACACACCCATAAATCGTTTTCACATCTCCTTCACCTACCTTCTAAAACTAAAACTTATTCAATATTAAATATTCACGTATTTGAATAAAAAAAATAAGCTATATAAATAACATATTTATCTGAATAATCATCATGCTTCAAATATTATTTTGAACATGAATAGATATAATTAAGACATTTCCGATTTTTTATCAAAAACTGTGTTTATGTGTTTTTTTTAAATTTATTTGTAAGAAACTTTTTAATTTGAATATTTAATGATTTAATAAATATTTATACATTTTAAGCCCGCGTTCTTATCTCTATCCCCAGTCCTCACCTTCTTCAAGTTCTCCAATGCCATCATTAGCCCAGGCCGGGTCGATCCCGCTGGCGTTTTGTTTTAAAGGAAAACATTAAAAACAATGTGCTGTATCTTTTCTCCGCAATGTAGGGCCTTAGCAGTTCAATGTGCCTATAAAAAGCTTAGATAATGGTCGTACAAAGGAGAGTCTTTGACATTTGGCCGATAAAAATAACGCCGAGCAGAGAACTGGAATGGAAATGAAACAAGCAGTGATAAACTACGAGCATCGACTAAACGCCGATTAAACTCAGAAACTTTACATTGCTTTAGAATCGAGTTCGCGATTTTGTGTTGGTTTATTTTACTCGATCGCATACTTTAAGCATTGATAGCTAAGAAACTGTTCAGATATAATTGATAAAACTAATTGCAACACTTATGTTAAAAAATAAAATAACACTGACACAAAATTTATTTATATTATTATTTGCTTCCTTTGGGCAAATATCACAATATGACTATTTATACTTTAGAATAACGAGTAAAAAGAAACGCTCAGCACTCCGCTATACATTTGCATTAAATTTATTAAAAATATATTATTTGAAAACTACTCTAACACGGTAGTCAGACCTGGCAATCCATTTGCAAAGTACATGTGATATACAATTGTTACAATTAAACCGAGAATTTCAATCGCGTCCGCGGTGTATATTATTCTCACCCATAAGTCAGTTTGGCGGAATTCTTTTGCTAAGAAAGTCATGATCACATCGGGTCTGTTGTAATTTATTTTTATTGCTTGAAATCAGCTTAAATAGTGCAAAAAAATATTTTTAACATCAGTAAGCGTAGTTTATTAAATTGTGCTAGTTTAAGTGTTAGAGTTACAATTATTTTTCTGTCTAATACTGTTGTACTTGTGAGTGTAAAAGGTTCTGACTGGAAGGCAGCCGCGAGCAATGTAACCATTTCTTTTATTTCTTATAATGTGCGTCATTAGTTTCAACCTATATACTGTTGTGTTTACAAAGGACTTGCAAGACGAGGAGAATCTTTACAACACGTCATTTCAGCATCCGAGAAAGTCGAGAAACAAGTAATACCAAGGTCAGTTCATTTTTGATATAGTGTCTAATTAAAAGTCATACATGTTTTAGGCTACTTTCAAGATCACGTATTCGGCCAATTCAAATGTTCACATTTTTAAATTTGCATGTATCGATAATACACAAAGGCATAAGATAATACAAATATTGTATCTACTATATATAACCGTATAGTTATGAATTTAGATGTGCGGTTTTTCACAAATTAGAACTATATTACAATATATTTATTTACGTCGTTACACCGGCTATAATTCAAAGAAATTTTAGATTTATGAATATGCTCAAAAATATGTTAATTAAAAATAAAATATGCGCAGTACTAACGTATTCGAACTTCTTTTTATGTAACAAAACTTGTAGTTCATACTGTGTTATCGTGTTATTATATTGTATTGTCACTACAATATTATTCATTTCATAATATAGCCGAGTTGTATACCCAAATACTACAAAGTATTATCAAGAAACAGTCAGTTTAAATATAAATAAAATTACAAGGAATATTAAATACTTATTGCAAAGCATTTTTTTAAAAGTAAGGTCATTTAAACTACTTTAAGAAGTATTCACTATCAATCAGAAATAGTTTGAAAAAACCACGTTTCTTCGAGACGACTCTTACTGTTTGGTATTGTAGAGAGCCAAACCGTAATTATTTTATTATATATTTTTTTGATAATGATTTGAATAAATGGTATATTTAAAAATATAATGTAGAAACATATTTCATTATTATTATAAATATATTAAAAAATATCGTTGTTAAATTATTTAAATGAATTTTATGTCAAGTAATGATTCAATAATATTTCTCAAATCAGATACAAGTGTTAATGACTGATCTATAGTTGTATTGTTTGGAATTGAAGAGTAACTAAGTGTAATGCAAATACCATTATACCTTTGTCTGTTGGATGGATTTCAATTTAAGCGTTATCTTGTGTTATGAATTGTGATATACAATGATAATATCATGTATTAATCCTTAACTACAAAGTACACAGGTTGATTGTCTTGAACTTCTATCTCTCTAGAAACGGCTTATCTTAATAATATCAAACCAAAACTATTTCTTATTAACTGTGTCATCGAAAGGTTTTTGTAAAATTGTTTTTAAAAAAATTCTCTGTTATATTTATTTCATTCTGATTAATTTATACGATTTTTTAAAAAAAAGTAATAAGTGAATCTCAATGTTTACAAACAATTAATAAGTTTTTCATAATTTTAGTGGTATTATTTATAAATATACTCATGAAAATAAAATAAAATTTCAAATTTCATTTGATTTTAATTTAATTAAAAATATTTAGTTTTGACACAAAACTATTTGATGTAATTAATTATGCTAGATTCTAAATGAGTAAAAAAAAGTATAAACACATGTTATATGTTCTTAAAAGAATCTATAAATGTGATATGAATATACATTTTGGGATTAGTTTTACGTTAAACAAATGTTAATGCATTATGATTGTTAGAATATTTCAGTGTTATTTATAGCACTGTACTTTTTAGTGCTCTAAATTCGTTATTATACATATAACATATTTTTTTAATCAAAATAGTTTAAACTTCAAAGTTGAATTACATCATCAAAGAGCGAAAACTTGAAAAATGGATCTAACAAAGCAATATGAAGTTACAATAAATTCAAGCTCAATAAAATTCCGACTTGTCGTTTGAATGATTTTCATGAATGCTTTATTTGTAAAAAAATTCTAAGAAGGCTTTAAATGAATTTATTTTCGGTACCTTTTCTAAGCTAATGAAGCAGAAATCCAAAAAACTCGGTGCGCTATGAACTAGATAGACAATATACAGAATATTCTAGGCGGCTTTGTATTTGGTATATTGTGAGAGGATCTTCGCGTATTTTTACGAAAGCATGTGACGTTTATTTGAGTTTATGTTTTAATATGGCAACAATACACGACATAATATGAACGTACCTCTCTCTGATATATAAAAACTCAATTTTTACGAATTCACAAGGCAGTTTCTTAAATAAAGTAAGCAAAGATGCTTACTAAAATGAATATAACCACAGACTCTTGATGACTTGGTAAAGTTTACTTTATTTGATATTTAAACCTTTTTAAATTCCTGCAAAAATATTTTTTTTAACTAATTAATGTATATAGAACTTTAGTACGTAAGTAGATGAGAAAACTTCCACTGAATTCACTAAAAAATTATAGTGAACATATTTTAATCAATCCTTCACAACATAGTTTAGTAAATTAGGTTATATTCATTAAATTTCAAAAATCAAAAATTGTATACAATTGTTTTTGAAATATTCTTCTGGCAAGAATTCTGGCAATATAAAAACTTAGGCGATCTGCTTAGTACGAAAGCTTGTCTTTTATGTGTTTTTAATAGATCAGAGCCTAAACGTTCAAGAGTAAAATTAAGATAATGGATCGATGTTTTAAAAGGAAAATGAAAAAAGGTATCTATGTATATATCTATATACTGCAATTTAATTGAGAGTAACAAATAGATTGCTAAAATTTGCCTGTTGTATTGATGCTGTACATAAAAAGAATGAAATCAAACAAAATTAAATGTAAAAAAAATATTTAAATAATATATTTGATCTTTTCACTACATTCGTGTATAAAAATTATTTATTTTACGCAAGTACATTTTCACGAATTTCACCACAAACGTGTCTTTGAAAACCTTTTTTCGTTGCGTTGTAGAATTTATAATAACTCTTGCAGTATTCAAAAAGTTTAATTACATAATCACAGCCATGTATGGACAAAATACTGTGAATATAATATGACTTTGTACATTACATGAATAATGTTTTTAGCATAAAACCCATTCATCAACTTTATGAAGAAAGTTTTGTTCATAATTTGATACATTTATGGGAAAGTTTTCTACGTGCTCGAGTACAACGAAGGAAGATTGCTTTCCGAACAATTTTTTTAACTGATTTGACAAGTGATTAAAAATATTATTTTATTCGTTTTATTTTTAGTTTTTATTTGTGAAATGAAAATTTATATTCACTGTGGCCATCAATCAACCCTAAATGCCAAAGTGCAGAGTGGTAATTTTTTTTAAATATAATTGTTTCATTATCAAAAATAAGGGTAGTTTAGTATAAAAACGTGGTCTAAAAAGCTGTATGGCTACTTTAGTTATTCATAAATATAGTAACCGTACTAGATACCATGAGACAGTACGTATGGTACACATGGGTTTTCTTTAGTACTTCCAAGCCAAGCTGCAGCAGTGCTCTTTGCTGTCCGTATTTATTAGGCATCTCATATATTACTTTCCGGAGCTCGATTATTATTTTCCTTCCCTCCGTCCGACAAGAGAACTCTCCCCTCACCCTGCCTCCCCTCCACCCTTACATTGTCAACCATACCCCACGCGAAGGTCGTGCATATTGCTTTATAAGTCAGCGAAGACGTTTTCCTACTGTTCGTTTTGTAAAAAAAATCAACGGCTAAAGTCATATCCACGAGAATACGCTGCATGTGAATACCCTCAAAATTTAATAAGAAAATTGCTTTTATTTTAAATTAAATATGAGGCATCCATAGACCGTGTATAAAAATAATATTTAAATATTCCTGCTTATTGTTGTCATGATATATTTTATGTGGCGATATCAAAATTTATTTAAAAGAATTAAAAAAATATTTACAATGCAGATTATATACAATTCATATTTTAAATGTATGAAAAATGCTTTGATTTTTTTTTTTATTTCTACTGAACACATCAGAAGTAAGTGTTTGTCATTATTTCTGTTAACAATACATTATATTTGCTGTATGCCATGGTGTTTACGGTTATGATATATTTTTAACTTTCTAATAAGAGAAGTTAGAACCTATATTAGGCGTTAAGACCATTGCGTTATATAAATCAAAATGATAACAATTTTAACCGATTCATCAAGTGCCTCTCTTCAAAGGATGTTGGCGACCATTTCACTGAGCATATTCTTCTCTTCCTTCTACACCGCAATTTTATATTGGAAGAAAAAGTTAGCGTAATGCTGCTGCATTATTATATGATCATTATATAATCTAATATGATTAGGCATATTTTTTCACATATTGAAAATTATTCAGAAAAATATAGCCGGTGAACTGACCCTAGTAATAACGAGTCACCTCTGTTAATCGAGAATTTTTAACAATCATAATCTACTCACGAACCAATGTGCCCAGGCCAATCGTGAAAAAATATGCCTAATCATATTAGTAAATAATATGAGCCTATAAAGGTAATTAAAACGCACTTGATTGACGTTAAATTCACAAAATAGACATACATTATATAATCCTTTCCTTACAAAATGTTTAGATCTGATATAGCAGAAGCCACCGCCCGTTCTTCAAAAGGTACTCCATTACAGGTCTTTTACACACACTCAGGGTACTAGCAACAGAATGAGAAGAGCAAATTTAACAATATTAGAAAAGCATCAAGGTCGCAATCGGAACCCATTTAATTAAAGAAGATAAATTTTATATTGTTAAGAGACAAGGCATTTGATTGGTGAAAATCCATTATTATAATGATAAAAGTAACTTTGTATTTTGTATCTATGTTATGGATTAGTCAATCAAGATGCGTATTTATTACCCATTACGGGCTTATTATATTTACTAATATGATTAGGCACATCAGTTCATATATAGAAGATGACTTAAAGAAACTCTCAGAAAAATATCATCGTGATTTGTGTGGGATTTGAACCCACATCCCCACACAAATCATCTTCTATATATGAACTAATGTGCCTAATCATATTAGTTTGTATTTTGTCTTCACTTTGAGTTTATTGCATCTTTTGCATGACTAGTTTTGACCAAATAGACTAGTTCATCATCAGATGCACCTGATGATGACCTAGTCTATATGGTCTATCATTATAAGATAAATTTAACTTGGGTTTAAACTTTTCAACTGCATACGCTCAAGCGCCGGCCGCTCCTGTGGCAGGCCTGACGCGACCCTCGCAGTAATAAATAATCAGACCATAACTCCAGTGGCGGCACGTCCCCCATAAAACCCCCGGCAGGCTTCCGTCCGCGCAGACCAGCGCCGGCGACGCACAAAAGCGGCTTGCAAATTGAATACGTGTCCGCATTGTCCGCGGCTCCCGGCGGCGGACGCGGTGACGTCACGGCGGGGATCGAAGGCGGATCAAAGGCGCCGCCGCCCTTTACCGAGAGCTTGTCACTCGTGATTCTTTCAGGGCCATTGATAGCTAAAGTGTTGCGTATTCTTTGTGTCCGCTGAAGGGTTCCGGATGTAGTTTTTAACAAAGGTTTGGGTTTTCTTGGGAGTGAAATTTCAATTTCATTCAAATCATTTCTGTAGTACTTGTTGTTTTTTTGATATGTAATTTTTTGAACTACTATGAATAGTACACAAGCTAATCCATATAAAAATTCTCGAAATAAATAGCTATTTCCAAATCAGTTTTATCGCTTTGTGCATTTGTTGCGTATTATTTGTGTCCGTTGAAGAGTTCCGGATGTAGTTTTTAACAAAGGTTTGGGTTTTCTTGGGAGTGAAATTTCAATTTCATTCAAATCATTTCTGTAGTACTTGTTGTATTTTGATGTGTATTTTTTATAGTATCTAACACTCGAAATAAATAACTATTTCCGAATCAGTTTTATCGCTTTGTGCATTTGTTGCGTATTATTTGTGTCCGCTGAAGGGTTCCGGATGTAGTTTTTAACAAAGGTTTGGGTTTTCTTGGGAGTGAAATTTCAATTTCATTCAAATCATTTCTGTAGTACTTGTTGTATTTTGATGTGTAATTTTTTATAGTATCCATAATAAAACACTCGAAATAAATAGCTATTTCCAAATCAGTTTTATCGCTTTGTGCATTTGTTGCGTATTATTTGTGTCCGTTGAAGAGTTCCGGATGTAGTTTTTAACAAAGGTTTGGGTTTTCTTGGAAGTGAAATTTCAATTTCATTCAAATCATTTCTGTAGTACTTGTTGTTTTTTGAACTACTATGAATAGTACATAAGCTAATCCAACTAAAAATACTCGAAATAAATAGCTAATTGCCAATCGGTTTTATCGCTTTATGCATTTGTTGCCGATGAAGAGTTCCGGATAGAGTTCCGGATGTATTTTGTAACAAAGGTTTGCGTTTTCTTGGGAGTGAAATTTCAATTTCATTAAAATAATTTTTGTAGTACTTGTTATATTTTGATATGTAATTTTTGGAATAGGCTAATCCATAAAAAAATACTCAAAATAAATGGACTAATAGCTAATTGCAAATCGGTTTGACCGCTATGTGCATTTGTTGCGTATTCCTTGTTGCCGTTAAGAGTTTTGGAACTAATTTTTTCCAAAGGTTTTAATTTTACGGCACTGAACTTTAAAATTTATTCGCCTAATTTCTCTAATCCGATTTTTTATTTAAATTTTTAAATATAAAAACAAGCATGTTTAAATCAATTTTTTTAAGCACGTCTATTAAAACCCTCTCTCTTTACATGCTGCGACACTACTGACAACCGAATGGTAACTAGCCAATAGCATCCTCTTTTGCATCATTTACATAAGCTAAATCACGTAAACATCCAAAATAAATAGACGCTAATGGCTAATTGCAAATCGGTCGCAAGTTGTGACGCTGCCTTTGTAACCGGCTTAATACGAATTCATTTGTGTTTTGTCATTAATTTATATAATTTTAAATGACATGGTTACTAACTCTGCAAACATTATTATTATCAACAAATATCAATAGCTAAATTGAAATCAGAGTAAGATCGTTTTAATAAAGTCGTTCAAAAATAAATATGATCGTTATCTCTTACACATTTGGCAACTGAAGTATTACGAATTAAAGAGTCTATCGTGAATTATTGTTATTTTTTTATCCGCATGAATTCAACTGAAACTAGTATTGAAACATTCAACGATTAAATTAACTATTGAACAACAAGTTGCGTGTTCTTTTCAATAGCTCATTCATTCCTTCTTGAGGATATTTTTGATTGCCAAAAAAGGTTTTGTAAAAAAAACGTTTTTAGCTTTGTAACAGCCTTTAGACTTACAGCCACATAAATGCGACCATAAAGAAAAAAATATACAATGCCTTGAATTAAAATTTTAATTAGTAAATATTTTTACAAGACAGTACAATAGCAAGAAATTTATATAGGCGTCCGTTTTGAATCCTTTCGTTCTTGAAAATTTTCATCAAAATTCTTAATGTTTTATAACGGTGAGGTAGTCCGTCGCAGGTAGATGGACTATCTAAATATCTCGTCTTGTCTACCAACGACTCTGTCATACCGCCCCGTCTAGAAGAAAGCATTTAATTAAAATTTCCCAGCGTGAAAAGAACTTTTTTCAGGCGAAATCTCCTCAGAGGGTATCTCTGAAAATAGAGAAACAACTTTGTCGGCACAAAAAAATGCTGCAGCTTTGCTATCCCTGTACAGGTATTTCTCAACACAATTTTTAATTTAAAAATTCATCGTAAGATTCATACGAATGGCGGGGTTAGATTGGCACTAACTCGAAGTAGGTTTTGATAAAGACTTTGAATTCTCATGCCTTGAAGAAACATTAATTACAGGTTTATTTTTTATATGTAATAAACTCCATAATTTAAATTAACTTTCTGTGTACTTCAATTAGATTTATACTTCAATAAGATCGATTATACTTTGTACTGACATTATAAAATCTATGTTAAATTTGTTTTAAAAAGAAACGGTAACTTTGGCATTTTAAAAAAGTATTTTTATATTTGATTAAATTTTAAAGTTTGTTTTGTAAATTTAAAAATACACATTACGCATTTTTTTTCTAAAAAATCAAAACGAAAAATATGTGTGAATGTGGTTTGGAATTTTTTTATATTTTTACAAATGTTTATTTGTAGTTTATAAATTACCCTAATACAATTGTAATAAATTTTAATTTTTTTGTCTCGACGGGACACACCCAACACAAAACTCATAAAAATATAATATTTCATTCTTAACTTGTTTTTGATTTATGGATAAAATATTACATTTATTCTTTTTATCAAAAAATATAAATTAAGGTATGAAGAGTAAAAATATATGAGGTATATTCACATATATTTTTAAAATGAAATAGTGAACTTTATTTATTTGAGAATATGTACATTCCTTAAAATATTTCTGATATCTATATCAAAATAAAAAAAAATTCGCTTCCGACTTTATACGTCACTTTACTTTCGAATTAAAAAAAAGATATTCCGTATATCCGCCTTATCATTTTTTCAGGGTTCAGGGCATAAAGTGGTGCTATAAAATTTCTCATATTTTATGTAAAATTATTGCCTAGTAATAAAAAATAAACGCAGGAGATAAAAAAAGGCATTCCGCGCCGCGTCATTTGTACTAGAAAGCACTAAAAGAAGATTAAGTTGCTAGACTTCACGATAAACGCATTAAGTGTGTACGACCCATTCAAAAACACTGCATACAGACATATCAAGATGGTGGTTCAACTCTAGTCAAGATCAAGGGACTTCTAAGGTCAAATGAACAAAATTGCTACTTGTTTAATTTCATATCAAAATTCATTTTATCTCATTTAAGAATCGTATCGTAAAAAATCTACACAATATCATTAAATATTTGGACTTCATAGGACACAAAGTACTCTGCGAATTATTATGTTTTGAATGATATATGAATTTGAATAAATGCTCTGAAAAAAAAAACTGTGGTAACTTTATAATCATGATTTTTTATATGCTACTGTTATAGATTTTAACTAAATATCAAATATTTTTATACTTTCTTAACAATTTTAATTTGATATTATTTCATTAGACGATTCAAGTAGTCAGCATTTCAAATTCGATCAGTAAAAAATATGCGTAAAGTTTTTTAGTATTCATAAATAAAGTAAATTCCTAAATTATTTAATGCGTACAGAAAACACAAAGGATTATTCAAAGTCAAACCTTCCTAGAATTTTATGTACAATTTGACAAAGGTCACAAGGATAGAATTTCATCCTGTGTTAGTTCTACTACACTAATGATGGTAGTAATATGAAATTAATATAATAAAACTGGGATATAATTTTAAAGGTCCCATATAAAGAAACGTGAACGTACTAAAAAAGCGTGTTTGTACGCACAAAAGCATTTTCACATTGACGCCTGAATCTATTCCACACAAAAAAGAATTATCTTGACAAAACACACAAGATTTATTATTATACTCTTGATATTATTACTATGCGCAAATTTAGCACAATATGTCTGGCTTATTTCTTATATATATTCACACACTCCACTCTTGTTTTTTTATATTTTTTATATGAGATAAAGGATCTAGCAGCGCAAACGCCGGATTGCGCTAGGAAATTCTATTGCTATGACGGCAGTGCGCCTGGCGAGTCGCTCCCTTCCCCAAATAAAAAGCGTCACAGTACAGCCGAAAACTTTTCATACGACCCACCAAAAGTCAATAAAACCCTGCAAGGCAAAAAAGCTTAGGCTTCAGCAGAGCCAATCAAAGTTTAATGCCGAACGCAGAAGTCAGAACCAACTTTTCTGTTGCAACCTGTGTTATGATCTCGGTAATTCACCGAGATCATTGCTTTACACTTACGCATAACACACACACATTCACGCTATATATTATATATTTAAACATATTGAATAAATATAACAATTGAATATAAATGGTTATATTTATTCCACTTTGGCAGTTTCCGCAATTGCACTACCCCTGTGCGCGCGGTCCGAGGCAATCTCCGGACCGGCGATGGGGCCTTTTAATGAACAAATATATATTTACGTCGTCCTCGCCAAAGGAGACCCTATCAGAGTCCGGCGCACCCCGAATAAAACAAAGTGAAGACAGTGCGGTACAGCGCAAGGGTGGGTCCTCCCCCGCATCACCGATATGGCCGACTCCTTTTCTACCCCTTCGGCAATGCGAATTTTTTCACACGTTTCTGAGAGCGATTTACTAGCTGCAAATCATGTTTATTTTTTTCATAGTGTATGCAAAAAGATCTAATACCATCTTTGATAAAACTCTCAAACAATCCAGCGTAAATATATAAATTTCTAATAAAATTTGTTTTTACTATATAATGTGATGTGTTTAACAAATTATACAAACAATAGCTTTAAAAATTATCAATTCGGGTTTAACATAAATATTTACATACAAGACATTTGATTCGTGAAGATCCATTATTATAATTATAAAAGTACCTTTGTATTTTGTTTTCACTTTGAGTTTATTAAAAAAAATTGCATTACTAGTTTCGACCCAATACACTGGGTCATCATCAGATGCATAACTTAACATTTAGTTATACATCTGATGATGACCCAGTGTATTGGGTCGAAACTAGTAATGCAATTTTTTTTTAATAAACTCAAAGTGAAGACAAAATACAAAGGTGCTTTTATCATTATCATAATATATTCGTTTATATTTTATAAAATTATAATGTATTGAAATGCACATTAAAATTTGAACTTTAAATTCGCAAATGTTTAAATGCTTTTTAAATCTCTAAGCAGTGATACACATTCTAAGGCACAGGATATACAATCATGATAAAGATTCCAATTTGTTGTTTTCTATCAGTAGATTTTAAAAATTATCTTTTTTTTAAATTTAATAATTAATTTCAGAATTATCTTTACATTGTAGCTTAAGTTTTTTTTTATTTTATAGAAGGTTCGTTTTATTTCCTCTAAAATAATGGTAAGCCTTCGTGCCACTGAACGTGTTAAAAAGATAATGCCTTTAGTATTCCGTGACCGAGGCACGTAGGAGGACATATCAGGACCAGCAAGGATGATACCCCGACAGCCTGAAAAACATACAACCCCAAAATATGTTCCACAGCGAGTTATACCGCCTTTTTACGACAGAGAATAGTGTACTGGGTACCTAATGTTATGTTACATAATAAATATAGTCAACTTGTAGCCTCTTTTTATTCGAGTGCCGTGGATAAAATAATACAGTTTCAGAGAGAATTAGGTATAATGCATAGTTATTATCCTAAGTTACAGAAATTCACTATTTGGTAAAGGTCAAATGAGTGGAGTCTTCTGGATTTTAAGTTTTTTATATATATATATATGTCAATTTTTTGATTAACGTCAATCAGATGCGTATTTATTACCTATTACGGGTTTATTATATTATTACTAATATGATTAGGCATATTAGTTCATACATAGAAGATGATTTAAAGAAACTCTCAGAAAAATATCATCGTGATTTGTGGGTTCAAATCCCACACGATGATATTTTTCTGAGAGTTTCTTTAAATCATCTTCTATGTATGAACTTATATGCCTAATCATATTAGTAATAATTTTTTATGCATAATTAAACCGGTTAAATTTATTACACAACCATATTTTTGATTCATTAGAATGTTTTATGGTACGGCTAGAAGGTTACGTTCAATGTTGTATTGTAATTATTAAAATTTAAACGATATTGTGAGGTTAAAGAAGATATTTTGTTTCCGAGCTTGTGACATAAATAAATGTGAAATAAATAATTATGACGATTTTTATACTCATATTATTTGAAGATTTAAGATCTAGTTTACTGAATGAACTTTTCAATAGAAATGTATGTAATCATAGTTCAAGATTTCATCTAAGGCATTTCGCACCCTACAATAAATTTATTATGCTTCGAATTTATGACGTAGATAAAATAATACAAATACATTCTGGAATCAATTATTTTATTCCCGCCGGGGCTGTAGCTGTGAGATCAGTCGGCAGTGGAGTGGCGGCCTACATTATGGGTTTCATGAACATCGCGGTCGAAGGGTAAGAACTTAATGGGGTAAAAGGCACACCGGGGCAACAATAAACAGACTACGTGACTTGCAACACCAAGAAATTAAATACAAATATTTAGGTGTGATCGTGAATTAACGCAATTCAATGGATTTACAATAGACCGGAGAAAAACAAACCTTCTACTACTGGGACGGAGTGCAAATACAAGAAATTGAAATGTTTTACACGAAGTCGTTTAAACTTAGTAAGTTGTTCAATGTTGATATTACTCAGTTTTAAATAAGATCAAACTATAACTGTAACTCACACTTTATTTTATCAAGAACTATACGAATCATATATTAACATTTTATAAAGTGATTCTTTTTTTTTTAATATATTTTTTTAAAATAATTTCATCACTACTGTACAAAAAAAAATATCAAAGATTGTTTACTTGAGTAGATACCCAAAATCTAAAAATACATTATAAACCGTCATCATAATGATGCACTAACTTTTCAGATAGTCAAAAATGTAATGTAATTTTTGGTTTTTTACTGTTAAAATATCCACTTAAAAGTACCCCTTACCAAATCATTAAATTATGTTAAGTACTCAAAATATTGCTACATTACTATTATTGTTTTTTATTAAAAAATTGTAATGTTTGACTTCTTAAAAAATCCATTCAGAGTTTAATTATGCTTTTAATATCATTAAAAACATATAATGCTAATTTTGTCTATCTGATAAACTAAATTTTCGAGAACGGAAGTGAAAACGAAATTATAGCAATCTAAAAGCGGGCATCAGTAAACCGGAACATAGTCTTTTCATTAAGGGCTGTAATGGCAGTAGGGGCGGCTGTGCCCACACTGAGCTTCCCCTCGTGGCCCGGAATCGCTCTGAGGGTGCCCTAACCACCGGAAGTGTCCCACTGGCGATTATTTTATTTCTCAATTAATTCCCTTTATTTATTAAGAGATGAGCGTTGTTTTTTTAAACCGTATTTTTAAATCACACAAAGTACGAACGATGTTTATATATTTTTAAAAGACTATTATTATTGTTTTTAGTATCTAAAATGTTTCTTCTTAAGTTATATACTTGAAAAAAATTATAAGTAAAACACAAATCTCAGTATAAAATATTTAAATTTAATCGTTTGAAAAACATTGATTTCAAGTATATTTATTCATAGTCTTCGAATTTATTCATTCAAGTAATACTTGACAAATAAATCTTTATTTAAAACAAACATCTTATATATTACATATCATGTAAAAATATCAAAGAAATTTCATTTTATGGACAAACAAGATGTTTTTTTTTCTCTCTAAGATCTTGAAACATGTAATCATTTGTAGCTATCCGCTTAATTTATCCAACCATTTATCCCTCTCGGTATGCGCAATGCTCTGAACACTTAATGTACACTAATTTTTAAGTAAACGCTCAATGCCTAATTGTTCAGCACGAAAACATCTTCAGAAGACGTCGGGTTTTCTTAAGAAAATTGCGTGTTGCAATAACTGTTTGTTCAGCCACTCGGCATGTTAAACTATGAAAGTGAACCGCGAGTAACAACAGGGGACAAATATATTTAACTAGATCATCCCCTCGGGTGGGCAGTTGCCATGGCGACTGAGCTGCGCGCCTAACAACCGCTAAGCTCTAAGTAAAATGAGATGCGGATTAATACT
The DNA here is from genome assembly GCA_022113835.1 of Atopsyche davidsoni. Taxonomy (NCBI): domain Eukaryota; kingdom Metazoa; phylum Arthropoda; class Insecta; order Trichoptera; family Hydrobiosidae; genus Atopsyche; species Atopsyche davidsoni. The sequence continues at coordinate 12,855,525 of JAILWY010000009.1, read as the reverse complement.
TGATGAACTTATCCAACTTTGGCGTGATGATGCAAACACTTTCAGAGGATCTCTCCAGCCTACCTGCACCCCTCGGGAGCCTATAAAATTACAAAGATATTTTACCTGAAAACTTGAACGTTATAATTATTTAACTCTATTAATATATGTCATGTTTGTTTTTTTCAGATACATTCAATTTAAAAGTATTTAGTTTAAAATTTATTAATAGGGTCATTCAATTATAAAACACTATATTTTGAACGCTAAAGTTAAATTATCCAATACTTAAATACTTCTTCATCGTGTTTATCGTATATGTAATAAAAAGTAAAAATGAAATTTTTTTGATATGGTGTAATAATATTTTGAAACACATATTTATCTATTTTTTTGTTTTATATTGAAATGAGTAAATTTCAACTCAATTGTTATTTAATGGTGAAAAAGTCAAAAATTGAAAAATAAGATTTACTTCTGTAATAATATAGCCCTCGCCGCATTAAGGTGCTAGATTTAAAAGGGTGATTCAAAGATGAAGCTGTGAGTGCAATTGCAGTATATGCACTTACGCTGATTGCTTCTAGAAATATCAGGAATTTCCTTCTCTGTCGAGTAGCATTTTGCCTTCGATGTATTCTCATAAATATAAATCATAAGGAATTCAATAAAGCAATCATTTTATTTCTACACAATCTATGCAATCATACATAAAATGTTAACTTTATTTTAATATTTTCTATCAAATATCAAATTTAGCTTTAAATACTTAACCTAGAACCCAAATGCGTTTGAAATATATTTTATTGTTAAATGACATATAAAAAATTCTCCTCGATCTTAACAAGTTTAGGCAACTAAAACAAATAACAATACGGTAGTCATTATTAATGGAAAGAAATGCCATCAATATTCTTATTCGTGTTTATAAAAATAATGCACCACTTACCAATTAAACAATTAAAGAATAATAATCCTGAGTAGAGCTGATTGCTAATTTTAATAATTAATTAACAATGGCAGGTCGAAACTAATAAAGAACTTTATATTGGTTTAAAAGCATGAAAAATGATTTATTACAGTGTCAACAAAATTTACCAAAATCAATCAACATTAATATTATTATTTTAATAAAAATGATTATTTAATATCCAATCAAGTAATTTCGGCGCCATTAAAGATTCTGCCAGCGGAAAATTTAAAGGCATTATTGGAAGTCTTTTGTCGGCGTCTTGCTTTTGAACGTAAAAAGAGCGGTCCTGAAAAGTTTGGCAACTTTTCACTCAGAGCAAAATAGATATAATCAAAGGTAAATTATTTGCCAAGTGTGAGGTATGGAGGAGCCAGCCAGAGCACTGCTCTCGCTTGGAATGAAAAAGTTCCTCTTTCGGCGGTTTCTTATCGGCGTATCCAACTTTTTTATAATCAAAAATTTTTAAATTAGTTTCAAAATATACATCCTTTGAGAAGGGCATGGTAATGAATTTTTTTTCGAATTTGGTTAAACTTTGATAAATATTGAACACAAAAACTTTTTTTTTATAAATTTTATCTTGCTAGTGCTTTGTAATGTAATTAAATTATATTTTACTATTTTTCAGTAACGTATCAACAAATTGATGTCTCGTTCAACAAATTGAACAATGGTGTAGCCATATACCAGTGAATATTGGTGAAATCTCACAAAAACTACTGGTAATGGCTACACCATTGTTCAATTTGTTGAACGAGATGTCAATTTGTTGATACGTGTGTGGGGCGCTTTAACCATTGGTGTATTTTTTAATTGAATGAAATAAAAAACATTCAGCAAGCGTTCAATTACGTTACGCATAAAATAGTTAGAAATATAAAAGATTTTGCAGTTGTATATTTAAATATATTTAACTAAAAATAATATTTTATCTTTGAGTAGTCACATAATACAACAGAATATTACTTAATAAAAATATCAAATTATTTTAGCAACATGATTGTCTCTAAAGCTATATATTTTTAACCAGTCCATCCGCTCCCTCGTGACGCCTGTCTCGCACAATGGTTCAATTACTCATTGTCTCGTGATCAAAGGCTTCGTAATTGCAAATTGTCTCCGATCTGGTCGTGATGCTGCATCGGGAGATGTCACAGCCATCCGTCGTATCCGCCTTGGGGCTTGCTAAGTGCCTGGATATAAACATGCTTATGTACACAATTTATACACCGATAAACATAGAAACATTTGAATCTGTTGAAATATCACTGTATTTTAATTAAATTGAGATTATAATCTATAATTAAATGTATCTTCCTACTACCTAGTTTAGTGCTTATTTTAGTTGCTTTCTTGTTTTTAAAACTTAAGTCTCTATGGAAATTCAATTAAATTCCATTCCATTCCATTAAAAATACACATGCATAAAGAGTACTGGAGACTTTTTATATAATTTAATTATGAGCTTTGGTCAAGAAGTCTCATTTTACCAAAATTGCATGGTTTCATTTCAGAGATATATCAATATTTACATTTAATGAATGCCTTTAGGCACGATACATTTTCATTAAATAATAACAGGCTATTTTCTGGAAACTATCTTCCCCTTCTAGAAAATACAATATTCAAGCGTTCACTAATAGACGGAAGTCGAGATATTAGAGGTTTGGTTGTATGAAATATGTAGTGTAAAAATTAGACATTTGCAAACTATCACATATTAGGTCGCTTTTATTATTCTTGAAACATAGCCCAATATAAAGTTATTCCCTTGAAACAGAAAATCGATTAAAAGTTTAGCAGCAATCTGAAATATTTAGGACAAAATCACGTCAAAGGAACCAAAATGGGAACTGGTGAGAGTCGTAAATGAATATGAAATGGATATTTTGCGGATTAATTAGATATTTTAACAAATGATTTCATTATAAATTTGAGGCCCGCATAGTAATGCGAAACAAATCATTATAACATAGTTGTTAATTTCAACTCTAAATAAGACTGTTTCGTATTATATCACAAACGAAATATTATTTTTATAAATTAATATATTATAAATATGTGTATATAATGAACTGGTAAACTGATAATGCAATAAAATAAATTAAAAGTTATCAGTATCATCTGAGAAAATTATTATGTTAAATTGTAACGTTGTATAAGACAAATAACGGTATATCGTTTCAAAAGCCTGACCAAGTTTATTATAAGATATTAATATGTCATTTATATTGAATCTTGTGACTATGAAATAGGTTGAGAAGTTAATATTGAAGGTTTATATACGAGAAAATTGAGATTGTCCTGAATTTTGAATGTAAAGGATATCAAAGTAGCATAGATACATAATAGCTACAAGCTTTCTGGAGAAATCTATGGAAGTTGAAGATGTTTTGCTTGTATTAAACGCTACCTGATTGCTTTGTTCGACATTAATCAAAATACCTTTTACAAATATTAATAGGATCTTCTTTAATAAAATAATGAAATCATTCAATTCAATTTATTATTTCTCGGAAGAGAATGAATGTTATTTGCTTATTTCAATTTAAGGTTTAAATAAAAAAAATATTTGTGTAGAGCTTACAATGAATCGCACGAATTTGTCTTCTTCTTTGGGTGCCTCTCCTCAGAGGAGGTTTGCGATCACCTCACTGAGCATATATGAGAATATGCTAGATTTTCTTAGGGAGAATAGTGTAAAAGGTCCCCGGGTCCTTCAAAACCGCAGTTTTATATTTGAAGGAAAATTCTGCATATTGCTGCTGCCCAATAGCATTATTATATAAGATAAGTTAAGATCTGACACTTCTTCGGTAGCAGGCTGCGGAAATAATAGCAGGAGCTCCCTCACCAGCACGAACTTTTAAATTAAAATTACTCCAAGAAATATAGTTTTTGCAGTTCTATATTGTTATGCATAATATTATGTCAAATAAATATAATCATGCAATGTTTATAACTAGCATTTAGTAAAAACAAACAAATAAATATGTACTTGTAACGTAGCCTTTATCACTCCTCGCGTATGAGGTGAGACTGCAAGCAATCAAAACACTTTTGTAGCTTTTACGATTAAGTCCGCCACACGGTATTTTATGAGCACACTAAAGCAAGTACTAAAAAAAATTAATAACATATATTATTGATTTTTGTGAAGACCGTCTCACAGGAAGTACGATTTTGCCTAGGTTTGATTGATTGATAATGATTAAGTACATTTTTTCAAATATTGAAAATTGATTAAAGTAACTCTCCGAAAAATATCATCGTTATTTGCAAGTCACACAATATTTAATCGGCATAATAAGTACGTTGTTTCATTTATAGGATATGATTGTTAAAAATTCTTGCTTGTAAGCTTGGGGATGTGGGTTCAAATCCCACACGAATCACGATTATATTTTTCTAATAAATATAATCAATTTTCAATATTTGAAAAAATGTACTTAATCATTATCATTCAAAATCGCCCAAGAAAAGAAAAATAATTCATTAAGCGTGTTGCCGAAAACAAGTATATATAAAGCAAGCAGATATTAATTAATTCGCCAGCAAAATACTCATTAGCGATGTCCGCCCCCGAGCTCGCGAGTACTTTTACACACATAAAAGTCTCTCGGTACAAAATGGGAATGAATAATGTTCCCGCTCGGAATATGAACTCCGGCGGAACATTAGGCACATCAAAACAAGCATCTTGACGGCATCTAATTTTGTTTGCACGGGAGATGCCGGCACCGAGTCTGTGTGGGACTGTCTCCCTGCTCCCGGGACGTACAACTCCAGACATTTATTATCCAAATGGATGTCAGCTAAACATACATTTTGTTCCCATTCTGATATACTTTGGATTAGTTCCGGAAATGCTGAGATATTAATGTCTTTAAGAAGGTGAAGTGGAACTTCCAACCGGAAGATTTAATTAATTATATTTGAATTTATGCATCTTTTACTCGTACTTATAAATGATGTACGGAATTACTTTTGAATTTTGCGAATTTGCGGATTATAATAATTTATAAGCACGCATTACTTCAAACAGAGTAATTTGCTGATAATTTTGTAAAATTAAAGTTATTTTACTAAGAAAAGCAATTTTTTTTTAAATACAGACATTTCCAATAATGTATTTAATCCAAACACAATCAATGATTGTATTAATGAATAAAAAAATTACTTTTATCTTTTACATATATTAAGCATGTACTCGTACGTATAAGCATATTTCATTTCATATTTAGTGTCAGTTCTTTCCTCTTGGTTCTTACAATATTTGTTTTATAATTTACTTCAAATAAATTAATATTATAAATTATGAAACCTTTGATTTTTAATTGTTTTTTCTATGAAATAGATCAAATATACCGAATTCTTTGATTAACCACCTTCATCAAGCAACGAAGTCAAAAGCGTGATACTTCGTGTAAATGATTTATGTTCTGAGAAAATAAACCGTTTGAGTAACCTCTCTGTAATTTCCACACGTCGTTTTTAAATCGATAACGATGGCCCGAGGCAATCTGAAATAAATTTTGTCATATTAGTAAATTTCGGTGCAGAATATATTGGGTTTACGTCAATCTTATTGCCTTTTTTTCTCGCGAGTTCGGGCTATCACGTTTCCAAAATAAATAAAGACCTCCACTTAGTACCGAACTTCGTGACAGAAATTGGAGAAAAAAAAATTCAGGGCGTGCGCTAATATTTTCGAAGCCTTCGCCGAGCTCGGGTCTAGACGTTTTGAAATCGAATGAGCTAATGATGTAAAAATCCGCCCGAGATGTTGGCGTCATTTCTAGAAGGCGCTGGAGCTCCGCCATTCCGCTGTAACTCTTCTGGCGTTTTTATTTTAGATGCGAGCGTCTTTGTGATGTAAATTTATTTGTTTGGAACAAATAAATAAGTTCGTCCTGATAAAATGCTTTTGCTTTTAGCCCGTATTGCTTTAACTCGAGATGCGAGGCAGAATCAACATATCCGAAACATCATGAATAATGGAGGCGGGCGAGCCCATCTCGAGTGACTGACAAATATGGCTTCAAGTGTCAAAGCGAATGGATCACTACTTAAATATTAGATCGGAGCAATTTGCTTCGGCGGCATAATGCAAAGAGGTTGCGGACCTCGACTCCAACGTATTCCACCCCGTTTCTGAACAGATTAAAAAAAATTATCCAATGCTTATGTGGACAATATAACATTGCGTTTAGTCGTAAATCTTGTTATTTTAAAATACTTTATGACAAGGGTCACTAACGTTTTTGCACCCAAGAGCATATTCTAGAATGCCGGTTATTTCAAGGTATATTTATAGTTGGACATAATCAATAATACACATAATGCAAAAAATATTTAATTCCAAAAATATATTTATAGACTACAAAAATTATTGTTTATATTTTTTGTAAAATGTGTAGTAAATAATAGCATAAAAACTCTGGTGATTGGGTCGAATTGAGGCAAATATGCAACGAATAATTATTTTTAATAGCAACTTTAAAATTACACAGATTTAATGCATTACAGAGACGTAGACAAACCAAACTACATCCATAAGATGCTATTTCAACAACCTTATATATGATTTTCTGGAAAGAATTTTTATTTTGAATATTATATCGACATTATTATTTTCGCGAATATTTCTCTGTTTAATTATCGTTCTATCACAAAAATATCAAGAAGACTTTCACAAAGCTTACACCTCACTTGTACCAATGCAAAAATATCAGCTACACTTTCACATAGTTAACACCTCACTTTTATCAACGCAAAAATACCAAAGTCACTTTCACCTAACATGTACTACCGCAAAAATATTAGATGGACTTTCACATAGCTTTCACCTAACCAGTCCTATCGCAAAAATATCAGAGACACTTTCACATAGCTTTCACCTAACTTATACTACCACAAAAATATTAGGCAGACTTTCACACAGCTTTCACCTCACCAGTCCTGTCGCAAAAATACCAGAAACACTTTCAAGTAGCTTTCACCTCACCAGTCCTATCCCAAAAATATCTGAGACACTTTATCATAAATTTCACCTCACTTGTACTACCGCAAAAATATCAGATTTATATTTATTCACCAATTTTTCCATCAAGTATCTGAATAAAATCGTGAACGCTTTACTAGAGGACGGTTTTACAAAGCGGAGACAAACCAAACTACACTCATAAGATGCAATTTCAACCGGCTCATATATGATTGTTTGGAAAGAACTATTCTTTTAATATTTCTCGGTTTATTTACTTAATATTATTTTTTTTAAAAGAAAAACTGTTTTTTTTTTCATTTGTGGAATGTTGACGAAAATAATCGGTGTGCGATTTCAATCAATAACAAGTTTTTTTTTTTATTCAACGGAAATAAAATAATGAAAAATGCTTTATTTAAAAGAATACTTGCAATGAAAACGATAAAGAATATATAAATATATTTTTTATTTTTTTTCGAGAATCTTATTCAATTTAAATCAACCACAAGCGCATGAAAGACCGGTTTGTTTTTTTGCCAAGTTTTTAAAAACTCAGAATTCAAATAAATGCTATCAATCGAGAAAAAATAAATAATACATATTTCTATAATGGTTGAAAACTTATTTTGGTCATGTTTTATCAAAGTGCCCATAAAATGTTATTATATTTAAAATTATCAAATTTAAATCATCCTAATTAGCATTAAATTCAATTAAAAAAACGGGAGCAAAATAAAGTTGTATCTTGTATCCAGAAGCCGCGCAGACTGAGCCATTCTCGTTAAAAACAAGTTCAAATTATTTTTACGTTTTCCGCTCCTCTCACATCTCGCAGTTCTCCTTCGACTCAGGCAGCGGTAAGCCCCGGAAGGACGGAGTTCTTTCTCTGGTTGCGGAGCAGGCGGAAGCTGGCCATCCAAATAATTGGATTAATCCCACACGACAATTCCGGAGCTGTTTATTTCCTGCAAGCCAGGCAATGAGCTCACAGAGTTTCAGGCACTTGGCGGTACATCCTGCTGTGCTGCCGCCGCACCCACCGGATCCGATGCGAAGCCTCCTGACTACGAGTTCAAAAATACCTTTATAAACATATTTAATATTTTGAAACGATTCGGATAGTTTGGCTTCTCAATTCTATACAAACCAGACCTCACAAACAGCTGATGCCATAAGAATTAAGGACTTCAAAAAAGTCAACATACATCTCTGTTTGACTTAAAAAAAGATGACGCTGACAAAACACAGTCAAACGATGAGTCTACTTTGTAAATATTTCTGCTAAAATAAATTAATTTAATAATAAACAAACGTTCATTACAACGATTAGTAATAAATGTGAATGTCTATAAATTAAATAGTTTACTACACAGAGAAACTGAAGTGGAAAATCACTGTGCAATAAACACGTCAAAAAGTACTTTAGAGTGCTTTCTCGAGAATAAGAGATCCAAATGTTAATTTATACGACTTCCAAAGCAAACGCGGTAAGCTTTCAGTTCCCGTCGCCAGAGATGCTTGCAGAAGCAACAACTTTTATATGTACCAAGTCGAGGTGGTTCCGCCAGTGGGGACCGAGTTGGGATGCGAGGGGTATTGAACCCGAACCAGCGGGCAACTGAGTGGAAGCGAAACCAAAAGCTACTGAAACAATTATACCCAAGACACGCTGTCTGGCCATTGCTCAAACGAAACATGAACATTTAATTTGTATAAAAAAAAAGTTCTGTGCATAATGCTGATAAAATTTTTGTTAAATATTTTACAAATTAGGGAAAAAATATTTTATAGTAAGGAGCCATGAGTTGCGTTTAATGCCAAAGTTGTATTCTTTGCAAAAAAATTGCAAATTCATTGCAGCTCAATGAACTCTTTATATTTATTTTTTTCGTTTTCTCCACCTTTATATTTAGGTATTTTTTTATGTACAATGCGATATATTCTTATTATTAATAATAATTCTATTTAATGGAAAATTGTGAACCGAGAGAGATGTGTTCAGTGAGATTGTCACCGATCTCCTCTGAGGACTAATGAAAATGATCATTACAAAAACAGGTTATTTTGGATCAATTCAAATAGCAGTAAATTAAAAAAAAAATTAATGAAATATTATTTATTTATTTCATAGCTAATTAAAGATATATTTATATGGTACAGTCAGCAAAAGTGCACGTTGGTTTTTAGCATGGTCTTGAAAAGCAGTCGACGGGCTGAAAAATCGTCGTACAATGCGTTTTAAATACACGAAAGGTGCGGGGAATTCCCCGGAAGCGGCGCTATTTCTATTAATCACGCGTTCAAAGGACCCCAAACAGAAAAAATAAGTAATAGGCGGCCCGAAATAATAAAATCTGGCGGTGGATGATAATAATTCCGGCTTCCTTCGGGGTACGGACCCAAGGAGCGACAATTAGACATTCTTATTATAATAAAGGCAGACATTATGTGGAATTACAAGCAGTCCTGTTTATGGTAATAGTCTACCTGTGTAGCGCAGGCTCGATTGTTATGGGCTTAAAAATGTGTATTGTTATATCATGCTAATTGAAGAGGCACACGCTTAATTGTTTATGTTAAAATATGTAGGTCTGCTTGTATGCGACAGCCTACCGTAATGTATGCCGACTGTTTTGAATGCCTAATCGGTAGATGGATAATTTTTTTTTTATAAATTTTAATATTGCATGGACTCAGAATTGTTCTCGTTTTTAGATATGTCGTATTTCAAATGTCAAGGTAACTTATGGTAATAACTTACTACCTCTAGTATAGCTATAAGTAATTCCGGAAACTAAATTACGATTGAGTACATTAATATGAGCATTGCCTATGCTAATTTATTTTACAAATAATAGGGCGCTTTCAGTCTACGATATTCTGAATCTACTCGGAATCGCATTAGAAATAAAAACACTATTTCAAGAGAGACGCATTTCGAGATGCCAATACTTTTTTAGATTTATTGTAGAATACACCATACATCAACAATTCACAGAAATTTAATGCAGTTTTTGCCAGTAAATAATACATTTTCACGTGATTAAAAACGTAAATTAACTCTATATTTTAATCAATTACCTTTTAATACACCAATATATATAATTTGTCAGTATATTTTATTGTAAATAAATTATATATTTAAGAATAAGAAAAACGTTTATTTCTCGTCAAATCTTAATATTCCGTCACCATGTTAAAAATATAAAGATCTTGAGATTTTTTTCTAATACTATATGAGTATATCTGTTCTTACATGAATATTTCAATATTTTTATTATTCTTTTGAAAACTTTTTAAAGTTCTATCGATAACAGTTGTTCCAAGAATGTTCATATAAAATGATATATTTATTTTTAAAAAACCCGAATTGTGAAATAACGTATTTCCTGAAGCTTTTAAAATAACGAGTATTTAGAGTTGAAGATTTAGTAAAAAGTTATTCAATTTCATCTGTTTTCATGTTCTTATTTCGTTTTTTTCCATTTTAAATGTTTATCTTGACTCCAAACGATTCCTGGAAAACAACTTGTAAATAAAAATATATAAATATTACTTATAAAAACAATACTAAAGAATTCAAATCTTACTCTCGTATTCTGGAATAATCATTTATGTATATGTCCCACGACGACACTCAAAATTGAGTAAATATTTTTTTATTCACAACTTCATTTTATACAATCGATCAATTCAATTATTATAAATACGCGATTCTTAAAACATTTGAACTATTCTACTATTCCTATAATAATAGATTTTTTTTATCACTTGCTCCAATTTAAGTAGAAATTTCAATAGGTTCTTTATGCGTTATCGATAAAAGAAAAAAAACCATAAAACATATTTATAAAAATACATGTTTTTTTTTTAATGAGTGATGTTTTCTTACTTTTTATAATTTTTTTATTCACATTATACCATATATTACCAAAAAACCAGTTCAATCGTTATTTTGAATATATGACCCTTTCTTAAACCTCAGAGTACGTGTCATTAATCATTTCCCATCCAATTCAAACATTCCACGGATGTATCCATTTTCCTCTGCTGCCGATCGGTATCAATCTCAACATATTGATAAATCACAGACTGATACAACCGACAGTATTTTCTTGCCACTCGCAATTTCTTAAACGACTTTCAATACAGCGATACAGAGTGTGAGAGAATAATAAAAATGGTTCTTTATTGTGCCGAGCCCCTTGTCTGCAGACATATAAATGTATCATAGACTGGATTTCTACAGGAGGACACTTGACCGCTCTGAACTCTCCAATATGGCTAAGCTGTGTGACCAATCTTTTGGAGTTAGAGAAAAATCTTTAAACGTATGAAATAAACTTAAGTATTGCCGTACAACAATTAACATTTAATGTTTTATTTATCACAACTGCAATTGAATATTTACAAACGTACTAAGCGTTGAAGTATGAAGACGAAAACAACGCGGCATTTAAATATCAACATAAATTTACACCAATGGTCGTGAATATTTTCACGTTTAAATATTTTTTCTAAGAAATACATTATTGGTTAAATAAAATATATTTAAATAATGTTTTTTTAAGAAGCTGTGACTTATGTCAGAAAAAATATCACATTTTGTATCAAAAACAAAATATATGTTTTTTGTTGTTTTTTTTGTGTTAATACAGTAAAGCCAATATGCATTTATTAAAGCAGGTAAATAATACAAATAAAATTGATCACCACAGTCACCCCACTGCGATAGTTACCATGGCTTCCGCAGCACCACGTGTGGCTATATATATCGACCTGAGTCAGAGGAAATGTGTATTTTGATATATCCTGACATCCTTCCCAGCACATAGAGATCCATTATACTTCGTTGAACTTGCAAAAGGTGAGAAAGTTGAAAGCTATTTTAGGAATCACAGAGTAAAACTTGATATGATATACTATTATGAATACTACATTCTACTACAAGTATATATATTTTTTATTATAAATAAAACAAGTCAAATGCTGTTACATTTGTATGACAACGTAATTTGCAATTCGTTGTGTAATGTTTCTAACTAAAAAAAAACTTGTTCTTGTATTGATTTAGGTTCTGCTCAGTTAGAATAATATTCGCTTGCAATCTCAGAATGCGTAGTCAATTGAGCGAAAGACAATCAAGGCAGAAGGACGGCCTCAATCTGTGGAACTATTTGTTTTAACTATGCTCTGCAAATGTGGACGTGCTACCTTCAATTAATCTGCGCCACTCAGCGGGCCTGGTAGGCTCTTTGCAGAGGCTTAAGGGTAAGGCTTCGACCTTTGATTGACCTCCTAGAATCCAAGCCGAGTGTTTCCTAGAGCTGCCGGTTTAAAGCGTTTATTAACAAACCTTTCCAGATATTAATTACAAAGGAATGTTTCATGTTTGTGAGATGCCTGTTTATGACAGCGTATTGAATATTATTTGTATTTTCTGTTTTCATTATAAAGAATATAAACCATTTCCTTTAATAATTACCTAAAAATTATTGACATGGTTAATACTGTGTGTTTCCATAAAAACATTATTTATTTTTAAATAGATCAAATCCTCAATAATATATTTAAAAGGCTGTGAGTTTATTTGGTTTTAATATTTGATCACTATCAAGCAGATTGGTATATCTTTTCTTTTAATTAAATAGTTGGATGACTTTAAACATAGATTTTTACCATAATAACTAAATTATAGGCTTAAAATATTAAAATGTTTTATTCAAAGGTGTGTGTGTGATAAACCTTAATTATGAGTAGAAAATATTATCTTAGATTTCGCGTTCAAGTATTATAAAAGGCAGCTTTATAATACACAAACGAGAAATGATCCTGAAATCCATAGAGTATAACTATAACTCCTTCTCGTTAGACATTCGAGACCTCCTTGAGGGAGATATAAAATCCTTTAAGGCTTCTCCGCCAGCGGCTGAATATCTCTTCTCGGCAAGGACGCGGCGTGCTGGCGGAGCATAAATTTACCTGAAAAGTCAAGGAAAAACACGATGCGGGCCTAAGTATGGTTTGAAATTTATAACTACCGTATTCACTTAGAGAATTGGTACTTCATAATATAAAAAATGCGCATTATTATTATTACCCCTCGGATGATAGAAAATAACAAGTTGATATACAAGCTAACTACACATCCATGTTTTTATTCTTTTTAATTTAACTTAGAATATCTGGATGAACCTTAAAGAAAACCATTAGTCAAAAATAAGTTAATTTTAAATAATTAATAAAACATTCATTGTTGGTATGAAAAATACATGATAGATAAGTGTGTTTGTAGGTGTTGCGATGGTTGTCATTATAAATACTCCGTTTTCAGATATTGTGCTGGCTTTTTTAGTGTTTGAATTATTTTAGTTAATATAACTGAAATTCAAAATATTTCAAATCTTTTTGTTTGTTTGATGAAAAAAAAAAAGTTACACGCGCATTATTATTCTTCATTTTTTATTTATTATTAATCATCAAATCTTGCTTTTGTATTTTTACAAATCTTTGGTTGTATTCTTGTTGGATAAGATACAATGGGCTCTCATTAGTGTCCGAATAGATTATAGTATAATATACGATTTCCGGGTGAGTTTCAGTAGCCAAAGCTTTAACTGCAATCCACATGGGGCCTATTACTCATGTTGTGTCCCAGGGAGGGTCTCGAGCCACGGACCACAAAAAGGACCCGAAAGACGACGACTCGGCTGGTTGTCCTTTTTAATTAAAACGCGCACCCTTAACGTTACCGGCTTCCTCGTCTACCACACTCTGTCTAGGTAATATAATAACTAAGGTATAAGTATTGAGTATACAATATACTTTTAGGTAATCAGTCCACGAGTTTGTATAATACAGGTGTGGTTCAAATTCACGACTGTCGCGGCTTGGCGCTTGGTCCAATTATCGTTATAGAAATACAGTATAAACACTTTGTTTTATCACCTTTGCGAAGATGAAAATCAATTAACACAAAATCGTTTCCAGGTGGTGTTAGAATTTTGAAACATCCTGTAAATAGGATACGCGTGGTTCTAATTACCTTGCCGGCGTTCTGTGCCGATGGCCTGCATTAAGGGGCAAGAGCTCGCGGTTGGAATACAAAGCGTCGGCTGCAGGAGGTGTGAATGGCCCTTACCCAGAACTGTTAATGTCCAAGGGCACCCGCAGCTGTGCGTCTGCTTAGGTATTATCTAGAATGTGTTGAATTAATTTTACACCATTACCTAGTTACATTATTTAATATTAAAAAGCCGTTTAATAAAAAAAAACAATTAAAGCCATATTCCGACGTTAAACTTTTCGGTACAGGAGTACTATATTTTGCAGACCATTTGTAGTAAAGAAGATTTTTATAATAGATTTATCAAATCATTCAATTTGAACATTAAAACAATTTCAACAAAATATATTTAATGGTTTGATATCTTTCATATAAACTATCTTTTAAAATGTTAACTATATTTGAAATACTCGATTAAATAATATAATCTAAACATAACTGAAATAATATCAGAATTTCACTTGAAACAGATGTCAGACAGGAATATTAATTTCATTAAATTATAGTTTATTTTTGTATTACACGTCTGTGGGAAAATCATGTGATATATCACATTACCTCTACGAGGGTTTACAAATACTCAAATTATATAAGCTTATTAGCGTGAGGGAACATCATTTTATTCCCCAGGGTTTGTGGCTAACAAGGAAAGTCATGACAGTAAGTCTAGGTGACAGTGAGAAGGGTTCATCACAGTAGCTGTTAATGATTACACTGAAAATGAAAACTGAAGTTTGACCATTTCCCGTAATTTTAAATAATAGTAATCAACATCCAGTTTTCTTTGATATCTATAGTTATTATATGCTTAATAAGGAAATTAATTTTGATATAATGTTACATGAAAAAAAACGTTTTGAATTACTCAAAATTGTGTTTTTCAAGATAAAGTAGCAAGCAAAACATTCGTGCGGCTGTTATAAAAAAAATTACAATTGCAAGGAAAGTTACCGTCGTAAAATATTTTTTTTCAAAATAAATATTTATTTTTAAGCATACTCATTCTCTTTTAATAAAATGTACGCAAAATAATATAAATCGGTTTGTATCGTGATTATTATTTTTATTTAATTTTATAGTTGAGCGATGTACATGTAAACCGTAAAATACTTGTTATTATAGCTTTGTTGAATTAAAAGCTAAAAAACTCAAGGGAACAAAGTTCCAGCAGGATTTCGCTGCTTCGTACTTATAGTGTAAAATTGTCTGTTTGCAAGATTAAATTCAAAGGAATCCGCCGCTGTGTTTCCAGATCTGCAGCTCGGCTGCCGAGAGCTCTCCTCAGTCATTGTCAAAGGATATTTAATAACAAACATTAAACTTGTTACTCTAAACTAACTGGACCGAAAGAAACTTTTGTTTATTTTTAAATTTCAGCTCATAAAACTGCAGCGGGAGTTTTCTTTTCGCCTTTTAACAAATTTTCAACTTGAAATACTAGTCTAAATATTTTTGATATAAATTTATGATAAACAATAAAAAATAATTTACTGTACATTATTGATTGAGACAAACCATTAAATATGTATAATATTATTAATAGTATTGAGAATATATAGACTGCATTGTTTTGTTTATTTTTCAACTTCCACCCTCTACAATAAAGTATTTAAGGTCATATTTCAAGTAGCGGTTTTTTTGTTACCTTGCTTGGCAGTAAATACATCAGCACCCATACAAAATACCATTAAACTTCCGAAGAGCATGAAATTCCGGTCTTTATTGCCGATTACCTCGGCCACATTACCGCCAACATTTCTCACTTAACTACACACAGCCTGCAGTTGTAAATAATACAGTTAGTGGGGGCGCGAGGGGCCGGCCCGAGTGCACGGCGCAGGGGACACGCAGGCACCGATTCACCCAGGCCAGTAGCGCAATTCATTGCAGTCAAATTAATTTTAATTAAAATAATAAAAAAAACAATATTTTATCCAACGGAAAAATATATATACGCGTCACAAGCCACACAGGTTAACCCTTTGCACTCGAGACCGTTTCCGCGCGGACTAATGGTGAATTTCTTACCTCTAACTTAAAATGATCACACACACAAATTAACACATAAAATTTTAATATTTAATGTATATTTACATGATGATAATTTCGTAGACATATGTTTTTGTAATTTTGCTTTGTATATTTCATGTAACAATTGCCGTGATGCATGCCCGGCTGTTCGGGACAAGTATCACAATAGTATGTCGTTTGATGTCTTTTCCCGGGTTTAATATACATATTATCTTTAAGATATTAGATATTATAAAGCAAACAAAATAATGCTAGTCCTTTTGCCACGGCTGTCAAGGTTGAACCGAGACAGCAGTCCACGGTGCAGTCCTTAATGGTGCCGCACTTATCTTAGATAATAAATTCTTACGTAGTCATATTACATCTTTGTAAAATTATATAGGCAGTGTTTAGAAACGAACTTTAAAGAATAAATAGTTATCACCGCACATCGAATTTCCGCACCAAACAAAGTGGTGACTGAGACGCACCTCTCGAGTGCAAAGGATCAATATTATATTAGAAAAAGCGTCAGATCGATAAAAAAAAAATTCAAACAAATATAGCATATGTTTAATTGTGGTTGCAGTATTTGACGTGGGGTCACTAGTGAAAGACAGTTTTCAAAAACCTCAAATATAAAAATTCTTTCAATTTTAAACGATATAAGCTGTTTTTAATCTACGCAAGACTTTCACAGTTATAGGGTAAGAATAATCATTAGTAAGTTAAAGTAAACCGCACGCCACTGGCTGCAGCTCCGCGCATTTATCCGGTTTGCGTTTGGAGGAATTGGATTTCGTAGCTGCAAGATGCATTGCTACATTACTTGTGGGTATTACATAACTGTGAATTTTCAGGCCACTGTGAAAGGATGAAATATTACCGTATTATTCATTCAATAGCTACGATTTCTAATATACACTTTATCTTGTGCCTTTATATATTATTTATCTTCAATATAACGAATTATTTGAAATATCATGCTGTATTCAAAAGGCATATCTTCATAACATAATAATACTCTGTAATTTAAATCAATTATGTCATATTTGAATTATAATTTTTTAGTACAAAAATATATGCGCATACTAGAATTTTTTCACCAAAATCATTAAGCCAAATAAAAAAAAATTCTAAGTAAAAATATATTAGTATAAAATATTATTCCGACTGTAAAAAATGGGTGTTTTCATATATCTCAAAGTTTTGATAGTACTTCTGAGCGAGTACTCGAATGCATTGTACCCCGAGCAAATAAATGTCTCCGTAATAACTTTACGAGTGGCCCGGTGAAAAACCACTTTTCATATTAATGCGGGAAGTTTACAGGCTCCACGTGTATGTGCAATGGCTCGCACGACCTCCACTTCACCTTGAAACTATTCGCTTCCCGGCAGCTGCCGGCACTTCAGGGCTCGGCGGCTACAGGATTTATATATTTCCTCTATTAACATAAAGTTACTGCGATGTAAAAACTATCATATGTGCCGGGTAATTTAATAAAATTTATACGAAATCTTTATTGCTTGAAGTTGTGTGAAATGAAATTCTCGCCTTTATAAAGGAAGTGTACTCTAGAGGTCAAGAGGTAATAGAATTCCTTAGCTTTTCTAAAATAAAAACACATAATGGCCTAAGGGTGATATCTAATTATATGGTTACCCAAAAAATTGTGATCGCTCACTGTTGCTTTAAAAATGTGTAAAAGCTTTTACTGTACTAATCCAACTTTTATTTTTAAATGTTTAAGTTTACTTTTATAATAAGGCAATACTTTTAATTGGCTTATTTTCAAAAGAAAGAAATCCATGTAGTTTTAGGCAAAGATTTGCGCTTCATTTTTCTTATTTGCATTGAAATATTATTACTCCACAATTCGCTACATTTCCAACTTCAAACTTCTTGTTTCTATGTTGATATATACGAGATTTGTAAATGAATTTCAATTTATGATCCTTTGTGCGTCCAAAATATACAATACTTCCAAAGAAAGCCGTTATTAAATACGAAATTCCGAGGATATTAACCAATAAATCCTTTTTGGAGTTTGCACGTCGGCGGGCCCCGGGCACTGCAGTCAGGCTGTAGCTAGCACACAAGATGAAAGGAACGCCCGATACTCTCGGCCAGAATGAGGCTCGAGGAAGGATAGCCCTGTCAGAAAATCAAATCGCAAATCCCCAATTCCAGTCAGCGCCATCTGCTAAAGCCAATAGGTTTGGTTTCCAATGATAACGGACAAAGAACATTGCAACCAAACACATTTAACATTACAACCCCACGACGTACCAAGAGCTAATCTTACGGATTGCTCTTATCTCATGCTATTCAAGTGTGTATGCTTGAAGATTTTTTTAAACTTTGTTTAAGTACTTATAAATGTATTTATCTTAAGTCCAGCATTATAAATGGTCTTATTTATTCATTATTACCCATTACGGGTTTATTATATTATTACTAATATGATAAGGGACATTAGTTCACACAGAGAAGATGATCAAAGAAATTCTTTCTTATATGATTAGGCACATTAGTTCATATATAGAAAATGATTTAAAGAAACTCTCAGAAAAATATCATCGTGATTTGTGTGGAATCCTATACAAATCACGATGATATTTTTCTGAGAGTTTCTTTAAATCATCTTCTATATATGAACTAATGTGCCTAATCATATTAGTAATAATATAATAAACCCGTAATGGGTAATAAATATGCATCAGATTGACCAATCCATAAATAGATTTACAAAGAAATTCTCAGAAAAATATCATCGTGATTTGTGTGGGATTTGAACCCACATCCCCAGGCTTACATGGCCAGTGCACTGACCCTTGTACTAACGAATCATATAAACGAAGATGTGATTCGTTAGTACACTAATGTGCCTAATCATATTAGTAATTATTTACAACACTTAAAAAAACTTAATGATAAAGTGTTATTGAACAGTAGTTGTAGTGTTTTCTCGTCTTTAATTATGAAAATGAGAAATGTACCTGTTGAAAATTTGTTGAACTATACCAAGGAAGTGATTTGGTACGGAATCTTTGTATTACTTGCAAGGCACAGTTTTTAAGCTGTAATTTTTTCAACCCACTCGGGTGCCCCAAACTTTATCAAAGCGCCGGTCGTTCCCAGTAATTTGTATTTATAACGGCAATAAGTCAGCCGTTGCCGAAAATCTGGACGAAAATTGCCAATTCAGCCGCCGCGCCGCCCGGGGGCTAATTAGCGTTTGTGAAGCCGAATTTAATTTCCTTGACAAGAAACTAGCAGAACTTGGTTTTTTACGAAGCCTGTGGGGGTCTCATTCGCCTTATTTGAGGCAGTTTGTAATTGCTGATCGATGAGGCACTCAGAATCTCAGAGTGATTCCCTAGATGCGTTTGTAACTTTTTCCGTATTAAATGAGCTTTGGTTTCTTTAAAATATATTATATTAAATATATTTATTTAATTTAAATCTTACTTAATCAATTAAGAAAGCTTTTTCGTTTATTGTACTTGTACTTTTTCTCTTTCCATTTTGATTAAGATGTTGGGTACCAAAACGACTGATACTAGTTATTTAATTGAATAATTTTAAATAGTTATTAGAATATAAAAAGTAATAAACGCGTTTCAGAGTTTCATCGGTTTTTTTTTCAAAATAAAACTTTTCTCATTGGATAAGTGAGGCAGACGGAACATTGAGTACTACCATCAGTCATTAGTTAACCACTTTAACGAGAATTAGAAATTTTCTTGAATATGCCAAAATTATATAAGGTTTCTCAAAAGTGGTGTCAATATTGTTTTGGTGTGCGCGCCGCCCTCTTGTACCGAGAAATTTGAAATTCTTATCTCCCTAATTCAACGAAATTCGTATTCTGCTGTATAAATACTAGGTGAAAATATAACGCATTTTCTGATTATTATCTTATAATTTAATGTGCTTCCAACGAGAAATAATTAATTTATAGGGGTTTTAATTATACAAGAATTACAATTTTCAATACTTTGAAGAACTCATCATGAATTCGTATAATTTTATACAAGCAATTAACAAATATACAATTACCATGCAGGAGGATATATACATATATTATGTAGTATATATATATATATTTAAATAAATATATATTGGTTAAATTTCAATAATAAATTACAAAGTTTATGAAATATTATTAAATGTTTAAAAAAATATGTCATCTTTGTTTATATTGAAATTAAGTTCACAACTTTAAAATGTAAAAAGCTATGATGGAAAAAGCGTTGTTCTCTGAAATCGTTTCAAGTGTGAAAATACTATTTAATCAAATATTCCATTTATACATAATATATTCCCAGTTTTTAATCTGTAAAGTAAATATAAATATTTGTTATAATACATACCAAAAAAAAACCACCATACCAATACTCTATCTAATTTATAGCAAGCTCGTTCCATTTTCTTTTACTGTCGAACATCCCCATAGTAGGATTCACAGGCGGCGTTCGACTATACGGTCTACGATTGCATTAATAAAAATAATCTTTATAAGTAGCTTCTTAAACAAAGTTTCTCACAATAAAAGCTTATCTCTTGAATGTGGAGGGCGGAAGTGCGGGGGGTGGGGTAATTTCCGGTAAAATAAGAGGAACCTTCTCCCACCCCAGAGCTTAATGTAGCGAAATATTGCCGGGCCTCAAGAACCCAGTGACAGGGGGGCAGTAATGAGTCCAGGAGCGAGAATTGGAAGAACAGTGAGTCGAGGGAAACAGGATGTGAGAAAATAAGTCGCTATTGCCTACTAAGGGGTCGTGAATATCTTAAACCAGGAGAATTTAGAATTCGGGATACCTAACGAAGGCTGGGAGCATTTTTCTTATTTTCTCTAATCTTTTTAGATAAGTAAAAATTTGTATTCTTTCAATTTACTTTAATAGTATCATTTGTCCTTTAAAACATTAAAGTTAGATATAACGGTACCTTTTTTTCTGCAAATAAAAAACATTAAAGCTATCGAAATCAATTGATGCTTTCTAAGGGCATCGATAACTGTACTTTTAATACGAGTACTTTTCTACTCTAAACAGAAAAATACTCGTATTCAAAGTACAGTTATCGATGCAACATCAACTAATAGTAATATCAATACAACTTTTTTCTTTAACGATTAGTTTTTCAAGAATTAGATTTTTTTTTTTTGTTGATATTAATCAAAGATCATTGATAGCATCTTAGACCTTAAAATTAAAAGACAATTTGTCATACGATTAAATCTAACTGACTCCAGAAATAATATGTGTGGAATATAACAGTGCTCTAATAAAATATGCTTTACGTGCATCTCGATGCGATTACACATTTATCAGTTAATATTTATTAAATTTTAAATTCAGTTTAAATTTCCAATGTATCTTCATTAGGTGCGCTGCCTGATTTTTAATGGGCTGTTCGTGAAGGGTTTTTCTGTTTCCGCTCAAGCGATGTATCAAAAAAGGTTAATGTCGATTTCCATCCAAATATTATTTATTCAATTTAAAAAACACGAAAATTCTAAAATATCCAAACAGCAAGAGAAAATTTTAATACAAAATTGAAAGCAAATTTATTAAAAATATTTTTTTTGATATTTCTGCCTGAATTTGTTAATACGTATGTGCTTGTTTTTTTTTTGTACAGTTATTTTCAACAAATTACATTTATGGTTGAAATAATATTATCTGTATTTCTTCTCTCTGTAAATACAGTCGAAATCATTTTGGAAAATATAAAATTCATTTCACAATATGGAACGGACGGTATGTGAAATGGGTTTTTTAATTTTATTATCATATTTTTTAAAAGTAATATGATATGATACTTTGGTACACTCATATATTTAATTTCTTTCCAATACTTTAATGTTAAGCAAACATGACTATTTTATATTCAGATTTAATTTAATTATTATCTCATATTTGATTTATTGCTATTTTTTATTCATTGAGAATTCTTTGCTTTAAGGAACATTTTAGATTTATATATTATGTTTTTTTACACTGACTAAACTCAAACTGACTTGACGTGCATATAATTCTTGACTTGGTATCTTAATGTATAAATCATAAGTAAAAAAATATTTTTAATTATTATGTATTATTTTTTACTCCCATGGGCAATATTTGAAAATACTTTACTCTATTTTACCTTGAATAAACTCTATTGTCAAATAATTATCATCACAACCCATACTGCTCTGCGTTAAAGCTCGCCTGTGCAATATGCAAATTTCCTTGATGTTCATATTCTGTAATTTTGGATTACAGGCTTTTCAAAGCAATTCGCGTACACGCAGTCCGGTATCGTGTGGAAGTCCATTGTTTTAGAGCTCCTGAAATTTGATGAAATCCCACACCAAATATAATAATCGCATAGCGGATCGCCGTTCGTTCTGTATCGTTAGTTCAGGATTATGATTCCCTGCGACTAGCGGAAATAGTTTTTGCGGCGTGGAAGCTTCCATTGTTCTAGATTGTTCTCGATTGTTCTTCCACCCTAAGCTTTTTGCATTAGGTGGCTATACCAATTGAAATTCTGATTTTCAGAACGTGATTTTTTAAGAAGAGAGATTACCAAATTCGCCCAGTGAGCGTGGACTACGACCTATACATATATCGTTTTTTGTGCCTATTTATGTCTAAGATTTCTTTTATACGTGTTTTTTGTGCCAAAATTCTATTTTAATAATATAATTGTAGACTATTCGTATCAACACACGCAATGTTAATGCAAATAGACTGAACCAAAATAAAAAAAGCGTCAGCCTAATCACATCGACCTGAAACCTCTCGGTCAGAAGTTAACGGTCTAGACACTGAGTCTACAAACTAATATTTGTGTGATAATATTTTATTAAATACTCACAAAAAACTCCTTAAATTTAGTAAAATTTAAATTGTTTTGAAAAATTTTCATAATGAATTATTAATTTTACTCAAAATTTAATTTTTAATTAAAATTATTTATAAAGTAATCAATCACTTCCTGAAATAAGAATTTTTAATTATCCTTCTTATAAAAAGTAATTTTTAATATATAAAACCTTATTGAACAGAAATTACGACTTGGTCAATAAATATTTTTTCAAAAAACCGTTTTAATAAAAAAATCAATTAAAACATAAGTATATATAATATCTCATATATGTAATTCAAACAATTGCTTTCATAGTTAACATTTTTTTGTTCTTCAAACCTGGAGTCAAATTTTTTTAACCAAAATCAGTCAGTAAGCATGTGTGCCAACTTCGAGGCTTTGCGAGGCTCATCACTTCGTCAAGTCTATAAAAAAAAGTTATAAGTTAACTCAATTTCACCTCCTTAATCTACCATATCAAATATCCAAATAATTTGACATTGTCAGTTCTCTTATATTTTTTATAACAAATTCCCCGTTTTTCTCATTCTCGACAAAGTATCTTGAGAGATAGGAAAAAACATTGAGATTGAATTGCTTTCTGTAAAGTACCTCGATTTGTCACGTAGCACATATTTTTTAGATAACTTACTGTCATTTTTTTACTTTCGTGTTTCTGACAATAAAATGTGCCTCCGTAAGAATCAGGCACAATGATTGAGGTCCAAATAAAAAATCTGCAAATATCAATAATAAACCTTTTGTCTCTAATTACCTTCTACCAATACGTTAAACCTAGCTTGAAAGTGAAACTTAATGTTAAATTTCTTTCATAAGTTACGTAAAAATAAAGTTATATTTGTTTTACTTTTAAAAATTAATTTATGTGTCAATAGCCATAGTTTTATGAAAAAGTCATAAAATAATAGTGTTATTTATACAATTTCATAAGTATTTACATAAACAGTTATTTTTCGAGTTTATTTAAGATAAATTTACAACCGAAAACCAATGATGATGTTTTTACTAAATATTCAGAATAAATCATATCGTATCTTTTAAAACTACTGTAAGTTATAAAAATTCCAAACAATTTTCATAAATGATATTATAAATGTGAATGATAATAACTTTCCTTAACCATTTTCCTCGTTGAAATTTCATTGTTGTTTTGCACAAAATTTATAGCGTTTATTTTTTTTGCAATTGAAACCGACGCTAATTGGACACTCCATTTAATCAACTGTAATAAATTGTGCTTTTTCGTTCAGTGTAGTTTCAGTATATTTGCATCACTGCAGGCAGTTGACTGCAATATTGTTTTAAACCAAACATAATCCTTTTCCAATGGTAAAACGACTGCGGTAAAGAGTGTGTCCATATGATTATGTTAATATTCTATAATGATTCAAAGTAAATAAAATACAAATAAGACAGACTAAGGATTAGACTGTTTTATTTTTATTTTTGACTCTGAGCAATTAAAAATTATTTACCTTTTTATTCTTCAAATTTTTTAAAGATTAATGTCAATTTTTTTATGCCAACTTAAAAGACTTTAATCATATCACAACATTTTTTGGTGGCTACTTGGCTTGCTTACTTTCTAGGGGGGTCCCAGGATCAAATCTAATTTTCATGCCTAAACCGATTACACTAACTCTTTTCTAATTTTCTTAAATTGTATTGATATGGTGAATTGTATTATCTCGTTATTCAACGGATAACTCGTTTAGTTGCTGATCTTTCGGTTTCAGGATCGAACCTGAAAATAAGATTATTTGATCTTAGATTATTTGAAATAAATATAAAAAATTATTTCTGCAAAATATAATATATTAAATTTTAATTTATCGCTCAATAGGCAAAATGTACACCTTATACAGCGAATTTAATTACTGTCACTCTTAATTGACCTTTATGCAGTTGCTACGTTATTTGGCGAGTACGATCACACAACCGATGTTATTTTTAATATTTCCAGTGCTACGGTCGTGGTACTCAACGTGGATTAAGTCCGCACACTAATTCCTATAAAATGTACGACCGCAAAAGGACAACATGAATTTAAAACGAATTTAAATGGTAAATTGAATATTTGAAAAACAACACTGAAATTTAAAATTCTCTTTTTATAGAACATCCATGTTTTTTTTAAATAAATATTACATACGAAGGTTTTGTGCTATTTACATACAGGATATTTAGTTTGTTATATTTAAACATTCTTGTTTTTAAACAGCAACTAAAATTATTATGGGAATATTTGTATACATTACTATTTCACCATTACTTGCATCAATATTACTGTCATGAATTACCGTAAAATATTTCCAGAATATTGATAGCACGGTTGTTTACTAATATATATATTAAAATCACATTGAAAATCTCTTTTGGGTATTTTTTTGCAGATCTTACATAAATCGTGCTTAATTTTTTGTTAAAACTTCTGTGCTAAAATGAATATGAGCTCAAAATAATGATTTATATCATTTTATTGCGTACTTTAGAATTAATAATTATTTTATTTAAATTTTATAAGCCTATCTCTAGTACACCATTGATTTAAACGAATTTCCTTGTATTCAGTATTTATAATTATATTATCTGCATAGCTTCCACATCGAATAATGATAATTCATTTGCATTTAAATTTAATAAATATTCACCCGATAAGCATTATAATTCATATGTATCAACAGGGAGGATTATTAATCCCCCGGTTTATTTATTACAAGGGTGGTATGAATTTCAGATTAACGCTGTATACGAGGACGGATAAACATAATATAAATCGTTTATTTACTAATTAGCAAGAATAAAGGTAAAAGGTTCTGCAAAGACTGTGAGTGGGGAGGCATGTGACCTAGGGGGTAGAAAACATTCCCAATTCTCTGAAAGCGAAAAAAAATCAAAATGAGAATATTTATTAGTGTTTTGAATAAATCATTCATTCGTCTCCATCCGTTTTTACAGCTGAATTTTTATTTCAAAATAAAACGGTTTTATATATTGTTTTTGAGCTTCGATTTTGGTTCCATTTATTCTCGAATTTCGTTTCTTTTAAACAAAAATCAGATGAAATGATATTCTATATATATATATATATATATATATATATATATATATATATATATATATATATATATATATATATATATATATATATATATATATATATATATATATATATATATATGTGTAAAAAAACTTTTTTTTTTATTACTGTCGGCTCTGGGTTTTTTTAAAAAACCTTAGATAAAATTAAATGTTTTGCAAATAAGAATTTTTTTTATATGCGCGTAGTTTAGGTTAAACTATTTTGTTTAATAATTTATAAGATATTATTAAACATTAATTCATTGATATAAATCTTATGTTTATTATATTTATGTATCTATAAAATAAATTTATTTATTCATTCATAACACTGGAACAAAGCAAGATCTTTTGATAGATTTCTAATAAAATTTGATTTGATTCTGTTAAAATTTTGGACATGAACCCATTAAATTTTATATTTGAACTTCACCTTGTAGCTTCATTGGGGATGTCCCAAAATTAACGCAAGATTTTAATTAAATAGAAAACGCAGTTTTTAGTCTTTTGATTGTTATTTTTTAAATGAATCATAAAGTCAATACAATAGGGTAACCCTAAACTATCAGCTGTCAAATTGTTTTTTTTTAAGTGTTCCCAAAACTTTACTGCAAAAATGACGACAAATTCAAATCTTGCGTTAGTTTTGGGACACCTTGCATAGAATTATTTATAATCATATCTGTTGGCGATGCCTACCAATGTTTAGTTCTCGTTTTCGAGACACTGGTAAACGTTCGATTTCTTCGGTGTGATTTCACGAATTCGCCAAAATTCGTGAATATCAATAAATTTATACTATTCATCTCGAGAGTTGTACATGTTCCTTAAAATATTAAATCATTTATTATCTGCTGCTAAGTCTGTTTAATATCTTAATTTTCAATCATTCACCCGTAGCCGCGTAAAAGTCCACGTGTAAAAAACCTTTCGTTCCTAGAAGGACCGAGTGGGTCGTTATTAGGAGCATCTAAATAGATTAGCATGTGCTTCAAATAGCAATATATTTACTTAACAACAATATCTAACTTTAGCTTTATCTTCATTCTAAAGTTAATACAACACTTGTATGCACTAATAAATCGTTCGCAGTAACCTGTGAATCCTGAATCCATGAGTGAAAATGTCATATAATTTAAACTCAATAGGTTTTAAACACACAAATATCAAAGACCAGATGGGCTCGCTTCAAACTGAGACCTCCAGAGGGGATGTCATATTTCATTTATCACTGGTGAATTTAATTTTAATCGTCGATTCCCAACAATATCAAAATTAAATACGCAAATCTAAAATAGTTTGTAAAAATTCAGGTAAGAAATACTGCGATTTCCTTTCCTTGGAAATGCAATAAAAATGCCTCGCAGGTTACAAATGCAAATCAGACTACACTGAATTCGGGCTTAGCTCACATTTTACGGGAACGGGGACGAAGCCTTCGCGCAAGCTTCGCCGGCGTGTCGCTAAGTTATTTCCTGTCCGCCGAGCTGTCTCGCTACGCAGCGTCTTGTCTCGGAAGCTGTTATGGGCCGGGCGAGACATAAATAGGAGTCGAGACTTCCTTCTCCCCGGTTTATCTGCACAATAAATTGCTAGATTAGACACCATTCACGAATGGCTGAGACAAGTGGCGACTGGAGGGCTTTTGGGCGACTAGGGTGGGGCTGCAGACTACTGGCTACTAGCATTCCAAACCCACCCGTGTCCCATATAGACACTTGCTACCCTGGCTTTACTATCCCTTGGTTACAATATCAAATAACTTTTTAAAATGTTTTTTGAATTCGCTTGATTAAAATCTACAAAAAATAATGAATACATATATCATAAAAATATTATTTACATATATATGAAATCACTTTATTATTGATTATTCTTTCCTTTACTAAATCTGAGTTCCGAGCCAGTAGTCCGGCACAGTACGATACAAACGATCTGTCGGTCAACCTGATTGAGTTATCGACTTGCTCAAATGCAATTTGACCAAGACACAAATAGAAAACCGCTAAGTGTTCCGGCCTGTAGGAGAAGGGGATCTCTTGTGTATTGTTTACACACGTGATGAGAACCGGACTAGGTAATTTTATTGTTAATTTAAAAATTACAAAATAAATGTTGTGAATTTACTTATTAATCAAGTTACTAACTGTTTTTTTTAATAATTACCCAGAGTAAAATAAGAAACAAATTATTTATAAAAAGGATTGTATGTAAAAATTATTGGTGTTCATATCGTAATCGTTTTATTTTGTTGCATTTTTAAGGCAAACTTGATATAATATACCATTTCAGTTATTCAAAAATAAAATACAATACTTTATGTAAACAAAAAAGTTTTGGTCATTGTAAACATATTATGCAGTTAAAATAAAGTTTAAAACGTATTGCTAGTCCTTAAAAATACATGTTAAAATAAACAATATTTAGGTAATGGATTCACATTGAAATGTATAAACATAAACAAAAACAAACCGACAATACACAGAGAATATAACTTCATCGCATCAATTAAAGATTAATTTTAATTTGTAAAGATTTCAAAGACAATTTGGTTTTTCTTCTTATTGCTACTATTTTGCCTATTACAAGCTAATATTTTATAAATTTACCCTAATCCACGTCTGTCTTCCGGGCTGTGTTTGCTCCCCCCTTATTAGATCTACTTTAATGAACGTCTTCCATCTCTCTGCGGAAGACCTGTTTTATCTGGAACTTTTGTTAGACGGATAATATAGTTACAGGTTAACTTTTTATACAGTAGCTGACCAATAATCGATAGTTTTACTACGCCTGACGAATATGTGCACCCTGACGAAAACATTTACCTCCATCAGAATTTTTAATTAACCTACATCCACACGAATTTTGCCAGGAGTTGTTACATGCTCTAAATTTCCGCCTACAGAAGCACATGCACTCAAAAACTCTTAGTCTTGCATGACGCATAAATCAAATGCTTCACACCATAAAATGAAATTAATGTCCATTTATTATAAATCAATATTACACAAATGTAATCCATCCCCCCTAATACAAGCTTTATATTTAACTTTGTTCTTCAGAAGATGATTTGGTTTCTAGAATGTTGAGCTATTTGAAGTTTTCAGTCCTCAATCTTGCCTTCTTAGAAGGACTGAAAACTTCAAACAGCTCAATCATACCCAAGAAACCAAATCGTCTAATAACAACGGCTACCAAAAACTACACATATATTTTTTATTTATGCTCAGTACGTTCCTATGATATTTTATGGATGCATCCTATGCATATTTTGTTTTATTTCTAGTCATTAAAAATAGTGAAATGTTTTTACAAGCAATGAATAAAAAATACATACCGACCAGTTTTTACAAAAAATATTCATATTTCATTCCGAAAAAAAAACCGACAAAGACACCATTTATATAATTGGATCGTATTTAAAAAAATATCATTACATGGGAATTAATCCTATTAAAACGCAAAAAGGCAAGAGATTATCACATTTCTGGGACTCATAATAAATTTTGGACGCCGGCTCCATAGTAATATTTTCGCCGTAAAAATTCTTTTAATTTCGTGACGTCACGGGACACAAAGCAGTCCTTCTCTCCTACTAACCCCAGACATCCAGGCCCTTCTGCAGCCGCCCTTTGTTCCTGTTATGCTTTCATAGAAAATCCTCCATTTATCTTCCTTATAATTTATCTAGAATGCAAAACGTGACCTATTAAGGTCTTCTAGAACATTCCGCGTCCCCCGTTACCTCACGTCAGTAGGGAAACTATATATTGTATTCGTTTTGAATGAAAAGATAAACCAGCACAATGTAGCTCTGTTGGTTTTTTTATATGCCGTCACATATCATAGTTAATATTTTTGAATTTGAATAATTATAAAATAACAAATAATTAAAGGATATAAACGATTTTTTTATAATAATGTATCAAATATTTAATATGTAGCACACACAGTAAATTTCTCAAAAGTTTTAAACTTTCTCTAAATCTTGCATCACATTTTTTTAAAACATTGCATTAAAATATTAATTACTTATATATTATTTCGTAATACTCCAGTACTTAAATAAATAAAATCAATAAAATATTTTGATTCACCTAATAAGTATGAATTAGTCTATATGGGAGAACGAGCTGTCTCCGGTAATATATAATATATCTGTCGAAACTAAGCTCATTGTTTCAATAGTAATTTAATTATAAAAATTATTGCAATTTTTTTTTCTAATTTTAATTTTTCAAGAAATATTAAACCTTCTTTAGTCATGATAATTTGGGGGTTTTATTTCGTATAAAAACTCGTGTTAATAAAGGCAGGCTGGAACACATTGCAATAAACCTTTGAGTGAACAACAAGTCATCCAAAAAGGTTTTTTTTTTATTATAATACGTGGAGTGCAAGGAATAGTTGGTATAACAACGCATGAGGAAATGTCTCAATTTCGTGTGTCACTCGTCCCATGGTTTTCATCATCGTTTATTGCATTACGAGCGCACATTCCTGATTCCATCTACGATTTATCTTTTTTATGGCAGTGAGCCTGAGGCAGTTCTTGGCTGCATTTTTATCTCAGAGTTTCTAAACTTATAGATTATTATAATGTTTACAATTGGTTAAATATGTGTGTACGTCATCTATATGAGTGACAAAAATAGAGTTAAAAATCATTAATATTTTATGGCCGACCACATATTAATACAAATATATTTTTTAAAGACAAAAATCAAATATTAAATACGCACGGGCTTATTATGTGAACGATATTAACAAAAACGGTGTTAACAGGAAAATACTTTTAAAAAAACCTAGATTTTCTTGAATTTGGTTTCAACACATAAAACAATCAGAACAGATTAGTGTCGGCTCATTAGCCGAATTTAAAAGATTCGTTAGGGAATAAAAACCTTGGGGTGTACTCTTAACATTAGTTTGAAGTTCGCTCTTCAGGATGTGGAATTCTCAATCAAAAGTCGAAAGCCTTAACCAGTGAGCCAACAGGGTATCAATAACGTTTTATCTTCAAAAAAAGTGAGATTTATCAGTTATATCATATTATTTTTTGGATTGAACGTCAATCAGGTGCGTATTTATTACCCATTACGGGTTTATTATATTATTACTAATATGATTAGGCACATTAGTTCAGACTTAGAAGATGATTAAAGAAATTCTCAGAAAAATATAATCGTGATTTGTGTGCGATGTTGGTTCATATGTAGAGTATGATTTTTAAAAATTCTCGATTAATGGATGTGATTCGTTAGTACAAGGGTCAGTATACCGGCCATGTAAGCCAGGGAATGTGGGTTCATATCCCACACAAATCACAATGATATTTTTCTGAGAATTTCTTTAATCATCTTCTATGTATGAACTAATGTGCCTAATCATATTAGTGATAATATTATTTTTGTTTATAAATATGTATTTTGTGTGTCTTAACACAAAATCTATTTTTAATTATATTTCTTTGATAAAAACGCTTTTATACAATTGAAGTATCTGTATGAATTTTTTGTCATCAAAAAATACAATTCAGTTTATTTAGTACAAAACTTTAGTTAACAATTCGTATACACCGCGTAGAGAAAACACTAAACATGACATGCATATATGTGTATCTTTTACATAGCCATCAACAGTCACGAAGGCTGTTGATTTTATTAGTTGGCTCACTATCCCAAGTTTATCTCCGTACAACTCGCAAGCGAGCATTAGTCAACATTCGTTTGTCAGCGCGGACCTGCAGCGGAGCAGTGCTCCTTGCAGTCCTTTATCCAGCCAGCTGTAAACTTGAAGCTGTTGCAATATAGAATAGCATCCATACATTTATTTTTATATTTCATGTAAACTGTTAGCTTAAGAACTAACAGACACAATAAATATGTTGAAAAAAATATTTAAAATACCCATCGATTCACATACGAAAAGTTAGCAATGTGATATAAATAAAAACCTCTTTGTATCTTATAACATCACCTTGTCTATGGGATAAGCAAGAACGAAAATTGTTTTAAATCTAAGAAAATAATAGCATATTTCAAACATTCTTTAATTTATATATATTCCGACATAACATTTAAGGTTTCTGGAGCATTTAAATATTTTAAAGTACATTTTACTTTATAGAAACATATGTATGATTTATGTTTTGTAAATTTTTAAGGCCGTTTTAAAAATAAATGATTTTTTAATAGATTTAATAACCAATTATCATGTGTGTTGATCATGAGTTCAGCAAGACTTGGATCTACAAATAGAAAAATCTAAAAATAAAAAAATGTCAATATCATAACCAAAATCTGTCTACAGGTGGACGGATATAACATTAAGTTCATAATCAATATCTCGTAGGCTTTTTTTGTTTCCAACCTCTGGTTTTGAGGGGTGGCTATTTTAATATCTTAGAGAACGGTGATCAGAATTTCTTTTGGGTGCGATAAAACTCTTGTAAAATATAGCCTGCACTTGTATTCTTAATTTCTTTGGTTTTTGAAATTTGAATGGATGTTTACGTAGACGTCTAAAAAATATTACAAAACTTTTCAAAAAACTTAATCTATAAATAAAACATTAAAGTAACCCCCTTTATATTGAGATGACAGCGGGGGAGGGTATGTTTATGTGACCAATGAGGCGTACAACCTGCAATCATATTTGCTGTGTAATAAATCTTAAGTTTTTGAAGTTACACATTTTGTTGAAAGAAAAACAATACACGTCCAGACACACTTTTTACCTACGTGTACTTCACCATAAAAACAATAAATTTAATTTTAAAATGGCATATTTCAAAATACTATGTTTATTGATAAATGAGTTTTCAAATACGTTTTTTTATCGGAGAAAAATAAATTGGAAAACAATCAAAACTTTATGTTTTTCACGTAAACATTTTAGATTGAATTAGCTTGAAATTGAAATATACAGTGAATAAAGAATTACTTGGTGTTTTGGGTTTTCTTAGCAACTATAAGTAGATTTGATCTATAATTTCAAGCCATGCCATTTCTAATTACTTATATCTGAATTATTGAAAAGTTTTTTTTGTTTTTAAACAAAGTCAGAAAAGGATTATCGTTAAATGTTGTGAAACATCATTGAGTTAAAGTCACTGTAAATGGGTGTGGATACAGTTAATTTACTATTATATCATGCCGATATATTTCAACTAAAACTTATTGCTATTTAAAATGAGTCAATGTTTTTTTTAATAATGTATTATCTGTTATAAGCAAGTTACACGTTAAAGTCAATTTTAAATTAAACTTTTATTAATAATTTTATTTTCTTGAAAAACAAGCATTTAAACTATGATGCTGAAACTATTTTAGGAATGAAATTAAAATGTAAGGCTTATAAATATTGAAGCGCACATGCATTTATTATTAAAAATTATGTGAAAAATTACGGTTCCCCTCGAAAAACTCATAACTGCTCTAGCTACAAATAACCGAAGTCTTATAACGGTGATTTTTCAAACCATTTACATCACAACAAGATTCAGGCGCACCAAGTTTTATCATACCTCGCAGCTGAAACAAGTTACAAGTCATTTTTCCTTATCAACTCGGGCGGATGCCTGAAAAGTTTTCACTAGAAAAATTTACTGCATCTGCCTCATCTGCAAGAAACGAGATGGGAAATTTGAGATGTGAATAAAGTTATTGAAAATAAAATAGAACCAAATTTATCGATAGATAAATAATAAATATTAAAATTTACAATTTTGTACTTGCCCGCAGCTTTATTGCTTTTATTTGAATAATCAGAAATCTCATGTTTGAATTAGAATAACAATTATTCATAATAGTTACTTTAAAATATATTTGGCATATATATTTACTACATTTACTTATTGCAGTAACTTATAAACATGCAAAGCATTGCTGTGTGATGCCAACGTAAAAACAACATCGTTAAAGATGACATCTGCAAAGTGGAGCTCAATCGAAATAGAAAACCTCCCCTAGCGACGATAAATAATGCGTTGTTTTTTTCGAGGGTTGTTTTGCTACCTGCCCCTTAGTCCAGCCTACTCGAGGGTGTTATCCGAATTTAATCTTCCCGGAGAGCCGTTGGGAGCATTTATTGTGGAACTGCAGACAGGTGGGGCTGAAAGTGAAATAAAGTCTTACTGCAAGGCTCCATGCCTGACGATGCGGTTATTTCGTCAATTTATGTTCCGCTAAGTTTATTAAAAACTTGTTAAATGTTCTTGCTTGTCACGATATTTAATAGTCATAATGTGGCTTCGACTTCTTATTCTTATGACAATTCTTCAAAAACATGAAAATACTTGTATGTTTAAGGGTTCTTATAAGTATGCTTATTATTATTAAATATGATGCAAGATGCATAATTTTCGGTTAATATGATGCAAAATTCAATCGAACATTAAAACATTGTGTTTTTTTTTTTTGATCTCTAAAATTTATAATTTTTTTTTGAACTTTATATTGATCGAGTATTTAAATGATAGAGTTTATAGCAAAATTTGCATTTGCGTTATGAATTTGGTATTTGAATAACATTTGTATTGCCAGGCTTAGCAATAATCTAAACGGAATAATGGTTTCGTTTGTTGTTAACTAAAACTGAATATTCAATTTCGAAATGGAAACACATAATAATTTAGCATCGTGGTTCCCGAATATTTAATCCCAAATAGTTGTGTTTTCCAAAGTATTGGCAAATTGAACTTACGCGATACTTGTTTATAATTTTTAATTTTGTAATAAGTTTACTCACTAGATAAATGTTTTATTCAATATCTCATCAAACAGTTAAGTAGTTTTTTATATATATTTTTTTATTAATATTGTATTTTTAGAGTATTTGGTGGTTCGATTTTTTCTTTTGTTTGGTCTGTATTTCCTTATATTTATAGACGAAACTCCAAAAAATTATCAACTCTTTTTAAATTTCATAAATAATTTATCAGCTAATTAGTTTTTTGAAATGATGCATATTTAATTACAAAATCTAAATTCAATACAAGTTTAAGAACAAAGTTTTCTGACTCCTGGCAGACTTAAATACTTTTCCAATAAGCTATACACTGGAGCCTTCGTGAAATAATATAATAATGAAAGCTCGAGTCGATGCAACAGCTTTGTACAAAGTTTGTTGTGATGTTTCCTCTACAAAGTTCTTCTTTGAGGAATCCTCGGCGAGAAGCTGCGGTAATCTTTCTTCTGCTTCCAATAACCCTTTGGAAAAATAAGAAAAATTGAACCTGGAAAACAATTGCTCAAAAATATTAGCTTATTTTTAATACAGAATTGACGTTAAGAGTGTAGACATGTTGGATATTAAATTTAAATAAGTATTTTTTTAAAACTATAATAGCAAAGAAACACTCAAGTTTAAATTAAATTATAGTTGATAAACAAATTTAAAGAAATATAATGAAATTGGTTAAGATTATACACAGTCAAAAAAGTATGGTATATGGTAGAGACCTCACTCGTTTTTGAAAGCTAATATGGATTTAGTAAAATATTATTATTGCATTGATAAATTATCAAATCAAATCAAAAATTTAAATTTTACCTTTCTAAGCAATGCTTAAATAATGAACAGTTTGCTTTAAGACAAATAATTGTATTTTTAGGGTGTATTAAGCAAAAAAAAATTCATAGTAGATTTGTTCTTTGAGTAGTCGATTCGTGAATTTCTTGTATTTTTTATGCTTTGTTATAACTTTTTCATTTGTTAAATGATTTTTTTATATTAATTGAGTAAATAAAAATTGTATACCACAAGCAGACAACTACTAAGACGCTGATAGAGAATAAGCATCTTGATAATGCCGCCCTCCTTCGCTCTCCCCTTCGCTCGGCCGGCGAGGGGCCCCTCAGTAAATGGACCCTCATGGTGATTGCATCTGGAGGAGTTTACAGCAGGCAGCATGATGAAGTCTAGGATCCGAGGACTCCATTCTTCCATCCGGATCTCGGAGCAGGAGACACGCGCCGACACAATTTATATGGGATTTCACGAGATCTTTCCGCTAAAGCCTTCGACGTATCGATAGTGGGATATTGAAAGGAGATTACTATTGATACCGCCGTCTATTGGATGAAATGCGACGATATTGCTACTCGAGCATTAACGGAAAACTTACAGTCGTATCCTATTTTTGTGTCTTTATTCGTGTTGTCAAGGAATTAAAGCACTTATTACACTATTGAAATAAAAATATATTAGCCTAGTAATTTGTTTTAAGATATAATCAAAAATGATTTAAACAAATACAGCAAAAGTAGTATTAATAAAACCTATGGACATAATGAGTATAATATGATAGAGAACACTATTTGATATTTACCATAGTATCAAATAATCGCACTGTTAACGTTGTGTTACATTTCATATAGTTAAATTTCATTTCCAGTCGGATATTTAAAAAAACATATATTTTCTGCCCAAAACTGTTTGCTTTGTTCATAAATCCTGCCCAAAGAAAATATGAGAATATTAATACATCATAAAATCCGTTTTTTTTAATTTAAATTCATTTGATAATACGAAAAATGTAGGCATTATCATATATTGCTCGTTTAATTTTAATTAGATTCTTTACATCAATGGCACGCAATTCATAAAATACGCGGCTCTTCAAAGTGTAAATAATTTTCGTACACGATCAGCTTCAATTTGTTTAATACCAACGTATAGATCTACAATACATGTAACTACATGTTGATTAATTGAATTCTTAATACCTGACATCTTCCATGCACAGATCTGCCGTTAATTCACCTTTGTAGTTTTTCATTTGCGACAGGCTCCCGTATCATCCGTTATTAGTCCCCGGGGACGGCGCAGGGTCAGGCGGCCCCGCATTTCCCGTGTTTGGAGAAGCTAGTATGTAAATAACGGTGATGGAACGGAACAAACCGGTCTGCTGCAAATAAAAAGAGTTCTGTTGTTTGCCCTGCGTGTTGCGGCGCCCAGTGCGGGCCTGGCCAGGCTCGGAGTCACCACACCTTCGGGGAAATGCAGAACACACGAGACGTCTTTTTGTTTAACCGTCGAAAATTCCGTATACTGCAATAACAGGATACTTGAAATACATGAAATAAAATATACACTAATCACATAAAATATTCACTTAAATACCAAAACGATTAGACGATGAAAAAGTATAAGTCACATAGATACGTCTCACCCATTTTTATTTTATTTATAATAAAATACTTTGAGAGATCGCTCTTGCTTTTTAAACTTTCACAATATTATTTCCTCGTAAGCCGCCGTTATTTCCTGTTGTCAATCAAATTAAACTTTAAACATAATAAGCTTCCCAGTTTGCAGCAACGCCTGGCCACACCAACCCCCGGCGGATATTGTTTCTTCTCCTTCGTTTTTCCTCTTTCGAGGCTTTATTTATTTTGTCTACCAGCGCTGGCCAGAGAACCGTTTCTCCTGAAACGAACCCGACTGGCTTACCTCACCGACCCCCGCGCCGGAGAATTCTAAAGAAGAATTCATTAATTTCATAACTGTAGCTTTTTTTATATTAACATCCTATCAAATATACTTAACTTTCATTTTGTACTTCGACAAACTTACATTTCGCCAAAAAAATTTCATTAATATAAATAATATTCATTCATTTAAAAAATATTTTTGTACCGGAAATTTGATACTTGACTGATTTTTTATGTTGTCATAACTTTTACGCTTTTTCAATATTCACAAAATGTAAAAAATAAAGTAAGTGTTTATAATACATTTAAGCATTAAAAATAGATAAATTTATGAAAAATATAAATCATTTGTAACAAATATTATATTTATTAAATTTATCAGTTTAGTATATTTTACCATATGTTTACCAATAAAAACAGTTTTGCGGCCACATCTGTTGAATAAAATATGATATATTAAATCGTTCATAAATAAATAATAAATTAATCAATCAAACTAGCGAATACTTCATATTTATATATAAGTATATATATAGAAATTTATTTATGTATTAAAAATAAAATATCAAATCTATATGTATTACCTAGATTTAAGGGTAAATCCCCGACTTATTGCACAGATGTAACTCCCCTACAGCCTCACTTTCCGGGGCTCGGACATTCCCTGTTCGATTTGTAACATACCCCGGGAGCTTATTTTTTCCCGCTCTACCCTTGTTCTTGGCATTTGTTTTTCCTTCTTCAATAAATTATGACTGCAATTTCATACAGTCGGGCCAATTTTATGAATTTTATTTTATTTCGCCGATAAATTTTCCCGCGGCCGGGCGGGTTTATTTTTAAATGCCGGCAAAATCGGTTTCTTCTAAGACCGTGATTCGTTTTGTTGTGTGTTTCGAGTAATTTGTTTTGTTTTTAGCTTTACTTCGATTGAAAAATAAGGTAATATATCTTTATTATTTTAAAAGAAACACTGGAACTTTCTTTTTTAAAGTTATAAATTTAATAAAGTTTATTTTTGTATTTTTTGATAAATAGTCTTTCAAGACTTTTTTTGCTGAAAAAAGCTCTGACTATCATGACTTTTTTTAAAACACATATTTTTTCGGTATATAAGTTGTGATTTCAATAATTCAAAAAAATGTTCAATCTTCATGTTGAATGAAAGGTGAATTAATATTTATATTTAAAATGGTCAGTTTTTTTTTGTATAAATAAATGTTTGTGTGACGTCTCCGTTTTTTCTTGTCATTAAAATTTTGTTACGTTATGCATACAAATATTAAAAAAATCATTTGTATATAATTATATTATCCTAAATTATTTATCTTCAGAATTATATTGATACCATTTCAGTGCATTTTCAATTATGTAGATAATCATTGTTAATTTACATAAATTAAGCCCATGTGAATATCCACAACGTTAGTACAAGTGCAAGTGCAATCATTCAATAAAAATAACTGAGCATAAAGAAGCAATTATGAACTAAATGGCTTTTTATAATAGCTTTAATAACTTACCACAAAAAATCCGAATCGCAATTCGCTCTTTTAAAAAATTAAATCCGCTCGTAAATTCCGATTTTAAGACCCCGCCTTGAATCCAAATCGCCTCCACATCCCGCGGAACTTATAACCGTATAATCACCTGAATAGAACCAACTTAGGAAGTTTCAGTCTAACTGCACCACTTGCCCGAGTCCTTGCCGCTAACTTACTATTAATAAAATTTATCCCACAACCGCAATAATAGGAAACTTTTCGAACAAAAAACACGGCGGCGTGTATCATCGCGCCTTTGCGGCTCTACTCGGAGCTTAAAGCTTTGCGCACGCTTGAGTAAGCTTTGTAAAAATGTTACGGCTCTCTATAACATACTATGGAGATTTGGTGGGATTTGTTTTTTTTATAATGTATATATTAGTAGCATACTCTTGCACCATATCACTTATTGCATGCATAATTTGTTTATATTAGATGTTTTTTGTACAATAAATTTACGTCTAGAAAAAAATCATCAGACACTGTTAGATAGTTAGTTTCAATGATGTGTGATATAATTTCAAAAAAATGTACAATGTCAGTTCGTGGAGTAACCGAATATTTAATATTAAAAAAACTGCTCGCATCTTTTACTACCGCCGTTTTATGAAAAATGATTTCAGATTTCTCAGTAATTTAAAATATTATATTTAAATAAATCTAAATAATACTGATTTACTAAAAAAAATGTGAATGTTTCTAATATAAGAATAAATTGAAAAGCAAAAATAATTTTATAGAAACTTTTCTATTTTTTCTATCTAATATAAATTTATTTTTAAAGTAAAGGCAGCTTTATATTCATCATTGACGATTGACTGTCGAACATTTCTTCCGGTAGTGAGTCCATGAGTGATTTATGTTTCAGCCACCTACAATTCAAAGATCATAGACGAGTTATATTTTTTGTTTGCTAACTTTCGCCTATCTCTGCCAGCTGGATTTAAACAAAGAAATCTACGAAACAAGAAACTTTTTGAATTGTGACATCAAGTAAAAAAATAATATAAAAATAAGAATTTCTGTTTACTATTGGGTCAAAGCGATAAATCATTATCATTTTTATATTACACGTCAAATCACTTCCTTTCCTTTTTTTCCATATTTTATATGCACATATACACACACACACACAAACACACATATTTATATATATATATATATATAGAGCTAAAGAATATTTGAATCTTGTGATCAATATCTGTGACCTACAAGCAGCCTTTAGGTCCTGGTTTAATTTCCGTCCTAAATTAAAATAAAAAATAATCCCTAGCAATAAATCGCTTTAAGCCTCGGACCTCCTCATATTTCACTCTCCTAAATTACAATCATTTTGCTTTTTGGTGTGCGGGGATCTCAAAATCTGCGGGACCTTTACGAACAAAGTATAAGAGACAATTAGAATATAGCCCCGCCACGTTGCAAACTATCCAAATTATAATTTACCACCTACGGAATAATAACTAATGGTTAGATGTAATATTTTAAGCCCTTACCGCACTCTCACAAAAGTATTTAAATTATTTTTTTGCGAGAATCAAGAAACTTTTCTTTCGAGAAACCACACGACTTCTAAATAAAACAATAAATTGCAAAATAAAAAAAGTAACCTCAGATCTGAAATTTCGCGTTTTATAATGAATAAGCTCTTATAATTAATATTTAAGTTTGTTTTTCTTATATGTTTGACCTTTTGCAATTTATAATTTTTTGTTTTAAATCTATTCTTTGCTATAAGTTAAAAATTTTACGCATAGAATCTTATGTGATATTGATAATATATTAAAATCAAAGTTGCAGAAAATTAATCTCGCTTAAATTTAGTGAAAGATTTTTCCTACTGCATGAAGCGAAGAAGACTTTGAAAATATGCATAATGTTATAAATTATGCACATTCATAATATTCCAAAGCATAGAGCAATTTATTATAAATAATTATATTTGCTTTTGAAAACACTCCGAGCAGATTTGATGAATAATAATTAATTTCGCGCTGCATTTTATTTATGGTAGAAATTATATATGTACGAAACCTCACTGTGATTCGTTGCGAATTTGTTAACGTGATTAAAATGAACATTGTACAAATTTTAAATAAAAAATGCAATAATTATATTAACAGCCTGTGCTGTTAATTATTACTCCCGGTTTATTTGACATGTAACTTGTCGCTTTTCCAACGGGATTCTCTAGCGAATTAGCACTATACATTTTGTTTTGTTAAAGGGTGTTAAAATATAAATTGAGGAAAATGTAATTTTTTACTGACAACAATTTTTTTTCATATGTTACGGTGTTTTGGGTTTTTAAGGAAATAATTTAATTTACGTTTAAGTATTCAAAATTTCATAGAAGTGTAGCAATTTAACATCACTTTCTGTACCTTTTGATAAAGCATATTCATTTTTATTTTTTTTATTGATTAAGTAATTTCTCATTGTAAAATTACAAACTATATATTTTATTTCTCGTTACAATAGCATCAATGCTGAAATAACATGATCCTCGGAGTTCCTCTTCATCATTGAGGATTTTCTCCATACACTCCTTCAATTTATCTCCATTGTAGATAGCATAACATATCACCAGCTCGCGATCGCCATTTCCTGAGTCACGTACGCTAATACCTGATGCAAATTTGTATGGCAGCCCAGGGCCTTCATTCTCTTATATAATTATTTCTATAAGAAGTTATTTTTTTTACTTTTTTGTATAAAGAGAGTTTAATAGGTTTAAAAAATATCATTGTTTAAATAAACTTAGATAATTTTTTTTTTCAAAAGTAACCAATTTTTAAAGTTTCTTGTTTTTATGAATCATTAAATTATTCTACAGCTTTCAAACAAATAAAATTCAAATACTGTTAAAATAAATTAATAAAGTATATAACATATAATATCCTTTGATTATAAAAAAGCTGTTTTTGTGTTAAAAAATATATTTCTTTTCAAAATAAGTATACAAATATGTGTTGAAAACTTTTTTAATTTTACCAGCCTTTTCAAAAACACTTTATTTGTTAACTAATCATAATCTTAAATTCAGAGTCTATAGTAACTTTCCGTAAATTTCGACCACAATTTCCGGCAGTAAATTTTAATAGACAAATGATCAGGAGATCATTTGTAACTTCTGAAACGTTCGGCTAAATTTGGAATTAAACCAATTTTACCAGTCTGCCGTGAATATGATTTATTACAAAATTGCTTGCTTTAGAACATAAAAACACGAGAAACGATCACTTAATGAATTGGTAATATTAAAAATATATCAACAATTTAAATTTTAAAAAAATATCGCTACTCCAGCCCTGGTACGCTGCAGGAAGCGGCCACTTTTATTCGGCTGCCGACAGCGAATGTATTACGCGCGTGTGAGGGGAATTGCACCGAGAGGGATGGAGGGTGTTCATCCCTCCATAGCCACCCCACACACGTCATGTTACTGTCGATTGTAATGTATCCGCGGTGGGTGTTGTCTTCACCATTTGCATGTTAAAATCATGTCTTATGTCACTGGTGTGGATCTTTTTCGTTTTATTTCTATTGTACTTGGAATTTAAATTTATAATTAAATCTTCTGCATCAGGTGCCTTTCCTCATAGGAGCATATACTCATTCTGAGCCAGTGTTCTCCAGATATTACGATGCGAGTGAAAACAGCCCGAGATAATTCTAGGTAATAGGTCTTACACTTTCTTTTTTTATAATTTTTTTCAGCAGTTTATTTTATTTTAATTACCATTATTATTAATTAGCATGCTACATTTAGACATATTAGAAGTGCTTATCTTCATCAAGGGCCTCTCCTCAGAGGAGGTTAGCGACCATTTCACTGAGCATATACTCATGGTGAGCCAGTGTTCATGGTTTTCTAAGGGTAAGATAGTAGGTAGTGTAGTGGGTCCCTGGGTCTTCCTACATCGCAGTTTTATATTAGAAGGAAAAGTTTAGGTATTCTGCTGCCCAATAGCATTAACATATAATCGTTCCCTAATAAAGCTCTGGCGTAACCGATTATTTACGCACACTCTGGGTACAAATTGCAGCCATGCACAAGGTTCAGTTAGGTTAAATTCGAGTCAGTTATATTCAGTTTGATTCAGTTCGGTTAAGTTCGGTTCAGTTCGGTTCAGTTCGGTTCAGTACGGTTCAGTTCGGTTCAGCTCGGTTCAGTTCGATTCAGTTTGGTTCAGTGCGGTTCAGTTCTGTTCAGCTCGGTTCACTACGGTTCAGTTTTGTTCAGCATGGTTCAGATCGGTTCAGTTCGGTTCAGTTCGGTTCAGTTCGGTTCAGTTTGGTTCAGTTTGGTTCAGTTCATTTTAGTTTGATTCAGTACGATTCAGTACGATTCAGTTCGGTTCGGTTCGGTTCAATTCGGTTCAGTTCAGTTCAGTTCAGTTCGATTCAGTTCGGTTCAGAACGGATCCGTGCTGACCCGAACCGAACTGAACCGAACTAAACAGAACTTACTCTTACTTCACTACCATCATATCAGTGTAAGGTAACAAACAACAACCATAAATTAATATTAGATAGATAGACGTTCACATAGAATTCACAATTATACTGCTTTCGCAAAATAACATCGAATAACCATTCACATAACTAAAGCATAGCATATAAACTTAAAATTAGATTTTACACATCTTTCACCTTACCCATATTATAAAAACTAATTTCAGATAGACTTTTAGATCCTTTCACCGCACATATATCTAAAATAGGGGAATAAGTCAAAAATCTTCCGAAGACAAAACCGCTCTTATACATTACTAAAAAATATAAATTAAATTCATTCAAATTAATAGTAATTTCCGTAATTTAACTTGTTTTTTATGAATATAATAATTTAAGTTCGGATTATAAACTGTGTTGAATAATTTAAATATATATTCTTTCTGACAAGTCATTTTAATAATTCCGTAAATTAAGTTAGAATAAAACAGAGTTCTGATAATTCTTAATCTATAATTCGCTCAGGTGCCCGCATCTGTCTGGTCGCAGAAGTATATTTCCATCTTCAGTCAAAGCCTATCTTTCTTAATAATTGCCGCGTCCTCCAGGGATCAGACAGCTTCTCGTTCTTCACGAATCCTGAACGGGGAAGGGTTCAGTTAATAGTTACACTTTTTCAAGGAAATGTTCACCCACGATAAGAAATACAGTCTTCAATTAAACTCGTTTTGTGTCATTTAGTTTTAATTATACTCTATTTTTTTTTATTTATTTAAAGTTTGAAATAATAAAGAAATACTTTATCTTATTACCAGCCATAACTGTGAGCAATTCGGTTAATATTATTGAATAAAAAACACATTATTCAGATAATGATTTCAATGATTTCCGTCCAAATACTCATAGGCAGAATAAATCGGTAACAATACAACAAATAAGTTGAATTACATTTGTTATGGTAAGCATGAAACTACAGAATATTAATGTTTTCAAATAATTTTTCTTTGCTTTTAAATGTTTGAAAAATACAATATATTATGTAGAAAATAAATACTCTGCTTGAAACCATATTCACTTTTATGTATTTGAAGAGTGAGCCAAGAACAAGAGTGATTGATTTTGTTTTCTTTTATATAAAATTCTCTGTTAAATCTTTTAGCTATTCAAAGACTCGAAAGAAACA
This sequence comes from Atopsyche davidsoni, assembly GCA_022113835.1. Classification (NCBI taxonomy): domain Eukaryota; kingdom Metazoa; phylum Arthropoda; class Insecta; order Trichoptera; family Hydrobiosidae; genus Atopsyche; species Atopsyche davidsoni. The sequence continues at coordinate 12,810,919 of JAILWY010000009.1, read as the reverse complement.
ATGTTCTAGAAATATCGATTCAGCGCCTTAGTAGTAACATAATTTCATTTCTTTTTTCTATTCTACAAAATCTATTAATTTTAAGTTGTTGTTCATTTATATGAAATACAGATTTCACACAAGCAAATTTCCTTTCATATAAATTCAAGATAATCAGCTGAGATTTTTTAAAAAATACCCATAAAATTTTATAACATTTATAAAATAATAATCATGTTTATCGAATAAAAATAAATCAAAGCATGTCAAATAAGTATTTACAAAGTAAAATTATATTTTATAAAGTTCTAAGTAAATACGATTAATACATGCGTCCTTGTTTTAAGAACTGCCAAAAAAAATTAAAAATTCCATAATTATTTTATTTTCATATTGATAAAGGTAACTTTGTATTTTGTCTTCACATTGAGTTTATTTACATTATTTGCATTACTAGTTTCGACCCGATTCACTGGGTCATCATCAGATGCTTAACTAAACATTTAGTTAAGCATCTGATGATTTGATGATGATTTTTCATTTATTAAATTTACAGGTAAGATGTGTGGCTATCCCCTGATCCTGCACACAGGTTATGGGGCTTGCAATGTGCGACTTAGGTGGAAGCATACATGGATTTCTTTATTTACATTACTGTGTTAAATATGCCGCGGTTCAGAATTCAAATACAGGGAAACATCCACGACTAGTTCTTATCTCAGCTGCAGCAAAAAGCCGACCACTTTTCGAGTCGCGCTGGAGTTTTTGCCCGTCGTGCAATTCAACCCCACACCCCGTCACGATCGCAATTAAGTCCCTTTTTATATGTCCGGCCTGGAAGGGTGGTCGTGGGAGGGGGTGGCGGATTCTGCGCCCCCGCAGGGCCGTGGGGCTGCGAGGAGCAGACCAACTTTTTAGTCTTCTCGTGTACTTTTTTGGTTACTACCAATTTATCTCTGCTCGGTTGACTGTTTAGACTTGGAAAAATAGGTCTTTATAAGTTTTTGCGTCCGTTTGCAAAATTATTGCAATTTCCATTTTTCCCGCAATGAGATTCTCATTATAGATATGAAAATAATTAAAATCTACTTTGAGATTATTCATTCAATTATTTTATTTTTGTTTTAACGAGATGAGGCTCTTTGAATGTATTTTTAGATAATTAATACATGTTCCTATATCTTGTGTGTATATCTAAAGTAATTCTAAAAAAATAAGTTTTCCTATCAAATTCATTGCTCAGTGTAATCAATATCAAATGTCCAAAGGAAAAAAACCATAACACTGGCAGAAGTTTTTAAAACAATAATAACAACGTGTGACAAAAACGAAAACCCTAAAAAGAACATAACTATTGAAACAGTTAATGAAAAAACGAGAAAATATTTAACATATTTGTATAAAATAAATAAATTGTTTTTTCATTTCTCAAGATTTTTTTCTACTAATAAATTTTATGAAATGTTTTAGTTATATTATGTATTAAGGGTCCAGTACACATAATGTACCAAATTTTGTAACTCAGCCGAGCACTTCACTAAAGAAGATTTTTCAGCTTCAGTTTTGTGGAGCTTCTTTGCACATTTAAACAATGTAGACCTACAATTTATAACATGGAGACATATTTATTTCATTTAAGTGTCATGTTTTATTGTGAAAATAAAAACCTTACAAGCATGCATGCTGTAATGCAAGCGCACAGAAGAGATATTAAAATTAAGTTTTATTAGCGAATCAGTCGTGGTTATTATATCTGTTTGCTGCGAAGTTTATTATGGTGCACTGTCCTCGTTTCAAATTTCATACGAACTGAATATAATGCATAATCAATATTATTAGTTGTATTTGAAACTGTAAATTGAATGCAGTGGCATTCTCAAATACGTCGGTCATTTGTTCGTCATTGTGAGAATAAAAAAATAATAGTTTTTTTTAAGTTTACAATAGAGACAGAAAGACGAGATCAAACAAACGACAGGCCTGGCTTTATTTCAGAGAAGCAGAAGATAAACATAGCTAGAGGTTCCAGTGCTCATCAAAGTGCGATCCTCAAGAGTTCAACTAAAATTGTTAATTTAGGAATGAATATACTGAAATCAAAGCACTAAGAATCGTTATTTTAAGTTCAACTGACAATAGTTTTAGATAGCAAATTCAATTCGAAACAAAACCACAATAATCATTTAACATTACAGTCAGATACTAAAAATCGCTTAGTCTAGTTTTGCAATTAATTCGATATGCTCTCTAAAAGCAGCATTGGAATAATTTAACCGGTTAAATAGATTGTATGGTTTTGTTTTTCATGCTGCAATTGTAAAATAAGTTATATAAATACAGTTGTTTATATCTAACTTATTGTAGCTACAAAATTGCTCAGTTTAAAATAAACCGATGTGTCATAATTACACAATCTGGAGTTGAAGGCGTGACCCACAGCTGCTGAAGGAAACTTCATGGCTACAAGTAAGAAAGTAAGAAGCAATTGTTTTTGTAAACTACCCCAGCACCTGCGGATAAGCGGGTAGTGCTTTGCCCCGCGCTACTTCTGTTAGACAAAAGGACGCCGAGTACTTTAAAGAAGATTTTTTTTCCTCCCACAATTCACCACAAGCGCCGGTAGATAAATTTACTCCCAGCAGGTGCATTAGAATTCGAGAAACTTCCAGGCGTGAGAAGGCACGTTGAGCTCTACAGTGGTAAATTAATTAACCCTCGAAAAGGCATTTTTCTTTTTAAATTGACTCTTCTCACCAGACGCTTAAGGTTTATGGTGACTATTGAAAAAATTTTAAAAAATTGCATTTTATCATCAGTCGATATTTGTATCATGTAGATAACCAAAAGTCTGGCTGAACTAATGAAAATCATTATTAAATTAATGAATATGAATCCAGCTTCGTCGAGTTTTTTTATGCCACTGCCAAAATCCTTCGTGCTTTAACCCTGGATCCACCAAGTGTTGTGTTTACACATATCACTATTGAATAATTAGGTGTTTATTTCTACTCGGTAGTTATTTTCTTAGTCCAATTACTTCTACCATGCTGAATCACGAGTGAGCATAATGTTGGGATTAGCCAATCAGGACAAGGATCGAATACGTAAGGTCAATAATCAAGTCTAACTACCGAGCCATCAGGTGAACCTTTTCCAATTTACATTACTTATCAATGTTTATGTAATTCTCTTCTGCTTGAATAATATTACATATTATTATTACACAATGGACATCAATCATATAAGAAAAGAAATCGTTCATCGACATTTAATATTTTTACCCAACAATATTATTATATGTTTAAAAATAAAATCAGTAAACTTTTCAGCATGGTACGGTACCTGCACAAACCTCGGATATATTTGTATAAAGGTGTTTTCGCGAATAAAGTTGAAAGATATCGCTCCGCCGTGGATATTTCTCTGCAAAAACTCTTCTGATATTTTCGCTTTGTGTGCGTTTGTATTTTCTTAACCCCTTTCGAGTCAAGGTTGTTTTTATGTCCTCTCGCTTTGTTTTGGTTTGTTTTTCGAGAGTTCTTGAATTTAAATCAGCGCCCTAAAAAAATATCGCTGACGATTTGTGACAAGCGTTTCAATTCTTCGTTTTTTTTTTTTAATAAATTTATTGTGTTTTATGTATTATTTATTTTGTAAACTCTCATGAATATTTTATTTGTACCACATAAAAGATAAACTCTAATGGTATTTTAATATTTGTTATATTCCGACAGTCGGTTGCGTGACTCATTATTTTTATATTTTTTCATACGTTCATCTTTTCTTTCTCGTTTTAATATGTTATGTCCTATTTAAGAATTAAACTTTTAAAGTATTAATTTCATGTAGCATAAATGTAAACAACATAATTGAATACGATAACACTATTGTCTGCACTAGAAACTTCTATAATCCATCTATTCATAAGACCATTGTTCGAGAAAATTGGACACAATAGATTCCAAATCATTGTTGCTAGGAACAATAGCTGTTAACAAATTATCTCTGTACCTTTATTGTTAGAATATAATTTAAGGAGTATATTTTTTTAATTAGAAATGCAAAAGCATCATTGAAAGCTATTTTTTTGTTGTATTTACAAAAAAAAATACTGTTTGTAGTCATTGGGGTATTTTTTTATTTTCAAATATGATATCGCCTTTTTAGTACAGTGTATTGTTTGATTTGAACAAAAATGCGAATAGTAAGAGCAGTAAAGTAATGTTTTTTTTAAGGACTGTGTTGCCAACACGATTGAAACATCCTAACAATACACCATCGGTCCAAAAACGCAATAAAACCGGGCAGTGGTCCGGAAATAGAGCCGCATCAGATAGCGGTTATCGTGCCGCACCGGCCCGGGGGGTGGAAAGTGACCGAAATAAACGCACCTCCGTATATCCGCTGTATTGGTCGTAAAATCTTATTCGGGCCGATACGACTATTTTTATCTGCTTTGCACTGTTAACCCTGCCCTACACCGCTTTTTTTTATTTTGAATTGCTTTCAGTTCTAACTCACACGTACAGATTTCCGGCTACTTTTCGACGACATAACTGCCGCTGTAAATATGCTTTTCCTGGAATTCAAGTCGCTGAAGAAACGCTTTACTATACCTGAACGATTGGAAAGGCCTGTTTTTTTTTTTAATAGTGATCCAATATTAACAATTTGTGAAAAAACAGTCAAGAAGTTGTTAACTAGTTCAAATATATTTTTCGAGCAATAAAAATAAATTGACTGTGAATCTGATCTGATCTGAATGATCCTTTTGAATACTTGTAAAAATTAATTAGAAACTATTTCAAAAGAAATATTATTTAAACATAAAATTAAATGCATACCATTTTTAATTAAAAAAACCGTTTCAATTATAAATATTTATCATGAAGTTCTTAAGCTTTTGTAACTGTGAGTTAAGTGAAAACTTTAAAAAAACATTTGATTTTATAACCGCGTATTTGGCGCATAAGAAAGCTAAAAAAACATTTTTTTCAATATAAATTAATTTAATAATTTTTTTTGTCGCTTGCTGAGCGTGAAATCTAGACATATTTGGTTTGTTATAATCAACTAAATCTTGTTCAAAAAAGCATTATTTTTTATCGTTTTATGAAGTATATATTAACTTCAAAAAATAGCTTATTCCATACATTCATTTCCTAACGTATTCATATATTAGAATACGCCCACAGTAATACTAAAATTATTTTTTTATAAGGTTTACTTCTAAGCAATTAATTAACATGTGTACAGAGTCACTGTAGGTTAAACTTTCAAATATCAATTATCTTTCACACAGAGAGTAAGCGGTAACACTCATATAATAGTAATAAACACACAAATTGTAAAGCGGTTATAACTCTTCAAAATAAGTAATTAAAGCGTGCCTAGGTTTATTACATCACAATTCAGATCCGAATCTTGCGGTTATTTATTGCTTTAGATATATTATGCAATATTTCATGATTCAAGATGGGGTGTTTTGATTTAAATTAAGTTCCCAGGGCAGCGCGGTCCTCCAGTGACGCGCGGGGGCGGGGGCGGGATTTATGTACCCCGCGATAGCAGGGACCGTCAGATAAGCACCCTATCCTTGGCCAATAGTTTTATTTTGCTCAGGTCAAGAGTCCTGATACGCCTTGGGTCAGAGGTTTCCCTATTTAGATTGGCAGGGCTGCAACTTACTCCATACATATACAAATAAAAATAAATAATTAAAATTATAGAAAAAAAATTATTCTTGTTGAAGGACAAGGCATTTGATTTGTGAAGATCCATTATTATTATAATAAAAGTAGCTTTGTATTTTGTCTTCACTTTGAGTTTATTAAAATTATTTGCATTACTAGTTTCGACCCAATACACTGGGTCATCATCAGATGCTTAACTAAACTAGTAATGCAAATAATTTTAATAAACTCAAAGTGAAGACAAAATACAAAGGTACCTTTATTATTATATATAGAAAAATTTATATTTTTAATAGGATTTTTTTGTAGCTTGTTCTATCTTTGTCACAATGATATTCCATAACTTTTGCCTTAAACTACCTACACATACCTGTTATTTATATAAATCTTTTTATATAAGGTGGATTTAAAATAATTCGAATCGATTAATGATCAGATTTTATTCTATTCGTAATTTTAACATTTATTTTCTTGCAAACATCAATTTCAGTTATTTCCCTTCTAGTTGATATATATTTAATAAATTATATATCATAATGAATAATATGTCAAAAGCATCAAACATTTGTTTTTTTGTGGTTTTGAACGTTTAAAAATTATAGTTATTAATTACTAGCAAATATCTATCAATAAATGGATTAAGTTTGATCAATACACTGTTCAAGCATATTTCAATATATAAATTATTTGACTATTATTTTTTTATATTTTTTGATCAAAGTAATAAATAAATGTCATGAATGATAAAAAAATCATTGTAATTTCATTGTAAAAAGAACTCAGGAATTTTTTTAACTTATTCAACCTTAAAAATGTTCACGTTCACAAAAAATAACAAATTTCATATTTTTGTCCTATTTAAAAATATGAAATTGTTATTCAAAAATATATGTACAAAAAACGTAAGTTTTACCTGCAAACCAAAACAAAAAATATTAATATTTTTCCGCCATTTTAAGCAATGTCAAATGATGAATGTGTCGATGTCGAAATTATCTGTGACATGAAAATTGGTCAATATATTTTTGTGGTGAATGGTTTCTACCTCTATATTTTATTACGACATTAAAAATATAATTTGAATACATAATTTAATCGTTGATCAAGTACCGAATCATTTTATTTACATTCAAACCAAAGACTTCGTAATAAGTAATCAGCTATGATTTGTTATTGCCACATCGTGCGACATTTAGTGTTATTAAAAGCTCAGTTATAATATCAAGCTTTTTGCGGACTCGATGAGAGGGTGGTCTGGAAAAGTCACACCCACAAGGTCAAGCAGTCACAGTTGCTTCTTAATTATATCTAGCCTTAGCAAGTTCTCAAGAAACCCAGCAAGAGTAGCGAGTGCTCCCGGTTTATATACTGAGACGCCACGGAAGCTTACTTGGAAATTCACGGTTGAACTTAAAGCAGCGAGAGTTAACGAAGTCTGTGAAAGTGAAAAACTAGAGCTTATTATTCAAACTCAAAACCTATATTAAAATATTATTGCTGATAAAATACTCGCGTTACATATAAATATTCATCAGTATCATAAAAATATGTGATGCATTAACCTCACCTTAACTTACATCAGGACATATAAACATATATCAAAGCATGTTCACCTATAGGTGAACATGCTTTTGTTGTATGGAATTATAATTCCATACAACAAAAATATCTATAAATTCAAGGGAAAAACACACCTATAACTTGTTTAGTATTATGTAAAAAATAAGCATTGTAAATTTTGTTTAGAAAATTTGGGTTCTTGAAAATACCGAAAAAATGATGTAAAATGTAATAAAAAATGAATACGTATTTTTTTTACATGAAAATATTTTAGCACCTCTAGTTATAACGGTTTGAAATATCAATTCATTTTAAAATCAATGAATTGTTAAATTGTATGAGTATAAATTTTTCAAAAATTATTAATAGTTTTTGTTTAAAAACTTCGGTCCATTGAAGTTTGTGTGCATGAGTACAAAAATTTATTTAGTGCCACAGATAAGACTTGTTCATAACTGAAAACATTTAAGGCTCGCGCAGTGAGTCCCTGGCCCTGTTTGTCATGTCACTGTATCGTAAAAAATGTTTGCGGTACTTTTTGCGTGAACTTTTACAACTTCCGCTGGCTGTTTTGTCCTTTTGTATTGTCGCTCAAATTTATTGCGGGATTGTAATATCCGACATCAGAACTGAGAACTTTATTCTGCGTTTCCTTTGTCGCGACATTGTTTTACATATCATTCGGTCGTAAAATTTAGCAGCGATGGCAATTTCTTTATAACTCATTGCCGACCTCCGTTATGAAAGCTGTTTTGAATACCTTAAATAATAAACAGACCCGATAAACGAATTGAATTTTAAAAAATAATAAAAATTAGATTTAAATTAAAATATATTAAGCCTGTATAAAATAGTCAAGTTTTATATCAATATAACTTTCAAGCTCTTTATTTTTAATTTTCTGTAAAAGCAAATGATTCAAAAGGATAATATTTTTACAGTCAACACATTTCCTGCTTTTGAAAAAAAATTATCCTTGTAAGATGACGTAAATTTTTATAATAGTTGTTTTCTTAAACAATTTAACAGATAAGCACTTAAACGTTTAATAAAGTTCTCATATCTCAAAAGATCTATTTATTTGCTTTAAAAATTTAAGACATTATTTAGTAAGTGGCAAAAGTAGTACTATTGTGTTTTTATTCAAAAACGGCGTTAATAAGTAATCGCCACTCTGAAAACATTAGCATTTCAGTGTTTTGGATGCATTCTTCGGCAAAACGAGTTTTCTCGGAGGTATTTTTACAAAACATTAACCGTTACCTAAAGCAACTAATATTTGGCAAGCTTTTCCTGAAAAACTCAACTTACATTTGGAGCCTGCGTGGGGTTTTCGTTCGAAGGGAGCATCTGCAAGTATTTCGCAGCCAGTGTTGCCATTACAAGCGTTCAAAATTCCCGGGCTGCATGCCAGGCGACTATTAATTTTATATGCTCAACTGGTTTTTCTTTGCAGGCAATGAATTATGGTCGTTTTTCTTAGGTTTGAATTTTAATGACAGTTCGCCGGGGTTTGCAGCGGCGCCGGTCGGCTTAATTTCGCAAACATCGCTTATCGGAAAATTCCATGCTTCTAAAACTTAAGGGATAACTTCTCCAAGGATAAAACGTTATACTATAGTCATTTAATAGCACTATTTATTAACCGAATTTTAAATTAATTAAACACCTTCTCAATCGTGTATTTAACCTGAAAAGCATAAATTCTGTTTGCAGTAAGAACTGGTAGTTTGAAGTCAATTTCCTTGTTTGAAGAAACATATAATCAACTTTTCATTTGATCCATTTTTTTCGGATTTTTTAACTAGTGTTAGATTTTGTGAAAATTATATATGGCCCCAAAAGCTTTGTGATTGCGTTAAGAGAAAATTATGAAGAAAAAAAAAATAATATCAGTTACTTGTTTATCTGTAAAAATATTTGATTTCTATGTTAATAATTTAACCATAAATAAACTCACCGGCTGTAAATATGTTCAAAAAATTGAAACGATGTATTTTTAATTAACTTTTTCTATGATAAAAATATTGAATATGTTCAACGCGCGTCTATCAAATTAATTGAATCAACAAACTCATTCTGTGCGATATTCTGTTCATTTTTATCTATTCATTTAGATTGGATATTTTAGTTAGCCAATCGTGTCGATAATATGAATTCGCAATCAGGTTTTTCGGCGATAAATACGGCTTTTGTCAAACATATTGTAAATATTTCATTTCAAAAAATTCATGAAACAGAAAATTAAATGCTGTTTCAGCATAAATTTAAATACAGTTGTATATTTTTAAATAATTCTTGTAAAAAAATATATTGCTGGTTTTTTTATTTTTCAAAAAAATGTTTTAACATTAATTACCTTAATACTCGTGATTTATATATAAATATATATATATATATATATATATATATATATATATATATAACATAACGATTTTATCTTTAATTGATAATTTGCTGATTTTTGTTTTTATGTCTATAAGGAGTTGGAATTAAGTAAAATAAGACGTTGTTAAACTATAATTTGCATAGACTTAAATTCTCAATCAGATTTTTTTTCTTTCTCAACTTCTAGACTCAACATGCATGGTAAATTAATTCTGTATTGAAATAGTAATTTTCATGAAACTAAATTCATCTGTTCGGATTCGGAGGCTAATTGGGATAAAATTACGCGAGGGTGGTAAGGGTGGTAAGGGTGGTAAGGGTGGATGGGCGCCGCGGATATCTCGCGGTGGCTTTCGCTCCCAGTGGTAGATGTCGCCTGCAGTTAGCTCGGGGCAATTATCCCGGCGCTCCTTCCCCTGCCACCCCCTGCCACCCCCTGCCACCCTCTGCCACCCTCTCCCACCCTCTCCCACCCTCCGTAGCCCTTATTTTCGACTGCTTGGAATAAGTATGCCACGTGGATTTAAGGAGCACCCCCGAGCCTCGCACACTGCTAAAGACAGTACAGCCCAGTTGTGGAAGGGGTTGAAATTTATAACAACAAGGTTTTGTTCTCTTTTTGATTATGTTTTTTTTTGTTCTTCTTAGGGAATTATTTCAAATTACAAGAAATAAGTACATTCAACATCAAATTTATAAAAAAATATTTTTATTTTAAAATAAAAAATTCATTTTTTTTAAAATCCAAATTAATTACAAAGTGTATTTTTTTAACTTCGGTTGTTATAATTATATAATAAAATTTGAAGACACCATAATCTTGATTTCTAAATTCTTACAGACTGATTATTTTAACAAAAAACTGAATTAATTTTTACGATTACATCCCTATAAAAAAATATTAAAGATGTTTTTGGGAATCAAGAAACATATAACGGCTTGAAATTTATTTATGAAATTATAACTTATCAATTGTTTTCTTACGTGAAATCATAATTTAATTTCGTTGCTTTAATCATACACAAAATATTTTAATGACTTATTACTTAATTATTATATGATTTTTTATTTTAGAGTTCACATATAATATAATATACTTAATTACATAATATTTTACAATCCCAACACATTCAGTTACATTCTGAAGCAATATTGAGTGTTTATTATAAATAAAATATCATCAAAACATACCAGATTCATAAAATAATGCAGCTATCACTATCATAATTCAATAAAATTATGCATTACCACTTTAACAACAAGTTCAGTACAAAGCTTTGCTATTTAGGGGGTAGTTATGCAGGTAAATTATCCTAAAACACTTTAGACAATCGACGTTCAAGGGTGCGAACAACTTCAGGTGTTCTGAATTAGCGTGCCTTCATCACAACGCAACCGAGAAATACTGGCAAGAGAACAAACCCGAACAGTGTGGGGATGAAATGTAAAGCCGGATCATAAGTTATGCCAAGGCCTTAAATCAGCTTTACTCGCTCAAGTTTGTGGCCTGATAAGCAAAGCGCGGGAGCTTTCAGTTCAACCAGTTAGAGATAGTAAACTAGTGCAATTAGGAAAGTATGCGAAAGTTCAATAAATCTACCTGGTGATTTTTTAAAGTTTTAAATAAATCAATAAAAAAAAGTATCAAAAATAAGCATTGAACTTAATAAAATTTAGTATTAAAAATCATTTGCACACAAAAAACGAGTAGATAATGATTTACTGGTGATTGAGCAAAATAGAGGACAGTTATATGTGCGTTATCCGATTCCGTTTAGATCGGCTAGATTTAACAAAGATAATGTACTTACTGTGACGGTCTTCACAAATATCAATATAAAGATAATGTAATTTCGTAACAAGCTAAGATGATCAACTTGACAAAAAAATTTAATTACGGCCGGACAAAGATTTAAAATTATCTTTATATTTCAAGTTTGTTTTTGAAAGGAGAGTGGAGAGAGACTTTATGCTGAATCAGTTTTTTAGTTAATATAATCGCTTTGTTGTTATTTTTCTAATGAAAAACATGAACATATTGAAACATAGGAAATAATAACAAAAATTTTTATTGTTAGTAATATAAACTCTCGTTTTATTAATGTATAAGAAATATTTTTTTGATTAAATAATACATTATATTTGTTTTTGCGTTTTTTTCACCACATACCTATTTTTATGCACATACTTATATTTATATCTAATTGCTCATTTGCAAAAACTTTATTAAAAACGGTGTAATTGTCATTATTTTATTAAAAATTAATATTTTTATGCAGTAAAAAAAAATAGAATGGAGTAGAGACTAAAATATATGAGTATTGGTCAGCAACAGAATTTGGTGACCGATCTCATATATTTCGATTGTAATATACTTTACTGGTGCGACGTCCTTTACTTCGTCTTTACATGTAAAGTTTAAACACTTTAATGACAAATTGAGTTAATTGCCAGCCGTAAGATAATTCCAAGTCTACCTCTTAATGCTCCTACTAAGTAACCACCCTTACTTAAAGCTACCCTAAGCTATGTGCTGACCCACAGGGGTTGATCCAACCTACTTGAAGCGGTCACCACACCTCCTTAAAATGTAGAACAACTCCGAAAACTACATTTGCTTTATTAATACAAAAAAAACTTAAATTGATATAAATATTTATATGTAAGCAAGCACAATTAAAGGAAATGCTCTCCAAGCTGATACCTGAAAAAACAGATAGACACGTCTCGTTGATTCGTTATATCCCAATAGTTTCAGTAGTTTCGGGTACTCAAAGAAATAACTATAATTTCAATACATATAGTGTCATTGTAGATGAAAAGCTAAGTTTTAGCTCAACTTTAACTTTAAACTCAACTAATGGATCATCATATTTTTACAATAAAACTGTAAAAAAGGATTAAAGATTCAAAATTTAATTTACTGAATATTTTGTATTTGTTTTTGTAATTTTATAATAATGATTTTGTCTAAAAACATTGAACTAACAACTTTATGCAATAAGATTAATTAATAAAGACTCACCAAAGTTCGTTTATTAAAAAAAGGTCATATTTTAAGTTATTAAACTTGTACTTTCTAACAATTATAAGTAAATTCATTTCAATTTTTTTTTTCACGGTCAAAATAACATTATTGTAGATTACATTTAATTTCAAACAATGTTTTTACTTGTCTTACTTTACAACGGAATGCTTACAAATCGAAAAATGTCGCAACACTACTTCAATATTTTTAGTTCTATCTACGTTATTTTCTCCCGGGCGTTCAGAAATACATGCCAAATATTATGTTTAAGGGTGCATGAATATTTGCCTCACAGTTTTCTTTGGCTAGTTTTGAAATGCTTTTAGCCCCGCAAAACCCTGAAAATCTAGCAGAATCTGGAGGTATGATCTCATATCGAAGGATACGCGAAGAATAAAAGAGGAAAACGTAAATCCATTTTTGCCGTAGCATCTGCATTCAGATCTTCAATACGTGACTACTTAAAATCTACCAGAGAAAATATGAACAGTTTAGTTTATATGTTTTCTTTTCCTTTTCCATTTCATCATAACTGGTTTTTTTTATTATTTTTATTAATGTATGTGTGTATGTATTTTAAATTAAATAAATGATTTCAAAATACTTCAGAATCAAAAGAAATAAAATTGTTGTTATCATTAGTGTGAAATTTCATCAAAATATTTTAAATGTAATAAATATGAATAATTTTTAAGTACAAAAAATATATGTATACAGTATTGAGTCTCGAAAGATGCATAGAATTTTTTTATGGAATTAAATCAATGTCAATTATAAGAGTTTTTTTTTAAATTTGATGAATAATATCTCTTTGAAAAATAATAAATTTATTTTGTAAGATCACAAACATTTTATTTAAAATTCACTCAAAAATACGATAATCAGCCATACAACAAAGAGTACTTGTTTTTACTCTTGTTGAAAATAACCGTGTCTTTTTATGCTCATAAAAGTACTCTTATCATATTCTCTTTACATGTAAAAACTTAAGCTTTAAAGATACATTTTATCGTTATTTTTATTTCTAAAAACTACCACAAAAAATATTTTATTCAAATATATATGTTTTGAAGAAATAGAAATTACACAGAAAACACAAGTTTCTCTAGAAAATAATGTGACCCTATTGCTCAAAGACCCTACAATTTACAAGACGTGACATTTATACAGGATTTATCTTGAATTATATCTTCTGAAATCTGACTTGACACTTTTTAATTACGCAAGGGCGGAGGTGGTGGTGGGATTTGAGCAGCCCCTGTTTGCTACCTTCGGATGCTAGAGTGCCTACCGAGCACCCACCGGGGTTTTCTTTTATTTTATTGAACCACAGAGGTTAATGCCTGTTTTAGTACTCCTGGAGGTAATTTGACACCCTTTCTTGGGATTTATTTTACTTTAAGTCTGTATTACGTATATATAACGTTTAACATTGTGGCGGTTGAAGGAGTAAGATCTTGTCTACGAAACTTAAATATTTTAATTTAATTTTTGATCTTACTTTAATATCAGTTATCGCATTATATATCATTTTATAAAAGCTTTAGTACCACGACGTGTTTCATTTATGCAATAGAAATCATCGGACAAAAGTTTCTACTCTCTTGTAAAAAAATACTTTCCTTAAATGAGTATAATGTGTTTTAGCTAAAATAACTTACATTTATAATTTTAAAAAAAAAAATATTATAATAATGCAGTGTGCATGATAAACCATTGTCAAAAAACTACTTTAAATATGATGATTAATGTAACTTTTTTTCATAAATTCAAAATATCTTTAAAAATAAACCTATTTTCAACACAATTATTTTTTATGAATAGTATTGTAATTTGTTTTGAATAATTTTCTCGTGTCAATAATGTAATACATAACAAATTAACTATAAATAAAATCAACGTTTTTATTTGCATCCTCTACTACTTAGCGAGAGGCATCCAAACTCAGATGATTTGAACCAGATCCATATTTTTTAATATAATAATAAGTAAAAAAAAATTTTTTTATGTTTATTTGACCTTATCGATTGAAGATAATGTGGTATAAGACGTCACATCAATATTTATATCTATTTCAATTTTATTAAATATTTTTTCGTAGAATTTATGGAATATTATAGAATAAGAATAAAATTTACTTCATCAACATTAATAATTGCCTGAGTTCCAACATGTAAGGCTTCACTTTATCTTATTTATTTAAATTTCATGCAATCGTACATTTAACCAATTGATTTAAATTTCAAGTTCTTAGATTAGTTTACAAGTCATCAAGAAAATCTATTTTACATAAACTGACTCCAGACACCTCGTTGGCTTTGACCTCCAGACGGTCCAGAGGCTGTTGTTTTAAAATTACCTGCCTTTATTGTAAAAAATAGAACCATGTTTTCGAAAGTACTTTAGACATACAGAAAAAATCCTTATCTGCAAATACTAAACTTGGCTAAGATGAATTTCTACTTGAAAGAATAAAACTGTAATTTCAACATCAAGCGTTATAATAATCTTCAGTAGAGACAAATTTAATAGTTGATTGCTCGAATTGATAAATATTTTCATTATAATACCTTTTAACTGGAAATATGTTGAAAATTAAATATTTCCAAAATATATATATATTTTATACAATTTAAAATATGTAAATATCCTAGTAAAATAAAAATCTTCCCATACCATTTACTTAAAACAAAAATCGTTTCATGTGGTTGGGTAGTATTGGGATAGAGTGCATTGCTAGCTATTTCCGAGCATGGTTATAACAATTTTATACTATATATAAATTGTGAAACAACATATACACTATTGTACAGTTCTCGTTTTACTGTAATTTTATTTTAAAGCTATCATTTTAAACACTGAAATAATTGCTAGGTACTTAAATTTTCGTAATCTCTATTTGTATGTTTATTTCCATAGAATGGTACGAGTTAACGAAATCATTACACTCATAGACCTCTTAATTATTATGTTTTCGATATGCAATTTTAAAAAAATAATAATTTAATGTATTTTACTAATAGCATATTTTAGTTATATTTAACAGCAGCTGAATGGTTTAAATTTACTTTCCACCATAAACACATTTATGACCAGTCATAAATGATGCTATTTCTAGAATCCAATCACAGCGAAGATTCCAACAAACATGTCTGGGAGTTTGCCCAAAACAACAACACAAAGTTCACTGTCGCTAACAATAAACAACCATGGACGAGTAATTGCATCTCAAATTGTATATAAAAGATATCAAAATAAGCAATGAATCTTTCTAAATAGTGTTTATTGAATAATTATAAAATAATTCATACAAACATGTTAACTTATGAAAAATGATTTTGTAAAGCTAATTCAGGTAATTATTTTTCAAATCAATACACAATTGCAACAGCTTGAATTAATTCTGACGAGCTGTTTACTACGAAGAGATAAGGATCATAGTAAGTATTGATGGATGATTATAAAAATGCTCATTCATTACACTGGAAAAGTCTCGGCTAGAAAATTCAATTACGTTTTTTCATCTTGAAAATGTAGAAGGAAATAAATAACAGACTGTCTGTATTCATAAATGTTGTGACATATTTCTAACAGACTGCTCAGTATTCTGTATGTAAAAATATTAAATGCAAATTCCTTGTCGTGGGCGAGCTCAGAGCATATCAGAAATTGAAAATGTTGGTGCAGCAATGCAAGCAATCTCATCTTATTATGTGCAGGGGATTGGGCGTTATTTGATACGAAATGTCAAGAATAAGTGAATATCAAATGAATTGGAAATATACTAATATATTTTTACTCTTACTTCCTTAAAATCATTACGTCTAACTATATGAGAATTATATTTTTCTACAAGATTTTTGTAGCATATCTACTTTTATGATATTAAGATTGAATATTTAAAATAGAATAAAATACTTAAGTGATTTTTTCCAGATGTTAATTTTTATTGGTGACTACGTCTCAGTTTTATAGTGTCAACGTGAAAAATCACTCAAGTATTTTATTGTATTTATATTCCCTAATTGAATTATCATCCTAATACTTCTATGCCATGAGGGTCAATCAATTATCAATCATACGATATGAAATTATTATATATTCAAAAAAATAAGCCACATTCGTGATTAAACAAAAATATATCGTTGTTATTTCATTAAATTTAAACATAATCAAAAAAAATTGTTTCATTTCCAAATTAATCAATCGAGTGCTCAAATTTGATTTCGTTTTCCCGGTTAGCTGGGAAAAGATAAACAAACGAAAACACAAGAGTAATGAAATTATTCTGGCAACACAAAAAAACAGCCGCACAAAACACTCTTTTCGAATTAGGCCGCTAGAGAGAAAGGCTTAAAATACATATTCGTTTGGGAAATTCATTCGGAAAATGCGAAGGAATTGTGTATTTTAGAATTGACGCCCCGCGCCCCGGGTCGAGTTACGAATAATTGGTCCGCGGGGAAATTTTGTAATAAACAACCGATACAACCACAACAGGTTAATATGGCAGAGATAGAGAAGGGTGGAACCCACGTCGACCCTCCGCGGAGAGAGCCTCCGCCATGTGTCACTACGCAACTTTCTTATTACACTGTAAAATAATTCGACGCATAATTCATGCTAAGTAAAAACTAGCAATGTATTATAACGTGCATTTTAGTTAAACTATACAAAAAACACGTTAACTTATCACACTATAACGTATGCCTACAGTTTATTGTAGTATCATTTTATTGTCTCGGTTCATTGGCAATCCTCGCCGCTGATGTATGATCTCATCGACAACCCGATGTGTGGATACCCTAAACGATTGCCTATGACCACATCTACATCGCACTTGAAATACCTCCGACCCTCAAATCCCTCCCGAGAGGTCTCCCATCTCCACTGAACGCAAATCACAACAGCTCTGCTTTCACGCACACTTTTTAGGAGGCTTTAAACACCAGCAAAGTTAATCCACGACCTTAAATACTTTCTTATTTCAATAATGGCAAAAAAGGATCCATTAATTTTCACGTCTGAAAAAGTTGCTATTATTTTATATTTTGCAGTTATTTATCGTATTAAAATCTTCACAATAATAATAAAAATTGATTTACCATATACATAAATCAACAAAAAAATTACCGATATCATTATTTTATTGTCAATAAAACAAGTAAAATAATAATATCACTAATACACATTATTTTCATATTTATATATTTTTTTCATAAAATATATAAAGATATTAAAATAAATCTCGTACTTGGGAAGTTTTTTTCACCACGTGGGCGCTCTTTACATAATGTGGTATATTTCTTTCTTTGCGTAGAAACATTATATTCCAACAGTAAAACAAAGAAGAAAAACGGAAGAACACCTTGCGCAGTGCTTAATGGGGGGAGGAGCAAGAGGGGGAGGGGAACACAAGGGGTTGGGGCAGGGGCAGGCAGGGGCAGGGGGGCCTCCTAACAAGGCACCGCAGGGAGATCCCGAAAGAGGTGAAGGCAGCACATCACCTTGGAACGACCTCTGGAGATAAATTTAGAAAAATGCACACATTATATAATATATGAACAGTAAAATATAGGAATAAAAATTCAATATAATATTCAAGCTCTTAAAATCCTAATAAAACATCAAAATATTTTATTTGGCAATTCCACTTTTACACTGCTTATTTTTATATAATCTTTTGCAGAGAAATATTAATATCATATATTTTTACGTACCATTGAAATCACTGTGGTCCATCTGAAAATATAGCATGATTTTATATTTTGATTACACGACCTGCTTCAAAACGTTTTATTTTATAAAAATATTAATAAAGATAAGAGGTATAAAATTTTATATTAAGTATATTGGTTTTACTAATCACGTGTAACTGATTTTTTATTGCAATATGATCAGGAAATGCTGGTCTTTCCTGCATAGGGTTTTTTTTTGTGTGAAGCTGTCTTTTTAGTAGGAGTTTCCATTCTATAAAAAATCCGGTAAATTACGGCAAGTCAACAATAAACGGAATATCACACGTCACAACTGCAAAAAATTAGCAGTGTTTTTTTTATCTCTGCCGTTGCTTCCCAGCGGGGCTTGGGAGTGTGTTTGACATGCCTCGCAGATCATATACAGCAGGGGTCACCAACCCCAGGGGACATGTGTTTTGTTAATAACTAAAACTACCAAACATAAAATTAACTGGAAAATTAAATTAAATTGGTTATATTCATTGGAAAATTTTGAAAAAACCCCACGGCCTCAACTTCATTTCGACAGTAAACCACGTCGATTGATAAAGACCTGGATCATACTTTATTAGCATTTTTGATTTATTATAAATTATGATGACTCAAAGATAACGATGAGACGTTGATTTGACGGTTGTGATAGAAGAATACATCTTTCAGCGTGGATGCAAAACTTCTTGGTGTTTTCAGGTGAAGGTCTCTGTAGCTATAGACCATGGAACATACGTTACAGAAACTAATAAAATACACATTACAATAAATGGACTAACAACTTATCACGTAGAGAATATGACCGACCTGACCCCGTAAACAAAGAGTTATTAACCATTTGCAGAGTAACGACACATACGTGTAGCCATATTGAATAGTTTTACATTTCCGAATACATTATGATATAAATTTAATACATGTGTATGCCACGTGCCACTAGTTGGCCACGTGCGTTATCAGCTCCCTCACGTCTAGTCCACAGCTGGTCGGCGTTTACTGTTATTCATATTTCTTTTTTTTTTTTAATTTTTTCATCCCCCCCTTGAGGGAAACCTTTTGAGTCCGAATATAAAAATCTACGGTGTTAACTAAAAAAAAGCCTGCACAAAAAGCACGTGTTTCGTGTCGCTTGAGAGGCATCATTGAATTCATAGGTTACCTCGTAGTAATATTATCCATTTATTTAACTCTGTAGTTTCTACGAGTATACCGAATTTTAATTCACCTTCCACACGACGAACACAATTGATTTTTTTATCTATTACTCAACTCTATTTAAAAATAATTTTTTTTTTGAAAATACTTAAAACAATTAGACATATTATTGTTTCTGCCAATAATTATCTTTATCTACAGTTCATGTCAATTTCATTCCGAATTTTTCAATTATCAAAACATTTAGTATAACAATAAATAATCATGCAATTTGCAATCAAATAGGAAGTTTGTTTCACTTTTTTTAATTATTGCTTTGTCTGTACTGCTGATACGTTATAGATAATATGGATATGTAGTGTTATTGTACAAACCTCGTACAATTTGATTCCAAACTAATATCAGTAATATCATTTTACTGAATTTGTGCGTCGTTAAATTATTTTAACTTCAACAACACGTCACAAAAACGACACAGTGTATTAAATTTTTAGACTTACTACAGTTTATAAGCTATAATTTTACAAGTCTATATTTGCCACAAACAATTTTTAAACTTTCTGTGGATAAAAATAAAAAGTATTATTCGAACTCAAAATCTTTGATCTCTTTTGATATGGTATTTCACGCATTCCTGATTTTGGTCACGTTAAGTATTTATTAATGTTACTACCTTTTGATTCTTGTGCAATATCCATTTTAATAAAGAAGTGGGTATAACAAGAGTACATTTTAAAATTGAGCTTATGACTACGGAATTCAGTTTCCTAGGTTTCCTTACATGAGCTCATCTCTCCGAAAATTAAAAAACCTGTTTGACGATATGAATTTGTCATGAGATACATCGCATGTTTAATATACTCGCAAAGCATGTACTTATGGATTCTTGTTTGAACCGGCAAGGCTTTGTATCATGTAGTAGCATGGCAAACAGGCTTAATGCGGTATGACAAGTACCTGATATCAATAATGTGTTACCGGTAATAAGAGAACACTCAGCATCCTGGGAAACCGGATATGGCTTACAGCGGAAATTAACAGAACCTTAAAACACCCCCGGAATGCAAACTAACTCGCGTGTACACGAAATTAATAGGCCTATATGTGTTGCTATCAGATATATGACGCTATATTTAAGGTAATATATCTTAGTGATTTGTCTTTGAATGTTGTTCAACGGGTGACTTCATTAACACTTACAAATTATACCCTTTAATCCACACATAGCATCAAGTTGTCTTGTAGTTATTATATGTAGTTGTTCAGGCATACTTTTTTTTATAAATCATCGTAAAATTATATTCGCTTTCTTCCTATATCAAATTCAGTGAAATTCATTTCAATTTGTACGTCAATCCGATGACAATTCATTTTTAAACGACCGAGATTGCATGATTAGCAATTACATTTCTACTATCAACTTTCTAAAATCCTATTTTTTCGCGTGTTTTAATGTTGTTTGCTAAACCAGGTTTACGAAAACCTTAGTTAAATAAAATATTTGTCTTCATTTTTTCTTTTTGGACAACTTTTATGCCTGTAGACCTGTACATAAACTATAAGATTGTGATGAGTGAAATCTACTTCGTTTTTACAATACTAATATTTTTTTTTTTTATATTTTTGAGTAAAATACTTGAGTGATTTTCCACATGTTCGTTTTTATTTGTAAACCGGCTTCGCCAACCTTTCACGTTGGCATTATCAAATAGAGTGATAATGCCAACGTGAAAGGTTGGCGAAACCGGTCACAAATAAAAACGAACATGTGGAAAATCACTCAAGTATTTTACTCAAAAATATTAAAATGGAATTACACCAAGTATTCTTTGTCAAAAATATTGAATTTCTTTACAATACTAATATCACATTTAATAGTTACAGCTTTTCGTTTTTGTGTAGATATCAACTCCCCATATAAATTTATTAAAAATAACATTTTTTTTTATATTTATGAACATGCTATTTTAAGCTGCAAAATAGAAATAAAACATTCATCAAATTTATTCATTAATTCGTGATATTCATTCAAATTCATTATATCGAATTGTTTTTGAGTTAAATGCTGAAAATAAATCCACACTAATCGAGCACCGAATAATCGAAAGACAAAGGAACCACCGCCGTACGTGGATCACTCATGAAATTAAGCTCCGTGTGGGGAAGCACGCCCTCACACATTTACCAAATAAAAAGCCTCTCAAGGCATGGACATCCGAAACCTCTGATAATAAAGGGTCAATAATTAGTCGATAAATCTCCAGGGGGTTGATAATACGCATTAATTGCAGTGATCAGGTGCCTGGGGACCTCGGGGCAATCAGACGGGGGTCGAGCGTGACCGGCCAGGCCCCTGAGTGGTGAATACACTTGCCGGTTGTATGTGGAAAGCAGTGACGTACATGAGAAAACCAAACATGGTTTATAAAATATAATGAAATAAGTAAACTTTTTATTTATATCTTCACATTGAGTTTATTTTATTATTTGCATTACTAGTTTCAACCTTATAACCAGGTCATCATCAGATGCACGACTTAAACTAGCAAAATATAGAAATAACATATGCTTAAATACAAATAACAGGATACTGGTAACAATAAAATTTTTGGCAAAATAGGTGAGGGTTATACAATTAGTTAAAATTAGAGGAGGGTTATACAATTAATTAAGTTTATGGACAACAAAGTTTTAATTAGTGTTTGTCAAACAAGTAAAAATAATAATAAAATAAAATAATAATAATAATAAAATAATATAGCAATAAATTAAATTAAATTAAATTAAAACTAAA
Source organism: Atopsyche davidsoni (assembly GCA_022113835.1). Taxonomy (NCBI): domain Eukaryota; kingdom Metazoa; phylum Arthropoda; class Insecta; order Trichoptera; family Hydrobiosidae; genus Atopsyche; species Atopsyche davidsoni. The sequence continues at coordinate 12,788,593 of JAILWY010000009.1, read as the reverse complement.
AATAACAATAAAGAATAATAATCAAAAAAATAATAATAATCAATAAAATAATAACAATATTGATAAACTGATAATAATAATAATAATAATAATAATAATAGTAATAATAGTCAAAGTAAATAAATTAAAGTGGGAAAATATTTAATATAGGCGATGAGAATGGGAAAACAATATTATTAATTAGTGTATTATCTTTTAAGTTAGACTGTTTACGAATCTCCAATATTTCAAGATTATTAAGTGTTGAACCTCTCTGTGTGTATCTATGTAGAATATCAAATCCACCATTATATGTATGATCTGATTCAATGAGATGGTTTGCAAATTCAGAGTAATTATTAGTTTTTAAACAACTTAAATGTTCTTTTAAGCGAATCTTAAAATTACGTGCTGTTTGGCCTATATAGGACAAAGGACAATCATTACATCTAATTCTATAAATTCCTGATAACTGCATCGGATTGATTTTATCTTTATTATTTAGAATGAATTTACCTAAGCTATTATTTGTATAATAAGCTGGTTTATAGTAGTGGGGTAGAAAGTTAGCTAATTTTATCGACGGGGATCCTATATATATTAGTTTTTTAAACAAAGTTTTTTGGTTATCTTTAACGTATGGGTACAAAAATTCATGTTTGGTTTTGGATTTTAATTTATTATTAAGTATATGTTGAATTATTATAGGATTATAACCATTATTTGAGGCAATTTGTTTTATGAGTTTTAACTCAGTGTTAAAGTGATCAGTACTTAAAGGTAAAGATACTAATCTCTGTAACATAGAATTAAAAGATGCTAATTTATGTGTCCAAGGATGATTTGAGGTTATAGGTATAAAAGAATCAGAGAAAGTGTCTTTGCGGAATATATTAAATGAAAATCTATTGTTTATTATTGATAATGAAAGGTCAAGGAAATTGATAGATTGGTTATTACCAATTTCTAAAGTAAATTTAATGTCATCATTGAGAGTATTAATAAAGTTAAAAAGAGTATTTAATTGTCGATCGGTACCATCAAATATAACAAGAATATCATCAACATATCTAGTCCAACATTTTATGTATTTGATAAGGGGATGAGTAGAATTAAAAATTATTATTTCCAAGTTGTTCATAAATATATCAGCTAAGATTGGAGATAAGGGAGAACCCATAACTAAGCCATCTGTTTGGAGATAATATTTGTCATTAAAAATAAAATAATTTTGATCCAAGCATAAATACAATAGGGTGATTATTTCAGCTATCAAATCTTTGTCCAAATTCGAAGAGGATAGTAAATCTTTGATGATGATTTTTAATGATGCTATGGGAATATTTGTAAACAAACTAACTACATCAAATGATACAATTTTTGATGTGGGATTTACATGTATATCTTTTATTTTGTTTACTAAATCAAGTGAGTTTTTTATTGTATAAATAGGTTTGAAAATATTAGAATTACACAGGAACTGATTAAGAAAAGAAGCTAATTTGTATGAGGGGGCATTACAAAAGGATACAACTGGTCTAATAGGAAAATTTTGTTTGTGTAATTTGATTAAGCCATACAATGTTGGTGAATGGGGGGATAGGTTTTTATATTTATATGCATTGGTCTTATTAAATAATATATTTGAATCCTTTATTTTCATAATAATCTTATTGTTGAAACGCATCGTAGGGTCTTTAGGTAAGATTTTAAAGGTTAATAAAAACAAAGGTTAAATGGTTTATAAAAACATGCCTTCTTTCTTTATCAATGAGTGAAAAAATTTAACGTAAATTCTTGTTAATGACAGTAAAAATAATTAAACTGTCTTTTCATTTATTATCACTTGTGATTTTTATTATTACTAATATGATTAGGCACATTAGTTCATATATAGAAGATGATTTAAAGAAACTCTCAGAAAAATATCATCGTGATTTGTGTGGGTTAGTACACCGGTCATGTAAACCAGGGGATGTGAGTTTAAATCCTACACAAATCACGATGATATTTTTCTGAGAGTTTCTTTAAATCATCTTCTATATATGAACTAATGTGCCTAATCATATTAGTAATAATATAATATACCCGTAATGGGTAATAAATACGCATCTGATTGACGTTTAATCAAAAAATCAACATATGTGATTTTTGATGTGGGATTTACATGTATATCTTTTATTTTGTTTACTAAATCAAGTGAGTTTTTTATTGTATAAATAGGTTTGAAAATATTAGAATTACACAGGAACTGATTAAGAAAAGAAGCTAATTTGTATGAGGGGGCATTACAAAAGGATACAACTGGTCTAATAGGAAAATTTTGTTTGTGTAATTTGATTAAGCCATACAATGTTGGTGAATGGGGGGATAGGTTTTTATATTTATATGCATTGGTCTTATTAAATAATATATTTGAATCCTTTATTTTCATAATAATCTTATTGTTGAAACGCATCGTAGGGTCTTTAGGTAAGATTTTAAAGGTTAATAAAAACAAAGGTTAAATGGTTTATAAAAACATGCCTTCTTTCTTTATCAATGAGTGAAAAAATTTAACGTAAATTCTTGTTAATGACAGTAAAAATAATTAAACTGTCTTTTCATTTATTATCACTTGTGATTTTTATTATTACTAATATGATTAGGCACATTAGTTCATATATAGAAGATGATTTAAAGAAACTCTCAGAAAAATATCATCGTGATTTGTGTGGGTTAGTACACCGGTCATGTAAACCAGGGGATGTGAGTTTAAATCCTACACAAATCACGATGATATTTTTCTGAGAGTTTCTTTAAATCATCTTCTATATATGAACTAATGTGCCTAATCATATTAGTAATAATATAATATACCCGTAATGGGTAATAAATACGCATCTGATTGACGTTTAATCAAAAAATCAACATATGTGATTTTTATGCCAATTTTTTTAATATTTCTATGTTTAAAACATAAGCGAGAAATATTAAATAAGCATTAAAAAAATATATTACAATTATTAACCAGTCACTGCTTTGAAATTAATTAAATGATAAAAACAAAATCTTTTAAGGTATAGGTTTGACATTTATTTGTGTTACGTTTTTTTTTTTTTTTTTATTACACATTTACGGAAAGTCTAAGTTTACACGATCTAAATATTTAGTTTTTATAACTTATTTCTCAATTTGAGATGAAAGTCGATCAAACGAATGTTATGCAAAAATTTCAGGAAAAAATTACCCAGTAGGTGTTTGAAAAAATTAATTGAAGTGGGACAAAATTTATTATTTAAATACATTGCGTTTTTATATAATCAAATATTACTTGTTTATTTGTAATCATATGACACTTCACTGGTATGCAGCGATAAGTGAATTAACCTATAACATTTATGACGATTCAACGCAATTTAATTTCAAATTTGAATAATTTTATGCGCAGTGCCATTGCAGATGTGTATTAAATAAAATAAATTTAAAATATTGAATGATTTTTTAATTATTATATTTCTATATTAAAATGAGGATTTACTAATAGCAATGCTTAAAAGTTAAATACACGTGTGGTTAAGACACATATATGAAACTACTTTGTGAATAAATGTATTCGTAAACCACAATTTGGAGCTCATGCAGCTATGTCTTGAGAGATAACGTAAATAGCCAGTTCTACTGGACCGCAACTGCTCCTTAGAGGTTTTCCTTTGAATCCAATAGTGTCTGTTCTCAGTTTAATAAGGAAGGAGCTCCTTGATATTCATGATGCGAGTACTGCTTAAAGATGACGAACGAACTTTTATTGTCAATTAGTTCAGCAGCTTCCTAGGCAGAGAGGAAAATACAAAGCACTAATGGAAGTAAAAGCCTGAAGCTGCTTCTAAATTAAGTTTATCGAAGCGCATTTTTTTTGGAACGATGCTTTGATTTTTCATGAGAGAATATTTATTACTATGAAAATTGATTTTATTATTTCTTTTGTTTATTATTATTTAGAAATTGATAAAAGTAATATTTTTTTAATGAATCTATTTATTTAAACTCAGTTTTCAAACATTTTAATCGTGAATTATTATTGTATATATAAGTTGCATTCAACTACACAGCACCAGTTATCTGTAAAACAAATAATTTGAATGCATGTGCAATATATTACACAAGGACAGTGTGTTATCTTTTATTTGCAGAAATCACATTAAAAATCTACATAATATAAATTTGGTGAAAAAAACAACGCTTTTAAAACAAAAAAATATTGGCAGTAAAATTTAAGGGTATTATGAAATATTTTTTAAAAATAGTTATGGTGTTCACCTTTAAGTTGGTTTTACGATTCAAGTGTGTATAGTCCGTTTCATTCGTATTGTAAGAGCAAATGCAGGGAGTTAAGGCAGGAGTGGATGTTGGCGGGAGGTGGTTTAATTGCTGGAGATAATCTGCACCCACCCCCACCCCTTCGTTGGGGGTGGATGTGGGGTTAGGTTAGGGGCGGGGGCGAGCCGCCTGGGACAACAATGCACCGCTGCCGTGTAGTGAGGGCGGCAGATAGGCGGCCTGTTCTTTGCGGGCCTTTTGTTGCTGATGATGAATGTAAGGCCATCGGAACAGCCTTGCGTGGCAAATAATTTATGTTCAATAAATTACATACAGAAGATAATAAATTAAATTTTAATATAATATAAAAATGACCTGTGAATCTTCAAGATTTAATAATTATTGAAATTATCTTGAAGACGCTTCGATACTTAAGGGTCTAGGTACCATAATCGAGTTTTTTTGATCATTTTCTGGTCCGTTTTGCGAAAATCGGACTGCACCAAACAAAAATATTTAAATGCAAAAAGTTTGATAGATCCCTTCTTCCGAATACGATATATATTTATTTCTTATAAATTTACTATTAATATGATAAATATGTGTTTTTCCGATTGAAGTGTAGGAATTTGGAGATTCGTCCGGTACATTTTCCAAGAGTCCTAAACATTTAAAAGTCTTTTTTTCAATTAAAATTGAAAGATTAAATATAAACCATGTGCGCCTTATTAATTTAAAAATTTTAAAAAAAATTATCTTTAACAAACTTTGGTTTTGAAAAGTCGTCATTTTATTTAATTTTTCAACATCTTCAAGATTTTATTTTACCCTGAAAATGGACGTTAATTAAATAATAAAAAATAGATAAATATAATTTATAGTTTTTTCAATACTCTGTAAAAAAATCAACTTTCAACATAAAAAAATAAAGTGACAATTAAATTAATTAAATGACACGATTTCGCCAGGTGAATGGACTGCCTCTGGTGTCCGGTTGGGACACCAGAGGCAGAATTAAAAGGCTGGGAGCCTTAACTGTATTTTAATAATGTTACCATTTATTTCATGTCAAATTTGTACAGTAGTTCACTTGGAAGTAAATTTAAAATGGTATTTTGTATTATGCTATTTATTTAGATAATGATATATTGTTGTTCAAATTTAATTAATAATAAGCGCGATCTCAAAAAAGCTCTTTTCATTAAATTTTCTTTGTTTTAGATCTTAAGAAGAAAAGCACAGATTTGAACATATTATTATTTATTTATTTGTACCAAAGCTTAATCAGGTACGCATACATATTTATCAGACAATACGTTTAACAGATTTTCTTTTCTTCCTTTATCGTTTCTCCTAAACTCTCATAAAATAACAGGCCGTGGGCGAACACGTAACGAAAACATAATATTTATACCTTTTCAAGTAGCAAATACCTTGATAACACAAAATATGTTGTTATTTTATAACAAAGATATTTTATTTAACAATTCCATGTTCGATAAAATATATAAATAATGTGATATTCGTTAAAATAAATAGACATTTATTCAAATTTTCCCCTTTGACATGTAAACTCGTTTTCACATAAAATATGTAAAGTATGTGTAAATGAAAATAAAAGTATAATTTTTTATTCCCTTTTGTGTAGTAGGCTCATATTTAAGGATTTAATACCTAACATATACATACCAGGATAAAGTATTTTTCATAAGTCATATTTTTAAGAAAATCTAACGTCTTGTTAGTTACTTCTAACATCGAGTATAAAGTATTTACTTGCGCACAGAAGCGAGAGAAAATTCGAAAACCTGTTTAGTTTAGAAAATTACAATTTAAAATTTACAAAAACTCAACTATTTTACAACCGTTCAACATTATTTATTCTAATTTTATAAATTGAAAAGACAAAAATAAGAGAACGACATTATTTTCTTATGAAAAATCTTGTCTAGTCGTCTATCTCATTTATATAATTTTTTTTGTGTTTTTTTAAATATATGAACAAAACCAAAACATGTATGCATGCATTCGAAGTCCTTGTCCTTAATTATGGTAGATCTATTTAACTTTAAAAAAATCAAGCAACAATAAATTCTCATTAGTGTTAAAAATGGAAAAAATGCCGAAAAATTAAATTTTTGAGTCTAAAAAATCTTTTAGAAGAAATTAGTATTGCACAAAATTACTTTTGAGTTTAAAACATATATTTATGAAAGCTGTGTGTCTATTAGCAGGCACAAGTGGTGAAGTAACCTCCATTGTTTCCTGCTTTACTGGTTAGATGCGTCACAGTGTGGGTGGTTCCGGCTCGGGCAGGTGAGTGGACACGCTCAGGTGCGATTATCAATATGCGTAAGCCCGGCGCCTACCTGCGCTGAGTTGTCGGCATACCAAGCATGTCTAATCACAGGCCCATTGTCCCGACTGCATTGTTCTGAATCGTCCTGTCAAACATTGTAACCCCCGAGATTCCGCGATTAGTCCTCTATAGCAGGAGTGGCCAACTTTTGTGTACATAAGATCTACTTTTTATATTAAAAATGTGTCGCGATCGACTTGTTGTCATAGACGTGGTCTAAGTGGTGAGAGGAAAGTTTGAAATACACACTATGTATATACACTGTGTTTCAGTACGAGGTGTATATATTATAAAACAACATAATTATTTCACGGCGATTGAACTAAATTGGCTTCGCAATCGACATGTTGGCCACCCCTGCTCAATAGAATATTTGCGCTAATTGTTCACATATTTCAGATGATTGATGTAAACATAGAAGTGCACAATATTTTTTTGTATTCGTTTATAATATTATTGGACTTCATTAATAATTTCCCCTTTTTATAAATCATAAAATACATTTTTTAAATAATTAATTTTAAATTTACTTTTGAGAAACGATAAAATATATATTTATATTGAGCCATTTGAAACATTATTTTTTGTGTTATTAAATTACGTTTATGAAATAATCGAAATCAGATCTTATATAAAATTATAGCTTTTCAGAGAATCGTGCATTCTATTTAAATTTTTAAGGAACATTTTATAATTAGTAATAACATGGAGTGTAATCATTTGTGAATAAGAGAAAAAAATGTAACCAATGAACAATTTCTATATTTATGGTTTATCATTTCCTAGAGTACGTTTCTCTAAATCAAATAATATAGTGATTTGATTACTTTTAGTATTAGCTTATTGGTAAGTTGATGGTAAATAAAAAAATATACTAAAATGTATTTCAGTAAATTGAATAAGCAGTTCGAAATGATGAGTTATATAGCATTGTCGGTAATCAATTGAGTATATGGCTTCAATGGCCTTCCTTCTCATAGTTAATAGGCTTTCGTTTTATGGCGTTGATGGCCCACCATTTACACTTCCACTGCTTTCTGCAGCCACGAGAGAGATGGATTTCATGGGAGATCATTTATGGGGGCAATAAACCCTATAAATCGTAAAGTAGCAATCAAGTTTCCATACAATTACAACGTTCTAGTTGAACTTCATCAATGTTCACATAAACGCGCATACGTATTAATATGGTTCTTAAAAACTACTGAAATCATCTGCAAATATTGAAAATCGCGATTTTTTTCATTACCGATTAAGGTTTACTTGAATGTTAAATATTTTTTTAGGTTTTAGGATATAAATCAACTACGTGAAAAACTCTTACTAAAGATATATCAATATGATATTTTAGTACTTAAAAAACGTGTTGCTAAGAATAATAGGGAATAAATTAAGATTTGGTAAAAGTACTTCATCGCGTTACATTTTTATTATTCAGCCTTTTGGAAAAATTACAAGTAGGTTTTGTAAAAATTGTTTGAGTTTGTTATAGTACATTTTATATTCTGAAATCTGTAAAAGAGCAGCGTTTTCGTTCACAAAGCATCTTAGAATAATAGGTTTCAAAACTAAAAGATGTTGAGAAGTTTGACTATAAAATACAAAATAGTGTTACTGGCAATATAATCTTAAACTTTATGAGAAATAATTAATCTACTTTTTCTGTTCAATACAGTGTTATTTATTTATATTCAACTCTTAAAGTTTGGGATGATTTTAACCCAATATCTAAATTTTAATTAATGGGTATCTTTAAAAGATTCATTTTTTTAATTTTATTATTCACTCAGTTAGGTTTTTATTAATTTTTAAATATTCTTAAAACTTGCACAAGATTCTGTTTTATTCAAAGTGAAATCTTGCGAAAAGAAAACACAGTCTCTCTTCTGTTGAATGAGTGGTTGTCACGGAGAAGTGCTGTGGAAATCTGTCGAGAAATGAGACCTGAAAAAAAAACTAGACTAGTAACTGCTAGTAGTACAATAATATGATTTAATAGCATGGTATAAATTTATAAGGTTTCAAACTAAATTAACTTTTTATTTCATAATAATAGGCGATTTAAAACAAAATATATTGTAGTAACTAAATAATTCAATATGTTATCAATAGTAAAAATTCATTTAGCAACAAAAAGGTGTATATATTAGAACACACTCTGAAAATAATATTGACGGGATAGCAAAATGATAAACAATACAAAATCATTTTTAACTTTATTAAGTTTATTTTAGTTTTAATGATATCTTCCATTATGCATTTATAGAAATAAATTTCATTTAATATAGAAATCGTTATCACTTAAAATATTTTCGATTCTAAGACATATAATCAAGAACTTGTAATGTTTAAAGTAAATAATATGTTATGCACGACCACTCTGGCCGATAAGCATTCGCAATTATCTCAGTAAGTATTTCCAGGCTTTTCCAGAGCTATAAATAAATTTCAAATAGATCTTCAGGCGTGATTACATCATCGTAATTTCATGGCGAGGTTATTACGAAAGATTTATGGAGGCATTGCCGCCGTTTTGGCTGAAAAATGTGAATTACAAATGGCGCATAAGAAGATAGCCATCTTAATTTGAATGTGGGCTGGGCACTTTACCGAGGCGTTAATTTCCGATTCCGGTGTTTATCAAGTTGCAATGCGAAAGGTTTCATTTTAACATAGAAAACAAACCATAGAAACAACAACTTTGGTAATTTCAATAATATGTAAGTATAAGTTATTACATTTACTTTGTTTTGTAATGCACTTTAAATTAATTCAACAAGTAGTATATAATTTTTTTTAAAAGCATACAGCATTAAAAATAATTTCGTAGATACATATATTTGTTTTAATTATTATAAAAAAATTTACCCATAATATATCATATTTGGGTTTATACTAATTACTTGCATGTGTTAGTTTGTATCAAAAGGTGTTTACTCTTATGTATTGAAATACTCAATTATTGATAAATTCAAATTGAAACAGTAAAATTGAAATATTTTCTATACAATTATACAGCTGTAATAAACTTAAAAGCCGTCTTTGTAAGCTTCCTCGGCAGACGATAGCAACTGAACGACGCCTGTTGGGAGGCAATCAGCATGGAAATATAATTACAAAGCCATACATACAAGAAACGAGACCACTGTACGTGGAAAGCAACGCTTTCTTGATACTTCCGATACTCTTAATGTATACAATCTGTGATTTTTTATCTATCTACAAAAAGATTAACGGCAAAGTGTTAAAAAATATTTTTTTAATTGAATTTATAATGTTAAGATGGTATCTACGCACTTATGTTACTTGCTAACAAAAATGTAAAATATATTTATAAATATCAATTTTCATTGGTTTAATAAAATCTAGTAACGCATTTTTTTTTATATACTGATTATATAATGAGTATTCAAAATATACGTTATAATAACACAAGTGATTTAGTGATAGAAATTGAAAATAATATAATAATTAAATAGCAATTAAAATTTAACGGGATGTGTTAAGGTTATACGCCGCTAAAATATTATACAAAAGGTATAATTTCAATGTAGAGTTGTTTTTAATCTGGATATATATTAACGGCTTTCCGTGATAAAAAATATTATATTATTCATATATGAGAGTAAAAACTCGTAACCAAAATTTAACATGATTTTAGGTTTATTTAACTGTATTCCATTTATTGAATCTTCACTTTTTGCCATGTTGCATAAAATTATATAAATATTCTTTAAATTATAGAAATTGGTTTATTGAAAATCAAAACTATAATTTAAGCAGTATTTAATTTTTTTTTTCCTTTACCGATTTTGATCTTGAAAACTCGTAGCTGGAATGCTTGCAAGATAACCACCGGACAGCAAAGAGATCAATTGTTATCGATAGTAAAAATGAAAATTCGCATTATAAAAGGTTTTTATTCCCGACGAACTACGAGTATCTCATATATATTTCCATTTTCCGAGATTTCGAATATTTACTCCCGGTTGCGTAATTTATGTATCTGCTAAGCTGTATTTATAATGAATGGGCCTGTTATGCTGATTAATGTCAAGAATTAAAATTATAAATAAGGGCGAGAGACCATTTAAATATTCAGATTAAACAATTCATCGTCATAAAATGTCATGATTTATAACAGATTTTCAACCTTATCCATTTACCAAATAACCCGTAAAAAAAGTAATTATCAAAAATTTAAAGAGTCTGCTTTTCTTTAGATCTTTTGGCGTTTCGTTTTATCTACAACTACTTGGATTAGTATTTATATTACTTTTACTTTGTAAAATATCGTAATTTGTCCAAAGAAATTAATTAATTAATATTTTTACTTATTTTTTCTGGATAATAATCACTTTTATGGGATTTACTTTGATATATATATTTTTTTTGTTGATTTAAGGATGACTAACTTTTAACACATTTAATCATTCTTTTGATGATTATGGGTTATATCTTAGTCAAACACAGTAATAAAATTAATTAAAAAATAACAAATATCACAAACAAAGTGATGTGTTAAAAATATATATGTTGACACTAACATAATATTGAACATAAATAAATAAATTGATACTTAATGAAATTTGATACTTAAATATACTTTCACATCAGACATCAAATAACTATAAAATTCATTATCACTAAGGCGTGCTTTTTAATTCGCACATAAGAACAGTATTACCTTATTTAGCTATTTATTACTCAACTAGAGTGCTCTTACGGTTTTCAAACTATCGAAATTAATCGCGGCTAATAAAATGAAATATTTATTATTTAATAAGAAAACTTACGAGCATTTTGCGCGTAAGTTCTGGCATTTAGCGGCTTAGCTGGCTGGCTAGTATTGGCTTTTAAATTGTTTTTAGTTTATAGTCAGAACTTTGAGAGGAAACCGATTGAAAAACCTGACTCCTGGCTCTGCGATAAGCCTACGAGGTCCCATGTAAGATTTTACACAAAGGTACAAATGTATCTATCGGCAAAACAAATTAGCGAAACGATTTTTAATCAATTTAAATCAATAAATCATCAAAATATAAAAATAAATTAATAGACCTGGAGCTAGTCTTAAATAAAGGAATTGTTAGTAGTTTGTCTTTAAATTTATTTCGTAAAAGTATTATGTAGCAAATAAATATTTTAATAAATTCCCATGGCAAAAAACTGTAGAAAAACTGAAAGAATATATGAATTTATGTGTGTACAAGGCAAATCAATTGAATGTTTAATGATTTACCTATTATAAATAAAAATGTGCAAACGTTAAGTAGTTTTGACGGATTTTTGCTTATAAATTTTGTTGGTATAAAACATTTACAGTTCAATGAGACAAAGTACAACTATGAGACTGAATAATAAATGCTTTTTCAAACCATATACGTAAGTATATGGTTTATAACTCGTTATAGCCTCAGGAGAAGCCTTGCACCCAAAGTTTACTAAGTGCATTAAAAATGCAGCTCGCTGAGAGGAAATTTGCAGCCAATATTACCGGCCGGGCTGGAGGGTATAAATAGAAATTTCGTAGTCGGGCCGTCTTCAACCCATCCTCCCCTTATTTAGATGGTAATTTACATAAATTTTGTACTGCCTGAATAGACTCCATCAGCCCACGAAAACCATTACCGAACTTAAATATACCCAGTAGTCAGTTTTGTTTGCGTTTTTCGACATAATTGATAAAGCACGCGATTTTAGCCTTTACCTGTCACGCTGTGATCATTTTGATGGCCGTTTTGGTTTATAAAAATATTTGCTATATTCATTTAAAATTTCGTTCTATTTGTGCAAAAAGGCGGTTTATCCAAAAAAGTATTTTTAAAAAAAGCATGAATTACGCAAGTAAAAAATAAAACTACTTTATGAATTTTGTATTCACAAGATTATTTTTTGACTATTAATCGGTGAGGTTTAATCATTTTATTAACTGTAAAATTCTTTTTTCTTGCATATATACAAAAATATAAGATTCATTTTAAAACATTTAAATGCATACGTATCTCTCTGTGTCCAGAGCACAAATATATATTATTTATTTATTAATGAAAAACTATACAGAAAATAGTGTAATTCAGCTGAATAAATAAAACAATAGCAAGTGGCCTTTAGAAAAATTGATCCCGCTAGGGCAGTGGTCCCCAACCCTATGCCCGCGGGCACCATGGCGCCCGCCGACCGTTTTACGTGTGCCCGCCGATGTGCAACCACGATAAAAAATTATTTAAGTTACCAATAAAATGTTACGAAAAAAATAATATTCAGTAATTAAACAGGTAAATATTAGCGAAAAAAAAATATATCGTAAAATTTTCAAATAATAATTATTTCCAGAAAATCATATATAAGCCTGTTGAAATAGCATCTAATGGGTGTAGTTTGGTTGTCTTCGTCTTTGTAATAACGCCTGCTAATAATGCCTTTACGATATTGTTCAGATACTGATGGAAAAGTTGCTGAATAAATATATATATTTATAAATATAATATAAATCTGATATTTTTTCGGTAGAACAAGTGAGAAGAAAGCTATGTGAAAATGTCCCTGATATTTTTGCGTTGATAAAAGTGAAAAGAAAGCTATGTGAAAGTGTCTCTGATATTTTTTCGTTAGTAAAAGTGAGGAGAAAGCTATGTGAAAGTTTCTCTGATATTTTTGCGTTGGTAAAAGTGAGGAGAAAGCTATTTGAAAGTCTATCTGATACTTTTGCGATAGAACAAGTGAGGAGAAAGCTATGTGAAAGTGGCTCAGATATTTTTGCGTTGATAAAAGTGAGGAGAAAGCTATCTGAAAGTGTCCCTGATATTTTTACGATAGGACGATAATTAAAATTATAATCATATATTGGTTAGGTGAATTAAAATCTTAATAAGCTTAGCCTGGACCCTAACTGATGTTTTTTGAATTCTTACCTTTTGTTTGCAGTTTTTAGCTATTGATGTACATTTTAAAGTTGTTATTGAAAATAATAATTCGTTGCATTTTTGCCCCAATTTGACCCAATTACCAGATTTTTTTTGCTATTATTTACTACTTATTATTTATTTTACATTAAAATGAAAACAATAATTTTTATATTTTATAATTATATTTTTGGAATTAAATAATTTTTGGGGATTGTATGTATTATTGACTATGTCTAACTATCTTGAAAAAATATATGGTGACGCCACCCGACCGGCATTCTAGAATGTGCTCTTGGGTGCAAAAAGGTTGGGGACCCCTGCTAGGGGGAGGGGGTTGCGGCTGTCGATCAGGCCTCCCCGCCTGCGCCCCCGGGGAGCAGCGGGACTTTATTACGGATAAAACTCGGCCAAAGAAGTTACTCCAATTGTGCTTTTATCAAAGCGACGTTAATCCCGCGCTAGCGACACATAAGCAAGGCTCAACCCCACCCAGAGTTATGAAAACATATAAATACAATTTGTAATTTACTTGGCATACATGTATTTCTTCTATGCGAGCGTTTTGTTAATATTGTAAAGCTAGATTGACGCAAGATTTCGGTTTTATTCATTAATATACCAACTCATAAAGCAGTATATCTCAATGATATTATTTATATTCGATGAGTTGTTGGGCTGTTTCGTTCAGATAATATGAGATTAAATAATCTTTAGCTACACTCCACTGAATTCAATGGCAGTCAATGAAGTAGTTGGAAGCATATTTTTATTTTAATTTGTAGAAAAATAAACTGTCATCTCAGGTCAAATTTATGGCAACACCTACAAAAACTATCGTTCCCTGGAAAAAACTATTTTTATCGACAACGCTTTCGAATTCGGACGTGTATTGACGATGCACTGACATATTTTTGATTGTCGACATGTGTGTTTATATACGTTAATAGAACGAACGTTTTTAACATTATCAGTCAAAAAATATACGGCCATAAAAATTAATGACTATCACGATCATTTTATTGAATTGTAACTAAGTTTTGATTCAGTACAATAAATTTAATTATTTAAATACCATTGAATGACAGAAGTACTTTACCTACCATCATTAATTTGTATTCAAAAAATCAATAGTGTTTTGAAAAACATTCAATAAAAATTATGAACTGTTTTAATCTAAACAACACTTTAAAATAAAAAGAGTTTTTCTCGTTTAAAAATGATTACCTAAATTTCGTTAGCACAATTAATATTCAGATTTATAAAATGTTTAACATAAACTCTTGCATTAACTTAAAACCAAAATGCTAACATTTTTATACCATTAAAATACCATTTCTGTTTAACTACTAAAATTTGCATAAATAAAAACCCCTAACTATCCTTTTACCCTTACAAATTTATTTTAAAACGACTCTTAAAGATTGCGGTCTTGACTCAAGGAATTCCCCGCTTGCTTTGCAAAGAGCCTTCGTAACCGATTACACTTGTTTTATCAAAAGTAAAACCAATCCCAAGATATATTTTTTCTTTTATCTTGTGGAAAACTATTTTTTTCGAGAACATAAATATCCTAGCGCACTTTTAGTTCTTATCGAGCCCCAGCCGAGGCATTTTAACCTCTTAAGCGCATTATCTTAATGCCCACATTCCCTTAGTTAACGGCCCTACGTGAGACCTAAGCGGGTCTAGTGCCTCCGCGCGGCTTGTACCAGCCCGAAGTCCCTTCATTCGGAGACTGCATAAGCACATATAAGTGCGGAGTTATAAAAACGTACCCGCTCTAAACTTTACTTGCAAGCTTAAAAAGCTTTCTTTTAAAAAAAAAATCTGAGGAATCCTCTTTTTGAGGTCGCTCGCGGTTAACATTCAAAATCAAAAGAGACCAGCAACTCTACGAAATATTCTAAATTATTTATTTTTGTACAAAACTTACTACATAATTGTCACAGGGATCATTTGATATTTAATATCAAATGTTCACATCAAAAACTTTTATAAATTATGTGTTCGTTTTTATGTCCATTTTTTCATTTTATTTTAATTATCTTAAAATAACTCAATTGTTCTTGATTTTCTTTAAATTATCTGCTTTAGTTTTAATATTGCATAAACTCACTCACTTGGTGTTGATATTTTTGTACCTATATACATAGATATATATAATTTTCAGTAAGAAAAATTGTATCCCTGGCATAGATGCGTTGCTTATTTCATAGCCTATTTTAGCTTGCTTATGGTCACCTTTTTTTTAATTGCTGTTTATTATTTACTTTCTAAGCTCTTAGTTATCCTTTTGTTTCGATGACGAGCTGACAGATTCGTCGAGTTTTAGATTCGAGAAGCCTATCATCGATTGACTCAGTTACCAGCATGCAATCAATAAATCAAATATTTAATATCGCCGATGCAGCAAGCACACCATCCATTCTAATAACCATCGAAGCATAAACTCCGTCAAATCTTGATATCTTCGTCTATCTTCAGCGTGACGAATCATATTACTTTGCAAAATGTACATTCAACACCAGACAATCCATCCATTTATCTCAGAGTTTACGCAGTAACCCGTTCACCTTCTTTATATCACAAAACATGGTTTATGTTGCTCTAAGCCTCCGTCGCTCGCTGACTTGCAAAACTCTTATCTCGCCTCACAAAAAAGCGCATCCCAACTATCTCACCCCTCAGACCTCCTCGGGCGAGCGCGGAGCCCGCCTTGAGGCTGGTGCGTTTGAGACAAACTTCTTCGGATTTCGTCCTTTGGAAGAAAGTTCCGCCGTTTCACCTGGAGCGGCCCTAAACGCAAACAAAATATTAAACAGGAACTTTTTCGCCGCTGAGAATATTTTTTCGAGCTTTTCGTGTGTTTTTTTTTTTTTTTTTTTTGTTATTACCGACGCACGGTACAACTTTTTATATCCTCGCGCAAACGTGTTGCACGATACTTTCAAAGTAATACATGCTTTTTTATTGGTTTCGCGAGCTTATCTCCTTTCATTGGGTATTATACGTAAGTCAGTGGGTGTTTTTTTTTAATATAAATCAAAAATTGTCAAAGCACGCTCTGTTTACTTGCGAGATCTTTGTATGTACTATATACTACATTTTTTTTTATTCTCATGAATTATGTCAATGGCATCTAATATTCATAGTCATAATTGAATAATTGTAGGACTTTATATTCCTTGTATTGTAATCAAGTTTTTTCAAAGTAATTTCACATGTCCTGGTTACCAATATATATAGTTCTTTTTGTAGATATTGATACATGTTCACTTTTAAATGAAAGGTATGTGTTCACATTTTACACCTATTAAGTCTTCAAATATCTCTGCAAAATTACTGTCAGTATTTAAAATGTATTAATATTGCTATAATAGAACGCTGCGGTGAAATAGCTTAGTAAATATTTATGTGAAACATACAAGGTAATATTAATGGGTACGTACCGTGCATTCATAGGTTTCATTAGCATATAAGGGTTCATTAGCACATAATAAAGGCAAACAGTTCAACACTGGCATTAAATTATCCCTCACCTGCAGAAATTGATAGAGTGAATACCATTCTTACACGCTAATAACTTGTCAACCAAAGTTCCCAGCTGAAACTCTATCCATTAGTGCATCGCAGGGTATTGCTCAGTCTCGGGGATACTCGGGGGTGCCGGAGGTGCCTCGGGGGTTGTAGTGCCGAACTTGCCCCTTCGGGGTGGAGTTGCCCTAACTACTCGTAAACTTCGCTCCTCTGTGATGGGTGGAACGTCATATCCGAACGACATAATGAACCTGAAGACTGCATTGAACGTACGCTTTATGTCTGAATTGCAGTGCTTCTGATACTTAGATTCGCAAGCCAGCATTTGGCTTAAAATACGTGTTCCCATTTATTATTTCAGCTCTACAATTGATTCTGTAAAATCACAAATAACAAGTTTATCAAGTGGCCACTTTCCAAATAACATTTTAATGTATTTCAAAAACATATATAATATTTATTGTATATATCAAATCCTTGCTTGGTTAAGGTTTGTACAGTTATGATATATTCGTTTCTCACAGCGTACCATCGCTGAGACTGTTTTTTTTTTTTTTTTTTTTAATATTACAGATAATATCTTAATTGCAAAAATTTTTCTTCAAAACGATTTTACACATCTGTTTAGACTCAATTAAATCACAATATCTCAATGGTTATTCATAGTTATCTCAGATACAATAAAGTGAATACTCGTTTTCTGCCCATCCATTTGAAAACATTGTTTTCAAGAAAGCATTCTCAATCATCACATTGACTACAACAGCATATCATTTCAAAATCACTCTCAAAACAGAAACCTAGTCATAGTTCACCGTTATTATCTACAATATCGAGGAATGAAAAATAAAAATCTTACGTATATCTAAAAAATATCAAGGATTATTTTTCTTTATCATCCTTAAATCGTTTGCTTTGATCTTATTAATGAATGAATTCATGAAAATTCTCTTTATATAATAAATTACGCCAATCAGCCAAGAAGCACTGGCCTGTAGAGGCGGATGACGTGAAAGCGAGGTTGTGCAAGACCGGGTATGGCTTACGCTGTTATTGTGTATTGAGAAGACGTAATGGAGCCTGCAGACTCAATAAAGACCCAATATGATGTCCTTTAATTTATAGTTATTGTTTTGAAGCACCAACAACGACCTGTAGAATCAATGGTGTTCATTTAACAAGCAAAGTTACTCCCATAATATTCCATTATATCCGAGAAACGTATTTATACATAACCATATCTGCATCGACTAACTCGATAAATTGGGAAGCTTATCCGTTTACTCACGAATAACACTTGATATCCTTATAAGAAGTAGAGTTTATTAACCTTTTTCTTGGAATACCTGAAACATAATATTGTGATGAACACTTATTTATAATATAGAAAAAAGAGATCCATCAACAGTTGGATTATATAATGGGAGAAAGCGAGCTTGCAATGAAATAGCTGTCGACCTTTTGTATCTTTTAGTATTTTAAAGTAAACAACATTGTTTCAAATGTTAGATAACAACGGATTAAGGTTAGACAAAATTATAACCAGTAAACGCAATTTTGATAGTAGTTCTTAGTTTGCTAAATAAGTTTTTATTTTATTCTCATTTTTTCTTTTTATATTGCTGAATGTATAATACTCAATTTGTAAAATTTGAATTTTTGAAAGTTTAGTCTAAAATCTTGTAAGTTTTATAACTGAAGTCTTGTATTAAAATTTTACAGCTCTAATAGCAAATTAAACTCCGATAAAAGCGTATGTTATTTTTTATTTTTGCCTTGGGTTATTTAAAATTAAAAGCATTCATGCAATACATAAATGCTTTTGATGTGAAGTCATATTCAAATAATTCAAATTTACGTTTTTGATTTTCTGTTAAATTTACAATAATATTTAGATTGTATATTTGAATAAACAAGCTTGTTTCTGGCACGTTTGAATTATTTCTATGAGATAGATTATTTAATATCCTCTTTAGGGCCTTCTTTTGAAGTACTTTGAGTGAAAAGCAAATACCTTTTATACAACTATCTAAATGTACATCTCAGGCCCAACAAAAACAAACCTTGGAGCGAGTTTGTATTTGAAGGAAAATTCATATTTTGGACAAAATTAGAGGCCCTCTTTTGGTTCTTTGACTTGACTAATGAGATTCGCTTCCGGGCGACTGAGCGAGAAAAGCCCCGACAGCGTTCCAGGTGTTTAAGAGAATTAACAATATCGAAATATAAAGATTAGACGGGGAAATACCCAATAATTGTATTTTGAATTAATTTGAATTTAATTTAGTGAAAGTATTTTAACCGTAATTGTTTTATTATTAATTTTAGAATGCCTTGTTGATGGTTCATTAAGCTCCCCTTTGCAATTTGTGTCTAGCAAAATGTTACAATATACTTTGAAGCCGAAATTGGCCTGCGTTTAATTCAAAATGTATTTGTTTTTGAGGTTTTAAATAGTTGCGGAATACTTAAACGATCTATATTCAACGCTACTAGAAATATTCTCGTCGGGTACCTTCTTCGGTAAAATTTAAAGTTTAATACTTAAAACCTTACTTTGATAAATCTATTTTTCGATGATTTCTTGACATCAGTTTTTACTGTAGCTTTGCATTAATTTAAACTCCGATCTAGATTTCAATATTCAAAATTAAAGTTCAAAGAAATATGCAACATTTATGCTTAATTGTTAAAAATAACTTATAAACATAACTATGAAAAAAAATAGATATATGTGGATATGTGAATATAACAAATTAATTATCATGGGTAATATTCATTTAGCAAGAACCTTCCTGCACTAAGGTGGCAAGAATTCTTGCACCAACCGGCGTTTAGCACTGAAAGCTCCCATGGCGGTGCAAGTCTTTGCTTAAAGCGCCGGAAGTGATGCGGTTCATTCGAAATAGTGGAAACCTCGACTAAATAGCGCAGCAATATATCTCAGTCTCACAGCACGAGTGCACAGTGTGATATAATGTCAATCTTAGAAGATATCTCTGAAAGATTTTGAATAAATCAAAATAAAAATTTGTTAAAATACCTACGTCAAAAAAATTCACTAAATCGTGTTTAATTAAAATAACTTTATATTAAAATCAAAAACTGCCAAATTCATTGAATGAAATTGAGTATCTTTTTTATTAGTGAGTAATAATTACAGAACCAAGGTTTTAAATATAAAAAAATGTGATGAATTCAAATTCAGTATTGTTTTAAAAACATTTAAAAGCACTATTTCTTAATGATATATTTAATTGCTCAAAAAAGTTTAACTTCATTTAAAAATATTGTTTTAATTACATAGAAAATCAATTGACCTCCGTGAATATTAAATATTTACATTATTTTTATTGAGATAAATTAATTCCACAAGTACATTCAGATCACCCAGCTCAATTGTGTTTTTAAATTTGATACGTTGTTTTCAATGACTTTCAAAATATTTATGTTTGTGTCGACCTTCTTGAAAATATAATGATTGCATTCAAAAGAGTCGGATGTCGCCTTTAGACAAAACATTAACGCCGTGAAATATTGAGTTTTTTGTAGAATCATATAGGTTTACACAAATATTTACATTTAATGTTTACCGAATAAAGGTTTCAGGCAATGGGGTAATTATTTTTATTGCAAAACACACCACACACACGTAGCAATACAAATGACAACCGACAATCAAATTGCATTGTGTGTAGCGCTGTCCGCCGTTTCGTTCGGGATTTCAGCGATAAAAATGGCCAATAGCGCTGCACGTGATGTCGGTCGATTGTCAGCTGTGTTGCTACGTGTGTACGTTTAATGTGTGTATATTACACATTTCCTGTAATTCAGCAGATACCGTGACGATGGTTCGATCACAAATACCGCGGCGAGGATGCCTAATTTGCCACGTTCCTGAACACGTGCGGCGGGCTGCAGCCGGGCGCTCACTGGGCCGTGAGCGCATTGGGCCGCGTCCGGCGTTGGCGGTGGCGTTGGCGGTGGCGGGCGCGATCTGCGATCCGCTCTGCCAAGCGCACACAGCGGACGGCTTTGGATCCATAACGCCTCGCTGAAGGCATATATTGGTCAATCTTTTGTATTAAAATCTAGTTTATAATTAAACTATTCAAATATATTTATATCGTCATATATATAGTCTTGTTGAGGGACAAGGCATTTGATTCGTGAAGATCCATTATTATAATGATAAAAGTACCTTTGTATTTTGTCTTCACTGGGTCATCATGAGATGCATAACTAAACTTGAGTTTAGTAATGCATCTGATGATGACCCAGTGTATTGGGTCGAAACTAGTAATGCAAATAATTTTTATAAACTCAAAGTGAAGACAAAATACAAAGGTACTTTTATCATTATATTTCATATATATATTTTAGAAATTCAATATTTTTGACAGAGAGTACTTGGTGGAATTCCATTTTAATATTTTTGAATATAATAATTGAGTGATTTTCCACATTTTCGTTTTTATTAGTGACTGGTTTCGTTTCACTCTGTTCACTCTGTTTCACTTCGTTCACTCTGTTTGATAATGCCAACGTGAAAGGTTGGCGAAACCGGTTTTTAATTTAATTTAAATAAAAGTACACTAAATTATAGACAACACTATACCGAAATACGTTCGTCAAAAAAAAACTAATGAAATATAAATAAAAATACTTTGGTAAATATTGATATGTCTCAAATCTACATACTATAGAAATATACTTCCCATTTAATTAAATATGAACAATTTTTTTTTTAATTTGAAAATTATTTTTTTGTATTGCCTTTTCACTGTCAATATTATGTTTTTATCAGATAGATTGAACCTTCTGTTTACTGATCGATTGTTATAACTTTTAAAAAAGACATTAGTAACACTAATGAGCAATCAAAAAAAAATGGAATATATTTAAAAATATTATTAATATTTTAAATAAAATACTTGAGTGATTTTTTCACCTGTTAATTTTTATTGGTGACCGGTTTCGCCAACCTTTATTATCAATCTGAGTGATAATGCTAAGTTTCTAAATAAACTTAGTTTGGTAATGGAAATATGAAAATTGAATTCGACCAAATACTAAAAAATATTGATTATTTAAATATTATTAGGGCATTTCAATATTATTGCTGAAATGCAATTATCATAAGCATTTTGGTAAAAGCAATGTATTTACTATAATAAGGCATTTATAATTATAATACTCATTGCAATAATGAAGTCAATCAACATTGCCTCATTACAATTAATAGTTCAAACAAAATATTGGGATATTTGTATCTACCGCATTATTTCTGGTTAAAGCAAATTTGCTCTGTTTTAATAAATCCAATCTAAATTCCGCATATCCATAATTTAAATCACCAAACGAACCGTCTCATTATGAGGGATTAATCATTTAATCATACGGCTTTACCGGTGCTGAAATATCTCGGATAATTGTGATTGTAGAGAAAATTAATCGATTTTGGAAACAGGGTACGCACATCAAAAGACAAAGAATACTATAAGACGTTTCGAAATAACGGTTGTAAAGGTTGGTTTTATTTTATGATAAACGAATGTAATTAAACTTCGTTTTAATCAAACCTATTGACTTTTGTGATTTCTGAATATTATTTATAACCCTTTGATAACTTACAGCTTTGTACCGAATCGTTGTCTTTATAATCAATCTTAACAATCCAATTTCACTTTGAATGGTATAATATATCAATAATTATTTTTGATAAAACATATATTGTGTGTTGTGGTACTAAAATAATATTGTTTTTAATTTTAAGTCATTAGAAAACAATAAATGGTAGTTTATTTAGATTCATCTTTTTAGATTTTCTTATGATTTGAATCATTGAATAATTGTCATGCTCGATTGAATTTAATTACGTTTAAATATATAAAAACATTATTTCAAAAATTCACTTCTCATTGTTTTGATATTTTGGTTTATTTCAAAAATCGTTACTTGGAGCATAAAATAATTTTCCATCGTATTTTTAAAAAATTTATTAATTTTGGTAAATAATAAATATTTGTTTAATTTTTTTCACAGTTTCTATTACGAAACAATGTCTCATGTGTCACTTGCAACAAACGCTCACTCAAATCCTCGCAGCCAGCAGTTGCGGTTATAACCAAACAACGTCGCGTTACGGACAATAAATGTATTGAATAACCAATCACAATGAACGAAAATTATTGTACGATAAAAATAAAACACGTTTATTCAAAACGTTTTCATTTATCGAGTAAAACTTTTCAAAACATTTTTTTCATACGCCCGAGTTAAAATTAAATCATCGCACGCTTCCTTGGCGCAAAAGGCAAACCGCGGAACACTTATGAGTTTGGAGGCGTGAAAATTTCCGTCTCGGCGTATCTTTCTTTGTCTGGCGGGCGATCTGGCGGCTTGTACGGGCTGAAGGGAAATGGAGCATCCGAAGTTCATCTGCCCCGGAGACGTCAGGCATTCTGGAGACAGGACGCGGGCGGATCGGAGATGACAATCTGGAAGCTTCCTGTCACTTCCTTTGGAGAGTGTGACGTCATCATACAAATGTACTCTTTGAACATTTGATATTAACACAAAAAATATTTTTAGTATTATCACTAAACAATATTTAAAAATAATAAGAGAGTAATCTTATGTGCAGTGTTTTAGTTAATATTACTTAAAATAAGATCTAATTAGTCATAAAAAAATGATTTTCTATTTGTATTGGGAGTAATCCTTTATTTTATCATAAATTTTTTACCGCTTTTACTTTCTTTTACTAATATAATGAGGCATATTAGTTCACACATAGAAGATGATTTAAAGAAACTCTCAGAAAAATATCATCATGATTTGTGTGGGATTTAAAACCAACATCCCCAGGCTTACATGGCCGGTGTACTGATCCTTATACTAACGAACCACAACCATTAATCGATCATTTTTGCCAACCAATGTGTCCAAGCCAACCAACATTTATTATTATATTTTTAATTATTATTATTAATAATTATATAAGTATATAATATAAACCTGTAATAGGTAATAAATACGCATTTGATTGACGTTCAATCCAAAAAATAGACATGCTTTTACTTTCATTTTAATACTGGAAGTATCTTTATCTTGTATTTTATGTATATTTTGAATATACATGTAAGAAAACTCATAAAGGAAACTTCACATATCGCTCTTAATATCACTGACATAAAAATGCAATATGCACCATGAACCCAGCGACAAGCGGTACAGTGTTCCGATATTATACCAAAGAAAAACATCAAGATTCAGTGGTAACAAGTAAGAAGTGTATGAAAATAGTCGAGGGTAGGAAACCGCGACTGTCTCGCTATCGGTTGAATCTTTAAAGTATATTGAAGGGCGAGACACCCCTGACCCCAGAGATATTCTCAGGCACTCTTCTTCGTCACTTCACATTCTTAAACAGGAACCAAAAGTTAAAAATATCATTCTAGTTTTCACTTGGTGATTTTTTTGACAAATTTATTAAAACACGGCTTAAATTTTATATTATTAATTAAACACTTAGCGAAGAAATTTCTGATATGCGTCATAGGGTTTTTTAACTTAAAGTTTACTTAATCTCTTCTTAACATAAAAATACAAATTTTGGTCTGTATTAAAAATAAGATTCATAAAGTTTCCTTGATAAATTAAGTTAAATTTGATATATCACAAAAGTTAATGACAGTTTCATCCCTTGGGGGTCTGTAAGTTTTCCACCCTTTGATTTTATACTTGCAGTGACACCCTGAGAGTGAAATACCTTCATTCAAGACTATAATGCGCAATATACAGTTCATTGAGCTCTTCTAGGAAGACTGCTTACTTTGGAGTGTAAAATATATAAATTCGATGAGAGTACTAAAAGAGCATGCGTTTTTTTAAAACAATATCAAATTCAATAAATATAAAATTGCTATTAAATTTATTAGGTTTGTGAAAAATATGATATAGAGTTTTGAAAATATCGATACTCAACACTTTTATTATTGAGTTCGGTTATTTTTTAAACTCAATATATGACACTGCTATAAGAAAAATATTTTTTTTACACAAAAACTTTTTTCTTTAATTATTTTATTCAATGAACGTACGTTGAACAAAACAGTAAAAGTTTTCAGAAACAAGTCAATGATGTACAATGTATCATTATATATCATCATTATAATAACATTTTTTTTTATGATTCATGAAAGTTGTATTAATTTAAAAAACATATAATTAAACGACCTTTACAAGTTTCTTTATATACAAGAAATACAAGTTTATATAATGGTACCATCTATAACTATAATATTTTAGTATTGAATAGATTCTAATATAGAAGATTTTCTCATTTCTCTCATTAATTGGCAAAGTTATTACGTCATCAATGTTCGCAACAAAACACTTCCTGGAATTTCTAAAGGTGCGTTCCAATTTAATTGAACCTCAGTAATGATTTTTGGTTTTACCACTTGTAACCATCTCAATTACTCAAGGGTTTCATTTTCAGTTTTTATGTTACTCTATCTTATTGCTTTCGATAAACAGTGTTGTCTTATTGAAATAAATTTATTTTACCTGGTTAATTTTTGGAATCGCGTTATTGATGAATATTTTATGTGGAATTAGTTTCTAGCAGGTAACTCATTTATATATGTGTCGCGATAACGATATTTAAGTTTTGAACAGACGATGAATTGAATCAACATCTTCTATTTGATACTAATGATGATGTTTATTTGAAGCAAAGTAATAGTCTATTGTACGGTTAACACCTCAAATTATATCATGTTTAACGTAAAAGAAACGATGTTGAATGCTTGTCGGTTTTGGTTGCCGCTATCAAAATATATTTTTTTTTAATGATGATACAACGCGACATAAAACCCAAAAACAGAATATTTATTTTAAATACCATGTTTTAATTCATAACCGTCGGTGTCTTCGGTTAAAACGAACCTCAATAATCACATCCAATTTTGAAAGCGAGCAGTTCACCAAACACACCTTAAGAAAAATATATATTCTTATATATATTTGTGCTTATTCCCTGATTTCCCCGAGGCCGACGGGGAAATAATGAGCAAACACGCAAAAATAAGCCTTGGAGACGGCGGGGGCTCGCTCACCCGCCCACACACTCGGCGCACATTAGCAGGGACGGGAATCCCCTGCCACCCCACCACCCCACCACCCCGCCACCCACCTGCACTGCCTTTGTGATTATGAAACACTTAAGTCCGGAGTTAATACGCTTCAATAGTCTAATATATTTTTGGTCTTCTTGAGTTCGAGTATTTTGAGCTGCTATTAGAAAGTGGAAAGTTATATAAGCGAACCTCTATTTACTTAGAGAAATTCACTGCCCCAAATGATCTAAAACTATTATTGAATATTTTATAATCGAACAAAAAATAATTCACTTATATGATTTGGTCAATGCTTTTATAAGAGTAATTGGCATATAAAACACCGGTGGGCAATACTCTCGGAATTAAAAAAAAAAACATGTGATGGTTGGCAATCGTGAAACTTCTATTGAAGTATTTATTCTACTGATTAAAAAAAATGAAATAATATAATTCTGATATAAATGTGATATTTAACGTAAATTATATTTAAAGTAAATGTGTCACAGTGGAAAAATTCATCCTGTTGACCGATTTCAAACATTTAAAATGTCTAATAAAAAATGTTTATACAGTTCGTGTGCCGTAACACTGTGATAGAAATAATTTAATTTATTAATCGATTTGTTTTAAATAATTAAATTTTGCCTTATATACTTTCGGGTGCATAATAAATGAAGTATTATGATTAATACAATTTCTTTCAATGTAACGAAGTTTGCGAGTCTAATTAACTCACAGAAAGCGTGTTTACTGAAGAAGACTTCTACAATTTACATTAGACAAAGCATCGAAAGCAATAGAAATAAATAGCCATCATTTACACAACCTGTTTATGGGACGATTCAGAATAATACTGCTCATTAATCAAATTGTTATTCTATTCGCAAGTCATTTTGACTCCAAGGAAGCGTGGACATTTAAATTCATTAATTCAGGAATGACGACTCCTCGCGACACTGAAGTATCTGTATAGAACGCAGGAATGATCGCATCGATTGCCTTAACAACTACGCAGGGCCTTATTCTAGTCTTCATAGTTCAATATGATAGTACTTGATAATATTTTTGTTTTATTAACGATGAAGACTTTATCCATGTTATCTTTGTAAGAATCAAAACCAAAACACTGAGAATTTTTGATAATAAATTAAACAGCCTGACATACAAAAACTAAGCTGAATATCAAACAAAATAATACGAATAAACAAAAATACTTTTTTAAAAAAATAATAATTTTATTCATGAAAATAGAAAACAAAATTTTACATATATTGAATAAGAGCTAGTATAGATAACCTTACCGTATATATTGAACAGGGAATATATATAAGGGCGGCCACTCTTTGAAATTTTCAAATAATCTGCAGGTTTGTTCAAAATGGATTAAAAAAGTTATGCATTGAAATAATACATCATACAATTACAAGATAAAAAAGCAGATATTTGTAGTTACTGTGCGTATGTGCCCGGTTGTTTCACCGAATCATTTCATACTTATTTAATATCAAACGTCCTGACGCAGGTGCTCGTGTTTTCCAGCGAAAACATTATTTTAAAACTTCACCAAAAATTCTCCTAAGAAACTCAGCCTCTTTCCACTTTTTTTTTAATTTTTTTAAAACTTTTTTTGCTCTTCTAATCTAAACCAAACGTACCACATTTATTTATTATTTTTTTCAATGCTGATTTTCTTGCTTTAACTTTCTATAAATGCTAATATCGCAATTCAATGGCTCTGCCAGCTTAGCAGATTATAACAAAATATTATTATCACCAAACGCACTATGTGTTTGATTTTTTTTTTTGTTAATTAGATTTTATATATTATGTGATTGTTGGATTATAATGACTGATCCGGTCCTAGACTCAGGCAGGAAGCGCCTCCATTTGTCATGAGAAAAAACAAGTCAGGGAACAGTAGCCTCGATAAATTGTAGGAGATCGATCAGACTTTTGGCTCGCTTTATATCCTCATCAATCACCCGACTAGTCCCAGAGACCACTCCTGATGTGAGACCACGGAGCAGAGACGCTGCAAGTGGAGATGGAAAACTGATTCTAGCACTTCCTGCCCTCACATTTCGTTTCCTCATCATTCCAAAGTTTCAGCTAACATTTTGATCCATTTGAAGTCATCGATGTGATGAAGGTTCGACCGTTTCCAACTTGTGAAGTTTACGTTTTGTTAAATAATCTATTTTATAATCTTACTTGTATTTTAGTTATATATTGAAAAAGCGTTTGAATACCATTTGATATTATTTGTTTCGATATTGTATTTAACCAAAAAAAACCCTCTTTTAATATATTTTGAAGTGAAAATAAATAATACCTTTTATTTACTTTAAACCAAAAATAATCAACTATTACATATCTAAAAATATTTCTAAACAGCGTATTTTCTGTGACACAGTTACTGTATTATGTGTGATCATAATTTACTTTATTGTCTTTTTTTTAATATTACATAACATTTTTAACCATATTTCATTTTTATTTATAAAAAATGTATTAAAAATTTTTTTTTTTTAGAATAAATACAAAAGAAACTTTTGATTTTATTTATTTTATACAGTTAAAATAAAAAAGTATTATCACTGTAAAAATATTTTTTTTTAGTTTTTTACATTTCTACTTTTTCACCTTTAGTCGATATAATGTGTTCATATAGCGAGTGTACCAGAGTCATGTAATAAAACAAATCTACTTAATCAACGAATTCTAAACCTAGCTTTTTATTTCCAAATTTTAGCTAAATTTTTGTTGCGTACAGTTAACTATGTCGTCAATGGACAATGATAACTAACAAATGTGAACAAATACGATTTAAATGCCTCTTCATTTGACGGTTTCTTTTCTTATCATTGTAGTGCAAAATATAGATTTTTCAGTATTTATTAAATTTTTTTGGTTTGCTTACCTTAATGAAGGAAATAAAAAACCAAAAAATAATTCAAATGAAAAATTCTGGATTTTGATTTGAGGCTATGCTAAGCAATGGTGTACAGTGGCACATGTAAAGGATGGCAGGGCCAGCTTAAATAATTCACGGCGCGGGGCCTTACATTGAATTTACATCAGGCTGGTCTGTCTTTTTTTACGTTCCTAGAGATCATTTATTACTAGAAAACATAGTCGGGCCTAAAAAAACACGGCGGTAAACTACCCCGACTGAAATACGGCCTCGCTTAGTATTACAGCCCAGGGCATTGTTTTTTATACTTACAATATTATTTATTTCTATGGAAAAATATGTACGTACTGTGTTGTTGTTTGTGTAGTTCATTCGAATGCACTCAAGCAAACGTTTTTTTATGTATAAACTTCCAGCCTTACGAGAATATTTATTAAAACAGTATTTGATCTTTTGATTGTCATGCAGATCTTTGTCATAAATATGCATGTTTTTTTTTTTATTTAACGAGACATAAAACTTTGGACTAAAATTTAATATTTTAATAAATATATCTCAATTGTAATTAAATACATAATTTGTACTACTAAACAGAAATATGAGATAATATTATAAAAAAAGGAAAACAAAGAATTAAGACCTTTTCTAAAAATAGATTTTTTTTTACGATTTTGATTTTTTGATGTTGCTTTCAAAAATATCAACAGTTGTTTGCGACTTAAATCATTTTATTTGATTCAAATACACGTAGTTAAATTAAAAGACGAAATTAAAAAAAACTTATCTTAAACGAAATAGCGCTCAAGTTTAAAATAAAATAAACCACTCTACGTTTTTTGTTTGTATTTGATTAATTCAGCTTATTTTATTCTTGGTCTTGTAGAAAATATATTTCATGACGAATATCCATACTTAAATTTTGCGAAATAAATCGCACTAAAACACCTACCCAATTTATAAAATAGAAGTACATAAACAGTAAAATTAAATATATATTTTTAAAAAGTGTTAGATAAATAGTTATATTATTGATTTTTGTGAAGACCGTCTCACAGGAAGTACGATTTTGCCTAGACAAGTTTGATTGATTGATAATGATTAAGTACATTTTTTCAAATATTGAAAACCCACATCCCCAAGCTTACATGGCCGGTGCATTAATTAGCATAATAAGTACGTTGTTTCATTTATAGGATATGATTGTTAAAAATTCTTGCCTAGTACTAGTGATTCGTTGGTATAATTGGTAATGCACCGGCCATGTAAGCTTGGGGATGTGGGTTCAAATCCCACACAAATCACAATGATATTTTTCTAAGAGTTTTTTTAATCAATTTTCAATATTTGAAAAAATGTACTCAATCATTATCAGATGAATATTTGTTACAATAATTATCACAATAATAACAATAGGTTTTATTTTAGTATTTTGTGCTGAGGATACGAAATGATGACGCAATTATAAGCGACGTGGAAATAAACGGTGTTTTAAAAAAAAATCTTTTTTTACATCCCAATATAAAATGCCTGAGTATCGAGCCAACAACATTATTTGATTATTTTGCCTAGTTTCGCAGAAGAGGAGAGAGCCCCGCGGTAGAACAACCGAAATAATCTTTCCGTGCCGTTGAGCCCCGAATATAATGTAACCTAATTGGATTACCCGCGCGGCAGAGCATCGAGTGACATTATCTCACTTGTTCGGTGCCGCCGAGGAATCTGTTTTGAAAAGCCTCCCTCCGGAAGTGGCCCGCTCCACCCCCGCCTCCCCCATTGTCACGAATTCATTCAATAATTTCCCAGAAAAAAAGATAAAATTTTCAGTGACTTATCAGCGATGACTGGCCGGAAAATAATATTCGCAGTTTAATTAAATTTTTGATGGAGTATTTCATTTTGAGAGAATGATTTCGGAAATTGACGGGAAAAACAAGTTATGTAATGCCGGAGATGATTAATTAGTTTTCGGATGAACTATAAAGTATACTAGAACAACTGAAACACGGGAATAACAAAGCAGATATATTTAAATATTCAGTGCTAGAAATAAAGATGCTTTGACAGTGAATTATTGGCGTTTTTAGTTATTTCAACGTCGAAATATCGTATCAATATACTTTAAACCAAACTTTATATAGCGGATCTATCTAATTTTACAAAACATTTTAACTTATATATTCAACGCTATTTCATATATTTATGATTGTATAGGTCTACTAACACTTCCGAGGAGTCTGTGGCTCATCGTTTTAATTAAAATATCTGTGAATGTTTACAGTAAATTTAGATTCAAATTATTGTGTGTAATATTACCAACAAATATTGGGATTTGAATATAAAAAATTAATCAAAGCCTTTTTGATTTAATATGTATATGCTATATTTTAGCTAATAAGGT
The DNA here is from genome assembly GCA_022113835.1 of Atopsyche davidsoni. Taxonomy (NCBI): domain Eukaryota; kingdom Metazoa; phylum Arthropoda; class Insecta; order Trichoptera; family Hydrobiosidae; genus Atopsyche; species Atopsyche davidsoni. Next base: position 12,757,071 of record JAILWY010000009.1, on the reverse strand, counting down.
TGATATACCAAAGCCAATGAATTTCAGAGTATTGCTTAGAATATATTTACTATATATAACAAAATCCTACAGTTTTTTACTAAAAATATACCAAATTTGAATATTGTATAAAAGGTTGCTATGAAGGGTGTGAAATAAATTATAATTTATCTTTTTAGGTTAAGCCTTGTTTTATTTATGTTTTCCAGCAGTCTCTATATTTTTATCGGGTGTGTTGTAAGCTTTTGATTTAATTAGTTCTTAATTTCAGGTAGAATAAATAATAAAGTAAATAGGTATTTCAACAAGACGTTTTTCATTTTTTGCATATAATATAGAAACGCAATTAATAAATGCATTAAAACGGGGCTTTTTAAATAGATAAATATTCCATTTTTCTCGTTTTTTGGTTCATTTATTATCAAGAAAAAATTTAACTTTTTACTTTTATGTCCTCGATAATTAACTTTGTGCCTCCCCAGCCTTTTATTATTCTGATTTCAGATTCTGAATTTACATTTGAATTATATTTTATTCTTAGATTTCATAATAAAGGGAGGTGCGAATTTCGGAGAAATATGAAAACTGTCACTTTAATTAAAATTAGTTTTGAATAGCAACTGCGGGAAATACTATTAAAAAAATTGACTTTTATTTTATTTTGAAATTGTTTTCATGGCTGAAACAACTTGAAATATTTACTTATTTAAGTAGAACTACAAAAGTTAATTGAAAAATATTTTTAAGGTATGTAGACGTATTATAACTTCTAGAATAAAAGAGCATTGATATAAATACATGTGTCATTAATCAATTCTATAAAACTGTAAAGAAGCAAATACTAAAAATAGCCATGAGCAGGTGGGGATAGACTATTAAATCTATTTTTAGACTCGTTACATCTCCGGCACTAGTCGTTTAACAAACAATAAAAACCAAGAACATTTGGATTACTTTGTTCAATACTTTTAAGAATTACCTCATCCCTTACAAATAAATAAATAATAATTCATTCAACATCCGCATGACGAACAAACGCTAGCATTGCATCATCACCTCACTACAAAATGTTTTATATAATAAAATCTACACACAGTAACAAAATATTCGCAACGCGAGTATAAATATTAAATATGAAACGTAGTGCTTCAGCAAAACATCTGGGAATAGTGCCTCCCAATTTCCGTCAAAATTTGCTGATGATTTCAAACAAACGTGAAATGTAAAATCGTCGATACATCAGCACAGCGCACGTAGGCGAATACATTACGGACTTGACGGAGAGAGAATTGAATTTTCGTTACAGATACCCGGAATTCCCCTTTTTCATGAAGTTGCCTACCTACTATAGTCTGCCATACATCAATTGGGTATATTATGGATATTGACCCATTGAAGCGTTTTTCTTGCTTATAAATTGCGCGTTTTACAATGAAATATTGGGAATATTTTTTGAATTTACGATACACAAGTATTATAAATGGATGTATTTAAAAATACCCTTTATATTTTAGAAATATATCAATTCTTATCGTGTATAAGGCATTTTTTTATTATTTGCAATATACCGCTTGAACTTTTTGAAATTGAATTTGCAGTCAAAATTATTTTATTGAAATTTATGAGTAATGAAGTGTTAGTAAGTAGTCTTGGTACTTTTTTAGTAACCAAATATTTTTGTCTACATAATTAGTGGTAAGGTTAGGTTAAGAAAACTATAAAGAAAACGGGTGCACCGTCTTTGAATAACATATCATCATTAAGAAATTCAATATTTTTGACAGAGAGTACTTGGTGGAATTCCATTATAATATTTTTGAATAAAATATTTGAGTGATTTTCCACATTTTCGTTTTTATTAGTGACCGGTTTCGCCAACCTTTCACGTTGGCATGATCAAACAGAATCTCTGTTTGATAATGCCGACGTGAAAGGTTGGCGAAACCGGTCACTAATAAAAACGAAAATGTGGAAAATCACACAAGTATTTTATTCAAAAATATATCATCTTTAAGTAACATGGTTTCATCTCAAAATATTCTTGATCACATTTTTAGTGAAATAGTTTTTGTATTAATTTATTTAAGTGATTACAACAAAAAAACGATTAATATAGTATAATAAATAATTAGTAATGTAATATTGGCATTATTTATTTAAACGCGACAAAAAATATAATTAATATACAGTTTAGGTTACTAAATATAGTAAGTCCGATGTAATTGAAGTTGTCACATCATAGGTCAGATATTAGCTTCTTTTAATCAAGAAAAACTTTTTTGCAATACTAGCAAGCGATGGTGATGATATTTACATTCAATTAGAATTATTTTTTTTTCATACTTTTAAATGCGATTTAAAAAATAATTGCTCCCGAAAATAGCATCAAAACACAAATGCCGTTTTTGTACTGCCAACTACAAACGTAATTTGCTCGCTTTTTGGAGTAATTTTCGGTAGACTCCCTCGCCTCTGCCCGCGGTGATGGATCACTCGTCATGCCGTTAAAAGCACTCCAATGTATTTGGGAGCGGAACCGAACCGGCTAATCAAGGGTGACAAATGGTTAATATGAATTTGATATGAGCGCTGTACATGGCTCCGGATTTTAACCAACCCCGTCGGACAGGTGCGCCATGTTGGAAAAGTAATTCAATTCTATGGCTTTACAAGCTTTTTGAATTTACCTGGCGTTGTTTTTTTTTTTTATGACAAAAATAGAAGTGTCCCTTTGAGCTAGTGAAAACTCACATTTTAATGTAGGTGTGAGTGCCGGAGGGGCTCGTATGCTAAATTAATAGAGTTTAAGGGTTTCAAAGTTTTGACATAACTATTTTAAATTGCAATAAAGTTCTATTAAATAAAATATACGAACGTAATATTTAAAAGGAAGTTATAATTTGTGTAATTAAGTTGAATTTATCTCTAAGCAAATGTGTTTTTTCTTAGTGACTATCAAAAATGTTTAATTGTTACAAATAAACGAAAATGTTTGAAGACGCTATGTTTTTTATAGATTTTATTAGTATTAAAAAAAAAATTAAATTAAAACACCATAATATCAAATTTCTTTAAAAAATATATAAATTTTTCTATTTATATAGAAAGGTTTCCAAAAAAAATCTTTCGTATAAGATTAAATTTAAAAAAAGCTTTTTTTCATTAAAAAAAATTAATAAATTTGTATCAACACTTTTAAATTGTACGTATTTTATAAAATTAAAACAAACTTAATTGAATTAAAAAATTCCTTTATCGATTTAAAATCATTCATTCAAACTGAAAACCAAAGATATTTAACAACCTAAGCTAACGATTAAATAAATATAAATATGCTTTAATAGTTTATCAGAAAATGTCTGTTATATGCTAGGAGCTACTTTTTTGTGGGTTAGGTGAGATTCGATTAAAATTGGTACATCACTTGCCACTGCTGGACCCGCCGCGGCTGTCAGGAGGACGTCCTGTGACGTCATTCACAATTAGTGTTGTTAAAATGACTGATGACCGGTCATCCTGCATACGCCACGCCATTGATGGATTAGGGATTGAGAAATGGAATTACTTAGCGAACTACTTTGAAGCGATCCATCGATTTAAACTATAAATTACCAATACATGAAATACATGAGATAACTATTTTACACGAACAACGTTTGATAATATTTAATTATTTTTATTGAATTACAAATAAGCTAGAATCAAATAATTTTCACAGGTGATAATTTTATCGTTTATGCAAATATAATATATCTTGTTTTATAAAAGGGTTATTAAAGTTCATAGCTTTAGACTTGTTGAGGGATAAGGCATTTTATTGGTGAAGATCCATTTTTTATTAATGATATGGGTAACTTTTTATACTTTCTTCACGTTGAGTATATTATAGTTTTAGCATGACTAGTTTCGATTGTCAGATTCAGATTGTTTTATTCTGCTATAAACTCAACGTGAAGAAAGTATAAAAAGTTACCCATATCATTAAAATATAGTTTTAGAGATAAATTTTTTCAACAAGTGAATTTTGTTCTTTATTTATTTTCCCAATTTTAAAATCCCCATTTTTTTTTACAATCCGATCCTGGCACTCCGGCACTCGCCTTTCAATTTGGTCCGCTCGAGCCGCCGGGATTGGCTGTAAATTTTAATCGTCATTTACACATCCGCAGGGCCGCCTCCGGGCCTGAAAGCTTTTTACGCCGCGCCAAAGATTTTTCTCCCTCGCTTTGTAGAATTATATGGTCGAGTTAATAATGAACCATTGCGATTTTTATTGTTTTACTTTTTTTTAAATAAAAATCTCGCGTATTTTGCTTTAGTTTGCTTTTTAATCCTTTTAGATTGATCGTATGTCTACCTATCTTACTGTCGATGAGTGGGATGATTGTATTAACACACTTTAGGCGGGTACTAAATTGAATAAACTGATGTGCGTAGCGGGCAAAATTCGCGTAAAATTGCGCGTGCGAAATCTAGTCTATCCACTCTTTGATTTGCATTTTTTTATTTTGTTTTCTTCCGTTTAGCAACTCCGAGTTAATTATAAAATTTTTGTTAATAAATTAAATGTTATTGTTACACAATAGCTTATATTCTAAGCGGGTAACCAAATTGACTAAACTGATATGCGAAGCGGACGAAATTTGCGTTAAATTGCACGTGTGAAATTTACTCTACACACTCTTTAATTTGCAAGCAGTCAAATAAATCGTTTTCTATAAAAAGTTGAACCACTTTATACACACTTTGCGGATTACTTGGCATCACAACAACACCACTTTGTCTTAAAAATTGTTCAATAATTGGAGGATTATCATTCTCTGACCACTCCACTTCTTCATTGTCACTTTGCTCAGAATCATTGGACAGTATTGGTAGAAGTAACGTTGACGAGTCCTAAACAAACAATTCGAGCTGTAAACCTAAAGAATAAAATGACCTTCTGCCGTATAGAGTAAACACATTCAAAAACGTATTAATATGCACCCCGCCTTTAGGCAGTAGTCCGCGGAACGGGTACCAGTACCCGCCCCGCCTGTTAGTGTGTTAATATGACTACTAGCTATGCTCGTAATCATTTATGAAATATCAATGCAGAGTTTGAAGAACCATTTGAAGCAGTTTTTAAATATAACTCATTTGATTATAACGTGTTGTTATTTTTAAATGAAATAATTAATTGTGATACAAATAACATTACTGTATGAGGTGGGTCTGAGCTAGTTTGTTGGCAGTGCCGTGTGTGTAGTCTGCACCACAAATATAACAGAGTGTCCGCAACCCATCGATGTAAAGTAAATAATGAAAATCAGCTTTCAGTCGGCAATAATGCATGTATGCAGCGGAGCTTTCATGGAGTAGCCCACATCGCGGTAACCCTAATTGAACCAATATTGTCTGCCGCGGTATTGCTGCGGCCAGTTCCAACAGATCGCACTGCTTTGGTAGCCATAGGGTAACTGCTTCTTCCTTAATTTTAAATAATAATAATAATATTCGTATGTTTTGGCGACCATTGTTATAAGAAATTCCTGGTAATTCTTTGCTCTAGGTCTATATACTGACCGAGAGGTTAATTCATAGTTGATATTTGTGAATATACGAATCCATCACTATAAGATATTTTATACTAGTGTTTATTTCTTATAATCAATATTTTTTTGAAATCATATTTGAACTGAATATACGTGCTTAATTTGAATGAATAAAATGACAGAACGACAAAATAGAAATCGTCTTATATTGAGTCGCAAAATTAATCACATGTACATAAAAAAATATCCGCCAAATTAATTTTGAGTGACTTATTCAAATTATTTCCATTTACGAGTAAGTACAACATAAAAATCAATGTCGGAATTTGGTCGTTTTTCATTAGATAAGATAGTAACCTTTTGAGAAAATATGCGATAAAACAAGTATAATAGGTTTAATTAGAAATTTTTGTAAAATATTTTTTAATCAACTGTTAGAAATGGTCAGCACATGTTTATGTCAAAATATTTATTTTTACACGCATTAAGTAGATTTTTTAAAAATCTATCGACAGCGTATTCAATAGTTCATCGTATATTTTTACTATTAAATTATCGTCAAACCACTTATTTCTTTTATGGGGCATAAATTCATATTGGGGGCATTATTCCATATTACGCAACGGGCGTTTATGGCCGTCGAACGGGAGCGATAAAAAGCAGCCCCAAAAGCACCCCAAAAGCACCCCCGCTCCAGGGACGCCCCACTCGCACTAGCATAAACTATGACACCGCGTCAACCCCAGTTATGTTATCACGCTATAATATTTAAATTCCGGCATCACGGCTTTATTTATATTCTTGCTTTTTCTGCGATAAATTTCGATTTATTTGCCGTTGGTTTCCTTAAAAGCAACCGTTGAAATGGCTTATTTTCGCTTTTTAATGTTTTATGGCAATTCATTTTCTCCGTTAATATAATCCATAAATAAATATTGTGAAGCTCACTAAGAAGCAAATTAAATTATCAGACAAGACAACTCGTGAACAGTACTCGGTTGAATCGTGAGCTTTTCAGTTAATACCGCGTCTCTCCACAAATAGTTCCCCGATTCGATTCGGTGCTGACAACTTGATCCCAAATAAGTTCTGATGCGCTTATGTTATATTGATTCAATCAAATACAATTAGTACAGGCACCCGCGCCCGTTCATATTGAATATAACCGGTATCTAGAGTTGCTATGAACACCAAATTTTAACTGGCAACAATTCTTATAATAAATGCAATTGTAAAGTTTAACATAATATGGTTGATATCAATTGGTTTTCTTACTTTTTTTGCAATCTGAAATCAAAAAAAAGTATCGATTCATTTATGGAGGTTTATTAAACATTCATAACTATAAAAAAAATACATAGACATGGTGGTGAACATGCATTTTTACGTTATGTTTACGTGTAAGTAATGATTTTTATTTTATTTTATGAAGCTTATTAAAATACGTATGTCTATTTTTTGGATTGAACGTCTATCAGATGCGTATTTATTACCCATTACGGGTTTTATTATATTATTACTAATATGCTTAGGCACATAAGTTCACGCATAGAAGATGATTAAAGAAATTATCAGAAAAATATCACCGTGATTTGTGTGGGATTTGAACCCACATCCCCAGGCTTACATGGCCGGTGTACTGACCCTTGTACTAACGAATCACATCCATTAATCGAGAATTTTTAACAATCATACTCTGCATATGAACCAATGTGCCTAGGCCAACCAATATTTAGTGATTTGCAAGCACTGGACTTTTTAAACAAAGTAACAAGTGAAGCGATTTTAATGCCATCTGGATATTATTTCTAAAATTTATTAATTTAGCCAAGACGCGCACCATCATATACGTATGTATCAGATGCGTATTTATTACCCATTACATTGAAATACTTTAATCAACAAAAATATCAGTTTTATGTAAATGGTCCCGGTGTTGGATTAACTGATTCCTTCAAATGGTACTTAATCTTCCAGAGGTAGCGAGTGATAGAGGGGGCGGTCATAAATATGGTGGAAGAAAAAAGCAGCAAGCACTGAGTGTGGGTGATTACATCAGCTGTTTTGGCGGCCTCCCCTCCGCGGGCACTCTCACCCGCCGACGATTTGAATTAATGGAATGAAAAATAATTCATTTCGCGCACTCGGAAGCCTTTTTCACGGACGCCTTTGTCTAAGACTGAAAAGACCTGCTGTGGAAAATATTATATTTTCTCCTGAAAGGGAAAAAAAAGATAATAATTAATGAACCCACGTGTTTTTTCCCGGCGAAATTGTAAAATTACCGCCAGCATTTGTTTCACGATTTTCTGAAGTGATTTTTTCAACGCGCTACCCTGGGCTCGGTAATTAATTTTTTCTACGAATTTCATCGCCGAACATGAAAAATATAAAAAATAATTTAAATATGGATTGCTTTATATTAGAAGCTGTATTTTGGCTTAAGAAATTTAAAATTATTTCAAAAAATTGCGAATTTATATAAAGATATATTTTGCGAATTAAGAATTTATTTTTATTTTGTATAAAAAAATATTATATGTTTATGGTTGGTTCTGTGTCTTATGCGTATAAAAATTTCAGTATAACTCGAGGTTTTAATCAATGAAGTAAGTCAGGTTGCAATATTAAACAATGCCACACACAAGCATCATATGCCTGCAATATATAATAGTTATATTATTCAATTAAAAAAACACTTATTTTAACAATGGTATTCATTGTTATTCAACGTCAACTATTTTATTAAAGCACACTTTAACAAATATATTACGTATAGTTGACAATATACAACAAATATTAACCACTTCATGTTCGGCCGCGATAGTCTAAACGCTTTTTTTATTATTCAATGGCACATAAATTATAAAGTTCATAGAATAAGTACCATTCATTGCGAGCTATTGGGTCCATTCACACAGGCGACAAACAGCAAGTCGTAACTCACAGTCCTCCATTAAGACGGAGCACCTAGGCAGTAAGTATACTGGCCGACCCATTTCCAGCCGGCAACTTTCCGTCGACTAACTTATTCAGCCAATAGTTGAGACTCGGGATCTTGAAACTTCCTGAAACTGTTATGCAGGTCCTCCAGGCTTTACGTGAAATTACAGTGAGTTTGTATTCCGCAGTAAGTTGCTCCTTGGCCGGTCATTGAGAATTCTGAAATCAATTAAGTGGAGGCCTTTTGGCTGGACGATTCCTGCCGCGTTTTAATTATACATATGCGTGAATTATAGATATCCCAAACTATGTGTTCTTAAGTTCAGTAAATGGTTTTATATAGTAGAAATGCAATCATTATTTATACACAGTTACACATGGTAAATTTTTTATTTATTTGTTTCGTTGCGTATTTTTTCTAGGGATCGTACAAAAAGGCTATTACCATAAATATAACTAATTAATAAACCCGTGAGCATCTTAAGTCATTCATACTATCTCATTAATAATAAGGGTTCTACTTCAGGTGCATTAATCCTTGTGTTATTTCTGTATTACGACCTCATCCCCTGAGCAGAGTTCTGCCACGGTCGGCGTTTCCGCTTCCTTCTCACTGCAAATGGTTTGATTTATCTAACGACCGTCCTGTAGCAATAACAGCCCTATATCTCATTTTCCTTCACGACAATGATAACTTTATTTCCGAAGAAATTTTTCGCATCGCAGGAACTCTGCCGTGGTTTTGATAAGTGGTTTAAATTGTTGACGCTGCTGCTTGTGCAGCAACACTGCTGACGGAGGACTTATTTTGAAATGACAAATGTATTTGTAAAAAAAAGAAACAATATTGATATTTTATAAAACAGTATAACATGCGTGGCGTCATATTCAAACGTATTATAGAATAAGCATAAGATGTGAAATATATATACATCGGTTCTTGTTCCGATGGAAAAATACCAAAATGTTTAATACTCAAAATAATTTCTGTTGAAATACATATAATACAATTAAAAGTTAAATACTATATTGACAGGAAACTTGCCAATTTATTTTTACTGTCTATATATTAATATAGTTTCTTCTGTGAATGTTTTTCGATAACGAAAGATATCATAATTTTACGAACCATGTCTGACACCTTAGGCCCAGTATATGATTATTGACTTCTTAGATTGACTGACGTCTAGTCTCTTACGTTTTGATAGGTGTCAAAACGTCTTCAGAATTCGTATTATGTTTGCAACATGTGCCTATCAAACGTGACTTTGGTACATCAAGTATTGCAGCCTACCTTGTTATACTCTGGCCCGTATTATGTATCAAGGGGCTCCAAGATCTTCCGGATAGAAGCATTGGATATATTACTGCTTTGCTACAAATCAACATAGAAATTATGAACTGATGACTGCGTGACTTGTGGTGAAAATATTTTATCTTATTTCAATGTTAAAAGTGTACTTGGAAAAATTATACCAATTTATGAAGGCAGTTTTTAGAGATTATACAAATTACCAAATACTCCATACCACTTTTCAACATAATCGAAAACCAAAATATTTTGGAGGCAATATTTAACTACATTTTATAAATACTCTAGGTTTAACTAATACACCCTAAACTAAACACAAACTATAATAAGAAATTTACAGATAAAATGTTTTATGATCAAGAGAACCAATTATTATTATAAGAATGTGTATTATTTTTAATTAACGTAAAAAATGCATTTTTTAATTGATATTGATTAAAAATGTAACTATTATATGTAAATTAATACTGTAAGAATATATGAGCAAAAAGTTTAAATTTTTAACATAATTTTTAATAACACATTTATTTTTTATTGAATGCATTAACCTTATAAATACTTTTAAATATATATATATATTACTTTTCAATTTCGTCACAATGGTGTTATACTGAAATAATATATCGTAATAAAATAAATAGATACCGGAAACGAGAGAAAACATTTATATATATAAAATTCAGCTCCACTAGGCGGAGATATAAATAAAATTCAAAGATGTCGTTGTTCACAAAGATGGATGACTTCAAATGTCAAAGCTTCGTTTCCGTTTGGCTGTCGATCAATCATCCCACAGGCCGGGGCGGATGCCGGAAGTGCACAGACACAAGATGGCGACTCTCGCTTCCTATTTTTTGAAACATCCATTATCGAATATATATTGCGACTTAGTTTAGAATGCAATTGAAAGACGTACAAATTGTAAGAAAATGATAACCATTTAGTTGGACATCTAATAATTTATAAAATCGTGTCGTACCAAATCAATGATACGTTATCTTAATACATTACTTGAAATATCACAAATATTAAAGTCCGAATCCTCAGGAGATATAATTTTTATAAAAAAAAAAATTTATACCAAAGTAAATATATAAAATTTAAGATTGAATTTTAAGCGGTATTGACCATTCTTACCATGACCAAGTCTTATATTTCTGTTCAAAACTTTTATAATTTAGAGCTCTATAAGTTTCACCTACGATATTCTAGTGCAATACCCAGACACGAGTGTGGACAGGAACCGCATCAGACAGGATTCAAATAAATCTGCTTCTTAAGCAGAGCGCCGAGGGGGGGTGGTAAGGGAGGCTGGGGATGGGGAGGGCGGGGGAGATTTCTCCTTCCACCCCCACCCCTCGGTGCAGCAGGAATGCTCGCTTGGGATTACGTGAAATAACACCACTCTGCAAGAGGACACTCCTGGAGCCTCACCTGATTAAATACAACAATCACTCAATCTGATTCTAATAAAACTTGTGTAGATGCCAATTCTATACATATACCTACTTCTTCTATAATTTTTATATGAATACAAGTAAAATATTTGAAATATTTTTACTACTCGTTATAATAAAAATTTATGCAATGCTATTATATTTTACAGATTATAATTAGTTTAATTAAAATGTAGTTAAATTTTGCCTACAAAATATTTTGGTTTTCGATTATGTTGAAAAGTGGTATGGAGTATTTGGTAATTTGTATTATCTGTAAAAACTGCCTTCAAATATTGGTATAATTTTTTCAAGTACACTTTTAGCATTGAAATTAGATAAAATATTTTCACCACAAGTCACGTTGTCATCAGTTCATAATTTCTAAGTTGATTTGTAGCAAAACAGTAATATATCCAATAAGTATCGGTAACACCAAATAGAAAATAAGGATAAAACAAGCAGTTATTGAACTGATTACATGCAATGATTGAAGTGTATAAATATTATATTATATAAATAATTTCTAAATACTTAACTAGATTTTTTATACAGTAAAACTGTCTTCCATTGATATTACAACCTGCTAAAATAAGATAAAATTATATTTTCAATTTTTTTGGTAATAACTACGCTATAATTTAAATTATTATATAAAGTATGTGTAAATGCATTTTTCGTTCCAAAATTTATAATATTCTGTCATCTACTTTCACGACTTTATTACATTTATAAATTTTACGCCCTTTTTTATTACTGTATAGGATGAAATTTAATTCTTCCTTCTCCATAGAGATATAATAAAATTTCTGTAACATAACACATCTAATAAAAAATAACCAACACTTCCCCAGTAATAAACTTTTACAGTCGTTCCATCGGTATCAAAATTTTACTACCTTCTTTAAAACTTGATAACTTTACAGTAGAAATTCACATTTAGAAAAGCTTAAATCGGAAATGTTAGCTATCGATTGAAAGCATCTAGATGCTCTGTTGTTATAAATAGGGACTCGTAAAGTATGTCGGGTCCTTCGAGCCGGATCTGATATAGAGTCTGCCATAAAAGCCATCTGTCGATCGGAAGGGAACCCACGGCTGACTCTCCACTCAGCAACTGAGGGCCAATATTATTTACAAGGTTTAATACCAATTTGCATTTCTCAGTGAGTTATTAGAAGCCGGTGTAGAATAACGGCAAGCAATAATTGATTTATTAAAGCAAATTTAATTACCTTGTAATCCAGGTATTTTTTAATAAAAGTACTCGCCTGCCACTAAAGTAAAAGTTTTATACTTGCGTTATTTTCCCTTTACGGGTAAAAATTATACTTTTTATAAAAATATTGTGTTTAAACACAATATTTTTATTTTTATAAAAAATTGCTTACATACTTAAGTATGTAAGCAATTTTTTTTCATTAAACTTCAGTTTATGATCGCAATTCTGTTTGACTATCTATAATAAATTATACTATGTTATATTCAAATGTAATATTGGGAGATATCCTTCCAAATCTCACGGTTTTTTTTGTGTTAGTAAATAATATGTAGAAAATTTAACAAAAATATCCTTGCAAAAGAGAATATTCTGTCATCTTTACCAAATTTACCCTATTCCAACCAACATAAGAAAACACACTTCTATTTAAATGGACCCAGGTGATATTTAGTTAAATATTGAAATATTCTTCTATTTTACTGATTGTATAAGAACATTTCTGTCGAACTTAATAAATAATAAACGTATAATATTTCAATAGAAACAAAATAAAAATATTTTATAATCCTGCTTTAAAAATAACCATAACTTTATGAAACGTTAAATGTTAGATTAATTTGGGATATACCGTTTTAATTTATTTCAACAATAAAAAATTTATGTTACGTCATAAAATTGCATTATACATAATATTCTGTTAATTTTTATTTCAAAGTTTTTACTGTTAATTTTTACGGCAAAATGTTTATTACAGAACAGCGTATACAATTAAACATGCGCATCGTTGTCTAAATTTTGCGACTTTTCAAGTTATATACATTTAAATTAAACCAACAAATACTAAAGCTATCTTCACTTATTTTTTAATAACAAACTTTAACTGTCTTATTTCATTTGGATAAATATTATTCAATGTCTATGTGTGATAGACACAAACGAATTATCAGAACCACAAAATAGGATCCTCTCACATTTCCAAATCATTAATTATACGTTCACATTTGATAGGTCATTCTGTGTAACTTTACATTATTACACAGGGTAACGTGTTTGCAAGCACACAGTTTGTGGACAGCCCCGAGCTACTTGCATCCTAATCCGCTTACAGATTGAGAACCTGTGGAAGGCCTACAGGTGTGCCAAGAGAGGTAACCGTAATACCTTGCACCGGCGCAGCTCTCCGCTGGGAAGCACTGCGACATCTTACCAAACCAGAGTTCAGAATCTACTCTGATATACCCATGTAGTACATTCGATACCCTATCACTATAAATTATTCAAACAACGCTTATTAAGGTGAATTTAAAATATTACAAGTAATAAATCAGCATAGATTGGTAGATTTAAAACATTCAGGAAAATACTTTGAATATAAAATCATAAAAACAGATTACATCGTATTATTATTTTCTAAGCCATTTTCAAGTATCATATATTTTTATTTGAAGGTAACAAATATACTTCTATTATTATTCAAAGGTTAAGCCGCTTGTGATACCAGCACCGGATTTTGATTATCGGTCTTAAAACATGTGTACATGTTATAAGAGTGAATTGTACATGTTATAAGAGTGAATTGTACTTATTTTACTTGTCACATTGAAAGATTGTAGAAAATTATTTGATTATTAAATTAAAATAGCCAATATAACCATTTTAAAGATATCGCAATAAGTTAATCACATGTTTTTATTTACTTTTCCACTTTTCCGGTGAAAAGGCTTCATATCTTCATATTTTTACCATATTTTTTTTGATAAATCTGAAAATAGGATTTAGCACAAAATTAAAGTAGTGAAGAGATAATTTGCCAACTGGCGATAATCATTTAAGTGCAATCCGAGATTTAGTCTCATTAGTAATTACCGGGCGTTTATCTCGGTGCTGCAAGATTTGCGGAGTCAGCGCGGCGGCGGAGCATGAAAGCCTCCGCCTCCTCCGGTATTAGCTCTTCAGTTCGGATCAACACGATTCCGATTGCTTTAATTGAATCTGCTGCTACCCTTAACCCTACACCACCCCCGCTGCCACCATCGACGCATCTCATGCGCTCCGCGCCCGGGGTGTCAAGTAACGAACTCAAGCCTTAACTTAGTTATGTCCCCAGCCACACCGAGTGAAGCCATCTTTAAGCTGGCTTATTTCATTTTTTTAATTTTAAACTATTTTAAATATGGATTAGTACTTTTCTAAGTAAAATACAATACTTAGGTTAATGGATTATTATGTTTTGAACATAGAATCCTATTGTATAATTTACTAAAAGATCGTTAAAAGAAATAAAAAAACTTTAAAATTATTTTGTAATATATCTAGAGACAATAGATATACGACAACTTTGTGATTGAATATGAAGTATAAATTGAACAACACCGTATTACTTAATAATTGACTAAAACAACAATACCTAGAAAATTATATAAATATATATATATATAACATATCTGCATACATTATATAAAACGAACATTTTGATGTTTTGTCAATAATTTAAGATTTGTGTAAATTTTTGTTCAAATCGTGTTAACACTGGGCAAAAAAGTGAAAAATAAATCATTTTTAAACGAAAACTGACAAATACAAGTAAGGTTTATTGTTAAATTTTCACATGCAATTTATTTTTCCGCTTCACTGCTCTGCGCGGGGACGTGAACCCACAAATTGCTCATTAAACCCGCCCATTACCCACAGTAATCATGTTTATATATAATTTACTTATAAACAGCTGTCAGCTAAATGTTAGGCACTCCGGTATTTTCTATAAACGAGGGTTTTTATTAATTTTCACTAGAATTATTACAAACATATTTGCATGTCGAAATATATTTTTTGCATTAAATAGTCGTTATTTTTATTAAATATAATAATTATGCATAAAATTAAATAAACATAAAATTATGCGTCATTCTTGCAGTTTGAAACAAACGAATATTTATTATTACATTGTAAGTGCTTTCGACGTGAAGTATGTTAATATTTATTACAAAAAGCATATTGAGATTTATGTATGAATTTTTAGAAATATTAACGTAGACTGCACGCCACTAATATAATATATATTTTTTTAATAAATCTCAAAATATATTAGATAATATAGTAAAGCCTATCCGATGAAATAAGTTTTAAAAAAACATGAAAAATTGTGTTTTCACGATAATGAATATTTTTTTTGCTTTTTGTTAATAAAAAGCAGGGGTGGAGATCGAACGATGATCGCGCTGCAGAAGCAGCCATGTTCAATTTGCGCATCAATTTCCGGGGGGGCGCGGCGGGGCGGAACCACCCCCATGCCGCCTCCGGCTCCGGGCCCGCTCCGGCCCTGGAAGCTTCAAATTTAGCCAGACAAAATAGTAAGCTTGTTAAAAATTGTTTTTGGCGGCGTCGAGTTTTCAATTTTTGCCAAAATTTACTTTCGCGCTAATGCTGTCGTGTCGGTTTATGTTTGCTCGCTGTTTTTATTTTTGACGCGGTTATATCGGTAGAGTTTGAAAAAAGTTTTTGCGGAGTTAAAATTTGTAATTCATTTTTGTCATGCATACATCAAAACTTCCATTAAACATGCTGTTTTTTTTTTTTTGTCACAGGGGTAGTATTCGTATACCTTCACAATGACAAGTACTTTCGGTACTTGTTTTTTATCCGACCACCAAAAAACTTGTACCTAACCTAACCCAACGAATCGAGCGGTCATGGAAATCTGCAAAGGAACGAAATAAACGCCACAACGGGACTCATCGTCATATGATAGATTCTTATCTCTGCGAGTATATGTACATTAAAAAATTTTGGTGGTCGGATAAAATACAAGTACCAATAATTCTTTAATAATAACTTTATTGTGTGTACAACCAGACAAATGCCAGTAACAATTTCCCATGAATTCTTCTTTCTGCCCATCCATTTGAGCTTGCAGTCGTCTACTCTTTCATAGTAATGTAGTTTGTATTCTCTAGTATATCAGAGTTTGAATATTTTTCTACTCGTAGAATAAAAATATCACTAGTCATAGTTTAAGCTCTTTTTTGTGCGGGCAGATACTTCTATTGCTTTCTTACTTACTTCTGATATAAAAAACGGTAAATAGAGTAGTATGTATATGGTTATAATCAACCCCGTGGTAGGTTGTGCGAGTACAAGGGAGGAGTATATGGGGAGCGTAGACGATATGTAGGTTATGGTAAATTTATTGAACCCTGTGGCGCCCTTATCTGCTGCATGCATAAACGTCCCGGTAAATAAAAATGAGCAAATACCGGCAGATATGAAATCAGAGAGGTGCTGGTACATAATCCCACTGAAGGAGAGCAAGTTCATTCAAGCGAGAATGCAATCTTCTTTTATTATTTTAAAAAGTAAATACATGAAATTTTTCATGTTTATATGTTTGATTCTCGGAGGTCTGTGTAACGTTAAAAATTTATTAATTAATATTTAGTTGACCCAAATAAACACATATAATGGTATATCCACTTGTACCTCGTAAATATTTATAAAAAATATAAGACTCCTATATATGTACGGTATACTCAAATAAATTTTTAACTTAATGATGATAGTAAATTGTTATAATACTCATGTTGAGTACAAAGTATTCTTGTAAAACTCTTGAAAATATTTTTTTAAATTTAAAATAAAATTTAATATAGAATCAGCTACCAATAAAGCAAATGCACTTTTCATAAGCTGTAATCGGCTCCGAGCATGTAAGTGGACCTTGGCAAGCGCCATCTGATACTCCGGCGCCCTGTATATGCCGTTAAATTACACGCTATCACACCACCCCCTCCCCGGCGCACCCGGTGCACGTGCACCGGCGGGATGCACCGGCGGGGGTGCAGCCGGCGCCGGATGTGTGCGCGGGGGGGGTTGAGCTCTCTATTTGCACAAAATTTGCTCCGAATTAGTTTCCCCTTAAATAATGCAGGGAGTGCTCTCATTGAGAAGTCTTTAATAACAGCCGTATATCATTACCGTTGAGAGTGCAGGATTAAATATGAGTGCTGATTTTCTTATTTATAGTGTTTCAAATGACATGATAACGAGTTGTTTTTCATGCTCTAGAACGGTGCTTCTCAAAGTGGTCCCTACGGACCCCAGGGGGTCCTTAGAAAATTAAAATTGATTTGGGGGTCTCTGAACAACGTCGCAAGGTTTAATATAAAATAAAAAAATTGTGACACATTTTTATTAATATGGAAGTTACAATAAATAACAATGAATACATTATTAGCAATTTTTACGTCCTAAGTAAAATATAAATATAGACAGGTGCATAAAATACAAGTAATTACAGGCATTGCGGTGAGTCAGATACAGGAACGCAATAAATTGACTATGAAAGGGGGTCCGTGGGCAAGTTTTGACTATGAAAAGGGGTTCCTGGACAAAAAAAGTTTGAGAGCCACTGCTCTAGAAATTAAGAGTGGAATATAATCTCTTGATAAAAAGTGTATTCGGAAATTTTCATAAAACCATTTTCAATTATTTATATCAAAGTATTTTTTTATTAAAGACCTTTCTTTATATTTCATGACCAATTTAGTCTCTTGAAAATGTTATAAAAACTATTATATCCATATATTTGTAATTCCAGTTTTAAGATTCCTCACTAAAAAAAACATATTTCTGAATCTGTGTGACGCATTTCAGAACTTATATAATATTATTTTTATTATTTTAAGCCGAATATTCAGTCAGATGAAGAATAATCCCAAGATATTAATACGTGTCGTAGAGTTTGGGCCGTAAATGTAGAGCTCCGAGTGCTGAAAGTATCTGTTACGTTGGACACGGTGATGGCTTAACATTTTTAATATTGGTTACTATATTTATTAATTTTGATGCTAACATGGTTTTTATAGCAGTAAAATAATGATTTGTTACGAAAATATATTTTTCTCTCTTATACAAAAAACCAAAGGCTTTAAGAAATATGCTTCAACAACTTTCAAATATACAACAAGGCATTGTTTACCAACCCTGTTGCGTTTCTGTAGCTTTTAATAAACTTTATAAAAATACGAGAATAACAAATAATAGCCGCAAGTCTCTACGCGAGAATTGCATAAATTCAAAATGGCGATGGCGTACAAACAGAAAAGTAGAGAAGCGTGGTTATAAATCACACGTCCGGGCTAATGAAGGCAGTGGCCCGTGGGACGGAAGCTGCAGGAGCGGCAGCGAGAGGCCCGCAGCCTGTAGTGGACCGGCAGCTGGGAGCGGATAACAGCGGCTGACCCGGTCTAAATTTAGAGCCAGAATTTGTATGTGAAACGCAAAGTTTGAAGTTTTGAATTTAAAATAATTTTAATAACATAATGGGATCTGTTTCGAAAGCACTTTGTTTATCGAAGTAATAATTTTAATTTAATTGGATCTGTTAATTACTTAGTCAAAATTTTGCTTTAATAAAATAATTGGACATTTATCGCCGATACGACTCCAAATATCATAGTGACGAAAAGTTAATGAAAATACAAAATGTTTTACTTTTAAATAATGTTTTAAATATTTCAAATATATGTTTTTATAAAAAACGAAACGTTGAGTTTTTAATTAATATTTAGCATGAAAGCATATTTATAAAGCAATCAGTTAGCAACACTCGATGTAGACTTTTATGTGGTTTAGAAGGACAATTTTCAGTTAAAATTCAAATTAAAAAATGTACTCACAAATTATTAAAAAAAACACTTACATAGACTACAAGCAATTACTGTAGATTTATTAGATATTGTGTCAATACTTTGTCTCTTTATACTTTGTCAATACCAAAACTAGGATTTCTCTTTAGATCAAATTGTATTTTATTAAATGGTTTTCTTCACTCGCAACTCTTTCCTCCGACAGTTTAGTATTTCTACACTTAACGACTGTATCCATTTCAAATCATACTTGGAGTCGAGAAAACAACAGCGCTCTTGTTATAAACCTCGTCTCATCACAAAGAAATACACCGAGTCTGCACAATCTTGAAACTTTTCCACGCTATAAAACTATATTTTACAACCTCTTTTTCTCTTTTTCAATCCGTCAACTATAAATTTTTAGATGTGTGTTTATAAGTACAATAACGCTATGCGACGCAAAGAAAAACACTCATTGTTTATTAAAATTATCCTTATATTGTTTTGATTGTACATTTAATACGATCTGATTATCGGTTATTTTTTTTATTTTTTACTGTTATAACGTTTCAATATTCAAATAAATTATGAGTATGGTTTGGTTGTTTTCAACGTGCTAATGTGCAAAATAGTCAAAATGTTGTAAATGTATTAGTAAGCTAATTAGAAATATAATACTAAAATTTAAAAAAAAACATAATTCTATACAAAAAGACAGAGGAATTAAATTACATCAACAAAATATCCAACACCGCACTGTGTACAATACACTCAAGCCAGTTTATTTCCATAAATATTTAACGATCTTATAATTCTATCTTGAAAACAATTTTCAAGCTTACTTTTAGGCCAAAGCATCTAATACTGGTCCATTTCCTTCATGAATAAAATAAATTAATAAGCTCACTATTCTGTGGATTAATTCTGTCTACATTCAGAATTTCCGCTTGTAATTACAACTGTACAGAAGGGGCCACTTCGTTATTCAGAAACAAGCCTCCATATTCATAATGACGGCTCGCATCCCTTAATGAATTTTACCTTTGGACGGGCCAACTACTTTATAATGCGGTCGACATTTCCCTTTATCATTTTTTCTGAGAGCCGCATTTCGTTACTCGGAGAGGATCTTTCGGAAACTCCGAATAGGGTTACCATCTCACGTTTAAATATGCATATACAATTAATTCCATCGTCAGATATCTAATAATTCGTTCGATCAGTGCAAAATTTTGCTTGGATCTTTTTCTTTTAGATATAGTAGTATCTTCTTACTAACTTCTAAACTCTTTTGAAGAGACCTTCGTCTCTAAGATATTATCTATTGATAATTTTCTGAATTTAATTCACGATTTGAAGAGTCTTATAAGCTACTAAGTGTATATTCATATTAATACTATCGTGTATATAAATATCGTGTACAGATATATTTTAAAAAACTTTCTTTAAATTATCAAAACTTTATCCAATAGCTTCCTATGTTTTTCTTTAATAAAAGTAAATTATTGTATAAAAAAAACAAATTTAGCAAAGAAATTGGATAAAAATAATAATTTTATTAAAATTTAAAAATTATTAAAAAATATAAACCTACTCAGAAATATTAAAATTACTTCTCTAAAAACTTGACTTAAATTAATGTACTTTAATAAGTCTATATGACTTTTTTGGTTAAAAATGAGTAATAATCGTATTAGTAACCCTGTTATGAAAACAGCTTTAAGGTAAACTTCCAGGAGAGGCCTACAGCATAATGAAAAAGGTATGCTTAGAGGAAAAACTGTATTATACATAGGAGCGTGTTCAAAAGACGTAGAGAGAACCTTCATACCAGGCAGGTGCGCAGTTGTGTGTGAGTGAGGGGGCGGGTTGAAAGTTTTAATAAAATAAGGTGCGTGACCACCATTGTCGCGGCCCACTACGCTGGATGTTCTTTAGAGGATATTTCACAAAAAAAATCCTGGCAAATTATTTAGACGTGGAGTTATTATGCGAAATACGTGGTGATGCTGTGCGAATTTTCCCTCTGTATGCTTTTCATGCGTGATTTACTATGGTGTATGAACTGTTTTATATAGAGAATATATGAAATAAATGTAACCCTTTTCGGCAAAATACCTCTCATATATAAACCATATTTAAAAATATATGTATTTTTATATACTTTTTTTTTTAAATTCGTGAAACTTGTGATCAAGTAGATAAATATGTAGCTGTAACCTATTTCACAAAAATAGCATTTGTTTGATTTATATTAAAAAGTTTTTATCGCATTTTTGAACTCGTAGAGCTGGAGTGAACGAAATAAAGTAAATACGGAGAAACAACAAAGAATGGTTGCAGCCGAAAAGGGAACTATTCCGTTGACCAGGGGTTACATTCTTTCATGCTTTGTAGTATTCGTATACAGTGTACTGACTATCTCTTGAGGTTTAAAGTTGCAAGAGGTTGAGTTTTTTACAAAAAATAAGTTTGAGATCTATAGATTTTAAAGATGCATACAAGGTTTCGAAAAATACACTAAAATAATTATAGTTTTTTTTCTCACGATTATCAGTGATAACCACTTTGTCGTAAATACTTTGAAAAAGTTGAGAGATTCACTTTTGATATATCTGTAGGAAATAGATAACAAGAGTATTGGAGAAGATTCCTACAATTAAACCAATAGTTACTTCTTCCAAAAATGTTTACAAATTAAACAAATTTACTGCTCAGGCATTAAAAAACCAATTTTTTATTCATGTTCGCCTCTAGCGTGCTTATTTATCTTAATTGAGGATTAATAAGGATAAACATAATCAGCCTGAATATGCTTGATCATATGCAGATTAAAAAGAATAATTCGTAAAAATAAGCACAATTGTAGCTTAAAATTATTGTTTGTTTTACGCATAAGTGTTATTATAATAATGCATGAAATTATTCAAATTATGTTGTTTAACAGTTAAAACAGCAAACGAACAAGCATAGTAAAGAAGATATTTTAGTGAAGCTTTATTAAAGCCATAAAATATATAATTTTCTTAAATAAAACTGCGAGGTCATTGTAACAGGTTTGCACTTGGATTTCATGTGAAATATTCCCATGAAAATAGTGTTCATGGACTGTTAAAGAAGATAATAAAAAAGACTTTCTTGTTCAGCCAATCTCACGCTGTGCGGCTCCCTTAAGATGTTCATAAAAACATCGCCGTAAAAATCAGCCAGTTAGTTACTTC
The DNA here is from genome assembly GCA_022113835.1 of Atopsyche davidsoni. Classification (NCBI taxonomy): domain Eukaryota; kingdom Metazoa; phylum Arthropoda; class Insecta; order Trichoptera; family Hydrobiosidae; genus Atopsyche; species Atopsyche davidsoni. The sequence goes on along the minus strand of JAILWY010000009.1, from coordinate 12,734,798 downwards.
TATAAATAAACGCAGCACATATTTTAAGGGCGAGATTACAACCCGTTCCTTTAAATCTATAATAAATTACTAATCCCATTAAAGCATCATATTATCTGACCCCAAGCCATAAGCCGGGCTGCCAAGGAAAATTTACCTCTCGAAATGTAACAGCCACAATTCATTAAATTAATTATTATGTATTGATAGTACTTTCATGTTTTCTCCGTGTATTATAAGACTAAATTAAAACTTTAAGCTTCTTTTGCATATGTAGTATAAATTGTGACACTACTTCTTCAGTAAAAATAACACATTTTAATTCATTGACACCATGTATAATCATGTCTTTGTTACTTTTATTATTTAGAATGCACACAGATATGTTGTAATTGATTTTTAATTTAAATGTTTATCTTTAATTTTCTTTTTATTTTCTAAGTTTTTTTTGTAAGGCATAAAAATTTAAAGTTATTATGTTTTAGTGTTTTACTAATCGGTGAATCACAATAGTGAAAACGAAGTGACGATGAACATTTATGTACAAACACCGCCGGTAGTAATTATTATCTCTCCTTCACAGCCAGCGGCCTCCATCATTGGCGAGCCATTACTCCGAGGTTTATCCCAGGGGGAACCCCCTGGCCGTGATGGGGATTCGGTTTTAAGTTCTTGTTTTTGATTGCGTCCCCTCCCCCCTCTTTCCTCATAGACCGACAATCCTGTGATGAATTATCATCCCAGCGACTAGAAGGAAAGCACGAATGCAAGGATATATCCTCATTCATTCCTTTTGTTCGCCGATATTATAATTTCCCCTTTTTGTAATAACTTGATAACTTGGCCTGCTTAAATATTAAGTTATAACCAAATTTTTATATGTAAACAAAACAATTTTATTTCCAATCAAAAAAATATATATCTATAAATATACAGCTGTTTTATTATCAAAGTAAAAAGTAAATTTAAAATTTTCAACATCTATTCTTGTTGTTTTCTTCTGCTTTATTTATACTTATATCGTAACTTCAACGAGATGGATACAATACTTGCGTACTTTTCAAACTTACTTCATGTTTTATCTTAAAAACTTAGATAGCAGATAGAAAAAAATATTTAAAGGATCGTTTTTTTTATTTTTTATTTTAACAGTATTTTGAACCTCAATAAAATTCAAATTCGTCTTCAAAATGTACTGATAATAATGAAATGCCCAAACCAAAGTATAATTCAAAAGCTTTTGCTAAAATAAATAACAGAATTCAATAGAGAATACAGCTGTATTGCTGAAAAGTAATAGAATTCATTTTCAATATACTTGTGAGCGACAATCAACCTTCATACAAACCCCGAGGCCGTCAATAGTTCAAATAAACCTCATTAACCAATGTTCATACAGATCTTTACGTTTTCAAATAAAATATTAGGAATTCATAACATCATACAGAATACACAGAGCCCGACGACGGATATATTGTATATTGTAAAAATATTTTATATAAAATTAACTTTTAATCTCTTTTGTTTGCCTGCCATTTTAAAATCGAAATAGATAAATGACAACGTGGGTGATAGCGGATAATTTTTTTAAAAATATTAATTGCATTTTATATGTATTTAATCGTTTATCAAAAATTTTAACAACCTTTCACCTAAACACACGTCAATAAAAAAATATATTTCATTTTTTTTTATCGTTTGTATATAAAATTTATTATCATGTACAATTTTAGTATTCATTTATTATACTTTAATTGTCTACCTAAATCATAAATATGACTTCGCCTGAGGGTAAAATACCCAAATCAACTTTATTTTAAGTAATAGCTAGCGTAAAAAAGTACCTCTGGTTGTATTTAAAAATGTAATCTTGTTACCTGCTGACCTTTGAAATTTAAACTTTTGACCTTTGAACAACCTTGAAACAAATTTATCTCGCGATAAGTCAAAAGGTCATAAAACCACATAATATATGAATTAACCAAAATAACTCACTAAATAAATTAAAAAACAATTATAACCCGATATTGTTTTTACAGTAATTAATCATTCAAATGTTGGCAATTTTGTCTTGCCAAAGCAACTGTTAAGCAGTTCACAGTGTAATGGTTACTTTTTTTTTACCCTGTCACTATTTCTATCGGCATTTTTTTATATACTTTAGACATTTGAGCAAAAGACCAAAGTATATAATTTAATTTTTTATAAAATTTAAAATTTTACTTCTTGCTAGGAGGCGTAAATAAATTACATGTTTAAAAAGTATGGAGTGGGGATAAAACTTTTGTCGTAAAAAAGTCAATTTGTTTTAGCAATGGCTTCTATGAAATATGCAGCAAATAAACACCTAAAGACTTTATGCTTTATAACTTTATACTATATAGTATAGAGTCTATACGATCTCCGACTTAGTATAGAGTGACGTTATATAATCGATTAATATACTCTTTATTTGATTAGACTTTAAATAAATTCTCGTTCAGGTTTTCACTAATATGAAACATTATTGTTTTCAGATGTTAAACCATAATTTTATAAATGTTTTTAAAGATTTTTATAAACGATTCTATAGAAGAAAATAGATTTTTGATTATTTAATAAAAAAAGGCTTTTTCAAATACTGAATTTCAGTTTTATATATATTTGATCGGTTTCAGATTCATTTTTTATTATTTTTAAATCTCACGAGGTATCTTCTAAAAGGTTCTCGTAATCAAAATGCTTCGCTTTTAAAAATTGTCATAGCGAGAGATTTCCTCGGGCTGTGGCGAGCCCTCGGCCTGGAGAGCAGTCGGGAAAACCTACAGCGCTTTTCACTTAGCCAAGTCGGCTCATAGGACTTCTGAAGGATTGTTATATTGTATGATATTGAATGTTGGATTTTCAGGAAGAAGAGAAAATGTGATCCAACGTAGTGAGTTTTTCAACATTTTCAATATCAATATATGTGATTGGAAACTATTCCAGGTAACGTTTTCATTATTTACAATTTTATCGATTTCAATTGAAAAAAATTGTTGTTTACTTTATAGATAAATTATATTGATTTTTTTTTTTTGTTATTCCCAAGGTAACAGAAAACATGTGAATGTTTTGATTAAAAAAGACAGTTTTACGTTCTTTCAAAGATTTATACAAATCGCAAATAAACATCTAGCAGTAAGATTTTTTTATGTTTTATATTTAAAATAAACATTACATTTCATTATATTTACTAAGACTATACATTTTTTAAATGGATCAAACGTGAACAGTTACATTACAATTGGTAATTGTGTAATTTTTACAATAGATTATTATAAAAGTGTTCACTTCCATAAAATGGTGCACTCACTTCCATTGACTAACACTTTTAAATTTAACTCTTTTCCTCAGCCATTTATTTACTAGTAGAATGTTTTATAGTTTTTAGTAACTGTAAGAGTTAAAATAAATTTTGTATAAAAGAAATATAATGCTATGCAAATCATAATACTATATACCTCAACTTACATCAAGATATATATAAATGTCATGTCTTAACACCATTGTCTTCTTTCAATTTCTTGACATCATATAACGGAAAAATATTTTTTTATGTAACTATTATATAATAAACGCCAATGAACTTTCTAAAAATATTTTTTTTTTCATATTTCACTCATCACCGCTCCCATGATATCCCACTGACATTTCGTATTTGGTCTATAATAGTATCGTAAATAATATAAGACAAAGTCGACACGACCCAAAAAAAATTTGTTTCAAAGTATATTAATACACTAGAATCGATACATCACAAAAAGGTGACAGTTTATTTATTGAATCGGGTGATCCAATGTGCTACAATAGCATGACAAGTTGTTGAAAGAAAATTATTTACAATTTCAGGTACTTATACAGATGACTGCTAACCGATGGCAGAAGCCGCACCAACGATATCTACGCGGGATGAGAGGGTTAAAAGGGCAGGGTGGAAGGGTGGGCCTGGAGACCAGGGATGAAGACCTGGCAAACAGCCTGGCTTGAGGTGTGGACTCTGCTGGCTCTGACACCTGACTCCGATGCAAAGGTTTGTGCAATACTACATACCTGAAATGAAAACTGTCCTTTCATTACACCTCATTTAGTTTTTTTTTCAGCTGATTACATATACAGGGTGTTTTTTATAGAGGTATAGAACTTTAAGTTAGCAACACTGTTTTAACTGGCGGCCATTTTGTCAGTTGTTAAGGGATTTATGTTTAGTTTGGTTTGGCATTTTAACATGAATAGACTGACGCCTGAACAACGCTTTTAAAATGGGCCCAAAACAAGATTGCCGTTGATCCCGATTTTCATAAGCGAATTTTGTATAGCGATGAAGCTCACTTTTGGTTGAATGGATACGTCAATAAACAAAACTGCCGTGTTTGGAGTGATGATAATCCTCAAGTGTATGTTGAGACACCGTTACATCTAGAAAAACTGACTGTTTGGTGTGCTTTATGGGCTGGTGGAATCATTGGTCCGTACTTCTTTAAAGACGATGCTGGTCAGGCCGTTACAGTCAATGGTGACCGCTATAAAGCCATGATTACTGACTTTTTCGTTCATCAATTGAACAACCATGATGTGCAGGAGCTGTGGTTTTAACAAGACGGCGCAACATGTCACACAGCTCGTGCCACGCTTTATTGAAGGAAACGTTTGGTAACCGCATAGTTTCACGTTTCGGACCCGTTAATTGGCCTCCAAGATCGTGCGATTTAACGCCGCTAGACTATTTTCTGTGGGAATATGTGAAGTCGCTAGTCTACGCCGATAAGCCCGAAATGATTGACTACTTGGAGGACAACATTCGCCGCGTTATTGCCGATATACGGCCACAAATGTTGGAAAAAGTCATCGAGAATTGGACCTCCAGACTAGACTGCGTCCGAGCCAGCCGTGGCGGTCATATGCCAGAAATCATATTTAAATTATAATGCCAAAAAATTATCTTTCGAATAAAGTTAATTTCATGTCAATTTAAAAAAATTATCTTTGTTTTATTCTATTTCAAAGTTCTATACCTCTATAAAGAACACCCTATATTATGTTAAATTTAATTTTGAGTTTTTTTAAAATAACACTTTGAATTTAATAAATATGTTTAATATTTAATAAAAATTCGATCAAATAGCCAAATGACTATAAGAATTTTTTGTACTTTATTTTATTCGTCTACTTTTTATACAATGCATATATAGTATACGGTTCAAAGTAAAAAGTTTTGTCGAATATGATTGACGTCGGTTTTTTAATAATAAATTTCAAATTATAAATTTAATCTAAGGAATATTTTTAAAAAGCTATTCAACAATTTTTACCATACGTACGTTAATAAGTAATTTTATAATATCATCAAATAAAAAAAAATATATCAAGTAATATGTAAGATCAAAAACATTAAATTTTCTTTTTATACGACAAGCTCATAAATGTAATTAATTTTTAAATACACTGTCACCGTATAGGCTAATGAATTGCCTGTGTATGAAATCTTTATAAAAACCTAATTATTTCTGTTCCGTCTCGGATGAAATTGAAACTTCGACTAAAAAGATAATGTCACGATAATATCATAATCCCCTCCCCCGGCGCGGCTCGCCCCCAGGGGTGGAGCTTTTGTCCCAAAGCGGAGTTTTGTTCAAAATCTGAACGGCGCTTAATAGCTGTCATCGAAATGGTAATTTTTGCACCCCCGAATGAATCTGTTAGGGCCTCTCTCTTACATCAGGATGGCTGCGTAGTCGATTCATGTCTTAATCAAAAATTCTTTGGTTAAATTTAATATAATATCTCAATTACGCTATTAATAAATGAACTTTGAAATTATTGTTTTTATATATTTTGATAAATGTACAATTTTATTGCCTTTTTCTGATGATAATTGATTTATTGCTTAGGTCGAAATTAAATGAATTTCGCGTTAATAACAAGTCTACTCAACGCCCAGTCTCTTGAGTTTTGTTATGATACTATGTAATATACTATATTTCATACAATTATAACTTTATTCCAAAAAAATATAAACGATAAACTTGAACAGGAGTTGTCGGCTTCTTTGATAAAAATCTACAGACGAAAAATTTATGTGACTATTAAATAGCAATAATTCGGTTTTCTTGTATATTATTTTAAGTTCGAATAATTATATTTTAGATAATTTATTGACGATTAACTGCAATAATCATTATCTAGCATTTAAGCCGTTCTACGTTCCTAAGCCTGCAGTCTGACTGACTAACTAGTCATGGTTCGAATCCAATCCATTCGTACATGTGACCTAACAAGCATCAGGTTACAATGTTCATTGAAGTACTCTCCCATGTTCCATGTTACCATGTAAACCTGTGTGAACGAACCCCTATTCTTAGAAATTCTGGCTTGAACTTTCAACAAAACTATCAAATTGACAAATTCAAAAACTTTAATCCTATAATACGCTGACGAAGTTCTTTTTCCGATTTCAGTTCCGTGTTACATCGATAAAAATTTTAATAAATAATAATTCTGTAATTTAAGCAAAATTGGTAAGAATCAAGCTATTATAAAAATATATAGTAATAACAGAATATTTATTCTAAATGACATATCTTAGACAAAAATATATGTTGCAATGAATATAGTGGCTTCTTGAGTGTACTTCATCAAAATAATTATGGAATAAAATATTCATCAATTGTTACTAAGGAACTGGTTCCTATAAATTTTATGAAGGGTTGTTCGAATTTCAGGGCAGTACAGCCACTGTATAGTATAAGAATTATTTAAGCTAAGCTTGCTAACTTACTTGATAGTCTATAGAGACATTTCATTGAGAATAAGAGGCCACTTAATACCGCCAATCTCTTTCTATAAGCAATAATTACAAAGTTAGTGTTTGTTTATGGCATTCAGAGTAACAGCCGTCTCAACATCTCTCTAAACAGTAGAAACCTTTTAAAGGCAAGCGCGTTTATTGACACGCCTGCCCCCGATACAAAACACTCCAGCGAAGTTTTATTGCCAGTGCGAAAAATAAATACAAAGAAGCATTCGATAGAGCCTGCAAATCTGGGGCCAGATGGTTTCACAATATCCAAAGTAAAATAGTTCCAACGCTCGCTGCCGGGGCACAATGGCCGCCACTTGAACTCCGCGAGGTAAGAATAGTGTAAACCCAAACAAGTAAGTAGTCGAATGTCTACCGAGTTATTGGGCTGTATTTTTCGAGTGTTGCCTTATATTTTCGTTTCGGTGATAATATTTTCATGCCCATTCGAATTTCATGATTATTTTTAATAGTTACAATTTATCAGTGTTGTACCAGGACAAGCCCGTATGCATTTATACTGATGAAGAAAGCACTCGTAAGATATAATCATAATAACACATCCTATAGGCGTATATGGCACTATACCTACACAGCATTTTCTCAAAAAACTAACTAATTTTGAATGCTTGTTGACAGCTTTTTTTATATAAACTATGCACTGTACGATTTTCAAACATTGAAAATAAAACTCATGTTTGATGTTTAAAAAGATTATTTCTAGGTTCCTAAGAACTTAAATTGCATAAATCGTGTGTACGGTTTATTTATGCTCTTGAATTCAATATAATGTTTATAACAGACATCTCAACTAAATATCTCGTTATATATGTTTTTTATTATAAGATGGAAATAGTAAAAGCGAATACAGAGCGCATAAATTTTAACATTAAATTTAGTATAATCTGTTTCAATGGTAAGAATGCTCTTTTATATCCACTTCAGCCCCCGGTCTTCGAGTCTTGGGTGCCTCTTCAGCATCAGAATAAAACTTCCACTGAGCCTCAAGAAGCATTGAATTGCGTCGGCGGTTTATGGCTTTTTATCGAGAAATAATTTATATTTGATATTTTTATATGAAGATCGGTTACGTCTGCGTTATAAATTTTAAAAATAAAAGGCACAAGCATAGATATATAACTTAATGTGTATGTAATAAAAACTTTTATAAATACTTTGTTTCTAATGCGTTTGATAATCCTATGTGTGAAGATTTTTTGATTTGTAAAAAATTCAATGTCAGTAAATATGGTTGTGCCTCAAAAAAAATTTTGATGCTCTCGACACCATCTGAAACGCGCAATAAGCAAATAATTCAAACCTCATAGCCAGCCAAGTTGCTCCAAAATAGAAGGCGTATTGAATTTTTTTTTTTGTCCTGAATTCTGTTCTGAAGAGCTTTTGTCGACAATGCCTTCGCCTTCCGCCCGCCATGTAAATACGCGCTCTTACTCAACGACCATGAAATCATTATTGATATAATAATTTATTTAAATCAATAGATTATTCAAATTGTTTAATTCTACAACAGACGTAAAAAAAATGATATTAAATCATAACACCCAAAATAATGGGACGCTATTAAAAAATTGCCAATCGCTACGTGTGTACTTGGCATGATCGATATTACCTCACCTAAAATATATTGAATTAAACCTAAACTACATTTAAAAAATTATCGTATTATATTTGCATATTTTGTTTTATTTTACATATTATTACTTCCTAAAAAACCGCAAGTTATGATTTAATTATATCCTACAATGGTCTTTTTAATTGAATTGACTGCCGAGTGAAGCTCCAAAGGGATACATTTAAAAGTTTTTATTAAATTGCCCACAGCTCTTCCACAAAGTTAGGAAACCGTTCGGAACTTTCAGTCTCAATTTCAGAATTGAAATCGAATGACTGTCCCAACTACTCATGCCTGAGCTTCGCCTCGCACAGAATGAATCTAGAACTGTTTATTTCTTGTAGTCATAAATTCCCCGATTAATCGTTATTTGATATTTTCCATATAAATTTCAAAATAACATTGAACACTTCACATAGAAAAATTTTTGGTAAAAAACCAACATTAATTACTACATTATATTTTTCATTAATTTAGATAAATATAAATAATGGTGCTGTTGTGAATTTTCAAAGGGAAATCCCTCGACATCAGATGATTTTGACGTGAAACATAAGTCGATAATATAAAACCTCTTTTAATACATTATTACCTGCTTTTCAATAAATTCAAAGAAGCCTGTTGTTCTCTAGTCAGCTTTATGTTCTTCAATCATTGCTACATGTTTTTGGTATTCGAATGCGTGTACCGCCGTCAGGGATGAGTGATGAGGGTTGGATTATTAGTACTATTAAAGTGAAAACATAGCCTTTATATTTGTTATCTTTTGTGGTGAGTTGCTAGACGTCTCACCTGTGTTCAGACTTCATTTCATAAACCTGAAATTCAAATTGAAGCAGCCGCTGAAGCTGAAACAATTTTTATCAAAAAACACACAGCTTGGTTAAGAAATATGGATAATACTATTTTGTATATTAAAAGTGTGAAACTTTCTAGGTTTGGAAATTTGAAGGCCAATAGCCACCATTCCAGTATATAGTCAGTCTCATAACAGTAACTGTAAAGAAACTAAAATAGCGTTGTTGTTTATTCGCTATATTTTCAATTTCTTATGACCTTTTGATATCTTTTATCGCAGTTGTATTTTAAAAAAATATATCGTTAATATTGAGGCAAAATATAAAAAAATACAAGGCGGCTCTGCAGGGCTGCAGGTCCCTCTGGGCTCACCTAAATAATAAAGCAGAAGAGGTCCATTGGCATTGAAGAACCGCCCTTTACCCAGCCGTGATTTTTTATTGCAAGCCGTCACTCCTAGTGCCTTGTGCCCTCTATGACCTCTCTAGGGTCAAAATATATGTACTACTGCCTGCTTCTGACTTACGAGTACTTACACACAAGTGCTTACAGCAAACAATGAAGATGTACAGATTTATTACTATAAAAAAACTTCACTTACAGAAGTCTTTCTAACCCAAGCCTAGTGCCATGTTTTAAGAAATATGTATTTATATTTTTAAAATATAATTAAATCAACAGACAAATTTTCAAAACCATTGCTAAAACATACAAATTCACGTTAATTTTCTAAAATATACAAACAAGTTATCTTATCGTTATCTTTTTGTCTGTGAAGTAATGGCATATATTTTTATCGATAATATATTTAATAGTAATAAAAATAAAACGTTTTCAATATTTTTTTACCGAAATTTTTAGTTTTAGTAATACGCATGGTGTTCTGTGAATATTTCCAAATATAGAGCAAGTTCTCTCCAGTTACCTCAGAAATGAGTTCTCTATTAGTGTAGTTTATACTATAGTATTATTTTAAAATCCACGATTTGACAAAATAGTTATTTCTACAATCTTCTGAAGACGAAACGGAAATAACGTCTTCGCTTTACTTGTTTTCTTGTCAACAATTGTGCTTCACATTTCTTAAATATGCTTTACTTTATTAACAAATATACTTTATTTTATTATATTCATGCGAAATATATTAATTTTTACTGCTTGTAATAACAGAATTGTTATTAGTATTTTGTTTTGTTATTATATTTAAAGGTTTGAAGCCATCGTCTTTTTAACACAATTTCACATAGTTTCATCCACAGTAACTCATTTTGGTATTTTTTACATTAAGCTATTCATATTGTTACAAAAAAGATCTATATTAAATGAAATATAATAACTATATTATCTAATCTTGACTGTATTAAATTTCGCTCATCTTTCATTTTATTATATGGAAGTTTCTTTATAAAGCAATGAATAGTAAGCCACTATACTCACAACTGAGATTTAGTGCTTTCACGTTCACAATCAAGATTTTCTAAAATCCAAACAATGCCGTTTCTAAAAGTATGATGCTGTCAAAATAGGGAAGACTTATTTCTTCTTCAATATTTTCATGTGTACGTCTTTGCTGTCATTTATTTTCTTTAGCACTATGGCATTGCACAGTTCTATAGACTTATTATAATTGCTTGTGCTTATAAATCAATTTGCCCTAAGATGCTTTATCATAAATATAAAGAATTTGAGCAATCTGAGGTTTCGGAGGCAGAGAGCTGTTCGGCTAAAACTTTAGTAATAGCAGTAAAGATGCCCGAATTTCAGCACCCTTCTCGAGTTATTTAAGCTTTAACATCAACCCTTCGTCTCGACCCTCGAACTTTAAATTCTTCGGCAGTCATTTCGTAAAGAATGAAGAAAACTCCGATTTAAATTCAATGATAAATTACAAGAGATTTCAACTTTAATTAAATCTGAATAATTAAGATCCATTGTGTAGATTATTCCAATTTTTGCGACTCTTCTGCTCGATTATCTTTTGGACGAAACAATACCGGACACCATCGGAATTCTTCGAAAGTCACAACTTTTAATTCACAACAACTTTTAAATACAAATAAATGATCATTTAAATACAAGTTGTAAAAGTGTATTATCACGTATTCACTATTTCAATAAATACTGTAACTGCATTCCAAAGACACTTGTCTTACTTAATCCACTTACTAACTGATTTCTGTTAGAAGCTCTTTTTCTATTCATTATCGTATTCCCAGTGTAGCTATAACATTTAAATGCAGCGCAGTGCAGTTGAGTCTATTTTATTTTTTGGGTTGCATGTGATTTTTTAAATTTTCTCACGGTTTACTCAACAAAACTCTTAGATACTCAACTCTTTAAGAAAACGCTTTTCGAGTCCATTCAATGCATTCGAAAGATCAACGTATTTTGTGGCCAGTTGGAATGTCTGATTTTCAGGAAACGGTTTACAATAAAAACTCTTTTCAGAGTCGTTGAATGGATGACTGAAAGATGGATGAAATGTGATGTCTAGAATATTCTTGAAAAACTTGAGTTCACTTAAATAATAAAACGGTTAGAAATCACTCACACCGATTAATTATTTTTATCTCTGCGTATTTCAATTGAAGTGCTGCGCAAACAATTGAAGGCACTATAAAAGCAAATTATTATATTTAGTCACATTTTCAAGGGGTGTTAAAAACGCGTCGCAGTTACAACAACAGCGCGGTGAAACACAACCGCGTAAACTAAAATAAACAAAACTCACATTTCATTAGCCACCGATGTTGTTTACATAAACAAACTTTAGCGCTAAGCCGAGATAAACATCCAGCACTTTAATCTACTTGCCGCCATAAAAGGCTTCATTTAGTTTCCTTTGAATGAAAATCTTGCATTTTCTTCGGCGCATAAAGAACCGCTAATGAGGAGCTCGGGAAGATAATGCAAGGGAAATGGCGCGGGGAACTCCCCGCCCAGGTATACAAGCGCACCGGCCACTGGGTTTTTCACTTTTACAAGCTTCCGAGATTCTACTCATCGTTTTTTTAATGAAACATAAAGGTCTGTTGAACCGCAGCGGAACCTCTTTTGTTTTTCAGTATACCATGTACTAAAACATTATTATTAATGTTTATAACGAAGGAGCTTGCGTCGGGGCGAAGGTAGAGGTCAAAAAATTGCTGGCGCGTGTGGTTGTTTAGGAGACTTAATATTCATTTGGGGAGGCCTAAAAAATCTGAAGTAGACCTGAAGTATGATAATGTATAATATATAAAACGTATATCAAAACTTATCACTGTGACTTTTTGGTTTTAAAGAAGTGAAATTTACTTTTTTTTTTAAACAAATGAAATTTTATTTATTTATAAATTATATGATGCACATGAAAACAATGTATGAGAGGCTTTTAGTTTTTTTATCTTCCGACAAGAAGTTCATAAAATAATAGTTCTAATCAATTTACTATTGTAAAAATATTTAAGTAAAATCACTAGAGTTTTTAGAGTTATTCTTCATCGGGTGCCTCTCCTCAGAGGTAATTGGCATATACTTATGCTGAGCCTGTGTTCATAATTTTTTTATTATATTTAACCCTTAACTGCATGATTTTTTATTTTTCCGTGAAAAAAATTGTAGAGTTTGGAAATGATGTGTTATTTCAGGGAAAAATAATTAAAAAAATATTTTGTTTATTTTTCATATGTTTTATAAGAAAAAAACAGAGTGCTACATATTGGTCACATTATGTAGTGGTATATACATTCCTTTTAGAAATACAACGTAGCAATTGACTAAGGAAAGAATTTTTTTTAAACGAAATAAAAGAGTGGTAGGTCTTAAATAGATCTTTATTGTATCAGTGGCAAAAATTACTTACAAATTCACAAAAATAATTCATTAATTGATTTATTTGAATACCTCCTAAAAGGGGTACTCTCGATAAAAATAGAGAAAAATGAAATTAAATTTAGGAATAAAAAATTAAGATAAAGTGGTAGTCAATTGTTCAGAATGCAAATAAGGACATACAGTACAAGGATGACTTAAAATACGATACAATTATTCGTGGAATTTTATGAAGCAGTTATTCTTATTTGTCAGAGGTGCTCTCTGCTCTACCATAACTGCACTTAATACGAGATACACCGGTGCACTTTGGATATTTGCACCTCTGTCTGATCTCATGTATTGGCCAATGGGCGAACTCATCAGTCCTGATGTGAAGGGGCGGTGGCACATATTTGTTTGTCAACTAATAAATTTGGTTCTTTGGGAATGTTTGAAAATTTATAGGTCTCGATTATAGGTCTAATTTTGTGTAATTTGTCGTATTTATCATGATCTTTATCAACAATAGCAAAATTATCATTGAAATGGATAGTTGATTTTATTAATTCAAATTTGTTAATAGACATGGCCGAGATTATGTTTTCTACACCGATATCAGGCCGCCAGTATGATCTCGTATAAGGCAATGGTACCACCGCCATGTATTGCAAAATTCCCAGGAATTTTCTGATATAAGTATTCGTTTTGTTTGTTAATGTTCCATATAAATTAGTTTTTTCGCATATAAAAGAAATGAGATCTTCATCGATAAAATACTAGAAGAAATCCAATGGAGCCGTCGTTTTGATTATTTCATCTGCCAACTTTGAAGATCCTTTGAAATTCATCGAATCTTCATCAAATTTTATATTCTTTTTTGCCCATAAAATCCTGTTGTTACTTATCTCTTTAGAATGAAATTTCAATGCTGGTTCAGGTTTTGGTTCAGGTTCTGGTTAAGGTTTAGAGCTTTGAATGATAGAACCCTCTTCATCATCAAAACTGTAGTCACTATCATCCCAATTTTCCATGATTTCCAATATTTCCTTCTCGGAAAATCGTTGATTTTTTTTATTCATTCGAAAAATATACGATAAAAATATAAAACAATTTCAATGGAACGTATAAATTGTCAAAAGTAGTAATTCAGTCACGCTTTGTAAATAATATATTAGGTACCACACAAACATAACGTGACCAATTTGTTACATAAAGAAAAATAACCATATCTCATAAAATACAAAAAAAAAACTAAATAGTAATAATGGATTATGAAAATAACTTACTTTGAAATGTTCAAATATTTTTTTCAAGTAGAAAAAAGATCTCCAATAATGTGTATCACTAGTTTATAAATCGCGTTTTCACTCAACCGCCAAAAATTGGCAAATGGCTTCTTGTAATATGGATTGTGTCTATTCTAGTGCTGTTAGTGGAAAAAAGTTCAACTAAATTACTTCGACAGGTACAAATTAATGGTTAAAAAATTAAATGGTTGATATCATGAGTTTTTATGGTGCTTTAAAAAAAGGTTTTACGGTTTGTGACCGTTCTGTTGTGAGATGCAGTTAAGGGTTAACTGTGGTATTTTTTTATAACTTATATTTAACATTAATTTAAAACAGCAAAAATACCCTATAATTTACAAAAAGCACGCAGCATTTATCTTTACATTTTTCTTAACAGAGATCAAATGAATATTAAATTGATTAGCTAAAATTTGATTTATATAATTTCAAATGTACGACTAATTTTACTTGCCAAACCCAAATAATATTATTTAGTATATCTGCCAATACTTGAGTTGATAAATCACTGTTGACAAATATGTATTAAAACATCTACATAACGTGCAATAGAACCACTCACTGTAGCATGTATAAATAAATATAAAGCTAAATTCATTAACTCAACCTTAATGTTATTACGATGCTTAATGGCTCAAATCTTTATTAAATATCTGCCGACACTTGATTTAATGACTTTGCAGACTTCGTAAGTGTATTTAAAGTTTACGATAATGAAGCCCCAGCGACTCTGGTGAGCTAGCTGTACAATTTAAACGCACAATTAAATTTTGCATGTGTGACCATAAACCACACAAAGTACCTAATAAATACAGATTATTAATACGAGCGAGCGTCACCCCGACATGCAAAAATTGTTCGTTCTGTGCGGTTTTGTAATTTTTATAATATTTAATGCTTAAATTTACTGTTGTGCTGTTTATGAGATCACCCTAAGTTTCAGTGCTCTACATAAGTTGCCCACTGAGATACAAATTTTCATTTTTAAAAATCTATATATACTGCCATGAGATTAAATGAGAATATTTAATGTAAGATTTTTGTTATATCTTTAAAAGGAAAATTTGTAGCAAGTAAACCATAGCCGTCAACAAGTTTTCTTCAGATTATTTTCTTACCCAACTACCCATGTATCCGTCTTATTAAAACTGGTGCATGATTACAAAACACATATTTCAGGATAATTAAACGTACAATGTTAACTTTGGCGTTAAACTAGGTATGTTTCTTATATAATGAATGCAGGTATATACATATTATTTCTCATTAAAACAAAATTAATGAACGTAATTGCTGGTACTATAATGTATCAATTAAAAGTTCTTTCAAAGTCTAGTATCCCTTTCGGAAGTTTTAACATATTTAGCATCCCTAATAGGCAGCAGTCAAATTTCATATTTGCATCATAGTCTGGCCTCCAGTCACTTAGGCCGTGTGTTATATTCTTTATTAAGTTGCTTAGCACCGTGTTACCTGACAAGTACAGCGTAACATTACCTGAGCTCCGTTAATTAATTAAATGGAAAGAGAGGTGGAAAACCGTACCTGGCGAGGCTGGATATTACCTTCACTGGGGGCTGTTCACCTGTTCAGGTGATATTGTTTTCATTAAGGTGTCTTTCATGCGCGGCTGTTCGACTGAGCGTTAAGGCACACTGGTGTGTAATTACTTCCCCTTTTGCACCTACGACCCAAAGGGCTAATGTTGAATATATACGTTTACTTTTTTTAATATTGTCCTTAATATTAATTGTTAATAAGTTGTAGAATCTAACAGTAAACATTTAAAAGGACTTAACTAATTATTGAACCCGGCCCAGAGAACTCATATCAAGGATAAAGGTCAAAAATAATAATATATAAAATCTACACACACATGTTTACATACCTTTGCGTATTTTTACAATTTTATTTATAAATGATATTTTTTTCAAATATTTTTTAATATTTGCACTGTGAATAAATTGCAACATAAAAAGACTTGGACGCACAATTTGTGTGTGAATGAAATATCTAAAATAAAATCTATGCCTTTGAATGCAAATATATTTTTTCAAAGAATAGCATAAATTTAAATATTTATCATAGTAATCAAGCTATAATATGAATAAGAAATTTTACTAGATTAGCCGCCAAAGAGACAGATAATCTTAAGAAGTGAAAGATTTAATGAAAATTATTTTAAGCTCTCTCTTCCGCATTCAAGCATAATTTTCAACCAATCGTATTTTAGTACGCATATTTAATTTTACGATTAGGCATATATCAAGCTAATCACAGAATGAATATTGTTATCGTGGCGCAAAAGCACATTAAAGCTGTAATAAAATCGAATATGTGACATCACGAGGCGACCTGCGCAACGAATAACACTGTAACCGTGCTTAGTTCGGTACAAGACGACTACTCAGGATGTTGATGAAAATACAACATCAAAGATGTTGTATTTTTACAATTTAACTCTCTTTGCGTTTTAAAACAATGAAAACTACGTCCTATATTACAATTAGTTTTATCACAGCAGACTCAAGAGCTTAACTCAGATTTTCATATTTATCTCAACTTAGCACTGAGCGACTCCGACCAACGGTTAATATCAGTTACAATGTTATTCTCTGCATGCGTCAAACAACGGGCTTCAAAATCAATAACATTGAGAAGGGGTATCACATTTGGAAGCGCATATTCTTTAACTAGGGGTAGATACACCTCCGCGAAATCAAAATCTCCCGAAGTTCAACAATGATATGGGATGAAGGGTCTCGCTCGGCTGGCGCGGGCAGACCAAGTTTTCCAATATTGAAAGAGTACAATCATAAGGGTGGATCGTCCGTCCTTCTTTCTCGTCAGCCCCTCCCGCTCTATCTCCAGCCCGCATCGCTATAATTTCCAAACATTTTACATAACGATTTACGTGCGTTCATACGTATGTCTGCCAAACTTTGCACGCTCGTTATTAAGGCTAGTCAAACGTACAGCCCGTGCCGCAAAAATGTTTAAAAACAATAAACAACGTATACTTTTTACACTCTCGCATGAATTATTTAAATAGGAATAAGTATAGCAGTTGAATTTAAGGTCGTATATCTGCCTCTCCCACATATTCCACGTGGATCGGCGTGTTGTTTACACAACACTTCACTTCATATAAAACATGTTTTTCAACCAATCTGCATCATATGCGCACTAAGCCATGAAATCAAGGTTTCATGATTCAAGTTTTTTTTGTTGTTGTTGTATGTGAAGATGTGGACTTTTGTGTTTCGCCTTGTGACTATTCTATCGTTTAATATCCAAGAGATCGGCTGCTATATTACTCGTGGCATCGCACCCTTCACCGGCGCTCCGTACAAACTGCTCCTGGCGAGAGGAAAGCGGATTATCAATTTAAACAAAAGCTCTTCAGGATTGCTTTGACTAAGTTACACGTCGCGCGAGAAAAGTGGAAAGTTAAACGTAGAGCCCAAGTTTGTTTGTTCGGCCCGGAACGTATTTGAGTAATGCAGCGATTGAACCCACGATAGCGGCCCGGCTGCGACCTGCCCGCGTGCCAAGCACTGTTCCTGCAAGTGGGACAGCTCCCTGCTTCCGTAGACTTTAAGGTTTTGATTTATTAGTTTGAAGGCTGCTCTATCTTCGACGTCGTGCCTGATGCTTAACCCGTTTTGCTTTAAGCTACGCACAAGTCCTAATCACTATAAATCCATACTGGTTAGTGCAAAAACTAGCAACTTGAATAAATAAAAAGTGGAAACATCGCTGAATACTTATTTTATATAAAAATTTAAAAAATATCAAACTACTTGTGTCAAAGTGTAGTGTGATGTATTATATTGTAAAAATAACCAAAACATATAAATATATTCTCAAACATACTAATAATAATAATTTAATGTCATTCAGATGGACCCAAGGGGTAATAAATGAACCACATCACCAGACTGAGAAACAAAATGGCTCAAAGGGCTGGGGAAAATAGTGGAATTAACGAAGTGGTCGGCTCTACAGGAGTTCATTGGCACAAACATTTGAAATTCAGTAGATGAAAATTTGCTTTCTTTCAAAAGATGAATATAAATAAAAGAAACAAAACCAAAACTTATCGTGGGTTATTGTTATGAAATATTAAAATAGCAATGTTAAAAACAAATTATTTTTCAAAATCTATGCACTATATTTATTCAAAATTTACGACACGAGATATAAATAGAGCTTAAGTAATAATTTAAAATTATGTTTAACTCGCATTGATGATATTGAGGTTATTTAACAAATAACATTTGTTTTATTAGCTTTATTTTACGTTAGCAAAATATATACGAGCTTTATTTTGCATATTTACTCGATTACCATGTTGAATATTGTTAATGTTGGCATCCTTTGTTCTATCGTGGAATTCATTATCGATTAGTTTTACAAATGCTAGAGCAATTATGCTTTACTATTCCTGAAAATAAAAAAATATATTAAAAGTGGTTAATTATTCAAGAATGACACGTAACAGCAAAAATAAGCTATAAAGATATTTGCTTCCACGTGTTTTTAAAAAGTCATTTGATTTTAAACGCATATATAACCACATGTAATGGTTGCAAACATGCAAAGCTCAATTAGCACAGTGATTGTAATTTAATACCTGTAAATTATGAATTCGACGATAGACTGGATTATCCATACTGTATAATTTTTAAACAAAAAAGTATACTTAATTATATTTTTCATAGAAGGTATGTTATAAGTGTATGTGAGTGAATGTTATTTTCAATTTAAAAAGAAATGTTTTATGAAATAAGTAAAATCTAGAATATAAAGCTTTAAGCTCTATCGCAAACATGTTTGTATAAAATTCACACGACCCGCTTCTCAGAACCTAAAATTTCATCTTTATTTTTAAAATATCCATATAACTTCATTCTATTCGCGCGGAAGAAGACAAAAACATCTTTATTGTTTCATCTTTACACGTCTTGTTCAAAAATTCAGCTCGCTGACTGCGATAAAGAAAATGCGATGGGAATAAGTATCGTGTGTCCTTTACTATGCAATATAATTTATACATTCTAATATTTTCCTCTAAAAAAATTTTATTGTCAATAACAGAAAATCAACTGAATTTCATTACCTATTTTCGCTATTTTACTACCATGTTATTTCTGTTGCAACACTTTCAATTACAAAATAACCGATTCTTTGAATATTGAAACTTGTGACATAAACAGAAGCTAATTTTTTTTTTTTTTTTATTATTAATTTACACGAATAAAATATTAGTTTCGTAGCGCACGGCCTGATTCCTGTTAGCTAAAAACTTGATTTTTTCAAGTTACATTCAATTAATTTCACATCAGTTTACATTATATTTCTAGAAATGCATTTAGTCCTAACCATTTAATGTGTGGATAAACCTTAATCAATTGTTACATATTTTAAAAATAATTTATTATAATTTGTTCGATCGCACATAAATAATTGGTGAAAAGTCGTGTAAATGGGATCAACTCACACCCGTGTTATAAGTTTTTAATGTTTTTTTCTCATCGTTCCATGCGTATATCGTACAGTTAAAACTATTATAGGTACTTAAAAAATACTTAATTTCTATATTTTTATCACAATTTCGAAGCTGATAACCCCCGCTTCCTTCCTCTCATCTCCATCTCTCTTCACGGCCATATTTCGGATACGTAGTGGGATTATTAATATCGCAAGTTGTCGGCTTCGGCAACACTAAAGTTTTTGCCCTAAATTAATCCTAATGGGCTGAAGCTTACGTGACTTATCTACCTACACTCGGCTGAATAACAATTCGCGACACATAGTGGAAGGTGAGATACTCCGCTGCGAACTACGTGGCGCTCTCTCGTCTGGCCGAGTGTGAGTGCAGAACGCTTCCCTGGCCCAGTGGGCTCAGTTAGCTCCTCGGGGTTCGTTTCCCGATATACATAGTGATGGGACGAATTATATACTTAACTAACCACCCCTAACTAAAACTATTGATATATAGTATCAAATTTTAAGAATTTTATACAACAACAAAAAAAACCTAAGATAATACTTTAAGCAGTCTAGTTTTAGTTTTATCAAAATGTAAAACTTCAAGAGAACTAATATATTTTTCCACTAAAAGAGTTTTCATAAATAAATCACAGTATATTAAAGTACAATTAGTGTTCTCTTGTATTTTCAACATGTTTGGTATTTTTTAACATAATTGCTTAACAATATTCATATCAATTATAAGCACCACCTGTCTGGTCTGAAGCTTAATAGCTCTATTATTAATTATTGGTTTTTGTGAAGACCATCTCACAGGAAGTACGATTTTACCTATACAGGTTTAATTGATTGATAATGATTAAGAACATTTTTTTAAATATTGAAAATTGATTAAAGAAACTCTTAGAAAAATATATCAACGTGATTTGTGCGGGATACGAACCCGATATCCCGCACAAATCACGTTGATATATTTTTCTAAGAGTTTCTTTAATCAATTTTCAATATTTAAAAAAATGTTCTTAATCATTATCAATCAATTAAACCTGTATAGGTAAAATCGTACTTCCTGTGAGATGGTCTTCACAAAAACCAATAATTAAATTTAACAAGTACGTGTATTGACATAATTAAATAGACTAATATCCAGATTGGATTTAAAATGCTTCACTCAGTACTTTGTGTTAAAAGTCTAGTATTGCAAGTCACACAATATTTAATTAGGCATAATAAGAACATTGTTTCATTTATAGGATATGATTATTAAAAATTCTTGTCTAGTACTAGTGATTGGTTAGCATAGTTGGTAATGCACCTGCCATGTAAGCGAGGGGATGTGGGTTCGTATCCCGCACAAATCACGTTGATATATTTTTCTAAGAGTTTCTTTAATCAATTTTCAATATTTAAAAAAATGTTCTTAATCATTATCAGCTCTATTATTATATAAATAAATTAGCTTGCAGACAGCGTATTGAATATCTAGAATGACAAGCGAGATATATTTCAATAAATAAAAAATGAAACTTTAATACTTCACCGCTTCAATGGAGTCAAAGCAAAAAAGCATAAGAAAATATCTAATAAATACGTGGGTTTTTTTGTTGTTGTCATAACCGAAAAAAAATCCACAAATGCGTATTTGGGTACGCGTACTTTTTGGCATGAAATGAGAATGTGATTAAATTACATCTCTTTGTGACATATTTGTATTAATTGTAGGATATTAAATTCTGACATTAGCCTCTGCTTTTATCGCTTGTTATTTAATAACGTGGAAAACGTAATAATAAAAAAGTCGAGGGTTTTTTTCACAAGTAGATATGTCCGTGAATAATCCCGCTTCCTTTTGCTTTAATTAAACAAAACGGGCCCGGGGCGACCAGTCTCTATTTACATTAAACAGTACTTACAAACGGAGGATAAGCTACATTTTAATATGTTAATTGGGGTAAATTTTAGTGCGCCGACGGATAACGCTCAATGCTGCGAAAACCTGCATAATTTTCATAATTAATTATTTTATTTATTTTTTAAAATATGACACACTTTTTTGGGTTTTACATTAGATATTATTTTATACCAAAATACAATTTGAATAAGATGAGATTACACTAACTCAATTTTTGAAAAATCTTACTTGTGACGTCATACAACTCATATTTTTTTTAAATTCATAATATGAATAATAAGTCGATTATAATCCGACCAAAATGTATTAATATTGAATCTTCGAGTGTCTCTCTTAAGACGAAGTTGGTGATCATCTCATTGAATATAATAATAATAATCTTGAGGCAGTCTTCCTTTTACGGCTGTACTCCCGACTTCCAAACACTGACGCAAATTCCGCATCTACGTTAGCTATCTCTTTCAATGTATATTAAATTTTTTTAAAAACTTTTTTGAAATATTTTCTTATCATTTCTTATCAATAAATCTATTGAATTAAAAGTGCAAAACATCAATTGAGTAGATTCTTTAAGTAGCGCGCAACGGGGCCGCGCGTTGGCCCGCAGCCCAGCGGCGGTGAGATCCACCCGCGCGTACCTTAATTGGGACTTAGTAGCAGATTAATATCAGACATATCTAAATAAGTCCCGGTTTATTAATGACCGGGATTATTGCGGCACACGTTACCTGGGACAATATTAAAAAACAATTTTTCGCTTTCCTATACACGCCGTACCCCCTGAATATTAACCGGCATTTTGTATTCGTCTGACGTCACGCGCTCTCTCGCGGCGTGTCTCCTTTTGTTTTGTATGCGTAATGCCAATTTGTCAAACGTCGGATATTTTGAAAGGCGTGAAATATTTAAAATGCGAGTTTGTTGTGAAGATGTTGCAAGAATTTTAATGTTGTTTTTACATCCCGAAATATGAGCGCGTCAAAGTACTTGTTTTTCCGGAAAGCTTTTAACCTGTAAAATGCCGAACATCAAACACCTCAAATAGAGACACACGGATACTACTACAAAGATATATTCTTAACATATTTTATTCAGATCTCTGTGAGGTATATCCCGATATTTTATATTGTATCATATATCAATAAAATCATGAGCATCGATAACAATATCTTTACGGACAAGAAATAACACAACGAATAGACATGAAGACATATTTACGTCTGTTTGAAAAAATATTGTAACTATAAAGACAACTATATTTTTTACAACATCATTCAATGCTTTTTACATATTTGGTTGAAGATAAAAAAATTTCATTTGCAAAAAGAATAGTTCAACTACTATTATAATGTGCAAAATTACTGTAATATATTTTGGCTGCAAAACTCATGCTCAGTATAAAATATATAAATATTCTTCAATTATTTAACCAGCAGGGGAAAATTGTTCTCTAGAAAATTTACTCAATTATTTTACAATAAATATTTATTAAAGTCAATATTTGTTTTATGTAAAACTGATAAACGACATCTGCAGCAAAGCTATGATGAAATTGAATATATTTCAATAAATTTAACAAATAATTTGCAAGCTTATAAATTAAATTCAAATAGAGTTTAGTTATTAATTTCAGAGCACCTACACACATTGTAAAAAAAATAGTACTGAATTTTTGAAAAATTATGAACGTGCAAATCTGTTAATTCTCTAAAGTAAGCTATGAACTTATCTGATAAATAATATTTCGCACTAAATCACATAGTATTGCTACAGTTGCAAGAGATCAAATGGAAGTACTTTCCTCTATTTCGTTTATTTACGTTGGATGTCGGACTCGGTAAAATCCGGCGAGGCTTAGGCAGACTGGAGAGGCCTGGGAGGCTGTGGGGCCCCGGGAGATAGTTAATTTGCGAGGCCCCGCCAGGCCCGTATTTATCACCCACCCCTGCCGTAAATCATGGATCACTTACCACCACGTGCGCTGGTCAGGGCTGGACGAGATCATATCTGTAAACTTAACAGCAAGCCAGCTGGCTGAGCGGGCAAACGGGATTATGCTTTTATTAACCTCTTTTATCTTGTGTTAGCTCAATAACAAGTTGATTAAGTTCACGAATTAGGCAAGCTGCTCTGTACGTGCCACTCAAAACAAAATAAAATTACCCATTAGTACATCCATTCGGGGTGTAATTATCAGATATATAAAAACTACTTTGAATTAAATTAGTCGCATATACCTGCGTACATTGGTATTTAAATTGTTTATTTAATATTCAACTATAGGCTAAAGACAAGACAGCGTTTTCGCCAAATGATTTTTACTTCGAGTAGGATACAACAACAGAAACCAATCTAACGTCCTAATTTTCTTTTAGCTGCAAGACAAAATTTAATTATCCCCAAAATCACCATATTCAATTTGGAAGATTCAAGATAATGTTTTATTAAACAAGCTAAATAATTCACAGCCTAATGAAAAAGTAACAAAAGGTCACGAGCCCAGCGACGGCACTAACAATAGCGAATGCCTGACATTTAACACCCAGCAACGATATAATTAACATAAAATGATTGCGCCCTTAGCTTTTTACGGCTAGAGTATGTTTATCTCGCCGGGGCCGCCCCTGCGATATCGTGGATCAAAGTTAAAAGTTACAAAACTGCGGGATTTCCATATATTAGGTAAAAATATTTCTTACGCCTGACCATAAAACAAAACTTTGCGTTGCCTAAAATCTTGGTGCTAAAAAAACTCCAAGGAAGAATGCTGTATTTGCAAGTTATAATTTGATCATGAATAATTTCTGCAGCGAGCCGAAATATTAAGTCCGATCTTTAAACAAATTACAAAACGGAATATCTTTTGTTTGCTTGATCATTTTCTTCTACCTCCAATAATGATTTTTCTAGTATCTGCCATTTCACTGAGAACGTCATTTCCTTCAGCAAATTTAATTTGTCTACGTTTTCACGCGTACATGTTCTAACTGTTATTTTTACAGATGTTAGATAATCATTTAACCCCTTGTGTGCCCAACAATTATTCAATAACAATACACAGTTGGCAGAGCAGATCTTTTTATATATAAAATACTTTCTTCATCAATTAATAAATTTAATATTTCAGTCTGTAATAAAATGAGTTGAGATATATTTTACACATTTTTCATTAATTAAATAATAAATTATGTGCTAATGGCTGATGGTGAAACGTAGATTTTGCGGCAGGGTGGATACGTTTACATTTTTAACGAATTTGTGGAAGATATGAAATCAGCTAACAGTGTAATTTTACATCAACGAATTAATTTGCACTGTATAAATAATGCAAATTATTCTGATTCAAACACATTCAATAAAAGTATTATATATTATATAAAAGCAATAATCGCACATTACTCATATTCAACAAAACTTAAATGTCTATTTGTGATATCAAGGCAATAAGAATTTGGTTTACTCAAACTTGACTGTATTCTTGTATATTATTAACATTTTGACATTAACTTTACTAAAAATACAGTATTTTTTGTTATCTAAAATTGCAGTTTATTAATATTTTATTTAGTGTGTATTATAAAAAGTATCAAAATTGAATTTGTCATATATTTATATATATATATAAAAATTTTATATTTATATACTCATTTGAACAACCGGATTAAATTATTTTATCTAACCATAGAATAAATTTATTTACACGCTCATCTTTTAAAAAACCTGTTTCAAAACAAATGGATTAACTACACAGCTAATTACAGATGTTTTATGTACTAAATAAACATTTCCTGCAAACTAAGAATAACACGAATCCCAACGAACGGGAAGGCATGAGCCGTGTTTCTGTTCGCGATTCGCAATTAATTGGAACAATCGAAACTTTAACAAACTAATGGAAATTCCATCGAGAGTGGCGAAATTTTCTCGCCACACAGAGAACAAACAATGGGATGCCGGTGCCTCCGTAAAAACATTTGAGTCAGCATTAATCCGGCTCCTGAGGCTTCCCTCTGACAGCAGCCTCCTTGCTCAGATGCTCCCCCACACCTGATTTTCGCCGGGCGTCTGAACTTTGACATATCGAGTCAGATTTCATACATTTTATGTATTATAGTTCGTCAATCTTTATTAAGTATAAAAGTATAAAGTGACGTTGAGGCTAAAGTATTTTATAGTGAAATTAATCTATTCACTTATGAGTTTTCGCTGTCATATCATTCCAAAAATAGAAACTGGATATCGGCATTTTATCGCAAACTTTGAAGGGTTTTTAATAGCAAATATTGTATGCAAAATTTGTATAATCAGTTGTGTAGCATTTGAGCTTAAAATATTGTTTGATTAAAAATTGAACGAGTTGGCTAACATCGAGTAAGGGAAACAATATAAATAGCAATGAAGCTTAATCAAAAATAAAAATCAGATTACCAAATAACAACACGTATTAAAAGGTGTCACAGCAATGCCAGCTTAAAGCTTGTATCAATACATTCATGGTGTAAAATTAATACGACATTGGCTTCGATAATTTATCATGATTCCTGAAAAATTTTCATACAGTGCTAAATCAAAAGTGACTAAAAATTTTCAGCATAAACAGAAGTGTGGCAATGCTGTTTCAATAACAATTTTTTGGTACATTTCAATAATATTTTTAATAGTGATTTTAGATTTCTGTACTAAAGTAATATCTAGCTTTTATTGCTAATTTTAGTTTTGAATCACTCAGTTTGAATCTAAATCATCGTTAGTAGGAATCAAAAAGGGGGGGAGTTTGGCGGTTGGGAGGAGAATAGTAGAAGGCGGTTGCGTAATTAAATAAATTTTCCCCATTTAATATTCAGGACCAGAATCCGGCATAATTCAAATTTGTACATCAAATTATAAATCACGATTGTATTTTACGCGAGGTTTTACACTTTTTTCTCTTCACCTGGCGTAGAACATTTAATAAATGTTCTTAGAAACGGCCTTAAATTATTAGAAATTCGTTTATACGCTTTGCTTTTCGCGGGACGCACGAACTCATGAATCACTGATTGTTTTATTATACGTAATTAATGACACTGATTTTAATTTCAATGCCAGGCATAATAAATTTTACATCTTCGGTACAAAATGCTTTCCTCGCCTCTGTTACGCAGTTATATTCTAACTAAGTACTTTATCTTAATTTTACGAGCCATGAACATTAATCTATTTTTACGCTTACACAGCTTGTAAACTATATATTTAATTTTCAAACTAAAAACATACCAAGCCAAAAAGTAAATTTTTACGCGTAGTATCAAAAACATATATATATTGAACTTGAACTGAAAATTGAAATAAGTTTTATAGAGAAAAAATGTGTACCAATATATATTTTATGGAGTACCCAATTTTTTAAGCACGTTACACAGTATAAGAGACGATGAAGATGTTCAAATTAATTAAAACGTGTAAAAAATAATATTGGATTCTGTTTGAAAATATTATTGTGAAAAAAATCATCTCCTTCATGTGGTAAATTATTATGTTTGTATGTTCAGGAAATTTTTTTTATGTATTAGCTTTACAAATCGTTAAAATTTTGATCGCACAGCAGGTTTTTAATACTGAATTCATAATTATTGAATTCAATATGACAACAACGAAAAAAAACTTTTCTCATACAACAAATGTAAAACACTAATCTATTATATCTCCGCTAGTTGCGCCCACATTAGAGTGTGGCGAAAGATAAATTTCCATTTGAAAAATACATATATTATACAAATTATCCTCGCCCGCTTAAGCCACGAGGCGAATACGTAATGGTGTTTGCGCAAAATGTTGTGAAATATTTATGGAATCTAAGGGGAACCCGAGCCGGCGGCGAGATTGAGGATCGCACGACTGTGACGTCATGGGGTGATGAAAAAGAGAGCACTACACCCCGACTGGCGTTGACAAAATACACGGCGATGAGAATAAAATATTCTGCTGTCTGTCTTCGCCACTGTAGCTTCACTCGTGTCATTTTATTTAATATTTAAAATTTCAGAAATCCAAAGTGTCACAATGCATTAGCCGCTGTCAATGTGGACTGCTGCATTACCCAGAATAAGTCCTGAATTGTATTATATTCTCTTTGAATCTTCTTATAAACCATACGAACCAATGTAAAATTACTCATATTATAATACGCTACTTGAACAATGAACCAAATGCTTTTTTTAATATATATATATATATATATATATATTTATTTTCGGTCACTATGATCAAGAAAACAACTCTCGTATTTCAACATGCGTCTATAAATATCTGGCAATGCCACTGAAAGTTATTACTTACTTCTTGTATTAAATCTAAAAGTCAGATTAGATAGCTTTTTTTTGGCGACCAAAGTATCTTCAATCCTACGGTGAGTTTTTATGTAATAAGTATTACACGTTAAATATATAACTCAAAATGTTTAAAATTTAAAATTCAAAGCTACGTATGCAAATCAATATCTATTTCAGATGAAAACTGTAATTAGGTTTTAGTTTTTCAAATAATTTTATACACAGCAAGCGTTGAGCATCTCTCATTTTAAAATAATAGTTTTAAACAAAATTCCCGTTGTTTTGAAAGTTTAAAAATATTTTAATAATGAGATTTTTGCTCTCGGGGCTTTTCTTGAAAATTTAAATAAAAATCTCCTTTGTGAATTGCGTTACCTTTGAAGATACTTTCCATCTGCCTAGCGTTTCTTCACCTTTCAAAGTTATTCTTTTGTACTTGTTGCTCCGAGGTTTCTGATAATTCTGCAAAGATTTTTTAACATATCTATCACAAACAATATTTATTTAAGATAATACCGAAAGTTTTCTTAAAGCCGTTTTTGAATAACACAAGCTCTGCATTGAAGTCGTTATTGATTGAAAATATAATGATTGCTCTAATTTTATATTAAACAATCATCTTATCGTATGTTACTATACTTTTTTAAGAGAGATCCCATTCTTGTATAATAAATTAGATAAAAATGATTGATCAAAACTCAACAATTGTCCCATCACTAATTTTGTCCGAGTTAAAGATTCAACCCATGGACGGTTTCCTAAAATGCAAAAATCTGATGCACTATGTTACTCCAGGTATGGATGTGGGCATAAATAATTCCCATTAGTCTATATTCTATGGTTCCCCAGAACATTACCCAGTGTGCAGGTATGTAGGTCAGCTATCACTCCTGGGGCCTATCTCTATACTGGGTGATTCAAATGCAAAACCGTATTTTTAATCATGATAAATAATATCAATATACTAAAAACACTATCGCAAATCTATATAATTTTTTTTTTATAAAACATAGCATTATGTTATTTTTAACAACTGTTAAAACGTCAAAATTATGCATTCATGTAGTAACAACTCACAGTTCCAGATATAAGCCTTACTCACACAAAGGTACTTAATAAATTATAACTAATATTTTTTAACAAAACATCATTCAATCCCAAAATTTATTAATTTATCATCATCCTAATTACTTGTCTACTATAATTAATTTTATATCGCAAGTGGTTATATCTTATTTTATTGATATTTTTTCTGGAAAAATGCTACCACAGAAGTTACATTATAACGCTTGAAACGCTTTATTGTGAATTTGTAATTATTTTTTTTAGCCAGATCTTTACGCTACGTACGCATTAAGTTTGTGACACGTGAAAATATAAAAATATTTATAAATAATAACCAGCAAGATCTTCCTAGAAAAATACTGTAAATATTCATTTAATTTAAAAGCTCTAATTAAAAAAGTGCTAACTCTACTTTTATAAAGTAATCGTACGTGTGCTTTACGTGGCAACAATGTAGCAGAGTTTGCACATTGCATGACTTGTTGTAGAACTGTCTCCGCAGTCTGTCCACTGCAGGCAGCACGGGTGAAACTTTTTAAACGATTTATTCGGAGTACAAGTACTTCAAGGTATTCATTTGAACTCCGTCATTTAAATGAGTTCGTTGAAAACTGTAAAACTACACAAAACATTGATTTTTTTTTTCACTTTGTATTCACTTCCTTTGGTTGAGCAAAGGATCTCATAAAAACAACAACAAGCGAATATATTTAATAATTATTTTTTTACAACTTTGTACATCGCACATATTATAGTAAATAGTGTCTATACTTAGTAATAATAAACTGTTATAAATAATGACAAAGATGGAGTTAAAATATATATATATTTTTTTTTAATAATGTTCACACATATATCAGCCTGTATATATGCTAGATATATAAATTACATCGGAACCGGTTTGCCGGTAAAGTGGTAAAGCAAATAGCGGCGATTTTTCCTTTTGCGGATTCCCGGGGGGTTGCTCATTCTAGTCCGGGCTGGAGCCACGGCAGCGAGAATCAAGAATGACCATCCGTCTCCGGAATTGGGATTTATGACGCGCGCCGGGATCGCAACTCACGGCCGGATGATGTATGGCCCCTGCGCGCCCGATCCACCCTGTATATTTGAGTGCTCGTCACTCTCACGAGTAATTAATATCAGTTTAATGTAAAATTTTATGGCGTATTAAATTAAATATTTTGGATTTGTTAATTATACGTGTTTTTTTATTGTTTTATCCTCGGCCTGGTCTTTATAATTAGGCATTAATAAAATTATTTTTTTATATTATTAGTTTACTAGAAATGTTGCCCGTCACAGAATGACGTTTTCGGAGGCATTTTGAGTTATTGATGCTGTGATTAATAATTTCTAACGCAATTTCGATAAAAAAATATAATCGGTACTTGTGTCAAGCTGACATAAACTGAAAATTTCTAAGAAGCATCAAAATTTGTTTTTTTGTAAAATTTGAAATTCTCGCGGTGAACAATAAAATCCTATAATTCGTACATATTGAAACTCGCTAAAGCATATTTTATAGTTTTATTAAATAAGTTTATGAATAAAAATCCTATCGTCCTGAAATTCGGGAAATAGCTGCGGAAAAATTTACTAAACTTACATGCAAAAAATCAGCGTTGTATCTTTTAAGATATTCTATAGAAAACCAAAAAATGAAACATACACACACACAATGGATATTATTATAGTAGATTGGTTTTGAATACATGGCTATATTGTAGCTAGTTTTTAGACTAAAACAAAAATTAACACGCATCAAATTATCACATAACGACAAAACTTATTCCAATTACCTTATCATATATTGGAAGTTTTTTCTTATAATCATACAATTAAAGACCATTATATCATAAAACAATCGTCAACGCCCTGTTTTTTAAAAACTAATTACTGTCATGCAGTCAATTACGATGTATGAGTTGATAATAGAGCTAAAATACAAAAGTGAAACGTTTTAATTAACATAATATTATTTCTATCGATACAATATTATCCTTACTAATTATCTGAATTACCAATTATAATAACTGCGTGGATTATTAAACAACAAAGCTTAAATTACAACTGCTAAAAATTGTACTAATAAAATAATTGATTAAAAAAAATGAGGACATTTTTTTTGTTTACTCGTAGGATTTGCGATTCTTGCTGATCCAGCATTAGAAGACCGACCATGGCTTCCACTACCATTTGCAATAGCAAACAAAGGCCGTACAATGTATTTGCTTTTAGGCTCTTCACACATGAAATTCAATATTTAGGTCCGCCATATTGCCCTCGATGGCAGATATTGAGGAGGACCAGAGATATTTGCTCATCCACGGGCGTGATCCGCACATTTGTGTGTGGCAAAATTCTTACAGTCTCTCGTCACTGCACAGTGACTTTAAAGTTGCAAATCCCGGCCGTTTATTTTTTTATTTAATTAATTATAATACTTTTTAGTTTATTAATATAACAAATATTACTTACATTTTTTGACACCCTGTGATTTATTTAAATTTCACTTATTTTTGTTTTACTTCATCTTCTTGTTTTCCTTTTCATTATAGAAGGTTGGTAACCATTTCATCGAATACATTTCTATATCTATTTATGGATTAGTCAATCAGATGCGTATTTATTACCCATTACGGGTTTATTATATTATTACTAATACTAGAAATGTAGCCCGTCACAGAATGACGCGCATTCGATGAACAATGCTTACAATAATAAGATGAATAATGCTTTAATTTTGTACCATCAGTTGGATGAAGGTGCGAAGTTCTGTGATATACCTTGGCCTTGAACTTTGAAGCAGAGTGGCCCACTGTTAATTTAGCTCCCATTGATGCAAAAGATATACTGTTATTGTATGATCTTATTTTTCTCTTGAAATTTACATTATAAATATCCTTTAAATATACTGGGGAAATAGGCCTTGCTGGTAGTTTCACTTTACCTTTGTGATAATAATCGTTGAACTTTCCATCTGATGGGTTTTCTGCTTGATAATGTAAAGCATTGCAGAATCGACAGGTCACATTAATTAATCCGAAGACAAACGCAGCGTTCGCTGTGCATCAGTTTCTTTTTGTCTTGAGGTCGATGCGCGTACTCGAATTTTAAGAAGACGCTGCTCACGTTTTCCTTCCAACTCATTGCTTGACATTTATGTCACATTTCGTGTCACAAACAACGCATCACTTTTCACTGCACTGTTATTTATTTGATGCAGTCTTTATCACGTTCAATAGTGCAATTCTTTTTTAATTACGTTTTCTGTGCGTAGAAGGTGTTATTTTGAGTTATTAATGATGTGATTAATAATTTCTAATGCAATTTCGATAAAAAAATAGAGATGGCATTTGTGTCAAACTGACATAAGCTGGAAATTCCTTAGAAGCATCCAAAATTTGTTTTTTTTGTAAAAGTTCTAAATTTGAAAATCTCGCGGTGAACAACATCTCGCGGCGAAAAACAGAATTATATAATTCGTACATATTGAAATTCGCTAAAGCATATTTTATAGTTTATGAATGAAAATATTATCCTATCGTCTTGAAATTCGGCACATAGCTGCGGAAAAATTTACTTAACTTATGTGCAAAAAATCAGCGTTGTATCTTTTAAGATATTCTATAGAAAACCAAAAATCGAAACATACACACATACACACATACAAACACACAATGGCTATTATATATATTAGATGATTAGGCACATTAGTTCATATATAGAAGATGATTTAAAGAAACTCTCAGAAAAATATCATCGTGATTTGTGTGGGATCCCACACAGATCCCACACAAATCACGATGATATTTTTCTGAGAGTTTCTTTAAATCATCTTCTATATATGAACTAATGTGCCTAATCATATTAGTAAGAATACATTTCTATTCTGGGCCAGTCTCACTATTTCGGCCGTACTTCCAACTTTCTGCCACTGGTGTAAATTCTGCATCCACGTATATTTCCTCCTTCCCGTGCACTTTTTTCCATCGATTTTTCTTTAGACAATTAGCTGTAGGATGCTATATTTATTGTTTCGAAAGACCTTACGCTTTTTTTACAATCGCCATTCATTTTACTATACCATACGTATAATCACAATGAAATTTATGTTATTATTATATTTTAACCATACATTTTAATAATATTTTCTAATTACTGTGAAAACATTTTATTTTTATAAATTATTTAGGCATAGTGTGTTTTTAGATCTCTAAAAATATTCTATGCATTTTAAAATAAAGTGGTCATAAATAATAGTTATATTTCCATCACAAAAAATAAAAAATGGTTTATTATCAAAATATTTACCCGGAGTTGAATCAAAATATAAGACCAGCAGATATTTAATAACTGAAATAGAATATGTATTATTATATCTAGTGAATATATCAACTATCAAAATGTAAAATATTTATTTAAATTGAAAGCCAGTGTACGTGTTTACTAAATAAAACCATGTTTAATTTGTCCAGCACTGAAATGGTTTTTTAATTAATAAATATTTTATAAAAGTTAAACTATGGCCATTTATATTTTTTCTGCTCTCCGTGCGCTCGTTCCGGAAGTGCTCCGCTGGGGAATTAGCAAATAATGTATGGGATGTCGTCACACACTAACTTATAAGCGTTACATTTCTGCTGCACAGCTCTACGGATGCAAATTACAGTTTCATTTGAATCGGAATTGTGCAAAAGTTGTATTTACAAATTACAATGTTTGTTTGTTACTTGAAATTCACATATCTAATACTACAAAATAAATTTTGTTGCAATTTCACATTTGTTATAACATATTAATTTTGTATTATATTCACAATAAAATAATGCAATTGATTGCTAAACCTGTTAAAAATATTTATTACCATTTTCCTTAAATTTATTTTACTATTTAAAAGACCAGATCATCAATAGAGTCTATCTAAATAATATATATATTTGAGTTATAAAGTGTCCTAAAACTCACGCAAACGCAATTATGAATCAATTATTGCGTGAATTTCGAGACAACTGTACAATGCATTTTTCGTACTTAATTGTTTGTCGTAGGTTTAGTTCATAAAATATTACTAATTATAGACTTTAGCAGGCATTACTCAGGCAGAGTTTTTACGCCATTTTATGAAACAAAATAAAATTAAAATAAATTGAACGTCGTAACAATGAACTGAAGAAAATAATAAATATCATCCACTCGTGGAACTCAATTAAATTAAATGTACTCTGAATGTTTTTTAGACTCGAAGGTTTCTTTACTATTTTGAAACGATTCTGTAAAATGCCTTTCTCTAATAGCCATTAAGTTTCTAGTAAGCTAATATTGGTTTGGATAGAAATGGCGGTTTGTTCTCTCCTTTTATCTTCATCACGTCTAATACATTACTGATTTCCAGTCGTTCAGTGAAAACTCATTCCAAGTAAAAAGTAGACTCATAACCATAAATACGGTCAGGAGGTGGAAAAAATATGACTCTCCTTATAAAAGCTTCTACTTAGTACCTGAGTTAGTTTTATGCTTTCTTTTCGCTAAAAGAACTTAACTTTTTTTCTTCATTTTCCACTTTGAATGATTAAGTATGCGCAATTTATACTTCAGAGTTTTAAATGCTGAGTATTTAATTATTAATACTCAGACACACTAACATTTGCAAGACGCAGCTACATATATATTGTTGTATAAAA
The DNA here is from genome assembly GCA_022113835.1 of Atopsyche davidsoni. Taxonomy (NCBI): domain Eukaryota; kingdom Metazoa; phylum Arthropoda; class Insecta; order Trichoptera; family Hydrobiosidae; genus Atopsyche; species Atopsyche davidsoni. The sequence continues at coordinate 12,699,998 of JAILWY010000009.1, read as the reverse complement.
AAACAGGAGTCTTCTCTCATTTCCTTTGTCGAAGTTTTATTTGCTGTGTTTTTGTATCCGAAAGAGCATAATTCGTTCTAAAGTTTTTATGATAAAAAAAAATTATTGTAACAATACCGCTCGAAAAAAAACATTTTTTCCTAGTTTAAGAAGAAAAGACTATTCTAAAAAAACTATATAAACTATTAGAGGACATGAGATAGGATGTAAATTTTTGCATAATGTATGTTAATAATGTTGTGCCTTATGAAAACTTACTTTGGTTGCGCTGATTCAATGTGAATTGTTATCTATTTAATAATTATATTAATTTATGTATATATGATTCATTGTAAATTTTTCCACAGACTGCTACTTAAGAAAAAAATCGAACATAATCCGGAAAGCACTGCAGGCTAATATTTCATTTTACCATTTCACACCGAAGCACACTTACGCGAAAACTTACAATTTACATAAAAAGCTCGTTGTCTACAGTTTCTGAGCAGAGCCGACATTGTTGCCCTGCGTTTCCATTTCTACTAAAGCTCCCGTTTATTTTTGAGGAACAAAAGCTTTTAACCTGGGAATACCCCTCCACGTCGCCACTTAGGGAGAACGCTCGCTGAGGATGCATTCGGAACAAAGTATAGTGAGTTATCTCCACCGCTAAGGGCAGCTTTATTAAGCATCATAGCCGCACGGATGTCCAAGTCATTTAACTTTAAAGCTTAGCTATTCCAAGCCATCCCGAAACCTAAGATTAGGCAAATAGATGCGTGCTATTTAATTAGTTTGTATGGTATTATTTTTTCAAAAGATTACTCGACGAGCAAAACACATCTAAGCTCACAGAAACATCAAAATAATATGTGTTACAAATGATGTAGGTTACAATAAAAATATTTTGACATATTATATTATTTTTATTCTGACTGATTTTTCAAATGAAAAATTTGTTGTTTATAATAAGTTAATTCTGAATGCAGAAATAAGCATTCTTGAATTGTAAGTGTAAACATAAATTCAAAAATAATCTTAAACATTTTCTCTTGAACTTCCTATAGAATCAGATTGAAGGTAACACTATTATTTCAGCTCAACGGCATATGATTAGGGCTTATCTATTTTAATATATAAACGGAGGATAACTTTAGAGGGCAGCATATAAGGTCACCTTATATGAAAGCACGAGACACGGAGAGGTGTCTTTTTTACAGAACTTATTTATTCTGTTATTATTAAAACATGGCGGCTTCATATTCTCTCCTTCCGCGAAGATACTTTCCGTGTATGCACAGAAATGTTGTTGGCATTGTTGTATTTATTTTCATTGTATAATATTTTTACATCAACTCTGATATTCTTTAACATATTTTTTTTTAACCAAATGACTAAGAGATTCATTGTTTTGATTGTGAGTGTTTTCAGTTACAAAATGCTTATTAAGATCAATTTTAATATTTTCCAACAAATTTTAAAAGAACTAATAACGTAAATGAATAAAATAAAAATTGTTTACTGGCTTTTAATATAATATACTATCGTCTTTATAATCGTTTTTTTTTTAAATTCATTTGTCCTCGGCATGCCTTTTAACTTACACTCGAAATACTGTAATGCATAATAATGATTTAATGCCTATTATAGAGTTACCATATTTACAAAGTTTAGTATATTTCAATTGTGTAATCCTGATTATGAAACATCAGAATACACGAAAACGGATTTGATTACATTTTAAAAATAATTGTTAATATTGATCGATTTACAATACTTTTAATAAAACCTTTAACACATAGAAATAATATTCAAACATTTTCCATCTACAAATTTCAGTGATTACGGCAACCGGGCCGTGTATCACAGGTAACAATAAAAATAAAGGAAGCAGTAAAGATAGGCAACTTCCATTTCCGGCGGCCGTCATCCAGCCCGGCCGTCCTGTCGGTCACTATCTCGCGATTTAAGGGCCTGCTCCTGCAGGATCACAATGGCGAGCAGATAAATAACGGAATATCTGCAGGAGATGGCCACTGCAATAAACAGGGGAATCACCCGGGAACTTATGGCGAGGGTGCTACGTAAGCCTACGTAGCCTGGGAAACGCCCCCTGAAAATGTCTTTGTTTTCATGCCAATTTAATTTTATAAATACATTTGTTATTTTTGATTAAAATTATTTTTAATAAGCTCAACATATACAACGAAACTTTTTAAAAAATTTCTCAAGACAATAATAATTTTAAAAATATTTGTTAAGGGTCCCATCCTGGATCAATTTTGTAGGCAATTTTATATTTAAAAAAAAAACTTTTATATACCACGTAAAATACGTACAACTTATTATATATCAGTTTTTTTTTTATTATAAAATTAAGAAACATATTTTTGGTTTATAAAAAATAATTTATATAATTTAGAGATAATCAGTGCACGTTATTGAAATATATTAATGGTTATTTATTTTGTAGATTTTAAAAATCTGCAATCAACGAGATAAGTTATCGACATTTACCAAGTATTGTGATGTTTAGGCATATTTATTTTGGAAACGACAGTAGTAATTAAAAAAAAAATTCTTAACCGCATATATCTTTATTCATTAATTCATTTTTAAACCAATTATACCTGTGAATATTTACATTAAAAATTAGTATAATTGCCAATTTGTCACTATTACTTCTAACCCATTTAGTTGTTCACTGACGTTCTTATTAATTTTCAGCATATCGTATTTCATTCTACGAAACTTTCGATTCCTCAATTAATTAATTATTGATGATATATCTTTTGAAGTAATTCATTATTTCGGAGAGCTTCGGCTTCGGTGGTACCTAATAAAGTACATGATTTCTCATTTTCTCCTCAGAGAAGAAGCCCTAAACTTAAAAACATCATTAAATTTAACTTTGTTCCCAAAACATTCCGAATTAAATCCAACCCTTGGAATCCGGGCGATCCAAATGAGCGTCGAATGCCTCGGTGCGATTATTTTAAATCAAGGCTCTTCGAGGGTTTTTGAGTCTCCAGAGGCGGTACGTGAAAACCCACACTATACATTTTCTTTAATATATTGTACTATATTTTATTTTCATTACTTTTGTGTCGAAAAAATGCCTAGTTCACTGTTTTATCGTAGCTCTACGAGCTGGAAACATCAATACCGGTTTGCGGCGCTATGAAAGTAATTATAGCTGAATTTAAGCATTACGTTTCTGACGTGTCTTGTTTTATACAAAAAATACAAAAAGGTTTTTCATTCAAAAGATTCTTATTCACGAAACCGGTGTGGAGTTGAGCTGAATAGTGGACCACGACGCCATAACGAGTCCTTATTTCTCAGTCCAATATATATCCAATAAAATTATTATTTCTTTGAAATATCAACTAATAAAATTACTATGCTTCAAAAAAACAATATGTTATTTCTTAGAAATAAAAAAGACTTTCAAAATATTAATATGCTCTAACAAAACTAAATTCTGTAATGGTACTACAATATAATAAAAGCTCAAAAATAATTACGAGTCACAATTTCTTAACAATAAGTTTACCAGTTTCGTAAAAAATGATCCAAATTCTCGTATAGTTACAGACCCACTGTAGTTGAATTGGATACAAAGCCTGTCCGCAGTAGCCTTGAAGATGTATGTTCAATGAAAAAGTATTACATATATTATTGATTTTTGTGAAGACCGTCTCACAGGAAGTACGATTTTGCCTATACAGGTTTGATTGATTGATAATGATTAAGTACATTTTTTCAAATATTGAAAATTGGTTAAAGATTTAATTGGCACAATAAGTACGTTGTTTCACTTATAGGATATGATTGTTAAAAATTATTGCTAAGTACCAGTGATTCGTTGGTATAATTGATAATGCACCGGCCAAGGAAGCCGACCGGTAAGATTGGGGATGTGGGTTTCAAATCCCACACAAATCACGATGATATTTTTCTGAGAATTTCTTTAATCAATTTTCAATATTAAAAATGAATATCTTACATTATATCTTTTTACAAAATATCTTTTTGTGAAACTTCTCTGCGGTAAAAAAAATTTTTTTTTTCACTTACGGCCAAGAGCATAAAAATAACTTAACGAAATTTACACAATTTAGATTACAGTCAGTCTCGGGCGCACATTCAAATCTCCATCACTATCAAGCCGGCGAGAAAAAACCGGAAGATTTAGAAAAAAAAACTAGTTCCAATCACAAAGGGATATTTGGGTCGCCGGAGTCGCGGGCCCCATCAAAACCGCATCTGAGGCCGAAGGGTGCCATTTACTTAAATATTCCCCCGCCGGGGCCAGCTCGCCCCCGGTTTTTACAGAGGCGGGCCCGGCATAAACTTCCGGTTTATAACGCCTGCGACGAGATCTTTATTCGCCCGCGCCGTCACTGGAGGCGATTGTTCTGTCACGCCTTATTGCAAAAAGTAGCCGTGTTTTATAAATACACTTTGTCTCGAAGAAAAAACGAAGAAGCCCTCTCCGATGCTGAACTTTGCGCACACGGTGGAATTTATAAAAGTTTTAATAGGATAGATCCGTAATTGTACGCAGATTATTAGACACTACGTTTCGCATGTAATCACAATAGAAATTGAAGCTGAAAGTAGATTTTTAGAAACTAAATATATATAATGATTAAGTACATTTTTTCAAATATTGAAAATTTATTAAAGAAACTATCATCGTGATTTGTGTGGGATTCGAACCCACACCCCCCAAGCTTACATGGCAGGTGCATTACCAACTGTTATCAATCAATCAAACCTGTATAGGCAAAATCGTACTTCCTGTGAGACGGTCTTCACAAAAAAAAAAAAAACAATAATATAAATATATATATTTTGTAGTTGATCGGAGAGCTTCGGGAAAAAAAGGCCGGCTTGAAACATTTATAATTGAAGTACCGTTTAAATAAATATTCAATGGAGCATTAGAAATTTATTTTTTGAATTTTGTAAATATTATTGTGGTTACGTAGTTTTTTGTTGTATGTAATATATGAAATTAATTAATTGCACAACCACTCCGAGCACTTCGGCAAATTGTAAATAATAAAGTCACGCTAGATTATTTTTTTTATATTAAGCATATGTAATGAAAATGTTTAGAAATTGTGTGTACGGTTTAATTTATATTCGAAAGACTGAGTTTTTTCGATCTAAACTTTAATATTACTTTTATCTAACATTTCTCGCCTATTAATACAACTGTTTTACTTCAAAACATTTATTAAGCATTAAATACATCCTCATTATTGGACCAAAAGAAAGTTTTCCTTATAAACCAGCATAATGTCTTATTACTGTTACAAAGTTTGAAGATTCCTCTTGAATAGGTGTAATTAAGATGTACTCATAAGATAACGCACTTTCACAAATGTAATACAAACACACTTAAAACTAATTTATTGCGTTTGTGTTCTTTAACTGTCAAAACTATGTATTTTCTTGGAATATTCTCCAGAACAAGTTTGAGTGTTACTTGTTATCTTCATGTTAATATTTTTCAACTATGTCGTATTGTACCGGTAATCATTGCAATCCAATGACACAATTAAACCATTTATATACAGAGTGTATTTGAATGTTTCAAAGTGTTAAATGATCTGAACTGAAAGATTTTAGATTTTTCATATCGACCCATGTCAACACTATAGACTCGGCCCGAGGTTCAGGAGTAACAGTTGTCGAGTATCATAAGGGTTGAAAAAGTGTATTTAACAAATTTAAAACTATCAATTATTTTTCATGACTTGATACTGTGCATAATAATTTGTATGATCATGAAAAAGAAAGTTCCTTACTTTTTATTTTAACTTTTTTGCTTGGGTGTTTAATTAACTAGAAATGAACTTGCAGAAGGAAAAAAGCTCAAAGAAGCTTCTTCTCAGTAAAAACCCAGAAGTTGTAAGTTCCAAGGCATTGTTTTTTTTTCTTCTTTTACACAAACATCATCGGCACATCTTGTAAGGACGCACTTGTAGCTGCGGAATGTAAGTCGTTTCTCCTATTCACCTCGCAAAGTGGGAAAGTTCCTACCCATTAGGCTAATGAACCTCCGCGGACGAAAAACTTTTAAATATTTCCAAATGCGGTAAATATTTAATGCACTGAAAAAGCTGAAAGTTTTAATTAACAGCATTCTCCGGCCAAAGTTTCCTCGCCGGGTGAAAGCTGATTGTGGAGTTATTGCGGATGTTGGCTTCGGCGCCGCGACACTCGCCTGAAGAGTAATGTCGTCGGAAACTGAAAGCACGCCATTCAATAAACTCCTGTCATAGCATGACATTCTAAATATTCGCTACACACTTTAGTGTCGTAAAATTCTGGTAATATGAATTTAAAGTTTTTCTTTTAAAGTATTAGTTTGATGCCTCATAATGTTATACTTTTAAAGTATGTATGCAAGTTTTACGTGATTAGAACAAAACAGATGTGAACCCAATTACGTGTGAACAATAATGAGGCTTGATTAAAATTCACATAAATAATGAACTAAACAACTGTATACAAGCTACACGAAACACTTGCTTCGTTTTTTTTTTATAACATACTTTTTTTGCAATCCTAAGATTATAACACAGGTATTTTTTCGAAAAATCCCAAAAAATAAAATCTTCTTTTCAAAAGTAAACAAAAATATTATATAAAACATCAAGAATGCGCGGGGGGGGGGGGGCGTTCTTTTAATGATTTATTAGCTGTTTTTCTTGAAATAAAAAGGACAAAAACATCTTTGTATAAATTCTAATTTAAATTCATATTTTTGCTTCAGACGGAGCAGCGTTTTTCGCGTAGCTTTATCGAGCATTCCGACGTAAACATCCGCATAAAAAATGGAGTCGTGCTTTTAGCATTAACCGCGAAGGCATGTGTGTATTAGTTGGTATATTTTTCGTCTCATTATTTCGGAATCAGCGCATAACTCTCGCCGGCCGCATTAAATTTGTCTCCGAGCGGAAAACAAACAACGTAAGTAGGCATTTTTTAATCCCGGTAAATAAGGAGGGATGATAAAAATAAATGAAGTATTTTAAATTCAAACCCTACGTCAGCAAGTTTTATTTTATTTTGAATGCAAATGGCTACTTTCTTTTACTTTTATGCAAACCGGAGGCTAATTACAGTTTGTAAAGCTAATGTAATAAAAAATATTCGCTGCGCTTCGCCTTTGTAGGACGAAAAATTTACTCTCCCTATTTGCGTATTTTTTTCGGAAACATCTCATGTACTTTTATACTCTCGTCAAAGGTGTATTAGCTTTTTAACTGAACCTTTTTTTTATTAGTAGCTCATTTTGCACCTTTAAAATGTATATTAGAAAGATTTAAAAATGTATGTTACGAATATATATATATTACGAAGATATTTAATGGTGGGCATAATCTAATAAACGGTTTATTCTAAAAAATCTTTTTTTTTTTTACTATTGAATATGTAAAGTAACTATTACTTAATGTTACGGCCAAATAATAATCGGATTCAGATTTTATTTCGGTTGATAAAAAAATCTGTTCTGAATATATGATATTTTTAGAAAAAACTATAAAATAAATATATACAATTAAAATCAACTACATTTTCGAGCAATCTTATTTTGTATGTGGGGTCAAAAATTATTTTTTAAATCCATGAAATTTTCATTAAAAATATAATTATAGCTTTTTACACAAAGTTATAAGTAGGGTTATATTCAAGCATTAAAATATAATTATTAGTTTTAATCTGCTTGTTAATTCCAACTTAGACTGTGATCAAAGCAGTTTGTTTTTAAAAAATATGTAAAATTATCACATTATATATTTTTTTATTACTAAGATGTAATTTTAAATTATTAAAGACTCAGCTTACGTTGTGCAGAGAAATAACCAAAAGATATTTCGCACACATCATCTAAAATTTGTTATATTCTTACTTTTATTAAGTTTTTAATGAAATAGTCCCGTTACCCAGTAAATTTCATTAAAATTATTTAAATTAAATATTTTTACATCCCGTTTCTAAGATAAAAGCTTAAAAACTTAAAGCAGTTGAAAATTGGCAATCATATTTCATACAAAGCCCAGATATAACAATACAGAATAAGGCACATTTTTTTTCTATAATTTAATAATATCTTCTCGTAAAAATATTTCCTTAGCGATAAGAAGGCAATTTCAGTTTTCACGATTATTTGTATTCTTAGAAAATTTCACACTTTGTCTTGTGGCACGTTTACACTTATAATATTAAAAACAAATTAAAAAATATTTCAAGCAAAAATGCTTTGTATTATCTACTTTTTAGGTATAATTTCATTTAAATTTCCAATTGTACAAGAATATTCATACAAAACTATTTACTGAGAATAACCAATTGGAAATGTGTCTATATAAAAAAGACTGATTTGTAATAAAGTATATTGTGTTGTTATTATTTTTTGTGCTCACTAGTAACTCTAGAATTGGCAATAAGAAGCACAAATATATATATTATTCTTATCAATTAAAGCAAGAGTGTTAAATAACATTATAACAGGGTGGTTAATCAACATCCGAAATCGAAGTTATAACGTTTAATAGTAAAAAAAAATTGCGATTATTATAACTGCTGTCATTGTAGTAACACTTTAAATAGTTTTTCATTTGCCTGCGACACATTCATCAAAACAGTGTTTGCTTTAGATATGACTCAGCAAAATATTCTGCTAAAGATGGTTGAAGGTACGATTAATGATATAGTGCAGTTTATAATAGAATATCACGGTGTATCTAATATCACTTCGATGTTGTTGATTCGATCTTGTTTATTACTCAAGTTAGCTGATGACATCAATCATATGAAAGAACAAATAAGAAAAAAATCAGTTTTGCATAATGATTCATGTTGCAAGTGCCGAAAGAACAATTGTATAAAATGGAGACTCAAATCAAAGAGGAGATAGTTGACCCTGAAGACCAATGTCTCCCTTTAACTTCTGGTGTAGTTTTCATCAAGGAAGAGTTACCTATTGAATATGATAAAACTGTGAATGATGAAGAACCACCTCAAGAAAACAATGAACACACCTTTACTGCACTCTATAATACATCAAACAAAAATGATGAACTCAAAACTGATAACGTTTTTTTCGAAACAAGAAAAATCTATTCATGTTGATCGAATAGTAAACGAACAGGTAATTTAGATTAGATTAGTTGCTACACATCTTAAAATATTTTTGCTTTAGATATGACTCAGCAAAATATTTTGCTAAAGATGGTTGAAGGTACGATGAATGATATAGTGCAAGATTTCTATGGGAAAACTATGGTGTTATCTACAGTGTTTAAGTATTTCTCGGTGATAGATCTATCTCGCGCGAGCTCAGCCGCGCTCCCCACACGCCCAGCTTGTCCCGGGCCAGTAAACCATGCAACGATGTAATCATGGAACTGAATGATAAATAAGAGAGACAATTTATGCTCACTAATAATAATGAAATAAAAATGAGCCGCCCTTTCTTCTGGGCCTTTGAGGGTGTCTCCTCGCGGAGGGCGAACTTTATTACTGTCGTCAAAATGAAAATACATTGCAATCTAGATCCCAGATACTCGCGCCGTCCTCTTTATTTTGTAAATTATGCAAAGATTATAGCAATTTATGCTTCTTAATTTTCTTATGCTGTTTTTTTTAATACTAAATTCTGTTTTATTGTAGCGATATGGCTAATGGATATTACACTTCGTGGCACTTGAATGTTATTTATATATTTTGTGCAGGCACTTTGAACGTATATTTTATTCTATTATTTTTATAAATATAATTGTTATAAAAAGAGATAAATCTCAAGGACTTAATTTTATACTTTAAAAGCTACATGTTTATAAACTCTATACTTACAACGCTATTTTATATAACTTTTGATATGTACGATTGAACAATCAACATCATCATCCTAACCACAACAATCCAAGAATATATATCACATATAAAATACGACACAAAAGATCTCATAAAATTTATCAAATAAAGACGAGCCTCCCCCTCTGAAATAAAATTCATACCCACTGTAAAATGTTGCAGATATCCAAGAACATATCGCGCAACAAATAGGCACGTACATACTCGTACAATGGATTTTTTTTTCTTTCTCTCCCGAATATTATCCATGGCATGATTTACCTCCAACACATTCTTATTTCACGGCCTGCTACACACGAAGCTGCTCTTGGCGGCTAAAATTTACAGCGAGTTGTCGCTCAATATTTCACCCGACTGCTGGGATCGGGGTGGCCATCCCTGAGACGCACCCTGCCCCGCCAAAACCCGCCCTTGCCGACTGTCGACCGTCCAAGGACACCGACTGATGCGAGGGGATTTTCACCACCATCCAATATTCAACTGCCTCCAAGTAGGAATCGATTCGCAGCTGTCAAAGTAAAAACATAGTACGTCTGATTATATCGTATTCAAGAGCGATATGACCAACAGAAAGTATATTTTATTAAGTTAATGTAAGCACTGATGTATACGGTCCATTTTGCGTCAGAAGAACGCTTCTTGCGTCCACCGGACTTCGGATGAACGTAAATTATAAAAAAAATTACACCGACAGTGTGTCGTCGATGGTCAGACTAATTATGATTGAACCCATGAATGATACATTCTTATATATATTATAATGGACGAAGTCCAGCAAGAGTATATGTATGCATAAGCAAATAAATGCACAATATGTTATTGAAGTTTGAGATGTTTGTGATTACTTAATAATAATGGACATAAGTCCGTTATAACTGCAATTACACATAGCTAAATAAATGCACAAATATATTATTAAATGTTAATTGATATCGAGAGGCGGAGTAAAGTCCATTCCTCAGTACAGTGTTAGTTTAAACAAACAAGGACTTTCAACTAAATGATTACAATTGGAATTACTAAACAAAACATATTGGGGTGATAAGGTAGGTACATTACAATACCATAAAATACCTTTTTGACTCTCACATTTACAGCGTTCATTCGGAGGAAGCAATGCGATTGCAGAATACACCGACAGACCGAAAGGTAAGCTCTCACTCGCGTATAATTCATCACACAAAACTAAATTAAAATGAGCGTATGGAAAGTGAATCCTGCGGTTGCTGCAGGAAGACTTACATTTCTGTTTGAATATCAAATTATATGCATATGTAAATTTACCTGCTTTGCACGTAGTCTCTGAAATCTAATAGAATCACAGCCCCGAAGTTCTTTTCTTCCTACAAACAATGGGTACAGTTTGTAGGAAGAAAAAAGGTAAAGAGAATAGTACGGTTTTACAAAACTTGAACATAACAAAACGGCATTCAGCGTTTAACAACTATCTCTATTATAACCTAAAAAACGAACTGTCATATTCTGTAAATTTATCCACAATATTCTTCCATTAATGAATATTGCAAGCCATGTTTATAAAGCTGCTTTTACACGAGCAACTAAAATTTAATTTATTACCACACTTTTTTTTATTGCAATAAATAATAGACCTTTGAAGCTATTTTTTTACAGTGGGAATACTTTGGTCCGCTTGCCGCCGGCCGGTACGTGATAACCGTCAATTGTTCGTTAATTTTGAAGTCTAAAATAACGCCCTGGAGAAGGACTTCAGCGATATGGAGATCATGAAAGAGTCGGGTGGAGATGGATGGAGATCGTATCGTCGGCCTGAAGCTGGGAGACTTCGGGTTGGCATCATAAGTGAACGAGCCACTTACGGAAGACACAGGGGTTCCTCTCTCTCTTTACGCTCTCTGCACTCAGGCTGTATAGTTCACGTGGTTGAACAAAGTCTGAAATTATTCGATGAAACTGCATTAAGACTGATTGCGAAAACTACACTAACTTAATAATAAACTTCAGGAGACTTCAGGATTACCTGGTTTCATGTGGCTTCGTAACCGCGCATTGTGTGCGTTTTAATTTTATATCCCATATACTTAGTCCCTTAAAATCCATTTCCAAATCCATCAATTGCCATTTCATACGTGAAAATTACATATGAAGCATAATTATTCACATGGATTTGAACCCGGGGCCGCCTTTGTCAATGGTGGTCAATAAGACCTTTTCTGACGCTAATGTCTGTTGTGTTTGTGTCACACACAATTTGTGTATGTGCAATTCCTCAACCTAAAATTTATAAATATATATGTTTTTATCATGCTATTTCCGTGTTATTTATTTATTAATTTTAGTTATAAACTATTATTCTAAACTTTTATTTTAATAGAGTTTCATTTACGAGTACACGTCTAAAGCAATGATATCAGATTATTTCACATATAAAATTTACACCTGTGGTGAGCATTTCCACTGAAAGACATCTCCTATGATTTTTCTTCTACCTGCCTATACACAGTTTCCGTACGTATAATAAAATATTTATGGTTGTATTTGTATTCATTGTTTAATTCATTTCACGCTTTTCTTATAAATTATTGATTAGTTTTTATCAACAATTTATCCACCTTCTCTTTAGATAACCGCTTTTATTGGAGACATAACTTATTGCTGATAACTTAAATAATTTTAATAAATCTGCTCACTGCCTCCGACAGAATATAGGTAACGATTAACTCCTTATATGGATTCGATATTAAGCTTAATAAAATTAATATTTTAAATAACTATTGATATTTAAACACTATAAAAGCTCCTATTGTAATAGTAAGTATATCTACGACCCTACAAAAAAATATGAAAGATTCGGTGCGATGGAGAAAACATTACTCGGGGAAACCCGTTACGTATCGATATTATATATTGTAATTAACGAATGGGTTAAAATGTAAAACCTTTTACACCCACTGCGACACAACAGACAATTGAATGGTCCACTAGCCAATAGCGTCTTCTTTTGCGTTGTTTACATAGTACAAATCATAAATTTATATATATATGGTGTACCTAAATTAACGCAAGATTTGAATTAAATAAAAAACGCAGTTTTTAGTCTTTTGATTGTTATTTTTTAAATGAATCATAAAGTCAATACAATAGGGTGACCCTAAACTTTCAGCTGTCAAATTGTTACTTTATCCAAATCTTGCGTTAATTTTGTGACAACCTTTATATGGACGCCACTGGCTGATTGGAAATCGGTTGCAAGTAACAAAACACGGGAGGAGCAGACACTCCTAAATCACTACAATACTACAGCAGTGTGAATACGGCGAGTTGATTTTAAAATTTGTCGCAAATGCCCAGTTTAAAATTCCGGTTTGACCTCGCGAAGTCTGTCGTTTTGCCCCTCGCCCCCCGCGTGAGTGACGCCCCGCCGTTCCTGGGGCGGTCGTTACGCGCCCCTTCCGCCCCGCGCCCCATCTGCCCCGACCCGCTGGACATTGTTGGCCAGAATGTTCCTGGAATTTGATTTCAGCGCTGAGGTCGGTCATTCTGGGGGAAGTCTACAAACTCACCCCCCCCCCCCCTCTTCTCCCTCCTCCCTTTCTCCCCTTCCATCTTCGCGAAAAAGTTGCTGATTTTCTATTTGGCTGCGAAATATTATAAGGTTATATAAACGAGTTCGTTCTGAAGTTATCATATAAAACAATGAAATTACTATATATTATAATTTTTCTTATAAAATATAATATTCCTGTTATATTTTTTGGGACATCAAAACTCAGATGTTCAATCTTTTCGGAGCGATTAGTATAAGTAAATCACAAATATATATATATATTCACGTGAAGTTTCCTTTCCGATTCAATTCAATATTTGGACAATTAAAGTACATATTTTTTTATCTAGCTTATAACAGATTAAAGTAAGATTATCTAAATGACAGTTGCGGGCAAAAAAATATTCATGCATTTCCTCTCGCGTTATAAATAAATATATGATGGTACTTTGGGAAATCGTTGTTTTTTTTTTGTATTTAATTTAGTATTTCGTACTGATTGCGTAGCTTTATCAAGATAAATGTTATTTCCTGCAAAAATATTTATTTTTAGTAAATCAAAGAACTTGATATTCTTCCTTCGACTTGAATGCTGATCCGAGTGTAAATATCGTAAGCTGGCCAAATGATTCTTAAATATGGAGGCTGCACTCCTCGTGCTGAGGTCGCTCTGAGCCGTATTTGCGGCTCCGCAGATTTCCCGATGCTGTTCAGCTTGTTTCAGCCGGGGACCACCTCCTCCCCCACCAGCCGACGACTCAGCTGGAAAGCCTCTCACCGCAGTTGGCGGACTCACCTTTCCTTCACCCAGGTATTTCATAAAAGTTTAATATTCCATATGAAGCGGAGAAAATTTGTCCGCTCTGTAATTTGAAAAATAAATTATTATTTTGCCCGCGACCGGAGACTATTGCGCACCTTTTATCGTATCGTCTTGTCTTTTTGTTGAAAGTGATGAGCCGTGTAGTCGAATAACCATTATTGTTGTACGAATAAAAATACTTAATATATTTAAATATTTCACTTTACACTACAATATCTAGTCTGGTCAGTGTTTGTATATTTATTTGTTTTTCAGTCTCGTAGTTTCATATTTCTGTGTTTACGAGTAGAAGCTATTATTTAAAACGCGGTTGAACCTAGTGATGATATTACTCCACATTGTGGGTTCATGCCCCATCTTTGGTCTTCAGAGACACCAACTGGAGAGCCAATGCCGACAGGACCTAATGGATTCAGGATTAATGACCTGAAGTCAGTGGCGAGACACCCACAGTTGATGAAGTCACTCAATGGCTTCTTGAAGCGTGTCATCGGAACTATAAAGAAGATAAACCAGGGAGTGTAGCTTCAGTCACTCCCATATATAGCACAATTTCGATCGACTAGTTTGGAAAGTTTCCCCAAATTGTGATGACAAACCTTGTACATAACAAGCAAGGTACCAAACCTATATAAATTTTTTTTAAAAAACGCGGTTGGATAGATCCACGTCCTACCAAATAAACCTTAAACTGATGTAATGTTCATGCATATAAGTTAACTTTTTTAATTCAACAATACGAAATAACGAGACCAGTCGCGTGAAGTAGACAAAGATCAACTATAGTAATACCGTCATAAAAAATAATATGTGCAATGTTTGTGTCGCGTCGGTAAGAATAAACAACTGCGAGTTAACTTCTTTCAAATTCTTTCATTTTTAAATGTATATATTATTACAATATATACCAAAAACTTTATGAATTCGGGTGTCTTTGAGTTTTTGCGGCGCCTCTCCGCGGGATGTGACCGGCTGAAACCGATGTTCAGCGACTGGTGTGTGATATTTTATTAGAATGACGTACGACCAGATGTTGCCAGTAAAACAGATAATGGATGAGTTAGTGCTATTCCCACCTTGCTCTGATACTCGCCATTAGATTTTGAAAAATAATATTTTCAGTGCCGTCGGATGGTATGATTTTTTCCGGCGTACGTGGTTATCGCGACGCGCCGTTTTACCTCCGAAGGGGAAATGAAATCTATTTCGCAAAATGGATGAGACGTGCGACAAAATACCATTTGTGACATTTTTCCTATAAATATTAGATGAAACATTTTCGTTATCTAATATCAATTTTTTACACACTAATATTAAATAACTGTATACTGGGAATCCTGCGGATTTCGAAAAATCGGCATTTCACGAAATATCGGAAAAGTTAATCTGTATTCTTGAGGCTTTTCAGTTGGGGCTTTGTGAAGTTTCACTTATAATATTTTAATGGAAAGTTTAAATCGAACGCTTTGTGCGATTGAATAGAGCTTATTATCAAGTTTATGTGATTTCAATTGATCTCAAAATATATTAAATTAATTTCCTTAAAAAGGCACACTTGTTATTATCAATAACAAGTGTACCTTTTTATTACTTATCTACAGAATTAGATCAATAGAATCTAACGGCTTAAAAAAGCGTCATTTCATTCCAAACTACTTTGGTAAAATTTTTGATCTCGTTATTAATAAAAAAATATTTTTTTTCCAAAGCTCAACGCGTATCTCGTTATAACCGAGTGCATGCACTGCATGAACTGCGTTTATTCCTATTCTCTCATTATTTGCACTAAATCAGACCATAAGCCTTCCACACAATTTCCACTGTGACTCTACCGAACTGAGTGCTGAATAAAATTATATTTTGAATACAATAAAATATTTCCATTCAACCAAATTAACACCAATCGGCTTAAAATTTCGGCCGAAACATAAATTTGTTTTAATCCACAAATATTTTTTTAAAGTGATTTATATAGATTTTACTAATGCTTTCGATAAAATAGATCGCACCATTCTCATTCAAAAACTCTGTCTTCGCGGATTACCAAAGTGAACCCTTAAGATGGATAACATTATATACATAAGGAATGGATCGCAAGCTGCTACTATGCATGGCTTAACTTTTTTCTTATCTGCCCATTTTTTTTCTGTCATTCGACAAAGACCCTATCTAGGTCCATTACTATTTATATTATTTATAAATGATACATTCGTTTTTACTTGCAAAATCTATAAAAAATACCTCAACCTTCTTTTACTACAAAAAGACATAAGACGTTTTTAAATGTCTCTAAATGCCACGTCATACTAAGATATACACAAAACATAATACTCGTAGAAGATATAACAAAATTAGCAGGATTAGAACAAAAAAAATAAATATCGGAATTAAAACAACAAACAAGTTTTATATAAACCACAATATTTCCACAGAATCATCTAAACTCGACTAAAAATCTTCTCTATAAGATTACTTTTTACTGCCCCAGTCTTCTATTATGACTCGAAAATTAATTTGATCTCTTTTTTTTTTTTAAATTACACCATGCATATCTTTATTTCTAGAACCTACCATACGTATAATATAAGATAATTTACAATTAGATTAATTTACATATCAACGTCTATCGTAAAAAAAATCATCTATTGTGAATTATTATGGACAGTATTTTTTTAAATATTTAACTATCAACAATTAAATTCGTGGCATTCGTGAGGGCATTCTTCGTATTGTATTTCCATTTTCAACATAATACTTAAAGCTCTCAATTACCAAATGCAAATAAAATCCAATACAGAATGTGCTGTTGTCGCCGTAAAGATCCTCGGAGTAAAAGTTTATTCGGCAGTAATTGAAGCAAATCCTTAAAGCAATATTTGTTTTAAAATCGTTGCGCCAGGAACTCGTCCTTCTGCTAACTTCCCAGGTGAGGAAACTTCCATTGTGAATATTCATTAGATAAAATTGTTTTATATGAAATTCAAATTGACCACCCTGGCTGTGGATTTGATTCCCGGAAAAGAGATTCTTTACTACTCACTGAGATTAAACTCGAGAGCGCGAGAGCAAAATGTTAAATAAATAACCAGACTTATTCAGTATTTCAAATTTATAAAAATATGAATAAATTTAACTTTTAAACATTTAAATACTCTAAATAATTTAAACAATTAACCAAAATACGGAGTCACATAAATTAAACTTGACAATAATTTTTTTTAGAGTTGATTAAACATTTAACAAACATTTTTTGACGCTTCAAGTATCACCAACATGCTAGGTTGGCGTCTTCAAGCATCTTGCTTTATTTAAAAAAGTATTTTGCTAAATTAAACATACAAAACCATTTTTTTTTATGTGAGGTATAAGGTACTGGTACTGGCAAACACATCTATTAAATCAGCCTACATGTGGCTTATGGGAGAATACTTAAAATACCATGGGTTTTCCACGTCACAAATGAGAGAATGCGCTAATAACAAACTAATAAGACCAGCTCAGCCTCTTTTGAGGAGAGGCATCTGAATAAGAAGAAGTGCATACTGTCAAGAAAAAAAGCCGCTTTAAAAAATGTTCATGTAACCTCTCAAAAACTCGCCCTAAGAAAACTAGATTTATGATGAAATCCGGAGGGCTATTTTTACATTTATTCAAAGAAAGCACCTCGGGGTGAAAATCTTGCGTAAGTTGATCAAATATCTATTAATATCAGACGCAAACCCTCCATCCATCAGGCTTAGGGGGAATCCTTCTTTTTGACCGTTGTAAATTATGTGAGCCCCGCGATCTGCTGATGGATAATTCATCGGTCCCGCCGCACTACTCGTCCCTAATAACTCACTTAGATAAGATATTCTAAAAATAAAACAAAAATTTCCACTGTGTTATCATTAAAATCACTCCAGTCAAAACTCAATCGCCAGAAAGACATTTTATACTGAACACCTATTAATATCTCCCAGTGTGTTTACAACCGAGTTATATGAATTTTTCAATTTCTCCGTTAATTTACTGCGGACTTTTTTGTGGAGATAAAACTAAATTATCGTTTTGGTTGTTTTTAGCATGCACGCTATTATTTATTTGTAGATTTCAAGAAGTCGGTCTGAACTTGTATCTGTCAGGATGGCCGAGCGGTCTAAGGCGCTGCGTTCAGGTCGCAGTCCTCTTCTGAGGGCGTGGGTTCGAATCCCACTTCTGACAACTATTTTTTTCTTATCTAACTAATATAATTCCTTCATAAAAGCTTAAAATAAGTGCATTTAATTATTCGTTGTTAATCATTCATTGAGTCGGTCGAAATTACGTGATTATTTTTTTAACTGACAGATTAAAACAAACCTAAATGTAAAATATATTTTTAACACTCATATAATATAAATATATTTTTATCATACCAAAATTCTTAAATTCTGACTTTTTACGCATAAATATCTGTCCCATCGGAAAATTGAATCGAAACAACAAATTTCGCTGCTATTTAAATACGAACGAAATGTATCAAAAAAATAATGATGACTTGCTCTGATCTGTATTTTGTGCGCGAAAAATTTTGACCCATCAGACCACCGGAGAAAAAGTGTTATTACAATTCCAATTTGTTTTGAATGGTTTTAGTTATGGAAAAAAATGTAATTTTCATGTTATTTTTGGCTATATGAAGCTTAATTTTAAACTATTTATTGAAACTTTAAAAAAAAATATTATTTTATTTTATTGGTGGTAGTTTCCAAAATTGTGACAAAAAAATTATTATAAATCATAATTGAATGATCAAAATTATCACTGAATAATTTTCTAATTTCCTTAAATAAAAGCAAATCTAAACTATAAATGACTCGAGAATGTACATACATACATATGTACTTACGTACCAAAAATGTCCAATTTTTCCAGTTAATTTGTACCCATCAGTAATAAATATGTACACAAAACACTTACAGACAAGTCTAAACCAGCCGCTCTATGAGCACACACTGAATACGCTCGTAAACAAAATAACATTGAAAAAAAGTTTTTTTGGCTGTTATAGCGAAACATTTTAGGCCGTATATCGAAAACGTGCCTTAATTAAAAAGGGCCGTTATAGCAAAAGGCCGTATAAAAAGCGGCCGTATAGCGAGGTATGGGTGTATTTTTGATATCCACCAATGATATAAAACAAATGAATGACAGTTTTGTGTTGTTGTTGTGGCAGCCTGCATTATACAACTTCATACTAATCTTTACAAACATCAAGATCACTGTTTTTTTGTTGGCAGCCTGCGTATACGCGAAAATATTACTGTTCCTCTTTTGAAAAGTATTCGCTGCCGCAAAATGTTGAAAGTTTTGTATGGGAAATGTCGAAAATCTATTTATTTAAACAAACCGAATTTGATTATTAACTGTTTAATTTAAGCGCTCTAAAATTACCTCAGTATTATTGGCTTTCAAATGAAACCTGTTTGGGGCACATCAGTTTGATGGTTTTAAAGCCTATAGCGGCCAAATAATCGCCGGGTTTTGAGTTTGTGTATTATATAAATAGATTCTATGGACCTTTGGTAAACTATGGTTTCTACACACTCTCTTTCTTATGTGTATAACTCTGAATATCAGAGTGCATACCTAAGATACAATGTATATCAGCATCTTAGATATGAAAGTATAGTTAAAATGTAAAAAAATATCTGCAGGTTCAAAGAAAATGAGAAATCTTTGGAAAGAACTGCTCTCCAATTCAAGGTCTATTATTTATTTATATGTTGTCAACTATCTAATAATGTATCTACAAATTGAGATCGTAAACTCGTGTCAGACGCCAAATACATGGATCTATCTGATCAATTTTTATTAGTAAAAGTATTATAAAACTGCTAACTTTACGATCATAGCGGAAATGTTGATAGTTTTATCAATCATTTGCTATTATTTGACTATAAATTTTATAACAAATATATGACAAAAAAAATAGTATCTTAATACTTAATGCATTGTATCCATACTCAAACACTAGTAAAATTCAACATTTTTTTATTTAAAATTATGAAGAATATAATATATATACACTTCTCATAACATATTATTAAACATTGCATTACAATATATATATTTTGTGTTTCCCGTATAAAATAAACCGTTTTAAAAATTGTGCTTTAAAACTTGAGACTTCCACTAAAAAAAATCAATCCAAGGCATAGGAATCTTATAATGTTGCTTCTTCTGTAACACCGTGCATAGCCATTTCGTGCCGCTTTTTATTGTCGTATCTGGCAAATTTCTTTCCACAAAATCGGCACTCATGTAGTAGTTCTTTAGAATGACACAGCAAATGTCTTTTTAAGCCTGACGAACTTACAAAACTTTTTTCACAATGTTGGCAATGATAATTCTTTGTATTCGTGTGGCTGAAAAAATTATGTACTATTATACAAAGAATAGCAAGGTTCTTTAAAATATTTTTTTAAACAACGCTTATCACCATTTCAATATGGCTTGCAAACAATATTGCACCGTAAATCATCTGTGATATTAAATTAGAGTTGCCTGAACTATTTCATTATATGCAATGGGATAAATTATAAACTAATAACCGTTGAGGTTCTCCATAATATAGTATGTACTTTTAAACTTACCATCTTTCGTGGATATTTCGAGCGGTTGTAGAGATAAACATTTTATTGCAATAACCACAAGCATGAGGCCTTTCATTAGTATGTGTCCGAATATGACCTTCCAATTGGTATTTATCAATGAAGCGCTTACTGCACAAGTGGCATATAAAATCTTTATTACCAGTGTGGGTTACTCTGTAAGAAATGTTTAATTATTGCTTGATGTTATTGAGATAGAAATACTTTCATTTTAAAATAACATTAGAAACTAATTGAAAATAAATAAATAATATATTGTAAACATACTTATGTCTCTCCAAGCCATTAATACTTAAGAAAGCTTTTTTACAGCCGTCAATACCACATACAATTCTTTCTCTGTCACTGGAATGTGTGTCTATATGGATGGCTAACTTGGCTTTTGTGTTAAAGCACTTAGCACATATTTCACACTTGAATTTAAACCCTCTTTTATGCATTTTCTTGTGATCCTTTTCCACCCGGTATGCTATAAATCAAAAATTAAATTAATTTAAAAGAGTTGCTCAAAGGGTCGAAACAGCCTCAACCCATGATTTATAACTCAAGGTACTGATTATAAAAAAGATAATGTGTTATGGAGTTAAAAATAAAAATTTTAAAAAAATATCTTTAACCACTGTATTTTCGGTAATCATTAACATTCAAAGTCCCAGTGAAAGGGGGAAATATAAAAAAAACGAGTAGATAAATTTTTAATTTCCTTATCCAGTTTGAAATGGTTTAGTAATGTTTTCTAAATCAGTTGATCTTAAAATACTACACATATGAATCTACCTAAATAATTCCATAGGAAAAGATGGATATAAAATAAATTAGGGCCTCCTTGGTCTAGTAAGGTTGGAAGGCAGTGTAATAAGTATGAATTGACAGCTTTGCCTAACATACGGTTAACAATGTTTTTTTCAATTTATTTATCAATTTATTTTAGGGATACAACAATGCACCTGGCAAAAGAACTTTCACAAGTTAATCTTACTTTCTAATAGTGCCAAGATCAACTTAGTAAATAACTAAGTGATCGATTTCAACTTACATTTCTGACATATTTCACAAAAATACCGCTTTATTTCCAGGTGTGAATCGTGATGAGCGGCCAGCATGTCCGTCCACTTAAATGTTTTAGGACAATATGCACATTTGAATGGTCCATTTGAAGATTGTTTTGACTTTTTTGATTCTTTGATGTCTTTCAAAAAAATTTTTTTTGATTCTTTGATGTCTTTCAACTTGTTATCTTCTGAAAACCAAAATAAAAATATAATTTGACTGAAATTGTTGACATACTTTATATTGATAATATGGTGACGGATTTTCAATCATAAATCTTTTTTTTTTTCAGTTAATAGACATTCTTCCAAAGACAAAGCTCTGGTCAATATTTGCAACGCTTTAAATAAAATTTTATCAAATTTACATATTCCTACTTTCAGAAAAAGTAAAAATATGAAAATCAATAAAATTACTGACAATAATTAAATATCTTACTTTTTATTTCTTTGGGTGATTGGTTACTGTCATTGCAGTTAGCAAGAGAGGGCCCATAGTCCTCACTGCAAGCAGATTCACATACTTCATTTTGAATGTCATTTTCTAACTGTGCCTCGTCTTTTTCCACCTTCAAATCTTCAATATTTTTACTCGGTGAGTATTCAATTTTCACATTGAGAACTGCTGCACTCTCATCATAATCATTGGTATCATCTCTAGGCAAATCTTCTTGCCTCTCAGTTTTGATGCCGTCAACTTTTAATTTGTTAGATGAATACTCCAAAAGGAAAGAGAATGAAGTTTCACATTTAATTCGAAACTTGTAAGCAGAACTTAACTGTTTGAAGCATTGCAAACAAATTTGCTGTGGAAATTCATCATTTTGGTTCGCCTGTCAAATTTAAAAGATCAATCTTAAGAGTCAGCGTAAAAAGGAATAAAGTATTTATTTATATACGAGGGCGGTCCGATAAGTACCTAGCCTCACTGCCCGAGGATGCTAGTAGCACGTAGATGGCTACTGTCAAAATTTCAACCGAATCGGACTCATAGTTTTGTTTTGACTGCGTGTGGAAGCGGACGTGTACGCGTATTTTAGAAAAATGGAAATAGAGCAATATCGGTCGGTAATTCGATTCTTGTTTTTGGAAGGGAAATCGTGCAGCGAAATCAAAGAGCGCTTGGATGCTGTGTACGGTGAGTCTTCTCCTTCGATGGCGACCATCAAAAATTGGTTTAACGAGTTTCAACGTGGTTGCACGTCGGTTTTTGATGAGCCACGCCCAGGTGCCCCGAAAATGGCTACCACGGAGGATAACGTGACAAAAATCCACGATCTCGTATTGGCAGTCCGCCGATTGAAGGTGCGCGAGATAGCTGAAACAGTAGACATCTCGAAAGACCGCGTGGGTCATATCCTGCATGACAAAGCTATCGGCGAGTTGGGTGCCACATTTGCTCACTCTGGACAACAAGCGTAACTGTGAGACCACTTCGGAGCAGTGTTTGACGCTGTTTAAGCACAATCCGAAGGAATTTCTACGTCGCTTCGTGACTGTTGACGAAACATGGATTCACTGGTACACACCAGAGACCAAGGAACCCATTGAACGTGCTCCGAAGAAGGCGAAGACTGTCCTATCGGCCGTAAAGGTGATAGCCACCGTTTTCTGGGATTCACAAGATGTGATCTACATTGACTACCTAGAGAAGGGCAAAACGATCACAGGGCTCTACTATGCCGAATTATTGGGCTGATTCGACGCCGAATTGCAGAAAAAACGGCCCCATTTGGCGAAGAAAAAAGTGCTCTTTCACCATGACAACGCACCAGCTAACACCTCCGCCGTCGCCACGGCCAAATTGGTCGAATTGCACTATGAACTGCTCCCCCATCCACCGTATTCTCCAGATTTGGGTCCGTGCAATTTTTTTTTGTATCCAATCTTGAAAAAGTCACTCGCCGGGGAGAAATTTAAGTCGAATGAGGAGGTCATCGCCGCCACGGAGGCCTACTTTACATACCTTTAGAAAACGTATTTTTCAGATGGGTTAAAGAAGTTGGAGCATCACTGGGTCAAGTGTATCCAGCTAAAAGGAGACTATTTTGAGAAATAAATCGCCACTTGTCCAAAATTTTCGTTTTTATTTAAGTACTTATCGGACCGCCCTCGTAAAATAATACTCACGCGCACTGTAGCACAGGCTATCAGCATTTCTAAGCAAGTAATCTTTCTATCACCGACCAAAGTTTCCGTTTTAAAGATTGATGTCATGGCTCCTTCTTTTAAACAAGCACGACAAATTTCTTCAAATTGCATTTTAATGTTTATTAAATACAGCTTGCGAGACTTCCTCTTTGACACTTGTCTTTTATTTTTGCACTTCTAAAGTTTACAAATGCATAGACAATATTATATATATTTATTTTTTTTTTCAGAAAATATATGGCTAGTAAAACATTCATATTTATTTTTTATTGTTTGGAATTAAAAATTATCGATATCATTATAAAAATACATTATTTTTAAATCAGATCAATAATAATATATATATATATCATATAAAAACATAAATTTAAAACTATGCAAGGTATGAAGCGGAGCTTTATTTTAAGTGGAATTTTTAAATGCGTTACGAAAATCCAATACAGAATATGCTGTTGTCGCCGTAAGATCCTCGGAGTTAATGTTTATTTGGCAGTAATTGAAGCAAATCCTTAAAGCAATATTTGTTTTAAAATCGTTGCGCCAGGAACTCGTCCTTCTGCTAACTTCCCTGGTGAGGAAACTTCCACTGTGAATATTCATTAGATAAAATTGTTTTATATGAAATTCAAATTGACCACCCTGGCTGTGGATTTGATTCCCGGAAAAGAGATTCTTTACTACTCACTGCGATTAAACTCGAGAGCGCGAGAGCAAAATGTTAAATAAATAACCAGACATATTTAGTATTTCAAATTTATAAAAATATGAATGAATTTAAATTTTTAACATTTAATTACTCTAATTTAAACAATGAACTAAAATATGGAGTCACAGAAATTCAACTATGACTATTTACAAGAAAAAATTTTAGTGTTGATCCAACATTTTATTTTTTCACGCTACAGCTTATATAAAAAAGTATTTTGCTAAATTAAACATACAAAACCATATTATTTTAGGTGCTTGTATATATTGTACTGGTACTGGCAAACACATCTATTAAATCAGCCTACATGTGGTTTATGGGAGAATACTTAAAATACCTTGGGTTGTCCACGTCAAGAGAATGAGAGAATATTGCACAGAATGCGCAAACGATGGTAAAATAGCCAAAGGAGTCATATTTTTCAGAAATGCACAATTATGGCTTACTGCAGTTGATTAGCAAAACTCAAGGATAAAGAGGCGTTGGAAGAAAAAATTAAACATAGATTAGAAATATGCAACAGTGGCTGGAAGTCAGGAGTACAGCCAAATTAATAAGATTGGCCCAGCCTCTTCTGAGGAGTGGCATCTGAATAAGAAGAAGTGAATACTATCAAGAAAAAAAAGCCGCTAAGTTATATAAATTTTTCAATTCCTCCGTTAATTTACTGCGAACTTTTTGATGGAGATAAAACTAAATTATCGTTTTGGTTGTTTTTAGCATGCTCATTATTATTTACTTGTAGATTTCAAGAAGTCGGTCTGAACTTGTATCTGTCAGGATGGCCGAGCGGTCTAAGGCGCTGCGTTCAGGTCGCAGTCCTCTTCTGAGGGCGTGGGTTCGAATCCCACTTCTGACAACTATTTTTTTCTTATCTAACTAATATAATTCCTTCATAAAAGCTTAAAATAAGTGCATTTAATTATTCGTTCTTAATCATTCATAGAGTCGCTCGAAATTACGAGTTTATTAAATTTAACTGACAGATTGAAACAAACCTAAATGTAAAATATATTTTTAACACTCATATAATATAAATATATTTTTTATCATACCAAAATTCTTAAATTTCTGACTTACGCATAAATATCTTGTCCCATCGGATGAGAGCAAGCTGGGATTACCTCTTAATCAAAATTGAATCGAAACAACAAATTTCGCTGCTATTTAGATACAAACGAAATGTTTTAAAAGTAATTTTGAACCATCAGACCACCAGAGAAAAAGTGTTACTACAATTCGAATTGTTTTTAATGCTTTTTGGTATGGAAAAAAAATTAATTTTCGTGTTATTTTTATCTATATGAAGCTTAATTTTAAACTTTTTATTGAAACCTTATAAAATAAATTCATTTATATATGGAGGTAGGTTCCAAAATTGTTATAAAAAAATTATTAGAAATCATAATTTAATAATCAAAATTATCACCGAATAATTTTCTAATTCCCTTAAATAAAAGCAAATCTAAACTATAAATGCTTCAAGAATGGAACTACTTAAAAAAATTATGTTAGGTTGATAAATATCAAATATTCCATGTACCTTTGGTAATTTATGGTTTCTACGCTCTCTTTCTTATGTGTATAACTCTGAATATCAGAGTGCATACCTGAGATACAATGTATATCAGCATCTTAGATATAAAAAGGAAGCCTTCACCATAAAATATTTAAAATCTAGTTATTTTCCACCTGACGTGGTTGTGTTTCAATAACAAAAACTACCTCATGTAAAAATCATGTTTTTTTTAGGGCTTCATATGATACTACCCCGTATGGTGGTTAGCACGCTTGCTCGCCGATAGTATGCCAGATTCAAAGCCAAGTGAAATTAAAACCTTTAAATGTTAAAATTTTTAAAAATATCTGCAGGTTCAAAGAAAATGAGAAATCTTTGGAAAGAACTGCTCTCCAATTCAAGGTCTATTATTTATTTATATATTCTAAACTATCTAATAATGCATCTACAGATTTAAACCCCAAATAAAAGGATCTATCTGATCAATTTTTATTAGTAAAAGTATTATAAAACTGCTAACCTTACAATCATAGTAGAAATATCGATAGTTTTGTCAATCATTTGCTATTATTTGACTATAAATTGTATAACAAATATATGACAAAAAAATTAGTATCTTAATACTTTATGCATTGTATCCATACTCAAACACTAGTAAAATTCAACATTTTTTTATTTAAAATTATGAAAAATATAATATATATACACATCCCATAACATATTATTAAACATTGCATTACAATATATATATTTTGTGTTTCCCATATAAAATAAACCATTTTTAAAAATTGTGCTATAAAACTTAAGCCTTCCACTAAAAAAAATCAATCCAAGGCATAGGAATCTTATAATGTTGCTTCTTCTGTAACACCGTGCATAGCCATTTCGTGCCGCTTTTTATTGTCGTATCTGGCAAATTTCTTTCCACAAAATCGGCACTCTTGTAGTAGTTCTTTAGAATGACACAGCAAATGTCTTTTTAAACCTGACGAACTTACAAAACTTTTTTCACAGTGTTGGCAATGATAATTCTTTGTATTTGTGTGCCTGAAAAAATAATGTCAATGAAATAAAAAATGTACAATAGTTGTACAAACAATAACAAAGTACTTTAAAATATATTTTAAAACAATGCGTATCACTAATTCAATATGGCTTGCAAACAATATTGCACCGTAAATCAATCTAACTGTGATATTATATTGAAGTTGCCTGAACTATTTCATTATATGCAATGGGATAAATTATAAACTAATAACCGTTGAGGTTCTCCATAATATAGTATGTACTTTTAAACTTACCATCTTTCGTGGCTATTTCGAGCGGATGTAGTGATAAACATTTTATTGCAAAAACCACAAGCATGAGGCCTTTCATTAGTATGTGTCCGAATATGAACTTCCAATTGGTATTTATCAATGAAGCTCTTACTGCACAAGTGGCATATGAAATCTTTATTACCAGTGTGGGCTACTCTGTAAGAAATGTTAAATAACTGCTTGATGTTATTGAAAAAGAAATACTTAACACTAAACATACCACACCGGTCATTTTGACCGATTGTGGTAGAAATAGGTATATATCAAGTGTTGGTACGTTTAGTGTTAAAAAATGTTATTTTTTCATTGCTAAAAATATTTTTCAGATGAAAAAATAACAAGTGTGCTAGATAACAAATAATGCAACAAAAATGATTTAAATGGTCCTCTGGTAAATTAAATACAACTATTTAACTCATTTAATATTTTCTTGAGAACACTATGTGTTTATCAAAACACTCTTATTATAAAGAATTCATGTTTGCAATTTTGTAAATTTCATAGCTACCAGATAAAATAAAAATGAAAATCAGTTTACTAAACATTAAAAACACATCATAAACCAAAATATACCTAACATTAATAATGATACTTTAATCTCTCATTAGCATTAGCATCAGTTCAATCAGTTCTAAATATTTTTTGATTATGCCTAGTATAATTACTAAAATTATTATTTCATTTTAAAATAACATTAGAAACTAATTGAAAATAAATAAATAATATATTGTAAACATACTTATGTCTGTCCAAGCCATTAATACTTAAGAAAGCTTTTTTACAGCCGTCAATACCACATACAATTCTTTCTCTGTCACTGGAATGTGTGTCTATATGGATGGCTAACTTGGCTTTTGTGTTAAAGCACTTAGCACATATTTCACACTTGAATTTAAACCCTCTTTTATGCATTTTCTTGTGATCCTTTTCCACCCGGTATGCTATAAATCAAAAATTAAATTAATTTAAAAGAGTTGCTCAAAGTGTCGTAACAGCCTCAACCCATGATTTATAACTCAAGGTACTGATTATAAAAAAGATACCGTGTTGTGATGTTAAAAATACAAATTTTAAAAAAATATCTATAACCACTGTATTTTCAGTAATCATTGACATTCAAAGTCCCAGTGAAAGGGGGAAATATAAAAAAAACAAGAAGAAAAATTTTTCATTTCCTTATCCATATATAAATCGGTTGATCTTAAAATACTACACAAATGAATCAACCTAAATAATTCTTTAGGAA
Organism: Atopsyche davidsoni; assembly: GCA_022113835.1. Lineage (NCBI taxonomy): Eukaryota > Metazoa > Arthropoda > Insecta > Trichoptera > Hydrobiosidae > Atopsyche > Atopsyche davidsoni. Next base: position 12,671,145 of record JAILWY010000009.1, on the reverse strand, counting down.
AAGATGGATATAAAATAAATTAGGGCCTCCTTGGTCTAGTAAGGTTGAAGGCAGTGTAATAAGTATGAAAGCTTTGTCTAACATACTGTTAACAATTTTTTTTTCAATTAATTAATCAATTATTTTATGGATACAACAATGCACCTGGCAAAAGAACTTTCACAAGTTTATCTAACTTTCTTGACTTGTGAGAGATCTAATAGTGCCAAGATCAACTTAGTAAATAACGAAGTGATCGATTACAACTTACATTTCTGGCATATTTCACAAAAATACCGCTTTATTCCCAGGTGTGAATCGTGATGAGCGGCGAGCATGTACGTCCACTTAAACGTTTTAGGACAATATGCGCACTTGAATGGTCCATTTGAAGATTGTTTTGACTTTTTTGATTCTTTGATGTCTTTCAAAAAAATTTTTTTTTTCAACTTGTTATCTTCTGAAAACAAAAATAGAAATATAATTTGACTGAAATTGTTGACATACTTACTTTATATTGATTATATGATGGCGGCTTTTTTAAATTCATTTATTTTCAATCATAAATCATATTTTTGCTCAGTTATTAGACATTCTTCCAAAGACAAATTTCTGGTCAATATTTGCAACGCTTTAAATAAAATTTTATCAAATTTATATATTCCTACTTTCAGAAAAAGTAAAAATATGAAAATCAAAAAAATACTGACAATTCTTCAATGTCTTACTTTTTCTTTCTTTGGATGATTGGTTACTGTCATTGCAGTCAGCAAGAGAGGGCCCATAGTCCTCACTGCAAGCAGATTCACATACTTCATTTTGAAAGTCATTTTCTAATTGTGCCTCGTCTTTTTCCTCCTTCAAATCTTCAATATTTTCACTTTGTGAGTATTCAATTTTCACATTGAGAACTGCTGCACTCTCATCATAATCATTGGTATTATCTTTAGGCAAATCTTCTTGCCTCTCAGTTTTGATGCCGTCAACTTTTAATTTGTTAGATGAATACTCCAAAAGGAAAGAGAATGAAGTTTCACATTTAATTCGAAACTTGTAAGCAGAACTTAACTTTTTGAAGCATTGCAAACAAATTTGCTGTGGAAATTCATCATTTTGGTTCGCCTGTCAAATTTCAAAGATTAATCTCTTCCTTAAGTAAGCGTAAAAAGGAATAAAGTATTTATTTATATTAAAAAAATACTCACGCGCACTGTAGCACAGGCCATCAGCATTTCTAAACAAGTAATCTTTCTATCACCGACCAAAGTTTCCGTTTTAAAGATTGATGTCATGGCTCCTTCTTTTAAACAAGCACGACAAATTTCTTCGAATTGCATTTTAATGTTTATTAAATACAGCGTGCGAGACTTCCTCTTCTTTCATTGCAATTTACAAATTGTCACTTATCTTTTATTTTTGCACTTCTGAAGTTTACAAACGCATAGACAATATTATATTATTTGTTCTTTTTTTTTTCAGAAAATATATGGCTAGTAAAACATTTGAAATTTAAAAATTATCGATATAATAAAAATACATTATTTATAAATCAGATCATTTATAAGATGAATATATCACTATAAAAATAAACATTTAAAACTATGCAAGATATGAAGCGGAGCTTTATTTTAAGTGGAATTTTTAAATGCGTGACAAATAAAAAAATCGGCGGTCAAAAAATTTACCAGTCAAATGAGATTTAATTGACAGTCATTCCAAAGGTTTTATTTTTATAGCAGTGAAAAAATCTCATCTGATCTGGTGGGACAGATTTTCATGCATCGTCTGGTTTTTTCAAAACAGCATTCTCAGATAGATAATGCGTTACTACAATATTTGCAACGTTTAAAAAAACTAAACTTGTAGGTTTCGATGTGAATTTAATGTTATATATTTACTTTTTATTAATTTAATATTTTTCACCCATGAGAACAACACTTTTGAACATTGAAATGATTGAATGTGCTTCTACTGAACAAACCATTGAAATTGGTTGCTATCCTTGAAAACAGTGTATCCAGCCTCCACCCAACAGAAATTTTATAGCAACTGATGATTGATGGCTGCCATGGCACAGGTAATCAAATATATTTTTTAAGTCATTAAAAATAATTGATCCAAAATAAATATAGGGTTCACTCAACCTCATAACAGTGAAATAAAAACACTGTAATAAAGTTTGGCATAATTTATTTGGGTAAATTTTTCAATGATTATTTCAGTGACTTTTTAACCATAAAATTTTCAGTTTCTACAAAACAAAGTTTATTTGTAAAAAATACCATCTTTTGTGATAAACATTTTTGTCACAGCAACCAAAAGCATGAGGTTTTTCATTGGTATGCATTGAAATACGAACTTCAATTTGGCATATATCAAAAAACCAGCCTTTTTTATTTTAAATCGCTTTCATAGGAAATATGTGCACTTAAAAATAAAAGCCATTTTTGATTTGATTTTTTGAAGATTCTTCAAAAAGGCTGGCATGTTGGCTTTTATGCCATTGAAAAATCATATAATTATATCTTAATTTTAACACGTCATATTTATTTAGAAATCCTCTTTTAATTGACTTAATGATAGTACCTTTACATATTTAAATAATGTGAAATGTACCAGCAATGATAAAATAATTATATAAATATTTGAAATATAAATCATGATGAGTTAATATATAAAGCATTTGTAATTACATAATAAAAAAAAGTGTATCTAATGATACCAATGATACCCATTAGATAAACTGATATTATAAAAATGAGATATCATTAGTAACAAGTATCAGTAAGGGATCTGTTGATTATGGCATTAAAATAAGTACCTTACTCGACTCTATTTTTAGCAATAAAAAAATTATCTAATTAACACAGCCACAATTACCTTTGACTGCTTTCTTCTGCTTGCCTACCTACTTTTGCCCTTGCAGTCTCCTACTCTTACAGGTAGTGTGACAAAATCTCTTGCTCATGGAATAAACATAAAAAAGAGATTTTCTATAAAAAAAAAAAAACCATTCTCTACACTGGCCTGTTAGACTTTAACAATGAAACATGTATAAATAAATATGTACTTACTCTCTTTGTAGTCAAATATGAAATATGTCATAGTATGAAATATCTTGACCATGAAATCAATTCATTATTCCAAGATGAAATCTTGGCGGTTTTGACAAATGCACAGACAATATTCGTATTCAATAGTCTCTCATAACTTAAAACATTTTATTGTTACAAAAACATAATATATTTTAGAAATTAATCCATGGTTTATTATTTTTCAATATCATGACAAATTTCTTTGATGCCAAAGTTATAATTTTTTAAAGTAAAACTCCAGGGTTTTGATTCAATAGAAAATATTATGTATTGGTAAAATACAGTCTTACTTTTCTATTATTGCAAAATAAACTGTAAATCTCCATTAATTTTCTAGAAATTCTGTATAACTTTCCTCTGTGCTTTCAATGCAGTATCTTACTGAAAGCCCGTCCCATCCATTAATAAAGATGAAATAGTAAAACATTAAGTTTCTTTTTAATACACAATTTAATCAAATTATTTAAAGGGTAAAGCAATATTGCTAGAGCAAAGCTTAGCAGTTATGCTAATAAATATTTGCTTACAATAATAATTATTAAACTATTTAATTAATTATGAGTAATCTTTCAGTACAGCTCTGAAAATTAAAATTACTTAAAATTGCTGTTACTTTAATTTACATATAATGAGTGAAACTTCATATAAAATTATTAACATAAATAAGGTTTCATAGTTAAAATAATGGAACGATCACAAAGCTTACATTACAAATAAAGCCAATAAATTAAATTTTAAAAATTAATAAAGGTACATAGTCATCAATTTTTTATCTGGAAAAATGTTTAAAAAAAAAGGACGGTACATGTATGTACATAGTACATAAAAAAGAAAAACTTTCATTTATCTACAAAAATAATAAATTAAAAATGAAACATGCTGTAGATCGGTGATGTCCAACCTGTAACTTTTCAAAATGTAGCAGAAACATAATTTCAATAAACTTAACAACAGACTTCTGTGACAACTGAGCTTTTAATCTCTCTCTCTCTCTAGTAATAGTGACTAGAATTTTCATTCAATCTATTAATTTGTTGATATTCTTTCATATGCAGATTCAAGGGTGAATGTGTTTTTTTATTGATTTGTACAAATGATCATTGTTTATCGATCAGATATATAATAAAACAGATTAGGGATGTAAACCAGTCAATACTTCTGAAATAATTAAGGCAGCGTTTTGTGTTAAAGAGGTTGGGCGTCACCAAAGAAGATTATTATGCTTCTGATATATAATTAACTAACCAACATTTTTATTATTCTAACAGTAGCAAAATATATACATAAACAAGAACACATTCATTCCAGTTATTTTATCAGTCAAATAGATTTTAATCTATAATTATTAACCTACAAAAAAATATTTTAAAACAAAATAAAAACCATTTTGTTTCATAATATATCCTCTTTACACAAAAATTCCTGTTCACTATAAATAATTAAATATGAATTCACTAAGAATAATATATATTACTCTAATTTTAAAAGTTGTTTTGTATCAGTTCCGTCACAGCGTATGAAGGGTCCAGGAATAACAGGCATGGTTTGAACATTCTGCACATTGTTGAGAGAGGCTTGAGACTGCATTGCAAGCTGCTCCGGGTGACACCTTTGCTTGTGACTGCGACAAGCTGAACTGTACGCAAATTTCTGGGGGCACCAAGGGCACTGAACTGGTGTGTCACCCGTGTGGCTTGTCAGATGTACCTGAAAACATTACATCAAGAATATTTAGCTTTTACCAGTGCACTTAAAGAGTGTGTATTACAAAAAAAAACATCAATGGAAAATATTTGATACATTGAACAATTTAGTTTTCATTTGCCAAATGAACAGGTTTGAATCGAAAGCTGTTAATGATACTTTTAATGGTGAGGCCCTTATTACCGGGCCACAGAAAAAGTAATTGGTATCAGTGAGTTGTCTGCTGATAACACAGTTTGCTTACCTTAAGAGTTTGTCTCCGTTTGAAAGCTTTATTACAGAATGAACAAACGTGACGGCACTGATCATCATGCACCAATAAGTGTTTTCTGTAAGTCCGTCTGCTGTTGAGAACTTTATCACACATGGTGCAAGGATATGATGTAGAATCGTGCGTATCCATATGTGCTTTTAAATTGGAACCTGTTTTGAATCTGAAATAATTACATGAAATAAAAATCACAACTGATTTAAAGTATTAAATGTACATAGAAATTAAGTAATGAATATTTTACTTCTTTGCACAACGAGTGCATTGGAAAAGCTTTTCTTCACTGTGGATAGCTCGGTGCTGTATGAGCTCCCCCCCAGTGCTGCAAGCGTATCCGCATATGTCACAGATGTAGCGCTTGATCTTCTCGTGAACGGCTCTAGTGTGACCGACCACAGCCGATTTAGTAGTAAATCTAAAAATAGGCATATAATTCACAAACACCAATACACATAGTATAATCCTACTAAAAACATTGTTAGCTTTTAGGTAAAGAAATGTAAAATAAATTGTAAAATAAAATAAATGAACTTTAATAAATAAAAACCCACATAATGAACTCATCACTCATATTAGTTGAAGTTGTACAATAAATTGTTTTTATTTGAATTTCAATTTAACAATGACACGTATGTTGCGCTGAATAAAAATTGTGGCTCTACTAGATTAGGCGTAAAAAAAAAAAAATTCTTACTTATTTCCGCATATTGTGCATGGATAATTATATCTCTCATAAAGCGGAATATGAACCCGCTCATGAGATTTTAGATTTTCTTTAGAATTAAATATTTTTGCACAACCAGTGCAACTATACACTCGCTCAGGCTTGGGAATGTGTCTCAGTTTATGTTTCTCAAGGGCTTCTGGGGTTTTAGTAATGCGGGAACATTTATCGCACCTAGAAAAAAAGAAAAACTGTTTAAAACATCCCTATATCTAATTTATTTATCCACTAAATCAAAATTCTCACTAAAAAATCTAGTCAAACATCATTATTACATTATATTGCCACATAATCTTCATTCAAGCCTATAAATTAAATCCAGTGAACTGACATATTGGTGGAGAATCGAGAGGCATTAGGACGTCATGGGGAAGATTCTGTCCAGCAGGAGATCGACAATGGCAGAAGAACTTGCATTTAATATACTTACGCGTATCCAGTAGGATCATTGTGTCCAGCAACATGTCTGTACATAGCAGTTTTAGATCTGACGATGCAACCACATATACATTGTACTCTTGCAGTTTGCTTGTGCTCTTGAACTATGTGCGCTTTTAGTCTGAACCAATTAATGAAATTGAGATGGCAAACAAAGCAACCAAATCTGAAATTATTTAAATTCGTAAATTAATATTATTATTCAATCTAAGATTCGTCACCTGTCAGGATAACATCAAACAGGCAGATATAGAATTTATGAAATGGAAATTTAAGAATTTAAACAAAGTATGTGAACTAACTCAACACTCATGCAGCTTAAGTTAAATACTACGGACATTTTAATCATGAGTTAAAATATATATTTAAATGTAAGATTTATACTTCCAGGGGACTTAAACACTCAGTGTGTTAGAGATGTAATTTTATCTTCATGCTTTCCACTAATTCATTATAATAATAAATGTAACATTGATGTGGGGTTCATTTGCAAAAATGAGAGGTGATAATAAAAAACTTATCAATAAACATAAAATATCTAAAAAATACTTGGATGCATTTAAGAAAATAAAGATGTATTAAAAACATACTTAAAGTATTTTTTCAAGTTGGGGTCAGATTTTTTTCGATCACTTGAATCAGCTAAGTCTTCATCACTGCTTGCTTTTGATTTTGAAATTTTTGAGGATTTTTTTCTTCTTGTGATTTTTAATCGTCTTTTAGAATGTGACTTTTTGGGTAATAAATCACTCACAGGATAATCAAGACCATCGTTATCATCAAAATATGAACCTACACAAAAAGGGAAGTCAGTAAAAACTTATGAAAAACTTTATTTGTACAAATAGAAAACTTTTGAGGTTTTTGTTGATATAGTAATTTTTACGATATAGTTTATGGGTTGACCATCAATTTGTATTAGAATAAAATTAGTAATTAGATTATGAATTTTATTTATCTTCAAAAAATAAAAATCATATTTTCATCTGGCATTAATGAATAATAAAATGCACTAAATTAGATCTACTAGAAATTAAGATATTTTTATTGTTCAGTAAATAAATTACATATTAAATGCTTACTCGATAATCGGTCATCAATATCATCCAAATCAGTAACTTCCCGTTTAATCTGTAACAATATATAATTTTGTTATAAAAGTGTTTGTTGCGTGTAAATTACTTCAATCGAGTATAAAGATTTAGTCACTTACTACAACTTGTTCATCTTTAACCGAGTTTTCGGTAGTGATAGAGAGCATATGCGGCTCAAACATGGGAATCTGGAGCTCAGATTTGATAATATCTTTAAAAGCATCATTATTAACAGCTTCAGGGTCACCAGCAGACAATTTTAAAAAGAACTTCTGTACATTTATACACTGATCGGCAAATTCGTCAAAGGATTGAATCGTCTTTATACAAATTTCACATACTAATTTTGGGAGTAGATCTTCAAGAGAAACCTTGAAAAAAGTAATAAAACGTTAGTGAAATTTGAAAAGATTATCAGAACAGTATGTTTTATGAAAATAAAAAATATATTAGAAATTTAAAAGGTAAACAATGTAAATTTGGGTTTGTAATATTTAAACTACAGCCGCAATTATTTTTTTTATTAAATACTATAAGTTTTAATAATAGATACAAATTACTTTCAAAATAATAACATAAATAACTTACAGAAAACCCGAGGTACTTGACAATTACATCAGGCATATTCACGTCGTCTTTGATCAGAATTGTGAAGATATTCTGCATTTTTATTTCAGATTTGCCACATAATCGACATATTTCTTTCAAATGTAGTGCCATTTTTCTATATTCTAATATACAGACATCGAAAATACTTGGTTTAAAAATTCATTATAAAATGAATAAAATACAGCAAAACGCTACCGAACCCACACGAACGTCAAAATCCATCAAATATTGTTCAACGACATTTTAGATTATATCCATAAACAAGCCTATAGTTTTGCTTGTAGCTAGAGTATATAAAAAAAATATTTGAGCAAATGTTAATTTATGTATCTACTTCGTATTTAATTTTTCCTCGATTCACATCAAAATATTTTTTTGATATTTCTTATATCTACGACTTATTAATACAAGAGTATTAGTCAGCCAATAAACAGCTAAAATTCTTAGTACAAATGGGACTAATTGCTTACTCGAAAATCGGTCAACAATGTCGTCCAAATCAGTAACATTTCGCTTAATCAGTAATAATGTGTTTTTTTTTATAAAAGCGTTTGTTACGTGTAAATTACTTAACTATAAAGATCTTCCACTTGTTTGCCTTTAGCCAAGTTTTTGGTGGTGATATAGAGCATATGCGGCTTAAACATGGCAATCTGCAATGCTGTATTAGCATGCACTTTACTTAGCTCTTTGCGACTCTTATCCATTAGTTTTATCGTCATTTGTAAAATATACTTCCTAATGTCATTTTAATGAAACGAATCATTATCCTGACTGCCGACGAGCGCGGTTTATTGTTTTAGGAATTTTAAATTTTACCTGAACTTTTGTCTATTGTCTTTGGTCAAGAATGTTTCGTTTTCGTGTTGTTTTGAAAGTTAAAATGAACTGTGGTTTTAAGCATTGCAGCTAATGGATAACGGTTCACGCAAAACTCCGTCGTTTTATATTTGACAAATTATTATGGAAGATATATTTCCGACTGTTGGTTGTTACAGTTCACTTTTTGGAGTGGAGCCGTTGTATACGAGATCGCTTCATATTTGACCAACGGAGAAAAGTTAAATTTGGTGAAAGTGACATATTGAACTCAATATTTGTGTTAAAATAAATCAAGGTTTGTAATAACTAATATAATATTTATTGTGATTGGTTTTTAGGTTTTGTTAGGTCATTGTATCTTGGTGATATATTATTCTTTTCTCCTGACATTTTGGTTACTGATGCTGGGGCCATCTTCAGAGGAGTAGAGGCTGTGATTTTTCGGCAAAACACACTTTCATAGTCTGCCTCTAAGGTGTTATGGGTCAGCCTCGTTTCACCGCTCATAAGTTTTCAGTTTCTAGTTAGAAGTGTTTTGGACAAACAACTACAATTTCTTAGTTATCTCTCTTACTAAACTAATTTATAAATTAGTTTATTTGACTAAAAACGCATATTAAAAAGACTACTTGGAATATCACGAGAATGTGTAGCACCTCCTTAGTTTATCAAAACTAAAGAACAACTGTCCTAAGGGGAGATTATAACCAACTTCCAAACATATAATATTTATTTTACAAATAAAATTGACAGTATATGTTTTTCAGTGTTAGACTCACAACACCTTAAAATAAAATTATATTATTGAATTAGAATATTTTACACTTTCTCTGGTGGCAAAAGTGAAAACAAGAAAAAGAACACCATAAAGAGACTCACTACTTATTCAAGACAAGGTCAAAATTATTTATTAAAAAGTACAGTCTTACATACCCATCTGTCGACTCTGCAATGATTATACCAGAAAAGATGTTGATTTAGGCTAAAGGAAGCAAAGACTTCAACAAATGTTCTATCCATGAAAGTCTGGTTAATAGATATCTCAGATATACAGTCAAAACAGATAACAGTCTAAACATCGGCAGTATTATATGAATATAGTATAATAACCCGAGAACAACTTAGGTTATGTATGTTGTAAAACTTGTAACTAGAAATATTTTATTTTTGTGAAATACACCTGTTAATATGTGTATTGTAAGTCAAGTAGTCTTTGTTGTAAGAATTTATGTCAATAGACATATTTTTAGTTGATTATTGCTCAATTTTTTTTTTAAGCTATGAAGTAAATCAATTACTGCAATACATATTGCAATGCTCAATGGTAGGCTTCAGAATAGCTCCTCTTTATAGAATGATTGTTGGTGTTTGCAAAGACCATCAATATAATAAATTATTCTAGTGAAGTCATAGATTCTTTTTTCTTTAAAATAATACACAAACGTGATGGTTAAACAATTTTTTTTTTTTTTTTCAGAAAAATGGATTCTCCTGAGATAAATAATCTTCTTATGACTTCTTGTCATCAATTACCATCTATCAAGGATGTCCTCGTCCCGGATGACAGTGGCTACCTGACAGTCACTCCCAGCTCTGCAGAATCCACTGGATATGAATCAGGGTTGATATCATTAAAGGAACCGAGATTATTTTCTAGTCGCTATGGGGAATCTCATCAAAAGAATACTTCATTTATTTCCTACACACCAGAAGAGTCGTCACCTCTTAAACGACCAAGATCTCAACTTTCTAAGCCAAAATTTCTACAAGAATATATGAATGAACCCTTTACTAGTATCTGTTCTTTGGGCGAGTCGATAGAGTGCATTCATGAAAATTCATTATCTCCCTTACACGAAGTTATGCACATGGATACAAATTTAAGCTGCAGCAATATCAAACGTAAGTTGAGGAGACAGAATGCTTTGTCAGAGAATATAGACTGGAACCCTTTTAACTCTCCCGCTCAGTCTACCTATTCAATACATTCCTCTAATTTTCAACATGAAGGATTACAATCAAAGATTAGAAGATTAGCTGTAACTGATCGCACAAGCACTGAAATGAAATGGGAGTGTAATCCTACTCGGGAAAAGCTGTCCCCAATATCAATGCACAATTCTCGCCACAGTCTATCTTTTTTACCCTACAATTCCCTGGGATTTCATTCAGAGCCTAATAATATTAAAAAGGTAGGAGGAAGACACGTTAAGGTTTGTCCCGAAACAGTCACTTCCAAAACTCAATCCCTCTCCTACCCTGTCACACCCGTGAAGCATCGAAAGAGAATTGAAAGATTCAGTCCAGAAATGACATGTGATGAGAATTCGTCAGAATCTCCAGAAAAAATTGAAGATCGATCTTCACCTATTTTCAAAATGGGAATCTTTAATGTGGACCGAAAATCTGCCGAGAGACCGAATTTTGGCACGCAAAAAATTGGAACGCCTGAGAAAAATCAAATTTTATATCCTAATCTGAGACCCGTCACTCCTCCTAAGAAAATCAAAACACCCGAGAAGAAACGTAAAAGTAACCTCAAAACACAAAGTTCCAAGTTGCGCAGGAAGCTTTATTTGGGCTACTGTGGCAGAGAAAATATTGATTTCTTGAAAAAACTTCGAGAACGCTATCATACTCCCTTGAAATGTCTCCTTAGCAAACTGTCCTGTGAAGATCTGGAAAATGTTTGCAAAGTCAGTCACACGTGGACAGCCGCATGCCTGGAAGATCCTGAAACAGAGAAGCGAATGAAGAAAAGTGCTCAACACAAGGAACGTATCAAAGAGAACATTGAATCTAAGAAAATTGGGAATACCAAGCCAGTAGAAAAGAACCAACAAAGTGTCACTCGAGTGCGTCGAGATCTCATGGATATACAAAACTATGCAAATATTTTGCCGACCAAAGTTCAGGCCACTCCCAGAAGTCCTCCCGTGAGTCCAGGGAAGAGACGAGCCCGAATGTACATGAAGGTAATTTAATATTCAAATAGCTTTTGGTTTGTTTCGTAATGTCATTAAATCAAATTTTAAACTACATTTTTATTAACATTTTAAACTAAGACAATTATTGATTGTGATTGCAGGTGGCATCAGAAGAGTCCACTCGACAGGTGCGGGCATGTCCTCGGTGCACACGGCCTGCGCGGGTTAGGGGACAGTGGGGAGAGTGCAGCGGCCGCACATGTTCTTTCAGATTTTGTGTACGCTGCCTGGCCCAACATCTTCCAGGGCTACGAGGCACGCAGGCCAGCTGCTGCCTCCGCCCCCTCGAGGCTCCTAGCCCTTCTAAGCAGCCTCCCCCCGTGTACATCGGCTCCAAGCAGAGCCACAAGAATCTCCGACGGTTGTGATGCGGCCTTTTGTACTAATGTTTATCAAGAACCGTGTAGTACAGTTGAATCCTCGTGTATTTTCAATAACTTAAGACTTCTCCGATAAACTTGAGGGACATTCCACTTTTCTACTATTTTGAATCTATGCACTTGTCCCAAAATGCATTTGCAGTGGTGCCACGAACACCTTGATATATATCTGCAGAGCTTCTAGTTGCATGGATGTGATATATTAATTTTAAAATGATTAAAGTCTATCAACCTAGTGTTGATATGATATCTTATTGTGTGGCATGACATTTGTACATATTTTTAGTTTTTCTCAATTGATTTTATTGTAATAATTGTAAACTGTTTTTTAGACTTTGTAATGATGTATTCCATTGACACTGGTGATATTTTACTGTGCTAAAAGCTGGCTGAGAGTGAGGTTTTGCTTTTGCTATTAAGAAGCAAGTAGTAGATCTTCACCACGTGGCACTAAAAAAATACGAGCGGTGTTATATGCATGCGTGTGTTGTCCACATCTAGTTAATACTGGCTGTCTGGTGTGAGGTGTTGTGGGCGACAGAAGAACCTGCCAGAAGTATGTTCGAAGCAATGGAAGTTTTGAATCTTCCTCTGTGTAATTTTTCCTGTTACTGTCAATTCTTGAAATAGTCTATAAAGTCAATGTAGCCTCAGTGATTTCTGCATATAGAATAAATAATACTTTAATTAAATGAAAAAAGTCCCACCTGTGGCAGGCCCACCCTTGTCGCTCATTATGCTTCATAAGACGCTGAAATTTGACTTATGAGGTTGTATGTTTTTTTTTTACATGATGACTTGTAAATATTTGTGTGGAATTTATTGCTTTATGTTTTACGAATTCTGTATGTGTACCAGTGGTTAGTTTAATTTTAATGTTAAATTTTTACTGATTATTTTATATATGATTATATGTTATTCTCTAGAAAATTATGATGTTTGCTATGTTTTATATGTTTAATTATTATAAAATATGCATATTCCTGAATGTTTTTATACCTTTTGTGAGGTGAAAATAGCAAATTTCCTGCAATGCAGTGATGTGAATTTTTAGATAAATATTTAGAACCGTATTATTTATTATGATGTACCTGTAGAACCTCCAACGTATAAAGTTGTAACTATAATTCTAAATTTTCGAGAATATTTAAACATTAAACATGTTTTTAAATATATATCATAACACACACAAAAAATAAGAATATAAAATAATAGCCTTTTGTCTGATAAATGATTTTAATATACGCTGGAGGTGTCGAAATATGATCCATGACAATGCATGAATACAAACTGATCACAGTAAGTAGTTTTATTTAGTACTTCTTTATGGGAAGAGATTAACGAGATTAGAGTGGATCAAATTCATGTTAAGCCTTAGGAACCATAATACTTATTATATTAATTTAGATTAATGTTAATCAGGATGCGTATTTATTTACCCATGCAGGTATTAGTATGTTTATGTGATTAAGCATATTTTTTCACACATTGAAAACGATTAAAGAAAACTCTCAGAAAATATCATCGTGACTTGTGAGGGATTCGAACCCACATCCCTCATAGCTTGGGGATGTGGGTTCGAATCCCTCACAAGTCACGATGATATTTTCTGAGAGTTTTCTTTAATCGTTTTCAATGTGTGAAAAAATATGCTTAATCACATAAACATAATACTTATATCATTACCTCTTGTAACTGGACAAATATCCTGTGAATAGTTATAAAGAATTGCCACATCCCTGTATTAGTATTAATTTATTTTGATGAATCATGTACATATGCTTTTGACATTTTACGTCTACATAATGTCGACTACTGTATCTCATTTCGGTTTTGAAATTTATGTAGATATACAATTCACCATACAAGTTTTTTTTAGGTGAAGTGCGCATATGCAATAGTCGCATAATGTTTTTTTAGTTTTTGCTCTCTTTTTATTAGATAGTGTATGTACGATTTTAAGGATGGTACCACCATCTATGTATGAGCTATCAAAGTGGTGATAGCTCAGGGAACTGTTTTGCGAGCCATGTGACATATGAGTCATATGACGGCGAATTTATGGCCTAGAGAGGGGGGGGCAGTGGCGTATAAAAGAGCGGGCTGGCCTGCAGCTCATTCTCTTTTTTTCTCTCTATTTCTCTATATTCTCAGTTCTTCCCTATTCTCTTATTGTTATATTTATATTGTAATAAAAACGGAAATCATAAAATCAGAATTTTAATGACGAACGAGACGTGCATCATAACTCAAAGTGAAAATAACGACCATTAATCCCGGTCGAGTAACGAGCCGAAGATCGAGCAAGTGTGAGCTGAAGTTACAACTCAGCGGGATCCACGCATGCTGCGGATCGGCGCGTACATGGTCCTTCGAAACCTGGATGTTGGAACAGCTTGTAACTACATCAAGATGTCCCAAAACAAGACATCGTAACCGGAGCAGCGCAGTGCACGCATCGTGATCAAACGAGTCATCACCAGGAGCCAGACGAGTGGAAGTCGATCTGAACGTGAGTACCGATCTCCTTGTATCACGTCCTATCATCGGAAATAATGCAATCTCATTATTGTCAGCATCGGACTTCCCGTCATTAGTTTTTTGTAATCAGTAGGTAGGTGATAGTTGTTTGAACAAGTGCACTTCGTTACAGTTGAATTTATTGTTTTTAAAAAAATTTTAAGGTTAAAATGTATATGTTCGTCTCTCGTCGATAATTTTAAATGTTACAAAGTAAGTAGGTAGAACACGTGGAGCACGTGTAGATAATTATTTGGATCAATGCTTTGGTTGAAGAAATGTCATAATTAGAACACAGATGACGTTCGCGTAAGCGTGGCAAAATTAAAAAATTTTATTATATTATTTTTAAAAAATATTATATTAGTTGGAACATAAATAACTAATATAACGGAAATTAAGTAAAAATAAAGTAAATGACTCGGTGATTATTAAAATAATAACGGATTTATTTAGCAATCTTAAAAATGGCGGAATTAAAACAACTCACGATAGAGCGAGGACAGCTTAAAGGTCAAATGACAAGAATATCAAAGTATTTTGCATTAGAATCCAGCGACCAGCTTCAGATAACCGATAGATTAATGACGTTAGAAAAAAATCACGCGAAGTTCTACGAGATTCAAGCACAGATAGAGGCAATCTCAAATAGTAAGGATGATGAATACGAGGCATATGAAACCATGCACTATGAAGTAGTAGCGATAGGGAGGAGGAAGTTAGAGCCACCAGTTAAGGAAATAACTGGTGTAAAGGCCAGAGTAAGATTGCCGGAATTAGCTTTGCCTCAATTTAATGGTACGTATTCGAGTTGGATGGAATACTATGAGGTAGCCAAGGGGATGATAATAGATAATCCAGAGATTGACAATACACAAAAGTTCATTTACCTAAAATCGACGCTAACGGGAGAAGCAGCCAGAGTAATCAGTAGTGTAGCCATCGGATCGGACAGTTGTGCCGTGGCCTGGCAGATGTTGAGCGATAGATATCATAATATAGACATTGTAATCAATAGTCATATTGGCGAGCTGGTAGAGCTGCAGCCAATAAAACAGGTTTCAGCCGAAGCATTTAGAAAATTAACCGACACAGTTAAGGCGAATATAAAAGCATTAGAACGATTGAACGTCCAAGTTGGCCATTGGGATGAAATAATCATACACATACTGGCAAAAAGGCTGGATCCTAAGACTAAATTAGAGTGGGAAGAAAAAAAAAGACAACAAACGGAGACCCACATTAGTTGAGTTGTTAGAATTTTTGGAAACAAAGGCAAGGAACCTAGAAGCAGTAAGCATCAAACAATCCGAAAGGCACGATACAACGCTTAGAGACGTCCCCACAAAAAGACAAAGTTACCACACGAGACAGGAGAATTTGTTGACTTGCCAGGTATGCGGAGGCAATCATGAAGTTGCAAAATGCGACGAGTATAAACAGGCAAATCGGGACGAGCAGCGGGCGTTAATAGTTAAACACGGCTTGTGTTATCGGTGTTTGCGCGTCGGACATTACGCGATAAAATGTAGGACACGAATAACGCACGTCCAGCATGACAATGAGTCATGACGCGAGTTGCCCGGAAGATGGAAGATGCAGTTGGCCACTGCGAGAGTGGCTGCGACCAATAGTAAAACGAAGGAATCGACGGAATGCCGTGCGTTATTAGATAGTGCGTCGGAAGTAAACTTTGTAACTAAAAAAATGTGTGACAAATTAAAATTAAAAATAGACAAATCAAACATTCCCGTGATAGGGATTAGTGGACAAACGTCACAAGTCCGAGGGGTAACAAGTTTAAATATCGAATCACTAACGCACGCGGTTAAATACTCAATTAAATGTTTGGTATTGGAAGTTATAACAGATAACATACCGCGAGTAAGCACTGAAGGTAAACAGGGCATTTTACCGACGCAAATAAGATTGGCAGATGTGTTATACAACATTTCAGAGCCGGTAGATTTATTATTGGGATCGGACATCTTCTGGGAGGTTATTGGTGGACGTAGATTGGATTTCGGAGAAAACGCGATCCTATTGCAGGAGTCGAGGCTAGGATGGTTGACGATCGGACAAGGAGCCGGACGTGAGGGACACCGTTTAGAACAATTAGATAAACAGGGGGGGAGAAACATATGTAGTTTCACTAGGAACGACTTTCCGAGGAAGTCCAGGGAGACGGGCCGAGCGCCACCTCCAAGAGATTGCGTCGTCGGGTTGGAACGATCGCAGAATAGGAACGACTTTCCGAGAAAGTCCAGGGAGAAGGGCCGAGCGCCACCTCCAAGAGATTGCGTCGTCGGGTCGGAACGATCGCAGAATAGGAACGACTTTCCGAGAAAGTCCAGGGAGAAGGGCCGAGCGCCACCTCCAAGAGATTGCGTCATCGGGTCGGAACGATCGCTGAACAGGAACGACTTTCCGAGGAAGTCCAGGGAGACGGGCCGAGCGCCACCTCCAAGAGATTGCGTCGTCGGGTTGGAACGATCGCAGAATAGGAACGACTTTCCGAGAAAGTCCAGGGAGAAGGGCCGAGCGCCGTCTCCAAGGAACTGCGTCGCCAAGTTAGAGCGACCGCAGCCAGGAGTATGTCCTGGAGGTAAGGTAGAAAACCACGTCGTCGGGTTAGAACAATTGCAGGAAGCGGAAGCAGTGTCAAAACAAGATGACGGTTCATCATGCTTTGTGACGCAGACAGAATTAAGTAATCAGATTCAAAGGTTTTGGCAGTTGGAAAACCCAACAGCGCCAGTAAAGCGACACTTATCAACAGAGGAAAGGTTGTGTGAGGAGCAGTATGAGAAAACGCATAGAAGAATGGAAGATGGCAGGTTTGTGGTCAATTTGCCATTAAAGGAAAAAATTCGAAACATAGGAGATACATATTGTGCAGCTCGAAAGAGATATTTTAATCTAGAACGACGTTTGACTCAAAATAATACAAGAAGGTTAGAATATGTAGAGACCATCAATGATTATTTGAGGTTAGGACATTTGTCGGAGTGCGAGCCTCCGAAGGAAGATGAAATCGTATCATATTTACCTCATCATGCGGTGTACAAACAGTCAAGTACAACCACTAAGTTAAGAGTAGTATTCGACGCATCCGTAAAGTCAACAACAGGAGTGTCATTAAATGACGCACTGATGATTGGACCTACGATTCAGCCAGACATATTTTCATTACTCGTAAAATTCAGACAATTTAATTATGTAATAACGGCGGATATTACTAAAATGTATAGACAAGTACAAGTAACAGAATCTCAGAGGAATCTTCAAAGAATTCTATGGCGAGAAAACCCAAACGATCCGTTAAAACATTATAAGTTGAATACAGTCACATTTGGCACGGCTTGCGGTCCGTTTTTAGCCATAAGAAGTCTAGTTCAATTGGGAAGGGAATGCGCAATTGAATATCCGGAAGCCAGTCAGGCAATTTTAAACTCATTTTATGTAGACGATTTAATTACGGGAGCTGATACTGTTGAACAAGCAAAAAAATTAAAATCAAATTTAATTAAAATTTTGAGTAAAGGAAAAATGGATTTGAGAAAATGGAGATCGAACACGCGACAGTTGCGAGATGTGGATAATAGAGAAAGTAATGTAGAATTACCAAAACGACAAAGGAGGAAGATCATAAGGTAACAAAAAGGAATATATTATCGATGGTTTCCAAGATGTATGATCCGTTGGGACTGGTCGGTCCGATTATTATTAAAGCCAAGATAATAATACAATCGCTATGGCGATTAGAGTTAGGCTGGGACGATGAAGTGCCGGCACCATTAATTATGGAATGGAAAAAATATTGCGAGAATTTACACGCGATTGAAACAGTAAACATACCTAGACAGATTGTAGAAAAACAAATAGAGTCAGTAGAATTACATGGATTTTGCGACGCTTCAGAAAGGGCATATGGAGCCTGCATTTATGCAAGATGTCAGTTAGCAGATGGCACGGTTAGTTGTAGGTTAATTTGCGCAAAATCAAGAGTGACACCATTAAAATCAACATCGGTACCGCGGTTAGAACTATGTGGAGCGCTTCTACTTGCAAAGTTAGCAAAGAGAATCCAAGAAAATACAAATTTTACATATACGGAGAAATATATGTGGAGTGATTCTACAATCGCGTTAAATTGGATAAATTCACAACCATATCGGTGGGCAACGTTTGTAGCCAACAGAGTGGCAGAAATTCAGGAACTAACAGCGGAATGTCATTGGAAACATGTAGATACAAAATGCAATCCAGCAGATTGCATATCAAGAGGTACAGACGCTTCAGAGTTAGTAAAATGCAAATTATGGTGGCAAGGGCCGCTGTGGTTACAGCAGTCAAAGGATACTTGGCCAAAAGATATAGTACAAGATAGTGAAGAAATGCCAGAGGCAAAGAAGGTAGTGACCCTTGTCGCTGTCAAGAATGACATAGAATTTTTTACAAAGTATTCTTCGTTTAAAAAAATGATATCCATCACAGCATATTGTAGACGTTTTATTAACAATTGTCAAAAGCATAATAGCAAACAAACGAATTATTTGTCTGTCAACGAATTAAAGGAAACAGAATTAGTTTTGATAAAAATGATTCAACGAAGTGAGTTCAGGGACGAGTATAGGGCTTTAGAAGCAAACAACCTTATATGTAACAATAGCCAGATCATAAAATTAAACCCTTTCATGCAAAATGGAGTAGTGCGAGTAGGAGGAAGAATAAACAAATGTGACATGGAATACAATCAAAGGCATCCGATCATACTTCCATCCAAACATCCATTTACAAAGTTATTAATCAGAGACGAGCATTACAAAGCATTGCATATAGGTCCGCAAGGACTATTATCAAACATTAGACAAAGGTATTGGATCATTTCTGGACGAAACAGCGTCCGAAATGTAATTCGGACATGTACGGTGTGCAATCGTCATAATGCCAGGCTCATGGGACAGTTGATGGGAGAACTCCCACGAGAGAGAGTTAGTCCATCCAGACCATTTATTAACACAGGAGTAGATTACGCCGGACCATTATTAATCAAAACAGGAGGAGTGCGGAGCACTAAACTGACCAAGGTATATGTCTGTTTGTTTGTGTGCTTAGCAACCAAGGCAGTTCACTTAGAAATCGCAACAGCATTAACTACGCAAGCCTTTCTTAATGTATTTAAAAGATTCTCCTCTAGAAGAGGAAAAAGCAAAACAATTTGGTCAGACAACGCGACGAATTTCGTAGGAGCAAAGTCATACTTAAAAGAATTATCAATGTTTTTAAAACAAAATGGAAATAGTATAGAAAGGTCTTTAGCTCAGGAATCTGTGGAGTGGAAATTCATACCAGCGAGATCACCCCATATGGGAGGACTTTGGGAAGCGGCGGTAAAATCAATGAAAGGGCATCTCAAACGTACAGTAGGAAGCGCAAGTTTGACATATGACGAATTGAATACGGTGCTGACTCAGATAGAGGCATGTTTAAATTCACGTCCCATTACCCCATTGTCAACTGACCCTTCCGACCTCCTTCCCTTAACACCAGCCCATTTCCTGATCGGTACGTCACTGGTAAGCACACCGGAAGAAGACGTACGTGAGATACCTTGCAATCGACGGGATCGATACCAAATGCTCACACACTTGACTTTATGTTTTTGGGACCGATGGAGAACGGAGTATTTGGGACAACTACAGGAGCGGTCCAAATGGACCAACAAGGGGAGACGAGAGATCCAGCAAGGGGACTTGGTCATCCTGAAGGAAGACAACGTTCAGCCACTACACTGGCCGATGGGGCGTGTCACGAGCCTACATCCAGGAGCAGACGGCTGTGTGCGAGTAGTTGATATTCGCACAGCCAAGGGGAGTACTACACGAGCAGTCCACAGAGTTGTTTTGTTGCCAATGGACGACGTAGAAAACAAGTCAGTGGAAGAAAACTCTAAAGTGAATGTCATCAAAAATGACAAGTGTTTATAAATCAGTGCTGATGCACTCAGTGCAATCCAAGAGGGATTGGAGACTCATAAGTGGAAAAGGGACCACAGTTTTAGATTTATTTTACTTTTGTAATTTATTTCATGTTAGGTTAAGCTTTATGATTACGAAATAACGTAACGAAATAATTTTAAAGTGAAACAAACAGTGAACGTCATCAAAGATGACAAGTGTTTATAAATCAGGTGCTGATGCACTCAGTGAAATTCAGGATGGATTAGAGACCACGGAATGGACTCCTAAGTGGAAAAGGGACCACGGTTTTAGTGATTATCGTTTTGACTTTGTAATTTATTTTCCATGTTAGGTTAAGCTTTATGATTTATGAAATAACGCGGATGTAATGTCGATTAAGGAAGAAAAAACTATGAGATAGTGATTTCTTGGGGGGAAGTATGTACGATTTTAAGGATGGTACCACCATCTATGTATGAGCTATCAAAGTGGTGATAGCTCAGGGAACTGTTTTGCGAGCCATGTGACATATGAGTCATATGACGGCGAATTTATGGCCTAGAGAGGGGGGGGCAGTGGCGTATAAAAGAGCGGGCTGGCCTGCAGCTCATTCTCTTTTTTTCTCTCTATTTCTCTATATTCTCAGTTCTTCCCTATTCTCTTATTGTTATATTTATATTGTAATAAAAACGGAAATCATAAAATCAGAATTTTAATGACGAACGAGACGTGCATCATAACTCAAAGTGAAAATAACGACCATTAATCCCGGTCGAGTAACGAGCCGAAGATCGAGCAAGTGTGAGCTGAAGTTACAACTCAGCGGGATCCACGCATGCTGCGGATCGGCGCGTACAGTGTAAATATAATAGCTTTAATGGACAGGAATATAATTCCATTTTTAGTCCTGCTAATTTGTAAATATTTTTTACTATAATAAATTATACCCATTTCCTTTCAAGTTAGCATCATTGATTCAGAAGAAAAATTAATTACATTCCAAATTTTACAAATACCTTGAAAGGTTTAGTAAAATCAATTATGGGTATAGTTTCTTGTAAAATGAAAATAAAAATATTTCAAAAACAATTTTTATTGAAAATATAAAACTTTTTTACATTTATAAATAAAATAAATAAGCATTGTGGTATAAAAAATAAAATAGTTTCATTAACTAGCAACCTCCTCAATATATGTACATTTTTAATGTAAATATTTTCTTAACAATATATATAATAGAAAAAAAAGTATAACTGGGAGTGGACTGTTTTAACTTCTTGTTTGACAGTTCATTGGGACTTGGGGAGATCATCAACAACTTATAAACTATATACCCACAATTTTTTGAAACTCCAATTATATTTAAGAAATCACATTCACCCTGTATATTAAATTGTTTTTATCTTGCTGTTATTCTCATAAAATACACTCTTTTAAAATAATTATTGGTAATAGATATATCTATGTATACAAATTAAAACGTAGCGTAGGCCATGGAGATAGATGTCCACACACATTTCGCTCAAATAGTAAGTGATGTGTTACGGTTCAATACCAAATATGACCAAGCATCTATTAAATAGACAACAGTGCATTTCTGTGATCACTATCCGTGGTTATAAACAAAATTATTTTATTGAGAAATTAACTGATTTATTTTTTCCAACAAAAATCTTGTAGAAGAAAATATTATACAGGAAAAATTTTGTGGGTTTACTAAACTTTTATATGACCCTGTAAAGTTAAAGCAGAACCGTTCAAATCATGAGATTGGAGAGAACATATTAGAATCACCACAAGCAGACCTATTTTCGTAAAAAGTAAATTTACTAATTAATTACTATGCACTTCCTATCAGTTTTTTACACCTATAAATAATATACATATCTGTTCTCATTAAAAATAAGACGTTACATTAGGGATTCAAAACCAAGGCCACTGTTTACTTCTAAGTACTCGGGTCTAGTATATGGAGTCACAATTTCTAAGAAAACATACTAAATTGGGATTATATCCGGGACATTTATTTATATCTTAACAAATAGTCCTTTAGGTTTTTACAAGCTCTGCAGTCTTTGGAGACTGCAGAACGGCAGTGTGTTAACGCAAACATTGACATCAAATGCGTTTTTTCATCACAGATAAGCATCTTCATTTTTTGAGCAATCTCCTATGAAAAATATATTTCCCTATCAAAACTGCAATGAGTGGCTTTATATGTGTATTTACATTTATGTCTAATAAACTTAAGGAATTTTGCAGACCAATTCAAATGTTACAATATCTCTTAGAGGAAATGGCTTCATTTTTCGAAATAATTGATTCATAGGGGAAAAAACAGCAAACAAAGTAAGTGAAGAAACTCCTCTGCACTATTATATCGTAAGAGGTTGCTAACCGATGATGATAACTAAAACTTTTACTACAGAAGCCGCTGAACCTTCTATCTCATCCTAGGCCCATCACAAACTTTGGGATCTGATACGCCACATGGGGAATCGACAGCAACATTGACATTCTGAAAAAAATATGGCTTAATTAGTTTCGTGTAAAATTTATCACACTATTAAAATGTAACCACCTTAATTTTTAATGTTATATACAAATATATAATAATGTGATAAAATTAAAAAATAGTAAATTTTAAAACAATTAACATTTCTTGAAAAGAAATTTTTAATAATTTACGGTTATTTCCTGCAATTTTTTTTAATGCTAAAAAGTTACTTATGATACATTCTCACACAGTTAAAACATATCAAGAATGGTATATTGGAATATTGTGCATCCAACCATCTATCGAGCAATAAAATAGCTACAAAATAAATATTCAGCTTATAATTTATACATTAAATATAATTTATACATTAAATATAATTTATACATTAAAAGATAAAAAGAAAAGTCACTCACCAGTTTTCATTTTTAATAGGTTTGCAAAATTGTCTTCCACCACATAACCCATTAGGAAGATCTACAACCTCAAGTACAGAGTCAAGATGTTAAATCGTGTTTATTGAATTGTGCAGGTAGAAAATTATTAAATATAATAGAACTATCACCAAAAATAAAAAAACAAGTCTAACACTTGACCCAATATTTTTCTGAAAATCAAAGACACCTTTTACCTTATTTTATATTTATTGGATTGTCATAAAAATTAAGGATCTGATAAAAGGAGAGTAAAATAAAAAGTTCTATTTTTATGGTATTTAATTTTAAAAAACTACTTTATGCTTTTAGTCAAAAGAAAATTTAGAAAACATTAATTTAGTTATTGGACTCCACTCGTCTCAATGGTCCCACAATTTCAATATGGGGGTTGAAAAGTTCAACGACAGCCGAGCTCTTAGTCTTTCTCTTGCACTCGAACCATTCAACACACCTTACAGCAAGTTGATCTCTCTATCTCTGACACACCATAGCAAGTTAATATACCAAACATAACAATGCCAATGCCCCGTTTATAATCAAGGGTGCAGGTTGAGTCACATGCGAATATGACATGCAGGTCTGAGTGGAAGGCAAAATGTAGGATTGAATTTAGTGTGAAGTATATTATATATTGAATACTTGCTGCAGTGTGTTGACTTCCTATATTTTTCATTATTTCAGTGACTGACAATGATTTCTACAATGTACTGAAAATAGAGGAAAAAATGTCAACCAAGCAACAGAATAATCTAATAATGTTGCAAATCTCTGCATTTAATTAAATTACGTGAATTACAAAAATGGTGAAGAACATTATTTTTATTTTGATTATCTTTATTTTCTTAATATTTAAAGCAGTGAGACATTTTTTTTAAAATTCTCATTATTACATATGCAATCGGTATGTACAGTAATACCCCGCTTTACGCGAGGGATACGTTATACATACATACATAGTCAAAACTTAATACAAAAAAATACGAATCATTTGAATCAATCACTTTAATTCTAAGAACACTTTATGCAGTATTACATGTTATTTTTACTGAAAAGTACATCTATTGTCTTTTGGGTAGCATTTCTTTTACGTTCTTGTAAAATACATTCATAACACACAACGCTGTTCTTAATTGTTAAGAGAAGTCAATGACTACATTATGTTCATAACACATTCTTAAAATCAGAAATTCGCATAATGCGAGGCATTTTAATGCAAAATTTTAAATTCGCATTATAGTGAGATCGCGCATAACGGGTTCGCGTAAAGCGGAGTATTACTGTATTCAAATATTTTTAATAATGTTAAATGTTGTTTATTCATATCGGCAGTTAAAAATCTCATGCCTTGTGTCCAACTCCTCAATATTCGCAAAAGACACATTGAGTACTTGAAAACTAAAATAAATCATTTTAATCTGTTTCATTTTATCGCACAGTATTTACTGTACTGACGAAACTAAAACACATTTCATTAGAAAACAACTGATGGTAATTGATATTTCAAACCATGTGTGTCTGCAATTAACTAAGAAAAATATTTTTTTAAAATTACTTTATTTGTGCATAAACCTTATTAGTGTTTATTTGGGAATAAATATAAATTATAAAAATGCAGATATTAATTACAATAAAAAATCTTACCATCAGATGAAGCGTCTTTGATATCATGCATAACAAATTCTGTAAGTATCTAAATGATTAAAAATATTGCTTAAATAATATCCAATAGTAGATCCCTGTCTTAAATCAAACAAGACCTTTTGATAGTAACATAATAATATTGTATCCATAAATGTACGTTGTTAAATTGAAATTTTACAAGAAAAAAAGTACACATTTGCACAAGTTGTAATAAATTAGGTACTTAAAGCTTTCGTTCATTTATACGCAAACTGCTTGATAAAATTATAATATAATATCAATGTTAAAATTCCTTCTGTATGACTGCATCCACTGTGCCTATACAAAAACCAAATGTATTTATATGTGAACATATAATTATTTATGCCTTTAATATGGACATCAGATAGTATACTGGTATAGCATATTTGGCAGAATCTGATTTTAGGAAAAGTTATCACTTATTTGACAATTTCTCATAATTTTAATAACAAGATAACGTTGTTCCATCAATAAAAATTATTATTATGGTTGTTTGTATAGAAATACAATAGAAGTAGCAGCCCTTTATATATATCAATTTTACTGTAAGAGAAACGATGCTACATTAATACATATTGTTCAGTCTCACGTGAAGGGCACTTAAAAATACACAAACCCGTAGCTTATGATTGATGATTTAATTTAAAATCAAACTAAGTGCTATGCAATGCTGAATATTTCAGCAAGTGAGACATGCATTTTAATAGGCACATAATATCACAATTAGAAATTTTCATTTAACTAAAATTAACCAGACCAGTCACAAAAGACTATCACCACATTTACAAGGATATGTACACAAAAATATCATTCCAAAATTGATCATAAAATTTTGGCACAATCTGAGATCGATTTTCGGTCAGCTTCGCCGAGAGCGGAGGTTTAGGTCTTCCGGCTTGTTTCTCTGTGAGTCATCTTCCTCGTGTTAAAAAGCGTTTTTTTTATTTAAACTTTTGAAATATTTACAATAAAGCCCATGAAATACCTCTGTTAATGTAAAATATCATGCATACAGTCAATGTGAAGAGATAACTAGTATCAAACAAGCCTAATCCATGAAAAGCCACTTAAGAAATCAATGGCAACATACGACACAGCAAGGCCGTTATAGAGCCAAGCGCCCCAGGACTGGCGCTCGGTGGACTCGATTCGTGCCTCCAATGTCCCGCAAAGCGCGCGCCGATCATGCGAGCGACCCGAGCGAGCGTCGCACAAGATGCGCTTGCGACACTCGATGTCGCATGGGCTGCGCATGGGACTATTTTTCCAATAGTGCCTAAAATAGATAAATAAGGCTTATTTTAATAAATAGCTAAAAATTTCAATACCTTAATAATGTTAAAAATAACTCGTTAAATTTAGACTCTCATTTTCACATTTTTAAGAACTGTCCAAAATTGATAACATCTGATTTTAAATCATACAAGCCACTTACTTATAATATAAATTAAAAAGATCTTCTTTTTCTGTGATTTCATTGATAAACTGCTCCCAATCCTGCGGCCTCAAGGATGGCATCTGATAAGCGGCTCTTGCAGAGTACAGTTTGTACCAAATTGGATAATCATAAAGATTAGCTTCTTTTAAATTCATTATCCACGTTTCGTGATCGACAACCAACTAAAATATGTGTTAATAGAATAAATTATTCATTCTATATTAACAAATAATAGTACATTATCAAACAAAATATAATATTCTAACCCTTGTTGATTGATCGTGATCCCCATCAACATAATATATTCTATAACCTGGATTTAGGTCATAGTATGGAGAGACGGAAGGTCCTACGTAAGCTATACTAGTTGCTCTACCTAAAAATAAAATAGAAAACAATACATTTAGTACAAAAATAACAACAAAATTTAATAATATCAGATTGGGTAGATACTTACTTAAATCTTTGGGATCGTAAAACACTTCAAATTCATCATAATGTGTATGTCCAAAGAACTGTGCAGTAATCGTCGCCTCATATCTATTAACTATAGCATAATAATTACGACTCCAAACTTTAAGACAATCCGAATACCCGGGAGGTATGTGACCGATAATGTGAACTTTTTCTGCATTAAATTCTGCGGACTGGAGTTCATAAATGAGCCACTGTAATTCAGTAGCAGGATCTGTGCTATTCATTAACAACCACCTAAAATAGAAATCAAATTATTGAACATTAACAGTACTTCACTGATTTAATGTTCAAATTGGACTTTTGACACTTACCAGTTTTTATTGTTACAATAATTCATATTGAGAGATATAAGTCTAAAGCCTGGACGCACAAGCACAGAGTAAAAAGCGCCACGACGAACAGTGTTCGATACACCAGCAGGTAACCAACGACGCCATTGTCGGTCCAGTTCGTCATATAGCCAAGATATTCCCGATTCTTCAGAAGACACGTAAGGAGGAGGAAAGCTATAATAATACAAACATTATATTAATTACTTCAAACATCAAATCACAAAAGTTAATTTAAATTATTTTGTGACTTTCATTTACCTGTTGACAGGAGCGGACTCGTGGTTACCGAGAGCCGGGAAGATAGGCACTCCAGGGAACATGTCGGACATCTGCTTTACAGTCTCTTGTAGGATTTTTAAATTCTCTTCTCTAGTTTGATTCCAGACATCGTGAGGTGGTAAATCACCAGTCCATAAAATGTAATCAATATCCTGAAATCCATTAAGTCACAACAAATTTGATTATTGTAAATATTAGCAAATAGTGTATACTAATGAAATGACTCGTAGCTTCAAAATTAAAAAATAATGACGATGCTAACCACTAGGTTACAGAGTGGTTAGGTTTTCTGTAGTACACAAATATATTTGAAGTTATGAAGCCAGTTGATTCTTATTATATGTACAAATTTCTACTATATACTGTATCAATAATGTTCAATTTGCAATGAATGCTGCGCATTCTGTTTTGATTGTGCCGGCTTGCTAGTTTACGATTCACATAGTGAGAAGTATATAAAGGAATCCTTACAGTGTGTGTGTCTGTGATGTGCTTGAGCATGTGGTCCACGGTGCGCTTGGGTGTGTCACACTTGCGGTAGTCTCCCCAGCGCCCCGCCCCGCCTCCGGGCGTGGCGGCCGGTCCGTTGGTGAGACGACAGCACAGTGGCTCGTTGCATTCTGCGTTGGAACCTGAAAACATTTTATTTTATTACAACGCATTTTTAAGAAATAGGACTGTCAAATTGTGAATTTCTAAAAATCTACGTGACACTAACCTTCTGCATAGTAAGGATCATAATGTGTATCAGAGATGTGCAGAACCTTGAATGTGGGTGCGCTGGGTTGAGGGGCCTCTAGGGCCTTGACTGCAGGCTTAGCCATGGGAGGGAAGGTCACCTCCCACTCGTGGTAGGGGTTGTACACATCTCCACAAGCGTCACCGATCACAAAGCTGCAGATCTCATCTGGGCCGATGGATATCCGCTTTAAAACGTAGACTACTTCACTCTGAAATCATATGTGAGACATTTCAAAACTAATATATTAAATAACACTGCTTTTAAACTGAATATAAATTCTTACTGGTAGCTGAGCCATTATATAGTTTACAGTGTCAAAACTGCAGTTTCACAAGAAAAAGTAATTGCCTTCACAAAAGTCATTCTTAACCTGTAATTAGTTGACTTGAAACTTATTTTTTGATAAAACCAGATTGTTATAATAAAGCATTAGCAATAATTATATCGACATTTTATCTTTAAAAGAGATATAACAAGCTCGGAGCGGGTCTGCTAAGCTAATATATTATTAAAATTAAAACTGTATTTACATTGGGAACCACCACCCTCAAGTCGTCAGGAAGAACTTGACTTTACCTCAACATTTTTTACATGTTATAAAATTGAACTATTCTTACCCCAAATAGCCTCGTAATTCCTTCACACACCCTCGCTGACTGAATTTTCAAGGAAACACAAAACTGGTAAATAGTCTTCTTGATCTCTTCCTTGCTCTTCCCCGTCCTGATGTAATGCTGCAGCAGCCCCGCGCCAGCCTTGCATGCCGTACAAGACACCTTGGACATGACGGAGGTCTCTACTTCGTAGGCAACCTGTTTCAGGTTGAAAAGCTTGAGGGCCTTCTCCACGAATTGGGGCAGGTTGGTGCCCCTCTCCACGTCGAGGCCCCACAGCATGCGGGAGAGGTTGGTGCGGGGCCCCACGAGCGGGGGGAGAGTGTGGTTGTGCCCGGCGGGCTGCAGGGAGGGAGACAGGCCCTGCGAGGGCGGGGTCCAGCGCCAGGGGTCGGCAGGGGCGCTCCAGGCCACCACCGCCCGCGGCGCCGGCGCCAGAGGACCCCAGATCGGGCTACCTGAACAAAAACACAATACATATTACAAAACTGTGACAGCACCGACTTAAGGGTCTAGGTCAGTCATGTCAAAGATACGGCCCGCGATCGCAATGTGTCACAGAAAGAAGAATCATGTTTTTTAGAGCTTTTAGACTTATTTTATTTGAATCTGGCCCGCCTACACATACTAAATTTAATATATGGCCCTCTGCAAAATTGAGTTTGACACCTCTGGTCTAGGTCCCATAATCGAGTTTTTTTGATCATTTTCTAGTCCGTTTTGCAAAAAATCGACTGCACCAATCAAAAATATTTAAATGCAAAAAGTTTGATACATCCCTTCTTCCGAACACAATATATTTGATAAATATGTGTTTTTCCGATTGAAGTGTAGGAATTTGGAGATTCGTCCGGTACATTTTCCAAGAATCCCAAACATTTAAAAGTCTTTTTTTCAATTGGAATTAAAAGATTAAATATAAACCATGTGCGTCTTATTAGTTTAAAAATTTGGTTGTGAAAAGTCGTCATTTTATCCAATTTTTCAACATCTTCAAGATTTTATTTTACCCTGAAAATGGACGTTAATTAAATAATAAAAAATAAATAAATATAATTTATAGTTTTTTCAATACTGTGTAAAAAAATCAAATTTCGATATAGAAAAATAAAGTGACAATTAAATTAATTAAATGACACGATTTCGCCAGGTAATGGACTGCCTCTGGTGTCCGGTTGAACACCAGAGGCAATTAAAAGGCTGGGAGCAACTGCCTTAACGTCCCGTGACTTAATCAACAGAACAAGTACCTTTCAAATCTGTCCCCAACTATCAGTTCTTATAAGGGATCAATTGAAGCATTTCCATTTATTCACACAATTATTCCTAAAACAATATGCATAACGCATGCTTAAGATGAATAAATTATCAATTTTTGTGGATCGTATGGATTTTTTTTAATGATTACTGTAAAACACTCGACTAATGTCTTGCCGTTTCGACCTAAATAAGAGATTATGCTAATAATGGAAACTAAGATATATCGGTCATAATCTTTACTCCAAGAGTGAAAGACATCCAAGCTCAGATAAAGTCTATAAGTACACTACTATGTTAGAGTAGGAGACCGCGAGAGAAGAAACAGGTGAGCAAGCGGTAGGTTAGAGATTGCGGCCGTGTACATCATTGGCGCTAATCTTATCATAACAACAGAAAGCCTACATAAGAGAGGATTTTTCCTCGTAGGGTATTCCTTTTCTTTTAACATTAAGTCAAATTATATTTATAGTTAAAAGACGCAAAATCATTATAAAATATTTAACATAAGTTTTCTTAGTATTCCGTCGTCTTTTTGAGAGGACATATAATTTTTTTAATTTAATTTATGTAATTAGCATTAAGACTTAAAGTCTCTACAAGCAGACTACAAAATAAGATTTTAAGTTAATAGGCAGGAGACGCAACCTCTCGGACTGTACAAGCAATCATATAATTATTTTTTGCATCACACTAATATTAAATCATGAAATCATGTAGATGATATATGATTATCCGTGCCATTGCGCTGGAATTCACAATTTGGGATAATTGTGTGGACGAAAAATCAATGGTTCATGACGAAAGCACACCAAACCCCAAAATTACCCGCGAGTATCTGTATAAACGAAATCGACCAATCATTATTTTACTTTAGACTAGTTTTGTAAGGTTAAAATGAGAAAAAAAAACATACACAGTGTTTATAATAATTGCCTATTAAATTTTCGAATAACTTTCACTATCAGTCGTGTTGTCTGTAATTCGGTAATGCTTTCGAAATTCTATCCCATCATCTTTTGATCAAAATCAGACCCAAAGTACATATGTACAAGTGATGGGCAGCATCGATCGATTTTCTTGATCGACTTAATTCGAAAAAATCATAAAAATAATCGAATCTCTATCACGTATAATTGATTAATATATATCACATAAAGTATATCTGATAATCCAGCTTCTGGTTATGATTTTTCTATCATACCGCTTATATGAAATGTTCAGACATCAAAAGTTGTATTAATAAATCAAGATAATCGAGTAATATTATTTTTAAATTTTAATTATAAATAAACAATTAATTATACTTTAATTTCCCCTCTTATGTTTTAAATGTTAAACTTATTTGTTTCATTAACAATAATGAACATAACCTTTCAAATGCAAGGGTTATTAATTTTTAATCGCTACTTGTTATATCGACTGCATACATTAAAATATATTTAGCGTATTTCACTTTATTTTTAATTTAATTTATTTTACATATCATCAAAATTGAGCTTGAATGTATTTTCAATCGGTGGGTATTTATACAGCTGTGGAATGGCATTGTGATCCAGTTTGCATGATTTATAGTTCGCCAAATATAAAACGTGTTTTTTCAATGCTTAGAGTTATTTTTTTTATATTCCGTCATCGTATTTTAAAAAAACAACATCGACATGATTCTGTTCAATGATAATTTTTTCTTATTTTTGAGCTCAATAATATGTAAAATGACCTTAATATCTGAAAACAAACTAAATAGATGTCGATATTTATCAGTGACGTACGATGTGGATATGTAATGAACGAAATTATAGTTATATAGAAGCAAATCCCGATAAGCTCAGAATACAATAATGGTTTTCATACATTTATAATATATTCCATATAACATAATGATTGTTAACATTTTGGGTTAAAAGCGTAAAGAGTAATTAGTCAACCAAATTTTTCAATATTGTCTAGGTCTAGGTGAAAGGTGAGATTCTCAGGGGTAATCGACACCGCCGCACACGCCCGCACAAAGTCGTGCAATAAATCACCGCGCAACCAATAACAAAATAATATATTGTACTATATAATAATAAATTAAATAAATCATATACTATACATTTGAATAAATTTTTAAAAAAGTTAATGAATTGACAGTGGGTGAATGATATTTACAATTTAGTACGTTGATCAAAATATAAAGGTCAAGTGTTGATAACGGGGAATGAAGAACTGCCCAGGGCATCTGGGCTTGAGTGAACATCTACATGGTGTGTGCATGCGTGAGTGCTTACACACCAATAGTAAACACCGTTTGTGTCATAGAAAACACCATATTAAGTATCAACAGCAAAATCTATTCAAATATATATCTGCCTGTGAGTTGATCCACAAAGATAGCCCTATTCTATTGAATATTTTTTTTGTAATTTTAGTGTTGGATTGGACAGAAGTTTTTCATATTGACATAATATTTTTTTCTATAAAAATCATATTCTGTAAACTAAGTCTTCTTTAAATTTATATTGTCATAGTTACCGACAAAAATTCAATATTAATATACTCTATCGTCATAGTTTTCACAGCGTAAAAAAATCCTTGGTCCTTTGCATATACACAGAAAAAAGCAACAGTAAAGATTGCAATTAAAAATGTATAATAACAAAATATATTATATAGTAATTAATATATATTCTGTTGTATTCTATGTGACTCTAGATTACACAAGAGACATTGAATTCGATGCTCGCTTTCATTGTTAGATATTGGTTTACCTATCAGCTGATCGTTGAAGACCATGACGCTCACGCTACATGCGTCATACACGCACCTGCACACATGACAGCCGACATTCCAAGCACCAGCATCTCGCGAGAGTAGAGAAAAATAATATAGGCTGTAGATTCGCAATGTTCAGGAAAATCAGTTCATCGAAGTAGCCGCCTTGGAGCCCTCTACTTGCAACTAGCCAAAAGCCATAAAAAACAAGATTTTTTTTGTGAAATTTTTTGACATTAATGCCTTTAAAGTTATATTACACAAATAAACTTTTAACTGCGATGGAATTACGATCAACGCCTTCAATTCTCCGTAAGGCTTCAGTTGCATTTTTAACGAGCAAAGTAAAAACCCGGCTGGGCGGAAGTTTGTGGCTCAAAAAGAGGTCATCCGAGGAAAGAGGACGTAAGGTGAGCCTACATAGCCACGTAAACGAGAATTCGTACAGTGTAAATTCAGCACAGGTTTACTTTGGACAGGAGTATTTAAATTTTACTATACTTATCTCGCCAAGTTATATAAATCAGAAAAACCATATGAGAATTACAGCGGAATTGTGTGGAAGTATCCCCATGCGTATTAAAATAATATGAAAATAACTAAGCTCATAGCACGCCGGGTACGGGTAAACCTAAAATGAATATATTTATTTAGAAAAGCGATTTCTCAAAACGCGTGAAGATTACGAAGAATTCCTATGGATGATCGATTGGACACACGAATAATACGTTTAAATGGACCGACTTGGTGCTCGGACTCGCTGGCTGGGAGTGATTCATGTTCCGTGTGATCTTCATTCACCGGCAGTGAAACGGCAAATTTAACGTCCGCCTGTGGTGTGTTCTCTAGAGCTCTCTACCTTCTTAGAAAACAATCAAACAGCTTTTAAACATTGACTTTTATCGTTACTAGCACGAATAAAACAACCTGTAATTTATAACTTAAAACCATTAATGAGCAATCATACAACTATTAATTTTAAACTGTTATAAGTTTCCTCCCCGCTCTACCCTTTCTGTTGCTTGTGCATGGCTGCCATTCTGTACCCTGAGCGTGTGTAAAGGACCGGTAATGGAATAGTACTTGGAATGGTTGTGGAGGGATGTGCTCTGGAAGTACCTTGTCGAGGTGGGGGGGAGCTAAACGCCAGAGCTTTTTAAGGAAAGGATTATATAATAATGCTATTGGGCAGCAGCAATACGCAGACTTTTCCTTCCAATGTAAAACTGCAGTGTAGAAGGACCCGGGGACCCACTATACTATTTTCCCCTTAGAAAACCATGAACACTAGCTCACCATGAGTATATGCTCAGTGAAATGGTCGCTAACCTCCTCTGAGGAGAGGCTTTTGATAAAGATAAGTTTCCTACGCTTCTAATATGTCTAAAGGTAGCATGCTTGTATTACGCGCATCAATACATTGTACTGGTAATTAAAATAAAATAACCTGCAGAAAAAAAATATAAAAAAAGAAAGTGTAAGACCTATTACCTAGAATTATCTCGGGCTGTTTTCACTCGCATCGTAATATTGTATCTCGCCAATAATCTCCATTTGCGTGATTCGGTCCAACATGAAGAGACACTCATTCTACGCAACCTGGGAGCATGTCAGTTGACACCGCATGCGATGCAGTTACTCTCGAGTGCACGAAACCAAAGCGTGAATTTATAATTTATTAAATACATGTATTTTTTAAAAACTTGAAATTAACAAAGCCCCTCTTTTCGCGTGGCCCTTGCCATCGGCATGGCGTGAGTTTGTGTGCAAGTATAATTTAAGATTAAACATAAACTGCGACAGATTACAGATATAGAATCAGTAACTGAAATAAAACGAATGATGAATTATGAAAAAATTTAAATGCTTAGTAGCCAAAAACCTAAATCTTAAGGTTAGTTCCTAGATTCATTGACTAGAGATTCTCTGAACTAGAGTTTTTTTTTAACACCATTGTCATCATGATGTCAGCATCCGGACCACGTGAATTAAAAACTTTCATAATGCAATCTGCTAGTGAATTTTATATGCTGAGGGTTTGTCAGTCATCGATTCTGCATTATTTTTAATATAAATAATTAATATTACCAAATATTTTCAATACAAATATAATACACTAAAAACTATCTGGTTATTTTTGATTGATTATAGAAATAGAGTAATTTTTTATATTTTTTTAAACTGAGTTTTGTGCATTCTGTCACTTTTTTGCATTGCATAAATTTTATACACAATTGTAGCAGCCCTGAATATAGCACAGAGGCTGTGGCGGCTCTAGAAGTATAATAGCTTCTTCCGTGATGAGGTCATGAAGAGTTCAACGAAAATTATTGTCCCGGGATTGACAATGTAGGAAAGTCTCGATTGTTATGATGAAGAAGTTGATTGCAAACTCACCTGAGACAATTGCGTTGTGAATAATTGTGAATATCCCCAGCAAAGTTCTCCATGATATCCTGATAAGCATAGTACTGTGGTCTCTAAATTGAAGAAAGCCTGGCCCCCCTAGAAGCAAAAAATAAAACAAAAACTTAGTCAACTGTAAATATATAAACATTGAATATCTACCATCACAATCATAACAGTAGTATACTTTTTAAAAGATATTTTAAATGTTATCTTCAAATTGGTTTAATTAATAAAATTATAAATCTCTCTAGAAAATATATCCACTTAGAGGCAAATACTAAGTGCTTTAGGTTTCACGCTTGCTTGCCAGTGAATTAATTCATGGTCATACATTTATCTTTATAAACGAATCACTTTAATAAAGTGGTTTTTCTCTCAAATGTATTTGAAGAGTTTGTAAAAAAATTCATGATTTTTTGTGTAAATCAATATTATGTTACTAACACATTTGAAGAAGCTACAATGCACTAAGAAAAAGGAAACACACAATATTATTTTTCACACTATTACTTTTCAAGCAAGAAGCAGGTGAAACTCAAAATAGCGCAATAAAGCTAAATAAACAGAAACTCACTAAATATAGTTTTAAATAATGCAAGACTCTAAATTAGCACAAAATTAGATTTATGTTAGAATTTGTCAACGTTCACAACTATAACAATAAATTTGGACATATATGTGAGAGAATACTTTTAAAAGTATAAATAAATAGAAAGAAAGCTGCCACGAAAGATTTCAAAAATACACACCTGTGACGATATTTAACAATAAATTATATAAAATTTCAATGTGACGAATCCTTCATACTTTCTAAATCGCAATTGTGAGTCGCGGAGGTGCAAGCGTATTATTAGATCCATTTATGGCAGGAGGATAAAAACAAATTAGAAGACAGTTTCCTCGAAATATTCGTGACGGCGCGGCCGAACAAGAATATCCGGTAAAATAATTCGACAGGCCGGGAGAGACATTTTGAGAATGTTGATGGATAGAGAAGATTCCGAGTACACATTTTCTCTACTTTCATTCGAATCTAGCTCGCCAAACAGGAAATGTTCGACCAAGTCCACTGGACGCGATCGATAATATTCATGCGTGTTTATTTACCATTGCAGTAAATAAGCCAAAACATTTAAAAAATCAGCTGTTTTATAAGCGACGTGTGCATGGCGCCTGACAAAGTTAATGGTCGATTCGACCGGTATTTTTAGTCCGTTTGAATCATTTAATAGAAATGATCTGATTTTTTTTAAAAACCAGTTTGACACCTTAAGAGAGTATTATTAAAGAGCTTATCTAAATTTTTAATTAAGGGTACTTGCTACAGTACGTTCATTTGATAACATACTATTCATTTGATAATAACTCAGAAGCATCGAACAGGACACGTGCATCTATAATACTATATCATAACTCGTATATCATTAGCTCAAAGAATTATCAACAATATTTTTACAGTGAAAAAGAAACAAAATTTAAATTAATATTGGAGATGTATCTTTCAAGAATAAGGGCTGTGGTGCTACTGTTAACGATAGTTATAAAACATTCATTACTGCACTATATTTATGTTAGTACGAGTATTAGAGTAAAAGTAAAAAAATAAGGTTAAAATGACTAAAGTGACATAAAATTAGACTACGTGTATTTTTTATAGAATTATATGAATTTGTTTGATTTAGTTTGAGTATCGCCGACTTTGAGGAGATTGAACTGTTTTTTTTTTTATAAACCGATGCAGTGTTTAATAATTTGATTTTATTCGATAAATTTGATACACCTAGTACTCTTCACGAAATTCCTTACCAGGAAAATTAAAGAATATCGAAATAATTCAAAGACATAATGGTGTATATATTCAAATACTTTTTGGACTATATAATGTTTAAAAATAATTCTTGTAATTGCTTTAAAAACAGTAACGTATTTATTTTCAATTTATTAGTGTTTTTTTTATCGAGGTACATAAAAATGGTACTGTTAGTTTTTTATTGTATTCGGATTATTTTTTACATAGTAACGTTTTTTAAACCATAGAAGATATCTTGAGAGTAAAATAAATAAACTCGTAAATGAAGAAAAGTCCATAAATCCAAAATTAAATGAATATTAAACAAATAAATTGATCGGTCAACGTGGCCGTGAGTTTATTAACTTGTGAGATTCTCGTGGCACACTTGCACAGTGAAGTTTCCGATACGAATAATTGTATAATATTTTTATCCAAGTACTCGGCAATTATTAGAAAAACGTGGCCGCCCATGTAGATATTGTTGATTGGCAGGCATAGCGCACAGCGAAAGTACTAGTAGTAAAAAAAAACTATATGTGGTTAAATAAGTGTATCAATTAACCAGAAATAAGAAAACTTTTGCTTTTGTACTTAACACTTTCCAAATGCGGAAAAAACGCCTCCATTAGCCTCGATATTTATTTTGAAGCCCCATTACAACGAAAATATTAATCAAAGCATATTAACCTCGTCGTTGTATATTTATACAGGATATCACCTATAAACAAAACGTTAATGTTTAATGGCGATCGAAATGGACTCTGGTACATAATATTATATATTATTTATAACTACAGTAAAAAAATATATATTTAGATTATTAAATATAAAAACATCTTGAAGGCCTTAAACACACAAGTACGCTGTAAAAGCATCGCATGAACTTTAAATATACATAATAAACACACTTGATTTAATCAAACATTTATGTCTTGTGATTCAACAGCCTTGAATATTGCCTGTAAAGTTTTACGGTGCATACAGTATTTGGATCTAACTAGTCCGTATATGTCCAAATAGGTTGTTACGTAGGTACTAGTCCCTTCTTGTTTGCTACTGTCGCTTTCTCAGTCCTACTTGCGGCGGTCGATATCTCATATCTCATTGGTCATTACTAATCAACTAAAACATTGACCTGTTCAATGGGTACTTAAAACCCGAAATATCGACCAAACGAAAAGTGGCGAAGTTGTACAAACACGGTTACAAAAAATACACCTTATTTAGAGACGATGTTACTGACGAGAGCGATATATTCTGAATACAACAATACAGTATAATAATACTTTCCAACATTAAAAAACAAATGGTAAATTAATAAAATATAAATACATAAAAAAATATAAAAAGTCGTGAATTGACACTGATTGGAGTTCATGTGACGACGCAACTAAAGATATATAAACGGTGCATCAAAAGGCAGGTAATATCCGAATTTGGGAAGAGTTTGTATTATTTCTGAATGACAATGCAATTTTTTTCTTTGGTATTTAAAAAAAAAACCTATTTTTATTCCGTTAACAAATTTATAGTATTTTTTTTAACTACTTTTTTAAAGATGCAATTGACCTATTTAATTGGGAATTGAAAATAAATAAACTGATAAACAAATAAAAATATTAGATTACAAAATAAATATATAATACTGCCTTCAATATTTTTAATGTATTATATTTAAAATGCTTTATTACCTAAGTTTGCATTATTCTGGTATACTGTTTAAAATTAATAAGCGAGTATACAGCAATATAATATAATATAACTTTTTAAATACAAGTTGTACCACAACTGCTCCAATATATCATAAAATACCTGTATTCAGCTGCATCCGTATCATTTTATAAAATACAGACGCACCGTTTAACTTTCACACAGAAGTTAAACGGTATCGGGACATGTTTTAGTATTAAGGTTATCCTTCTAACGTGAGAGAATCCGATATAAGAAAACTCAATTCCGGTATACATACCTAAATATCGAGAGGTATTTCCACCTTTAAAAAATCCAGGCCAAGAAAAACACGAAACCCGCGCATGAGGCCGGTCAAAACCCATGGCAGTCCCGCTGCATAAAACTCAACAAACCTTTTTTTATTCGCGGAAATGTTTTACAAATGTAAAATTATCACTAAAAACCACTAATTGCTTAAAATAAAAACAAACAAGTGATCTGTGGTTTATTTGAATGACCCTCTTCTTTTTTGGCTAGGCATTCGTTTTCGTAACCAGAAAAATCAAAAGAATAGATGATCTAAATTGCCAGATAGTTTTATTTCTTACGATGAAGAATATATTTATTAACATTAGTATTAGCTGATTGACTATATTTTTTCTTATAAATACATAATAATGTTATAGCGACCGTAAGTTATGCTCATATTTAGTTAGATAAAAAAACAATCAAACGTAACGTTACGTTAAAAAATCTAGATTTTTCAGAGGATCAAACTATGCAAATATATATCGAGCTAGCCTAGCTATAAAAACATGAAATTAAAACAAAATTACCATTCAATAGCCTTCATTATTATTTGTCAAAATAAATTAGTCACAGGGATATGAACATTCAAATGTCAATACATAATTTAAATTAGTTATTGTTAACAAGTATACTATATATTTGACAGTTTTTTTCCAATTTAAATCATATGATAAATGATCGTTCGATGTAAACTAAATTTCACTTTCTATTTAATATATATTAAACAAGAAAATCGCCTGACGACTTCATTTTAAAATAAATACTTTTCTTCGCACCTGTTTTTTAATTTTTTTTAAGATTATCGTCTCGCGCTTCACATTTAGAAATCGCACATTCATCAACAAAGCAGATAATTTAATAATAATATAAAATAGTATGGACACACGATTTGCAACCATTCGATAGCGTCCCTATATTTTGGGATTTTTTTATGGTTAACAACGCAAAAGAGGACGCTTATGATAGCCAATAGCTGATGGACCATTATATTGTTTGTTGATGGTAGATGGTTTTACCTTTAAACCCATTCGTTAATCAGAATATACTCTTCGCGCTTGCAACGATTGAATTGTCGATGCGCAGCGGGTTTCCCCCCCGAGTAATGTTTTCTTCACCGTACCGAATCCATGTCGAATCTTTATTTTTTTTAGGGTTGTAGATATAATCAAAGATTGAGTGGAGGACTTTATGATCGATTTTGGTTCATTCCATTTTACCTGGAACCTTCAGCTCGCTCCGAGGGCCCGTGACCCAGTGAGTGGCGAGGGCAGCCTTGAGCGGCGGGGGGTGTGGCCAGCGCCCCACGCCCGCTGCACCGGAGACGACACTCGGAACCGACCGCAGCCGGCAACCCGTCCGTGGACGACTAACTTTCCAAACGGTAGCACCTGCCACCGGGAATCGATAGCTCATAAACTTACAAATCATTAGCTACAAACAGTCCCAGGCAGTGGACGATTCGTAGATTGCAGGTTATGTTTGCGCGACAAGTAAACACGACCTAGAACTGTACCTCCGTTTACTCACATAGCACAATAAGAGAAAGTAATATTCAAAAACGTTTTTAAAAATATATAAAAAAAAACTCTTTATCTTTCATATAATGTATTTTTCGTATATTTCTATCCCCTGACCCTGCGCGCAAGTTGTGGGGCGTACAAAAGTGCGGTCTCAGTTTTTGGTAGCTATGTTTTATTTAGAAGAAAATATGTGTAAAAAAACCGTTAGATTCAAAATAGATAACAGAAACAAAACAATGATTTACTGAACTTATATAATTCTGGACATCTTTATTATAAATAAAAATTACCTAATTTAAAAGTAAATTACAACACATATTGTATTTGTGTTCAATTATTTCACGGCTACGGATGGGGTACATTAATATAGCATTTTTTTTAAATATAATCATTTGAGCGAACGTCTACGAAAACGCATCTTAGTAAAAATGTATGCTTATATTATATTGAAATATTATTAGGGGTAAAAATAAGGATAAACACACTGCATCATATTCAAATAAACGTGGCTTCTTCAAACAAGTAGAATATCAATGCATTGACATTGATATGTAATTCGATTTTTATGTATGAAAAATTATATAAAAATGAAATCTACGGATAATTAAGAATATATGTTTATATATAAAGTGCAATCAAATTAAAAAATATATATTATAAGTGGGTAGAAATCGTTCGGGGCTTGCCGAGACACACGGCTCGGCTGCGGCGCTCGCGCGATGTCTGTACAAGTGGGCCAGTGTGTTAGTCCGTTATGTCACATGCGCATTCTTACACCGGCGCTCGGTCTCTTCCGATGACCACCGATTATAATACCAAGATGGTCCGAGGTCCGAGTGTTTCACCGGTAAATCTAAAAACACGCCCACCGGACAGGCGGGAGGTCCGTAAATATTCTCGCTATTAGATTGTTGCTCGTTTTCGATTCCGCGCGGCGCCGACGCCGTGAAAGGGGTTCCTCGAAGTTATTCCTTTTTCTACTCGGAACCGTTTTTTCATTACAGATTTCTCCCGTTCTCTCTGCATAAATGTATTGATGTAGGAAAAAAATAATCAATCAATTGAAATAAAATAT
Source organism: Atopsyche davidsoni (assembly GCA_022113835.1). Taxonomy (NCBI): domain Eukaryota; kingdom Metazoa; phylum Arthropoda; class Insecta; order Trichoptera; family Hydrobiosidae; genus Atopsyche; species Atopsyche davidsoni. The sequence continues at coordinate 12,629,294 of JAILWY010000009.1, read as the reverse complement.
ACTTTCCAAAATGAACAGCCCAGGATTCATTTTTATTAATGGATAATCAAAGTGAATATATTAAGCATGTTATTTTTTTTAAATCATCTTGTATATATTTCAAAATGTACCCACCCCCACAACTGATACATAATTATATCATCATATAGTGAGCAAATTTTTATTATAATTAAAAAATATAAATGGAATGTAAATAACTTTTAGGGTTCTAACTCTATTGACAGTAAAAATATATAAATGTTTTTTGGACTACGCTAAAATAAACTTAAATAAAGGGGGGGTGGGGTGTACGAGTGCCCCAAACTCTTTGCATAATTCAATCTTTGACATCTGAATTCCACAGTATGTATAATTGTTATCCACTTAAAACATAAATTATTGAATTGCAAATGTTGAATATGCAGTTCTCACAGATATACAGCAATCATAATAAATTGCTTGAGTATATTTTTGACATAGGAATGAAAGATTTTCTGATAGTATTTTTTTTTATCAAAACTGCCAAATAAAAGACACCATCCGCAGCGAATTAACAGTAACCGTTAATAACAATTAAAATTCCGGGCCATTCGGCGATAATAGGCATTTTATATCAAGCAGCGCGTTTCCCACTGCCAATTTACACTCGTTAAGTTACAACAATAACAACAAAAATATAGCGGTTATTGACTAAAGAAGATGATTACAAAATCATCATAACATCATTAATGGCGGCGCACAATAATCCAAAATGCAAATATAGAGGCATTATATTTTATGGAGATTTTTATTATAGTATGTGACCTCTGCGGTCCAAATAGAATACCGTAATTAATTAACTAAATACTATCCGAATCTAAGCTAATGGGCATGATCCGAGAAATAGCGAGATTATATATTTGTACGGATGATTATGACTAATCAAAATATTTTATGATTGATGAATTTTAAGCGAATCAGGTTTTAGTCTGAATTCTTTTGATTAAATATATTTTGATAGAACTAATTAAATGTCTTTAATTTAATTCCAGTCATCAAATGTGTATCTAGGCATCTAGTGTGCATCGAAGTTGTGATATTATATGAAACCCTTGATTAATATTTCTCCTGTGCTATTCTAAGTATTTTATATGCACTGTGGTAATAAATCTTCGAAATATAAAATAGAAAATATCGCAATAAACTAATAAAAAAGAAAGTTGGTACACTAGCTTGTAATGAACAACCGTCGAATTGAAGTTATCTGTAAATATTATAATTGTATATTTAAATTTTTAATCACATGGAATTTCTTTGGTGGTTTATCATAAATCGACCCAGTATCCAAGCAAGTAGAAAGCTGGATGAATTTATATATTTTTAAATAATTAGTTTATTTGAATATAATTACTAAGACAGATAATTTATTTAATACTTACAACACATTAATAACTGACTTTTATATATCAAATTATTTCAAAGTGTTAGTATTATACTTATAAAAATATAATACTGTAATTGACAATTCTATTTTTTTACAATTTAGACATTAAATTTTATACTCAGATTTGTTTTGTGAATTTTATGAAATTATTACTTAAAGTTCAGTTTGCATTCTCATAAATCTATATTCAGCGATGTAATATTTTTGGCATAATTACAAAAAAATATTTTATGCTTATATGGGCATAATAATACAGATACCTAATAAACGAGTCTGTATGGTAAGGTTTTAGTACATTAAAAAAATTATATATGGTAAATATTTTACGGCCTTGTTTAGTTAATGATATATATTGAAATTATGCTTTAAAAAAATATAAAAAATTTAAATACAAACTCGGAATAAATTAAAACATAGATTGGAACAGTATTAAAATTAATTTTTATTTATAAAAAATTTATATATAATAATAAATTTGAATAAGGCAACGGTGATAACTGAAGAATATGTCTTTATTGTTCTCACTTTTCCGGAAGTCAAATTACACTCACTCTTAGTTTCGTTTCAATTTAAAATCAATCATAAGTTTTTATACATTAAATTTCCAATGAAGACGACCTCACGAGAAAAAAACAAATCGCCGGCGTTTAGATTAATTTGATAAACTACAACTTTCTTATCGCTCAGAAGGCGGGCGTAAAAAAATGCATATTACCTTCCGAATATACCAACAGGTAATATACTGCAGTAATACGTTTTGATTTTTGTAAATACATATTTAGACAGAGTGAACTCGAGATATGAATGAAATGATAAAAATCTCGATCACACAATCTTTCATGTTAGCAATGTTTTTTTTTTATTAAAGTAGAAGAAATATCACTACCACTAAATTAAAATTTGTGTATTTTTTTAGTAACCCAATCTAACGTTAAAAAAATATAGACATAAAGTTATTCAATAAAACAATGATTTTAGTGTCAACAATTCTGCAAACTTATATTAAAACACTAGAAAAATAATTATAAATAAGCTTATAGTAATTTATATATTGATGCATTAATATTAAATTAATATTAAAGGCCCAACCCGATTTTTTTCAAAGCATGGCACTGAGTCAAGCCGTAAACAAAAAGCAATACACCCTCAAAAAAGCAAACTAAGTTTCGTAACTTGTAATATTTAAATTTTACTGAATAAAAAAAGAGTTTTATGCAATCTAAATGATATTGCTTTAAGTGCTCACATAATTAAACAATTTCATATCTATTTAAGACACAAGTTGGCAATACAAGCCAGAAAATATTAATAGGGTATTATTAAAAGTTCAAACATTTGATCATTTAAATTTTCTACGTATAAATACTGAAAAAAGATAAATTAGAAAATAATAAATACGTGTATGTTATGAATGCAAACGAGTTTGATTATCCACAAAAATCACGTAACTAGAAAACTACTTACACATAAATATTAAGAGCTAAGTGTGAGGTGTTAGGGAAATAAGCAGGAAGGCGCTGCATAATTAGTAAAGCTACAATGTGCACATGTTTTGTTCCTACTGCATTATATTGCTTTAGTTTCATTACCGGGTTATTATATAACCGTCATGTTCTTATACCTAAGATTTGTATCACCTATAGCCCGATATGCAATGCAACCTTAAGGCAGTTTTATGTAAGTATATCGAATATTTAAAACGGTGCCAACAACTTTTTTCGACATTAACTAAAACGGTATCAAGTGTTGATTTACGAGCAAGGTGTACTTTGCAATGCTATTCGTACAGACTAGTTACCGTATTAATATGATAAAGTAATGAAGTTTGTTTAATGCATCACACATAGAACTAACAACGCTAGTATCTAATGAAATTATTCATATTTGCTTACGCAATGAATATTTACTTTTTAGATGCAATTATTATACAGATCACATGGAAATCAGGCGTTACGTCATTGCTGTGATGGCTATATAATCTACATCCGTGGTACTTATATCAACAAAGGATGGGAAAACAATACTAAAAAACGTATGCCTCGGGAATAGATATCTCTCGCTCAAAGTATAATGATAGAACATAGTTTTTATATACACAGCATAGAACACAGTATCTAAGCTGTGTGTATAAAATATGTTTATTATTTTGAGTATAAATGTATAAATTCACTTACAAAAAGCCTACATTTTTCTACGGACTCCCGGAGGATTTCACTGTTTCCCTAAAATATCGAAAAATACATATTATTCCGAAAATAGTTTTATTTCATGTTGTTAGATAAACAATAAATTTCACAGGCATAAAAAAAATTTCATATATTTTTTTTATAAATATCCACTTCAAATTCAACAAAAGGGTGTTAAAATGTAGGCATACATAATAATTAGCACTGAGGCGCAATTTATCAAATTCTCCAGACTTATCGGTGCTAGAATCGCAAAATGAATGACCTTCCTCACATCGGCCTCGTCTCTTTGGGTCTGGAACCACCAGCTCGTTCAGGGCGATAGGAAAAAAAAACAGTTTGATGAACCGAGGTCACTGTAGCCAGATAAATTCTGCTTGTCAAGAAAAAAAACGCACTACATTAATATAGCGATAATAGTTTTGGTTGTATCATTCGCTGTCGTAGATTTACTATAACGATCACAGTGATTACTGGCAACGTTTCGTACACATAAGAGTTGCACATCATCAAGTTGTAACGATTTTGAAAAAATAACTGAAAATTAAATTAAAACTGAATCATTAGATTTTTTTTATGCTTTATTGTATATTTTTTATTCAGACAGCATTCCATAATATAATATCAAATTAAGTTTCAGGGTCTTGGTGAAACTGTTCGAATTAAATATGTGTTGTTATAAATAAAATAATAATGATAAATAGGATACAATTGATGAAGTCAACAAGTTGCACGTTTAGATTTTTAATCTGGTAAGTCGATTTTGTAAAATTTCGTTGCGCACGTCAATCGCCATTTTTACCGTCAATATGTACATATAAGTTATTATAAATGAACTGAGATACCCATAATTTAATTCAACTCTGTTTCAACATGTTGACTGTAAACAGACTATTTAAAAATGGTATTATTCAAATATTATTCCCTTATCTTTAATTTACTTTTTATGCTATTAATAGAACGTCAGCCTCATAATTAATAGCGTTTCCACATTACGTTGCGCAATACACTTTCTCGCTAGTTTAAACTGATAAAAAATTGAGTTATGTTTAAAATGCTACAAACAAAAAATTAAAAATGACATAATAATTTCAACCTAGGCAACGATCAAACCAAAGTCGTAGTTTGATTTGGTTGTAATTTTTATTTTACTTTTTGCGAGTGCAACATTTCATTAACAATCTAAAATGTCTTACTCGACTAAAACGTATAGTGTTGTGCCGCTACATTACTGCCAATTTGTAGTTATTTATTATTTAGAAAGTCACCTTTCAAAATGGATTAGAATTTCACCAAAAGCCATGTTACAAACATTTATTTAACCGGCCAAGAAATGAAGGAAAAAAAAAAACTTGGTACGATGCTAATAACTGTATCTGACAAATAACACAAGATATAAAGAAAATAATAAATTGTCGATACTTGTTTTTTTTTTTATTCGTTTTTTTTATAAATCCTTTGATTCAATAACACGTTGACATTGATTAAATTGTGATTCAGTGAATAGTCAAATAATGAAAAATATTTTTTTGAAGAATATAAAAAGGTTACATAAGTACGACTTTACAAATTGACGGTATCAACATTAATAGTTAAAAACAGTAAGGAATTATTTTCACAAATGTAAAAAATCATATTTTCCATAAAATCAAAAATAACACTTTCGCAATACTTGGGTATATTATTGATAATTCGGTTAGTGGAAATTATCGCCAGTGTGATCGTGTGAAAATGAAACTGATCGCATTATCAGAATGCACATTTGACGTGTAACATGAAGTTGGCACAGAATATATCACGCCACGCCGAAAGGTAGCGGAGAGAGTAATCTGCAAACGAAAGCAGACAGCTCAGCTTTCTCACATAGTGGCCAGTGACCAGAGAATCGACAAATAGAATGGAAGACCGGCCTGGCAGATCACCGAAGCTAAAACCAAACACACTAGAGTAGAGAGAACCTTCTTGAAGGCACCCGAGGACAAGCGTCACCGAAAATATTACAATAAATAAAATGCTAAATTGTATGTACTATATAACCTTGGGCTGTGTGCTCATGGATGAAATAGGAGAACGTATCGATTCGGTTATATGAAACAAAGACACAATAAAATAGCAAATCGCAGGACATGATTCATTTGCCGATAGCAAGGCTTCACAAGAGAATAAAAATAAATTTAAATGTACGGTTTAACATCTGGAAAACATTTTTATTGTCTTCCCAGACACATCATTTAGTTTTTTTGCAGTAAAAAATAATAAGTTTCGATTACATTATTTTTAACTGTAAAGATTATTTAACTGTACATTGAAATTTAAAAAAAATATAATTAAGTAACAATTTTAAGTACGAGTATTTACATTTTTTTTTTTAATTACTTATAATGCAGTTTACTACGTCCATTTTACAGCTTTATTTTTTATATCTCTATTTAAGACTTATTACTTAAATTTAAAGAATAATGTACTTTTAAAAGCATTATGTTTCATTATCAAAAGTCTCGAATCCAGAGCTAAATTAACAGCATAAAATCATGCAATTGAACTGAATTTTGTGTTTTATAAAAAAAAATTTTTGAAGACACAACACCGTTTAGTAACAAGTGAAGATATCTCAATGCGTTTTTTTTTTGTGGATTTATAAATTTTAATCCGAGCAGAACCTTACCATTCTAGGTAAGCGAATGGAAAGTATGCACATATTTTTTTATTGCTAACCTTTGGTGATTCATCGATTTCACAAGTCGAATTCGCACGCGTCTTCACTCTTGCTGCATTTCGCGTCGGGCAAATTGAAAGTTCGTGATGTGTTCTCACTTTACGAGGTCCTGTGATTTGGCTCACAGGACATCATTTGGATTCAGGCGAGGCACCGAGTCGCGAATCAGTATCCATTGACCCCGAGGGCGACGCGAACAATGGAGCTATTTTCGCTTTGCCGTCGACATCGAATCGTGCGTTTAATTGAAACAAGTGTTTTAGATATGAGCAAGAGAGGCGAGTTGTTCTGGTGTTCTTTGTTAATAACAGGGTTGCCACACAGATTGAAAAATAAAAATATATAAATGTTGCTTATTACTATGAACTGACGATGAATCTACCTTAATCGATTAAGTATATACCAAATCAACCAAATAGATGTTTCAGAATATTCAATGAATATTTGACACAAAACAGCTATCGATATTTGTATCAATCTATCTCAAAACAGCACAGCAATTGAAAAATGTATGACACGTGTGTTTGGGTAGACATCATTTTTTTCGATTTAAGTTTTTTAAAAGCACGGTAGCTCATTGCTAATCGCACAAAAAAAAAAACTAATAAAACGTAAAATAAAAACTGTATACGTACTCAAACACTCGTGTCGAGGTGGTCTTCCCCTTCACGTGCACACGATTAGTGACTTTTCCACCTTTCTCTTCAATAGCAAGAATACATTTTGTACCGCACTATAAACAGATATCAAATTTCACTAAAATATTTAAATAAGTGTATCACCTACTTTTGTGAAATTCGGAATAAATGCATGGCATTACTGTATCAAGAATCACTAACAGTGGCCGCTTGTGAATTACTAATTAAACACGGATATACGAGTTCTGCGATTTACTTACACAGTAACGTAAATAATAAGTCAGCCGACTCGTTCATGATAATTCTTGGAAATGTATGTATGGGTTTAAAAACATCTTTATTAAAAAAAAAAACATACATTTTTAAATATAATTAAATCAAATACATCAGAGGCGTGCTTTGGTTTTAGCGACATCATTTTTATTTACCATAAAGCACTTCTGGAATTATTGCGAAAGTGAGTAACGTTTTACTCTATTATTTTTTAAGGAATAAATACATAAGTAAAATATTTATAAAACAAGAAATCTTTTAAATAATAAAGGTAATGCCTCAAACAAAAATTAAGTGAGGTTTTTTTTTAGGTTTTCTAACTGATCTGCTTTTTTACGTATTTTCGTAAGAAACTATATTTTTTTACTTATATACTTAGATAAACTTTATTTTTTACTTAATATGAAGGGGGTTTTTGATGTGTTCGTTATCTGCTGAAATCCATTCCTGATTCCAAATGTATATATATTTTTTTACTTTTATACGACATTTATTTTGTTAAGAGTACATAAAGCGTGAGATACACATTTTTTTTTAATTCATGATTTTTCCTAAATATTAGTGGTCTGCCTTATTTTTTTTTCTGCTTTGCGTTGTTTATTAACCTCATTTTACATTTCTAGTTTTGTTTTTATTATTAACCAAATTTCGATGCCTAGTTGCCGTTTTTCTTTGTGGTTTAAGACAGTATCGCGATTTCAATCCCTTCGTTATGTTCTGAATGCAAACAATGTCTTTTGCAATGAAGCGTTAAGCCCAATAAAGAATGAGGCCACAGTTGATATTCATGCAGCAAGGGGCTTCTATTTCAGAGTTAAGAATGGTCGATTAAGACGAACATCATGGTCGTAGACGTAATGAAATTGCCATCAACCCATTTAACGAAGTGATACATCCATAACCAAAGAAAACATGCTTTTGGAATCTTTCTCACATATCAGCTGTGACTTCATCAATACGGTATTGGAATTTACCTGTCGAGAAGAGTGAGCCGGCTCTAAGGTCCTATTGTTTATCGTTTTAATCACATCCTGATATATTATTAAAACATGGACACTTTCTTAATCGATGACAGGAAGATTGCCATCAGTACAATTTTATAGCAACTGCAAATAAGTAAATAATACTCATACATATTACAACATTATTTACATACCATAATGAGTATTTATTTACACATTTATTCCCTGCAATAAGGAACAAATTTTGTATGTATTTATATAAATTAAATCTATTTTATTAATATTACTATCATATTCTATTATACGCATAGCATCACTGAAAAAAGGCAGAAAAATTATTACATGAAATTTATAAAATACGATTGATTGCTTTCAATAATTTTTAACGTTGTTAAAAAGTATTAATTTTAGGTAACATAATACTATGTATGACTGTTTGGATAAAGTAGATATTTTTATATGTATTTATGTTTATGCTAGGTTATGAATGAAAAAGATATTTAAAAAGTAGTGAAAACGTTAATTACTCATTTAAATCATAAAAAATCATGCATCCTAGGAATTTCATACATAATTATGATAACACGGGGTTAATACGTCCCGCTTTTTTATATTCACAAACAATTAGTAATTAGGTAATTCATAAACAAATTGAGCGTGCAATACCCGCTTAAAAAACGAGGAATTCGTATAAATTATAACATCGTCGGTTGGCTGCATAATGATGGCGAATAAATCGTCTGATATGCGTAATGCTCTGTGCAGCTGCTGGTGCATGTATCACACGAGACAATGCAGGTATTGTTATAAGATAAAAATATTCAACCCTGATAAGAAAAACTTATAAACACTAACATACTTTTCACTATAAATTTTAAGAACATTTACAAATACAAATAACGCAATATAAAATGAACGCAATTTCCGCAGTCCACGCAAAAAGATTTTCTCAGCATGACATGAGTCTAATTTTATATATATTTATATATATATATATAAACTGAGCTTTTATTTTGTTATTTTATCATAAGTCACAGGGGTCAGAATGTAAATCAAATATTCAAAGAAATTTACAACCTTGAACTATTTGCATATTTCAATACAAGATACTGACCAACTGTAGAAATGGCAACTTTACTGAATAAATATTTTTTTTATTATAATTCTCCTCAAAAGTTTGTTTATATTGTAGTCGAAATTCGATTAACATTACTATTATACAACGGTCATAAAATTAATTCATGAATATAGTATAGAATTTAATATAATTTATTCAGAATACATAACATTACTCACAAAATATATGTTATACAGTTGATGAAAGTAGCAGAAAGAATGTAATAAATTCAGCACTTCCGATTTTATGTGATTAATATGATGCTTTTTCATTTTTATAAATCGTTATAGATTAAGTGATTTCACGTTTGAGGCTTTAAGGCTAAAAGTGTCATCGACATGAATGCAGGTTGTAATATAAAACCAATTATCGTTTAATTATACAACGAAACTTGATAACAGAAACAGCGTGTGTATTGCATTACACTAATTACGCTTAATTGTTATGTATGGTAATATATTCATTCATTTTATAATAATGTAATCATAAGAGTCCCAAATATAAGAGTTATTATATTTTAATTGATAATCTGAAAAAATATTATACAAGCAATATTCCTTATCTGGAAACCTGATAAGTCAAAATAAGGTGAAATTCAATAGCACTTTATTGTATACTCTGAATTTCATTTGGTCAATAAATATGCTGCAGTTGTAAGATGCGGTCTGGAATTTTTTTTAAAGTACTTAATTATATTATGTTATTTACAATAGTTGTTAGAATTTTTGAATTACTCTTATTGTGATGGTTTTAAAAAACTCAGATTTTAATTCAAAAGTAAACAAAAAAACATAATATTTTCAAACTACTTTAAATTAATGGATTCTAAAAAAAAGTGATAACACTGTGTAAAAAAATTCTTCTGTAAGTGACTTTTATCAATAGTCTAAGCACAGAAAGTTTAAGACTGTTTAAGTGCAATAAGTGCTTAAAAATAAAAGTGCTAAAGTATACTGTGACATGAAGAACATTTAATATCTGTGTTATAACACTATCAGAATTTTGCGTCATATTTAAAATACTTCTTCTAAAAATATTTTATAAGCCAAAAAGTTAGGGTCTTCCCTAGTTCCCTTAGTTCTAGAACTTGCGAATATAAAGAATTAATGCTGATTTTTTATGAATGGGAAAAATCTTCAGCTCTTTAAATATTATATAAGTAGTCTGAAATGAACTCCACAGTAGAGATTTAACTATTCATAGACCAACTTCTTTCGCCTGCGTTTTTTAATACATGTTGTGTAATGGCGTACCGTGACTTCAGCGACAGGCCAAATGTGTTCGAGTTCTCGAAAAGAAGCTTAAAAATCATAGTTTCAAAATGAATAAGGTATATGAAAGAGATTCAGACGTAAGTATAATATTTTATTATATCACATACATGTGTGGAATTTCATCAAAGCATGCTAAGCTTATAGGTCTGTGTAATAGTCTGAGTGGGTAGTTTTGAGCTACTGGTTGGCTTAAACTATAATATTATATACTAAGGTATCTCACAAGTAATGTTTCAGACACAGGTTAAAGAGTACCTGGGAAGAATCAATGGAACCAGACAGAGAGCAGAGAAGAAATAAGAAGAGGAGATAGTGGACATTTAATTCTAAATACTTCGTTTAACTACTTCAATACAGCGTTATCAATAGGCGTTGAGGCTTTTGTTAATTTATTCAATACGATCAAGATAGTGAGCTCAGCGTCATCGAAAATAAACAGTCGCCTCGCCCGAGATGGAGAGACTGCGTCGGCTGGACGCGGTCACATTAGTAAATGACTACTTGTACTTTTTCTACGTACCCATACATATTATAAGGTAGGAATTCCAAGGCCTCAAATGATATAATGATAACTCGAGAAAGTTCCCCGAGCGGCCATTAATAAACAACACAGCGAAAGCAGGCGATAGTTTGTTAGTTTGACTCGAGGTTCCGTTTCTCTCGGATCGGCAGAAAAGCGAACAATCCCCACATCAGGAAGTAATCAGTGCTCGCGCAAAACAACACACCTGGCTCACACGACACTGCAGCGGCAGAACACTCTACCTCTTACGGTAACCTCTGAGTGTAACCCTTTAGCCGCTTCGTGGTCTAGATACCACCTCAGTAACTAACTTAATAATAAATGCTCCCAATTAAAACAATTTTTTTTAAATACCTACTTGATACAGGTTTAATTTGTGATTTCCCTACATGTAAAAACACAAATTCCAGAGATGTAACAAATGTACTTAAAATTATCTCCCACTAGTGGGCCCCTACTTATACTGTGTCGGGTGATTGACTCATAAATCAAATTATCTCACAAACCAACCGGTCAGAGTTGGCCGAGCTAGAATGGGCAGTAAAGCTAAATGTGAAGGCAAAGGGGATACCAAAATAAAACATACATTATAGATCTAGATATAAATTATATATTTTAGAAAACTGCGCTCTAAGATCATGTTGATCAACAGAATAAAAAAAATAGAGGAAAGTATTTTGCGTACGCAGATCTGATTGTGTGCAAATACATTTAATGCTTTTAATACAGTATAGCAGGAAAAAAATATTAAATAAATAAACAGAAATCTAGGAAGAACTCCTGGTAATAAAATAACTACATGTAAGTAGTAATGATCACGTCTAACAAAACCAGAAGTCAGCTTATGTTGATATCTTTCTAGATTATGTTAATACTAATAGTAACTGAAAAAAATATTTTATGCTTTTGGGTCAAAGTGTTATTATTTTGGAACGTGTATGAGGAAAGTTAAAGAAAAATTGTAAATAACGCCCAATGTCAAATAATAAAACTTGAGTAATATAACTAAACAGCTTTTTGTAGTTTTAAGCGTGTGTTTTTTTAATATGAATATTACGATGCTACGTGTAAGCACATTTATGGAATCGTCACTTGACATTTCATAATTGAGTTACGGACTTTACATGAGAGAATCACAAAAGTCAATAAGGCTAAATGTAGACATAAGAATTGCAGAACACGCGGTGTTGAATCTTACATAACAGTTTTGAGTAATTTTGTAGATAGTTAATAATTATTCACCTCATAGTGTTGATAATAATAAAAAAAAAATATTTAATGATATATTCACGTGTTGTAATAGATAAAGCTTCATTACGTAACTAAATAATCATTACATTACAAAACTGTCAAACTTTGGCTAGAGACATTTTAAAACAATTCTATTATTTAAATTAAAAAATATATTTATAAGCAACGTGCTGCGAAGACATGCAAATTCGAAATAATAAGATATATGCATAAAAAATAATTAAACCATACTACGATATTAATCGTAGTATCTCACCACCCTATTATATGGAGACAACGACTTTGAAAATAAAATCATTTAAAATTTAAATGTCTCTAGTTTCATATGCTTTTAAATTTTTTTCAATATGATGATTGCAAGACTCATAGTTCAAGGACATGTGAAAGATGCCCACTTGTGAGAGGTGGCTGCGACCATTAGCTCTCTTCAGGGACATCCAGCAGCACTGGAGTACTCTCGGCAAAGTATGACTCGGGAGTAAACGAGTTTGTCACGATAGCTGTTGATTACAATACAACAACGTTGGAAGTTGGCAGCGTTGTGCAATACTACTAAACGTCTTCGAGCGAGTCAGATAATAACTCCTCGAAATCTCGGATACCAACCACAATCACACCACATTCCAGATGCCAAGCTCGACTCCTCTTTGACCTCACTTTATCATTTGATAAATTATCAGTACACTGATCTATCCAATATAGCATTTTTCATGTCTGCACGACGACTATGGCTACTTACAATTAAAATGACATGGAGGATACCGATTTTTATTTATTTTAAAGTCTTGATCATTTAAAAGTCAAATTGGATAGGATTTAGATCACTCGGGCTAATAAAGCGTACCGAACAAACAGCCGGAATCAAACGTGCGGAGACTAACAAAAAACAAAGCAATTTATTTTCTAAAAAATAATAAAACAATTTTCCTACAGAAAACACGACGCGTTTTTTTTATTAGGCACTTATTGAGATATATTTTCTATATAATTAGGTAATTGCCGCGCTATTCCGCTGCGTTTACACGCCGGTAATAAAATTACATTTTCAGAAATACACACTGAGGTGGTGTAAACAGTGCGCCGTAAACCCACTTCCAGTGCATGCGGTCACTTTCGCTCATTAGAATTTAAAGGAGGCCAATATCCAACAAGGTTCCGTACAATTACATAAGACAGTTTATCTCAAATTCTAGGTTGGCTCGGGGTCGAATATCTTCACGAATTTTGACCAATCAAAATGGAAATCGGGCGAAACAAAGCCGCGGCCATGCCAGACGTGTTCGGTAGTGACACCGAGAACTGCACTAGAACTAACTACTGTATAGATATTATTTTAATCATAAATGTTTACAAACTTAAAGTTTATAATATCTCAATAAGCATTGCATTCAAACACCTGTCTTTTATATGATATTTATAAACTTATTTTATATATTAAAATATTGTAACAAAATTTATTTTGTCACCTGCACCTTAAGTTCCATGAATTCCGTGTGACTATAAGAGAAATAAGCTACCTCGGTCTACTATAGGATATATATATATATATGTATACAATACAATAGGTATAGGAAAGCATATTTATTTTTAATATTTTTGAGTAAAATACTTGAGTGATTTTCCACATGTTCGTTTTTATTTATGACCGGTTTCGCCAACCTTTCACGTTGGCATTATCAAACATATAATGCCAGAGAATGTGGAAAATTACTCAAGTATTTTACTCAAAAATATTAAAATGGAATTCCACCAAGTACTCTCTGTCAAAAATATTGAATATTTATTTTTCACAATTTTAACGTATAGTTCCTATATGTCGTTATATATTTTTTGAAAATATGTGACTTCAAGTAAAATATCAAATTAGGCGAGTGATTTGTTATATAAAACAGAATAACCTGTGACCCTGCCAAAGCTCATGTGTTCGATTAAGATTACATGGCAAGTGGATCACAGGTGTAGGATATGGTTTACTCTTTTTAGCCTAATCAATTTATTTACAATTTAAATAAAAATGATAAAATATTACAAAATTATACAAACAACAAGTTACGAATCAGTTTACACTGAACATCTAAAACAGACCATGGCACAGATTAACAGGCGAATTACAAGTATAGATAAAATAGATTTTCTTCAGAGCTGCTGAAGTGTAGAGATGAGAAAAAGCTCACGGGGTGCATTTAGCCACACAATACAACTTTACCACAGTTTTTACCCAGTGCGACCGCGGGTTAAGGCCGGGAGATATTGAACTTGTGTTACTTTTGACAATTACTGGCCAAGTTCAGGTCGCAAACCGGATTTGCAACAGGGATAATGCATTCTCGACCAGCGCAGACTCGGCAGACAATAACAATGAAAGCAGAACTTGCGAGAATTTTAAAAGTAGGTGGGACGTGGAAGTAACCAGAACGAGTTTAGTCCAATCAGTTATATTGTAGTTGTCATTTAAATTCTTACAAATTTATAAAATCTAGGTTACTATAAGGAATATAATAAAAATCTTTGTATCTATCTGAAACGTTAAGTTCACAAATATCATATATTTTCATACTCGGAAAATCTATACACGAGTTGTCATTAATTCTATGAAAGCGTAAGCTGCAGTGAAAATGATAGAAATTATTGATAGTTCAATGATTGTGATTATTCTTTGTAATAAGGGCAAGATCATCCTGACATCGATGATGCGGTAATTAAGAGCAAATATAAGATTTGTTTACTTGTAAAATGATAATCGTTTTGTTCGCAATGATATTCTATTCATAAATGCGAATAATACTATTAAAAATTTATTATTTAGCATTGAAGGTACGTTTCGTAAAGGCTATTTAGGTTGAGGTAGGAATAAAATTACAGCAATTGTTATATGAAAATACACAAAACTACAGATTTACAAACCGATGAACATGCCGCGGGTAATAAGAAACTAAATAACTACTATGTAAGTTGTAATATTTTACGTAAACAGCGTATGATAATTTAGATTTTTTAATCGATTTTAATATGGTTAGAATGCATATTTATATAAAATTAATAAAAACGAAGAATCGATTTATGAAGTTGTTATATTTTTACTGGTTTTTAAAATTTATGTAAGATTACATATTAGGTTCTGCTAGATAAAAATACGATTTTTTTTTTGATTGGATCATTCAAAAAAGTATATTTTTTGAAATTGCAATCACAGACGAGTCCATAAACGTCGCTTGAGTATTTAACCAGTATTTAAGTCAGTTTGCATGGCAGCCGCGCTGTTCGTGTTACATCAGTGGTCAACTCCATTGGGGTCAGTAGTGAAAACGCCCGACTAAGAGTCACTCATTTGCAACAGTTTGATAATGGAGGCGTCCACATGCGAGTACCGTGCCTTTTCCCATGACATATACTAAAACTGAAACTAATCACATCAAATTACCTAAATAAAGCTCCTTAGCTCTTGTCGTGCACTGCACTTATGCGTTATTGTAAATAGTCATTACCAATACTCACACCTTTAATAATAAAAGAATATTCATTGTGTGATATAAGATTTTACTGATTTTGTTGTTTTATATTATGTAACAATATAATTCGCGTTACAAAAAAATAAAATAATTTCAAGATTCATTTTTTTTTTAGCTTTTAATACCGACTTATAGAAAATAGTTTAATTGTTTACAAGCTTACTGTAAAACAATAAAAAATAATCATTAAGATGTGTATAAATAAAATTCTAGATTTATATACCTTTTATAGGTATATATTATTCTCCCCCTTCATCTCAGTGAAATGCAGAAAGAAAAATGACAAAAACGCTGAAGGAAATATGTCATATTACTTCTTCAAAGTCCACAGATTTACACAAGATTTGTTTGCCACATAATAGATATACACCCAAAAGCACCTTGATAGTACACTGTCAGTGATGTAAAAATACCAATATGTATAGTACATAAAATAAAAACTATTAAATTAGGAACCACAGATTTTATCTAGCTATATAAATGCTAATTTACAATTGGGTAACGTTTGCGTTGAAATCCGTAGGTAAAATAGTTAATTACGAAATACTCGTACTGAGAAGAAAAGTTGTTTAAGATTAATCGAAATTATAAAAATTCTACGATTCTATAATAATATATCAACATCATTTAATACGTTTACACGAAAATCTATTTATTGGTGTTTTTCCTAATAAAAATGGGAAAGATTTTCAAACAGAGGCCAGAACAAATATTCACTGTCTCTAGAAATAATTTCAGCACTTTCCGTGCCAAGAAGTGCGAGAGTGTAGCGTGGAGTTAAAAGATTAAAATGAACACCTAAACTCATTATAAATGTATAAATAATTTCGTTGAATACTGAAAAGGTACTTCAAGGGAAAAAATGGTAGATTTCCTCTATGAAAACTTATAACGATACGTAAATTTATATATAATAGCAAGTAGCAAACGGCAGAGTTCTTCCTCTATCAGGCTTGCAGTTGACAGCAGGTGCCTCTGATAGTTTCAGGAAGCATTTTTTTTTCAGTAGCAGCTTCAGAATCCTACGGAATAAGACGGTGGAGAAAGCGCGAAAAGAATCGCTCAAAATTATATCACAATATTACCTGCGAGTGAAACCGTAGCATAAGAAATGATTGTTCGCACTTTTGGCCGGTTCAAGAGCACAGATTTGTGATTGACATGAATACGCACCGGTAATGAGTTTTGCGTAGGTCGGACACGAGCACACGACGCCGAGACTGTAAAGCCGATAACTGTAAAGAGGAAGCCCAGGTCCTTTCGGCGAAACCAGTCACGGGCGTGATTCAAAGTTTATGAGTTGTATTTATAAAAGTAACGGAACAAGTAAGAAAACATCCGATTCGACTGCAACCCAAATTTAATAATGATAACGTAATTTTTTAATATCTAGACTGTGTAGAAAAACACTGTTTTATATTGATGTATGTTTTAAAGGCCATGGGAGTTCATGGTAGATTTTTTATGATGATGAATTTAATATTTATCCCGCAGATGAAGTCAAAAGTTTTAGAATATAAAATCGAAAATAACATCAAATTATAAACAAAGAGAATCGCTTTACGTATTGTTTGTAAATATGCATTTACAATATTATTTTGGATAACAAATATTTGTAGATTTCGATAGTATAATCACTTTATATACGACATATAAACAAAAGTGATAACAGAGACATCGGTTATTTAAAAGATTTAATGGAAATACTTCTTACTAAATATTTTTTAATATTTGATTTGAATCCATTTTGTAGTGTTTGGTAAATGTATCTATGTGTGATAACTGAGATTTGGTTTGGTTAAAAAGTTATAAATGTTTATAAAAATAACACAATTATATTTATGTTTGTAGGCTAAAAACTTTTTATAAAAAAACACAATGAAGCGAAGTTGCAGTGACTTGCATTAAGGCCGAATAACGGTCAATGAAAGACTCGATAAAACCATTAATATTCATAAAATGTATCTGTTTTGTGAAATATATTTGGTAATAGTGATAAAATAATTTGAACTAAAAGAAGCCCTGCATTTTTTGTATATATCAACAGATAATTGCCTTTCAGTGTTAAACAAAAAATTCTCTAATACATGAGTTAAGAAATACAGTTAATAGTAATTAACTACATGCTTCACCCAACAATAAGTATTTTTATAAAATCAATATAAAGTAAATGTTTCTAATAACTACGTTTTAAATGTTATTGTACAGTCAATTATTAATAAATACATCTTGGAAATCCTTAGGAAAAATATTCTGCAATATAATTCTCGCTGTGCATATTAACGGCGTCATGTAGTAAAAATTAATAAAGATTTATGTTTAAATAATCACCCGACAAATAAAAATTGAAATGGCAATGGACGAATTTAAAACACAACATTACAAAACTCGTAACATTGTATTGTATTTAAGACATAAAAATTACTATAATTTTCTTCTTAACCCTTAAATGCATCTTGACGTAAAACTGCAACATACCACTAAGACGGCTCCCAAATCATCAATATGAGCGCAACGCCTACTGTTATAGAATTACTACTATCAGGATAATATTTTTTATCGAGAGGCATCACCTTTTTTTCTTTCGCGTCTGTCAAATGCCAGCTTGACATTCACAAAGCATTGACTGTCGGAAATTTGTAGCAGGTGAAAATTGGAATAGTGTTTTGTGGTGTAAATAGTTGATTTTCGAAGGTAAGTAAGTGCCAAAATTGTTATTTTATGTAATAATTCATCTTCTTTTCGGTACAATAATTGGTTTGGACAATAGCATTTTGGATTTTGTACAAATTGCTTCTATTTTGATGTTGTAAATCTACAACACTATGCATTTAGTAGAGACAGTATGCCCATATCTGTGATCTGATATATTTTATTGTTTTGCAGATGCGACCCATGAATTCAAAGGATATGGAAGAATATTTAGCCCAAATTGACGACGGAGAAAGGTCTGAAGATGATCTTGAGGAGTTTAGTGCAGAAGACCATGAAGTTTTTTATGAAAATCGAGAAGATTCACTTCACGATCTTGAGAGTCTGGTAGAGGAGGAACACGATGAGTGTGGTGATGATCCGCTCATGGCAGAAGACCCACCATTGATAAATGAAACACCCGCAACATGATAGACTCCATAAGATAAGGCCCATAATTAGCCATCTCAATGAAAACTTTGCATCAGTTCCTATGGAGCAAAGGCTATCAATTGATGAGCAGATGTGTGCTACAAAGGTAGCACACTTTATGAAACAGTATCTACCAAATAAACCACACAAGTGGGGATTCAAATTCTATGTAATGTGCAATGTAAAAGGCTATGCTCACAAATTTGAGATATACACTGGTCAAGAGAATGAGCGGTTTCAAGATGAGCCAGATTTTGGGCCAGTAGGAAATGTTGTTATCCGGCTAGCCAGAGGTGTCCCAAGGCATATAAATCATATTATATATTTTGACAACTTTTATACCTCTGTGCCACTAGTTACCCATCTTGCCAAACAAAGAATCTACAGTCTAGGCACTGTACAGTACAACAGACTTGTAAATTGCAAACTAGCTGACAAAAAAACACTGATGAAAAAATCTGTTCCCCGTGGAACTTATGAAGAGCAAATGACTAGCTTTGATGGTGTTGATTTGACAGCTGTAACTTGGAGGGATAATAAAGCTGTCACTTTCCTATCAACATATGTTGGAGCAGAACCTGTCTCCCAAATAGAAAGGTTTGACAAAGCGAATAAGACTAGGGTCAAGATTTCTTGCCCACATATAATAAAGGAGTACAATGCCCATATGGGCGGAGTGGACCTCATGGACAGCTTCATTGGTAGGTATCGCATAGAAATGAGAAGTCGAAAGTGGTACCTACGTATCTTCTATCACTTATTAGACATGACAGTAATAAATTCTTGGCTTGCTTATAAAGATTTGAAAAGAGATGAAGATCCATCATCAATTCTGAATTCGTGTCACTATAGACTGGAACTAGCTGAGGTGTTAGCCAAAGTCAATGATGCAGCTGTACTCTGTAACAAACGAGGAAGGCCCAGTAACAGAGTTGAAATGGAAATTCAAGCCAAAAAAAGGCGAGGGCCTGTTCAGCATGTTCCACCTAAGGACATAAGGACAGATAATGTTGGTCATTGGCCCGATGACTGTGTTCGCAGCAGGTGCAAAATGCCTAGGTGTAAGGGATACACACAAACAAAGTGTGAGAAGTGTGGAGTAGCCCTTTGCCTTACTAAATCCAAGCATTGTTTCAAAGATTTTCATATGTAATTATAATGTCTAGTAAATGCATGGTGTTGCATATCTGCAACATAAGGTTTTTTAATAAAATAGTATAAAATTTTTTTTTTTTTTATTTCTATATATGTCTCCCTGCATTAGAATGTACATGTCTACAAGATATATTTTTTTCAAGAGGTCAGAACAAGTCATGCATTTAAGGGTTAATAATATGAGAAAAAATACTAACTATACTAGACTTTTAAACAATAATAGATCATTCATGGTCCAGAAGAGATTTATGTTATGGCTTTTAAATACCCTATACTTATATACACATATGTATGGTTTTAAATATAGTTATATGCATTACTTAAGTTTTTTTCAAGATTTAGAAATTGTAAAAAGTGACTTAGTTTTTCTGTAAATAAAAAATTTAAAAAATACGTATCTTTTGTAAATAAATTTCAAAAAATATCACCTGTTGATACCTGACACCATCTTATTCCTATTGGCTGAGAAAATAGCTGAGAATCTTAATTAATATTCTTTTGAACACCACTGGGAGAGATAATACCCGACCTTGTACTATAGGTGTATGCACTCGTGTATTCTCCTAGCACCGTGTCGCTTCTGTTTCCGTGGGAAGTAGAACCTATTGTTATTTTTTGTGTAATAACACCATTGAGGTCTTATTCAAAGAATATCCCGATCTTATAAACGTTATATCTAATCAAATATACTTACGGAAATAACGTAATTAACAACAGCAATTATTAAATGCTTGTAGAAAAACCAACGCCAGATTTCGTGTCGAGTATCGTAAGCTTTTAATTATCATGTATATTAGATAAAATAATTTTTACTTAGAGAATAACAAGCCAAATAATAAAATGTTAATGTTCCATATGTAAGAAAAAAATATAATGTAATTAGCAGCTGAATGTCGTGTCCATAATAACGATTAGTATATCACTGTTATCTATCTCATTTCCGCTTATTTCACATGTCAACGGACGTGAAATGTATGCAATTATATTTATATCACCATTAGATTTGCTGATATGGATTTAATGTTCAATTTTGTAAACATTTACCGATATTAAGCAGTGTGGACGCATTCCTCGCCGCGAATATTCGACACTGCCTGATGAAGTTTATCCAGTAAAAGCTATAAAACGATGAGCAAACGACATTATTATATATAAGAATTCATCCAGCCATTGAAAATCAAAATGCAATAACATGACCTTGATACTTACACTTGTTTCACGACTGAAAAATAAACAATGTTATCTGTACCGAGTGTATGTCACCGTGAAGTGATTATTATAAACAATCGCGTATTTATAGTAAATCCAGTAATGCATTTAAATTCATGGTATGTCCACACAAAAAGGAGACTGGAAAAACAATGCGACTGTGTGTTTGTGTTTATTTTGTAAAAAAGTCACGAAGCAAGTAATTTTATTCAAATTTATCTAAAGTAACGACTATAAAAATATTTGAATCATGTTGGTAACTTAACATTGATTTATTTCAACGAATAGATAAGTAGGCAATTTTCAATATGAAACTATTCAGCAGTATATGCTTGTAAGATTTTTTATTTTAATCAAATAGCTTTATTTTAAAATACTTAATCGCTTTTATATATTCATGTCATTTGTGAAATTCGTTTATAATTATTTAGATGTGATCCTTTGTAACATTATCCACTCGTACACTGTCGAACCATTATATATTGAATGTAGTCGAAGCTTGACTGAACAAGACAGCGTTCGTTTATAGGGGAATATTGACAATCAATAAATACTTTACATTTCCAATTAAACACTTTGTATTTGAAAGAGTACGTCCGCTATTCAAGTAGATTGCTATGAACCGAAGGCAGAGATAAGTAACGAGTATTCCTTTATGATTGTCATAAAGGAACGAGAGAGATGAAAGTGATGTGTCATAGGAGAAAGCCGCTTTAAAAGGTAAACTGAATCGATCTCGAACATTCTATAATCTGAACTACATCCGAGGCAGGTAACCCCCGTACATCGCACAACCTGGTACGGTACATGGGACGAGTCGGGCTGAACATGGAAATTTCAATACTTCTAACCCGTACAAATGTAGCATATCCATACAATAATATAATATTTTGATATATGATACAAAAAACCTTTCAAGCGTTTTAAACTAACAATTTCATGGCCACTAAGTATATTTTGAATCCTACATCTTGAACTCCAAAGAAATAGTTGTTATCTTAAATTGAAATTGTTAGCTTTTGTAAGACTAAAAATAACAATTATTAAATAAAGTAAATACTCCGAGTTCCTACTCGTAAACAAGTATTGAGATTAAAGTTACGACATCATTAATGAAACGAGAAACTTTGAGTTAGATGACTTCTTTCGGTATCAGTGTGTATATTTTTTTATTAACGAGATATAATATATAAATAAAAAAGGCTTTCGATGTACAATATACATAAAAACATATTATATTTTCAACAAGAATTCCATTGAGTAAACATAACCACTTAGAAATTCGTACTTTTTAATGATACTACATCGGCTTACTTATTCGTTTAGAGTTTTCACGCTCTGCGAAGCGCAACGAAGTATTCAGTTATTTATTTTAACACTTAGGCCTTATAAAGGCTTAATAATATTGACGTGGATATACTGTTAGAGGAACGTAAGTAAATAAATTAATAAATTAAATTACTGAAATTAGTGGTTTTGAGAACAGTTACATACTGACTCGGCCAAGTGCGTTTAACAATGGCGTGCAATTCAAAGCACTGATCCCCAATATACAAATTGTTACTCTGTTAAGTAATTATAAAAAAAAAACAGATTTAAATATGCGTTTAAAAGTGTATTAATTAATTGAACATACTTTATTATAACGTGTCTTCATCCTCTGTCACCCCAAGCAGATGCCTGAATTTCAGGACTATTGATAGGCAAAGAGACAATAGAGGTAAGGAATCAGAGATGTCTGAACAAAAAAATATTACTTTTATTTAAAGTATTTTTTTACTAATTAATGAAGCTATAGGTATAAGTACATTTTTATTATACATAAAAGATACATTTATTTTAATTTTTTTTTTTTTTCACTTCGTTAGTAGTAGTGAAAATACGATGAATAATTATAGCTTATATAAAAATTTGTAAGTATTTTAAAGTGAAATCTGTAAAAGCGGTCCTCCAAATTCACATTCTAAATTATAAAGTAATGTTACAAAATCTACCAATTAAAAGAAGAAACGTAGGTATATATTAGATTTTTAATTTATTTACCTTAATAGGTTTGTACAAAAATAATTATTCCATATTTTATCCATTATTTTGTACCTACATATCTTTCTGAACATTTTATGAAAAATAAAAACTCAAATAAGTTTTGATCAAATAATTACCGGCTGTCGAATAATTATTACAAAATAAACTGGATAATTATAAGAAATTTTTTATTATTTTAACTGAAGTGCGTTGCAAGGAAAATCACTTAATCTTTAATGGCTAAGCTTTTTTTGCATGCAATCGATGAGAAATTAGTCCCGTATGGTTGAATGTGCAAAAAAGTTTTGTATAGCATTGTATGAGGCGAAAGTTACTGAAAGGATGCTTCTAGAAGCTTCTGAAAGTTTTTATAAGTTTTTTTTCAATAGTTTTGACAAATTTAAACGGTTTTGTTGTGACGAAAGGAGTACGGCGAGGAGTTACTCCCCGCAGAAAGCTCTCAAGTGGGTCGACTATTGTGTTGCATGCTCTTTCAGGAGAAATTAGCACCGAAGAACAATCTGCTTCGTACGACACAAAACTTTTATAATTTACAAATAGTTTATATTTAACTGAGACCTCAGAAGTACCTTAAAAAACCTTTGATTGTGAGTTATAATGTGATAGACCAATGATTAATTAGGCACACTGCCTCATGAACATTAGACCCGAAAAATATCTAGAAAGTTACAGCACTCTCCTATTATGCAATAAGCTATATATAGCATTTATTTTTTTGCATCAATGAGCTTTAGGACCAATTAGCCACTAATAAATGTTAAAAATACTGAATTAAAAGTAACTGCGTTAAAACTGCACGTGATTAAATCTCACTAATTACGATGTTTCTAATATCTAAATCGCGCATAAATTATTTACCAACAATGATCTCAAAGTATGTCATTATTGACAAATCGTTAATTGCGATATTTTTATTATGATTACAAAAATAATTAGCATTCAATTTTCTAATGGTGAAATTACGAGCTTTTACTACTCACAGTTTTATAGGTTTTTTTGTTATTTATTTAAATAAAATCATTACAGAAATATCATGATAATACAACATACTTGTGGTTTTGTGGTTTAATCGTTAAATAAGTACAGTGTGAATATGTATTACCATATTTAGAGTTATTGATATGTATTACTTATAAACGATTAGTGAATGTTTCTAATGGTATAAATTTAACCTGGAAATTATTACGTGTAAGAGATTACGCTATTATACCAATATATGAAAAGTATTAATAGAAATCATCAAAAGAATTTTATTTTACAACACGCAAATACGAAATTAACATTGGCAGTACTTTTGCTAATAAATCAATCTTAATATTAGGGTCATTTAACAACAATCAGCATTGCAGCAAAGCACATATTTATGTTGAATACTTATTTTTTTAAAATAGTTATTAATGACATTATTCAATCTGAGCAAGATTTGGTACTTTATAATAAAATTCATTCATGTCGAGATAAAAAGTAGGACACGATATTACTTGTGGGCAGTTATCGGTGACAAATGCGAAATCAGACTTCCACTGGTATGTAGAGATTAAAAATCAGCTAATTTTAAAATAAAACAAACAATACATATAACACTAAGTTTCAGTGTAACCAAAGAGTGACATTACTATTTATTGTGCATTAAAACTAGCTCACACAACAATAAAAATAAACAAAACATTTCCCTACTTCTATCTGCAAACGTCACATTTTAATGGTAGATAAACAAATCAGTAACGGTTTGACAGTTAGAAATTTTTTCCCAAATAAATAAGCGACCATACCTTTTCTTGTTAGCTGATGGAAGTAAACACAGAGTTCATCTGTGATTACAGTAATCCAATTTAGAAAATCGATCACAACATTTATAATCACAGTACCACAAAGCTCGCGACCCGTCACCACGAATATTATTCATACACTGATTTCTGTTTATCTGACTTGGGAATAGCTCTGAAGTTTGTACAAGTGGCCAGCTCCTGACGATGAGTAGCGATACTAAAAAAATAGTGGCAATTTAAAAATAAACTGAGTGCTATAATTTTACATTAAATTAGGCTATTTAAATATAAATTAAATCGAAACAATATTAAAATAACAAATAACTACGATTTTATTTTATTTAGAGAATATTCTATTATATTTCAACTTTTATTTATTTAGATACGCAATATTTTTGATACGTCAGATTATATAGTGCCATCTGTGGATTAAGATTAAATAACTTGTGTAAAGTTATTCAAAACATACAAAAATATTAATCATATCGATACAAAGAAATTAAAATTATATGTGTTATACATAATTCATCAATTGAAAATTATCAATTAAAAAAAAGTATTAAAACATTGCCCCGCGACTTTTTTCTAGACGTAATTAATTATTTCAATTCTCGGGGCCATGGTGAATCGACATTAATTGAAGTAATTTAAACGGGTCGATTACCTGAAAGATCACAAAGACTGAGCTTAAAAAATGTTTTTAAAAAATGGACAATTTTTCAACCATGAAATGTCTGCTCAGAGCATACGAAATTCCTGATTACAATTGGCTTTTTTACAGTTTGGTGACCTTCAATCGACAATGAAATCATTACGACTTTGGTGAGAAAAATAAACCATCCATTTTGCCACAGATTTGTACCCAGATTTAAAATAGCACCTTTTATTGAATATTTATAAAAAATATATCAACCAACAGCAAATATTTACAAAAAAAAATAATTAAATTAAATAATAATGCCTCGTGTTATATTATATGAATACAGCTGTATCTTTTAAACAAATTATTTTTTTGAATACATTGTTATACATGCAATGATGAAGAGCCAATTTGTAAACGACAAGTTATATTTTTATTGTTAAGCAGTATCCTTTTTTTAATATATCATAACTCAATTGTATATCAATTAAAAACATTTTTAAATCCTTTAATCCTAGATTGCCATTAATAGCTGAAGTTGTTATTTGTACAATAAAATTTACTTTGAATGTAGATTGATAAAAAATAGTGGCTTTTAAAAACTATCTGCTTTGATTGTAATTAAAAATATTAATTTTTCAAACCGTACTTAAGTACACCGGCCTGAGTCAAATCCATGATTGTTCGCTGAAATAAACTGTGACGTCATCAACAGATATTGACCAGAAAAATTCGCTCGCCTGAAAAATACTAATTGAGACATTGTGAATATCGATTGAAACCATTTACTTACGCAACAACTTAACATGGAATATAGCAGGCTTTAGATTTATGAGATTTGTATTTTATCTGTATCTAACCACACGGATACCTAAGATAATAATTACATCCTCGGACACGTTAGAAAATATGAACTGGTTAATACATAAGAATGTGTACGAGTCCACTGGTCTGTCTGTACCTTACCGTTTTTAATTCGCTGCATTAATTATTTTTCTTGACGATTCATTAATTAACGAGACGCTAGATAACAATTAACATGTCACTTGGCCGCAAATGCAGCTGCACAAAAATATGTTAGCTATTGCAACATGTTCACCAATGTTATCTGATATTAATCTCTAAAAAATAATATCGCAATTGGTGTAAATGTACCAACTGTATTCATTGCATTTATTTTGGGAAAAATTACAATGATAATAGTAATAGTTCCAAGAGCTTTGTAATTTTTTTTTCGATATACAATTTCGTATTCGTCATCGATCCAGTGATTTTGTGAATGAATGGTGAAGAGATATGAGGGTATATAATAGCATATATATGAACCTACATTAATGACGATTTAATTGAATCCGTCATGCAAAGTGTACAATTAGTGCATCAACCCTTCGATAGCCTGTACACATATATTTTTAGTCAGTTCAAAAATGATTATTGAAATTCAAGTTATTTTACATGATTCATAGATATAAATACGACCGCAATGGAGGCGATGCTCTTTGTAATTGATTCCGAGTAACAGAAATTTTAAAAGTTATCCAGCGTAATGCAATATCGCCTTTGCAAAATAAGCGCAACTACCTTATGAGTAATACAAAATAATACATCCACTGTCGTAATTTTTTGCAAATACTATAGAGAATCTTGAATCTTGATCAGATATTACTGGTTGTGCTAATTCTCAAGTCTCAACGCGCTAAATCACAATTGTGACTGTGCTAACAACGACATAATGAAATAATTAATATTATTCAGCTGCAAGAAAAACCATGTGACTATTTTTATTTTTACGAAGTTTGAGGATTACTGATCAAATTATTTTGCGAAATATGCTCGAATATACGTATGATACCCGAGCTTATAATTATACGATTATCATAAAAAAATATGATTATCGGGCGTATGAGTAAACTCAAATTCAATATTGTTACAACGTTGCAAGAATCGCGTGACTTGCAAATAGTTATTCACTTCCGTTTGTGCTAATAACTTTAGATAATGTAAACTTAGTATATGAGCTCACCGTTGAGTGTTTATAACTAAATCAATTTAGAAATTGAGAATAGCAGAAGCACGGGGTGGTTTTCGGCGCTGTCAACAGACGGGTGGTTTCGGCTCGGGAGGAATGTGGAAGTTTCACCCCCGGCGCCTCCCCTGGCCGCCCCTGGCCACCCCTGGCCGCCCCTGGCCGCCCCTGGCTACCCCTGGCCACCCCTGGCCACCCTGGGGGCCACCCCTGGCCGTGCAGCAGATAAGATGCCAGTCGCTCGCGTCCCGCGGTGAGTGCAGCGCCGACGCGCGTCTCCCCCGCCATCAAGCAATTCTAATTCAGTCTGATTCCACTTCTACGCGCAGAAGGACGCAGAAAGAGCTCTTCCATATTTCTAACAAAACCAAAAAAAAAATTGTAAGTTTTCACGACATTCATTTGTTACTATTTGAAACCTGAAATTTTTAAAACCAATTTTTTTTTTTTTTTTTTTAATTCAATTTTAAATTTGGAACGCGCTCCTTTTTTGAAATCTCCGGTTGAGTAATCGGCTGTCGCTTTTGGAAACGCGTTGATGGTGTTCATTGCGGCTCCGGGTGCTGCACGTTGCGTCATGGCGTTTCCATGGCAACGTAAACAACTACAATATTAAAAATGTTTTACCCACCTTCGCGGTTGCCGGTGAATCAAATTTATCAAGTGAGTGACCTTGCCTTATAACGTTTTACAGCCTCGAGCGGTTTCACTCTGAATGCTCTTCTATAATTGTTAATGTCATGAACTGTGGCTGTTGGGACCTCATAAGTGAGATCGTCTGCTGTCTTCGATTGACATACATAAATTGGTTTCGTTTCAAAATTGACCCATTAATGTTGTGACCTTTCGTATTGTATATTGTGGATAAGTTGATATTATTTATACTCGATAAGTGCTATTGCGTTATATCTCCCCGGCGAGATACACTCCGGTCATTATCGTCCTAACCTAGTCAATTTTATTCATTCATATATTTTTTCTATTAATCTATCTCAGCATTTAAACGTGCAAATAAAAATACTATGCCATAAATAGGTCTAATAGTAAACACAGTATTGGGTGCAGATAAGTTCGCATGGAGTTATGTAAAGATTTTCCCCGATTGATTTACGACACGTGCTCTGCCAATGGCGCATGGAAATCTTGATTCATTAAAAAAAAATTCAAACTTGAACTTAATTTTAAAAAAAATCATCACATTGGTAAATATTTAACAATTATACAAATAACATTAATTCTGTGGTACTTTAATTTACGAATTAACCATAGCATTTTCTATGTGTAAATATTTTATATTTATAGAAACTTTTTTGATACAAAAATGTCATTTTAAAATTCAGTAGCGTTTTATTTACTTTTAAAAAAATTAATCTAATAATTCCGCTTTTTATAAAATATAGTAAAAGCCTGCTTGTTGAGTTCCCAAATTGTCTGAATTTTTATTAGTAAATGTTATGTGACTCTCACATGACAACTTCATCCCTATTCTGTGTTATACGAAATGCCACGTATAAACAACGTTATCGTAGTTTCGTGGTTCATCCCCTATTTATAATTTACAAATTAAACTATCGGGGGTCGCTCCACACTGCTCAAACCTTTCCAGTCTGCCCTGGATAACTTTGCTCCCTACTTCAGGGCATATAAAAGTATACATATTTATTGATTGCGTGATATTCATACCACCTTGAAATGTTATAATCGTAACGACGAGGAAACTTTCAGGTTAGGTTTTGCGGTAATCTTTCACGCACCAAAGTCTGCCGAGTGCCTTCTTCAAATATCACGGAAAATTCCTCCATGACAAATTACCCTCTCGACTAAATAGCACAATATAAGGGCGAGTTTCAGTGTGTTTCTTCAACAGCAATCAAGACATTATATTACACAAAAGTTAAACATTTGCAAATATCACGCTGTGTATTTAAAAATATTTGTTCAAAAGAAGTTATTCCTATTTTTTATAATTACTTTTTCACAATATATATCTCATGATCCAAACTTACACATGCTCACTGTCTTATTTCAACAAATATTTTACATGAAATCACCTCAAATATGACAAAAAAAAAATTGTGTGGAAATAAGGCGTAATCAAACACTCGTAAAATAGTAAATTCAATTCAGTAATACTACAGTGAATAGAGTAAATTTATACACCCACCAATCAGCGCCATTGGTAAAATTATTTCAACAGCAAAATAATGATTAGGACATGTTGATAAACTTAAATGAAAATAAATTCGTAAGGTCAACTCTGAGAACCGATGATAAGTAAATTCAATTTACGTGAATATTGCTATTTTATTAAGTAAATACCAACATGAAATAAAGTTTTAACTGGGTGTGATTAAGCATCGAAAGTTGGATTTTTCCGTCACATGATAAAAAGTCGAAATACTCGCTCCTGCCAAATATAGTACATTTCCTAACCAAATATGAAGCAACGATGATGCGATCTCAGTTAATGAATATTCGTCAGTATATTAATTTCAGATTGTGTATCTTCAAAATTTCCCAGTTAATATTTGGTATAATACAGCCAGATGCCATAAACCGTCTGCGAATCTCGTCAAGTTGAGGCCGACGCCTGAACACGGGCATGGCATCATTAAAAACAAAACTGGATATGTAAATAATGCGTTTTAGACGCAAACGCAGTTCAATATTGTACTGTATTAATATTGTTTAATATAAAAATATTAACATGATTTTAAAATGCTGATAAAAATAAATTAAATTTGTTTAAAAACAGTATGAGATATGATATGGTTATTTTGTTTGACCCAATACAAAAAATTGAGCCATTATGGTAAATATTTTGATAATCCATTTTATGAAATTCGTGCGTTCAAAGATAAATTTATTCTTAAAAAAAAATTATTTTGGAGTATATGCTGTGATTTTATTTTTTAAATTTTAATTCTTTATTGAATCGTGGTCTTTTTAATAATTAAAATTAAACCTTGTATTGATAAAAAAAAAGTTACACCTAAGGTACAGAACTATTTTTTCCATCAAAAGTCGTCATCAAATCCAAAAGATATACGTGATACTAAAAAAACATTTTGGTACATATTTTACTATTCAAACATGAATATTTTATATAATTTTATAACATAAAAGTAACATCACTACAATAGTAAAATGATACGGGTTTAAAATACAATATCCATGACTCATAGGACATAAAAAACATTTGAATGAAACTGCACAGGTTTCATTGGGCGCGTTATATTATTTACAATTTTATCTCAAAAAAAGTAGCTAAACGTTTAAATAGTATATAGTTGATTTTACTAGCATTATAATAAAATAAATAAAATATTTTCGTTTGTACTACCAACAGGGATGTCAAGGTTTTTATTACCGTACCGAAGCGAGTGCCACTTTACTTGTGATCTGCCGTGACACTTAAAAATAGATAATCCATGTTATTTATATTATGCTTGCGAATAATAAATGTATCTAAGGGTTAGTTAATTTTTATTTTCAAGATTCTTTATTTTATTTTGGTTAATTTGCAATAGTTGCTATGCTTAGTGTGTGGCTTAGGTAATATTTTTTTAAAATATTATTGTATCGGCTGATATATATTTTATTTTTGAGTGATCGGTGACGTGCTATTTTCGCCGTAATAATTGTTGTCACCAATTTCGCTGAAAGGTGATTAGATGTGTAGGTCTCCGATGTCGTGATGTGATGTTGGTGGTTGCAGGATTGATGTATGATTGGAAATCAGAAGGCTGGCGAAATAATTTGCGTATTCGTTATTTATTCAGTATAACTACACTGGATAGAAATATATGTGGTTACTGTTTCGATGCCGCGAGGTCTCTCTCGAGAGGCGCGGGGAAGCCACTTATATAAGGTCCCGACGCATTCGTAGATAACGTTAACAGGAAGAATCCCAAGTCTCGGGGGGTGTCTTATTACAGGAAGATTCACACGAAATGCTATCGCGGTTTCACTGACCGCTTATCGTGGATCGAATGGGCCATAAGACACGTGTTCCGATTTAGGTACTAACCCCTACACTAGTATTCAGAATTGAGTTGCTGCAACCCACTTGAAATAAAGACAAGCCTATCGCCGATTGCCTTAAAATTTCATCAAATGCGTTGGATTTTTTAAATTTAAATTTATTTATACAACAATTTAAATTTGTAATAATCCACGTATGCGGGGGCGCCGGAGCGGAATGCCAGTTAGTTGTTGACCCTCGGGGGCTGTCGGGCACGCACCTGGCGCGGGGGAAGGTGCAGATGCCTGCCATAATGCACCCAACAGTTTGATCATTATCGTGTGCGAGCAGTGTGAACTGTAAACTGCAGTCCACAGCGCAGTGGAGACCCCGGACCTTAATGCACCGGCTGCTCACGAATACAACAATAACACCAACGACATTAGAATTTTTAATGACAGCACTTGATTCGTTTTTTGCATAATTTTGTAAAATGGTAGCACAGGTGATAAATGTATGTGGAAACGATTATTTAACGGATACACCGGAATTATGTAGGTACACACGAATAACGCTCGAATGTGTTCTGAAATATTGTACAAATGTGATATGAAAAATACGAGCAACTACAAAAACTGCCAGCAACGTTTTAAATCTAAAATGTACAACATCCCTACGGTGGACGCATAATTACGTAATTTCACTTGTGTTTTTCTGTTTTGGATTTAAATATATTTTGTACGTGTAAATTACAAAAATATTGGTGAATGTGCCTATAACACAGCACTACCCCTGAAGCGATTAAATGCAATTATTACTACAAGATACCTGATAAAAATATATTTAGTTTATTTCGTTAATTTAAATCTTGGAAATTTGGTCTAGTTTACTTGATTTTTAAAATATTATTTGTACTTCCCGAGCTCATAAGTCTAGATCCCCGACAGCTTGTCGTATAAAATAAAACGTTGATCTATTCAGCTCTACATTCGATCGAATCAAAAGGACACGCGATTAAAGCAATCTTCTGAATAAATCTGAGGATATATTGATCACCTTTCGTGTATACGGAATATTATAGATACACATGTATGGTTATCATTTTTTATTGGGTCAGGAAATATAAAAACGATTGAACAAAAAAACACGAGCGAACGTGAATCAATTTTCCGACAATTCTAGAGGTCAAAAAGTATCACAGCCCCTCCTTAAAAATCTACTTTAATATTATTGCTGACTTTAAAAATTGAATTTTAAAAATAACAGCAAAACAAGTATTTTCTTGGTTTTGAGACAGACAAACGCGCAGCGAGTGCTTCTCGGCCCACTCTTTTCCCACAATGCCAAAGGTCAGAGTCAAATAATTTGTAAATATGTAAATGTAACAAGCATCGAGACGTGGAAGACACCACTATACAAGGGAATTTTCAGCGTTCTTGAAAAATAGCATACAGTTCATTAAAATTATTAGAAATTAGTAACCTGCCCAGAAATAAGGATTTATTATTTTTCGACACCTTTCAAGTTATTACTCGGTCTGCAAAAAGCACTTGCCTTAAAACTACGTTTGATATGGAAGGTATATATAAGTTTGTGGAGGTACCTATCTCTGTTATAATTTATGACATGATACATCAAATACAAGCATGTCACGACCGAGCACGCGATCAAAGTAAAGGCGAGTTTCTATCTTATGCAGTTAAAAATAATTTACATCATGACGATATTTTAGACAAGCGGTTAATCGATCATTTTTTTCAATAATCAAATCCAATTTTGCGGATCAAAGGAAGTTTAAATAAAAATAGTTTTCAGTTCAAAGCTCAAATAATTCATTTAAAAAAAAACTAAATATTTATATTTATTTTAATTGCTTGGATACTCGAGGCGTGTGCCGGCGACGAAATATTGCGTTACACTAATTTTCCACACCATTGAACTAACCGGACCCTTGTAAGTTATCAGGGAGCAATTACAGCTTAGAAATTTTTTATTTTATTACCAAAATGACGCATCTTTTAGTTCAAGGGTGCCTATAATACAGAAAAATTTGATTAAATACTGTAGTGTTATATAATTTATATCCACACATACTGACTACCTTTAGATCAGTTACTACAAAAATACACCATGTTGACAATTGCTAGATATTTTAAACATATATGATTACTTTTCAGGTTGCCAAGATTGATGACACAATTTCCTGAAAAATGTGTCATTAGCCGAGTGAGAAATGGCGCAAAGCATTTCATTATCAATTGACACTCCAGCTTTTGTCAATAACTTAAATGCAGCACCCTCCGTTCTTCCAGGCTTCGGCCACCACAGGCGATGTGCCAGTCAGAAACAGAGACCCAAGAAAACTATGTTCTCGACAAACACTCTGCCCCACCGTCCACGCCACGAGGCAGGCAACTCCAGTATGAGGCAGCAAGCCGATGTCATCAGATACATGGCCAAAGACAAGAATAAAACTGAAAATGTCAACAATTTTGCACAAATAGAACTCCAACAAAAGCTCTACTTCCACAATTTTTTTTCCCCGGGCGTGCACTCTACTCCCATTTACAGGCACAAAAATAATTCTCACGGTGTATTGAATGGAGCTTCCTCTTGTTCTCTGGGTAGAAAGAAATCAGCCCGACCACCGCCTACGTCATTCAGCCACTCCAATATATATTTCAATGATTATGAACTCTTCAAAGCGTCCTCCAGAACTAATAGTATTCCTACAGTGTCTAAAAAAGTGGAGACTGATAACCGAGCTGCAACTTACACTATCAACACGGCCCCCTCTGGAACTGAAGGCAAAGTGATCAAGAGAAGGGGCATCAGAGGAGTCAGCTGGATTTTCAATCTGGCACTCAAAGATAATACAGTTGGAAAAATCTATAAGACTCAAATAGGGTGGATAATTTTTATTCTAGTCATATTTATACTTATAGGAGGGCTACTCATTCATTTCTCTGGACATTTTGCGAGCTATCATATGGTGTCCTTTACAAATTTCAGTGATGCCCCTCCAAAGCTAATATTTAATAGAAGTATAGACAGCGACACTGTACAAACGACACCTATAGAATTAATGTATTCTGAAGATGCCAACAGTACATTTTTATTAGATAATAACATGTTGAACAATAATGAACTTTCCGCTGGGAATTCACCCACTGAAACATCGGACACTGCAAATAGAACATTAATTAGTGAGAATAAAAATTATGAGACTGAAATTATAGCTCTAGGTGGAAACAGTAGTCTTAAAAAATCTTCAATCAATCAATTTAATGAATATTGTAAAGGATGTAGACAAGGATTAGATGTGTGTTTGGCTGGAGCTGAAGATGGAATTCCTGTGTGTAGGCCAATCGAAGATAAACGAGATCCGACAGGTATAACAATTTCATCTTAAAATAGTTTTTCCAATTTCATCTATTGTTCAAATAATTAATAAAGATTAAGTTTCTTCCAACAGGGTGCGGTGGTCTCTGTGCATTAGAAGTGGAAGCGTGTCATTTATTAGATCGTAAAAATTTAATTTACATTTGCCAAGTTTTACAACCATTGGAAGAACTCTGCCAACCAGACGAATGGAGGTGCAAAAACTTACTTTGTATTCCTAAAGTCAAGCGCTGTGATGGTCACATGAACTGCTACGATCGTTCTGACGAAACAGATTGCAGTAAGTTTCCCTCAACTTAAACACAAGCTTTTATCCTTAAATTATATAAAGATTTACATAGTTATGACCAACTATTGAAAAGCTGCGATCACTAAAAAATAAATCCCTGAAAAACAATACTCACAAGTAACAATAAAATCTATTACAACCAATACATATATTTTATTAGATTACTTTTTGTGTCAATAAACGTTTTGAATAGAATATTCAAAGCTTGATTGTTGATATTTTCAGATTGTGACCTTACCAAAAATTTCCAGTGTGGAAATTCAACATCCTGCATTGATAACTCAAAAAGGTGTGATAGAATATCTGATTGTTGGGACGGATCAGATGAGCTTCACTGTGTTAACGGTAAGTGAAAAAAATGCAATCAATTGAGTTTATGAAATATATGATTTTTATTTTTAACACAATAACAATCATTAGTATGTTATATGATCAAATTGGAAACTGCAGAACTTCCATAAAAATACCATACAGGATATTAACAGAATATAGCTGTCCTTTATTTAATATAAAACGGCATAGTCATACTATGATGTTAGATTATTATAAAGTAGTGAAACATTAAACATCTATTTTTTTTTTAGACTGCCCCGGTGACAAATTTGTATG
Source organism: Atopsyche davidsoni (assembly GCA_022113835.1). Taxonomy (NCBI): domain Eukaryota; kingdom Metazoa; phylum Arthropoda; class Insecta; order Trichoptera; family Hydrobiosidae; genus Atopsyche; species Atopsyche davidsoni. The sequence continues at coordinate 12,593,211 of JAILWY010000009.1, read as the reverse complement.
CAACAATGGAAAGTGTATAAATCCTTCACGATTCTGTGATGGGTTTTCTGATTGCCAAGATAATAGTGACGAGCCAATGGGATGCGATGGCAATTGCCAGGAGAATGAATATAAATGTGCTAATAACCGCTGCATTACCAAGTCATGGCTGTGCAACGGACTGGACAACTGTGGAGATTTATCAGATGAACTCAGCTGCCCTAATGTTACTTCTTCATGATGTCTTCCATCACTTGTATATAAAGATATATTGAAGGTGTATATAAAATTTAACCAAATTGTATTTGATACATTTGACTGACATTCGGCACTGTTTTCTTTGGTGTATTGTTGATAAGACAAATGTACCCATTTATGGATGAAATGAACTTTTATGTTCAAAATAATTTGCCAATGTGCACTTTGAAAATCCCTCGACAGGGTAATGTTATCACATATTATTTTTAGAGCTGTGTTTACGCTAAGTAATTGAAATAAGTAAAAACAAAGATACAAACACAAAGTTTAAATAAATACACTATTCATAAAAAGTCAAAATCTTCAGACCTATATGTTATTTCATTTAATTTGTGTATACAATACAATTTTTAAAAGAACTTGTTCACAAATGGAAAATTTAAAATATCTATTTTATTACTACCCTTAGATATTGTTATAATACAAACCAAGGGGAGCTTGATTTCCTTTTGACAGTAGTTTTTTCATTTTATTGTTTGAAAATGCTCGTATAATACACCTAAAGATACCTGACGGAGGTGCATTACACTCTGAGGTTTTATATGAATTCAACGTAATCAAGTGTGAAAACTTGCAGGTACATTAGCACTTTAAGTGAGTCTAAATTTTACAGGTTTCACTCCATTGCCGGTGCTGTTGTCTTTTTATGCATTCTTCCTCATAGTAGATTACAACCAATTGTGACTGAGTTAATAATAATAAAAAAAACATACTTTTAACATCAAAACGTATGACGTACATGTTTTCAAATTTCGTAGTTAACAGATTGTTTACGATCGTGTATCCATGCATTTGAGCTAGATAAATAGAACTTCAGCCTGACGTAGTTATTTAAAAGTCTAATTAATATGTGCTCAAGTATAGAACTGATTTATAGGTTTAAAAGTAATTTGTGAATTTAACACGAGTGTATTAAGTTACAGTTAAATGTTTTGAAGTTGTAGTCACTGTTCTTCATTTTGTTGCTCACTGTTTTCATAGAAAAGTAATTATTGAATTTTATTTTTAAGTGTCGAAAATGTGTGGTTCTGTTACCTATAAGACAATAAAGTAATCTTAGGAAAATCGTTGTATTATTTGACCTGACATTTGAAACCCTATTTATAAAATGATAGTTTTTAAAGATTTATCAATAATCAAAAACTTATTGCAATCTTAACTAATTTTACATTTTTCATTATACTGCGAAAAATTATATTTTAATTTTTATGTGGAAAGTATACTTAAAATACTCAAATAAAGAAAAAAGTCTGAAACAAAGACTTCAAACAGGCTTGCGAAATGTCAATTAATCGGTAATCAAAGAAAATAGAAGACCATGGAACAGGTAACGATAACATGTTAGCATTTAAACATTTTTATTTTACTTGGGATAAAAAGTTTATTGCATTATACAATACAAAAACTGGGTAATCAAATATTTATTTATAGTATATTTTAAGTTGATTTGAAATTGGTACTGGAAAGTACTAAATAAGAAATAAGTTACAAATAAATACTCCCATTTTACGCTTTGTAGAAAGTTTTATTTTAAATAAAATAACATAATGGAAGATTGAACACTGACATATATCACAAATTGTTATTCCAACAGTTATATAATTATATGGTTATATACCTAATAAACATTACACAATAATGTTTGTAGAAGACTGAATATCCCACAGGAAATTTGAAAGGATATTAAAAAATATGTACGAAGATAACTGAACTAGATTAGAAAAGTTCTTAATACAATATGAAGAGGCTCATTGAAATTAATCAAAAGCTAACAAAATATTGAGCAGCGTGTTACTAAGAATAAAAAAGTCCTATGTCCTTGCAAGGTGACTTCTATTGGTCTAAACAAATTCTTCCGGCTCCCGCGGTGCGTCCAGGTCTCGGTAGTGAATCACCGGACGGAAGTCAGAAGCTCCACCCCTTGAAAATAATTCAAATATCTCATCAAAATGCACCACGATAAAATAGCTTTGAAACAATTTACTCACATTAAACAAAAATTGCGTGCTATAATAGAACATCTGTGCTCACAAAACTAAGATAAACCTACAAATATTATAACAATTCAACAAACATTGACAATAAACGTGCTACATTTTACACGAAACATCATACTTCTACACTGGAAGACATTGTGATAAGTTTTATCAATTAATAAGCTATATTCACAACTTAAATATTAGTATCACAAGCTGTCTTGTTAGTCATATTAATGTGAGCGTATTTTTTAAAGTTACTTATAAGCTGTGGAAAGTCTTAAATAAGGATTGGCAACCACAGATATTGTGTCTTACTACTGGACCAGATGATTGGTATACCGAACTTATGCTGTCTGCTAAGTCTGGAATTTGCACGCAACGATAACATAGATTGAGCCTTGACAATGCTTTAGTCTGTTAGTAAGACAGGTGAGTGAAGAGTGTTAACATATTGACACAAAGTTATATTAACTAGCAGAATTTTACTATATAAGATTTTTTTTTTTAAATTACCTATATTAAAAATGACAAGAAAATATTAGGCTAAATGTATGATACCTAGCATAATCTTTTATAAATATGTAATATTTTATTTATATGCTTTTGGCAAGCAATTCTCAATTTTTTTTTAAATTTCTGATTTTTTGCTTAGATGGTCCCAGTATCCTCCAATGCTGGATAAATGCCAGATATTGTGTTCTAATTAACTTCCCTCCCAGAGACATTGAAGGGAGAGAGGTATAAGGTGAAAGAAAAAAATATGCTCTTAGTAAAATTTATATTTATTTCTTTAATTTATTGAGTAATCAGTAAAGATAGTATATAAAATATTCGTGGTAATAATGATACCACCTTTACAAATATAACATTCATATTGTAGTTTAAAAGTCAATACGTAAAATTAAGACTTGGATAAAAAAATATATATAATAGGATATCTTATAATTAAAAAAGGTCACCATTCTCTGGGAGGTCAAGGTCATTGTACGTTATCACTGGCCTGGATCGGTCCACGATAGTGTCCCTGAAATATGTCTCATGGTTTATATTCGCCGAAAAAAATGTTAAGGTATTAAATAGAGTTAATCTCATGTTAGAGCTACATCAATGTCTTCAAAACTGCTTAGTTTGGTGTTGACTTTGGGAAGATTCATTGTTAAATGAAACTATGTCTTCAAATTATGAATATTTCAATAGTTTATCTGTTGTATGTTATTTTAACAGAAAGGCTATTCAACAGAATTAAGAAAAGAGATATAAAAATTAGTTGAATCAATCTAAAGTTTAATACCTTTCTGATACAAAATGAATGACATAGCAATACATTTATTTATTTGATTTATATTATGTAATTTATAGAGAATTTTGTAAAAGAATTCATGCAAACAGTTCAATTTAACGTCAAAATATTGAGTTATGTCATTCACAAAAGTATGAAGAAAGATAGAGATATGCAACAATAATAAATACTATAAGCATGCAAAAGGTGCACCAAATGAGAGTAGCAAAACAATAAGATGGAAAATAGATTAAATATCAATGAAGAAGAAAAATATTGAAACATGAATGATAGTAGCCGTTTTACTGACACAAACAAAAATGCTACCTGATAATGCAAAGAAGTTATCTGTTCTAAAAATACTTGAGATATATATTTCCGTCATAAGTAAAAACACAATGTGAAAATAAATTGACACTAGTTTTACTCAGATAACATTATGTAATATTATTTTAAGAGTATGATATAAAAGTCAAGGCTTACTTGATTTCAAATTACCAAGTTTACTTTTTTATTTGAATTATTGATTAATGTTAATGATTCCAATTACTTGACACTATTCAAAAGCAGCAATTGAACTCAAAATTATTAATTTTAAACATATTGACAATAGCAAAAATAAATTATAACATCTACTTATTTAATTTCATAGCAGACTTATCAAATGAAGAAATAAAGTATATATATATAACCAACTTTGACTATGGAAGACGGGTGATCAATCTAAGTGCATATATTACAATTGTCTTGGAGGATTCTTCAGATAACTATAAGGGTTATAAACCCACAAGACCCATTTAACTCTCTGCACTGTGTGAACTCTAACACTCCCTTGTAATTTGTGTTTTTACTTATGACAGAATAATTTTTATATTTATTATATTAGCTATGTAAAAAGACAGGCATTTAAAACACAAAAATAACGAAAGCGACAATTTTCTTTACAGATAGTGACAGAGAGCGATATTCTTAAAGAAGCAATTCTTACCTTCCGCGGGCGAATGATCGAGCATGTCGAGGCGGCGCGTACGGGGCGGGAGCATAGGCAGGGGGGGCGTATCCATAAGGGGCATGTGCGTATCCACCGTAGCCGCCACGGCCGTAACTGCCATAGCCACTGGAACCGTAGCTATTCATTAAAGTTACTTCTTACTTAACTAACATTACTTGTTTAAAAATTGACAACCTGTTATATCTTACTAATGAAAAATATTTTAAATTTTTTTGTATAAATTCATTATTCTTATCGATTTTTATTCGACAATGTCTCTAGTTGTGACAATATTTAAAAAATAATATTTCTAATAAGTTTAAAAATGACCACAAATTTGTTTGTTATTATTTTTACTGTACAAAATAATAATAAATCGTTCTCAGATTGACTGTGTAGATGAGATATGATCATTACACTCAACTAACCTGGAAGCATAGGATGACGGCTGATGTGCTGGCTCAGGGCGGCGTCCAGAGGTTGGATGCTCAGACAGCTGGGGACGCTTCACATCACGTAGGTAGTTGTTAAAATACTCCACTTCTTTTTTCACTTCGTCCACCTAAAAAATATTTTAGTACACTCCGAGGGATGTCTTTTCATACATACCAGTGACATTTAGAATGAAGTTATATGTAATCTAATAATAGAGAAGTCTGCTTTACTATTTTGTAAAGAAACATATAGGAAGTGGATACCCGTAGACATGTTTTTTTTATAAATAATCATATTTATTTTGGTACACTGATAGTTACTATCTTCTGACTGGCAAATTTGTAAATGAATGATGAAAATTAACTCACCTTTTCGGCATGCTTGTTGAAAATGTGTTTTCTGATGAAATCGGGTCCCTTGAACTTCTTGCCACTAAGGGGACATAACCACTTGTCTTTGGCCAACTCCTGAGTATTGGCCTGGACAAACTTCTCCACCTCTCCCTGGGAGTCTTTGGTCCCAAGTTTCAGCAACTCGTCCTCTTCCAGTGTCTGCGTGTCTTGCAGGAAGGCGGACATCTTGCCCTCAAATACTCGAATGTAATCAGTCAATTCATTTGGAGCTACCTAGAGGATTTTATTTATACAGAAGTGATTAAATGGAAAACAAATAAGTAAGTAGTGATAATTCAAAGTGATGCAAATATACTTTGCAAAACAATTATGCTATTATAACCATAAGTATCTTTTTTAACATAATGTCTCAAGACAACACAAATCATGCACAATGACTTTGAAGTCAATCGTTAATTTTGAAATGAATGTTGAAAATATACCTGGACCCTATAGATTACCTGGATTTTTTTATCTATTGACCTTTTTCAACAGTATAACAAGACACTTATTATAAAATAATATTGATTTTTTCTAACCTTATTAGCAGGAGCTGGACCTCTGGCATGCATAATACCACAGCGGTTGGGCATCTCATCCTCATAGGGATACTCGCAGTGATTGTAGTAGTCCACTGAATGCACAATCCTCAGGTACAGGATGAGGCGATCCAGTACAGCTGTAAGCTGAGGATCGCGGTCTACCGTATCACCCACCCCCGCTTCCGCTGCTCCTGCTCCCGCCTCGCCTTCAGTATCCGCACTAAGGCCCAACAGTTCTTCTTCTTCTGCTGAGCCTTCTTCTATCAGATATTCTGTGATATTGTGAAGAACAGGATTCGAAGATACTAACCCGAACTATGTAGTAAGATCAAAAGATATAAATTGTTAATTATTTATATAAAATTGGTTTGTTTGTTATGTACTATTCCAGTCTGTTCAAAATTTCATTAAAACTGAAAATATATTCTAATCATATACAAACATGATTAGCATAAGTACCTGAGCAGGATTGTCATCTGGCTTTCCTCCCCAGAGTCCAGCACGGTGGTCCAAGTGGTGGCAAAGCTTAGCAGCCAGACGGGCGTCGGCACGCACAATCTGACGATGGAGGGTGATGCCACTGATGGGACGGATTCGGCGTGAAAGATCACGATTTACTATGGCACCTAATTCACAATCTCGTAACTAAAATTTAAAAAAATCAAATACTCAGTTATGTATAAGGAGCCAACTATATATCAAGACTATTTTTAAATACTTACCCGAATATTGTTAAGGTTCCAGCAGATTTCCTTGATGTTGACTTCACGCCGGAAAGTCACCCAACCGCGTCGGAACCAACGTCGCTCAGGGAGAGGATCAGCGAGGGCAACTCGGAGAAAACCACCATAGCGCTTACACATCTAAAAGAATCATTCAAGATATTGCATTGGCATTTTTTTATAAAACAAACAAGAAAAATGCTGTTTATAAAATAAGAATTGCACTTACTGCTTCAACTTCAGCCTTGGTTATAGTTGGTGATAAATTTCTTAAGAATATGGAAGTAGTTTTGTGCATTGCAATAGGCTCTTTCTTCTCAGGATCTTCATCTTTACTAGCCTCATCATTTTGATCTTCATCCATCTTTTCAGGACTATCTTTTTCCACATCTTTGCCATTTCCTTTGTCTTCTTCTTTTTGTCCATCTTCTGGTGCTGAGTCTACATCTTCTGCATCTATTACAATGGCCGGTTTCTATAAAACAATGTGTAAAAATTAACTTAGTACTTGTAATATAAGGGAAAGCATAATTTAAATCTATTTTCATAATCAATAAATACCTCAATAACAGGTTTCTTCTCAACTTCTTCAGTATCATCAGTATGTCCTGGAGGTTTTGGTTCTTCGGCTATGGCTCCAGCATCACGTTTCTCTCCTCCTTCTTCTTCACTATCACTAGAGTCAGATGATGAGGAAGAAGAAGAAGAAGACCCACTGGAGCTTCCTGATGTTGCTCCGGAATTCCGACTTCGCTTTCGTTTACGACTGGAACCGGCAGGACGGGATTCTTTACCTAAAATATCAATAATAATACAATTAAATTGAACTCTTATTTACATCTTGATAAAAACATAATTCATTTTAAATATTTTACCATTATCTGTTGTTGTTGCTCCAGGAGCTTCAGCAGTAGAGTTAGACCTTGAGAAGAGCTTCGCTTGTTCTTGAAGTTCTTTATGGTGAGGGTCAATATCCATACAGAGCGGAGCAGATGGTTCTTTAACCTCTTCTGTTTTACTTTCAGATTCCTCTTTCGGCTTCTCAGCTTCTTCTTCCGATTCAACAATTTCTTTTTTAACTATTTCAGTATCGGCATCATCACCATCCAAAATTATCTCCACAGTCTTGGCTACAGAATATTATTTATATTAAATTTATAATAAATTATTAGGGTGGGATCAAGTAAAATAATTAGGGTTTACTCAAACCTGGTTCAGCTGGCACTACAGGCTTAGGCTGCTCGTCCAGAATCTTCATGTCTTCATCACTACCTCCTTCCAACTTTATGACGACAGTGTCAAGCAACCTTATTAACTGTTCAGATTGGTCAACGTCCACAGTTATTTTATCTAAATTTGAATTGTTTAGAAGATCCAAAAACACATTAAGACGATTCTGAAAATAACGTACAATAAATTTATTTTTCATCCTAAAATCATGTACTTAGATAAAATATATATAATTTTTAGTTAAAATATAAATTCAAATGCATATCGAACCTTTAGTGAATTGTGTTGTTCTTCCTTACGTTTCAGTGACTCTTCTGGATGATATTTTATCTTGAACCTATAATTTTTTTAAAATATTAAAATTGTAAAAAAAAATATAATAAAACCTTATACTTTTTACTGATAAACTGATAACAAGGAATGTGGACCAAATTCAATTTTTAATGATTTTAAAGGAAATAAAACAACACAAGAGTAGGGTAAATGAAGAAACGGAGGGAATGTGTTAAGTAAACGGTAAAAAAATATAAGGTTTCCTTCAAAGCAAATATTAAATAGTAAGTAAGAAAGCTTCTTCGTCTCACCTGTACCCACACACTGATGCAACCTAACGACCCTGCCCTAACACGCGGTGCCTGAAGCATTGCGCGCTTCAGGCAATGAACGGAAAGCTACACGATATCAAGTAAAATCGCGGATCAAAAATCTTTTCTAAGCTCACGTCTGTATGACAAATGTATTCAGTTTTTGATTTGGTATGAAGAACAGCGTGAAGTTTCCGGGGCAATGCTGTAGACTGTAGGGACAAACGTTCATACATTAAGGTTAAGATCAACACAGAGACTTACAATGGCTTATCACTAGACAATAGCAATAAAGGAATGGTCTACATTGTAACTTAGCAAGCAAACATAAGCCATCCAAATCTCAGGGTGTCTTTACACAAAAGTCACATAGGACTGTCTGGATGTTCTTCTAACACAGCAGGCCAACACTGACATCAGATCTCTTTTTTACATTTTTTTCGAATTATACACATGATTGTCCTATTTACAAAGTTTGCTGTCTTTTTAATTTGAGTGAACTATGCACTATGAGGGCAAAACTGCTACAAATAGGGTGTTAAGTGTAAAGCTGCCAAAACAAAAATTTATTATTTTCAAAACTTAGAGGAGATAGAAAATGAAAGTATCGACTTAAAGTAATTCTTACCACTCTTCATCCTTATGTGCAACAAAGAATTCATTATGCTGCTGTCTACGGAACTCCAGCTTGTAGTCGTTGTACTTCTTTATGGCATCTTCATCCGTGATGGAGTCGTCCTGGGCTGCCAAGAATGCTTTAAAGGACATCATTGCCGGCTGGGTCTCTCCTGATGCAGCACCACCTATTCCAGTCTCTCTGTATTTGGAAGGTACATTATTAAATTAAGTTTCATCTTTCTTTAAAGCAACATTCTTTAAAGTGTATAAAAATTAATCTTATAAAATTTTTATGAAATAATATTTCTTGAGGTCCATAAATGTTAGTGAAATGGCACAGTTATCATAAAATGGAGTATGCTGTTGTATAAATGGGAGAAAATAGAACTGTATCATGAGGACTTTCTTACCTGATTGGAGGTTGCTGTGCGTGAAGAGCATAAGCTTGATGTGCTGGGTGCGGTCCGTAACTGTCATGAGCCCATCCATAACTGCCATAGTCATGTAGTCCATAGCGCCGGTCATCGAGGCCCCAGTCCGGCCTCATCCGTTTGGCCGGTCCCTCCCCGCGCCCCGGCGAGTAACCACGCGCTCCTCCTCGATAATCTCGATACTCTGCACGTCCGCCTCGAGCACGCCCACTGGACCACGACTCCCTTCAATTTATGTTCAAGGACAAATAAAAACTGGCAGAACACTCTCTGACAATATTCAGCGGGGATCAAAATACAATGTATAAATATATAGAGGTTTATTTGCACACATGCATAAGGTTTCATATTTACAAATAAGTGATATGAAAATAATTTAACATAACTATAAAACTATGGCAAATTCTAAAACAATTACCTAATTTACATATAGAAGTTAAATAAAATAGGCCAATGAACGGTCAGATTTAGTATCTTTGATTTTGGTTTTCACTGTTTAACTAGGATTGGCATTAATTGGTAGTACACAAAATACCTGCGAAATATTTTAGGAAAAGGTGAAGGATGCAGGAGTACATTTTCTTTTGGGAGCTTCGATCTGTGGATTAGGGTGAAAGGTCAAAGGACGGTACTAAAAGTAATCGAGGTTATTGGGAACCGTTGTGAGGAATTCTAACCTTTCTTGCCATTCTTCTCTGCCCCTCGAGCGCTCTTCCCTTCTATCGCTGCCACGATAATTATTGCCTTCTGTGCCACCGGTTCCAGCACGCTCGCCGCGAAATTTGTCACGTCTCTTCCGATCGTATTCATCATCACTGTCGCCCATTTTACAAAAATGTTAAATTAAAAGACAACTCAATAGGGCCAAATATCCTTAAATACACGGTTTATTTTATACAATTAAAAATGCAAGCCCAATTGCAAACGAAAGCGATATGACTGACGTGAACGCTTTCTCCCGCCCGCAAATAGGCACAACGACGTGAAGCTAGCTGTGCACCGAAAAATGCACGCGATGATTTTATTTGCACGGTGCAGCACCTTGACCGAAATGATTGAGGAGGAAGTACCAACCTAACAGTATTTCATAATTAGAACGTAACAAATATTGTAGTAAACAAGTTTTCGAACAAAACTTGGGTTTAAAACAATGCATGCAAATGCTTTTTATGAAGAAAATTTAAAAAAAACCCATAATACTTTTACGATAACTATTAGAACAAATATTTCAGATATTTATACAATTATAATATTTTAATTTTTTTCTTTAAACAATGGTTCTCAATTTTGTGTCCTTTTTCAGTTAATAAAAATCAGAAAGTCAGGGGTTAACACGCATACCTTTTTGATTAGTATAAAGTCATTTGTTCAGTTGGTTATAAAATCATATTGTTTTTTTTTGGTTTTATATAATTTAATGCCGTCCCAAAATGTGTGCCGTCCGGAGCTGACGCCTCTGTGGCCCCTCGCTTTGGTACGCCACTCACAATATGCAAGATTTATTTCGATTGAAATAAAAGCAATCGTATCTGATAGATCGTAAATTAATTAACATATTTTTTTTATTTAAGCGGTAAACAGATGAAACAATGAAAAAAATCCTCGAACTTTTGTCTAGGATACAAATGAGAAATAACAATTCAAGCATGTATGAGCATTTTAAATATCTTAATTTATTTGTGCAGACTGAGGAGAGGCACCCGAAGAAGAAGAAATGATAAAATATATAGTTATGTCCTTATTTTTCCCAGTCACAATTCACTATTTTAAAAACCAATATCCCTCACGCTATCCTGAATGTTTATATCTTTGTAGAGTACCTACAATTCATTATTTATTCTGAAGTAAAGAAAAAAGCATGCATAATAATTATTATTATTAAAAATATGTTATTAATAAAAATAGGCTTGTCCTATCTCAAAATTCCCGACTCATCACTGTTTTAATATAAATGATATTACTGGGTAAGCAGGTTGTTAGTATTAAAATACAAGTTTTGGGCTATCGAGTCTAGGAAGTATGTTAGATCCTTTTCTTCGAAGAGGCTCGAATATCATTATTTTCGTACATGTATAGATTTTTTTTTACTTTTTCTCATACAAAACTAAATACCTTAAAATATACCGCAGCGTCAGTAAACATATACGGATCTATAATGTAATACTTTTGAATATTAATTGTTTTATAAATAGACTTACGTAATCAGTGAACAATCGAAACAAAACCAGGAATGTCCTGAATAATAATGTCAACTTGAATGTAATGATAATTACGTGATCTTCTAGCAGTTTATATTTTTTAGGACACTATCCAATGTTTATTTTATAAAACTATAGTTTTTATTGTTGAACTATAAATAAGCACTTTTGTTTATTTTTGGAACCTACGATAATTCTAATAATAATATATATATAATAAATATATTTATATAAATACAATATAATATCTATCTCAACAGATAACCAGTCGAAAAGTAAATTCCAATACGTTTTTTTAACATCTTTTAGCTCAAAAATTCCCTTATTTAGCAGGAATCATTTATTTATTTCTTAAATTCATTTTCAAAGACAATAATGACTTTAGCTACGTATTGAATTATAGCATTTTTATAATATAAAAAATACACGTTAAATATACCAACTATATGACAATTTTAGAATATTTTTTTTTTATATTAAGCATTGTTTGATTTCGTCAAAAATACCAACAACTTAATTCATGTTTTTTTTTCTCGATTGCTTTAAATTATCGATTTACGATGTAAACATATATTCTCCAAAATCACTTTGATTTAATTTACATTTGCAATTTTATATTCTAGTTGTTATTATTGTTGCAAATTTAAGTAGATTTCTTATGAACGTTTTTATTGTCGTATTTAAATTTATAAATTACCAAAGCGTGACATCCGACAAAATACACTAGCACGCCGTCAGTACAGTATTAAAAAATTTTATGTGTTAAGTTAAAAGAAAATGTGAAAAAAAATGTGAATAACACGTAAGTCCTTTTTGTTATTACATTTCATGCATCCTGTATTTAGTTCAACATTTTATTGCTGACGATGTCAAGCTTCAATTCTTTTACTATGTATGTAATCGAATATGTCGAATCAATACGTATGCATTCGGTGTGTTTTATATACACATTTGTAATAAAATAAAGGGCATAATAATTATATAAAATAACTTATAAATAAATTATCTGCAAAGGTCAAATGATCCAGTAACTAAACGGCCATGTAAGTTGAATGGTGTCAGCCTCAGTACACTGCATCTCAGAACATTACTGTTTTAGGTAAGGTGGGTGGAAGTGACTCCGATTTTGTGATGTCATAACAGGTTTTCCCGATTCTCAAATAACCAAGGTGCTAACTGCAGACGACACTAGAAATGAAATATCTAAAACATCATAATACAAGCATCACATCCTGCATTTTATATGTATATCTCTAGAAGTTTCTTTAGTGTCAATTGTATAGTATGGTGGTCATTCTATGTATCAGCAAAAAAAATCATTACAAATAAATTTATATCTTAAAAATTATTTTTTCAGGAATAACGTTTTGCGCAATTTAATATCAGATTTATTTGACATAACTTATATTTATAACAAAACTAGCCCATTAATTATTTTTCAACAAACATGCGACATTCAATGGCAATAGCATTTTGAACAATCACGTATTTGGTGAATACTCGAATGTCAAGCCTTATGATATTGGATAACATTTTATGGTTTGTAAATATTATTATATTATAATTAGTATCAGTGGCGTACAATACATAAATGCGCCCCCTTTAAAAACACTCCTTAATTTATTAATAATTGCAATTTCGGTACTATTCGGTAGTTCTTTCTAAAATAATTGAATAATCAGAAAAAAAAACTTTGTACAGGTCAATGCTGATACTTTTGGTATAAGCTTCAGGAACTTTCCAAATATGCAAAAATAAATATATTAACAAATATTAATATGAAAGAGGGGTTACACATATAATATATAAACATGATATTGTAATACATATATTTATCTGGAAACCGTGACTTGAAAAAAAATAATACTTATAATTGTATTTACATATATTAATTATAAATTATTATTATTATTCACTAATTAACAGTTCTTCGTTACAAGTAGTCTGTTTGTAAATGCATGTCGTACACATCGCAGCTTACTTCTTGATCGGATCGATCCAGTACACGATTATTTTAATTGTTTTTTATCAGACTGGCGGCACGGAAGATCTCAGATCATCAGTTTCGTCAATAGAAGTGGCATGAAATTTATTAAGAGAAAAATACTAGAAAAATATTTAAAATCTTCTTCACAAAAAATGAAATATCTACTACGATACTGTTTTTTTTTCGGTTTAAAACATACGATTATTATATCACTCAAAATATTATTTGCTCATTTTCTAAGAAATAGAAAAGTAAAACCACAAAAAATTTGTTTTAAAAATCGTAAAATAACTAAACATATATTTTAAATTAAAAATTTTAAAAATGTTTCACTCAACCGCTTTGCTTTTTTTATCTGCGTTATTTTTTTGACATGAATAATAATAAAAAATCAGTAATTAAGTTATTACAAATTCAGTACTATGCTTTTTTGGATGCAAGTATGTTGCTTTAAAAATAAAAATCTGCACATAGATATTTTCTCGTTATTTTAGTTTATAAAATTAGAAAATATGTTTATTTTCTCATATAAAGAACGTCGTTTTTGAGCTATGCTAAATTAATATTTGCAGTTTTTTTAACATAGATTTGATTAATTGTTTTTTACTCCAGTACGCCAATGCATTTTTTATATTTTAATAAAAATATACTACAAAATCATTGCCAATACTTAAATCGCATCGCTTTTAGAATCGGTCGAGGCACTCGAAGAGCTTTAGAGAGACTTTTTTTTATAAAGCGAATGTTACTTCGTTAAAAAAAAAATAAACCAGTTATAAACGACCACAAAACTACTATTTATAAAAAAAATATTGTCATTTTCGATTTTTTATCTTCTATTTTTACTGGTGTCATCTCATGTTTCGGTTTTCCTATTATGCAATGATGGCGATTATGAATTACATTCTAACCTAGCTTCGCTATACACAAAAAGATCCTCATTTTTTAAATGTAAAAGCAGTCTTAAAAGTTTTTTTTTTATGAAGCTCCCCACACACACTTTAAAATAACCGACTGTCGAGTTCGTCGATATCATCTTTTTTTGCTATTTTTTTCGGCAAGTCTGAAAAAAAACAATAAGAGAAGCTATTGGCTAGTCATCGGTCGATTGTTGGTTGTATGTCTTTAATATTGATATGATATTCATACTGTGATCTTGTGAGCTCGTCTATATCTAATTCTTCTCCAATCGGGTAAAATAGATATTATTTTGTGATTATGATTCGTTTTCATAGGTGCATTGCCCAATGGCGAGTAACACCATCGGTATGTTGTTTTGGCCGAGGTACAAAATTTAACAATGTATTGAAATACGTTGCAATCGACACTGAGAAGTTCAACCCACGCAGTTATAATCCGCAAGCTTCCAGGCCTTAAAATTCTAGGAAATTTAAACTGAAGGCTGAAGGAGTGCCGACCCGCTTTTTCTTGGAAAGTTATCTTATATTTTATTGTAACAATTCAATAGAATGAGATTTCTTACCATCACCGTCTTCAAAGGCTTTCAATACTCCTCACAGATTGTCCGCGTCACATTCATGTCGTACTTTCAGTATTCAGTGTGCCTTATTATCCAGTCGTTCGCAAATATTGACTCAACAATGTTTATTTTGTGATTTAGCAACCTTAACGCTTCAAGAACTATAAAACCATAAAATAAAAAAAAATTGATATAGTGGTTTAAGTATTATCAATACACCACACATATACTCGCTAACTGTATGGACCATTTTTTGAAAGCCGCCAGGCATTTATATCCTTCCGTATTATGCATTATTGAGTATCGGAATAGCTTCAGCCATTTATTATTAATCAATAATATATAACTGATTATAGGATCTTATCTTTAAGCATTCTTGAATATATCATCTAGATGCCCAAGTGAACTCTAAGGCTTATTATTATTTCTAAGATAGGAAACCTGCGTCGTTCAATAAAAAAAATAACGCTGCTGGCAGATCGTTTAAAATACCCAGACGATAAAAACAATATGTGGAGGGGGTCGTGATTCTTTATTATAGAATCGTAGGCCCCCATTTTCAGAAGCTACTCAGACAAAATATTATAAACTGTATATAATTCAATACATACTGAGTTTTTGGGCTATATATACCATCAAAATTTAAGTAACCTTTGAACACGATTTTTTACAAATTATATGAAACTTCAGCTTTTCGATTATAAGAATATGTATGTCACTATTCGTGGAAACTATCCAAGGCAAAATACGTCAAATCAATTCTTCAATCTGAGTACATATTTCCATTCAATTTTTCGTGGTATTCAAAAAAATATATATAGTGATTCTTTGAAACATTACCACTGTAACATTTAATATAGTATATATGAACATGAAACCGTATATATTTAACGGTAAACTATTTCTTGATAAATTGCAATGGATGTAGATTGATAATAAATAAACAACATCCACAGTCAGCAATAGTTCGTGCTGTTTTATCGGTGATCGGGCGAGTCGGGTTTTTTCAGGCGGGGTCACGCTCAGGCTGGCGGATGTCCTCAGGCCACATCTCTGCATTGTTTATATTCAACAACAATAAACATGTCAACCCACAAAAAATGCCCGTGCTATTCCTACCCACAGCACAATATGAATTGTGTTCTGTTCATCTGTTATAAACGGTACCGAGGTTCTAAGAAGCCGCTCGTCTTGAACGTGATTAGGATTGAGGTATTTTTAAATACGACTTTTATCAGATCGATGCACGAATCCGATTTTTTAACTGTTATATACAGAGTAGGAAAGAGAGTCATCTATTTATATTTAACCCTTTATATTATATATACAAAAAAAAATGGTTTGGTCGATAACTTACTTGTAATAAGATTAGGTTTTTTATATTGCCGAGTCTTCTTTCAGCAATAAAATCGTGGCTAGACATTCCATTACAGAATCAGCGAATATATTCAGAACCAGAAATCATGATGCATTTTTTCTTGACTAGCTAACTTGCTACTCACAAGAACCTCACAGAGTTTTTTTTTGTTAATTATTTATAAATATTTTAGGGCCTTCATTTCCCTTGAACTATTTATAGGCTATTCACAATCAAACAGAAACCAAATCCTTAGATTTGTATAACCAATATAATTTCTCACAAGACGTTTCCGACCACGTGACAATGAATAAAAAAAACGTGCTTCATGCTCCGTGTATTTGCGATCAAATCAATCTACCTTTATAAAATTACTCTGATAATGTATTATTATGTATTCTTGCAATGCGACACAATTATAATGTTGCCCGGTATGATGGAGGATGCAACCGCATTTGCGCAGGATGAGGGTAAACGTTCATTATAAATATATGAGAAATATTTATTTTAATGTTCCGGGTAAAATGTTGTATATTTTTTACCGCGATATCTGAGGCTACTTTGCCAACTACAAAATACTTCAGGATTTTCGTGTGGCTTACAGGAATATTCATCGTCTCCTAAGACGACGATGGACATAAAAAATAATAAACCTACACTTTTAGCAACAATTTTTTTGGTGTTTTAATTACCGAGAAGTGATATCCCCATAAAATATTCTGCTTTCCCCTACGTAGATTATGTTTGGTTTCTGAGTATCGGAGTCAAAGAGTTTTCAGGTGACAGGTTATCGTTCTCTCAAATCGGAGCAGTTTCACGATATTACTGGACAATTTTTTTCAGCTTCGACTTCCTTCCTTCCTTGCTTTAAATACTTACAAAATAAGCAAATTCCAGTTGTAACGCTCTAGAACCCTGAGTTCCAGGGCGTCGTGCCTGTTATAATCGGATTCCTGAAGCCGGTTTTATCTAAGTTGACACGGAAAATGTGTCAGATGCAAACGTGCAACTTATTCATTGGTCACTTAGGCTTAACATGCAAGCTTAGTCGACTTGCTAAGTTTTATCGATAATGCTGTATCATATATTAAAAAATGCACAAAAAAATATTATATGATAATGTTATTGTCTTTTTCGTGGTAAAAATATATCCACATAATATTTTCGACGAGGAGGACCTTTGACTCGCGATGATATCAGAAGTTGATTTTCACATAAGCGTTCTGTACTATTTTAAGTCCACTCGAATTCTTAATAAAATAGAGAATCGATATTTTGGTATTAAATTATAGATTACAACAAATGAATTCAAAAGCTTATATTAATCGTAAAAAAACCTTTCTATCT
Organism: Atopsyche davidsoni; assembly: GCA_022113835.1. Lineage (NCBI taxonomy): Eukaryota > Metazoa > Arthropoda > Insecta > Trichoptera > Hydrobiosidae > Atopsyche > Atopsyche davidsoni. The sequence continues at coordinate 12,575,402 of JAILWY010000009.1, read as the reverse complement.
TTAGATTTTTTCAATGTAAAATCTTTTACTCAGAAAAAATTACAAGCTTTATTTTTACACGTATCAATGTGTATCCGATAGGAAAAACTTTTAATAGACACAAAATAATTTTGTGTCTTTTTAATGTTAATATATTTTCTTATATTTTGAGTTAATTTTCTACCCTTATCTTCGATGTGGATTTATTGTATCCTCTATAAATACTTTGTAAGATTGATTGTAAGGGAATTGGCACTTAGCAACAATTGGAACTCGGAATCATCGATTGGTGTTAAAATACTTTCTTATAGAGTAAATATATTTTGGCTGGTATTAATTCTAAAACAACTACGCCTCTGCAACCATACAGGAAATACGATTATATTATTAATAATACATTTTAAAAATATTGTTGAATATTTTTCAAATTTAATTACTGAGTACATTTATAATTAATGGGCAAAAAATGGCAGCATCCGACGGTAGATAGATATATCTTGATATTATATGGAGATGCTTTATGTTTAGGCAGTTGTATGCCTTGTATCGACTTGTGAAGATACGAAATGCTTAGTCAAGTAATTCAACTGCTATCTTCGGTGAATTTCTAAGTGAAGACCTGATAATTTTTTTCACAAAAATACCTGCCATATCACTCAAAGCACATTTGAAAGATATATTGTGTTGTGCATTGTCAATTGTTAAATCGAAAATTTATCGATAATGTTATAATGATGTCAGAGCCTGCTTTATACTATTTGGTTTTATGACCTTTTCTTCCTAGTAAATATGAACTATAGAGAAATTATGATTTCGGGATTTGCTTTCATGAACAAAATGAATTTCTATAATAATATATTCAGTGTCTTTTTGCCCATTGATCACTTTTCTGTCTCGCTTTGCATTTCACACATGCAATCTTCACCGCACTACAAAGCTTAGATGATTTTTTTAAACATAAATACTAAATGTTTTTATCGTTTGCATAAGAAGTATAAGAACAAACTTCTCCGTGCCTGATATCGAATTATCTTTAATTATAAAACATAAGAAGTATTTAAATTACTGATTGATAGTGTCATGATATTTCTATAAAATTGTCAGCTTCATTGCAAGATCTGACGTAATTTATAGATTTCTCGGGTTAGATTTTTTTAATGTCATTTATATATGATAGAAAATAACACGATTGTTTACATTGTTCTTCCGTTGAGCTGTCGTATGAGAGGCCACTTGGAGAAAAAAATATTCAAATCCATCAATGGCGCTGAAACTATCACGCAATACTAATTATCCACTTTAATTAATTTCTAGTCGTTTCCTCAGCTTATTGTATTGCACATCGGAAATCATCCGTCAAGTTGATGACTTAAAGTCCAAATCATTCCCAAAACTGGAATTCTTCTCATAATTAATTCAAGCTCAGTTTTTGCACATTGTTGAAGATACAAAATCATTTATTACGAATCGCAATTTATTTTTCATAAAAACATTTATGGGTTTTCTCAAATCCGGTAGTAATTAATAACTAGACCCGATTTACTTCTAGCCTTTAATGAATAATATTCTCAAAAACTACATTTATTATTTTAAAAAATGATACTATTTTAAACTACATAAATGTATGCTTTTTAAACAAAGTGTACGATTGTGAAAATAAAAATTGACTATATTTTATGGCATGTCCAAAAAACGTTGCTTTATATAAAATTGCCAGTATTTTTGTATTTGCGTAATAGAATATGATATGATCATTTTTCTGCTTAAATAACATATTCTCGTTAATGAAGTTATTACTAAATGTTTTACACGGATGAAAATCATGATGTTGTGGTCTACTGTTTGTGTTTATCATTCATAAAACGCGACGGCCATTCCCGCCTAGAAGCAGATTTATGACATCTTGTGAAAAATGCGCAGCCATTTTCCGGATATGTATTTCTCGGAGCATCATTATCATTTGCCACAAAAAACCACAACAATAGGAATTCCCACGAATAACTTAATAATCACAATAATTTAATACTTACGCTCTTTAATTGCAATTCATAATGCAATTCACCGCGATGAGTCGCTTGTAAAGTAGCGAAAGAATTGAACCCTGTAAAATAATACGATTTTGATATTTTTCGTAAACACAAACATAAATCTGTTTTAATTAGGAGTATTAATTTTTTAGTCGTTTCTCTCATTACAGTGTAAGGAATGTTAAGATTTGGCTGGATAGATTAGAGCTGCCTTCACAAGCTGCGTTACATTGTGATAAAACATTTTTTATCGCCTAATAATTGCTGTTGGCTAATCATCGATGTGATGTCAGCTGTGTCACAGCGGGTGTAGGCAGCTTCTCGGAACCACAGCATCATCAAGTGTCATTGCCGAATACCGCGACATGAAAATCAACTGAATTTGATAAAACGTTTCTGTCTTGAATCTTTATTTTACAGAAACATATGACATGTATAAATTTATTATTTGTCGTTTGAGATATTTTTACTTCTTAAGATTTGAGAAATCAATGTTTTTTCAAGGCCCTCGGTTTAACAATAATACATCTATGTAAAAATAATAATATATTTTAATTATATTTCTTTTTTTTTTTGTCTATGTATAATCATGAATTTACTGTTACTGTATTGCAAAAAAAGGTGTTTACTTTTGTTTTTTGCTTATTATAAAACTTTAGAGTTAATTAACTTAATGAGCGTGAAGTTGCATTCCAATTTAATTACCTATCAGATAACCAATCAATAATCAATTATTATAATACTGTATTGGGATCGTAATAGTGAGAAATGCAATTTTAATGTGAAGTAACATAATAATTTAATAATTCAATAAAATATTTTTAATGTTGTGCTCATGATGATCATGCTTATCTAGTGTTTAAGTATAAAATGAAATCAAATACTTAAAATATTCAAACATATCTTTTTTTGTTATAAACAAAATTTTATTTAAAAAATAGGATCATTTTAAGAAATGATAGTATCAAAACTATAATAATAGAAATCAACTTCAATAAAATTGTATTAGGAAATCGGAAAAAATCAATTGTTGATCATTATATAATGCGTGTTTTCGGTCGATGTTTTTCATTAAAACCGTCAATATTGCGAGCACGTTTCAGCGACTCGAGTCCAACTCTGAATTCTGATCAGCCCTGAAGATATATCCCCGCATACATCCGAAACGCAAACAGTTCCAAGCAGCGAATAAATAAATCAAACTAATCACCTAATTTAGCAAACCCCATAAATACCACGGTTATTACCGTGTAAAATAAATACAATATAATTTAATCATCATTGTTTCACAACTAACAAATACTTCCGAGTAAATACCCTATGAAATCCTAGACTGCGTATTGCAATCATGAGTTAATATCAATAACTGCACGCTGTGGGGTTTTTCAAATAAAAAAAATGATAATAAAGGCTACCGGAAGCCATTATATAATTCGCCATAATTCGGCTTCTCCAAGCACAGCACTGGCCAGGACTTCCCGCACTCGCTTCGATCGAAATAGCCATGAGTCACCGCGAACCCCGCCGGCTTCATTTAAATAAAGCCATTGTGGTCGTCCTTAGTCTGCAGTCTCCGAGACCTGATCAGGTCTGAGGTGGTCGCTCGGGCGCGGGTATATAAGATCCGGTGGATGTCCAGCCATTTCATTTGATATTCCTCCACGATGGGCAGTGGTGCTCTGGTTTTTGTGCTGTTGTTAGTGGCGGCGAGGGCCAACCCGTACGGGTACCGCGGCCTGAAGGGGAGCGTCAAGGGCGCGGGAGGTTAGTGATTGTTTGGTTGCTTGTTTGTTTTACTCGTGCAAGTATTCAGTGAACTTTTCACTTTGGCTCGCCTTGAACTTGGGACTGCGATGTGCTGGGGCAAATGTTGATAGAGCCTCTCTAATGTGTGTTTATTTTTGTTTGTAGTGGTAATAAATCTTGGTTTGGTATTATAATTTATTTTTTTTGTCAAACGCCGTAAAATCGTTTTTTGATTGTAATGAACTTTTATCAATTATATTCATGTTCATGTATAATCTAATTTTTAGAGTGCAATTTTTTTTAATTATTTTTGTAATTCCAATCGTGAATATCATTACTAATTAGGATGTTTCTTTACCCATTCAAACTAAAAATATTTGTAGTGTTTTTTTTATAAAATAAATAAAATTATTGATAATGATTAAGTACATTTTTTCAAATATTGAATTATGATTTTTCACTCTCACACATCACGATGAGAGTTTCTTCAATCATTTTTCAATATTTGAAAAAATGTACTTAATCATTATCAATCAATAAAACCTGTATAGGCAAAATCGTACTTCCTGTGAGACGGTAAAATTATTTTGAGTCGCCAAAATTCTAGGCTAGATAATAACAATATAAACTATTAATTTTATAGATGTTACACTTGCCGTTTTAGACTAAAAAAACACAATAAAAGATCACTAGGTATTTATTATTACTTAGTTTATATATAGAAAAATGTCCCGTAATTGTATATCATTGGTTGACATTGATTCGTGTTAAGATTCTATAAATAATTTGCAAAATGCTTTGGAGAATAATGATGCTTTACTCTGCCTCATCAGTAAAACTATGATGTGACTTCTCAATTGTTAGAATTACTAAATACTTAGCTTTGATATAAATAATTTGTTAATTTATTAAGCGGGTGCATTTTTTTTTAAATCATCTCTCATTCTTTCTCTTAAGATGCAAGACATTCCGGCGTTCATAAACATTCATATAAAAAAAATTATTAATGTATCATTTTTCATTCATTATTAATTGAGAAAATGTATTAAGCCGTAAAAATTTTTAGATTTTCAAATGAAAAATTTATAATGACTATTATAATATCATTTTTCTACTATAAAATGAAATAGTGTATATGATACTATCGTGAAAAACAAAACTTTTGTTTCTATCATTTTTACTATCAATATTAAAAAAGTTTTCATCTTACATTTTATTTACATATCTATGTTTAAAATATTATATTAATTATATAAAATAACTTTTTATAATTTCTTCACGTTGAGTTTATTTTAACATTTATGCATGACTAGTTTCAACCAAAAGATTTGGTTATCATCAGATGCAGAACAAAACATACAAATACAGTTTTGTTCTGCATCTGATGATAACCAAATCTTTTGGTTGAAACTAGTCATGCATAAATGTTAAAATAAACTTAATGTGAAGAAATTATAAAAAGTTATTTCATATTATTTATAAAAAATGGATCTTCACCAAACAAATGCCTTGTCCCTCAACAAGATAAAATATTATATTATTAAAAATACCAAAACATCTCACAAAATAGAATATCACTTGGACTATCGAATAGGAAAGCATTATGGTAATCCTTATCATCCTTACCAACATCCGCGTACAATAAATAGTCAGGTACAATTATTTATTTAGGTCAACACCCACCATCCTAAAGCCAAATAAATATCTCAATGATAATGTATTTAAATATTGAGATGTGTTATTGTATTCGTATTCAAGTTCAAACCATTAATTATACTCGCAATGAGATTTTTAATTTAATACACGAAGACAGAAAAAATGGCTACGTGTGTCATGTTCCCCGCAGGGGCAACAATGTTGTAGATCATTCTTCACCTTACGGCTTCATTGAGATTTTTATTTCTTCAATAAATTATTATTAAACACGCACAGGTTTTTTGATCCGGGAATTTCTGATCGCTTCACACGCAAGCCTAATAGGATCTGTGCCCACAAGGATTGGAAAATACACAATTTATAATATCAGTTTGAAAAAATATTGAATGTCTTTTTTAAATTTTATATATTAACTCCGTCACAATTTATTTCTTACAATATTTCTCACAAGCAATAAATCTAAAACATTATTTTCGTCGGTGAGAACAGCCGCTCTGAAAATGCTCTTACAAAGTGTAGTACAAACAATTATATTAAATGATAAAATATTATAAAATAAACCAGTCCGTCGTGAATGTTTTCTACGCGTTATTTTTTTATTTTAATGGATTCCGGTTTGTCGATTTTCTGTGTAACTATTTGTTTACCGTAAAGTTAATCGTGCTTTTGGTTTTTCGGAAATCCCTACAACGCTATCAGATCATAAAACATTAGATAGTTTTTGTATTACAGTATTCAAGGTTCTACGAAAATATGATTGTGTCATCAGAGCGGATTAAAATTGCCTTGTTTAAATTATACATACAAATATTTATTTTAAGCATAATAAAACAACTTTATTTGTCATCAACAGTATTATTATTGAATTATAAGTTAATCGATGCAGCAATTATGATTTGCTGCAGCAATTGCCGTTAAGAATTATAACAATGATTTTCTAATTATTCGTGTTTATTGTTTGCCTGTTCCAGCAGTGGTACCTACTACTGACAGAGACGCGATAGTATTCGATCATTCTCCTGACGATGCCACCCATGCCGGTTCATTCAGCGGCTCGGGCAGTTACTCACAATCCAACTCTGCCAGCTTCGCTTCCGCCAACTCAGGCAGCTACAGCTTCAGCGGCTCTGGGATCAATCCGGGAGCCCTGGGGATAGGAGGTAACGGGCCGGCCAACTTGGCCGGAGGCATGGCCGGCGCGGCCGCGGGAGCCATGACGGGAGCCGTGGCAGGAGCCATCGCTGGCGCCGGAGCTGGAGCCGGAGCGGGGGCCGGAGCGGGAAGCGGGACGGGTCTCGCCCACGGAGCTGCCCTCTCGAGTCACCACTCGGGATCCGCCGGACATGCATCAAGCGGAGGAAGTTCCGGATCCTATGGTGGTATCGTGATAAGCGGTTCACCGGCAGAACACACAGGCCATCCGACGTCGGGCTTGACCACCATCAACGTCGATGGATCGAAGGGTACCGACTATGGCGGAGGACATACAGGAACTTCGGTGAATCAATTCGGAATTTCCGGAAGTCATTCTACCACAGGGTCGGCAAGCGACTCTTCGTCAGGCTCTTACATCGGAGCGACCGGATCTAATGTTGAAACTTCTGGAAAGCCAATGATTACTGGAATAAATATTGAATTCACCGGTCCTAAGGGAAGCAACCACGGAAACGTTCATCACGGAAGTGTCACCTCTAACACCGGAGGCGGAAGTTATTCTTCAGCAGGAACTTCCTCTGGAGCTACTTCTGGGGGTGTCGATGGAATATCAATCGATTTTATGACTGGAGGGGAAACTCACGCCTCGAAACCGAGTTCGACTCTTACTGGCACAGATATTCATGTTTCTGGAGTGAAAGGAAGTCACTACGGAAATCAACCGACTCACACAGGAGTGCTGACCCAGGGTTCACAGTTTGGTGCGTCCGGAGGTGGGAGTGTATCTGGATCCTATGGCGGTACTTCCAGTACTGGTACTACAGGAGGATCAAGCGCTATTTTAACGACTGGAAATGTGGATTATGACACACATATTCGTCCAGCTCCTACATCTGAAGGAATAGACGTTCAATTTTCAGGAATAGGTAGTAATACGCCCTTAAGTGGTTCAGCCAACATCGGATCAACGGGTACTGGAATAACCGGCTCGGGAATAACAAGCGCAGGAATAACAAGCACCGGGGTAGCGAGCACCGGAATATCGAGCAGTGGAAGTTCATCATCATCGGGTACTTTTGGTACTTCGGGATCGAATTCTGGAAGCTATGGAGCAACTGGTGTATCTCACGGGTCAAACCCTAATACTGGAGGTATTATAATTGGTATTACCGGTACTACAAACCATCACGGTACAGTCCCTACTGGCGATCATCAACAAGGCGAGCACGGAAAATATACGGGAAGCTTTGGAGGAGCTCCTGGTATATTAGGCCACCAAGAGAAAGAAGGATATGGTGTTCACAAGGAAACCACAGGAACCATTAATAATGGAAATGTACATGGAACCTTTGGAACGACTAGCTCAACATCGGGCACTTTTACTAGCACAGGATCATCATCTGGAAACTACGGAGGAACAACTGGAACAAACGCAGCAGGACAGTCACATGGCTCTCAAACAGGATCTAATGTAGGAATAACTGGTATTGTTATAACAGAAACTCACAAACATCAAGGAAGTGACATCACCCAGACACACAAAGAAAATGAGCCATCAAAATATACTGGATCCTTTGGTGGAGCTCCTGGTATACTAGGTAACCAACAAATGGTGGGATTCGCTGTTAATAAAGATAAAGGCGTATCAAGCCATGGAAGCTCTGTAACTAGTGGTATCTCGACGGGATCGTATGGTCACTCTTCTACTGGTACTCAGGGTGGTTCAGTTGAATACACAGATGGAATTGTATTTGATACCTCGAATGATAACAATGACTTTGGTTCAACCCATTATTCAGGAGGATATGGGGGACGTCCGGGAGTTTTAGGGGACCAAACCAGACCGGGATATGGTGCACCTAACAAAGGTTCTTCTAATGTACACTTGGGCATCAGTGGAGTTGGATCGAACACCGGGTCTTATGGATCTAGTGGCTCTTCTAGCGTATCTGGATCATACGGATCTACTGGATCCTCTAGCTTATCGGGTCACCAAACGGGATCTACTCACCATACTGGCAATGTCGGAACTGTACCGGTCTCAAATATTCCTGGCTCTATTGGGATCACCATTGTCATGGATAAAAACCCCATGAATACGAATCACAACGGTGGAGCCGCCTATGGATCAAGTGGGTCTTACGGAGCTACTGCAACAACAGGATCTGGATCTTTATCCACTAGCGGTGTAAATACCCAAAAATTTACAACTCACTCTAGTAAGCATGAAAGTACAAACGCAAACTCTGGTTCTAATGTCGGAATAAGTGCATCTTCAGGATCAAATTATGGAAGCCAGCAAACTGGACAATATTCTGGAACTTTTGGAGGCGCGCCTGGAATATTGGGAAATCAAAACCCAGGAGTAGCTATCAAGGATCACCACAAAGGATCCACGGGATCTCAAGTCGGGGGAGGCTTTGAAATCACAGGAACCACTCACCAATCTGGCCACGAAGGTGTGCATTATGAAGGAGACTTTGGTGGCGCTCCTGGAATTATAACTGCAACTGGGCCTGCTAAAAATCATCCGTCAACAACTGGTGGCTATGGGAGCTCAGGAAATATTGGTTACTCTACCACTCTTACGAGCTCTGGAAACTACGGCAACTCTGGAAGTTACGGCTCGTCAGGAAACTATGGAGCTTCCGGAAGTAATGGAGTTTCTGGAAGTAATGGAATTTCCGGAGCCAATGGAGTTTCCGGCAGCTATGGAGGTGCAGGAAGCTACTCCAAACACCCAAATACGATTGACTTGACTATCGGAAGTGCTAACGTAGGACATGAGCATCCCCATGGACATCATGGACACCACCATCTAGGAGGAAGTCACATTGTTGGACTCTACGGATCCAATGGTGGCTCAGGAAGCTATGGAGGTAGTCACGGCACTCACGGCACGCATAGTGCTGGCGTAGTTTCTGGAACCGGCGCTCACAATCATGTCGGCTATGGTGTCAAGGGTGGTTCCGGTGGAGGAGTTATCGGAGGTATTATTGGAGGAGTTTTGGGAGGAATCGAAGGAGCAGGAGCAGGTGCCATTGCTGGAGCGGGCGCTGGAGCAAGTGCTGGCGCCGTCAGTCATGCCGGTTCCTCTAGTCATTCGGGATCACTTGGGTTCGGAGGAGCTTTCTCCGGAGCGAGCTCACATGCGAGTGCGAGCGCGAGTGCCAGTGCCAGCGCTTCGTCTGGAAGCGGTAAGATTTATTTTACTTACTTTCAATATTTTTTAACTTCTACAATATATTTCATCAGATCTTTTCAATAATGATGACAACTCCTTCTGCATACACTGAGTGCTTCCTGTCGATAAGATAGAAACAAAATGTTATCATGCCAGAGCTTGCACAATACGACCATTCCAAAAAAATCATAATAATAAACACAAATATCACATAGTTTTTTAGAAACTTTATTAATTTTAAAATGCTTTTCATTTTTTTCAGGATACGGCGCGAGGTCCTACAGGTCTCCCATATTCTTCTGAAATTCAGAAGTAAACGAGTGACGCAAAAAATGCTTTCTTACATGTTTGCTATAGCCAAACTCCAGTGAAAAGTCTTCAAAAGATATTAAAGCCTCTGTTTACATAAATATTATTAAATAATGATAAATGTGATAATAATCTTAACTACATGGGTAATAAATTTATAATATCAATATATTTTATAGTTATTAAATATTTTTTTATTACGAACCTTTGTTTTTTTTTATTTATTTGTTAGTAATACTGCGTCCTTACTCACCGATAGTCAAACTATATAAGTAGTCATACTCGCTGGCATTACGAAATCGTATTTTGGGTATGTTTTATATGAGAAGTGAAATAAGGTACCTACTGTGCACACAGACATCTCATCTTAGAGTAGATAATTAATGCTAATTGGTATCCGCCTTCAAACATTTGAAACGTGGTGACTTTGTTGGTTCTTCCGTGATTGTGGAATATGGATGTACAATTTTTTTTATATTGTTAAGATTATATTTCAAAAGAAAACAATCAATAATCTGACTATGAGAAACATCTTTCAAGAAAACTAGAGACAAGGTATATGTATTTAAATTTAAAACAAATGGCACTTATTTTTTTTTACCAATAATCGAATAGATTTTTTTATGTCAGATATTTTTTTCATTATTATTATTTCTTTTATTAAATCAATGTTGCATGCTGACCAAATTAAATAAAACTTCCACATTGTAGCAACACTTATTTTATTTATATACATTCAATCTGAACTGTCATTTTTTCGACTGATACTATCGATCCCTTTCTGAACAAATAAAAAAACGATTATTAGTGATTTAACTGAATTTTTTTTTTAAAAAACTTTAAGAAGAACGGAATTATAATACATTGATGGCTACTTCTGATATGTAAGCATACTAGACTAAAATAAAAGTAATTTATTCTAACATACTAGTCTTATTTAATACCGAATAATGGTGTTAAAAGGTAACAATAAATCATGTATGTTATTATATAAATGTTTTTTATGGTGTTAAAACTAAAGACAAACTTTGACCAAACCCATAACTGCTTTTCTCTTTTCTCTGTTTTTATATACTTAGTGACATTTAAATTTTTTTCTCTCTTCGGTTGTGAAATCCTACGTTTTATTCTGAGTTTATATGTTTCTTGATACAACCTCAGATTTGTGATATTATTATCATGTTTTTTTTACATATAATATTAATATTTTAAATTTTTAAGAGACTTTGGTAGATTTAATAAATGTTTATTGCAAACCATAAAAATATCACTTTTCAATGCTATGTGAGCTCTGCTAATGAATTTAAAAAAGAGGTGTAAACAAAATTTATTATTTGATAATGTATGATGCTACAATACGAAAAAAACAATATTTAAGTACCTATAAATGCATTTTAAATCATACAATTGCACATTCCAAGGCACACAATGGTTTTGGGATGTTATCTTGCATACAAATGGACCATTAGCTTCCCTAGCCGGTATGCAACATGCATCCTGGTGTAAATCCCGCACTTCGGCTCTCAGAAGCGCATTGTCTGCTGCCATAATGCACTTGTTGTTTTGTCGAGCTTTCATCACAGTGTCCCTATTAATATTGCATAGAAAGTGCGCCACTGTCTCCTAGCGAATAGTCGAATTGCAAAATACCGCACACACCAAATTTGTAAATAATTGAAGCGTCGGACTGACAGTTACTCACACTCCTGTTTGCTCGCATTGGCCAACACCGCGGCCTCTGTGAAAATGTTCAAAACCGATTTTTCTAATATGTATTCAATTCCACGCGTGTCGTTATCTAAGAGAGAGACGATCGAAGAACAAACAGCGTGAGATAGTGAGAACTAAAAGTGAATTTGTCAATTCTTAACTAGGCAAATAATGCATACAACCTCAAGGATTTCTGTGACAAAGTAAATAAGAATATCTATATAACGAGAGAGACGCGCTCTTCCATTTTAGTCGGTCTTCGGTGGTCTGGAGGTTTCCAAGTAAAAAGTGACCGGTGCGGTTTCACAATGAAAATACTTTTGGCTGTAGCGCTTTGTATCATATCCGGTATGTTCTTTTTCATATTCATCTTTGCTTTCGGTGATTTCATTTATGAAGTGATGTCAATTATACACGTACCACGAATAGGGAGTGAAACCACAAACTAAAATCAATTGAATTAACTCACATTTTTATAAAATCCATTTATACAAAAATGATTGAAAAAAGTGAAAATCTCAATTTACGTTTATATTTTGGATATGTTAGTCCAATATTTATAGTTTTATATTTTTGTATATAAACATTTTGCATTTTTGTATTGTACGGGACACAACAATACACGCATACTTATTTTTAAATAATAACTTAGACATCAAGTTTCCATATTTATTGTATCGTGAATGGTATTAAATTCATCGGGAAATATAAACAATTTTTTATTACTATATTCTCAAAATATTGTGTTTACTTAATTTCAGTGAGCTCTCATAGTTTGAGACATCCACGAGATGTATCCGAACTTCTTTATAACAGTCCAGAAAACCTCCAACAAGATGTCGAAGAAGGCTACAGTTACCCAAAGCCTGCAATCCAAACGAGACCTATATTCAGAGACGTAGAACCCACCACTGTTGCACCTCCGCCCGCCTACCAGGACCCTGAGCCCCCCATCGTCCAGACCAGAGTCGAGCCGCTGGAACCCCTTCCCGCCATCCTGACCAGACCGGTGTTCCCAGAGCAAAACTTCATTCAGGAGCAACCGATCTATAATGTGCCCCAACAACAGCCCGCAATCCAAACCAGGCCGACGTACAATGAACCTCAACCTAACTACATTCAGTCTGGACCCTTCTACCGTGAACCAGCAATCCAAAATAGACCCATTTATCGTGAGCCAGAAATCCAATCTAGACCCATTTATCGTGAGCCAGAAATACAAACTAGACCCATTTATCGCGAACCAGAAATCCAAACCAGACCCATTTACCGTGAACCGGAAATTCAAACCAGGCCGATTTACCGCGAACCAGAAATCCAAACCAGACCTATTTACCGCGAACCAGAAATCCAAACCAGGCCCATTTACCGGGAACCTGAAATCCAGACCAGACCCATTTATCGGGAACCCGATATCCAGACAAGGCCCATTTACAGACCTCAAGTTGAATATAATAAGCCGAGCCTGATCCCGACGAAAGAAATTTCAGCGAAAATTTTATGGCCTCTGTGGAACACGATTACTGGCGGTGGCAACGGCAATGGCGGAACCAACTCTATCGGATACCCAAACATTCATTACCCTGGTAACTACCCCAATAATAACTACCCCGGTAATTATCCCAACAACAATTATCCCGGAAACAATCCTGGAAACTTTCCATCGCTTATAGCAAACAAATTCCAATTCTTGAGTAATCTTATACCGAACTTAAATAACTACCAGCGCTATGAGACTCCGGCCCCACCCGTCTACTCTCGCCCAGCGCCACCAGTGTACACGCGTCCATCGCCTCCTGTCCAGCCAATCCAACCCATTCAGCCGATATACACCAGGCCCGCGCCTCCCGTGTTCCAAACCTTCGTCCCGGCGGCTGCTCCTCCCCCGCCAGTGTATACGCGACCAGTGCCGCCCGTCTTCCAGACCTTCGGCCCGGTGGGAGACGGTGGAGCAGGCGTGGTAGTCCAAGCATCCATACCTCAGCAGGGAGTCAACACCCTGGGAGACACGGTCTCCGTAGACGTAGCCCCGGCCAATGAAGGCTACGACTACCCCAACCCTAACCAACAGCAGCCCCCCCTGGAGCGCAAGAACGGCCTGCAATTCAGCTCACAGTTCTAATCGAAAGTATTAATTAAGGTAAATTTATACCCGATTTTTTTTGTATTTTTAATGTATTTTCAAACCAATTGTATCAATTACTGCCATACTAAGTAAGAATAAATTTTCTTTTTTTTGTAACTCATACGCTAGTCAGTAAAAATTTTATGTTTTATTTTCTAATATTGCTGTAAAACGTGTATTTTTAAAGAACTTATTTGGTTTCAAGCTTTACCTAGAATAATTTTCAATGTTCTTTTGTTGCTTATTTGCTCAAAAATATAAAGAGAGTGACAATTGTTACTGATATATAAATAATTATTATATTTTATATATTTATGTACTATAATATAAAGATTTATACACAAATACCTCAGTGTTATATTATTAATATTAATCAAAATAAAAACCAAAATAAAATCAGACCATTATCATTTTATACTCACAAAATAATAACGCACATTTCGCTGTAATAGTTTATTACAATATATTTTTACATTTTATACTATACCATAAAATAATTAAAAATACTCCTAGATCAATACCATAAAAATAAAGTACATTATTTGGTTTGTTAAAATTAAATATTATATTATATCACTTTATAGCACGGAAAATCATACTCGCACGCATGCATCTCAAGCCCCAAGAAAATATAAATTTACAGGAACATCCAGTAATATAAAAATAATTAAATTTGAGTCTTCCGGTATACTAGCATCAATTAAACACAATTCGTGAACTTTTATTCTTTAATGAGTGGGTATCTTCGTTGGCACATGACAATTTCTACTTACTATTCTAAAACTTTCCAGTATGGGAGGTGTAGTAAACTTTCCCGTCTGATCCCAGAGTCGATGTGGAGCTGGAGTAGACCCCGTTCCCCCCGGAGGAGACACCGGACACGCCTACTCCGGACACGGCGCCATCATCCCCAAAACGATTGTATACCCTGAAATAAGAGCAAACGATTTCATAAGTTTAATATACTGTACTGCACAATTATGTGAACGCTATGGTACACGCCAAACCTACCGACAAGATACAAAACATTTGATTCAATGTCGTCTAAGTCAATAGTATATGTAAATATCAAAAAAATACGTATAGGTTCATGGTCAACATTTAAAGTTCATAATATTAAATATTAATATTTTTTAAATTGCTTGCTCAAGCTATAAAATACAGAGCAGTGCATATTTAACTATTTAAAGCTTGTACAAGGTAGATTAGTTTTAATTCTCAAATAGCAGAAGTTTAAAAAAAAAAAATCTAGTGTTATATATTTTAAACAAGCTTTATCTTATCATCTCATGTATATAGCATGTAACTAAAAACATCTTTTGAAAGCAAACCTTGCAAGGGTGGTTAGTACGGACCTATTTTTCATTTATCAATAATAACAATGTAGTATAGTATATAACATATATGCTCTGGGCATAAACAACCATGCTTGAATCCATTATTTTTATGTGTATTTTCAAATCCAATATGTAATTAATTACGTAGGTGTTTCATAACACAACATATTTTCTTTGATATTCCATTATATTCACAGAAAAATACCATTAAAATTCCATAAAAAAATCATTTGCAAACTGCCATCACAAAGGCAGTTTCCACTTAAGACAAGAATCTAATGGCTCGTTAGTATTCAAATAAGGCGGTGAATTCTCATCATGTTGTCAAATCCTTGTTTACAAATCCGACATGGCGGAGAGCTCTGCGCAAATACAACAGACGATTTTCCGGGAAATACACACTTTAAGTAAACAAGTGACATAATCACCAAGGAGTTGATGTCTATCGATTAGCTTCGACGAATTTCCTAACCGCTGGCACTCCCGCGAGACGACGCGTTACCAGATAAGATGGTATTGCATGCACTTACTACCTGATAAAGTAACAAAGAAATGCTTTACAATAGTTCGTTATATCGAGATTTGTTCAATTGTAATAAACGACGCTGGTTTTAAAAAAGTCATAGTTAAAACATAATTATTGATTATATAAAAATAAAAAACGATTATAACCAATATACGTTTTCGTTTTCAAGGATAATTCAATAGGAAGAGATCAGTATAGCGTGCTGATATCTTTTTCATTAGGTTTTATTAAATTGAATTAAAAAAAACATCAATTTCTAAAAAAAAATAATTAGAATACAAAAATACACTCTAAAAGCACTGTAAAAATTATATTCATGTGATGCTTGGTAAAAAAGTCAAGCAAAGAGGTGTACATAAAATATTCGGTTGATAAATAGAGTGATCTAGAAGTAATACTCGGCATTAAAAATACCGTTACATTAAAGTTCTTCAAATTACACAACAGTTTTTTTATGAAAATACTTTATTCGTTATATTAAGTGTTACAATTTAGACCATTTTTTTCTTCTTCCTATTGCTTTTATCTACTTGAGTGCTGATCTCTGGCCAATGACATACCTGATTTTTATATACTAGTTAGACCATCGCGCGGACTTCTCTTTAAAGTATACCATTAAAATTAATTTTATAATACTCATCCGGGAAACGGGACAGCATCTATGATAGCTAGATTATCGTGCAACTCGTAAAATAATTTATTATCCTACTCGTAAAATATATAAAAACAATGCGATGCACATCTCGTAAAAAGCAATGTGGCTTGATTCATTGTTCGTCTTTGTGAATAAGAAACTTGCTATGTGCACCAATAAAAAATACGGTAAAAAATGTTACCATTGATTACGGCAGTAAATGTTATCCGAATCCAAGCAGATAATGTTCACAACCATCCGACTCTCGCGGAGGTTCGTCGGCCTGTTGCATTATACTTAACCGTGAAATAATTGGTAACAAAGAACTAGAGCAACACTGTCGAGGAACGGCACTGTTGGAGAGCAAACGAAAAAGCTTTTCAAATCGAAATGAAATCTCTGCAAAAACTTTGAAACAGCTCTGGAGCAGGTACAAAACGTATTTGATTTTTTGTTGGTTTGAAAGCGTCTTTTTTTTGTAAATGCCGTTATTTTTTAAATATTTTTCAAAATATATAGCATTATTAACCTATAGTCTGTTTAATCTTGTTATTTTATTAATTTATATAAACCTTAACTTATAATAAATTTTAGGAACGGACTATTTTTCTAATACTAGGAACATTCTTTAGGAATATTTCTAATACTAATACTTATGATAAAAAAACTGATAAGTTTATGTTTCCATGTATATAATAACGTATATTCTCCGTGTAATGCATAAACCTGCATTCCTTTCTCTCGCAATATCCATTAAAAGTATAAAACGCCAAAAATATATTGAACTGATCCCAAGCCAGGCATTGAAACTTGATCACCTTGAGAATAAATATAAAAACATAATATCCAATATTGATTCTAGAATATTCATTTTAATTTAAGTATCAGTATACCCTCATTCAAAGATTACTAATTAAATTCACGGAATCGTGTATTTTTTGTAAATGTGTGAATATTATTATTTGATTTCTAATTGGAAGTCAAAGCCTCGTCTTTTCGACCTCGACAAGTCCGTCGGCGATCATCTTGCCTCTAAACACGTCACGACTCTGTAAGAGTGATCATATCCGAGAATAAAACTAAAATAACACATTTGCCCGTGAGTCAGCCGAGCAATGATCCAATGAAGTGTAATGTACATAATACCCATGAAAAACATATCCAATAATAATCTCAGACGAGAGCCTTCGCTGGCTACATTGTTCTGTGAAGAACGCACGCCAGCTCCACCGCAGTGGCCGGCGAGTACAGGGTGGTGCGAAAGTAAGGGTCTATAAAAAATATATTTCTTTTTTATGCCAATATTATTTTTTTGTAAAGTAAAATTTTGAGGCGAAATCAAAGCGTATATACTAGTGTTGAAAAAGTTATAAATAATTATTCAAAGTAACGTTTATTGTTGGTCAACTTGTTACCAATACAGCATATCAAAACGGTTATTCGACCCAGTAAGATACCGAGTCCGCTACTTGTTACTCTTAAAGACCCGACTATCAATTAAAAATTCCAGCCATTTTTGTAGTAAAATAATTATTTTCACAACCTTTGAATTTATTAGTACACATACTTTTATCAGGTCTTTTTTTGTTGTTGAATACTTTAATGTTTACTTCTAACCACTCTATATACAAAACAACTAAGTTGCGGTGATAGTTTTTGTCCTACAATCTCATACATGTATAGCATTTTAATGATTCTTTAAACGCTTGTAGCCACAATGATTCCTCAAAAAACTATTGCTTTGTGGCATCACGTTACAGCCATTACGTTTAAACCAGATCGGAATTGAGACTACAGTGATGAAAGCTATTCTCTACTGAGTAGCATTTTTTACCGCACCGAGACAATACCTCGAGAGGCCGACGCAAAGGAATCTCCGGCACTTACACTGGGGCGGCGTTGAAGGAAGAAGGCTGGTCGTACGAGCTGGCGTATCCGGGCTGGTAGGCTGCTGCCCCGGATGAGACGTACGACGTCCCATAGCCGTTACCTGAAAAAAAATTCATCAAACTTCAAATCAAATATCACTTATGAATTCACAATAATAAAAAGTCACAACTGTTGTGTGGCGATGTCAATCACCCCACATTCGTGTCCATAAAAGTTCAGTCTCCGATGAGTAACTGCAAAGGAACGAATCGCTCCACGTGTAACGAGTGCAAACAATGCAATATTGTTCCACGTGTAACGAGGACTAACAACGCAACGGAAAAGGAATTCGCGTATCAGCAGCCACGAGATACAGGCACCCCACGAAGCTGCACATTCCAAAAACTCTATATAAGTCGACCCTCAGTCACCTCTAGAGCACTCCTCTGGTACCTTCGACGTAGTAACTTCGTACTCCTAATTGTAGTTCCTGAATAAAAGAACATTGCAAATTCTTTCGCCGCCTTCTGATTACATTCGTACCGAGAGATCGAAGCAGTTGGTGCCACCTCAACCATTCCTGGCGAACCTGGCAAAACATCAACCACAAAGGCGAAAGTTGTTTTTATGATGATGTTGATAAGGTGATGTAGCTGTAAATAATTGATTAGCCGTTATTTTCAATGAAAAGAGTGGCCCTGCATTACATATTAGCTATAGTGCCCAACGAAGGCACCGCTGGCTCTAGAGTGGACTCGCGGAGGCGACGGGAGCAGCAGCAGGGTGACCTCGAGCCACCGGTTCTCGGACATCTCCATCAACCATCGATGGTCTTAATGGGTCCTGCCCGGAAACATCAGCGCGTAAAAGCCGATTCAATGCCTACTTTTTTTATAAATTTGCTTACTCAAAAAAAAAGATGTATCGTTTCCTGAATATACCTTTGCCTACATCCCGACAATTTTTTTATTACGATCATCAATTATACTTAAGAATCATTGAGTAATCTAAACTGATCAAATATGTTTGCATTGCTTTTGAATTCTCTGGGTAAAACTATTTCAAAATATTGCAATGAACCTTAGATAATTACAATTTTTTTCTATTTCTACTAATTGAGCTTCAAAATATTTTATGTATTATTCGAAACTGAGAATCTTTTCATTTACAAAATGCAGTTTTACTGCAAGATTATTCATACTTATCGCTGATAAAGAATTTCTTTTGAGTGTAAATACCGATTTCTAAAAAATAACACACGAACAAAATAGAATGCTAGTATTTAGAATATATCACATTAAAAACGTATATGTAGTGACATTGTATGTCAAATTATTAATAACACACTTAGTTGTTAATATTTTTTTAACAATTGAAGATGAACGCAAATAATGGATATTGTAAAAAAATACTTGAAAGGAATACACTATATCCGAAGGCTTAGAAAAAAAACACAGAGAAAACCAAATATAACACATAAATAAAACTAATTCCTGAAGTTTCTTATAAGAATTCGTGAATATTTGTTATTTCGGCGTTTATATAAATAAATTTTGTTCGTTATATTTGATTCCAATCAAGTTTCTTACTTTGAAAATACCGTAATTTTTTTTATTCAGAGAATGATAAAAAAGTTGTGAAAAAATGTGTAATATACAGTTATTCTGACTTTCTTAAATTTAGCCATTTGAATTTGATTTTTATGTGTTTTTTTTTATTATATTCACATAAAAAACTAAGCGCATATATAAACACGACTTTTAAATATAATAAAAACAAGCTTCATAAATCCTGAAAATTATTACAGACGAAGATACTGAAAAGGTGCATGATGGACGAAGTGTTAATGCATATAGAAAAAAATAACAAATCTTATGAAGTATTTCGGTTGCATTGTGCTTTGTATTTTTTATTTTTATTTGGATGACTTCTAGCATTCCAAAATGGTCTCGGTAAATAAAAAAATTAAGATCGATTTTTCAAGACACGTGTTTGAATCCACTCGTTCATATTGGGATCTGGTCTTACCGCTGGACGCCGTGAAGGTCTGCGTCTGGCCGTAGCCGTTGCTGCTGGAGGAGCTGGAGGCGGAGGAGACCACCACTCCTGGGGATGCTGCTGCACTGCGGCGGAACCGAGCCCCGCCCAGCAGCTGAACAGGGACGGATTGGTGTCCGAACTTGTCAATCGTGTAGAATGCCTTCGGCACGTAGTAAGCCGTGTCTGAAAAAACAGTCGAGCTAGAAATCTGCTTATCACAAATACGAGTCACGTTATTCTCCAATACCAGGTGAAGTAGCCTAAGTTAATTTCCCTGGCAGAAAAAGTCCGCACACAAATAATCTCACTAAGAAGTCTATAAACTACAACAATCATCACAAGAGCAGGAAGCTGCAAGCAGAAAATAAACAGATGAGCAAACGGTTTTTTAGCGAAGAGTTAATTAGGTGTATCCGGCTTGTAAAGTTTACAGTATTCTTCTTGTTATTAGCAATGAAATACAAAAATTCTTTATCATCACATGTTTAACAGAGCTAGAGGTTTATTTCATAGAATTCACAAAATTTATTGCCCAGGGTTAGATTTTAACTCAGGACTAAGTGCGCTTATAAGTAGACCGTTATGATGCACTGCTATTGAAATCCTCTGAAAATTATATCTCAAATTAATTATTGCAAACTCTGAATTATCTGCTGTGGTTGAAATAAATTTAAATTAAAAGAAAGTAATATTTAACTCAATTTTTTCAAAACTTAAATACAAGAAAATATCAAAAGACAAATCTCACAATTTTGAGTCACCGAAAAAAAAAATTCTGTGTTTGCGCAATTTTGATCATCTATTTAATTTGATTTGATATCATCATGATGTCCGGTCAATAAAATTACTAAAAATTCTACAGACGACTCTAAAAACATTTTATAAATATAAAATTCATAGCTTGTTAAATATTTTTAAAAAAAATTCATAGCTAATTAATTAAATATTGAAAATAAGCACAGTACTTTTCTTTGTGTATATGTAAAGACGTAAAACACATAAGCTTGTTTTTGGTAGGTAATTCAAAATAAACAAAGTATAATAAATAGTCGTACCTATCCCTTCTGATAGATAGTATATTAATTTTAACTCTATTATTTTTTTGGATTGTATAATATTATACAGTCATATGAAATGAAGTAGTCACGCTTTTGGAGAAATGTTCGTATTCGTGGATCATGAGTGGTTTGAATGGCTGCCAATTTAATAATTACAATATTTTTAATTCCAGGCTTACAAAATTTTCCAGTAAAATGACAAGTAAGTAAGCCGCGTGGTGACAAACGTAAGCGACAGATCGTCATTTTCCGCTGATGTGTTTATTGTGACCAAACAATGTCAGAATGATCATGCCATAATTCGGACCAAAGTGGTTTATAATGTTGTGTTATTTATAATTGTGTTTTTCCGGTTTTTTTTACCGCATGCGGATTCTGCTGGCTCCAATCTATGTCTGTATAATATTTTTTTTTTGAATTGTTAAGTTTCATTATCAATAAAAAATTACCAAAAGTATGTCATCAGTATGGCAGAATCTAGATTATAAATTTTACCAATTTATTCAAACGTTGATTTTCAAATAGAAAAATATGTTTTAAAGCCAGTTTTAATGATTTACAATGAGCAGACAAATTCTTTTAGAATGCTTTTTTTATATTTGATAGTTCAAGCTCATTTCTGATTGAAAACAAAAATAATGCAACATTGCCAAACATGTGAAATATTTTTTATAACTCTACTTTAGCAGTAAGTACCACTAAAAAGAGAGTACAATTTTTTTCAAGTGGTGATATTTTTTATATATTCTTGGTAATTTTAGAATACTGCATAGCATGAAATAAAATCAGTGTTACAGTATTAATTATAATTATTTTTATGAGGCCTAATTATCAACAAAATTGTCACATGACTCAGATTTTCAGGCGTAACCCTGAAAATCCCAATCTACAAGTTAACTTTAAACTATGGACATGCGGTAGCTATTACAATTTGAACATTTGAGTCATCACATCCATTTGCGGCTCATGAATAGCCAACGTCAGTGACCGCCTAGTCCGAATCAGCCAAAGTAAATAATTGGTAGATTGGAATACATTCTGGAACCGCCTTGAGCGAAACCCGAGAGAACTGTTATATTAACAAGCGGAGACGCACGCGGAATGGCAATACTGAAGCAGCCCGAATGGCCATCCGACACTTCGCTAAACCAGGACACTGCGGCCTGGGAAAATCCGCGGTGCATTTACAAGCTTCGTCCCCTTGCATAAATCATCGCCCATTAGAAGTCAGAGTGGGTCTGCCATGGCCGATTGACGGAGCAAACATCTCCGTTTACCGACCGACCTGCTACGTGGATTCCCTATTGATTGAGCGGTACGTGTCACGTGCATCGCGCTTGTTCAAATTGCAGGCAACTGCATCTTCAATGCTTTATGTAATAAGATACAGGGGTTCAAAACTTGTCATTTCAAAATGCCACACTCGACTTTATCCCTTGAAGTGAGTACATAAAAAGTACTGTTATTTTATTTTGAAATAAAAATAACATCACCTTCACTGTGTGATTACAAAATGTATTAAAATCAACTTCGTCGAATATAGCATAAATGAGAGAGGTAACAATTAAGCTGATTGGCTTGTCTATTTTTTCTGTGGCTACAAAAAATTTAAAAAAATGTCGGGATACCACTCAAAAGTCAGACTTATTGAGTAGCTAAAAGTTATTTCTAAGTAAATTTTGGATGAAATTCTTAGCTTACTATGAACATATTAAAACATATATACTATATCATATATAATATCAAAAAAATATGATTGATCAGAAATAATCTCTTTTTCCGCTATTAATAATTATAACAATAGTAACAATTGGTATAATGTTTAGCAGGTCGCAGTAAAACCAAATAGACGCTTCTGCAATTGGAGTAAAAAGCTTTTCATGGCGTGTTCATTTAATTTAAATAAGATCTTAGTCATATAAAAATTAATTTAAACGATGACTAAAACCATACCAGACTGAAGTGAACATTTGTTTATAAGTAAAAAAATAAGTATGTTTGTCTACGCGGATTTTTCTTGATTGTCAAGAATAATTTTTTTGTTTTTGCTTTTAGTGAATTTCATCAAACTAACATGTTTCCGGATCATTATAATCCGGTTTAGATTTGTTGACATTTTGCTTATTTCAAAGGTTCTTTTAAAATTCCTCACTCATATAGGTACTGAATTTTAATCTAAGCGATTATTTCCCGTGTCTGGCTTTATTGGCATATTATGTTAATGATAAAAACTATTCATATGAAATCAAGTAAACAAACAAATAAATCTTTTTAAAAACTTTCCATCCTATTGAAATTCACTGATAGTTAAAGCAGCAATGTGCTTCCAAGAGAGTCCTTCCAAATGCCATTAATAGCATGACGTGTTTATAAAAAATCATAGAATCATTGTTTCCTCATCTATGACGTTTAACCTGAGGCAAGGATACGAAATGTAATTAGTAATATCTATTATATTTTTGTATATTAACTCAATACACGAACATATATTTTTATTATCATGTTATTTAATGGCAGGTGGATTTAAACCACACGAGACATAGCCCTTAAAGTCCTGGATCTTGAAAAACTCACTGAACCCAAATACAGCATTAAAAGTGCAATAAGCATCGTGCATTAAAATGTGACTTGTTATCAGTTTTTTTTAGTGATAACAGATAAGTTGAATGGATACACACCTGCGACCACGAGAGCGAATGCCAGAGGCAGCAGCACCACACTCAAGCGCGCCATCATCCGCTCGACTGCCGAGGAGTCGCCCGCCCGGCCTTATATAGCCGCGACGGACTCCGGCCAGACCAGCGGCTCCTCCGGGTGTCCGCGCTGATGGATCGCAGCAGCATCGTTGCTCCAACTGCTCGGCCCAGGGCGCACTTGCCCCACAAACCGACCGAGACAACGAATCGCAAACAAAAACAACCATCATACTCTAGGTTAAAACTGTCGACTCTCAATTGAGTGTTCGAGGGATCGATCTTCGATGCGATAGGTGAAATGAACTGAAATAATTAAGTCATCATGCCTGTGCGAATTTTATATCATTGCATAATATATATATCACGATCACATTCACTGTACCCAGAAATTTCATAACCATATGAACATTTAAAAACCCTGAAAGCATCTTTTAATGTATTCTATGAAATTTATCAAATTTTACCATGGTCGACAATACTGAATAAAATGTATTTGCCCAGCATGAGCTTTCAATGGGACTATATCAAATATTTTATGTTTCACTACAGTTACATGTATGTGTGTAACCCACCATTCCTCCGCTCGTGTCATGTCCTCTTATCGTGGTAGGCAAACGTTCGCTACCTTTTCCGCAAGCCACCTCGTGTACTCCGCAAGGCTAATCGGCTCCCATACTTTAAGTTTCGCAATCATGATAATCTGTTTCTACCTATTAATCACTCTCCTCTAGTAAATAGCTAACGTCATCACTTGTGTATCATGGTGACAAGGAATGGATGGAGAAGCGGCAAGAGTGATGAAAGCGCAGATGAACCTTCATCTTACAGTGGCTACAAAATGGATCATTATACACATATATATTTATATATATATCTGAAATAATTTTTATGTTAGTATTTACAATAGTAAATTAATTTAAAGATTTTTTCACGTTGCAATTATTTTTTATTACATAATTTATTGCATCATTGTGTTATTCATCTTAAATTTGCCTGCAATGTCTATTCCGGTAAATGAAGGCAGTATATGCCAGTAACGTGCAATGGTATTTTAATATTCTTAGTATATTATTTTTAAGTTTATCCTTTATCATTCTAAATATATTTGCTCTTTTTATTTATAAACCATTTTCTGGCAAAGCGATTGTATATATAAGCACCATGAGAGATTGTCGATATTTCGTGTACGTTTCGGATTTGTAACATGGATATGGCACCATTAACAGTTATCAAATAAGTCCTGAAGAATTGACTGACATTCACATTTAATTTCGATAGTATAATTACTTATAACGATAGCCGAAATCAACAATAATGATTCATCGGCTTTGATACTCAAATTTAATAAGGTTAAAAAAAATGGATAAATGCGAGGGGTTAAAATATTTCTCATGATTTTGCAACCCCCGCGCGTCACCACCCTTGTTGATTTTGAGGATGTTCAAAGTCTCGAAGATACCACGAAGTCACCTTCCCCGGTTGTGTCGGTTCCAGAATGATCGAAGTCATGCCAAAAAACTAAACAGCGCATGCATTGCTTGACTTTGCACTCGGGTGAGCTTTGCGCGGTCATTGAGTTGTCTATGCAGGATAACGCATTTCTCGACACATTCCGCAAGATGTTCGCGGCGAGGGGTGACTACTAATTGCGACAGTTTTCATTGATTTCTAGAATATCCCACCACCTTTGAGTCACCTTTTAGAGTATCTTTGTTTGTCGGAGAGAATCACAAAAATAGAATTTAAACAAGTCCGAGTTCGTAAAACGCGAATTCTGAGATAAAATTAAAAACATTTGCTTCACCTGGCATGGGGACAGCACACGTCTTGTTTTGTACTTATATATTTTATATATGGTAAAAATTAAATCAAATATACAAAACTGTAGAATAAATCTATAGGATAATACGCCACTGATATGCTATGTTTATTTATTTTAATAATAAATTGTATTTTCCCAATTCATAAGAACTTAGGAACAATTTTTCAACACCTCTTGTAGGACATGTCGAGTTTGCGTTTTGTGCTTCTCGATGCAGTCAAAAACGAATATAATATTCAATCGGAAGCGTTAAATCTATTTGATACCGGCTGCTGAATATTTTTAAATGCGAACACTCTCACATATTGCAACAACACCGAAGAGTCGGTAAAAACCGAAAGAAGATTTTCGATACTAATATTGAATAAACAAACCGTTCAAAAAATCTCACCACAAAACGGAGAAACCGAACCGAAGGTAATTGCTACACTTTTTCCTATCGGACTCCACAATTCATCTCATTTCCCAACTTTTTTGGCGATCGGGAATTAACGAACAGATCGAGGCATCGAACGCTTCTTCGGACAAAAAACCAAAGCCACAAACCGCAGTATCGAGCCGGTCCCGGAGTTCCTACCGATAAATTTCCTGACAAGTAAATGACTACATGCAATACAGTTAGGATTTTAGTAAACACCGCGCGCCATTACACCCGCTCCCAATGCAGCCGACACTTCTACAACCTCCCCGGCATACCGAATTGATACATTCGGGGAACACAACTGTAATCGAGCATCCTGGCCGACAAGCACTGCGCTAGATCCTCGTGTCCCTTTGAGAATTATCGTAACCTTCGATAGACATTAAATTTAGTTATTCGTTCAATCCAAGGGGGGGAAAGGCATTACAAAACGGAATTCGCGACAGTGGTTGGAAGTCAGCCGAACTGACCCAGGATGGAGGCATATTCAATGAGATGGTCGCCGACCTCCTCTGGGGAGAGACCCCGGAGAAGACGATTCGTCCAATTATAAAAACTGATTTTCCAGCGGTGAAGTAGATACTTGAAAAATACTGTTGTGAAAATAAAAACAGATTCGATAACAGCAAAATGCACAGTGAGCACATTTCAGCTATAGTGCAAGATAAAATATTTACACTTTTTTTTAATAAATTGGAAAGAGTGAAGTTACAAAAAACACACGAATCATCACAAGTATCAGATGCAGCACAATTCACTTCTTTAAAAAAATATTTTATATAGCAAATAGTATTTATAGGTTACATACTCTTGTAGGTCCGCGCACTTACTCGTGCTTTTTCACTCTAAAAAGACGCATCGCTTTGTCGTAGGTGGGTACTCAAATAAACCTATTCAAAATCGTGTAACCGCTATTATAAAGTACAATAAAAACGTTTTCTTTGATAATTTTATTGTAGGTAGGTAGTCTCACAAAAAATGCTATATAGGTGAACTCCGGGAGGTTCGCCTTTCTTTAGCAGGTGTTTTCAATACAAACGCTCGATTTCTTATATTTAAAAAAAATAATTAATTATTGCTCAGTTAAATTTTTATTAAAATTCTCTCCTTGGCGTCTTCAAAGTGGAATCAATCAAAAAATTTAATAGTTTTATTTGATATTTGGCAGCTTTTGTAGTGCAAAATCTATTACATGCACTGGAATGAGTGCGCTGTTTTTGAGACGTCACAGTATTTACATTTTAAAAAAATACATAACGTTGATATGATATTAACCCTTTGACTGCCATTTCGAGGTGCAATAGTGTATTGCGATGCCGGAGTGGAGCAGGTGAGCCCCCCTGGCCGCGGTCCCGTTCCGAGAGCCCCGCAAGCTCGCCATCGACGGAATTAGACTTTGTTACAAATTACGCCACATTACCTAACTGTATTCTGATTGGATTCGTTGACAATGAAAATAAAAGACTCATCCGCAACCTCATTTTGTGTCGTTTAGAGATCGAATCTAAATTTGTAGCGTGTATTATTTACATACGAATCGCTTTGGGAAATCTCAAATCAAGCGATACGAAATATCCACTGTGAAGATTTCTCGACTTGGGCTATCAATCAGGTAAATGGCACAAAACAGATAACTGTCCATATCCAAGAAAATACTTGTGAAATATGGTAAACGGAGAATTCCTCCATTTTACTCCTTAAATCTTGATCTTTTTAGCAGTTTGATGCCAAATAAAAATAGTCTAATTAACCGTGGGTACTTGTTAACTATTACTAACATTTATCAGTAAATCTATACAGTATTTCAAGATTAATTAAATTAAAATAGGAACAAATACCTATTAATATATATATTAAATCTAGGGTACAGTTTTAATTACATAAATTTTAAAAATACTTATTTTTAGTGTTTTTATTTTAACTATTGATACAAGTTATCTTTGACCGAAACCTCAATGTACCTAAAAAAAAATAGCTCCCGATCACCA
Source organism: Atopsyche davidsoni (assembly GCA_022113835.1). Taxonomy (NCBI): domain Eukaryota; kingdom Metazoa; phylum Arthropoda; class Insecta; order Trichoptera; family Hydrobiosidae; genus Atopsyche; species Atopsyche davidsoni. Next base: position 12,547,120 of record JAILWY010000009.1, on the reverse strand, counting down.
TCCTAATCATTAAAAAGGGGTAACTAATTAGGATTACATAAAAGTAGCAAGCAGCGAGTTTTAAATCTAAACCTTTGTGTTGAAATACAAAATATAGCCAAGAAACCATCAAAACTACTTAAAATGTAAGAAAAGTACAAAAATGCTGATTAAATTCCCTTGTACGTGGACTATTAACATATTTAAATATCGAAAAAAAAAAAATAATAATAATCTTTAAATAATAAAATATTTTTTTAGTTATTTTATAAAAATTGCAAAAGGACCCGTGAAGTGTGAGAAATGAAAGGTGTTTTGTTTATTTTTAGGTTTGCTTTGTACTATAATAGCACATACAACTGCATACTTAGACATAAAATTCATCACATACCATATGTTCTTGATGACGTATTCCAAGAATAATAAATAATTCCAGTGTGATAAGGTACAAGAAGGTGAAAGAAAATGAGTGATTTTGTTTTATATAAATTTCTTTAATCAAATAGAATCATATTTCATAGTAAAATTGACATACAACATTAGATACCATCGTAACTGTTAAACAAATGATATCAAGTATAAAAACAGGATATTCTCTCATACTTATGCAGCTTACCCTAAGGAATCTTACGTGTTTTACACCATCGCTTGCCATCTTTATTAAAATCAATATCTGATATGACTTTCAAAATTTACCTTTTCGTGTGTGAGATGATTTGTTCATAAAACTTTTCAGTGTGCACAATGTCGATTGCAACCAAAGCTTTATACATTTAAAAATAACGGCACGGCAATGTCGACACCGTGCAATGTTTTTAAAACCTACAAAATCTGTATTAAAATTAAGGTAATAAATAAGTCATGTCGGTTTGTAAATATACTGACGGAATAAAAAAATATATTAATTTTTATTATAGATCAATGAAAATATGAAAATAAAACTATGTAGTCTTTAGGTATACCTATCTCTTTACATTTTCAAATTGTTTTTTAAACATGATCGAGACGTTCGTAACAGATACGCCCGCACCCCGTAACACTCCTGTACACGATTCACAAAAAAAATCCTATACAAGTCACAAAGCTTCAAAACACTTACAAAATTCTCTCAAATTGTATAGTTTAAAAAAATCATTAATAAAAACAACAATATCAAAATGCACCGAAGGAAAGTAATCAATCAAAATAACATGGTTAGCAAAGCAATAGTCTCACAAAATATAACATTGCTAAACTTTGGCTGATTAGTTTATTATTTCTGTTCAGGTTGTAGATCGTCACAACATATCTGGAGAAGTGTGGGTGTAGGGGCGGACAGAGGGTGGGGGGAACGACCTCCTCGGGTGGTGACAGGTGTTATTTGACCTTGGGTGAAGCAGTCGCTCGAGACCTCAGGTTCTTGTTGGTGTTCTGGTCCACTTCTGGAAGGTCGGACTCTTCCAGACTAGCGCGCTTCGCTGTTGAAGAAAAATAAATCAAATTAATCACCCTACCACAACTGACACTTGACATTTATAAAGTATCACACAACTCTTTACACAGAACAGGCACAGTTCATGCTGTCTACAGAAACGAAACTGGGTATTTTAAAGTATATTTCTTCAAGATCTTTTCCTTTCACCTCTTAAGTATTTTACACATAACAAGCAAATTTTTCATGATTTTATTCAATTAATTTTTAAAATCCATAAATAGGTTAGAGCAACCTATAACCTAAGATGATATAATCTTCAAATCCCTAAGACTTATTTACATTTTTTCTAAGACAATTATAATATATTAAATATTACAATTAATAAAAAGTTAATAACTTACAATACCACTATTTTTTCAAACATAGAAATTTGGTTATGACAGCTAATATCAAAAATTAATTTTTCATATTAAAAAGTTTGATAATTTTAATAAAAATCTTTTTATTTAGAGGTGAAAAAACAACCCTTGATTAAATACTCAAATTTACAATACTATACTTATTAAGTTTCGCCTCTGATGATTCTACTATAAATATAAAATTGATAGGTAACCTTTACAACAAATTTAAATAGAATAAGTGTCAATACATAAACAAAAACAGACCTCACTTATTTAGTACATCTCTTGTGCGACTGGCAATTTCCAAAATCTTTCAGATGTTTAGAATTTAATTCGGTGTCTCTACTTACTATTATCGAAAAAAATGCCCGGAAGAAGTATTTGTAAATAACCAAAAACAAAATGTTCAGATAAATGTGTAAGTAATAGTTGTAGTTATTAAATTAATTTCAAAAACCCATTTAAATATTACAACAATCATATACAAGAAATAATTCATTAATAGTGATACTGCAACAAAGTACAAAAGTATGCCTTACTAGGATTACTCTCTAATTAATATGCATAGATTATTATTTAAAATTAACGCAGTCTTTAAGAATTTGCACACAAATTGATGAGAGTGTCGCAATATTGTAAAACACCAAACGTCGTCTACAGCGTAAGAAATGCATATCTACTGTTATTTCAGTGACTACGTATTCAGACATCAGCTATGAATTTTCTCTTGCTTATGAATGCAGGTGGACCTTTTTCGCCACTGAAGTCAAGGCACTGCAATTACTACATAACCATAATACTGTAAATATATCGTACACCTAGCACATATATTTATACATAGAATTTATATTATCCTTAAAAAATAATGAGTTTATGCACATAGCGAATATTTTTTTGATTAAAAGGTAAAATTATGTGGACTTTCATTGATCCCGATGCAGAGTAAATACTATTTATGAAAATTATTTTTAAAAGTGACACTCGGGTTCAGGGCGCAGAATGAAGTACGTTTGTCAACGTCAATTAATTTGATCCATATGAAAAATATAATCAATGCATTAAAACTTCATTATATTTGAAAGTACATTATATACAACCAAATATGCAATTTCTACAAAACAAAGTAATGTTTGTGAAATTAATCAATTAACTTGTAACATTCTTTTATTTAGAAAGCGTATCTTACTGACAATATGCAATGATAGTCTGTTCAGTAAGATGAATGCGGTGCTGGGGCTCACCTTTCTCCTTTTTGGGCTTTTCTTTCTTTGCAGTCTTGGCAGCCTTGACGGTCTGGACGGATAGTTGTGCAGTTTTCTCTCTGACCAAAGCCAGTTGTTGAGTAATGAAGTTGAACATCAGGTATAGCTGTACAAATAACAACAATTCATGAAGTACCCTATATTTTAATGATTTTAAAGGGGATTATTGCAACCTTTTTATTTATTTTCATTTATAAGATAAAAAATATATAAATACAGACTATTAATGGTGTGAGCATTATAGAATAAGACATTTTACACAGTTGTTGATTTTCAACTTTTATATTTCAAAATAGAGACGATTTTTTAAATGTAATATGACTTATTCTATTGAAAGTTTTATTACATGCTGTAACTTAGTGTACGTTTATTTATAGTGGATATAATTCAATTTAAAATAAAAATTAATTTACAAGTCTAAAGCAGAATAATCGCTTGCATATATACAGACAAATGTAATGCCTCACATTCCGTCACACTCTCCTGGCTCCACCCTTTCCTCGCTCTAAGCTATTTCCATTCCACTCTATTTTACCAATATGAAGGTATCGATATCAAGTTTTCTGTGTATAATATAAAATAAGTTATATTGATACTTTTAGTTTGCTAGGAAAGACATTTTACCTGGAGCGCTCCAACAGTGCCGAGTGCAGCGAACCTTGTAGTGGACTGTGCCGCCTCTTCCTGGGCCAGGCCGTACCAGAAAGTCAGCACGGAAAGAATAATGGTGAGCATCCTCACACTCACAAACACCACGATGTTGCCAAGCTTCAACACTGCAAATACAAAAAAAAAAATTTGATTGACATATGACAGTATATAAAATTCATTATTAGTATATTTATTCTAGTTTTAAAATCTTCCTAATTTTAATACTAGGTGGAAATAACTGTACATGTAAATAGTAATTTTGTAAATTCACAAAAACAGGATTATGTTATGATTTCAAATATATTGGTAATTTTATGAAAAAAATAATACCTTTAGAAACACCGTCTTCCTTGTCTGATCTAATAATTCCATCCAGCTTGGCCAGGTGGAGGAACAGTTCTCCCAGCGAGTGCAGTACAATGAGGCAGACTCCAACACGCTGGAAACTGAAGTACCATTGGATTTAAGAAAAAATTCTCAATTTATGTTTGTGCAATAATTATAATATATCTATGAAAAATATTACTCGCAAAAATGATATTTATAAAAAAAGTCTAACTTGAATGAATAAGCTGATAGTGTGAGGGCAATTCCTGCAACAGCTTGCTGTATCCGAGACATCCATTCCTCGCGCTTGATCCTCTGGAAGTACAGTTCAGGAATGGCATGGATCCAGTATGCGGCCTGCACCACCCACCACAACTTCAGCAAAAAACTCATCGGATGGTTTGGGTAACCTAGAAATATAAATACATTGCATTATAATAAACTTTCATGGCAACAAAAATCCACATTCTCATTTTTATTTTATTAAGTAGAGAATATTACATACCTTCCCATAGAAGGGAAAGGTTAGATAGGAATCCTTCGCGAAGGATGGCATCGCCTCCCCACACCACAGTCATCAAGTGGAAGATCATCATCTGACCGGACTCATTCAGGGAACTCAATCTAGCTTTTGATAAATGGAAGCGCTTGGAAAGTTTCTGAAAATGCATACAATCATTAATTATCAAAGTCGCTTTAAAACAATAAACCGTTCTTGACATGCAACAAATGCACATATTTTAATTATCAACATTACTATAATAAATGAAAGTTCACAATCTCAAATCAAAACTGAATAGAGCACGGTTTATGAACAACATATGTTTTACTTTCCACGCGACTAATGATCAAATTAAAGTACCGCAGCACGGTATAATTGACAAATAATATATACAAATGATAACTCACGTCCAGTATGTATTCCTGCAATATGGCATGCATTACAATGCAGACCAACGAGTAGAAAAACACAGCACACGCATCCTTCCAACCCGCTTCATATGTGAACATCTCTCCTCGAGGGAAATCCTTGTTGGGCTCCGATCCGCTCACATTGTGGTGCAGAGTGATGAACAGGCTGGCAATGGGACTCGTCGCCTAAAAATAGTACACATTTTCTCATTCAAAATGTTCCCATTTTTCGGGCAATATCGTCGATTTATCTATCGACAGATTCCAAAAAGTGACATGTCGGATCAATCGTGACAGACTCGAGACACGATCGAACCGTTTTCGCAATGTTTACAGACAATTTAAGGTTAATTTTGGATCGAGTACGTGGCCTGCAATATGTCACACGGCGACTCACCTGCACCATCAGTCCTATCAAAAACAGCATCGCGACACAAGAAACGATATCTGCATGATTTTGAATGACAAATTCGTGACTCAATATCGGAGGGTTCTTGGTCGCTGCCTTTCGGCCCATCCCAGGTTTCATCACCATATTCGCAGTGTTCGAGTCTCGCGGATATTTGTTGATAATGCGGAGCGCACGGGCGTCTGAACGTCAAGCGAGCGAGCGTTGACCACGAAACAGGACCGCGGCGCGCAGCACAAGGCCGGGAAGTAGCGGTGTCGGCGAGTCTGACACGGCGCCACGACTCAAATCTCGCCGAACTTCAAACTCATAATATTGGCGACGTACGCGCGACCCCGAGCCCCCCGCGGTGCCGCGCGTTCGACGGAGAGAGCCCGCCGCGGCACGTCGCTTCTTAACTTTAGTGTTGTGTTGGCACAACGAGCGTCAAGTGCTGTCTGTGCGCATTTGAGTTGGTACTTTATAAATTGAGATTTGCAATCGCACGGGCCGCGATGTCAAGTTTTTCATATTTAATTAAACAATTGTTTAAAAAAATGTTTAATAGAAAATAAATTTTATTTCTCCATTCCACTTCCCTTTAGCGGCAAATTCAATTTTAAAAACAATTGAAAAATACAATTTAATTTTTCTTGATATTTAATAAAATACATATATTTATTTATTTATTTTCTCCCTGTTCTGTTGCTTGGGCATGGTTGCTATAATGTGCTCTGAGTGTATGTAAGGGATCAGCAATGGAGTAGTGGACTTGAAATGATTGTGGAAGGATGTGCTCTGGAAGTACCTCGTAGAGGCAGGGGTGCCCTTGCTATTGTTTCTACAGCCTGCTGCAGAAGGAATATCAGATCTAAATGCCAGAGCTTTGTAAGGAAAGGATTGTATAATAATGCTTTTGGGCAGCAGCAACACGCTGACCTTACCTTCGAATATAAAACTCCAGTGTAGAAAGACTCGGAAGAGACTTACAACACTATTCTTCCTAAGAAACCATGAACAGACCTTCTCTAAGGGGAGGAACCTGAAGGAAAAAAAATATATACATATATATATATACATATATATATATATATATATATATATATATATATATATATATATATATATATATATATGTCTCTCTCTCACTGAAAAATTATAGGCACTATGAATTGTTTTGATTATATTATTCTACTAATTACAGCATACAAAAAGATCATTGTGAATTTTCTATATGCTAAAATATCTGATATTTATGAAATATAAATGATATTTAAATAAAATACTTTTGTGATTTTTGCATGTTTTATTTTATTGGTGACCGGTTTTGCCAGCCTGTTACATAGGCATTATCTTGGACTCTGCTTATCTCGACGTCGTTTGATAACGTAACAGGTTGGCGAATCCGGTCACCGATAAAATGAAACACGGGGAAAAATCACAGAAGTATTTAATTATTATAAAAATATTCAAATGGAGCTCCACCGAGTACATTCTGTCAAAAATATTGAATATAAAAATACATGAAACATTAGCTCCAATTTTTTCTTATATTGTGATTATAGTAAGTACTTCTAGGTCAATATCAAATTGGCTCATTTTCACATATCATTCAGGTAACATTCACATATCTGTTGATTTATCTAAAAATAGGAACTCAGAGCATGATCTTATAAAAAAAACCAGTTCATGTCATAGCAACCATGATCATAAAATCTAATATAAAATTGTGTAAGGTCAAATCTTTGGGTGATAATAAAATAACGAGTTACTTCACTAATGACATTTTTTTAATCAAAGAATATTACATTCATGTTATATAAACAAAGTGTATAATTCACTAATTCTTTTAAAATATTTTAACACAGAATACTTTATCGCACACAAATAAGGAAATCATTGCCTTGTAAAGTGTATCATAATTGAATCAGCATCATAATTCCACGTCAATTTTGGACATGTAAAGCAATAAATAATTACTCATTTGGTACACAAAAAATTGGCTAAAAATCAATAGCTTAAATAATTATTAGTAAAACTTAAAAAATATACATACTCATGCAAAATGAAGTATGAAAATAAAACATAATAAAAAAATATATTTCAATAACATTGTTCTTCAGTTAATTTATTTGGTGTGATATACCAAATTACATGTATATTATCTCAAATTTCAATTTACACGTTGGTAGCGTTTCCTAATTTTATAATTTTAAAAAAATTTATAAATACAGTTTCATTATCCAATATCAACATTACAAAATTGTGACCAAACAATATGTTTGAAATTCCAATAGGTTTTATAGTAACCTCAAAATTCAATATCCAAATCTTAGCAAAAACTACTAGTTTAGTTCCCATCTTTCTCGTTTACTTTTGTAGAAAAGTACGCTTCGTCACTTTTATATCAATCAGTCTATGACATTTGAAAGACACCAATTGTTCACACAGCTAAGTCAATGAATTGTAAATTGTAAAAATATGAATATAAGTCTTGCATTATGAATATACATCCATACTTGAAATACATCAAAAAAATGTTTCAATTTTGAATAACCACAGTTAATGATCAAAAAATCTGATAAAATGATTTTACATAATATACATTATATGATTGATTATAATTCAACATGAGGGCGATGAGAATGTAATGTATAGAGCTCATATTTTTTCAAACAGAACAAAAAAAATTAAAAAGTAAACGTAAATATTGTGACTAGTAGCAGAGGTGGCATATTTCTTCATAAAAGTGTAACTCAATCCTATTATATTGGAAAACAGCATTTAGATGCTATCCCCACATATTTAATTTAAAAAAATGTAATTGATGGTATAACTAAAGCTTCAATATAAAATTAGAATAACTTTTTTTTCTGATTTTATGCAAGAAAAAATATATTTCAAAAGTGCAACTTTTGCACAGTAATATTTTTGGCAACTCAGTTTGAATATATTCTTAGCGTTAATATCTGAAAATAATCTTGGATTCATTTATCATTCATGAACTCCAATTGATAGTTAACATGTCTAATACGTACACAATGGATAAATAATGTACTTCTAAAATATTACTAGTACATTTACTAACACTCGGTTAATAAAGAACACAGTGTTGTACAAATACTGGCATTAAGTCATTGAGAATATGCATTCAATCTATATGTAATTTAATTGTGAAATATAAATATGGTAAGTGTCAATTAGTTATGATAAAACCTGGACATTACTAATTACTAAAGGCAAAAGTGTTCTAAAACACACTAGTCATTTTGTGAGTGTCAGTTCTGAAATTACATGTAGTATATTTTTATCAAAATTTTCTTGCAATCGTGAAAGATGTTCTATACTAATTCAACTTGCTCAACAGTCATATACATTCCTTCTTCTTCGTAAGTTGAGTCATGCTTAGCCAGAATACGCAGCAGGGGACGCATCTTCAGCCACCACTGGTGCTTTGGAATACGCTGGCTGAAAAATAAAAACCAAATTTTATAACATGGTCAAATCTTTCATCAAATAAATACCATCAATCAAATTAACTCACTCGAAATTGGTTTGCGATTTAAGATCTTCCATTGGAGAAAATGTGTACTGACGGCGAACCACTCCCAAAAGACAAGCGGTATCCGCTCCCACAGCTTTGATTTGTCCGTCAGCATCGGTGCACCTTTGTAAAGTATTTGTAAGCCATTGGACAGATTTAGCAGCCATCTTGGTGCCCATATTACGATCAAATGGGGTGGGTGATCCTCCTTGTTGCATGTGACCTAATATTAAATAAGAATTATAGTAATAAAATTAATGAAAATAAATTGACGAGTTAAGTAAAAATCTCACCTAGCACATTCATCCTAGCTGAAAACAATCCCTTTCCTTCCTCAGAGTACAGTCGGTAAATAAAATCAGTGTTGTAGTTGTCTGAGGCTTTTTCATTACGAAGGATAAGACCTCTTTGTACACCTTCAGCCATTTTGGCTGCCATATGGTAAACATCTTGTTGCAAATCTTTAATGGAGAACTTTTCTTCGTAAATGTATGCTGCATCAGCACCACCAGCGAGACCTAATTAATACACCAAACAAAGGTAGAATAATTATTTATAAATTGATTGGATTGAGATGACTCTTGACCGAGAGCTCCTGACAGCCAAAAGAACTCCATAATAATAAAACTGGACTCATGACTGTTTTAGTTATGTTAAAGATGATTATAGTATTGTGAGTGACTTACCAGCAACAGTAGCCAAGTAACCACAAAAGCCACCCATAGTCTCAATGACAAACACGCGGCGCTTAGTACCCTAAAAGAAGAAGTCATTACTTTAAAAATAAGGTTTTGGTATAATTATAAATACATAGCATTTTGCTTGAGTAACAGACTTGGAAAAGCCTGCAATTTTCGGAACTTTTTATAATGTCAATATTAACCATGAACTATTCTTCATCGTGTGCCTCTCCTCAGAGGAGGTTGGCGACCATCTCACTGAGCATAAATTTATGCTAAATTAGTTCATAGTTTTCTAAGAGAAAAATAGTCTAGTGGGTCCTTCAACACTGGGCTACATGGGCTATCCGTTTTAGTAATTGTTTAGTTTCAAATTACCTTTGAACAATACCATAATGTTCATAAATGAACTATTTTATTTTTAAATTCAAACTATTAAAATAATTGAAAAACAGTTGCAGTTATGGTTCAAACTGTTTTTTTTTTATAATGACGTTGATGAAGTCAGTTTTATTAGATCACACAAAACAAGATTTTTGGTGGTGAAAATGAAAAACATTACAGGCTACTAATCCTATTAACCTCGATTACTTTAAAAAAAATTATTATGGTTTTCATAATTACCTGAGCAGATTGTCTAATTCTATCGCAGATCTCAGTAATCTCATTGAGAGCGGTATCGGCACCGAGCGAAAACTCAGTTCCAGGAACATTGTTACTAATAGTGGACGGTATCATGACCATGGGAATACAAAACTCAGGATGCTTTTGTCTCGCTTCATACATCTGTAGCCCAGCTTGGTAAGCCTCAAAACCTCCAATTATCAAAAGTCCTTGAATTTTGAACTCCTTGAGTCTGGCAGCAATCTCTGGAATCTTGTTTCCGGGCAATGTACGCTTCGTGCCCAAGAATGCACCACCTTGGGCCACCCAACCAGTTACGTCAGACCTGAAAATAACCAGGAAGGTAAATATTATATAAAAACAATATAACTACAATAATGTAATAAACAATGTACAGTACTTATTCTCAATATTATATTATTTTATGAATATGAAATGTTTATTCCTTATACAAGTAATTTATAGCACATTAATAGACTTACCAGTCAATATGTTTTACGTTTCCAGCTACAAGTCCTTCAATTCCATCATGAATGGCCAGTACAATATCTCCTCGGTAAATACTATTACGGACAAAAGATCTTACTGCAGCATTCATACCACAAGCTGGAGCACCAATATGAATCACACCCAGAATATAGCTCGGCTGAAAGAAAGAAAACCTTAGCATTATATAGACAGCTCACCAAGGCTACCTATTTTGGCTCTCATCCATGTTCCAGTCCATAATTCATGTTCAGTTGAAGTCTAAATTTTCTAAATCTAAAGTAAGTTTTTGCATGTCAAAATTTTACTTACGTTGTCCTTGACAACAATCACGGGAGGCTTCAACCTGGTCAACATCTTATATGTCTCCAAGTTACGGACAAAACTACGTCCTCGGAGTTGAACAGCTAGTTCCCACTTTTTCTCTGACATAGCCTATAAAGATCATCACATTTTTCATATTCATATAGTTTAGATATTGTATATATTTCTGTTTCAATATTTTAAACAAGCAATGTTGACCTGCGCTACAGCTTTGGTGCGTCGCACACAGTCCATTAGCGGAAGTCGTATAGCTTGGTTTCCATCCAGGGTTACGACACAAGGTTCAGTATCAGGCACTGCTTCCATCAAAGCCATCACAGCCTCAGCACCCATACGGCAACCCTTTAAAATACATAATATCTAAATCTCTAATACAACATCACAGAGATAAAATTAAATTGAAATTTTTTAAGATGCATAATTCTTTGGATATTACTTTCATATGCAAATATTTGCTTGTTAAATAAAAACCAGCACTAGTTATTTAAAATGGTATGCTTTCTTTTAAAAATTCAAATTATATAATTAATGCACATTAATAAGTAGTATGGATTGTCAAAGGTTGGAAACAAATACATTAATTACTTCTATTCAATTTTTACTTCATTACCATACAGGTGCGATGGAGGTTCATATTCTTAAATAGCAGAAAAGTCATATTCTTAGCAAGTTTTTAGAATGTTTAGATTCCCAGGAATAAATAAATACAACCAATCTTACCAGTAATCGGTCAAAAGCTGAGGGGGAACCTCCTCGCTGCACATGTCCCAAAACAGTGATGCGAGTATCCTGATTGAGTTTTGCCACAACCACTTCTCGAACAGACTCTGCTGTGATGGGTCTGCCTTCTCGGTCGATGGCCCCCTCAGCCACAATAATAATGTTCAGTCTCTGACCTGCTTCACGTTCCTGAATGGTCAAATATAATGATTATTTTTATTGAAATTAAAATAAACCATGTTTGCCTTTCCAGTAGTTTTAATAAAATTTTATAGTGGAAATAGGAGAATTTTCAGCAGGTTATTATTCTAGCTCTATTCATAAAGAATTACTGTAAAAAAATTTAATCAAGTAGGCACCAACACCGAATGTAACAATATAAATATCAAATAAATATTTTAAATATTGTAGAACTATACTAGTTTTTTCTAATGTAAAATTTTAATAATTGATAAAATCAACATTTCTTATTCAAACCATCAATTCATACATTAAAATCAATAAGTTTTATATATAGTAAATTATATGCTCATATCCAAGTGTGAGGTAATTATGGATATGTAAATTGTAATATTAGTTAAATTAACCTAAAATAATCAAGCCAAACAGACAATAAAGCAACCGCAACACCAAGTCGATAGCCATGCAAACACAAGCACTTATTAATATTATTTAAATAAATTCTTTGCAATTTTCCTTTGCAGTTATTGGCGCAAGTCGGACTTTTCACGATAAGCCTACCTGCAATAGTTTATTGCAAAGTTTCTCATCCCAGTTATGAGGCGCCGGATCCTCTGGAATGAAGACATAATCTGCCTCACTGGACAGCGCCGCTACTAATGCCAGGTAGCTGTAACAACCACCTCACACTTCAAAGGCCAAAAAAAATCTCATATCCCAGTGCAATTATTTAGATCAAATTATTCATAATTGATATAAGATTGTAATATTTGTTGCGGCCTCTATGAAATACATAAAAAGTCTCATTTGCATGTAGATAGCATGTAATCTTGATGATTTAAGTCCCTGTTTGTGTATTCACGATGCATTGGAAATCATGCTGAGTTAATGATTGGGAATTTGTATATTGTATGAAATATTTAATTCTTTCATAGCCCCCACACCTCAGCCAGATTATTGAAGAGTTAATTCAACATCTACATTGTTAAAACTCTTCACTGCTACTGAGAACAGTACAATTAGTATAACTAATAAAAAATATGTTTAAGTTATTAATTCAATCTAAATATTCAGATGTAATAATCGATTATCGCATAACCAATTAACAGCTGATTAAATAAATGTACGTAATATTAGAATTCTATGTAGAAATTTATCATTAAAAGTAACCGAATGGGAAATTACTTTATTTCAAAATGTTTGAAATACACATTCAAATATAATAAGGGGAAAAATATAAATTTTCCATGACCCTCAAGCAAATATAAATAAACACGCAATAACCCAGTCCTTTCCCGCTTATTGGAAGATTCTTGCCTGGCTTAGTCTTGCGCAAAGAATATCAGGCCATTCTTTAGGTGCAGGATCTTCAGGAATGAACATGAAGTCTGCCTCCGTACACAGGGCGGCCGACACTCCCAGAAATCTGACACATATATGTGTTATCAAAGCCAGGAAACTGTATTGTGTACTTAAGTCAAGTGATTTATAAATTATCAACAAACACTTACACACTAAACAAGCAACTAAGTATAGATCTTGTAAGAAGGGAAAAATCACAAATAAGGAGCAGCAGAAGTGCAAGAGGAATGAAAATCTAAAGTAATGAAAATACAACAGAATTCATATCAGGATGAAAATGCCCAATGAGATTATTCAATGGGGAAACCATTATATTCTTGCCTGCAGTAATTTATCACAAAGTTTGGCGGGCCAATCGACTGGCGGTGGAGATTCAGGAATAAAAACAAAATCTGCTTCAGATGAGAGGGCGGTCACAAGCGCTAGGTACCTGCCAAATTTAGATAACTTTCTTATTATATTGCAAAGTTATCTTAATTCTAATACGAACGCATTAATCCAAATTAAATTGTATTTGTTTAAATACTACATTTTATTAAAACTAATGACAATTAATATTAAAGGACTATTAGTTATCATTGTCACGGAATCTGATAATGCCTTTATAAAACAAAACTAATAAAATAGTGTTCTCTTTAATTTATGTAAATATTTATTTTTTAATTTTATTTATAATTGTTAAACAGAGTAACACCTCTACAATCAATAAAATACCATCTTACTCAAGAAATGACATAAACAGTTAATTTAATATCTTTCAATGTAAAATTGTACTACCCATCATTCCAGACGTAGATTTAAACAATATGTTACTATTGTTAATTTTTTGATTACATTAGAAATTCAACTTTTAAATTTATGTATGGGGGCTCAAAAATATGCAGAAAAATATATTCGTAAAATCAGTAATTACCCGCAGTGTCTTCCCATAACTTCCATGATAAATGTTCTTTGATGAGAATATGCCGTACTAACAATAGCATCAATGGCTTCAATAATTCTGTGGAGAGCGGAGTCGGTTCCGATTGTCATATCCGTACCACAGAAGTCATTGTCAATAGACCCAACCTGAAAATTAACAAAACACAAAAAAATTATTATAAAATGTATGTATTTTTACAACATTAATTTAAACTATTCATTATTTACCACCTTATTTTTACCTGATATCAAATAAATACCCATCTACAAGTGATTAATTCAATTTCCTTCATATAATTGATTGGCTATGCTATAATTTTCTATTCAGTAAATTTAAAACCATATACTTTTAATTGACTAATAATATTGAATACACTTAAATTCCATTGTTTAGGTCCATTATAACTTGTTTTTTTAAGCAGACGGTAAAATTTTCTGTTTCTAACCATTTGAAAAATATTATAACATAATTATAGTACTTATATATTTAGAGAAATATATTTATAAGTATTTTTTTGTGAAAATGTTACATACCATTCCAGCAATATGCAGATACTTGAACTTCTCCCGCTGGTCTTGAGTGATCCTATTGGTTTGAAGTAACTCATCAAGCAAGCTTGACCATTCTTGTCTGAAGAGATCTGCGCCAGTTAAAGAACCATCTCCTCCAATCACTACAAGGTTTGTGATACCTCGATTGACAAGATTACAGGCAGCCTGAAGACGACCAGCTCGTTCCCTGTAATATTAACAAATATATATTTTTTTAGGATTATATTTTTAGGTAAATTAACATATAGACGGATGAAATAATAAATCACACCTGAATTCACTACATCTTGCTGAACCAATCACCGTACCACCTTTGTGGATAATGGAGCTAACAGAGGACCAATTTGCTTCCTCGATATTGTTTCCTCCATCGACCATTCCTTGGTAACCTTCCCTAATAAAGTAAACTTTACAACCCAGATAGAGCCCCATTCGGACTACAGCGCGAACAGCGGCATTCATCCCCTGAGAGTCTCCGCCACTGGTAAATACGGCGAGGCCTTTACCTTTATGTGCCCCGCGCTCTATAAACTTTTGTGACGAGTCCGAATCCATTTTTACTTGGTTATAATTATTGTGTATTTTAAGCAAACCTGAAAATATTGACAAGTTAGTATACAATATAATAAACCGTATGTATTATGTCATGATTATACATAAATTATAATAAATTCATAATAAGAGCCTTCAGAAACATAAATAAAAAATACCTTTCAACGATCTTTGTAATTGACAGAACTTCGCGGTGTAAAGTGATTTTATCAAGGTGACCCCTGAAGGCTAAATTGACAGGTCTGCCAAATTGTCTATGGAAAATGAAAACTTAAAAATGTTGCCCCGTTCAAGAATATCAATAATAATTCGAAAACATTAACACAGGGAAAAGGTCTGATATTAACGTTATCTTTGAAGTTAAATAACATATTTAATATTATTAAATTAATATTATTAATGGCTTGTCTATGAATATCAAAATCCTGATTTCTGATAGGTAATTTTATTTCACACGAAAAATTGACTAATGATTTTGTATTATTATACGCCTCTGATTGCAGATACCCAAGCTAATGATTTTAGCATTCTGGTATGTCTATCTTTAAAATTTGTTTGTAAAATTAATCGACCTTGGATCGACATAAAGAATTATCATATTTTATAATATAAATATATATTACTTAGGTATACTGAGTACGACCATCTGGCATACACAAGCATCGCAAATTATTTGGCAAAAATCTTTTGATTTGAAATTTCAAAACTGAACAAAAATAATAAACTCTTTACATTCAACAGGTTCATTTGCAATTACTTGTTTTATTTATATTTTTCACTTAACTTCTAATGATCAGCGAACTAATTAATGTATAATCGTTTTATGCATTGACTACTTTTCATGATAAGCCAATAATTTCTACAACAATATTTCAAATTAATACATACAGTATTTATGAAAATATTTTTTACAGTTCCTGATCTGTTCGCAAATTTACTTTGCAACCATTAAAATGCAAAAAAGTAAATTTAATTAATAACAGTTTTAAGGATTTATATGCTATCTTCACGTTATTTTCCTTCGGTGGTTATCACCCTGAGTCCCAGGCGAGTCTTATGCTGTCCAAGCTGAAGATATTAAAAATACCCTGATATACTAAAATCCCAAAAAAGCTTTAATCTTACACAAATATAATGCATCATTTAACAATCTCACTATAAGTTCATCAGATAAATTAGCTGTGTATACCTACAAGCTAATCTAGCCACCTTTTCAAACATTGAGTTGCACATTAAGACTACAGTTTACACTCCTATAATTCAGTTAAAATTCCAGCAGAAATCCTATAAGGTTTTTGTTGAACATACAAAACTCACAACTCAACAGTTTTTAACTTTACTTCATTTTCATTATATGAACTCTTAAATTCAAAAAAATAAATAATCTGAACTCATATATATTTACTTACTTCAGTTTCCTATAGCAATTTCCATAACAAATTGATTAGATAAAAGGTAGCAACATCACAGCAATACTTTATTTTGTTGGAAAAATTTGCACTTCAAATACTTACAAACCCACTTACCTTTATAACTCACTCTTGGTAACTCAACTGGACTGGTACATCAGCTTCGATAAAGACTAAAGACATTTGATTTAGAATATGCAATTCAACAAAATATTACCCCCAAAAGTAATATAAAAAAGCAATGCTTCAGCATGAATGCTTCACAAATTGCTTTTGATGTAATTTCATTCTTTAAAGATATTAATCTTATAGTGACAAATATTTTATCTTTTAAAAAAGGACTTATTCCCAATTTAATTTATGGTAACATTTATGGAATTTTAAAAAATATTAAGAGATCAGGAATAAATAAAAAACAATTAACAGGACTTGAGATAAATTGACAATTGAATTCAAAAGGAAAAATAAATATCAGGGCTATCCAACTAATGACAGAGGAATGTAAAAAAATTACTTGTAATATAAAATTATAATTTATTTTTAATTACAACATAAAAGTAAAATGGTTTAACGAAACATAGATTTTTTATGCTTTCACGACAGCTGCCTTCGAGTAAAGCCAGGCATTTGCTAGCCCACATTCATTATTCAATGATATTTGCTAACCCCACCATTACAGTTTGTGGAGTATAAACGTACTTTCTTCAGTTTGTGAATCGTGGGATGGTGAGTTGGATAGCTCTGGAGCTAATCTGACTGATTGTGGAAATGGAATAGAAATAATAGAAACAAAATAAAGGAACTTGGATATCTCGGGATGTCGTTCCACATTGCTTTCGGTGCAGGTTATCATAAATAAGTTAAGAATTGTTAGTTTTAATAACTTAATTCCATATATATTTATATCCATCAGGTCAGCTTAAAATTCAAATTCAGTGTAAATACAGAGTTATAGAAATATACGACTTTTGGTCAAGAGGTCATGACACATAACATGTAGATGATTTGTATGTGAGGAGTGGGAATTATTACACTGACATTTAACATTTTTACAACCAAATATTACTTATGAAAAAAGATGACAAGATATTTTTTTTAGAAATATAATAAAAAGTATATTACAATTTATTCCGATGACTCATTGTGAACAGATTGAGATATTGAGAAACAATAAAAAGCATCTGTGTGGCAACGATCCTAACGCAAACAACTCCACACGTCTCTGCCCTGAACGGAAATATATAAATATTTCAGCATCCCGTAGTGCCTAGTCTTGCATTCTGAACGACCTATATCTGATTGGACATACAAACATTTTAAATATAAAAATAAGCAACAATATCAGTCATCCTTTCATATAGGTAAAGACACGAAGGAATATGACTCCCGTTTACTTTAAACCATTCAGATTACACATACTCCACAAGTAACGTCGATTCAACTGTATAATGGTAAAACATTTGACATCAATGACAATAAGTCCAAACCGATCAGTATTTAAACTCGAAAACATCAAGAATGCAAGAGGATCCAAGATGACACTTAAAACAGTGCAATGGCCTCCCAGCGCATACCGCCGGCAGAACCCTGAAACTTTGCTGTCCAAAGCTTAAATGCCCGCCGTACAGGCAACGGAATCGATAGGGACATAAATGGAAAAGTTACCAAATAACAACAGGAATAGAGGTGTGGACTAAACGAGTAGAAACATGACAATGACATGAAAGATGGTAAGGTGATGAGCGAGAGAAACTAATTGTCTCCAGTCTCTTGTGGCTCCTCCCCGTCTCCCTGAGTGTCGGACGTCCACAACGTCAGGTTGTCCCTCAACAGCTGCATTATCAGCGTGGAGTCTTTGTATGAGTCTTCATTTAATGTATCAAGTTCTGCAATAGCATCATCAAAAGCCTGGAACCCATCAAATACAGTTAGTATGATTTTTTTAAACTTACATATTTTTTATATATTTAAGATTATATACATTAAGTAAATACTATATCAATGATTATATGAATAATTCAGAACACAATGGTTACTTTACTAAACCACTTGGTGTTTTTTTTGTTTTCGATGTTTAGAACCATCAAATCAACTGTTGGCTAAAAAAAATTTTTTTTTATTTCATGCACTGTTTTTTATGACAACTTTTGACTTTTTCAGAAACCTAAAATCTAACAAAACATTTTTATCCAGTGTCAGTTACTATGTAAAAATGTTTTTGAATGATTCTAATATGGTTAAGGTTTGAAATGAATATCAATTTCCAAAAGGTAAATAACTTAATAAATACACATCATTAAGGGGAGGTAAGTAGAGTTAGGTATAAAACACATGCCAGCGATTAAATATTATCAAGGAATCAATGTAAGTTAGTAAATTAAAATGAGTGCCGGTTGGGTTTCAAACATTAGTTCAAAAAATGTATAAGTTATACATATATTTTTTTTTAAATCCAAACGGGATGCATATACAAAATAGGGAAACCTGTTTGGCCAGGTGACAAGCCCTCGCAGGGGAATTGATAATCTCATAATAAAACACAGAGAAGTTGAGCGCTAGCCCCAGGCGGATGGGATGTGTGGGCTGCATCTTAGCCTTAGCAATATCAAACGCCTCCTGGTAGGCTTTCTGTGAATCCTCCACCACCGCTAATGGCAAAAGACAAGAGGAAAGTTAAAGTTTGCCTCCAACCAGCACATCGAGGGATACCTAACCTAACCTAACTCCCCCCAAGCGAGATGCTGTAATAACCTGTTTAGCTAGTTGACACGCTTTATCGGGTGAGTTTAAGATCTCATAATAAAAGACAGAGAAATTAAGCGCCAAGCCGAGTCTGATGGGATGTGTCGGTTGCATCTTCGCTTTGCTGATTTCAAAAGCATCTTGATATGCTTTTTGGGAATCTTCGACCACTGCTGTAATTTGATCACACATATAGTATTTGTAATGACAAATTTAAGTGACATTCGGAGAAATTAATTTCAATTAACATTTACAAGACAAATATAATTGAAGATATAACCTGAAAATAAAATAACTATGAACGTCATCGACATCCAAGGCTATACCAGAAATGCCCTAGGTAAATATTTTTATCCTTGACCAACATTAAATATACATTTAGGAAATACTGCAATGCAGCATATCGTAGTCTGCAGTCATTCAATGCGGGTTTGTATTGAGCAATGTCTGCGTGTATAGTGCTCATTTCATTGTCGATCAAGGTAGATACACCCGTACATTCCGGTCTTATGTTCCTATATAAGTTAAGGATGATCGAACTTACTGTTTCTGGCCTCTCCTGTGGCTACCTCCGCAAGGTATCTGTAGTAATCTCCTTTCATTTTTAAATAAAACACCTTGCTTTCCGCATTACTGGCTTTAGGGATAAGGTATTTGTCCAGGAGACCCTACAAGAAAAAAAGGACCATTATTTATTTTATACTGTGAAAGTTAAAATAAAATTGTACTTATCCAAGCCCGAGGAAATAAAAAACGGCAACTCTGGGACGGTCGGTAATTTTTCTTATGTTTAAATTAAACTAAATTCCATCATGCGAATCTGAAAATAACCACACGGGAATCCATTCAACAGTATACCGGAGATTCCATTTAAGAATCCGGCAGCAATCACCTCTACCATACACCAAAACATAGTGCAGATTACTCGTATACACATTTTATTAGAGCTTCCGAGCTGCGCAATGTCCACACGCATATCCTATATTTTATGAGATTAATGATTGGAATCAAGTAAAACATGTAGACAACAAAATAATTTTTTTATCAAAGTCTAAAAAAATTCAACATGCAATATACAGTAAAATTTGATTAAATTTGAAAAGGAATCCCATCCTCATTGCGACAATCCGATCGGTTTACATTTTTAAATTATCGATTGCGAACCCATCGGCGATGATCTCGTTTCAAGTTTTAAAATAAAATCAGCTCCAGATAAATTTGACCATCGTCCTTTACGAATCCCTAAAGCGAGACGGTGCATCGACACTACTCCAATCGATAAAAATGATGTCGAAAGGCGCGAGATAAATAACGAATCGGCCGTTACCGCAGAAGATGGAAATAAGTCGCAATAACGCGCGGCGAGTAACGGCGCGCGTGACGCAGCGCCGGCCGCATGGCGCCCCCCCCGGCCCGCGCGTGCGCCGCCCCGCCCGCCACCGCCACCGCGCCCGCCACCGCCACCGCCACCGCGCCCGCCACCGCCGGTCATCTCCGCGGCATACCGGCTTTTCTAGAAGGTCCCGGACGCGACAAAAGCGACACCGAATTCGGCGACGCGCCACTATCGAGTCGCGAAATTACTTTCGGTTGACTTACATCATTTCCAGATTTGGATAAGCGCACCGATGACGTCACTCGTAGGCGGTTTATCGCCGACGAATGCGCGAGACCGAAATGAATTCGCGTGCGCTATAATTCAGGAAATGAGTTCGTATGCGCCGAAAAATGCACTCTCGCTCGGCGGGACGGTTATTTTAGGTCTCCGCCGTGACAGCGCCGCCGTCGAGGCCGAGCCGCCGCGGTCTGGGTGGGACGGGATGGGACGGGATGGGACAGGGCGCCGGGGACGAGGGCGGCGGGGACGAGGGCGGCGCTCGACGCCCCGACGCCGCCCGGCTCCGGGGACACCGCGCGGAGATGAATCGAGACGCGGATCGAGGATCATCCCGAAATAATTCGGAATGCACGGAGACGGCCGAGAGCGGCCGCGTCCTTCTTTTCTTTTGCTCGCGCGTCCGCCGCGGGGCGGGCCCCCGAGAGGCGGGAGATAGGTAAGGAATCGGTACTCACCAGTACGTCGTAGCAGATTTCCCGTAATTCTTTTTCCACCTTTTCTCTGTATTCTTTGGCCATCTGTTGTTTCCTCTCGGATCCTTCGGTCTTCTGCTCGATCGAGGAGATGACCCGCCACGAGGATCTGCGCGCTCCCACCACATTCTTGTAGGCTACGGACAGGAGGTTCCTCTCCTCGTTGGAGAGCTCCACGCCGGTCTCGGTGACGGCCTTCATGGCCGCCGCCATGTCATCGTACCGCTCGGCCTGCTCCGCGAGCTTGGCGCGCTGTACCAGCTCTTCTTTGTCCACCGACATCGTGCAGCGAGCGAGGAGACCGGATGCTCTGACGATTATTCACCCCCTGAAAGCACAGCAGCGATGAGAATACCGCGGAACGCGAGAACGAGCCGACCGGAGTCCGCGCTCGGCGTCGTCAGAAAGACTAATCGAATGATCACATCCGCGAGCGGATCAGTCAAACGTTTGCATTATCATCATGTTCGAGGACGAGGGGACAACCTTCGGGTGGTCGAGGAGTCGCGAGTTTCCGCCGCGCAGAAACGTCAGCCGCCGGTAACCTGACCGAGTCTCGACTCGCCCTACTCTACGCTCCCGGTCGGACTGGCGGACTGGCGGAGTGGCGGACCGGCCGAGCGGCGGGGGCGGCCGCGCGTCACGCCCGCGCGGCGAGCGAGAGCGGGACGGCGCGAGGCCGTCTGGCCCCCTCGCACCTCCCGCCTCCCGCCGCCGCGCCCGCCCCGCCCCGGGCCGAATATTGATCGCGCGCCGGCCGGACGAGCGCTCCAGACGCAACACCGTCGTTTCAAAAATGCAACATCGGGAACGCGCCGAGATGACAATGCGGCGAGGGAATCGATCGAGACGCTCCATCGACGGGCGCCGCGGGGCGAGGGGCGAGAGGCGAGACCTGAGACCCGAGACCTCGGCCCGCCGCCTCGCCCGGCCCGAGCGGGGATGGCGCCTCGCGCTCTTATGTAAACGGGTCAAGGTACGGCGAGGGCCAGCTCCCGCGCCGGCTATCTATCGCAGCCCCGATGGCGAGCGATTCGCGCTATCGATTGTTCCCGACCGCCGCTGGCCGTGCTCGAAAATCACAGTCACGGTTGACTCCGGCGAACTATCCGAAAAGATAAGAAATTACGAATCTCGTTTCCCACGGTTCGCGCGGCGCTAACGGAGTCTGAACGGATTCAGAACGACGATGAACGAGGCAGACGCTAATCGAGCAGCCCGCTTCGCTGCACCCGAGACTGTCTCGCGTTTTCGTTATTTTCACATCGGCGATAGCATCTGACTCCGCAATTCTGAAAATTTTAATTACGCTACGCGGATTGATAGTTTACAATTATGACAGAGTCGTTTGCGATAGGGTCTCGTGACGCGAAAAGCTCACAACGTATCTGGATTTGAGTAATAGAAAAAATACTATCGCTATTCAGAAAAACTTGAACATTGCGAGGGGAAGAATCGATTCTCGTTGGCGCATCGCATTGCGCCGCAGTGTGCGCAATTATCAGACGAATCGATGAGACGATCCATCGCGACGAGGGTGAGTCGCCACCCTCCGCGCGGCCGAGTGAAGGCCGCGAGAAAGTCTCCCCGGTGGGGAATGCAGCGACGATGCCGAACTCGGACGGAGAAAATATTTTCTAAATGGCCAATCCACTCGATAAAACAGATCGACCGATCGGCACCTGTCAGGTTGGAGTTCAATTTTTTCAGCCCCACCCCTTTGCGTGTATTTTAACATTGAGTGCACTCATGACCCAAAACTCTCGACCCGACTCTGCCCCCCGTGTGCAGTAATCTTCTTTTATTTGTAAACGGACCACGTATCCGAATTTACATTCTGGGCGACACGATATTCATAGTAGCGAAACATTTTCATAGGAAAATAATGTCTGGAATGTGGAAATTAGTACATTTTGAATGTTTAACAGAAGGGAAAGCCAAAAGGGATTACCACAGTATTAAAAAATTCGTAAAAAGTAAGTATTCAAAAAAAAAAAGTAACGCGTGCGTAGTCAGTATTGGTAAAATCCTGTAAAACCTTTTTTTTTTTTAAACTTAATTATTATTTTTGTTTATATTTCAGAGACAAATATAAAAAAGTTAGTTAACAAGAATTTTAAGGAGCCATCACTCGACTCGATGTTGGCTCTCAGACAAATTTTCACCGCCCACGTGTGAAATTTCAGCGGTAGTGGCAACACAATGGTTTTCAAAATTAAAATGTTAGAAAATTTACTTGTAATATTTAAAAGTATTTCATGCCGAATGAGCTCTGCGCGCATGTAAGATCCGAGATTAATATCATTTAAATAGCACAATAACCACTAAGATATGGCCGAATCGATAATGATTCAGGCTCAGTGAGCGCATTCACTCGGAGATGAAGTTTTTAGCAAAGTATTGAAGTTTATTTGAAGTATATTTGAAGTTTGTAGACGAAGAAAATGCGAGCAGAGCGAACAGAAAATAACCGGGCTTTTTGACTTTTTATGGAGCGATTCGAGGAACCTTTCAAAACCTTAGAAAAGATAATCATACTTTCGTAACCCTCAGTTCTTTCAATAAAATTATCACAATTTTTTGTACTAAAGGAAAACAATAAGTATGTCAGCGAAACAAAAGCGATGATTTCAGATACTTATAAATTATAGATAATGTTAGTAGGTAAGCTTAGTAATTAATGATAAGTTAACACCTTATCGAGTTGCTCAGATAATCACATAATAATGTTCAAAGGTACTAATTATATTAGGCAAAGATATTGAGGGTTTACACAAATATGAAAATCAAAATTTTAAACCACTGGAATCAAATCTACCATTTTTAGCACTTAACAGGCTGGCTCTTTCAGAACAAATTTTACATGTGCGGCTTGCAAAATTTATAAGCTGTACTTTTCGAGTAAAACTAATGTATTTCTCAAAATTTCAAAGAATTTATTTATCAACTTTATAAAGTAATGTGCATTATTTAGCATTCATTATTCATATAATTGTGTTAATAAAAATTACCAGGCCAAGACATATATTTACATTGACAGATTTTTATTCACTAAAATATAGTAAACCATTTGTCCTTTCTGGGCGTTTTACGGAGTCGATGAGAACAAACATTTTATAAAGAATTACTAATAACAACGCAAAAGTGCAGGTCAGATACCGGTTACTTACTTTTCTAATAAGACTTACTTGTTAAAAAAAAAATCACAACTTTTACAAGTATTGCTCATCGCCAGAATTACTTTACAATACAAAAGTGACTCATCAATGACTCAAATATAATATTGTGAACACTCAAGTAGTGTCACTAAAAGAAGACAAGTACCTGATTTTAAAGTACAAAGATGTGTAGTAAAAGTTGAACAAAATGTAGAAAGAGGAAGAACAATGGAAATATAATATGAAAGGGGGTGTACAATTACTAGGTAACCGAAGAATCAGGAAGAGAACCTGAAATTGGCATTGTCTATAGCAAAAAAAAATACACTAACATGACAATGGATATCATTTTGAGTTGCAGAAAGTGTAAAACTAGTTTTTCTTACGTGAAAAATAAATAATCTCGGAGACAGTAAACTAGCAACTGAAGAGGTTATAAATCTGAAGTGAATAAATTAATGTAATATTAAAAATTGAGCTCAAGCTGTCACGAACATGTGCCTTTTAAGAGCGCAAAAAACTTTTAATTCTAGACGTTATAATAAGTTTTATTATATCATGTATAGATAAGCCATGTTCACGGTTGCCGTCATGTAAAATATACGCACTTACTTATAGCACTAGTTATTTGACAGGAATGTTGGGATTTCACTGACAAAAGTGTATCTATAATTACATTTCAGATTTCTAGCACACGTATTCGCAAATATATCCAATAAGCCATCAGTCAATCGAGTTTAGTATTGAATATGCATCAAAAACTACGATTTTATTGTAGTAACGTGCTCAGTCAGTCGGTAGTTCGGCCGGCGACGTATAGGAAAGCAAAAAATTAAAGGTCATATGCGAACAACTTTTCGCGCAATTATGTATGCATTAGTACGATATTTTTTTTAACGTGCAAGCAGTCTAAGCTCATTTACAATGCTCGAGTTCAGCAGTGAGAAACGAACGCGTTACGGCAATGAATCGGCAACGATCACGATGTCGCCGGCTCTCAGCAAAATGGCTGAAACGGACACTCCTCCAATGCGTCATAACACTGATATGATATCTCCGTCGACTTACAGTAACACTTATGCTAAAAATGTTCATCAAACTGATAATATGAAATATTGGGATTCAACACTTACTTGCTTGAGGGAAGAATTGATATAGCAGTCGGCTACGCACTATTCGCTATATCCCCAGCGCTGAACGATGAACTACTGACGGATGGCGGGCGGGGTGAGGGGAAAAGACTACGATATCCGGAACGGGGTTCACATGCTGTTTTTCAAAGTTTGCAAATAGGAAGTGAGATTCAAATCGAAAGCCTGCTAATACTATCTCCCGTGTATATACGTAAATATAAGTAAAACTTTAAAGGAGAAACGATATTTAATCTAAAAAATAAATACTTTTTAGTAATAAATGTACATTTGCATGATTTTTTTCAAAATTAGAGTTGAAGAATTTACTTTATTGTCTATGGACTACGATCATGGTAATTATTGTCTATTGCTAAATATCAACGACAATTCATAATGAAAAAGGCTCTTTTTACACTAATTTATACTTTCATAAAATATCAACTGTGTTACTAAAAACTATTTATCAAATAATCAAATAGGTTTTGGGCAGCCACTATTATTAAATGATCTCGGGATTTCTCGGGCACTGTAATCATCTTCAAATCCCAAAAATGGTTCAAGTAACGTCAACCAAAACATTGGGAGCCAAAAATAAATACCCGGCAAAACGTCCAAGAAATATTGTGGAAGTGACGAAAAATTGTCTTAATAGTGTAAAAAAAACTAATCCTATTGGTTTGATATTTTTAAAACTATTATTTATGAAAAAACTACATTTAAGCACACTTAAAAAAGGTTTTTTTTTTAATAAACACGAATTTAACCCATCGCAAAAACGCAACGTTAAAAGTTTTAACAATAGACTCAATCTTAAATGACATTTGACAAAAATCTTTAAAGGTTATTAAAAAAAATAATAATCCATTAAATCAGAACAAGTTGATATTATTTAATCATAGAATTTCCATCGCATTACAATTTTTCAAAGGAATATATGTATGTATGTATATAAAATCCATTTTTTCTATGCCACTTAAAATAAAGTATTAGATCAATGGTCAGGCAATGTCAAGTCCTTAAGTCAAATCCTTAAAAAAAATTACGAACAAAAATGCAGAATTTAAGAATTATTTCAAATAAAATTTATTTATTATGTAGGTAAAGACTCTAGATCATAGTTTCCCAAACTATTTTGTCCCGTCGACCCCTTGTCGAGTTTTCCTGTTTTTCGTAGACCCCCTGCCTTGCTAATATTGAATTTTTACAAATTCTTCAACTTCAAACATATTTTTGACATCTTATATAGAACAACTCACTTTCATAGGCCTTACTGTACAGTGGGTCTAAAAATGAAAAAGTTAAAATACATGTAAAATTAATTATACCTTTATTAATTAAAAACTTATAAAATGCAAATATAGTAACATTCAGAAAATCAATATTTTTGACAGAGAATACTTACTAAAAATAATAAAATACATTAATTAAAAACATACGAAATACTTCTACAAAGTACATAGGTACAATCTGTGTTCGGTGCATTATGACATTTACGAAATGTCTAAATTTTGGTGATGACCTGCTTAAAAGGGATCCTCTCTCGTAGACCCCCATTTACAGTTCATGGACCCCCAATTTTATTTTTCGCTGTCATCGACCCTTTGCAGGGCGAAATCGATTCTTGGGGGTCGATATTGACCACTTTGGGAGCCTCTGCTCTAGATCATATGGAGTTATCCTTCCTGCAAGACGGCTCTTCATGAAAAATTCGCATTCTCTTCTATATGCTGCTTTGAGTGGTCTTAAAATGGATACATCCAATGGCTGCATGCGATGAAAGGTATGGGGCGATAGGGACAGCATATGAATATGGTTTTCCTTGCAATGCTCACGGACGGCCAGTGAAATATGGCTTGGATGATAATCTAGTATCAATAGAACCGGGTCGTCTGCAAAAAGATAAACATCATGGCTAAAGTGCCTTTCTTCATTGAAGTCAAATAGTGTGGGCAATGGGGGTCACCTGACTTCAATTGCCTTATCGCCGAAAACGAGAAAAAAAATCCAATCAATAAAGTTGAAGCTATAATAGCAAACTGAATTATGTAAAATTACTAAATCATGATCTAAAACTCCGTGGTCATTACATACCACAAGCATTAAAAGAAACACGGAGTAGTTTGAGCCTTACCTTCGGATTTGTCCACTCGAAAAATTAGATCAGAAGGGCACAAAATCGTTTTACTTCTATAACTCATTAACGCAAAACGCGAACTGAGTGAGCTGTTGTCAGAGTGCCTTACCTGTTCACAGGTAGCGATAAGGTTCAAAAACATCGCCTTCTCTCGTTTGGTTTCCGTTATAATGAGGTGACCACCATTGCCTACTGACTTCAATTGCCTACATCTCCCCTACAATATTTGGCCCGCATAAATGAAAATTTTAATGTGTATTTGTAAGTCCATTTCAATGAAATGTTGAAAATAATGCATTCATAAGTAAGGTTAGACAAAACTACTAAAAATAAAATCCACTTAGATAAAAGATGCAAAAATATAAGGTTTTAGGGAACAACAACAAAACAAAATTTTATAGATAATATTGAATACAAATAATACTGTTAATTTACATTTACTAAGAAAATAATTATAGCATCAGCAAAAAAAGTTTCGTTAATATCTTATAAAACTCTTTTGACATGATCATAAACAAAGTATTTTTGCGGAGTATATATATTATATTATGATGTGTACCAGAGATAATATCAGTGTAAAGCACGTGTTTGACGTTTCTACTTAATTTCTGTGTTGCGAGCGATCATAACCTGTGATTGTAATCTGGAAAAAGGAAACACAATAATTCGTAGATTTGTAAATATAAACCTTCAAAAAAAGTCAAAATGCCTAAATCAAAAAGGGATAAAAAAAGTAAGTGTATTTCAATTATTTTTGGAAATTACGTCGTACTTTTTTTGTTTTACCAATACTTATACTTTTTTTTTCAGTTTCACTCACTAAAACTAATAAAAAAGGCCTTTTACTGAAGCAAAATATCATAGATGAAATTAGAAAGTCAATTGATAAATATTCCAATATACTTTTGTTTACCGTTCACAACATGAGAAATACCAAGTTGAAAGATCTGAGATCTGAATGGAAAGATTCAAGATTCTTTTTTGGTAAAAATAAAGTTATGGCATTAGGATTAGGCAAAACGGATGCTGATGAAGCCCATGACAAATTACACCATGTAAGTATAAATTAAGTTTATAATTTTTTTCTTAGGTTTTAAACATATTTGATTTATTTTTCGTTTTGGCTCCGGTATTGAAGCCAATTTAGGTCAAATTTATTGAATAATGCTGCAGTACTGGAGCCAAAATATTAGTTAAATTCTCAAAATTTAATGCGGCCTGACTAAAACCTGGTTAAATATATTTATGTTTAAGTATAAATATTTCAATACTGCATTTGTTTAATAAAATCCTTTACTAAATGTATAAGTTCTGACAGAATATTTAATATTTCTTTGAATGATAAATATTACAATATTTTGTGTTTTCTTCTTAAAGTTGCTTGCTTTTTATCAATTTGTTCTTAATTTGTATTTAGCTGCTAGCCGCATCTATTGTAAACTCTTGTAAATACATTTCAATTTTAGAGAATTATATTGTTTCTTGCATAGTAAAACTGATGCCAACACATCCAGTAATGGAACTTGTTATCTTGACACCCATTGCCTGTCAGCATTAAATAATAGTTTTTACTATTAGATTTTCATACTTTTCCGAATGCGTCACCTACTTTCAAGTTAATTCATAAATGTAGATCAGACTATTATATGACACGCAATTTATTACGATAATTTAACTTTACATACTTACCATAATTTGATTTAGTAATAATAATACAATAATTACCATATTTTAGTTATCCAAAAGGCTAATCGGACAGTGTGGGTTGTTATTTACTAATCGACCAGTAACAGAAACCGTAGATTGGTTTGAATGTTTTGCTGAGGAGGATTATGCTCGTGCAGGATTCAAAGCAATAAAAGATGTCACATTGCCTGAAGGGCCATTAGAGGATTTTCCCCATTCCATTGAACCTCATCTCAGACAACTTGGACTGCCCACTAGTCTCCAGAAAGGAATAGTAACATTAGTTAAGTCTCATGAAGTCTGCAAGAAGGGCAGCATATTGACTCCAGAACAAGCCAGAATTTTGAAACTTTTAGAAATTAAAATGGCAGTATTTAAGCTTACAGTGAAGTGCTATTGGACCAAGGATAAAGGATTTCGGAAGGTAGAACCTAAGGATGGAGCTAAAGATGATGATAATGACTCGAAAGAAATTCAAGACATAGATGAAGATATGGAGGATGATTAATAATTATCAAACAAACTGTCATTGTTATACTTTTATTTCATACAACATCTATGAGGGATACGTGATATATTGATGATATAAAGCAAAATTCATTTTTGTCATGATCACAAATTTTGATACAAGCTTGAAAGCATTAGTTTATATCATAACATTGTATGGTAACAAGAAGCATTAAATAAATATTGAATTTTCATATGCATTTTATATTTTTTTCTAATAATTTATGTCTATTTGTCAAACTACAAAACGAGACATCAATTTACTTAAAATATATATTAATCTAAATTATCACATATGATATTGAAAATGTTGACTAATAATACTTAGAAAATACACATAGGTATTGAATGAGAAATAGCACCTGCGTACCGTACTGACAACTCAACATAGTGTACTCAAGCATTCCATAATCACTCTTCAGTGAATCTACATTATACATCCATCTGCCTGGTGGCAAGCAAACTCCTCAGAGTGGTTTACCGTGCATCTGATGTGTATTCTTTTATTAATCTACACAATTTCAGGAAATTAATGACCATAATTTAAAAATATATACAAAAAACGAAAATCACTTGGACTACTTAATCAATTTTCGTAAACAAAAAAGACAAATTAAATTAAGGTACTTTTTATCACTATGTCGATGCATTTCTGCTTCCGTTGAGCATGATATACTTCTTAAGCAATCATCACAAAAGAAATACATTAGGAAACATCAGAGAGCTAACATATCTTAAGAAGCTATTTCAATTTTAATAGCAAAAGTATGAAATAAGTTCTAAAGGTTTTTTAATTATATATGAACAATATAAATATTACTTGCAGCATGGAATGACAGCAAAATTTAAATACATTGTTAATCAATCATTGCCATTGCTTACATTCTCTTTTACGTTTTCTACTATTTTAGAAGTGAACTACAGAAAATCGAGCACAACTCAGATTTATTGCATACATTATATTTATACTATAAGGGTTAAGCATTTTTTTATTATTATTATTAAAAAAACTATTTGAAAACGATATTCAAAGAAACGAAAATTATATTCTACAACAGGTGTAATTTTTCTGGTACTTATGTACTATTAGCAATAAGCTTATAAAAAATGTATTCATGTAATAAAAATAAATTAAGAGATCTGTTTATTAGACTCGATAAATGCTCCTATTCTAAGATGTGCCATGTGAATAAGAAAATTAGGTATAAAAAATATGTCTTATTTTTATTGATTTGGTATTTTTTACTAAATTACTTTGAAGTTAAGTTTCAGAATAACTAAAGCTGAATCAACATTCTTATATCCACAGTTAAAAGCTGCCTAAGTAAAGCCTCTTATGCTATTTTTTTTTAAGATAATACAATTTCTCTGGTAGAAAGTACTTCTTTTGCTAATTATTTGTATATGTATATATATATATATATATATATATATATATATATATATATATATATATATATATATATATATATATATATATATATATATATATATATATATATATATATATATATATATATATATATATATATATATATATATATATATATATATATATATATATATATATATATATATACATTTTTTGGTGAAATTCAAAGGTTTTCTGTAAATCGGTAGGGGTAATCTTTTTATAAATTAATTTTACAAAAAAATGCAGGAAACAATTTGATTTAAATATTACCTAACACATGGTTTATAAAATAGTACTCAATTGCTTTTATTTATTAACACTAAAAAAAAGAAGTAAGTTCTCTTATAAGCAAGAATGTTTTGCTTTATATATAATGAAAAAAGTGTAAAAACATCATATATAAAATGAACAGTGGCAATAGTAACTAAATAATGATGTTATTTTATTATATTGTAGTTGGTAAAATATTCTGCAGTGTGCTTAATAGTAGTCAAATCTCATACGTTTAAGTAATGTCTAGCAAAAATCTAATGGAACAGTTTAAATAATAATCAAATGAAATAATCCAGAGTTTAGTGTACACATATTATAAAGATTACTTTTAACATCAATTACACTTGTGAACGATCAATCTTAAAAAACAAAGCACTATCCGCATTGCTGAAAAGAAATTAATATTTCAAGGGTAACATTGGTTGATTTGGCAATAAAATTGAATATAAATTCTACAGATTTTAATAACATAAAATCTAACATCGAAGCTTACTTTATAATATCTGTTGTGATTAAAAAAGCAGGTTTGACTCCACATATTCAGTCAAATCAAATTTGACTCCCTCTATTGGTCCAACCTAGGAGTCTGAAGGTCCTTCGGGAATAGAAGGTAGAGTGTGGGAGGAAGAGACAGAAGGAAGAATGTCTGGCAGATGGGCTACTGGCTCTCTCCAATACACAAACTGCGAGAAGTCTTCACAGATTTCACCTCGAACAGGAGGGAAGAGGTGGTCCACAATGTAGCTCATGTTTGAATATCTGAAAAATAATTATATTTTTGTACAAAAAGATAATTCAAAGCTCATTTGATTTAAAATTGAAATTATTTATATATATATATATATATAAATATATACACATAAATTGATTTAAATTAATGAGTTATTTAATATACTGAGTAGTTTCAAACACAAGTTAATAAAATCACTATGATATTGGTCATTCAAAATATTAAAAGATAGGATAATTATGTAGAATCCATAGTAATTAAAAAAATATATTTTAATAAGTAGCTATTTTAGATCTCCATTTAATTGGACACATTTCTTGTTGAAATGTGTACGAAATACTCAGTACTTGATTCCATGCTCTCCTGTTGACTTCACCCTCGGTCATTTCAATCTTGGACATCACTTTTACCAAAATTTCATGCAAATGTTATATTATCAATATAGATTTAGTACTTTCAAAATAAATTGTAACTGACACTCAAAATTGAACATCGAAAACATCTACTAACTACAGTTTGTTTTATGATTTTATTTAAACCCTTTATTTGTTGCTTGCATCCCTCAGCTTTCTTAATATCTGGAAATAATTTATTGCTACCACAGTAAGCACGGAGTACAAATAAAAGAAACACAGGTGATACTAAAAAAATTAGCAGAATAGACAAACAATATTACAAAACAGTTTAGCTGAAAAATGAAGTTAATTCACACATAAAAATCATAACATGCGTATAAAGCAGTGAATGTGATAAAGCAATGACGGATAGAAATATACAAAGCAATCCCTTATCTATCTTGTTAGCGAACCAAAAGCTGAGAATCATATGTTGAAGAGAAGGCGGATCTGTCAGTAGCGCAGTGAGGGCGGATGAGAAGATCTCTCACGAATGATGGCTAGGCTTACCGAAGATATATATCCAGAGTGGTGTCCTTATACTTGCTAGAGCCGCTTTCATACTTTTTATAATAAATATTGCACATAAAATATCACATTGTTTTATAATACTACTTAAAATAATAGCATATAAAAATGAAGGTATAAAAATTATTGCTTTGTAGATTTGATTTAACTATGAATATTAAATAAATAAAGCTATTATCAATGTGCAACAGGATAATCAACTGGTGGAAACAAGTCATTCACCATGCCACTCTGCCCAGTATAACTGTAAAATAAAAATAAAAAAATACAAACTACTCAACAGGCGGACAAAGATAAATTATATAGAATATTCAGCATGCAAGGAAATGGCCCCCAAAATATATAAATATATATTATTTTGAATGAATTGTAAATTATATATTTAACAAATATGACAGTTTTAAACCGAAAGTAATTGGTTGGATAATGTTATATATTTCATATGTTACTAGTTTGTTTCATATTCAGATAGTATTATTTTCTCAACTTTAATGTTTGAATGTTAATAGTTAGTAACCACTGAAGTGTGTTGAAAAGTTGTTATGATATGCAGCTTTTAATTTCAATACTCGCAGAGTATTGAATAATCCTACTTGTTTTGCTTGCTGCTTGGATATGCAAAGAACAACAGTTAAAAATATTAGAGAAAAAAAAATATGAGAGCTTCTAAATACGTTTCTTATCACTTTTAGTTTTATACCCAAGAATTGCTAGAAACGCTTATTATCAATTATAAGAAATTATATTATCAATTGAATTATATTAATATTAATATTAAATCTGTAGACTAGTAATATATTCAATTTAAAAATAATATCCAACAAAGTATTGTGTAAAAAGCATACTGACATCTAAATAAGATTAGTACTATTCAATACAGATCTTTGATTACATTTATATTTATTGATATTGTAGATATTATGTTAAAATATATTTAAAAAATATTATTATATTAAAATTATTAGTGTAAGCTAGCATGCATGTTCAGTTTAGTTGTTATTTGAAGAGTTCCCTGGTTAGCGCCACTCTATATATTAAACTTATTAAATAAAACAAAATTGAAATTATTATGAAACTTACGAAGATTGGAATGTTTGAGTTAGTTCATGCTTAAGTTCTCCTTTATAATTTATTGTAAATATGCGTACAATAGGTATGCCAACAGTTTGATATGCGCATACATCCTGAAATAAAAAGGAAAATATTGATAAAAACAAATAATTGAAAAACATCAGATAAATAAAACAAAGGTTTAAAAATATGTACGTAAGCTTACATTTACTCTGTTACCATAGCCCGCATAGAAAGGTTTGCAACTATCAGGGAATAAGGCCATGATATCAGATAAGCACTGTATTTTAAATTCTTCCGGTTTCTTCTCAATAACCTCACGGTGGAAAGCCCTCAATAAAGATGTGGGATTTAAAAGTAAAGGACCGTCAGGTAACGATAAGTCTCCTTGCTTAATAGATCTGAGATATTCTCGGGTTACCTAGTAAAATAAATTCATTGTAATATTTTCAAAGTTATTTAGTTAAATGTTAATTCAATAAGAAGTATGTCAAAATTAACTGTTCTTACTTTGGCTTGTCCAATAGCTCTTGCCGATAGATACAGAATTTTGTAGCCATTGTTTTTTATTTTAGTGAAGAGTTGGGCTACTCCGCTTTGGGCCCAATCTTTTCCGACAAGTGGGAATATATGACCCAAGACATCAGACCTATAACAGAAAAAGTGTTTTAAAATAAATTGTTTTGCAAAGTTATTATTGATTTTTTTTCATAACAATTATAAACGTTTTAATGTAAAATGTATTTATTATCTTACTTGGTAATGGTGCCATCAATGTCTGAAATAACTATCTTATCATCATGACGCCAGCGGAAGACGTGACACTTGCAACGAGATGTTCCTTGATAAGCTGTAGTTACACTGAAGACCATTTCATTCATGCCATCGCGAAGATTTAGAGTTGCCTGGAAAGTAATAAATCAACACATGTTATTTTACATGCGAGTAATTAACTTAAAGCAATATAAAATTCTAATTAAAAAATCATGAATTTTAATTTATTAGGCATTGCACATATGTAAGTATATAAACTTACGAGTTGATTTGATGACAGGCGGAGAGTTTTTCTAAATCTATCGGTAGAGATCTTGGGGAGAGAGTGTCCTTGGGAGATGGAAACGCCTCCCATGCTCTTGTCCAGCGTGTTGCCTTCATCCGAGTCCTCAGAGCTCTGGGATCCACTGTAGCCGCCCCCAGCAGTGCCGCTCAGAAGAGGGAATGAAGTCTGAGTGCTGGCAGCAACACAATCATCCTCTTGAGATGTTTCTGGATCTTGATAGCTTAGGACTTGCACTAAATCATACAAAAATAAATTAATAATGCTTTGTAGCACTAGAGTAACTCACATAACTAATATTTATTATTGATTTGCAACAAAGGTAAAAAATAATTGTTTAAGTTTATATTTACCATCTTCAAGTTCTGTCTCTTGGGATGATTCTAGATTGTTAGATTTTCCTTCTATGTTTGATGTTGCCTCTTCCAATGTGGTTTGGTTTCCATCCAAAGCATCAATGCTAGGTTTAGTTGAATCACTAAAAAAGTAATTTACAATTAGAAATTTTTCAACTATCTAAGAGCCGATATATAGATCACCTATATCTTAATATTTAGATTTTTTTTCTTAAATTATACATCATTGATGGTGTAAAAACTCAAGGCATTACTCAATATTTTCTCGGGTTTGTTTATCAGCAGAACGTCTCCAACTCCACCAAGAGTAACCTCCGGCTCGCTGCTGAGTCTTGCCAGTGTTTTGTCCGTCCTCTATTTTACCATCACGGGGGTCACCAGCTGTGCTTGGCAAACTTTGCAGTACACTCTAAAAATAAAATATGAAAATAGAATATATGGATTTTAAATATTTATAAATAAAACACCAAATCATTAGTCATGCAATGTTTTTAAGAAACATTTACAAATCTAATATATGGTTGTGTTATTTACTTATATGATGTTTAAATGTATAAGTACCTTAGGGAGAGGACGATGATACACTATTAGGGAAAGAAGAATCGGTGCAGCAGAAGCCCACGGCATGAACTTATCTCCCAGTCGGACTACAAGGCGAGGATTCTGTACGAGAGTAGGGTCAGTACAGAGCATTTCAAATTTTACCGACTCTTGTTCAAAAGCTTCTGTTAATAAGGCCGGTGGCTGGTCTAGACATGCCAGCCCACACAGTGACAGGCCTACATACCCTCTGAAAAGTAATCATTAATATTATAATAAATACAATCAGTCAATTACTCACAGATTTATGTACAAAAGATTTTGTAAAGAACCTACTTGCAGAATATTTTAATATCATCTTCATCGGAGTCAATTCCCTTGCACATTGGGCCCTCAACTGAGGACGGTGATTGTGGGAGGGATGGACCATTTCCTGACTCATAATCTTCTTCAGTTGCCATCGCGCCACTGATGTCCACAGTCAAGGATCCAGATGCTGTGAATTACATAAAACTTGCATTAGAAATCTGTAAATTCTATTCTAATTTAATTAAAAATTATATATAAAAATTATTAAGTACCATTTTGCATGGAAACATTTCCAGGAGCATTGGGTGGGAAATACAAAGCTGCAACTTCAGGATCAACAGCTCCGGTGGTGAGGTCTGCGAGATACAGCCCTTCTGCACCTGTGGCCTGATTACTTCCACGGGATGGCTTCATGAAATTGAACATTCCACTTAGCATAGAAGAGCTCCCTCCCTGGTTAGCTGCTGTGCTGGGTACTTCCCCTACAAAAAAATATAGATTTAATAAAATACAGAACTATACATATTATTTTGTTAGTCAGCTCATTTATGTACCTTTATTCTCGTGCTTGTGATGCTCATCATCAGAACTGAGGCAATCAGAAGGTTGCTGGAGAGGAACTGGTGGAAGAGATGCGGGCAAGGGGGAAGGCAGCTCGCCCCAGCGCCAAGATTGACCGGGACTGGGTGCTGCTTCCGTTCCGGAGCCACGCGCCATCTCTAGCTCCGAGTCCGATTGCACTGGAGTATGTGGTCGGGGACCCTCACACCTTCATTAAAAAAATATTTGAAAATATAATTTTACATTTGTGTATTAAATGATAAATTTAGTATGATACTAAAGTGATGATAATTATGTACCTGGCTTTAGCATTAGCGACATCCGTGTCACTGAAAAAGTAGACATCCTGCATCATTTTAGTCACTGGGAATGCAGGGACGGGGATGATATCATCAGCTGCTAACCGCTCGCTGCATGACCTCTCCCCTGAATTTTTGACATCTGAGGGATCAGGTCCAATGGGTTCAGATTGGCTGGAGTACCCGTTGGAGCTGGAGGAAGACTTTCTCTGAGAATTCTTCTTCTTTGATCCTGACTTCTTGGTTTTCTTCTTTTTCTTATTGTTGCCGTTGTTTTGCAACTTTGGCGCGTCTTCGACTTGAGCGTTCTGATCTTCAGCCGTCTGCTTGCCCTCCACTGTGGCGGGTAAGGTGGGCTCTTCCTTACCGAATGATATAGGCCTGAAGTCGTTGTTGATACTGATCTTTCTGACCACTTCTTTGGCACGGCTATCGTCGTCCTTGACCTCCTCCGCACGGAACGTCCTGACGTTTCCGGATGCGAGAGTGGCAGAGGACGCGCACCGGTCGTCATCGTAGGGGAGAGCATCTTGAGCGTTGTCATCCAGATCATCCATGGTGAACATGGGTTCCTGATCCTGACCGGTAGGCGTCGGAGGAACGTACTCATACTTATTATTTTCCTTTAATTTTTGGTATTCGCGCTTTTGAACTGAAAAATCAGTCTTTTGGGCACCTTGCCCATCAGTATATCTAGAAGGAAAAAAGCAATACATGAAATATCCATTACAGTCGGAAAAAACAAAATTTGTTAATTGAAAAAACAATTAGAGATTAAAAGCCAGTAGAGTCTGTTTGGCATTACACCAGAGATTATGCGTTGCCAGGTGACTCACCTCCTGTGGGAGAAGTCCGAGACTTGGTTCTGGTACTTGTCCAGAGAGAAATCTGCAGAATTGCGGCGAGCGGGCAGCGCCGTATCCTGGTAGAGAGGGAAGCCGCTGTCGGGGATGGGTGAGGTGGCCAGATGTGCGGACGCTTCCAGCTCGTCCTCCGGGACTTCCTCCACGAAGAAGGCCTCACCCGATTCCCCCAGCTTCATGTGAATGTTCAGGGGCTCCCCATTCAGTTCCAGGTCCACCTGAAATTGTGAGGTAAGTTTAAATTAAATTCATATACGTGTATCTCCTCGGATCGCGAGTGAGGTTCCCGGGGGTACAATACATCATGGAAAATAATTAATTAAGTGTAAAACAGTTGGTTATTACAAAAATATAGTACAACAAGTTCACAGTATTTTTTTTTAGTTTTATAAGATGTGCAAAAAGTATTGAGAGACGATTTATTTATATTGCACTTATTATAATCGTGAATTTAAACATGAGAATGCGACATCACGAAAATTAAATAATATAGTGCGCGAATCGTTTAAATCCTCAGTAAATATTATTGAAATAAGTTTTGATTTTTAAAGATAATCTTGATGTTTTCAAACGGTTTACGTTTGATCAGCTGCTATGAGTGTACCATTAAAACCAGTTCCATGCCATGAAACACTTGTTATTTATCAATATTGTCGAAGCAATATATATTTTTATTTAATGCAATGAATTTATAAAACTATAAAGAGGTTATTGGATCTAAATACTCGATTCTTAATAAATAAATAAAAAATCGAGATATTGATGCAGTAAACAAAACAGAAATCCTTCATACTACCTTCATTTAAATAGTATATGAGGCTATCCATTTTTAGTGAAGTGTTTTCGTGTAAAATGAAGATATCATTCAATTGCTGTAATATGTCTCATCCTCTGAGTCAACGAACTCCTCGGTTAGAAGTGCCTATTATACCGTTGGCATTCTTTTAAAAAAGTGAAATAAGTAGACACACAAGAAGTACGAACAGATCAGTATCATTTAGAAATATCAAAAGCCATTCAAAATAACAAAGAGCAAAAATTTTCCAAGCAAAGTGGAGCAGACATGAAACATTCTGCTTGTATTACATTTTAAATATAATCAAAACGCGAGTGCTTCACGATTTCACGATTTTGCTCGAGGAGCTTATTAAAACACTACAAGGACTGCATATGTATTGTTAATATATAATAAATAATTATCTAATTATGTAACGAACTAATATTAATTGCTTTAATTTTCCACAGACTACGCAGGTAGTGTTTACGTATTCCGCAAAACTCAAGCAATTCCAGTCGCACATTAGCATATATTATATCAGAGTAATTCAAAACTTTTTTTTAGCTTTCTAATATTCTCACTAAATCGGGATTAGCACCTGCGCCATTTAGACGAAAGAAAAACGATGACTCACCGAGTTTATGACGTGTGATTAAAAGTCTACATGACCAACCAAAAATTTCGAACCACACAAAATTTGGAATCCGAAAGTGTGTTTTACGCCCAAAGGACAGCAAACCCGAGGAAAGGCATAGAATTGAAAAAAATGTTGCTACGGTCGCAAGCTACGAGTCGGTTACAGCTGCGAGAAGTGTTATCGTCATCGGCAAGCGGGTCATAGATTGCATGGCGGAGTGAAAGTCCTCATCGGCGCTCGGGAGGTTCGCCTCCAAAGCCCCATAATGCTACCTTCCACACGTAACTTGTTCTGCCTCGACCCGAAAATTGCACCATCGATCGCTCCGAGGTTGAGAGTAGTCAAACGCTTGTTTACAATTATGTCATATAAAGAATGAATTAAAACATAATATTATAGATTACAGTATTTTTTTTCCCATTATAATTGAAAACAGACTAATTTTCTAATTTGAAATTTTTCTAATATACGACAACAAAGTCAGCAGCCGAAGCAGTATTTTCTCGGCCAAGGAAGTACTGATCTGTACGAAGTGCAATGATACGGTCAATTCTAAAGTAAACAATAATTGATTTCATTACTACTCCTTGACATATTATTTAAATACAATCAACGAAGTCATTCTCCAAATATGTGGAACGCGTGCAAAGATTTCTCTGTATCCTGTCATTTAATTACTTTGGTTTTTCTCTGAAATTATTTATTCAATATTATATTCAAAGTTACCACGCGGAACGCATAAGTCAGGAGCAAACTTATTACTGCTTAAAAATAGTATTAATAACAAGAGATGTACTATAGTTGCATACATTCATGCAATTTTAAGTAGGTTGAGAAAGAATTTTAAAAATGTGAAAAAAAAAAAGAAAGAAGAATTAAAATAGATAGCAAAAAAATAATTGTTTTCAACACGCGTATAATGGGTACAAAAAATATTTCGCCAAAAGGCCAAAATTAATCATTTTTTTTAAGTTCAAGGCAAACCGCAATGCAAATATGTTGCTTGAAGACTTATAACGCGATGTTATTTTGGGTTTGGTATTGCGTGGATTTTGAATCGTCACCAATATCAGCAGATCGCATGAGATCTGTGGGCATGTTTAATCACCTGTTTACTATGAAACTAGTAAACGTAGTAGCAGCAAGAATTATTAGACTTACAACTAGCAATATGTTGACGTATTTTTATTGGTGTGTACATACTTGATTAAAAAAAACAAGCTTACTGCCATATGGATTCGATGTATAATAACTGAATTAATAATCAATCTCATGTCGAAACTTGTAATTTATCTGTGGATAGTTTTTTAAAATATATCAATATTAGTAGCAATGGCTCAAACTTATTAGTTTTCTCGAACCAATTGTATTCATTAATATTTATTAAGAACAAATAATATTATATAATTGAATTAAAATACAAAAGAATGCATATGATATACTTGAAGGTAACATTTAGAAACACCCATTGAAAATTATTGTATATTAATTAAAATACAGCTTGCTATAAAAATGGTTTCAAAAAAAATTCAGTCGAATAATGAGTTATATTTCTGGATGGCAAAAAAGCAATTATATATTTTGCTTTTTTTTTACACTATTAAGGAAACGGCTGCAAAAAATGTTAACATCTTGACGTGAAGCTAGCAAATAATGGATTTATAATATCTATTATTCATTTCCTGTGACTTTTTTAATCAAAAGTTTGACGAATTTCAATATTAAATTAGATGTTTCACGAGATATGATATGTATTGTTTCGGGCAAATTATCTTGAAAATTTGTCACATATTTTTGATAATCCAATACTAAAAAGTATAAGTGGAAAAAACATATTGTGCTGTTAATTGATCGCAAAAGAACGGCGTGGGTATCTCGTTGATAAAAAATACTGAGAAAATGTGACGTCACGAATCATATTCCGATTCAAAATATATCATTTCAGATTTTATGTATCAGTTGCGCGGCGAGGGTTCAGTTCATGCTATCTCAATTACTAATTAATTATGGCAAGAGGTGTGCGTTCTTTAGAGGTATCACAAATTATGTGTTAGATTACCAAGATATAAGTATTAGATTTGCATCGAGAAAGGCGGCACGGTACTAGAGGTGTGCCATCTCAGTTACTGCAACAAACGGGAATAGAACCGCGTGGAAAAACACGTCAGGTGTCATGTGACATCGCACATATTATTTATGATTATAGAAATGTCACATTCGTGGCGAGAATAATGACTGCGATATACGGCGTGTTATCTTAGTAAAAAAATGATGCGCTTAACGATTATCTGGAATATCCAGAGTACCATCTCAGTGACTTATTAATTATGACAATGAACGTACATTCTCTTCGGAAATACAACCGGTATTTGATATAATAAATC
Organism: Atopsyche davidsoni; assembly: GCA_022113835.1. Classification (NCBI taxonomy): domain Eukaryota; kingdom Metazoa; phylum Arthropoda; class Insecta; order Trichoptera; family Hydrobiosidae; genus Atopsyche; species Atopsyche davidsoni. The sequence goes on along the minus strand of JAILWY010000009.1, from coordinate 12,504,786 downwards.
TTATTTTAGATTATCTGGATAGGAACACCAGTAGTGACTAGGCGTCGCGGTCGTTACTTCAGCTGCTGCAACAAGCAAAAGGTGGGACAAGCGAAGCCGGCAGTCAGGTGGGACTGCGAAAAATATTCGCGACGCATAATTGCTGAATAAAGGAAAACCAGTGTGCTGCGTGGCGAGTAGTGGAGATGCCGGGATGTGTGAAGCACTTGGATGGAAATAGACGGAAGTTCATTGCACGGCAGAGGCTTGACAGTGCCCGAGCACTCGCGCCCCACAATGCCAGGGCCTGTCGCGTAACGTTGCCACGTGGACTTGAGAAAGATTCTTGCCCAACTCCACAGCCATCAGCTGTTATACAGTACTTCACACGCGGTAAAGTAATAATTAAATAATATTGATGTGTAGATAGTAAAACTATGTCAGCTGTAAGTCCGGATGGGTTTTACTCGCACCAGCGTCATCCGAATTGTTTATCATCGATTAATTTGCGCAGTTGAAATGAATCACTATTTTTTTTTTAAAACTGCCTTCTATATTTATATAGATCTACCCCGACTGCTGTTTATGTAAATTGATTTTAAAAATGTTATCTGGATACTGTGAACCAGGTACTACAAAGTTATATAATTTGAAATGAAAAACATAAGCTTGATCGCTTGACTAAATGATAACTGTTCTCCATCAGTCTGTTACATTTAAAAGTCTTCAACCTACTAAAGAGAGCCTTTTGAGAGGGTGTTCGTGTTCGCGAGCCTTCCACGCGACTGAAATGTAATGATTTCGGTGGAGTTTTTACCTTTGTTTCGATTTTCGTAAACTATCGCTTTCCTTACAAATAGAATCGGTCAGAATCGACAGAAGCGTGTAGTAGACAGCCTTATCAACATTATTATAATATTCAATCGATATGTACTTAAATGTTAAGATACGTGCCTTGCAATACAAAAAGTTTACTACACAGTGGAGAAATCTGGCATAAAACAATAATAAAATCGATGGAAATGAAACGTATATACCGATATTAAAAAAAATTCAAGAATTCTCAACCTTGGATGTGTCCAGCTTTCTTAAACGAATATAGAAAATAAAAGTGCTGCCAATGCCAAAATTTTGATTAGTAAAAGCTGAAACATCAGTTATAAATAAATTGTCTACTTTTGTGAGAAGAAACATTCTTAATAAATTGAATTGCATGTTCTCGAAGATATAACACATCAATGTTACTCGGAGTGAGTATGATAAAAAATTTCCTTCAATGCCAGTCGACATGGAACGACCATCTTGTATCATAATATCATGGATACCTGGTAAATAAATACGTATATTAAATATTTATTTTGGAAAACAAATTTTCATTCTAAGCAATGATGCCATGAGATAAAAAATAGAAGGAAATAATATTTTCTGCTAAATATAAATAATTTTCCAGAGACAGGAAGAAGTGTGACAATGCCTCAGTTAATTGAAAAAGCTCTTAGAATATCGTGAATAACTCTAGTGACCTTTTAAAATAAATAAATAAAACTAAATACTAAAAATAAATAGTTCTATAGTAAATAATATCATTTTTAACAAAATGGGTAAAAATTTCATATAAAAAATTATTTATTAGGTAAATGGTTGATTATTAATGGTAATTGACTTTTTAGTGCGTTTAATACGATGACGTAGTTTTATTATCAATGACGTGAAGTAAATTTTTATGATAGGCATATAGTCGTATTCACTTCCAGCAGTACAAAACTAATCAATTGCCAAGTCAACAAAAAATAACCCGATTAAACTTCAAGCAAAAGCAATGAAACGAATTGATATATGCTAGGTTAAATTTAAGCGAATATAATTTTTTTTAGTGACATAGTATACAAAAATATTTTTAAAATGGTGGTGTATGCGATATTATCATTGCTAATTTAAAATCAGTAGATACAGCATCAACATACAATTTCATAAGAAGCATTGTGATTTCTTCAGTAATGGCAGACTTGTAAGCGGTCATAGTGTTTATTATTTCGTCGGAACATTACGCAACCAAGGAAAAAAAATCACAAAACCTATTATTAGAAACAAGACTAAATGAATCACGTAAATTTAGACTTCCGCTACAAATTACTTCCAATAGATCTTTCAAATCAGGTGCTCTATTACATTCAAGGGAGTGTATAGTATTTGTTGCTGAACCCCTTCAAAACGAAATCATAAAAATCCAATGACGATGGCGGACGCCAGCGCCGATTGTTGCACTGCATAACCACATATACTATAAAAGGTAAATAAAAACTAGAAATATGAAATTAAATTTGTTGGTAGAGCGACTAAACTCTAAACGTTATATCGCTATCTGCGATTTTATATTACATTACTTCCTTACTTTACAAATATTATAATTTCAAAAGTTAGCAGCGGGCACATCCCGTGATGCGATTTTAGTGAAACAGAAGAAAGGGTTCTTTAATTTATTTATTTTACAGAGAAAATCAAAAGTTCAATACACGCAAAACACTGCTAGCATCGAATAAGTTGTATTATTGTAATAATATGCACTCTGCCAATATTGATACGATAATGTTTTCAGAAATGATATATACTTATGTAACACAATAACATTGATAAGAAAAGTAGAATGCTTTGTCATGCATGATGATAATACACAACGGATGCAATAAATTTAATTGATGATTAGGCTTTTAGAAACCGGGAGTCAAATCTTATTTGAGTTACATTGGGTTTTTTTATTATTATTTTAGAAGCATAATTGTATAGCTCGCGATTTGGTATAAATGTATAAAAAATATTTAATAAAAAACCCGTGGAAAAAAGCGTTTATGGAATGAAAGGGTGAATGTTACAAGTAGTAAAACAGTACTCACAACTTTGAAGCGACTCCGGAGCACTCCCAACTTGCCGAACCTCACGTGGAAGGGCGAGCAGGTGTAGGATCCGTCGGCCTGCTCCACCACCACAACGTCGATGGCCCCCGTCAGGGTGGCCCCGTTGATCTCGTTGTAAAACTCCTTCACGTTGGCAAACACCTTGCCCAGGTAGTTCATGGAATACATGACTGCGGCTGTCTATGGAACTTCACGGGACACTACACTCGGTTCAGTTTTCTGGACGCACTCTCGGCTTGCGCGCTCAGTTCTCGGCGCCCATTTCCTTCAGCAGGACGCGCCGCTGCTGGCTCCACGCGACTCGCTGGCGCTCAGGTCTCGCGGCCCATGGCACGGGGGATCGCCTTCTGGAACAGAAACGCTCGATTTAATGTCAAGACCTCTATGACACTTGTTTTTGAAAGCCTCAGAGGCACGCGAAAAAAAATGAGCAACGGGTCAGAAGAAAAATAAACAGCAAATGTATTTAATTTCTTTAAGTCGCGCCATTAAATTCCCTTTAAATTATCAAACGTTTGACCGGTAGATTTTTACTACTATTATACATTCGGATTTTTGCAGATTGTGATAAGTGTTTGAATTATTTTGTGTAGAAACTGCTAAAACGTGTCTTCTTAATGCAAAATAATAATTAATCACAAAATAAATAGCACTCCTTCATAATACTTAAATAAAAAATTGAGACTGAATGTTCGAAATAATATTTGGTTCGATTGCAAATATACCCGCACGTGTTGCCGGGAGAGTCCCCCGCCTAGAAATACTCTTTTAAAATGGGGAGCACTTTTTAATATTGTTAATTTCTTTCCATCATAAAGATTTATCATCCAATTGACAGAATGTGCGTTTAATTAAAACGCATTTCCACCGAAACTAGATTGAACCTGTCATATAGATTAATCATTCGTTTACGAGTGCGCGCCCGCCACTAGCCGGCGATGCGCAGCGGGCACGCAGTTTCTCTCTTTGCACGAAACAACGGTGGAAATTGTGAGCCTACACTACAATTACATGTCCACATGTACTCATCGTAAATATTCAATTAATTATTAATCACACATGCGATAGTCATTATCTTGTTGCTTCTGAACGTTAATTATCGATGAGGTATAAGCTGCGTTGCCAATTTAGTATTTTTGAAACCGGAAAGCCTTTTGAGTTCTCTAAGTACTAAAAATACTCGTCTAGCTCAATTTTTTTTTTTAATTATGGAAACAATATATTTTTATTTATAAAGTTCAAACTTGTAATTGTGTTTATTTTTTTGTTTCTATAAATTTATATGATTTACAAAAATAATTTATACGGGGTTCCCTTCTCCGCGGGGGTGCTCATGCACATACGTTACATAAATGAAAATTTACCACTTCTTCAAATTATATTTTTTCCACTTTCAGTATCATTAAAATGTATAAATTGGCAGCACTGAGTAGGCGATGTCAATCGAATTCATATTTCACCATGTCGAGTCGTATTTTGAATTTTTAAACGCACCGTTTCGTGAAGCGATAGCGAGCCGGACGGCGGACGACAGCTAGTACTTTTCAAAAAGTTTATAAATAATTATCACAACAAAGAGAAATGGCAGAGCGACACGGCGGGCGGGCGCGCGGCGCGAGGGAGACTGAGCACTCCGACAATACAACACCCGCCAAACAAATACCGAACTAATGATAATGATATTTTGACGGTGAAAATTGGCAATGTCTCCCATGTGCGAATACACTTGGCATTCGTCCACTTTCCGAGAGAATCGTTTGGCACTCAATCACCCGGCCGCAGGATGTTTCACAACCGCATTTCTTCCTCACTGACCGTCAAAAGTTTGATGTAAGCAAATTACGTACTCTCGTAACGCTTGTATCATCCGAGCGACCGGGCGAGAATGGCTTCACAAAGCTCGCGAAACATTCAATACCTAAAATATTAGTGACATGTCATCAATTATCTAAATCGCCGACATTCAAATCTACAATACACCTCTTATAAGAAGGAACCAATAAATATGTGCAGTGTAAACTATGATTTTTCAGATACTTTACAACTGTTTACGAGTCGAAGAAAAATAAACAAACTTTGCGGATTCCTTTGGGAGTTGGCACTGATATTTCGTGATATGTATTTCTTGAACTACACGAATGAATGTAACGATATATTAAAACAATTATATTTACTAACCGCACCATTATCTGCAAAAGCTAATGATGGCGAGCAGTGTTGAAAGACGAAGTAGAAACGATCGGATCAAAAAGAATATCGGAAACTACTCTAAATGAAGCCGCGTCGTAGGGACTGAAAATAGAGGTTTATTGGCGCAGCCACTTACCAATAAAAAACGGCAACGCCAAATATATATTACCTTCAACCAATTTGTAAAACGATTTTAATAACCGAGTCGCAATATTAGGACGCGCGGGTTCATCATACTCCAGCTGCGGAAGAAGGAAACTTGTCTAATGCACATGTATAAAATGATTACAATCATTTTTAGACATCGCGTCGAAAGTGGTCGGGCACCCAGACAGTATGGCCGCAGAGAAACAGTGGTGTATTGTAAGTAACAATACAAAAGCAAGTTAGCTACCGCCCGTGGAATCGGAGTCGACCTATTGTGATGACTACCGCCAGGTAAATAGACTTTTAAGTCACTCTAACGTACACTCACTTAGTACTTCGCGAGCATTTTATAAGGTCAGTCATAAAACGCAATAAAGTCCATAAATTATATACAGAAATGAAAATTGTTCCTTTCACTGTCTACTTACCGAGCGAGGGGCATTGAGCGAGCACGCTTGTCTATTAATAAAACATTGTCATATCTAACAATAAATTATTATTAAGAGGCTTATAAGGACGGTATCGCTACTTCAGCGAAGTATTCGTAGAAGTTCTAAGTAAATAAAAAATGTTATATAAACAAACTTTATTATATACTGACTACACAAGAAAGACAGGCATTCTCGATTTTTTGTGTAAATATTTTCACCGTTTTTCTTTCACGAGAACTTACATGAAAAGTCTGGTACTTGAACAAACAACCGACAACCTTGTAATATTCACTGTTCGAAATCACGCCGCTGACTGGAACCACGCGAGTTTGTTCGCTATTTTATAAACACTCGAGTCGGTCTGATAAAATTTGATAAAAGAAAAACACTGGTTTTAAGGCTACGTTTTCACTTGTGAGCTTCAAGCTTACAATATTTTTACTGCTATAAATCAAGTCACTAAATAATTATCTTAAGTATATAGAAAACTTCGATACCAATTCCTAGGATTCTTTGTCTGAATATTTTGCAAGCTTTAAAAATAGCAGTTTGTAAATGTCCAATGCATAAGATATTTTATTTCTACTAGGAACTATTTTCTGATGAATCATTACGGAAAGTATTTATTGCACTAAAAACGCAATTAAAGTACCGATGCGTAAAGGTACATTTTATTATACGTTTGACGTTGGCCATTTCATATATTAATTACATTTAAAAACTAATATTTAAATAGTTGCTGACTGCAGAAGATGATGTGGAGAACATCTGGGGGATGCTTTTGTTCAGCATCTTGAAAAGACGTTCACGGAGCTGTCTACGTCATTATCATCGTGTTTAATACGTATTTATATTATAGGATACAGTGCATTTGAATCGCCGGAAGTGTGCATCGTAGGTTCAAATGAAAGCCCCAATACATTGGACTCATAACGATTGAAATAGTTTATTAAGTTACACTTATACAATATTATTAAAGGTGTGGAAAAGGTCATTGTTAGAACGCCATAAAGGATGTAAATTAGAAGCTATTCATAGTATAGCTAGTATTTGAGTTGAATCAAAACAAAATAAAAACTAAGCTAAATCCAAATCGGGAAGCCTCAGATTTGTGTGCTTATAGAATTTTGTAAAAAAAATTACCAACGAATCATTTTATTTGTTGCTTTGTACATTTGATTAGTTAATCTCGTATTTTGTTGTTGAAAACAAATATTACTTTACTTATGACTTGTATTTATATAAATTTAAATATCAATTCTTGCTTTTTTGAAAATATGTTTAACTAAAATAAACAGGACCTAATGACTATGAACCCTATAAATTATGTGTCAATTTAGAGTGCTGGACAGCAATAATTTTATTCTAAACGTCAACAAGAGTACAAATTAATAAAATACAAAATATTTTATAAATGGCTCTAACAAATTTTTTCAAAGTAAACTAACAAACGTGCTGAGTTGAATGTACGATGTTTAATATCGTAATTTTCCCCCGAAATTAAATTAACAAAAAGTGAAAGTTTGTTACATATGCCTTCATATTATTTAATAGATAATATCCGTAAATGGAATAGATGCCTAAAATGTTTGTGCGTGGGCTCTGGTATTTTTATCAAGCAATATAAAGCGTAGTTTATATCCATGTGGCGAAAAATCGTTTTTTTAACTAACGGCAAGATTGCAAGTTTGCTTCAACGCACATCTAGGAAATTGAGCGACTTAGACGCCACTACTGGCGTGTACAACACAAAACAATCAATTGTTCCTAGAAAAAAAGAAAGTAGAGAAACACTTTAAATAATACGGCGATTGTTTTGAATGTGTGGAAATTAAAAATATAAGAAGAGAGTAAAAAAAACTACAGATAATTAAATAAAAAATTGTGAAAGTTGAATTATGACGGAAGCAATTGTATAAAAGCGATATATTTATTTTTTATCTTTCAAATTGAATCAACTTAAGTCAATGCTGTTTTTATCACTAAATTTGATGCTTTTTCATTGCGCTGTGCTTGACGCTCCTATGCAGTACAATAATCAGCAGCGCGGTGTGCCACGAACCGGTGCCAAGAATCGCAACAGACATTAAGTTGATAGGATTCACGGAAAACTTCGGTCGGTACGTTCTATGGATTCGGCTACACCGTCGGTTGCGAAAACGCGGAGAAATCCACCAAATACTTAGAATTACCAAACGTCGAGAAGCAGTGGTGCCGATAAAGAAAACGTTTCTTTATTTTCGTAGTCACGTATAACAGCATATTAAATATAATCAAACCGTAAATAATTACTAAACGTAAAATATTATTATTATTTTATATTTTGTAGTATATAATTGCAATAATTCATGTAGTGACTAAAGATGAATCTATTCAAAGAAATGTGGCACTAGATTCGGTTCAAGGGCGACGCTGAATGTCACAAATGTTCAAACGGAAAACTTAACGACGCCTTGGCCGCTGGCAGGTGATACGCCGGCCTAACAATACTAATCAGAATGACCGTGATCCTTATGTGCTATAAATTACATTTGCACAAATTTTCATTTCAATCTCTCGGTGAAAATTTACTCGCGATTGACATGTTGACTGTATTCGTTCGTGACAAGACTTTTTTTTTCCATATGAGGATTTTTCAAGTTCCCTCGAGTAGAGAGGCAAACATGAAAATACTATATATATTTAAACATGCATTGTGATTTCTTTGTAACTGTATTTTTATAGGGTGACAGTAGGGATTGGCCGTAATAAAAAAATGCTTACACATAGGAGTCGAGCAACAATGAGCAAGTATTAATTTTAGTTATATAAGATTACAAAATATATTTTTTATATATAATACATTACAAATATAATCTTTTTTCTTTGCCTGTGAATTTTATTTATAGAAATATAAAAATAGTTATTCTGTTAATTCACTGAGTCAGAATCGCCGGTGTGATTAATTACACGCAGGTATGAACTGAACGCCACAGCCGGTCTACGGTAGAGGTAGCGGTTGATGTTTCCCTCCAACGGAGGAAGGTCGCCCTTGCCAGGTTATCCAACTATAGGAAGAATATCCATGGCGACCATGGCCGATTAAGTGACAACATTTATAATTAAACACCAACGTTTTATCGCTGAAGAATTAAACGCGAAAATTCCTACCATAAGAAGCGTTATTATCTACCGATTGACCACTACGAGACAAAAGACTCGCGAGTGTTATCGTGTAATTTATGAAAGACAATTTAATCATAGCTTGTTACAATAATGAGGCAATGTTCTTTTTATTATTCTGCAGTGTATTACAAGCATGTCAACATCATATAAGCATAAAATAAAAATACATGTTTTTTTATAACTGTCCTTTAACGTACAGAGAAGTTGAGCTTCTTTGTTCGCTTCTCACATTAATCTGCTTTTATAATAAATCAAATAAAATACGGTACAAGAGAAGTTACAAAATTGCTTGAAGTTTGAAGAATGGTCTCTCTTTGATCACCGAAACCCATTTACCGGAGAAGCAATACAAATCCCAACCGAAGTATCATACTGGCAATATTTACTAAAAAATAATTATAGCGTATGTATTAGACCGCTAAATTATAACATAACACGTATGTACACACTTATTTCATAACAATCATACCAAAATAATTTGATTTTAGTAGTCCGCATAATACTTTTTTAATTTTTTTAATTGAACTTACCATATATGAATTTGAAATATGTGTTGTCATTTTTACGGCGGCCGAAGATTTCGAAACTGTGTAATTTGACCTTTCAAACGTCAACAATCAGACTGTATTATATTCAATATAATTTTTCCTAGTTTGTTAGTATGACTGTTTTTTATTAGTTTATTCATCCTTACTTACTTTATTGCATTAATAGTTACATGGATTGAATTAGAACAATCAGATTTTAATTAATTATATTTTTATAGTTTTATAGTTTTAGTCAAGATAGTGAGCATGCAAAGGTCAAAAACACACGAGAAGGCAGACAGACATTCAAAGATGTAGGTTATGAAAATGTATGCATAAATAAAATTTCTAAACGATATCTCCGTGATATAATTTGGTTTATATAAGAACACATTGCGTTAATGTAGCGATTCTTGCTTGTTTTGTGCATTAGAATTGGGAAACAGTTGCCATGACGTCATTGAACTCGCTCGCTGCCCTCGGCTGGAAGATACACATTTCCACAGACCGCGGAGCTATCGGAGAAAACATAATTATTTTCGTTTCATTTGACTGCCAAAGTAAATAAATATGGTGAGAGGTGATAAGGCACAAGCGAGATAAAAATATTTGCCTTCAACTCCGGAAGAAACCGGCCGAAATGAGACGGTGCGTTTCTACCGAACAACGCACAATGTGCAATTCGAGTCGAATTAGATTAATTGTTATATATTTTTTGATATATAAGCATATTGGGTGAATAACCTTTCAAGTGCACGCACGGCAGAGAGTTTCAGTGGCATCAGTGGCTTATCTATTAAACCAGTTGGGTAATATAATATCCTGCATTCTAATTGATTTGCGTCTCTCACGAGATGTATGAACAGGCAAGTGGCCTTTAGTTTCAGAAAACCTCAGTGTTATTAATATGATTATTATAATGAGTTTTTAACGAATCATTTGAAATGCTTAAATTAGACATAGTTGTTTGTATCAAAATGCTGGATTCAGAGGCTAAACGGTTCGAACGATAATATTTTCACGGCCGAATGACTAAAATAACAATAATAACCGATATTCGTGTCAAGTGAAATATAGTACGAATGAATATAGGTAGACTACGTAAGTGATCCGATCGCAAGTTGTGAGAACAATTGAGTACCTTCGGTCCAAAATAACAACTCAATTATTACACAAATCAAGTGTCCTCTTAATAATCAAGAAAATTGGTCAAGATCTCCGTGACCTTATTTTGTAGAATTAAGTCCAGGAAAGTAAGGATTTATAGGATGTGATTTTTAAGAAAGAGGTATCTGAGGTCTCCAGACTATCGAAGGCCGCATTTTTTAAAAAATAAAAATGATTAGGAGAGATTTTGAATTTTTCATTATACGGCGGAAACGAAACGATAAAATGCTTGCGCGTGCAATTCGAGATTACTATAACAATGTATAAACATGTGTTTCTGACTTTATAATTAATAAACTGGCTTTTATAGTTATGTAAAAAAAACTGCAGAACTGTTTTATAAAATTAATATGCAAAAAAATATCAAAAGAGAAACTATTGTATTTTTTTAAAATTAATGTGCCTGGAGATGGCATTCGCACAAACTGAAAGGCAAGGGGGGAGGGGGAAACACAAGACAACCTCAACGTCGAGCAGTGATGACATGGAAGTCACACAATCATGGCGATAGTTGTTAATCAAGACGAGTGGACCGGTTCAGAGAACTGCAAGGCGGTACACATTACCAACTAAGCTATGGATATGAATTTCGAAGAACACATGATTCTTGAGGCTGGGTCCAGACTTCATCAAGTGATTGTATCGAGTCGTCAGCTGACTTTGGCGGAGGAAAATAATCACACGCCTGGTATCGTGCAGGACTGCTCCGCCATGCTGACTGTCGACCATACGATTATGGATTGGCATTAAAAAATTTAATCTGATTAACATGTATTTTATTTATAAAGAAAACAATTTATTTAATGAAATTACATAGATTATTGTATGGTATTAGGAATTTAAAATTTATGAATTATTTGAGCGGAAGTTGAAGTCGCAAGTAAATAATTTCATACGTGCGTCATATCGAGCAACAACTAAAAAATGTGATCAGCAACTATAATGTTTATACACAAGCAAGTATTTACCTCCGTGTGTTTTTTCGATAGAAGATTATTACCAATTTGTTTTTTTTACGTGTCGCATACTAATAAATATCAATATAAAAAAACAAGTTAAAAAAAAACTATAAATATCTAATATCCGATCAAAATTTACATTTTGTTACGTTAAATTTAATAAAAATCGTATGACTTGAATTTTTTTTCAATTAGAGTAAAAAAACTGTTTTATTACAAAAATATACGTAAAAAATATATATTCATTAATACTATCATAATAATAACATCAGATAAGAACTTAAAGACGTCATATTTTTTTATCAATACAAGATAATAGAAGCGTGCATTTTGTGTTTAGTAAAGATTTATAGATTACTTAGTATGGAATATAAATAAACAGAGATAAAGCTATATTTTGGTGATGTTGAATTTTATGGTTCATTGATTATGATCAACATTCACTGCGAGTATTTTAATACAGGTGACTCACATTCGGTTGCAGACCTGTTCAATGCATGTGTATTTGATTTTATTTTTATACACATACTAGATTTACACACATTGCCTCAAATATTATTGTATAATAAATTGTCTTTTATTAGATGTTTTGGTATTAATATAAATAAATACCAATTAACGTACTTTTAATAACTGAAATAATTATGTTTAGTCTAATACATTTTCATTTACGACATTTTATTCAAGTAAAATATATATATCTATAAAATAAAAATTTCTAGTGGGTTCATGCGGTATATTTATTTCGATTATATTTCAATGTCAATACAAACTCTTAATGTCTTCAGACATAGTTTAACAAACTAATTAAATTAATTCTTTTTTTTTAAATGTAAGCGTTAATTATCTGTATTTGTGTTAAGTATTTAAAATAAAGATAATAAAACAAAAAAATAAATATACACGAAATCTTTATCTGCAAAACTGCCAAGGATAAAAACAATTTCCCGAGAAATAATTTTCCTTATTTAAATAAGCACAAACGGCACATTGACAAAAATAATGATTATACTATAGTAAAATTGATAATTTGTAATGAACAGATAAGTCATTGTTCACCAAGGTGGGATTTTGTGAAGCTTGGTGTCGCGGCTCGGCTGAATCAACTCCGCCAGAATGACGGGCTGCTTGGCTATTCAAGTATCATTACTGCGTATTGAATGACGACCGAGCTGTCGGTGTGTTGACGAATAACAATTTGACGTCAACGCAGACAATATTTACATGCACGGACACAAAAAATACGCACAGGTACCTACGTACGTTATTATTAAATATTTACATATGCAAGCCAAATTAGGTGCAATGTTGATTTTATACTTTGACGCATAAATATCAATCAAATTGTAACAGATATACATTATTTTTGTACTAGTAGGGTGAGTTTAATTTTTTTTTCAATTAGTACGTATCATCAAAACTCTCAAACTAATTCATGGAGGGTGTATCAAGGTTGGGGTTTTGCTGATTAAGCTTCTTCGATGTTTACTCGATCTATAATAGGCATTATTCCATTCCAGTGCTGTATTCAAGGATTACGGGCAATCAATGCTTTAAGGTACCTACAGTTTCGTAATATATATGAGAATGGTATTTGGATGGAAATTCTTACAAATAGAGGCATTGGTGGGAGTAACCTGCGTGCTTTGGTAAAATATCGATTTAGCACATATTGTTGCTTAGAGATCTAATGGGCATTGTTTACATTTTTTTTTCAACTAAAATAATGTTTAAATTTATTTGTACAGGAGCTTACACGCGAATACAATTCCACACCCTGTCGATTTGCTGACGAAATCTTCACACCGGGCAGAAGTGTATGACGTCATCTTCAAACTGGATTTTTTTTCGCATGATTGGAGTTTTAAATATATATCCATCAATCATCGATAAATATACGGACAACCGTAATTTGATAACGCGCCAGCCTATCTTACGTTAAATTACTTTTTTATTGACTCGATTTATCTCTCAGCGTTGACAACTAACAAACGGCGAACGATTAAAATAATAAAATCGCAAATTTATTGAAAGCACCGGGTGATCTCAGTAACTCACTCGCATAGCAATGTTGCCACAATTGTGGAACGATTTCCATGATTCGATTTGCTTTGCGTTCAATATCCCTCAAGGTGTTCACATTTTCCTTGAACGCTACAGGCTTTATTTCCCCCGCAGCCTGCGCGACTGTATCGCCGGGGCAACTACACAACAGCTGTAGATTGTATCGATCCGGTATCGGACGGGCCGGGGTGAGGAAACGCAAGCTTTAAAAAAAAAAAAACTAAACATTTTATTTTCTCAACTCTCAACTGTAATTGCATCATTCAATAAATTTAAATGAAAGAGAAGCGCAATAATGCATTGATCCATTCTACTGAACGATGCAAAATTCAGCTTGTCTCGTCTATAGTATAGATACAGCTCCGTGACCGCAGCCCGGCCAAAGTCACGGCCGCGGGGTTAGGTTAGGTTAGGTTGCCGGTCCCGCGGCGCTTTCCCGACCCCGGCCAGCGCGGGGCGGAACCGCCCGACCGCGCCCGTCTGGCCACGCCACTGCAGGAAGCCCCGCCGACCACCCCACACTCACCCCACACTCACCCCACACTCACCCCACACTTACCCCACACTCACCCCACAACACGCAACAATAAAGAAACACATCACAATTAATAATTAGGCGATTTAAAAAATAGTCTGGCAGTGTCCATCCGATACTGAGTGGGAAAGGTCAATTTCTGCGTAACGTATGCGATAACGTATTCGGAACGACCACGTCTCGTGTCTATCAAAACGAGGCTAAATCTTTACTTACTTGATATTAAAATAAATAAGACATTTTTATTACTATCATCGCTAATGTATTTAAAGCAAAAAATAGTCTATAATAGTTTAAAAGTGAAATGATACGAATGTTCGATAAAAGCCCCTTCCCTTCGTCACTAGTAAATCATACACTACGTGATGCGGTACAAGGCCATTAGTATATATTTTCTGGTTCAAAGCGGTTTTGTGCTATGCGAAATGATAAAAAAAAAATCGCACTCTGTTGTATTTATAAAAACGAGGCACGTTTATTAAAAAATACTCCACGCTATCAATTCCCCCAGCTTTACTGAGGTAATATTTAGGTTAGCTAAAATATATTTCAACTTTGCCGAGATCGTAATAATTACTCGCTCAGTATCTATTTAAAAAAAATTACACATATAGTGCTGTCTGTGACCTATATTTTACAGCAGTACTCCAAAGAAAGAATAAAGCTCACATAATAATTTTAAATATTTGATGACTTGCTAAACTTTTATTATACGACTAGATTTGACATTTACACAATCATAGCGATCACGCTTGAAAAAAAAATTGGCACGGCGAAAAAATCAGGGCGCTGATGAATTGTAAATTGTCTGTTGCGGATTTTCGCGACTGCCGACCGTTCGATAACGGCGAGCACGCCGCTTCACTGCGGGGACGCGTGTCGCGGCCGTCCACACTCACGACCGGTGCATTGCATGCAAATAATTTAACCGTACAAGATACGAATTTAATGATTAGTTTGTGTAGAATATAAATCTCTTTGTTTTGACCCGCAGACTCCATGGAGTCACTGAACCAATGATAAGCCTAAAAATGTATTATTTATTGAGAACCGTTGAAGTGTCGGTATTGCTATCGCAGCGGTGCTTCATAACTGTAGGTCTGTGCTGTGGTATAGCAAATACCCTTATCAGTAATATTGCAATGATTTTTATTGCATATTTATAATTTTATCGTTGCAATGAAAATGTAATCGAGATTTATTTTCCACGAAATGTAAAATCCGTTAATTTATCTTTTCAAATAGTGTTACACGAATGCATGGCTGTAGATAACATTTAATAATAAGGCCAAACGATGACATGCAAAATATAAACGCATAGAATTATATACATAGTTGTATAATTGGTGATTTTTTTGCATTTTACAATACTGCTTATAAATATACTGATTTCAGAAGATTTGAACACTGAATATGTAAATATTATAAGGAAATTTAGTCATAATCGCAAGAGTACGCAATACAGTATCGGAAGAAAAATAGTCAATATTATGGTTTGTCAAAATAAAGAAAAGAAAGTCGAACATAACAAAGTTATAAAAAAAATGAGGAGAAAATAAACAACACAGTGAAAACACCAGGGATATTCACAGAAAATTCAGTCGTTTCTCTGACAAAACAAAGCAAATTATGTAAGACACTGCATGTGACGTTTTTCAAAGGTGTCTGATGAGCGTATTGAAAATAAAAGAAAGAAAATATAATAACATAAGATAGACTGACATTAAGTGTGGTTTTAATGACGGTCCGAAGACAATTCTTGACCAAAGAAACGTGAATGCAAAAATAGCAATATTTTATCGACCGATGTCAGTCGCCGTAGTGAAGAGATTTAATTATACAGGACGCAGGATATCCCAGACGTGTTTGCACGCAAGTAGGTCATTATTTAATTAGTGCCAGACGGTAAAAATGGAAATTTCCATCTGCTTGACGACAGCAGGGGCTTTGGAAGCGTGTCAACGCGCCTTGGCCGGTCGCGCAGGGCGGGGAGGTGACACATCCACACCGGCGTCGACAGCCAGCCCCGAGCATGAACGCGGCGCAATCGATCCCAAGAAACCAAAATTACAGACCTGACATTAAATTTGCATCATTGGCCATTTTCAAAACGTCAATGCATAAATACTTTGATGGAGGAATTTACATTCATAATTTTCGTTGATTTTACTGTGTAAATTATTTTTAATATAATTGTGATGAATTATATCAGATAATAGCTGCAGTGTCGTTTATGCATATGAGAGAGATAACCTACCCGTTCTCCCGATTCTGTTACTTGTGCATGACTGACATTCTGTACCCTGAGCGTGTGTAAAGGATCGGCAATGGAGTAGTTGACATGTGTGCTGTGGAAGTACTTTGTCAAGGTAGGGGGACTTCTGGTATTGTTTCTGTAGCCTGCTGCAGAAGGAGTATCAAATCTAAACGCCAGAGCTTTGTAAGGAAAATATTACATTATAATAATGCTATTGGCCAGCAGCAATATGCAGACTTTTCTTTACAATATAAAATTGCGCTGAGGAAGGACATATCATATTTTCCCCTTAGAGAACCATGAACACTGCATCCGCATGAGTATATGCTCAGTGAAATGGACGCCCTCCTCTATATGAAAGAGAATTCAGATTATTTAATAAAATAATAAATAATAATTAGAAGTTAAAATGTGCACATGACTACTTACGTACGTGTATGCATACCTACACATATGGAAGCTTTTGGGTGTGAACCAAAAAAAATAGTCTCCCGGTGTTGCCAAGAGTGAGAAAAAAAAAAACGATGTGCCGCTAATTTTTTTTATAAATGAAAAGCAGATTGAATCTTTGTCAATCTGTCAAAACAATACTCCGTTTGTGTTCTGGAAAAATATACCATCGCTCAAGTAGTTGCTAGTATAAAATTTTGATCGCACGCCAATAAAAACCTTCAAATAAAATTATACAAAAAAAAACGACTACTGCCAGATCGATGGGTCGTCTCGAGAAATCAAAATTTAAAAGAACATTTAGGGTAGTTCTCATATCTTCGTGGGAAATCAATGAGTCGCTATCTGTTCATCTAACGGTGAATAAAAATAAAAATGTATAATTTTAGTGAAATCTACATGTGAAGAGCACCTTGTGTAAAGGTTATAACTCAAAGATAAAAATAATACAAGACGTCAATCATGAATTAGTGGAATTTGTCCGTCAGACTTGTTGCAACGTAGTAGTAAAAAGTCGTTTCCAAGTATTCTGCAGGTTTTTGTGATTTTGTATGGCTTCGTATTAGCCACTTAGAGCCTTTTGCTCTGAAGATACGATTTTTTATATAACATTTCAAAACATTCGTGTTTTCGAATAATTTAATAAAAATATTTATTTGAGCTTAAGTATCTTACCGAGTGAAATAATCAATACAAGTTCGTATGTGAAATAATCAAGAAGGGTTCGATGCGCTGAGTGAAGACATTCAAGGACTTCCAGTTGCGATCTTTATAGAGTGTATTTTATTTATTATAAACAACCTAAGCCCTAAAATATAAATTTAAAGAAGCAAAATAAGGATTAGCAGGTAAAATAATATATAATATATTGAAATAAATTCATTTTGTGATATTTTTCTTATGATAGTGGATTTCAACTAAATAAGCTGAATTCAGGCAACATCTAAAAAAAACAACCGTTAAGACACACGGGTGAAATATTTATACTTAAAGTGCACGACTTTATCATGAAAAAAGATTAACAAAGGACTGAAATTTTAACGACACAAAAACATATACATATATTAATATTTATTTACTTCATAACTTGTATAAGGAAATCAAGAAAGAAAAAAAAACCTGTTATTGACATTGTGTTTAAAGCCATTGCCATAAAAAAAACGAAATTTTTGAACATTATTTAAATATTTTAATTTTACATTACATTATTTTTCGTTTACATTTAATTTTCATAGGGTCTCTTATGATAAGTCTTTGTGTCAATATAAGGTGCAATATGATGCATATTATCTGATTCGGTGACTAAGTGAGGTCGCGGACCGATAATTAAGTAAGGTGCATGAACTCTTTGTTTGGATCAAAATCGTATTACGTAGTCAATTGTAAATCAAAAATAATTCCTCTTTAATTTAATATCAACCAAATGCACGGCTAAGAAATCAGCAGGAAGAATCATATGTAAACATTGTATTTAGATTATTATTATTGTTATATTTTCAAACTTGCGAGACTAACCTCTATATAGATCTTATTGATTTTTAGTGTATTTATATACTTACATTTAATAGATGTTTATGCTTTACATTATATGTACATGACACAAATTTTTCTTGATGATAAATTTAATATAATAGACTTGAATGCTTAAAATGAAATTATATTCGTTCCCCGCCCTGGTAGAGAAACACCTACTGTTTCGGTTAGGTAGGAAATGATACTTGCTGCACTGCAAGTGTCGACTGAAATTATTTCTATAAAATATCTTTATCTATTAGCACCAATAATCACTTATGCACGACACGCCTATGCTAAGGATGAACTATTACGATAAATCAAATGTTAATAACAACGTATAAAATATATACTTGCGTTTATCAATACGTAAGCATTTTTTGCACAACCTGCATGTCATTGTTGTTGTTTTTGTAAACACACGGAAGATTTTGATTTCCACATCTGTTTCTTTCCACACCAGAGCTATGATTGAAATAAATATTATATAAAACGTAAACAAATTTCATTCAGATGCGTTGCTTAAATTTCAAATAAAAAATCAAATTTTAATACATTGTAATTTACGTATTAAAAATACTTGACAATGACATATGTCATTATCAAATAACGTAACTCGCTGCTTGTGTAAATTTTTTATTTTTTATATGGAAACATAGTGGACGCAATAATCGACAACAAAACATAGAGTAAACCAACGACTGAAAAATGATGAAATCGTCTCCGGCATTTAATATTACCCAGAGCAAACACAGAAAATCCTCAGTATAGATTTTTTCCAAGTACTTAAATGCTTATATTGCCGAAGCTATTTTGGTCCAAATTCATTCAAACTCTGGATCTCCGTGATTTGTTGGTTGCTTACCAATAGACAACGCTTGCTCAATATCACAGGTTCTCAACGTTGTAATAACATATTTCAAATATTGACTGTACAAAAAATTATAATTACAGATTACGTTGGTTATTAAAACTGCATTATAAAATATGACAAAAAAAACACCATAAACCCAAAATTTGTAAAAAAAAAAAAAAACTAAAAAATATTTTTTTGTTTAGTTTTGTCACATGAAGAATTTTTATGGTGATAACTTCAAACGCTCTATTTTCTGCGTTGAGTTAAATGACTTAGCGGGTTCTCCCAGCGTGACGAGGCGGTGAATGGGCCGGCGGCTCGCGACAGAGGGTTCATCCGTTCTATAATAAGCCCGTAGTGATCCGCGGGGCTCCTCGCCGGGCCCGCGTGGCTGGACAGCCGAGGCTGCCAAGATATGCGACCGAGTGACCTCCCACAATGCCAAACCACCCGACCCAGTCTGCCCATTTACTCGTCAATTAGAAAATTGATCTACTCGACTCACTGCACCATGTCGGACTGAGGTGTATGCGAAAGGTGAAAACGTGATCGTTTGAAAATGCTGAAAACATGTGATCGATAACAGAATATTCATTCAATAAAAATATAATTCAGAATATTTATACCATAATAAACTTTTCAGCCGCACACACCTGCTGACTTTCCCCAGACGGCGACACATTCAAACGGAAATGAACGTGCGTTTACACTTCGTAGTTTTTTTATTTGAAAACCTGGTTGTTTTCAAATCATAACCAGGTGCTGTTTTTTCATTGGACCTTAACTTAAACTAAATTAAATAACAGTTTCTTGTTGTGTTTAAAATTTCTAAAAGAAATATAAAAAAATAAGTGTGTTATATTTTTTGTTTGTTTGAAATAAGATTAAATTGAAATATTACAATAATTTGATAACAATTATCATTATAATTATGAAAACATGTTATTGGCGTAAGAAATACCGGTATAAATAAATATATAGAGATCGTTTACCAATTACAAAAAAGCGATAAGAGATTGTAACTAAAGCTCTGTCAAAGATAGGCATTTACGTAATAAATATTAGTTTTGACATATGATGTCATTTTTGTTTATACACAGGTATAAATAAGAATTCGGACTTTATTCCATCGATCGTCAGATATCAAGTAGCTCAAGTCGAAAGACGGACAGACGGTGGTTGTTGACGGTGAACAAGATACGGTTGGCTGTCTGGTAAAACCATGATATGCTAAAAAATACAATGAAGAGAAAATGAAAATAATTTATGACCTCGAAGATAGCGTGCTTTCAACATGCCTTCCATACAGGAATTGATAATACAAAATATTGCATGTCAAGAAAATAAAATTGTTTGAAAAATACGTCGATATAGCACTTAACATAAAAAGGAAAAATGTTGACTATTATATATGTATATAAAGATAGATAAAGCCTACATATAAAATTGCGGATACTTGCATAGCATCATTAGTAAATGTCTTTTTGTAAGCAACTTCTCAAGTAGAAACTACCGGAAAACAATGCGTTCTTCTGTTTGAGAAAATTAAAAAAAAGGAATTCACCGAGCTTTAGAATAATAGCCGTTTCATATAACAAACATGTTTTAGCGGTATTATTATCTTTTAGGGGGCGTGAAGTCACCCTGAAGAGCTCGCGAGGGTTGCCAGTGGGAAAAAAAGTACCGAGAGCGGCAGGAATTTTCTCGATATACCCGCCACGGGAGCTGACTCACCGCGCCGCGTGCAGACGACGCCGAAACGTCATGCCTACCGACATAGGCACAAAAGTATAAATGCAGGATTCGTGCAACGCGGTGCTAACTATTCATACGCCCAGCTGGCGGAAAAGAGGGAAATCCCCCCGCTTGTTAGAATAGCGTATTCGTGAATCATGCATTAGCAGGAATCGAATCCGTTTTACACGTAGACATAAATTTCACATTCGGGGAATATTAATTTTTATAAATACTTTAATTGTATAATATTCATATCAGTGTCTCGTGCATTAAGAAAGCATGATATCATAACACTTCTTAAAACGCCAATATATATATATATATATACAGACAGTCAAATGCCAGATCTTATGATAAATAAACAACATCGATCTATTTTGGCTGCGACACCGGTAAAAGAGAGCATTTGATTTAATTATAGTTTTTGATTCATTTTGCCAAATAAACAATTATTACACATAGTCGGTCGAGCGTGACTTGCCAAAATTACGTAAGTTGAATTCAGACACTTCCGAGGCTATAA
Organism: Atopsyche davidsoni; assembly: GCA_022113835.1. Classification (NCBI taxonomy): domain Eukaryota; kingdom Metazoa; phylum Arthropoda; class Insecta; order Trichoptera; family Hydrobiosidae; genus Atopsyche; species Atopsyche davidsoni. The sequence goes on along the minus strand of JAILWY010000009.1, from coordinate 12,483,375 downwards.
CAGTTAACTTGAGATTACGAAGATAAAATATAAAATGCGGTGAAGAAAATAATCATGAATATAAAAAAAAAATGTATTTTGCCTTATTGTTATGCAAGTGCATCTCGCTAAATGTGAGCCTTTTTCTGTTTTTATAATGACATTTTTTTGCGAATCTTTAGATTCTACGATTGTATATATTTAAATAAATTAATATTTTTAAAAACATGTGTCTCACGTGTGCCACGCGGAAAGAACTTCCGGATAACTGAAGGCGAGAATTCTCTCTTCATAAGGAAGCGAGCGTAAGAATTGCGAATGCCAACAGGGTTAGGACTGAGTACTTTGATAACCTTAAATCACTTAAATCAATAATGTAACAAGCTAAATAGCAATACCTAAATATATATATACATATTTACAAATAAAGATAGAAGTTATAAAGGTAATAAGATTATATTGTAAATATAAATGAATTTAATAGGCAATATTTATAAACGATTGGCTGCAAAAATAATGTTGTTATAAGGTTCTTTAAAATTAATATTAAATATATATATATATATATATATATATATATATATATATATATATATATATATATATATATATATATATATATATAGTATTATTGAATTCAAAAGCATAATTAGGTTCTAACACAACGTCAACATCTCGAAGCGCCGCTCAGAATAAAACTTAAAATTTCACTCCAACCCCACTCATGGCATGTTTTATTTAACTGAAAGTCAACATGTTATATTACTATTAATTCTATACGATGGACCAATCTATAAATTAATATGAAAAAAATTAATAGCATAATTATATCATTCACTAATTGGTTAAAATCTATAATTGGTATTCAATGAATTGCCAAATAATAATTTGTCATTATTACGCATGCGTTTTTTTTCAATGATCTATCCTTGAATTAAGAAAACATTAGTGTGTTTAAATACATATTAAATATTTTTATTACAATAAGAAATAGGATAATTAAATAATACTTGAATATTGAGATTTCAGTACTGTTTTATTATTGCATTTGCACAGAATCAATGTCAAATACCTAGTTATTTAATTAATGTCAGATAAAAAAATACAAAACGGAAATACATAAAGAAATAAAAAATGGTTCATGGTAGAGAATGCTCACCGGAAACAAAGTCACACATTTACAGATAATAGTATTCTCGGAATATAGTGATGAATTTTTAATACTAATGAATTATCTAATTGGCATAAAGATGAAAAATGATTTTATCAAAAACTCGAAATAACGTTTAAATAAATAATTGCATAAAATGATTATTTTTGAAGTTACAAAAACAATGCTTGACTTGTCGAATAAAAAATTCTGGTAAAAATACACTAAATATTTGTTTGAAATAAAAGCAATATCGGAAGCATTGTGAGGTGGTAATTTATTGAAAAAAAAAAAATCAAAACAAACTGAACGTCTTTTAGAAACAATATATTATTTTACGTATAAAAATAATCTATAATATTGCATGAATATAATGTTTGAATAGTTTGAGATCATGACTCAAAGAAAAATCAGTCGGGTACTGTATAATATCGTTCAACACACTTCGCTGCAGTCGTGAGTAATCGTGTATCATGTAGACATTAAACTTTGACCGCTTGTTTGTTATAATGTAATTGAAGATCGAGTTTCCAGGTATTGTGGTCTTCGCTTGCAATATCACGTGTTGAATCAAACGATGTCGGTACGGACGGGAAGTAGTATCGTGATTTCTAGCGTACTGTTAAAAAATATATATCATTCCAAACCACACGAGTGGTCGGTATGAAGTTCATTCCCTTTAAGTGAACAAAATAAACGCCATTGAAGTTCTTTGTATTTTATCATACTAAGCTACGAGTAACACTTTTTGGCTAGCCTCGATAGTAACACTAAGAAAAAATACATATTAAGCAAAAGATTTTATGTACACATTGCTTGTTGAAACGTCACAAAAAAACGTCATCGCATATATAGATAATAAAATGCAATACAAATATCGAATAACGTTTATTTATCGTTAAAACATTCATACAAAAACCTTTACCGCGGTTACTTTAATTTTTAGATGAATTAACTTTATTAAGCTTGATATTATTGACTTAGTTAAGAATTTTATTTTTTTGCAGTTTTGTAACGGATTGGACAAAATAATTTATTATGATTCATCATAACAGCGATGTATGTACTTTATTATTACACAAGAAAATATATTTGTCGAGGGTGCATATATAGTGCGGAATGGTCATCGTTTCGTCATGCTAACTATAAAATATTCAACACATTTCTGAAATTATAAATATGTACTTACAAATCATGATGAAATATTTTGATAATAATAACAATGATGAAATATTACTGTACGGTAATAAATTTATCTGCTTGCCAATGCAACTTATCTGCTTATTATATAAATAAAATAAAAAGTATTCCAGAGAATATTCAAGACGTATCGCACGAATGGTTCCAGTTAAAGTTAAAATTTTAAAGCATGATAAATATTTTTATGTTTTTTTTCACTTTTAAACATGGCGTGTTTTAACTATTTTCTTTTGTCTTGAAATACAATAATGGTTTATTTTAAATTATAAACAAAAAACATGTTGAACACTGCCATATTTTGTGTTGGGAGAGGCTTTGTACGTATGCCTGAGTCCGATAGAGATTAAAACTATACTCGGGTTCCGTCCGTGCCCTCGTTGGAGAACAGCATCCGTCTGCGATGCAAAAGAACGAAAATCATTTTCTGCAATTAAGATGCGTGTTTCTTTGTTGCTGCCCGCGGAGCAGCTGTGCGAAACTGAGCGCCCGAGTCGGGTACAAAGTACAGGCGATATCTTCCGAAATACGCTTTTTTTATCGATATTAATCAAACAATTGAAAGAAACACTTATCATTAATACACTGTCTGCAAACGAATTGATCCAAACACTCGGAAAAACTATAGAACTTTTCAAATATATATATAGGAAATATTTCTTTCCAATTTATGGCAGTTATTAAATTTCTTAAAACAACAGACACAAAGAAAATTTTATTACAGTCAACACTTGTACGCGAGTGTCGTATCTCAAATAAATATGTTGATTTATGGTTCACGGACATGAATCAGACGCATGCATTTCTTTTTATCTTTGCATCATTACACTTCCATTGCATTGCAAGAAATTGCACCGGCTGTTTTAATACTATAATCCAGTCCGAACACTTAACATAAAACATTTGACAAGACTGAGTCATCAGAGATGTTAACTATATCGCATATTCCACGATAGTGTTATCAGCTATAGCGAATACAGAGCACCAGATCACACGAGCTAAACGTTGGCACAATACATCAATGCAATTATAATGCACGGAATTATGCAATTGGAGAGTGCATGCAATTTTTTTTTTTTTTTCAATGAGTGTTTGTGTTATTGATGGCAAAAAAGAAGTTTTTTTAATGTTAAAAATCAGCGGCAAAAAAATTGCACGCATTCAAAGAAACACCAGTGTGTATCGATTCAGATGAAATGTGAAGTAAAGTCACCTGCTATTGATGAGCCTCGGTTGGTATCACTGACAGTTTCCGATTCGCTTTTCACGGTCGCGGTATAAATAACGGAGTGCGGGACAGGCGGCCGACCGACTCGGCGAGCGAACACGGACTGGCTCGCCAACACGGACTGGCTCGCCAACACGGGCTGGCTCGCCGGGACCGAGGTCTGGCGGCGGAGTGCAGCGGCCAGACCGGCGCAGGCTGCGGCGCGCTCACTGACCTCTCACTCGCCGCGCCGGGGAGCCCCGGGAAACCTACATGTGGGCACCATGGAAAACAGCCCGCTTGTCAACTCTTGATTAATACGTCGTCATTAAACACATGACGGTTATAATGCTGAGTTTTCGGTTCCCAAGAGGTGGAGTTGATTTAGTAAATACATCGTTATTGAAGAAGTATGTCGGAAATGGAAAACAGCCCCTTTTTTTTGAAGTTTTCCGTTCTTATGAAGCATGGTCGATAAGGTGAATATTTCGATATTAAATACACTATCAAAGATGTGTGAAATACCATGTTTATCGCGATGATCGTACCGGGTCTTCCTTTTTTTATTTGAAAAAACAAATTTAATTTTGCACAATGCTATTGTGCGACAGTCATTTGGTGCTACGATGACAGTCATGGTTTACATAACTTTATGATAATAAAGCGACTATATAAATATGTGTGTATATTAATAAATTTACTTATTTTCTACAATCATATCAGCGGTCGATCATTGAATTAATCAAATAGCCCATTTTTCACGGGTATTGATCAAACTTTTCCAAATACCGAAAGTTTAGAAACATTACAAAACGCTTGCATCAAATAAATATACTAGAGTTATTCTCGGAAACATTCATTTCTACGATAACGATGTTTACAAACAGCGTACATATTTGGAGACACAAAAAGCGTCCACTCCGCCTACGACCACTTTCAACACAATGAGGATGAGATTACGACCAGAGTTGCCAGCATAAAAAATAATACATCTAGAAAGCCACCGGCGCGTTGCCTCAAGATTGTTTGTGATCTTTGACAATATGTACTTATTTTAGGTAGCGCGTTATCCGCGTTCGTTTTAACCTGAGCTAATCAAATCTGACCTATTATTCGAATGCAATGACTGACGATGACACCGCACTTCAACTCGAAATACTAAATCATTATTTAAAAAAAATAGCAATATAGTTTTGTTACTATGCAATTTACTTAATAGGAATCGATATTATGTAAGGGTTTGTAGTGATTTGAAATAAGTTTATACGTTTTATTGGATTACTGCTCTAGAATTTATTTGCACTTGCAATGTATGTCTGATTTATTTACAAGTAATATTTATTTATTTGAACTTTACACTCTATGTATGGTCTTCGAAATGTCGCTGTTCGTTAGCATGCCGCCTGTCGCTCGGAAGTCCGTCGTCGATGATGCTCGGGGCTTTCAGTTGTGAATGTACTAATTGTGCTATGTCTTCACAAAAAAAAATTCTATTGTATTCATTGCAACTAAAGACATGATAAATAAAAAAATATGATTTTTACAATAACCAGCGATAGTTTTTGAGATAAATTTCTACACAATAACCATACAACTAATGCGAAAGCTACAGCAAAATAATTTATTCAAAAACTTTTAATGATAAAAATGATTACCGAATATGTTTTGAATAATATGTCAAAATTGTCACTTTAAACCATAGGTTCCCAACGGGGGCGGTACCGCCCCTCAGTGGGCGCTGGAGCTTTCCAAGGGGGCGGTGGCGGGTCCAAGGGAAAATGGGGGGCGTTATGGTATTTTTATATGGAAATAAAATTGGTATAATTATAACTTTTATGTCAAAGGGGGCGTTGGAATTTTTTTTTCTTGTCAAGGGGGCGGTGGTCAATAAAAGGTTGGGAACCTATGCTTTGAACGAACAATCGTCTGTGACTCTGATTACATTCTTAAAAATAAACATTTCAGCGGGGCACCGTCGCCTTAGAAATGCGACTCGGCGAGGAGCCCCCGGCGTTTACGACGTCAGGAAGAAGTGGGCGAGATTCGGCTGTTCTGCTCGCAGGCAGCGCATCCCGCATCTCTCCCGCTGCGAGAGCTCTCCGCCTCGCTAAATAAAACTTCCAATAGACCTTGTGCATTATATATCCAATCGACTATAAACATACAGCCATCCGGACCGAAGGAAAATAATACCCACAAACACGCGGACAGAGAGTGTTAATCAAATCAAATTAGACCTAAACTTTTTTCTCATGTTTTCTGCTGGGCAAGATCGGTGTGAAATGAAATAATTGTGTTTCAAAGTATTATCATTAATTACATTAATACCAGCGTAAACACGGCCTAACGCGACAGCATACCGGCCGACAAATTATAAGGCTTGTAGCGATGTCGTCCGATATTTACAGGTTTTATCGACAAATTGTCGCAAGTTGAACGACAGCGCTGTACATGATATTTTGGGACGTCTTCAGGGACCGTAAGTGAAAATCACGAATAGAAACGACAAACTTGATAATACGAAACATATTCACCCTAGAAATACCTTGCGGACGCAGTTGAGCGTGGTTTTATTCCCGGCGGGAGTCCTCCCAGGTGGGAGCCCGGAAGTGGGCTTTGGCTGCTAGCGGGGACATTCGTAGAGACTATAATGCTTACTATATCATAACATTTTTGCAGCTATTATTGATAATTCGTTCAAATCCAGGATGCTAGTCATTTCAATTTACATATAATTTAGTACGCTAAAATGCTAATGAATTCGTCAATATGTTTGGCCTTCATCGCGATCATCATGTGATATCGCACCCCAAGGGATCAGTGTGCTGAGCAAGCCCGGGTACTAAGCTTTTTTCCTAATTAGCGGTCCCCAGACCACTGGAATTTTAAAACCTTACACCTAGGTGTAGTGCTGATTGAAAAAAAGATTTTTTAAATTAATTTTTGATTAATTAATTAAGCGTGCGCTTTTAATTTCTTAATTTTATTTTATGGGTAATTTTAGCGAGTTATTAAGAAATATATTTAATTAATTGATAAACATATTACAAGCGCGTGGATATAGACTATTGAATCGATAATGTAATAACCCATTTTACCAATTGAGTACAATTTTTTGTTGAAAGCAGACATTCTCAGTAAACCTACCGGCTAATCTGTGTAATCTGTTTACCGGGATATATTAAGTCCTTTATTGACGTCAAGATCATTCAGAGTATCGAATGTAAGTTTTGGCAATCCGGTCCTTGATTCGGCCGTGACCGTACTTATTGTGTTAATCGGCCTTGATTATATAACTCGTAGTAATATTGTAGCTACCGGCTAAGCGAGTCTACACATGTGTTGTGATTATTTATGCCATGAGCCGCTAACGGGACAGTCCTTGAATTCACAGACAACGAAAAAACACTCTCGGGCGGTCGGACATGCCAAGTAAACAACGCGGACTTATTAATGAATAGGTATGCAGATAAATAAATTCATTATTTTTAAAAATAAAAGTAATGATAAATAATCGGAATAAAGATGCGAAGGTCGTGCTCTTCTATTTTCACCTCCTGATCAAAACGCCGATATTACATGAAGATCGCAATGCAGTCCGAACATATTTACGAACTTGTTAGCATTTTAGTGAAATAAATATGTGAATTTTAACTATCAATATTATGAATTTGAACTAATAATTAATAACAGTTGCAAACATATATATGATATTCAGGATTCAAAACAGGAAAATACACACTAACTATTTTTTAAGGATTTTCATCTTTTAACTTTTCATATATGCCTGCTGATCTTGTCGTCTTTATTGGTGGTAGCCTTTTTGGGAATTTTAAGTAGTACTCTACAATATGTATATCCTTCCAGAAAATATTAAGTTCTCGTTATTACCTCTACTTTATTTTGAAACCTTGCAACTTACTATAACATGCTATGATATTTTCCCATTTTTAAAAAAAACTTAAGGCGCAATCATTGTTATTAAATTGTAATTTAACAAACATAACAATATATTATTTATGTAGACTCGAATTAAACATCTGTAATTTGTTCATGCATCAACCGATAAACACACAATGTGGTAGACTTTGTGAACCAGTGTTTAATGTTTTGGCAAAATTTTGCACAAATTGCAGCAGTTATTCGGAAATGTTTTACTAATATTATACCTACAAAGTATTAACTGAAGATCATCAGTACAAACGGTTGTAATTCCCAAAAAAACAAAATAAAAAGATATGGCTGAAAGAGTAAAGAGAATTTGATTGTTTTTAAAATTGAAACAAGACGTGTACAATAAAACAACAACAAATAGACCGACCATAACAAGTTCAATATTTTATATGTAGACATGATCTGACGATAAGGTGACATATTTAAAAAACAATGTATTCTTAGCATTTTATTTGCACGTTTATCGGTATGCCTATATGGAAAAAGGTGAATTCCGATATTTCTGAAATTTCACTGTCATGATTACTTTTTCATTGTTTTAAGCTCGGTGAACTGGTATTTCATTGTTTTACGATGTACATGCTGTACTTGGGAGTGTGGGTTGAAGATAAACATCACAGGATTACTATCACGATCTCCACATGTGATATGCAATCTTTAATAAATTATTGCCAATATGCGTGCAGCAATACTTTAATAATGCTTAAACAACACAATTACAATAATTATGAAGACGAATCTTCACATTAAAAATATATATACCTTCAATTTCTTTTTCCGACACCCGTGACTCAGATACTCGTGCAAGAAATTGGGGCTACTTCTCTTATTAAAAAAGCGAACAGTTTTACTTTACAGCCAGCTGCGAAGCATTTTCTGACCGCATGTTAATAATACGTTATCCTCCGTAATTGCGTTTCGGAATGCAATATTGCGGCCGGGTTGCCAGCATGACACAATAACTTTTCGAAAATGAACCGAAAAAAATAGAATACAAGTCAACAACACCGAGAGATCTGGCATTGAGAGAAAATAAGTGTGCTGGGCTGGACGGCGCCGGCCGACTGTCCCCATAAACCATCTCCGCCCACGGGAACTCCGCGCGCTTGGACACCAACTTATAAACAGGAGAAATCCACGACTCTTTCCGATATAGGTTAATTCGATTGACCCACTTTTCCTACGATGATAGATGCATGTGAATACACGCGTACCCAAATTGCACCCAATCAATTTTAATAAACCGTGCATTGACGTCTAGATTTTAATACAAAATTGGCATGAAATAAGAATCTTAGCTAATCTAATCATTTTTAAATTTTTTTTGTAAATTATATTTTATATAGTCACAAAATAATGACGTGAAAAAATAACACGATAAAAGCCTGCTTAAATTTGAGTTTATCAACCTACTCAAAAAGCGTACATATAACTTAAACCGAAAAAATTGTCAATGGGTAGACATTCGCGGTTTTATATAGTGATGATAATTTTACAATGATTTTGTGTATGCGCTATGGTTATCAAAGTGCGCGTAGATATAATATTGTAGTTGAACAATATTTACAATAGCAAAATAATATAATTTACTCAGCTACACATTGAATCAATTATGAGAGTAGATATCAATACCATAATTATTATTCCTGTCGTATGCAAAGTGATCAATTAAACGATAAAAAATATTGTTTACAAGTATCACAAGCAGCATAGAAAATTTGTCAACACGATATAGGTATATCATATTTATCAACAACGACAAAAACATTCTCTACGACGTGTCGCCGCAGCGATGTTGTTTTCTTGCACCCACAGGACGCATCGACATGTCTAGCCAGATGATGAAAACCAAATATCCGGTAACATGTTTTCAAAAAAATTACTTTAACGCATATTTAATACAAAAAAAATTGTTATGTTTAGTATAAATCTTCTTCCCCGAGCGCTTCTCTTCAGAGAAGGTTGGTAACTGTTTCACTGAACATAAGTTTGTATGGTCACAAATAGGACATGCATAACAAAGGAGCTACTGAAAAAAAATTGACCCCATACAATAAAAAGGACTACACTTGTACATATATACTATCAATGTGAATAATAAATAGTACAAAAATTCTTTACATTTTGACATTAATATTGTATTTAAATTCTTAAATTATTTACAAAATGAATATCGAATAATTAAATAATTAATAAGTATATAAAAAGCCTTTTTTTGAAAATCTTGATCAATTTCACCTTCATAAAGAGTTCATTACCGTGTATTTTCTTTTGTATGTAACGCGGGTTGCAAATGATATATGGGAATGTTTTAGAATAGCCGAAATCACGCATGTCTCGGGTATCCGAAAATAAAGTCCGGAAAATGGGAAGTAATCAAAAGTTAAAAATAATATATGCTAAAGAACCCACCCGCCAATGCTTAAAATCGCCAAACACATTTTATTTAACTGGATTTGATAATCTATTGCAACACAAGTGAATCGAGAAAACTTCACTTTTCAGCTTGAAGAATGACGGATTCCAGTGATCCAGGATGTATTCAGTCTCTTTGAGATATCAAAGGGGCCCATCTTGCATATCGTATCGTCAATATATCGCATGTGTATCGCACGGTACGTGGCGTCGGCGACGGCGTGTTTACAGCTTGGAGCGAGAATCGAGAGACCTTCAATTATTTTTCGCGAGCAAAACAACACCTGCGCGTGCGCTGGCTGCCGTGACGCGCAGGCGAGCCCCCAGCGGGGTAGGGGGGGGGGGGTGAGAGGGGGGAGGGGGTCAGGGTTGCCATTATGGTCAATCAATTATATTTAAATCAATCATGTAAATGCATTTACAACGCTGATAACACTGACTCATTGTTTCGCTTTTATGAAACGGAAAATAACTGCGATGCTCAATATCTTCAAGGAAAATTTACGCCATATATATATATATATATATATTTTTTTTTTTTTTTTGCGAAGTAGATATATATAATTTTTCACAAATATTGACCACATATTTAATACAATAAGTATAGAATTTTTGCTTTGTTTAAAATAAAGCTATAAATTTATGATTAATTTTAATGTATGTAAATAGTTTACACAGTCATTTGCTATACAGGTTTACATTTTAAAAAAAAAGCCGCAGTTACTTTATGGTTTTATGCTCGAAGACCAGTAAACTATAAAGTGAAGACTGTGACGTCAATTAGCAAATATTATGTTAAAACTAATTAAGTAAACAATTTTGCAGAGGATATATAGTGTGTATCATTAAATTATTACAATTGATCAGATGACCACCATTTTCTGTCTGCGTCGTGTAATTCGTTTATAGGTGACCTAATCTAACCAAATCTGTAAATTGTATGTTGAATAATTTATCTAATACGATTGATAAGACGTTGTAGACACAACAAGCGTGAATTTACGAATGGATACACATATTTCAAATCAATGTGCGATAAATCTCCGAAATAAACACATACAAGTGCATATTCGTAAAAAAAAGTCTCCTTTTCATATTTTCCTAAAATATTTAATTTTTATATTGCTTGTAAGAATACTTCAACGAGTGTTACAATCATACCTTGAAGTTTGCTACAAATAACAAGAGAACTTTGGGGGCGGTTGTAAATTTCGAATACCATGGGATGACCGCGTCACAAATGAACATGAAAAACTAGAAGAAAAAGGGACACCGGAAGTATGAAACTTACGTGGATGCGGAATTTACGGTTGATAGTACAGCCGAATAAGTAAGACTGTTCCAGAATAAATATATATTCGATAAAAGGTCACAAACCTCCTCTGAGGAGAGGCACTCGATGTATGAAGAAAAAAAAAAAAAAAAAAAAAAAAAAAAAAAAAAAAAACAAAATTCGCTGACTCATCATCTTCCAGGAAATATGGAAATGGATTGATATCGTAGCCGAGAGACAAGGTGGTGCGGCGGAGGGGGGATGAGGCGATGTGGCGCGATGTGGCGCGATGTGGCGTGATGTGGCGCGCTGTCGGCCCGCCAATAGCGCGGCCAGACTTTCCGCGACTTGCAAAACAAAGCTCGCACCGGAGCGGACATGGCGCGATGGCGAGATCGCACGATGCCCCGATCGGTCGGGCTCATGATGCAATTACTACACAACCAGCGAGATATTATAACAAACCGGTAAACCGGGGTTCTAAAAGCTCTACGCAATGATAAAAGCTTTCTTAGTAGGTTTTCATTGCAGCATTAGAAGAGAAGCATGGAGAAGCCCGCATTTAAGATAATCAACGGTAATGATAACTGTGACAAAAATACTATTGTAATTTTTTTTTTTTTTTTGGTGACCGGTTTCGCCAACCCGTTGCATTGACATTTTCAAACGAAAGTTTGTCAAAAGTCACCTATGAAATAAAAAAAATGTGGAAAAAATTCAAAAGTATTTTTATTTAAAACAAATGGAATTCCTCCGAGTACTTTCTGTCAAAAATATTGAGTACATAATAATTAATGCGGGATATGATTAAAAAATTAGTATGCGTCCAACATCTTGAATAAGCTTTACCTATGTTGCGTAAAAACTAATCAGAAATAAACAAAGTTTTTTTATGGTTTGCCCTTGAGAATCAAATTCGAAGGGTTATGTCTATTTCCAGACAAAAAAATTCATAATTTTTTTTTTACGAATTATTTAACATTAAGTTGATATTCGGCAAAGATTGCAAACATTATATATATTTTTTTAAATATCAATAAATACTTTTTTTAATTATTGAAATAGGTAAGGTGAATCTGATTTTCTCTTTCAGCGTGAGCCAGCTCTCGAGTTGTAATGTGAATGTAAAGGAAATAAAAAAATATATAACTTTAATTTATTAAAATAAACTATAAAAATAATACTAAGAAAGTACAAATCTGACATTTTTCTTCATTTTAATAAATAATTATAAATACGAACTGCTTAGGCTCAAATAATACTGAAGAATTCTTACTTTGCTTTTCACCTGCTTAAATTATTTTAACCCAGAACAAAAAATTAACTAATATAATAAAATTTATCATTAATGTATGAGTTTAAAAAAATATTAATGGGGTGCGATCCATACAAACAAAAGATAAAACATAGTAAATGATTTTAAAAGTAACATTTGCAAAATGTTTTTTACTCTGATTGTATACAACAACTAAAAAAATAATTTTGAAAAGTTTTGAGGAGATCATTGCTATAACCGCACACCGCTGAATTCGTATGAACTGCACACCACCGATAAATACCATAAATTGATTGAGAAATTTACATACAAAATTATATATTTATGGGCTACCTTCAAAATTGGTAGTTTTATTTCTAATTTTAGTAGATTTAGATGACTTTACGGAATTAAATGGTCATATTTAAATATGACATAAATCATTAAAAAACCAGCATGTTCACAAATTTCTAGTATGATGAGTCACAGCCAAGATAAGAAAGCATCATGACATAAAATGCCTAGATATATAATTTGTGAAATTAATTTATAAATTAGATAAAAAATTCGAATTAGCCAGACCCTCAAGTTTCATTGCATTGAGACTGATTATTTGTTATTGGGAATGTATTAACTTACATATATATATATGGATAGCACAATCCTTTTTGTTCAAGCTTTGTTGTAAATATTATTTCTATTTCTATTAAAGAAAAGAGAAGATTCAAAATTGAGTTAATTAAGAAATTTATTTCAAAATCACATGAATTAGCATGGGTTCTTAATTGTTTATTTTATTATAAATATTGAAAATATTTTTTCTAATATTTTAAATTAAATTCTTTAGTGATTATATCAGTAACCGTGGAAAAATCACAAAGGAGTTTTATTTTAAATATTGAAATGGAATTCCACCATGTACTCTTTGTCAAAAAATATTGATTACTTAAATATTTTTCCTAATTTATCTGCACATAGGTATTATTGGTTTAAATTTTTACCGATTATGTTTATCTACTAGATATTGTATTGCCTGAGTAAATGGTTAAGAGATATATTAGATTTTTTAGTCTACTGCCTACGTTGGAAAATTTAATTACTGTAAAATAAAATATTATATTAACCATAAAAATATCAGATTAATTTATAAATATCAATAAAGAGCATTCAGTTTTTCTTGGGATAGATTTACTTGTTAAGGATTACAAAACTAAATATATAGATTTCTTATGAAATATTATTACATAGAATTCCTTAAAGAGTATTCAATTGCTGATAGTTTCATCGAATTCATATAGTGTATTATAAAAAAATAAAAGTAATAAAATGTAATTAATTTGAAACCAAATTAAAACCTTATCAAGTGGAATCGAATAAAGAGTAAACAAAGAAAAATTTCAAGAGTCATGAAAGAAAATATACGTTTTATAAATGAAAGAAAAATAGTATATTAAATCCGTTTGTTTCACCCTTAATTTAATGCGTTTTTTGTTATTTTAATTTGATTTTTGAAATGTCGCATTCTATTAAACCGGATATATTAGGCTGTAATTACTTAACTTACGAAAAAACATAACTGATTATACATATTAAATATACTTCAAATGGAGTAACTAAAACAATTTTCCGATAAAATTTAACATGGAAGGTGTGATATTGATTGGATTTCGTTGTTCACAAAGAGGTTGTCAATACGTTTGTAAAAATATTACAGAAATCTATATGATTTTTAACATACCTGAAATTAAGTTGGCACGTCACAGTTTAAAAATTATTTACAAAGTCAATACTCTCACAGATTTATTCAGAAACTTCATATAAAATCAATTGGGAAAACCGGAGAGCGGCATGAAATCTTACTTTTGACAGAAAATCTTCAACATAGGAAATTGACAGCTACAGTAGCGCCGTGTACTTGAAATTTTGCGATTTAATCTGGAACTAAAAAATAGTAATGTTGCAAATAAAAAAAAAATATCTGAAAACAATAAAAAAATATATATATATTTAAAAATTGGAATAATGATTTTATTTATATATAAAATTTATAATTACTAAAATTTTCAACAAGAGAAATCAATTTTGAAAATATTTAATGTTGGTAATTTATTTATATAAAAGTTATTAAAATATCCACATTTTTATATTGAATTAACTCTACAATTTACTCTAGCAACAGCTCTAGTGTAAAGTTTATTGAAATACTCAAAAAAATGTAAGACTAGTGCATTCTATCACATTTTAGAAACTTGATTTATCATTCTTATCTGTTCAAACAAATTCAAATGCTCACAATTGTTACATTGTCGAAAATATTTTTTGAAAACTTTTAAATCCATGCCTGATCGTTTGGCCATAAAAATGCAATGGGTAAAAAAATGCATTCACTGTGAACCATTTGTATTTTCATGTAGTCGTCCGCCATTTTGTTATGTCGCTTATGCCTTTTTACGACACGAAATACCGTTATGACGCGTATATATTTTAACACGAATTTCCGAATAATTATATACTTACATGCCTTTTCATTCGTTATAAAACTAGTACTCGACAGAAAATAAAACTCATTTATATGCAATGATTATTTTAATGGAAAATATAATATTATATACCTTCTTCTACTCCATTAATAAATTAACAGAGATGAGACTTTCCATAATATTTAGTAAAAATAAAAGTCAATACCTTAACAAAGCAATTTCATTTGTTAAATCTACCTATACACTTTACTATAAGTGCAACTATTACACATTACAATCAGTAAGAAGTATAGTCAAACAAATTCAACATCAGCAACCGTCAATTATTCCAGAGTAGTTTTAACAAAGACAGGACAGGAGTGTGATCTCGCTTCCTGAGTGATGACGTTTAATTTATTTGACTCTAGCATTTTCTATTCCAATTTACAAAATACCTCTCAACTCCCATATATCAACGTCGTGAATCAAGTTTGAAAAAAATATTTTTTTTATAAATATCTGATTTGTGTCTTCCTTTGGTAACAAACACACCATAACAAGAAGAATAAAAGGCAAAAAAAACTCAATTAAAAATTTAAGTTTATATTTATATAGGATACAGAAACATCAGTTAAATATTACGTTTATTATTTTTGTACAGTGTTGCGGAAGTCATTTGGTATTTTTTTGGATTTGTATAAATATTCACAGATTTACTGAGGCTGCTTGTGGAATGTCGCAATTGGTTTGACAGCCCAATATTCAGGTTGACATTTAGCAATAATTAAGGTTCAATCCGGTACAGATGTCATCCCTACAGAAACCGCAAAAAATATATTTGTAAAAATGAGGTACAGCTAAATGAACATAAGAACAATATGTATAAACATAAAAATAACACAGCAGGAATAATAATATAAATTAACATTCACTATTTTTTTTAAATTAATACTGTGGGTTTAATAGTTTCCGCCTAAGGTAGGTGCAGTTTATAAAAAAAATAATAAATAAAAAAATATATTAAAATGGTTTTTGTAAATTTTTTTATCGTTGGGGGCATTTTTCCCTGCATCTTATTGATTTAAAGAAACAGAGGTAATATAGCAACCGAAATTAAGCATAATTTATAAAACCAGAATTATTGCTGTTAAGTCAAATATTTTCTGTTTTATAATGTTTTCTTCACTACACTGGATTTGGATGAGCCTGCAGAGACAGTGGATGCATCAGAAGTGGCCTTCTTGTCAGTGACCTTCCGAGCCGTAACACTGTGGGCTGAATACACATGATTTTCAAACTGCTTGTACATCCCAAATGTTGCTGTGCACACTGTGCACTTGTACGATAGATGGGCTGGCTTTAGGGTCATGTTGTGATCTTTAGCTACATGGTAGAGGAGTTTCCACTGATATACCTGTAAAACGATAAAAGATGTTAAAGCTTTCAATTAAATGCCCAACATCATATACACTTCACAAATGCAAATAAGTAGGAAGCTTACCTTTCCACATACTGGACATCTGCCAGCATCTTTAGCTTTGTTAGCAGCTTCTTGCATTGAACTAGTGACCAATCCGTGAGAGCCCAGTAAATGTCGCTCTAAACCTTGATCAGTAAAGAATCTGTGAAAAAGAAAGTAACAATCAAATTGTTAATAATTTTGTATAAATACAGCAATTTTTAGACAAGTATATTTATATACCTATTAATATATTTATTTACCTGAATTGACATTTCTGGCAATTAAGTGGAGGTCTATTGTGTATCATCTTTGGATGGATTTTGACTTTGTGAATCCATAACATATGGTTGCCGAGTTGTTCCAGGTCCTTGATGTATCCATCACAAATTTCGCAAATCACAAACGTCGATTTACCAGAGTTGGTGGCGGAAGCAGAAGCCGCAGCAGCTGCCAGGGGAGCAAGGGGCGGAGGCTGCGGAGTTCGACTCAGGGGTGTAATGGAAAGAGTGGGCCGATGATTTGGCACATTAGGCTTGATTGTAGTTTGCCCACCCTAATAAAAACAAAAAATTAGATAAATATATAATAATATAGTATGCGATACATTTAAGATTAAAAAATAATTTACCAGAAGTTGGAAGTTGGACGGTATCAGAACTTGTTTGGGGGCATGAGATCTGAACATGACTCCTCCTCGGACAAGAGGGGCTCCGTGTACAGGCTGGCCAGACGCCGACATTTGAGGTCGCCCCCGACCTCTGTATGACTGCATTCCTGTATGTGGTAAACCAGGAACACCTGCTTGACTCTTTGAGTATGCAGTTTGGTATGGATTCATCATATTTCTACCATGAGTCATCTAAAAGGAAAAAAATTATTACAAAAATATATTCGGCAACTAATAAATTTTGCAAAGATGTATGCTTTATAATGGGCAAATTGATTCTGGCATATGCAATAATATTGCTTAAGAATGTAGATGGTAAAATATATTTCCTATACCTTAATAATTTTAGCTGGAGGTTCCCACTCCACAGGTGGTGTCAAATTGTGATCGGGTTTAAATTTTTTAGCACATGCAACTAAATGCCTGGCTAATTTTCCTTTACTGTTATCCTCAAATGGGCAGTTGGCGCACATGTGATAAGCGGGAGCCCTCTCCAATCTGCCCCTGACATTGTGCTCAGCTTCCATGTGAAACAAAATCTCATGTGGACTTTTAACTTCGAAGGAACAGAAGTTACATTTGTAAAGATTATTTTTCATATGGGGTGTTTCCATATGGTGCGCTAAAGCAATAGCAGATTCAGTTTTGAAACTACAATATTCACATTTCTTTTGTTTATGTTTGTAAGGAGCATTATTCTCCTTGCTGAATTCCAAATTCTTCATTAATGCAGAGATAGACATTTCTGTAGCTTTGGGGTTGCCAATACCCATTTTGTTTTCTTTATACAGTTTACGTTTTTGCTGCTTGACCAAATCGCTCTGCACATATTCTTGCACTAAATTAATTCCAATATCTATGAAAAATACACCCAAAGAATTCTCAAAGTAACTATCAGATTTTACTCCAGGTTTGCTTTTCACTATTAAATCTGTTACTGAAGTGTTTTTAGTATCAACCAGAGGATCATCTTCTTTTTCTTTGATTATGACCGTTTTTGGAGTGTCATCGTCACTCATCAATTCATCATCTGAATCTGAGGAGCTTTCTCCATCCCAAGAAGCATCATCGTCATCGTTGAGCTTTTTTCTACCTGAAATTAAACAATTATATTAGAAATATTGTGTAATTTCGTTTTAATAAATATATTAGTTTTGTGTAATATAAAAAATATAAATAGCTATAATACCTTTTTTGTCTTTTTTTTTCTGTTGTGTTTCTTCACTAGCAGCTTCGTTGCTAATATCAAGTTTTTTAGTCTCAGCAGTAACTTCTGCATTTTCAGCAGCACCTTCACTCGGCAAGTCTACAGCATTTTTTGTACTTTTATTGGCTTCCTCTTCTTTCAGCCTTTCTTGTTCTTCTTTTTCTCTTATTTTTTCTAGGTCTTTCCCCAATATGTCTACAAACTCTCTGAATGGCTTGACTGAAGGTTTCTCATATACATAAGGAACAATAAATGAAGGAGCTTCAACTACAAACATATCATCGGATAATGAAGGAAGTATTGTGTGGGACGTAGCGACAGGGAGTGGAGTAGGTTTTGTAGAGACTGGAGTCACCGTAGTACCACAAGCTGCAATGCTTTGATATAATGATTGTGACGGAAAACCAGCAGGCAAAGTAGGCTTATTGAGTATTTTCGGCTTTGCTGACAGTAATGTTTTAGTGTCAATAATAACAACACTAGGCTCCTTTTTTTTACTGGGCAATAAAAGAGATTTTCCCCTTTGCTTGACTGCTAGATCAATTGCTTTATCATTTAGACTAACTTTATTCTTAGATCTTGTATTTTTCAACATATTTTGATTATCAAGTGTTTTTCCATCAGTTGATTTATTTTCTGATAATACACAATCATCATTATCACTCACAATTTCATGAACTACAGGACTGCGGGTGCCATTTTTTTGCTTTTCATTTTTACTTTCAGCATGATTTGAGAGATCATCAATCAGCAGTATTTCGGTTGAGTCGTTTGCATTTGTGTGACTTTCATCTCTCATGGGTTCTGCTTCTGAGTCCGAGTTTATACTAACGAGATCATCTTGACCCATCATTTCATCGATCTCTCCTTCTGAAGGGCCTGACCCTTCTTCAGACTCTTCTCCTGAATCAATTACATCTGATTCCTGAAAGTATTTCATAACAAAATATAAACAACCTGTAAATTATTTGAGCATGTAAAGATCAGCTTAATACAGTTTTTATGCACACAAAATTGGTATAAGATCTCAAGTTATTAATTAAGTGTACACAACAACACTTTAAATACATACTTGTTATTAATTATTGAAAAAAAAATGTTTGTCAATTAAGAATACATACTATCGTTTACTACATGTATACTTATGAATGATGAGTTAATAATTTGTATTTTTAATAGTATTAATGAACATTATAATAAATCAGTGCTTAATGGTGTTTTCTTTCTATCCATAAACTTAAAACAAAACAAAAGAATATTACTGATTCAATGAAGTATAAGAAATTCTAATGTACCTTCAATTCATGAAAATACTTTAACTGCAATTGTCACATTGACATTAGGAGAATAGTTTATTGTTACGGCATAAAATACACATAGCTGACAAATCGTTGACATAGGTCCAGTGCTTTGTTTGTCATAAAATACAAATGTATAATAAAATTAAGTATTCAAGTGAATTATTTCATACATAAAATTGCTCCAGGAGTAAATAAAGATTCTACATAGTGATTACCTCATCATTCAAAGGAACAGCTTTGGGATCATCTTCATCACACTCAGATTCGGACTGAATTTCATACACAACTGAAGTTCCATCCTCTCCTGTCTCCGATTGATCACTTTCTGAAGAATCACTTTTTGCTGTCGACTCGTTACTATTATTACAGTTATTCAAGTTTTTAGTCATCTCAACACTCATGCTGCTGTTACTGTCGTTGCTGTTTCCAAGTAAGTTTGATTTGGTGCTCTCTCCATTTGAAGTGTTTTTCTCATTTTTTGTGCAAAGCTTCTTGGAAGCGGACTGATTCAACTGCTTACTACTGCTGTTGGAATCGTGGTTCTGTTCTTTACGATCACCACTTTCGAAACTTTCAGACGTTTTATTGCTGCTATCATCATACTGGTGGTTATTTTCTGTGGGGTGATTTGCAGCATCAGAGTGATCACTCAGTGCGCTTCCTTCAGCTTGAGGTACATCATGTGAACTGTTCGAGTGGGGCGATTCCGGTGACGATGGAGAATCCATCGTATCTTTTGAGGTACCGTTTGTTGGAAATTTATTCAGAGCTTCAAACACCATATAGAAAGATTCGATAAAACTGTAAAACTACAAGCGATCAAATACGCGATTAGAACGTCAAAGCATCATGTTTATAATAATTATTTTATTTACGAGTAACTAAACGTAAGATAATAATATACTAAAGAAAACTTAAATGAATACTCGAATAAAAAAAAAATATTCTAAAATTGCGATATACCTATAATATTTCTGGTTGAAGGTATGTCACCTACCTAACGATGTAAGTATTTTATTTTATATTAGAAACCGATATAAAGTACAATCTGTATATTTCTGATATAAACGTATTATAAATTCATAACATTATGAACACTGCCGTATTTTTAATCTATTAAATTTTTCACGCCACAACATGACAGAAAGAAACGATCCACCGCGCCAAGAAGCCCGACATTGGCTTGCCAACAACTGGAGAACGAGAAACGAGAAGTGAGAAATGTGTTATGGAGTGAGAACTGAGAAGCGAAGCGAGAACCCGGGACCGAAACCGCTCGGCTATTTTGCATTCATTTATTTATTACTTAACATTAAATACACATTTTTCACTCGAAACGTCGTTAAAAGCACTAAAATTGAAAATAATATTTTATTTATAAAAAATATTAATAAAAAAGAATATTTTCCAAATATGAAGAAAAAAAAAATCGCCCAACTACTGAAGCTGTTAAAAACATACACCCGATTGTGTATTTAAAAATAAATCGCGGTCCAAGTAAAGCATAAAAACAGTTAATAGAATAATATTGCTCTTGAAGTTTTTCTTAATATTGATATAAAAAAAAACAATTTTTATATTTCATAAATTTTAATACGTGTGTCCACACCGAATGAAGTAGTGTAGTGGTATATGTATACAATACTTTTATGTATGCGACATTGAATTGAATCTATGATTGGACGCAAGCGAAGTGTGGCGCTACTGGCGTAGTACAGCTGATGAGGGACGCGCGCGCGCAGCTGCCCTCACTCACACTCACACTCACACCCGCACCCACACCCACACCCACACGCGCGCACTCACCAACACAACACCACGCCGCGTGTGCCCCGCGCTGCACATGCACGCGCTCTGCGCCGCACGCCGCTCGCCTCACGCCTCACGCCTCACGCCGCACGCCTCACGCCTCACGCCTCACTGTTCATCGCGGAATTTATCCATAGTAACAGAAACAAAGCGTTGCGATCCTCCCGACGATTATTTCATTGACACATTTAATCCGATCGTGATTTAATTATTAAAAATAAAATACTTTGTTCCGATCAAACCCTTTCTTTCTATTGTAATACTTAACTTAAAATTATTAAAGCATTATGAACATAACACTATAATTATATGCAATGAGATGCATTACACGTATTTGGGCATGACGTTATAAAGAGGAAAGGATTATTGCGAAATGCAAAAAAAAAACGACAAGAAATTATTCGTTAAGTACATTTTAATTTATAAGCCCTAGACTTTATTAATTTTATTGTATATTTTCGCGCGAGTTTTTAAAATTGCATGCATGTGTTTTGAGCCATCAGCCAGTGCTGCCCAATAACCTGAGTGGCGTCGTCGATCCCATTGACGTTTAGCAACAATATGACATTTCAATACAATTGTAGGTTAAAATATTTTCTGAGCGGTTTTTATCTTAAATCTTTGAGCGGATATATTTCAGTGTCAGTGAAGAAATTCCTATATTATATTATAGTTTATCTCAAGATGCCTTTGATTTTGATGTGTGGTGTACCCAGTAGTGGTAAATCTAGAAGAACTGCAGAGTTAAAGGATTTTTTTGTAAAAGAACATTCTAAAACCGTCCATGTGGTATCCGAGGAAGATGCTATTAAAAATGCAGGTTTCGAGAAAAATTCTCTCTACTTGGATTCGCAGAAAGAAAAACACATCCGTGGCGTTTTGAAATCTGAAGTTATGCGTCTCATTGATAAAGATACGATTGTTATACTCGATTCGGGAAATTATATCAAAGGTTTTCGTTATGAGTTATACTGTGCTTCTAAAGCCTCGAAAACGACCCAGTGTACCGTATATACGATTATCAACTTTGATCAAGCGTGGACATTAAATTTGAACAGAACTGGTGACGATATTACTGCTAAAACATACAATAAGGAAGTATTTGATGCATTAATTCAGAGATTTGAAGAACCGAATAATAATAATAGATGGGATAGCCCACTATTTGTGGTGGGAATAGAAAATTCTCCACCGTTTCAAGCTATTAATTCTGCACTTTACGATCGCAAACCTCCCCCTCCAAACCTAAGTACTCAAAATGCTCCTTTATCATCTACTAATTTTCTTTATGAAGTAGATCGCATCACCGGAGATATTTGTGATAAAATGTGTCCATTAGGAACAGGTACTACCCCGGCAAGGCTCCGTGTGTTGCGAAGACAATTTCTAACATTAGCAAAGTCACAATATTCTTCTTGCGATACAGATAAAATAGCTACTCTATTCACACAGTATCTGAATACGACACTTGATCAATAATTTATTTCCATTTATTACTTCGATTTTAAAGAATAAATTATTTGCATACAATATAATTGTATTCTTTGAATTGTTACACCTGCCATTAATACATCGCGGTACAGTATTCTATTGATTTACTAGTGTCAAAATAACCATTCTTTGATAAGTTAAGGTATGAAATATATTGGACTTTTATTTTACATATTAACTTCATTAAAATTGTCAAATTGTTTTATCAAGTAATATTTGTAATCCATTTACTACTTATCGATAAATTAATTATGAAACTCCACATACTCTGCAATAGCACTATTAAATTAGTGTTATTAAGACATATTAAATAGAAAAAAATTAAAAGTTCAATGAAGAGTTTCTTATTTTTAACTTTTACCAATATTGCACGAAATGGACAAAGTAGAAATTAAAGAATATGAAAACTCTATTTTTTTTTCACCACCTGTAAATCAAAAGAATATTGTATTTAGTATTGAATTCCTCCACTCCTGCATACTAAATATATAAATATATTTAGAATAATATTCAAGGGTTAAAAAATTAAGTTATATAATATCTTTATTTAATTTCTGTACAACGGATTGATTAAATAATTTGTGATTTTGTACAGTCCTTAAATTATTATGTATACTTTATAATATAAATTTACACATTTCTGCTGGTCTTTTATATGTCCTATATAATTTAGTTAAAACAGTTTCATGTATAAGATATTTTCATGTAATTATGGCTGTAGTATTGACTCGACTAGACCCACTTTCACTGGGGGCGGCATTGCCATTCATCATTATTGGAGTGGAGTTGTTTGGAGCGCTAGGAGTTCCTACCACATCAGCAGGGGTTGGTTCCAAAGCTGCCTGGCCCTTTGATCTCAATTCAAATACTTGTGTTATAGCCTCTCGGAAACACAGGAAATTGTAGTCGATAACACCTATATAATAGACAATAATTTTAAAGAAATTAATAATCAATGTATTGTATAATAATAAAATGTAATCAGCATTGACAAATTGAGTCACCTTGCTTATCAAAATTATCCTCTCTTAATATGCATACTAATGCAAGGAACTTATTTACTTCTCGGAGATAAAGAATTGTTCCATTATTTAGTTTGATTAAACTAAAACTCTGGCTATTGAACGCTGCAGCTTCTGTGTCGTCAACCAATCTAAAAATATTTTGCAATGGTAAAATAAAAAATATTGCCCAAAACAACCAGAGAAGAAACTTCTACATGCATGATTCAAAAATGAAGTAAGTTAGAGCTTGTAAATTTTTAAAAGATCAATTCAAATGAAGTTTATTTATAAAAAAAGGTTAGTCAAGTTTCTCTTTAACAGAATCAATATTATTCTTAGAAACTTACCCATATATGCAAGAAACATCAATAACTACATCTATCATGTCACAGCAAAGCTCATAACTCTGCATGTCCACTGGAGAACTATCAGTAGCTATGTATATTTTGGATACAACATCAAATAAAAATGCTTTTTCAATGGCCGAGTTCTGAAAGAAAAGTGAACTAGTGATATCTTGCTGCAAATAGGTTAATCCTAAGATAAGCCTAATATTCTGGAAAAAAGATTGACCTAGTCATAGCTTCTCAAACTTTTTGAGACAACCGTCCATTTTGCAGATCTATTTTTTTTGTACCCACCGGTCGCCCGCATGCAAGTATTGATTTGTTTGCGATATCGTAAAAAATATTGTAATATGCTCGCTGCATTACTTATTTTTTTAATGAAAGAATGATCTTATTTTGTAGAACACAAACCGCACCGGACAATGAGACACGTCAAAATTTAAAACTTTTGAATTTTAACTGATTATTTTTTGTTAAAATAATTCATACCAGCATTTACTACTGATATAGTTAAACTTTACTCTCGGTAGTATCACCTGTCTCGTGTGACCGCTCATATTACTTTTGTCAGAACTATTGTCATCATTAAAAAAGATTTGTAATTTAATGCCACATTTAAACTATAAGATTTTGAAAAAGATGTTACCTATATTTTTCTATACCCACCTGTTTTATTTTTTTCATAATTCAAATTCTTTTATACACTTGATTTTTTATAAAAAATTATATAAATTAATAAAAACATACAAACCGAAATCAGAATATTTAAAAGATTTTCCAGGGTAGGCAGCTGTGGAATCAGTTTTTGTACAACTTTAGAGAAAGCCTCGAAAATAGAGTGATCATAAATGGAAGTTAAATGAAAACTAAGATGAATTTGGTCAGCTCCAGCATCTGTTAGATCATCTGTTGCTTTTTGGTGAATATCTCGTTGAGATTCCATTTTATAATCATCACTCAGCCCATCAACCTAAAACATAAAAAAAAAAATTCCTGAAGAAGAAACCTAATAATGAGACCAAAACGTTTGAAGTTTTATAAAAAAATCTAACAGAACACAGCATTACTTATAATAACAGTTGCCAAAATCTATGAACCCATCAGCTTTGGATTCTATGAAGTATGTAATTTTAAAATTATCTCTGAATTACAAAACAATATTGAATAATAAACAGGTCATTAATCTAATATATGCACAAAATGTGAAATATATATGTGTGATAAATAGTTATCTTTTTGTTGATTATTTCAGATATTTATTCTAAGCACAGAATTGAAATTAGCATCATTATGAAAGTCAAAACTTCATATCTTAATGAAAATATTTCATGTTCTGACTATCATATGCAACGAGTATGTCAAAATGTATGGCATCATACTTGAAAACAAAGAAAGGAGATAGTATATAAGTTAGCTATTTGTAGTTTATTTGAAGTGCTTAGTCAAGTATATAATTCCTTTAATCTAAAAAGAGAACAGTTGGAAAGAATAATTGATTTTGCAAAAAATATATATATAAACACAATGCAATATACTTGATTTCACTAGTTTGTAAACATTGTTTAGGCAAAATCAATTCTTTGATTTGTTCTCATTTTTAATTTGGTGGATAAATGAAGCAATATTTATATCATTATATTATAACATGACATTTGATTATGCATACCTTGTGAATGAATACTTCAAATTTTATTGCATGGTTGACTTTATAGGCTTTAGTCACAGTTTTATTAAGTTTTACTAGAGCATCCATGTAATCATCCTGAAATAAAATACAAATTGAATAACACTAGACTAAGAAAAAACATTTTTAAAAAAAATCTTAAGAATGTAAGTGCACATGTCAGTATATACCTGAGCGTCAATAACAAAGACAAGTGCGCCACAGCCTCCAAAAATCATGTCAGAATCAAACTCAAATTCAGATTCAATAAAATCAATCTGGCCGGGAAAGTCCCAAATTTGAAATTGCACAAAGCTGCTATTATTTATATCATCCTTGACAATCTGATTCGTGGATTCCAAAAACAGTGTTTCGTTCGGGGACATTTTGTGAAAAACTACTTTCTGTATTGAAGATTTTCCTGATCTGAAGGCAGACAAGTATAATTAAAAGGCATAAAAGAAACGGATATATTGAAGGTTTCTGAATGGATATTATGATAATCTGTTCTCAAGTATTCAAAACAAGTAGAATTGACTATTATTTGAATCGATTTGAGCAAACATAATATACATATTGTGACCTATTCAATACATTCCCTTCGCCAGAATAATCGAAATATTTAAGAAAATTATGTCTACCTTCTTAGTCCCATTAGCAATATACGAGGTTTCTGTTCAGGTTGCAGTGATCCTGACTGAGGATCACCCTCTTGCTCAAAGGGGCCATAACCAAAATCTTTTGGAAACGATCCGACTTCAAAACCACCAATCGGTTCTTCCTGATAGCTCTGCAAAAAGTTATTCCACAATAATTTATAATAAAAAACATAATTATGACACATCAATAAATGATCAACATAAAAATATGATTTACCATGGTGATTGGCCACAAGGCCGATATTTACAGGTAATTTGATAAGTGTTTATTCGTTGTGAGTAATTTTTCATAAAACTGAATGTAGTTTAACAAATTTAAGCTGAAGAAAAATTTTACAAAATACTTCATAAATCACAGTGCGAAGCAAGAATAACACCACTACAGACACAATAACACAGTCGGAGATACGTCATTCCAACTCAAATGTTGCCACAAGTAAAGTTTTATGTTAAGCAATAATTGATTTTTGATAAGGCTATAATGATTCGATATTAAAGCAACTTGTAATTTTATTATTCAGATTAAAAAAATCTATCAATTTTATTTATTTACTTCCTTATTGTATTTTTTTTGACATTTGATAATACCAAATTAGAGATACAGTAACACTGAAAGGACCCTAGGACACAATAAAAGTGTTTATACCGATTATTGATCCATTACTTTATTTAGTATTATATTTTTAAAGTTCTCGGTGACATAGGATTATTTAACCATTCTTAGTATACCTTCAACCTTACAATTTAATCCTGGAATTATTGTCAATGTTATTGATATTTTGTTATTTTACGTGTTTTGATTAGCAAGGATGCAATCTGTATACTTCTCCGGTGTATGTGAATGTTGTTTCTCCGAAAATAATCTTAAAAGTATGATGCATCCTATAACACAAAATGGTAAAATTGAAATTTATTCTGAAATGCTGCTAAATTGTTTATCTATTCAGGTTAGTATAGTATAAAAACAACAGTCTTGATTATCCCAAATTTACTTACTAGACATTCATTTGATCTGAATAGATCTGAATTTGAAATAGATAAAAAACATAGTTTTATTGGTTCTTGAGTATACTATCAGGACCTTTCTCCTGCATAAGAAATCCTAAATTTTTCAGAAGAGAAAAAGATTCTATTGCCTGTGTAGACCAGCTTGACTGATGAATAAAACTATGAATTGATTCAGCTAAATATGTATGGTGTAGATCATAGGTGGCCAAACCATGGCCCGCGGGCCATATTATTTATTTTTGGTCCACGGGCATATGCAAACATTTTTTTTTTTATTGTATATAAAACCACCAATAGAATATTCCATTGAGCGTAGTTCGTATCATATCATATATATGGAAGTAGCCCAGTCTCACATCAATCTATCTCACAGTCAATCTCATTTCATTAATTTGTCCCGGCAGCTGAAAAAGGTTGGCCACCCATGGTGTAGATGCTCTAATTAAACTGTGACTAAAGCCTTTAAAGTCAAACACGCAATAAAATTTTGTATTCATTCACAAGGTATAGGTAATAGGATCTGATGTTTTTTTAAATTAAAATACTGGCATATCTCGTTGTAAGAATAATAATAAATCTGAATAGCAATTTCAATTTAACTTTTCTATTGCCTTTTTCTTTCATTTTAAATTAAATTTCCAATTTGTTTCATTGTCCCCACATCATCTGGCAGTCTGTCAATAGATAATCAAGACTATTGTATTGGTAAATTAGTTTGTACTATATTTTTATAATTTATTTTTAGGTTATCCATAAAGATTATCCTGGTAGTCAACATCTTATTTGTGAAGAATGTATAGAAAAATTAAGAAGCAGTGCTGCATTTCAGGATCAAATTATAAATGTCCAATCTAAATTGCACAATTTTCTGGATAGTACGCAGATACATTTACCATCGATACCAGGTATTCATATTTAAAGATTGAATTACTGAAAGTGGGGACAAAGCAATCTCAAATTTTGTACACATGTTTGTCCTAACGCACTAAGATTTTGGATTTACCTTTATAAATTTAGTAATTTTTTTTATTAATTTAATTTAAATTAAATAATTTATTAATTGGAGAGTTTTAAAACATTGTCCAAGATTATAAGATATGACACTGGACAAAAGTTGAAGGTGAGACACAGCTAACTCACCAACTCATAGATCATATTGTAAGTATGTAATATTTTTTCAAATTTTTAGTTGACTTGTCGCATAGTGAAAATACTTATGGACTTAATGCATCTGAAAATTCTAAAGCGCCTATTGAATCAGCAATCTGTTTTCCTGGTATAGATATACCTATAAATAGCAGCAGTTACCAAATAAACATAAAAAAAGAAAATGCAAATGGAATAACAGGAAAGAAAACTCTATCGCAATCCATTAGTATGCTGCTTACTAAAATAAAGTCAGTTTCCAAAAACATACCGAAAGTTTATAAAAAACAAACCATGTGCAGAAACATTAAAAGTCATTCAGCTTGTGGAAGTTCTTCTGTTAAAATTTCAGCAAAGGATATGAAGCTCTCAAAAGATATTTCTAATGAAGAACCCCCTCCAATAACAAAAAAGTCAGAAGAAATGTGTGCAATATGTCCTATCTGTAAAGATATATTCTTAGAAGATAATCACCTTGAAACCCATATGGCTCTTAAGCATCCCATGTTTACCTGTGACGAATGTGGAAAATCCTTTCCCAAAAAAACGGGATTAAACGTTCATAAACAAATCCACAAAGAAAAAATTGAATGCAAAATCTGCGATAGAAGTTTTAATAAAAACTATATAACTAGACATATTCGATTACATTACGGGGATAACCTCACAGCAGCTTGCCCTTTTTGTCCGGAAAAGTTTAAGTCTTACCAAGATCGTAATAAACATTTAGCAAAGTTACACAATGTCACTCCCAAAAAATACAAATGTAAGTTTTGCATACGAACTTACTATTCGTCATCTCACCTATCTCAACATGTGCGAAAAGCCCATATGTTTGAAAAAAAGCACAGTTGCTACGTTTGCAAAAGGAATTTCTTTTCTAAAACAGATTTAAAATATCACTTAGTGAAACATACGGGGGTGAAAGAGTTTGAATGTGATATATGTCATAAGCACTTTACTAAAAAATATTCATTAACTGAACATAAGAAAGTACATGAGGATACAAAAGAATACACTTGCTCCATTTGTGATTCAACTTTTCGAAAATATTCTTTGCTGAAGGCTCATACAAAGCTACATGCGAATTTATACAAACCGTAATATTGTATTTATTATAATTTATTTTTAGTGTATAAAAAAGAAAACAGTGATATAATAAAATTAAAATGAGAATGTATTTTATATAACATGATTTATTAAATCACACATGTAAAATAAATTAAAAAGATCTATGTTTTGCAAAATTAAATAAACACATGATAAAATCCCATGATATAAATGTATAATTGGAAGCACTATATAAAATGTATGTGTAATAAATACGATTTTATATTGTATCACGATTACTTTGAACAAGGTCTTATGTAGACTGGCCAGTGAAAATCAATTAAGAAAACAAAAAAGGCAAAATTTAAAAGTACGGAATATTTGATTTTGCAGGCGAATCTGCACAGACCTTAAGAACATTGATTTATTCTATTTTTGTTGTTCCTCTTCATATCCACTGGCAATTCCTTTGCGGCCAACTGATGCTTTCTCAACAGTTGTTTCTCCTAAGCTTTGTTCCAGTCCTTTCCAAGATCTATCAGAAATAGATTTGCCAATGCCCAACTCAGTCACCGCCCAATCATCTTTGATTGCAAGATTTGATGAATTATTTTTCAAGTAATCAGTCTCATTTGAATTATTGATAGAAATATTTCTAATGTTGCCAGTAATAAGACTTACATCGGAATGATCTTTGGTAATATGAGAAATGTCACAAAAGCTCCTACCGTCAGGTAGTAGGTCATTGAAATCGGTACAATAAGTTGTACTATATGGATCTCGATTGTTAAGAGCGAGCTCTAGTTCAAAGGGATACACTACAGGTTGAAGAAAATCTCTTGAACTGTAGAGATCGTTTTCAGGACACGCTATCAAAACAAACACCTCAATCTAAAAAAAAATAAAAATATTTTAAACATCGAATAATACAAGGTAAATATGTTTTTACAAATGTACCCAGCTGTATTTTAATGAGAATAATATATATTTAAAGTATTGTTTACATTAAATAATTACCTCTGGAATATTAGCTAGCTTTGCAACATTTGGTTTTCCTACAGACAGCACGTAGCTCTTTTTCCCGTTAGCTTTTATGATATCTTTCAATCTTTTTATAATCAAATTAAAGTTTTTTATTGATAATGTGCATACTAGGATACCAATATTAGTAGCATCTTTGCATTTTTCTATCAAAAATCTTCTTCTTTTGAACCACATGCTTTGGGATTGAGGAGAAATTTTATTTTTATCGATGTCCATCAAGTATACCTCTCTTGCTGTAAATATAGAAACATTTATTAAAAATCAACATTTTATTAAAATATTGGGCTTTGGGGGCATGATTAAAACTTACCATTAGCAGAAACAGTCAAATTAAAAAGTGCTGGACCTTCTGAGCCGAGAAAAATAAGATTGGAATTTTTTAAGAGTTCTGTGGATTGAATAACTCTCTTACTGTTGATAATGGATCTGTTAAAAATGGTTTCAGATTTATCTTCAGAGAATATTCCAACCATTACATTTGGAAAATTTGTGAAAATACACTCACATATTTTTTCTGTAGGAAAGAAAACATTATGACACTATTAACCAGGATAATAAAAAGTACATATTAGTCAAAAGGAAATAAAACAAAAATTACCAGAAATGTATTGAAGTGATACGTCAAAAAATACAATATTTATAGATGAATCACTTAACAGACTCTTCATTGCCTCAACAGCTTTGTCTAAATTCGATAATGCTTTTGGATATACATAAAAAACCGGAAAATTTGTTGGGGATAAACAGGAATGTCCATAATGAATAATGGCATCTGCAGCTACATGTTTGGCAGCAACTTCATCTACACAACAGCTATAATTATACAATAAACATTTAAAATTAAGAAAATGCTAATAATATAAAATTATAAATATTTTGCAATACAATACCTATTATAGGTGGTGTCTGCTAAAATAAATATTTTCCTTTCTGTTAAAGATTTGATAGTTTGGCAAATATTCACACTATCTTTTAATAAATGGTCAGGTATTTGCAGACAAACCTGAAAACAATATTATTTTTAATTATTAAATACATGTATGTCTTTAGGGTTGTTATTCTGTGGGAGTCCATGCAGTTTTTAACAATAGTTAACTTTAAACTAGATTGATTTACAGCAATGTCATGGTTAAGTTTTTATTTTAACACGGGTGATTAATTTACATCTGTAAAATTATTTTTAAGGCATTGCAAGAAGAAGTATCATGCAATTACTAAATATGACTACTGCTACCACATAATAAAGAATAAGTCATTATTAACATTAATTAAATAACAGCATTAGTTAAACTTCAATTAAAGACTTCAAGAATTAATGGTGATTTTGAGATTACGTTTGCTAATATTTGTATGATGTAAAAGTTATGTTTTTAATAGATAATACATACTAAATTAACTTTTTTCTAAGCAAAATGCATACCTTGCAAAAGTTGTTTTCTGTTATCCAACTGACGGTTTCTGTAATATCATATATATAATTTATTTTATCTAGTGTTGTAGGTTCTGAGTTATAAAGATCAGCATTATCAGTACGCTCAATGCTGATATTTCCAGGAGTACTAAAAGACATGGTTGGTTTTATGTCAATTATCAGCAACTTATTATTTACGTCTCCGCTCGCACGTACTCACGTTGAGCTCTCTAAAAAATAATAGACAAGAATACACCGTATAATAGACAATAGCAATAAATCTGTCAGAAAATTATAGACAACCAGAAAGGACAAAACGGTAACATAGACAATAATAAAACACTGGAATTAAATCTTTAGTACATTTTTTGCAGTCCCCAAACTACTCAGCAATGCAGTTCCTTTAAAATGAATTTGTGATACTTTACATAAAATTGTACTAATACTGAAATCGACAAGGTCTGACTTTGAGGAAATAATTTTTGGAATGTAAGGATCTGGTCAATTCAACCTGTGTAAATCCAATTTAAGGGCAGTACATAGATTCTATAAAAAAGTAATCAATTAATCTAAATAATTACTGATAATGGAACTATCTCTTCTAAAAGCAGCTTTCACACATTATTTTTAAATTATACAATTCACTGCTACAGAAAATCAAATCGTCAAAACATTGCTCGACTTATTTTGATATGATCAGTAAAATTCACGCGCGTGAACAATTCTGGCCGACCAGACATCAGAATTTTGAAGCTACTGGACAATCGTATTAACTCTAGTAATTTTGTTCTCAGAAATTTTCATTAATCTAACGTGTTACACGTTAAAAAATGGATTGGATCAAATAAAACATTACTTTTTTAAAACATTGAAATAATTTTTATTATATCATAAATACTATTATATAGATTTAAAAACTATATTTTACAGGTCGTTCGTAACATCTTTTTCGAGGAAAAAATGTGTTGAGCTTTGAATTTATACTCAAAATAGATACATAAAACGTAGATTGGGTATAATTAAATTTTGAACAACAAAAGACATTTTTTTTCTAAGCATATAAAATTTACACAAAACCAAAAAAAAAAAACCTTTGCACAATAAATATTTTTACACTCTAAATTAAAATTATAAATGTGCCTAATAGACAAAACATTACCTACTGAATCTATTCTTCTTGTTTTTCACATTTTATTATGCGAAATACATTATCATTACTTTTATTAACAAAATATATATAGCAAATAGGCTTTATAACTGATGTCAAGAAATACAAAAAACTCAGGGAGAAAGGAATGAATACGGGAGCGATCGTATTGCCCAGGGGAGGGGTCCTGAAGTGCTCCAGGCTCGGCGGGGCGGGCGGGGCGGGAGAGGAGGGAGGGCCGCTCCACACGTGCGCGCCCGCCAGCAAGTAGCGCGGCGCGTTCAGGGAAAAGTACACCAAACACAAAAATAGAGACATCCTCAGCACGTTCGGTGACTCACCCTGCATGTCTTTGCCCTTTGAAGTAATTTTAAACAGTCTGTACGCGATCGTCCCGCTCGATCCGAGCAAAATCGTCAAAGGAATGACGAGTTGAAATACACTCAGCAGTATCTGCATACTCAGCATGCGGTTTCCGTCAACAAAGGTGCAGACCGAGGGGCCGCCTCTGGAGTCGATGAGAGTGGACAGGGCGAATTCCGGCACGCTCAGGGAAGCGGCCAAAATCCAAACCAGCATGACGGGTATCACGACCGGAACTATTTGAGATTTCTCGTGATCCCTGGAATTTCTAGATATTTTTGTACCGGAACTCTCGTTTCTGGAGACCAGGCTGTGCCTCGAAGATTTCATTTCGGTGCTATCCTCGAGGAGGTCTTCGTCTGAGTATTTTTTCGCGTCGGCACCGCGCGATTGGATGTTCGCGGTTACCAGCGCGTGGAAAGTGAAGACGATCAGAAAGTAGGCGCTCGATGTTCCGGCGAAGACTTCCCCTCCGAGGTAAAGGGTGCACATTCGAGCTCCAAAGCTCCACGAGCCCTCGTGATGGGACCACATTTCTGGAATGCCGACTATCGTCAGGGAGAGGATGTCGGCTATCGCCATTTGAAGCATGAGAGAGCGTATTCCTGAAAACAAAATTGACACTGTAAATAATATTTTTATCCAAAGTATTTTTTCTTATGAAATGCACGTGATGTCATACCGTCGATGCGCTTTTTCCATAGTTTTCCAATAACAAATAGGTTCAATATTACCCCCGATCCATTCACGCAAACTAAATATGCTATCAGAACTGACGTAGGAATGAGGGGAAACTTCGGCACTGCCGTTTGATAGTCGTGATTGTGAAAAACGTTCGTCAACTCGAGATCACTGTCGTTGGAATGATTTGATATTTTCTCGAGAGACACGACGTCAGACAGCCGCGAGGAGTTGAAGGCGGCTTCCTCCATGGCAGGCGCGGGAAGACTGAGACTCGGAGGCTCGAGGGTGGCGGGGGCGGGGGTGCCAGGATGCGTCGTCTGCCGCTGTCGAGGGTCTCCTCTCCTCTCTCCTCGCCTCCTCCGTTCATCTGTCAGCTCATCCTCAATAGTACAAGACGCGTATGTATTCCATGTGACGCGATAATTATCTCATGCATTCATGATGTTTAAATCAAATATTCATAAGTGATTACTTAAAATATAAATATATTTTTATTTATTATGGCTATTGTCAGTGGTATTTCTTTTTTGTTCATTTCAATGCGGTCAATTATTTTAATTATTAGGCTCGTACATGTAACCACCCCGATTTAACACTCAAAATCTTTAGTAGCATTTATTTGGTTTTATTATTGTTTGTTTATCAATTTTCGGTCTATCAACGCCATTGTATATTTTTATAAAACAGAAAACTATAACGTCTGTTTATCATACTCAAATATTGAAATGTGGCATACATTCAATGCCTGATGATGATGATGGATTTATGTTATATAAAGGTATGAAATATTGATAGAATATCATAATCATCACTGTGTTTAGAAACACCACAATTCATTAGTAAAAAAGTAGGTATGTATGTCACGCTCCCGGACAAAAGGCCAACAACCACCGATCGGGATCCATTAATACGAGGGTATTGTCTTCAGTTCGTGTTTACTGACTTAAAGTACTAATCAAGCCGGTAGGTATCTTCTTAGAATATCAATTAGACCTATTCCATCATCATAAATTAAACATAGAAATTCTATCACGAGTCAACAATAGATGAACTTTTCATACCCATTAGAATTTTTGAAATTTATTATAATAATATAATATATTGTGTATATCTTCTGGAAAGAATTATTCCTTATTGTATTTTTGCTAGAACGAAACGATATTGGTACCATTTTGTGCAGATTTTCAGATTGATTGTCTTCTGTGAACTTTGGGGCGCACGCGTCATCCGCACTTCAAACAAAGTTGCTACGAGGTGACTATCTTGCATTAATAACCGGTGTATGTAGAGTACCGGATTTGCTGATGATTTGGTTATATAAAGCTTGCTTTTATTCTTGTAATTTAATATCACAGTTTTGGAGACGACCTACATAAGCATTTTTAGTTTTTTGTATGGAAAAAATTCAGCCAAACACATTATTTAAATACATAAAAAAATTATGTATTTTGTTTCATTATTTTATATATTTTGAATGCAAAAATAATAATTTTAATGTAAGTGTCTAAATTATGCTTGAAAAGTAAAGTTTTTTTCTTGACAGTATCTTTATCGATGCGCTAAAAAAATATATTAATATTGTCAAGAAATTCGATTTTCAGCTGGGTTTATTGACCTACCTCCTGAAAATAAAATTATTCGCACGGGTGTTATCTTTATGTGGCATTATGAATGTTGGAATAATCGCAAACTGAACCATTAGCAGCCGAATATGAGGGCCCATCCCAAAATTTATACTCCAAACAAATAATGGTAATTTATTGGCGTCACCAGGACGTTTGTGTTTGCGTTAGGGTGACGGATGGAAGTCAAAAGGAAATGTTACTGTTGGAAGTAATTATTACTACAATGTCTTATTTGCTTTTGAAGGTGGATTTTCCACGATGCAATGCATGCGGAGGTATTCAAATATTATTAAAGAAAGATGTATATGCCTATTCAAATGCATTGATATCCAAGAAATTATTACCCCATAAGTCAGAATCAAATATCATTTTTTTCTCGTTTAACCTATATTATTATCATAATTAACTCACTATGTAAAACCATGCATCTATTTTTTGTTAATATTATTACGATATATGTAAGGTGTTTTGCCATAAGAATATAAATAAATGCGATTCTTAACAATAAAATTATATGAATAAAAAAATATTTTTGGAAAACGTTTTTATATTTGATAATCATTCAATATCTAATTTACAATATTTTAAATATTGGGAATATTAATATTACCCAAAGGGCGTTTATTAATTTCAATGTTATCTATTTTTTAACACTCGATTTTATTAATTTAAATAAAATTATATTTTTCGAGAATTACAGATTCGACAGCTTTTGAAAACGAAATCCCTGAAAACTATTAAGTATCGCTTGTAAACTATAGGCTGGATATCTTCAAATTAAAACTACCTACACAAGGAGTCTTCTCGTACTATGAAAAATTATATATTTTTATTCAGAGATTATGTAGAATTCAGGAAAAATTCTACATGACCCCTGCACTTTCAGTTGAAAGAAAATAGCAAGTGTTACTTGTACCTACCTATCTTTTTTAAGGACTATTCACGATAACTGTAAAATATTAATAACCTGCATAGCATTAACATATCCGTGTCCCGGTGGTGGCTCTGTGGTGGTTTAGCTTATGTCTATAAAAACACAAGAATTATCCGTCCAAGTTCAGTTCACTCCGTCTCTTGGTGGGAAAGTCAGCCGAGGAGACGAGTCATCGCCAGACCGCCGATGTGTTTTTCTTTTTTGTAATTTCGTCAGTCCCACGAAGCGCGCATCTGTTCATTTCGAATATAAAATGCCTAAACTAACCGTCGCAGTATGGATCCTTTGTTTAGTTGCTGGAATGCAAGGATTTCAACCGCGGGGACAGGTTTGTGATACGTTTATCAATACATTGTATTGAAACGAAAAAAAATGGGGATATACCCAACAGAATCGTTTTGTTTTTTTACAATGCTACAGTTTTCATACGTATATTTAAAAAAATATATACCTTGAACATTTAAACGACAAAGCCTTCCTGCTTGTCAGTAAAATGCAACTAAATCGTATACCTTTATTCAGAGGATTCACGAGTTCATGACAGCTCCCGAGCTCGGGTACTACTTTGGATCTGCCGAGAGACAGGAGGTTCCCGACTATCAGGTGGTCTACATGCCCGTGCTCATGCCTCGGTCTGCCCAGAAACTGGCAGGAGAAGATAACGATTTGGAAGAAGAGCCCATTGAGTACGGATTCAATGCGTTTGGACGGTAAGAACGATTGTTTACAATAATAGTTAAATTTCTCTAGATCATAAAGTATACATTTTACGTTTACGTTTATCACAGGCAGGTGGATTTAAAACTGTTTCCAAACAGAAATTTAGTGGCTCCTAGTTTTAAAGTCCATCGAAGGGTATTCGAGGACGGAGAGCCAGAAGTGATAGAATTCGCGGATGAACCGGACTGTCACTACCTGCACAGGCAAAGGGAATCAGTTGCTGCCATTTCGATGTGTCAAGATCAAATAATTGTAAGCGATGAATATTGAATATATTTTAAGAAATTAAAACGTATACTTAAATATTTTGTGCGTACTTTCAGCACGGTCTGGTATTGCTGGAGAATGCGACATTTGAGATCAGACCCCTCACGCCGAGGCTCAAATCTTTTGTAAAATTGCAAGAGGCTCTCGAAGAAGAGACGGAAGACGGAGAGACGCCCGGCACCTCGCAAGGAGTTCCTCACATTGTGCGACGAGCTACAATAAATCCGGATCTGTTCGCCGACGATTTCGTATCTCTACCTCGGTCCTACTCTGAGGCCTCAGAAGCAAACGAAAATCTCAGAAGTATTTACGACTCGTTTGAAAAAGAAGCTGACGAATTTTCAATGTACCGAGTGAAGCGAGATTCCAGATCCTCGGCTTATACGGTGGAAGTGGCTCTGTTCTTCGACGAGGCTGGCTACAAAATATTTGCGCCGTATTTGCATAACGATGACAAGGCGATGCGGGATATGCTTTTGGCTTACATGAATGGGGTAGGTTAACAATTTTTACTCACGAAAATATGAAAAAAATTCACAAGTGCTGAAGAATGTTTGAATTCTAATTAGGTGCAAGCTTTGTACCACCATCCGAGTATCGGAACACCGGTAGAACTATCGTTAGTGCGTCTGGACCTGATGAAGAAGCAGCCCTCGGACATGCCGCACTACGGAGGGGAAAGGACACAGCTGCTGGACTCGTTTTGTGATTATCAGAAGAAAATAAACCCCGCAGGAGATTCTAATCCCGGTCATTGGGATATGGCTCTTTATGTATCCGGGTTTGTTTTATTTTTATATTTCATAATTTTTATTTCATATTTTCTTTCTCTCTGGAGCTTTGTGACTAAATACCGTAATAAATTTTACTTGCCTATAAATTCAAATCACAATCAAACAAACTTCCTCTAAGTGAACTTGAACCGCTGTCGTTTTAAATGAAAATTTATTTTTATTTCTTGTCCAGCGCGATGTGCGCGCGAGTGTGTCTGTATATAGTAAATCGTGCAATAGGGCGTTCCGAGAAGTCTGCTTCAAAGTTAAGATGATTCATTTTTATTAGGTGAATCAAAACAATTTGTTTTCTATAGACTAAGACAAAGCTTTTGTTTTATCCATTGTATCGAAACATACCTTTTTCCCCACATAAACAATACAGACTGGATTTCTATGCCGTGGAGCACGGAAGAAGAAGCGGCGTGACGATGGGGTTGGCAACGGTGGGCGGAGTTTGCATCGACCAGTACGCCTGCGTCATCGCTGAGCTCGGAACAACCAACTCTTTTGGAAAACCGTATCCTTCGGCAGGATTCACATCCGTGTACATATTGGCTCACGAAATCGGACACAAGTAAGGGTCTCAACTCGTGACTCTGTCGACGCACTGAGGGCGTATTCTAATTTAACGTATCGTTATTAGTTTAGGAATGCATCACGACAGCAGCGGCAACAGTTGCCCGAAGGACGGATTTATCATGTCCCCGTCGAGAGGAACCAACGGGGAAACGGTATGGTCCAAATGCAGCGCAGATGTCATGTCAAAGATAGCGTAAGCCATATTGTGTTATATTTGTTTCATAATATTAAAATAACAGTCAGGCTATACAGTAAATTAACGAAATGTACACGTTTCGATTTTTAGCGATTGAAGTAAAAAAAATCTGTATGTGTAAAAATGTGTTGACTGGCAGGACTCACAAGTGCTTGATGGACAAGCCGGGCCCCGTGGCCCCGGAGCGCGACCACGGGCGCTTCCGGGACGCCCCCGGCCAGGTGTGGGGCGCCAAGCGCCAGTGCGAGATGCTCCTGAGGGACAAGGACGCGCGCGTGAGCCTCCTCAACAGGCCGATGGCGGACATATGCCAGCAGCTGCAGTGCCGGACTCCTCACCGCAGCGGGTACTACCACGCCGGACCGGCCCTGGAAGGGACTGACTGCGGAAAGGATATGGTATGCAAAACTCACCCCGGCATTCAATGTATGTTTTATCACTTCTATGCCATATGGTTTTTGAGAATAGTGAAAAGCAAACGGGATGCGTGACACTATGAGCAACGAATACCATTAATTTTTCTACACATTTGTGTTTGCTTCTTGGCTTTAAATTGACATCCGGATATTTTCAACTGTGCACATGGCTCGATAGCTTTATAATGGTTACACCATCGGATGTCGCTATTATCCTAATTTAGTAATTTTATTTATTTTTAGTATATTTTGTTTCATAGTGGTGCCAAGGCGGTGGCTGCGCGAAGATGGAGAAGAAGAAAGTGGACGCTGTCCACGGAGGTTGGAGTAAGTGGAAGGCGGGAGAGTGCAGGTCCGGTTGCATCACCAAGGCCAAAGGATTTCTCAATAAAACGAGAGCTTGCGATAGTCCGAAACCGATCAAAACCGAAGAAGGATGCGACGGTTCATCGTACGAAGTGAACCTCTGCAAGGACGATAAAGTGAGAACTTTGAAAACGAAAAGCGCGATAAATTATCTTGCAAGCGCGCATTATTAAACCTATGAATATTATTTTGTTCAAAGGCATGTGCTAAGAAGAAAAGGATAACAGTTGGGGATTTCGCTACCAAGAAATGTAAAGAATTTAGTTCGAGACTTCCGGAACTAGATCCCAAAGGGTCAGGACTTCAAGCTCCCCACGAAGAATGTGAGTGCGCAAAAATGCGATTATTTTTGCATTGCCTAAATTGTAATTATTTACAATATTACTCTATTTTTAGCGCGATTGTGGATGGCGTGTGCGGTGTTTTGTCGCAGGAGCGACACAGGAAGTTATTACACTCCCAGAATAGACTTGAACGATTTGGGGGTGGACCCGTATTTCCCCGACGGAACCTGGTGCCACAATGACGGAAAAGAAAACTACTATTGCATTCAACATCACTGCCTGCGAGAGGTGAGCCTCCTCGATAAATCAAATAGACTGACGCTAGCTACCAATTTTTAATTCTTGTACAGTAAATGTGATAAATTTAGTTAATATGATTAGGCACATTTTTTCACACATTAAACATGATTTCAAAGAAACCTGTAAGGTAATTAAAACGCACTTGATTGACGTTCAATTCACAAACTAGACATATAAATTTAGTTAATTCATAATTAAAAACAGTTTAAATTATTAATAATATTACGGTAGTGTAATTATCAAAATAATAGGTCACCAATACAATTATAAATCGAATATTTGGGTAATCCTTTTAGTTATTTTTAATAGTAAAATTCGATCTTAGATAAACGAAAAGTTTATAAATATTATAAAACAAATAGTATTATACATATTTATAATTTAAATAACCAATGGTATTACAAAAAAAATAACGCAAACAGGGCAGCATGACTTCGTTTATATTTAGATAGATGGCGTTGGTAGTCATTATTAAATCGCACGAGAAAGCATCCCCGAAGGTTTTATATACACAGGGTTGGTCGAGGTGAGTTAACTTTGCGCAGTGGCGATATCGTAACCAATGAGGTTTATCCGAGGTGCGATTATTGCTAGTTGAAAACTTTTACCAATACCCCGCCTTGTGGACGTGAAATACCGTCCGCTATGGCAATTTTTGAAAGCCTGTAATGGGCTGCTTATGACTATGCCTTAAAACGAAATGTCCTCGACAACTCGCCTTACTTGTTCTCGAGATACACAGTGTATTCGGGAAGAGTAAGTATCAGATAATTGAGCACTATTCGCTGATTTGCCATGCAATACGTATTCTCCCGGTTGTGGGGTTTATGGTTTATAGCCATACATTCGTGGGTTTTCATTCTATTGAGTTTCGGTAAACATCAATTATAAGCCATTGCGTCCCTACACACGTGACACAACATGCAATTAGGCCATAGCATCCTTTTATGTGTAAAAATAAGGGACTGTATTGGCAGGTTGCAAGTACTTGTAGTACACCATTATAAAAAAAATCTGCATCAAATGAGAGGCGCCATTCACGTGGAATGGCCTCGCTAACTTAGACTCGCGACCGACTTGTGATCAGCTGTTTTATGGTATTGCAAAGTTGGATACTATTATAAAGTCATACAGTAACCTTTAGTCCTAAGAACTATTATAAATTTAATTAATGAAAAATAAGGAATCTCAATTTTTTTTCTTATGCATAACGGTTTGAATGTATTAGAGCTTCAAGTTTTCGAAGTTGTGGGGCACTCTCGGGGAGGACATCCCCTTGCCCGGAAACGCGCGCCCCCACACGGCGCCGCTGCCCCCCGCCATCACCCAGTACCTGTCGCTGGGCCCCGACGGCCGGCCACTCCTCACCAGCCTGGCTCCGGGCCAAGCCCCTCATCCCACCGACGACGACTGGGCGGATCACGATTACCTGGAGCTG
This sequence comes from Atopsyche davidsoni, assembly GCA_022113835.1. Lineage (NCBI taxonomy): Eukaryota > Metazoa > Arthropoda > Insecta > Trichoptera > Hydrobiosidae > Atopsyche > Atopsyche davidsoni. Next base: position 12,441,122 of record JAILWY010000009.1, on the reverse strand, counting down.
CCGACGGCCTCTGTGCGCATTCAACGTTTCGATTGATCGTTTCAATGAAGACGTTATTCCTCATTTTTCCCAATTTCTTATTGATTGCATTGCCTAGACTAGTCATTTGTTGATTTTACATGTTTATACATATATTTGATTGTATACCAAAAATAAATTTAAAAAAAAAATACCAAGATTGTATATTTTCTGGCTGTCCCCTAGTCCTGGCGCAGGTCGGAGGGCTTACGGCATGCGACTCAGGTGATTGCGTACACAGGTTTCTCTATTTTTGTTATTGAGTTTGTGTAGGGAAAAATATGTGTTAAAGAAATCCATAGCTAAAACCAAAAATAATAAATATAATACAAAAGAGCGTTTATTTTTATTCAAATCATATTACTTCATGAGGGTCTGCCTAGCGACAGGATGGATAACTAATATAGTTATGAAATGAGTGTTTCATTTGGAGCATAGATGGTACTAGCAAAGCAAAACTTAAAGAAATTTGTTTAAATTAAAACGCAGATAACCACAATGCTTGTGTATTTTCGAATATTATCACATTTTTAAAAATGTTATTTTTTTATTGGCACAAATTAATTGAGTAAACCTAAAAAATATAGTTTTGTTGTAAAATGTGAAAGTCAACGTTCAATTTGTATTATATTTTTCGAATATTTAACGTTTTGAAATATTACAATTATCAACAGACTGACAGCTTGACGAGGTGTAAATTATTTAGCGCATCGGAGCTCCGTCCGCGGACGATTGAATCTGCCGCCTCGAAGAAATAAGTTTGCACTTATCACGAAGCACCGAACGTAAACAATATCCAGCGAATTGCCTGACATTGATAACGGACTCGCACGAGACAAGTCGCCGTCTCGTTCTGGCGGAACGCAAAGTCCCCGCGACAGAGCGAGATGCAGCGCGAGAGCGCGCGGGCACTCGCCTCGCGTCGAAGGGTGCGGGGCACGAGGGGAACGCAAGGGCGACGCGTGCAAGTCGACAAACATATTTAACTACTTTTGTACTGCTGCAAATCGAAGCCGTTCGAGTGATTTTGAGATGCGCGATACGGGCGAGCATCGTTTTTCTCGTAGTATTTCCGACTGGGCGGCATTGGAAGCTTATTTTTGTCAAAGGGGCGACGCGAGCGGCGTCCGCCGCGGGCCGGCACTGGACCCCGAGCCGCCAGAGATGGAGGAGGGAGCGACCGCCGGCGACTCGCAAACTTGTTAACAACGATGAGTTTAGTCGCGTTACGGTGATCGCTCGTACGTCTGTCGGACATTATCCTCAAACGCATTCGCGAGGCTGCAAAATATCGCGAAAACGCGCAGCACATCGCCAGAAACCCACAGACAGCCCGACACACTTCGGCGACACCCGATTCGAGTTTCAACTTGTCCCAAACTTCAAATCCACAATGGCAGACTGGGGATACACCACCACCAACGGTAAGTGAAAACTATCCAAGTATTGAAATCAAAATTTTATATTCGCGTTCACAACAAAATACTGCTAACGAATATTTATCATATACAAACGAGAATTCGGATTTTCTTTTTTTTTTTTTTTTTATTTCTTTTTTTAAATTTCAAAAGGCAAATTTTTTTATAAATATTTCGAATGCGAGAAAAATAGTTTTTACTCTCAAATGGTAATATTGTGAGTTGGGTGTTTTGGATTTCGGTTTACAGTCCATCCCTTTGGGTCGCCCGCTCACGCACACGCTCACGCTCACGCACACGCGCGCGCCGCCCGTGTGGCCCGGCACGGAACACGTTTCCCTTCCACCGAGGAGTGCTCCGAGTAGGCGATTTCTACTCCGCAGAGTGGTGGGAAACGCTCTCGCTTCTCGTATTGAACGACCGGTAGTCGTGACCGAAAGCCGCCTTGCGCTCGTCTGAATACATTCTTCACAATATTTATACATGTATTAATAACAACACATTCGTTGGTTGAAAATTATACCATTTTTGTTGCACTTTCCCCTTGGACATGATTTGGTTCTCTCTACAGTTTTAAACGATTATTATTCAGTGAAATTTTGGGGCAGTTTGGATGTCGATTTGTTGTTCTATCACGACTTGTACACTAAATGACTTAGTATCAGTGTTGCGACAAGTGTAAAGATACTTTTATTTGTTTGGTTTGCAGTCGTTATATTTATTTATTGATGTATCAAAACTTATCTTCCGAGTAGACGTATTCTCCTGAAGGTCGGCAAAGTGGTCTCGGAAGCGTGATTGTTACCAATTTTGGGATGCAAGTGGAAAATTCCAGATTTTACCTGAAATGGCCCTTCAGGGAGAAATTTACGTTCCGGGTATTATTTTTTTCATGCCCATTGAAAAGTTTCAAATTATTGTCACCCCGAGAGCAAACATTCGCCATATAATGAAAAAAAATACCAGAAATTTTGTTTTGCAAATTACGTTTTGTACTAATGTAGATAAACAAAATTAAAAAAATTGAAGAATTATCCAATTCACAGCATGGCATTCTCAAAATTTTCCAATACAATTAACATAAATAATATCCTATTTTAAAATTTTGTAGAGACATAAATCAGTCCTAAAAAAATCTCCCCGTGACGAGCAGATTATTTAAATACAAAAACTCCAAGGTAAAAAATGCTTGCAGATGGTTTAGTAGACTTTTTTTTTTAATAAGCGCCAAAAAAGTAGAAACGGGTTTTGGGTGAGATGAATCTGCAAAAAGTGTTGATATCGGTTGGTATTTTATTAAAACTCTGTAAAGCGAAATCATCAATAAATAAAACGTATCAAACTATTCAAAGACGTGTGCATATTTAATTAATATATATTTTTTAATTTACTGGTTATTTTGACAGGCCGATTAAATATAAAATGTACACATAAATTTCATATTTTTTTTAGTATTTTAATTAATTACTTTTAAAGTATTTTTAGCAGAAATTTAATTTTTTTAGGAATTAAAATTGAAAACAAAAATTCTTTAAAAAGTATATTCACTACAAACAGGTTTAATTTGTAATACTCCATGTTGAAGCTAGAAACGAGAATGGCCAAATGGCGAAAAGATTACGCTCCTGTTAGTCTGTGAGCGCTTTTGCCTTTTATGGGCTTTTTGAGACTTTGAGGGGAGAGCGCCCACAAATAGAGAAGATAAAACTTTTTTTGATTCATATTTGATGCCAGAATAAAAATATACAGCTATCATTTTGTGAAATTATTTTTGTGGTGTCTTCATCAGGCGGAAATTGGTTTTTTATCATTACAATTTAATTTTTATTATTTGGATGTTACCTATATTTTTTCTGTAAAAATACTTATATTATAAATTTTCATCATTTTATAAGTTTTCGATACAATATTGATCTCTATCAAGATTTTTTAAAAATTAACGTAATTTGTTATCATTCAAAAGCTGTAGGTTTTTATAAAATTGAAGCTCTTTTAACACAAGCATGTACTGTCTATTATATACGTTGCTTCAATTTAAGTTGTTAAAAAATCATGTTTTTAGGAAAAGTGGAAAAAAATAATTTACACTACACTGTAAACTCGAATCGTATGAACATAAAATTTAGTATCACAAAGGAAATCGTGATTAAATTTCCCAAAAATAATTTACAACATCAACATGAAAATATCAAGAGAATTATCACCTCGGTGTAAGTCAATATGCGCTCATAATAACTGTCTTATTCAGTCATCCATTTTTATAACAGAAGATCTGTTTTTCTTTATAAGATAGTGAATATAATCACAATTAATGCTATTTCAAAAAAAAAAAAAAAACTCATTTTCTTACCAATATATCTTATAACACGAATTATATGACTTTTTGGTTGTTCAGCTTCTGGTCCAGCGCTATACATTTATTAATTTTTCGTCTTGCAAGCGACATGCTATTTGCAAACGTAAAAGCTATTTATTTATATAAAACTATGTATAAAAAAATATAAGACATTTAAAAAGCTTAAACCAACGTGTGTATATATTATACAATACAAGACTGTTAGCCTGATCTAAAAAAACGAAGTGTTAGAATAAAATTTATTTACAATTTCCATATGATAAATTTTAATAAAATACAATACAAGTTTTTTTTTTAATAAAATGATACGTTGAAATAATAAAAATACAATATTGTATTATTATAAAAAATTAAAAAAAACAATGCATATGGTAATAACATTGCCAATTGCTGAGACGCCTCTGGCTGTGATTGATGCATCCAATGTCTGCGTCTATGCATGCATACTGGTAAAATGTTTATATTCTTTGATTATTTTGCAGTTGAAAGTGCAAATCTAAACATTGCGAATAATGGCGTCGGTTGTTGTCGAGTCTGCCGCGCCATGTTGGCCGCTCGTATCGGAGGAAGTCGCGATAACGGCTCGCGAAAACACAAGCTATTCAAACTACACGACAAACTACCGACATCAGCTATTCAAATCTAATTATTATTATTTTTAACGAGTTTTATTTGAACAGTTCAGATGCATACGAGAATCGCAAAGCTCTTGGGATATAATTAACGAAGAATTTTCGATTTCCCAAACTCAATGATGGCTCATTATGTATCAGGCCCGCTTAGTATTATTTGCACATAACAGTGTGGGTAGTTAATTGCGCATTTATCTTATAAGGATGCAGTATGTTTTGGTTGATTGAATTTAATATATTTAAGGGAATATATGTTTACGGAAATTATCGATAATAGCTTCTAACGATAATTTGCATTGAAATTTGCAATTTAATTGTATTGTATAGCATCGACATTGTTTTTTCCAACTATGTATAACCACACTACGATTATAAACAATAAAATGCACAATACCTAGAAGCTTTTTTCTTGGCAATATTAAGAAAACGACTGACTCAAACGTAAGGCACCAGTTTTTAAAGAAACTACAAATGTAATTCGTTGAAATATTAATCATATATTTTATGAAAGAAATAAAAAAATAATTATCGTCTATTTATCACGTTATGATAAGCACTATCCTAAAATGAAATTGTATAAATATAATCATTGATAATATTAAAGAATTCAAGGTATTTTATTTTAATACTTCATATTATAATAATAATCAATTCAAACAGCATTTTTGAATACTTACACTTTATTAATAAAAAAATTAAAAAACAAAACAATTGGTGTATACTTTGTTAAATTGGCATTTCCACAGCATCACGGAAAGGTCACATTTTAGTAAACTCATCTGTTGTTGAAATATCACCAGAGGAGAATTGTGGTTCATTAAAATAATGTAATTTCATATTCGCTACAACTCATGGTATGGCAATAACTGGCAATAAAATTATATAGAAGTATCCTTTGTTATGCTTAATATGTTTATTAGATTTTTATAATAATGCTTCATGTTAAATTATACTTTAAAAATTCTCACTACGTACAGGTCTTCATTTCAGTATTCTTACAGGTGATTTACCTATACATAATTGCCCTTTGGTTTGTGTTCGTACGCTCGGCTCATTTCGTGATGCGATGTTGCCATATAAGCGATGATATAAAATTTTTGATCATAATTTAAAGGAAGTGCAGTCGTCAACGTGAAACAAATATTTAATAATATTCTAGGAATTAAATAATATCCCAACAATGTCCGCCAATCAACTAAATTATTGCGTAGAAAATGTTTAATGAGTAAGTAAAAAGTGGTTATTTCGCATCACTATTTGCATCTTATTTATGTTGTTGTACAACTCATTGTATTTTATGTTTAATATATGTTATTATATTTTGAAATAACACGGCTGAAATTTTTAATGTTTATTTTTTTTAAGGCTAAAGCAAAATATCTCTACTCCTTATAAAACATCGTTATAAAAGTGTTTTTAGCACCAATATAGTATCTAGTATACATAACCTAAGAAATTGCATTAACATGAGGCTAAAAAAAGTTTTTTTCGGTTGTTTACAATTTAAACAACTTCATTGTATCGACTTAATTCAATAAGAGGGCTTTTTGATAGCCGTGGGATTCTGCATGCTGCGATGGCTGATATCTTTGTAACTTAATAAAAGTAGCATAAAAATGAAGAAAAATGGGGTTAAATTGACGACAGTTGACACGATCCATCTTCAGGACAAGCGCTTGTCCCGCAGAGGAGTAGACTCGCCAGTATATGGTGCACGCTTCTATATTCCTGCCTATGTAAATTAAGCTTACAAATTGGCGTTTAAGTAGTAGAGAAAATATTTCACCAAAATATATTTGAGAATTCCTCGCAAATGCTCTTTTGAATTTTTAATAATAAACTATTGATACATTGCATACACGGAATAGTGGATACATTGCATGTGGTTAAACGTACAAGACTGTTAAAATCGTGAACTCCAGCTGCTATAGAGGAAAGAAACCTCTGATCCAGAGGCGCGATCCAGATCGACTGGGGTCTACATCACTCACAAGACGAAGTAACGGAGATTGCAATTTAAAAATAAACACCGGCGTTATCCATAAATCAAACAATGCGCTATAATTAGCTCATTGCCGAGCCGAGAGCTGCAGCTCGAGTGTGCCGATTGCATTACATACGCTCGTAGCGTTGCATATTTGTGATTGATAAGGATTATCAATGACTGACAGACGTATCGGGGCTGTGACGTTGTCCTCATAAGGCACCTGCGCCGCCATACTGGCACAGCTAAAAAACAGGATTTTACTAAGCACGACTCGCCCGGAGGTTTCTATCTGACATAATAAGAATAAATAAATAATTTATTGTTTTATCAATATATTATTTGTGTTATGTTTTATTTGGTTTTGATTAAAATTTAACAACTGAACAAGCTATTAAAGGTTTTTTTTGTTATAAATAGGTGTGTATGTTGTTTGAGAAAAAATGTACAGATTTATTATTTTCATCTTAACATGATTTTTTTTGCACCGTGCGTAGAAATATTTTAAGTCTCCCCAAAAGATTTAGACACCGTTATTATTGCATTAGTTTGGGTGATTATATTTCCTTGCAATTACAAACGTGTTGAATTATTCATAAAATGACTATTTTTACGATTTACCTTTGGATTTTCCAAAGTTTTTCCTGCTTGTTTAAATATTGTATTATTGATTCTGAAATGTCACCCAATATCCTGTTTGATGCGTAACTTTAAAGGAGCGAGGCTATACTTATAATAATGGATTCCTTTTATACAATAATTTAATACAGTGTGATTGTATGCGGCATGCCTCCTGCTCGGTTCACTCCGTCCCGCACAGTGCATGCCCGCACAGTAGCTGCGGCATTGCGGCACTGCGGCACTGCGGCACTGCGGCACTGCGGCACTGCGGCACTGCACTGTTGTTGATCAACAAGCTGCGGCACATGGCGAGGGTCAGTGACTACTCGCGAGCCCCGCACAGCTCCTGCCGGATTCACCACGATGGAAATCATTCCAAAAAATCCGACTCGTCCTTCGAATCAGCGTCATATTTGCATTGAAAATATTATTATTATCTGGCGGTATCATTTATTTGAGAGCTTTGCTCTCTCAATGTTTTAATACAAAAGTAACAACCTGCAGAATATGAATTATTATTTTATCAAAACCTGATTATTTATAACTTACACACACGTTATTTTTTAAATCTTCTTTTTAGTTTTAATTTACGTAAGTTTTTCTGATAAAAATGTTAATAAATTAATGACAGTGAATAAAAAGAAATATATGCTAATTCTTAGTTTTTTGTCTGTATAATTTGATAAAATTATAATATATACTTGCTCACATATCACGGACTATTAACCTCTGACATAACTATTAAGTCCGCCGAATGAATTATTTTTTTGTGTTTTAATATAATATTACACAATGTAGTTTTCTGCGGTAAAAAATAAAGTAATAAATACGGTTAAATGTTTGTAAATTATTCTATATACACATGATAACAACGATATCAATATAATATTATCTTTTGTCTGGGATTTTATGTAAACCATGACTAATTAATTACAGCCGGGTGAATTATGTGTGAACATATTACATGATTCATCAACGTAACGAAACACGATCAGTTTCATGCAAAAAAATCCAGCCGGCATGTCACTTTTGTATTATTTTTTATTCTGAACTTATAAATTAAAGGCAAAAACTAGATTTAGATATTCCAGGTAAGTCTGCATTTACCGCGGTTTTATAACTTTTCGTTTCAGTGAACGCTTTTAACTGAATAAAAACCAACATTGTTTAGATCGATGATTCAACTCGACAAAAATTACAGATAATTCAGTAAAAATATTTTTAAAGATTCGGCCTGAATAATCTCAACTGTTGTATTTATAAAGTCTAGTATATATTTCAAAATACGCATGTGTAATGTGAAGTGATTTTGCCTTAAAATTTTATTTACTAAAAAACTTTGTGACTTTTCTCAAAATTAAAATTTTCATTGATATATGCAACAGTGCTGGCCAATTGACAAGTCTTAAAAATATATATAAAAATAAAATTTTGGGCCCCTGTACTTTTGCATAGCTGACGTCGTCCCATTACGTGTTAAGTAGTTTATGGAATGTTTTTTTATTATTATTTGTGGTTGAATTATTATATAAATATTGTAAGCAATCATTTAGTAACTACATTCCAAGAATATTAGAAATTTGTCTAGGTAATTGGCATTGAAATGTCAATCATTAATCATTTCTTTTTATTCTTATCTTTATTGTAGCGAGTTTAACACGACAATATATGCAGATATGTTAATCCAACAGAGCATCGGTACGAGCTATGCTGTAAAGCTACATTAAGAAATTTATGAACAATTTGTTTATTCGGCCCACACATAATTTCTTATCAAATATGCTCGTATTGCAGAGTATTTGGATTTTTATGGCTGATTAGTTTTGTTTTCACTACATTTAGCACGAAATTAAATCTAAGCCATCGCAATAACCTCAGTATTTATAAATAAACAGCCGGCCGTTGCAAACGTTTCTTTCTTACTAGTCCACTCCAAAGGCTCTATAATTCACTCTCTGAAGTGTTTTTCCATCGAATATATTAGCCCCCACATATATCGGAGATCTTTTCATGTCTATCTTCTTCAAATATACTTTCAGATTGGTCATCCACTACAAGTAAAAGTAAAATAATATTTACGTACCTTATCAACGCTTATATATATTTTTAAAGATTCCACACCTCAAAAGTAAAATGTATCAAAGTGAAACATGGAAAAGAGCTACTTGAACAAGTTTTTTCAATAAATCAAGACACTGAGTACACGTTTATTTAATACTCCACCACGGTCTCATACGGTTGGTATATTTTTGTCTGAGATAAATGCAAATAGGTTCCTAGAACGGCTCACAGAAGGTGGTTAAACCCGCAGGTAAATCATTACCTACTGATGTTATTTCCCCAAAGGAGATCAACAAGTCACCAATCTGACGGCTATAAATATTGACTCAATTATTTTTATTACAGCTATTAAGTAATATTTAAACATATACTCGCACACTGATTATGCCGATCGAAAAACAACACTGTTTATATTTTAAACGTAAAATATCAGACTCTCATGTACATATCTGTGAAATAATATTCAAGGTAAATGTAATTAATTTGTGACTGATTCGTTTTAACCTACTTCATAATTCCTTTCGAATATTCACTTGCTTTTCAACGTTACTTTCAGTAGCAGACACGTCTAGTTCGTAAAGGCGCAATGTCCTCGCATTTTTGTAAATTATTATAAGTAAATACGTAAAAATTAAAAGTAATTGTATAAGCAGTAGGAGAATTTTTTTTCGAGATCCTTAAGAATTCAGGTTAAAATAAACATGGTTTGAGAGCACTGATATATATTATATGTTATTAATCCAGAATTTTCGATTGTATATGTTTGAGTGTGGCCTTTTGTAATGTCTGAATATTTTCTCGCTTTAAAATACGTACTAAGCCAATGAAGTAAAACACGTGTCGATTTTCCATTTGAGTGTCATGTATTCTTTTTAATTTGGTACAATACATTTGAAAGATTTTTTTGAATGTGGTGTAGCAGTATGGCCGTGACTCGCTTGGTTTATAAACGGGTTTTGTTCTGAATAAAGGCTCGCCAATAAAGGGCCAGGATTGTTTTTGCCTGCCAGCATAAATAAACAAGCAACTGGATTGCCTGGACAGACCTTGAAAAATGTTTTTAAGAAAACCCATTAAGAAGAACATCATAAGTCTTATTATTTGATTTTTTTTATAAATTCAGTCAAGCAGGAAGTGAAAATTTACGAGTATGTATCTACATACGGATTTTAATTCACCTGCCTACTCCTACTTCACGAATTCTTAATAAAAAGACTATTCAGGAGTTATATAGTATACGCCCATGAGGCTGCTGCGTAGTTATGCATCAGTAGCGTAGAAGCAATCGAAAATTTATATAGCTTAAATAATTTATAACATGAATCAATCACTTGGGATACTTACAATTTATTTGTGTTTTAGGTTGGAAAAAAAATAGGCACGACAATTTTTTTTGCGAACTCTAACAGAACACAAAATATTTTCATTGAAGTCTAACTTTACTCAGATGTCCTAGGTAGTGTGAAAATAATATTTTTACACGAATTATCATCAATTGATCATGTTGCGTAATCCTTAATTTTGAAAGACAAGACAATAAGTCATTAACCTTGAAATCAGTGTGCCATTGAGTCGCAAAACATCCCAAATGATTAGCAAAATTAGCTCAACGGCCGCAGCTCTACGGCTTGCGGCTTCGGGCGTCATGTCATCCGGCGCGGCTGGCAAAGGACGCTCCTGAAAATTTTTAGTCCTCAACACATGTCGGGACACAACTTGCAATCGACTCGCAATAGCATCCTACTTTGCGTTGTTTACATAGACAAAATCATAATAAAATTCCCAAATAAAGGGAAGCAATTGGCTGATTGCAAATCGGTCGCAAATTGTGTCGATGCGTGTGTGATACCTCGAAAAAGATAAGGCATAAATTTTTCAAGAATTTAAACATATGATTTCGATTTTAATTTTTAGTTATAGTTTTGTAAACGCTTACAGAAAGTTATATGAGTCTCTTGCAAAGTTTTAAAAACTGTAACAAAGTCATTAGCTTACTTAAAAGGAAGGCTTTTAGTTTTGTGCATTTTTTTATATACGTATATGCATTTACAGTTCCCACATAGAAAGAAATGTGTTATATGAGCAAAATATAATCGTGGATAAATTTTTTTTTAGTTAGTTAGTAATTTTTTTTTTTTAATACTAAGCTAAGCAGCCTGTGCGAATGTTCGAGCACATAGATACGGCGATTAGAGTCGTGTGATGTGTTGTACTTCATTATTAGGTGTCAGGAGCGATTTGTATGGAAGTCATAAAGCACATGACTCGGTCGCATGACTCATTAACCATTCCTCCGAATTATTTTAATTAGTTTCTTACCTACGGAGTCTTGTTTTTTCCAGATAGTAAAAACCAATATTTGCAGATGTCGAGTCTTCCGTAATAAGCACCCGGACATGTGACGGGCGAATGATAATTATTTCTGGCTGATGGCGGACATCCATTATGAACTGTTTTTGTTTAAACTAGAAATTAAACTCGATTCCATGATAACGGGTAGCTGATAAAGCCATGCAATAATGTGTTTTATTACACGGATGATTATATTATTACTGAGCTGTAAAAAATGTGGTACTTCTAAAAAGCAAGTGTTCTTCTCACATAGGTAATGGTTATGAAAAATGTATATTTAAGCTTTAAATAAACACAAAGAGAGCCACTTGAGTGACCTTTGACGCAAGTGTTTTAAATACTGTTTTTTATTTATTTAATTTCAGACGTCTTGTCAGATTTGCTATTCGAAATGGATGTTAGGATGCTGTCATCATTTCCTATGCAATTCAGCTACAGTCAGATTGTCTCTTATCTTTGAAATTTTATTATCCATCTTCCACGTATCTTACAAACAATATAAGTCATAATTTTAGAAAAAGAAATGCCACGGAGAGTTTGCAGTCCATCACCTTATCTTGTCTTCCAGGTATAATCCACAAATAACTAGAGTAGATTCGAAGATAATTTATTTCGATTTTTATAGATTTTACTATATAGAGATTTTTTAGAATTAGTTTATTGCAATATCATGGACATACCGCGTATTTTTGGTGTTTTTTGGATACACTTCCAACGTAGCTTGCATTGGTTTCGGGTCCAGAGGCAGCAAATTGATTGATTTTAATTTATAAATAAAAAAATGTAAATTAACATGATCATTAGACAAATACCACATCGTGGCATTACTTGATATATTATTTGATGCATTTCGATTTGCAGTTGTTTTTTTATAATAATAATAAACAGTTTTGATTTGATCGCGTCCCTAGTCGGGCAGACTTCAGAATCAGATGAGGTCAGCTCAGAGCTTTTGAGAAGCTGGCATTGGAGACAATGGCAGAGGATTTCATTTAACCGCCAGTACGTTGAACTCACTACTCGCTTGCTGTCTTTCATTCTGGCGATACGTGTGCTCGAAAAGTGCTCATACCATTCCCACCGTTTTTGCAAAGTTTTTAAGTCATTATTTTATATTACTTTAAATTTGAAATATTGAATGTGGTTTCTTGGTTGACTTGCAATGAAGATAAAAGCCAATGATGCTTGAATTATTTAAAAATGTACATTTTATTAAATAATAAAATTGTTCACCATAAGCACCTGTAATCTTTATACGAGTTAAAACAATATTTTGAAAATGTTTATTTTTATGCTTTTTAATTTTTCAAAGTTTTATGAATATAGTAATATTAGAAATTTAGGAACTCTTAGAAATTGTAATGCAGGTAAATTATCAAATGTTCACGTCGTTGTTAGTCCTTCACATTTCAGATGAGCTGGATTTAAAATCGACCAAGCTAAATATGGTACTTCGTACTTAAATTCGGGAGTTATTATGTAAGTGATTTCAGTAATCATTACTTTATATTTTTATTTTGAACCTCGAGTTAAATATTATTTACGATGCGAGTTGGACAATAGCCGCAATCATGATTGTCGATTTTATTTTCTATATTTCCGCTGGCCTTACGATTATAAACATTATAATGAAGGCAACCGTGTGGGAAGTTACTTTTATTCGTAGGCGGCTATTCTGACCCCAACAACAAAAATATTACGTGGATATTTAAGTAATGAAGGTAAGCGACGATTAGTGACTGCGGGAAGATAAAAATAAAGTCACATGTGACAACTCATTTGATGTCAAAGTACGGGCTGACGAAAATAAGTTGTCCTCAACATAACATAACCTGCCACATACCAAGGTATACCGCGTCACTAACGAGAGGTACTTTGTTATACTATTTCAGTTTAGCTTAAATACTGTATTGATAAGTTATAGTGATTATATACTTAAGCACAGTGCATTAACTTCTTTGTGTTAAAATTAACGGTACATCTGTGAAACCGAATACGAGTGTTCTTTATTATTATAACAAAAGTCATTAGTTTTTCAAGTGCCATTGTGAATTCTGTCGGGAGATCATGATACTGTTCGTATCCAATTTTTTTGCTCCGAAGAGCCTATTCAGGGATGATGATATATTCTCAGATGGCTTGGAACGAAATAGTAATGGCCATGGAAAATTCCAAGAAGCTAATACGACCGCTTGAACATGTAAAAAATATATTTTTTAAATAATGCAATACATCGTCTCCATGTCAAGTGTTTTCATGGAAATTAGTGGGTTGTTCTATTTTAATGCATATTTTGGGAAAATTGGGTTAATATGAATTTTCAGAAATGCTGGTTCGACTTGATACCTTGATTTTTTTATGAGCATATAACATGAACGATAATATTAGACACGTATGATAAAAATATATTATGATGAATGTGTGCGTAAGAAGTCAGAATGTTACTAGAAATACTAAAATATAGCTATACCAATGCAATTGTTTAATACAAATATGAATAATATAAAAACGTTCGTCGAAATGACATATGCATTATAATAACGCCAAATTCGTTTAAAAGTAAGATGTAGATGATATTTAGTGTGGAAAATTTTATAATATTCAGAAGCATAATAATAATCTGCTTAACACATGTCATCAGTTCCAATGGCGGCGGTGGAAATAACTACAAGGATGGCTTTTTATTTTTGCTTTTTGAATGTCAAAACCGCACTGAATTATTTAAAAACCTGAGCAATTATCTACAAATTTATTTGATGACTATAGTTGTCACAGTTAATAGTTATTTAAAACAATATTAAAATAAAAGCTTTAAAACATTTCTACTTTTATTTATCTTATATTAATTCTAAAAATGCCAATTTCTTGTTATGTTGAATAAAAAATGTAGTAAATTCGTTGATTTTCATAATGCATTAAACTTGCATTTATTCTATCATTTTGTATGCTAATCTTTATGAATATATTTGATTTTATTTGTAACCAGTTACTTGCTTGTTTTCTATTTGTTAAAAAATACAAAAATTTAATTTCCCGATTTGATTATAAATTATCATATTTTTCTGTTAATTAGATTGTTGCTTTCTTTTAATTGAATAGCTGAATACCCATTTTTATTTGTCAAGTGACTGAATAAAGCAAATTCTTCTAAGCCTTTATCAAAATATTCCCATTAGCGTTTAAGTTAATTAATTTTAATTATTTAGATATTTCGATGTTTGTGCAAAGTTTAGTCAGTCTTATGTAAAATTTTTAGTTTCTAAAGTTTTTTTTGTTTATATTTAAAAATATATCGTAGTTGTGTCTGCTAACCCATGTTGCCGTACTTTAAAGCGAAGTTTAGAGATACTCGACATACACGATTTATGGACTGATAGGTCAGATGTTTGAGCGTGCTAAGTTGTGATTAACCAGACAACGGAAATCGAGTATGCCGAGTGTAAATGCAAAGTATGAAAAAAAGTCAGTTTTGAAAGGAGCAGAAGCTGTTTTTTTTTTAAATTATTTTTAAGTGCGTATCTTCACTGATATTTACAAAATAATATTTAACTATAGGAAAAGAAGTTCGCATATTAACTACCAAAAAAATATATTATTCATTGTGTTTGTAACATCAAATATGAAATACTGTGTAAATTGATATTTATGTATTGAGATAAATAATAATCATTGTAGTTGTTAGATTAAATTGCGCACTTTTATTCCAGTAAGTATGCGCATTTCCTCATTGCACGCCACTGTATTCTGAATGACAAAAAAGTATGTGTGACCAGGGGCGTTTAAATAAATCTTTCTGAAAAAAATTCTAAATGACTCTGAAGACTTATTTACATTGTCTCGCTTCATGCAAAATCTAAGTATATGCTAAAGATAAGAATTAAAATTGTAAGTGCAGATAAATATTAACGAATCACATAAAAAAAGTCAAGTCAAAATTTGTGATGCAATCAATTCATAAAAATGCTGGAATAATAAAGTTTTTATTATATTCGTTCATGAATATTCTATAAGATTGATCAAGCAATAAAATGAGATTGCATTAAGTACTGCACGGCGTTAATTTATTTACATAGTTGTATTAATTTGTCTGCTTAATAATTTATAATAAAAATAGAGACTTGTGTGACCTCTTTGATAGGTTATTTATAAAACAGAGTTTTTAATTAACCAAATTTTTACATTAAGATAATAGATTTATTTTGAATGAGTAATTATCAAATCGATTTAATTTTGAACACATCTGTGCTATAAGCTTGTTATCAAATTAATTTGCAACTAAATTAAAAATATATATTGAGCTTGGTTATTCCAATCTTGTACAATATCATAGAAAAAAAATAGAAACTATATTTTTTATAAGGATGTCTAATTTTTAAGTAATATTTCACGAAAAATATATCCCGTGTTTCCATGTTAAATATTTTACTTTGCTTCACTTATATATCTATTGACCTCTGTGGTTTTAATTAAATCAAAGAAAATTGCATGTAAAAATACTATTATTAAACATACGGAATATTGATAATTTTATTTTTGATTGCAATAATCTTTCTTTAACCTACTTAATGGTTTTTTTTGTTTCGGTTCGTTTGTAATGTAAAAAATTAAAAAAATGGCAATATTATGTAAACAGATAAAATTTAATCATTTTTTATTTGTCTTTTCTATAAATATTTATTATTGCATTATTTGGTTGCTTGCATGTAATTAAATTTTATTATTCCAATAAATTTAGTGATAGTTGCCTCGTTTATATGTTTTAATAAAAACGGTAAAATTAGTTATAGCTTTTCATGTTGGAGATAGAATTTAATTAAAATTTGCATAGTATACATGCATTTGAATTAAAAGCATTTAAAGATAGTCTCCTTAATTATTCGTAGATTTTAGTATCTTTTATAGGATCCTGCTAAATAATAATTATGTAAATACGTACATCGTAAATTCAAGATGAATTTATTTTTTAATCGAGTTTTTGTTTTATATTTATTTTTTATCAGTAGTTATGGATAAATGAACTCAATATTCTTTTATAGATTTGCATTTTTATTTTATACGTACCATTTGTTTTTAACAATGTTCAGTGCTACTTCTACGTTTAAACAAATAAAATAATAATTATGCTTTAAATATATATTTCTTCGTCAAATAACCACTTGCCTGTAGTAATAATACCGTGAACAACAATAATAGTAGTGATTGCAATGCTTCAGCAGTCAAGGCATGTTTATCCATCCAGTGTTTAACAAAATGCGTTGAAATCTTAAAAGCATTTTAAATAAACAAGAAATTGTAAATATTTTTCGAATTCCTAATATTTTCTTTAAATAAATCTAATAATAAACAAATTCGTTGTTTTATTTTTATATTTTTGGTGCAAAGATGAATTCGTTTTTACAACTGATTATTCCAACTGATACTGAGAATTAACGATAGTTTCTTGATTGAATCCGAGATTTTTGCTTATTGCTAATATTGAGGTTATTTCTTCTTTCAGATTACCATTCAATTATTGATTCTTACTGATTGTGCGGTGAATCCCAATCTTGTGCCAAAAGAATTTTTTGAATAACATATTATTTCATTAAAAATAAAAAAAAGCGTTATTACCGTTTGCAGTAAATTTTATTTATTCTTTGATATAAGCAAACACAAGGTTGGGGTATACATATGAATTATAAAGAAATATTTTCAATTGTATGTTTTATATATTTTACTTATACTGCAGCATGAGAGATCGTTACTTTTAAAGCGTTTTTTTTTTTTTTTTTAGATAAAAATCATTTTGATTGATCAACAAACCTTTACACAATAATCGTCTGAGAAAAACACAAACAGCTAAATTTGCATTAATTACATCAATAAGCAGTACTGCGATTGCCAA
Organism: Atopsyche davidsoni; assembly: GCA_022113835.1. NCBI lineage: Eukaryota > Metazoa > Arthropoda > Insecta > Trichoptera > Hydrobiosidae > Atopsyche > Atopsyche davidsoni. Next base: position 12,423,796 of record JAILWY010000009.1, on the reverse strand, counting down.
GGCTGGGGACTCGAGTTCCGGTAATCAGAGTCAAAGGAGAAGTGTGCTCGGTCACGCCTGGGAGTCGATTCGATCCTAGAATAACGGAAAACCAATGTTTAAATAATATTCTCTAAAGATGAAAGACCGCCTGACGTATTTCCTGAATACCTTGCGCTTAATAACATCATTCTATCTGGGATACGCTTTGTTTAGAATAAATTTACACGCGAGTACTTGGTTTCTATTTATGGAAATGTATAATCTATTTTTTAGTACCTGGTAATATAGTAAGAATCTTTTTAGTACCGCATTTAAGAACCACCATAAAACTTAATAAAAATGTCAATAAAGATAACAACAGAAGTACGCAAATACCAGGTAGACATTAATGCATATAATTCTTAGTTTTTGAAAGTAAATTTGTAATAAAGTGTAAATAATAATGTTGGTCACATTGAGGAGGTTTATTTTATGAAATGCGCTCTCACCTTCGTTTATCGCTTCTTGAAGTATGTGCTCACCTGCTTTCTGCGGCTGATTGATAACGTATAAGTGCAGTCGGAGATTAAGAGTTAACCCTCACATAATTTTAGCAATGTTCAGTTGATATTCTGCTTGATAAATTTATAAACCTTATTTGTTAATTTGATACTTATATCTTATAATGAAAGCACTAAAGTGCTCGCCGATTATTATACGAATGAGTAGACCTGCTGAATTTTCTTATAGCATTTTCTCATAAAAAATATAGTTTCGATGTTAAGTCAATAAGTTGTGTTGGTTAATATATAATTATAATTCAAGTTTATTTAAAATTTTACATAACTGTGATTTATTATATATACCAAGGTAACGAATATATTCGTAATATATCATGTCAAAAAGATAAATCGCAAATGAACGAACCACATCGCTCAGATGATGAAGTGTCGTTGGACTCGATGCATCCTAAACTGGTACCCTTGGTATAACAAACAGCTCGGAGGTCAAGCAAATAAGAGGACGAGGCGAGTCTCGCTGTCCAGCAAACTGAGGGCTGATGCGATGGAAAACAGGACACTTTCACTTAGCAATGCAAATGAGAAGTTACAAAATAAAGGCCGATCGTCCATTTTGTGTTTATTAACTGCTTGCAAAGGATAGCCTCATGCGATTGCGAAATGTAACCGGTCCGGAGAGGTACTACACATTCATTTTTAAAGTTACCATTAAAATAAGCATTGAAAAATTATCGTAAGAAATTTGGGAATACTTTATAATAAATAATATAAATAACTAAAAAAGGAACGGCTTCATTACTTTGCCTGGTTTTTCGCTGTCTGTGGTCATCAATTAGCCATGTGGTGTAAATAACTAAACTGTGACTTCGCAATGATAGTACCTCGGGCTCCTTGTTAGGAGCTCAAGCAACACGTTCTGTGAATATCGACATCCTGTATAGTTTTTAATTTGCCACGAAAGCATTCATTTTTTGCACACTTAACAATCAACTAAGCACATCAGTAGTGTTGCATGGACGTGATGCAGAGGCGTACATCATAGTTACGAAAAAGGCTCTCATCTTGGTTATGTGAAAAAATAGTACTTTAAAGTATAATTACTCGTAGTGTCATCATAACGACGACTTTTCATATTGGATATCAAGAACACTAACTAAACTATTCAATACAAAATTAATGGCAATACTTATGTGCGAACGTTTTTCTCGTTAATTTTTTGTTTTAAATATCATATATAAAATATACTTTTAAATAAATAACCCAGTGTTGTATTTTAATCTTAGTATTAAATGCGATATTTTAAAAACATGCATAAAAAAACAGGTTTTAAATAATATACTTTACATGATATTTTAATGCAGAATTTTTCCAGAATGTGCTTAGATAAAAAAAGGTTTAAATATATTTTTTATTAGTATTATTATCAGATATTTTGAATTCAACGCATATAATTTAGTTTATAATAATAAAATCTTGGCTCCGACGTCATTTAGCAGAATTTAGTCTCGACTGAAGATTCAAGTCGCTGGTAAGATCTTTGTCACGCTTCCTTAATAAAATGTTTTCCATGTCCCTGCGGCAATCGCGCGATCCGAGTCCATCCAAGTGATAATTTATATCTGATATATTTAAGAGAAGGGAATGTAATATTTATACGATAAATTGCATGTTATACACAATTCAAAATAATTTTTGAATTTTACACAGTTTTGTACAGTTTTAGAAAGTTTAAAAGTATGTTTTAACTAACGTTATTATTCTTTATACAATCCAATTTAAAAAAAAAAAAAGTAAAAAGGGATATGGAATTTGCGACAGTGGCTGGAAGTCTGGGAGTATAGCCGAACTAATAAGACTGGCCCAGGATAGAAATATATTCAATGAGAAAAAGATGAGGCTAAATATAAATTATATACTATTGAAAAAATATAATATGGCCTATAAATAATTTAAATACCAGCATCAAAGTTTAATTATTTGCACGCCTTTGCTGAAACTCCAACAAATAAAAACACTACTACTAAAAAACATAAGATTTTTTAATTTAGAAGATTTGTGGGTGGTGTGCATAGAAGTTGTACAGTGTTCATTATTATTTCTATGCTTGAAGGGAAATGTAAATCTTTTCATATTATTTATTACATTGATGATGGATCTGAACTTCAGTCTTCCTCTTAATTTTATATATAGATGGTTCTAGAAATAATCGTGGTATGCCACAGGATACGCGGTTTCCCTCGGCTGGAGAAGCGCCATCTGATTGCTTGATAAATTACGTAAATATTATCATAGGGGATTATGTGATGAAAATTCTTCCTAAGTTTGCTGAATATGCGACCAATTTGTATGTGAAGACCTCGGTAAATATTTAGAGAGACGTTATTTTCCCTGAAGCTTGAATTTCGTATGCGCATCTTATTTCTGGAGCGAGGAAAGTCTGGCTTCGGCAATTTTGTTTTACTTGAAAATTGCTACATCGAGGTATGCTTCATATTCATCGTATGATAAGTATCATTGCTTAGACTTACACGTTTTATTGAATTGGAATCGTTTTGGAATATCTCTAGGTCGTGCAAAAGTGCATGTGCTTTTAAAATAACACTTTAAATTGATAATATCTTCCTAATCTGATTATAATATAGTCTATTAAAAAACAATAAAATCAAGATTTAGAGTGATCACTTCTGAAAAACAAAGCATTCTTATCAACAAAACCTAATGGTAGTTGATAGCTAATTCCAAAAAAATATGTTTGCTATGAAATAAAAATATTTTTTCCGCGTACAATTGCACAATTATCTAATGAAAGGTATTTCATAGATTCTTTTTAAGAAATACCTGCACAATTTGACAACCAGTGTGTTTTCATTTTAAAGACAAATTTGTATAATTATAATAATAATGGTTTTAATTTTTTTCTAAATATTTTCGTTGCCAATAAACAACAGTATTAATTATCGTAAAAAATATAATTGATTGTTAAAATTAAAGTTTGATGATTTGTTTTTCGGGAATCGGTGGCTGTTGTTGCTTGCAAAGGTCAAATGATTATTTTAATTAGTAATTAGTGGAATAATACTACAATCAAAATGAATTTTGACACAGTAACTATAATAGCGATAATATTTTGTAACACAATGAATATTTGTTTTATTTATACTAAATTCTAAAGTATTAGTTATATTATAATATTATAGACCGTTGTTTTAGGTATTATGAATTTTTTTGCAGTCAGTTTAATGGAAAACGCAGCCTATGACGTCATTAAAAAAAACATTACTTGTAACAGCGTTCACAGTTTTAATGAAAAATAAAGTGTTTTTAAAATAAACATGAATGATTTAGCTGCTTGGTAAGCCGTCACCTTCAATTTTGGTTTATGGCAACTCTTAGCTTAATAAGGAAAGGCATGATAACAAATAATGCTAAGCTTCAAGAGCTATAACCGTTTGACAGGTTGACTTCATAAATCTCTATGTGAATATGTGCTGATTTTATAATATGGCATGAATCTTCGTGTCTGGTGACACGCGGTGTATATCAGCTGCTGGAATAGCAGCCTTTCATTATTGTTTGGCAGGAGGCTATAAATACTGTGCATTGTCTATTATATTGTGTCAACGGTTGATTGAAAACAGTCATTTGGATCTATCTTTATAATTCATAGTTTTAGTATTCGAGAAAGATGGCAGTTACATAAGCAGATAGTGCCATTAAGTTTTATTATTATATAGTTCAAAAACAAATTAGAAGAATACTGCCAACATTAATTACGGCATACATCAATAAAAATGATTGAATGCTATCACATTTGTCAAAATCATTCATCTCGGCGACAGTTTCAACGATAGCTTATCGTTCTATTATTGTGACACATTGATGTGTAGTTTTTGATATTTGCTTCCATAAATCAAAGTTGGAAAATAAATGTATCTATTATCTTGTTAATAAATAAAATCTGGACTACCAATTATTCTACTGTATATTATATAATATTGTAAATGATAAAAATTTATACCTTTTCAATAATTATAAAAAATGGTTGTGTTAAGCGGACCAGATGCAATATGAAAATGATAGCTTCTCACAGTAGTGGCCCTACAGTCGATTACAAAAGAATCATAATTATATATTAACTTTTTGATTTTTTCAAAATATGTATTTATAAATTTTAAATTGCTCTAGAAAAACAATTTTATTTGAGTTTTCGTATTCTTTAATTTTCAGTCAGACGCAATTACACCGTAATTTGAGACCGGGACAAAACTCAAAGGATTTTTTCTGTTGCTTCATTAGTTGATTGTACAGTGCTATCATTGCAAGTATATACATATCTCATTTTTTTATTAAGAAATATTATATAAAAATCACTGGAAATATGAAAACATTATTTAACCATTTATTGATATTTATTAAATGTATAGCTAGACAAATATTTTCTTAATAGTTACTCTGATTTCGTTTTAAAGAAATTACATATAATACTTAAATTGGGGAATACTTAAAAGAAAAGAAGACGGATTGTCACGTTTTGTCGCTTTATTTGAATGTTTTCATGCAACTGAAATGGCATAATATATGTGCATAATCTAATGCATTACGCTCCTTATATAATGCATCTACTTCACTTATCAACTTACCTGGAGGTACCTTCTTACGTAATCTGATTTCTAAGAAAACATTACACTATTTACGATGAAAACTATTTTACCTCCAAAGCATTCAAGATCAGCCAAAACATGCACAGATGAGTCGCACAACCATTACAATGCTCATATATTAATTTTTCGCAGATGATTCGCGCTTCAGCAGTACAATACTTATATTTATGATTTTATTTTATTTTCAATACAATATACACGATGTGTTTAAAATGATTGGGGGCAATTACCGCTCAATTGCAACTATGTAAGTTATAAGAAATAGCTAGTCTTTCCGTGTTGTGTATAAAACTACATTTTTTCAGACAGTGGTCAAAATGAAATAACGTGTGTTTATAAAGGTTTTGTAGATTTGTTTAATTTATATAAGTGTTATTTATTGTCGTAGATAGATACGATCTTCATAGATAACGCAGTAGTTTTTTTTTATTTATTGAATTCGAGGTAAATGCATTGTATTTATAATTAAATCCAATCGCTGCGTCATTCGGCGGCCTCAGGTGATTCAACAGGTAAGTCCACTATCGGTCAGGCAGACTTGCAAGTACGCTTTGTCAATCTACTGACTGCAAACTTATATTTTTCAATAAAAATAAAGAAAATATACAGTCAACATTTCTATACATTGTCAGGAAAATTATATGGGTTGTGGGACTTGCAATATGTGACTCAGGTGAAAGCGTATATGTATTTCTTTATTTACATCATTGTGTTATGTTGGGAAAATATGTGAAAAAGCCCTTTTTCTGCACGAGTTTATTAATAACTAGGAACTAGGTAACAAAGGTAGATTTCAAGAAGTCCTTTTTCTACAATGAAATATCATGTCTTCTATTGCACTCTATTGAAAATTAGTCCAAACTTTGACTATGATATGTTAACGTTTTTTCAATAAAATCGTCTCAGTTGATTAAATTGTTGCAGTAAATATTTTTTACTAATCTAATTGCGTTTCTAGAAAAAATACCGAATAAGTAGTTCCAATTGAACGATCTACTGATTTTGGTACATACAAGAAGCTCACGTCGCACTTCGCCTCCCCCACACTCGACCACAGCAGACTAGCAATAAAAGAATTGATCTCCCGTCGAACCGCGACGGAGGACAGCGCAGAACTTCGCACGTGCGCCCTTGTCCTTTAAGGTCAGAATCAAGGCCCCGCTCGTTTGGCCAGGCTTCTCCTCCGACCTTCCTGCGGTCCCGCGACTCGTTATCCTCGTCCGGAGCCAGGCCGGCTCCCCCGAGCGTGAGCCACACTGCGCACTCGAATTGACGATCGCCTGTCGAATTAGCAACACTTCCGGCTCTCGAGATCGACCACTTGGAATTGCAAATGGCCAACCTGCATAAGAAGCAGCCGGCATCCTTACATGCGAGCTCTTGCGTAATTTTAGAATATAATTGCACGGTTTTGATTATATTATTATACAAATCTGCTGTGTAATTTGAAGTCGGGTAGGTGTGAAATTCGTTGGCAGGTTGATAGATATGTAGCGTTCATGTGCATGGGTGTAGCCGCATACACTAAACATACCATTAAACCAGATATAAATGTTGTTTTTAGCATTCTTTATTTATTTCATACAAATATATTCATGAATGGATATTGATTATTGTGTGAAATTTCAATACGAAATGATTAAAATATATTACTCAAAACCAAAACGGGTTACAGATCTATTCGCATATTTTTTTCTATAAATGCTAATATATTTGTATTATTCAAGTATTTTTTTACCTATGTCAAAGGAAAAAAAAGCAAATTCGGTTTATTTTTTATTACATAATTCTAGTCCTTATAATCTTTAGTCCGAGTAGTTTTTTTCCGGAGGCGGATTCATAATACAATTTACATCAAATTTAGATAATTTTACGCTGTTTTAAAGTAAAAATATTTGTCTTCGTACAAGAAACGGGTGGGTTTAAGAATCCTAGCAGACTCCAAATCTCCCAAGAAATTTTTGTTCTGTGACCTTTCACTCTGAGCCTTAAAACAATAAACACTTACAACAATGACGTAGGTGGAGTTTAGAGCTATTGTTGTCTTATATAAATTAGTTATAACTCTTGAAAGTTATTCGCAAATGTCCCCACAAATGACAATCACAGAAAATACGCATTAAAATATTTAAATTATAATATCACGAGCTATTTTTGATGGAGGCCTTTTCTGGTTGTTATATTAATTCACCCACTTTTGTAGATTTTGAATTTCTTTTATTTTATTCTGTAAACTAATATTGTATGACTAAAATACACGATACTGTATTTTTTCGAATGAATATATTTTGAGGCTGTACCTACATTAGTTTGGCCAGCTTGTTTTGTATGTAAATTTTTGTGCGGAGGCTTGGAGTAATAAATAATTCAAACCACAGCCGAGATTCGCAAGCAAGCTCTAAATTAACAATAATAAATTTAGAAACCCATTAGCGCCAGCAACCTTTTTTTTTGTTGAGTTAAATACACGTTTTCCTCATTAATTATTTTGAAGCCTGTGCTGACATTCAATTTATCTTACACACTTGCGGTAAATTAATTACATTAAAACATTCTTAATTAGTATGTTTGATCTTTTTTGCATTTCCAGAGAATCTTAATTGTATTTATAATATGTTGTATTCATGTAAATTTAATTAAAAAAAAACTTAATATTTTAAAAAAAATTCACAACAAACACATCGATGAATTCATAAATTATGTTGTGATCAGAGGTAGCCAATAGAAGTTAAATAATTTTGTTTTTATAGCTAGCGAGAGTGCATCTTTCACTGAAACAGGGTGTATACACATTTTATAGTATTATATGTATTTCACTCCTCATCTTGCACTGAAACATGGCGTATAGACATTGTATAGTATTATATGTATTTCACTCCTTCCTCTCCCCGCGTAGACTGTCCATGGCAACAAGTTGATCGGGATACATTTTTAATACGAATCTTATGTACACAGAGGTTGGCCCACCCCTGCTTGTGACAATGATGTTTTACGGAAATTCCTAGTTTTGAAATGATGATTTTCTCGCACATGGTCACCGGCGGTGAAAGGGTCGGCGAGGCGGCGGGCGCTGATTGGCGGGCGCCGGCCACGTGGGGGGGCCACGTGGGGGGGGAGGGTCACGTGGTGGGGGGAGTCACGTGACGCGCCGCGGTCAGGTGACGGGCGCGGGTCGCGCTAATAGGAACATCCTCCCAACACGTTCGCGCCGGGACAACACTTTTTGAATGAATGAATAACTACCAGCTGCGACATGGGGGACGCTTCAAAACAATCGCTATTGGATGGGTGTCATCTAGTAATTGATATAGTAGTTGCTGGAGTCACGAGACTTTTAACCCTTTGCACTCGAGAGGTGCGGATTCCGCACCACACGTTGTAATGCCGCAACTCGAGAGGTGCGGATTCCGCACCAATTTGCTTGGTGCGGAAATTCGATGTGCGGTGATAACTATTTATGGTTTTTTATCTGGTGATTTCTTGTTTATGTTTATGTGATCTTGTTCTTTAAAGTTCGTTACTAAGCACTGCCCATATAATTTTACAAAGATCATGTTATCCCCCTTTCAAACTACGCTAGAATTTCTTATCCAAGATTAGTTCGGCACCATAAAGCGAACTGCATTTTTGGTCTCAGTTCGACCTTGACAGCCATGGCAAAATGACTCGATGTGTACCTAATCAACCCATATATTTTTTGCTTGTACTTCTTATCGTAATCATTCATTTGAGGGTCCTTATTTGCTTAAACTTATATTGCACTAAAGAATAGACTTTTTTCTCCCTCACAATATCAATAATCTTTCCATTCACTTATCGTACCATTATTTTGTTTGCTTTATAATATATAATAATATTATGATAATGTGTATCTCACTAAACAGCTGAGAGGAGAACAGCCGCTTAATCACTTGCGGTATATGAAAACCTTAGTTCGGCAATTGACTGGAGATTTTCGTCAGACACGTGCTAAAGCTTCACTTCAACCTGCGATTCCGAAAATCCGCCTAAGTGGAAGGCTGCATAACATTTTAACAGGAGTTAGGAAGGATTACAAAGTCTGTTCTCAAAAAAATAAACCCGGAAAAAGACATCAAACGACATACTTTTGTGATACTTGTCCCGAAAAGCCGGGCATGCATCTCGGCAATTGTTACATGAAATATCATACAAAGCAAAATTACAAAGACTTATGTTTACGAACCTATCTTCGTAAAGATGTAAATATACATTAAATATTAAAATTAAAAAAATTATGTGTCAATTTGTGTGTGTGAACATTTTAAGTTAGAGGTAAAAAAATCACCGAAAGTGATACGAAACGCTTCGAGTTGCTGATTAGTCCGCGCGGAAACGGTCTCGAGCGCAAAGGGTTAACAAATGCTTAGGCTTCATTTAAAAATATCAGATTCAATTCGAAAATTTATTTTTGGTATATAGTAATTCATAGTAAGTTATATAAAAGGATTTCGCAATTTTATATCTTCAATATAGCACCAAGGTTATTTATGAATGCAGTACGGAGGTTTGTGATTTGGTTAGTCTTGGCGAGATAATATTCCCACTAAACAATTTAATAATAAAAACATTTATTAGCAATAAAAAAGACTTTGATAGTATTCTTTTGTTTCATTATTATCGTAGTATACGATGGCAACACATGGGATACTATCAATCTCAATTGTTGTAGTAATTTTGTAGGTCACACTATCTCGAGGCGGTGAGGTCCATACGTACTGTAATGAGCGAAAATTGGTGCGGGTCCAGGTCAGTTAATGTACAATACCCTCAGATCCTGTGCGTGAAGCGTAAACACAACGGCGCGTACTTATGTCCTTACGTGCTATTAACGGCATGGTGCACTATCTATCTAAATGAAATGTTTCATAAACAGAGCTGGCTGAGTTTAACAAAGTATTCACATAAAGTGACCAAAAATGTACTGATGATTATATCGCAAAATAATAATAAGGGAAAAACTGTGGTGTTTGATCTCACAGCTAAAGATATACTGAGTTCCATAAAGCTCAGAATAATTCATGGTTTTTCACAACATGGATAATTTTATTTATGCTACTTATCCCAGGATAGCTGCTAACTTTGGAGTGCGCGAATGACATCTGTAAACATAAAAATCGTACCGTACTGTTTAAAAACAGCTTCAGACTAAAAATATTTCGCAAACCTCACGTCATCGAATTCTGTCCTCAGAATTGATGTCTGCAAAACGCTCTGACTGTGATAACTGCAGATTATTAAAAGAAAAAAACATGATAGTGGTTTCGCGGTTTAAATAAAACGCTTGTGCACAGCCATAACACTTTTGTTAGACGAATTGAAGGCAAAGACATTTTGAAATATATTATTTAGTCGCTTGACGTCAAGTCCGCTAATGTCAACTTTATGGAACCTTTTGTCGGACTTGATCTGTGACGCACTGTGATTTGGTGTAAGTAGCCATATCAATTTCTTTGAAATTAAATTGTCCGGCAAAGTTTATTAAGTAGGCGCTATCATTGAACGTGTACGCATTCCAGAATGTGTCGTGTTCCCCGAATCCGAGTCTGGCTGTGATGATTTACGGACAATCAAGTCGGGTGCAAACCAGAACAGAGCGTTCTGTTCTCCCAACCGCCTTAATGTGATTCTGTCATGAGCGACGTACTTATCTTGTCACGAGTTTTGCATGAGTAATCTTATTGACTTATTGTTATTTAAGTCAATTTTCATGAATAGCTTACCGCACACCATAGCACTTAGTAGACGTGGGTAGTATGCGGTAACTTTTTTTTTTTACATTAGAGGTATTAATTTTGTAGTGCGAGGGAAAATTGACAATGCCTTCACGTGACGAAGAAATTCCTAAATCTATATCTGTAGTTATTAAATCCATATTGTTTTATATATATATATATGTATGTGCTGGTGAATAGTTATTTTATTGCGAATATGATTTTATCAAAGGTGATGCAATCTTTTGTTTTTGTGATCTTATCTGATATTTTAGTTCATTCAAATCTTATCGGATGCTTTTAAAAAAATATATATTTTTAAATATTAAAAAACTTGTTTGTTAGATAGCAGATCCGTTAAGGTAGCCGGTTTTTTACTATGCATACAATACTATAGTTGGGATTAAAAAACAGTATAACTGTTTTTTTGAATTTTCAACCGCTACTTTGGCTTGAAGGAGCAACTTGCTATCGTTGTTGAAACATGCATATTTATTTTTATATTGTTTTGTATAATGAGTTAAATTTTAAGAAAGCGTACAATTCATCATTAGTAAAGAATATTTTTTGCCGGACACATGTGGTGTTATGTCACGACAAAAAAGTACAGAATATTACTACAAAGTCACAAATAATTTGTATTTTAAACATACGCACTTTGCTCTCATATTGTTATATTCAAAAATATTCACTAATGCTTATATAAGTTAAATATGGTTTAATAAGAACATCGGTTTTATTTACTGTATTCTTTATTGGATTATACCTTACACAAATCTGCTTTATTAATAGGCTCTGAATAGAAATATGTAGACTGAAATGTAAAATCTTACCTAGAAACTAATAATAACGTATATATAATATTATATATAGTACATATCGCCATACACGTTTTGATTTTCAGTACCACAAAATTTAATTATTTATAATATTTTTATAAATATTTGTAGCTCAATAAATATTATTACTTTATTGAACATATTTTACAATTATTTTTTAACGATTTACTGTTACACGACGAATCCGCAATTATTTAAATCGAACAGTGAAGTAATCTGTATAACAATCAATGGCGGTGAATTGCGAAACAACCGATTAAATGCCTCAAGAACACATCTCTTAATTATTAATAACGATTGTGAAAAAAATCCTTGCGAGGATTTAAAAAGTACCAACATCAAAGTATTAAACCGAGCGCGTCGCTGGTCCAATTGCTTAATGAAAATTGTCACGAACGGTTGGTTCTGGTCCGTAAGCCTAGCTTTACCCCAAACGTTGAACTGCACAAGCGAAACAGAAGAAGGTTTGAGTCCTAAAGTGATAAATTGGGCATTTATTAATGTAACAACTGCCATATTTAGCTAGGACGATGAGTGTCCAAATTTTTTTATGAAATTGTGAGAAATTAAAAAAACGCCCTCGCTCCATGACGCAGTTCCAATTTTTACAATTTACTTAAGTTTGTTGCGTTTACTTGCATCGTCGAAAACTACAATCTTTTAGTAGACAACGAAAAGACCACACCGGAAATAATAACTGGGCTTGAAATGCAGAGATTTATATTTTGGGAATATTTAAAAATTAAATTCGTTTAATTTACAAAAGAACACATATCTTCAATAAAAGGGTTATAGTTTTATTTATAGGAATCGACAACACACAACCTTCGTCTTTTAAGTAATGAATGATGGAATTTATATAGATTTTTATTTTGCATTTACACAATTTTTTATAATAAATATATGAAGGATCGTGCAGGTTCCCTGGACAGGTACGCGGAGGTCCAGCTACATTATAATTATTCGTATCTGATCTATATATTTTGCAGTGCTAATATTCTAGGTCAATGCAATTTTCCTTCCTGTGAAGGTAAACATCCGCGCCGGAGGTTGTCGTGCTGAGGTCGATTGGATGTATCGCTACTATGTTTGTGTAGAGGCACAGAGATAAAAAATTAAATGCACTTTATATAAGAAACTAATAAAAAATAATATCCTTGAAATAAAAATATATACTGTAGGAGGTCGTAAGCCTTCATTTATACCTACTTCCGATCTAATTTGACTGCTGTTATATTTTAAGCTGCAGTATCTTTGCTTTGTCGGAGTTGCTAACAAATTCATGTCAGTGACAAGAAAATATGATGCGCATTACTTAAAATGTTTGAAAAAGGAGACTATATGTGGCAGCTTATTATGTTTGTGATCAATCATCCCACACATGTGTAGACGTGAGTAAAAAAACTTATCTTTTTTTCAAACTTAAAATTGGCATGACCATTCTAGATATGTATAAGAAGAATTATAATAAATGGGGCAGGGTCTTGTTAGTTGGCTGCATGGCACCTGCAACAATGTAGCTGTCTCATGATGCATTCTTTCACCTCCAAACGTTCAGAGGCTGTTTTACCAAGGTCATTTTTAATATAACCTTATCTATAAAAGAAACCCGCACACTTTCAAATGTTCAAACCCTTTCAAAACTAGACTATTAACGCTACCATGTACCAGTTTTTTCTAATTTGTTTCTCAAAAAAAGTAGTCTAGAAGAATGTAAATATTATTTTTTACGGATCAGCCTCATTTGCTAGCACCCCTCCCCCCCATTTTATTTAGTTTTTTCTAAAATGTTTACATTTTACGAAATTTATCAATCATATCTAATAAATACTGTTAGTGCATTTATCACACCGATCATCGAGCATACTAGTAGCAAAATAGATAAAAATCAAATTAAATAAATTGAAAATGGCAAATACATTAGCATATAAGATAATACTTGTACTATTTAAGTTTAACGCGAAATAAATTATTTGATAAATAACCATAGTTTTTAAAAAAAGTTTTAATATATACGTATTTGTTAGTCATTGAGTTGTGATGAGTGATTTTTATAACGATCAACTAATACAATTATTTTTTTTTCTTTTAATTTCGGACATCACAAGACACATTAGAGATACATAAGAGGCATATCAAGACATTCCTTGTGTTTAACCATTTACTCTATGGAATGATTCATAATAAAATGAATTACATCACTGTTAAAGTCTGACTATTGTCAACACCAATAAAACTATTAATGTGCAATCACATTGTGATAACTCACGAATATGACGTACTTTTGAGGTTTTTCCGGCATGATATGTTAATGAACTGCGAAAATAGTGTTCAATGCGACAAGTATTGTCGCGTATCGTGTGTTTGGTACACCTTTTCTACTTTCAAGTTCACTTCACGAGTCGCCGCTCATTGCCGGCCTTCCTGCCATTTCAATCGCCGAGATGAACTTCACAACCGAACTCTTGTAATTACGAACGAAAAACAAAACACTTGATCAAATGATTATAAATATATACACTCGAAAAAAATGATATTTACTCTAATTAGAATGCGTGTTTATTTTCATACTGTTATGTTAATATTGTCTTTCTTAGTCAGTGAGAATTATGACATCAACATCACGTTTATCTAAAATATGCTACTTACGACAAACAATAGTACAGGATGTCATAAAATGAAATTAAAAATATTTGTTTTAACGTCATGCCAAGTAAATACACAATGGAAAACTATTTTAAAAAAAATACTAGTAAATAACTATTATAGTAAAGGAAGTTACTGCTTATAAAAGAAAATATACAGTTTGTGTTTATTGCTAACGTGTAATAAATTTTATATATTTCACGTAAAATATAATTTAGATTGAGAATTAAAATCAAAGAACTTAAAAATGTTGCCTCTGATTTATTATAAATCGTTTTCACTGGTATAGGTTCTGCAACATTGTTTAGAAAACGCCTTTTTAAAGCATGCTTACTCTTATCTTTGCTTTTTTTTTTGGACAAAATAATCAATTTGTTTTATCTGCGTATTTGGCGACGTATTGCAAATGCTAAAAGTGTTCCGGAACACCCAACTTGGGTATTCAATACTAGAAAATTTCTTATGTAATTGACGGTTAAAAAATATTGAAAATGTAGATGAAAGCACTACGACCCGATAGTCAATATCTTTTTGTTTTTTTGTGGGTATTTTTTTATAAAAAAAGTGGCTCAACTTTTTAACTCTTTATATCTAATTGACTTCCCAACTTTGGCAGTGCTGATATTTCAAGGCTGCTCAAGCAACGATATTGTATTTTATATCAGATTATAAAACCGGAGCACTAGAGATCAAAGCGATATTATTATTAAATTTCTCTATCACCGTGTATCAATTGGAAATCCTCCATTATAAAAATATCCTTCAACTGTGCGTCATTTCCTGGTAATTTTATAGCCAGTCGAAATTTAATTATTTAACTGTAGTTATTCAGCAAAGGCTAGTTTAAATGTGGCAACTCGGTATATTCACAATGGGTGAATGGGTTGATATGAATCTTATTATATGGCCGTTAAAAATAATCGCTATTTTGTAACAACTAAACCAGCCAAATACGGTAAATTACCAGCAGGCCGTGATGTTGAGGGTGATGGCCTTTTCAATTATAACCTTGCAGCGCCTGATTGATGATGCTCAGAATCGTATTTACAGTCATCCTATAGTCAAAATCAGTTTACTATACTTATAAAGTTTCATTCAGTTTTTCAGTTACTGTAAACTAACTTTTATCAGCAAAGAGTTTTTAGGTTGTTATCAAGACTAGAGTAGTATGTATAGAGTAGAGTAGTATGTAAAAAATAATCATTTTTTAACAACATGAAATTAAAAAATTTACCTTTTAAGAATTTTCTAATTAAACAAATATAAGGCACTAATAAGATACAGATACTTTTACATAGTATTTGGTTATTTTTCAAAAGTATGGCTATATCTTATTACCTCTTTTTGGGGTTGTTGCGAAAATTCTTCTAAAGATACATTGTTTCATTTTTGCCCTGTTCGCTAAACAAGATTATCTTCCACATAATAACAACAAATCATTTTGTTTTCATTTGGTATATTTTAATGATTATTATTTTAAATCAAGATGTTTTAGTTCAATTGATATAATTTTACGCCACAAAACAAATCCAAGGCGATATTATTAAATTAAATAATTCGTTAAATCTTAGTAGGATTATTTACCAGGCATGAAATCACCAATAAAACTAATAATTAAAAATAACCATTTAGGTTACAGCCTTCAAATTTAAAAATCTGTTGATTTAAGCATAATGTGACCAATTAGAATTTAATTGTCTTATTTTATATGTCATTCTCAATAATATTACTTTGAATAATAAATCAATATATTATTATGTTTAATGTTGATAATTAAAGTTTTATTTCATGTAAATAATACAATTACTTATATTGAGGTATTCTAGATTTATTTACAGGTACCTAGGTATCACATAGCCGTTTAGATATATAGTGATTTTTTTTATTTACGTAGCATTATTTTACTTATAGTGTAATTATTAATTAGGGTTATAACTTTTATATAGTGTTTGGCTATGTAAATATTCGGTTTCGTGGTAATAATGCGTTTATTAAGTTTGACTGCGAAGGTCTCCATACTTCAGGAAGGTCTCGGTTAAATCCGATCAGCCTTCCTTCTATTTTTAACGAACATGAATGGCTTCACGAAGGTAGCATTTCCTACGGGATTTAAATCAAAGGGATATACTTTACTTATTTATAAGTTTCTTACGTTCAAAACTGAGCTATATTATATTATGTCTAACCTCTCGTAAACCAATTATTCGCATAAATCATACACATCATGTGAAACAAAAAATAAACATTACTGTGCACGTCATCCAACGGATTGATTAAGAAAAAGTTCACCTTGAACAAATCGATTTCCATTTATGATTGCAGTGATTTAGTAGGTTTCCATGGTAATTATTAACGAATAATTAATAGACAGAATGGCAAGTACAAAAATTGACTATATTTCTGTTATACTTATTATTAGTGACATCAATTTAACCGTTTAATCGAGTGCAACTGGGTGTAGGCCTTAGTTCTCTCCAGGAAAAAGTGTCTGTGATTCTACCCGAGCGTTGCGTGGTCTCACCGAAGTCCTCACTCCACGCCTTGGGGGATACTGATCACCAAGTTTTCTGGGTCATCCAGTGCAGTCCGTTAGTTTTTTTCGAGTCAACCACGTCAGCATTAGGGTGTTTTTACAACGTATTGACATGGTTTTAAAATTTCTTCTATCATGTAAAATTTCTTCTGTCATATCCAATATTAGAGATGCTTATTAGCACTAGCTTAATATGTGTGAAATTTTGCGTCATATTGATTTTCGGAGAAAAGGCAGTACTTACATTAGCTAGCAACATCATATATCAATTTATATAATAGTTTTCAAAATCATAAACTCTTGTGTTTATGATAGCATTTTAGCACACTGGTATTAAAGGAAGACTCAAAATATTTCACTGAAAAGTAGTAAGGTCAGAAAATCTATTGATTAAAAATTTACGTAATTTAAATAATTCAGTAAATCATACTGACCGATTGGTCTATATATAAGGTAATAACGTAGATTTTTAACATTCGGAACGTAACTGTTCTGCGTTCATATTAGAACTGTGACAGAGTAATAATTGGCAAAAATAAACGTAAATCTAATAAATATTATACATGAAGTCTTTAAACTTTAAGGTAATAACAGATATTTGAAATTATCAATTGTATCGAATGTGTAAGTAGTAATTTAGACTTAATAAAAAAATGTGCATAAATGTACATTAAACACATTAACTTATTAAGGTTTAATTGAAAGCATACATACATTTTAGAATATTGAGTTATTACGAGATCTGCCCGAGGCGAGAAGGTGCACTCAATATTGCAAAATGAAAGTATAGCAAATTATCATTAAATCTCTAAATTGCAATTCGGCAAAGCGCGAATGACACGTGATTATATTTTTTTGATTAGTAATAATCATCAGGCAAACGGGTTTCTGGAGCCCAGCTGTGGTCGATGCAATACTTTTTGTGGTGTTTTTCAAGACTGGTTTGTATCGCCGGTGCTTGCGGAGCTTCTCGTCGGCCCGGCGCTGAAAAGACCTCTCTGTGCTGTGTTTTTTGCAAATGATGATATCACTTTGGAGAAATCCGTAATAGAAATCTGGCTAATGTTCGCTAGAGACGCCTAATCCTGGTTAAAGCTCTTTTGAAGAAGAACATCTATAAATTATTATCTTTGGATGTTTTATTGAGAAATGTTTTTTTATGAACTTGCGATTATGATTAATGGAAATAAGGAAAAAATGCTAAAAGTTTTTAAGGTAATTAAATTATGATCAGCTGGTTGCACGACAGCTTTTTTTATTATAAGAATGCGTAATGCATTGTACAGCTAAATAGCAACTGACTGAGTTTTTGTGTAAAAAAATCAGGAAAATTTATGTATCTACTCTTTTTTTAATAATTTTGTATATAGGCATGTATTTACAATAATAAACAATTTAAAAAAAAAACCAAAAACTACTAAGACTGCGCGCGTATACTTCATTTAAATTAATCCTTCAAGTGAGTTCTAACGAAAGAGGTAAAATTGTAAACACTAAATTATCCTTATTCATATATATAGTACAAAGTTGTGTGGTTAGAATAGTTATGAATTGAAAAATCGTATTTTAATAAGCGGAAATTCATGCATAGCTGTGTTTGTCCACAGTTCAAGTAATAATAATGTTTGTAAAAAAAAAAAAAACTTTCGCATACTTTTCCCTACACAAACTCAATAACGATAATATGTAAATCCACGTACGCTACCACCTAAGCCACACCTTGTAAGCCCCACAGACTGCGCGCAGGACCCGGGGATAGCCCTAACTATTCGCCCACGGTGTCGGAAGGAAAATTTAAAATCACTTTCCCCTCTCGGCGTTTTGGATAAAAATTATAACTAAAAATCTTACGTATGAGATATATGCATGTTTGCATGTATGCATGAGATTTTTATTTAAGCCATCTATTATACAAGAGTCTTGAATTGATTTTTTTGTCTGTTTGCTCGCAGGTCCCTCGACATGGGTGGACAAGTTCCCTCACGC
Organism: Atopsyche davidsoni; assembly: GCA_022113835.1. NCBI lineage: Eukaryota > Metazoa > Arthropoda > Insecta > Trichoptera > Hydrobiosidae > Atopsyche > Atopsyche davidsoni. Next base: position 12,404,917 of record JAILWY010000009.1, on the reverse strand, counting down.
GCGCGGCTCTCGCCAGAGCCCCGTGGACATCGCCACGTCCAGCACCATGCCCACGGCCGCGCTGCCGCCGCTCAGCTGGGACTACTCGCTGCAGCACACCCGCTCGCTGGTCAACCCTGGCTACTGCTGGAAGGTGGAGGAGAACGGCCGCGGCTCCGGTGAGTCCCCCCGCCGCGCCCATCAGCCCCGCCCGTCGATACTTGAGGCACGCCAAGCCGTCATTACGCACTTCACGCCGGCTGCCGTTTACGCATCCGACCCGAACGGAAGCGTCTTATCTGCAATTTAAATTATGATATTTTTGGCCTTGTGTGAAAATGATTCGTAACACTAAACCTACCGACATTACATGTATACCACGAAAAAAAAAATTTTTTTTTCACTTGACTCATTCTTTCTTAAAACTAGCAATTGCAAACAAAATTGTTTATTTGTTTAGAAGAATGAGTGCCATATTATCTATTGAACCCCGAAGAACACGTCACACATGTAAAAAATAAATAAAACAAATATTAAATGAAAAAATAAAAAATGCAGATTTTACGAAAAGTCGTAAAATTTGATAGCAATATTTGAATATGTAAAAGTTGTACCAAAATACGATTTGGATCAAAATGATTCCTCCGGTAGGTTTAGTGTTAAGTATGTCATTTGAACATCATGACAATTGTGTGATATAAAACTACTTGAAATTGAATTGACAGGAATCAGATAAAAAGTTTATCTGATTCCGTCGCGAATCAAAGAATTAAAATTTATTCCTAAATTTTCAATTCTATTATTGCATTGGATTATTTATTATTGGATTATTTCAAGTATTTTCGGTGCATGGGGTGGGCGTTTTAAACCGAAGCAGGTGAAGTGTTGGGTTAAAAGCTACCATGACGTTGAGTCCGTCCTTCGGGTGTTTATTTTAATCCAGTTGTGAAAGAGGATTTGCACTAGTTAATCCCAAAGACCGTATAAGTGTCGACAAACAGTGAAACCACACCAAAGTGTACCATTTTCCATGGTCACTTATTACTTCGTTGGCAAAATAACGCGAATAAATGAATTAAGTTAATGTGAATACTGTAGAAATCGAAAAGTAATAAATACATTTGAGTGCTCATAACCAAGTATAAATATTTTATTAGTATTTAACATCAAGCAACTAATAAATTTTTTCGCTCATAACATGTAAATATTATAATACCCTTGTTTTAGTATATACAGCAGCTCAGATTGAAACACCTATTTTCGATGATGTGGTTTACATTTAATTTGATCGCGACAAGCTTTTAGTTGATTGTGTTATAAATATTTTAATTCTGTGAAAATTGTAATTTAAATAAATAGGAATTTCCGTCTAGGCGATAGATAATGTTATCGCCCAGACAAAAAAAAACAGGACGGATCAACAAAAGTATTTTACCTTCACGGATTGCAGTGATTGTCGGTTGATATGAAGAGTATCTTCGCTGACGACAGGACTGCCTGAAAATGATTTGCTGATTTGGACATGTCAATCTGTGAAATACTCGGTGGATGTCTATATTGGGATATCAAGTATATCTGATTGATTTAATTATGGCATAATTACTCATTATTGAGTGCGTATTGTCAATGTTGATTTATCGTTTTAATGATGATTTATTACTGACGTTTAGGACATAATACCAATGCGTATGAATATTTTATTTAATTAAGATATATATATATAAACTCAATATTTGATACTGAATATTATGATTTATTAAACACACGTGGATTTGTCAGGGAAGTAGCAGCCGTCAGGCGGACAGCGCCATTACTTAATGTCCAGGAAAACATTTTTACAATTATATTTTTGACATTTTGACCCCAATAACTCGAGCGATCGCAATGGTGCCAAATTCTTATTCTTTGCAATTAATTTTATGTAAAACTTATCTAGAATTTCAGATAACTTTTAAAAAATGTCATATTTTGCTGTGGGGATGTATTTTTAGTTCAAACCTCAGAATTACAACTAAAATTTAGATAACATTGTAATAGACGTATTCGGTGTATTTCTTGTTATCATATTGTTTACTTGTGGTCACTTCGGTTTTTCAGGATTTATTTAAAAAACTATTGTGTACAATGAATGTAGTCAACGATGCGCACTACTCTAATGAATAACAGCTCGAGCACCGACTTACAACTAACACAATAGGTCTGTTTTAATTTAAGAAATTATAAATACAAAATAAACATTACCATAACCGTAACCAGGCTAGTAACAAAAATAGTATTCATATATTTTTAGCAGGGCTTCCAAACAAGCGGGCCGTGATTTATTTGTGCGACATGTTTTTTAGTCGATCGGCTCTCTTTAATTTTAAAATACTAGTATATTATTATTCCTAGTGTCAGTTCTGAGTTTGTGGCAGTATTCATATTTACTTCAGGTTAGCCGCTGTTTGGCCTTGTGAGAGTCGACTAAATATTATTCATTATTTTTCACAAAAAACAAAGCGTCAAATGAGTGTCGGATATTCAGGTGATTATTCATGGCGTCGTCGAGTACAGGCGAAAAATTAAAATTTATGCTATTCAATGAATTTGCAATGAACAAAGGGAAGTACGGAGAATTTTCACACGTTAGACAACTAGAACTAATAATGTCTGATGTGGGACAAATCTTCAATACAACCTAAAAGAATCGTAAAAGTACTTATTCAAACACTGTGACAAACTTTCAAAATTATACTTACCATAATAATTGCTCAACTTAAATTCCGTGACGCAATCTCACATATATTTAACCATCTTATCATGGAAATAAAAATAACTTTTGTTTTTTTAATAATGCGTCAAAAAATGAGTTCAAGTACGCGAGACGATAGAGAATTGTAATCTTAAAAAATATATCACCTGACATCTCAAGTCATGCGCGAAGACATCTTGCTGTATTCGACTATTTTATGTTTAATGTTTGATTTGCACGTGTTTACATTAGTGATAAAAAATATTATAAAATATTAAACGATTAAGAGAAAAAACAAACTTTAGATTTTTTATGTTGACTGTGTTTTATTATGTACTCATGTAAATTTTTCACACTGCTGTTTTTGACTTTAGTGGATCTAAATGAAATCTGTTTTCCCAGAGGTATTTCGTGGTGGCGATGGGTAATTCGTCGTGTCCAATAATTGTGTTTTATTGCTACAGAGCTCCACGGGGGTCCCCTGGGTTCGGACATATACCGGCTGGAGCAGTTCCACTGCCACTGGGGCTGCTCGGACGGGCGCGGCTCGGAGCACACCGTGGACGGCCAGTCGTACTCCGCCGAGCTGCACCTGGTGCACTGGAACCGCTCCAAGTACGACAGCATCCACGAGGCGTTGGGCCAGCATGACGGACTCGCCGTGCTGGGAGTTTTCCTCAAGGTATGTCACTTCGCCATCAGTAGCGTGTCGGTACTTTCATGGCAAATCAAGCCCACCAGAATTCAAACTGCTCGAGGAAACCCTCCTAAAACGAATGAATCTAAAGACAAAATCTTTATAAATAATGATTTGATAATTTGAAATTTTTTTCTGTTGATAAATTATTTTATTTCACCTGTTTGTGAAATTTTGGAAAAATTAATGTAATTCAAGTAAGGCACGGCGTAGTTTTAGACTTGGAACCACCCATGATCCACGTTGTTGGCTTTCTTCTCTGATATTTTTGATCTCTGACTTGTTTTGACTTTGATTTACTATACATTTTAGAGCTGGTTTAAGGTTATTACTCATTTTAGTTGCGTAAACTTGCTTTTTTCTGGTAGAACAAAACCAGACTGTATGCCTGATTCGTTTCGTTTTCCGATCTCATCTCCAGACTGTCTGGAAGCGATGTCTATCATTACGGACGCATGTTAAAACGGAATTAATAAATCATTACCGTTTAATGTGTGCGAAATCACGCGAGCATAACGAATCTTGTCTATTAGCTAAAATAATAATAATGATCTACTTATTAATTTTGAGAAAAACAACTCTTTGTTACAGCAAATCTAAAATGCTTACACAAGATAGAGAAGAAGTGTGTTCAATAGAAAAGCAACTTTGCTAAAACCATAGAACCCCTGGAAGTTATTTATAAGAAGTCTTAGCAGATTGTTGTGGTTGTGAATCAATTGTTCCTTTTGCCAAACTTCACATCACTGAGCCTCCGATGTACATGCAACATAACTAAATTAACGAAAGACTACTACAAGACAAAAATAAATGATTTTTTGTTCGAAATAATAAAATAAACCTTTAACATTATTTTACTCTTCTAAGCTACGCACATATTTTTTTCTGAATATCTGTTAAAATTTCATAATTTTTTTTACGAAATCATGACGTTTGATAGAAAAATTAGCATATGTTATTAGCAAATAGCAAAGTGATATTTGCTATTAAATAATATCGGCGTAACCGGACACGCATATGTGAATTTTCGCGATCGTTCTTGAAAGGCATTATAAATTGGATTACTGGGCAGGTTTGCGGTCGGCGACGATACCCGAGATGAGTATTTGTGGTGTTTTCTTTTGTCATGGCGGAAACATTCGTCACATTTTTCAGATTAAAACACTACGAGTAACAATATTATTCTATGACAATAAACTGGTTATGAGTATGCCTATTAATTTATTGTTGACCATTAAACGGCAATATTATTGTTATAACTAAGTATGGTGAGTTTTAGTTGTTAGCAGTAAAGATAAAAGCCGCATATAGTAATTTCATCAAGAGGAAGTAAAATAATCGAAATGCTTGTTTTAGTTATTATTTAAAAACACAAAATAATGATCAGTTTATTTACTTTTAATTATTATTGTTGTGCAAGTATTTTGAGTAAATTAAAAATCAATCAAGCTATCAAATGACGAGTAGTGACCAGAGATGTTGTCTGTCGAGACTGCGGAGGACATCAGACGCGTCCTCAAGCCAAATGCCTACAGTTCCGAATACTAATTTTATTTTGGAATAATCCAAGCCAAGGTTTCTATCTTCCAGTGCGCTCGAGCAGACCGATGGTACCTTTTGTTTACCATCGGTCACAGTTGATTGTGTTTTTCCCTACACTAACTCAATAGCGAAAATAGAAACACCCTTAAGCCGCATGCTGTAAGCACCACAACCTGCGCCAGGACCAGGGGATAGTCATACACTGTATTTTAAGCATAGCCCTAACAAATATTGTAAATTAACATAATAAAGAATCTTGAATTTTTTTGGTGATTGTGTCGCCATGCTTAAATGATTCTCACGGCAGTCACTAAATTGATAATGTAATAGATTAGCTCTTGTTCACACTTGCATCTCACGATTTGCCTTTAACACTGCAAATGCACAAGTATGGCTAAAATTTTGCTTCAATATTTACAATGCAAAACGTGTAACGTATTTAAATATTGTTGGTTTTAGTATTAGCGCGTTAATATTGCAGCTTCCTGCAATAACACTGCATATCTATAAAATTACATTACTTATTTGCAAGACTGTATATTCAGTATGCAGAAAACTATATTATACATTGTCTTTATTTGATAGGAAGATTATATATTAACGCACGCTGAATTAAATTTAACATTTATTTTATAGAAATTTCACTAGCTGAAAAAAACTCTAGTTCTACACGATATTTTGTATTTTGATGTGTTAAGCACAAACAGAAATAATAAAAATAAAATCTGATATTACAGACCAGAAGAATATTTTTTTTACGTTTTAGTTTCTGAAGCCGTTTGTTTTTTGCGTATTGAGCTAAAAATTGGGAGTATTCCGCGATATGTCGACAAAAAAATTATCGCTTTGTTGTCGCTCTTTCGCACTCGTAGCTCACAACACAGCCAGCGTAATAAATTCAGCTAATTATTACGTAATTGATGGTTTACTGCCGTCAAAACACATGAATTTGTAAGAATACTAAACTGAGTAGAGCTTATGAGGTTTACTGAACTTACTAAGCGGATTTTCCGGTGGCATTACGAGTTTTCCAATTCATAACCATAACTATTCTTGCCAAGGAAAGCATGAAGCCTTATGAAAGAAAATTTAATTATTCTAATAAGCCAGGGATAGCAAATAGGAGGCTCGTAAATGAATTTAATCTATGTATTCATTCGTTTTTATTCCGATTATTTCAGAATATTACACAAAAAAAGATGAATTTACTAATTGCAGATTTTTTTCCAAATAAGGAGGGGTCTTTACTTTAAACAAGGAAACAAAAAAAACTATACATAAAAAAACTAACATTGTTCATTTCGAATTCAATGGTTAAATTTATCTAGTACAAAGGGAGGTTGTTTAAAAAGATAAAGATCCCTACTTTAAAAAAAAAATCAAGTTATGTTAGTTTATACTAGTTGTTGACTTGTTAAAATATTTTATTTAAACTTAACAATATAGATTTGCTTATTTGTGTTTTAATTTTCAGGTTGGTAAGCACCACCCTGAGTTAGAGAAGATTGCTCAACTATTGCCTTTCATCATGCACAAGGGAGATAAGATCACCATGAACGACTCCCCTGATCCCGCAAAGCTGCTGCCGGAGAAGATGGCCTACTGGACCTACCTGGGTTCGCTCACCACTCCGCCGCTCACCGAGTCTGTCACCTGGATCCTCTTTAAAGAGCCCATTGAGGTTTCCGCTGAACAGGTAATTGCATATATCTATGGATATAACACAATAGCTTACCATTTGACTGTGAATTCTTGACTCGGATTGTAATTCCTCATTCACAAAACTTAATCTTAATATCTACTGAATAAAGATTATATACATGAATTAAATGGAAAATAATTTTAAAATGATAAAAATAATATCAATGAATCTTAGAGACATGGAGTTTGCTAGAAAATGAACAGAGTGATGAAGTGGAACATTTTAATCTTAGTACCTTTTATTACAATAAAAGGGAAAATTTCTGTAGGATATATTCGTCAAGTATTTTATTTTGTTTTAGTTGAAGAAGTTCCGTGGACTCCGCACCTATGGCTCCAACGAAGATAGGCCATGCGACGAGGGAGTGCACGTCATCAACAACTACCGCCCGCCAGTTCCCTTGGGAAACCGCGAGCTTCGCGACTGTGGCAGTTACTAACTGCTCCTGAACAGAAAACAGGACTGGAGATCTGAAGACTTGATCTTCACCCTATCTACCTAGCATCACTCTGTACCTATGCAACAAACTTACTGTACATCACTAGCGTGTCTAGCGATATCTTAATAAACTACAACTGTGTGTACCACTATCAATTTTAGTGAAAATAGTTCTGCCTTACAAGTTTATTTTGTTTTGTGGTCATAATCATAATTAAAAGGTTTTAGTTGTAACTTTTGATCATACTATATTCTAGAAAAAAAATTATTCAATAATAATGGTTATCTTATCTCAATAAATAATTATTTATTGAAATAAAAAAAATTTTTTTATCAAAAGATAAAATGGGATTCTATCGTTAAAAAAAATAAAGGTGAAATAGCGTTTTACATATATATATTTCCTACTTATCAGTGCATTTATATTATTTTGTTATTTGCGTTATTTAGAAATGAAGCCCATTTTACACACTACTAGTCTTGCGTATGATCAAAGGTTTTGTATTTTACTTTCATCTAGGCATAGTCATTTTAGAATTTTCATACAATGTGTGGTGTTGAGTAGTTAGCGCGTACCTACTATAAAAGAGCTGTAGAAAAATATTTTTGGAAGATTGGACAATTATAAAATAAAAATAATCAATATTTTTATAAAAAAAAAAATTAATTTAGATTATAAGAAATTCGTAAGCATTCTAAATATTTTAACATTTATAAGAGTTTGTTCTCCGCACACTCATTTCAATTACTTTGGTTAAGAAAATAAAAATGGGAACTATTATGCTAAAAGTGATTTTGAAATTGTTTTTAATATCTTGGATGATGATTGCTTTATCAGTTGCGTTACACCTATATAACAGGGTAGTACATTATTTTCATTAAAAGTGTAATCTTATGTTTTTGGCATGAATTCCATATTAACATGTCAAATATTATTTTTAATAGAGTAGCATGCAGCGTTACAGTAGCACCCTTTCCCTACGTCTGTCAATCACACCAAGGCTAGATGAAAATAGATTATATTGTATGGATAATGTATCGTTTTGTAAGGTTCCTTTTATTTGTTAAACAAATGTGCCCTTCGGGCTTGCTGAGTCCTCCTGCCGAGCCCCGAGTTGTCTGGTGGGCACTGAACCCCCCAACTCCCCGGCCTCTCACCAGACAGCACCGCAGATGAGGATTAGCGGTGACCAATATTTGGCCTGTTGATTGTACATATTGGTTATTTTTATTTAATCTATATACATTATTATTAGTGTTATTATGTTTTTCATAATTATAGACATATACGTATACATACATCAAGATTCTATAAAATATTATATACATTCTTACCTCAATTGCTTCAGATTATATTGACAGAGAAATATAACCTCAGAGTTTAAAAATACTAAAAATATTATTGTACTTTTATAATCAAACGACTAAGAAAGTATCTGTCCACATTTTTATGAATTTTACAGAAATGCTGCTATTAATAGAATTATAGACAGTTTTGTAACAATATGTTATCAAAATCAATTTCATACAAACTCAAAAAAATCATAAAGTATTAGAGAGGTTTATTTTATTATATCTTTATTTTAAGTAATTAGTCAGAAATAGTAAATATTGCATTATTATATATTAATAAGAATATTGCAAGCTTATAGTTGATAATTACCACACCAATTGATTTTATCTAATCTTTTTCCTAGTAATATTATTGTCCTGTATCTGAAGTGGCAAATGGCAGCTTGAAATGATCTGAAATGGTTCAAATGCTTTAAAACAGAAAGGGCGACTAAACTTTAACAATGGTAACCTCATAGGCTCTCAGTATTTAACTAGTAGTGAATTCATTTGTAAATTAATATACATTATGTTCTTTGATTTTAAAATCAAATTTTATGCAGAATCTCTACAAATGTTAATCATGCTAGATTTTGACTAATATCCTTGTACATCGCTATAAAGCTTTTATTTTGATATTCAATCTGCTCTAATGTATCCACTTTTGATAATATTGAGTTTTTATTAAAAACATATAAATATATATATATGTATTTTTTTCTTAGTTTATCATATTGTCAACAAGTTAAACAAATAATATTATATTATGTATGAACTACATACCTAGACTGTTGTCACTTATAAAGTTGCCTTTTAAATAAGAGTGCCTATTAAATATATAAGTATATATATTTTTATAGAAATTGTATTAATGAAAAGTTTTATACAAAAGTTATAACATTGCATTATATTGAAATCTATATATTCATTAAAAAAATTTAAATCCTATAATATTGAGATTTTCACAATGAAGTTTCATTTACATCTAGTTATTTAAGGTACTTATACATGTTTAATATACGTAACATTGCATCTTGCTGTAGGTTAAATATTAATTTTTAAAAATTGGTTTTACTTTTGAATAATGCACTTTAGGAAACATGCTTGATTTTTGATTTACAATAAAAAAAATTATATTTTCCAAATCAGCCATATCTGTGATTGTAGAACCGATTTAAATAAATAGTTGCTTTAAAATAATGAAATGTGTTTTTTTATTTACACCAAACAAAATGGACTTTAATATTATTTCTAAATGAGACTAAGAATAAATGATCTATTTTAAAAAATAGTATTAGTAATTAATTTCAAACATACGATAAAAATCAAATGCAGAAGGTTTGTATGTATAATATAATTAATTTAAAAGCTTAACATAAAGTAAAGATAGGATCCATATTATTTATACCAGGAATAATAAAGACATTTCCAATAAAATATTTTCATTTCAAGAATGTCGAAATTATGGAAATCATCTGGGGAGGATTTGTGCTGGATCCTCAAATTGAGAGTACAAGTTCTGGGGAGACCGTTTGTAAATGTGCATTGTCTACATTTGTCCCATGATAGCGTTGTGCATTTTTTTTAAACCACAGATACTGTACAGCATAGGTGGCCAACCTTTTTCAGCTACCGGGCCAAATTGAGGAAATGGGATTGCCTACTGGGCCGGATGACAAAATTTCATTTAACACGTTGACTGCCACGGTAATTTTCAGAAATCTGGCCGAAAATGAAAATTTGATTGACATTATATTATTAAAAACTATAATTTTAGTGCATAGTTATCATCAAAAAGCAAAATTTTCTGTTCATGCAAGCCAGCATTGATTTTTTGTTCTTTTCCCAGAAGCCATCTATCGATATTAGCACTGATATATTCCGAGTTTAATCGTAGCTGCACAAAAATGGCAAGTAAACAAGGATGAGATAACTTATAGTCGGCAGTCAACGTGTTAATATACAAAGCAAGCAAGAAATATAGTGTTTTTATAGAAGATACAATTTTGTAAAGTTATTTGTATACAAAAATAAACAAAATATATTACATTTTAATGAGACATCTGATTTTGTTTGTCACAAGCAAGTGCATCAATGTTAATATCGATTGATGTTGTTGCTACACGCAAACAGTTTTCCAAATGGTCATCAGTGATTTGTGTTCTAGTATGAGATTTGATGTGCTTCATTCTAGTGAAAAGCTGTTCACATGTGTAAGTGTTTCCAAACAGCGAAATCATCAAAAGAGCATGTTTATATATTACAGGATATTTCTCCTTATCCAAATATGTTTTGTAAAACTCTTCCAAACCAACTTGATTGAATTTCTCCTTTAACTGTGCATCACAATACAATTCACAATGTTCCATTTGTAAAAATCCTGGCAATAAATTCACATCTACGGAGAATGGCGTTGCAAATGTAGCAAAAAGCATACGATGCTTTTTAAAATCTTGAAATCGGTTTTCAAATTCCAGCTTTAAGTCTGATATTAACGAAGCGTATTTATCCACCGCTATTTGTGTGACGTCTGGCTCCAATAATAATGTAGGAAAATGAGTGAAGATTTTTGCCCTTAACTGTTGTTCCCAAACCTCAAGTTTCACTTGGAATGCGGAAATATGATCATACATGTTATTAATTAGTTGATCTTTCCCTTGTAGACGAGTATTAACAATATCTAGATGGCTTACTATATCGACCAGAAATGCAAAGTCTCTAACCCACTCCTTGTCTTCAAATTCCGGGATACGTTTTGACTTGGTTGCGAAGAATGATTGTATTTCTTGCTTCAAAGCAAAAACTCTTTTCAACATTTTGGCACAGGTCTGCCACCTTACTTCTGCATAAAATGTAACGTCATTATAGTCTGAATCCAAAGACTTAAGAAACTCTTGGAACTGACGGTGATTCATCCCCTTCGACTTAATAAAGTTTACTGTTTTGATGACCACATTCATGACATGATCCATTTTAAGGGACTTGGAACATAAATTTTCCTGATGAATAATGCAATGAAAATTTAGCATCGAAGTATTACCAACTTTCCTGGCCTCGTCTTCAATCAATTTTACTAAGCCTTTGTGTTTACCAACCATTGCTGGAGCACCATCTGTTGTTAAGCCCGATAAGTTGTTGAGTTGTAAAGATAAACGATTCAATGTCGATGTAACAGCTCCTAAGAAATCTTGTGAGCAAGTGGTGTCTTTAAGTGGATACAGTGCCGCTAATTCTTCTGTTTTGTTAAAATGGACATCAACACCCCTAATAAATATTGCCACTTGGGCGGTATCTGTTAGATCTGTGCTTTTATCCAATGCTAGAGAATAAAATATGAACTTGGATGCTCGATTTTTCAAATGATCTTCAATATGTTTTCCAATGTCGTCCACACGCCTAGTAATAGTTTGACGAGACAGGTTTATTTTTGAGAAGTCTGTTTTCTTTTCTGGGCACATAAATTCAACGGCACTCTCCAAACATTCCTTAATAATTTCACCATCTGAATATGGCTTTGATTTTTTTGCTAGTATCGTGGCTACTGCATAACTAGCTTTTACATCACATTTTGACTTTTCAGTCACTTTAGTAAGTATCTGATGTGCAAAAAGTTTTCTTTTTAATAAATTAACTTGGTCTTGTCGAAATTGCCCTTTGTACTTATCAAACCTATTTGCATGCTTAGCCTCGTAATGACGTTTAATATTATACTCTTTTAATGCAGAAACAGAATTATTGCATATCAAGCATATTGGCTTTGTTTTAAATTCCACGAAAAAATAGTTTATACTCCATCTGTCTTGAAAACTTCTCTGTTCTTCGGTGAATCTTCTCTTATTTGGTCCAACGTTTTCACTATTTGACGCCATTTCTGTCTAACTTAACCTAAATAATCAACCACGCGCTTTGCAAGCTGCCCTCGGACTGGACTTAACGCGGACGGACTTTGCAAACTTGCCGGGGATTGCCCAGCAACTCGCCCCGCATCTCGCATTCACGCTCACGAAAATCCACGCGAAATCGACGTGCTCGCTTTTGTTTGTTAAAGCAGTTGCTTCTAGCCTTTTAATTGCCTCTGTTGTCCAACCGGAGACCAGAGGCAGTCCATTACCTGGCGAAATCGTGTCATTTAATTAATTTAATTGTCGCTTTATTTTTCTATGTCGAAAGTTGATTTTTTTACAGAGTATTGAGAAAACTATAAATTATATTTACCAATTTTTTATCATTTAATTTACGTCTATTTTAAGGGTAAAATAGAATCATGAAGATGTTAAAAAATTTGATAAAATGGCGACTTTTCAAAACCAAAGTTTGTTAAAGATTTTTTTTTTTTTAATTTTTAAATTTATAAGACGCACATGGTTTATATTTAATCTTTCAATTCCAATTGAAAAAAAGACTTTTAAATGTTTAGGATTCTTGGAAAATGTACCGGACGAATCTCCAAATTCCTACACTTCAATCGTAAAAACACATATTTATCATATTAGTAGTAAATTTATAAAAAATATAAATATATTGTGTTCGGAAGAAGGGATGTATCAAACTTTTTGAATTTAAATATTTTTGATTGGTGCTGTCGATTTTTCGCAAAACGGACTAGAAAATGATCAAAAAAACTCGATTATGGGACCTAGACCCTTAACACAAAGAAATTGCCACGATAGTTGAATCAATGTACTAAGATACTTCTATATATATGATATGATACGATACGAACTACGCTCAATGGAATATTCTAATGGTGGTTTTATGTACAATATAAAAAATGTTTGCATATGCTCCGCGGGCCATGGCTTGGTCGCCTATGCTATACAGTTTCAAATTCAAAGTATGCATACAAAACAAAAAATTAATGTTAATTTACAATCGTTGTTAGGGCTATGCCTACATTACGGTATATGGCCATCCCCTGATCCTGTGTGCAGATTGTGGGGTTTACAAAATGTGGCTTAGGTGGTAGAGTATGTATTTCTCTATTTTTGTTATTGAGTTTGTACAGATAATTTTTTTTTGTAAAAAATCCTTGTAAGAATACTCATCAGCTTAGTACAAATATATATGTGTCTTTTGAATAAAATGAATGCGATGCAAAGTGAACTTCTTAAATTTTGTGGTTCTGAAAGGAAATGGCCTTTTCAGTCCAATCGGTAACTTATCGTGCATAGTTGAAAATATTTTCATGAGATGGCACTGCTCATACTGAATGAGGAAAATCTTATTTAGACCTACATTTTTTAATTAAATAAAAAGTGTAAAAAGCAAGGCACGAACAATACTTTCAATTTTAAAACATTTTCATAACTGAATGTAGAAATATTTCGCTATATAAAAAGAAAAGCACCACATCTAATTTCACAATGCACAAGACAAAAAATGGTCACTGCATGGATTTTAGGTAATAAATGTAAGTGTATTTGAAAAATTGGTGTTCAAAATAAAATTTTAAATAATGCTATAATTTTTATTATACTATTATTAGTACATATTATTGCATTGGTACATATGAGTAAAATTACCTTTAAAATGACTAGTTCCTGTCTTCTTTTCATAAACACGTTTTTTTTCAAGGTCTTCACGAGGAAGTCAATCTTCATGTGATCAAAGCCCTCTGAACTACAATACTAATGTACCTATTTTAATTTGTCTACCTGCAAAGCGGCCTTGGCAGCGAAAATTGACGCGCAATTCCACGCATCCGTAGGTAGGCATAATATTAGATACCTGTATGCAATAATGGGCACATTTAGACATTCAGAACGCATGGTGATGAATATTACACGTATTTTAATCAAACATGAATTTTATATTTTGACCATACATAACACCTGTTTGATATCAAATAACTTTGATTAGAATGATACACTGTACAAAAATATTAACGAAAAACCATATATGTATGTCATTCATCCCTATTCGTATATTTTTTATATTTCATCAAGTGCCTCTCATCAGAGGAGGTTGGCGACCACTGAGCACTCATGCTGAGCCAGTGTTCATGGTTTTCTAAGGGGGAAATTGTGTAGTGGGTCCCTGGGTCCTTCTACACCGCAGTTTTATATTGGAAGGAAAAGTCTGCGCATTGGTGCTGCCCAATAGCATTATTATATAATCCTTTCCTTCTAAAGCCTGTTTATATTTTTAATAATCTTTAAATAATTTTTAACAATCGTGCCTTTGAGAAGTATAAAGAGATTGAAACGCAAACTTACAATAAATGCTGCATCTTTACATATTTTTAAACGCTTCAACAGGTAATAAAGGAAACAGTTAAATCTAACAAAAGTCTTTGAGATTATTTCCATAAATAATGTTAACGTATTGTTACTTTTAATAATACGTAAATGTATAAATTTATTCGTTATTTTACCGTTGTGGGTCTAACATTGCTGCAAAATACATCAGAAAAGTCCAACAGGCGAATTGAAATGCAAAAAACGGTACTCGAACAATGGGTGCCGAATACGATTCCCTCGATCGCGAATTGTAAAGAAACGCGGAAGAAATCTTCCTTACACCGGAGCTGCGATTTTTTTCAAGCTCTGTGTACATTTCGTATTATTTTTACTCCAAACTCCACTCTCTCATAAACTCATAACGATGCCAATGCGCTAAATATGAGACATTCCATTAATTTCAGAGTTATTCCTATATTTGTGCCGGAGCCTGTAATTTAGCGAACGGTTTTCCTTTTACATGCATTTTTAATTATTTTAATTATTATAAAGGCTCTCGTGTGAAAAAAACTGATTGTATCATATTTAATTTACATTAATTGTAGAAACTGGGCAAGTATATGTTTTATCATTATACTGTATAGTGTCTCTATATATAGTACATGGTTACGGATGGTTGTATAAAGTTTAGATTTATCGACATTAAAGCTACTGTATGAAATCTAATAGTAAAATAGCCTTTGATTGCGTTTTAAAATGATTTATGTCTAGATCTACGCATAAGCGTGGATTTAATTTTTATTAATAATTTTACATGTATTTATATTGAAGTTTGTTAACATCGTCGCTGTCTTTGTGAAAACTATCAATAATTTCGTATCCCGTCTGATTTTATTAATATTTACCTAAATTTGATTAAAGACTACTAAACAAACAAACAATAATTTCACTGTTATTTTCTCATTAATTAAAACTATTACGTAAATATTAATATTAAGTCAAATCCATCTTATTGACTTCGTTTTTTCCGTCTACAATTTGAGCGCTCGGTATTTAAGCCAAACAAAACATATTTGTGGGTGTGTGGAAACAATTGAGAATTGAAGGAATTAAAGCAGTTACCTGTAATGATTAATAACAATTCCGTAATAAAAAGTTACTGCTTCATGAATACCATAAAAATGTACGTAGGTCGGCTCATGAACATTTTGAATGGTTGAGTCATTATTTGCTAGCCCAACGGGTGCTTAAAATGCATACAATGACATCATGCGACTGCTGATTTTGAGCACTATACTCAATGCTGCATACGATTGTGTATTGCAGGGGTGGCCAACAAGCCAATTTTATTAGAAACCGATTAGACTACATGGTAAATAGAGCACCAGTTTGGGATCCCAGTAAGGGTCTTCTGTTTACACTACTGTAGACCGGGACTGTAATTCAGTGCACTGGATCCGTACTTTTCAACTATCAAAAAATTGTATGAATAATTGATATATCCAAGCCATTTTGTATGAGAACATGTCGATCGCGATACATTTGAAAAATAAATTGTAGATCTTATATATATATATACAAAAGTTAGCTATCCCTGGTATATAGGATTTGGATATCAGACTGAAACCTGTTGGGTCGAATACATGCCACTTGACATTTTAGCGAACATCTCACTTATACAATAAGCCTCAATTCAATAAACGGTGGTTATTATTTATAATAATAAAGAGTGTGATTTATAATTGTAGAACCTGAAAAAGTGTACACGAAGCGTAGGTCTGATTGAAGTATTTCATTATCAATATAACACACGAATCTTATTTGCAAAGTTTATAAAATGATTATTGTCTTTTACAATACGCAGATTAATTAGTAACGAATGTGTCGATCGTTGTCGACCAACTGCTGGATAAATGCTATCAACCTCGTCCTATAATATTTCTAATGCTTAGATGTGTTGAATAGTATCAATTATTGTTAGTAGTGTTAGTCTTTAAACGTTTGAGCATTCGATAAAGCAGAAAAAACATTAATTAATATAACATGCATATTAAATGTTAAAAATCATATTCCTTGTTGAGTTTTCATATTATTTTATTACAGTATTTAAACATAATTTTTTTTATTACACGGACTACCCTCTAAGGAAACTGTAAATTAAATTTTTTTATAAAAAATATATACACATTTAAATATAAATTTATTTTTATCAGTCTAAGACAGGTTATTTTTTATATAATTAATCTAATTGCCTTCTACAAATGTTGATTTTATCACATACTTTGATACCGACGTAATATTTGTGGTTCCGTAATAAACTTGTCAGCTGGCGCCAAGTCAATGAATGTAATTAAAATTATTGAACATGTGAGTCATCAGTCTAAGACTTTTTTCATATCAACGACACTATAAATATTTTAGATTTTTTATTATTATTAATAATCATTTTAAATAAGCTACTTTAAAATGAGTATGTACCTACATGTCGATATTTTTATTGTGTGGTAAGCTCAGCGGTAAATTTACAAACAAAATTAAACTAGTTTTTCTTTGCTTAAATCCGATGATAATAATCGTACTTGGGGTTTCCAAAAAGCTGATTATAGAAAGCAACAGTTTAAAAGCACCTGCGCCACTTGACAGCAACAAGGTCAGTTTATTTCTACTTATTAATTATATCTCCAATCAATACGTTAAAACAGACAGAAATTAACATTATTTAATATTCAACTCCCAAGCAGAGTTTGCCTTTTGGTGTAAATATTTTAAAAATACACATGATTTATTTTTATAATATTGGAATAAGATAAATTGTGAATACAAAGATTTTAGTTTAATTCGTAGATTTGTAAGAAAGTTATTTAGATATGAATACTAATACATTTTGCATATGTAGAATTTTCAAGAAAACATAAAAATAAACAACACATAAAAATCATAAAAAATCACCACAGGTAAAAACGATTTTTTATTATAAAAAACTGGTTGTTTTGAGCAGTCCGGAGAGGTCTTAAGTGTTTTTTTTGCAAAGACGCAGGGAGCATATCTGATCATCTGATGACTGATGACAATGACGGCGATTGTGTGTTTCGCAATACATGACGATAAAAACATCATTTCGTGATTCGTCATGAATGTATTATTAGATATTTACACATTCGAGTAGCATTAATGAATAAACAACAACATTACTACAGATATGAAAACATTTAAACTTAAATGGTTAACACTAAATTGTCTGCCATTATTAGTTTCGTGTGCTATTTACAATGACGCAGAGCACAAATAATTTGATGACTGGTGACGATGACGGTGAAAGAGTATTTCACAACATTTGATCTGTATATGACGATAAAACATCAACTGAAAATCTTCTAGTGATTTGTTACCATAGTAACATAACAAATAATAATAAATTGTTTACTAAATATATATTATGAGAGTGAAATAAATATTTTTAGCCACCCTTAATACTTGATGTGCCTCCGATGACACATAAACGCATCTCTAGTAAGACCTTAAATTAATCATTCGTACGCATACCAAATATAAATACTTACTATATTATATTATTTATTAATTCCACACGATCACGAGTCACATGATTGCAGCCACAATATAGTTCAATGTAAATACATTAAACATAGTATTAATTTATTTAGCTTAACAGTTTGTAAGGCGATACCAACCGGCGACCACTTACTTGCAGAATGTAAATTGATAACTCGTGACATATTGTTCTAGAAACCAGACATCACTGACGGGCACTATTTAAGGAAGTTAAACATTGTAAAAAAAAAAAGGAAATTACTTTTAAAATGATCAATTAGTAAAACGTACATCAAATTATTTTCCTGCGTATTATGAAAAACGATTAGTCAGTAGAAAATGTAAAAATACATTATTTAGCGTTTCCCCAAATCGTATAGTAATTTAGGAAAAGCGGCTTTAATATTTCTAGATGTTTACAGCTTTTTCAAATTACACTTGTAGAAATATTTGACATTTAATATAATCGTTAGATTTCTTGTAGGGATTAAAATACTTCACATATCTAGTGGGCGATAATTGATTCATCTGCTAAAACACTCGAGCGATTTCTTATTATCAACAGACATTCGAAGCATTGTTATATTAGTTCTTATTATATTATTATTATAATACGAGTTTCTACGGGCTAGAATAGTTTTATTCGCACGCCCGGGGAACATAACCTCATGAGTTATTAGTATCATGGTCGGCATGTTCTAGAAGTTGGGCGCCGGAGCGGTTCCGAGCCTCTGGCGGCGGTTGTTCAGGTCTGGTGTGGACCTCGGTGGGAGTCAGCCGTCACGTGACGCTGACTCAACCAGGCCCCATGACCATCTTAGCGGGAGTGCGATAAATGACTACGCATTCATCACCAGGAGCGACCGAGAATGCCATCGGAGGAGTCCACTATTCACTGACCATCCCATAGTCTTGCAGTCCGGGAGACGCGCGGATACTCGCGGGTTTACAGGACCCGATCGTGCATTATGAATTTTTAATTTCTGGTCCGGTTTTTAATGAGCTTCAGGGACGTGATACATACAAAACGCAATTCTGAAGTGGGCACTGGTTTTCGTGAAGATCTGTGCATCCAACGTCGACATTTTAGATTTTTAATACATACAGGTACCAAGTATGCATTAAGAATATGAGAGATTCTGTACATGGTGTAAAAAATAATAAATATATTTTTAATTAAAAAAACCTGAGTTTATAGGTATCTTTAAAACATATACACATTAGTATACAATAAGGTGCTTTTCAAGGTAATGTACCGCAGGAATGTCGAAGGAATTTATCGAGTTTCCCATACATTTTAGTATAATAGATACTAAACATATCATAAATTCTCTACTGTCAATAAACAAAATTTTTTGACAATATTTTGCATGATAAAATAAGTTTTAGGTGATTATTTTTTTATGATATTGGTGATTAAATTAAAAATATATAAGCGGAAAACAACGAGTGAAGCGCTATTTCTGTGAGCAAAACTTGAAAAACAAAACGAAAACTATTTTTTTTTACTTTATATTTTCCGTCGTATATTTACTGTCATATATTACAATCTATTTTTTCTATGAGCATGCAGGTACCTAACATTGATAATATCATAGTCACAGTAATCTTTGTAAGAAAACAATCTTAAATGGTTGAGATGAGCGGAGATGTAGAGAATGATATCCAGTCAAAGAAGATCTTGACTCCGAGGGAGTCCTCATAGGAGTCGTTGGGCTCTAGAGTCACGAATGATAATTAAATCATATAAATCATTTTTAAATTGAATTAATGCGATCGATAGTCAGTTTAATGTATTAAAAAGGTTGATAAGGTGGAAGGTATTCGGTCATAAATTCCCCATCGTACTATGTGGTATTTCTACGAGTTTGGTTTAAACTTTAAACTATGCAGCAAAGTGCATTCAGAATACACGCTTTTACTAATCTTTTTTTTACAAAACAGTGCGGATCTGTAACATTACGTCATCGCATCGAATTGCTCTTCTGAAATCATGGCATTCATGACCCACTCCATCCATGGTGATCAACGTGTGAGATTGCAGCTGTTGAATAGTATAAGTAGAGTAAAAACAATTGTTCCGCCCTGTGCAAATTAGAAAATTACGACTACTCTTCTTGTAAACGGAAATGTGCGGGTGATTATATTAATTCAAGCTGACAGCTTGTATAATTTGAAGGACACGCTTTTCTTAAAAATAATAATTATTTTTGCCTGCAACAGAAGGCGTATCTGTAAATACTTAATATGCATTTGCTAGAGCATTACGTTGTATCTATGATAATATTCTAGCACCAAATTCTTAAATTTTACCAGAAAAAAAAAAGTTAAATCTTAATAACTTTTATATGTGTATTTGTATATGTATAATAAATAATAAAAATTGCATTTTATTTATGTGATAATAACCCAAATAAAACCCCCAATTTTTGTACCACAACTGCTTGGTCTCTAGCCCTTCGGTAATATTTTTTATTTTAAAGTAATTTTAGTGATATGAGCTTTCTGAACGACGAATCAGAAAGCATCACACTTTATATACATATATAATATATTGTTTTTCTTTTCTCGTATTAATCAGCAGCTCAACACAAATTTACCACAATACTTAGATAACTGCTTATTCGGTATGTCAGTGTGTCAGCGTTGAAGAATTGTTAGCAGTCAGCAGTTTGGATGCTATTGGCAACTCTTCTAAATATAATTCGATTCGGCTTAAGGGCCGGATCTACGGCGGGACTTGTCAATTCCGGTGTCCATTTTGCACTTTCGATTTTGTGCGGCTACTCTCTCTAAATGAGAAAAAAATACCTTTTTTGGTTGAAAGCATTGTTTCAAAATGACCACAGCGGAAGTGAGGATCAAGTAGTAGGAGTAAAATCAAAAATATACTATGATAAATATATTTTTTTTAAATTTATTATTTTTTCCCCAGAAGGCCATGAGCGTATAAAATATACTTATAAATGTTTCAAGCTAACAATGCGAACTTTCTATGA
Organism: Atopsyche davidsoni; assembly: GCA_022113835.1. NCBI lineage: Eukaryota > Metazoa > Arthropoda > Insecta > Trichoptera > Hydrobiosidae > Atopsyche > Atopsyche davidsoni. The sequence goes on along the minus strand of JAILWY010000009.1, from coordinate 12,383,769 downwards.
AAATATAGTAATCGATGTTAACTTCATAATTATCGATTTTTACCAATCGACGTATAGTTATAGATGTTGCTATTAATTATCGTCTCACGCAAACTGGTCAAATAATCATCACTTGCGACAGTTATCAAAAACTCAGTAAAATGGGGGATATTAGAATTTTGCAATACTCACAAACGCTAACAAGGATCAGATGTTCATGTCGTTGATGTACACTGAATTACATTTAGAGCAGATGGCAGATTACGGATGATATTGTAAATAAACACATAATTAAATGTTTACGTTTACAAACTAATTCCCCGTTCACTTGCGATTATAATTATAAATCACAAAACATAAACATGTTTAAAATATTTGAGAACAGATTTGATGCGATGTTTGAAGATCGATATGATTAGTATAGTAATAAGTATAATTTATATTAACTGTGTTCAATGCTATTTAAAATAACCCCTACAGTACATAAAACATTTCTTCAAAGATACTTGAACCAACAATTATTCAAATATCTAATCAGCTGCTGTTTAAATATGTTAAGTGATTCAAATGAATATCCTATGAAACATCAATATTTGTTTTTTAAACCATTTTAGATCATTGGAAATCCAATTGTCCATTCCTATATGCTGCAAAGTCTAAATACTCAATTAATTACTTGTAATTACAGGAAACACCTGTATCCGCTTCCTTATCTTTGTGCCTAGAAAATAAAACCATTCTCAGTTAAAAATACCTATTGATTCAACGCGTGTTTAAATATCTGCAATTACTTTTATTTTTGATGATAATTTTACTAGTAGGAGAATTCTGAGTTCAGATAAATGAGTCAATGAATCATACTGATGTGTAAGAAAAGAAGGCTGCAAGGTGAAGAAGGGATTGATCAGAGGCAATTTCGACTATGTTTGGCTTGGATTTTTCCTGGTTGGTGAGTAAGCGTGCTAACGTCTGAACCACGAAGGGGTTAATACATAAATGAATAAATGTAACGTTTTATTTTATTGAATAAAAGTGGCCTGCGCGCTGCGGTATGATTTTAGTTTTAATTCATTTTGTGCAATGACCGTTGCATGCACAATTGGCAAAGCAGCACAAGTATGCATTTGCATACGTCCAGAATACTCGATTTGGTAAAGAAATCATGTGATGCTAATTTGAAATTCAAATTGAAAACATCCAAGTTTGGAGAAACTAAGACTAATTATATATACCTACTCCAGTAATTGATATTAGCTTAGTTTTTAACAGACGAAATTGAAATATATATTATAAGAATACTACGAACAATTAATCCAAGTGGTACAATCCTCAACCATCTATATAAATACAGAAGAGGATTACAAGTACATATTTTTTAAAATTAAATACCAATTGAAATTATCAATTGAAGCAGAAATTTACTTAAAAAATTGTCTTTATATTTCAAGGGAAGAAAATGATTTAGTGTAATTTTAATATGTAAATAACGCAAGAAAATTTTACATAATAAAAGATCAAAATTCTGGAGACATCATTTGCTACAAATCGCTTTTGACCGTTTGTCCGTCTGCCAACTCAATTCTGTATTACGTCTTCAGCTCGTGGGGCTCTCATCTAATTCATCGATAGTTATCACCATAAAATTCCCCATAGTCTGTTCTGACCTATTTTCTTATCTTTCCTCGTTAAGCCAAATATGTAAATCTCCATTGTACTGCAATGTTTCCAATAATTACGACAACATTTTTTCTTAATAAATCATGACGAACGTTCACCGAGTCACGCAGGATGCAACTAAAGTAACGGCTAAACATAAAGTTGTTGTATAATAAAGTGTCAAGTGCACAAAATTAAATCATCAATGGTGACATTATTCGGGATATGGTTGATAATATATTCGTCATACGTTATCTTAGTCAGTTAGGATTTAAATAATTACCAAAAATAAGTTTCCGATCTTGGTTTTTGGTTTTTCAATGATGATGGATTAATGACAACGACAATAAACATAACGTAATCATTATCATTATTGTATTCTTTAAATGTATATCTGATTCTTATGTGAATCTGAACGAATATTATCATATCCGGATGTAAAAAAATATTTAGTATTAGTAAGTATGTTTCCAATAAAGAAAGCAAGAACAAGAAAAGCGATGGATAGTTTTCTAAAATAATAAACGCGTTAAGCATATGTTGGCATGCTTTTTATTTAGCTATAAATATACCTTGCTCAAAGTCTTCGAAACAAGACTTAAGCATTACATTCGTATAGGTTTATTTTTATCTAGAAAAAGCGATAGCTATACTTTTACCAAACATAATTTTATTTATTTTGCCCAACACCAGCTCTTGGTCACTAATACATACCGATTGCTTACATGTATTATTGAACGATGTTTACGACACGAATATATATTTGCATTTTTTTACGACCTGCGAGTACATACTAGCATATTGGTGATAACCAAGTGAGACCTATTTAGAGGTTTCCGACTCGGCAGGTTGTGTATTAGCACTCGAGTGACTGTGAGAATATTGAACACATACGGACATGAACAGTGCGCTGGGAAGGTGCGATAAACGCTGGCGTTTCAGACATTCAGGCAGCAACTATTGATTCTAGGAAAACTACCAAAAAGTAGGCGCTGGCATTGAACTTAATTTAGAATAAAGGTCTTGTCTACGAACCAACAAACTGTTCTTACAAAATATAAATTTCTTTTTTGTATTTTATTTACGTAGTGAATTATGAAAAAAATCCAATTAAATGCACAGTAAACAAATTTACATATTTTAATTTATATATATTACGTTTCTTCTTCATGAGTTTGGTGACCATCTCGATGAAGAAATCATTTCATGGTTTTTTTTGGGTGAATGGGTACTTCTACACCCCAGCTTTGTTTTCGAAGAAGGTCTGCCTATTTCTGATGCCCAATTGTAGCTTACAAAGCTATTGCATTAAGATCTGATATTCCTTTTACAGAATATTGCAGAAACAGTAGCAAGAGCCCCCCAACTCTACAAAGGACTTCCGGAACACATCCCTCCACATTCATTCCAAGTCTACTACTCCATTACATATGGTCAGGGTACAGAGTGGCAGCCATGCACAAGAAATAAAATGGGAGGGCGGAGAGTATACATATACAAATAAAATTATAATAAAATATTATCATCAAGCCATAACTATGGTTTTCTACTGATTACTACTGTGATATTATATACTAATTCAAAACATTTCCTTCCATGAGTGTTTATCTGCAACGTTACCTTTTTGAACAATAGGTCGTTATAAATTAATTTATAGGTTCGTTTTATTGAAGGACCACAATGAGCTATAATAGGAATTTAAAATGATGATGACTGATCTGATGACACGGGTCATGCGGCCTGTCATAAGTCAAGCCCAGCGGTATACATTTTTGGTAGTTTAGGTAATATATAAATTATTTAGCTGCATAGACCAAATAATATATGGCTACATGTACAAAACTCATAATTTAATATGTACTTATTAAGGTTGGATAAAAAAATGTTTTAGAGTACAAAAAATATTTAAAGTAGTACCTCACTTTTAATAACGCATTTATTGTGGGCGTTCGGAGTGGTACGCTCGAAACTTATAACACTTCAAATTATAGCAAAAACTATTATAAAAATGTTTAATGAAAAAAAATCGTTCTTGTGTTTTACCGTTGCTGTCTTTAAGAAAACCAAACCTATTTCGTATCAATTAAAAATATATTCGCGCGTACAGTCAATCCCGCAGAATAAGCGGTAATTTACTCTGTATTTAAGCATGTTTTATACAATGTCTTTATACTTTTCATATTATGGTCGTACTGCATTTGGCACAGTGGCCTATATTCTTACAATGTATTTACGGGGTGGTCGCTCTACGTTGTTTGTGCAAGATGCTGTGAATACGAACAAGGCAAAAGATATAAAATGAAGGGGTTCTATAGTCAACGCTGACTTATTTTCAATTGTCAAAAAATATTTATACAGCTGTATAAGACGACGATACGACATGTTGGTGGTCTTCATCAGAAGAGAAATGAAAAACAATCAAACACAATATAATTCTTAACTTGTTTGATTTCTTCGTCAATTTATTTTGGTTTGATTAAAACTTTGCAGATTTGGCATCACTGGCAGGGTGACGCAATTCATGCTATTTTAGCGAAAATCGATACCATTCCCGTTAACCTATATACTTCATACTAACAACTATCTTATGTACCATAAATACCAATAAGAAATTTCTTTTGTAAGCATTCCTATATATTCCGAACGTTGTTTTCGCTTTGTGTTTACCCAAAAAATTCCATTACCTGATTAAAATGGTTTTTTATTGTGTTATTCATCTGAATTTAGTTTTCTATTTTTATAATTGTTAATATAACCTCTAATAAAAAGTAACGATAAACGAATAGCTCGGATTGATAGTTGGTGATACATTTTTCGTTGTAACGAATAGCATTTAAAACGAGTACATAGTTGGTTTCTGGTATAAGATAATCTCTTTGACGTATTTATAACGTATTCATTTTTACTACCAACACCATTTTGTAATGATTAAACAAGCGTGTATATTTATTTAAAAAAAAACCATAAAACTTTCCAGTAAAATAATTAATATATATTCAGTTATTTAATACATGTATGCGGATATAATTGAAGTTAGTACACACAGGCAGCAGCAGATTCCAAAAGATGGGTGTAATCGTGTGTGGTTACTTGAATTGTCATATATTTTTAATTTAATTAATTGGTTTAAAAAATCGATTATCGACTTAACCATTAAATTATAATCTCAGAACATCGTGAATAGCAAATACGTTACAAGCCTGAATAAAATATTCGAATGATTCATTCATAGAAGATAATGGAAAATTGAGTCTCTTCATTAAAAGACTTGGAAAATGAATAAAGCCAACGATCAAAAAGCTGCCAAATCAAACAGTGTGTCCTTGAATCGCGGTTGAATCTGAGAACAGGCGCCATTATAGTGTGTTCCCGCATCCACAGCGATCAGTTCAGCAAAATAAACTATGAAAAAAAACGCAGACGAGAATAAATCACCGGGAAAAAAAAACACTTCGGCGCTGTAACTTTGATAACCACCGTCGGAAAACACTGCGAGAGAATGAAAAAGTGTACAGAGGGGAGGCAACATTACGTGACCGCTATGCGACATTTTCGTCGATGGATTATCGCACTACTTGCTATGCTACATGCGCTTTATTTCGAGCCTTATAAAAGCATGCTATGTGAGATATTTTCTTGTATGTGTGACACACCTGCAAATATCGATGACCATGCTGCACCTTACAAAAGGCTTTAGATTTGCTATAAATATAAACATATAAAATGAAACATAAGACTGTTTCTGCATATGATCCACAATACCTCATACTTAGCTCATAAAATAAATAAAAAGTCTTTATCACGTCCTTTAACCCCATTGATTACTAGTAGGAAAAAGACCCTGCAAACTGTGGGTCTGAGAATAAAGTGATTTCATGAAATATTGTATTTTGCTATAGCAAATACCAACCATGTACAAATATGCTGAAATGATGTAGAGAGCCTCATCCTTCGTAACCCGACAACCAGTTTGATGCATAAATGAAAGTTTACTAAAAAATAAATTACACGAATAACTTGGGGCATTTAAATGGGAATCTATTACTTATGTGAGTTTTGAATATGATCGATTCGACACAGATGTTTTATTTATTTTTTCTGTAATGCTGTATTTTTGGAATCTTTTTTGGCAACACCTTAACAGCATATCGACCGAAAATAATCAGTGGTTATTTCAATTACGTGTAGCATGCAACACTGCGATATATCACGACTGCCTTCATTTCACTGTACACGAAGGACCGTTATGATTTGATGGCACAAAATTGACCTTATATTTTCGAAGTGACATTTTCACGAAAGTCTCAAGGGCATTTAGAGAGCAAGTCGAATATATACAAGGTCGGGATCTAGAATTCCAGGTCCAGTATTCCAGCAAAGGCTATGTTGCCAATGTGAAAAGATAATACCGCGCATATAACGTTTCTGGTTTCATGTAGGTCTAAGAAATGACACCTACGTGTTACGTTCTGCTGACTTGTTTGCCAGTCTATGAAATGTTAAGGTGAATAAAATCTAAAGTAAATTATTTAAAATTATTGTGTAACTAATAACCAAGTAACACCGTTGAGGCGCATTCACTAATGATAGTATCATATGGTATAAATTACAATAATGATACGTAACAAATTTGTTATCATTCAAAAATATTCACAATAGATTATTGCCTCCGCAATAGACTGAACTCAGTTATGGCTTTTTTTAAGATAATAAAAAAATGTGAGTCCGTCGGACACGTGTTATAAATCATGCTAATGTAGGTTTGTAATATGGGTATTTTTACATAAAAAAAAAACAAATATATAGTATACATGTTAAAAACAAGAAATAAAGATATATTCAATTCTTCGCAAAATGTCTTCCTTTCCGAAGTGTTCTCTCTACAACAGTAAAAAGCAACCTAGTTGGAATCACAAAGGTCTGGGACACCAAAACCATTTAAAATTAAGCAACAAAACGAGTTTGAAATTATGGATACTAGACGGTTGCTTCAAGTTTGTCTAGAGAGTTGCTTTGTTTCTAATTTCCAGGAACGAAAGTTCGGATAAATTACTCAAAACACGTGTTCCTTGGCTGCCTCTTTGTTGCCGACCGGCGACCAGACATGCGATTATATTTCCGATAAATATTTTAAGCATTTAAACGTTGACAAAAATACAACATTATGGGATACAATATTGAAAATAATATATATGGAAAAGGAAATGCTATTGTCACTCTGATTTAGATTAATTTCGACTGCTAAGTGATGGCAAGGTTAGAAATTTATATAAGACAACAATTTATATTTTATTACTTCGAATTGAGGATGCAAGTGCATTCTTACTGAGAAGTGTCACGTTCAAGCAGAATACAACGTAAAACGGTCATTTGAAAAACAAAGCAGTTATAAGTCGATTGGGTCCCTTTGTTCGCTTTTGCAACATGATGGCGATTGTGTGAGTTAATTAATCGCTAGCCAATTGATCTCTCTTGATGCAATTACAAATATAAAAAAATGGAAACTTGCGACAACGGACTGAAAGACCTGCACGCTGTTCGAGATAAATTTATCCTTGCCATGTGCCATGTGGCTTGCATCATTTATTAGATCTATAAATATACTTTTTTGCTGTATGATGGTTATTTTTATGAGAGTATTTCGCCAGTATTTAACTTGCGGAAAATTTCAAATATAAAATCAAGAGTTTGATTATGTAATAAAAAAGTACTCACACAACTTGGAAGTAAACACATCGTACTGAATTTTGTATGCCGTTTTTCTCTGCTTCTTGTATTATTATGTTTTCTGAGTAATAATTTTTTTTTGTATGAATTCGACCAGTTTCACATTTTCTATAGTTAGAATGGCGAGTTTAACATCTGCCATTATATTGATCGATGGTGAACAGTGTGCGCTATAAATGTAAATCACAAAATCAAATTACACCAATGCGGTCACTGGAAACGACAAAAGCTTGATGATGCTTCTATAGCTTTCACTCACCTAGTGATTAATGCCGGTTGTCTCATAACACGTTTCCTTTTTTTATATTTATGTAGTGGAGTACTACAAAATAAATACAACTAAAATATTTTAAACATTACATTTTTAAAGAGTGCATTTTTTAAAATTAATAGCATAAATTATCGGTTGTTGTAATTGCCTTAAAATAAAATAAATACTTTGCATAAAAAATTAAAAATTATTCATAATTAAAATTAAAATAGCATTATACCAATACAGTGCGTGCATTCATCATATTGATACTTTAAAAGTAGTTTGACATAATTGGCAAAAAATGATAATTTATTGACCTAGTCATACTCAGAATGGCGGCTCTAGGTTCTAGAATAAAAAGCGCTTACGTCATTATTAAAACAGTCACTTCAAAACATTTAAAATTTAAATTTTATTTTGTTATATTTGATTACACTAATATGCGATTCTATTGATAGGGTAATTATCAGAAACGAACATTTGGTAAAAGTAATTACATGTCGCAAATTTCAATATATATTTTTTAGCATTATGGTTTTGTTTTAAATCCTAAATTGATACAGTTATTAATTTCATTGAACTGCATAATCCATTGCAGATTACTGATAACAGCAAAAGGTAAGGCTATGATATACTATTTCTTTCAGTTCAGGTATCATTCCGGCCACCATTGTCACCTTTACGATTTAATTAAGCTATTGGGATCACCGATTTGTAATAAATGTCGCTCGCAGCAGGTAAGCGAGACCGGCTTGCATTTACCGAATAACGAATCGGAGGTCGTTGACCCACAAAGCAATAAAATGATTCCTCTGTGAATCAGAATTCCGCTCTTCCTACCTTTTCTATAAAAAATGTGATTACTGTGTTCTAAAAGTATTAATGAATTTGTGCCATCATTTTTTGCATTTGAGTTCTATCAGTCACTCCCGAGCCCGCGTCGACCCGGGGTCTGCGATGGACAATACTTTGAGATTCACTGATATACAATAATACAATTAGTACATTGGGTCGTTAAGGAGTTAAGAATACAAAGAAGTAAGTAATTCGTGACCCATAGGATATAGTTGGATCGGATCGATAAAATCCAGAATATCCAAATCCAAAATATCTTTCAGTAATAATGTATTGATAGAAGATTGTGTGCTATCAAAATATTCAAAACAATACAACACGCTTGCTATATTCATCAATAATTTATTACAAATGCCTGTTTTGACAAATGACTTTGCATAGCACGGTGATGCACAAATATGCACTGTACTGCACTAGAACAGACATCAGCTGATAATCATCAAAATCTTCCTTGATGATGGAACACAAACCAAAAAGTATACGGACACTGCCCTGTGACTCCATGGTATGTGAGATTCCCTAAAATACTATGCAAGGTATGTTTGTATTACCACATTTTGGACGAGATGAAATGGAGGGCGGGACCAACCGCGGGTTGATTGCGATATATGGCACGCGATGTGGTCAATGGCGACGAACAATGTTGAAAACCAGAAAGGTCTGGAAGGGAGCTTCTCACCGTATTCGCGACGGTGAGTCAATATCTCAATTACTTTGTAACGGTAAAAAAATAAAATACTAATTGTAAGTGCAGGCGCGTCTTCTTTCTGTGCGAGCAAAACGGGTGATCGGCAGTCCAGCAGGTATTTCAGGAGCGACACGCGGAACTAAATCATCCAATTCAGATGGATATTTCCGCGGGGACTTACTTACTTCGTTTCGCATAAATAATGATCGAGTATGTATTGTAGATCATACCTAAATTGAGTAGACGGAGACATCGCATCATCGAGATTTATCAGGGAGTCTCCGCATCCACGCACGGAGGTACCGTTGACAATACTCATCGGGGAGGTAAACTTGTGATTTATTGAATTCACAAGTCGACAACCTCCGCAGACCGGACGTCGAGTCTCATTTGTGTGACGCGTCAAAACATAACTTCCAAATACCTTTCCTGATTGATTTAACTTTTTCTATGAGGCCCGGCGCTCGCATCGCGCCGAACTCGCTAGAAGCGTGCGTCACCGGCCGCGCATCGCCCCTCTCGCTCGCACGCCCGCGCCCGAGCGAGACGGCACGAGCGCCCGCCGTCGGCGCCGCCGCGGCTTTATAACGGAAGGCGGCGAGCGAGCCGCAGTTTGAAACGGAGTGTCGAGTCGTCCGCTCGTGTCCGCGCTCGTATCCTATCGCACTTGGAGTTTGTATCAAAAGAAGTCAACATGAGTGTTATCGGTAAGCTGAACATATTATATTCAGAGCTTCAACATAGATTCTGTACAAAAAAAATATCGAAAAACTCAAGAACCCCCATTAACATCAGTGTATTCTCGGAGACTCTCCAGCCTGTGAAATTTAGTGACAGTCATAAAAAAAATGATACATATAAATATATATTTTTTTATGTACACCGGTGCGGTAGTGACGTTCGTATCTTCAAATACCGGCGACTCCCGGTTTTGGGATCTCGCCAATCGAAGGCGTGGTGGTCCGCGGAGACGCGCCGCATTATTCTCAAAATAAGCACAGGAGATTTCTCCGAGCTGCAGTCGGCGATTATCAACTTGAAGTTTATCACCGGATTGCTCCCGGAGCTTGTCGCTTATTATTATTTACCCCCTTGACATTGCGCAATTCGAATTAATTAATTTATCGAGCACACCGAAAACTCGCACGTGTTGCCGCATCGAGCCTCCGATTTTGTCACTCCACCTGCAAAAAAGTTATTGTTACCACAAAAATACGTACGCATGACTAGGGATAACTTGGTGGATTTGAGAATGCTTATTTGTTTATATTGAGAGAGAGGTTTCGGGTAATGTTTTGGAATGTAGGTGTGGGCGTTTCGGTGGATGTATTGAGGCGGTGCGCGCGTTGGAGATGGTCGATTGCGGGGAGTGGGATTTGATGTATCGGAGCCGCCGACGTGGCGCCGCCGCCTCTGCGGATGGCGTCCGCCGCGGCCTCCCCTTCCACTCCTTCCTCCTCCCCTCCCCCTGGACACTTCTTTCGGCCTATGAAATCAGACTCGCAAGCGGCGATGACATCATGGGTCAACTGTATAGACCGGCGATGCCATAATACAGGGCTGCGCAACCGGGGGCCCGCGGTTGGCGACCCGCGCCGGGTACGTCGTCGCCGCAATGTGGTTTCGCCGAGCGGTCAGTTGTCCGAAGGATTCAGAGACACGCGAATATCATTTTAAAAAAATCATATTATTTATTTCTTATATTAAATTAACAACGCATACAATGCGGTGTATAGCTATTCCCTGGTCCTGCGCGCAGGTTGCGGGGCTTACGAGGTGTGGCTTTCTTCAATCTTCTTCTTAAAATCCTTGAATATCATAAAAATCACATGAACTTTAAAATGACTACTTTTAAAAATAACATTTAAATAATGCGCTTGTCCACGTTTATACGATTTGCACAATTCTCTTCTTAGTATGTTTTTTGTAAAAAAAAATATATCTCACTTTAAAAGACACGTTTTGTGTTACAATATTGACGAAGCGATCACTGAATAACTCTGCTGATTCGTAATTCACGAATGCAAAACTAACGATCAGATAAATTTTGAAACTATTTTTTTAACATTCAATAAAATATATTTACGCAAAAAGGTGAATTGTGTGCAAATTAAGGTGAATTTAAAAAATATATAAATTGTTATGTCTTTAAATATGTATTCCAAAACACGTTATATCAATATTTCTTGTCCATTTAATAATAGATAAACTATTGACATTGTTTACCGTGGTTGTTTTATCGCACTGGCAGTATCATTTGTAATAATGAACTCATTGCATGTAATGATGCTAATGTAGCAATCTATCTCAAATCAATTTCTATGTATTAGAGAAGCACGTTAAATTTATTCATTTCCTCCCACAATCTAGAGTTGTTTAGTATATTTAAAGTACGTACTTTGTAAATATTATGTTTTTTCTGCAATTTTACTCAAATTTTTAACGAAAGACAAAACGGTCCTAAAATTAAAAATACTAGATGATGACTCACACCATAATTATTAGCCATGTTGCGCAATTATTTTAACATAACTTGCTTTAAAACCAAAATTAAAAAAGTTCAAGTATTTTGCAATACTCAATTTATTTAGTAACAGTTTTTTTTTCAATAATAAAGATGTATATTTTCATTGCTGAAAAATTGAGTTAATATCGTTATTAATCAAGAAGTATGCACCTTTTTTACTTATTTAATGAATTGAGCTTTGCAAAATAAAAATAATAGTCTAAATAAAAAAGGAGTGCAAGTACAAAATAAAATAATATATTCAATAATTTAACAGAAAATACTTGGTGGAAATAAAATACTTTTGTGATTTTCGCACATGTTTTAGTTTTACTGGTGACCTTTTACGTTTGCATTGTCAAACGAATGATACGTTTGATAATAGCAACGTAAAAGATTGGCGAATCCGGTCACCAATAAAATCAAAACGTGTGGAAAAAAACACAAAAGTTTTTTTTATTTAAAATATTAAATAAAGTAATAATTTGGATTAAAAAGGTTGGGTACCTCTGCACCGCGGCGCTCCAGCGCGGCCTCGCCGGGTCGTCACGGAGTCTGCGCACCTAGCTCCGTAAATAGCTCAATAGGATTCCACTTATTCCAATAAAAATAATTCACGTATTTGTTAAATTCTAAAAAAAACTATTAAAACAAAATTTCAGCAAAGACATACAACGATTACCAAACCAATTATGACTGAGATAAGTCCACCTGCTGGCCGACGAGCTCAATTTTCGATTATCCGGATTCGGCAACTTTACAGCGGAATATTTTCTTGAGAAACTGGAACTATTGCCAGCCAACAATAATAAAAAATAAAACAAAAGACATTGAAATTTACTGAAATAATCCAGTTGTGACCAGTTTGAACAACATTTTCATATGATAAATGCAAAATATAATATTGTACATATAAATCAAATTAAAATATATCCACAATTATGCCGAAATATTTCAGTTCTTGTACAAACATTAAAACCATTAACATTTTTTCTGGATATAAAAACTCTTGTCAATGGATGGATGGTTGAGACAGTAATTTAATTTTCTAATTGGATATTTTTCTTGTATAGACTTGGCCACCGAGGACAACCTCCAATACACCTTCTACCCCGTGTCCAGCGGCTCGGTCACCTTCAAGGTCAGGACTGCCAATGATGCCCACGTAGCTCTCACCACCGGGCCCGAGGAGTCTGATCCCATGGTTGAGGTATGCTCATTTATATTTACATACTCAGTCTTAATTTATTGCAGGCTATGTAAAATTTAATTTAAGTCCATTATTTTTAATGTATTTTTTATATCTATACTAGTAATGCTTAATGTGTGGGATCATATCATACTAATTATTTTATTGATGCATTAGATATTCATTGGAGGATGGGGAAATACTAAGAGTATTATCAGGAGTAACCGAACAAAGCCCGATGTGGCCGAAGCTGACACACCTGGAATCTTAAATGGAGACGAGTTTAGATCTTTCTGGGTCCGCTGGATGGACGGAGTCTTTACAGTGGGTAAAGAGGGAGAAGCAGCTAGCTTCTTGTCCTGGCAGAATCCCGCTCCCTTCCACGTGGGGCATGTGGGTGTCTGCACCGGCTGGGGCGCTACTGGCACTTGGATGATCGAAGGTACACATCATAGCTTGAGTTAACTAAAGCATTTTTTACGTATAACTTTTTTATAAGTGAATAAACACATTAATGTTTGCATAGAATTTTCACAATCACTGTATTAGTTAATTGCGCTACCACAAGTAGAAAATCATAGTTTTTTTGTAATATTTACATTTCCTGCATACTTATCAAAATTTGTTTAGGCAAATATGAGGTACACACAGAAGATAAACTCGCCTATAAATTTTCCCCCGTATTATCCGGCGAAGTCGAATTTGAATTCCGAGGTCCTTCCAACTGTCACGTTGCGCTCACTACAGACAGAGCGGAAACCGATCTCATGTATGAGGTACTAATCGGCGGATGGGAAAACACTAAGTCAGTGATCAGACATAAGCGTCAAAAGCCAGATAAGGTAGATTCATTGTTCGATGGAAATATTTAAAAATCCGGGATTTTCCAAATTTATCATAAAATAATTGTTATCACTAAAGGTCACCGCGGACACGGGAAATATTGTACATCACGGGGAATACAGAAAGTTCATAATTCAGTGGAAGGCAGGAAGAATAATCGTTAGATCCGGTATGGGCTATGGACCTGTCATTATGGAGTGGACCGACGATGCCCCATTCCCCATTTCACATTTTGGAGTTCGCACAGCTTGGGGCTCCTCCGGTCAATGGAGAATTTATAATAGTGCTGGACAGGCCGAACCGAACCAAACCAGAGGTTAGGGGCTATTGGTGTTGTGGTGTCTAATTATTTTACAATGCTTCACTCTACTTTTTTGGATTACATTGCAAAGGCACATTTAGTAAAGCACAAATGTAGTTTAAATCTTATAACAGCATGACTTTTTATTTATCATTACATTTCAATGTTTCATATATCGATGTTATCAAAATACTTGCATGGTTAAATTTAGCTTTTCCAAATCATGTTTATTCATTTTACTATTTATATTATGTAGGTTAGATAAAATATGTTTGAATATTATTATTATATTAAATAGGTTATATAACTTTTTTTTCTTCCTAGTTATATTGGATTTATTTTGTTTGATTTAAAAAATATTATCCTGTTTATAAAATTATATCTTATATTTTAGACTTAATTTTTAGACCTAATTTCTTTGAAACAGATGACTGTTGCATTTTGGAGATGGTAAAGTAAAAATTATATAAATTTTACTATCAATAAATCAGAACCAGAATATCCAAACTAATCGTGAAAAAATACTCTCGTATATAATAAAACTTGTTGAATTTATATTTTTAAGCTGTATTTTTTAATAGAATTATTATTCAATTAGTGAAATAATAAAACGTGATCTTATAATTTTTATGTTTTATATATTTAGTTTAAATATTTTGAATAAATAGACTAGGGACTAGCATTTAGAATAATTCCAATTTAGTTCATTTCCTATGATATTTATGATAGTATTTACAGAAAAAAATTATCTAGATTTTAGCTCTTATTTTTTAGTGATTTACACATCCTATAAATACACGACTCATTACACTGGATACAAGTTACTAACAATAATAATTAATTTCCATGTTTATTAATTTCTTATTTTACCGAATGCTAAAATATAATTTGGTCTAACTTTTTATGTTTGTAATTATTTGGTATTTAGGGAAATAATACTTAAGGTTGATCTCAAGATTGATAATTCAAATCATTTGATTTTATTTTTAAATTAATATGAAGTTTCATGATTCAAATACATTAACATTTTTTTAAATTTTTAAATTGATCATCTAAAAATATTTATTTATTCAATGTTGTATGTATAAAAATAATGTAAATTTACAGTTCAGCCATCATATGCTGCCTCAGCTCCCATGATGATGCCTCCTAGTGGCGGAAGCTGCTGGGTGCCAGCCCGAGGGGGGGAGATCCCTCCCGGAGCAGTGGTCGGCGGTCAAGATGGAGAGCAGCTGTTTGTAGGCCGTGCCCAGCATGAGGGTGCTCTCATTCCTGGCAAGATTATCCAATCACATGGACTTTGTTACATTCCCTGGGGTGGAGCAGAACACGGAAAGGAAGAATATGAGGTATATACTATCAATATCTGGTAGATGGTGTGTGGAAATAAGTCAATGATTTCACAGTTCATCTAAATTTAAAATAAATTTTACACAATAGAGGTTCCAGTTAAAATACTTAAATTAATACAACTAATAATATGAAAATAAAATTTTAAGCAGTTATCAATGCACAGTGATTCATCAAATTAATAATATCTATTATAATTTACGTTCCATATGATTATAATTAACAAATCGGTTTTTTTATGATAAGGTACTTTGCGGGTGCAATGCAATGTGGGTGCCGACGTCTGGAGCATCTATTCCTGGAAACGCTCTTCCCGGTGGAGAAACAGAAGAAGGCGAGCCGCTATTTGTGGGCCGCGCTCAACATGAAGGCACACTCACCGTTGGCAAGGTCCAGGCCTCTCATGGCGTATGCTACATCTCCTACGGCGGCCAGGAGCTGGGCTTCCAAGATTATGAAGTCCTGACAGCCCAATAAGGAGGCTCTCTATGCTAAAAATCTCGAGACTGTAATGAACAACAACAGGAATGTTGCTTTTAAATATGTTCGCTTTATTAGTATTTTGTACACAACAAAATCAAAAAAAGGAAAATGATATTATTTTATTCTAATTTAAATATGATGCTTATTTATACACTCAATTGAAATGATGTATTGCTTTGCATGCAAATAAATTTCAAAAAACGATATTTGTATTTTTTATTTATTATAAGAAATATGATTTTGAAACATACTGCATGATATAATTACGATAAAAAAAGAAAAGGTAGTAATCATAAATAAATAGCTAGATATTGCATAGACTTACTGAGGTTAGGATGATTGTTTATAGATCATGGTATCTAAGATAATATAAATAACATTACTAGCTATTTTCCATATAATCTCACTTACTTTTAAGGCAGCTATTAATGTCTTACTGCAGGCAAAGGACTCAAAGCAGAAAAAATAATTATATGACCTGTTAGTAGGGACTATTAGAAGTAATACTAGTCAAATTTACAGTAACCGAATGTAGGATGCCTTTACCATCTCATCTCTGCTTATTCTGGACCATCTCATCTCATCATTACAAGCCATAACTATTTAATAATCACTTAAACAGAAAGATCTCCAATAGTGTTATTCACAGTACTCAATTGTTGTTAATGTTTAGGTTCACCCATTTTTTTATTTTATGCTTTGTTTATTTAAAAAAAAAATCATTCACTTAATTGAATTTGGAAAGTCCATACTAATTAGTTGACAACTACAAATTCAATAACATTAAAAATCAACATCATTAGAATAGCTAAATCACAAATGACAGTATAAAGTATTGGTTAAAGTGTAAAATTAAGTAAGTAATAATAAACACAAAGAAAACCAGTGGACTGAAACGACTTTTCAATGAAAAATGGTAGAGACCACCTGTTTGTTTCAAATGACATTCATTGTTATTATGTTGTCTAATCTACGTTTATTATAATTTTACAGTAACAGTTTTAAACAATACATAAGACAATTCTCATATTAGACACAATGGATCTTAATAATAAGCAGTCACCTGCTCCGCCAGATGTTCTCTCGGAACAACACGCCACCAATGATCAGAATGATAATAAAAAAAGGTAAAAATAAATACTCTATATTCTATTTCATAAGTTGGGATGGAATGAATATCACTTCGGTAATTCTAATTTGTAATGTAAACTATGCGTAATAATTACTCAGGATAATTCAAATTTAATAAAAACTAACACTCTTTTTAACAAAACCATAATACGAGTATTTTTATGGTCCCTAAAATTTGTTATAAAGCGATTTAAAAAAAACAAAGGAGTATGTGTACAAAATAGCTCAAGTATGCCAAATACATAACTTCTTCAAATATATAAATATCGCATGTAATTGAACAACTTTAATATTCAATGCATGTATAGTATATATCCTTACAAATAAGCAAATATTTACAATAATGTTGAGTGTTAAGCTATTTAAGTGTGTTTAATCTTTAAAGTGCTGGGGATTCATTTGATGTGCACAATGAAGGTGTGACCAAAATTAAAAATTATGCAGAACCCAATTTTACTACCACTGATAAATTGTCACAAGTTCCCAAGCGAGCCGCCCTCAACAGCTGGAAAAACAGTAATTATTTAATGCCACCCGAAATGGTATGTATTTATCATTTGTTTTTCTCATTTGATAAAATCAGATTTTGATGGTTCGAATTATACATTGCATTGGATTCACGTGTGATGATGATAGTAATCCTTTAAACATAAGCATTATCATCGAAAAAAATTGAAGAGTGAAAGCCAGTCCATCACCTAAAAAAAATATTTTGTAGTCACTTGAGCCATTAACATAATATAACGATATTAGCATAACATATACTCACAGACAGATAATGTGTTAAACCAAATATATATTAGGATTTATAGTTTAGGCATTTATTTATATTTATGGCTAAGGTTACTTTCTTCATTCATTTAGTAGTCATATTATTTATTATAATTTCATATAAGCATATTATTTATTTCAACATGTTGTCAGGCTTATAATTTTTTTTAAATAAATATTCACTTATATATATATATATATATATATATATATATATATATATATATATATATATATATATATATATATATATATACATACATATCTCTTATCCTATCTCACCTTATACAATTTACAGGTTGAGAGATTAAAAAGAATAGTTTTAGGAGAGTGCACAACATCTTGGGGTACTAGAAGAAGTTTTTTTGGCAAAATAAGTCGAATGGAGGGGTAAATTTTAGACACAATTACGTTTGAACTATCAACTATAACTTCTATCTAACCGAAAGTGCAATCATATTTCATAGCTTTTCATAAGTCATTGAATTTCAGAACTGTATATAACTGGAAAGAAAACTTTAGTAATTCCCTTTATCCAGAAATATTAAAAAGACTCGAGAGTGGAAATTTTCAACTACAACAAGAGTAAAACTTTAAAATCGTCTTTGAAACACTTACAATATTTTTTTAATTCCATTGAATTTAATTACATTTATGTAATTCTTGAAGGGAGGAGTTGTTAATTAATATGATATTCAATGAACTCTGCTTGATAACATTTATGAAGCCGGACTTGAAAAGTATGGATCCCAGAATTAAATTTCTTCATAATACTTCTAAACAAGTAAGTTCTTTGAATTTTTTATATATTAGTTATACAATTTTTTCTTTAGGCAAATGTAAAAATGGTTGTTATGCGTGTTTATGAATTTTAATCTTTTAAAACCAATTGTAGATAACTCAGTGGTTAAGAGTAAAAGAGAAACCGGTAAAAGTAAAAAATAAAAAATTTAAAGGTAAAATAAAATAAATTAAATTATTTATCTTTTTTTTTAATACGTTGCTATTTAACACAATTTATTTCATTCTTTCTTACAATAAAATATTTTTTTCTATTTAACAACTATTTTGATAATAAATTTTATGGAACAATAGAAGTGAAATAAATGATTACAATTAAAACTCATAATGGTAAGACGAAAAGTCATTTACATAAATGCAATATCTTCTATCAACAAACCTAGATTTTAAAATTTATTTACAGTTTCTCGAAAGCTAAGTGTTATCTAAAAAGAGGAACTGGTACTATTCATGGACTACATAAAAAAAACAGCAAATAAGTAAAGCTAAATGGCTAGGAGATTGGGACATTTTTAATTGTGAGCAATTTTGCCTATCAGACTCGTTGATGGTGTAATGATTTTTTTAGTGATTTCGTGATGTTAACAAATAAACAAAATAAATTATGATTAGACGAAGCAACAACCTCCTGATTATCTGTAAATAAAATTTAAACAAGGACAGAATCATTCTTTGATCCATAAATTTCATTAATCAATACAACTAAAAATCATTAAATTATATTTTGTTTGTTAATAATTAACTCTAATTAATTTATCAGAAAAGTATTTATTGTTTTTGAACAGTAATATGCTATAAATGTTTAATGATAGGTTTTATTTTGATCTATTATGATTAATTTTATTGTTATTTGTTTATTGACAGTACTGACAGAAGTGAATGTCGTTGATGAAAAAACTTTAAATGTAGCAAAGGAGAAGGTGAGATAAAATGAAGATAATGTATTAACATAATAAAAGTAAATGACTAAATTTTACATATAACCATTCTGTAGAAAGGGGAGCCAGTTAAAAAGAAATCGACAAAATCAGGTGAGAGATTTATTTTAAAATTATTGTCAGATAATATATTTATATAGATTATTATTATGAAGCCATTACATCCAATAATTCTTGTCAGTTGATTCATACTTGAAATTCAAATACTTGAATTTTATATTATTTTTGACAAAAAATTAAAAAGATATAATAAATAATGAGATTTCTTTGAAATAACTGAGTGATTTTGTTATTGGGATAGATTTTATTTTATTTATTATGATTAATTTTATTATTATTATTTTATTGACAGTACTGGCAGAATCGAAAGCCTCTGGTGATGAAAAAGTAAAAAAATCTTTAAAAGGAGCAAAGGAGAAAGTAAGATAAACTGAAGATAATTTATTTACATAATAAAAATAAATGACTAAATTTCACATATAACCATTCTGTAGAAAGGGGAGCCAGATAAAAAGAAATCGACAAAATCAGGTGAGAGATTTATTTTAAAATTATTGTCAGATAATATATGTATATAGATTATTATTATGAAGCCATTACATCCAATAATTCTTGTCAGTCGATTCATACTTGAAATTCAAATACTTGAATTTTATATTATTTTTGACAAAAAATTAAAAACATATAAAAATAATGAGATTTATTTGAAATAACCGAGTAATTTTGTAATTGTGATAGATTTTATTTTTATTAATTTATTGATAGTACCGGGAGAATCGAAAGCCTCTGGTGATGAAATAGTAAAAAAATCTTTAAAAGGAGCAAAGGAGAAGGTAAGATAAACTGAAGATAATTTATTTACATAATAAAAATAAATGACTAAATTTCACATATAACCATTCTGTAGAAAGAGGAGCCAGTTAAAAAGAAATCGACAAAATCAGGTGAGATATTTTTTTTAAAATTATTGTCAGATAATATATTTATATAGATTATTATTATGAAGCCATTACATCCAATAATTCTTGTCAGTCGATTCATACTTGAAATTCAAATACTTGAATTTTATATTATTTTTGACAAAAAATTAAAAAGATATAAAAATAATGAGATTTATTTGAAATAACCGAGTAATTTTGTTATTGTGATAGATTTTATTTTATTTATTATGATTAATTTTATTTTTATTAATTTATTGATAGTACTGGCAGAATCAAAAGCCTCTGGTGATGAAAAAGTAAAAAAATCTTTAAAAGGAGCAAAGGAGAAGGTAAGATAAACTGAAGATAATTTATTCACATAATAAAAATAAATGACTAAATTTCACATATAACCATTCTGTAGAAAGAGGAGCCAGATAATAAGAAATCGACAAAATCAGGTGAGATATTTTTTTTTTAAATTATTGTCAGATAATATATTTATATAGATTATTATAATGAATCCATTACATCCAATAATCCATTGAATACTCTTTTGAAGATAATATTTCTTGTCAGTTGATTCATACTTGATATTTGAAGCAAAGCTAAATATTTGTAATATTTTTGGTCATTTATAATATTTTTGAAATATCTGACTAATTTTGTTAATTATTTACAATTTTTTATAAGTATATTGAATGGTGAAAATGCTTGCAGAAATCACATTACTGAATCCTTCTTTATGTAACTTTATTGTTTTATTTTCTTATTAGTTGTTTGAAAAAATATTCAAAAGTAAAATTAATTTATCAGGAAGTTATTTATTTTATTTTATTGCTTTTTCATTTTGTAATTGACTTTGTTGTACATTGGTGTCGATTTTTATTATTTTTATTATTATTATTTGTTGTACATTGGTGTCCGATGGTGTCGATTTACTTTTTCCTACCTCTTCTTTCTATAAATAAGATAAGTATGAATTAGGTGATCCTTTTCTTTAACTCAATTATCTAATTATTAAAAATTTTCCTAACCTTTTTGCCTATTTCATCAGGGGCTTTTACTGTCAGTGAACAAGAAAAGTGATATATTATTGATTTTGTATTTATGTTTATTCATAGTAACCAGAAAAAAACTATAAGTTTTAAATGTAAAACTTATAATTTTTTTCTGGTTTAATTTTATATTAATAAAATCTTTATAATACTATGAATAAACATAAATACAGAATCAATAATATATCACTTTTCTTGTTCACTGACAGTAAAAGCCCCTGATGAAATAGGCAAAAAGGTTAGGAAAATTTTTAATAATTAGATAATTGAGTTAAAGAAAAGGATCACCTAATTCACACTTATCTTATTTATAGAAAGAAGAGGTAGGAAAAAGTAAATCGACACCATCGGGTAATCTGTTTATTAATATTTTACACATTGAGTAAGGTTATCAATTCATTAAAATTAACTTGTTTTAATTCTGCCACCCATTAAAAAAAGGTAAATCAAAGAAGAATATTGTACCACCCCCACCACTGCCGGAACCCCCGCCACCGCCTCCTTCTCCGCCTCCTGAAACGTAAATTGAATTCGTCCAGAATTTTCCAAACTTATTTAATTTTAACATATTAATTTGATGTATTAATTTTTAATTTTCATTTCAGCAAAGTGCAATTGGTATGTAAAACAAAAAATATAATTCATTTAAATATATTCTCAAGAAAACCTGGTATCCATGGTAACTCTTTGAAGTAAAAACGTTATAAGATATGTGATGTTTTGTTACGGGGTCAGGTTTTTATGTTAATTATGGATAGTTTACCCAAAAGTATGTTTATTAACCATTTCAAAATAAATTAATACAATACATTTGTAATATTAAAAATAACTTTTAATTATTTCAGGAAATAGTTGAAATCCCGGTGAAAAATGACGGTAATAATTTTTTTCCCAATTAATTTACAAATTTTTTGTTTTATAAAATAATTTGTTTTTTTGGTTCTATTTTTTCCAAAATGAACAATGTTTGCTCGATGAGTTACAAAAAAATTACAATTGTGTGATTAAAAGAAGTAAAAAAAGTATATTTGAAGTCATATTCAAAATAATTTTTTTATCGATTACAAAATTATCCAAGACGTTGTTTTGGTTTACGTGAAATCATTACTTTTGTAGCAAAACCAAAAAAACAAAGGGAAAAGAAGCCAGAAGAACCAGAACCCGTTCTGCAGCCTCAACCTTCTCCAGTAGAAGTTCCAATTAAAAAACCCAAACCCATAAATATGGAAAAGGATGAACCTGTGAAAAAAATTGAAAAAGATTCTTGCAACTATGGATGTGTGTGTCAAACAAAGAAAGGCATTGACAAAAGTAAGGAGTGCGTTTGCCATACGCAATCGGCGGTAAAGGCACCTTGCGATGATGATTCTACCCAAAAGATTCCAGTGCTTCCTGAAATTATGGGTAATAAATATTTTAATATTTCGCATACTAGCTAGATTACCTAATTAGCTTTTCAATAAATATAAAAAGTTACAAATATTGTAAAAAAGTGTAGTCTGTACAAGCAATAAAATATTGCATGTCTTAAATCACTTTCTATTTGTATTTTGCCAAAAAATCTTCTATTTAGAGTATTTTGGTCTCGAACATTTATTAAAATCTGGGTTTAGCTCCAGAGTTTAACAATTCACGAGTTTCTTACTATTGTCTGTAAAAGATAATTATATTTTAGATGTTCCTCTCGTTTCTATATCACAAGTCAGGCCTTGGGCGAGTGTTTTATATAACTTCACAACAACTATGGAAGTTTGGAACAGTTGGATACACAACACTGCATTGGAAACGGCATATAATATTCTCATAAGGGTAATTTTTAAAATAATCTACTAAATTATTTCTAAACATTACCTACTTTTTACTTTTTAAATAATCAGAATTAATTAAATTATCTCATATCATTTTATAACAGTTTCCAAGAAAGGAATGTACTACTTGTGAAAAACCTAATAAGAAAATTAGCAATTTGGTAAGATAGTTATTTTAAAAGCAAAAACATAAAAACAATTCTTTTAATGGATTAAAAAAATATATTTTTTAACTTTGATAGAATTTTCCGATATTGAAAAGTCCGAGTTTCCAACAGTATGAAGATGAAACCGGGAAAATATTTGAGATGTCGGAAAAATGGGCATGCTGGATTAAAGAAGCTGTAATTAATTTTTAAATAATCTCAATTCATTACATTTCGATTTTATTACATTGGATATCATTTTCACTTTATTACTTGTATGCTTATATTTACTCCAGTCTAAATCCACAACTTATCAATATTACATTGATGAATGATTGTCAATATTTTATTAATAAATTAAAGGTTGGAAAAATAACAATGTCATTAGAAGCCCAAAAAGGAAAACCAAAATTATATCAATGCAATGACACACCGTCTTTGATTCCGAATTCAGCAAGCAATGAATACGCAAACGGGTTAAACAGGTTAAAGTCAGGATTATCTCCCAATGAATTACTTGATGGATGCTGCAATAAATACAAATGTACACAAGGCAAGCAAAATCTTTATTTTATATTTATGCCGAAAGATCTATTGTAACTGAGTAAACTATAGATCATAAACATTTCAACAAATTTTAGCACTGTGATTTATTTTCAGTGGTTCTAATGAGGTAGGATTGTAAAATTTGTTTAAATATTGTAACATTAACATTTTTCTTAGAATTGGCTCCAGACCACTAATGCCACTGTATTATATCACATGCACTACATCACACTTAATTATAACATTAACATTATTCAAGTTACTTGAA
This sequence comes from Atopsyche davidsoni, assembly GCA_022113835.1. Lineage (NCBI taxonomy): Eukaryota > Metazoa > Arthropoda > Insecta > Trichoptera > Hydrobiosidae > Atopsyche > Atopsyche davidsoni. Next base: position 12,359,552 of record JAILWY010000009.1, on the reverse strand, counting down.
AACCACTTGCACATCTTTTAAACAAACCTAATCACTAGTATATACTGAGCACAGAGATACTAGTTCTAATCAAATATACAACTCAGGCATAGTACACTAGCTGGTAATAACTTGTTTCTAAAAGGTATGTAGTATCTACATAGTTGTAATAATAATAATAATTTACTGTTGAAATTTAGAAGGAAACACTACTGATATGAATTTGAAATGGAAATGGGTCAATGCTGAAAATGGTACCGTTCCATGTGGAATGGTCGCAGGAGGTATTTATAACAAAGAAAAGATTTCCATAGGAAAAGTTATGCATAATGGAATCCAAGTAGTAGGAAATATAATACCAAGTATGAAAGGCTGCTTTGTCACTTGGAACGCCAAGACAGGTGTATACCCTAAATACCAGGTACATTCTCCTTTAATAAAAAAATATTGTTAATGCTTTATTGAAAAATAAGACAAATATTTTCTCTAATGACAAACGTATGGTTTTAGGTGTTATCGCAAGCGAATACCGTGTGGGTTGACTCGTCAAGTAAAAATATAAGTAAAGTGAAATTTATCCCTATTGATGAATCTAAGGAACCTAAATTATTTATTGGTAGAGTATGTATTGATGGAAATTATACCATCGGTACTGTTATATGCTTAAGAGATATTTTCAAATGTGTTGTGTTGGTAAACAGTCAAGAAAAACTATTTGATAATTTCGAGATTCTAGGTGAAAAATCAACAACACTTATATGAATGTATTACTTTAGTTTGTGGCGTCAGAATTCATTGACAATCCATTTTATTAAGAAACCATTCATTTATATAAAAAAATATATTTTAAGATCACATCTTGTTATTGAAATATTATGTGCATCAAAAGTCATTTGTACTGTTTTTGCCAGTCGCAAAGTACTACCTGACTCTAGTAAATGCCAGCGCAAAGTTCACTACAATTCAGAGGTTTCATCTTGTAGCAGTTAGATATGCACAATACTATTTACAAAATATACTCAATAAAAAAATTATTACTGTCTAAAGAAATATTTTATTTAAACCAACATTGTTATTTAATTTACTAGGTAATGTCATACATATATAAAGTTAATTATTTAAGGTGAAGTATCTTCTAGCTTTTGTAATATTCCTTTTGAAGCAGCCAACAAAACGGTGTCACCAGTTTTAAAAGTATTGGTAGCTCCCTGAGCTCCCACGATGCACGGCAAACCATACTCTCGTGCTACGACTGCTCCTATAATTTATTTGTGTAAATATTATGTTTTCTTTATTATAGAATATAAAATATTTTTTATAAAATTATCAATACCATGTGATACAAGCCCGCCTAACTGAGTGACGACGCCTCCTAAGAGAGGAAAATAAGGGGACCATCCAATATCCGTTGAGTTTGTTATAAGAATATCTCCTTGTTGTAACTCTCCAATCTGTTAATAATAATCGTTGGTTAGCTAGTTCAAAAGGTGATATGGTACTGCAACTGTACATGTTATTTTACTTTTTGTATACATAAATTGCAGGATACTAGATAATAGTAGATGGGAGGAGTAAGCTCGGGGGAACAGAAAATTCCCCTCTACCTCTACCACTGAGGTCTCCTCTACGCTACTAAAAAAATATTACTCTTCCTGCTTACGTTATTTTGGATAAAAACAGATAAGCTACCAAAAATAATAGTAAAGTTGTTTGCGAAAAAATTATGCCAGTACATTAGGCCATTTATAAGTAAAATATTTTTTAGGGCAATAATAGTATTTAGTTAAAAAAACTATTTACTAGGCAACTCAATATTGTAAGAAACTGTAATATTGCTTTATATCCTTAAATATTGAGTGTGTCGAAGTTACTCACCTCGGAAAGAGAATGTACTACACAAGCTCTGCCTACAATTTCTCCCGGACACACAGGGGTCCCGATAACTTTTGCACCCTTGCCACCATAGGATATTTTGTGATCAGCAGTATTTATAGACTGAGGTATGCCCCAGTTAAGTTCAGGAAATTGTAATGAATTCCAGCTGGGAAAATGTCTTTTTCGCTGCATGGCTCTAAAATGAAAGGAAAGGTGAACTGTATAAATGAAAATATGATATGAAAAAATGTAGTAAAAATAAATACAAATGCATTAAAATGAACTTACTTTATAATATACTCAGGATTCCTTGTCTGCAAATATCTTCCGAGCTCTGAATGTGTCATGTAATATATCAATTTAACATCAGGAAGTCTCCACTCTTTCATCATTTGTAAAGCTAATTGTTTATATGCTAGTCTAAATTTATGCACAGTCAATATCAGAGAGTATTTTGTCATTTCACGTCTTGCAACAGCTCTTTGACAAAGAGGTATTACATATTTTAAAATTTTCCTGAAAATATTACATAAATAAATACAGGTGAATAAAATTTTTAATATACTAATTTAAAGTTGTAATTATTAATACCGAGTTGAGTTCTTCATTGGAGAAATTAATCTTGATACAATACTTTCTTCAGAGTTTAAGGTATTGTCAATATCATCAGTTTTAATGGGTGTTTTCAAAGTTGCTTTTAATGAATTTATCAATTCTGTAGAATCTATACCCCATGTATCCGTGATAAGATCAAACTGAAAAATTAATTATGACACCTTTATTACTAATGTAATTATTACTTAATATAAAATTAAACATTTAAACTATTCACCTCGTTCATGGACCTATGACCGTGTTTCTGTAAAAACTCTACAAATTTGGTTTTGGCATCTGGACAATTTTCTTCGAGCCACTTGATAGCACCTTCTGGCTTCTCTTTGCAGAACGATTCTGCGTTATTTGAAGATTGAATAATTTTAGCTATTTCTTTCAAGCCCTTTGGAACTTCTGCTGATATAACATCCGGACAAGAAGACAGTACAGTTCCAATGTCAACGTAATTTTCAGTTGTGAAATCTTGGAAACAATCAAACATTTTCTAGTTGACAAATATTATTTATAAAAATTATCATGTAATTCACTGCAGATGTGGCTATTTAAATTTGAAGCATACCTGACTTTCCTTCAATGAGAATCGAAAGAAAAACCATTTGCGTCATAATACTAGCGTTTGATGCACCGTTATGGGGAGACGCAGATTTCACAATTATTGGTAACATCTCATTGATTATATCATACATTTCTGAGGCAGATTGGCAATCACTCAAATCTACATTAAAATTTTTTGCAAGTTTCACGGCAGCTTCTGTTGTTGATTTACATTTCCATATAAACTAAAAAGTAAATTTGGAATATGTAAATGAAAATATAACATTAATATATTTATATTAGAATTAAAATTAAACTACAATATAACAGTAAATATATAATTTATTTACACTAAGCATAAATAGTGTCCATTTCATTTTAGCAAAACTTCCATCGATACCATTTCTGTGTGCAGCGATCGAGTGCATTTTTGAATCAGTTACAATGTGTCCAAATAAAGCAACATCCATAATTCTATTTGCGGTTGATAACTTTTTATTCACTTTTTTTACTATTGTCTGAAATATATAAATATACCATAGTGTATAATATAAATAAAGCATTGTAAGATAGTCAAGAGAAAATTATTTTAAGCTTACATTTTGTACATTTAATGCAATTCGATAATGTGTCGAAGCCAATGCTAAAAATTGCGCCTGACATATTTTCTCATTACTGATTGATACTATGCTATCATCCAATCCCTTAGCGACCGTAGAATACGACAATGGAGTAAAACAATTCGGTAATACCTAAAAATAAAACAGTGGGTGAATTTATTTCTTATCATTAGGTTTTATAAATGTTTATTTTTTAAATTAAAAATCTCACTTCTCCTGTATTTGCAAATGTTAAAAGGTCTTCTTCTGACATGATCGGGGTATCTAATTCATGATGAAGTTCAAATTCGGTCCAACAATTAAGGCTCGTAATAGGTCTTGCTTGAAGTAAGTAGATAATTCCCTAAAATATATTTAAAAGTTAGGAAATTTTAAATAAAAAACTTAAAAGAATTTCAATTGAAATAGATTTACTTGAACTACAGCCCATTCAATATCTCTAGGTGCTCCCCACATGGCTTCTTGGGAGACAGCAATATTGCCGAGTTTCAAGCATTGCTCTTCTGTAATACTCATCAAGGAAGAGTCATTATTATTCAATTCCATGCACTCGGTTCCATTATCATTAGTATCTTGAGATTTTTTTAACACAATCTTGTGAGTCTTTTTCCCAATCTCGATACTTTTTATTGTTACATTACCTGACAAACTTTTATTTAAAATTATTGTATCAGGTTCAACTTGTCCAGATACCACGCTCTAAAAATTTAAACCAATAATTTTTTTAAAAGGTCTGAGAGGTTTATAGTCAATGTAGTTCCATATGATTATTATTACCTCTCCCAGACCAAAGTTTGAAGTTATAAGTATATTTGCTGGATTACCAGTATTTGGATGTCGAGTAAACATCACACCTGCTGCATTTGCTTCGACTATAACTTGCACTACAACGCCCATTCCACATTTGACAGGTTGCCCATATTGCCTGGTAGTAAATAAAACATTATACTGTATTAAAAATATGAGAGAGAACGAGAACCACAATAATTGGGTTGTTTTTTTTTTTCTAAAGTATAATTTGATCTTTTTTATTTTTAAAGAAAATATTAGAAGTTATATCCTAAAAAAAATATTACTTAAAGTTGTATTATCTTATGTGGCAAGATAATACACATTCCTCTTCTTAAGATTATAAAGGTTACCTTCGATATTGTACACTTTGAAAAGCAAACAATGAAGACCAACATTGTTGAATTCCGCATAAGACATCTTCAGTTGATTTGCATCCCAATATTGTGGCATTTTGGCCAGCTGCAGAAAGTTCTTCAGAATCTTCACCGATACCTTAGAATATCAAATATTCTGATTTTAGTTACGAATTTGATGGTTTATTTTTAATCATACATTCATTATCAAATAATTACCTGATGATCGAACTGCAAAATACAAATCCTTTGTAGAATCATTTCCCTCTAATTTGTTCAAATGAAGCAGATATAATTTGACTTGTTCTCGGACAACATCACAGACAGGAGTATCACAGAATAGGTCTGTAGCACTGTAGATAATTTTGAATCAGCATTGTATCAATAAGTAAAATCATTGTATGTAAAAAATATGATACGTTACCGTTTACAAGCTTTTTTGAGGTTCTCCTCATTGTAATTGATATTGACATCTTCAATATCCTTAATTGCTCTCTCTAGCTTATCAAAGTATTTCAACTGGCTTTCTAATGCTCTAATTGTGAGGCAAAAGCCATTTGGGACTTTAAACTGAAATACATTATATGAAATCATCATTTTGTTGGTTAGCGAATGATACTTTTTTTATTTTTAATGATATCAAACCTCATTAGTAGAAATGGAAAAAAGAAGTGCCAAAGAAGCTCCTTTGGCACCGACTAACTCAGGGCAACACGATTCACTATCTGAGAAGTTAGCGCAGATGATGTCAGTGCTTATATCACACAATTTTGACCAATTGAGATGCTTTATATTCAATGGTTCCAGTAATGGAGATGCTCCTTAAATATAAAATAATTTCTTATGATATTGATATTAAATGTTTAAAAAAAAAAGTAAATAATTCATTTTCATTTTTCAAGTTTTATTTACCATTGTACTGCTTCCAGAGTTGTAATAGTCCTATTCCTTGGGATCCATTGATTCCTGCTTGAAATGAAATTGTTTGGAGTTCCCAATCCCACGGTCTTCCTCCTCTGTATATTTGCTTAGACTTCTCATTGAGGTGTACAGTGAGTGTATATTCTTTTGATTCAGCTATAAATAATCAAAAATAGTAATTAGTTTTCAGGTGATTTTACTAAACAGTTGACATAAAATTTTATGATAAATCTTAATTTTTTTACCTAATATTTTTATTGAAAATGCTTTTGGAACAGTATCATCATTTTCTCCAATCATAGATATGTCAATATCTGCTATATCAATTACTGACACTCGACCATTTGGTTTTCTTATATTACCAGATTTCACTCTAGAATAAAAATAAACTATTAATATTGGACAGCTGTTTATAACAATTAATTTTAAAAAAAAACAACTTACTGTGTTAAACCTCTCTTGTAAGAATCCACACTAATTTGATAAACGGTTCCATCTGCAGCCATACCCAATATTGATATAGAACGACGCAGAACAGATGATAATTCTGAACCCCATCTTCTTTGCCTAGACCCACACAAGTGAAGAACGGTATGACTTGGGTCTTCTCCCAAATTTATGATCCCAGCAAAACTTCCATATTGATCATATCCTTTTGTGAGTGGTTTTGTTCTAAAATATATATGTATATATTGAATGCAGATTTGGGGTTTCAAAAGAAGGCCGTTTACCGATAATGAACGGGGAAAAAAAATAGAGTATATAAATTTCATGATCATGTAAAATTATTTATCATTTAAGTGTAGGCATATTATTAAAAATGGGTCCGAATTAAGGTGAACAAAAGAATTTTGTTAGATTACATTCCATGCATCCAGTTTTCATTTTTCCATGGTTCCAATGCTAGAGCCTCTGCCATCAAAGTGGAGCTGTTGTCTTCTGGAGTTTTAAGAGGATCTGAAGCTCCCAACCATCTAAAATATTCATATTTCATTTATATATAAATATACATAATAAAAAATTGTATTAAAATTTATGGAAGGTATAACATATTTGAAACAAAAATATGTTGTTATTTTAAAATATGTTTATCTTATTATTGTATTTATATGGCTTTCACATTTTCAAAAAGATGACTTTGATAACAAATACATTAAAAAATATATACCAAAATATAGTAAAACACAAATGAAATTTTATATACCCACAGATTATATATCCACTTACAATAAATTTAATTTAATATGTTGGACTTCACCGTTTTTACTAGCATTTGTCATCAAGCCATTGAAGATTATTCGCCATCGTTTAAATGGTTCCAACACAGAAAGGCTTAGACCGCCTGCTGACCATGTATGAGATGAATCGTTATACACAACAGTGTCGGGGTAATCTGTGACCAAATAATTAATATCACAACAGTGACAGGGCAATCTGTGTTCAAATAATTTAGTGAGATTTTTGAGAGAATTACATCAATACACATAGTATTTATGATAAATGTTTTGAAGATTAGAAAAATTTGGGCTTTCTAATATTCTTCAAAAGCTTTGCTGTCAAGAAAATGGATTTCATCTTTTGATCAATATACATCTATTGTGGTTATTAGTGATAATTTAATTAATGTTTAAAGACGAAATATTTAAATCTTACTTGGAAGTTGGTAAGTAGAACCATCGGGCATTGTTATCGCAAGCGTAACTTCAGCTGTTCGATGAACTTTCTTTATGAACCTAATAAATATTGAGGATCCATTCGAACTGCCTCCCCAAAATATTTGGGTATCAGTTTTGCAGTATTTATCATTTATCAAATTTTGTGGCTCTTCTGTTTTCAGCGCAGTTTTTTTTTTCTCTAGTCGATATCTTTTCCATTTGTTCAGAATGTGAATTGCCCATTGCTTTTTCAATTCAAAGTTCCAATCTGTAAAATGCATCAAATTTAATGTAAGCGTAGGTTCGTTATCTTTTGATAAGATAATTTGGTTATTTTCCATGAACATAAAAAGTAACTTCTTGTATTTATTATTGTTGTATTTTACATTTATTTACATTTTAAACACTTTTTATCGTAGACCTATTTCAATCAAATAGTACAATGGAAGTAGTATATAAGTAATAAAATTAGGTAATTGATTTCTGAACGAAAATGAAATATTTTTTCAATTATTATTTAGAGATATTCAACTCACCTGGCACAGAATAAAATCCAGTTTTCTTCCTGCGCGATGCATTAGTAACTAATATTGCATAAATAATTCCAAAAAATGCAAATATTGCAACAGGCTCCAATAAATAATGTAAATTTATATCCATTTTATCCCAATACTGAAACAAATGAAATGAGCTTCGTAACACCTCTACATTATTCTGCTCAAGATAATAAAATATTTTACAGACGATTAACAAAAAAAGATAAGATGAGTTTATCATCCTTATCAATTATCATATGAGTCGGTTATAACAAAATGTAAAACAATAACTCAATTTGAGTACAATTTACTTTGTGATAAATCATAACAAAGTTCAAAATATAATCATACACAGTGTTTTAAATCATCTAGTATCACTTTAAATATTATAAGTGAGATTTTTCGCATAGTTAAGGAGTTGTATTAAATGTTTATATTATTTAATAAATACCAAAAATACATTAACTAAAGATTATTCAGAAATTATCAATTGAATACAATATTTATACTTCAATAATGTTTGTTTTTAAAATATATTTTGTGGAAGTTATTAAATTTTTTTTAAAGAAAAATCGTTTCAAAAAATAGTAGTCACTTGATAAGGTTAAATATTATTTTTATAATTTCAACGACATGGCAAAAATTGTCATTTTAATGATTTAATATTCTGTTTCTATAAAAGTTAATCCTCAAAAAATATTTAAGATTTATTGTATTCTTACACGAAAATAGAAACTTTCCCATATTTTATGAAATATATTTTCATCATCGGTTAAATCAGAGCTGTTTAATTAATTTTTTAATATAAATTTATTTTACATTTTACAGGGAAAAAAACGTAATCTAATTAGTTTATTTAACACAAAATATAAAACTGAATGTTTTTAATTTACCTCAATATCTTTCCGGTAAAATATTGACCTCACGTATTTTAAGAATATATTATATTAAATGTATTTATTAAGAATATTTTCGCAGAGACCATGGTAATTTTTTTTAATAACCTTTTTTGATAAAAATAACTACAGATTGTTTTATGCATCGATAGTCTCGTATACGAAGACGATTTGTATTGAAATTAAATGCCTCAGATTGAATTGTGTATACCTACCATACATACTTTTTTTATTAAAAGATACCTAATTAATAACTCAAACGTAGAAAAAGCTAAATATATTTAATCAAATGCTTAGTAAAATTTTATTTGACGCAATAATCATTCCTCGCACCTACGAGTGGTTTTAAAGATAATCTCTCACGTGTGGATGATAGATGATTCCCACGCGTGCCCTCGCAAGGACGCCAGTTGAAGTACATATTCAAAATCATATTTAAATAACAGCTTGTGTCCACAATTATATATTATATATTAATAAACGATCTATACGTTTTTCCGACTTACGGTTTACTGTTTCGACAAGCCATCATAGCGCACCCCGAAAATAATCATAAAATGAATGAGAAATACTTCGGTGACTAAGCAATTATTTTCAATAAAATGATTGGGATTCTGGTTGCAACCGCTCTCTAATACTCCCAGTTGTGAACTCGGCAAACATTCGTTGGATTGGTGAGAAGAGTTTTTGCTTCTCACAGCCTAGTGGGTGAATCGGTTTTTGGGTAAGTATACCAAAATCGCGCTGAACATGCTTGAATCTCCAAAAGAAGCTTTCCACCAGGTAATACACGAAGATATTGGGGAATGGAATGCGCGATGAATATATTCAGTCGATATTATTTTAGCCATATTTTTCGATATACCAAATATAACCTACTCCAGCTGATTGGCATCAGAAAGAGAAAGCTAACGTGGATGCGGAATTTGCTCCAGTGGCTGGAAGTCGCGAGTACAGCCGAATTAATAGCTCTGGCCTAGGATAATCGTATGTTCAATGGGGAGAGGCATTTGAAGAAGAAGCAAATAAAAAAATATTTATACGGTTTTCAGATAGCTAAGTTGTCAACTTTTAGAGCTTTGCTGTATATATTTGATACTTGCGGGCACCCTACCGTTTTATAGAGTTTAATATATTTAATTACAAGCACACTGGGATATCCGCCAAATCCACGAATTCTTGGCAGATATCCCAAAGTAAAATATTGATGATGAAAGCTTATAGCGAAGTTCACGAAATGAATAACTGTCCCGTTCGAAGTCGAGACACGTGAGATAGAATAAATGGGCAGAACCAAATCACGATGACCAAATCCTAACAAAATCCTAGCAAATTCTAAACTTTCTTAAAACTGACTATTGTAAATACTGAATGGATATTCATGAGCAATTAAGATTTAAAATGGGCTTGTGGTTGGCGAGGGATTCAACTTTCACGCATTGTTGTGAAGTATTCTAGGTACGAACTCCAACTACTCATAAACCAAAGTGATTTTTACGAGTAATTTTTTTATCCCTGGGTTGTTTTTATTAAAAATATTTCACTTCTTTTGTATTTATATTTGCTGCAACCTAATTTTACGCATACATTTTTATTATTGGTTGTATTGATTTTTTTCTGTATAAGTAATTCACCTGTTGGGTTTACTATATATTTAATAAATAAAGATGCTTGCTCAGGTAACTTATTGCACGCCCCCTGATATACGGCATGCTAATAATTATATCAATTTAAAAGGGAGACCGAGTATCGAGTCAATTCCGGACTAAAATTTTCAAAGGGAATTTTCACTGTGTTCAGGTGATACCACGCTCTTGATGCACGGTGTATAAGTGTAAATATTTTGTTCGCCGAGTAATGATGACGGAAGAAGTGATGCACATATTTGTTCTATTCAACGCTTTATTCAATCGTGGATTTTTTCATAGTACCTACCTGTGTTCAATTACGCTAAGATGACAAACTGAAAAACCGGTTATATATGTTTGACTGAATTAATGTATTTTTTACTTAAACATCTCTAAATGTGATTCTGAAGCGATCCCGACCTCATTTTTGATTATCAGTCCCAAATGTGACAAAATAACGGTTCTATAAATATAATCCGCGGTTCGGTTATCAGTGAACAGATATGGACGTACTCGCATATACCTAATTTATCTTGTGCTTATGTAAAAAGGTAGGTATATATTTATTTTCGCCAAAATGCTGTCTGCTATGACATTGCATGCCCGAAAATATATTCTCAAAAATTTTATTAATATAACCTTGTTTCGTGATTTACAAATGTTTCATGGAATTTTCAGTATTCAGACTGAGTGCTTGGATTTGAAATGTTGCGATGTAATTGCATGCTACTTACAAAGCAGGAAATACAAAAATTATATATTTAAGTAGTTACAATATCACACTGAAGAGATGCAAATGCATACGATAATATATTAGTAATTTTGATACTAAAAATATGGATATAAGAAACAATGTTATTGTACGACATGCCAATTAATATTACTTGCTTCTTGATAATTTTGATATCCAAAAATAATATAGATATATGAAAATGAGTTATAGCATACGGAGATTTTAATCATCATTCTCATTACCAAATGAGTCACTGCTGGACGAAGGTCTCTCCATATCGTCTGCAATCATTTTTGTTTGTATTTGAAATAGCTTAATTTATTACGACACAACTATTAAACTTAAAAAATTGACACCGTTCGGTGATTGTACGTGAACTATTTTTGCCAGTAGATCTCACTTTGCAAGCAAATATGCAGAAACTCAATATGTATTTAATTATTGATTTCGTAAGCCTAAAAAGGTAATAAAATATTTATTGCTGAATCAAATAGATTTATATGCATTTCTTAAAGGAAAAACAAGTCACTAATTGCTTAGAGTTTACATTTTTTTAAATCTTTATTAAGTAATAAGCACAGCTACAAAATTCGCGTACAAATACAATTTATATAGATGTGTACCTACCCGCATTAATACTATAATTTGTTGTCAAAACACTCAGCGACACCATAACTTTACCAGAACTAATTTCACTTACGAAAATAACGATTGAATATTCATCGAAAGTTGAAAACACCCAAAACTACAATTGCACATTCGACGCAGAATTCTGATTCACAAGAATAAAAAACATTTTTGTTGGAAATACGTGTCTGCGGCGAGGTCTATCAAATGAGAAGATTTTTTTTGTTTAGAATTTGGTTTGTTGTGAATTCACCGCTAAGCTTCGTCACGAGACTCCGAGTAGCCTTGTGAAACTAACGGAGTCTACCTACTTATTAATAACCGAATGGCAGCGCAATGACAAGTTACGTATACAAATATCGTTTGATTCAGGGGTATTGTTTTGAAAAAGCACATCTACTCAATCCCGTCTCATACATTCAACTAGTTCAATATCTACTTATAGAGAAAATTATGTTCCTGCTCTAACTTCATTCAAGTGTATGTATTCGTCAAACACGGTTTCATGGTGTTTTGAGTTTATATCCAACCACACTCTTGAAGAATTGTTTGATTTGTTTTTTGTTTAATTTTGTTAATTGTTTGAAATTTATGTGATGTAATTAATTATTTATTTATATTTTGTTTCTGTGACGTTTTTTTACTATTTCAGGTGAAAGTCATGTGAACAGGTTACTGATGATTCATATTGGATTCCCATAAGAAGCCAGTTAAATTTAATTGACTACATAGATTTAGGACCAGATTGATCTGGGAAATTTGGTTGGAGAAACGCTGACACGTGCATCGTAAGGTTGATGAAACTTACAGTTTAGAAAAATATAATTCTTATTTACCTCAACATAGCTCAGCTACCTCGATTGAATAAAAAACTAAAAAAAAATAACAATAAGGTTGTGTTTGCAGGTTTTGGGAGCTGTAATATTTACTGTTTTATTTAATATTAGGTTTTTGGGTGTTACGGCATAGTTTTTCATTCTTGGTGTTCCAACTATCGGCCCTAGTGGTGGAGCCATCATCCAGGGTTGGAACTCCAAAATAAAAGAAATTCGACATAACACCCGAGAACCTAATTATAATTTAATAAGATTCCTCTTAATTAAATTTAAATAACTATTTGCAATAAAATATGATGGGTCTTTTTTGAAATGAGAAATTGACAAAATCTTTTTTGATAAATACTATACTCTAATTAGACCATATAAAAAAATACAACACAGAATACAGAATATCCAACAAAGGTAATACATATTTAACTAGCTACTCATTAGTCGGCAATTGACTTCGTATGTTATTTTATTTATATCAAAGGTGGATTCGAAATAAAAATATTTATTGAGTAGCAAAAACCTAAAGAATATAAATGTTTGATGAAAATGAATTATTGTATGGAATAATATAAATATAGTGGCCAAAGCAAGTTAGCGCGAATTGCTGAAATTACTTCAAAAATTTAGAAATACCTTAGAAGCAAATCTGGCAATCAAGATATTTTATACAATAAAAAATAATAACCAGATATCCTAGCCTGCTAGCGAGCAGAATATAAAAGAAGATAAAACACCAAATATTGAGAAAAAGTATAAACAATTATGAGATTTACATCACTGTATCGAGAGTAAAAGGTGATCAAAAAAAAATTACAAAAATGGATAAAGTATAGTCGTAGTTTTTATTTTTTAATTGCACTGAAAAGTTCAAATGATTGATATTGCAAGATCTGAGCAATAAAGAGAATAGTAGATCTTCCTTTTTAAATTTAATTAATTTTTCATGAGTTCATTGAGCTGCATGCTGCATCATTTCAAAGATATATCCATTTTCTGTTTGAGTTTTGACCTTTTGGCTAGCTAGCGTGAAATATTTGGGCACAATACTATAGTTCCATTCACTAGAGTTAAACTATGAAATGTATTATTATTTAAATAAAATTTGTAGTTTATAGACAAAATAATTTAATTTCACTCAATATTTTTAGAAGTTTCAATAAATGATTGTAAACAATTATCTTAAATAAATTATATACAAAAATTAACACACCAATCATCCTTGCTTTAGTAAAAAAAATTAAGTCAACTAACATCTACATATTTTTAATCCCTTTTTTCATGAGTTTCATCTAAGGTTTCCTCTATGCTCATGGAATCGTCAACTCTGGTAACATCCACAGGATATAACCTAAAATATAAAATAAGTCTGTGTTATGATTTTTATAACATTAAAGTTATTAATTTATAGTAGTTTTAATGTTTCAAAAAATCTTTACGATTCATTCCAAAATATTTTTGTGGTTAAATAGTACTTACCATCTCTGATAAAGATATATGAGAAACACAATGTCATCTCTAAAGCAAGCGACTCGATGAGCAACTGGCATAGTAATTATGAATGCAAATATGTCGTCAATAAATGTGTTGAATGCTTTGTACATGAACGCTCTCCATGGCAAAGCAGCGACAGATTTCAATTTATAGTTGATAAATAGTTGAGGGAGCATAAACAAAAAGCCAAATGCATAAACACCATTCACCATACTATGTAATGTCCATGAATACCAACTGTAACGGCAAATACAAAATGATTATATATTTTAATTTAAAATTAGGTTTCCTTTACATTTCATTGTAATCATCAAATTGATTTACCTTTTGTGTGGTTCATATAAAAGAGAATAAACTGCTCCACAGATGCATAGTGGATACAGTAGATAACTCAGATATGTCATAGCTTCTGCATCTACAGCTCGAGTGCGCTGTTCTGCTTTATTAATGGAATTACCCGATTTTATTATTTTTGATAATTTTCTTTCCTTCCAATCAATATCAATATGCAGAATTTTTTTCACTTTCCAAAGCTATAAAAATGTTATTTTTAGTGAACAATGAATTTAGATTATTTAAATAAATTATGAGAATGACAATATATTAAAACGCGTTAAGCCCCTATTCATTTAGTAATATTCATTTAACTTTAAGATCTAAAGAGAACCATAAACACGGTTAGGAAGCCATGTAGTGAAAAAACATTTGTGTTTATTTTTGTACTGAAAAGAGAGGTAACATAAAATTTTTACATGGTTTTCAGCCTGCCTGTAAATTTATTAGCAGTCATTGTATTAGAGGGTAGTTGTAAAATATATAATTTCACTATCTCACCTCTATCATTGTGCCAATACCGGAAGGAATAAGTATAAGTAAAGATGTATTTTCATCAATAAGATACAGTAAAATAATTATCTGAGAGAAAGCTCTCCAGAGAACCGTGCGCGGCGAAAGACCGACCATTGACTTCTTTCCTTTCCAAAATGATACATCATTTTTGAATGCTAAGAAATCAAATAAAAGCTGAAACAAAAATATTTTAGGTAAATAGACAAATTGTTTAAGTTGTCAAAATTAACAAAATTATATCACAGAAAAGATAACTTACATGAAAACTAGAAATGAGAACAGTAACACATAATAAATATATGTTAGTATCTGCGAAGATGCTTTTAACTTCATCAACATTTTTTTCACTAAAACCCATAGTATATAAAGAGCTCAAAGCCATTGAGATATGAACCAAAAATTTCATTTTTCCTATTGAAGCTGGAGCATATTGTAAAGATATGGAAATGATGGAGGAGTTCTTCTTAATCTCAACCAAGTCTTGAGATCTACTCTTCAAGAAATCATATTGAATGATAGGAAAATATTCATCAGAATCTGATAGTCTGGAAATAAAAATATTACAATTGAGTCACACAACATTTTCACTGTGAGGGTTTTTCAGCCTGAAAAAACCCCCAAAAGGCAAAAGCATTCATAGGTATTTGACAAACAATATTTGTAATAAATATGGAGTATCACAATTTAACTTAGTTGTTGATAACAAAGAGTTTGTTTAGAGTTTAATTAAAATATAGCAAAATTTGTTCAGTATATTAATGAATATTTACCTTATATACTGTAACAATTCTCCTGGGACTCCGCTGGCTGGAATGGATATATAATCAGCAAGAATTGAAAATGATATTTGGCTTTTCAGATGGGCTACAGGTGTTTCTGAATCTGTTTTAGGTAATGAATCTGGAGATGCCTGAAAATACAACAAAATAATGCCAGAAATTAATATATGAAATGTATTTAGATGCATAAGCTATTAAAATTAAAATATATGATTTATGGTGTTTTATATTTTATTTTTACCTCCAGTAAATTGAAAGCGGCTGCCATAGGTGGTGTGAACACAACTAAAGGGATCCTTTCTATGGAACTTCTTGCTCTTAGGTCGTCCCATGTCCATGACCATTTTTTAGAATCAGCTATTGCTATATGCATATACAAAGTTCCATTTTTGCGAGTTTTTTGGGGTATTTGTAAAGTCACAGTCCTTAATAAGAAGATACACATTTTAAGAATATTTTCACGCAAGTGAGTGTGAAATAAATTTTTGTGAAATACAAAACTTGTACGAACCTCGTGGAAGGCTCTTTGTAATTAAAATTTTTAATTTCTTCAACTTTAACAATGTCGTGTGGTGTAGGGTTTTTTCTATTTGACGTAAAAATATAAAGATCTTGATTTGGATGATTAATTAAATAAGAAGTAAAACATTTTTCTCTGCTTTTGCAAGAAGGTGGAATAAACATTTGTGAAAGAGTCCATATTGTATTTAAAACGTATCCAAAAAATATAGCTGGAAGAATGAAATTGACGGAGAGAAAATTCATTTCTAATGTTTTATTATATCTCGAGTATTCTTTTTAGCGCAAATAAATTTTATCAATAGAACCCTAATTGAAAAACCACATGTAAATAAATATTTTTGAAATCACCAAGCGGTAATAGTAAGTACCGTTGCATGACGTACGCTGGACGGTTAGTTGTCAAAGTCTCATCTGATCTGTCAAATCAATACCACAGAGCACAATATGCAATATGTGTACATGCTACTTGCAAATCTTTTTTGATGCTATTCTAGCTAAAAGTTTGCTCGGTCATAGACTAAAAATCTGATAGGCAATTCATAAAAATATTTAATGTAATTAATAATTCAATTATTTCTAGCACTTTTACTAAATATAAAATTTCCAAGTCAATGAAAAATAAAAACATCTTACAAATAAACAAATATTTTGCATAAATAAGTACTTACTGTTACTATAATATATCTGTAAAAATGTTGTTAAACGATTCAATAAAATATCCTGATCCTATTGCTCATATTTTTTGACCATTAAGATTTTCCTCATAAAAAGTCTTTTATAGGGCAAATTTTTACGCAAGATTTTTTTACCTATTAGATAAAAATAAATGTAGAATTTATACCATAGATATCGGCGCTAACGAGGTGCTTGTATCATTTCAGGCTTTTTTTGTTGATATGATTTAAAAAAATACATTGTCTTATTTTGGAAAAATTATGAATAATTTTAGTTTTTTGTATAGGTATTTAAAATTTACTCAGAACTCAAATATTTTATAAATATTAATTATAATAATATATATGATGTGTGCACTTTAAGGTAAATATTAAATATACTGAAAAATTTGTGAAATTATTCATGTGAATTTTTTCAAAGTAATAAAATATTTTATAAAAATAAATTATCTTTAATTTTATGCTTTTTAGCTTATGATAACATGATTTGATACGTCAAGGCAGTAGTGAACGCAACCATTGTTCAGTGACCCAACATTCCATCCGAGTTGTCAAAACCAAGATTGTTTTGTTTTTAAGTTAGTATAATAATACATTTATGATATGAGAGTGATTAAATAGTAATATAATTTATCATAATAAACTTCTTATTTTTATGTTAAATATTAAAACATAAATTATTCGCTTAATACTATCGAATCAACATTTTCCTCATTGGATGTCAAATTTTATCGATTATCGAATCTAAAGCGTAATTATCTATTTTATTTTTCAGAAAATGTCATCTAATCTATGCCAAGTATATCCAACTATCTGCACGAGTGTCAAGACAAGTGATATTCGTACGATGTTGACATAAAATGAAACATGCTGCCATTATAATACACCGCAATGGAGACAAATAGTAACCTTAGATTACAATCTACGGACCAAAATGTAAGTGATAAAAGTAAATACAAGAACCATGTCGAGAGTCAGTCTTTACAGCCGAGCGAGTCGAATACAAACATTCCTTCTAAAAAAGAAATTATTTCACGTCCCTGCGCCATCATTGGACCTGATGCACTCGCTTCTCAATACCAAAAGTATGACGAATACTCGCGAGCCTGGTCGCAGCCGCACGGGGGAGTGACTTCCTATTGCCGTCCTGGGCAGGTACAATATTTTACGGATCATGTCTATCCACCTAGAAATATTTCACCTAGACATACATTTCAAGAAAACATGACTAGGTTCATCGTGCCATCGCCAACCGACGTCAAGTACAGAAGTGACTCCCACAATCTCTCTGCTAATGTATCCAACCCTAATATCATTTTACCGAGCGCAGTAAATAGAAATGTCACTCCAGATGTAAAATTCTGTGAAGGCAGAGTTCTAGTGAATCCTCAATCACATGCTGTTGATATATTGAGATCTCAATATAATAAAAATAATGAGATTCCGCCTGCGAGATATGATACGCAAGCTCAGACGATTCCTCCATATCCACACGGTTTCTCTGTGAGCAATGTGCATGAGTTATCTTACAACCCTTACTCCAATTTGTACAACTATCCTGCTGAGATGCGATATCCTTTGGATTATCAACATCAAGGGATTCAATTGGTAAAGGGGAACCAAGTGTATCAGAAGATGCCAGAACAATCACCATTCGTGGTTACTAATGAATATGCGCCTGGTTCATATTCTCGCATCAACAACATACGTTACGAGCCATACCCGAGCATGAGTGACAAGTGCCTGCATCCTCGATATGATTATTCATACAAGTATGCTACACATCACACTCCTCATAGCTCGAGCTCCAAAACTAGTGAGTTTAGAAAAAGAAATATTCCAGATATGCGATATTACCCAGTTCCTCCCAAATACTTGGAAAGTCACTCCATTATTCCCAACCCCGATTTCTGTGGAAAAATAGTCACCAGACGAAACCAAAGTAATGTGCCTTACCATTTGACTGATATTCCTAGTCACCATAGTGATCATTACGGTGCCCAAGAAAAGTTCTATGGATTCAATATTTATGAAAAAAGTAACCAAATGTCATTAAATTCAAGAATGGTTCCAGATACGAGTAAGATTAAGTTAGATTATTTAAATCGTTATAGAAATTTACCTTATTCAGATGTACGCTATACAGGAGATAGCTCGCAAAATTGTAACCGACCTAACGTAACCGTTCCCGTCTACAACTACCCCATGAAGCCTCCAGAAGTTCACCATCCTGAGTCTATCAACTTTCAAAAGCCTTTAGAAAATATACACGGTGACAGAAATGTAGACCCTGAAGCTTTAAATTATCAAAAAGCTTATTATAATCAAAAATATGGATCTTATAATCCACTGGCCAAGATTCCTACAGAGTTTTCACCAAATATCATTTCACCTACTGAATCGAGTACTAGCTGTGAAAGCAACAATACGACATCACATCAATTATTTCAAGAAGACGGGGGATATGTCAGCCAGTGTTCAACCACGAGTGGTCAAAGTGCAGATTTTCAATTTGGATACTCTAAAAATTCACTTTACGATTCTCAAAATATATATCCTCAAATGCCAATTCGGCAGACGGTGCTTCAGAACAGTAACTTCACCACTTCTCATGCAGCAACAGAATCTACTAAATCTTCATACAAAACCAAAAGTTCCAAACCCTCTATCGATGTACGTCAGTATTTGGAAATGTGGGATGAGGAATATGAAGATGCTAAAATTCCCAAAACAGCTACAGAAAGTACCAATGCAAAAGTTGCTGACAAAAGTTCTCAGCCCTCTACTTATGTTGCAACGCCACCATCTCAGCAACTTTACGTCTTAGATAAGGTCACTATAAACAGCAATGATCTACACAAATATGAACATATTCAGAAAGTTACAAAACTGCCTGACAATATCAAAGAATATGAAATAGAATCTATTGTTCAAAATTCCAGAATAACAGAAAAAGATATCGTTGAAAAAAATAATGAAATTTTTCACAAGTATAATGCTCCAAGGGAAAATCCAAACTTCAATATTAATGCTAAATCAAAATCAGAAAACTGTAAATCTGACATTGGAATAAATGAGTTGATTGACGTAGAAGCTAAGATAAGTCAATCTGTTATTCACAAAGAAGTCCGATATAATTTTGAAATTAAGCCGTGTAGCCCAGGAAGAGTCACAGGTACAACTGTTGAAATCCAACCTGCACAAAATCTTTTCAAACAAGAACATATTTCTGTTTCTGGTAGTCAAGTCAATAAAATTCCTAAACACATCAATAAAGTTGAACAGGTAACAAAACGTATTAATAAGATAAGGAAAAAAGAAGAGATATTCTCTGAGGCATTGAAAAACTTACCTACAATTGAAGTTTTCCCTAAACCTCTGGAATCAGTTTGCAGTTCATTACCTGAAATAGACCTCATGGAC
The DNA here is from genome assembly GCA_022113835.1 of Atopsyche davidsoni. Lineage (NCBI taxonomy): Eukaryota > Metazoa > Arthropoda > Insecta > Trichoptera > Hydrobiosidae > Atopsyche > Atopsyche davidsoni. Next base: position 12,339,220 of record JAILWY010000009.1, on the reverse strand, counting down.
ATAGACAATGAGAAAAGTCACCCAATATCTCATCACAATAAAAACCCAGGTGAAAATTTCGAACCTCATATTGTGTTTAATAAAGCCATCAAGAATAATGTGATTCAACAAATTTTACCTAATATATCTGGGAAGGACCTTGCAAAAGAATGTCTTAAACAAACAAATGAAGAAGATAAAGTTTCACTTTTAAACTCTGATAACGACACAAATAAAGAAAACCTGGATTCAGAACTGACCAAGTATAGAAAGGCTGTTATTCAAGCTGTGCCTTCTGTTAAGACTATTATTTTAAATAAAAATGATGCTTCAAGTGCTGTTGATTATGACAAAAATTCATCAGTTATCACCATGTGCGGTAAACATGGGGAAAAAGAAGAGGTGACTGTAAAGGAAAATGGAAATTACATTGCACAAAATTCTTCTGAAGTAGATTTACTAAAAACTTCTAATTTAAATGCAATTAGTGATACACTTGTATTAAATTTGTCAGTTGAATTGCCAAAGAAATCTAATGAAACTGAAAGACAAAGTTTACACGAAGAAATTAGTGATATTTGTATTTCAAATGATATTTTAATCACTGACAGTAAAACAGAATTCGATAATAATGTTGATATTATAAAGTCAAGTCCACTTTATGTTAATACACCTTTTGATCCAATTATTCAGAATAATATTTCTTTTCCTGAATTTTTAAATAAAAATATAGAAAAGTCTGAGATTTCTTCTGACTGCAATTTTCAACAACAGACTGACGATTGTTCGATTGCTTTAGATTTGTGCAATACACAAACTGAAGACGCCATAACAGATGACAACAATTCCAATAATTTAAAATTATGCCTTACTTCAAATATTGAAAATTTAATTCATCAAGCTGATACGCTTGTAACATTGCCGGAAGTTCCTAATTCACTTTGTTCAGACATGGAGGTAGAAATTCCTGAAACACAATTAGTGCCACAAAAGGTGTGCCTAGAAACATCAATTGAGCAAGAAATCGGCGATCAGTCTGGAAAACAAAGTGATGTTATAAAAAAACTAGAAACTACCAAAGACCAGACAGAAGATTTGAATTTTGAAAAACAACTTGAGGCTGTAAAATTAGACGTTGAATCAAAAAATATTGAACTATCCACAAGTAGTAACATAAGTTATGCTACACGTAATGAATACCAAAGTCAAAACGAATGCAATCTCAAATGTGAAATTGGTCCAATTATATCACAAGAAGAATGTAAATTTGATTTAAATAATTTGGATGAAAATATTTCTACCCATAATTTTGAAAAATGTGATGAAAAAAATGAACACCAAATTGAAAAAGAATGTCACCTTGATCTCATTGTATCGAAAGATCCAAAGATTGAAAGATCAAAAGATTCCCAACATGGCACACATATTTCCTCCCAGGATGATACCGAAAAACTTGATGACAAAAATGATCCTCAAATTCAGGAAGAATGTGATGATAATGAAAGTAAACTTGACTTAAATATTTCCACCTATGAAACTCTTGGAAAAAATGATGAATTATTAAGTTTGCAGGAGGAAAAAAAGCCACACGATACTAATGCAATCATGCCATTTATCAATAAGAATAGTTCTATACTTCCAACAGATGAAGCAGAATGCTTTAATACAAATGGTACAATTGAAACACTTGATTACGAAGAAATCATCATAGAGGAAACTCATGAAAATGTTTTAAGTATAATTGAACATGAACACAATATGCATGAGAATCAACTCAATATAGCAAATGAAGAGGAGAATCATTCTTTTGATAAAATACACGATTGTCAACTAGAAATCAGCTCAGTAAATATTACTGAAATTGAAAAAATACCTCTGGAGGTAATTCAGCAAGAGAACAGAGATACAGAAATATACCAACCGCTACAAGAAAATGTACAAGAGGAAAACTTTGAAATTTCTGAGAAGAAATTTGATACTGAAGACTTTCATTCAAATGTATCTCCCAAATATCAAAAGGATACATTGCTACCGTATTTGAATGAAAATGCTGGAGATTTATTTATGCCAAATGTTTTTCAACAATCAAAACGTGAAAAAGTTGAGGATGAAAAAATAGTGTTGACTGATTTAAAAATATTAAACACAGTAATAGTGACACCCGAATTACACAGTCATGATACAATATCTAGTAAATATGTCGAGAGTCTTTCAATTGGAAAAGACTTCCTTGAATCTCCCATGAACAACTCTGTGTCTTGTGGAACCTTATTATCAAATGATATAGATGAGTATGATACTATAATGAATGATGATTTAGCTATAGATGCGCCACCATCAACAACATATCAAAGTGAACCGTGCAAAAATTCTGTCATCACAGATATCCTTGTTCAAGATATTATAGATGATGGTTCCAAAGAAGAGGTGAACGGACTAGAGCTAGGCGGTTGTTGGATTGACGATATTGCTTGTATTGAGACTGTCGTTTCAGAGGATGTGGATATCCATCAAACTGAGATGATAGATTCTAATTCTGTTTGTCAGCAAGACACGTGGGGTTCATATTCAGAAAATATAGCAAATCAATATTTAGAGATGCCTGCAGACAGTGAGGACTCCAAATTATCAATAAAAAAAGATGCCAATAGTAACATTGTCATTCAGAGCAATCAAGATGCTGATAAAGCTCACAATTATATTGAAGATATTTTACATGCGATGCATTCAGGTAATAATTTTTCAGAAAATATATCCAAGAAAGATACCTTTCATGAGCCAGTTCAGACTCAGTTCAAAAGAGAAGCAACTTTCAAAATCAAAAACAGTGAATACTTTAAAAAGAGAAAAATATGTAAATTCGGTCATTCTAAAAATGCCAAAGTAATGGACAAGAATTTTGATATAACTATTAGCCATAGGATTGAAGATAATTTTAAAAAATCAACACAAGAAAAAAAAAAAAGTAGCGATAATAAAAATGTAATTAATAATTACAAGTCAAATAAGCACCGCAGGTCTGAGGAAAACAGTCTGGTCAACGTCCAAAGTAATCACTTTCCCATGGGGAAAATTATGACCAAAGGAGCTCAAAAGTACATTCCGCCAATTAGTGACAGTGATATAAAATTAAAATGTCATTTGCCCCTGCCTAAACAAAAATTGATTTCGTTAAGTAAACATAACAGCAAGTCTGAAATAGTTGACAAAACTATCAAAAATGATAATTTAAGTATAAACAGAATGGTCTTACCAAAAATTAATAGTAAGCCTAAATTCGAAGACGTTCTCAAAACAATTGATAAACATATCTCCAAAATCAACAAGTTTAAGTTTAAAAAAGCAGTTCCAAAGATGATAATTAAAAAAGACGAGCGGGGCTCCCATTACGCCAGCACCTCCGTAAATTCCAGGCACTCGCCCGACATGACCGGGAACAAGTGGCAGCCGTGGGTGTGTCTGCAGAGAAGTGATTGTATTGAAGAAATGATAAAGAACAATATTTCAATAGCCTTATGTGTCAACAATTATAATTGTTCTATATCAAGTAGTGGTACGAGTTCAAATAGTCACTATTCTGTGCAAGTGAATGACCACAACGAGGTTTACCCACAAACAGAGTATCCCTTGGATAAAATACTTTTAAAGAAATATTCAACCAAATTCATTTCCAAAATGTAGCTTAAACCAAAAGAATGAGGTCTTGAGAATTAAATTTGTACTCGTGTCGTACTTGTATTTTGATAATGTATAAATGGTAAATTAAGCCTTTTAAAACTACCACTGTGGAATATCACCAGAGATGTGAATGTTTTTATATTTTTGGAGTTTTATAGAAGTATGTAACTATATGATTTCGATAAAGCCATTTAATGTGAAAGGTACAAATCATAGGTTTTAATAATGTTAAATACTATATATAGTCATTTTATCCCACCATTATTCCAAAAATACATTCCTATTTTATTTTAAGTCAAATAACTGTGCAATAGATTTTATTTTTACAATTAATGTTAATATATATTATTTTTGTAAAGTATATACTTACATCATAATAAAAATTATAATATTATTTTTATTATTTTCAAAAACATGTTATGCCAAATACAAGAATGTTATATGTTTACATAATATGCATGCACTTATAATAATGCGATAATTTTATAAATTCATCTACATTCATATACCTGTCATTATATAATATATATATTATATTTACAAATGTTACATCTGTATGAAATATTTTATAGATTTTTATTCTCTACTGTATATTATTTTTAAATTTAATGTTATTTCAATGTAATACAAATTAATTCTGCGTCTAGTCTCAAAAATAGGATGATCGCACACTTCAAGAAGTGAGACAGCAATATTATGCGCCATTAGTGTGGAGTTATCTTGTTTGAGTCTATAAATAATACTGAATTTTGATACTCATGGTACCTTCCTATCGCAGGGATGTTAAATAATAATAAATAAATAAATCTATCCATGTTTTGATTTTCGGAAAAAGTCTTGTGAATATTTAAGACATATTGCAGCAACTTTTCTTCAGGATTTGATGACAGATGGAGCAATATGCATTGGTCAAGTTGCACCTCGATTTGAGTTTATTAAAGGCTTAGAATATGCACCTAGCTCTATCCCTAGATACTCTGGCCTGTCACAAAGCTTTGAGGAATCTTAGTTGCAGTACGGTCTATGTGAGGATAGCTGATTATCATCACCATGTTGGGCTGAATTCTCAAAAATTACAATGTGGATTTTATGGATGAAATCAGCCTTTTTACTGTAACTACACAATTTAAGCCTACCATAAGTTTGCATAAAACTATGGTTATTTTCAATGTTATTTTTGTGAATTTATAATAGAGTAATTTTAATACTTAAAAACGGTTTTACTAATTTAATCAATGGCTTTTAACTAAGTTTCAACAATTTAATTTGTAATAGTAGATTTATGCAAAAGTAGATTCTTAAATGGTGCATAGATTTAATGTTTGTGAAGAAATTAAATTTTTTCAATTTATAATTTTTCCATCCTCGTGTACCTAGCACGAGTGACTCATAATATCCTTAAGTCCTTATTCATGACCATGCATTTTAAAGTAATTATTAACAGAATATGCCTTATAAAGTGTCTTAACTTGAATATGAAATTTACTGCTTAAAAATAATCAATCATTTTCCGATAGGTTTCTTGTTTATCTATCATTAGATTGTAGACAAAAAGAACTCCAATCAAACATTATTAATTCCTGTTTACCTTCATGTGTCAACAATACGAAGACAAGAATTAAATTATATATTAATTACAATAATGCAATGTGTGTTTACGTTATTATTGAGTTTTTGAGTTAAGTTGAAGGTTATATGTATACTAAGTAAATGTGGGTTAGAAAACATAAGCGTGAAATGTAATATACTTGTCATTAGTGTAATAAGTACGATATTATTTAGTGTTTTCATATTTGCTATCACTTAAATCAAGAATTAATTTAATTAATTTTTTTTTTGTATATAATGATTTCCTAATGTAAGAAAAAAGACTGGGCTCCGAGACCCCTATCAACATAAATATAGTTACTTATTTTAATTATATTTCCATAGTTTGTCAAGTGTGTGTATCGTGTAAGGTCAGGAGCACAGGTAATCAGTGCCTTCTATTTTTGGTTGTATTTTTTGTAAAGTTTTCTCTGGGATGTTCTTTGACACTTTGTGTTTTTATCATCCAAGTGTGCCGTTTTGAATTTTTAGAAAAAAAGTATCACTATTGATACAGATTTATATGTAAAATAGCCTATTCACGTTTGCTTTAAAGAGATATATTTAGAGATCTTATTCACAAACAAATACTATTAATTTTGTTGTGTCTTTTTATATTCGTACCTATGGACATTTTCTAAAAAAATATGTTTAATTTAAAGACAAATTAAATTAATGCAAGAGTGAAAATACTGTGTGTTGTTTGAAATATTTATTTGGTATTATGGGTAAAATGCAAATTTACAAAAATTTTATAATATTGTTAACTGTTACTAACAATGTATATTTTGGAAATTATTATTGGTTATTATACATAGTAAAAACATTGAAATGTGTTAAATTACCGTAATGTTATATATTTTTAAATCATAAATTTCTTTTAATTTATCAACCAGAAAAATACAATTTTTTTAAACCTAGAAGTTTTTTGCTAATTATCACTGTATGCGTACATTTAGTTGGCTTGAAACCAAAATTGGTCTGATAAGTACCAAAATTGTAAGATTTTATATAAAAAAAAAACTATAGGTAATGTAAAAGACAAACAGTGACTGAAAATACATCGTGGCTCATTTATAAATACGATTACATTATACATATTACTATACCATAAACAATGAAACTTAAAAAGAGAGCTTAGCTTTACATTGAAAATTTATCAAAAACTCACAAAATCTAATGTTTTAAAACATCAAGTGATAAAATTTAGGTAATGAAATTACTTTGATAATGTACAGTGAACTTTGTATTAATCTATTGAATTTTGGGACACAAATGACAGTTGAAAAAAATTATGCTAATTTCATGTACAGGATTGATAATATTTAAAAAATAATATTTTTGTCATACAAGTCTTTTGTGGATATAATATAGCAACAAAAATTTTGGGGAATTGAAAATATGTTGTGAATGAATTTAATATTAGTAAAATGTATACAATGTTGACCAAATAAAGTGTTCTGATTGATCTAATTGAGTTTTTACTATATATAAATGAACTACTGAGGAGGGGCACCGCTGATCTTCACTGTCTCTTGTCTGATTGCATTAACTAGATCTTGATTTATCAAAAAGACAAATCGCAAACCAGATATCTGAAAAAAAAAATGCAGTATACTTTTGAATACATGTTCTATTTTTTCTTTATCAAGTGCCTCCCTCAGAGGAGGTTGGCGACCATTTGACTTGAGCATATACTCATGCTGAGCCAGTGTTCATGGTTTTTTAAGGGGAAAATAGTGTAGTGGGTCCCTGGGTCCTTCTACACAGCAGTTGTATATTTGAAGGAAAAGTCTGCGTATTGCTGCTGCCCAACAGTATTATTATATAATCCTTTCCATACAAAGCTCTGGTGTTAAAATCTGATACTCCTTCTGCAGTAGTCTGCAGAAACAATAGGAGGAGCCCCCCCACTTCGACAATGTACTTCCAGAGCACATCCCTCCACAATCATTCTAAGTCCACTACTCCATTACTGATCCTTTACACACGCTCAGGGTAAAGAAAGGCAGCAACATGCACAAGCAACAGAATGAGGAGAGCAGGGAGGCCTAATATTCTATTTACATACACAATATTTGATTTCTATATAAGGGTTGATTACGTGAAAAACTGGTATTATTTTATAAATGCAGAAAACAATCTCAATTTAGTTGTCTTCCCAACTTCTTTAGATATTCTGAAAAATTATCTAACATTTGTATTTGTGGTAAAGTGAAACATAAAAATCATTATTGCTAATTTTTAGATAATTAAATAGTAAACTTTGCTCTCTTAACAAATTCATATTAACTTTTAATATTTAGATATGATTAATAAACGAAGACATCAATACAAACGATAAGACCAAAAGAATAATATTTACCTCAACGACACTATTGTGATTTAATTTCATTTTGTTGCCTTGAAGAATTGGGCGACCATCAACATAAATGGGCCGTTTTCCTTCTGAACATAAGAAAAAGTCACCACTGTTTCTAAGACGGATAGTTCCCTGTCTTCTAGAAATCTTTGTTGCTGGCCCCTCTAGGCATAGATCTACATCCACTGCATGATCTTTAGTAGTTCGCCCCACAGTAATCTGTAAAAGATTTAATTTAATGTATATTGCTAAAAAATGTAGAACTGAATTCAATAAACTATGGTCCTAAAATTACCAGACAAATCAATAATTTGGTTACAAAGACAAGGGAGTAAAATTGAGTGCAATTTATGTAATGTGCAGTAACAAATATAACTAGTAGATTAAGGTCACATTTGTTATGAATAAGGAATATTAAAACATAAACAAGCCGATTGTTGATATGAAAGTTGTAGTTTGAAAGACTCATACTTCTCTTGAGCGCATGAGGTAGCGAACCAAACGCCCACGTAAGATTCCAAGAGTCTGTTTATCAAAGTCTGGAGCTCCTCCTCCCACTACAGATTCAACCAGTACTTGCCACCGTCCCAAGGAATTCTCCAGTAAACGAATTTCTTTCTTTGCCCACCTTTGAACAATGACATAATGTAATAAATCAATAATTGAATTGCAAGATGTGCAATTGAATTGCCAAGATGTGGATAATTATTTTGTAAGTATACCTATCTCCCAGAGAAAGTTCATTTTCTAAAGTTTCATCCCGGGGCTCTTGTAGTTCTGAATCATTGACCATTTCTTCAGCATCAGAAAAATTAAGAGCATTATCCCCTACAAATAATAAAACTATGTTTTGTTACATCAGCAGATTACCAAAAAAACACATTAACGTATAAACACGTGAATTTATTATTCATTATAAACGTAATAATAATCATTGGTAAAACAAAAGTTCAGGACTTTATTATGTTAAATTCATATGTCCTAACAAGAACTTGCAATATATCAATGTGTGAATCGAATACCTAAAAATATATTGTATAGACAATAAACCTGTACAGGTAAAAAAAAATACTTGACATTTAATAATAATCATTGATAGATGGATTCAGTCTACATTCATATTTTAAGGTAGTTAATTCTAAATATGTATTTCATTTTTTTTCAAAAGTATAACATTAAAAATACTGTAAAAATATTTAAAAGCCACAAATGCCTAAAGATAACTGTTCAATAATATGGGTCTTTTAATTGGTCTGTCACCATCCAGCTTATTGGTAGTTATAACAAAACCTAGATACGACAGACTTATGTGTATACAAGTATTAATCAATGATGAACTGAAAATTGACAATAAATAATAAACTTTAGTTAAAACCACAAAAGATTTAAATAAAATTACATAAATATGAAATACAGGCAAGCTCCAACCAACATATATGCCATCTGTATTTGATTACTTGAGCACCTCTTTTATGTACATTATCAATTGACATTAAATAGAGAATGTCTATTTTGTGGATTGAACGTCAATCAAGTGTGTATTTATTACCTATACAGGTTTATATTATTACTTGTTTATAAATATTTGTTGGCCTACGCACATTGCTTCATATGTAGATTATGATTGTTAAAAAATTCTCGATTAATTGCAGTGATTCGTTAGCATAATGGTAATGCACCGGCCATGTAAGCCTAAGTATTTGGCTTCGAATACTACACAAATCACGATGATATTTTTCTGAGAGTTTCTTTAATCATCTTCAATGTGTGAAATAATGTGCCTAATCATATTAGTTAAATAGAGAAACCATCACCTCTCGGCAAAGCTTGTACCGTCTGGTCTGGTAAGAGGGAGTATTGCTTGAGCAGTAGCCAGTGAGACATCAGGGTCTTAGCGCTTCGCATTGGATAGAATACAGTAGGATTTTGTTCCAATAATTCTTGAAACTTTTCAATTGTAGGTTGTGATGTCTAAAAAATAACAATATTCTTTAGGACTGTCAGAATTGCAAAAAAAAAAATTTGTAAGATTTAACATACACTAGTTATAGTGGAGAGTAGTTCTTCTTCACCGATAGAGAACAATGCTTTGCTTTTGACAGAAGCCATGAGGTCGGGATGAAGATTCCTCATGGCGGCAACTGCTACTCGGCTGATCTCTGCATTATAAAGTAAAGCATACCATCGAGATTGTATTTCACCTACTGTGAATCGGCAAGAAAACTTGATTCCTCTATGAACCATACGAAGATCATTTGTCTACAAATATAAAAAACAACGATTTTAATTATAAATAACATAGTTATTTCATATTAATTTAATCAAAATTAACAAATCGTACTTAATTAACAAATCGTACTTAATTAAAAAAATTGATAGTGTTGACAAACTTTGAAAATTTATTGCTTAAAATTTTATATAAAAAGAATATTATATTTAATTTAAAAAAACCAAAGGATTGTGTATGGATGTGAGAAGACTAATATGAATTACATTTGGCTTAGTAAATAAAATAAAAAAATTATATTGCTTACATCTATTTTTGCCATTTTTAATTACATAGATTAGATTTGGGGTACCAAAGTGTTAAATAATTTAATACCTGCTGAACACCTATAATAAGTGCCAAATCATCTGTAGGTTTCCATCTTCCTAAATCCTTGGTGCTAAGCTGGCTCATCTGTGCTTTCTTCTTGGATCTTCTGCTAGAGTTTCCTGATCCGGGAGGTTTCCCAGTTGGTCGTCTTTTAACTTCTGGAGTTAGAGGTGGAGGTGGTACTACTGCTGATTGCATATTACCTGCTGCTAGCATATCTGAATAGGGGCTCGAATATGACTGTGTACGCACTCGGCGGTCCATCTTAGATACAGAGGCTCCAGGAAGGCCTAAACTGTACTCAACAAGCTCATCATCAAATCTTCGCCGTTTAATTGATCTTGAAGAGCTAAAATCAAATTTATAAAATGTAATTAAAAAATAAACTCCAAACAAATTTTGAGATGATACATATAAACCGAGTTTCATAATTAATTTATCAAACTATACAATAAAAATATTCACAAGCTCTGAGGCTTAGTATCATTCTATAGACCAGACCTTCTTCGTTTTGTCCCATCTTGTGATGTATCAATATTAGAAACAATTCCCCCGTATTCTTGTTGGTCACTTAATGCAGTCGGTGGTAAAGAGGACGAGGAGGAGAAATCCATTTAATTTTATAACAAACTGGTCGACCACGATTCTAAATGGATCTTGATCCTAAGATCTATATTGAAATCATGTAAAAACATAAAAATGTCAACGAACAGAAGTCCAAGCGTCAAGTCTCAACCAGAAACGATATATTCGTGTTTGGATTTTGTCTCTGGTGTTTCGCGTTGTCTATGCTATGCCCTAATCATGCCAACAAATTGACAATGAAATTCTTTAATCTGCGTATACAGTTGTGATAAAAAAGGTATTTCAATATTATTATCCCTACTACTGAAAATAAATTGCTAAAACGTCGCTTAGACATGAGAAGAAAATGTTGTCGAATTTTTAGCATGATTGTTTTCCTAACCTGAAGATATAATTTGATAAACAACATTATATAAATTTATTAGTTAAACTGCATCAAGTCGAATAATCTGTTAGTTTGGATGTTAAACTAATAAATCGAAATTTATTATTTACAAAATTAGAGAAAAATATTGTCTATTTCATTGAGTTAACCGCCATAAAAGATAGCCAGAAAAAAAAGTAGCCGTGCTAGAGTATTGCTATAACCTACAAAGGTATTTTTGTTTGAAGTTGGATGTCAGACTTGTGTTAAAATGTCCATTTCTCTGGCCGGTTTGCGCCAGGTAAAACCATTTTTTAAATTAAACGTACTTTCCAAGTATTATAGTACAATTGTAGTCACAAACGATGGCAGCACAATAGTAGCTCTACACCCCGAAGAAAAAGTTCCTTATGACAGAACGAAACCTTTGCCATCATCTTGTACTGAAGATGAAAAATCTGTCCTTAAAATGAACGATATAAAAGAAATCAAAAAAGTATTTTCTACTATGAATCCAGAATTTGCACGAGAAGAACTTATGAGATTGACCCAAACAACTGTACATAGATGGTATCCAAGATCTAGGGATAAACGAGCGAAGAAAACGCCAATGGATAGAGAATATCTCTAATTTAAGTGAGAAAAGAACATTAATAAAACGAGAACGAATAGAATGAATGTTCAACAATTATTTTAAGCTAGAGGAAATTCATTATTTGAAGATGACTCAGGCAAGAGTACAAATGCTTAATGAAAACTAAATCAATTCATTATATATTGGTGTCTAATTATCAGTAGTAGGATATTAATAAAAAACCTAATGTAATAAATATGAATGTAAAAATATTTGTTTATTAAATATACATTTGTAGTCAAACAAATAAATGATATGTTTATGTTAAAGTTTTTAATATGTCTTGCGCTTCTTTATTCGCTTGGTGGTCATCATTCGTCCTTGCTGGATATAGTAAAGCTAAGTTTAAATAATACTTTGCTATATCTTCTTTTCCTAATTTTAAATAAGTCTTGCCGAGCATCAGCAGATTCATGCTGTAAAATCTGGGCTCCACTACTTCAGCTTGGGAGAAATATTGTATGGCCTCGTTGTAGGTAGAAGTGGGAGGATTCGCAAATAGAGTTTGAGCAATTCTACGTTGATACCATGGCATATCAGTTATTCGATAACACCATTCTCCAAGCATATACAGAGTGGTAGCGTCTTTTGGATTAATTTCGACAGCCTTCTAAAATTTAATTTGAAAATTATTTATATGACACGAATTATATTTGATCGGATTGTATTTAATTATAAAAAAGTAAGCAGCGGCAAATAAATATGACGAAAGAATATAGTGAAACTTCTGTTTTATTCTTACCAACATGTGCTTCTTCACTGTTTCTAGGCATTTTATTCTTTCCTTCAAGCCTTCACAAGAAGTTTTAAGGTCTAGTATAACAGACATCCATTTGTGAACAGCAAAATGATTTTCATTTAGTAACATTCCATATGAAATTGTATCAAATGCCTCAAATGCTAATTCATGTTTGAGTTTTTTATTGATTTCTGGATTACTTGCCAATTGGTATAATATACGAGACTTTCTCCAGATAACTTCAATATCTTTGTCAAACTCATCCTGTAGCATAAAAATTAAGCACAAAAAAATAAAATAAAGGTAAAAAAAGTAATAAAAGATCACGCATACTAATTAAAAATAATTGTAACAAACGTATGCGTACAGACATATGATGATCATACGGATCCTTTCAATGGATTCTGTGTTAAATTCATATTTAAGAACATACATGTAATATGCGAAGCATTTCAAGGCATTCATTATATTGTCCATTATCATAAAACTGATCTGCTTCTTTAAGTTGGCTTTCTGATGCACGAGGAGGTGGGTCGATTTTCAGTATCTTTTCTTGAATAGCATTATCTTTTTTAAGAGGCCAAAAGAAAGCAAGAACTGTTATCCATCCTCCAGGCTTAGAAACTGCCCATATTTTTGAGTTCTAAAATATATTATACATATATATTAATTTAAAGAAGTAATTAATTTAATAGTAATAGCAAACAAGACATGTTATGAAATAAGATTGCTATTAAATAACATAATGAAAAGGTAGACAAAAATACATATGGTAAAAATTATTGAACAAAATACATTATCTTACTTACATTGTTTTTGAACTTTGAAACTGGAGACAAAAAAAGTTTCCTATGTCTGAGAAAGATATTAAAGAAGTTTTTAAAAGTTGGGTGAGTTTTGATAATACTGAAAGACATATTTATTAAACTTAAATTATTTTTGGGAAATATTCAAAGATAATAACGTAATTTTGAAACTATTAGAATATTTGACACTTCGTTAACAAATTAAATCAATATTATTTTTAACAAACACCCAAGCCAATTTTTCTTTGTGAATGACAACTCGGAAACGTCAACCAAAAAATAAAGCGGAGTTACGTTCATGGTGATGAAGAATAATTGAAAAGTCTTTTATTTATATAATTATTATGAATTAAAACAAATCAGTATCTTTAAATATAATAAATCTTTTAATATTATAAGTTATTGGTTGGCATTTTATTTTAAAAAGTTCATAGAACTCACTAAGTTTTTTTAAAGAAATATTGTTTAAAAATTATTATGTGTAAACATATGTGCATATATTTTCAATTAGATTAAATAGTTTAATGGTAGTTTCCTTGAAATCGAATTATTTATTTTTTTTAAAATATAAATACATTTTAGGTCTTCTAGGTTAATCTGGCAACACACAATTGAACTGAAGCTAGAAGCGAGTGTGCCGGATTATGGCAAGGACGCATTTTCAAAAATCAATTTTTGTTACCTGGTCAAGGGCGGATAAGACTCTTGGATTGACAGTTTGTTTGCGGGAAGCGGTTTATCCTGAGAATGAAATATAACTGATAGAATCACATAAAACTTCATCATGCAAAGATCAGGTAAGAAATGCTTGATTTACGGTATTTTTTTAAGACATAACATGTCTTCTTGTAAAATACATCTGATTCTTCTCGTACCTTGGCGCCAATACATCTCAAGAAAGCTCCATGTTATGGTTATAAAGTATCTCAGATGAATTATACAGGTTATAATAGTAGCGCATCTATTGTTACTACGTTAATTATATTTGCCGGTTCGTTTTTATGGTTGATCTATCATGTAATATATGTGTTTGATTTTCTGATTTAAGTCAAAATAAATGGTATTAGGTACAACGTACCTGGTTGCTTCATTCACTCATCAAACTAACAAATGTAAACGTATCTTTGAAAATTGCAATTAGATGTAAGGTAAAAAGAGCCAACACATAGTATTTTCACGCATTTGCACTTTTGATACTAAGTACAATATGAAAACAGTTTCTGATATTTTGGTAGAATGAATATACCTACTGTATTTTGTTATGTATTTCATATATTGATTGGAAATGACGTAAAATATTTTTTTCTTAAATTTAATCAAATTACTAATCATTAAATAAAAAAATTTATTTAATTTTAAATATTAAGCAGTTGCAGAATATTTTAAGAATTACATTGAATTGTATTGTGGTTTCGTTGTAGTACTTTTTATTTTTATAATTGTGCGATATTCAGTCCATCTTTATTATTATATTTTTTCTTAGTTGTAAATTAAGTGCGATTTATATTTTCCATGTATCCAAATTTTTTGTATTCTTTTTGCCATTGCAAAACTGTCTCGTGAAAATTTAAAAAAGTTATTCAAACAACATACAAGAAACAGACAAGGTAAATATATCAAAGAACCTTTTAAAATTAAAAAAATTATTATCAACAATATCCAAAATTGTGATAAACCAATATCAATGAGTTAGTAGTGACCTTGGAAAATTACAATATTCATAACATAAAGTCAGATAGATTTTAATTATATACAAGTCAGTTTTTCGTATGCAGAATATATAAAGCTGGAAAAGACTATAGTTTTTTTATTATTATTTAAGTGTTACAGGAAACTTCTAATATCTTATTACTTCTGCGTTGCCGACCATTGCGTTCAATGAAAATGATTAGCCTCAAACGTACTCAACTTTTTCGTGATGATTTTTTTTAACGCCCTCATTTTTTTAACGGTATCCACAATTTTCGCATTGAATTGGCTGTTTTATTTTACTTAATTTGTAAATAGTTTTCATATATTGATATGAATTCAGTATGAAAATTTTGATGCTTTTGTTTAGTCTATTAATATTATCAAAATTTGTTTTTAAAATGGTCTTATTCTTAAAATAGTTAGAATTGAAATTGTTTTCTTATTATTTATGAAATAAGTGGGTTTGCCCTCTTATTGTCAGATACCAATAACTCCAGAGCTTATACATTTAAATCAATGTATGAAAGGACCGAAATGGAAGTCAATGAGCAATATTTATTTCTTTGTGGGTTGATCATAGAAAAATATACCAAAGACATTTTGATTATGGTAGTCAACATTTAGAAGGTTTAAGTTTTTTTAAATATGAAATGAAGGTCTCAGTTATAGCTCCATTAGTAATCAATCTATTACTTAAAAATGTTTATATACATTATACTTGATACTATTTGAATCAATTTATTGATATTTATATAAGTAATTAGTTTATAAGAATATAAACCAATCATTTGTAGATGAATTATAGTATTTAACTCGAGAGGCCATTTTTTATTATCAGATATTAGTTCTATTACATTATTATCAATTTTATCTATTAGTAAAATTTAATCTACAAGTACAAGTATAATTATATTATTATTATACGTAGAATGTCAATAATTCTATGGAATCACTATTTGAAATTGACTTGTTTTCGTATACATTATTTATTTTTGTTATAAATGTTTTTAGTAACAAATTGAAAATAGAGAAACTATATATAATAATATATAGTATAAAATATTTATATATATATTTATATATATCTATATATATATATATCTATATATATATATATATATATATATATATATATATATATATATATATATATATATATATATATATATATATCTATATATATATATCTGTATATATATATCTGTATATATATATATATATATATATATATATATATATATATATATATCTATATATCTATATATATATATATATATATATATATATATATATATATATATATATATATATATATGTATATATATATCTGTATATATATATATATATATATATATATATATATATATATATAGATATATAGATATATATCTATATATATATATATATATATATATATATATATATATATATGTATATATATATATATATATATATATATCTATATATCTATATATATATATGTATATATATATCTATATATATATATATATATATATATATATATATATATATATCTATATATATATATCTATATATATATCTATCTATATATATCTATATATCTATCTATATATATCTATATATCTATCTATATATATTATATAAAAATAAAGTTTTTCTTAGTAATTCGAATTATTAATTTGATTTAATAAAAATATATCTCAAAATTAGAATCTAAACTGCTCTTGACGCCTCGGAGGTCCCGTGTTCCATTTTAAATGTTAAAATTGTTTGTACAGCTTGATTTTTCCATTACACGCGCTTTATAAATTTAGGGAGGTGGTTAAGTGTTTATTTAAATTTTAAAGATTATGTTTTTACACGAGTGACGAGAGTGCGAACCCCATTTTTACAATGATTAATTTGCTTGCATCTCTGCAGCTTCGTGTATTGATACATCCTTATATTGGTGAATCTTGATATTACTCGTAATTATTTATGCAAGTCAATTATTCACTGTATTTTTTTAATCAATTTTATTTTTTAAATATCACTTCGTTTTTACACGTAGGGCGTAAGAATTAAGTACGGATAAGTGGCGAGTGTCTAAGATTTAGGGAGTAACCCTTCACTTTAATAATTCCTAGCTGTAAATAGCCCGGTGTATCGTTAATGCATACCTGTGAGGTAAATCGTCATGTAATTTATTCATCCCTAAACTGTCTGCTCCTGGAGGACGCTTTTCCTCTCGGGCTACTCCAAATTGAGGTTATGAATTTTTCACTGATGTATGACGTAAATTGTTCTCAGACGAAGGTTAAATAAATTTGCCGGTTCCCGACTGAAGTGAGGTAGGGTGGCCCCCATTCAAATTAATTGATATAATCATTAAAATGAAAATTTAGTAAGGTTGATGACTTTATTATTATCGGTTGTTAAATCAGAAATGCTCATTATTTGCAAATAAATTAATCATATTTATCCTTTAATAAGAAACGTTTTATGTATATATTTATATTAAAATGAAACGAAATCTAAACGTATTTATAAAATGTAAATAAAGTTTTATTAATATTATAAATACATATTCAGTGAACACTTATATTGTTAATTATCTGCAATGACTTTATTTATTTGCTCTCGGAAGACATAATTCCAGCAGATTCCACAAGGCACTCGACCTAGCATCTTAAATAAAAAATAATAACTATTAGACGAACACGAAGAATGAATTGAATATCGGCCTCTACGTTGGTCCTAGATTTTTTCGCAAATTTAATTCGTATTTTACCAAATCTTAATCTTAAATATAAACTTGGAAATATTGCAGGCTTTGTGGGCGCTTTTGCAAATTAAAAATTTCGGGTAACAATTAGAAATAGGTTATTATTTTAATCTGAAGTTCATTGTTTCCAGGTCTATTTTTGTGGATTGGCCGTTATTTTGATCCCGTTTTATTATAGCAAAATATTATAACCGATATTTATTTGTAAAAAGTTTGATTAAAACATTATGAGTTATCGTTTCTTGATTGGTCATTCGAGCGCTGTTGCGGAGAGTCGCGATTCAATTTTAAATACCAGTTGATGTAGATATATACTAATATGTTTAAAAAGATCTAAACTTTCATTGATTTTATTTTAAATATCACTATGGGAACATTTTTTAAAATCTACTTTTAAGTTTAGCGCTTCTCTAAGAACTTTCATTTTAAGTTGTTATATAACATTTAAATCAGCGACATTTTTAATAGAAAAATACAACGACGAAATGGATTTTGGTTTTTAGATTGAAGTTTCAGGAAATATGTGTCATTTATGTTTATGTCATAATCGTTAATTCGCTGAAAAACTATATTTTTGTCATATAATACTAGTTATGTTATTTGTTTTTAGTTTTATCTTTTTAAATATTTAGATGGTTTATATGATTTAGTGTAGTAAACTTATGATAATGGAAAATACTATGAAGTAGTAAACTATTAAAATAATAATAATAAAGGTAAACATAATTTGAACTATGTTTATGATTGTTTTTTTTCTTTCTTAATGATCACGCTCCGACTTGATACATCTTATTATTTAGGACTAATTTTTAGTGTATGATTAAATTAGCGTGCGTTTCGGTAATCGTACAATCCTTTGATTGCGAAACTCGAATGTAACGCGTTTGTCAATTAAAGTACAATTTATAACTCAAATATAAATGACGGTTTTCCAAGGTCGCCCGTAGCTTTGCGAACATCGTCAACGGGAGTGTTCTCGGAACATGCATCGCCAACGACTGGTCGTGGTCTACTGATCAGATCAGAGGGTTACGGGTTCCAGGGGGCATGGAGCAATACGTCAGAGACGATAAGAATTCAGCTGCATTCTTATTACCCGTGGCGTGTGGAGGATTTCAAATCCACGGAAACATTATTTTTTTTTAAAATAAAATAAGTGTTTACTAAATAAATTACTAAGAGCTATTAAAATACAAATAAACCGTTCAAATTACCAATCAGCATAGTGTTCGACAGTTTTAGGTGTAAATGTAGCTGTACAACATAGTTCCTAAAAACCAACAGTATTGTAGTAATATTTTGTGAGTAAATATTTAAGACTGTGCGTGCTTCCAATACTCACGATGATTGCACGCCACTGGCTCGAACATCTATCAAATTTCGATTTTGAGCCAAAGTCCAAATTAACCCTATTTTCTTAAAATCCCCAATCGGTACGAAAGTTTCACGCTCCTTTTTTTGTACGCAAACACGCGGAAGCGGACACTTTTGGATTAATCGGCCCGAATATCGACGTGTTTAATTGGAAACATTTACACGTAATCGAGCGCGGAAGGGTCGCCGGGGCGGGAGGGCATGTGCGAGTACACGTGTCGTATCTCGCGATCGGATCGCATTCGCTTCGCGTGGAGGTAAACGCACGAGTCTATTTTTAAGTCCGGTTCCTTCGAATGTTCCGAAAATCGTTAGGGCGCCATTAAGGCCGAACTCCCGGCTCGATTGGACTCGATAATAAGTGAGGAGGCGACAAATCAAAATCCAATCACGTGCCGAAAAAACAAAGGCCGATCCTGACGCAGCGCCGACCCTCGATTTGTTCGGAGATCGATGGGCTCTAGTTTTCAACCTCACTGAAGTTTCTTCGGGGATTTAGCATGAAAATTTATTGCAGGAATGGTCGATATCTCTGCAATATTGGGTTCTATTATATTTTAAAATTTGGTAATTTTTTATAAATTATTCGGCAATTTTTTTTTATATTTATTTTTAACGAATAAGTTGAATCAAATGAATTTGAATACGAAGTGCTTCCTGTCCTTTTTCAATGAATTTAATGAGGCTGACGGCTGCTAGGACAATTTTTTTTTTTTTTTTTAATAGAGCGTATCGTGGTGATGTGCATCCTCGGATTCGCGGCAGCGACGACCGTTCTCGTCCGTCAGAGAGAGACGAGTAAACAAATAACGCAGCGTGGTCGCGGGCGGGCGGC
Source organism: Atopsyche davidsoni (assembly GCA_022113835.1). Lineage (NCBI taxonomy): Eukaryota > Metazoa > Arthropoda > Insecta > Trichoptera > Hydrobiosidae > Atopsyche > Atopsyche davidsoni. The sequence goes on along the minus strand of JAILWY010000009.1, from coordinate 12,319,243 downwards.
GGCCCTCGGGGCCGGGGCCGGGGCTCGGGGCTCGGGCGTCAGTCGCCCGCGCGCCACCGCCTAGCATGGAGACCCTCGGCTTCTCACGTAAGGGCCCCCGCCCCCGCCCCCGCCCCTGCCCCTTCCCCGACCCCTGCCCGTGCCTCGGGGCCCTCCTCCGGCCGTTTTCCTCTTGTTCGTAATATCCGTTTCAATTTTTTCGCAAATTTGCGACTGTGATGGTGTCGGGTTTATTCTCAATCGATTGTATCGTTGCGTTTTATTGTATTCCAATTTTGCTACGTTTTCTGGACCCGCCGTGCTCGATCTCAAGTTTCACAAGTATGCATGTTATCGAATTAAGTTGTCGAATCGGCCGGCGGGTTTTTTCGCGGTTCGTTCGATTCGGGGAGCCGGGAATCGAAGCCGATCCTTCTGCGATCGAGGCTCTCGAATTTTGTGCCCGAATTTTCCCAACCGAGGAAGAGATGAGCTCCGGATGCTTTTTAATGCCTATAGAAAACTAATTTCTTCAAATATATCATTATTTAAGTAGCAAAGACGTATTTATTTTTTATTTTATATATTTTGTTATATTTTCTCTTATATTGTATCCCCCATAGCCAATTATGAAATATTTTTCTGTGCAGTTGTAATTTTGCAAATACTCGAGGCAATTTCACTGAAATTTCTGGCCACACAGTGCCGGCCGAAGTATCACACGTCTATTGTAAATATACACGAGGATATGCGTCCACGAATTAGAAATAATAACACATCTGTTATGTCACGGCGGGAATACTTCCGATTCTAATTTACAGAGTTCAGTGCGCATCCCGAATGGACGAAATTTGACAAGCGGGTTTTTTATCAGTCACTATAGCAGTATATTTGTTACGGATATTCAGATTGCTGCCAACTTATTTATTTTACATTAGCTGCTCGGTCACTGCTCACCGAGAATATTCAAAGGTACCCACTGCACCCACATAGTGACTCACGCCTGTTCAATATTTTCATTTTCTGATAAAACAATAACTGCTCTAATTATTTTATTATTAAAACATGTTCGAGAATTGCTCGCTTTTCTAACAATAACATTCACAATTTCAATACAAGTAACCCGGTGGAAGAATGTCGGGTATCGGAGCACGTCATTCCTATACTCACCATAGTTGATATTTCGATCCTTTTTTGTAATTTTTTTTCTGTCAGATGTGCAATTAGCATGAAGCCTACCTCATTAATTGTCAAGGGGTACAGTTTTGTCGCGCGGCGCTCGGCCGCGAGTGCCGCACGGTTGACCCAGTAGCGTGTATGGATCAAAACTAACCGTTCCTCCAATAATGTGATGTGTTTTTCTTTTCCGCCCCCCGCCGCGCCGCTATCGACTTCCTGTGGTCGCTGATATCTTCGGACGTGACTTCGCATCGGCCGTCGCACAGCGGTAAGTGATATCACAGTACACAACACCACTCAGTATCGGCTCGCGCGTCCCCGGCGGTACGTGCCCGCGGCTCCGCGGATTCGAATCTCGATCGCTCGCGAACCGTCGCCGTCGCCGTCTCGTCCGGGCGCGCCGATTCTCCAGACGCCCGGGCGCATAGCTTTGCCGCGTTTCACGCTTATTTATGGACGCGAACTGCACAATAATGTCCCAAAACGGCGCGGACTCCGAGAGCAGGGCCGCCGAGAGCAGGGCCGCCGAGAGCAGGGCCGCCGAGAGCAGGGCCGCCAAGGGCCGCGCCAGGCCCGTGCTGGCCCGCTACCGCCCGCCCCAGGTTCGTACCGCCCGCCCGAGCCGAGCCGCCCCGCCCCGCCCCGAGTGATTCATCCCGCCGCTCGGTCGGCCGCTGACTTCTCGGTTATTTGTGTGCCGAATGCTTTGTGATTTTTATTTTTTTTGTGACTTGTTGCCCTGTTTTTTCGTCGATTTTCCGTTGTCCCGGGCCTCCCGTCGATCGGTTGATATGTCCGAGAGGAGAGCGTCGACCGGACGCCCGTCGGTGCATCCTGCGGAGCGACGGATGGACTGATTTTCGCGGGACGCGGTTCGGTCGAACCGTCCGCTGCGATAGGATATCTGCCGTCCGCCGGCTCGCCGCCGGGAGAAGACGCGCCCGTCCTCGGCAGCCGGCAGGTCCCCGTTAATTCGACCTCATTCGCCTCGGTCGCGCGCCGCAAGGATCTCCCGGAATGCGCCCGCCGGCGCGCGCGGCCGCGATTTCGTTTTGTATTTCTAATAGCGCGCGCAGTACAGTTATCTATTAAATTCGTTAGCACGTCCTCCCGTTCATGCGACATGACGTAAAGGCGAACTAAGAATATTCGTCATACATTTTGAGGTATGTGCGGTATTCGTAAATCGTAAACCGAATACAAATAAGTCCCCCGTGCAGTAACGAGCGAGCGATCGGAATACACTCCCGCTCCGACAACGTTACTCATTTTTTCCTCATATCGGAAACTGTGCGCCTTTTCTCCTTCATTAACTATCGAGCTAAACGAGTCTCGAGCGTTTAACAAAATTTCATCTACGGTTACTTGCAAAGAATTTTTATGTTTCATTGTACATTTTGTATGCATACTCGGCGTTGTTTTCATTGCAGAAATTATTTCAATCGAGTCTCGCGTCGGTTTGATATAATTATTTAAAAATCACGCCCCGTCGGTCCATTTTGAGCAGTGAGATGAGCAGATTTGTGTTTTGCGATTCACCACTCCGTGCGATGTGCCAATTCAGGGAATTGTAATTTATTGTCGAGGCTTGAATTGAAAAGCGCGGTCTCCCGGCGCAGGTGGACGGCGCGCTCTCCTTGTATCTGCGCTCCGAGTAATATTTCCCTAATTTTGTTTGCATTCAGATAGGAGCGGAAGCTTTATCATTGCAAATCTGATAAAGCGTAAGTATCTGTCTTATCACGGCTTTTGACGTACTAACGTTATTAATGTTACATCTCTTTCATGAAACGATGATGTTTTTAGAAGAAAAATGGAGAAAATTTTACAGTAAAAATGCCAACGCCCTAAAATTTTGTATGCTAGTAAGTTTTTTCAATAGTTGCTCAGAAAAAAAGAGTTAATAATGCAAACCGTAGTATTATTTTGGAATTCAATTTATTGTCGGAATAGCATGGGAATGTTCCTAGGTGGTTTCTATGTAATATATTTTATATCAATGTGAAGAGTGATTGGCAGAAGCGATGAGCTAAAGGAAGTCTGTTGAACTGTGGCAGTGCATATCAGTAAGGATATGTTTGATATTTGCATATTGATGGCAGTTTGGTGTGATATCCCTTGAATGTTATTAGAAAATATTGAATAAGATCTGCATATTTTTCCCTGCTTGTCGCTGTTCAATAGCAAAACCTCGGAGATACTTGTTTGCGGATAGACGTCTTTTTATTTACCTGAGAGATGGTGATGCTGAGCGAGAGCTATCCAATTTTCGCTCTCGAGATTTTAGCTAATTAAAGAACCGCGACAGCGTCCCCCGCAGTCGCAATAATTAGTCTCTGGAGACAATCGCCCGCCTGCTGAGCGCCGAGGACCGGAGAGGGGACCGGAGAGCTGCGACCGGCGAGCGTGTGAACCGCTCGCGTGCCCCGCGCCGCCCCTGATTTCCCACGTGAGCTGCAGCAGCTTCAGTGCCGGAGAGGACTCTGTCACCAGAACACCTCTGCCGATATTTCCGACCGAGCTTCATCTAACCGTATCTACGCAATGCGCCCCCTAGTGTCATTTTCAGTAGTGCGTTTACATCCCCGTACAAATACGCATTGCTTATCATCCGATCATTAATATATCGAAGTGCGAGTGCGTGACCAATTCCCTCGAGCGAGTATATGTCTTGAGATTTTTCCAAAAAATCCTGTTTTGAGACTTGTGTACTTTTTTTCAGTAGTGCGTGTGCGTTTAAAATATGCACAGTATACACTGATTGCTTCCGTTCTTCGGTATATTAAAGTGCGAGTACCAGGCCAGACGGTTACTGTATCCCCCCGGGAACTCGCCGAATCTTCCCGTTTAAGGGCGATCATAATCTGGATCTGCAAAAATGGTATTTTTAGGATAAAAGACTTTCTTCGAGCAGAGATGATGCATTTTCTAATTTTTCAACTTCGATATTTTAATGGTACGTATTCAGCATGCATGTTTTTTAAAACAAGCAGATGTGACAGTTTCACATAAAAAAAAACCTATCTAAAGTAAAAAAATTACATTCAAAAACTTTTGACGTTTGTGTTTCAATAAAGCATTGTAGGCATCGTAGTCCCTGAATCTAACCGCCCGAGAGCACGTACTCTGGAAGGCGTTGTTACAGGTGTGTCTATCTTTGCTGTGTTTGCCCCTAGCGAATTGCTTCTGCCATTGAAACTCTTTTCGCCCTAACGTGGCAGCGCGGCCCGGCACGGGCGAGTCGCCGCAGTGACAGGAGTCGAGTAAACCATAAGGCGCAGCGTTGTAATGCTTGGTCTCAGAATAGCACCGGTTGTGTACAATTACGCGTGCTAGTTTACACCTGATTCCTGGTAAATAGTGCACATTTTGTAGGGAGTTGTGAATTGATCAAAAGTTCAAGTTAGAAGTAAAGAAGTCAAGGAATATAAAAACAGAATCTGTTTATATAATATTAGCATTATCCCAACCCAAAAGATCGTGAAGGAGAGTATTAAAACATCGGAACGCACTCGAATGTTAGTGCTTTTCCTCGCGCACTAGTGTTGTCCTCCGCCGGGACGGGCCTCAGTCCTCCCACGGCACAATTCAATCTCTCCGGACGGCGGATGCCCGGCGCGGCCAAGTGCTTAAATGCTCACTCCTATAAATGAACCAAAATATGCTGTGACTTCACACATACACTTTTTAGATTTACAAATGGCAAACATTTTAATCGCAGCAGTCACAGTATCATTTGAAAAGATGAGCCCAAAGGAGTTTTGAAATTTTTTATTTTTCACGACAGAATTTTTGAATGTCATATATTAGATTTTTCTTTTATAATCCAGTGTATAACCACCACAAAAACTAAAATAAAATAATTATTTAATGTTGCAGTGCAGTATAATTTGTGCATTATAATAGCTTGACCGCCGAACATAACCGCTAAAGTACTTGCTACTTCCTCTCCAGTAGTCGCTGATAAGTTGCGGTTTCAACACCAACACCGATAAATATAGCCTAATCTTAACTTGCCAGCTCATTTTGACTATTATCAAACTTAAAACATATTAAAAAGAAACAATTTAACAAATTGAATTGTTGGTTAGATTTCATATTTTTTCTCTCTATTACGTATGAAGATTGCCTTAACGTTTAAAAAAATCACAACATCAATTGTTTCTAATCCCTCTGAAAACGTTACTATAAAATGTATAACTAATTCCAATGAAACTGGCGTGCATTGTGAGTGTGTTTTCAGTGAAGAGAGATGGTTTTATATGAATGGTTCAGTGCCTGTAGGTGTGTAAAGATTGTCTGATGAATTGTACGAATCCGCAAAGAAAAGCGATTGTTATCGCAGAGTATGGACTTATTGTTCTCCATTGTACTTACTCGACGCGCGGGTACTCCATAACGGAACGCACAGCGACATGAAGCAGTGGGGCATGAAGCCCACTTTTATTTTTTTACTATCAATTTTATTAAAAGCTTGATTTACTGTGTGAATATGAAATTCGTAATGACTCATGATTTTTCACTTGTTGCCTATTTATTATATTGCATATATATATACAAGGGTTTTAATCTCGCGGTTTTCTTTAACGAATATAAGAGATTTGGTGTAATTTTTTGACCTCGAATAAATGTTTGAAGATTTTGATTTAGTGTATTGCGTGCATTGTATTAAAAGTACGTTGAATATGAGATTGACTTCTTTGAAAAAATATATGACTAATGTGGTTAAAAGCAATGCAATACTAAGTTATTTATCTTTTGGTGAAACAGAACACCTGTATGCATAATTTATTCCCTTCTCCGACATATGAACTGATCGATATTGTATTTATTATGTATTTTATTTATATTTGTATGTATTTTATGTATAACAATTAACAATATAACGTGTGTGTGTTTTTACTAACCTTCCATTGATACCTGCATGTTGTTTCTGTTACAGACAGCCTAAACTGCCGATGTAGGTATTTATTGGATAATTTACTAAATGTTGTCTTTGTGAATAAGCTGCTGGAGGGCGAAGGGCGGGGGGCCCGCGCCGCATGCCGCGACCCGCGCGGGCCCCCCTGGGGTCCTCGGGCCTCCTAGGGCCCCCTCGTCCTCACCCTCGTCCTCGCCCTCGCCCTCGCCCTCGCCCTCGCCCTCGCCCTCGCCCTCCGGGCCGCACCCGCACGGGCACCGCCGCGGACGGTGCCAGTAGTCTTCAGTATTGCATGCGAAGCGTACGACTGAACAAAAATGCAAAGCACCACCCATCCAATAGCAACTCGTAGATGTTTATGGTTACGTAATATAACCGAATATTGTTGGATATTTTGAATACATCATCGTTATATTAAGTTACATTGTAGTCATGAGATCTTTATGCAATATAAGCTGAGGTCGTATCACGCCCAAACACAACCTCACAGCACTTCACCGTTTTGGGTATCCGCAATATTTATAATATATTCTCTTTTTATGGTATTGCACGCTCAGAACATAGAACTATTGCTACTAGAATTGCCGATTATATTTTCAAATATGCGACGAATGTTTTAACTGATTCACATCGATATCGATTTTGACTTCATGCTATTGATGTTTTCTTGTCGCAAAAGGTCGATATAATATTTTCTAAAGTATTAAAAAAATAGATCCGCTACGAATTGTCTAATGAAATGTGTGTATATTGAGTATATTTACTATCTAGAAATGTTTTGATCTATTACCGGTTTTCCGAGTGCGATTCATTACTTCTTAAATGAATTCTACTTAGTCATTTAGCTTTTTATTATTATAAAATTACCTTTCCACACAAAAAAAGTTTCGTACAAATTGTTTTTCTTTTGTTAAAAAGCCAAACTCATCGGATAAAGTATGGAAGTTGGGCTTGTATAGACCAAACTTTAACAAATTAAAGCCCTCTTCAAGAGATTGGTAATATTATCGATTTATACAAAATTTATTGGATAATTTTCATGTAAATTGCTAAAAGTGATTTAATTTTTTTCAATTGTGATTCTTTTATGTCGATAGCTTTGAAGCGATAGTTTGAACTATCGATTGTTTTATTCGAAAGTTCCCTTCGCTAGTTGTTATCATAAATCAAAGTCACGAATGTGACCGAATGCATTCACTTAACTCGAGGGTAAAGTTTATGGATGCAGTTTGCAGAACGTAAGGCTTCGGCCAGGGGGTGCAAGTGCACTTAGTCAGGCTACGCTGGCACCTCCAATCTATAAATACTCGCACACGCCCTTTACTGGTCGCCGTCGGCGATGCAACTTTGTAAAAGTTCGCCACAAATTCATGAAGTTTCACATGTTGAATGCATTAACTATATTTCGATCTTACTGATTGAATTTGTGTCTTAACTTAACTGCTGATAGCGCTTAATACCTATAACGGAGCATTGAACCATAAATAATATATATCGCCCTCAAGCACGGCAAGTATTATAAGCAGATTTTCAGTACCATCGTTGACATACACCTTGGGTATTCCAAATGCAGAGTTCATGGTCATTTTCAATTTGGACCAAACTATCCCCCCCGGGCCGGAGCCTCCCCAGCTTGCGGGACGCAGGCCAGCGCAGACTTTCACTGCCACCGTCGACATGCACCTCTAGAATCCGAAACGCGAGGTTAATGGCCATTTGATTTGATGGGTATCCGCATTACCGGAAGCGTGCCGCCGTACGGGCGATCGATGCCGGCGCGGGCGGGCGCGTCCCGCGGCTCTGCACGGACTCTGCAGCTCCCCTGCGAGCGGGCACTTCCACAAACGGACCTAGGAAGCCCCTCTGCTCATCATGGATTCAGGATCCGTCCGATTCCAAGTACGAAAAGATATTTATAAAACTCACTGCCTCACAAGTTCGTTAGATATTAGCTTGAAAATTATTTATTTCTAGATATTTGGAATATCATCATTTGTAATATTAGAGTTCGGCGGTCGTATGACGCTATACGCGTGCACGCACTCATTACCATATGCTGATATTTTATAATGTCTTGTTATTTACCGTAGATGGATTTAATATTCTTCGGATGATTTAAATGTACCGAATACATCTGCATATTTGAATATTAATAACAATATAGTAAGTAAGCGGGTACGCTCTGCGTGTATCTTCACGTATTTGTTAGATTTATAGTATGTTATTATTTACTAACATTGAAACTAAACATATTCAGAGACCCAATGAAGACAGTTGTAGTTATTTTAAGTATTTTTAAAATGCGTCTCGTTCGATTTGTTTTATTATTCCTGATATTGTAGTTTTACAAAAGTAAGCAAATGAACTTTATTAATTAAGCCAGACATTCATATCATTTTTGTTTTAAACAACTTGAGTAAATACATTTGTTTTTTTTTTTAACGAATGATATTTGTTTTTCATGTTAATTTAAATTTTTTTTACCCAATCCATATCGTAAATTGTTTCCAAGGTAATTTCTAGATCACATATAATACACATTTTAACGCATTTCTTATCACATTGATAAGCAGCGGTGCTGTAATAAAATGCTGGAACAATGGTGTCGCCTATGGATCGTTGTATTATTTAAGATTGTTGTGATATTAATATGATTAGGTACATTTTTTTCACACATTGAAATGATTAAATAAACTCAAAAATTGCGTGACTTGTGATGATATTTTTCTGACAGTTTCTTTAATCATTTCAATGTGTGAAAAAAATGTACCTAATATCATTATTAATAAACCTGTCTAGGTAAATAAATACGCACTTGATTGACGTTCAATCCACACAATATATTATTGTGATAGTTAAAAGTCAGACAGAAGAAATAACTCATACGAAATTTGTTTATATTTTTTGTGGACTCTTTCTAACATGCTGTATTTGCACACCTCAGCTATATACGATTTATTCAGTTTATTTGAAAATCTGATTTGTGCCGAATTTTAACTGTCAACGTGATAGTATAATTAAGGATATGTATTCAGTTTTTATTGTATAATGTTTTTCTTAAAATTAAGACAGCACATAGCTACGTTTTTTGTGATATTTTTTATTATTATTTGTTTATAATATCATACCACACATATGTATCAGAGGTGCAAAGGCGAAATCAGTCATGTCAAGTTTTTTTTATCGGGAAATACAATAAAACAAAAAAAGTTCTTTTCAAACGTTAAAAAATCTTGAAATTTTTTGTATCTCATGTTAAATAATAACTTTATGGCTCAGACACGACACCCTGTATTCACTTTTTGGGAGATTCCTCGTGTTTTAAATTGCCATATTTATGTAAATTACTAACCTTATTCTTCGTTTTCTGTCAATTAGTAGATCGTAGACGAGTTATGACATCATCACTTCACAGTAAGATGGCGATCTGAAGTTAGCGCGGATGTCCATATAAGGCACCGAGTATCTTTTTAAAATCGCCGATCATTGTTGCTCTGCCAATTTATAATCAGCTGGACGATCCCCGAAGACCTTAAGTGCAGCGGCTTGGGCTCGGCTCCTGACAAAAACCACGCTGCTCTCGAGAAACTGGTTGCAGAATAGCCATTCGAGATGTTGGTCATTATGATTATGGACATCTTCAGTAGAAACTAGCTGGATGTTTGTTCGTAATGTATGATTTTATATATATAATTTTTTTTAAATAATTATACAAGGAAATACCTGGTTGATAAAAATAATTAAATAACACTGTCAGTGGCGTGTGGTCAATTTCAAAGCTGACGTGCAGTTTTATTGATGCTCGTGGAATATAATGGGCAACTAGTCATTTTAGGTTACACGCGGCTTGTTTGCGTTATTATTTTTAAAGAAGAGTAACCAAATGATTATCATTATTTTGTAATTAAAGTGAATGCTCATATTTGAGTCTCTAGATACAGCCTAGTGTGACTGGTCACTAGAAAGGTTTTGAAAAATGGGCATTGGGAAACATTTGGAAAATGTTGCCAATTCTAAATGATTATTATTCAATAAGTAAACATTAAACTATAAATGAATTGTCAAGTAAATATATATGATAAAGATCTTTTCATTTTTTCGTAAGCGACGAAAGAATTTTATCTAAAATTCTTTCGTATTTGAAGAAATTTTCATTGATAATATTCGATAGATTTTTTTTAAGAACGGGAATAGTTTTCGATACAAAAAAATTCTGAAAGTGCTACACGTTCCGTCTACTTTTGGGTGCTTTGAGAGCTCTCCAAAATAGCTCAAGTAAAAAGCACGGAGCGTGACACCCCTTATACCGCAGATTTGTCTAAATTAAGTTGTCGGTTATTGTGTCGCGGGGAGAAAACAGCTCGTAAAAAAGTTTATAAAACATTTTTGTTTAGAAGTTAGAATTGTACCAATATCTCGTATGCAATTGATAAAAAGCATAATCTCGGATGACGCATGTAAAATTTATATCGTTTTCTCTATTTTAAAGTGGTATGTTTATGTGTTGCAATGTTTCAGTTTTGTTACAAGCTGTCGCTCTATCGCGAGCTACACAAACCCACTGTGACTAATAGTTGCTTTACTTCTAGCGGCATTTTTTAATTGAAACGTTTGGCGTTCACGTCTGAGTGTATCGAGTGGTTTCTATTTATATTTGACTCTGAATCAAACGGATTGATTTGTTATACAACCAATTAACTGGTCTACACGGCCGAGTGTGCGAACCTACAAGTGTGCGAGTCGTGGAATGCGCTCGCCACGCAAACTGCGCTTCTGATAAACAGGCCATAGATGTCGCCGGAGTGAGCGGAACTGGAAACAATACATTTTTCTCCATGACTTATATTATAATGGACTTTTTCTAAAATCGACCCTTCGGGAATGGAAGTGACTATTTTCACTTTTCCCAAGAGTCACATTACATTACAGCAATATTTACTATCTAGCTATATATATTTTTTCTTCATGGAATTATTGACAAAAACTGCTCTTGCCGCATTGAATCTTGTAGCTCTTTCTTTTTTTATTCGATGTTTCAAAATTTATGCCGTTTACATTAGGGACCATGGTGTTTTTTAAGCACGCACAGATATGTATATATATATATCACAAAATGTATTTAAAAATTTAATTAAAACAAGTATAAAATTATTTTGTGAAATTAATTACTCGCTTGCTTGAAATGGCAGTTTTTATTTATAAAATACCATCAATAATATCAAAAAAATATTTGCTTGATTGTTCATTTGATATCTAGAGCAAACACCATATTTTGTAATAGTTTAGTCGGTTTACTTTGTCATGGAATTTTTAACACGACAAGTAATGCGAAATGTGTAGTGTATTTCGTAAATTTTATTCGACAAAAATACATTTCTAATTATACATCTCGTTGTGTATAGTTCTTAGCAAAAGTACTGTTCTGTGTTTTTTTAATATATATGTACTAGTTTTTCGTTTAGAATTTTTATCTGGCATGCTATTTATTGATTTAGTTAATTATTTTTTTCTCATTAGGAGTGGAATGTTTTCATTGTTAATCGTTTTCGTTTATAATAGATAAGTAAGGTATTCAGAGCTCCGAGACGAGTAAGTAAATACGATGTGTACTCTATTCCCCCCCGAACAGCCCGCCGAAATGTGTTATTTTCCATAATGCTACAATTAGGCAAGACTTACTCGCGTCCAGTCGCGAGTGCCTCAGCGTTGCCGATAACAACGCACTAATGATCTCGAGGAATGTTAATGTGCCCAATGCCCGAGCCGACGGTGCGCACTGTCATCGGCTCCGCAACCACAGCGTCCCTGCGACTCGGCGCCGGGCCTCGAGGGCTGTCGGGAGTGTTCTCCGCGCGGGGCCAGTGTCGGTCGCCAAGGAGGATCTGCAGCCGCGGCCGGATGCCCTGCGGCTGTTTCCTTATTCGCCAAAAAGCAAAGGTATTTTTTGAACCGTGATATGCAGTCCCGAGTTCGTATTTTTTTTAAATAGTTCCCATACCGAGCAGTTCATAAAATCTCGTTGAATACATGCTCCCGTTGATATTTTGTATGAATCTATATTTTTTTTGCAAGGTATCGGTATCGGTTGCAATTATGTAAACGTAAATATTTCGATTTTACAAAAAACTACGCTTGTATATATTCCTTAACAAAGATTGGCTATCGGCCTACCATTTGTATTCGCAATGATTCAGCGCATTCGTTATTATCTCTGGGTGAATAGTTCACCTCGAACGCAAAAAAACTGTGTCATTATTTGTAGAACGCGCCTCGCCCGGCCGCCCGCGAGGTATTCCTCGAGACGCGACAGCATTCTGCATCAGTATTCTCTCGGTGCGGTCGCCGGCCGCCGTAGTTTCTGCGATTTACGACTTTCCGAGAATTCAATTAAAAATGCAACGTTATTGATTGAATAAGGCGATCCGGGCCGGGGAGCAGGGCCGGGGAGCAGGGCCGGGGAGCAGGGCCGGGGAGCAGGGCCGGGGAGCAGGGCCGGGGAGCAGGGCCGGGGAGCAGGGCCGGGGAGCAGGGCCGGGGAGCAGGGCCGGGGAGCAGGGCCGGGGAGCAGGCCTGCGCGCGAGAGCCCGCTTCGATCCGTCCCGCCGGGACAGTGCTCCGCGGGTCGCGTCCGAGTCAGTTTCGCTAGACTTCAGTTTTACCCGGAACGATGTCAGTTCAGATGTCAGTTCGCTCGCCGCCGACGGACCGATGAAGTTGCGCTGAGGTATGATCGTTTACTCAATTGCGAGTGTTTCTTTTGGGCAGTTTGGAATGTTTCCGACTTTCGTCTTTTGCATTGCCACGCTTATCGCCGGACGGTCGGGACATCCTAAACTTTTTAAAGATCCGACTCATCCTTGACCGAGCAAATCAAAAGCTACGGGATATAAATTAGAATACGTTTCGTTCAGCCGAGCTTTATCGGTATTCTTGGTACGGTTTTTTGTAATCGATTCAGATCCGTATTCGTCTGCACGCCTTGTGATCTCCGCCGCCGTGCCATATCGACGTTCCTCCGCGAATCCATTACTCAATAAATACCCGTGGTATTTTGTAAGGCCGAAGTGACCTTCCTGCTGATACTCTTTCCCGTGACTGCTACCAGTATTGCTCGATTTTGAGCGAGTCCAGCGTGCATCGAAAGCATCTGTTCAAAAGTTTTTTTTATCACCAGAAACAATCAAATTCAACGTCTGGACGCCCAAATGAATGATCGACTGGACTTCTTAGTTGTCTATTTATTATATATTTTTTTCATTATTGAGAGAGTAATTCTGATGGTAAATATGATAAAATGCGACACAGGCGCGAGTGACTCGCGGCTGCAGTCGTCCCGAGAGCGGCCAGCACTGAGCGGGCGCTGCACTCGGATGGAATGCATTTTGATTTGCATTTGTAGCATGTGTGGATGTGCACGCGGCTGTGGGTGCGCTGGCCACGCTCGCCACGCTGGCCACGCTGGCCACGCTGGCCACGCTGGCCACGCTCGGGAGTTTGCCCAGCGGACGGCTCCCTGTTCACTGTTGCGAACATCGATGCTCGTATTTATCGATCGAGTAATTGCCTCTCGGTTTGCTTCTACGTCTTTATCTCCCCACTTTGATACCTACGTTTTGCGATCGTTTTAATAACAGTTTATCTTAATTAACTTGCACAGTTTTTCAATATTGACCTTTATGCTTATTGATTCTTCCCACAATAATCGCTCGAAAGCGTTTCCGATATTTCAAAATTATTATAATTTCGAGTTTTAAATATTATTTTAGTTCTTGATATTTTCGTTACCATTGAATAGAGGTGAACTTTGTTTTGCTTCCTTATTGGTAATGCGTTGAAAATTTCTCATATCGGTGAACGACTTTCGCGATGTTCGCAAAACACTCGATCGGTTTTTGATTCGACGCGGTGCGTGGATATGCCTCTCATCACTCTGGATTTTCAAGAAGATTACCTAGCCATTCGGCGAAATGTTTTAAGAAGCTCGGGTACTGCCGAGGATTATCAAGGCCGAAGTCTTCCCGCAGCTCTGGAAGATTAAAGCTATTTTGGAGATGGATACTCTCCAGGCGGGGATACACAATGACGAATATAAAACGTCAAATGACGAAATTAAATACAAGAATTTAGTTTACTAGCATTGAAGTTCAGTCATACCTCGAGTTACGACTCTTCAACGCGGGGCGCTCCGGAGTATTATTATATTACTACCGCCTTTCCAGAACTTGTGAACACCAAAATTCTTGTTATTTTTTAAACACTTACTTTTTCATAATAGTCTTGACATATATTTTGATTAAAAAAAGAAATATAGAATAAATCTAATGCAAAAGATTCTCAAAAATTCCACGACTTAGGCGATGTTTATCGAGATATCCATCTTTACTGTATAGTTTCGATATTTTTTGTCACGTTAGGAATGTGAAAATTAATAAAATCGGGTATGTATGCAGCGACACAACTTGCAACCGATTTGCAATTAGCCAACGGCGTCTCTTTATTTTGGGTGTTTTTTAAGTTTTGGTCCAAGTAAATAACTCAAATGAGGTTGTCAGTTTTGTCGCAGCGTGTGAAGAGGTCTTTACAAAAAAGCCGATAAAAATAACAAGCGATTATAGTGTCTCGTATGCCGCGGTTTTGTTTTTATGGGATTTCGCGATCGCGTAGGAGACTGCATAAGCCATTGATAAATTGCACGTCAAAACTGGGCGGGTAATGGATGGAGCCGGTGTGTAAGTTTATCCTCGAGGAGAATCACGCGTCGGGGGGGCGATGGGGCGTCTCTGAATTTGCTTTTTTAAAAACGTATCCGCCTCGACCGAACTCAATATGGGTACCCACAATAAACAAAGCAGCGCCTGTGGATCCTTGCCGGCTTGCATGACGTCATGTGCAGGATCAATGATCTGGCTATGCTTAAATTTGACCAAAATAGATCGTTTGCGATGAACCAATAGTGGAAAATACCCTCCCGCTAATTTAATATTTCGTATTATCAATTGAAACTCGCGGTTTGATAAACGAAGAGATTATATTTTATTCACGCTATTGCTCGTCGGCGGCGGTAGAAAAGGAATCGCGTTAGATTGCCAGGCGGTCAGGGGTTAGCCAAAACTGGCACCTGTCAACAAACAGATGTTTTTTTTTTACCTAATGATAGGTTCTAGACTTGGCGGCTGCACGAAATAATTTCGCAACCACGATAGTACAGCGACAAGTCATTTTGAGTGCTTAACAAAGTAAGTAAATATATATTTTTCTTATGTATGGGTATTTTGGAAATTAAATCGATTGCAAGGGTGACTTTTTGTCCTCACGACTGGGTTGGTAAAATTACTCAAATAAAGGATAAATACTTATCTCATACACGGAGGATATGCAGTCAGATGGATGATTATTTCTCAATAGTGCATTCGATATGCAGTCGGGGCAGCGGGGGGCGCGGAGGGGAGCCCCGAGCCCCCCCGCCCCGGTGCCCCCCGCCCCGGTGCCCCGCCGCCCGCCGGCCGCCGCCACTCCGCCTCGTGCCGCCGTCGCGACCGGACGTCTTCACTCCGCCGTCAGCCGCGCGCGTCGACGGGGAGCTTTCCGTACATATCGTAATTTCGTGCCTTAAAATAAAAATTATACGCGTTCGGTCGGGATCGCTGAGCACTTCGATCCCGAGAGTCAGTCGCGTTCGCGGCTCGACGAGCTCGAGTGTCGGAGTTCGCGAATCGTCAGTGACAAGTGAGAGGGGAGAGGGAGCCGAGGGTGTCCTCCGGGAGATGAGAGCGCCCCTCCGGTGACATGAACGGGAACGGAGTGAACGGCCGGGCCGGGGGCTCTCCCGGCAGCTACATGTACACCTCCGGCGGAGGACTCCTGGGGCGCGCGCGGGCCGTTCCGCCGCCCACCCTGCCCCGACACTCGTCCGCGTCCTTCAGCGCGGGCGGCGTGCGGGATCGCGCCGAGCCTCAGGGGGGCTCCTGCCGCCTCGCCAGCTTGGAACGCCTGGCTCTGCGCCAGCGCCTCATCGACCAACCCGAGTCCGCCGTGCCCCCGGCGGCGCCCGTCGCCTCCGCCCTGGCCGCGCGCCTGCCCGCCACGTCCACCTTCTCGTCCTACACGGAGTCCTCCGTGGCGCTGAGCGTAAGTTGAACGTCCTCTCCGGGACGGTCCTCCCCGATGCCCGCCGGCTGGTGGGTTCCGGACGCTCCGAGCGTCGACTCACTCCGGCGGTCCGGATGAATGAGATCCCGCGCTCGCTTTCTCAGTACCCCATTAGTCACTCGCTATCTGCCCGGGTCCGGTTTGGGGTTCGGCGTGACCGTGCGTCGTCAGATGCAGAAAATGCAAAACGTTTGCCGTCGATAGTGTACGTTTTATTTACTAACGAAACAAACGTCGCTCGCATTCGTCGCAGCAGCTGTTTAATATTTTCTCGTTGTTTTGAACTGTCGGATAACTTTGCGCATTCTCCAGATCTCATTGTTTATGTTAAAAATACCACCGCATTGGCATTCAGAGTCGCACGCCGTAGAGCTCGAGCAGCGGCGTGCCCGCGATCGATGCCCACATCGGCCGTAAACAGATTGAAATATCCCCACAATGCAGTGGTGCACTTGCACCGCGCGGCGGAGTTGTGCAGGTCGCGTGCCCTCGCCCCCGCCCCCGCCCCTGCCCGCCCCTGCCCCCGCCCGCCCCCGCCCCATCTGCACCCGCCCGCCGTGTGATTCACGCCACGTCTGGCCGGGCGGCCAAATTCACTAATATGTAAAACTACCGCTTATTTGAATACAAACCCTCCGTACGACACGACAGCAGCCTTAGAAACTATGTTTTTATTCTAGATGGGGTTTTCCACGGCACGATGTTATTTATTTTATCGATACTTTTTGGCTATACATTTACAAACCTCAAGTTGTATGATTGAAACTCTCGTATATTGGTTATTCGATTCAATGCCTTTTTTTGTTTTCGATAATAAAACCAACAAAAAAAATTCCACATTTATATTTAATCGATATAGTCTTATAAATTAAACAATTTGTAGTTATTCTTAACGTATTTTCACTCGAAGTATATAATATTCCACAAGCATTCCGTTCATTATTAAAGAAAAAACACCAGTTAGAGGTGTATGCATCGATTTTGTTAATTCTTTATCTGTGACTGTACCATACAGACGAAGCTCAGGCGTTCCTCGAAACGCAAGTGGAAGTCCGTTTTAAGAAATAAACCATATTCCGTGCATTCCTCCGTGCCGGGCTGCTCGGCTGATGACGCGCGGGACTATTTCCACGCGAGGATTCACCGCCGAGGAGACACTCTCGACTCCGGGAGTGGCGCGATAACCCCCGTGGATGTTCGGGCAGGCCATGTGCGCCACGAGCCACATGGCGCCCCCGCCCCGCCCCCCGCCCCGCCGCCCCCGGCCTCTGCCCTTCCTCCGCCGAAGTCTATTGACGACACATCCGAGGGGCCAAGGCGACTCGTTATTATTCCGGGCCCAGTTATACGAAGGGCGCTTTGATGTCCTTCCTCCGAATCAATCTGCGCTCGCTAAAGTAAATCTGTTTATGTAAATAAAATAATGATTTAGTGGATATAAAAAAGATATTATCTTTTGTTGTGATGATTTTGTACTATTTTCTCGCGCACGCTTGCATCTATATCTTCAAGATTTGTTGTCTAGGGTGGTCATGTAAACACTGACACGCCAGAGAATAGTACCCATCGCTCAAATATATGGTTATAAAGCGTAACGCATCGTTAACCGAAGCGTAACATGGATTCATCAAGAAATGACAAAATTTTACAGATATCACGAAATATATTCTTATGTTTTAGGGGTTGAAAAATGCGCAACATCGATTTATTCGTTGCGAGGGTGTCGGCGGGGAGAATATATTTTATCTTTGAACGTTGATATATTGGTATCTGTATTGACTAAAACTGACTTTTGATTGAACGGCTTTTCTAAACTCTGCGTTTCTTTTTATTAAATGTTGTTTGAGTAGATTGCAAGTACTTGTACTAAAAATACGGGAAAAACATGAATTTGGATTGCACTCCTATGTAAAATGGAAATTTGTAATGATTCTTAGTACATGTATGACAATAACAAACGATGTCAATATTTAGGCGGTGCATAAAATTTACAAGCGTAAATGGATCGTTATTTCTTGTTTGTCTGTGTTACATTTTTTTGGTCTTAATTAATTCAAAGAGTTCTTTATATCGTAATACGAAACTGTTCGATATTAAATATCAAACTTGATATTCTTGTGCTGTCTTTTACTCTTCTACTCTTAATTTTGAAGGTGAACTAACCAAATGAAAATTGTAGTTAGATTTTAGATCTTACATAAATAAACTGTAATGCAACAGTTTATAGTCAATTGGGTTTACCATGACGTCAAAACGTTATACATGAAGTGATACTAAAATTTCTAAGTTAGTATAATCAATCATTTTTCGGGCGTTACAAATTCACAGTAAACCCATAAAGGTAAAGTATTTTGTAAATTACAAATGTAGAATGTCAACCTTTATGACGTTTTATTCGACACAAATACATTGATTATTTTTATAGTATCGGTAAAATCTAATGTACACATCTAATTTGTACATTAAAATATGGAAATTACCGACTTGAATTCATATTTTTTTAGTACCTTTCCTAGTTTTGGACATTTTGAAATATATGTGGTTGATAAACGCATTATTGTCATATTGATATTATATGAGGTTTTTGATCCAAATGCATTTTTTTTTTTTTAGAAAATATTAATGCGTATATCGTGAGGTGTATCAAATATAAGTCGACTTGACTTCACTTCTGCAGTCATTGTAGTATACGCACAGTTCTGAATCCCCAGTTTATTCAGTAGAATGCGTACAATCGGAGACATAACGATGAAGACGGTACTGAGTGCGCTGTAGGCGGTGCTCCCCTCTTGCCGGGGGCCCTCCGCGGCAGCCCCTGCCGAAAGTATTATCGATTGCGCGGCTCGGGAGCCGGCCGGGGCTGCCGGCTGACTCACCTCAGGGGCCACCTCGCCGCACCGCACCGCACCGCGATACACATCTCCACTGTTTTCGGCTCGTTTTCCGTGTTGTCATGATCACCAGATAGGGTAGGTGACTTGGCGGTATTCTTTCCCAACTACTCGTAAGGTTGATTTAACCAAACTGCAGAGTAAATGCGGAATCGTGCAAAAGGATTTATGTACCAAATACGAGGCAACGTCTACGAAATGCCGTGAGTCGCAACAGCCTTATTGTTCGGTTGCATCATTTTAGCGTTTTAAATGAATTTAATCATCTCATAAGATATACGGTTAATTGTAATATTTAGCATTACCAGTCTGCACCGCACGCTAATGCTAGTAAAAAAAAAAATAGCAAATAGGCCATTTGTGCCAACGGCCCCGGTAATAAGAGTAAACATTTTAATATTTCAACCAGCAATAAAGGCGATATTGTTCGGTCGTAAAACAAATTCTTTTTTTTTTTTTTATTAAACTTCACGCAGATACTCGTTCAAGTAACATTACATTATATAACGAAATATAATTTATATGACAAGGTTATGTATCAAAAAAATACTGGAATAAAAATTCCGCTGAGAAATAATATATTCAAAATGTTGCTTTTTTTTTTTTCTTATTTAAATAAATTTGAACCTGTGCTGGATCACTAAGTTTTCTAATATATTCTAAGATTGGTCTTTTGATTACCCGTCACGTCACACTATGCATTTTAACGTGTATTCGTGCATTAATAAAATAAGTAAAAATATTCCGAGTTGGTAATATTTTTGCTGGCGAGTATTTTCTCCCACGTGAGTGGATGTTATAAAAATGATGTGTGAGTTTGCTATTAAAACTAATAATTTCATACCTGTGAATGGGTTTTTCATATTTCATTGTAAATCGTCCAGAACTATCGAGATCGTCGACATCTTTTCTTTTGAATATCACTCGGGTTGGAGGCGGTCTGGGGAGGCGCGGGCCCGCGTGTACTCGATCGTTTATAAATAACAGTACCCGTGCCAAATTCTGATGAACATCTATTATTAAATTACTATTTACTACTCGTTTTCCTGAAAGCGAGAGCAACACTCTCACACACAACAAACGACTCGGGTTTTGGTTTGTTCTCGTCTCAGGATTGCCGTATTGCGGAAACGACACCAATGCATACGTGCAGTCTAATAATAATAAGAATTCAGCGTATCATTATTATCATTTTCTCAATTCACTCGTGACTTGCATCGAAATGCTTTCTATAATAAATTCTTAGCAAATTGCAATTCTACTTTTTAAAATTTGTCCGACGTATTTCACATAGTATAATTTGCTGTCAATAATGCCGGAATGAAAATTAATTTCTCGCCTTTTTATTTCGGCATTTCGCTGTTAGTTATCAATTCTTCACGTTGGTCAGATGAAATAAATGATGTACATATTACAAGACATTTTTGACTCGGGGCTGAAGAATTTCCATTATTGTAGTGACAAGTTTGCATGATCTGTCGCTAATAGTGAAATATGTCTTCGGCATCGAGCCAAAAAGATCACGTTAAGATCACAGCAAGTAATGTTGACCTAATATAGTGAATAACACTTAGTATCTTCTTCTCTTTGTGACGGCGATAAAAATAACATAGATGAATTGAAATCTTTTAATAATTTATACGATTTTATGTAGAATTAAAATGCTTGACTTTAATGGTTATTTGTATCCCACGGCAGTCATTTAATTTGTGGGAGATCTCCATTACCGTACGTACTCATTTCGTTGCGATGGTATCTTTCCACATAAAGTGTTATTTTTATGTTAAGTTTCGGAAGACACCCCGCCGGATCCCGAGACATTTAAATTCCCTCGCGTCTCCCAAATCTCGCCGAGGCTCCCCGGCGCTCCGTCACCCGCCCCGGCCGGGGACTGATATCTCTATCACAAAGGTCACGGGACGCCCGGGAAATCTACTTCCATACGCAACTTTATTTAAAAGCTTTTGACTTATTTCCATTTTTATGAAGCCGCACAAACGTTAAATATTATTTTTACATCTGTATATAGTCTGATCCCGGTGCTACACCATATCGACCAGTGGCGCGCCGCAATTTCGACACTAAGGCAGTTTTACAATGTGAAAATAACAAATACCCAAAAATATATTTTACGCTTTGAATATTTGTTATTTTTATTGTGAGTTAGTTTTTAAATGACGGGAATTATTTTAAATGCATATTAGTTGGCTGATACCTTTTAAGCAAGGATTAGGATTCCATAAGTAATTTTATGGAATCATCACTGAAATTACAGCCCCTATTGTGCTCGTGTTTTTTTTAAATCCATTCTGACGAAATATAAAAGGCATTAGAATTATTCTGTGATATCGTGTTATCTAATTTATGCCCACGGTATCTTCTATGATATTATGACTTTTTTGTACAAAAAATAATAGAATCATTTTAATATTTCCATGTGTTTTTTTTCTTCAAATAAACCTTTAATGTAACGGAAATGGTTGTATGCCTAATCTCTATCTCTATATCAATCAACACAAAGCTTATTCTATTCTTTTGAATCGTGAGTGATAAACATTACGATAATATATTCCATTTCTAGATTTGGAAATCTTTTGTCAATATTTCGTTAGCGCAACACTTACACTTCTTCGCCATTTGTGTAAAAGATGCGCGATCGTAGCGCGCATCTAGTTATTAGGATAAGATCGCGATTAGCATCACGCTTAGCCCTAATTGCCTCAATATTAAAACTCTTCTGCTCCTCCTAAAAAAATGATTTTTTATTGATTGTGTTTCTATTGCGTTGGGGTAGCCGATTCTGTTTTCTGAAAACTTTAATAATTGACAAAGTGGGCCAGTGCTGCATTCCCTTGTCGCCCTGAAGTGTTTTCGCGGGCGTGAGTTTCCTTTACGATGTCGCAGCAAGCGTTCGGTCTCGGCCCGCGGCTCCCCTCGATGCCGTACAATCAGACACCGTCTCGCATTGCCGTGTTTTTTATATTCTCCCCTTACAATACCGCGCTAAGTTGCGGGTTTCTTTCCCCTTCTCAAATTTAATTCCTGGCCGACCGAAACCCGAATGACTCGGGCGGGTAGCGCCTTGGGGTAAGGCACGGCGCCGCAGCCAGTGGCTATTGCCAGTGGAACGTACGGGATTAAGACAAAATCTATATTGTAAGGTGGGGGGCCCCCCAAATAGAGAACGTGCCTTATTTACTATACCTGCGTGTATTTATGGTTCTACAGTTCTATTTTTTTTAGTACAGCTTGTCTATAACTTTTGTTTTATCAGTAGAATTCAAAGCCTTCATTTTGTTTTGTCGATTTTAAGAATTATGTGCTGTGCGTGTTGGCGATATATTGTTAAGAGTATCTGTAATTTCCACTAAATATTGACAGATCACTACACGCGATTCCATATTTACAAAATAATTTACATCGATGCTCTTAAAATTCATAAATTGATAATCTTTAAAATAAAACTGCATATTTTTTATTACACGTATTTGTCAGTTTCTTGTAATACTAAAATATATTGCAATGTGATATTTAGAAGTGGTGTAAAGAAGGCCATTACGGTATCACAAATCGGATGTTCCTTATACAATCGCAATTCACCAAAACGCTTTTTGTCCCATCGGCACTGTGTCCGGCCGTAGCGTATGAAAATTTTATTTTGCCGAAAACGGTTTTCTGCGTCGTTGAAACAAATGGGAAGATCGAACGTACCTCCATTCATACCGAACATTTTATTTCGTTGGGTTTCCTGTGTTTGTATTTCGGGCAGTCGAAATGTTTTCGAGTAGTTTTGTAAAATTTAGGGTGTTTATGGTTTCTGTTAAATTACTTAACACAAAGACAGTTGTCCACAGTTTAGTTAGTAAATAAATTACGGTAAAACGGTTTGAATAATTTGTGGACAATACAATGATAAAATGTTGGAAGATTATCAAATATCATACACTGATTTTAATGTTAAGATTTGCTCATTTATCGGCCGTAATTTCAATTTATAGTGCTTTTGCTAAATTTTATGTGCTTATGTTTATATGCGGACTTTCTCAGAGACTTATATCGGATCAAGTATGCTTTAGCTGTAACATGAGAGACAAATTTCGATGTCTATACTTATATATATAGTATATACGAAGGAACAGAGCGACGGTCGTTTTACATCAGTGAACACGGGGAGACATGCTTCCTAGGCATACTAAGTTCCATTTAACTCTTGCTCAAATTTCACAGGATTGCCAGTCATGTCGCGCATGTACCATTATTTTAATATCGGGTCGCGGCGGCTATTTTCGTCTCCGGGTGGTTGGCGCTGGCCCGGCGCGGACCGCGGCCCGCCGCTTACTATTCCCGCCCACGCGTCGACGACTCGTTTTGGAAATAACCCGTGGATGTACTAATACCCCAATAAATCCCGGAGAGGCGCCTTTCTGCTCCACGACCGGCTCTCCCGCCGAGCTGATTGTGATTATTGTTGCCCGTGTCCGCCGGGAACTTTCAATCCCGGATTATCCGACGAGGTGTTGACTCGCAATAAAACCGGCTAACACAATCAGATGTGCATATGGTTTTTCTTTGTTTATGTGTAAAATGTATAAATGTTTATTTTCTGTCGTACGCGTACGAGATAATATATCGAGATAAAATATCGACACAAGCGTGATAAAAAAACAGTTTTTTACAGTGAACTGTTTCCCCGCTTCATTTAAATTCCTTATGGAATACCACACGCGTATAAGATGTATATTGATTTTTTTTAAATAATATATTCAAGTAGGAGAATATGATTCAATTTAAATGAAACAATTGTATTCAAGTTAAACAATCTTCCCTTCTTGTACGCGCCTCCCAATAAAAGGGCTGTGAAGCATAGAGCGTCGCTGTAAGATCGCTCTGTATTCAAACATAATTTGATGGTCCGTGCGTTGGGGGTGGCTGCGCCGTGCCGCGCCGTGCCGCGCCGTGGAGTGCGGCTGGCGTGCCCTTGAACCCGCCCCTCCCCCGAGGACACTTCCCCGACTCCGACACGAAGAGGCGGATCTCGCCTGACGACTCCGCCTCGGGTAATGAAGGGTGCCCGCGCTTCTGTTGCCAACACTGTAGCGGGCCGAATGTTGGCGTTCAACTTGACATCGTTACCCACAGCCGCCCATTCTCGCCCGGAGGAGCCGATACTCCGCTCGTTCGACGTGCCTTTAATTAAAGGCGATCGTGTTTTTCTGTGTATCGTTAATAATTAATGATTTAGTGTATCGAGTTTCTCGGTTGTTTTTGTGGGCAATTTACGAAGAAGTTTTTAATTTGGTTCTCGGAGTAATTGTTTTGAGCGTTTTTATTAGATTGTAATTGGGAAACACGAGAAAGATGATTTGCGCATTTCGTTCAATATAACATATTTAAAAAAAATACTTGTTGGAAAAATTGAATGATTAGTAATGATTACCATAGAGTAATGCAATATTTTTGTCATATATATATTACAACTGAATAAATAAGTTAACACTTTTTCAATCACTCGGCATGCGAAAATAAAACATCTCGATGTGGCAGGAGTTATTTTATAGATTGAAAGTAAAATACATTCAAATGTACGCAGCAGCGCTAGAACGTGAACCCTTTCACAGCAGCCGTGAGCCTCCGGTCGAATAATTGATGAAGCTATCAATTATTTACGCGCAATGAACCTCAGGAAATCTGCGCGTGAGGACTCATCCATCCCCGCTCCTGGAGGCCGCCCGGCGCGGAGTTTACGGCGAGCCCGACAGCTGCCATAAGTTTATTTTGTCTCTTGTCTTGGGGCCTCGGCGTTTCTTTATTATGTATGGGCCCGTTCATAGATACCCTCTGCTGGAGATGAGCTTTAGTGATCGTGACCCCTGTAGCGTCACGTCATATTTATCATCGCATCCTTTAGCCGGTGGATTTGACGTCGTGTTTTTTCGAGCGAAGTAATTTTCATAGCTGTGATGTGAATGTATAGTTTTTATGCTCGGAGTATCTCAAGATGGCCATCATTCTTTATGCATACGTCATTTTCATTGTTAATTTTTCCAATATTTTGTTTTTGTGCGTTTATAGTTATTGTTTTTTTGTAGTTTTTGGAACACTGCTCTAACTACGGGTGTATCTAAATTCTATATGTCCGTTGGTTGCGATAAACATTTGGATATTATTGATTCGTCTCCCGGAAATCCTGAACACTGAATTATTTCGAGTCGTGACTCGTGCGTTGTTTTTCCCGAATTTAAATTAATATTTTACGCTACTAACAATTCAGTTATTGTTTGTTTTGCGAACGTGTTGATTAAACGTATTAACGCTTTGTGTTAACGTTTTACTTGATAACTAAATTTAATTATATGCAGCTGAAAACGAGCACATTTAAAACACATTTGCTTAAATCGGAATTGCTCCATTTTATGCCGCCCGACCAATTGATTAAACAGACACTCACTTGATTAAATTTTTGCCATAAACAATAAACCGTATTTATTTAATAATAATTTGCTCACGTGCATTATCATTAATCGTTAGTGCCGCTTTGTTGAAACTTTCACAAGAAAGCTTCCGTTTAGAAACTGTTGCCTGAGTGTTACCCG
Source organism: Atopsyche davidsoni (assembly GCA_022113835.1). Taxonomy (NCBI): domain Eukaryota; kingdom Metazoa; phylum Arthropoda; class Insecta; order Trichoptera; family Hydrobiosidae; genus Atopsyche; species Atopsyche davidsoni. Next base: position 12,293,531 of record JAILWY010000009.1, on the reverse strand, counting down.
CGTCATATACTAAATGCTACGTTTAGCCATTATGAATGAACTTTAATTTAATGAAACGATGCCTTCAAAAGTCAAACTCGCCTCCTAGGAACTTGGCATTTTGTTTAGTTTGTCGATATTTTAAAAATACATACATCCTAAAACCGTATACATCACAAATATACTTCTAGACAAGACAAATGCTATCGAAAGGCTCGAAATGTTTGCTATTAACAATTAAGATATAATAAAATAACACTTTCAGAATGCTTTCTGCTTTAAGATTTATATATATTTTTTATTGTTTTGGTTATAAATGCTTTTGAAGCCAGCGCCAACTACGTATGAATGTTCTTATTACGTCAATTTTTTTTTATGTTAGTTAATTTTAATTTCGGTATGACCGATTCAATATTCAATCATTGCTACTGAACACACTGGTAATTATATTAAATACGCGAGGGCCCTGTAATAGGGATGGTCTCCATTTGTGCTTTTAAGTTATCCGAGCGGAGCTTTTAGGTAAACGTCCCGTACTGTCGGAGCGCTCGCCGGGAGGTAAAGCCTCCCTCCTCTGTCCGTTCATTAGGAGCGGACGACTTGTTTACCTTCATTATGTCTGAACAACTTTATCGTCCGGCCAATTATTGACGCTCCTTTACGACGCCGACGCCATAACCGCCGGCAAGGCGCGGCGTGGGGGAACCCCGCTGCGAGTAGAAGTGCATGTTGTAAGGAGTGCATCGCGCCTCCGGTAGAAAAGAGACACGGTTGCCTAACAGTTTTGATCTTTGTTCATGAAATATAATAAGGAAGTAATATACAGACGAATTGCAAAATTTATCCTCAAGACCAAATTTTCTATTTAAATGACAATAGCAACCTTGCTGTAAAAAAAAAAACGAATTAATAATTGATTAGGATTAACTAATTCGGTAAACAGATGTTCACCTAATTAGGTAATCGATTTTTTTCCGTAATTATGTATTTTTAAAAGCAGCAAAAGTAATGTTTGCAAATAACACATCGCAAGCTTTACAAGCGAGTATAATTTTATTTTAATTGTCATATGCATCTTACGAATATTATTTTTTTGGTTTAGAAGGCGTTAGTATTTTATGTAAAATAAATCTATATGGTTACCAAAATACTTTAGTAAGTACTTAAGAAATGCAAAGTAAGTTGTGGAATAAAATATATACGTTAAAATGGACCCTTTTTGTATTTTTAGAGACGGTTAATTGAGTTTCTCAATTCAGCCGCGAGTAAAATAAAAACTAATTAAACATAATACACCTTTCATTAGTGTAGATCGCAGATGGCGGATTAGATGTGGTGCGACAGTATCGGAGCTCCCGAGCCCGCGCCCGCGCCGGCAATCACTGTGGGTTTAGCCTGTCGCACGCAATATGTAAATTTGGCCGGTAAATTCGAGTATAAATTACTCTCGCTCGTATACAAACCCCGCCGAGGAATTGATTAGGTCCCGGCCCTGCCGAGGAGCCAGGTCGACTCGCGCTTCACCATGCGAGTATTGCTCCCACCACGGAATCTGCCGAACCAACTCGAACCATGAAAACTATATATCACCGTGCCATTATGCACGGTGACTACTTACAATCATGCCCTTTCAATCCTTCGGAATTATGTTTACTTATATTTTTGCCCACAAATGTAGTGATCACCTTATTGTTCTAATGTAATAATTTAATAATAGAAATTTGTTTGCGTGTTGACCTCTTTACCTTACAGTCTTGAGGAAAAGCAGTTTCGTGTCTGAAAAATTGACACAATAGGTTTTTCGCCAACCAATAATGTTCTGATATATTACGATGAAATGTTTATAAACGTTTCCTCGATAATGAGAATAATTTTTGTCCCTCTTCTCGCGGTGCGGAGTTCGCACGAGCTCGAGTGCCCGCGAGTGTTTCTCCGGCCACTGCGCTGCCTCAGACGCGGGCGACTCATGCGGAACAGAAACATTGTATACATCAACTTAATGATGGTTTTTTTTTTAAGTATACTAATGCTAGAACCCTAAATACAATACAGTCGCACGGCTCGGCAGTGGCGTGCGTTAGATTCAAAGCTTGACACGTAAATTCAAGTACTGCATTCAGAATAGCTCCACAAAAAAACTTCTTAACGCAAACGAAATTAACAAGAAAAGAAAAAGTCGTTACGGTTGTTTAGGAAAGAATTATTTTTGACACGGTTTGGTAATATTACGATGTTGGAGAAAATAAAAATGCTGATGCAAAAGTGAGGCGACAGGTGTTGTTTAGCGTAATTACCACATTTGGTTCCTTTATTGCGCCGTGCATGCTTTGGAGGCTTTTTGCACTAATGTTTCAGAATCTTATTATTCAATTGGTTATGTTTTTAATCAAAGGCTGTGGGAATTTGTAACAATCAACTCACCGCGCTCATCATCGATGCCGGCAAATTACAATTGAAAGACGCATCCTGCGAGTGGCGTTGGAGTCCGAGTATTATCTGCTAACCGCCGCTAAGATACTGACAGAAAATTGCAACACAACCGCGAGAAGAATACCATTCTCCCATTATTCTCGAGAAGCGTTGCGCTCGTGTCTGCGCGCTTCGCTTCACTGAGCGCTGCGAAGCGATTGCCGACATCGTATCAAAGTCAAATAAATAATTTATTAATATTTGCGTTACTTTTCTAGCGTTTTACTTTACAAATCGACGCCCTGAGAATCTCTCGCCTGTGGGATTTGTGAATGTTCGAGCAGTGACGTCTCGAGACGATCCGAGGCGGGTCGATTCAATCTCCAAAGTAAACATTGCCAGATCGCGTTATTAGTCTTTCATGATTACATTGTTTTGTTTCGTCCGGGAGATATGAATCACGAATGTTAAAAAAAAACACTGTAGAGAAAAACACTGTAAACATTGAAATCTGCTGAGGTTGTACAGATTTTCGGCTTCGAAGACAACCTCGTACTGATATCTATACAGGAAGATTAATTCTGACATCAAAAAAATAAAAAAGTCAGCTCCCCAAACATATATTTTTTAGATTTTTATCATGAATAGTTTTATGGATTTAAATAACTGCACCGTGCACAGTGAAAAATAAAATCGCGATTGATCTTTGGCGTCTATGATAAGAGTTGTAGACATGACTATAAATGCATTTAGCTTTCAATAGCCCAGAGTATTTTGCAGTTTCATCTTTTCATGTTGATAATAAAATCGTTAAGGCTTTATATTTAAATTCTGAGTAGCAAAATCTTCAGTTTGAGAAAACGTATTCATGAAATTAAGTCACAATATGAATATTTTTATAATTTATTTTTAAAAACTATTTCTTTAACACATTAACAACAGTTTTCTAGGTTGTTTATTGTTTGCTTAGCATTAATGTCTGTTTTATAAATGTTCCTTTATCATTATGTATCTAAGTTATAGTATATTTATAGAACCATATTTTTTGTTGTTGTATGGAAAAGGCACAATACAAAGTGGTAGTGATAATTATTTTATATTTGTTAAAGCGTCTTAATATCATGATTTAAATAGTGCATATATTTTTCTAAAACATATTGTTGAATGGTATCTAGTTTACCCTGTACCAAATGATCAAAATGCAATTTCGGCCTCACTATATCTTGTCGGTAAATTAAACGCTTAAGTACCTGAATTTGATGCTTAAATATATTTTTATAAGTTATTCCAGTTAAAGACGTTACTCGGAGCCTGGGGTACTTCCGGTTAGGTTAGGCTGGGCTAGTTTCTGGACCGTTTCCGGCATTTCCGCATTTGTATTCGTCCGCCAGTGGCTCGGCCCCCATTATTGTGATACAGGTTCTCGTTATTGGGTGGGCCTGAATAAGAAAAACAACATCGCTGGGTAAATGGCCGACGCTTGCGAATAAACTTTTCATTCTACGTTATACTTTTATATCCCAGCGCTTCGAAGTAACCTTTTATTTGATGTCTATGGAATAGCAACAATACAATAAAGTTGGGTAATTTTAAGGCACTATCTTTCCGGTTAAATCGTTAAGTTGCATCTACTTCTACCGTTATTCACTTAACGCCGCGAACCAGCAAGTGTATGTTTTATTTAGCATAGTAGGCTTTTTAGACATAACCGAACTGGAAAATTTTAAAATATAATTTGATTGCCATCATTTTTGTATTACCTTATTTGATAGAAACGTTGTTTTTTTTTTAAAAAAAAACACGCCTTTAATGATGTTTGCTGGTTGTGATTATATCATTTACGCGTTTTCAGAGTTCAAGTTAAAAGATGAGAAGATAAACTTTCCAGTTTTATTTGACGAAAACTCGGCAAAGGAGTAATTTATAATTTGCTTTTACTGCCTCATGAAGTTTGAGCGTTAGGTAGCACAATAAGGTAGCAAATTTGTTGTTACACAGCCCGGTCCCATTACTGCGTAGGTATTTCTGTGTGCCTAGGTTTTCAGTTGGCATCGGTGGGCATTCTCCTTAGTCTGTGCAGTCATGGATGGAAACATCGCGTTTAGTTCATTTGGGTTATCCCCTGTAGGTCTCCCCGTCGAACCTTTTCACGGTCGTTATCAATAAAAGAGCTTATTTAATTTCAATTTAACTTTATTATTTTATAATTCGTTTATTACTGTTTCATGAATATTTATTAATATTTATGTATGCGAATTTATTTTTTTTCCACTTTATCATATTTTTGTTTTAGTGAGTATTTGATTTATGTCTAATAAAAGTTGTGTGGGTCAATTTTAAATAAATATTTAAATGGTATACGTTTAAAAAATAAATTTTATTTATATTACAATCACGGACGACGCAAGTTTGTGTTGATCCCATCATTCTAAAATAAATTTGGTGTAACAAAATCTAAAAATCTTGAATGCTCGTATAAGATATTTGTTGTAAATCGTAAAATACACCAAAAAGCTTATTATAGCCTTTCTCTTATATACATACTTAAAAAATGATAATTTTAACAATAACTTTCATTAGACAACTTCAGTTTTCCCGTTTATATATTTATTCCATATACAAAAAAAATGTTTTTTAAGCAAGTAATGCTTTCACATGAGCGGTCACAAATCCTTGGCTTTGTGACTTTTAAAAGTCACGTACTGACCACTGCGGTATCCATCCAAATGTTTTCTGTTGCCATAATATGGCAAGTATTATTCTCTGTTTTGAAAATTATATTTATTTCATTACAAAATCATCGTGTAAGGCGCTCGTAGCAACCGCTGGTTGTTGATGGGACGAGTGATGTTTATAAGTTGATGATTGATCATCATCCTGTTCAGTCACAAACGACACGTGATACACCATATACAGCGTGGTCTGATTCATCTTTTGTGTGTACACATTCATATTGATCCGCTTCATCGTGCAAAGAACGTCTTGAACTGATGGAAATAATAAATGGATGCTTTATTGATTAACGAGGCCACGTTTCCAGGAACAATTTATTTAAATACGAGGGCATATTGGCTGTGTCTTATCGTGGAATAAAGAGGCTTCAGATGAAAATATCAAAGACTTCCCACCAAAACAGCGTACCTAACCTTCAAAAGTAGTAGTTTTTTCAATCTAAATTAGTTGTAAAAATATCCACACAGACTTAAAAAAATGATTCATTGGAGTGACAGTATAATACGTTTATCCAAAACACGCACATATATATAATGCTAAAAAAGTTTGCATCAAAACGGAAGATTTAGAAAAAATATGTGTTATATAAAAGGCTTTGTAAACAACGTTTATACGTTTTACATATGTAATTTATTTATCGATATGCATTTTGATTTGTTTGCATCCATATTTTCTTACAAAGCTTTTACAAAATATCTCCATTTTTTATATCATAAAATCATTTATATTTTCATTATAAATATGACGGGAATATTTTAGCGGGAAGTTTCCAAAAAAATATATATTATTTAAATAATGTGATGTGAAATGAAAAACCTGAAACAATAAAATGATGCAGTGATATAATGTCGAATGTACCATACCTAACATCATTTAACCAGGTTTTGAAAATTACTACAGCGGATGGTATTAAATCCTCCCGATAAATATCCCCTCACATTTTATCATTCGCGCTTGTCTTGACGAACTCTTCCCACCGTCGCCTCCGCTTGCCCTCGTCACTGTCGACTCGTAAACCGGGTGGGTCAATCGTGGATGCGCGCTTTACATTTACTAAACACTTAACTTTGATTTTCCTCATTCAAAGACGGTGGCTGCGCTAGACTAGTCAAATTTCTCTATAACAGTAATCAATATTTCTGACGGTTTTGGTGGTATTCTATTTTAATATTTTAAATAAAATACTTTAGTGATTTTTCCACATGTTTAATTTTATTGGTGACCGGTTTCCCCAACCTTTTACGTTAGCATTATAAAACTGAGTTTGATAATGCCACCAATAAAATTAAACGTGTGAAAAAATCATTAAAATATTTCTCTATAACACTCATATTTTAAAATGGTTTATTTTATAAAGAGCATATATATCCTTATTTTCAAACTGTTTCTTAGTTAGAATAGTGCTTTGTGCTTCGTGGTTCTGATCAAGATATATTTTATTATATTCACGTCAAAAGTTATTTATGGCATTTTCAGCATATCTCGCACTGTGACGGATATTTAAAATTTTATCAAAGATCTTTTTACGACTCCTTTAGCACCTCTCTTGATAATATCGCGGGTGTGGGGGCGTTCTCGGAATTAAGCCTTCGCATGAATAAAGCGACCGGGAGTCCTCGAGGGCTGTATTACCCTCGCGGCGGGCCCGGCGAGTGCGGAGCTCCGCGAACGGAAGAAAGTTCCGGCGGTCACGGGGTCGATACGTCTCACGGTCGGCCGGTTATGTAAGGCCGCCTCTACAGCAAAACACCGAGTCATCCGGACGTCGTTTGTATCTGTTATTCCCCTCCGTTTCACCCTTCGCCACCTGCAAAGATATTAATTAATTAAATCGCAGAGGATCGAAACTCCGCTCCGAGCTACCCCGCGAGGTAAATCACGCGGGTGCAATAAACAACAAAGTATCAGTAGCATACGCTCATCTTGAATGTGAGCTAGTGGAAACCGCGTCTTCATTAGGGGAGAGTGGAAACTCAATACGCTTCGTCTCGATTTAGTAAGGGTAAACCTCTACAGCTAATATCTATATTGCTTTGCTCGCCCGAATCGTTCTTGTGAACTCTCACGTTCCGAAACACAACACTAGGGGGATACGTCAAGTTTTTATACTGTTTTCTATGATACACTTTGAAACTTACACGGTAGACCGTAGCGAACTTTGTTTTCGGTTTCGAGTAACTTTCGGCGTGTTACTCATTAAAATGCGGCAAAGCAAACACAGCGAAGATTTAAGATTTACAATACAATACGAACTCGCCTACCTTTCCCCGTTAGGCTGGAGATATTTCCCGGACGAATAAGCTCCCCGGGCGAGTCGCATTTCCCCGACTCCCTCCCCGGCGTTAAGATAAGCTTACTGCCTCATTCGCGCCCTCGGCCGCCCCGGCCTCCCCGTCCTCCCAGTCCTCCCCGTCCTCCCCGTCCTCCCCGGCAGGCTCGGCTCCGACCGACTCACACAGCACTACAGCTCTCGAGTTTCAATTGGAGTGTATTTTCCTCTCGCATATGTGCTTACTTGTTGATATGTCCATTGACGAAATTTAATCTCATCCGATCGACCCGACTGTACGGTGTGTTGCGAAGGTGCTTCCGATTTCAACATTTTTTTGACTTCGAAGACTGGGCACGGAGACCGGTCGTCTTTTGTGGGAGCGCGGCCTGCCGTGTCGGCCTCTTGTAGATTTATTTATAAATGCGAGTGTTACTTCTCAAGTGGTCATGCGGCCGGTTTAAAAGTCATCAGGGGGCCGGCCGGCCGAGAACTAGTTTATTCAAACAACGCGGGTGTGAATCGCAAGATGTATGCAATTTGACCGTTGCGATTGAGATTACGCGCGCACATCTTCATTGTGAACGGTTTTCTCGGCCGGCGGAGCGACGAGCCGCCCGGCACCCGCCGCCTCCGGCCCGGCGCGGCCGCGTGGGTCGTAATTGCATTCATCGTCTCCGTACGCCAGTTTCGTCATACATTTATAATATCGAAGCTCTTCCCGGTCCGCTCCCACGAGTGCGCTCTCGCTTTACGGGCGGCCTTTGTGTGAATAAATTACCCGCGCGTTTATCTATCGGACAAATCACCCGAAATAATATCATAAACCGAAGTTGAATTTAAACTTCCGCATCGTTGCCTTATTTTTAAATCGAGATCGTAAAATTTATAAGGGACATTTGACTCGCAGTAGTGCTTATCGATTTTTGGCTCAGTAATGAGCCGTATAACGTTCGAGACGGCTTTTATGGTGACATTCCCCCGAGCACACCGGCGAGCCCGGAACCACGATCGGTGGGCGCTCCGGCATTGCTCCGTTCTAATATTACCCCGCGGCTGTCTAATTACATTTTACGTATTTTTAGACCAGCGGTGGGTACATTTTCTACGATCGAGCTTGCTTCTTTTGGAGAATATCCCGACGGAGCGCGGCCGATAGTAGATCGGCTCTTTATTGGAACATCTCAAATACGTCGTTATTTGTTTCGCCGCATCACGACGCGGTCGGGTCGAACCGATCACGAGGTTGTCCATTAACTATTATGTTTCCGAGACCTTGCACCGGTTTTGATATATTCGATGAAGGTGTGTACGCTCTCCGGTCGATAGTGATTTCGCGTCGTTACCTCGACGAGGGCTACAGTGAAAGCCGTTATGATTGTCGTGTGTAGCTTGTCATACGAGATATACGGAACGATATGTGCAATACCGGAACACATTCAAAACGACCTATTTGCATACAATGAATGCACTTCTTGCGGCTCGTTAGAATCGTAGAGGAATCTCCATCCTGCGAGGCGACGCCCAAACTATTCGCTATTCGAATTTTTTGTGCTTGCATACTGTAAACATATATCGACTTCGTCGTAATCTAGACGCGGGTATAGTTTGTTGGTGATACCATCCGAGCTTTTGGGGTGCATCAAAAGATTAATTAGTTAATTGCATCAAATTAACTGGAATATTTTTTATACGCATAGTTCGTCCGGTAGACTTGTAAAAGACCGCCAGTTAGCGAGACTTAGGTTAATTGTTGAAATGATTGTCCCCGGCAGCTCGGCGGGTGAGTCCGCGCCGCGCGTCGTGTTCGTGTCGCATCTGACCGCACAGGGCCGCGGTCACGAGGTATGACCGAACACGAGTCGGGGAGGCTCGGGTGTCGCTTTATTCTCTGCGGATTAGTAACTCGATAGAGGCGCCCCCTCCCAGCTGGTCCACCACCGCGGCGCACTCTCAGTCCGAGTGATGCCGAGGACTTCGCTCGAATGTTTTATTTTGGAAAAGTTGGCGCTCGGCGACGCTGAGGGATCGCAGTCCTCCGCAGCGTTTTTCTTTTGAGTCGCGAGTTTTCCTCGTCGGCGCCTTGTTGCAAGTTTTCCGCGCTGTGCTCGTTTTTCGCGATCGTAATTTGCAAGATGGACTGGGGAGTTTTGCCGTGTATAAATTACAGTCGAAGTGAGACGCCGCACTGGGACAGTGCTTTGTCTACGCTATTATATAAATGGTCACTTTTGTGTTGAGTTTTCTTTAAGAATATTTTTCACCTGGCAGTGTCGCGTATTTTTCACCCGGCCATTGTTCTCCGGTCGCCTATATTTCGCACGCAGTAGCTCCGCGGCCGCATGCGGTGCCGGCCTCTCGACGTTCGAAACGTGTTCGGTACAAAAGCTTTTAAATTTCTCCTCGGGCTCTCGAGTGCCGCGCCGACGGAGCTCGCGGGACGATTCTTTTCAAGATGTTTCTTTAAAAATTGGCCGTAAAAATATTCGATAGCCAATATGGAGACCTCCGGCAAATTTCATTTGATTATAGTGTTTTGGGTGAATCACTAGCGGTACGTATTAACAATAATGGAGCCCAAACAATGGTTTTCTGACCCGAACAATAAAATCTTGACATGGACATAAATTGCTGTCGTGATGTCTTTGCGTTCGTCGAAAGATCCCAACCTTTACAGACTATAAATAACTTTACAATCAGTTTATGTTTTAATATTATATATTTAGGTCTTCTTTGGAATGTTATTGAATCACCTAAATTGTTAGGTATGAGTTTTTTATGTTTACTATTGAATTATGATATTATCTCAATTTTACTAAATAGATTAGATATAAAATTAAATTGATAAGATAAACATTTAAAAAATCATGGTGGTTTTATTTTCGACTAAATAGTGAGGACAATTATTTATTGAATGCTCGCTAATAATGTTTTAATACAAAAACGTACGACTATTTAATTAAAGGATAGTAAAAATAATCGCGCGCTTAGTATCATGTCTAAAAGTTTTTATAATTATTATTCAGATATACACATCAAATATATTGAAAATATGCCCAAATCTACCTCACTATGTATGATTATATGCCAGAACTAGTGCAGCATTTCTGAAGAGTCGATTCGCTGTTCCCATACTCCGATGGTGCAAAAAGTGGTAACGCAATAGTCTGCGGTGCGTGAACTGCACTCGTGATGGTACTCCTTGCAGCTCTGGCCTGTCGGACAATGTCCTCGCTCGTCCAAACATGCCCCGCGATGATAACCAGTACATGTATGCCTTTGCAAAACAACATTCGGTTAAATTAAATATTTTATATGATAACAAATACCTAGGCGCCGAGAACTTTCCATGAAATATGTACGACTAGTCAATCGTACATTTTAAATGAACCGAGGCGAGTAGCAAATGTTATTTGAATATAAAAAGAAATCGCTGCGTAGTATTGATTATCATATTACGAGCGTTTCTACCTAGATCAATTTTCTATTTATTTTACCCGTGGAAAGGTTTGCCATATTTCTTATTTATATTGCTTATGACTTTTTAAACTTCGGAACTAATATACAATTCATTTGGAAGTTTTCATATTATTTATTATTCTCGTAGTTGGTTCCGACCGACAGTAACTGGGTAACTATTGGCTCGTCGGGTTTCCATATAGATTAAATAATGAACTCGATTGCGAATTGTTCAACATCAACCTATATATATGTGTATATATAATAAAAATAAATTTAGACACATTTGATTGTTGCGAATCTTTTTATTAGTTATTATAAATAGTAATTTTGTATGTGACGATTTGAAATGTTTACACGGATATACTGTTAATATACTTTTAAAATATATAAAATTCAAATTAAATAAATAGTTCACTATTATTATTTAGTTGTTATGAGTTTATTTAAACAAAACACCAGCAATGTAAGTACAAATAATATAAATCTGGAACAGGAGCTCAATTAAAGCCAGGGCGGGTATCGATCCGGTAAACTGTCGATCGAGAGTTAACGGTCTTAACTACTGCGCCAGCAAGTGACCATTAACAGTAAAAGCTCGTTTTGTAAAGCTTCGACCATGGTCGATTCGGAAACATCAAAGCCAGCTGAACCTCGGCATCCAGCAGCCGGCGTGGGCGCGCTCGGGCGATTCCGACTAATAAATGTTTATCTTTGTTTCCTGTTTATCACACATCATACATCTCGGTATCTCTACAGAGGAATAACCGCCGATAAGACACTGTGGCTCGATAATTTTCTCGCACTCATATATTTTTAGCTCCCGACCGAAGGGTACTTTCAAGTATGAATAAATAATTTATGATAACGACGCTTTTAGGCGTTCCAGTATCATTAGCTACTCTCTGTCTGCGCATTCACAGAATAAGCTCCGAACATCTGGTCTCCCCGCAGGGCCGAGCCGCAGATTGAATCGCTCTCTACAAATTACAGGGGCTTCTCTGCTGATGTGTGCTTAATAAACGGGAAACATTTTCATTACGTCGGTCGATTGAGGCTGTTTATTGGTCACGGGTTTCGGTGGATTCAGAAGAAAATTAACGTCGTACTCGCCATTATTTTTAACTACTAATAATTTAGTTCAAACGCTCAATTGAAACGACCCTTCGTATGTATGATAGTAAAATAAATATTTGTCAGTGATTCAAGATGGGCACTAAAAACACGTTTTTATTTAAAATTCGCGAACTAATAAATATAGCATATTGAAGTATTTATAAAACAGTGAAATATATTTTATTTACTGATAAATTCTTCAATTTAGTAAATGTTCATTTATGTTAACTTTATTATTCCAGAGACTCGCCCGGGTAGATAATACTGCTGGTATACCTTTCGTATTATTTTTTAATTTTTAATCACCTCAATTACAACGAAATTAGCGGCTTAGACACGTTTATATAATGATTTTATCTTACATAATTAACATTTTACAACAGCGTGTTTGTGTAGTATGAGGTAAAGTAAAAAATCAACCGAATCAAATTCAGTTGATTTTTTGCTTGGCCAATAGTAATGTGGTTCCAGTGTCGCCTCCCGTCGCGAAGTCGTGCCTCGAACGTCTTTTGGGAGATCTCACCGCGTCTGGCGGCTTCCTCGCAAGTCAAGCAGGCTTTTATTTCACGCATTCAATTCTGGAAAAAATAGTGACTGTTGTGCGTGTATTGTGGTAGGCGAAATTCTTCTCGCTATTATTTTTGCATAGAAATAGGTCCAGCGGTATCCGCACCTGCGTTGTTCGCTCGTGAACTAGTGACGGATCAAAGCAGCAAAAGCAATCATAGAAGCTGCTAAATAATCTTTGAAGGGATTTTTTTTAAGAAAATAAAACCAGTAATTTGAGTTCTCGATGAATACTAACATTTATATTTTTGATGCGTAAAATACGAGTTTCGTTGTCGAATAAAATTTTAAAAGTCTTGTTTTGGCGAAAAATATACTCATTATGTTTTTGTTACTGGAGAAAATATTCTTGTACACATAATAACGATCAAAAAATTTGAGAACTGCCGTTCATCACTACTGAGTGACTTTGTTCTTCGTAGCTTTTGTTTGCTTGAAAACTTCCCAAACGCGGGCATTTTTAAATTTTTGTTCCTGTTAAAGTAGCTGGTTCGTTGACGAGTCGCGGAAAAGCGCCCACCACTAGTGCCGGCCTCGCCGAGCCGCACGTCTGGTTTACGATGGTACTCCTGCGCTCCTCCCGAGAGCGCTCTCAGCTTATTGGCTTTCTCCGGGATTATTTTTTACTCAAAAGCTTCTTACCAAACCGACGCCGCTTAGCTCGAGAGAAGTATCAGCGTTTGTAAAGTCTCCTATGCGTCTTTTTATCGGCTATAAATGTACCAGACGACTCGTAGATTACTCCTGGGGATGTTTACGGTTGTCAGAATAAACGAAACCGTCGGGACTTCATAGGGATATGTATTTTTAGTAATTCTGAATTACGTCGCTCCATAATCGCCTTTTAGCTGTTTCAGTTTACTCGGTATCTGGTGTTGCCCGTACTATTACAGAACTCTCATATGAGGTCTTGGCTTCTACGTGTTTTCATACATAAAGTAAGGCAACGCCTTCCCAGATTTATTTCACTACAGTACACTGCGAGTACACTCATCCTCAATATGAAACTATTTCATGAAATTGCTTTTTTTCTGTTTATGAAGGCATACTTATTTCATGAGCATATGTAAATATTATTCCAGGTTAAATTAGCATATAGTTCAAATAGCAGATTGAAAATGTTTATGGTATCTCGGAACACCGGCACGTGAGAATAGCCCAAGCAAATATTATATCTATTCAAAACTGATGGTTATATCCCGATGTATGTAGATTCTTATCGGGCTGGGTACCTCCGCGAATGTAAATATTCTAGTCTAACGAGCCGACTGCCAATTGAAGCGGCGGCTGTGAAGTGATTACCCACCATTCATGATCAAGAGCACTACGCACACTGGAATCAACCAGTTTATTTATAAGGAAAAAAAGTTAGCCGTGAACCGACAAAAAGCTCCGAGCGCCTCGTTTTCTGACAGGCGGCAGCGCTCGCCGCCGCGGAGCTGGCGCAGACCGACGCGAAAGTTCGCTTTCGTGAGCCGGCGAACAATTCGTCGCTGCTCTGGTGCTCTGGCGCAGGGCCTCTCACGTCTAATCGATGATTTAGTTTTTTCATCAATTAAATCAATTGTTTGAATGAAATATAACGTGTAATATAAAATATTAAGATTTGTCCAATTTGTATATGTCTACTAAATATTATAAAAAAAATTAATATTGACATAGACGTCCCGAAGGTTACCTCAGTTTAACAGCCAGTCTGCGAAAGATAGTCTTTAAATTTTAATTGATAAATGTTCTCACTCAATATTTTGTGTGAAAAATTCTACAAAATGTAATGCCGTTTCGATGTGAACATACTGAAATACGTTCGCGGTCACTCCGAGTTGCGACCGAGCGGGCCGGGCGGGCCGCACCGCGCTCAGGCCGCCATCAGTATGCGGGATGAGTTTTGATCTGTGGAAGCTAGATGTTGAAATATGCTCTCAAATTATCGGCAATCTGGGCGGGGAGATTGCCGTCTGATGGAAGCCATCAATATGTTAAAATTTAGAAACGACTTTATTTGTGTTTAATGGGCTTCACTCGTGTGATGTACTCGGTTTTTTATTACTGATCGTGCCGTTATATTTTCATAGCATTACACTTCTCACAGTTTATTCTCTGGCAGTTAAAAAACCTTCATGTTAAATATGAATGACGTCCTTCCGACCAAGAAGTCTCTGTTGAGCTGTTATTTTATGTATTGTCGGTTATTATTTTGATCGTTGAGTTTTATCGGGTTCCTTGACACGGGTGATGCGTGAAACTTCTCTACAAACACTTTAATCTGTCGATACTATATGGAATTGAATAAGCGAATATTAGAGTGATGTTTGAAATAATAAAATTTATGAAGGGACCGGTTTTGCCAATAATCTTGGTTTACAAAATGCATCTTTGTTATTTTAAATATTGTAATGGAATTCTACTGAGTACCTTATACGAGTAAATATTTATATGGCCATGTATTAAATATGCGAAACATGTGCGATGCCTGAGCCACTAAGCCACGTAAAGAAAAAAAACAAAACAAAGACAATAACCCCAAAATTTAGGTATTCGTTATCCCGCTTCGTTCAAACACGAAACGGGATAAAAAAGGATTGGCGCGGTAACCGCAGAATTGTCGGTAAGCTCTACAAAAATTGTATATTTTTTAAAAGTAAATTATTGATGAAATGGTTTAAAAAGTCTACCAGCGTGTTTGGAGTGTTCGTTCGTCCTGTGTCAGATAGCGTTGAAGCGCAACGGAAGCTCTCGCGGGCATCGGGGCTCCATCCACAGAGACCGGTCTCGAGTTTTACAACGGCCAGGCTCCCTTTATGGAGCGGTAGCCGCCCAGGGAGATGAGAAAATTCTTCTTTCCGCAAAAACAAAGCGAACCTCGTTCAGCGGCGCCGCGGTCCTCCACAGCTCGTGCCCCGCCACGCCGACCCCGCCGGACCTCTGCGCCTCTGCTGTTACACACCAGTACATGCTGGGATCACTCATGGGATGGAAAGTTGAATGTGTGGTTAACTTCGTACTTCCGTGCTCATTCTAGAAATGCACACAGAACAATCGAGATGTGTAAGGTTATTAAGTGTTACTAACAATGTTCGGAATTTCTATGAATTTCAAATTATATTCATATCAGCTTCCATCTTGAAGATCTTTGCATATTGCTGCATGAAGATAAACAATTAATCATTGCATGTTACGAGCGGGAGTCGAGGGTCGCGCCCACTGTTCCGGATTCAAAGCTATTGCCGATGCAAAATAGTAGTTGGGAATCAATTTATAATCAATGTACGTAACTTTTAGTCGATTCATTTGTTAGTTGAGTTGTTTATTGTCAAATTTTAAGTGATAGTAACTATGTCACGCTAGTCTGTTTCTGTTTTATCGTTGCTCGTCCAGTCACGAGCCTGATTGGATTCGGTTTGTTCCTTATCATGTGCTCGTATATATTAGTAAAATATGTGATCGTAGTTTTTCTTAAGTCATTCGTTGCAGTTTTAATTCCGAGTAAATCTGTGACTCATTTGCAACGTATTCTCGTTTGAGTCACAATCGACAGACAGCGATGCCGTCTGGGCCGGAGAGCGCTCTCAGGCTCGCAGGCGCTCGGTCACCGCAGATTGGCTCGGCGGCCGCACAGGTGTACGCGCGGCGAGTTGAGTTCGCAGCTGTTTGTTTACCTCCGCGGGTGAGTCAGCGGCGAGACTCCCCTGGCGGCGGGCCTCCCCCCGCGCACCTGGCCGGCCTCCCCCCGCACACCTGGCCGGCACGTGCACCGTCTCCCCGCTCGTTCCGCCGCATCTCTCCGCGGCGATTCGATCTCTTTCCGGCCGCACACATGTGCGCTCTCAGATCACGCAGAAGAAAGCTGCTGGATGCTCGTTTTGCCTTATGGAAGAGTCGTAATGAAAAGCCACAACCCGCAAGCAGACGAGGCGGTTCTGATTTAATTTAACCTCTTGCGCATCATTTCAATCGAGTATTCAGATTTAAAATTTATTTATGTATTTTATGCCATACTTGTTTTTGCATACATTTATAATCGCACAACTTTCTATTTCGTTTGAGAGAGTTTATCAATAAACAGGCGTATCTCTGCATTCAAACTGGAATGCTTTTAAAAATAAATTCTCCGAATCCGGTCGGCGACTTGGATTGGTATCTGGCGATTTTTGCGATCGTTTTTTTTCCTTCTCGGTGTCACTGAAAAAACTTGTTTTGATGGTTAAAATGGCTGTAAATCGGTTCACCTTGGAGTCTGTTCGCGTTGTCCTTTTTTAGGCCTGACATTGTCCGTGCGCCTGGACTGAAAAAATATAAAATACAGGTAGAAGCTTACTTCTACATCTACATACTTGCTTGATATATGTGTGCGTGCAGCGCTTTCATAACCTGGAATTGGTATGTTTTCTTATCCCTATATATATATTGCTTGGTTTTATTGAGCGCCAATACGCAGGTGTTTTTTTTACATAAATTTTCAATCGAAAAATAGGTATAAAAGTTTAAAAATACATATGACGTTATTATCTTCATTTATATTAGAACAAACACTTTTCAAAGCTCCTCATTATTGAACTACTTTTTATGACTAGTTTTTGTTGGAATATCCGGTTATCGCTATCATTTGATGATAATTAATGGCTAGTCTCTACAAAGTGAACGCTTTATATATCTATTGTATTAAAAAAAAAATTTACAATTTAATGTTCATCGTATTCAAACGATAGATAAAAATAGTAAGAAAAGCTTTTTGGATGATAGCGAAGGTTTTGAGACATCGTCTGCAGGTGCTGATAGCAGAATATCGCGGTTTGAAACAGCCTACAGGTGAGCCGCCCTCGGCTCTCCCGCAGGACCCGTCGGCGGCGTCACTGTCACGGTGCCACGGGCGATCTTAATTTCTACACTCGTTAATTGCATTGCCCCGCCGAGCGTGTAATTCGGTCCTTTGTGTTGCTCCTCTGCATGCATAAAGCCCTTCCCGGCGCGGGAGTGGCCCGCCCATCGTCAGATGCACATTTATCACCGAGTGACAAGTCACTAGTTATTTATATCTGGTTCGTGAGTAGTATGATGCATTATAAGGAATGCAAAACGATGATCGTTTTACATATCGGCGAATTCAATGAGTCCTTTATTTAGATTCATGTCAACTGTGACCGAGATGTCACGTTCTTATAATAATACGACTCGTGATAAACGCGAGTACTGCGGCCATCGGGGCTCAGTGCACGTGCATTGCAACACTTGAGGGTATATTTTAAAATCAAACAAATCATATTTGCATAGTTCAAACGTAAAATTATAACAAAAAGTTGTAATCCTTTCATAAAATATAATTTAATTTGAAGAAAGTAGTCTGCTCTACACTTGTGTTTAATTTGATGTTAAAACTCGAAAGTTATTGCTGCGTTGAGCTCGCTGCTGGAGGTGTCAATTGGTTGAGTACCAATTTTTCCATGATTACTTTTATTCCGTTCTCTTGACGTTTTCACGACTCTGGTAATTATGTCTATTTTCAGCGCACCATATCCCGCTGTGATTTCTCTATTATCGAGCCTCGCTTTTTTGGTTTACGACATTGTTAAAGTCTTCGGAATAATAAAACATCAAATATACGGAGCGAGGTGTAAAATGCAGCTGACAGGCTGACAGCTTTGATGGACCCTCGTCTCAGTGTCTCTTTGACGTAAATACGGAGCGTAAATTATCCACAGACCTGACTGTCTTCTGATCCTAGGGTTTCCAGAGCTCCGGCTCTATCGCTATCTAAAAATACTGTCGGGCGACGGGGCAGATGACTCCATACATTTATGATGTCTTTACATAAAACACGAAAGTGAACTTTTTAAAAACGTCACAAAATATTATTGACCTAACTTACTAGTTTTTTATTATTTAAAAATAGTTATCAAGAGGCATTACACAAATCATAGATCGATTAATACCGTATATCAGCTGTAAAAGCCAAATCTACTTTAATATATCAATTTAAATTTATGTCCCATAAAGTAAAAGTATATTCAATAAATTAAAGAGCTTTGGTATTCTTACCCAGTAAAATGTGTTTATGTATTGCAATTTTCTGGCTTTATACTTACATGTATAGTTTACTATAAATTAAGTAGCAGATGTCTCATAGATGTGTTTATCTGAGATGAGAGATTTTTATCACTCATCTGTCGTCTAGTGTTAGCTCCACCCAAAGAGATGGTTAGGCAGACAGACTCGAGTGGCAGCTGACAGTAGCTACAGTGCTTTCGTGTATTTCGACGTTTTTACCAGGTATGCACGTTTTTATAGAAAATATAGGTACCGTAAGTCGAGGTGAGTTATGTCAAATAGAAACGGCCAAATAGAATATAAAAAAATAGCCAAGTATGAATTATCATAAAATTCAATTGCTCCATACGATGAGTATTGCAAATAAACAGTTTTTTTTAAGTTATTAATATTACGACAGTGGGTTGTGTGCTGCAAAGCGTTAGTCTAAATTTCAGTCTTTATTAGTTTCGTGTTTATTTGTAATGATTTCCTATGACAAAGAATCACGCCAGTATTCTATAGCATTTTATATTTTCCTTGTCAGCTGTAATGACAATTATTGACTTTTCAAGAGAACCGTCTTCATTGTTTGACCTCAGTAACAAATTGCTAAGGAACATGCCTTAATTACTAGACGCATCTAATGCCCAGCGTGAAAATATATTGTACATATTTTTTATTGTGACATAGAATAAAAATAAAAGTATAAACTTTAATAATTATTATAAGTTTTATCATCAAACGTTACGAAGTATTCATTTATTTACTCTCTAACCTAATGCTATAAAATAATTGACATGATGAAAACGTAGTTTTCGCTTGGCTCCTAAAACGGTGTCAGGTTCTGCACATGTACAAGTTAGTATCTAAGCAGAACAATAGCACAGAATTTCACTATTCATATCGTTCGTACTTACGAGTGCAAAGCATTAAAAATGTTTTGGTTGGGTTTTGTGTACAGTTACGGCTAAAGTAACCTCAGCACACCAACTGTATATATTGCTTGTAGTTTTTATAGGCATCGTCAAATCAACGTATCCTCGTGCGAGTTCGTAAATACTTACATAAATTATGAGTACTTTGGAAATGTACGGGCACGGTGAGCATTCCTGGGTGCGGCGGGGACAATGGTGCGCCTCCGAGTGGATGCGGCCCGTGGACACCGGCGGCAGTCACCCGCCTCACCCGCCTCACCAGTTCCCTCACCAGTTCCCTCACCCCTCTCGCTCCCAGCATGCATGTGTCTCGCCGCCATTCCCCACAGTTCATCCATATTGCTGCAGAAAAAGACGAAACGTTTTCAAAGTCCAGGTACCTCTAACTCGTCATGCGACATCTCTAAAATCTATGCAGGTCATTGTTTATGGTTAGGCCTAAAGTCGACGTACAACGTTTAAACCTCACTACTGCATGATGTGAAATATCCCACGACATACAGTTTACAATGCTAGTTGTCATACGGAGTGCTGGATCCAATTAAGTTCATGATTTATTATCTTATCTTGAATTAATTGTTTAAAATAAACGCTTGTTTCAATCAATGATTTTCTTTGTAAAGATGCTAATTTATTTTGACATTAAATTTGTGGTTTTCAATTCTTTATTGATACAAATAGGATAAGCGTAGATTATAATTACTGTAGAATTTTTGATTATTTATTGAGAAGCGTCGCTACTATTTATCACAGTCGCTTTTCATGATTTTGTCATGTTTACGTGACTCGTTTGATATTGTTGAGGATCAATGCCCTCCCGGGTCGAAGGAAAATTATACAACGTGTACTAATGGGTTGGCGGGATTTAAATTCAGCATAAATATACATTTTTATTGAAAAATAAACGCCAATATTAAATCTAAGTGTGCTTTAAACTGTTACTTGTATCCTGATAGCTAGTTCGTAAAATAGAGTATCAATCGTGGTAAGTCAATTTTATCTTACGTTTTTTCACAAAGTCGCATAAATAAATATAATAAAAATAAATTCGTTCAATACTCAGTTATTTTATTTTTTAAATATACAGTCTCGATCATTTATTGAGTTATGCAGGTAGGAGACAGTTTGCGTGTCCCGTTGGCTGCAGGAGTGATATAAATGCGCGTATTTTGTAACTTCGTTATTCGCTGGAGAGCAATGCAATTGATGCAATAATTGCATTTCAAGGCAATAATGAATGGGCCGGCGCCAGGACTGCAGCGCGCTGGCACGGCTTAACAACATCATCCAATTTAAAATCCTCGCTAATTAAATTTTAGATTTGTTTTGTGCAATCAACCGCAGTCGGCTTATCCGAATACGGAGTACTTTCAGTGACAGGAGTCTCTTTTGTCGCTATCTTTGCACGCTGTAGAGCTAACCGGCCTTCCTGGTACTCGCGATAAGAATGAGTGTTTTTCGCAATGGATTTATAATACATACAATAGAAATGTTTGTTCAATCACTTCTCATACGGTTTCTCACTTGCTTAGGTTTACACGATTTTTATAAGCTTTATGTTGGTTTGTTGATAGTTAATTTTTTCGTTGACACACTGAGAAACAATCATTGGTTTATCACGTACATAAGATAAAGCAAAGATAAAAATAATCACACATTTTCCTATGAGCACGAAGTGAACGCCTTATATTTCTTTCACATTTTTGCTATTCAAATTCTCGGTGTTATCACGAGTAACCGAACAGATAATGCGAATGCTTCACAAAATGTCTTCATCACGTCTTATATTACTTCGTATATGGCCACGAACCAGCTTTGGCTGTTGCTTATCGCTTTCGCTACCTATTCAGCCAAGCGAAAATATGTACTTATAAATACAGGACGTTTATTACCTGGATCGATAAACGTACAGGTATTATGTGCACCCGTATAATATCACTATCTTCACTATTTACCCATTCAGGTAAACATTTCGAGTGTTTGTCATTCGTGTGACTCCATCCATATGTTTAAGTCAGTTCACATATTATTCATATTTCGTTTGAAATATCTTCTGACGTGTGCATATTTGCTTAATTTGATTAAATATCTATACACTGTTAATTTATTTAAAAAATGGCCCTTTAGTTGTTATTTTCTACAGTAGTAACTGTAATTGAGGATTTCATTAGGCGATTCAAATTTGTATTTTCACTTATTATGAGTACTTGTGAGATATGGAGTAATTGACCTCCGTGCACAGGAGATCACTGGCGGTCTATTAACCCAATGACAATTATTGCAGCAAGTACACGTAACCACTGCGCTTATTAACATACTGCTGATTCATTCACTATAGAAAGCTTCTTTCACATGAAATTACGTTTCGGGAGATTATTCATTGATTGAGGCTACAGAGTATCAAAAACTTCGCTGTGCTTAATGACCAAGGATTCGAAAGTTTATGAAGTTAGACTTTGTTCAAGTTGGAAACAAAACTCAATTATTCAAGATGGACCAATTACTGAATAGTAACGAAATGACTCTCGGATGTTAAATATTCTACAAGTGTGTATTCCACGAGGAACGTGAAATTCTTAGCTCAGCGGCTCAATATTTGTTGCATATTTTCCATATTCTCCACAGCAGGCACTATCCTGATCAGCGCGAGACTGACAGACTGAGCGCGATGAGACGAACGTTGATATCTTAACCAAATACACATTTTGATATGCAATTAAATAAAAAAAATCTTAGTAAGGATCTTCAATCAATTATGCATATGCAGTATTGGTAGTTGGCATTGTGATTTTGACTTCCGGCGCGAGGTTGAGGTCCCCGCGGGTGGGCGGGTCGCAGTCCCGCCGCTCTCCCGTGGGCGGCCCCGCCGGGACTTGTGCAATGCGTCGGGATGTTTCGCAAATCCGAATGCTAATTTATTACGACACTTCGACGCGCTCTTTCGGATGCTTTGGATGCGATTGTTAAGTATTAGAAACGGTCTTTATTGCATTAGTGGCTTTCCGGTTCGACTACTGTGTTCTGAGCCATCAATTACGCTTTATAATTCGTGTAATCTTTGACTATTATGAATTCACTGCAGTAAAATGTTCTTCTCGATTTGTTGCCCAACCCGACTCGATGACTAGGCGCGTAACTTTTTTTCAGGATTTTTCATTTTGTTATTTTAGAGCATATGTATTTACATTTGGGTTTGTTACAAGTGAGAGAGTGTGACGAAGCACGGATACCTTGGAATTTTGACGCGTCACTTTTGTTAGGAGTTTGTGATGAAAAGTCGAGATTAAATCAGCACGTGTTTTCTCATTTCCTACCGCGGCAGCGAGCGCTAGATTACATCGGGGCGAACGTTTCAATCGCCGGCCGCCGGTGTTGATCCATCACGGCTGCGTCTCGCCGGCCAGGGGCGGCGCCGGCCGAGCTCTCCGACCGTCCACGACCACTCCGTACCAGTTCTCTACAGGTCCGCGTCGTCGTGAGCACTTCGGGTATCAACTCTGTCAATATCGGTAAACCACCACGGAACATGCCGTGTGAATGCCGCCCTGCAGTATGTCCACGGGGTGGCGTATTCTCAATCACATTACGCCCATATAGCTGACTGTTAATTAGCCACAATAAATCATTTGTAGAAAGCGCAGTATATATGCATTATATTTGTGTGTTTATTTATCGATAATTTGATTGCTAGGGTCTTATGTTAGATATCGACTGTTCAAACTGGGTACCCAAGTGTTTTCTAGGAAGCGGCCTGTCTAAATCTTTTGTGATTATTTAGACTCAGCTTCAGACGCGTCCTTTGTTTATTTTTGTTTCAAGGCGACTGTTCATGAGGAATAATATTTTATGGAATCCCACGGGATAAAACAGATGACCAGCATGAACAGAAGGGCACTCTTCTGGAAGTGATGTTGGACAGACCGAAATCGACCCTGATTATCTTCGATAGGATAGCTATCCAGAAGAAGTTTGAACGTAACCCACGAGTTTTCATTTGATCTTTTGTGCTACTGAATTTTGATGAGAAAAAAAGTTCACTCCGGCCTCCAGTGCTTGACCGCGCCAGCGTCACTCGCGGAGTTAGCGTCGAGCGTGGAGAAGAACACACTCTGCAATGTACTATGGTTAGAACTGCGTTGGTTTTCTGCAATCTCGATCAGTACAATAAACGATAAGCCGAGACTGGAACTCTCAGCTCTGGATTTTATGACCAGCACAAAAACCGCTCTTAAAACGTGCTTTTGACTTGGCTCCCTGATCGTTCGTCTGCTAGTAAAAAAACCGGATGTGACCTTGACTGTTCTTACTCTGCAACCTAGTTTGCCTTGGTGTGTCTTTGTGAGGCCTCTGCTCGCAACCCTCTGCTCGAGATGCGTCCTCTGAATATTGTTTCGAGACTCCGAGTTCTATGAGTGCAGAAGGAATTTCAGTTCTCTGACAGTGCGGTATAAAAACGAAACAGCGGGGAATGTGAATGGAAATCTAACTGCTGGAATAGTAATTTTCTTAACTTTAATATTGAACGATAAAAGTCGATAAAATCACGTTATTGTGTTTTGCAGTTAGGTGATTTTCTGTCAACATCTCGTGCACGCTATGAATGTTTTTTTTAAGACATCACAAATTCTGAAATGTGTCTCTAAAGTGTGCGAATATTCACGGAAAATCAAAATATGAACTACTCATAATTTGTAATATAAAATACAAATATGAGAGATTTGCTTATTTTTATAGCCAGAATCAGATGTATACGTTTTGTATAAATTAACATAACGTTTACAAGGGAGAGGATTTGAAGCAGCGTGTAATGAGGCAGCCGGCTGGCGTAGTGTCACTGCTGAGATGGTGCGAGTTGCTAATCGACCGGTGCGGATGGGTATTTTCCGTAAGCACCGCTCATTTCCCGGCCGGCCGGCTCGGACGGGCTTGTAAATCAGAGCGGGCAGCTCGGGCTGACTGATTTGTGTGATTATCCTCCTCGGCGCGCCTCACCTGCGCCTCACCTGCCCACAGCGGATCGATTATCGTGTATTAAATGCGCATTACACTCGACTGCCTCCACCGCGGCCTGCCGTGCGCGCCAGCGACGGGATGACTCTCGGTCCCGGGCGATCGATGGTTCTAGAAAAAAAAGTTGATTTTTTGGTATCCGACAAACACTGACTGATAATTCCGGCAGTTAAATTTATTCCCTCTCGGGACTAACGGAGTTTTCGGATTCCACTATCTTCGCGAGGGGAATGTAAAGATAAGAAAGGTTTTGCCAAAAATAAATATTTATTGTATCAAACGGATAAACCAAACGCGATTGCGGTTTTGAGTAGTTTAAGATTCTAGCTTTTCGGGAAATTGTTCAGGAACAAGTAAAATACTTTGATAAAGTATAATAATAGTCCATATCCAAGCTATTTTCAAAATTAACCTGGGTATCAACATAAACAACGAAACTATCACATGAGTATGTGATGCTGAAATATTCGAATAATATTTTAACGAATCACTTTCTTCCCGAGCATTATCAAAGACGACTAGACGTTTCGAAGGTTTTTTTTTAAATATCCGGAATAAATTTCCAGATTTATGCTTCGATATAATTTACTTAAGATTATTTGATTTTAAGTTTACTGTTGATTGGTGGAAAGGTTTGGAATTTATATAGATTTTGTGGTGTGAATATTTTTAAATCGGTTGAGGTCGAGATTGAAAATATCGAAAACATTGGATGATCCCTCACCAGCTCGCCATCGCGTGGGACAGGGCAGTGCAGCTCGCCCGGCCGTGTCGGCGCTGCTTCTGCAAACAGACCTTATCGCGTCCGCAGTGCCATTTACCAACGTACTGTTTATGACTGCAATTATACATATAGTCGTCAATGCGGCTTTGTGGGTTGATTTTCTTCCTTCAATATCACGGGAATGACTTTAGCATGACCGCGTATCTTATCTGAAATTGAATGACTGTCTCTGTAGTTCAGTTAATTTTGATTTATTGTTCATTTCACAATCATTAATCACGATGCATGTTTATTTATGCCTCGTTTTTCTCTTGCACCATTGTATAAAATAATAACATAATTTAATTTTTATTTATTTAATTGTATGTCTGTAGGTATTAATAACAGAATGTATTTTGTACCAACAGAATTTATTTACAATTTTATGAAAATTCTTCTGCGTAAAGCAAATTTTTGTAGTTTTAAAAAATATATTTGATATCTGTGTACGTAGTTTCGTATATTTTGCTCCAAACACCAGTTTTCTAAAGAAACCTCATCGGATATTGTTAAAATATAACATAGTTTATGAACAGTAATTTTTCGTAATAAATCATTGTTTTGAACAACGATATTGACGACATAAAAGCGTGACCAACATACCGCAATTTGTCGGTTATGTCGAAAATACATTAAAAAGTTGTGTTTATGCATTACTTGACAGTATGACGAGTGACAGACAGTAAGTAAATTTAGATATTTGTGTAATCAATGCTTGTGTGCGCACAATCCGCTGGGTGTAGATTGTAACGGCTCAATTGTAAATGGAGGTACAATTTTTTTTTGATTCCTTGTCCGGAGTCGTGCGAAAGCAGTCATCATCAATCCTAGGTTATGAACATATGTTGTTATAAGTGATACCCGAGTATGCAATAGGCGTCTTTATTGCATGGATATACTGTCGGTACGTTTGTTAAGTGCCTACGTGCGATGGAGCGAGGGGACGCTGACCGGCGCGGTCCCTCTCGAGAAGAGCATCACCGCGTGCCACAGTTTTTATAACACTCTGCCGGTATAAAAACACATCCAGCCGCGGCGTGTATTTTAACATCGAATAGACAATTATATGATTAATTTCGATCTCAATTAAATGAAACGGTTCTTCGCTGGAAACTTTATTACTCGGGGCATTAAGCACTTACAGTTTACGACTTTCTTATTTCTTCTATTTGATCATTATCTTACCGATTCACTTCAGCGTCAAGAGCAGGCCGCGGAGTCGCAGTCGAAACTTTCGACTCAATCTTTGATTCAACTCTAACCTACTCAGATTCCGACTCGACTACTCCGAGGTGGCTTGGACCCCCGACTCGAGATCCGACCTTTGGTTCTCCAGACTCCCCTTTAACTGTGAAAATGCTTAAAAAAATCTGGGTTCGCCTCCATTTTGTTTTCATACAATATGTAGACATCATTTAAAATATGCGTTTGATATGTAAGAATAAGTTAATTCAAACATTTTTTAAATAAATATAATGTGTACTTGTCACAGAATTGCTATTATTATTGTCACACGTGCTTCATAAATTATTTTCGTATGCAGATATTATTAGCCAAATTGTGTGATACTGTTTTTAAATGTGTTCAAAAATCATGAAAACGGTTTCTTGTTTGCTTTACGGAAATATGACAAAACATGACAAATCAATTACAAACAAAATAAAAAAGTGACGCTTTGAGCTCTTTCTCTCTGCAGACGCATCGTCAGAATTGGGTGATATTAATATGAAGCTATACAGCTCCAATTTATAACATTACTTTGTTTACAAATTTTAACGTCTGAGTTTAGTGACAGCATTATATGAGAAAAGTGTTATCACTTACGATGATGCAATAATAATGTCTTTAAATTATTTAGACTTTGTTTGTCGTTGCTATTTGAAGACGTGATGTATTGCGAAAGTAATTTTACAAATAGGCACGGAAGAGATATGCTGTGAGTGTGATTGTCGAGCCCGGAAGGACCTCACTTATAGCGTTAGAGAAAGCCTCGTCCTCGGCGCGGCGCGGCCAGGATACCTTTATTGCTTCTCGCCTCGAGGACTTCCGGACAGGCCGTGTCCTGCTGGAGCGCTTGCATTGTTTATTTTGGTCAGGAGTACTTATTTGATGTCGTAATATATTATCAAAAGTCTCAGCTAGCAAAATGACGACACATGAACTTCTACGTGTATATGTTTTTTACTGCGAAAATAAAAAAAATCTTCATTAGCAATAAATTATAATTATATTACGAACAATACACGAGGCCTTATAGTTAACACAAACAATCATATTTTACAATGGTAATATAATAAATAGCCTTTGCTCGGAGCACAGTGGAATATTATATTTTCATTTAAACGGTATAATAATTTATTCTGTTTTACTACTGCCAAACGGTTACTTTGGTAAACATTAGTCTTAATTTTAGTTTATGAGATATTTTTCGCGGAAAAAAAATCACAGTGGCGATGCTTATGCAATGATTAATAGAAGAAGGCATTTGCTATAGTTCCAAAATAATATATATTGGACATGATGACAAAGTATGGTACCAAGATTAAGCTAGTTTAATCATTTTACATTAGAGTATTACAAAGTATAAACTAATATCTTGCAGTTTGGTTTCGTTATAATCATACGGTGGTGTTACGGAGGTGTGTGATGCAGAAGGTTTAGCTTAGTCGCTTGCGTTGACAGAGAGACGGATACAAAGGAGGTCGTACTATTTTATCGGTCCATTAACGTTCACCATACACTGCATCTTGAAAGCGCAGCTGGCGTTGCAGCCCACGCTGTTCTTCAAGTGAAATGGGAAATTAATGAAATGTAGCATTACGTGAAAGTTTCTATTTCAAGTGTGAACTATAATCAACGCCAGTGGCGTGCGGCGGACACGAAAGCTAGGAATGCAGTTTCACAAAATGTACGCTACCATCAGCACTGCTTCTGCTCAAATACAAAATAATATTTAAATGTCAGATAGCAAGACGTTTGTGGACAAAGTGTTTTTTGGAAAAATCTCGTATAATTTGACTAAAGTTAAAACTGGTTAAGTTAACGCCGTTGAATGGCGATTAATAAAGCTGGGGTGTATTGCATCGGTGGATGGCCGCGAAGCCATCCACCCGGAGGGACTGCTCCTGTGGGAATGTAATTTATTGCACGACTGTGATTTGTACTACACGAAACAAATTGCAATCAAAATGTGTTTTTTTTTCTGTCTTAAATAGAAGTTTCTGAGTATTCGTGTTTAGGTTTTGTAAGCTCATTACTTGTATATAATAATTGTTCCTTTACAAAGCGGGGGCTTCGTGTTAGTTTAATATTTATTATGCGTAGGTATAATGCGGGGCGGGTCGCTGGTCTTTCTTTATAGCGTTTTGTTTAAAGTTTTTATTTCCGGTTCAGGACGTGGTAGTTTTTTTTACTGTTGATTTTGCAGTTTTTAAACCACGTTATCACACAATAAGCTCTTAACATTCAGCATACGATATTATTGAATTGCATTACGTCTATGAGTCAAAAATTATTCGGACAAACTATTATTATTAAAAAAATTCTAAATGTAGCAGTGGTATTTGTAAATTCGATTCGGCAACATTACCACAAAAAAAAAAGGTCAGTATTTTTGTTTTACCTTATAATGGTTATAATAATATAGTAAGAGCGGCATGAGCTGAGCGGGCCCTCTCCGTCGTCGCGCGGCCTCCTCCCCGGCCAGTATTTACATCTACAGCCGTACAAATATATGAATCGTTAAATTCCTTTTGTGTATTTTTAAAAGTCGTAAATCTCGGCTTTTTATTTAGTAGGGTAGTCGAGGCCCGGCGCGCCTCGGCCCGCGCGTCGTTAATAACGGACTCGTGAATGGTGTCGGATTTGAAGATAATTAGGGAGGTGCGGACGAAACCGAACAAAGTCTCCGAAGAACTCGGTGAGAATTCAACGACGAGTCTCGTTTGGGACGAAAGAATTATAAATTTTGCAACAAAATCCAAAATAATTACGCGGTCGTTACCCGACCGATGATTGACCTTCGTCACTATTCATCATTATTTATAGTTATGCAACTCTCTACGGTCAGTAGTGGACGGTTGACAGGTTAGGGATTGGGACGTGGGCTTACGGTAGGTTCAGTGTTGAGCCAAATATCACATGTATTTTATTGTTTATTCCACTCTCGTTCTCGTTTTATAAATCACGTAGATTTTTATACATCTATTTATATAATTCTAATCACTTTTCTTTTTTTTTTATGATTCCTCACGGTTGTCATTATACTATTGAGCACGTTTTTTATCTCGTTGTTTCGGTGTGATCGCTCGAGTCAGTTAAATTGTAATGACCGAGCACTCGGTTTGTCCGTTGCAGTTGCAGACTAAACGCGAGCTGTTCTTCAAGGCCGAGCCGGCCGCCACTGCGCCGGCGGGGCCGCCGCCCGCGCCGCCCACCGCGCCGCCCACCGCGCCCCCCTCCGCCTCCGCCTCCGCGCCCCGCCGCGCCGCCACCCTGGACGCCACCGAGAACGGACTGCCCCCGGGCCCGCCCCCGGGCCTGCCGCCCGCCCCCGCCGTGCCCCCGCCCAGCGCCCCGCTCAAGGTCGAGGTCACGCTGCGCAATGCCGAAACCATCAAGGGACGCACGGTGAGCATCCGGCATCCGGCATCCGAAGTAAGCTGGCAGCGGTCTAAAGTACCGCTGCCAGCCGGAGTGACCACCTCCCACTACTTATTTCTCTTGTTCAATTCTTGACTTACTTTATATTAGTGTGCATAAGTTTAATTTTAGAGATTGAACACAAAAACGAACTGTGAAAGTGATAAAGAGGCTGGGTTGAGAGATCTTTATTACTCTCTGGTTGATTCCATTTGTACAAAGGAATGAAGGAGAGCAACCGACTACAATTAATATCATAGACACAGATTGATTGAATGCCAAATATCATTTCCTTTGTTGATTGTGAATGCTGCATTGCAGACCGACCACCCCCCCGTGGCGCCGAAGCCGGACCCTCCACCCAAACTGGACAGGCCGAAGACCAAAGAGCTCGACGGATATGTCGGTTTTGCTAATCTGCCGAACCAAGTCTACCGCAAAGCTGTCAAAAAGGGATTCGATTTCACCCTCATGGTTGTTGGTAAGGAAATTCTGATATTTTTGCTTAGTCGTTGTATCTGCTGTAAGATGACACTGTTTGATCTACAATCAGTTTTTCCACGTTTGCTTCATTAGATGATAACATGCTTCCTTTCATATTTTCAGGTGAGTCAGGTCTTGGAAAATCCACATTAATCAACTCCATGTTCTTGTCTGATATCTACAACGCCGAACAACATCCGGGGCCTTCATTACGAGTCAAGAAAACTGTGGGAGTAGAAACGAGTAAAGTTCTTCTCAAGGAAAACGGGGTAAACCTCACCCTCACCGTCGTAGACACTCCCGGATTCGGGGACGCCGTTGACAACAGCAACTGGTAAGTCGACCATTTAATCCCCTTAAAATGTTTAAAATAGTTTTTAATTCTACATGGATTCTAAATGATTTGTATTGTATACAATAAATGCATAGTTTGGTTTGTTTTATATGAATACAAAATTGTAAATTTTTTCTTTTATTTTCTAAATAAATTAAATAAAAATAAATTATAAAAAATTGATTTTTAATTTTTCAGCTGGGTGCCCGTGATAGATTTTGTGGAATCCAAGTATGAAGAATTTCTGAATGCGGAGTCGCGCGTGTCACGGAAGGTCATGGCTGACAGCCGCGTGCACTGCTGCCTGTACTTCATTGCGCCCAGCGGCCATGGACTCAAGCCTCTCGATGTAGAGTTCATGCAGCGCCTCTCCGACAAAGTCAACATAATTCCCATCATTGCCAAGGCCGACACCATGACCCCCGAGGAGTGTGCGCTATTCAAAAAACAGGTATGCATCCATTATTTTATATTTAGTTGCATGTTTTTAAAATAATTGTGTGTATGTTATTTTCCACGATGATAAACATTAGGGAATATATATTGTAATATCACTTGATTACTCATTTCAAATATTTTTCAATAATTAAATATTATTATTTTGCTTTTATTTTTTGAATAATATAAACTAAAGAGTTCAATATTAACTAAAGGGCAGAACTCTGTAATTTGATTCCACAAACTGCATAAGACATTGACCAAAACAATTGGGTTAATATTTTTATGTAAGTACTTTTGCAGAGGCTTTATATATTTTGTATTCTTCTGAAGATACTTATTAAGTGCAAAGGTTTTATCTACAAGCTGCTACAGCTAATATGCAATTGTAGCTCTTAATAATAATTTTGCAAAATAAGGTAATGATGTTGTAGAATGAGACTGAATAGAGTATAAGTTTTGCTGATGTTTTTCAGATAATGAATGAGATAACGCAGCATAAGATTAAAATCTACGAGTTCCCCCCGGGTGGAGATGAGGATGAGGAGGGGGGTGGAGTAGGCGTGGCACAGGCCAAGGGAGCGCTGGGAAAGTTGCGTGCGCGTGTGCCTTTTGCCGTTGTTGGTTCCAACACCGTCATCGAGCATGATGGCAAGAAGGTGCGCGGCAGGAAGTATCCTTGGGGAGTAGCTGAAGGTAGGCATAAATTGCTAATATTTTATCTGCAAATTGATTGTAATGACTTCAGCAAACGCAATAAGAGTTTTTTTGACCTGAAGCTAATCTTTATATTTAATACATTACGGTTTTTTAAATTGTGATTTTAGTGGAAAATCTGGAGCATTGTGATTTTATTGCTCTACGCAACATGGTGATCAGAACGCATCTGCAGGATCTCAAGGATGTAACAAGCAGTGTCCATTACGAGAACTATCGCTGTCGGAAGCTGGCAGGTCTCGGCGCTGACGGCAAACCCCAACGAATATCAAACAAGTCAGTCAACTTTCTTTTTGCTATTTATTCTGTAAGCAATATTTTACATTGAAACCACACAGCGTTATTAAAGGTAGTTAGATTGTTTTTAAAGTAATTGACAGTATTTAAGGAACCTTTGATAACATATTTGTATTTGAAATACCCCACATTATTTAATTTTCTATTGCTCAATAAAATATACACTTTGGTTTTACACATCCTTTTATATATTTGAACGGCTGATAGACAGTGCCTTCTATGTCATAAGTTAGCTATAAAACGATTTGTGAATGTCTTTGTCATTTCGTGCATTATTTTCTTATTATAATCATAAGTTGTTTAGAAACTGCTCTCATAGAACTAATATTTTAACTCTGCGGCTCCGAGCTGTACTTCAGCTTGAATTCTGATTAAATTTTGATCAAGTCTGCATATTTGGTAATTTTTCATTGATATATAGATACTCATGCAGATGCCCAACCATTCACTGGGCATGCAAAAATGATGTTCTCTATTATTACTTTTGAGGTTCATTTATACTAATTATTTGACCTTCCTACCTTTCGATCTAACTCTCCTAGATCTTAGAGTGAAACCTTCCATTATCTTTTAGTAATATTAGTTTGGTGTTCAGTTTATGCCCACAAGGAGTTATGAACAGTTTCATGACAGTCTGGTAAGTTTCAGAATCCAAAAGCAAACATTTTAAGTTGAAATATAATTAGTTGAAATCTGTTGTAGTGAACCAAGAACCATTGAGTCATCATTTTTGTATGCCAGATCTAAACACTGAAAATGAATAGAAAGACATCATAGTTGTATTTCTTATTGTATACTTCCATCTTTAATATAAATTACTCATATCAAACTATTTGCCATATTCACAATCGACCGGAGTTAATAATTTATTAACAATCCACCGTTTGTTTCTTACACAAGGAAGTTCAATTGCACAGAAGATTACTTTATCTTCACTCAAAAATGTTTGCATGCTTTACTTTATTGTAGATATTACTTTTGTAGAGATGCTAAACACTTAGAATAAATACTTTAGTCGCTTGGAACACATAAAAAGTTTTACCATAAGCATTACCATTTCTATTATATTACATAATTCATTGTTGCTTTATTTTTACTTAACGATATCTGTTATTATAGGAATCCGTTGGCTCAGATGGAAGAGGAGAAACGAGAACATGACACCAAGATGAAGAAGATGGAGAGTGAGATGGAGCAAGTGTTTGAAATGAAAGTTAGTAATTATTTTGTCCTTATTAATAATTGTGTAAATATGTGTATGTGTGCAATGTATGTATGTGTCTATGTGTGTATGTATGTGTGTATGTATATATATGTATGTGTGTATATATGTGTATTATTTGAAGGTAACTTATTGATTAACATGTATAATTCAAGGTGCGTGAGAAGCGTCAGAAGTTGCGTGACTCAGAAGCAGAGTTGACGCGGCGACACTCAGCAACGCGACGCTCCCTGGAGCAGCAGGCTCGTGAGTTAGAGGAGCGGCGCCGTGCGCTGGACGCTGAGCGAGCTGCTTGGGAGCAACAGTCTGGCGTGTCTCTCGATGATCTGCGTCGGCGCTCCCTCGAGGCCAACAGCAAAGAGTGAGCACTCTTTCATTACACATAATGAGGATGACTATTGTCGATTATCTTTAATTAATCTTACAAAATTTACATTATTTAACAACTTAAACCATTTAAATAATATACATCATTGATAGATCGGAGAAATTTAAATGATAAAATTATATTATAGTTTAAGTGCGACTTGTCCTAGTAAATGTATATCAAATATGAGGATCATTATTATGTTTTACTCTTGTTTTTAAAGCTGTTTTTTATGATATTAAGTATCCAAATCTCTTTGGAATATAGAAATTATTGTGACTAACATTAGGTATTGAATTAATAATAGTAATTGTAGGGTAACTTATCAGGAAATGTTTTGCTGTTGTTGTCAGTGGCGTGCGGTCCCGACTTGCAATGCACTAATGCTTCTGTCATAAAGATGCAAGACCCTTGATCATTCTTGTTGATGGTATGATACAGCTTCCTGCTTCTTAATAGAAGAAGAAAACTACATACATTTTTATCGCTGTTTTATTCACGTCTCATAGTGTTAGTTTACTGGAGTTATAATAATGTTAAAGGTGAATTAAGTTTGGTTTTTTTCATCTTATTTTGAGCCGGTTATAGAAAATCTAATTTTGTTATGGTGTTTGTAGTGCATTTATGAATATAGACATATTTGATATCTCAATTATGGTTTAGCTATACCATTAGTAAATAAACTAACAATACTTTACTTAATTTCATAATTTGTCACAAAATATCTAAAATAAAATGTTAAAAATAATCTAATGAAAGAAAAAGACACCTGGAGGTTAGTCCTCTATCAAAAAATAAAAATAAACATTAAAGAGATCTTTGATGCTAACCAGTGCCATTGAGAAGTGAAAAGAACAGTCCTTGTCAGCCTCCAGTGTTAGTGCATGCCCTTAGTGCACACTACTGCTTGTTATGAATAGATTTTTTTTCTGTAAATTAATTATGTTTTTATTTTGCCAACAGAACCGTCGATGGAAAAGAAAAGAAGGATAAAAAGAAGAAGGGATTATTTTAAAGTAATAGTCATAGATTTACCTTCTGCTGCATGCGTATCGATACACCTGACGGGTGCGGCGGCCAGACTGCTCAAGTGACCTGTCCTCGGGTAGTGTGTAAAGCGACATACATGTGTATAAAGTGTGTGCCATTAGATGTTTTTGTTTGACTCTTTACAAAGCTCATTTTGGTTTATCTAATAGGAGTATTCTACATAAGCAGTGAGAACTTTTTCATTTTTGTGATTCTAAAGTAAGGCACTCGAGAATGCCCACTAGCTGCTAGCTTGATAATTAATCATAGAAAAAAAATGTGAAATTGGTATGACTTTTTCTATTTAAGAATTGCTTCATGTTCTCTTTACGATAGAACATTCTAAGGAAAATTCATTATGGAACTAAAATTGACTAGAATAAATAAAATAGTGCTTTCCAAAGATTAACGTGAATTATATGAATGCATAGAGGTGAACATCTTCAGGTGTGAGCAGTTTCCCGGTTGTTTCTCAGACCTACCATTCCACGTTGACTTCATTCCTTTGATTGATGAATGTAAATTTTCCTTGGAATGCGAATTTTAATGTTGTAGTTATGATAGATGATTGGAATTCAACGTTGAGACTTTTTTGTATTTATTTATATGGATAGTTTGTAAACAGATTAAATATATGATATAATTTTCTATATAATCACCGTAAATATTAATTATTTATGATAGTTTGTTTAATGATGTGAAATCTGTCTCTGTTACGTCACAAATGATGGAATAACGTTTTTGTTGAAAATGTTTGTGTCGCAGAGGGAAGTATTATTGCAAAATAAATTTGCAAAATTTAAAATGAGTAACTTTGTCAAATATGCCTAAATCGGTTCTAATAAAATTTATTATGAATAAATCCATTTCCTTGTATTCCTAGATGTAGGGTATTTCCCCAGACTCGTGACAGGTGTACATACCACTACCACTGTTGTAGACTATCTCAGCAAACAGTAGACTGATCATATTTCAGATCCATATAAGATAGTGATTGGAATCTAACATGAATAGTTTATAGTCTATCAAGTCTTCTGAAGTATTTACTATTTAAGGATATTGTCCGATGCTCCGGCTACATTACAATAGTTTTATCTTGAAATAATACCGCAACGACGTCACTCGTGAGATGAGACCTTTCACCTTTCCCACAGGGGAGTCATTTTTTGTTATTGCAGTTCTTCTAAGTACATGTTTATATATATATATTTACATATATATTTGTAGCACATCTGTACAACCTGTTTTATTCAGAATGCACGGTCCGATGACTCGGCGTTCCTTATGCTCAACCATCCTGTAAAAATTATGTTTTGTATTTTCGTATTGTGGCATTAATTAAGTATTATTTTTAGGCTTAATTAAGTTTGTATTAGTGAATTTGTATCTATTGATTTTTGACTTAAATCGGAGATTACTATCCAAGTCTTGAAAATGTTGCTTATTCTGAAGTGATGTAATATATACGGTATCTTTTATTAAAATATTTCAAAACTCGAATGTGTCTTTTATTTACTATGTTTTATTTACACTGAAATTTTTAAAAGGGAAATAAATATGTAAGAGGTACATTAGAGGAATAACACCGTCGAATAGATCCGAATCATTATGTATTTAAATAGATTATACATACAAATTTAAATATCCTAGTACGAATTAAAAAATACAAATGAAATATATTAATTCTTATCTATGACTAGGTATTAGAATAATTTGGCAGCACTATTGGAAAAATATTACTATTATTATTTTTACTTCTATATGTAACGATTGATACATTGTTATAACATAATTAGATTATAAATCCTAATTTTTACATAGTAAAAAATATATTAACAATTACTGCGTCATATTTAACCTACATACATATTAAGATAAATTTATCGAAGTCTAAAATGATGACCCAAAAACACATCTGTCACTCTGATATCATAAACCCGACGTGTACTTGTTCTACTTTACATTAGACAAACAGTAAGTGATTCCAAAACATATGCGTGCGACTCTTTACATGATGAAACACAAATCAACAAAATTCATCTTGTTTCAATAATAGAAGAAATTTGGTCAGCATTCAAAATAACTTTAAAAAATTGTAGTATTATGGTATACATATTTCTAAATAGATAATTACATTACTAATAAATGAAAGTAATAATAATTTACTCATGTAAAACGTCAAAATTGAAACAGAATCGGTATGCTGAGTGAACATCATGAAAGGAGTTGACTTGAAATATGATAGTGGTGATGTAAGTACAAGTAAGACAAACA
Organism: Atopsyche davidsoni; assembly: GCA_022113835.1. Taxonomy (NCBI): domain Eukaryota; kingdom Metazoa; phylum Arthropoda; class Insecta; order Trichoptera; family Hydrobiosidae; genus Atopsyche; species Atopsyche davidsoni. The sequence goes on along the minus strand of JAILWY010000009.1, from coordinate 12,256,462 downwards.
CTGTGAGGGGGGCGACAAGTCATAACTTAACCCGAGTCAACAGTAACATTATTATTTATTAACAGTGATATAAATTTCTCCATATTGTCACAGCTGGTAGTTCTGTTCAGAGTGATAATATAACAAACTTTAGGGATATTCACAAACTTCCTATCGTTTTTGGCTATACACAAAAAGGTGTTTCTACTTTAAGGAAGCTCGTAGAATGTAACAACTAAATATTTTATGTTCACAATCGGATAATTTTGACCCTGGTGACCATCTAAAGCGATCAATATTTTCGAAAAGTTACATATATTGCGGTTGCTTTTTTCGATTCACGCAACGAGCGCAAAAATGCAAAGAATTACATGGTAAATCTGTGAAATTTGAAAAAGTTTCTACAGCATTAAGTACTAAGTCAGATGAGTTAATGAGAGCACTGCCCGAGGCTCCAAACTATAAGCACAAAGATTACTGAAAATTGACACATTTGAATAAGATTAGTAGTAAACTGTAGAAAAAGCTTTACATTAAAAAATGTTTATAACGACACGTCTGTCTTTAGTCCTATTACAACAATAATACGACAACTATTCACAGAGAGCTCAAACACTGCAGAATCCAATCAACGATAGCAGTTACGAGAGAGAAAAAGAGATATAGTAATTTGATAATTTGATAAGAAATGGCACTGAACAACCTATGTAAGTATTTTAGTTTGCATGCTGTCAGTACCTCCAATCCCTACTCGATGGGTATTGCGTTTAATAATTAACAGGCACATAGCATCCATTCAGTATTACTCGAGTTTTTCTAGCCAAATACCGTTAACGCTGTATATTGTTCTGCACAATGTCGCGCCGACGGCACACTCACATTTACATTATCGATATTTCTAATCTTAATTTACTCCTTGATGACTATTAAGCGTGATAATCAGTTATTTTAAATTTAAGAATTGATAAAGAGCTATTATATCATTCAAAATTCTTAAATAATCATGTAAAAAACTTAGAAAATACCTGCATTATGACCTAGCTTACAAAATTATTGCTGGAAATAATTTAAAAATATAAATGAAACAAATAAATATTTTCCTAACAATTATGAGTATTGAGGATGAGTGGCGGCGGTTAGGCCTGACATGAAACTTTTCATTACTTAGTTGCGACAATACACGGCGCAGGTTGCATATCGTGTCACTTCTGTCCGAAGCCGAATGCTTCACTGAATCACTAGCAGTAGTCTCTAACTTCACGCACGCTTCTTAATTGAAATTAATCTCTAGTGTGATATTTCAACAACTTAAATTTACAGTGAACGCTTTGTTTATTTTGGCTATAAATATAAATTCGTCCATTTTGGTGTTATGTTTGCAGTGCTGGCGACACTATGGCATTAATTTTAAATTTAGCTACTTTTAAAGTCTTGGAAAAAGAGAAGTGTTGGGAAAAGTTAATACTATAAAGAGTTCGAGTAAATCATGATAGACTTCAGGCTAGTCCTGCTCAGTTGACAGTGAGAGTGTAATAATGAAAGATTTCGATCATGCGATCAAATAATATATAATTTAGAAAAAATAAATTCAAGTTAAGTGAAGTATAAAAAGAAAATAATGATGTGTGTCTGAAGATGAGACATTTGAAACTTCATAAGTCTAGTATTGTCTGTTCATTTATAGCTGAATATTATTTTAAGTATAATTACATAATAGTCGGTAGGGACACTGTATCTTATTTATTGTAAAATTAAACACTTAGATTTATTTCATTATTTTACAAACAGTTTGATGTAAAGGCGTATTTACCTCAAAATGCATTTGATGCTATTATTAAAGATATATCAATTGTCTTTGACTGACAACTTATTTGTATGTACAGAAACATTATCAAATTGAATCCTATTTTCATGGACTTGCGTTACTGTGAAATAACACAAAACAAATTAAGTTGCTGTAAGTTTCTCACTAGGCACACTTATTACAATATTTTAATAGAATGGCTTACATGGATTATGAAAATCATTATATTTCCAATCATAATCTGTTATGAATATTACAATAATGCGGCTTTTAAATTGTGTGATACAAGATTTCATCAATTTTATTGCATTCAGTTGAGCAATGCAAATCTATGCTGAAAAAGAAGCATAGAAAATGTCTTCATTAACATTGAATTGGAAACATGTTTGCTGCTTCAGGATACATCAAGGCCAGCTAGCGAGTGTTCCACAGCCTTAATTAGAAAAGTACAATATTTTCATGATCAAATTACTGCTTGGAAATTTTAATCAACACATATTGTTTTAATTCATAAAATTTGCATATGCTATTCCAAGACAGCAGCAAGCATGCAGTCAGTACCTAACGAATGCCAACCGATGGAAGCCACTGTAGTGTAGCCACTAGAGAGACTAATCGGAGAGGTTTGCCTTGAGCAGTAAGGCTGCGCCGCAAACGGTTCAAAGGGTTTCCGAATCGCGGAAACATTGTTTAATATGAAGATGATTGTCAGTCTCTTACCCAAATATTATATGGAACATTTTTGAGTGCACACTTCAATTCTTAAAAATTACACAGAGTTCATATAACTATTACGATCACTCCTAACTTTAATGTTTAACTATATATAGTCATTCAATTTTACAGAATCCATAGCCCCGATATGAAATGATAGATGCACAATGCTATCGTTTATTTCTTCTAGAGAATTTTACATTTTTCATATTTCTGGTAGGATTTGTCAGCAGTGTCTCAGTCCTGCACCTCCACATACAGCCAGGGTAAGTTAAGTAGTAATTAACACACATAAAGTTTTCAGTACTTTCATAATATAAATTAAATTCAAACAAGTAAAGTATACTGAAACTCAATCAAGTTCATTCCACAAATACAAGCCATTTTTTCTATACTTATATATAAAAATAGTATAACGCATTTTAAATGATAGTGGTAATTTAGAGTACATTAGTAACATGTGCAGGATATGCCAATCTAAAGGTAAATTATTAAAAGATTAAATTTTCCAACATCTCATTTCTCATTTACAAAATCATCATTGGCCCACTGTTGTGACATGTTGAGTAGTTTTCTATAAAAATTGAAATGTTTACATTGATTTGATTTTTACAAAATTTAGTTTTTAATCTTCAAAATTTAATTGAAAAATATAGTTGACTAAATACAAACATGTATGTGTGATATCAAAATTATCAACTGAAAATAGTTCGAAAATGTCAATAAGAATATAATTTCACATGTAGAAAGATACAAGTGTGATTTTGGTGTGCACAAGAAGCCAACCGACTCGTGAATGATCAGGTGCGGGCGCACAGGCCTGTCTGTTGATATTATTTGATATGTTATGTTTATTATTGAGTTTTAATGAAATAATTCTAGTCATAAGGATTTAGATTAATTATAACAAAAGTCTCAGAAATCATAAGATATTTTAAATAAACCAGTAGCTACAAAAAATCTTATAAAGTAGTTATGAAAAATATGTTATATTTTTTTGAAATCTCAGATATTAAATTTTGCAAAACAAAAATTTATATTGGTATTTTTGTGATGATTGTTTATTTATTTAAAATAAAACTGCACATTTTACACTTGTGTCACATCCTTTCTCAGTAAATTTAAAAGTTACAATCTCAAAATACATTAATTGTTTCAGTGTACTGAATATTTCAACACAATATGTAATTGCGGAGGAATACCTTTTCATATAGTTTCCATTTCTATAAAAAATAAGGGCTATGGCTTTTAAAGTATGAACAAACCAATAGACATGTAATATTTCTTCTCAACCTCTAAAATGATTTAGTTTAATTTTTATATCAATGAGTACAAAATTACACTTCATTTTTGACTTATCGAAAATGAATTTTTGCCTTTGAAAGTCAACTGTTGAAATATTCTAACTAGGCGGGGCTACCTGTAGTGTTAGTTTAATTTTAGGATACAATTTAAACATTAAGATTCTCTAATGAAATAATAATGATAAATCACAACATCGGAGTCGAATAATCATTCAAGTCTTATGAGGAGGGCCGCGGCCGGAGCTATGCCGGCGCCGGAGGCAGCGGTCGCCGTCCATGCAGGCGGCAGGGAGCTCACGGCGCTTGTGGCATCTGGGGGGCGAGCCGGAACAAACCCAACTACGAATGCAACGCGATCGATTACACATCAGAAAGTAGGCAACGGGTAACATATTAGATGTCCTACTACAAATATCAAATTATTGACTGTTGTCGTGCAATACGACCGGTCATTGCTGGGAATGTTACTCCGGCGTGGCCCCATTTGGGTAGGTGGGGATCCAAACTGTGAAGTCGGGCAGACTTAGAAGAGGAGGAAGCTGACCCTGGTCCGCCGGGAGTCGCCCTTGCCCCGGCGGCCCATGCCGAATTGTCACATGCTCGTGTCCGGGCCTGATCCCCCCGCCTTACTGTCGCCGCCTAAGCCGCTGCCCTCGTCCTCGCGGCTACTGCCGCGCTCCACTCGCCCTGACAGGCCGCTGAAGTCCAGCTTGTACTGAAAACAGTTTCAAATAAATCAGGACAAGTCGCAGAAAGGGTACATTTCAATAACATAACACCAAAATACCAGTCATGATTTAATAAAAAAAATGATGCGTGTTAATACATTACTGCCCATTTGTTATTAAGTCCTGTTACACGGGCAATCCTATTGCTATAGAAAATTGTGTATATTTTGAAACTGTATGGCTAAGAATAAAATAGAAGTTCTTAAGTTTTGAACTCATTTTTTGTTCTTAAAATACAAAAAAACTGCAAAGCGTTTGATTTGAATCAGTTTTAAAAATTATTATTATTTTATTTGATGTTTTATTGCAAAACAGTGTGAATTCATTTGAATAGTTTTTATTTATTGCTAACCATCCCATTTCTAATTAGGTACAACTATCTCAAAACCTATTAAATGGTGATGGTTTTGTACTGCATGCCGTGCTTGCTTCCTTCTCACCTGTAAACCGTGGCAGAAACCAAACAGTATGGAAAGCAGCATGTAAATAGCATGTGTTAGCAAAGTGTCTTTATGGTGGTTTTCTGCAGCAAATTTACCGCCAGTGTAGTAAGGTTATTAGTGTAAATAATTAAGTATAAATTAGCATATTAACCAGTATTAAATTAAAAACATAGATAAACTATTATTTTTCACCAATGTGCTTTTAATTTGAGAGTGATTGTTTACTTTGATGTATTAGTTTCTAAAAGCATTATTTATTCAACGCCGATGCATATCCCAATAATTTGTGAATTTCGATGAACATTGAGAGATCAATGAACATTGAAAATATCTTACTTAATTTATAGCATTGCAGCTTTTATGTATTTCTGCTCTTTTCATCTGCGGCTTCCAACTCCAGTCTACTCTTATTGGCATAAACAAATCAAACTGAAAGTACAAACAAAAATAACCAATGAGGAGCAAAAACTATCCCAAACATTGAGGATGCTAAAACTATCCCGAGCAAATCACTCCTGATCGCTCGCAATAGTTGAAAACAAATAATAAAAAGGAGTAAACATAAGAAGGAGTACGGTTGCATTGTTGTATGGAGAATTTATTCTTACTTTGTTGGCGCAGTCAAAGCAGGTGGTGACAACTTTGCTAATGACATTCATAAGATTTTTAGTTTCCTGTATAACATTATCAACTTTGCTAAAGGTGGCAGTCCTGCCCACAGTGGGCTCCTTTACGGTGAACTGTAGTTGCTGAACGTAGGTCGGAACCTTATCGAGCAGTTCCAACAACAACTTCTTACTAGCGCCTATAGGAACCTGAAAATTCACAAGTAAATACGTTACATAAAATGATCATCACTGTCCCTCTGTTGAGAACTTAAACTTCATGCACCGGAGCTTAAAAAACTATATGGGTTCAAAAAGGAGTCTTTCAAAAAGCTTTTAGTAAAACAATTTGGCTAGGTGTGTTGGCATAAAATGAAAGATGTAAAAATCAAGCATTTTTCTAATTAAAAAATAATTGGCAATCATCTAAAAGTTGCGTGCAACCTGTGGAACTAACCTGTTCAACAACCTCGTCACTTGTGACGCTTCATGTCTACTATTAATTATTTTGATTGAGATGGGAATATAAAAGAAACATATCGGTGCGGTAATGATATAGTGAAAATGAATTATTAAACATCTTCGGTTATAGTTTTGATTACTTTATCACTATGTGATAAATTTTGACTAATTGTTTCACTTAAAAATATTTTTTAAATATCCTCTGATATCAATCAAGGTATAATAATAGCTAAGTTAAATAATAAAACAAGCTCAACCCCTGTAATCTCATAGTAATTCAAACGGGCCATTTATAAAAGATCTCAACTTGAATGGACTCGCAAAAGTAACCAACAAGCCGACATAGTGGATTGTGAGATTGAAAGGGTTGAACTGGAGAACTTTCTGGGCGCCTTCGGGAAGGGAAGTGTTAATTGTATGGTTAAGTTTAGTTAAGTATATTTATATAAACGTAGAATGGAATTACCTGATATGAGAACTGCCTAACCACTTTATATAACCTATTAGCTTCTTCAGCAAAGTATTCAGCCTGCGTGAAGAGATCTTGAGTTGTGTTGAGTAGTCCCTCACCCTTAGTAAACTGATACATTGCAAAAGCCATGGAAGACATATTTTTTGCTCTGAAAATAAAATAAAATTGGTAACAATATTCAAAATAATTATTATCAAAAATGTATGACTCTAATATATAATGCAACTGATTACTTTAGGTATAATGTATTTATTTTTAGTAAATGAAACGTCACCCTTTGCTGTTGGTGGAACAGCTCCTAGGAGTATTCTCCAATAATCATTGACCCGTTTGTTAAGCCAGGTTATGAAGGATAACATTTATTTATTCAAAGCATTTAAATGCGCTTTAACATAATTTCCTTTTTTTATACATTGAAATACAGAAAACAATTAAAAAACTGTAAAATATATTACGGCAACTACCCTTTCCAGCATCCATATATTTTAGAAAAATTAAATACTGCATTGAATTCAGGTCAGTATGAAAAGCTATCTTTTAAAATAAATCATAGTATTTTTTTGAACAAAATTAATAATAGTTCTATATACGAGTATTTTTTTATACAAAGAAAAAAATAACATTAGTATTATAAAATTCTTACCGCTAAACTTTAAATTCAAGAAAGATTATTCAATATAAAGAATTTTAGAATATGAACCTTTTAACTATATCATTATTTTCTTCTAATGCAGCTCCGTTTTCTTGCCACTTCTCAGTTTCTGCGTCCATCTCTGAAGACATCATCTTCATTTCAAGACCTGACTTGGCAATCTTTGCTTGTTCTTCTGAGTCTAAAGTTACAGCTTTTAAAGGTTTACTAGTTGTTCCGTGTTTCTAAGAACATACAAAATGTACAACAACAACGTATATAGTTATTGCTAAACTACACATTAATATTTAACAATACATTACTACGCCTTATTTAAACATTTAAATATGTGGGAGTCTTGATATACTCTATGATTTTGAACAGAAAGGTAAATTTGGTACAAACATTAGTTTAGGTTTACATTAGTATCATTTTATTCCAACACTAATCTTAATGAAACCCAGATGAATAAATTATGCAAAAATAAAGAGTAACACTGTATTAACAAATACATTTTTAAATGTAAGGTGGTTATTTATTAATTTGCCTCTCTGTCTCATATAACTTGAAAAGTTCAAATACATCATTTCAGGCATTGAAACAGTATGTAAAACGTCAATAAAAGTAAAGCAGTTGAGAGTTTGCAGACTCACCCCTGGCCTGGGTAGGGACATGTAAACTTGTTTCTCAGGCTTCCCCTGTGCTAACTCCAGGACTTCCTTGGCAACAGTGGTGACGTCCGATAGTAGCCACTGCCACATGTCCGCAAACACTTCCAGGTTTTCTTTAGCTATTTTACTAGAAGGGTAGAGGCTAAACGTTTTGGCCGCTGTGACTACTTGAGGTCCGTATATTCGGAGGTTTATTTCGGTAAATTTAGCAGTCACTTGTAAGGTCTCTGATAAGGCAATATGTCTTAAAAGTTTGCATACCTGAAATTTATTAAAATAATTTCTAATATTACATCAGATAAAAATTCTTTGTGATATTTATTTTTGTACTGTTGGCTATTTTCACAGGCTTTCAATTTGTAAAACAATATAATACTTTATGCACACAATAATGATTAGATTTTATTTTTATTACACTATTGTTTTCTAATAAAGCATAGGGTAATTTAGAAAGTGATAAAACAGTCGGTGTGTTGGTGTGTGATGTGTAAGGGACTTACTTCAAGAATATGGTCGATGTGTTCAAGCAGCGCGTCGGCATGAGGGTTGAGGCGGGCAGGCGAGGCGGGCTGGGCTAGGGCTCGGGCGGCTGCGGCGGCGGCCGCCGCGGCGTTGCCCAGCTCAGCGGCTTGCTCGCGTGCCGCTCCCACCAGCCCCGCCCACAGCGCCCGAGCCGCTTCCAGCACGCCTGCCGCCGCTGCTTCCAGCTCGCTGAACATGTCAGAGGCGTAGTCCACTCCTTCGTGCATCACATCATCCTGCAATACAATTGTATACATGAGGAAATATTACTTCAGACATAATTTCAACAGGCAATTTACAAATTTACATTTTTATTGCCTGATGCAAATAAAAATGAAGATGACTGAAATATATCCATTTCCTACATTGTGTTGGTGACGTTAAGTAAAATAAAATAAGTATATTGAAGTGAGCATGTTCATTAATGATTGTAAATGTAAACTGTATCATTATAATGTTTACAGGAACCTCCAATACGGTGCTGTTTATGTATAATTTCAAAGAGAGAGACCACTGTAAAATTTAATGTTTTTTTTTTACATTATAAAAGTTAGACTCCAATGTGAGCGTCAATAATAAAATATTTTTTTTTTTTTTTTGTTAGTTAAAATGGAAATGGAAATATGATTCAAATTCCTATACTACAATAAAAAAGTGGCATTTCTACAAAGGCGATTTAAAAAGATGCAAACTGGACCTTTCCTGTTGTCTAGTTGCCACTAGTTACTGGATTTTGATTGAAATAAATTATAAAATTGCACTTTACTAACAAACTTATTCTAGTTTATGCAATGTATTTGTATCTTAAAAACATTACAATCTCTTATTTTTTCTATGAAACTAGTCTTCACTACTGTTTGACGTTTTCTATTACATAACATTCTACCGTTTAGATTGTAGAATACTAGATCGATGGAAGACTGTGCGTGAGGCCCAGCCACTGTGAAGGATGTATGAAAGGGACGAAAAAGTTAGAAAGTCACTACAGCTACACTCTTAAATATCAAAGAGAAGAAATTTTGGACATTAAATTTTTTTAAATGTACACAGCCTTGAAAGAGTCGATTGTTGGCTTTCCAGAGTCAGCAATATTAAAAAAAAAAAACATGAAAACTTCGACTTGGCGTTAAAAATATTGGATTTCTAATGTATCATTTTATAAACCAATCAAAATACCAAAGTAAGAGTGGGCAGATAATAGGAAAGATAGTGATGTGCTATAAACTACAAAAAGTAGACTATTTTTACTAAAAATTGCTCCTTAGTCTATTTTAATGATAAAAAAGGTGTTAATTATCGCTAGAACAAAATATTGCTAAATAAAGAAATAAATACCTGTAAAAAAATTCCTTAACATGTTCTTTCAGTTTTTACTTCACATGTATTCACGAATCATAAAAATTATTACATATTTTAAAAATAATTTTGAACTACGTAACCAATATCAGACTTGAGGTTATAGTTTCATCTTTATCACTTAGTTCATCAAAGATAATTAGTTTATCAAAGATAATTGGCAGTGTCAATTTCAATCAGAGTAGACTGAACTCTATTAGAGTCGTGGATATCTATCTCACATGGAGTGCTAGAGCACATAAGAAGGGATTCAGATATTTTTTCAGTCTATAGTTGAAAATCTCTATTTGTATTAACTTGAATATTTAATATTAAGATACAAATCTACGACAACCTGGTTTAATTTGTAATATTACATATTTGAACAACAAATATGAAGAGCCCGAAAGATTATGATCATATTTGTTTGTGAGTGCTTTTGCACTTCTTCAAACTTGAGAACTCACTAACAAAAATAATCTTAATTTCTTATCTATTTTGGCTATTCATGTTTGTTACGATAAGAAATATTAGAATTTGTAATATTTTTATTTTAGATTTTAGCTTTTAATAATGGTGGGTGGTAGGCCATCTTGACATTTTTCTAATACTCTGTTACAATGAGACCATATCATTTCCAACCGATGATAAGCTTTAGTAGAAATGAAAGAAAACGGTAGGAAGACTAATAATTTACCATGTTAACAGCAACCCTGAGCAGTTGATGAAGTTCAAGTTTGGTTCTATCACACAGCAATAGTATATTCTGTCGATAGCCGTGGGAGGTGTAGGCAGAGTCAGTGAAGTCCTGCGTCCTCTCCAGCAGCTGCTCGAGGGCGCGTGCCAGGGCTTCCCGGGCAATTGGGCCTGCGTGAGCAGACCGCGCCCGAGACACAAGCTGCCCCAGTCGACGTAAAGCCCCGCACACGGTACCGCGTTCACCGCCTGTGTTGGAGGGAGGTGCCTCCGTTTCGCACTCCCAACTCTGAAATTCATCATGCATATTTTTGATCAGAATCTTTTTCATTTTGTTTATACGATATATTATATCACCGGGAAATACTTTAATCAACAAGATCTTTAATGATCCACTATAAATATTATCATCCAAATGAATCTAAACTTATAGAATATTACTTTGTGGTTAGTTAGTTCTAAAAGTTTCTAGAGATTTCAATATCTAGTGATTTTGAAGTGTAATAGTGTAAAGAGCAGAAAAGATGACATACACAAAAATTTGGAGATTACTAAGTGGCTAAGTGACTAAGCATAAACCCATTTCAATATAAGATAGTCAAAGGAAAAGGTTCAGAAGTATTTTGGGTTCTCATGTGGAATAGAATATCAAGGCTTTGGACTCACCGGTAATCTTGGAGAGAGGGAAGCTTGACAGTCTAAGACTCCGTCCTTAACTACATAATGTATGAGGTCCATCGCTCTTCTCATTTGACAGAACACTGTGTCTCTATTCTCCCTAGCTGTCGGGCAATCGGGATGCCTTAAGCATGCCTGAAATCAACCATAATTATCACATGAGCAACTCTTCTACGTAATCAGGCACATAGTTAGTTTCAATTAATTATAAATGTAAATATTCATTTTTTTTTCAGTTTAATGGATGATAATATATCAAACCTTAGAAGAGGTAAGCAACATCATTGTGGATCTCTCGAGCACTTGTCTAGCAGCAGCCATCTGCGCTCTTCTCCTCTCGTCCTTCAGGTCATTCTGTCTCTCTCCGGTGACGTGGGCTAGCTCCACCATCTCGGCTCCAAATACCGAAAATGCCTTCACAAACTCTGTAAAGTTAGTGACGGATTCCAGTCTGCCGAGACTTCTTGTGACCTGAAATATCATGCAGATGATTTATTTTGTTAGTAATGAATATGGGATTACTTTTTTTCTCAATGTTGTAAAAATATGATTCTAGGAGATATTGTCTTCCTAATAATTATTGAAATAAGGGATTGTGTAACAAACGTGTCAGAATTCAAAGAAAAAATTTATTATTATCAGTTGGGTTCTTCGCACTTAGCGCTGTTTGACTAAAGTTATTTTAAGAGATGTTTACAAACTATCACTTATGAATATATTTTATTTACAATTGAGAAGAACCTATGACTCTCATAATATTAATAATGGTATTTATAATATAACGAGGATGGACCAATTTTTTGGAGGAAAACATATATTAAATACACACATACATCAGTGACAAAAAGAAGGCAGAACAGATACATTATTTAAACCAGAGGTGTCAAACTCAAATTTGCAGAGGGCCATATATTAAATTTAGTATGTGTAGGCGGGCCAGATTTAAATAAAATAAGTCCAAAAGCTCTAAAAAACATGATTCTTCTCTGCCCGAAGGCCGTATCTTTGACATGACTGATTTAAACCATTTTCTTGCATAGAATTAGTGGGTATGTAGAGCAGTATAATTTTAAAATTTGATTTTACTGATTGTTATAAACCAAGAGTGGCCAATGCATCGATCGAGGTCTACTGGTTGACTGCGTCACTATTCCTAATCACCCGCCTGTCTAATATGTATACACCTCTGATGTCTGTCTCACATAAAATAATTAGTCTGTGAGAAGAAATATTATTTTCTCTTATTAAAATAACTTGTTAATTAATATGGTTTAGAATCATCAGAGCTTTGCTAGGAAAGGATTATATAATAATGCTATTGGACAGCAGCAATATGCAGACTTTTCCTTCAAATATGAAACTACGGTGTGGAAGGTCTCGAGGACCTGCTACACAATAAAAAACCATGCACACTGGAGATGGTCACCAACCTATTCTGGGGGGAGGCACCCGAGGAAGAAATATTTTCTTTGTTTATTATAAATTCAAATTAATTTTTGGCTATCAATTACTACATATACGATGTTAGTAGTGATCAAAAATTTGTCCAAATGTGTGTTTTTTTTTTCACTGGACCGCGTCGATCTCTGCAGTCGAGGCTGGCGGCATCTCCGTCCTTACTTCCATACCTTGTCCTTGGCAAGGAGGAGCTGCTTGACGACCACGATGTCGGCGAGCAGCAGGACGCGCGTGACGGAGGCCAGCAGGCCGCGCGCCGCCCGCACCACCGCGCCCCGCTCCCCGCCCTCCGCCTCGCCGCCCAGCGGCCAAGACACTCCCGAGCCGCCCACCGAGCTCGCCGCGACGCACAGACGCTCGATACTGGCACCTGCAACACACCATCAACCATCATCGCCAATCAATATCACGATCTTTGGAAATTTCAAAACAACAGCAACACCAAACATTGTGTAATACCCTATACACCGGATCATCATCAGTTTAGTCATGCATCTGATGATGACCCGGTGTATAGGGTCGAAACTAATTTTGCAAATAATTCTAATGAACTCAAAGTGAAGACAAAAATACAAAGTTACTTTTTATCATTACAATAATGGATCTTCACCAATCAAATGCCTCAACAAGACAAAAATAGTGTGTTTTACAAGAACGTGACCTCTGTAAAAAAATGTGTTTGGCGCTTTTTTGCAAAAAAAAAAAAATAAACAGGCAGCCCAACATTTTTTCCTTAATGCATCGTTAAAATTATCTAGTTATCGTGTTCACTTCGCACAGAGTGCACATTTTCAGAGATGCTTCCCGCTATGAGGCAGTGTTCCTTTGTTCGCATCCTAAAGGACCGAAAATGTCACGCGTTCAGGCTGCAAAGTATATGAATAAGTCAAAAGCCTTTGTGACCAAGTGGGTGAACCGATATTTAGAAACAAAACACGTCAATGACCTACCAGAACGTGGTAAAACAAAACAGACGTCGTCCGCCGAGGATAAGCGGATAACTAACCTATTTTTAAAAAAACCCACGTCTATCTTTGCCATTTGCACAAGAAAAACTGAAGCAAAAAGGACTAAATATATCTCTAGCTACAATAAGAATCTAGCCCAAGTGAATCATGGATATTACAAGAAGATAATGACCCCAAACACCGAAGTCGCCTATGTAGCAAGTGGAAACAAAATAAAGTCATCGAGGTCTTGGATTGGCCCTCACAATCTCCTGACGCAAAACCAATTGAAAACGTTTGGGCGTTGATGAAGCTTAAACTTCGAAGAAAAAAACGCTAACTGCCGCCTCAATTCTTAGCATTGTAGCTGCTGAAAAGTTGGCTAAGGCTTAAATATTCCAATCCCACAAAATTCACGGTTAGTACTGGAAGCCATATAAGCCAAGATTCTTGTAGAGTCGACCGAACGCGGTCTCGCCGAGGTGCGCTCGATTGATGAGACGTCAATCAGAGTTCAATAATTTTCCCAGCTCTCGGAGATGCAGTGCCGATTACTAGACAACGTCCCCCACATACGACCACAATTGTTTTGACAACGGCTCCAGTAAAAGAGAAAATACCATCTTACTGGAATATTCTATAGTCACAGATTAGATGAAATACTTGAAGCAAAAAATTTACACACTAAAATATAATGAAATGCGACACAGGGTGACTACCGGCAGACGGTAGTTCAGATAAATTGTTGTATAACCATCCACAGCACGATGATTGTTATCGAGTTTGCATTATTCTCAATCCGTGTGTGCTATTGTAAAATCGATGAATTTATCGAGTCCTCTCATCCATAAATTTTTAATGGTTTTTGAATGTCAGGTGCTCGGTATCGGCTGCACGCTGCGCTCGCGTGAGTTCCTGCGAATCGCTGACAGCATTACAAAACAGCCTGCGAGCGGGTAGGGTGACCACACTCGCACTGTGCCACGCGCCGAGTGGACCATCGCTTCTTCTCAAAGTGGAGGCTTAACTTGTGACATTTGGGGCGTTTGCGACTCCTGATGTATTGGTATCCGTTATGAGCGTCATTATATGTGACGGTTATAAATTACGCTTTATTTCACGGCAAAATAGATCTAAGGACGAAAATCGCCTCATTAGCTGACAAAGCTTAAAAATACAGTGTCTGAATTTTTAGATATCTTATATATTATCTTATGATTAATTTAAAAATAACCTTTATAATGGGAAGTATATTATAACAACAAAAAACAGGTTGAAGTACTTAGCCTTCAACAAATTACTCATAGCTATTATTGTTACAATAACTTCAAACAATGTGGGTTGTGTTCTTAAATCGCGGCACTCGTGGCGTCCCTGGCCACAAAATAGGGGATAATATTCCAGCACATACGTCATTAGCAAGTTTCCACGTGATTACTAGCGGCGACACAATATCTCTGTTTTTAAAGAGCTTCGTGAAAAACGCGACGCACTGAAGGAAACTATTCCTAGAAATATGAAGCCATATAATGTATGGCCAAATAGGTTAAGGAGCCACCGTGGCGGTGGTGGTGAAGGTGGAGGGGGGCACCTCGGCACTCGCAGTCGACGACACACAAGGCAACTCGATTTTCAGACAATTTTTGTACAATATAAAAAAAAATATATATATATAAATTAATATAAGTGCTCGGAGCATAGAACTGGAATAATCCGAGATGACATGACTTTAATATCAGCATCTCTATTCTACATATTGTGCATTTCCGTAATATGAAATGTGTTAGTATTCATGCAGCGTGCCAGGGGAGACGTTCCATTTCGGAGCCGACCTGTCTCCAGGTGACAAGGCTCTCGAGGATAGCAGCGCCGAATAGAGAACAGGTGCTGGAAGGGTTCAGCACAACACGGGTACAGCTTTAATATTAAATCTTACATATACACCAGAGAGTATTATCCTCGCACGGTAATAAAGATGAAAAAGTTATTTTGACTTTTCAGGAGTCGGTTTTGTAAGCCTTTTGTTATTTATTATAAAGAATGAATAATTATTAAGACAAAACTTTTTCTCTTTTTCATAACCACTATAATCTATTATATATTTTTTGGTGTTAAATATGTAAGAAGTGTTTAACGTCTTTGTGAATTCACAAATTTGCGTCCTTATTGTGAGCTGAAGTTTCAGTTTCAGAGTTAGTCTATACACTTGTTCATGAAAACAGTCACGCCGAAACACCCCTATTTTTCAAGGAAGTTTGTTCACAACACTGTATTATTCAGCCGTGTCCGACGGGCGCGTCTTGATTATCAAATTTGTCAAAAGCGTCCGAACAGGTCACAGTTGCTCGGGGGGGCTGGGGGTCCGCGGGGCGGTCCACGGCGGCGGTGACAAGTGTCGCCCCATAAACGGTCCTTTCTTCCGCCCCGAGGCCGCGCGGGGCACAAAGCGCGAAAGGATAAGCGCGAAAGCGAACGCTCGCCGTAAATGTAAAGTCTCACTTCATCCCGAACACTTTATTTCACTTGCTAATTTTACTCCGCTATAACTTCATTTCTATTGTTTACTTTATGGCTCTTCGTGCTTTATTTGGCGAGATGGGACAGGGGATGTACTTCGGCCTGCGCGGCGCTCACAATGGAGTGGCGAGGGACGAGATTAACTTCACGAGCCGACATTAATGTGAGAGAAAACTTGACATCAGAATCATAGAAATAAATATTTCGCGGTTTTCACCTTACATACACACTTACATCCAAAATAACAAAGTATTTTTTGAGAGAAATGATTCAATAGGATATTGCAATAATGTAGCGTTTTTTACCCAAGCTCGAAAAATATAACAAACTGAAGTTTTTTTGTGAATTTGAATTTAAAATAACTGCATGTTTTTATTAACTCGTGTACTGTTTCAACGTATCGAGTGGTTCACTAGTTGCAAGCTGAACATTTCTGAAATTCATGTTCAACATATAAATAAAAAATACCGAATCGCCTAGCAACCGCCTGCAAAACACTACGGAGCAAAGGCAAAGCATGCGTTATTCTCGGTACTATGTATTCAATTATGACATATTTTTTTTTATTGTAAACATAATACCGTTTACGGGGGTCACTTGCGTCGTTTAGTATTCCCAAAGAAAACAAACACGCGAAGGACGAGCGTGAAAAAACAAACCTGAGAAAATAAAACAGAACACACGAGAAGCGACAAGCGGAATTACAGGGAAGCCGCTTTGGTTGACATATTTTTTGCGCTTTCATATTATCTCCATTGCGCTCGGCTGCCCGGCGTTTATCGTCGGTCCACCGGCAACTCAGTTTTCCACCATGATCTTCCAATATGTTATACGATTCGACGCTGCGGATTTTCCCTTCATAGCTGAACTGAATAAATAACTTTAAATTCTACTAAAAACTGCGAGCATTCATTCAGACCAAACCAGAAACACCCCCCTGCGTTTCAAAAAACCATAAACTTGTTAAGTATTAAATAATAACAAATTTTACTAAAACTCATCATTATGATCATTTAAAATTTTATCAAACCTAATGCGACAGATATTTTCTACATAAGTACATAATTGAACACAGTAAAATGATTTTTTGTTCCCCTGAAATCTGAAAGCACTCAAACCGAAACAGGTTCCCCTCCTCGTTACAAAAAGCCATTAACTTGTAGAGTATCAATCACAATGCTTGATGAAGAATTCTTATGTGATAATTTCATTAAAGCCAAAAATAGGCAGAAAGGTACCATTATTGAATTAATAATTTTATCGCTTCATTTAGACATATATGGGGGAGAACGTTGTAACTTTACATTGATTAATGAAACATGTTTTTTTAAGTACTTTGTAATGGAATGGTGACGGTACGAATATAGTTTTTCTTACTCGACAGTTAAACCTCTGAAATTATCAGACGTTTTTATCTTAGGTATATTTTGACGTTTGCATGTCAAGCGTTATAGACAAACAGGTTGTTTATATATAAACTGAATCACTAGAGAAAACGGAAAATAAATTACAGGACAGTAAAAATTGACATGATTCAAAATATATGCGCTATGCAACAGCTTAGAGGGGAGGGTGGGGTGGGGGTGAATACTTGATGAGCGGACAGTCGGTGTTGCCAGTTGCGATTAGCGGTCCAAGCTCAGGGCCGCGACTGGCAACATCCATAGTTAATGGCCGCACCCGCCGGGCCGGGCGAGGTGTAGTTTAATCACTCCGCATACGTCGCTCGAGGGGTTCCGGTAACCTTATATTATTATATCCAAAAGTTCAGTGGACATGGCAACCCTCTAACCCCCTAAAGTATTTTCTGGGACCATTCAAATTAACAAAAAAAACATATTGTTACTACTACATACAAATTACTTTTCAAAGTAAAACAGGCGAGTTGAATTATCAGCTAAGATGTATGTTATTTAAAAAAAATTTAAGCCTATAAAATTTATTATTATTTTCATGAAGTATAAATTATAAATACACTTTTCTAGGGCTCATTTTATGAAATAATTATCATATTGCATTAACTCATGTAAAAGAAACAAACACAGATTAATCGATTGCGGCAGTTAAATACAAATATAAACTGATGGCACACCGATAAATATTAAATTAAATTAAATGAAACATTATTTGAAAATGAACAGAAAAAAAGGACAAAATATTATAAATGTTTTCGGTTTTAAGTTTATTTTGTAGAACTTTTTACTTCAAAAAAATAAATAAAAAGCTAAATGGGTAAAACAGATGTTACGGTTTTTGTTAGTGGGTCGACTTTAAAGGACATTTCCAAACTAAATTATTCACAAGTGGGACTCCATCGTATATGTAACGCTAGAAAGCAGCATGTAGCAGTTTGGTATTTTTGACGTGATATCTTCCAGTGTGACCAAATGTTTTCTATCAAATGCCTATGCAAAACAAAAACCAGCCTTTTTATATTTGTATGATTTAAATTTTAGCTGAACAAGAGGAATTAAAAAAAAAACCTACAACTTGTTATTATTAAACGTGAATGATGTTGAAATGGTGAAAAATCTCTTCTGCAAATATTAAGTTTAATACAACTTCACATACAGCTTGTATTTATTCATACATTTCATAAATATTTTCATGATTTTAAACGGCAATTTTATGAGGCAATTCTGCTCATGCTGCTAAAAAGTATAGCGAAATGTAGAGTTTATGTCGGAATTCTGATTTTCCAAATAGATTGAACTGGCAATACTGCGTCCAAGCAATTCCATTGTTCTTTGCTCTTTGTGCGATGAAAATAGACTGAACTTTATGTGGAATCGCAGAAGTAAGAAGTGGCTGACATAAATGAATGGACGCTAAAAATAATAATACGTGTATTAGATTTTACTACTTGACTTTTCAAGTGAATCGTGATCTTTAAGGTTTATTTCGAATTAAAGACATAAAACCAAAACCGTGTGCATAGCAGAACGGATGCTTGAGAATGATAATGATATTGCCTCAAAAATGTTATTTATTTAATGTTAATTAGAATAACAATAATACAAATATGTATAAAAAATACAAATATATTATTATATAATTTTACTACCACAATATATTATTCCTTATGTAAAGTATATATATATAAATGTAATTATTTATGATATCTGTACAGTGGTCTGTAAGTGGAGCTTGGAGTTTGAAACCTCACATCTCCAAGTAAATTTGTCGTTACTGGTATCTGTAAATAGAGTATTATAATTAAAAGCTCACATTTATATACAAACACATCTTTTGTGATTCTTGTTAATAGAGCTTTGAAGTTGAAAGCTCACATCTCCATGTGAATTTTCAGCTATTAAATTATGTACATAGAGCTTTAAAATTGAAAGCTCACATATACAAGTAAAATTCTCGGTACTAGTTTCTGTAAATAGAGCTTTGAAATTAAAAGCTCTAGTTACAGATACCAGTAACGACAATGTCACTTGAAGGTGTAAGCTTTCAATTTCAAAGTTCTATGTGCAGAATTTAATAGCAGAAAATTCACTTGGAGATGTGAGCTTTCAACTTCAAAGCTCTATTTACAGACATAAGTACCGACAAATTCACCTGTAAATATCATTTTGGTTACTGTACATAGAGCTTTCAAATTGAAAGCTCACATTTCCATATGAATTCAATTGTATGAAAACCTTTTAAAACTTGTTCTGAATTATATAAAGGACTAGTCTATACATTTCACAATTGGCTTGTCTTTGGTCAGATATAAGGATTTACAAAAAAATATCGATAAAAATCTGTAAAAATAAATTTCTGTATTCCAGGGTTACTTTGTCTCGCGTCATCGGTTCCATCAGGGAAATGCCATTGACCAAAAACCAAGCTCATGCCACCTCTTGGAGTCCCTGTGTTGCGCTGCAATAATATTTTATTGCGATATCACATCATAAGATCCATCAACGCGGATTTTTTAATATAAAAAAATAACCACGAAGAGAAAAATTCCTAACTAAATTCGTTCATTAAAAAAATCCAATCAACTACAGTGATACCGCACGCTACTGTTTTTTCATAATTTATAGTAAAATTATATAATATTAACAAAACTACATGCAACCTGGTATTCGAGCGATTTTTGTTTAAGTTTGTTTAGGTCAAAGTAGTTGTACTTCCACGAAATGATGGATTTAATAAAAAAGTTATTTATAGTTACAGAAATACCTTGAGCAATCACGGCAATTATTATTGGAAAGCAATGAGCGAGATGTAATTATATATAAGTAATGACACTTTTGTTATTGCTACTTTGGCCCGTAATTGTAGAGCTCAGGGTCTACGGCTCTACGGTGCCGCCCATAAAGTCTACGAGGACGGTACTCCGTAATTCTACCCAAGACTATAGGAATGGTAATAATGTCCCTCTAATGGGTTCTTCGAGTTTATTTTAATTAGTTTGGCAGTAACGGACGATGGCATCGCAAGATAAACTGGTTTTATTTTCGTGTGTACATCGCGTTATAAGGACTGGATCTCATATTAAAGGTAAATTTACTCTAGTATTTCAAACACGATCTCTATTAAATGATACGGGCAGAGCACACAGCCTGCACCGTGAGGCGGCCTCCCTGGCTGTGTAGGCTCACCTTGAAGATGTATGTTTTTCAATTAGGCCTCGGTAATCTCACAGCCGAAACTTCAAGGTAAAAAGTTTCAATGCCAGGTAGCGGCTGTGTTTTAACATAATATAAATGGATGTTTTATCACAAGATAACTAAATCAGTATAGGGGTTCATATGCTGCAATTATTTAATACCTTTTATTTGATGTAGTATTATACATAGAAACGTTAGTGAGGCCAAGAAGTAGCGCTTTCAAGCTGGCCGTGAGCCGCGGCTACTGTAGCTAAAGTAGCTGCGCCAAAAGTGAGTCTTTTCGTCATTAATTTTGTTCGAGCCCCAAACGTCAATGCGATTATCTCCCTTAATTGAATTTAGCTGAAGGGGCTTCCCCGGCACGGCGGGGCGTCGCGGGTCGTCAGAGGAACTACTCCGCCTGAAAGCTTTTCAGCGACTCGGCCGCTGAACGCAATCACGTCATATCGGAGGTCGCTATCTGCAGCCCGTCGCCGGTAATGGAATCCGGCGGATTGTGAATCATTTCCAGGCGACAGGCTCCGACGGGGAGTGATACATTATTGACGAGCACGAGCAGCGAGCGAGACCAGCCCAGCACATTCACGCGCGATTTGTTGCGTCGATACACCGAGCCGATCACAATAAACACCGGGAGGGACCCGCAGCATTTATAAAATATGCACATCAAACTAAAGTGCGGCATTTGCATATCCCTTCAAGTGAATAAATCGTGAGGCTGGGAATTCTATACACCGTGAGAGAGACTGTGCAAATGTCTTTGTTCACGGAGCAAAACTGATAGGGAATTCTGATTTAGCTTCAGAAAATGGGTTTTAGAGAGGTTTTAAAAAAGTCAACCGTTCTGCTGAGTCTACAAGTCAACTTCAAATACACATTGACATTTAACTATGAAATTGATTGAGTATATTAAGCATATTTTTTATAAACGAATATATTTATACAACAAAAAAAAAACACACCAGCTACAGAAGCTTATCTCACTGAAAGACTAAACTAAAAGAAAAGGTATTTTAAGATCATTTCATTGTAATTCAATTTTCTTCCAAACTTAGTACATCAATTAATAAAACACGAGTCACACGGTCGGCTCGGTGGTCCAGTGGTTAGATCATTGACTCTAACCGAGACACCCCCCTTCAGCCCCCGTTCTAGTAGGATGAACCTCAAACTGATTTAATTAGGTATACGCCTGTTTTACTTTGGCGGAGGACAATTTGTATTGACTTTGCGTGTCGATAAAAATTACTTTTATAAAAAAATATGTGAACCGAAACATAACAGTGAAGATAAAAAATAAAAACAAGAGTTTAGCATATTCATATACGCTTGAAAACAATACCGTGTCGATATCCCTTATATAGTAATTTTAATGCTTTTTAAATAATTTACCTAAATTTGATGCTTTTATTTATGATTAATTTTTATACGCTTATACGAACCGAAAACGAATAAAAAACTAGAAAATAATACTTGATTATATTTTGGTTTTTAGTTTGACTTTAACATGGTTGGCATTTCAAATTCTATTAACTACGAAGTTTATCATAAAACTGATGTACTTGAACAATTCAGCTAATATTTATATTTTAAACAGACAAACAAATAACGTACACTGTCGGTCCCTCGAAACCGTGGCGAGTGGACTTTTAATTAAAAGCCCCGAAATGGAAGCTACACCGGGTGTTGACTCGAGGTAATCTGGCCCGGGAATCA
This sequence comes from Atopsyche davidsoni, assembly GCA_022113835.1. Lineage (NCBI taxonomy): Eukaryota > Metazoa > Arthropoda > Insecta > Trichoptera > Hydrobiosidae > Atopsyche > Atopsyche davidsoni. The sequence goes on along the minus strand of JAILWY010000009.1, from coordinate 12,234,170 downwards.
CTCGGCGGGGAAGCCCGGCCGAAGAGACGGCGTGACGTCGGGCGCCTCCTGCGAGGGCCGGGGAAGAGGCCATCGGCTTGAAATGCATTTTGCTCTCGCACCTTCGGACCTGGAAACGTTTGCATGGAGTACTCACACATAAGGCGTGTATCCCACATACGAACTTAGGGTTGACGCAATAATAAAAGCTACATTATATTGAAATTTTAAATTTATAAAAAACCTCCCCACTCTCCCCATTCTGTTGCCATTCTGTACCCTAAGCGTGTGTAAAGGATCGGTAATGGAGTAGTGGACTTCGAATGATTGTGGAGGGATGTGCTATGGAAGTACTTTGTCGAGGTGGGGGGGCTTCTGCTATTGTTTCTGTAGTTTACTGCAGAAGGAGTATCAGATCTAAACGCCAGAGCTTTTTAAGGAAAGGATTATATAATAATGCTATTGGGCAGCAGTAATACGCAGACTTTTCCTTCGACTATAACACTGCGATGTAGAAGGACCCGGGGACCTACACCCTATTCCCCCCTTAGTAAACCATGAACACTGGCTCGGCATGAGTATATGCTCAGTGAAATGGTCGCCAACCTCCTCTGAGGAGAGGCACTCGATGAAGATTAAAATTTTGTTACTTTAGTTTTAATAAGATAAAATGTATGTATACAATGTATAATAAAACTTTTTAATCATTGGAATAAAAGGTACTTAAAATTCATAGTAATCTCGCATGTTATAAATATAGCATTTTTAGCATTTAGTTTAGTCCTCGATCGGGCCAGGTGCAATTAAGAAATGCTGGAAACGGATGAAAAACAAAATGTTAAATCAAATAATAAAGCGTGATTTTCAATAAACACAGAGATTTTGCTTTATTGGTTGTACGGTATCTTATAAGATGAAGCATTTCTGTGAAAACGATGACTTTAAAAAGTATACATTCGCAAATGAAACAGGGGAGCGCCAGCCCTGCGCGCACCTCTCGTGGCTGTCTATAAAAGGAGAAAGCCGAGATAAAGGAGCTGTGTAAAAGGAAAGAAATCCGGATAAGGGTCGTATTGTCTTACGCTCACAAAATAATATTTGAGGAAGATCTCTCGTGTTGTTGGGATTGGGCTAAGTCTCTTGCGAACAAGAGCTAACAAAAGAGATTGGCGACTCACATCACGGGCGGCCAGCTCGCCATTGTGGCAGATGTATTAAACGGCCGCATCCGCCCGATGGGTATTTATCGCCAGTGAACGGAAACCCACTAAGAAGCAATACAACAAAAAATAGCATTCACTTACTTGTAATTATACAGATTTGTAACAAATAAATATAACTAAAAATTATCAATCCAACGTAGGAATTATTTTGGCATTTTTTGATGTATTGATAAGGTTTTACAAAATATTTGTGCACAAAATAAAAATTTAATTTTGCAGTTGAATATTTTTAATATCTCATTTTATTTACAAAAATAAAATAATTATTACAATGAAAGCTGATAAATTTAGTTAGGGGTTTGAAAATGATGATCTTGTGTCCACCGCCGTTAATGCAATTTTTGTGGATATTAATAAAGAAAACAAAATTTATAAAAAGTTGATATATATCTATATATATGTGATATATATCTTATATATATAAAGTTGATGATATATATAAAGTTGATATATATCTATATATATATTGATATATATCTATATATATATATATACATGTACTTGGATAACATGAATAAAAACCAAAGTGTTTTCTAAGAAACACATTGTTTTTACCGTATTTCTTATAAGACAAATAAAAATATTTTTGAAAAAATGATGCTTTTTAAAGCTCAATAGAAAAAAGTTTAAAAGATTTAAGTTTCACAATAATACTTAAATGAAGAGTGATGGAGACGTTTGTATTTTAAAAAAGAAAAAGGACAAGTTTTCAATTTAAACAACTTTTTAAACTTAAAAAAAGTTAGCGAGATAACTCGTATTTAGGTTGGTAAATAAATATCTAAAAAATGAACTGAAGTTGTGCTCCATTTTTAGAACTTGAACGTTTTATTAAAAAACAGGAATCCAGTGTCATAAATATTTTGTAATAAAACACAATATAGTTGGAGTTTCTAGAACTTTTAATTTGAAATAATCTCGTAAATATTAGTCCTGAGACATTCAATATAAAGCATTCATTATGTCGACATCTTATTACAAAGACACAACGTACAACTTTTTAAAAAAGTCAAAAGTCTTTTAATTCTTATAAAAGACTGAGCATAGTAGTACGATATGCCTCATTGTATGTAACTCAAATTTTAATATTTAAAAAAAATGATTTGGTTTGGTTTTTTTGGTTTGATCAAAATATTGATTTTTTCTAAATATGTACCACATTTTCTGAAAAATAGTAAGTTGAGGGTTACAATAAATATTTAATTTAAAACCATTTAATGAGTTTAAAAACACCTTAATATTTAATGATTAAATTATATGCCCAATAATATTTCTTTCTACATAACTTGGAATGTAGCTTGGTACTGTGGAAAATAGCTGCAGCTGATTTTATTGGTTTATACAGTGTATCAAAAGACTTTATGATTGGTTAGTTTTTTGGGTATTGCTATTATTAGTTATTTATATAATCATGTATGCTAATGTAGAATTTATTTTATAATCAAATCAATAAAACAAATAAAAAATAATATGCATTACTGGTTTGACGTGTCATACGAATGCTATTTGAAGAGGATAGGACTAGAAGTGGTACGTTAGATTTAACATTTTATTGCTTATATTTATGACAAGTCTAAAAATACTGATTAAAAATGTAAACGATTTTTAATAAATATCAAAGTTACGATGTAAATTAGTTACAATATAAAGTATGTGGTGAGCCACTCGGGTCATGAATAACACAAGGCAATTTCACAGAGCGACTACACGGCGTTTATTATTCGCAAGAAATTAGCAAGTAGACAAGACACTTGCGCAAAATCTATACGGCTTAAGGCCAACTGAAACTAAAGCCAATTCGCTGAAAACGGATAGACATTCCTGGAAATGTCAAGAATACTAACCGAGCTTGTAGGCGCTCTGGCTCTGAGAACTCATATAAAGTAGGCTTTATTATGCACATTACGTAATACACCCTAGTAAACTATGTAAAATGAAGGCAGTGCTTTTTATAAGCACCGAAAAGCTTAACGCGTCTATTAACGTAAGGCGAAACCTAGTGTTTGCTTCGAAACTGTCGATAATATAGTAGTTACTTTATAGTAAAAGTACAAAAACAATTCTTGATAAAAAAAGTGATTGCATTTTCAATGTTTATTATTTATGTATTACCTTAATCTTAATGATTGATCTATTATATATTTGAAAGAAAAGTTTTTGGCTATTATTAAGAACTAGTAACGTAGCCCGTCACAAAATGACGAATTTGATGAACGATGCGTCTAAATTCTCGCGGTGAACGACATCTCGCGGCGAAGAAGTGAATTATATAATTAAAGTTTAGCTAAAGCATATTTTAAAGTTTATGAATGAAAATATTATCCTATCGTCTTGAAATTCGGCACATAGCTGCGGAAAAATTTACTTAACTTATGTGCAAAAAATCAGCGTTGTATCTTTTAAGATATTCTATACAGAACGGAAAAATGAAACATACATACAAACATACAAATAAACACACAATGGCTATTATTATAGTAGATTGATTAATTTTATAGTGGAAGGCGCAAAATTTAGTAAGTCCGTGCAGCTTACAATGACTGAGTATTTGGAGCTTTGAATGTGTAGTTTTAAAGACAACTAACTGTCGCATTATCTAGCTGGCTTTAATACATCTTCAAGTAATCTCTCTGAAACTACATCTCCAGAACATAGTAAGGGTTGGATTTCACAAAGAGAAGCGTCTACAGGTGCTCTTTTAATCTCGCGAGATACTCAATCTTCCTGAGTGTATGCGGCAGGAAAAACTAGGCCGTCTTAGGTGGCACGGATCCGTAATATTTAACGATCGAAGGTATATTACATGATAGAGGTGGGTATAAATATTCACTGCCGTTTATGCGTGACATGACGTCACAAACATGACTAGCACTACAGCCTGACTGGGCAGGGTTACCACATTCCATAATTAATATTTATTCTTCCCTTGTGCCCTTTTTAGAAGGACTCGGGAACCCACTGCACTATTTTCCCCTATGAAATCCCCTATTTTTTATATTTAAATTTATAAACATTGAGTGTAAATCGATGTTTCCAACTATAGTGTTTTGTTTGGATTTTTGTACAATACCTATTATATAATGTACAAAAGTATTGTAGATATTGTTGAAAACTAAAGATAAAATTTGATAATATAAATAAAAAAATGATTTTGATTTGATATGTAATTTTTGATTAATGTAATACTAATTGACAATCATAATTATTACAAACAAGTCTTGCGTTTTGAGCCGTCTTTCTAAGCATGCGTAAAGGTGATTGTAAAGTTTTCTTTAATTCTGTTGACATTTCCAGGTGGTTAAACCATTTCTTTGCCAGATATTATTATAATAAACCAAAAAAAATAAGCCGCTAATGTTTTTATATAAACACAGTTGATAATATTCTTATATATTCCGTTTACAGTAAAAATTGCGCTTTGGAAACACTTAATTCAAAATGGTATTATCTAATCTAATATATATAATATCCATTGTGTGTATGTTTCATTTTTTGGTTCCCTATAGAATATCTTATACCATACAACTCTGATTTTTTGCATGTAAGATCAGTAAGTTTTTCCGCAGTAATGTGCCGAATTTCAAGACGATAGGATAATATTTTCATTCATAAACTAATTGAATAAAGCTATAAAATATGCTTTAGCGAGTTTCAATATGTACGAATTATAGGATTCTGTTGTTCACCGCGAGAATTTCAAATTTAGAACATTTACAAAAAAACAAATTTTGATGCTTCTTAGAAATTTCCAGTTTATGTCAGCTTGACACAAGTACCATCTTTATTTTTTTTATCGGAATTGCGTTAGAAATTATTAATCACATCATTAATAACTCAAAATGCCTCCTAAAAAAATAGCACCGTCTACGCACACTAAAAGAGATTTAAAAAAAAATTGCACAATTGAACGTGATAAAGACTGCATCAAATAAAGAACAGTCAGTGAAAGTGACGCGTTGTTTGTGACACAAAATGTGACACAAATGTCAAGCAATGAATTGGAAGGAAAACGTGAGCAGCGTCTTTCGAGTATTCAGCCAAACATATGTTCAAACACTATTGCATCGTTCATCGAATACGTCATTCTGTGACGGGCTACATTTCTAGTACATAATAAATTTAAAAAAAAAACACGAGCGTACAATTCATAGTGTACATGCAAAGTAAATATTACATTTGAAGAAACTCATAAGTAATAATTTTGCGAATTTATTTCGTCAACAAGTCGCCCTGGGTGTCGTGGGTGTCGTGGGTGTCGTGGGTGTCGTGGGTGTCGTGGGTGTCGTGGGTGTCGTGGGTGTCGTGGGTGTCGTGGGTGTCGTGGGTGTCGTGGGTGCCGGGGGTGCGAGGATGGCCGGCGGGGCGGCTCGCAGCGGCACTGGCGGCCGGAAGTGACTCGTCGTGACTTAATTGAGCCGCGATCTGGGCAGGGATCTGCGGCGGTCGTCTGGGCGAGCCTCTGAATGGCGGCCAGGGACCTCCGCCCAGCGACGCGGGCTGCTGCTCCCGGGCTCGCTCCGTGCGATCGCTTAATTTAGCGTGAACAAACGAGTTTTCGGAGGCGATCCTATCTCGGCAGATTTACAACGATCCGCTCGCATACGAAATCAGTTAAGGTGAAATGCCAAAAGCAGACAGTTTGGTACGCTGAAAATACGTATACGTATCCTTTATCGAATACTGTAAGGACAAAAGAAGGTTACAAATATTACATATAAAATGTATGTTTTATCTTACACACGAGAAAAGTAAGCGTAAAATATTTTCAGGAACATATTCTAACTATCAGTCATTCGAGGAATCGTTGTTGAACGAAGAAAAATGACCTGGTTCCATAACATCAGATAGGTGATGACATTCAAGAAAGTGTCAAGTAAGGGTTGAAAATATAGACAGGCAACCTTTGAAATATACAAAGTAATAGATTATAAAAATGTGATAATAGGCATTAAAATCCACTCTCGTATCAAATACCGCAATTTTAAATCTCAGATTAATTTATTAATGTACAATTAGGGAGAGATACTTATGTTTTGATATCACCCCCATCTCGTTAGAGCCTCGCCGAGAAAATCTCAAATCCCTTCCAGATAGAGCCTCGGGTTAGCCGCCGGGGAGGAGCGCGGGGAATAATTTAATTTTAAATATAATTTAATATTAAGGAGGCCGTCTCGGAGAAATCCGGCCATCCTCGGCCCACCTCGGCGGCGTCTTTGTTGTTTTGGAAGAATGCTATTGCAAAGGTCGGCCGTAATTTGAAAAGTTTACGCCCGAGCCGGAATGCTAACTAACTTGGAACGTGGTAAATTGTGAAGTCTCGAGCAATCGTAAAGTTGGGCCCGAGTTATCGAAAGGAATTCGTAATTCCATTCAGCGACGATTATAAGCGGACCAGGTGTTACACAATGGGGCTCTCCGTGAATGTCTGCGCACACGCGGAGGGGCTCGCGCGCGATACACGGGAGGCCCGTTCAGCCAGACAATGACATTCAAACTATATTAACGGAGGTCTACGACGCTATGCGAAACTAACGGTATTTGTTATACACAAATACATTGTACGATTTAAAATTGATATCATGCAACGCAATCCCATTGTCTGCACAAATTATTTTACCGATGAGTTATGATAGTAATGGCGCAAGTAGTTTCTAGGCGATATCATTAAACACCGGATTATTCAACGAGAAACACAAATTTGTAACAACCGATCGTAGAATCAGCAGAATCGGAAAACTAACTAGACTATCGGAGGGCGAGTGAACGTCAGCAAACCGCCCCGGCGGCGAGGGGAGGAGAGCAGAGCAGCTTGCAAGGGTGCGGCCTAATTCAACTATTCGAGTTATAACTATAAAAGTTCAAATTCGGGGGCACTTCGCGCTTCACGCCTTTATTGCGGCCTCCGATGTGAATTTTAATGAGGGCGAATGGCGCACAGAGGCAGGCGTTACGGCTTCCGGGAAGCTCGCTGCGTCCACACGTGACAATACCGGCGGTTATTATTTCAGCATGAATGGCACATCGATGCGAGTGCGGGAAGGAAGGCTCTTTGTTGAAATTGAGAAAGCATTTTACGATCGCAATCTGGAATAGAAAATCTCAAATGAGGCAGTGTAGTAAATACTTTTATCTCAGTTTTTATGCGATATATTAACAGTTAATAATTAAATGTTACAGACTTCTGCGTTGATTTTTTTGGAGAGATGTATGCTTATCGACTGCTTTGAACCTGCCTAAATTTCTAAAGCGACATACCGATCCATTTTCATAACATATTTTGTAGCGCGATGTCGTTTTGTATCAGTATCTGTGAGCATTTTCCGATCACCCAATCTTCGTTTCCGAAGGCGAATGGCCAATCGAGTCTGTTTGTGATTGTGTCTTTTAAAGTAAACGTAATCAAGTTTTGCTGATTCTATTTGATGTCAGAAATATAGCTGATACAACGAAGCTGTTGTTCAAAATCCTTCTTACTCTAGATGACTTTCAGCTGGAAGCCACCGTTTGCTGCTGGCATGCAATGATTTTACCGCTTTTGCAGTCACTAGATTCTAGTAAGTCGAGAGAGTGACATTTCTCAGAATGGTGAATGTCGTAACACTATCTACTCCTAATCAAATGGGCTGGACAAAGTGCGCCATAATCATTGGAAAGCCACTTTGAGCTACACCCCATTAGCCTTGAACGCACCTAAAATTCTGACATCTTCAAAGAAGTAAGCAAGATTAATCAAACAAAAACCAAGCAATTCGTGTTTTATGGCTGTAAAAATTCTCACACAAAGTCCATAGTAAAAAAATAAAATGATTTAACAGAAACGTAATGGTAAATGGATTTTTGCAATTATTGATAATGTGTTTCCATGTTTGATGAAATATTGTAAGACATACAATATTATATATATGTATATATATATATATATATATATATATATATATACTCAGGTGTGTGTGGGGGTATTGAACGTTATCGATTGAAAAATATGTAATAGTAGCGTGTGTTAGGTCTTCATGTTGGACATGCAACATAATTAATCAAGTAAAATTCAATGTAATCACATATACCATAAAACACTGATGTAAGACTAAGTGCATAGTTATATGATTTATCATTCAATACATGCATGATTCACAATAACTGCATAAAGTTTTACGTAACATAAAAGTACACACTTGTTTTTGATATTAAAGGTACTAAAATAAAATAAAATAATAGATTTAAGAGACTTATGCAATCTTCAAAAGACAACCAGGGGCCGTTGCTCTGCCGAGCCGCCCTTAATAACACTCGGAGACAATTCCAATGTCGGGTAATCTGTAGTAAAAATGATATCACTTATACAACGTGCCAGATAATAATAGGTCTTCCAGCTCATTTCTTAGCTCGAATAATGTGTACACATAAATAAACCTTTCTTTAATTTCGCCCTGCCTGCCGAGAGAGATATTCTCTGTTTACTCACTGGAATTCGTGCATTTCACACAATGCTAACCGCCTCGCAGCGGACGGCAACCTTTTCGGCGAATGAGATAGTTCAAACTGGAAACACGACGGATATAAATATACTTTTAATTAAATAAATTATGAATTCGTGCGTGGGGTACATAATCATTATAAAATAATTCTTCCAGCTGGTAACAAATCTTTTATTAAAACCAACAAGTACTTTCTGTCAAGAATACTGAATACCATAATGTTTTGTTAATAGTATGACTGAAGACGATGGAATCATCCGCGATATCAATAATATTATATGTTTTCCTTAGAAGCCCTTGACAGTCTGATTTTCTAGACTTATATATATAACAGAAGGTATTTCAATTTCTCGGCGTCGTGTTACATTCGGGGGATTCCTCTGCATATTGCTCCCGGTATGCTCGTACGGGGAAGGTGCGAGCTGGCTTCATACCGATGGCTTAGGGATATATGATGTGTTCGAGGTAGCCAGTCAGCCCTGGCGCTCGTCTGGGAATGGCGACGCCCGGGACCTGACAGCTATATTAATGGTCGCGATATTGGATGTATCAAACTTAATAATGATGTTAGTTTTATGGAGTAGGCTTTCGGGGTGACAGGCGAGGTAAATAGAAAGTTCTGGAAGGAAATGGAATTGTTGGACATCTCAGTAAAGTTATCTTAGAAAAAAATAGTTTTAATCGAATCCATGTGTTAATATTATACCGCTCTAATATTTTTAATACTTTAATTTGATTTGAAGTAATTTATCATTAAGACAATGTTACAGTGTTCACTACCTATACTTTATCTAATCAAAAATAAACTTACGAAATATAAATACACATAATCCCTGTACTTACGATTTCAAATAGAACAGCACAGTATATTTAATACTTCAAGGGAATATTTATTCACATTTAAATAATTATCACGGTTTTCATGTTTATCACAGTAATTGACACTGATCAAATGACGTAACCCTAAATGTATTTAACTTTTTAAATAATTTTAACTACTTGGAATATATCTTTCTACTTATGACGATGTAAATTTATACATTTAAAGCCATACAATACTATGTACACATATGATTAACATTATAATGTGATTAGCGTAAAGAATTTTTGAGATGATGTAGAAAGTTGATAGTAAAAATGATTTAAAAATCCGAGTACCTCACTCAAAAGACTCAGACGTGTCACATAAGAGGATAAATAACGACGCTGTATTTGTATAAGATATATAACGTACTTTAATGCAAAGAATTAAATAAAAAAAAAAGCATACTCAGAGAAAAAAAAAACTTTAAGTAAAACTTCTCAATGGTGAGGTAGCAGACATTAATCAACCCATAAAAGTGGTTTACGCATAAGGATGACGGACGGCCGGAGGCTGCGCAGATCCTCTCGCGTAGAGCCAGCCGCAATCGCTGCATACTTAGGGAAATTTCTTCGAAACAATAACATGGCGAGGGAGCGCGGGGGCGGAACATCCGGCGGAAAGCAATTCGGAGAATATGAAATACGCAGCTCCTGTATCATCAGTTGGCCGGATACCTCGCATGCCTCTTCTCTTAGCAATAGAGATTTCTTGATTTAATACACGTTGGGTAAATATTTTAATAGATAGCTCTGCAGAGATATACTACAGTGCCTCGATTTATGTTATTTCTGTAAACGACACCTCGGGATAACGTACTTACTGTAGTGTTGCGCATTGTCTCAGGTGAGAGTCTCATTCGTGATGAGTTTCCTTTGAAATTATGCCAGGGTTGTAGTCATGAATTAAAGAGAATTGTAGGCGTAGAATGGGAAATTTCAGGCATTAGACAGTTGAAATTGATGATGACAATAGTCAGATACATTTAATTAATAAGTACGATCACCTGTGGTAACCAATTAATTCTAATTAAAATTGAATGAGATTACGTATAAAATAACCAAATTCAAAAGTAAACACTAATTCTGTAAATTAAATACTTTATCTTAAATTAAAAGCCTTGCGCAAAAGCCAAATATTTATATGAAGATTGAGAAAAAATACAAAATATAAAAATAAGAGTAACACTGAGAAAGCAAATATAAAATGCAACGTACATGACAAAATCAACTCTGTTGTTTGCATCTTAAGATACTTTAAAAATAAAAATATGTATTTAAAAAAAATAGTTTTTCCTCACTTTAAAAAGTTATCTCAGTGGAGATTGCATTCAGCCTTACATTTTATCAACAGAGTATTCAAAATAAGTAAAATTCAAAGCGCTCTTACATAAACTAAAAAAGCTTGCACAGCAGACTAACAATTTATATTATATTTGCCACTACATTCAGATTTCTAGTAATGAAATATCACGTAACTGAGGTGAATGAAATCATAAAACATTTCGCTGAAATAAACTGCACCGAAACGGCGTGCATTCACCGCATTCCACCATTATGCAACCGAATGCTGAAATGTTGCTTATTTTGCAGAGGTAAGTTGTGCGGTGCTTGGGCATCGGATTTGTGAAACATCTTATGAATGCAACTAGCGTTTGAAAAACGTGCTCGCCGAGCAGGGGAGAAGGCTAACTCGCGGCAGCTGGTTAAATAAAGTGATTCCACCCTATCTATTAAAATAAATCTTGTATATGCACCTTACCAGTTGAATAAATCGGAAAATGAAAAGAATAAAACTACGACATAGTTTGATTATATATATACATACGTATCAGGTGAATCAGGTCAACTTACATAAATTTAGAAACTTTGTTCATTACATTAGGCCAGCGGCTTTCAACCTTTAATACGCAGGTAAAATACAACCCGCGAGTCATGTTCAAATGGCCTGCAGACCCCTCTTCACAGCTCTTTCATAACGTAATATGCTAATACCGATATAAATCAGATAAAATTAATGATCTTATGAGTAGGTGAGGTAAATTTAAATTATCGGACCTAATTTTTTTTAGTCGCAATTGCAAGTCATTTCCAGTGAAAAGGCACAGCCAGCTTTACGCACTCTACTTGACTGGACTATACCCACATACACGTATCTAATATATGTTATTAATAAAAGAAAAATAATCTAGAAATAAAATTTCTTGATTTTTTTCCAACACCGCAGTATAGCAGTAGTTTAGTCAGATTTGAATTAAATTATTGAAGCTTATCGCTTCTCACGAAAAAAAAAAACACGTGAGCCAAAAATAGTCATTCACAAAATTTAGACATGTGCTAATAAAAAAAAAATGGAAAAGTATTACTCATAAAATATTGAGATTAGGATATGCTCACAACTTACTGAAAAAATAGTAGGTCGCAAGGTCAAAGAAGTTGTGAGAAGCCTGCATTAGCACACAGTATATCAGAGCGGAGTATAACGCGGAGAATGTGAATCTCAAATACCCATCGTTCCGAGTTATCTTGTAGCACCTTCCAGAAGTTTCGGCAACGTTTCTCAGGGCGAGGGGGCGCGGGGGGGGGGGGGGGGCAGCAGCGGCGGCCAACCGTCTTCCTCATAATCCCGATAGTGATGGAAATCCGCGGAGTAAAGGGCGGGGATTAGCCTAATAACACGGCCGGGCTGTAACAATTCGGGAGCTCTAAAGATGTAAATTTACGCCGCGCGAAGTGGCGAAGTTTCGCCGCCTGACCCGGATTCGGCGTGACGTCACGGGCGCGTGGCCGCCGGCCATTGTTACTGCCTGCTGCACGCTCCGAGGGAATTCTGGAGAGCTGTCTCTGTATTGATTGGTTTATTTCGGGTGTAATGTTCAAGTGTTTCGGGGCCTGGTATTGTGCACATTCACAGGACTCTTGGGTGTTTTAAATATCGTATTATGAATATTTCAGGAAAAGCGCCCGCGATACTTCGTTTTGTAAAATATTATTTTAGGATGCTTCAGTCAACTGAACCAAGTGAAGAATTTAAAACATTCACAATGTACAATTAATCCAAAAAAAGTGAGAAGGACGCAATTAACACTGATTCGATATACAAGCTGTCATAATGGGATAAACACATACCAAAAAAAATCTTGGTATTAATCTTGTTGAGGGACAAGGCATTTGAATGGTGAAGATCCATTATTATAATTATAATTATAAAAAGTAACTTTGTATTTTTGTCTTCACTTTGGAGTTTATTGAAATTATTTGCATAACTAGTTTCGACCCAATGACCGGGTCATCATCAGATGCATGACTATTAAATTAAATTATTACTTTTTAGTCATGCATCTGATGATGACCCGGTCATTGGGTCGAAACTAGTTATGCAAATAATTTCAATAAACTCAAAAGTGAAGACAAAAATACAAAGTTACTTTTTATAATTATAATTATAATTATATTGGTATTAAATCAATATAACTTCAAATTAAAAGAAAACTCTAAATTAAGGAATATATTACATTTTTTTCTATTTATAGTTCATTTAAATTGTCATATAAAAGGTTGCTAAAAGAATACATCCGAACATTTTTCATTTATTATTAAAAAATATGACCCAAAACACGAAACAATGCAAAGGGACACGACTTTGAAAGCGCGCCTAAAAGCTTCTAAAACAAACATCAAACGTCGCGAAAAATGGCTTTTATGTTGTTTATTTTCCCCTAAAAAGCGCTCCCTAATTTATATTCACCCGGGGCCTCCCCGTATTTGAATTATCGGCGGGTATCGTTTTGGCATTAAAAAAAAATGTATATGACATTTATTGGTGTCCTTTGATACACGATGGGTCATTCCAATAACCGTTGGACGTGACGTGCAAGTCAACGGGCCTGCGCCTCCGTGCACGGGGGCTGTCCTCCAGGCCTTAAGGGCAAGACGCCGTGGATTTTAATAAATTGTTTGTAGTACAATTTAATAGATATATTGAATTTGAATTTTAAACACTTCAAGGCTTGATATTTGAAATAAAATACTTTTTGAATCACGTTGGCATTATCATTAACGATGATAAATCGCTTGATAATCCAAACGTGAAAGGTTGGCAAAACCTGTCACTAATACAGTTAAACATGTGTAAAATCACAAAATATTTAAAAATGTAATTCCACCAAGAACTCTCTGTCAAAAATATTGAATATATTAAAAAAACTTCTCGATAAGTATTCTCGTTGCATAAAATGTTCGAATGATGCAAAGTGAGTAAAGGGCATTGTTATTGCTGTTGGTGATTATTTTTATGTTTTATTTCACTAACGGAAGACTTTACAACTCAAATAATCTGAATGAAGTGTCCATAAACTTCTTTACGTGAGAAGTGACAGAATGGTAATTGAAAAAGCGAGTTGCTGTTATTTTTTGTGTTTAGCTCTTTGACATTTAGATAAACTCATAGTTTTTTTTTAATAAGAAAACTGTAATCTTCTAGGTTTTTATTTGTAATCATTCTTTATTAAAAAAATATTAAATTCCTCATGATTGCAACAAAACAGTTCAATTCATTCGGTTGGTGTAAAGTTCAAAACAATAATAAGAACAAAGTAATGTAGCTTTCATGCGAAAGTGGATAAGGCGATTCAGTGACTTGCGTCTTAAAGCCTGGGTGGCATCAGGTACGTTTTTCCAGGTTTTTCTACGGAGGTCCTATTAGGGTTTATTGGGTCTCTCCCTCTGCCAGCCTCGGGGCAGGAAGAATGAGAGATAAGGACTTCCCCTCTCTCGGGCGCAGAGTGCGAGCCGTTCACAAATGATAATTGGCAGTGTTAGAATAGATAAGATTTATTCTCTTCCTTCTAGCTGCGTGGTAAGAGACTATTAACATTTCTATGTCTTTATTAATTTTCAGTAGTATTTTTACATTACATATTTAACCAGAAATAAATTTATTTTAAGTATACAGGGTACGATGATAGGATGGATAAAGTTAAGACTCCAGGAAAGGTGAGCTCGCATACCATTAGAAGGTTGATGAAATTGTTCGTGAGATTTTTGTCTTGCTTTATGTGCGAGCGCGTACTTTGTGAATTCTGAAATACAAACTGGTGCTGCGGAAGTCACCAGTTTAGTCGGTTGTATTTTTGTGTAAATTGTGAGTTATTATAGGTAATGTATGAATAAATAACTATAAAATATTTGAAAAATACTAAGCACACATATATTATTTCTGTAGCTAATAAATTTATTTTTATGTTTTTATATTTTTTCAAGCGAAAGTTAAAAAAACAACAATTAACACGTTGACTGCCAAGCGGATTTTCGTAAAATGTCCAGAAATTGTTTTCACGTTTTTAGGTTTAACTTAATATAATGGGCCGAAATACAATTATTTAATTTGTTTTGAGATATTTTTGAGGTGATTTATGTGGTATTTACAGGTATGTCGTGTCGGCCACCGGTGGCCGACGCGGTCCAATTGGAATACCTCCGTGTCGGTCACCGGTGGCTGACACGGCAGTCAACGTGTGTGTCAAAAAACTCGTTTATTAAAGTGATTTAATTAAATAATAATATATTACATTTTAAAATAATGGTTTTTTTTAGGATTCGTATAAGCTGAAATCTCATGTAAAACAACTTTTCCACTCGATGAAAATATTGCACACGCCATCCGTTAGCCTTATATCAGGTCAGCGACTATTCGTCAAGGCGGGCAGAAGGCGGGGCGGACGCTGCGCATCCGTCTCCTGTCACCGGAGCCTGTTGCTCTCCATCATACCTCCCGGCCGCCCAGCCACCCAGCCACCCGCGACATAAATCGCCATGCATACATTTCAGGTCGCAGGTAAAACCAATGGACCGCGTCGAGAGACCGTATCGCTTTTGGAAGTACTGCGGAGTGATTGACAAGTGATATCGGTGTGACTGTTATTAGTGAGATTCCGTGGCCTCAATAATAGAGTACTAAAATATGAAGAAAAAAAAAAGCCTCATTCGGTCCATTTATACTCAACGTGATAAATATTTTAAAAAGGCCGTGATTATGAATGTGGCAGTAAATTATTTAAATTATATTATAAATAATTTTTTTTTTCGTCGAACCATGAAGATTCTTAACAAGGTGTTAATTTTTAATATTATTACTCCACTAGCAAACTTGCACAACTAAAATGCCGAAATCTGTCACCGCAATTTTCTGGCTGATCAATGAACGGACGATCATACGTATGGCTGATTTTAATAGTACTCAGAAGCGGACCAACGAGACTCAGGGTTGCTCTTATCTTATCATTAAGTCATTGGAAATAATTGAAACAGATGAAAATTTATT
This sequence comes from Atopsyche davidsoni, assembly GCA_022113835.1. Lineage (NCBI taxonomy): Eukaryota > Metazoa > Arthropoda > Insecta > Trichoptera > Hydrobiosidae > Atopsyche > Atopsyche davidsoni. Next base: position 12,218,310 of record JAILWY010000009.1, on the reverse strand, counting down.
GTTGTATATAGAAATTAACAATTCAAAAGTCGTATGTACTCGAAATAAAATAAACACCGCCGATTGCATAAATTATAAGTTAATTAACCCGCTGCGAATTTTGCTTGTACTCAAAATGCCGGCTAGAATATACGAGAAGGGTTCAAATAATAATTTTCTCATTCTAAAAACGCAGACGACGCGGAACGAGCGTACATAATTTAAATGCCACAATAAAAGTACAATAGAAATAATCGTTGGCGTTTTATTTTGGGCCGTTGGCGCGGCATTATTGACCGGATAAATCAAATAAAATTGTGTTTGACGGCGCGACAGGAAATGAAATCCTAACGAGGGAAGGCTCGCGGGGCGCGGCTGCGCTGGGTGCTGCGGCTCTTCCGGGAAACGGAGCCTCGCATGCCGGCGGGAACCGGAAGGGCCGAGCACTCGGGCGCCGTGGGTCTATGTTTTAACTTCATTAATCAATATTAATCTAGTCACTGGTACTTCAAGTTGTGCGCCCCCAGAGCCCCGAGCCACAGGCGGGGGTGGAGGTGCAGACTACGGTAATCGTCAAGAGTTAAATATAAAACTTATTTTCAATATTTAAGTATCTATAGTAATAATATCCATTGTGTGTGTGTATGTATGTTTCATTTTTAAATTTTTTGGTTCTCTATAGAATATCTTAAAAGATACAACGCTGATTTTTTGCATGTAAGTTTTTTTGCAGTTATGTGCCGAATTTCAAGACGATAAGATAATATTTTCATTCATAAACTAATTGAATAAAACTATAAAATATGCTTTAGCGAGTTTCAATATGTATGAATTATAGGATTCTGTTGTTCACCGCGAGATTTTCAAATTTAGAATTTTTCAAATAAAGAACTGTTGCGTTGTTTGTGACACGAAATGTGACACAAATGTCAAGCAATGAATTGGAAGGAAAACGTGAGCAGCGTCTTCTTCAAATTCGAGTACATCCATCGACCTCAAGACGAAAAGAAACTGATGGCGTTTGTCTGCGATGAGAGTGCGTGCATCGATATCGAGACAAAAAGAAACGGATACACGGTGAGCGCAGCGTTTGTTCTCAAAGCGAGTGCGTGTATCCACATCGAGACAAACAGAAACAATAAGACAACTCACACAGGAGCGTTTGATAGCGCTCGCTGTCCCAGAAAATATTACTGCACACAATTGTGGATTAATGAATGTGACCTGTCGATTCTGCAATGCTTTACATTTTCAAGCAGAAAAACCATCAGATGGAAAGTTCAACGATTGCTGTCACAAAGGTAAAGTGAAACTACCAGCAAGGGCTATTTTCCCAGTATATTTAAAGGATATTATGTCAAGTCCAGAAAATATTTATAACGGAAATTTCAAAAGAAAAATAAGATCATACAATAACAGTATATCTTTTGCATCAATGGGAGCTAAATTAGCAGGTCCAATGGCAGGATCAGGGCCATTCTGCTTCAAAGTTCGAGGCCAAATATATTACAGAACTTCGCACCTTCATCCAACTGATGGTACAAAATGAAAGCAAATATTCATCTTATTGTCAGCCAAACATGTGTTCAAACACAATTGCATCGTTTATCGAATATGTCATTCTGTGACGGGCTACATTTCTAGTTGTTAAATAATGGTTAAAATATGCATTGTTTGATCGATGATACTTAGCAATAAAATAAATAGTATAAGTAAAAACAATTGATCACGGTGAACCAAATAAAAAGAATATTATTAAAAAAAAGCGAAAACTATATTATTTTTTGTTGCAATATAAAACGGATATATCTTGAAATTCAATAGTAGTGCCAAATCAAGACGAATTATTTAGTTATATAATAAACAAATTCAATGAATTAATTTTACCGTAATAGTACTTCAATAAATTTGTTCGTGAATTAATATAAAATATAATACTGTTTAACAGAAAAATTATTGTATGTTCTATAATTTGTTCAATATTAAAGTATTAGGAGGACATAAAATAAAAAGACTTTAAAAAATAAAACAGGAATCTTGTCATCTGTTAAAAGCCTAAAAATACGCCGAAGCACAATTAGTACTCGAGACAAAGTAAGTGGAAATGAGAAAGAAGAAGGCGTTGTTTTTTTTGGGGATGTAGCTCAAGATATTGATTCGAAAGTTTATAAATGTCTTGAAAAAAAATTCTTTTATTCCCCCATCAAACTTCTGCATTGTTAAAATTTAAAACTGAAATTTTAAATATCTTTAAATAAGAGTGGTTAAGTGAAATGTAATATTATTTTGAAGTAAATTATGAGAATGATTGTTACATATATATTAAATATAAAATTTAAAAACAACGTTTAAAGTAAGCACATTGATTGGCGAGTACGTTTTAGGTTGAGGCATCTAAAGTATTTTTTTATACATCACACTTTAGGAAAAGACGGATAGCTTAGATTAAAATGTCTCTTGCAAATTTATTAGGAAATCAACACACTTATATACATTAACAAATTACTTTACAAAAAAAAACCAAATGTTTTTTTATTTGTTGGACGGAAAGAGATTTACAGCAATGCTCAGTATTATAGTATTATATTTTACATAAGCTACTTTCCCCGAGGAGAGAAAGGAATTTCGTATTGGCCAAAGAGAGCCTTGAGAGTAACAGCTCAGCTGAAAAAGAACTGGGCAAACAGAAGACAGAGGGAAAAGCGACCAAAAATGGCGACATTATGAGTCCGGACCCAACAAGGGGCATTAAAGCTTCATTCCGCAGAACCAATATTTGCAGAGCCTCTCCCCCTCCCCTCCGATTGCAGCACAAGTCCACGACAAAAATACTCAAACGGATTGTTGGCAATTTTTGCTCGATGTTGTTCTATTGACCTACTTAGACATATTCAGTTTGAAGATATTTTCCTTGACTTATTAAAAATGTTTACGTTAATGTTACATTGTTTTCTTGTCTGTGTTTTTATTAACTTACGTGTTTTTATCTCGACAGGAGTATGAATGAAAAACTTCCTTACCTGAAATAAACAGAAATACATATTATTAGTTTTTAAATGTAATATGCTACAAAATAATAGTAAGACTTCACGCAGCTAAAGATTTAACCGTCTGGTATCGCCACCCTACTTTAGGGGCGGGAGCTAACAGGAAAACAGCGGAAAATGATCGACTAGGAAGATGTAGGACGAGAAATATCGGAGTGTTTATTTGGGGATGTTTATATTTAGCCTCGGAAAGACTTGGTGATGATTTATATTAATATAAACTATAACGCATCTGCATAATCTCGTACTGAAATGTATTATGGAAAGTTTGTTTGAAAATAATAATATTTTAACTATTAGTCAGCAACAAGCTAAGTTTACTTAAATTTTTCTGGATTTCGAAAGAAAAATCACCAGAATGATAACAAATCAGAGATTGAAGATGATCAAAGTCCATGTTTTTGAATAAATAATCTATTTACTATTACTTGGCCATCAAAGAAGAAAAGAAAATGATTCTTTACTATCGCAGTGTTCAGTAGACTTGAAAGCGAAATGTTCAGTTAATAAAGATTGTAAAAAGTAACTATATTTATCAGGACTTATAGCCCTTTTGTAGAGTATTGTTTCTCCTATTTTTTTGTATTGGGCTCTATCTTCGGTGACCTCAGAGAGAATTAATAGCCTTTATACGCAAGTTAAAAAATAAAAGTAATAAAATAATAATAAAGTGACTATACAAAATTTATAACGCCATATTAAAAATATAAACTTTGGCAATAAATCTGCGATAGCATAAAAAATCTAATATTATAAGATATGTAGTATGCAATTTATAAAATTAAAACCTAACCAAAAGTAACAAAGTCAATTTACTAATTTTTGAACAAAACTTTGTTAATTTACATTCAAGTTTGAGAAACATCAATTTAATTTCGATGAATTTATTTTAAAATCCCTACCGTATTTTTATCTCAATTACAAGCATTAATTATAACTTTTTTGATAACGTCCTCTTAAAACTGGTATTTTTGACTCGCCCCGTTTCAGCCCTTAGCTAACGACGTACGCGCTGCCGGCCACATCTAATTATAAAATAATAACATTATAAAACCATCACCGCCTGCAATTAAAAGGAGATTCCAACTGTGACTGTTATTGATTTGATTTATATTCTGGGTTTGTTTTATGGCCCAGGAGGCTGCGGCCGGGCATTATAATCCCATTTGAACGGTGACTGGCTGGAGCAGTGACTGTCGGTAGCAGTGACTGTCGGTAGCAGTGACTGTCGGTAGCAGCAGCTCCGTGCTTGTCCTTATGCGACTGAAGGCGCAGTCAAACTTCCCCGTGGGCACAACTCTGTTGCAACTTTGCCTATTAGCCAGGGTATCATAGGCACAATACGTCCTGCATTTACTGCCAACAAGATTAAACATACACACGCCTTGGGGAATAGTTACAAATTTAGACGTGTTGGAATTACTTCAGGTCTATGTTTATATAGCAGTGTTGAAAATGTTATTATTTTGATTAACATAGTTTAGCATAACACAGCAAATTTAGTAAAATATTAGCGGTTTTCACGGAGTCTTACACTCACATTAAATACTGTGTCATATTTGTATTGTTAACAGTTATACGAAAAAAACTAAGTAGTGTTTTATGATCATTCTTTGTTTGATAAAATATACATATATTTTTTTATATAATCTGTGACAAGAATGATGAAAGTCGCATAATACAAATTGGAAATCGTTGAGTGCAATATGTGCAGGGTGTGTTTGTGATTTCAATATTTAAAAAAAAATGTATCAATAATCCTCCAAGAAAACGAAAAAGACCACAATTAGGGCATTTGTATCGCAGAATAAGAGTCGGTTCAAAGGTCAGAGTTCGGTTCTGTTAGAACAAATAGGCTGGAGGCTTTGTACCTCCGCCGGGCGGGGTGACTTTAGGTTAGGTTAATTACCGCCGGTGTCCCGGGGCCCTCAGGGCGGAGCGACAGCGGAGAATTAATTATTCATCCGTCAGTTCATTCACAAGTTTTTATATCGGAGGGCCTTCCCTGCGGCGGGGGGCCCACATAAATCAGCCCCGCGGCCAGGCGCTGATTTACTGCCCGGCTTTCGGAAACTCAATACCTCTCGCAGTGATTTATTCACTTGTACCCGGTGTAACGCTATAGCGCCACGTGTTTTGGTCTGCCGTACACAAGTGAGCCGCACGCGATACCACCCGGATTATGATGACATTTTCCTTACGCATAAAAAATATATCAGATTCAATTGATTGATACACGCCCCATCCGACAGCGAGATATTGAGAAGAAATATTTAGTTTTTGATCAAAAACATCAAAGTGTTTCTTCGCTTTTTACTATGCAGTTTTTATTTCACAATCTTCAAAAGCGCGTAGATGTACATATAATGACTTGTATTCAGTATCAATTGATTGGGTATTGAAATTTTGATTATTTTAAATTCAATGAGCTTGAACATGAAAGTTTTCTACTACAAGACATCGAAAATATCATTTTTTAAATATATATTTGAATGCGTCACTAAGAAACTTAACTTACCATCTTATATAATATATGAATAATTATCTACTAACTAAATGACGAATACATGCTCGCGCTTTGTATGACATTGAATACACGTAAATATTTAAAAGTATTCCGTATTGTTTTTTTGACATAACCACAAAAAAAAAATCGTGCTGGAACCGGAAAAAAAAATTAGAGCGTATTTACAACGAGCTTCGTGGCGAATAGGGTCCATACTATTTGCTGTATAAAAAGCTATAAATATGGTGGTACATTGTAAACGTGCGTAATTTAATCATCCGGGGGCACAAAGGGCGCTGCTCCGCCCAGCTGGCCCGCCGCCCCGCGCCCCGCGCCCCGCGCCCGCCCCGCTTAATGAAATTTCTCTCGCCCGCCCGCCCAGCACCGCGAGCCCCCAGCGCGGCGAGACCCCGGCCGAGGGACCCCTGCCATGGCCGCCAACTTCCACTGCGATACAACCAACTAACTTCCGAAACTCACCAGGTGAATTTTGAGAGACTCGAGGAACCGCACGATACAAGCCCAAATTCCTAAAGCAATTGTTTGCCCTTAGAAAAGTAGTCAATAATTTTGAAAGAATAAGTAAACACACCATCTTTCAACAAATAAATAAATAAATTTCAAAATAATACAATTTAATTAATTGCATTTTCAAAATACGTTTCATTCGTTATTTAGTTATAATGAACGCACGTGTCTGTTGAGATACAGCCCAGCGAGAAACTACAGCCCTGTCCACGGAAATGAACAATTGAAATCGATAAAGTTTACAATACTACAAATAGTAATAGTATAAAGGTTAAAATAAACCACATAAAAATAGTTTAATTCAACGTGCGTTATGACTACTTTGGGACAGTAACATATAAAGCAGAAAAGCGTGCGGCCAAGTGCATATAAAACGATCTTTAAATTACCACATACTGTAAATTTAAATATTTATCTCGAAACATCAATTCTACAATACTTATACAGGTAACGCTTTCGGAATATAAACCTGTTGCAATAATTGAAAGCAGCGGCGCCCTTGTTGGTGTGTAACTTTACACAGCGCAGATCGATCCGTGGCGTGCTAAAACTTCACACCTTACTAACGAAACAGGCAGTAATTCGATGAGGCCTCCACGGGCGCCGGCACATCCCGGCGAGGGGCGTAGGCGAGGGAGGCCGGGGGGCGCGTTTGATTCAAGCCTCGGCGTAGGCCCCATTCATGCGCCCCCGCCCCGCCCCGCCCCGCCCCGCCCCGCCCCGCCCCGCCCCGCCCCGCCCCGCCCCGCCCCGCCCCGCTCCTATAAATAGGCCGGGCGGGGGCGCGGGGCCCAGCCACAAGTGGCCGGAAGCGGTGCTCCCCCGCGCGCAACCTCGGCCCCCGGGACGCCCTTTAAAGCGGCGCCCCCCGGGGGCATGGATAGCGAGCCTTCAAGAAAACTGTTCAAATAGCCGGATAAATGTAGTATTTACCGAAGAATCGGATTTGAAGTGAAATTAAATATTTTAAATAACATTTACAATATAAGATATTTTATAATGAAAATAATAACTTTTTATTTAAATCTTCACAGTGAGTTTAAGTCATGCATCTGATGATGACCCGGTTTATAGGGTCGAAACTAGTTATGCAAATACAATATTCTAAATAAACTCACTATGAAGATTTAAATAAAAAGTTATTATTTTCATTATATTAATGGATCTTCACCATTCAAATGCCTTGTCCCTCAACAACATAAGATATTTTATTCCTTTGATTTGGAAAAATAACATTTGACGTATACGGGGTGTTTAGTTATTTTAATACAGATAATTTGTAGAATGCTAATAATCCGTAAGCATGCCATTCGAGTGTCATGCATATGCGATTCCATTACCTCACTCCATTTATAAGTAGTATGAGCCATCGCTATCAGATACGCAAGTAAATTTTGCAAGTTCCCGTTGGTTTTGTTCGTGTTTATTCCAGTGTTCAAATCTCATTTAAGCAGCAGGAGGAGTTGATAAGTTACTACAGTTTTTACAGTTGCCAGTTAGCCTGGCTGCGCTGCGGCGGCGGGTCTGACAATGTAGCCACCCGGGTAAGGACGGGGAAGTTTTCCGGGGGTAGTTTCTGGGGTGTTTTTAAGGGCTTACTGGCGCACGAGAGCGCATCTGGCGCTCCCTGGGCCAGACGTAATTTAGGTAATGCCTGGTTTTATGTGTCGTCTCTATCCTGCTGCCTTGACAGCCCGGTCGTTTGTCCGCATCGCGTTTTAATACGTTTTCATGCTTAAATTCCTAAAAAAATATTTAAGCGCAAGATACATTTAGCTCGCATGAAAAATAAAATATTTTGTGCTTAAATTATATTTAAAATTCAGGATAATTTTGTTTATGCTATTTTACCAAAGTAAAGTAAATAAATATACACACTAAAATAAATTTGCAAAAATTTCAGTTAAAAAAAGCATAGCACCAGTCGATACTGGTGGATAATAAATTTTAAATTTATAATCTTCATATTAGTTTGTTAAAAAAGGAAAAGCCTGCTAATATAAATGGTCAGTTTATAAAAACTTTAGGGTAAGGTGTGATTATATATAATACTTACATATAATCTATTTATGCATATTAATTACTTTAACCTATTACTGCAAATCAACCAATGACAAATGGGTTTTTGAAATCTTGCTTATACTTCTATGTATTAGAAAATGTACAATTTTATAAGAGAACTTTACTTTTGAGGTGTGAGTGTACCATTATGCTAAAAATATAAATCAATAAATAAAGTAAAGTATCTGAAATAGTTTGATTTATCAAATGACAAAGAATAGAAAACCTTGACATCCTTATGTTCAGTCACATGAAATGTAGAAGGTTATTTTTTTAAGGACTTGATTCTGATGGAAACGTGTTTCCATTCAGACTCTGCTTAGAATATCCTAAAATTTTCAAAAAAATACTCAAAAAAGACCTTATGATCGTCGTTTCCAATTAAACTCACAAAATTTTGAATGTGATGTTTTGAGATCGTGTCAAAATTGTTAGGAAAATGATCTTTGGAGTGGATTTGGAAATTGAATAGGATAGAGCATCCATTTCTAGTTTCAGTTATTAGGAATTTGGAAAAAACAACGGTGCTTAAATTCCATACTGAATTTATTACCGAACACTTAGATATTTTTTCTCAAAGAAAAATAAACTTATAAGCCATTATTACACCAAGTGGCTATTATGAAAACAGATCATGCGTAATACCCAGGAAAATGCATAGCCTGAACCATTAAGTTGTCCCATTTCAAGAACGAATATAGCTATTTAGCCACAATTACTTAACGTATGCTATTTTTAGATAAGCTCATGGGATTTATATATGAAATTACCTCACTGCTTACCCATACAAATGTCGCATACCCATGTCAAGACTTGTTTTAAATTAATTGTACCTACTTAATTTTAGGATATTACAACGAATTGCCAGGGTTTTAACGTAGCATATTCCAATTTAATAAAAAAATACACGTTATACGTTAAATTACATAAAAATATTTATAAACTTGTTCTATGTAATCATATTTTAAAACTCTCTTCTTTAGTCTATAATGAATATCGAGTAAGTAGTTTGCTATATTTTAACATAATCGATACACAGTTCCGTCCCTTAGTTGAATAATACTCAAAGTATTAGGTACGGTCTTTAGAAATACGCTCAGATTGTATATTTGATAAATATTTGATTGCGTGCTTAAATTATGGGTTATTTAAATCTATATTCAACCATAAAAAAATATTATATGAATTTACACAATAGATTTTTTTTTCACAATCTAAGGTTATTTGGTTAAATAATGTGTGTTCTTTCAAAACAAATTAAATTTTTGCGGTTGTTTACTATCAAAGAAAGTCTTAAGAAAATAAAACTTTTATTCCCAACAAAGGTTCTCAAGGTAACGATTCACGCGTGTAATAAAGTTACAAGTCACAATCAAAAAAATTGATTTGTTATACCCCGAGTAGTTAGAATGAATGAATAGTAAGAATGAATGTCGAGGCGGATGGCTCAAAGCATAAGAAAAAATAATCAATTTTATAATAAGTTTTGAAGTAAGTAGAATATTTCAGTTTCATATTAAATTCAAAACTTAGTATTTATATTTTTTAAAATGAAAGCGTTAGTGTTTATATGATTTTTCATAAATATAATAAACGTAGATCCAGCTTCAGCGATGAGAGTGCCTGGCGGTAATATTGGATTTTTCCGTTGGGTTCTGGCTGCAAGTTGCTTCTTATCACAATAGGTGATAAAACATGTCGTATCCTTCCGACGGGCATAAAGGATGGGACTTTATTGCCAGATTCTATGCAAAACCATTTTACAAAAGATTCCTCCGGGGAGCACGGCTCATAGTGAAAATACAGATTCATAAAATGTTTTGAACTTGTCGGGTGAATTCGGATTGATAAAACTACTACGTGGCCGAGACCACAATAAACAGTAATTTTCTTAACCCATCGCAAGATTACTTTAAAGCTGACAAAAATAAAAAGAAAATTTAATGTAGCTTACTGTGAGAAGGGTAGCTTTCGTAATTACGGATAATCGTTTGGAGTCCCCGCTAGTGTAGGACGTGAGCCATGTCACCAATTTTACGTTGTGATCTCAAACAGAATAAATAAATACCTGTGCGCGGAAACGAAAGGGGCAAAAAGAATCGTCGGTGACCTACATCTGAAGGGCCTTCGTCACCGATCCGTTATTTACTCTCCCCGGTAAATAAAAAGATGGAGGCTTTTAAAGAAAGGAGAATGGCCACCCGCGGAGAGGAAGAGGTGGCGCTAATGGCGGGCGGGCACTTCCGCTCGTCAGTCGCCGGAAGTGGCTGCGGTCAGGGATGTACGCAGAACTTTTCGAAGGGGATGCATATCCAGGCTCATTCCACCCCGCCCACCCCTGAGATCTCCCCTTTCGCCTGGGATGCGAGGAAAATCTGGGTTAAATTTCAAATATACGATATTTGAAAGGAAATAAAGTTTCACGTTTATATCCGAATCGGTTTATTTATGTAATCTGAATAAAAAGTTGCGCATTTCGAAAGATTTTCAGAATGGTTTATGGTATGTATTTATTATTGGTCAATTTATTAGAACGTTTGTGTTATTTACACTTTGGGGAATACAAATAAACTTTTTAGGAGTAAAAGCGAGAATTTTGTATGTTCTACATAAATGTTTACATTTTATCACATATAAAATGAATAAATGTACGCATAGAAAATATTTAAAAGGTTGAATGTAAATGCAAATATTTGCAGATCCATACTAAACCTGCAATAGTAGGTATATTAAGGTAATTTTCAACTATAGTATTTTTAATAATAATAATTTAAAAAATATATATATTTCAATTAAAAACACAACAGCAAGAATATTTGAGAGATCGTTTATTTTAATAAGCGTAGATACAAATAAGACACAACACTTTACCCCATAGAATGTTGCCAGATAGACTTAAGGTAAAAAAAGTTGGTTTTAAGAGTAAATGTCATGTTTGATTACTTTAATACCACAAGTAATTTATCACATTCTGCTGAGTTGGTATAGATATCTAGTCAATGTAGAAATGCAGTGCGCAGGTCATCTAAGTGTGGTCGCATTGTCGTGTCAGGGCCGGCCGAGGAAGAGCCTTTAAAGATACCCCTAGCGGGGGCTGCGCCCTCGGCCATTGCATTTTATTCAACGCTATTTCTAAGAGTAGACCAGGGATGCCATCGACTGTGTCGATAGAAAGCGGACCAGGGGCTGAACGCTTACTAAGGGTTGATATGTACAGTGTGTTTTCAGTCATTTAAAAAAAAAAACATTACAATATGATAATAAAAAAAGGACATACCCAATTTATAGTGGCACCATATATTAACAATTTAACAGGCTGTAGTTTAGAATAAATATACTAAGGTAGATATATTCATAAAATTATATAGATAAGGCATATAGATTTTTATATATTTTTCTTATTTTGAAGGCTGAATTATAAGAACATATAATGAAGATGACGCTGCCGGAGCTGGAAGATTACCCAACGGTTTCCCAGCTCTGGCGATAATAAAAAAGGGTTGATAGATATCCACTCAATACTTATTATGTTCCTTTTACCTTGAATACATCACCATTTATATTAAAATAGGAAATATATGATATCCACCAAATGTGTATTAAATTATTAATAATAAAATAGTGGGCTTTTTTTTGTTATATGAAAAGTGACATTGCTACCTCCCTACTTTTGAATAATGTGTTTTATATTTTTATCTTGTGCCGTGAAAATATGAAAATTTACAAAAACCACCGAAGGCGTGTAAAAACATAAATAATAAAATAATATTGAATAGATTTTAAGGCTATATTTATAATGAAATAGACCCTCGAACCAGTAATTCCGCCCTCGCAAATTGTATTATAAGACCCCGTGTTTTATATTAATAAAGAATGGATGGATGTTCGGCGTGTAATAATGGACGCAGTTTTGATTCATTGGGGACGAAACCTTCGCAGGGAGCTCGGGCCCGACCGCGGTCAGGTTTTAAGCCAATTAATGACCGATCGAACTTTGGGTCGTCGGGCGCTGCGAAAACTACTATGGGTTGGGGGTGTGGACTGCGCTGGGGGCGAGTGATACAGCTCACAGTAAATAAAAACTGTAATAGGAATATGCTAATAAAAAGATTTAAAAAAATATTGAAGGACTCATTCATCAATATATATAAAAGCATTTTTTTTTAAAACCATGTGTGCACCTAAATTTTATTTCTAAGATAAATTTATGTCCACGAAGTATTATTTAATGTTTTCTATATTCTTTTTTTTTTGCTTACAAGTAAGTTTCTAAGGCAAATGACCACTTGAGTGAAGAATCTGAGGGAAAGGTTTGGTTGTAGGGGTTACTTTACGAGCGTACTGCAGCCTTCAAGGTCAAGTTCACATCCAAGCTGGCCTGCCTTGCCTGAAGGGGGGAGGAGGCGGTGGCGTGCAATAGATATAAAACCCAGATATGCAGATTGTCGATTGCGTGTCCGTGCCGTGCGTAATGTAGAAGCAAGCTTATCGAGTTAATCAAGCCTGTCGGAGCGCGGTGCTAGTATATGCCCGCTCGGCTCGCTTCCAATATGTAATGACAGATTAAGAAAAAAATATTAAAATTGCATAAACACACATCAATTATGATAAATCTACAAAAAAATGTATTTATTTATGAAAGAAGATTTACGAATACATTTGAGTAAGATGTGCGTAACTATCCACAGTCACAAGTCAGCCCCAGTTCCGGTGTCGTAGACAGACTATATTGCTTAATACGCCAAAGCCCCTCGATAATGAAGGGATAACGCTTGCGTCCTCGCTAAGGCCTACCCGAATTAAGCGCTCGCTTCACCCAAAACCGTCCAATTTACTTCCACGATACTCCTCGTTATGCGTGCCCCACTGCAACACCACTCTAATGGACATCAAGGCAGATCATAGGAGGCATATTCATGTTAACTTAAACATTCACCATTAACATCGCTTCGCACATAATGCATGAAGTGTACTTGATTAAATTTTCTAGTTAAATCACCACGCTAAAAGTTCATTAAATACTTTAAGACCACCATGAAGATAAAATAAGATATGTCAATTAAAAAAAAGCTTTAACTACTAACCTAAAGTTAAAATTATACATTTAAATGACACAACTCGGCTGACATGCTTTAAGAGCATAACAGTTTCATTGAAATTATGGTCTCTGCGATTGAAATAATAAAAAAAAAACTAAAGAAAAACCGACATTTCCTTCAGGTGCAAAAGCCGCCGAAAATAAACATGAAAAGATAAAACATTATAAGTAGTCTATTTATTTCCAAACTGTAATAATATTTACCTTAATTAGTTTACAAAATTCCCGGCGCGCAAAAATATGTTGCACGTTTTCTAAAAAAATCTGCATCTTTAGAATTTTACGGAAGACTTCAGTGGAGCTTGCTATCTTTAAAAAAGCGTATCGCAGTTGGTCTTGGACAAACAAAAAGACGACTTTGCTACTTCGATTCAATAGCCGCTGTAGAATTGAATACAAGACTGGCTTTGAGACCGAAGAAAAAAATACTCATAAATAAAATAGTATTTACAGAAAAATAATTGTGACTTCTGTGGCTAAAGATATAATATTATTTTTTAAATTAAACTTTTTACAATAATAGTTACGCAAAAAGCTACATACAATCTGATAAATTTATAACTAGTCGGTTTAATCTCTGAGTATTGCTTACGCATAGTTATATAGTTACGCATAAGGCTACATAATATTTGAGCAATTGATAACTAGTGGGTCTGCAAATAGACGAATGCAAAACTGAGACCGAAGAAGAAATTCCCTATACAATAGTATCGAGAAAATTGATTGTATCTTCTGTTGCTGTTGATGAAATACTATTTGGATTAAGATACATAAAATTTGCGAAAATTATAACCAACCATGGTTTGATCACTGATAATTGCGAATACATATACGAAAACAAAACTAGCTTGATACCGAAGAAAAAAATCCCACATAAAATAGTATCGAGAAAAATGATTGTGTCTCCCGTTTGCTGATGATAAAATACTTTTTTTGTAGTAATAGTTAGGCATAAAGTTACACACAATTTGAGCGATTGTTAATCTGGGTTTGATCGCTGATTACTGAGTTTGAGGAGCGCAGCGCGAGGCTGAAGTGGGTCCGCGGCGGCTGATGGGCCGGCTAACGACAGCAAAACCAATCATTAGTGCCTCAATTTTTTCCCCGAACGGTCGACTATTTCGAGTATAAATATATTTCTATCGATTTTCCGGCAAAGCATGATTGTGCGTGTGCAAACGACGGATTTATGTTGGAAATAAAAGCGTAACTTTGCCAAATATATATAAACCTGATAAAAGATCTAATTATAATACTTGCGGGCACTGCGTGGGACTGATGTGGAATATGTATAGTTTCCCAAAACTTATCTTACAAAAAAAATTTAGTTCTTGCAACATTATTATCATATTATTTACGTTGTGTATTTTAACAATTGGATTCGTCCATTATTATTTCAATTTCAAATATAACAAAATAAACCACCAATTGAATTCAAGAGAATTTGGTTTTGACCTATAAACTCACATTTCATAGTAAAGAGTAGATGTATTTCGTTATCAAAATTACAAACGTATGATCTTAAACCTAAAAAAAAAAATCTTTTTTTTTAATTTGATTGAAAATAAACATGGAAATCCAATTCGCGTAGAGCTAACTTTATTTAGTTCCGAAAGTAGTTTCAGATAAAAAAAAAAATAGAAAACCTTAAAAAAAAAAACATTCTTCTGTGAAAACAAGATAAACATGTATGGCTTAAGTTGCCTTCGGTTGCATGAAAAAGGCTTGCCCACTTGCCTATCACTCGCCTGCGATCTTCTTCTGTTAAAGCACGGGGGTGATAAGTATAAGTCTTATTTATACGTTTAACGTTTTTATGCGGTCTCGTTTTGTGGAGTAATCTTCTTCGTAACGTGTTTATATTGATTTATTTAAGCGTTTGGATGCAGTAAAAGTGCGCGATTCCTGGACAAAAAGGTCTGAGAGATATATTGGCGACAATAAAACAAAAAAGAACTGCCAAGTTTACCGCTTATTTAATGCACCAATAAAGTAGGAAGCAGCGGCCCGAGGCATGATCTCCGGTCAGGGGCGCATGTGTGCCTCCCTCCCCTGCCAGGGGTTGTAAACCGTCGGCCCGCCTTGCACCGGTGATTCCCCGCGAAGACCGCCGCGTGTGGGCGCCCGGCAAGCCCTCTGGCTCTTGTGTATTCCAATATTGTAGCCGGTTTTATTTTTGGCATGATAAATGTTAGAAAAAATACCATCACGTAAAAAGGCTGCGTAAGTAAGATGTAAAAGAAATGTTTTTTTTTTAAATTTTTTATTTGTTTTGTTTATATGTGTGCATATGCAAAGGGCTACCTGTGTTCCATTATTTTTATTAAAAAAATTATTTTTATTTTGAGCGGCTACAAAGATGATGTTGAATAAACCAAACATATGCTGTATTAGATTATTTATTCAGTAATCATTAAAAACACGATTAATATTTCGCATTTAATCATTGTTTCAACTTCCAGAGTAATTTTAAACGCAAAATTATAGTGACGTGTACGACTGTATGAAATTCACCACATTTAAAATACCCACTCGCTTTTGCAGTCGCAGTCGTTGTCAAGTTGACCCTTTTTCAACACTCTTTAATCTCAGACCTGGTTTAATTTAACATTTCAACAAAGTAACCGCTAATACCATTTTTTTTTATTTCAATCGGAAGTGTGATTTTTCGCAATTTCATAAATTAAAAACACACAAAAAGTTACATGGCTATGCAAAAAAACCAAAAAAATTAAAAAGTGTTTTGTGTGTGAAAAAAGCAAACAATGAAAAGCGGCGGAAACTGTCAGTTAATACGTCAACATCCGTCATGAAATAAAACCTGATTTTCATGCGGCGTTTCACTTTTTTAAACGGAAAATACCCCGGCCGTCTGTAACACGTGCCTCTAGAGCAGCCTTTCTCAAAACTTTTACCTTGGAATAATGTTCATAGCTTTGCGAAATGCCAAAAAGTGCCATGGTCACATTTAATATGCAAGGCCCATTAAAATACCTATAATGTATCACATACGCACTATTTTGAAGTTTATGATAATGAGTCTTTTACCATGCAAGTTTCATAATGATTAAAAATATAATAGATAATATAGCAATATGAAGTTAGAGTATGTATCAAGATTCAAAGATGATAAAGTAACTAATATGATTAGGCACATTAATTCATATATAGAAGATGATTTAAAGAAACTCTCAGAAAAATATCATCGTGATTTGTGTGGGATTTGAACCCACATCCCCTGGCTTACATGGCCGGTGTACGAACCTTTGTACTAACGAAAGTTTCTTTAAATCATCTTCTATATATGAACTAATGTGCCTAATCATATTAGTAAATATAATAAACCCGTAATGGGTAATAAATACGCATCTTGATTGACTAATCCATAACATAGATATAAATGATAAAGTAACTCTAAAAATATTATTCATAAAAACACACGTTTCATCACAACATTTTAAATAATCCGATAACATGATTGTGTAGCATAAAAAAGCTTTAATGCATGTTAAAATTTAAATGATATTTTTCACCAGCATTAAAAAAAAAACGGTATTAGTATAGCTGTGAAATTTAGCGATTCTATTTTTTGTTAATTTACTATAGTTGTTAGAGCTAAGCGGTATGTGACAATCTTCTAGTCATGTACGCAGGTTGTGGGGGTTACAATGTGTGGCTTAAGTGGTAGCGTACACGGATTTCTCTGTTTTCGTTATTGAGTTTCTCTAGGGAAAAAAAATTGTAAAAAATCTTTAAAGAACCAACGCTCTAGTATTCCTCGGGTTACTTCGTGAAGGTGGCTTCACGCCGACGTGATGTAATAGCATTCGCAGTGTGATTTGTCAGTAAGGCCGGTCGACAGAGGCGTTCCGGGGGTTTAATTCCGCTTGCGTCGCTGTCATCTTTAGGCAAGTTATTTTGACGCGGCGGCTCGAGTGGAATTCAGTTAGTCGCTCTTCACGGCCGTCCCGCCCGGGCACTCCGCCCGTCCCTCTGCCCGCGTAAGCCCGGTAATGGTACGTAAGCTTGAATTAAATTTACATAAACTAGGTTAAAGGGATAAAAAGATTGTCTGCTATCCCCAATACTAGAATGATGTATACGCATATTTTGAAATCGAGAGTTTGTAAAGGTGGCGCCAAATATAACATTATCGCATTCTAGGGTGAAGAGAGAGCATGTCTCGATACAAGTCAATGAAAAACTGGAGTGCTGATATGTGGCATAATTATATTTGTAAGTAGCTAAAGATGATTTCATAATATTCGATTTGGGCTTTATGGAGTTATTTTTATGGTTTGTGATTACTCGATTCCAACGAGGAATAAAATATAGCTACATTCTGACAAAAAAAAAATCACAAAACGCGGGCAACATTAATACAACTAAGTACATTTGATTTCCTTTAAGATCGGTTCAGTGCTTGAGAAAAATAAAGAGATAAATTCCTATCAGCTGATGAGTGTGGTTATACTATTTTACTATTTGGATGTTTACTAAAGTACCCTCAGCGTAAGGGGCTACAAAACGCCGCTGCCTTATATTTAGTGTTTCATGTTCTCCGGGAGTTGCTTACGTCACGGAAGGGTCATAAATAGTCGAGACCTTGCATTTGTTTTGCGTTGAAAGTTCTCACACTTGGCTTTATTTTTCTTTACTTAGACAAACTTCGAGCGCAGTCACGTGAAAAAAGGTCTTCCACCTTGAGGGGAAAAGCAAGTGTCTGCAAATATGGGGTTATAACTGAGATAATACACAGAGTTTGCAGAAACACTCAGCAACACATTATTTAAATTATGCAAAATGGACCATCTATAACTATCTTGGAGGTCAGTGGTTGGCAAACTAATTTGGGGAGCATGGAGGATTATTGTGTTTTAGTCCGGGGGAAGAAATATGTTTTTATTATTTCGCAAAATAATTGATTATCTATATAAAGAACTCTTATTAAGTACTGCATTTTGTTTTTCGTCGTGCATTAGACATTTTGAGCTCGAATGTTCCCCGCTTAAGAAGTAAACATAAATATAAATTTTCATTGAAAGTATCATATCTAATCAATAATTTACAATATCAAAAAGTGAATTTGAATTTTAAAAATCTTATATTCCCAAAGAGACCATTAGAATAAGCTTACACGTAAAGAATAATACAGGCATGCACAATACAGCAAGTATTGTCTCCCTTCGACTCATTCCGATGTATATTTTATAAAGCATGTTCATTTACGGCGCGCGTTGACAGACTTGCCGAGCGTAACGCGAGCCTTAACATGGCAATTTCTACTTAAAGGATAAAATTATATAGTTCAAGTAAGTTCAATGCCACAAAATATGCAGAGCACGGAGAATAATATATTCGTGTATGGGTTTTATTACGATTCGCGTTATCTATATACAACATTGCGATACACCACCTGTGATTTTGTAAAAACAAAGATTTGTTTAATGATCGAGAAAAGTACTAACATTGATAAATAATTTTTTTTGTACATTTATTTATGAGCAGCCTTAAAATATGGCTTTCTCTGTATATATTAAAGTATCTTTATTTCACAGAAAGGGTAAAAAAATCACTAATGTGTAATTTAAAAAATGCTATTTGAAACATTTGCTCATATATTTAGGAAAAAAAATTTGTGCTTGAAAAGAAATAACCATAAAATTACGTAACATTTGTAAAGCTTTAAATTGATTTAGTAATAAAAAAAACTGAAAAAAAATCAATGTTCATAATAAAAGTAAAAAATACCTTACAATGTTAGTTTAAAATAACTCTAATTAAGCAGATTTAAACAATTCAGTATACGTTTTCTCGTCATCGTAAATTGGAAATATATTAAACTCAAAATCTTTGACAATACTTCCTAGAATCATGGCCCCTAACAAGCAGTCTTATTATTAAGAGGCCTGGTCGTAATTAACCTGTAATTAAAATATTTAATTATTCCCGAAACAACGTCGCGTATATAGAGGTCCTCGCCTGCAACAACAATAACGCTCATTTGCCAGGCCCTTAAGTGCCGCGAGGCAATAAATTTGATGAAAAACAAAGAGGGGCGCGAACAAAGCCTTCGCGGGCGCCCCCGGTCTGCTGGCCAATCAGTTCGCGACCGTCCAAACAAATGGCGCATCGAGAACGAGATCAAACCTGTGAGCTGAAATTCCAGATTTGCACGACATTTAGCATCACCCCTAACGTGTGGATAGAATCACTTAATAAGTGCGAAAATATAAATAATTAAAAAAATAAATACATTACTTGTGTATACATAGTTTTGAAAAAAATATTCAATACGTAGTTATCAAATATATTAAGTTGAGAAATAAAACACGAATAAAGGTCGTACGCCACCGTGTGTGATAGAGAATCGCCACTGCGCAATAATCGCACAGCGAATATTTTCACACTGGTTTGAGGCCTGCTCTACGCGCTTCAAATATTTCAGAAATAACTTGCAGGGGGCCCGCCGGCCGGGACGGAGATAACAAAGAACTGCCCGACTGAAACATTACCCTCTGAAATTTTAGTAACACCTCGCTAGCACCGACCAAGGTTCCCAGATACAGCACAAAGCGAATACCAGTAATATAATAATGTTGTTATACGCGCAGGGTGAAGATTGAGATAACTCCGTGCATGGCTGCTATTCTGTACTCTGAGCATGTGTAAAGGATCGGTAATGGAGTAGTTGACTCGGAACGATTGTGGAGGGATATGCTCCGGAAGTACCATGACGAGGTGGTGGGGCTCTTGCTATTTTTTCTGTAGCTTGCTGCAGAGTATCAGATCTAAACGCCAGAGCTTTGTAAGGAAATGACTATATAATAGTTTTATTTGGCAGCAACAATACGCAGACTTTTTATTCGAATATAAAACCGCGGCGAAGAAGAATCTGGGGACCCACAACACTATTTTCCCCTTAGAAAACCGTGAATATTAATTCAGCATAAATTTATGGTCAGCGAGATGGTCGCCAACCTCCTCCTCCAAAAATAAATATAAACTGATCTTATTCTATTCATTATAAATCAATAAATTGAGCTAAAATAAATGCTATATTCTGCAAATAAAGTCCACATAATTGTGAAAATTCTAAGAAAACAAACTGAATAAAAGCTTATATATATGATATAATTTAACGTGAGTCGAAAACTTTTAAAATAAAAGTAAATAGAAAAGCGTCTCGTCTCTGGCAAAGTGGATAGACCGTTTCCAAAGGAAAACAAAAAGCTTAGAGGAGGAAGTCCTCGAAACGTTGCAAAATCGATATAAACGAGGACTACTCGTTTGTGCAGTTGGCCGAACAACTCTTGCTCAAACAAACTTGTAGCCTCAATGTAAAAATTTTCTTTGAATATTTAATCTTAAAGCACGCAAAGAAGATTATTTATTTTTGTATTTGTATTGAATGAAAATAGCTTTTTTCTTCATTTTACTGTGAAAGAATGCAATAGAGAAATATTTTTTAAACCTATCGTCCCATTTTGTGAAAATCGATATTGTAAAGATCCGCCGCGCTCCGCCGCTTCTGCTTCCTCCAGAACGTGCTCACGTATAAATTGGATCTCAAAATTTACATTTCATTCAGGCTAATTTGAAATTGTAATGCATTGGTGGATCTAGCATGTACGTACGGAGGCATTCTTAGTTGACTGCGGGTGTGGAATATTATTCAGTAATATCCGTATTATGTACGATTACAAATTCTAAACAGCATTTTACAATACCTTGTCTGAACATCCAATATGAGGAATCACCATTATTGAATACAAAATACTTGAATTGCAATTGTAATATTAAGAATACTCTCACGTTGTATTTTATAAACAAACTAAAACCAATGATACTAATAATGCGATTTATAAATAAAATTACCAAAAAAAAAATTATAAAGTGTGTTTTCTCTATTTTATAATATACTAGAAATGTAGCCCGTCACAGAATGACGCATTCGATGAAAGATTAGATGAATATTTGCTTTCATTTTGTACACATATATTTTGAATAACTGTATATTAATTTCTAAAGCCATTCTAGGAAATATTCATCACAAATGAGTGGTACATTTCAATTTTTTTATTATAGGACTGTCTTGTTCCTTTTTTTCCTTCCAATTCATTGCTTGACATTTGTGTCACATTTCGTATCACAAACAACGCATCACTTTCACTGCACTGTTCTTTATTTGAAAAATTTGAAATTTGAAATTCTCGCGGTGAATTCTATAATTCGTACATATTGAAACTCGCTAAAGCATATTTTTTAGTTTTATTAAATTAGTTTATGAATGAAAATATTATCCTATCGTCTTGAAATTCGGCACATAACTGCGGAAAAACTTATTGAACTTACGTGCAAAAAATCAGCGTTGTATTTTTTAAGATATTCTATAGAGACCCAAAAAATTAAACACACACACACAATGGATATTATTATAGTAGATAATATGACTACTATATTTTAGAGCTATAATTTTTAAAGTCAACCACATCGCGGCTTATTACGCGTACGCATTTTTGGCAAACAGAATTGTAGCTTTAAAATGCGAATATCTGATAAACCACATTACACTCATCCAATTTTCCGACAATCACAGAGCAGCAATGCAATCTTCATTGCCCATCGGAATGCATTCGGTCGGGGAGCGGGCTACGTAGCGATTTGCATGTTTCGGGGAAGTATGCTAATTGCGGTGTGAGTGCACGCGGTGCATGTGCAGTCAAACTTGTATCAGTCGATTTGGAGCAGAGCCGTTACGAATAACGGCCCGGCTTACTGCATTTTTCCGTCGCCCGGTCGGAAAGTCCCTGCCAACTTCCGCAAAAAAGAAACAACCGCCGGGATGGCCGCCGAGTCGCTCTCGTGTTTTGCGGTTTGGATAAAAACAAATTGATGCGATTCGAGCTTTTAAATTCGGCGCCAGCAAAAGAGTTACGCTGCGAATGGAGCTGATAAAAGTGGGCGCACAGCAACATGGAGTTGGCAGGGATCATTTTATTCTTCAAATTAAAAAAAGTACCTAGTCTGTGATGGTCGACAAATTTAGCCTGTTTTAAAACAATAGTATTAATACACATCTAGTTAAAAGAAAAGAAGCATCTTGCGTTTAATCACATTCACATATCATCTTTTATTAAAATTTACTTTAAAAAAAAAAAACAACAATAAGCAAAAGAACACTCACACAAGCAATCATTTTTATAAGGTATTTTATCACAACCACTAAAAACCTCCTAATACAGCAAAAATATAAATAGGCTATTGTGTTTAAGTACGTAACTTTTTTACTCCTATCTACTTCAAGTAGATCCTGTAGCAACTTTTGTGTGCGATTATAAAATAAGACAGATAAACTTACGCTTATTGCTTATGATATTTACGATAAAATATTTCAAAACAGTAAAGCATCGCGAGTGCCGAGTTATAAATGCGAGAAAGATAAAATTATGCCGAAGAGGCGATCCCGAACGTCAGAAACCAGCGCCCAAGTACCAGCATCCCTCATTTTTTCACGTGAAAAAAAAAAAACGAAAAAAGCGGGAGGCGCGGGTGATAAAAAGGAAATCTGCGGAGTCTCAGAGGAGAAGGGAGGCTCGGGTTTTACTCTGGTTTAAGAACAACAATGAACGACAGGCGGGAGGGGCTCTGCCGTGGCTCACTGGAGAATTTATTTGCATGTAGTTTTGTCTCTTGAGATGTAAGCATACAATATTTTTTACAAAATCGAAACAAGAAAACATTGATTTTTGTACAGAATTTAAGATATATTTTATTTGCTCCGTATGAGATGATGATCCATCTATATTTTGTACTCATTGTTCTCCACGATGCTTTGAGATTTATAATCTTATTAGTTTGATGTTGATATATTAGTTAAATATATGCATGGATTTGAATAGGGTTTGAATAGGTACTTCATAAAGAAATATCACTATGCGTCATATTATAAACTAACATCAACAAAACATATAATTCTAAAGCAAGGTACTTAGAATCCTTAATCAGTGTTTCTGAGTGAGGATGTTTTCTATAGATAGCTTCCGACAAAAAAAAAACGGATAAATCTCTGATATTTTTATTTTATATACTTGCTAAGTATAATAAATTGACATGTGTTTTTTTAATAAAAAATCGTGAATAAAATAAAAAAATATATACAATTAAAATTATTGCGAATTTATTTGACAATTTCAAGTATTTACTTATAAATAAGGCAGTGAGATGTCCCTTTCCATAATATGTCGAAAAAGCAAGCCCTTACGCTCTGTTTCCGTTTCCTACTCGACGCAAATCATACTTGTGGGACTTCGAGCGAGGAGCGCAAGAGTATTTTGAGCTTCCTCATTTTAAAGTATGTGTAAGAAATAAAATTTATTGAATTAAAAATCAATTTATTTACATAGGATGTTGTTTCATCTGTTAGTTAAAATGTGTGATGTCGTTCAAAGCCACTTTACACTATTGGATCAATTATCGATTTAACACTGGGAAAATCTATTAATATTCACGAGTCCACTTTCGATAAGGTAATATGGGAGCTTTGCAGGGATGTCCTATATTTGACAGTAAATGTTTAATATAATAGTAAGGGATTCATGCTTAACGACCTAGTCAAGACATCAAAAGAGAGATTAGGGCTTAACGATCAAAGTTTATTGATCATTAAGTACAAGGGATAAATAATATCGAAGACGAGACTCTAAGAAATACTATCTGAGAAAAGTTTTTGTATTCTACTCGGTGATTCTAAACACATGGCAACCACCAAAAAATATATTCCGCGGATAAATATTCAATATGTTTAGTCTCTAGTCAGCCGGAAACAATTTTATGATGCATTATAAAATAAAGATATATCCAATACAGGTAAGCATACTGATTTCATTATAATTAATTATTTTAAATTTGTATTTTAAAACATATGCATTGACTAAGCATGAATATCAAAGCAAAGAGGCTATGTATCTATTGTCATTTTAATTTGCATGAAATATATTGTTATTTTTATAATTCAATAACCGATTTTTACAAATTAATTTTTATTAAAAATTTTAGTGTATACTGTTTGGCATATTTCTTGTGGATGCCAAGTATTTTAAAGCACGGTATAGACGAGCGATAAAATTGTTTTCGACGAGTAATACTGCGAGAGAGAGATAACTAATCTGAATTTTCCGAAACTCATAAAGGAGAATTGGCCCCGAGGTCGGTAAGAGTGTACTTGTGGGTGTTTTTTCTTTCTCCCGGTTAGTTTTGGGCGGCGGGCGTGACAATGGTTTCGAGTTTCATTGGATGTTTGCGGGGAACGCCAGATGAACAAAAGAATTGATGAATTTCAAGTCTCAGGCACCCGGCGGACCGCTGACAAATAGCTCAGCGAAAATTTACACCCAGGCTGATTTGTTCAGTAATGAAGAGATTTGAATTTCCTTGCTGAGTAACTGAAAATAATTTCGGATATAAATTCTAATTTTGTTTTAGAATTGTGTTGGTGTATATTTCTAAAAATGACTTCGTTCATATAATAACTGCATTTTTAAAAAAAATATCTTTTGAGTACCAAGTGGTACTCAAAAGTGAAGTCTTATATTATATGTTTTTCGGTATCTCGAGTTCCAGAAATGCAATTAATACATGTAGTTTTAGGCCTTGTTCTCCACATTGACGACCCGCTGCTCATTTTGTATTTTTATGAGAAGCATTAAGCTGTCTCCATGCAAAATGTCGTTCAAATTTATATGCCGAAAAATACATAATTTCTAAAAAATACTTTGAAACGAATCATAAAAATCTAAAAAAAACGCATTTTAAACGAAATAAGCCAAATAATTATTGAATTATTTAAAAAATATACATTGATCGGTGTGCAAGAGTAAAAAGATTAGGAAATATTGGCAAAAACCTTTTACGTAAGCGCTGAAGTCTAATTTCAGAGAATCTACTTTATTTTGAAATTTCGAGATTATCTACGTAAGACTGAATCTATTAGCATTTTACGCCAGCGGGAAGGAAATTCATGTAAATTTAAACAAATTTTATTTATGATCATAATTAAAAGAGCACAGTGGGGGTCGCGTGGCGGGCGACTCTGTCGATGCTCAAATACGAGTAGTTTAAAGGTGACTGCCTCAACCATAGTTGTATATAAAATTAAATTCAGAATCTAACAGAACTTGATATAAGCTTAATTGGAATTGGGTGTTACTAAAAGATCAGTTTTTGCGAATATTTCTGTTTTTTATATTGATTAAAAATGAAAGCTTTGATTTTCAGTGTGTTTTTTTTTTAAACGTGTGAAACGCGTGAAATGAATTATCTGTGATTAATTTGAAAGCTTTCACGTATAGAAATACGGCAGAAGCAATCGGCATTAATGTCAAAATAGTGTAAAGTGTAAAAATAGAACCTTTAAAAGGCTCCAGAGTGCGCGCAGCGGGGCGGGCGGGTTCGCTCGCGGATACAGTTTTTCACGAATTCCGAAGGGGGCACGGAATCCACGTAATGCGGATTTATTGAGCGCGGCGAGGTACCTGCCCGGCCTGGCAACAGATGTGCGCCCCCTCCCCCGCCTGAGGATCAGCCCCGCCGCTTGATCGGGGGGCCCCCGTGCTCTGACGTTGGCCAAAGTAATCGAAACTTCCGGGAAGGCGTCCGGAAAGAAGACTAAAGTGCGTAAACGCAAAAAAAACAAAAAAAAAAAAAAAAAAAAAAAACACCTCGTGAAGGGGTGTCGGGAAAGCAGTTAGGCACGGAGTGATGCGATACACGGTGTGTACATATTTTTGCGAAAAAACAACAAATTGAAAAATGTTGACATGCGGTAAGTGACTTGATAGTAAAATTTTGTTTAGTAAAATTATTTTTTCACGAGTAATAAAAACGGAACGGATTTTACTGTAAATATTATATGTGATGTTTAACATTCCACTAAAAAGACACAGTGCTCGCTTCTAAAATGTTGTAAGACAGTTCGTAAACATAAGTGACAATGATTACAAATGACTCGGCTAAAAAAGCTCGAAAACAGTTAACGGGGCAAACGATTTTATGTAAAAAAAAAAGATAAAATGTTCCGTTTATTAAATCTATCATCAAATAAAGTGATTTGCGTATGTAGAGCAAGTTTTTTTGGGTAGAGTCGGTATTTATACACGTGGAGGAGGTAGATGAGCGACGTGTGAGTGGAATAGATGGTCGCACGGTTGGGGGAGGTATTAGAGGTAAGAGTAAGTATACGGCAGGTAGGAGTTCAGTTATTTCCAGAAAGTATTCAAATTTGACTGGATTTGCTTTAGACTTTGGATAATGAAAACATTTTTCAGCGAAAATTTTCTTTTTAAAAATAAAATTGAAAATTCTGTGATAGACCTCGGATCATTAATTATATAGTAATTATCATGCGCTTGACGTCCCTCATTAACAAGTTGGAAGAAAGATTTTGACGTTCGAGAAAAATTCTGATTGAAAATTGGAGGACTCATCGTTGCGTTGTTTCTCTTTGATGTTTTAAGACAGAGGGAGAGAGTTAATACAAAGAAAGGTCCGGGAGGATCTCGAAGCAACGTAAAATCATAATATAGGTACAATAATTTCCAGAGCTACGAACTTTCAATTTGGAGCGTTTCCTTATTACCCGTACAACAGAGAAAGGAAAGACATTTTATAAACCCAATAATCTCTCGAGAAAGGGGAATCCCTCACGTATTATGGCGGAGGATGAACGAAACAGCAGTACGCAAGGAAATAACACAGGCGAATGTTAGTCAATAAAAAGGGATATAAACTGCCAAGGCCCGGACACCCTTCTCTTCCCGAGAGGCTTTTGATATTCAAATGATCCCTTAGCCTTTCTTGAAGACCACTTTTTGTTTCTCGCTAGCAGGCTTCTAGTTTTGCCCCGTGGTTAATAAATGTTTTTTGAAAGATTTAGGTTTAGCATCTTGATCATTTACGTGATATTACTCTTTAATATCATAACATCAGATTTTTATGATGTTTCAATGTATCATTCTTATGATAAATCAAAATAATAAAGAAGGTTTTTTAACAAAGATAACAAGTATTTATCACAATAAAGAAAAAAAAAACATGCATATTTACATTGCATAAAGATAAAATGACTTTTATTATTATTAATTTAATTGCATCGAAGATCTCTACTATAAATGATAAATAAAAAATTAAAATATAGTTATTAGCTAATTGATACGTTTTTTTCACAGAAAATAAATAATTTTGAGAAACATATCATCAAACATACCAAAGCTGTAAAGATATCGTGTTTATGACATTTTTTGGAAATTATTTTTTAAGTGATGACTGTTTTTTGGATAGGTTAACTCAAAATTAAAACTTAATTTTTTTAATTGCTCATGCATAAAGCAAGATATATAATATTGTCGGTGTCGTTCAACTGAAATATAGAAACTCATTTTTAATTACTAATTCATTTAAAAAAAACACGAAAACCCATAAAAAGATTTCTTGTTGAACAAAGATTGATGTATTAATTTGAAGGGCAAGACAACGAAAGTCCCGCAATAATTTAAATTTAATATTTAATTAAGATTTCTCGGAAGCGGCATATCAGACAGAGAAAAGAAATTAGGGCATATTGCAAATGGCCACACCGCCTCATAAATCATTTGTCTGGTCGAGAATAAATATCACGTGAATTAATCATAGAGCATTCTAAAGCCGTAAATTAAAATCATATAGTTCTCAGATACAAGCACCTATTTAAAATACGGGACAGGACACCGCAAGCAATAAAATAAAAATATTTAAAAAATCTCTGATCCAGTTAAATATAGGTATATTTATCGTTGGACATTCTAACGTGTAATTGATTATTTGCCTTATCAAATGAGACTAGTTCAAGGTTTTTATTTTGTAATGTAATAATTATTTATTACCCCACAAAATAGTGCGTTATTATTTACTTAATAGTTTTTATATTTAGTTGAAATATGCAATGTCGAAAATAATTACAAAGTTTGCAATGATACTAAAAAAATACACATTTATTCCTGATATTTCTGTTTATTATCCGGCGTTTCTAAATGCTAAAACAATTTAATATATATTTGCAATCAAGGAGCATCAAAAATATAACTATACTGTCACAAAAATGTTAATTATATGATATAAAATATACACTTTCAATTAATTCTCGAATAAGTAGACAGTACTCGTAAAAGGTATATAACCATCTATTTTCTATATAATTTCTAAGAAAAAATATATTTTTAAGTATACTGCTTCTAATGTCACCGAGGAAGGTCGTTCAGAATGAGTGTTTTTTCTTCTCGAAATTTCACCCGAGATCGAATGCCTGATGAGTTGGGAAACTTTTTCATGAATTCAATTTGAATTTGTACTCAGATCTAAATATGATAAGCGTTTCAAAGTTCCGGCGAAGTTCCCGACGCTCGCGAGCTATTCCCGACATCGGCCGAATAATTAATCTGCCGAGATGTTTGTATCGGATAAGGAAATTTATTGTAATTTGATGTTTAACAAAACGACAAAATTTGACAAATACTTTTCAAGGACTAAAACAATATATGAAGTATTGATTGGCTAACTTATCGTTAACCCTGAGATAGCTGTGAAATTTAAAAAAATCTTTTGGTCGAATTTCAGATGTATGAAAACAAATCATTAGATATTTATAAAATATTAAAAAATATATATTTCTGTCTTTCATATCTAATTAGTCGATGTAACATATAACTGCTTGCTTCAAATACCGTACCTGTAAATTAAAACTTATTCGTGCTATCCTTTCTTAATCTTCTATGTTTATCTAAAAAGATTATTTATCATAAGGTCTCATTTTCATAAAAAGTTCAGTCTTATTTTCAAGATTTGCTGAAACAATACTATTTGTCTCAAAAAAATAATTTTGAAACTTTGATTATTATTATTTTTAATTTGTTTATATATGACAGTTATTAAATAGTATTTTACGTGTAATATCATATATGTATAATTATGAAATAGTGTGCTATCATAGTACACAAAACAAATAAGAAAACTTTAAAGTATTTTACATGTGAAGTGATGAGTATATCTCCCAAGGTGGAGGGGCCCCTTTATTCTACGAGAAATACTCCTCAAGAGATGCAAACAGCGCGACGGTGAAACTCATTAAGTAAGTTGGATATGATCTTCAGAAGAAGTCAGTCTCTCGTTCTAACTAAAATGAAACGTGTTTGAATAATATGTACTTTCAGAAACTGCAAAGCTGTACAAAACGCAAAGTGGAAATGAAAAAAAAAATACATCACATACTATGGTAAGTATTTAGAAGTTTTTAACAAATAGAATAACTCATGAATAAAACTATTTATTTGAATAAGAATTTTTTACTCAAAGCTGGACAAGTATTGGGAGCACTTTTTCTTGAGGCAGTGACATACACGGAGAAGGTGACAAACAGAAATCATTTGTAAGTAAAAAAAAAAGACAAATTGTTATGTTAGACTTAACATAACGAAAATAGTTTAGCAAAACTCATATTGACTTATTTTCGGCACAAAAAGAAGAACAGAACTTTAGGGTAGATTAAAATAGTGTTACGGTGTTATTTATTATTTTAGAGGCGCGACACTTAAAATAAGTAAAATAGGGTCAATATTTGATTTATTTTTAAATACTATACTAAATTAATTTATAGAAATAACTTAGTTTTCAGTGAGTATGTTAATATTGTTAATAAAAGTAATCTGTAGACTAATATTTTTTATAATTACTCTATGGACGGCACATCAGAACAAGCGCGTATAGGATACGCTTTGAAATAATCACCAGCAATATTGGTATTTGCGAAGTAGGTTGACATAAAGCCTATTATTGCTAGTACTGGAGACGAAAATAAATGTTTTCCGAAGAAGCCTCCTGCCTCGGTTCGTCTTCCGTTTATTAAATACGCATTTGGCTCATTTATCTCGAATTTTCGGTTGGAAGGATCAAATTATCAGATGATTCATCTGTGTCCTGTTCGCCCCATCTCTGAATGTGAGTAAGGATATATTACCTTGTGTATTCTTCATAAACGGAATTAATTCCTTTTATTGGATACTGATCGAGAGAAAGCACTTAATTAATTACAAAAATCAGATATCAGGCTCTCATTTTAAATTAAAAATGTTATTACAAGGAATTAATTAGATTTTTATACTGAATCGCTCTGATAATAAATTTTATGATTAGATTTCTAAAAATTGTCATTTAACTACTCAATCAAATCTTTATAGTTATAACGTTTATTTAGAATATCGTAATTGGTAATTCTTTCTGACAGTACTAAATTGAAGATCTACAATCAGATCCAAATTCCGAAGTTATGTAATTTCTTATTATTTATTATGTACCTTATAGAAGGATTCTGCAATTTTATTATACATATGACAGGCATTTGAGCTGATCGATCAAAATACGTCGTGCTCGTCTAACAAAATCCATGAAAATTTGCAGTATTTCTATGGCCAACTTGCATGGCATTTTCTATATTTATATCTAATATCTACTATAATAATAGCCATTGTGTGTGTGTATGTTTAATTTTTTGGTTCTCTATAGAATATCTTAAAAGATACAACGCTGACTTTTGCACGTAAGTTCAATAAGTTTTTCCGCAGTTATGTGCCGAATTTCAAGACGATAGGATTATATTTTCATTCATAAACTAATTAAATAAAACTATCAAATATGCTTTATGTACAAATTATATGATTCTGTTGTTCACAGCGAGAATTTCAAATTTAGAATTTTTACAAAAAAACAAAATATGATGCTTCTAAGAAATTTCCAGTTTATGTCAGCTTGACACAAGTACCAATTTTATTTTTTAGTTGCGTTAGAAATTATTAATCACATCATTAATAACTTAAAATGCCTCCTAAAAAAATAACACCGTCTAAGCACAGCAAACGTAATTAAAAAAGAATAGCTCAATAGCACAATTGAATGTCATAAAGACTGCATCTAATAAAGAACAGTGCAGTGAAAATGATTCGTTTTTTGTGACACGAAATGTGATATTTCCTAGAATGGCTTTGCTTTCGAAATTAATATCCGGTTATTCAAAATATATGTGTACAAAATGAAATCAAATATTCATCTAATTGTCAGCCAAACGTATGTTCAAACACTATTGCATCGTTCATCGAATACGTCATTTTATGACGGGCTACATTTCTAGTATTTTAATAATGGTCGATATACATATAGAGTGGGTTCATTCTACGTTGACAACGTCGTACTTAGTGTCCTAGCCAACAAATTAGCCGCCGTCGTAAGTCCTCCTGGCAGCTAGGTCCAGGGCAGGCCGAGAGCAGCTGAAGCCTCACAACGGTGTCCGTAATCCCCTAATAACGGACGCCGACTGTTTTTGTATGTAGCGTCGGCTTAGCGGCCGCCTGCGAGGGTTTCATTCAGTCGCGAGCGGAACTAGTTATTTTTTTTAATAAGCGGAAATACCCGTCCGAGTATTAAACCTTTTTATTGTTTTCGTGCCATTGCTGTACTAGCTTTATTGCCGGTTGTTAATTAGGGCGTGATTGTTATGTCGTAATTTACCCTGTCGTGAGGTGTTGCTTTAGGGGGCAATAAAATGTACGAGTGAATTAATTAAGAAGTTATCTTTTTATGTTTATTAATTATTTTTATGTAGCTTTAATAAAAATGTGTTGTTTTGGATAGCAGAATAAAGAAAAAAAAAAATGGTAGTGAATGCTTTCTGTGAGTTTTTATTGGATGCTTGTGAACCTTAGTAGATTTTCAGGATATACCAGTAGAAATATATTAATATAATATATTCATCGTTCAAATAAAAGAAAGTAGTTAACGAAGAGCAAAAAAATATGCAACCGTCATTGAGCGTATCGTTCTACACCTGCCCTTCAACAGGGATATAAAGGAAATCGTTGCCTTTAAAATTTATGCATAGGTAAAATAAAATCGTAAGCATACATATTCCTAGAGAGAAAGTAATTGTACGAGTATTTCTATTGATAATGTTTTTATGAATTTTTTTAGAGATCAATATTCGACCATCGATTTGGACGGTCCTAATAATGAAATGTGCTAATTAAGCTTTTTATAACTTGGAGATATTATCGCGATCTATTACCATAAATCACCGCAAAACTCATATACAGACTCTAATATATTCGAACA
Source organism: Atopsyche davidsoni (assembly GCA_022113835.1). Taxonomy (NCBI): domain Eukaryota; kingdom Metazoa; phylum Arthropoda; class Insecta; order Trichoptera; family Hydrobiosidae; genus Atopsyche; species Atopsyche davidsoni. The sequence continues at coordinate 12,185,903 of JAILWY010000009.1, read as the reverse complement.
CGATCACGAGCTACGCTACTAGGCTATTGGCGTATAAAACGTAGATGTAGACAGTCATTATTTGACCTTCGACATATTTCAAAGCTTGGAGTTGATTTAGCACCTTTATGGTGCCTTTATTATCGACAATACTAATCAAGTATATGGGAGCTGTTTGCTATTTTTATTTCTTGAACGTTAGTACTAATGAAACAAAATGTGGTTGTTTTCAGTAACTTCAAAGTTCGTTATTCATCCCGTCCCTCTTTATTATGTCACTAGTAATGTAGCCCGTCACAAAATGACGTATTTGATGAACGATGCGTCTTTTGTTTTTTTTGTAAAAGTTCTAAATTTGAAATTCTCGCGGTGAACGACATCTCGCGGCGAAGAAGTGAATCATATAATTCGTACATATTGAAATTCGCTAAAGCATATTTTAAAGTTTATGAATGAAAATATTATCCTATCGTCTTGAAATTCGGCACATAGCTGCGGAAAAATTTACTTAACTTATGTGCAAAAAATCAGCGTTGTATCTTTTAAGATATTCTATACAGAACGGAAAAACGAAACATACATACAAACATACACACAATGGCTATTATTATAGTAGATAGTCAGTTCTTGGGGTAAGAAATCTACTTAGTTTTAGTATATGAGTATTTCTTTATTCTCAATTTCTGATAGGAAATTTTCATAAGAATATATTTAAGGTTTTATAAATTTTGTGTGATTGACAATAATACTAACAATAGAGTTTTATTTTAAGAAAGACCAAAAAAAAAGATAATTCTATAATAGTGAATAATGATGGAAAATATTAAGTTTGATTTATTGAACGTGAAACCGAATTTCTGCAACTTTTGATATATTTTTAGAAAGATATTGATAAATTCCAGCCTGTGCTTCGTTATATTCAATAAATTAGAACAAATGATGTCGAAATAGTGAAATAGATACTATAAATTTTGTTATGTGACATTTTCAAGGAACTGGCTTACCACAGTGTGGGATTCTATTTCCCAAATTAATATCTCTAATACAAAATCAATTTTGTACGTGAGGATATTAATTTAATTATTTAATCCTAACAAAGTTTCCCGTAGTTTACAATTAGTACAAATAAATATTTGAATATCTGTTACTATACTATCTCTCCATTGCGAAACATACACAACGATACGAGCACAGTTACTAATATAATTATAAAATTTATAAAAATAATACTTATTTAATTTTTTTCACAATATATTCCTGTCAATATTTTTTTGATATAAATTTCGCTTGTTTATAAAAATAGTATTTTTTCAATACATCTAGTGATATCGAAAAATAACGTTAAATAAAAAATAATGCATTTTGATTCAGCCTCGTTATTTTTTTAGATTCGCATAGTGTCTATTTTTCATGCCAAACAGGATTAAACCGCGGCCGTTGTGCGCCAATTTTATATCTTCTTGCATTCTGGTGGCATTTTAAAAATAGACATTCACACAATAAACAAAGCGAGCGGCGGCACATCCGTCCTACGGGGGTAAATGTCTGGAGCGACCCCAACAGCCCTGAAGCCTCCCCGCGCGGGGTGCAGATTTACAGTGAGAGGGCGCGCCAGCTGAGAATACGCCAAGAATGATTCGCCTCTATTATTGTGATAGGATTGATCATTTAATTGTGCCGGCATTATTTTGTATTCTCCGACGAACATAAAAAGTCCATTATCCCTTTGATTATAAAATGAATTTAGCGATAATTCAAACAAAAGACTTATCCGTAGTGTTTATGATGTTTCCAAAAATATTTTTTGCAGATGCTCCTTTCTTTGGCGAGTATAGTAATATTAAAATCATATAAATTGATAACTCAGTTTGCATAGTATAGAACGCTATTGAATATCTTGTATGAGTCAGTTTGTATATTACTTCATCAGTATAAAGAAGATAGTTGATGGCCCATCATTTATTTTTTTATTCAAGTTTATTCACTGTATTCAAGAACTTCGCGTAAAATACACAAAAGTTTAAAAAAACCTGTACTAACGTGTAGACAGGGTGTCAATCATAGAGCTTTGTATTTTAGACGACGCTATTACGACGTATACAGGCATTGTCAGTAAAATTTACGACGAAGGCTCCACCGCGATAAATAAGTTATTTTCTATTACTTAATAGAATACAGTATTTCCGTAAAGTTCACTGGCCACAATTTATTAGCGGTGAACTTTCTTAGTCCGAAAGCATAAATATTTAATATTAATTCTACTACTATTACTTATAATATAGATTAAACAAAGATTATTAAATTAAAGCATTGCTTTGGAATAATAATAGACCGGTATTGTCGTGCACAAGGCCCCGAGAGTCCAGAACTTCTTTTCAATGAAAACGGGAATAACTTTTTACTTTTTTATTATAATACATAAACTCTAGAGAACAGAAGTAATACTTTCTTGTTTTTACTAATTCAAGTTCTTTGGCTAAGATAAACTGACATGCAACAAAAAAAGTTGTTTTGTAAACAACCCTAATGACAAATATCATTTAGATCTGTCTTAAGTTACAAATAAGTGCGAATTAAAGTTTTTTTTAATTAAATATTGTTTTATTTAAGTATAATACTATACATTATTTGAAAAAAACAATATAGTTTGCATATATTTTAGAAAAAAATCTAAATATTTATTTTAAAGCAAGAGCAACATTTTCACGTCTGGTCTCTGAAATTACCACGGTTCACAAAAAAAATATTATTCAGTGGTGTTAAAAGGTTAAACGTCAAAATCTCAATCAAAATTGAGAGCCAAAAGAAGCTTTCGGTCAAAATTAACGCGGAAGTGGACGGACAGGCTCTTTCTCTACCTCCCCATCCCCCCCGGGGCGCTCCCGACCATGAATCACGACACCGGAAGTCAGGAGGCGGCGTCCCCCCCCCCCCCCCCCCTCCAGGCTGCAGCGGAGGTGACAATGCGAGCCACGGCTGGCGATTGTTTATTGGCCCGGGGGATGCGATAAGGTTGCTGTGTATACAAACCATGCTATCCATAAAAACACGCCACACCAAGCAGACGCATTTGTTACGCAACGCTTGCTATTCTTTTGAATGATTGACATTTACATCGATGATACAGGGCTAGGCAGGGAGGTATGGATGATTTGAAATAACAGTGACACCTTCATTTTTCAACGAAACTTAAAGTTTATTTTTTCAATGTGTAATTTGATACCCCCAATCTTTATCCCCACCTCGCGTGGGGCCCCGTTCAAATCAACCATACCTCCCTGCCTAACCCTGTATTATCATATTAAAAGATTTTATAGAAAACAAATAAATTTATCATTTAAATCAAAGAGATCGCAACACAGACACTGTTTAATTAACGACTGTTTATATATACACTGATAATTCTAAAAGTATGCTTTATAGCACAGTTATTCAAGATTTGTTACTTACATTAAAATTATTAACTGATGCATGCTTAATTTTATATAAAATACGTGCAAAGCGGAAGCCATTTTTTTACACTGGATGATCTGAAGTTAAAAGTATAAGCAATATTTTTCGAATTATAATGCAAAACTTAATAACTAAATAAAAAATTTAAAAGGCTTGATCCCAAGTGTGACAATATTTACTTATTAAGTAACAGTATATTATTTTTAAACTACAATAAATTGCCTGATAAACCTCAAAAATAATTCAAAATTTCCCCTATTTATTAAGCTCTGTACAGAAAATAATTAATTTTCTCACTCTCCATTCGACGATAATCCGTCGCTCGCTTTTTTTATTCGAAACAAAAGCGCGATAAACGTATTTCACAAAACCTCTCTCGCTCGCACTTAAAAACCACCGCCCATTGTCCCCAGAGATTAATTATATCCAGTACTATGCATCATAGCTTATATAAAAAAAAAAATAACAAATAAATTCTAGTTTTCCAAAGGTTGACGTATTTTCGCACAATAAGTTCATTTGATTTACTGCAATCGCAATAAAAATGTAATTGATAAAAAAAAGCCTATCAACGGGACACGAAAATGTTTCATGGTGGAAACTCAGGCAGGGCATTTTGATTTTCAGTTATTCATTGCTGCTCCGCGTATTCGACTCGATTAGCTCCATATCGATTATCAGCTGTGGTTCCGCGAAAACGTAGAACGATTGCACGAAGCCTCGGCGGCCGCGGTCACCGGTCTGAATTATTCAAGTGGGCAAGGCAATAATGTGTCCGGACACCGTTCAACGGGCCTACCCTTGTACTACCGCAAACAAACCTAGTGTTTTCTTCGATTTATATTTGGCCTCCTATTTTTATTGCATTAAAAACGAATGTGAATGTTTTTTTGTTGTTGTAATTCTGGTAAACGAAGTTATTCGAAGCTCGCACAAATGATTGAGTTGCGTGGGGGTGAAGGAAGCGATTGTACACAGGTCGGCGGCAACTAATGAAGCCAGCACAGTCCTTCTTTATTCAGCAGTTAATATGTAACATATGTAGACTAGTCTGTTGGCACTATACAAAATAAATGTGTTTTGAAACCATCTATAAAAAAATTGTAATTTAACAGGCCATATATTAATAAAAATATGAAAAATATAAAATATATGATCCAAGGAGATCCATGTATTTTTCGAAATCTATATCAAATTGCCGATATTCTGAAATGGTATGTCCTTGCCTGTGATTCTTACATCTATAAAGATTCGTTGATATTGAACCAGACACGAAAACTGTAGTTTTTAAATCTCGCTAAAGATATTGTTAAATATATCAGAACAATTGTAAATGTCGATAGTGAATAGTGGTTGAGAGCAAAAAATTAGAGTACCAGAGATCTTAATACCGTCAGGAATATGAATAATATAGATAAGGGATCTCGATGCTCAATAACTAAACACACACTGAAGGCAAATTTCATGCGTGTAAATGCCGATAGCGTTAATAAAAGTAAATACGGTTAAAATTAATGTTTTAGGTCAAGGTCAAATTTTTCTAATTTTAATTCAAAAACCAAAACAATGTTTGATAGCATAATTTTACTTCACAAAAAAAAGACTGCCACGCTGTGAAAGTATCAAATTGTTTGTTAATTTGAGTGCTCAAACAAAAGTACCAATACGCTGATTAAACTTTTAAACCAGTAGATTGCCGATAGGGCGATGATTTATTATGTCCGTTCATTTTTCGACGGGGAGCCCCCAGTTGTAGTATATAAATTAATGAAGATTCATTTGCGGCGATTTCCCCGAAAGTTAGTTCCAGTGGCACTATCCGCGGCCCGATCGGACTAGGCGCTCGAGGGCTAATAGGAGTGCTTAAATCACTAAAACGATACCTTCGACCTTTCATGCGGGCGGCCTAGCTGGGGTTGATGGCGGAGATAGACGCCGGGCGAGGCGGGGGTGGGTCGGCGCAAAAAATGCCGCCCCATGTACTCCGTGAATAAATTTGTGTCGCGCACGCTGCCCGCGATGGATATCGACTCGGCGGGGGAAGATAAGCGAAGCAAGAAAAATCATGCAGCGAATAGGGTGAACGGGCTGTTGTCGGCCACCCAAACTAAATTATTAAAGAATCAAATAATTATTTTTTCAAAATTCAAGCATACGCTTAGCTACTCATCAGGTTACAACAGACAGAGTAAATTAACCGCTCCTGACCACTGAGTAACAACTGGTTGAGAAATCTATATCAAATATATAGTTTTGAATATCCAGGAGAGCACATAATAGCACACCTATTTGATGGAGAACTTGACAATAGAAAAATAAAGCATCACGAAAAATATGAATAGAATATCGAAGAAGACTATTGAGAATTATTTAATTGGCAAATAGCTAAGAAAATTCAGACTAAAATCTAAATTATAACTAATACTAAATTCATATTAAAGCTTTGAAAAATAATATAATTTTGGATTTAAGATTTAGTCGTCATTGTTGCAATAACGTTGTGGAAGTTCCGGATAACGAGAAGACTAACCAAACCGATTTTTTCATTTAATGAAAAAGTCTCGCTCTATATTGGATATCTGGTATTGATGTTTACAAGTCATTATGGAAGGCAATTCAATGTTTTTAAATGTATTAACTTGAAAAGTGTTAATATCATTTGTTTCGTACTGATAAATTGAATTGACTGTAAAATTATGTAAACTACACTTAGCAAATAATTGATTTCACAAATTATTAACAGTAAAAACGTTATTTGATAGGTTATAGGTTTCAATTGTAGGATTTACGTCCTTTTATTCTTTCAAGAACCATGCAGAAATTATAAAATAATAATTATAATAGAATAGTACATAATGCGATTGATGTAGCCATCTCAGTGTGCAATTAATTGGAGATTTGCCTTGTTTGCATAGTTCAGTGGTAATAGCAACGAGGCGCTAACCTGGACCTAGTATTTGTTTATTTTTATGACGCGGCCGCTTTATTACGGACCGTTTGAATTATTACGCCACGTTAGGTGGAGAGTTTAATTTTAAATCTCGCCTGCGGGTGAGTTTTATGAGTGAGAACATTCACGTGCTTAAAAAAAAATTCACCGCCGTAAGTATTTTCGTAAATATTTGATCACATTAGGATAGCAAGAAATAATAATATAAAGTAAATACAAGCGTGCATATAAATAAGAAAGCCACGTTAGAAATCGCAAGGAAGGCAGCGGCGTTAATTCGGTGTTAAGTAATCTCGGAGGGAACGGACGAATTATGGCGCTTTCCGCGTAAGTAAGGTCAACAGAATCGCGTGCCCGCCGCCTGTTGGGCTCCTGGCGGGGGCTCGTTAGGCCTCCGCCCCAAGGATGATTCTATTCCGAGGACTTGAGATATTCGGTGTTAGAAATGGAATCTTGATACGCCTGAGTAATGGAGATATTTTTATGCGAGCTTTGGTAGGTTTCGTTCATTCCCATTTTACGAGTCGAACAAATCACCGACGCGAACGGGCGCTTAGATAAGCGGAAATTAAGAATTTGCCGTCCTTAATTAAATATAAAATCAATAACACATTGAGCAGAGGGCTATTTCTGTATTGAGTGTGGGTGTATTTTTATATGTAAATTTGTATTGAAAAATCTTCACTTATGAACGTGCTTGATCCTCCTTAAAACCGTATGTAAATACTATAAAGTGATAAACTAGATTATTAGGAGTCTAATTTATTATGTCGAATGATTTTTTTTTTTTTCAAAATGTGACTATTAGTACGAAGCGAGAATCGTTACGTGTCAAGAAGTCGCAAATAACGCGACCGCCCGGTTCACTCCAAACTCTTAACGGCGTGTTTTCACGAATCCGGCGCGGAAGGCCGCAGAGCGCGTGAAGCAAAACACAAATAAATCCACAAACTTCTTGCAAAAAGACATCAGCGCGCTGAAAAGAATCCCGAATGGCGAAACTTCCCCGAAGTAAACACAACTACGTAATGTGTGCCAGAATATCCATACGGGCGCCCAAACAAATGATTACTCCCGTGCATGGAGCGGGGCCAGGAACCGAGTAAATCTGTTGAGATTTGGTGCGCGAGCTTGTCGGAAAGCGAATCCGCGGACGTGGGGTGGGGCGACGAAAACAATACTTATTGCTGTTATATTATAGTTTGCAGCATCGAGTTCTGCTACAGGTATTTCTAGAGAAAAATACATAAAATAGAAAGCACCAGGTTCACAGGTAGCTAGATCACACCATTCAATACATCCAAACGTAAATGTATTTTAATGCTTATGTTTTAAAGCAATACTCATGGCGTGGGTAGATGTATTATTTACAAAAAAAATTGTTTAAAGATCGTAACCGGAATTTTAAAATATACATTATAAATAAATAATTCAAGCACATTTTCAAATACATATTTGCGTGAACAGACATAATTACATTTGATGTCCCACCACTTGCGCGCAGGATCAGGGGATAGCCCCGCACCGTATTGTAAGCATAGCATGAAAAAAAAAAAAAAAAGAATCTTGAAAATTAATCACACTTGATGCAGAGCGTTGCCGAAAATCAATTCCAGCGATAAATTAAAACGAACCCGCCTGTTCGCAGCCATCAGCATATCGAATGCATTTTTCACTCGGTAGTCAAAAGCACTCGCCGATGCATTCGCACCCGAGGAGCGCGGGTGGAGGATATATGGGGCCATCACTTACAGACCTCGCCACCTGCGGCTGCGGCCCTTCAGCTCAGCTAGCTACCTGCCGTGTTATATTTGCATTTACCTGGATTTGTGTACCCCCCCCCTCCCCCCCCCCCTCCCCCCCCCCTCCCCACCCCTCTTACTCACTCACTCCCTTTTACTTGAATATTTCTATTTCGGTTACGTCATTTGTTGTTTTATCCACCGTGGATAAAAAAATTTCATACCTAAGAAACTAAGCTAACTCCAAATATGTGTACACAGTTGATTATGTAGTATTTTCTTAATTACAGAAGTATATGAATTTTGATTCAGTTTTCATTATATCAAACTATTATTAGTTTAAAAAAACTTGAAGATAAGATTTTTAACAAAATTTAACCGTGCCGCAAAATTCCTCGCAATTTGTAAAAAGTTTTGTGACAATATCAACAAGTCACTTTGAAGTATTATCGTCTTCATTCAATTTCTGAAGTTGGCTGGAATCGCGCCGAGGGCTGCCCGTCTTCGGAATTGCAGAATAACTTATGGGATAAAAGACCCACTGCCTTTACTCGACAAAAGAATAGAATTAATGGAGGAAGAAGTGACTGATAAGTTGCCTTACTTCTTTTATAATCAACGCGAGCTTTCGGTCTGTCTCCTTCCGGCGTTAGGTGGATTTATTAGTTACTCGATCGATATAGTAAAACTCTCAGAAACACCTATACGTTAATTCATTTACGCCTAAAACCAACCTTCAATTAGCAGCGATAAACAATTAAGCTATTATGTTTTTATAACGTATTCTTTATCAGATGTGATCCCAATAAAACATACCATTCGAATAAAAAAAACATCAAAGAAAAAAGCAAAACTATATTATTTCCCAACGCGTAAAATCCCCATATATGATGTTTTAATAAATCGGTTACAAAGCTCAAAGCATTTTCTTTGCCGAAAATTGGGTTCATTACAATATTTAGTGGTGGATTAGAAGTCGGCGTGTTCGGAGTCGGAGTTCGTGACGATGGTCCGTTAATATCTGCAAATTATGTAATAACTTATAAATAAGCCAGTGAAACCATCTCTGATTGCTCACGTCTATTACACACAACACGTTAAACTTGGTTTTTTTTCTTTCAAATGACTCTCTTACGCGATTGTAATTTGCATTTGAACGAGTAAAGTTTTCATGAAAAAATAAAATTTATAGGTGTCGATTCAATGACATTCTAATTGACATAGGAGTGAGAATAACGAAAAATTTCAGTTAAATTGTTTGCATAATTGAAAATATTTTCCTCTATCTGTTAATAAATTAGCATGTATATAATTTAAATAAAACTATATATTTTTATTGTAACTACATTATTAAATGTATATTATTTTATTTTAAAGGTGGCTCGACGCGGATTAGTTTAGACTTAGGTTCGTAGAATAGGCAATTCATTACACCTCACTCAGCCAGACTCAGGATCTACAAGTGGAAGAAGCGGGGTTGTAAGGTGAAAGAAACACAATTTGCAGAAGTTTACATCGAATATGTGCCGAGTTTACGAATCTTCGAGAAAACAAACTTGATGATCTAGACATCGTCTCTGCAATCCTAAATATATTTTTATATAATTTGACGCTTTAAGCTCTTTTCTCTTGACATTGAAAGGTCAAATCAGAGATAACGCATACGTATAATGTTACCGTCCCATTAGTACATTATTGACTTTTTATTCATATCGCGTATATATATTCTACTTGTGTTTTATCAACACCTAGTTTATTTTTTCATTTTCAAAGCACACACGCGAGAGAAGAAATTAAAATATGCTATTTTCATAATTCATAGCCGCAGAATTTAACGGACACTCATACCGACTTTAGGGCCTCATAAAAGTGATCCCCGCAGCACATGCAAATGCCGCACGCTGCAGCTCACACGCGCGGCGCTATCTCTCTTTTATTCCTGCCCCACGCGACTTGATATTCCGGGCGGGGGCGCGGACGTGGCGCCCAGATGTGCGGGGAATACATCAGCCCCGAGGAGACATCCCCCCGACACTGCCTACACCCCTCGACACTGCCTACTCCCCCCGACGCCACCTCCGATGACTCGCCGAGTGCTGCTCATAATAAACTTCTAATTCAATATACTCTCTTAACCTTCAAACGACAAGATTTGGTTGCAGACCAAATTTGACAAGGCAGTGTCATTAATGACACCTGCCCATTTTTTCATACTTTTTTACTCCTTACCACTTTCAAACCGTGTATTTACTTCCTAAAAGATACCTCAGGGCAGTGGTCCCCAACACTATGCACGCGGGCACCATGGCGCCCGCCGAACGTTTTACGTGCGCCCCCCGCTGTGCGAGTACGATAAAAAAATATTTAAGTGTACAATAAAAATGTTATGAAAAAAATGTATATTTATTAATATATTCAATATCATTTTCAAAATAATAATTTATTCCAGAAAATCATATATAAGCCTGTTGAAATAGCATCTTATGGGTGAAGTTTGGTTTGTCTTTGTCTCTGTAATAACGCCCTCTAGTAATGCGTTCACGATATTGTTCAGATACTTGATGGAAAAGTTGCTGAATAAATATAAATCTGATAATTTTGCGGTAATACAAGTGAGGTGAAGTCTATGTGAAAGTCTATCTGATATTTTTGCGATAGTGTAACTGAGATGAAAGCTATGTGAAAGTGTCTCTGATATTTTTGCGTTGATAAAAGTGAGGTGAAAGCTATGTGAAAGTCTACCTGGTATTTTTGCGGTAGTACAAGTGAGGTGAAAGCTATGTAAAATACGATAATTAAACAGATAAATGTAACCGAAAATAATTTTATCCTTATAATTTTCCAAATTATAATTCTATCCAGAAAATCATATATAAACCTGTTGAAATATAATCTTATAGGTGTAGTTTGGTTTGTCTCTGTAATAATGCACTCTAACGTTTGCTGTGCGGCAGTAGTTTTGCAGTGCCGAAAAAACATAATGCTGAACTCCACTTCCAAACAGTCCATGCCACTTTTAATACGAGCTATCCACTTAAATCTGAATTAAGAAAGAAGAAAATAAATCAACTTAAATCAAACCTGAATGCTCAACAGTCGGTTTTCACTAGGCCTGTAGTAAATTCTAAAAAAGCAACGATTGCTTCTTTAAAAATTTCTCACCGAGAAGCGAAAAAGAAAAAAACCTTTCCAGGATGGTGAGTTGTTAAATGAAGCATTTCTGACTGGCGCTGACTACTTATTTGAGGGATTTTCTAACAAACATGGGATTGTGTCAGCAATACAATACTTACAGTTGTCGAATAACACCGTCTCAAGAAGAATACATATCATTTCAAAGGACATAAAAACTCAATTAAGTAGTGACTTGGAAATTTCACTACACAGCACATTTAGCAGTTATGGTGAGAATGGTATTTAGTAACTTTACTGTAAAAGAAGATATCTTGATATCTTGGTGACGACTTATCGTTTAAAGGTTAAATATTTCTCGAAGAATCGGTTGTAGCCGTAATTATGTAGATTTTATTGTTTCTTATGAAAATTCGCGATCTTTATCTTTTTTTTAAATCCAAGCATATATCAGTTGCATATATACAATTTTTTTTATAAATAAAAAAAAAACTGAATCTGTCAACGTCACTATACAAGACCATAACAATTGCTGCTTGCGCTTTGCACGATAAAAATTTATAACAATTCGTAAATTAAGCCTTCATCAACATCGGATATTTCTAATTAATGGAACTGGTATTTATTTTGTAATACTCCATTTTATTATAATAAAATAAAACCAAATAGTTTTGGAGACTACGTTAATTTCACTTGTAGCGAGAGCTCTTTCGCCGAACGCTTGGAGTCTTGAAGATGCCGTGTTCGGCGAAAGAGCTCTCGCTGCAAGTGAAATTAACGTAGTCTCCAAAACCATTTGGTTTTATTTTATTATAATCTGATATTTCTGATTTTTAACACTTTGGCCGGAGACCTCGATGCCTTGTTTAATGACAAGGAAAATCTAAAGGGTTCCTCGTTGAATGCTATTACATAAGTCCCACCTAGCAGCCATCTTGCCGAGCGCCCGGCTTCCGGTGCACGCGCACCGCCCGCCTGCAGGTGACGGCTCGTTATCACGACATCCTCGCGACAAACTTATCTGCCGCTCCTTACGCGAGCAGTTGGCGGGCCAACTTTCTTGGAGTCGTAAATACTTTTATTTCTTATTGAAATATATTTCCAGCCACCATGTGAACTTGCGCCAAATTTTTGATTATATTTGTGACATCCAGAGATATTTAAATTTGGTGAGTTTATTAAATACACATCACAAATATTTATAACTAGCGGATACCCGGCGCGTGCTACTACGCTAAAAAAAATAATTTGTTTATTTATTAACTTTTTTATCTAAATGCTTGCGGATAAACAATATATAGAGTTTTTTCGGTAGGTGTGTAAACATAAAGATTTTTCGGCGTTCTGACCCTTCTGAAGTTGAGTGATTTCATCGTTTCGATTTGAAAGCTCAAACACTGCCATGTCACTGCCTTTGTTAACATATTTGCATATGTACTTAATGGATTTCACTTACAAACAACGTCAAAAAGTATCGGATCTTCATGTTGATTCGGTAGTTCAGCAGATATACCACTATCGATTTGAGTTGGAACAATTCTTCTTTCAGCCAAATCAGACTATGAGCGTGCGGTAAGCTCCGTTTTGCCATTCAATCGAATACATCTAGCATTGCACTTCGCCGTATATATGATTTCTTATCGTGAGATCCATGAGATTTTGTTTGAAAACTCAAGCTGTCAGATCGTGTCTGTGATGCGATGACTGACCAGGCGATAGCAAATCTTTGATTTCCGAAAATAAATCGCTAATTAATGACAGTTCTGTGTTGTTTTTATGTTGTGTTGTGGCAGCCTGCATTATACAACGGCAACGACATACTAATCTTAACAAACATCAAGATCAGTGTTTTTTTGTTGACAGCCTGCATATACGCGAAAATGTTACTGTTCCTTATTTGAAAAGTATTCGCTACCGCAAAATGTTGAAACTTTTGTATGGAAAATGTCGAAAATCTATTTAATTAAATAAACCGAATTTGATTATTGATTGTTTAATTTAAATGGTCTAAAATGACCTTAGTATTATTGGCTTTCAAATGAAACCGGTTTGGGGCACATCAGTTGGATGCTTCTAAAGCCTATAGCAGCCAAATAACCGCCGGTTTTTGAGTTTCTGTTTTATATATATAGATAATGATTGACAATAATCAATTTTTTTAGACATACTAATAGTGAGACTCAGAAAAGCGGCCGCTTTCATTTCACTCAAACATTACCTTAGGAGAGAGTTTTGGCGATGGGGTGGTTATGTGGCGCGCCCCCACGGCAATGGATTATTATCAGTGAGGTTGCAGAGTTTGCCTACCCGAAACAAAGTTTCCGAAGCGGGCCGACAGCTCGAGAAGACTCACATAAGCAAATCGAGTCTGAAGGGTGTTGGGCGGATTGATAAAAACACTTCTCAACAGTTGTGACGCGTTTGAAGCCTTCTACCCCATAATGCTACTCGGGTATAATGTACGCCCGGGGAAGATACCCCTTCTACACCGGGACATGTGATATTAAAATATTTTATACCGTATTTGATATCACATCATGTACGGTGACAGGTGTATTTGTGCGTGTGTTATTTAATACACATTTACATTATACTTTAGGTACTATAATAAAGTTTTTCGTAAAACCTGAATTTGCAGTAATTTGCTCGAAAAAAATTGTGCCAACCTTGTACTTTTTCACGTTTACAAATATATTTCACAGATTTCATTCATATAAATGAATATGAATAAACAAAATGTTCATTTCTATTGACGCTATGTTCGTTAAGTCACCTTCATCTTTCTAATAATTATACAAATGAATGTTCAAATATTTAGTTATTTATTAAACAATGTTTGAAAACAAAAAAAATAGCTCGGTAGGTAGGTGAGCTTTATATAATCAACCATAAAAGTTTTATTCGACTCCAAGAAAAATAAACTCCCTGATGAGTTTTTTAGGGCTGAATAGTTGTTTCCCAGTAAAAGACTGGTGAAACAATTCGGCTACATAAACTCCACAAATTGCCCACAAGCCGGGAAATCAGATTCAACAACGAACCAACAATGATATTCAAAACACGCCAAAACTTTAAGCAAACTTGTCACCCGGCCAGAACACGAACTCTTACTTATTCCAAAGTTAGTACGAAATTTGAGATATTCCAGAAAAAGAGCACGCGAGCGCGATCGTTGGGATTCAACAAGTGCAAATGTATTAGGCGGAAAGTATAACTGGGGGTGGTTAGGCGGGGGTGGGGGCGGAGGTGAGGCCGAGGGCGGGGGCGGGGGCGGGGGCGGGGGCGGCTGGCGGAGACACATCCCATCAGATAGCCTCCCGATGGGCGGGAGCCTGGCGCGTTATCGTTGCCAAATTTTATAGCCGGCCTGAAAGGCGGTAGTTTTAATGGAATTGGGAACATGATCTATGTTTTAGTGCGCTCGTGAGGTGTTTGCCAATAATTGAATTATCATCGTGTGGAGACAAACTCGTGCATCCAGAAAACGTCGGTTTCTCAGCATTGCTCCGTAGTATAATAATGACACTGATATGAAAAAAATATCAAACACGCAATTCATATATAGTTTCTCTGTTACGTACTATTCGTTTTATTTAAAATAGTTGAGATGTTTCAAATAAAAAATAAATTGTTACGTTGACCTAAAATATATCAAAATAAATACGGAAGACTAAGCAACGGTTTTTTATTGAGCTCAAAAGAGGGTATTTTAATTGATGTGTGAAAAGCGTATAAAAGTAACATTTCTAAGAAAATGAAAAGACAATTAGCAGTTCGTATTTTTTGCCGTCAGTGTCTATTTAATATACTCGAGCGGATCACTTTAAAATATATTGTGATAATGTGATGAATAAATTAATTTTAAAAAACGTAAACGATGATATTACACGGAATAAATAGACCCCATTCTAAACCATAATCGTAAAGCGAAAGTATAATGATCAAATATTTAAATTAGGCCAGCTAAAAAGACAAATCCACCCGAAGCGAAAAAAAAATAAGCCCAGAAAAGTTTGTGCACCATAACAATACGAAAAATGAATGGACTTTTTTAGTTCAAATTTGCTCGCGTCGAAATGCCAGAAGACTTTTCTTTCTTTTTCCGAAAGGTTAATTGCTTCTGTTCACATTAGAAAAGCTAATGAGAGTATTTTTTCCCAGAGAGGTTGTTTTTTCACGATCCCGAGAATCTCGAGCTCTGAATAAACACTCTATCAACATCTTCAATTTTAATTATGTTTAATTTATAGTTGTGAGAAAGAGACTATAAAGTCACCTGCGTTTGACAGGCATACTGATATTGCGAGTCCGCTTCAAAAGACATCGCGAGAGAGCCCGCGAGTGCCTTTACTTGTCAGGAGAAGTTATGGACGGTGCAATTTTTGCTTGAAAAAGAGATCAAATTTAATAGCACTCGTATCAAACTCAAAAGACGCGCTCAGCATCGAGGTAAGTAAATTATAAAAACATATTATTTTCAAAAATTTAAACCAAAGGTATTGTGAGCATATTTTAGTCGAAAATATTTTCATGCTTTCATATTCATTTTGATATTGAACATATTACATTTACCTACAGTACACAACGGCTGGGGTGATTGTTTATATTGTACAGCTGGTGTTTAGATTCCGCGGCGCATAAATAGCTTCACGGGAAAATAAATAACAGCGTCGGATTTGAATCTACATTTTTAACATATTTCCGAAACGGCCCTACGGCGGCGGCGTTCGGGAAACGGGCCGGCGCTATTTTTCAGGTTGCGCGACCGTTCGGCTCGCCATAAATCAAAACGCTTCGCTTTACACACTCCTGCGGGCCGGGCATTTTAATTAATGTTTATTCAGAGCTGCCCCGAGCAGGCCGGCCCGGTCAATACGTTAGTGGACCGCAGCGAGGGTCGGCCGGGCGGGGCGCAGCGCTCGCCCTTTATCTTTTATACGCCAAGACATTCCCCGGTGTGAAGTATGCGCCGGCCATGTTTGTTATTACGTTTTATGGGATTAATAAAATAAATCGGCGCCTAAGTGAAACACCCGAATAGCGAAAAGGCTCCTTAGATTAAAGATATAAATTTGGCCGCCGCGTTCTCGCCGGGATGGTTTAGGACGCACTGAATTTACACGAGTTCATATTAAGGTATTGAAGTCGAGTGCTGACTGAAAGAGAGAGCGAGCTTTGAATGGAAACAGTATTCATTCAACAATAACATTGAATGAAAATAACAATTTCGGAAGTTTTAAAATTGAACGGAGCAATTTTTTTCCAGGTAACGTAATGTCAAATTACTATTGTGATAAATATATTATATTCACCAAAGCAACAAAGTACTGCGTCTAAATAAATTTAACAGTATATTCAAAGTATCATATAAACCCACGAAACCATATCATTTCACATCAAAAACGACATTAGACGAATTAAAACAATTATTTGGATTTTTAGTGTTGATGTGGTAGCACTTTTTTATTTTTATATTTTATCAATAAAAAAAAGAGTAAAAACGTATGAATTAAGAAGTATCAGCTATGATGAAAATATATTATGTACTTTTATAAACCACATTACAGTTAAGAGGACAAGAGAAGGGCTGACAAGAGTCAAATAAAGGGTGGTATATATTGATACTCGAAATGACGCTGAGGTAGAAAGCTCTCGAATTTATCCCGATTTTGCAGTTCTGTGTGTTCTCCATAATATATGCAAAGGGTGTCTTGTACCCCCTACATATTAAATTCAGCTTGTATTGTACCATGCAATAAGGTTCTTATTGTCTTACAAGTAAATTTAAGCGACAAAAAAAACTAGGACTCGCGTGTCAAAAACTAATTTCACCATTCCTTGGCGGAAGAAACGTCTTAATATCAAGTTGGAGTATTTGCGTAGCGGTTATTAAAGGAGGTTACATAAGTATTTGTAAATTAGGAGAAATGAAGGAAGACTGATGGCCGGCCTGGTGAACTATGCGAGGCCGACGCGTCACTTGCTGGTTTTAAATTACAGTTAAAATAGTACGGCGAGGCGCATCTTCTACATTGCTCCAAACTTAACTAATTTCACTAACGGTCCCATTACAATTTACAGCCTCTTCACTCATACACATAACATTGAAAATAATTAAATAAAACCAAAAATAATTTTTATTAAATATCACTATTATAATTTATTTGAATATCGGGACTTATTTCTAGTCGCATGTACGGAGAGATGATTCCACAAATATACGCTATTCACAAAATAAACCGATAAAACTAATAACATAAAAATAAGGAAATAAAAACTGTTTCGAAATTTTCCGTCGAGGCTTTCCCTCGCTATCCCGGTAATTGTATCTATATACTGTGGCTGTACGTGTTGACAGATTTATGCTAATTTAAAACCATATTTTAAAATGCTTTCGAGTCCAAAAACCACACTAATAAAAAATAATGGTCCAAATATTTTAATTTTACTGACGCAATGTAAATTCCAGTGTTATATCTTAACTGGAGTGGTAATAATTTAGTAAAATTAAACATTTTAATTTAATAATTACATACGCCACAAAAAAAGCTTCTTGCCAAGTCTTACATACAAATTATACTCTTGTGTTACAAATAATACATTTTGCAGAATTTTAAATTTAATGAATTCATAACTGAAATAGTTATGCGGTGTATAAAATCAGCACGCGAAAAAAATATAAATTTCACTAATTATAGATGAATGTAGTATTTACTAAAACATATATGCTGAAATTTTACCTTCACCGCCATTTTTTTTTCAGTCTAACGCAAAATAAACGCTTTTGTCACTTTAAACAAAGAAAACATTTCCACTTAGGACAACCCTTTACCGATACGTTACCGACACTAATCGTTTCAACTGTCCACGAAGTTCATGATCCCTCTTTCTTGCAGATAAAACTGTACTGTTTTTCGTGTATTTTAATAATTTCTGGCCATTGGCACATACGAACCCTTTATAATAAGCAAACTACGAACACTACTATTAAAAATCATATCATTTTACATACTATCAATAACGTTTTTATTAAGTCGAAGAAATTTTAATTTAACCGATATATACATCCGGTGGTTATATAAATATCACTTTTTCAACTCTGTTTAATATTGGTTGTTTTCAGACTCAAGAGAAGAAGAACCTTTCGATTAAAAAAGATCTTATAGCTGGTACAGCTTTTCTTACATAACAAGGAAAATATTCGAAGACGAATCAAGCTAGAAACAAAAACGATGCCCCATTAATGCTTTAATTTGCTTGCCTCTTCCCTTGCGGTTCCCTTTTATAAGTGTGCTGTTTTTTTTTAAATTTCGTTTTCAGATTATCTGAGCTTCGGTGTCTTCCGCTCGTAAAATAAAACAAAAAAATGTTACGGGTAAATTCGGAAGGATGCAAAAATTTCAAATCCTTTTTTTCAGAGATGTGGTATGTCGACCCTGAACAGACAACCTAATGAGCTCAAAGAAACTCTGATTATTGTATTGATTTTGTCTGATATGTCTCTATTCATGTTTATTCACTACTTTACGATCAATATTTTCTTAATTATAAGGAGGAAAAAGTCTCACGAACAATTTTGCTAACTTTTAAAACAACCAAGTGGGTGGGCTTCAGATCTATGACGTCAGCTATTAGTATATGTCTACTTAAGCTAGTCGATTAAGGCTTTGTGTGCCATTTTCATAAAAGTTAAACAAAAAAAACACCACCGAAGGAATAACTTATGACAGAAAAAAGATTATTTATGACTTAAAAATGTTTATATTATTTTTGTGAATTTATTAAACGCTTAATGTATAAAAAAAAAGCCTCGTGGCTTAGGTTATTCAGATCATGTCAATAAAGATTACCATAGGACAAGGTATTTCTGTTTACTTAAAAATTATTTGTTCGTGACTTTGCCTTGGCGTGGTTTACGAAGCAAATCATCTAGTAATAAATAAATATAATTTAAGTAGCGTGTATGTGAGCAGATTCTGAAAGAATCTAAGTATATCCAGCCTCGTTATATAATCTAACAATCGAAAACGTTTTATTACAGACCGAGAGTTTTTTTAAATTTAAATTGAATAATTTCTCTGACATAATATGATTATATAGAACTAGCGACAATTTTATTCATCCATTTACCCACATTCTTTTTCAAATAGCTCTTCTCATAGGAGGTTGAAAATATATTTATCCTGAGTCAGTTTTACTAATTCGGCTGTTCTCCCGACTTCCTGGAACATTAGTTTTCTCCTTATAATGCCTCTTTTTCTGGAAAACCAGCTACAATAGACTATATGCCCACAAAAAATTAAAAATCAAATATTTATAAAAAAAATCTAGGAAGCTAATCTCTGAAAGAAATTCCATAAAAATAACTTAATATGATAGAATAAGACATTAATCAATAGACAATAATCAATATTAAATTTAATAAAAAAAATCGTTTTAATTAATATTTTTATATATTTATTGGCATAAAAAGTATCTAAAAATATAAAATATAAGTACCATTTTACCATTTACGATGGTTACTTAAAAATGACCATGATTAGAAATATTGCGACGAAGAAGATCGTTTATATTATAATATCCATTAAATCTTTGATACCTAATAAATATTGTCAATATTTAATTCATAATTTACGTAAATTAATAAAACAGAAGCTTCTGTTCTAATATAAAATCAATAATGCCGAACTTACGTCACGGAACTGGTTTTGCGACATTTGCACCAAGAACAAAATATATCGGACCCCATTGTATTGTGACTTTCCCCGAGAAACTATTTTCTCTCTCATGAGATATAAAATGGAAATCTTTCATGTCAGAGCTCGCGACTTGCAAGACAAGTTGGACAAAGAATCGGACAAATTCGTTGTAGGGGACCATTTTGACAGACCATTGCACAATCAGATTTTTGTAAGTGTGCTGTTAAGGGCTACAAACATGTTTGATGCGACACACACACACAGGCGGCAGAAATGTGGCTGTATAGGAGAATCCTTAAGATACCACGGGTTGACCGCGTCACAAATGAAAGAGTCTTGCACAAAGGGAACTCTTGATGCAGGTAAAAAAAAAAATAATTATAGGATCCTACAGCTGATTGTCTAAGAAAAAAACGGCACTGGAAGAGGGAGGTTTGCGTGAATGCAGAATATGCGCCAGTGGCTGGAGATCGAAGTGCGGCCGAATTTGTGAGACTGGTCCTGGATAGGTATGATCTATGAGGATAAGCATCAGAAAAAGAAGAAATTTTTTTTTTCATTTAAGCTAACGAAGATTTTAATGAAATCCTTGAACCAACCCGAAGGAGGGTGGAGTTAATAGAAGAGTCCCGGTGGTGTTGGGGGTGGATGTCAAGGCCGCTGCAGGCCGGGCGGGGGGGACGCAACACGTAGCCGGGCAGGCGAGCGCCCCAGGCCCGGCACCAACCCCCGGGACCAGCCCCCGGGACCAGCCCCCGGGACCAGCCCCCGGGACCAGCCCCCGGCCAACGCAAACATTGTTGCGGCCCCTGGGACTCTGTTTGCTCACGGATTTTTAAGCGCCACGCAGCGGCCACGGGTGAATTGATTACAGCTCAATTATGTTAACTGGAAGGGTGTTGCGGTCTTGGCGGATGATTATATTATAGTATCAAGCACGATGCAATTAATTTTACGGACGGTCGTATGCATGCCATTCAAATCACGAAAAAACGTGAAAGTATTAAACGCTTTGTTATTCAACCCTTTAAGCACGCTTTTCTACAACTATTGAGTGAGTTATAGAATTAAACACAGAAAAAAAGTGGAATAGAATAGATTATAAAAAACGAAAAATTTGCAAATTTTAAGGTTTTAAAATTTGCATTTTTTTGTGTTGAAAACTGCTCAAATGAGAATTTTTTATTTATAATGTATTTATTTAATTGTTAAAACGAAAATTCGGTTATTTTCGTCAAATTAAAATATAATAAAAAGTTTCTCTTTTAAGATATATCGTGATAACTTATTTTTTTAACTAGCCCTGTTTCTCGTAAAACCGTGATCTATATATGCAAATCTACCTATAATATATTAAATGCTAATTACTGATACAAAACGGGTATTTGTTTTCAATGCTATTTGGCTAAGTAAGAGAGAAAAACAATCATAAAATATTGTTTTTTTTTAAGAAAATATACTATTGATTTTTCTATATCATTGAGAGACTAGAACTTTGTAATCGCAAGGCTTTAGTATAAATTTATTTGTATCATTTAATTTTACACGGCCCATATATTCCGAACAGAAAGCTCTTTAAATTTATACGGTGGAATTAACGACTGAGTGACGTTGGATAAAAAGAAAACAATCTTGCAAAAAAAAATGCAGACGTACCTTAAACATTATGCAAAATAGAATAAGCATTTTGATCAGTTCGAAGTTGCTCCTTAAAAATACACATTTTTAATCAAGTTCAAAGAAAAATATCTATTTAAAACTCGGTTACAACAAACATTTGAGTAAATCCAAATGTAGAGATCATTAAAATATATCGATATAGACAAGACAGCGTGCAAAAAGTTTTGTTGGAAGTTTAAAACTAAACACACATTTTACATAAGTCACTTCTTAAGACCTTTTTAAAACAACGAGCAATAGCTCGTTAAGCTCTGTAACTTTGCTCTAAATATAGAGCAAAGTTACAGAAAAACTCCACGTGCCTCCAAGAAACACCATAAACAATGTGCAAGTACAGTAAGTACAAGCACAGTGTGTAAGTAAGTAAGTAGAATAGCAGAAACATTCTGATTAGTTCGAAGCCGCTTTTAACTTTCTTTGGAAAAATGAGATATCCAGGAGTCGGTTACAATAGCCGGCGGGTCCGGAGGCTGCTCGGTAATGGCTGCCGCGGCTTAAGGAAAGCCGCTCCCGATATCTCCGGCGCATCTGTAGCGGGGCTGATTGAAAATTTATTTTCCTTAAAGGCGCGGCCCCCGAGAATAAGAGAGAGTTCTCACAGAGGAGGAGGGACTCCTCGCGGCGCGCCTCGGCGGGTCTTCCTTATTCGCTGCGAGATTCATTTCCGTGGATTTGAAGGTTTGCTGCGGTCATTTCATTTCAATTTTGGTCAATATTGATTTTAAAAGGAACCAAAATGGAAAAAGGAAGGGTATCTCTATGGTTTATGGGGTCGATTTTATCAAAACTTTCCTATAATTGATGTGGTCCTTAGATATATTTAGATCGGTTCGTTGGCTCGGTAGTTAAACTGTTTGTTTGATTCGTGAGTTTGATATTTTATACAACATTAACATTGTGTAGATATAACTTTTTGTTCAGTCGTGAAACTTTTCGCATATCTCAGTTCGATTTTAGTTCCAGTAGATATCAGTCTATGTTTTATTTAACATTTATTAATAAATATGTATTTTAAAACTCGTCCATTTCACCCCATAAATATTTTATGAATTAACTGATTAAATACACAATAAAACTAAAATTTCCTTAATAAATTATGATTAGACATTACCACAGCTTGGTTATGCTGATGACATTTCAATAGCAGAAATAAATTACTTTTTAAACTAAAACAGAATGCGTATAATGGAAATATAACGATGCAGAGCCACGGAAAACCTGTCGCCATTCAAGTAACGACACAATTCATTTTCGGACTAATTATTGTCGCTAAGTGCTTTTGAGGCAAGTTACCTTACCGATTTACCGGGGAATTACCGTTTGGCCAATTGTTTTTTCGAGCATTTGCACGAAATAAATTTTGTACCAAAACACGCAAACAGATTCGTCGCTTGCCGATAGTAAAGATTATGTAATTTCGCCGTGCGAATAGGGGAAATGATCGATCACGGCGGGGGAAATAACAAAGCAGTGGCGTGGAGAATTCTTTCCTCTTGAAATTTTAAATTTAAAATTACAAAAGAAACACATAAAAGAGGTCTCGAGATACATAAATTTGTAAATCCGAGTCAGCGTTTCGCAGTGTCGCGTATTTTACGAATCCGGGCCATTCTCGATATTGCGACGAAAGCCTTGAATTAAAAGTATTGCTGAAAGAAAAAAAAAAAAAAACGCTTTGTGATCGAAAAGAAGTTTGTATCCTTTCTTTGTTGATACTATAAATTATTCCCTAAAGAAAATAAACATTAGGTAATTTATTCCCATCAAGGTATTTTTCATTTTACAACTTTGATATTTTTATAGTATTGTTTTGACATTCGTAGAAGTCAATACAGAGTTGTGAAAACAAAACGAGAAATATTATAAGTCGCCGCTATAGCGGGGAGCAGGTACTTTCCGAATCTCTGAAAACAAACCGTTATCTGACGACGCAGAGCTCCCACATACATTTTGTTCACAAAAGCGATATACTACACTATCCTTTTTACATACACCTACATACTTCTTAATTTTAGAAGGGGATGATTTTAGTTTGTAAACTGAATTAATTTTTAAGTAAATAAGGTTATATGGCAATAAATTTGTAAGCCTTTATAAAATAAGACGTTTTATTAATATTTTAAAGAAATTATAAAGAAAAAAACCTTTTTTA
Organism: Atopsyche davidsoni; assembly: GCA_022113835.1. Classification (NCBI taxonomy): domain Eukaryota; kingdom Metazoa; phylum Arthropoda; class Insecta; order Trichoptera; family Hydrobiosidae; genus Atopsyche; species Atopsyche davidsoni. The sequence continues at coordinate 12,162,116 of JAILWY010000009.1, read as the reverse complement.
TTTTTATCAATATGTAAAAACTGTTGATGTGAAATATTAAAATATAAAAGCGTCGTAAGCATATATTTATGTATTCATTTTTATAGTCAGTTTTGAATGTATCATATTTTAAACATGTAATTGTTTTTTACTAATGATTTTTGAAAAAGCAAACAGTAATTATACAAATTAAGATTAAATTAAAAATTAAGAAGACAATTACTAAATGGGTTAATTTAGTAAAGAGTAGGTTGTGTTTGTACATTGATCGATTCACTATTTTACTGAAAAAATGACCTTTGCTGTTATCTACTCGCCGCTATTTGCTGAGTTTTGATTGATGAATAAAATGACACTTTAGATAGGAATAGGTTTTTCTTTCACTTTCATAGACCTGTTTATCAAATATACGAAGATAAAAAATATTCTTACAAAACATTGAGCTGTATTACTCTTAGAAATAGGTTATCATTTCTGTTCATGAAATAGGTTATCATGATGGGTGTAATTAATGCGAAAAGGCTATTTTAAAAAAAAAATAATTACGAGAGTGTAATTTTGTACACCTACGAGCTAATATTCAAAATCAAGAAAAACATTTAAAGATTTATATATTTCAGTGCATTTTGATGACATGACATGACAATGACAATGAGATTACCCCAGTAACGTATCAAATTCAATTTAACAGTATTCAATGTAACTTAATATATCCTATATTTAAATAAACAATAAATAAGTAGTTTAATTTTTTCAGATATATAAACCGTAAGCCCATTTTTCACGTGATAAATGTTCTAGGTTCCGGGCGTCCAAATAATAACAAGAAGAATACTTATACATCCTAATATGCGAGTAACAATAATTCAAAGTCTATTGCTAATATATATATATATATATATATATATATATATATATATATATATATATATATATATGTAAAGTTTTGCAAGAGTGTTGTTCGAGAGTATTGTAATTCCCCGGGCCGCCCGAAGTTTGCTCGCCCGAGCCCAGAGCAGCCGGCGGGTGCCCGGGAGCCGAGCCTGGTTTTTGATTCAATTTTATCCCTGTGAGCCAATTTGCAGAGATATTAAATTATTGCTTTGACTCGGGTTTTCGCCAGATTTAAGCTCCGAATACAGCGAAATGGAAGACGGGTGAAGACGCGAACATCCACAGTCGAGACAAATATATACGAGTTTCATCAAATACACGGACGCTCGGGGTGTGCTTAGTGCACGCAGGACACATTCACCTATACTCAGTTACCAGTAAGCCTACTTTAGATTTATGTCAATATCAGCAATAATGGTCAATTTTTAAAAATGCAGAAAGCCTCATGTTAACATTTCGAGCACTGTACAGTTTTATAAAAAAAAGGATTGTAATTTAAACAAAAATGATATTTTCCAATTCTTCAGAGTGTAACAACTAACCTCTGATAATGAAGTATCAATGTTTTCATTTTATTGTACAACTACGATGTAGTTGTTATACATAATTATTTTCGACATTAAACAATTATGTTATGTTTCAAAATTGTATTCATTATAGTCACGCATAATAAAATCCAAACGTCCTCCAGAATATTTAGCCGCGGTTACAAGCGTTAGCTTAAAAGTAATATTTATTGTGAACCAAAAGAACAATAAGCTCGTACGAGTGCGTAAAAGATCCGCGACCTTATGTTAATCACTGATGCGAAAAAGTCTAGGCATTGTGAGTGAAATAGCTGATGCCAAAAAATCAATGTGTCTCGGGAGATAGAGACCGAAAATATAATTTGTACAAATTGGATGAAGTTGCTTTTTGCCGGCATTGTAGTTTATCGATGGGGGATCGTAAAGTGGACGTAAAGTGAAGATTAATAATCTAGATAAATCCAGAGCAGTTTCTTCGGTTATTTAACGACCGCAGACTCGCGATATAAAGTAAAATACGGCCAACATTTTAGGTTTGATATCTTATTTTCATTTATCGCCGGGCCGTTACGCGAAAGCCGAAGTTTTACGCGGGGCGCTTAGCATGACATAATATTCGGTGAAAGAATGTAATCACGAGTTGTCTGGCTTCCAGCTGGAAATGTATTCACGTATTCGGAAATTCATACGTCTCGGTATGGCCCGCGTCGATAACAACACCGAGGCGGAAATGTCTTTGAATTATGATACTGAATTTTCTTCGTCACCGTGGAAGTATACGGGAATTTGTATTCCTACATTTGAATAACATACGCAATACTTCAGATTGTCACGCAAGTAATGATTTAATTCACGCGATATGTATATATTATATTTACTAGAAAATTAATTGCTTTTTAAATAAACTTGATTTTAAAAAGTAATTTCAATATGAGTAGTTTATCAGATGGAAGGTTTAAGCAATTGTAAAACGACAGCACCTCTCAAACTCAATTTTCCTAAATTACCAAATGTTTAAAACGCTAGGGTAAAAGAAACGACCAGCATGTTACAATATTATAAATTTGCAATTATTTTAATGAATTCTTTAATATATATTTTTAAAGTCAATAATTGATTTATCATCCATATCTCATGTTTAGGCTTCAGTTGCTGTATTAGTAATTTTTGACAAACGCTATAAGCACGTAATAAGCTTGAATAATTATAATAAAAAAAAATCATATTCTTTCTAAACAATTATTATCAAAAAACAAACGGTTGCACCAACAAATAATACAACTATATAAGACGAACCGAAAAATCAGAAATCGTTGTACTCACAGTTTAATTATAAAAAAGAGACGGTGTCATGTTTTTTTTTATAAGAACCAATAGAGTACAATAGTTTTGATTGTTAAATATCGTCGGAGCTAGTAATCTAGTGAAAACATTGTAAAACAATAAAATAGACAAAACTCATCGCCCCCGACGCCTTGCTAATTTGTTCCGTTACGAGAAATAAACCGTCACAAGCGACAGCCTCCCCATCTCGGTGACCCCCGGTGGGCGGAGCTGTCCATAAAGACACAATTTGTATTTCATAATTATCGGGGACGTGAAAAGTACGACACGCCACGGGCCATAACGCAGTAACTCGGTTACAAAGCGGCGCGGCGATAAGTAATCCGGCCGTATTCGTCGGGAGGTGATTCGGAAATTTGTCACTCGGCCCGGGGCGGGGGAGTCCCTGATTGAATCCGCGGGGAGCCCCTCGCGGCCAGGGTTGCCAGATTGCCTTTTTTGACGCCAAATTCGAGAGAGCTCACTGTGTTTTCAGTATTTTGGGAGGTACTCAGGAAACCGGTTTTGTAGAGTTTGATTACTTTTGTGGGCACTGATCTTTCCATCCTAGCTTAACTGGAGTCAAAATAATCCCTTGGTTTGCAGTGATACTGTTGAGTTGATATCGGTAAATTCATTTCAGTTATTTTTTTTTTTTAATTTTATTTGATTTTATCATAGTTGTGAACCAGGAGAAAAATACATTGTTCTGTGTTGGAAGTGTAGTAGTTGTTATGGACTTTATATAAGAAATGTCCCGCGGCAGAGAGAGCGCGCCTTCCCGAGCGGGCACAATGCTTGTGGATATTGGCGAGGACAGCGGCGGTCAGTATTTTTATTCCATTCCAAGAGCTATCGGCCCTGCCTTTGTGTGTCCTCTGCCATAATGAAAAAAAATATGATAAAGTGCTCTCTTTAATTAAAATATGAAATGATATATCGTTTCCTAACGACTCCATTGTGTGAAAAAATCCATACGCTACGTGTTTATGGAGTGATGGGTACGCATTAATCGACGAATAGTTTGTAGTCCATTGTGAGACTGATAAAGGATGACAAAGTGTTCTCTGTCGGCTCTGATATTTTACGACGTATTCTACAATAGTTTACGCCAATCAAAATAAACACGATATTTTTACGAGGCTCTCATTCTATTTGCTTAGCTGGCGTGAGTCGCTTCCCCCTCCGGGTGTTCGTGTTGTGTATTCCGTACGAATCCATTCGCCGATTGATTTGACGTCGGTTCACTTTTACTGTCGCGAGTCCCGCGGAGTGCGCCGTCGCCGCTGCAATGTGTTTTAAACGTTTCATATGATGCGATAAATTGAAACATTTTCCATTCTCAAGTATCGACAGCAACGATAATGGATTCTGACAGGGAGGTGTAGACACGCGACAATAAAGCAAATTGAAATGCACCCTGTGGCAAAACTGACTTTTCAATACGAAGTACGAAAGCTCAAAAGTAACTTTTGACGTAATAAATTTCACGCTTCGTATTTGCTATTCATTTATGCATAAAATTGCGCTTTGAAATATTAAGAGCCCAGACTAAAAATAATACAAGGAAGGCTTTTTGTTTAATCCCGAGAGCAGCTTTTTCTCGATGAAGAATAATTTGTATTTTTAAGGCACACTCAGAGAAATATACTTTCAAGGCAACAATTTGTGTGTATCGTTCATAAAGTCGTAATTACTTTACTTTTTCTGATGAGAAATTCTCCCGTTGTGAAAAAAATTGGCATGTTCCCTCTCGCTTCCTCCGCGCACCAATTTGCTCACGGGAAGTCGGCCGGAGCTCATTCGAGGAGAGCACCCCCGGTCTTGAATAACTGTCTGTCTTTCAGAACATTTCCACGGAATTGTCCGATAAAAGGGAATACCTAATACCTTTGCGCTTTTTTCGAATCTTTATTGTATTAAACGGAGCTATTGACTTAATTGAAACATTTCGATTGAACTGAGTGCCGTGTAAGAATTACTAACTTAACAATATTTTGTCAAGTTATTTTCATTACTTATAAGGCAAAAAAATTATTTTATGCTTACCTATATATTATATATTATAAATGGTTTTATAGATTTATTTTCTAAAATATTATAATAGATAAACAGCAACGCAAAACGTTCTAGATATCTTTTGGATTAACCCACGTGAACGGAATTATTGATTAATTATAAATGTACTTGAGTTTACGTACTGGGAGATCAAATGGATACCCGGAAAAGGAGTGGGTGAAGCAATCAAGTGAGACTTTTAAACGTATTAAATTCAACAACTTAAATCGACATTTCAAAAGTAAAAATAAATAAACCTTAACTTAACTATAGTTTGTCTAAATCCAACAGATCTAGGTGAATATAAAAATAGTGAACAATCTATTATAAATCGATGGTTCTTACCACTAAACCAACAACTCATCATTGGTTGGTTAAAAATTCAAAAGCAATTTGCACCGTGTTCAAGCACCAGCGCGAAAAGGTGAGAATATTTGGCAAGTTGGAGAGATTAAACGGACGGGGGCCGCGGCCGTGATATTCATAAAACTGAAGGGGCCGTAAAGCAGGGCGCTACAAGTACAAGGGCGGAGAGGTGAGGGGCGCACCGCCAGGGCCTCCTGCGCCCTCCCGCCCCCTCCTGCACCCTCCTGCACCCTCCCCGTTATATAACTGAGTCCTTAAATCTAGCGAGGATGCTAATCGAGATGAATGGGCTCCGGCGAGCCGACCGCCCCGCGAGGAGGACTCGCGCGCACACCGATTATTTGTACCATAAAGTACACGTGCGGAATGTTTACCGACCGTTCGCTGCTCGCGTGCGGCTGAGATCGAATAAACACGAGATTTTATGCCGGAGTGTTTAATTTTTTTTAATAAACGATTTGCAGAAGCGGAGGAAAAATAACACGAAAACGAATTTCACCGCGCCGCAGGAAAACAAACATGGGAATAAATATTGTTTTTCATTTGATGATGTTTGTACAATCAGAAGAGATAAAAATATGCTGGTTTTTTTTTAAACTGTTATTTACTCTAAAAACAAAAAAAAACGTACTATTCCTAATGATATTTAATTTTTAAATATAATAAATCATATTTTTTAAACACAATTTAATTATATGTAGCATATAATTTTTTTGTCATATTTAAAATTCAACAAAATAATCATGAATAATTGACATTTGTAACTAGTACACGTACGTACACAAAAAAAAAAAAAACAGAGGTGATATAATTTCTCCTCTGAAATAAGATGAAAACTTATTTAAAAAAGGAAATTCGGAAAATGTTTTATCACACCACTTGATATTTTGGGGCTTGCCTATGTCCGGTGCAAGGAAATTGTTTCGGGTCCGGAACAGATACAGATCTATAGGGTGCCATAGGCTCGTGTTCGGGCAGGGGCCTTGTATAGCGGCCAGTGGCGCACGCCACGGGCTGGAAGTCAACACTGGCTGTGGGGCGCAGATAGTGTAAAGAAGAGGTCCCCAACCCTACACCATGGCGCCCGCCGACCGTTTTACGTGTGCCCGCCGCTGTGCAACCACGATGAAAAAATATTTAAGTTTACAATAAAATGTTGTAAAAAAAAAATATATTTAGTAATTAAACAGAGAAAATAATTATATCGTTATAATTTGCAAAATAATAATTCTTTCCAGAAATTGATATTTATTCAACATAATATTTTCAAAATATGATTGCTTTTGAAAAAATAAATGGTGCCCGCCGCCCGACCGGCATTCTAAAATGTGCTCTAGGGTGCAAAAAGGTTGGGGACCCCTGGTTTAAAGGCTCAGCGCTGCTGCGAGCACAACCGCACTTAGCACGACGCCACAGCATCAACACCATACTAGAATCGTTTAGCGTGTGCACAGGTATTGGACTTGGAGTGGTGGTCGATGTTTGCCTTAAATATATTGTAACTACTAGTGTAATTATAGTTTTGATGTTTACCCGAAAAGCTGAATTGAAATTTTTATCGAAAACTATGAGTCGCACGAACAAGAAATATGGCTGATTGACCCGAATTTGGTATTTGAGCAAGTCTGGTTGTAGTTTTCTGCGAAACTCTAGAACAGTGGCTCTCAAACTCTTTTGGCCTACGGACCCCTTTTCATAGTCAAAATTTGCCCACGGACCCCCTTTCATGGTCAAAACTTGCCCACGGACCCCCTTTCATAGTCAAAACTTGCCTACGGACCCTGGGTAAAAAACTACATAAATTCATATTATAGACTAGTTGGTGCAATTATCGACTCTATTGCGTTCCTGTATTAACCTACCTAACTCACCGCGATGCCAGTTATTACTTGTATTTTATGCACCTGTCTATATTTATATTTTACTTAGGACGTAAAAATTCCTAATAATGTGTTCATTGCTATTTATATTAAAATCCATATTAATAAAAATGTGTCACAATTTTATTTTATATTAAACCTTGCGCGGACCCCCTGACGTTGTTCAGGGACCCTTAGATCGATTTTAATTTTTTCAAGGACCCCCTGGATGATTCCAGGGACCCCGTGGGGTCCGTAGGGACCACTTTGAGAAGCGCTGCTCTAGAATAAGGGTGGCATGCACATCGTGTTGTATAAGAAACTCACAAATGACATCTTCAAACACAACGGTAAAAAGATAATGTGATAATGTGACAATGGTGTATTTAGATTCGTAGCGAGTTGATTTCGTCTGTGAACAAGTCTAGTTGTATTTTTTTGTGAAACTTTGTAATAAGGGTGGTATGCACATCGTGTTGTATATGAAACTCACAAATGACATCTTCAAACACAACTGTAAAAAGATAATGTGACAATGGTGTATTTAGATCGTAGCGAGTTGATTTCGTCTTTGAACAAGTCAAGTTGTAATGTTTTGTGAAACTCTGCACATCGTGTTGTATAAGAAACTCACAAATGACATCTTCAAAGTGACAATGGTGTATTTAGCTTCGTAGCGAGTTGATTTCGTCTTTGAACAAGTCAAGTTGTAATTTTTTGTGAAACTTTGTAACAAGGGTGGCATGCACATCGTGTTGTGTTAGAAACTCACCGGCTAGCCTGGCTTCCTTGCAGGCATCGTACATGTCTTGCTTGATGTCGAGGTTGTCATCGGCGATGGTCTCCCCGACGGTGACGAAGCGCTCCACGGCCAGGTTCACCGCCTGCCCCACGCGGGCCACGGCGCGCCCGCCCCCGCGCTCGCCTCGGTGCGATACCAGCGTAGAGATCTACCAAACATTCCACTTCTTAATCAACTATCATATTACATCTTCAAACACAACAGTACAGGCTAAAGTGCCAATGGTGTATTTATATTCGTAATTTCAAAATGTTTGGGGTACATGCGAAAAATAAAACAGTGAAAGGAACGGATATATGCAGACGTATATCTTAGTCAATGTCAACTACAATACAATGAAATAAGAGTAAGGATATATTTTTCCGTTTTCATGTTTACATAAAAATATTTTTGTTTAAATTTAAGTAATTTTAATGGTATTAATTATGGAGCGTTTCACGTTTATTAAAACATGAAGTTTATGTTTAAATCATATCGTGTATCGTTTTAAGATTTGAGCACTGATTTCAAAATTTTTTTGAAGAATTTGAAAAGTGGCGTTAAATTTAGTGGACACGAGACGGTATTAGCATTGCTATCAATCAATGTAAATATTTTATTTAAAACTCATAAATTCCAATGATAATAAAGTAGACAAGAACACAGCGTATCTAAAAATACAATAGAGTACAATGAATGAATGAAGTGCCTCTTGTAAAAACAGTTACACGCAGTACAAAAATATTTCAGAATAAAAGGAAATAAGGTGTTTTTTTTTTAATAAGCATCCACATTAAATAAAAATGTACATAATTAAAAACCCCTTTATTTTCTTCGTGAAAATTGCCAGACAGTGATGAGTTAAATTAACGCAAATTTAATTTCAGTTATCTCCCAAAGAGCGCATTTACAAAAAAAAATAAACATATTATTTTACGAGTATTGCTTGATTTACGGTCGGGGTGGTCACGGGCACAAAACAACCTGCATGGAGCAGAATAGACACACATAAAATAACAAAGTACTCGAAATAAAAATGTTACACCAAGACGGATTCACGATTCAGCTGTGGTACTTTTGCTATGTTGCGTATTTCAGAAAATAAAACCACGTGACGCACGAAAGGTTTAAAAAGGTGCGTCAGATATTTATCTTTTATGAAAAACGATGTTCGGTGCAAGTGACAAGCCTCCTGGCGCGCGGGGGTGCTGGGGGCACTTTTTCACCACCCTCTAATGGAAAACGGATAATTCCAGCACAAATGACAATTTTATTTCAACTTTTCTAAAGGTGACGTTTCCGAAAGTTTACAATGTAATCACGGCCGGATAAAATGTGATTGATATTTGTGCGTCTGCTCCGCCACGCGGCGCGATAACTTTAAATTATTGTTAGTGAAAATCTGACTTGAGAAAACATTATACGTGTACTATGATATTTTGTAGTCATTTTTTAAAACAATTAATCGGATTATTTTCGGCAAAATTTCAGGCAAAAAATAATTTTAATCGTATAACACCTTTTCTTATCTCGTTTGCGTAACAAAAGTTCGCGGCTCAAATATCCGCGAGCGCATTTCTCACTAAACGAATTTAAGTAGCGCGCCATACAGGCGTGAAGGCTTTTAATTTCAAAGGGCCACTCGGCGGAGGAAATGGCACCTTCAAAGGGGCTAACTAGAAAAAAATACACTCGCCCCGAGGACGGCGAAGAGGTGGGCGGGCGGAACAACTCAAAAGAAAAACGCAAATTAAAACTGTAAACGAGGTTGAGAAATGCACCCGTAGCGGGAGGGGCGGGAATATCGTGACTCGCAGAGGAATCTCGCTAGCCGAATTAGTCGAGACAATGGAAGACGCGGCCAGCCCGGCTCTTGTAAATCACCTCGCGAGCTCGGCCGGGCCGTTTGATTAGGGTGATAAGTCGACTCGTATTAGTGGGGAAAGGGACGAAATCCGGGAGGGCGGGGGCCGAAGGCTGCGGGGTGCAGATCACGGGGTGCGGGGTGCGGGGCGAGGGTTGGCCACCACACAAAACTTTTATTTAAAATCTAATTCTCGAAACACCCCTAGTGGTGATTTATGACTTGCGTTTAATTGAAGAGGACAAAATAGAATCTGTCTAATTAGTAAGGAGAATATAATTACTGTCACCAAATGTCAACTTTTTGTGATGTATAAAATATCTAACTTAAATATAAAATAGAGTTTCTTCATACAAAATCTGAGCTTTGTTGCTTGAAGAGTGTTAGAGTTAAAAAGCGCACCCAATTTCAAACGTCCATCTCAAAAGAGTGATGATTACTTTGATTAACTTTTTTTATAGTAACGCATTTGATAATCATCTAAGTACGTGCATCTATAATCATGTAACAGCAACACAAAATATTCATTAAATTAATAAAGTATACATTGCACACTGTGAACCCTTAGTTTGAAAATTTTGTCGTTCAATACGTACTTAATATCAATTACTCAATAGCATCAATATCAATATCTCAATACCTTACGTGATTTTTATAAATGAACGAAAGAAAAGTGATGTTAAATAATATGATAAATATTAAAAATGATGAAGATAAATGAAGTGCATGCATTTCTTCTCCACTTTCTTGAATACAATAAAATAAAATAAACAATCGAATTTGTATTGAAATAATCAAATCATAATAAATTACTCCCAGAGGATAGACGCGCCGTTTCGATTTACGATGAACGACAACTCATTTTGCGTAAAACATTCCCTCATTTTATCAGATTTATTGAAAAAATTGTTTCAAAAGAAGATGATGTTGCCGAGATGGATTGACCGAATAATGCATTGAAATATAGCAAAAAAATTGTAGATGCCGTACTATTTTCGATTGTCAATTAATATAATTATTCATGGAAACAAAAAAAAGACAGTTTTGTTTTTTAAATGAAATGTTTATATCGTTAAGTGATATGAACATGTAATTTGTTTCTTTACAATTCAAAAAATTGTGGATTTTATTATTTGAATATATTTAGATATTTTGAAAGTAAAATTACTGATTTTTTTTTCATGGATGTATTATAATGACAAATACTAATATTTTTGAATAAAATACTTGAGTGATTCTCCACATTTTTATTTTTATTAGTGACCGGTTTCGCCAACCTTTCACGTTGGCATTATCAAACAGAGTGAGATTTTATATATAATAATAAGCAATTAGGTAAACAATTGTTAGAGGGAGAGGTTGTTGGAAAGAGAGAGAATGATTGTCAGGTGGTAAGGGCTAATGTGATTTTAACGTGAAAGGTTGGCGAAACCGGTCACTAATAAAAATAAAAATGTAGAAAATCACTCAAGTATTTTATTCAAAAATATTAAAATGGAATTCCACCAAGTACTCTCTGTCAAAAATATTGAATTTCTTAAGTACTAATACACAATGATAATAGTTAGGACGTGTATTATTTAAATGGCAGTGGAAATCTAGGCACACGCCGTTATTGTGACCTCAAAAGGCAGGGCAACAAATATTCTCCACGGCTCATTCATTCACACGGGGCGGCCGAGGGATGCCCCGCGGAGCTGAGCGCCACCCCGGAGACCTCGGCCATTTTATTTTCTGCTTGAATGAGTACAAAAGCCTTTTTAGGTGATAATAAAAATCTCAAATGCAGGATAATGTAACACTCAGAAGGGTGACAAGACTTTTATACATTTTTTTAAAAAAGGGTTTGAATTCCTCTCGGGGTATTTTCAAAATTAAAAAAAAACTGTCATGAAAATTTAAGACACACGATGCTATTTATTTTAGCAATAAGCAATAAGCATTTGTTTATAATAGCTGCTTACATGAAGTTCAACACAACTGACAACTAATTTGTAGTTAGCAAATACCGTAATAATTTTTTTTTTTTAAGTAAGTAAACAATGAAAAAAAAGAAGTTATTTGCTAGTTACCGAATATTATGGTAGCGATAAACTGTACAACGTTAATGCATGTTATTAGCTGTTCCGTAACATATTATTTGTTGAATAAACAGTTGTATCGATTTACAACAATACATTATGTAAATATTAAATTATATTTAACAGTGTGATTAACTTTTATACACAGTACACCGTATTTTAATAACTCATTAGTTTACTTTGTATATTATTCTAAAACAATAAATTTTTATAGTTATTTTAAGTGAATAATTTTTGAAGGTTATTACATATGTGTTGTAACTTGCATGAATTATCTGATATGAAATTTTCAATTGACGGTTTGTGTATTATGTTTTATTTTATTGGTTTATTTATTTATAGAGAGATTTTACCTGTGCGAGTAATTTTTTAGCTAGTGAGAAAAAACAAAATAATCATTGACACCATAAATTACCAATTTTTTAAGTGACAGTATTATTATTCGATTGTAATTGTTTTGAAGGATATATTCCAAAGTAAGGTTAGAATTTTTCATTTTATGTAATACTTTGAGTGGTTATTCACAAAACGAAAAGATGTCTCCAATCACGATTAAATTGTAAACACTAAGGAGATGCACAAAAACACAGCCAATTTATTTTTAAATTAATAAAAACATAAAAGCAAAACATGTGCAGATTTTTTATGGGTCGCATAATTTAACCAAGGCACCGGTTACAGATACGAGATACGAGTCGTCAATCATATGTCAACTTGTGCTAAATATTATATATTTAAAATAAAATACAAATCTCAATCTTGATAGAAAAGAGCTCAGGTCAGGTAAAGCGTGTGCATATTATTCACGCATCTAATATTTTACCGAAGGCGTTGGTTACAGATAGGAACCATCAATCATCGCGATCATGAATCAACTTCAGTTTCTCCAATAGGGTTGCAATAAATACGCGCAGAGTGATCACAATAGCATCCTGAAGGGGGATCAAAAATAGGCTAGGTTAGATTGGACAAGGGGTATTATTCAACGCAAAGCATTGAAAATTCATAGCTATCGTTAATTATTGCGATTGTGAAATATCTTCATATTTATGATTCGGATACGTCAAAAGCACAAATTATAACAATTATCTAATAAAAATCTTTAGAGGTTAGGTCAGGTTAGCCATGTGCATGTGTCATGCAATTTTAACTGAAACACCAATCGCAAACGGGAGCCGTCGATCGCCGTAACCGTTAATATATTCTTTAAATTTAAAAACGAGAGGGAAACAATAACACTAGATTTGATCGTGACAACGCTCCGAGGAAGGTCATCCCGGACTAGGTTAGGTCGGGTCGGCCATGTGGAAGGCGGCGTTTTTAAAAAAAAAAAGCACTGGGTCAATCGGCGCGGTCGCCGAATCAACTCCGAAGTTCCCGGGGGTGATAGCGATGAAAACACGAGAACATGACAACAACGCCCCGGGGGAGGCCGGGAGCCGTACCTGGGCGCCGCTGCGCCAGTAGTCCGTGACGTCCCCCATGGTGGGTCTGGCCTAGGAGCGGGCGGTTTGGGCGCGGGTCTGAGCGCGGGTCTGGGCGCGGGTCTGGGCGCGGGTCTGGGCGCGGGCCCTCGAGCGTGCCGCGCCGCTCGCTCGCGGTGCGGAGTGGCGTGGCGGACCCGTGCGCGGCGCGCTGCCGCCGATGGACGACTGGTTTGTTGTCGGCGGCGCGCGCCTGCGGGGTCGATATTGCCGCGCGCAACCCCGCCCGGAAGCCAGGCCGCCCCAACCGCGGCCCGCGGCCCTCCGCTACCCTCCGCTACCCTCCGCTACCCTCCGCTACCCTCCGCCAGCCTTCGCGAGGGTCAAGCCGAAGACCCGTGGCGAGTCCACGACCGAAACCATTCATACAACCAATTTTCCCTCTCTTCGAAATTGGCCGAGTGTAGCCCAGCCAAGGCATGCGCCATCGACCGGAACGTGTGATAATCGGAATGGGCCAGATCTGGTTTCTTTTTTTGTCTTTTGCTTTTGTGGCGGGACAGGAAAAAATGTAATTTCTTCAACGCCTTCATTCTGGCTTGGTGGCGTGTGTCACCGTGGGGTCATGTGTTGGGGTGGGTGGTTGTGGGCGGCTGGATTACGGGGAGGGGGTGGGGGTGGTCGAGGTGGGGGGATTACTTTTGGCCTTTTTTGGTAGAGGCAATCTTCCAGATTGTATTCTAGAAGGTGGCTAATCGAAGGGTTTGGGACAAGGGATGTTGATATTTGTAAGGAGTGGGCGAGGTCGATGATTACCTCGTGGGTCGTCTCGGTGTTTGTATCCCTGTGGAGTTGGGCATTTTGGACGAACCGCGGGGCGTTCAGTGCCCATCGGAGGACTTTGTTCTGGATGACTTGAAGGGGTTTAAGCCTCTCAGGTGCGATGTAACCCCAGATGGGGCAGGCGTAGGTAAGGATGGGACAGATCATTACTTTTAGGATTAGGATTGTGTTGGAGGGAGAGAGTTTGATCTTTTTACAGAGTAATGGGGAGAGGATTGCGGTTGCTGCTCTGGCTTTGCTGGCAGTGGTCTTTACGGGTGGGGTCCAGGTGAGTTTCCGGTCAAGTGTGAGGCCGAGGTACTTGACCGTTTTTCTCCATGGTATGTTGATTCTGTCTAGGGTGATGTTGTCGGGGTGTGTTTGTTTGGCAGGTATCTGGAAGAGTATTGCCTCGCTTTTTGCCGGATTTGTTTTGATCTGGTGAAATATCATTTATTCGCGTCCCATTCTGACCATTTTTCGAGCAATGCATGGTTCAAATGAATCAGTTGCTGTCGGTAGCGATGCGTAGCATAGCTCGATAATACATGCGACATAACAAAAACCTGTCCATATACTAAAGCAATTCACAAATAATTTGGTAATGGGTGGAAACGATCACCGCTTAGAGCAGGTGTGATAAAAAGACACGTAGTATGACGCTCTGACTATTGAGTTTCAATATTTTATGTTAAATTTCCGAGAAAAACTACGACTGAATGTGCATTTGTCAGTGACACTGTCGACAGAATAAGAGCACGCAAGAGCAAGAAGGTCATTTAAAATAATGAGATAATCATGGATAAAAATAATTGTTTAACAGAGTCAATACAAGCAAGCCGTTAAAGATGAAAACTATTAGAAAGACAGTCAAATTATATTGTGATTCATATCTGAATTGGTTGAATTTATAGAAATCTAGAACTACGCTAGTTTGATCAAAAATCACAAAAAATGATAAAATAGTTTGCTAGCAGGTAGATTACATATGTTTGGAGGAATACAAGAACTAACAGCAAGACACTTTTTTAGAGAAGGCAACGACCTAGCGTGGATGTTGTTTGAGTTTTCAGTTTTTTTAAACGTCTAAAATATACTTAATTATTTTCGGAAAAGATGGTCGGACCTGGACCGGGCCGCGAATCACAACTTCGTCTCTTCTGTCCCCGGGCCTCACTTTCGAGCCCGGCCGCCAGGCAGTGCTCCTCCGGTCGCGACCCTGGCGCGAGCCTCCGCCGGCTTCAGGGCAAAGTGCAACGATTTCAAGACAATACTGGCGATTATTACTGTGAAAATCCCTCGCAATCCAAAAATAACCGACAACACATTCAGGACGTTGTTAAAAAACACGCCTCCCATTCAAAAGTGACAATATCGAGTATAATCGTGAAGCGCCTGGGAACTTCAACATTTTCCGGTTACGCTCGGGAATATCGATTCGGATTCGATTTGAGAAAATAATTTACGAAAAATCAGAGCGAGTTTCTGTTATGAAAACAGTCGATATGTTAATTTTCATAGATGAATCGTTAACGCTGGCGAGGGCGGGCGCGCCGGCGGCGACAACAAACATGGCACGTGGCGGCGCACGGCACACGGCGGGTAACATTTTCACTTTCAATTAATCTAATTACACTAATGTCTTTACCGGACTCGTTTTATTTGATTTGTGCTCGAAATTTATTATAATTAAAATTGTATGAGTACTTTATACTATTGTGCTCTATTGACCTAGAATTGATATAATTCAGAATTTATGATTTCTAAACGCGAGTGGTCGCATAAAAAATTAACGAATCTTAATAATTAATATTTAAAATATTCTCAACACAATATACTTGTTTTTTTTAAAAATAATTTTTGCTTTACAGATTCGTTCGTTTTTTAAATTTCACAAAAACATTTGTTTTGTAACATTTTTAACAAGTCAGTTTCAAAATTTACATAGCAGTTGATGATAGTGTCAGTGAAATTTTGGCTCGCTTCAATTTATGAATGACAACGATTCACAATGGCTACTTTCGGTTCAGAAGCCTTGATGGATTTCCCTTTTAACCGAGTGAAATGGAAAATGCACGCGATATCAATGAAGCCCTTCTCACACGCGGCGACGCGACTCACGACCGACTCGCGATCCGCTGATAGCGTTCCCTCCACTTAGGGTGTTTTTTTGTGGCCTCGCCCGAGCAAACGGCGAGTCGGGAGTCGTTCAGGCGAGTCGGGTCGAGGACGAGTCGTGTCGCGACAAGGGGAGAGAGCCCAAAACCACAAAAAAGACCAAAAGTAAGATGACGGTATCGGCCGATCGCGAGGCGGTCGCGAGTCGCGTCGCCGCGCGGGTGAAGGGCTCGAGGGCCGCCCGCGCAGCCGCCCTGGCACGCGCGCAACAGTTTCTCGTCAGACCGTCTCGCGAAATATGGCGGGAACTCAAAACAAAAATGTCCGAGCTCTTTCCCGAGCTCTTTCCTGAGCTCTCTCCCGAGCTCCGCCCGCGCCAACCGGAGCGCTCGCACGAGGACGAGTAACGCGACGCGCGATCAGAAACACAAACGTCAAAAACATCTCGGTGCCTATTTATACAGCGGAGCTTCCGGCGACGGTGAGCTTTTCTTGGTTATGTGTCCGTCTTGCGGATCCAACTTGTGCGCGAAAAAACAGCGGAATCCAAAAACAAGCCCTGACATTTAGCTCCATCCCTGCTGCAAATGTCAAGCTTGCCAGCGCGGGAGTAAATATTGCCATTAAAAAGAGGTGTGCCCAAAATACGCCCGATTGACAGCCAGCGCGAGAGCTGCGCCGCAAATAAACAACGCTCGTGACGTTTTGGAAAAATCGCGTACGGCACTTAGTATACTCGATAGCACGGTCGCTCACCAATTTCACCAGCGGCAGGAGGGTCTGCTCGATGGATCTCGTCTTGATTTCGAGATTGTTGTAATTTGGCGGATCGTCGGACGCCATTTCTCTAGTGCCGGGCCGGGCCGTGCGCCGCGCTGTCTGCCCGGAAGTCCGGCGGGCGCCATCTGGAGCGGGAACTGCGGACTCAGGATGCCTCGGAGTAACACTTCTTCACGGAGGTCACAAACTCAGTTACCAAATAGAGAAATCCATGCACGCCTGAGTCACATCCTGCAAGCCCCGCGACCCGCGCGCAAGACCGGGGGCTAGTCACATGCCGCGTTGTGAGCACAGCCCTAGCAACTATTGTAAATTAACTAAAAGAAAATTAAACAGTTCTGAAATTTAAATTCATTTTTTTTCGTGGAAGATCTATACTATAGCATCGGTCGCGTTATTCGAGTCGTGAATCATTTAAAGTGCGCCGCTACCCGCTCGTGGATACACTCGAAATTTCATCCAATCCACTCAGTTTACCCTCTTGTTATGTTTTGTTATGTCTCTAAATATTTGTCCTCCCTTATGCATTTAATTTATTTTTAAACGCATACAAAAAAGGTTTTTTTTAAGAATATTTTTCCCTAAAAAAACTCAGCAACGAAAATAAAGAAACCCATGTGCACTTCCGCCTAAGCCGCATCTTGTCAGTCGTATTTATTAATCACTGAGTCTTTGTTGACTGTACTCAATCTTTCTGAACGTGACGAGGGTTTTTTTTTTTTACACATATTTTTCAGTAAAAATCTCAATAACAAAAATAGAGAAATCCACTTACGCTATCACCTAAACCACATGTTGTAAGCCCCTCTACCCGCGCGCAGGAGAAGGGGCAGCCACACACCGGATTATAAGCACAACCCTAGCAACATAAAAGAAAATAATGAATCTTATATAAAAAAAATTGACTTTCGATATTGTGATGTGCGATGTTGATACTCAGTTAATATTAAAACGACATTTTAACAAATATTGTAAATTAGTAACAAAACTAAGGGATTTTTTGTAACACGAACATATTTTTTTATAATTTATATTAGTGTCTCAAAATTCACGCAAGAAGTAATTTTGATGGAAGACAGGTTTATAATTAAAAATTGCTTGATTACAAAAGTATACAGTATATGGTTTGTGTATAAAATAGTATATGGGGCTTAGTTATTCAAAATTGTCGCATTTGGGGTTCAGAAGATTAACAAGTTATTGTTGAGAAACAAATTCATTGTTTCGTGTCAGTGTTTGGTGCATCTTTTGGACTGGAGGCATCATCAGACTGGTCGATTCCGCACAATGGCGCAAAATTAAAGTCTTCCATGAATTTTGGGACACTATACTATGGGTATTATTATAGTTATGATTTTGTTGTGTACTTATAAAATAAAAATATTTAAATCATTTTATATATTTAAATTTCTTTGTGTAATTAAAAAAACAAACTTTAAAATGTGTACTTGAGTTGAAGGCATTAAGTTTATTGTATATCTGTTATGTATTTGTGTACATATGCACTGAGTATTCAATGATTTCTTTGTAGGAAAACAATATTTTTATGATAAATCAACCAACTTTATTCTTCATTTCAAGTCATTGGCACAATATCACATGATTAAAATTAAATTTAACCAAAAAAAAAGATGCACAACATTATATTATATATAAATTATAATTATATTAATACACATTTATAAGAATGAGATCTTAACAGACATTTTTTTACTTCTGTTTACAATATTATTATATTTTGATACAATATTCATAAATTATTGTTAACATACATTCTACCATCAATGTATGTTTTTTTTAAGTTTAAATAAAGTTTAAGAAAGAATTTTCAAATGAATTAGAAAATACAGTTTAATTTTTAATATTTTTTTAAGTAGTTTTGTACTTAAAAATAAGTTCTAATAAATTATTGATTAACAAAATGAATGTCTTATTTTTGAAATACCTACATAAATAGTTGTAAGCAATATTATTTAAGAGTATTAAATAAACGTTTTAATTGAAATTTGTTTTGTGTTTGTTTTTTGGTACTTTGAAATATCCTTATTGATTTGGAACATAAACTTTATTATTTAATATCCACAAAATATTTTTTATCTCAGATCTACCAAATAAATAATTTTACTGTGTTTTTCAATGTGTACTAAAGTTAAACTCACACCAACACAAGATTAAAAAATAAAAGGCTTTCACTTGCTAAAAGTGGTTATTTTATATACTATATAAAACTATGCCATTCTTATCCATTATTTTAGTGATTTATTTCTATATCTTTGGTTTTATTAAAAATTGAATTATGTTAAATAGCGTTCTCAATTCTCTTGATAAAATTAAATACTTATAGATAGAAAATATCTTAAAGTTAAAAATTTAGTGGTATAGAACTTTACCTAAAATATTTTTGTAGACTATTTCATTTTTAAATGTATAATCACAGTTTTCATATGGACATTATTTTTATAATTTAAAATATATATTAATCTAACGGTAATGGTTATCTACTTTAACACTAGGACGTTGCTTGTTAAAGGCAGTGTTAGAAGAAATAGGTATTTTAGACAGCTCTGAAGCTTGCTTGAAATTCCAAGCTCCTTTAGATTGAGAAGGTAGTCCTTTTCTCTTCCGCAGGCTTTCCGTGGGTCCTCTGGTAGGGCGAAGCATCTGCCTGAAGTTAAAGGGGCCGTTGATATTGTCTTCATCAACAAAATGATCTTTAGCACTGTTTAAACATATTTCAGGAATGGATCTATCCCGCGCTGCCTGCGGTGAAAGCCGCAAATTGTTTGGTTTATTAGCTAACTCAGGTGATTGGCGTAGAATACGTCTTAAGTCTGTTGTCGGGTCGTAATGGTTTGGATCGATGCCATTCTTCCAACCAGGATTACATAGCTCGTTTATTCTGCCACTGTAATAAAATTTACAACTAGTGAGTAATTTATGTTATTTTTAAACTTTTTACTTTGATAATGGAAGTATAAGAACAATAAAATTTATTTTACTGCATTATTTTTGTATTTAAATTATTGATAGTGCCAAAAAAAAAAAAATTTTGTAACAAGTATCTGATCTGGCGGGCAATCAAATTATTCTAAGCATTTTACCTAATGTCCGAGCCGTTTCATCTGACAGCTAATACAAAAAAAATGTCTATCACAATTTTGATCACAAAGTGATATTATTATATCTAGTAGATAAAATATTCAATTTGTCTGAAAAAAAATTAAATTGATTTTGGTTACCTAATAAGGCTGCCGCGAGCTCTCTGCGATGCCTGACTGGAAGGCATCCCAGGAAGAACACTGTGCCAAGCGGAGGAAAGTTGACGGTCGGGTATTTGTCGCTGGTTAGATACTCCTAATGGCCGATCATCAGATGAAGCAAACCTTCACAATAAATATTTTTGTTGTTTTTATGTGTGTATAAATATTTTTTAAATAAATTATGTTAAATGTTTACTTAAAGCTGTCTTTAGATATGAGAAATATGGAATATCTAATAACAATTAATAAATAGTGCACATGTTATTGAGTGAAATAGACTGTGCTGAAAACCATCTAATGCAATACAATTGTGAGGAAAAATTTAAGGTGAGAGCTTTGGGTTGTAATAATTTATTACTGTGAAGAACATACTATATAAGTGCTGTAGATGTAAAATTACAAGTGCACAATCAAAGTGTACCATGAATCAAAATTTTAAAAAGATATATTTATATTTATTGAACCTGTTGTAAATTATTTAAAACTAAATAATTGTTGTCACTTAAAAAGTACTATGTTATTACTTGGTATTGCTACTTACAATCCAAATAAATATGTTACTACCGGTACCTTTCAGGAAGTATTTGGCTTTCTTTTTGCAACAAAGGTAAGTCCCATGACGATAAGTTACCTTCATCATCATCATCGAACTCTGGAGACGGACTAATTTTAGGGTTTAATATCCACAGAATCCATTGAAAGCAGCACAAAAAAAGATGTGTTTATTCTAACTAGTTTGATTGAAAGTGTATAAATAACAATCAGTTGTTGGTTACTAACTAAATGTGATAATACCTAATACAACTATTAACAAAAGGTCCAGTTCATGCATACCTTGACAACAGTTGAGAATCGTTATTTAAATGTTCAGGGCCAAGCTGGTTATTCATAATGGAGGTCATCAAAGCAAAGCCCGGAGGTGTGACATAGTCAGTAGGTGAAGGCTTCAGTTCATTAAGAGAGACTCCTGGCTTATTTCTTCGCAGTATCTTGTGTGCATCTTGATTTGCATTGTGAATCTAAAATAAAACAAATGTCAATAAAAATATTTAACTACTCCATTAAAATAATTTTATTGTTAAAATGTAACTAAAATAGACGTATATTTTTATTATAGAAATATTTATTCTCACCTGCTTGGAGAAAATACCAAGTTGTGATTGGCGGTCATGTATCGGTGGCTGAGGAGCTGGACGTTTGGGATTCTGGTGGTGATGATCTCTCAACTGATCTCCCCACTTTCTTCGGACAGTATAGCCTCGGAAATCTGAACAGTAAAAAAAATATAATTTATGTACATTATATAAATTTCTTAACCTAATTTAAAATTAAGTTAATTGAACTTACGGCTTTGAATGATAACGGCCGCCTTATTTGAGTTCAAATTTTCTTTTTCATTCGATAGGATATCTTTGGATGAGAGTCGTTTTAATAGCTTTGCTTTCATTAAAGCAGATTTACTCTTATCTTCCGCTGCTATAAAATAGAAGATAAGAATTAAATAAACAGAAAACCATTTTTTTTTTAAATTAAATTATTTCTAGATGTCAGCTTATTTATTACCTTGTCTCTGTTGTAAGTTAACTTGGTGTTTACGGCTTTCCATTTCTAAAAGTCGTTTGCGCTCTTTTTCTCTTTCTCTGTCTTTAGCTAATTGTTTCTGTGCTTCTTTAATCTTTTTCCTTGTTATCCATCCTCTCACATGCCTTTGTAAAGTTACTACACTTGACGCCATTTGCCATCTTGCTTTATTATACCAACATCGTGCTAGCCATCTTCTGACGCAAGCTTGAACCAGAACTATTTTTCGTATCTATGAAATAATAAAAATAATAATAACACGTGTCAACACTTTTCCCTATCCATACTTCATGTAAATATAACCAACAAACCTGTTCTTCATATATTTTTGCTAAATACTCCACATGGTAATATTTAAGAAATACTTTGGATTTTCCTAAAGCCCAACCGTCCATTTTAAGTCTGAGAAGAAGTAATCTACAAGTATCGCGATCTGCTTCCACTCTCTCGTCATAACTAAACGCTAGGAAACTGTATCTGTAAAAAGAAAAACAATATTCACATAAAGTTGTATAGAAGCCTCAAAGATTCAAAATATATGTTACAAAAAAATCGCTTTGACCTTTTCAAGAACTCAGAAAATGATAGTCTATGAGAGAACCCATTCTGTCTGATTCTTATTGTTTCTAATACTCCAGTATAGCGTAGTTGCTTCAATATCTTTGCTTTATCAAATAACTTTGGTGATCGGGATTCATTTGGTTTGAGACACCGCACAAACTGAGGTGATCCGGAAACCATCTTTTGCAAAAGATCCATCAAAGAATAACGAAAGTATGTAGCCACAGTTTGTTGAGCTCGTGACTGGGAAGCAAGCCCTTTGCTATTATATCTCTCCTAAAAAAAATACAATAATATAATCAAACTTTAAACTGTTCTAGGCTTGTAGATTTTTGAGTAAAGTTATATTATCTGAAGGTTAGAGTGACATATAACATAAGTTTAGTATTTGTTGTTACAGAATAATTTGTTAAAAAGTATTTTGAGTCTTTGTATGTTCTAATAATTATTACTATAACTACACAAAGATGCTAGTGATTCTATTTCCATAATATTTTTTAAAATAATATATTTAGGTCTACCCTGATGGTCACATATTTTTGGTTGGTAGAAAAATACTTGCTAATGTTAATTTAGTTCATTATGAAATATAAGAGGAAATATATGTCAGTTTGTTCCTCCTGATTATTCTGTGAAACTCATGTTTTATTTTATAATATTAAGTGCTGATAATATGGCATGGCATATAAACAGCGATAATTCTTAAATATGTGAGAATTACCACAGTCTAACAAATATTAGTCTATAATAAATAAGTAAAAATACTATTTTTACCCGTGTTCCTCCTATAGAACTCGGAGTGCTTGATTTCCTGGATTCTGTATCACCTTGTAAAGCTGAGTAAAGATTTCCTGTTTTGGTAATCGGGCATTGGAATAAAAACCTAACAATGTCATATTGACTTTGCCTCATAAGTTGAATAACTTCATGAGGTAGGAAATTCCGGTTCTTCTCTAAGAAGCCACTCGCTTGATATACTACTCTACCAGCAAAATGGTGAATAGCAAAACACACTGCATCTGATTTTGGACGGACATAATATTTGCTTTTTATGTTGTTGTGAAATTTCTCTGTAAAGGTAACAAAAGGAATGTTGTATACATTTTCTGTAGTTATTTAAATATGAATATTACACATTTTACATTATTCTTACCAATCAAAGAGCGATCGTTTGATCTGAGGAATCTACTCTCTTCATCTAGAAGTGCAAGAAGTCCCATAGGTCTGGATAAAAGCATATCTAGAACAGGTCTGTTATCAGAAAATTCAACCAAATCCACAGGAACACCTTCCATCATGTATTCCTGCTGCTCCCAAGTAAAAATGTGCTGATTGAAGTAATATTGGATTTGTTCATTGGCAACATTAATGCAAAGTTGTTCAAATGAATTTGATGGGAAATTTTCAAATCCAAAAATGTCGAGTAGACCTATTGATAGTTGTTCTGAGCTAAAATAAATGAAAATTTTCAGTTAAACAAAGCATATAGATATATATATATATATATCTATATGCTTTGTTTCTATATGCTTATATATATATATATATATATATATATATATATATATATATATATATATATATATATATATATATATATATATATATACAAACAATAAAATCAAGTATATAAGATATTAAAAGTAAAATTTGTCTCTATTTACCAATGCGGCCTATTAAATGACAATAAGGCATTGATTTGATTAACTGTCCAATCAAATAGCCTTGAGTAGAGCCCGCGAGCCATGGCATCTCGAGCAGCTCCTGACTCTGTCAATGTATTATGTCGAGTGATGGTTTCCCCTCGAGTCACCACACTACTGCATGTTAAGCATTCCTTAAGTTCTCCAGCGTCTACTCCAAGTAATCGGGATACTGCAAATCAGAAAGAAGGTATTATTGTATCTTCAGTTAAAAAAGGCTTAATTTTACTTAATGTGATTGCATTTACCTCTGTAAAGTGGAGACGAGTCCAATACTTTTGATTTATTATCAGTATTATCTTGTGACACTACCTCTCCAAATTCTACATCTCCTAGATGTAAGATTGCAGCCAACATTCGATAAACAGTATCAACTTCTTCTTTTTGGAACCCAATCAACTGCAAATTAGATGAATTATTATAAGTATTTAATATTAAATGAACGAATACCCAATGTGATTGCTTGAACAGTATACCTTGAACGAATCATTCAGTTGGTTCCATTTGTCTATATTGGATTGTGTGTGGACTGGTGACAGTGATCTTAAATATCTGTGCTTACTTCGAAGGTTATTATCCAAATAGAAATTAGATGCTCTAGAACAACTTTCCAAGCCATCATAAAGGTAGTAGAATAGGTGAAAATTGCTCTCTCCGCTGAAAAACATCATAATTAAATGAAAGTCAATAAATAATGTTTAATGAAAGTTTAACTTTAGGTTTATCAATTAGTTTGTATCTTACTTTGCTTGATGAACAACACGAGATTGTTCTAACAAATAAACTGAGATTCTTGCTCCGGTAACCTTTCCAGCTCTGGTCATAGTCAGGTCAAGGTATTTTCCAAAGCGTGAGCTATTTGCATTGATGCCAGTGCGAGCATTGCCAAAAGCCTCCATAATAGGATTTACTTGTAAAATTCTCTCTTCTAGGTTTCTATTAGGAGCCTATAATAGAATTGAAAAAACCAAATTTAATCCAAACTAATATGAAATTGAATTTGTCAATTTTTAAAACTAAGTAGCTAAGTAGCTCTCACTTTGGCTAAGTAGACTAGTTGTTTAAGCAAAAGGTTGGCACTTTCAGTTTTCCCTGCACCACTCTCTCCTGATATGACTATGGCTTGGTGTCTCCGCTGATGAAGTAAGGCTTGGTGGGCAGCATCTGCCGCAGCAAATATATGAGGAGGGTTATCAGACCGACATGCACAAGAGTATCTTTGCTGCTCCTAAAATATAAAATCCTAATTATAATATGGTTACTTTAGTAGATATCACCAGTGTTACTAATGAATCCAAGAAACATACCTGTGAACCATAAATTCCTAAGTCACAAAACGGATTCACAGCAACTAATATATCCCCAATATGAGTATAAATCTGATTCTGATTGTATCTTGTTAGTAGTTGATCTACAATTGATTCTTCGGATAATTCATCGAGAGATGCTAAGTCATCCATATACATTTTTTCTGGTCTTGATTTTCTATCTGCTTTTAATTTTCCACGTTTTGTAGTAGCTTCTGGTTTACTACAACATCGACCTTCGGCTCTCTGTCTTGATATTTCAGCCTGAAGCTCTTTTCGTACCTAATGTGATAATTAATTGATATTAATTTCTATATATTAAAGAAGAAAGTTTCATATGCTGTTTATGAATATTTACCTTGTCTGCAAACTGATAGACTGAAGATATAAGCGGATGTTGCTTCAATTCCTTAGCAAATGGTCTCTGGTCTAAGTCCTTGATTAAGCATTCAGATATAAAGTCTGATAGAAGCGGTGTGTACATTTCGGGTCTGGCTAGTGAAGGAGGGGGATTTCTAGGTATTTGGAATAACGCTCTCATCGGATGCAGTTCGCTGAGTGGAGGATCTCCTTCTGTTAATTCAATAGCTGTTATTCCAATAGACCAGACATCGCATCTGGCATCGTAGGAATGGTCTAGCTGTTGCTCACATGCAATTACCTGGAATGTAAAACATAATCGTCATTACTTGTATCCAAATTTTATTTATTAGGTACAAACCATAAGTTTGTTGAATTTAAAAAATATACACACTAAGAAAAGTTCTAAACATTTTAAAAATACAAAAAAATTTACTTGTTATATTTCATTAAAATTTAGAGTAAAAATAAATTTAAATTTAATTAAGTCATATCAATTTAGGTTTGATATTTTTCTTAAACAATATAATAAATGATTACCTCAGGTGCCATCCAATATGGAGTTCCAACTGATGTGTTTCTTCTTGCCATTGTAGCTTGTAAATGTGAAGAAACTCCAAAGTCTACGAGTTTAATGGAAGCATTCTCTGTGAGTAGTATATTGTGTCCCTTGACATCTCGATGCATGCAGTGATTACTGTGCAAATAGATGAGAGCCTCCACTGTCTCACGAAGAATATAGGCAACCTGCTCATCTGACAATCTCTCTCCCCTGTTTCTCAAACCTTGCACCAGGTCTGTCACAGAGCCTCCGGTACAAAGCTGTAATATGTTAAAATTTATTGATTAAAATAATTGTTACCATTAATTTTAACAAATGGTTTAATACCAAATACTCAAGAACTCTGCTAAGCTATGTCAACCCATAGAAAACACATGAGTTTTGTGTTACAAAAGTAAAGGTTTATTTAAAAAAAATAACAATCACATATTATTAATGTTTATAGTTACTATTATATAGTAACTTATTTTAAGTTTGCTAGTTTGAACCGTGTCCTGACTAGCGAATAAAAATCTAATGTGATCGGTGTTGTGACTATTTGAAATTGGTTGAAGCTCATTAATACTACATATACATATTTTATTTTCGTCAAAAATGAGAATGATGATAAAATAATTTACGATGATTATATAATATTACCTCCATGACAAACCATAGTTGATCATCCTCTGGCGTTGGTCCTCTTTTAAGAAACAGTCCATGGAAAGCTGGCAAGTTCGGATGATGTGATAAATCACGAAAAACTAAAAACTCTTCTTCAATCTCTTCTATATTTTCTGCAATACTTTCTAATATCTGAAAATGAATAGCCATTTACAAGGATTTCAACATAATCAGTTTATGGTGGGCAAAGTGGACCGAGAGTTTTACTCGTGGCCTGCTTAGCAGACATGTTAACAAGATTAATAATTATCTATAATTATATGCACAGGTATTACTTTCATTATTAATTATACGTTAAGTTTTTTTTAATAAATCAAATACAAATTTTAATTCAGATTTATTTGATATTTTCATGAGTCATATTTATGACCCCAATTCCCTATTAACATAATATTTAAATAGCATGGAAATTGCAAAAAACGTGGAATAAGTAAAGTAGGATGTCTTGTTGTCTTTCTGTTGGGATCCTTTAAAAATATGGAAGATATTCACCAAAGGTTGCATGCATGCAAAGACATTTCCAAAACCCATGTTTTACTTAACTGCATGAATATTATAGGCAAACGAGAAAATATTTGATAATGATTAAGAACATCTTACTGACAATAAAAATCTTACTGAAAATATTTACTGACAATAAAAAGCAATATCAGTTCTTAATATCTACACTTAATCAATTATCATAATATAAAGAGTAACAATTGGAAAATTACCTCCAATAAATGTGTTTGGTCAAAATTAAACATGTTTGTATTTGACACACAGGATGTCAACATAGAAGTATGAAATACTTGGGGTCATTGGTTTACCTTTATGGCAACTCGTCGCTTCGATTTCTTGTCCCTTGCCGAGTAGACTTCCCCGTAGGTTCCCTCTCCGATGAGTCCTTCCAGAGTGAACCGGTCCAGGGGGTCAGCCAGCCTGTCCAGCTGGACGTGTTGGGAGAGGCCGTGGTACGCCATTCCTGCTCCGGCTGTAGTTTATTTGTTCATCTGGAAACAACAAACAAAGCGTGTATTTGTAACAATAATACAACTTGAATTTCAACGCATCCGCCCGCTCCCTAAAGACTTCGATCGTTACTTTTTTTGTGTTTACTCTGTCTGATATTGAGTTATGGTCTGTGTTTTCGATAAGCTAAAACAGTTTTTTTCCAGACTTTTCTATGGATATTAAAAACTGTAAACCAATTTTTATTATATTCAAATATGATAAATAACTTTAAAGGAATCATTAGCAATGCTTAGTTTTAAATAATCATAATATATATTAACAAAAAATATAGTTTTTGGAATTATATATTCGTTATGCATTGTTCACCATATCAAGTTGTCTGAATAAGAACATCATTTCCTCATCTCTGTAATTTTTATGATTGTTTAACTAGCGGTAAATTGAGTCAAAGAAATCACTTGGTTCTAAAGTAGTCTGTGGGATTGATATATTCTAAATAATGTATAAATCAAATATAATACAATGAAATAAAACCAAATGGTTTTGGAGACTACGTTAACTTCACTATTAGCGAGAATAATTTCCTTGAGACTGTTTGTCATTTGTTAAAATCAATATGATCGAAATCAAGTTGGTTTGTATTACATGCGTTTAACCGTCGTAAAATGAGTACAAAATTAAAAATAATATATAAAAAATGTCTTATTTTTATGTTAACCTTGTCGTACCCCATTTTATGACTAAGCATAAAACGTATGAAATAATTGGGCTAGGTCGGACGTCTATGTCGGTTTTAATACTATAATTTAATTCAAGTACAAATATCCGCGACGTACTATGGATAAGAGATGGTTATCTTTTTTTATTTACGATAACATCACAGCGATCTAATTACACGCCTCGTTCAGTGTTTTTCTGTTTTGTGTGTATTTAATTGAGATTATGATGATAGTCGAAGAGCGGACATCTTGCGTAGTGTCAACTGCATAAGGAGGCGGTAATGATAATCGTACTGGATGGTTTGATCGACGTTGAATAGTTAATAGATATAATGGTAACCGTTAACGCTGCTGGAATATACTGAAATCAGTGTAAAAGCTTCAGGCTTAACATTCGCCTAATAAAAGAAAAAACTAAAAATTGCAATTCAATAAATTACAAGGTGAATAAACGATCTTAAAATTTGCACGAATTAGAAAAAAATAATTTAAACTGTGGGGGAGGCTTATATAATATGTTTTGAATTCTCATATCAGGACTGGGATTTAAACCTCCTAGTTAAGAGTTTTAAGTCGACAAACGTAATATACTCTAGTTATTAGTTTAGCTCAACATATGAAGAATACGCAACATGGAGATGTAGCTATTTTATCAACAAGTTGACTGAAATGTAAATCAAATAAGGTATATTTATTTGATTTCGATGTTTACTTACATGTATTGAATTTCTTGTTAATACCATGTAACTTACATTAGAAATTTAAACAACGATCTACTGAATATTTAATAATCTCTACACATTGCTGACCACTTTTCTAACTGGCAGTAAAACTGTCAGCTTTTAATAAATATGTTTTGTTTTACGAAACTGTTGTTTAAACAAAACAAATTCCACAATTGTTGAGCACCACAGTTGTCATAAGTAAAACATATGTAATTTTATATGAATTAAATAACAAAATTAAATTATTGAAATATTTAGAAAATTATTTATATCAAAGATATTGTATAAAACTAGGATTTCGACGTACTTTTTAATATAAGAAATAAAACAGCAGATTATTATCTATATAAGCTATTATCAAAAATAAAA
Organism: Atopsyche davidsoni; assembly: GCA_022113835.1. Classification (NCBI taxonomy): domain Eukaryota; kingdom Metazoa; phylum Arthropoda; class Insecta; order Trichoptera; family Hydrobiosidae; genus Atopsyche; species Atopsyche davidsoni. The sequence goes on along the minus strand of JAILWY010000009.1, from coordinate 12,132,476 downwards.
AAATTCTGAAAAAGTATTTGTCTATTTTAAATATGCATAAATAATTATTATTTTAATATTATTGTTATGTGTTTATAAAATATGCATATTTGATGTCAAAATTCTAGAGAAACTGATTTGTCCTAAGGTGAAAAATTACATTGTACTTAAGGTTGTTTTGTTATCCATAACAAGATTATCATTATGACCTAAATGGAGAATTCTTACAACCTGGGAAGCCAGACTAGCGCGGACGCACCTCCGCTGCCCGCAAGGTAAATATCTTTTAATTAAATATACACAACAATTTGCTTACAGATAAATAAGCGGTGTGTTCATTAAGTTATTCCAATTTCGACAGAGATTTTCGCATAATATTAATGACTCTCTGCCTGTGCTATTACCCAACTACCACTCGTTGGGTAATAATGCATTTGTATCATAACAGATTAATTATCTACATGAAATGGTTTATTTGGAATGGAATCTATAATTGTTTGTAGAGGATGATTTATGTGCCAGGAGCTTTCGATTCATATATCACACTTGCGTTACTTAGCTAATCAATCTTATTCTTACTAATTTATTTAACAGGAATCCACATGCGCTACCACCTAAGCCACATTTGTAAGCCCCACAACCTGCATAAGTATGCATATACTTAAGAACGATTGTAAGTTAACAAAAAGAAAGCAAAAAATCATTTTTTAAAATTAACTTATTAGTCTTATGTTTTTAGAAAATATCAACTCATCGTTAGGCCTGTCGGAATTGTAAGGTATTCGGCCGCTTCAGCCTCTGTTCCCCTCGTTTAAAATCGTACTGGTATCTTCATTATAAAGCTTTGATATTTATATAATATAATTACATAAGAAACAGTTTACTTATTTGCATTGAGCATGTCTTGTAATTATTCCTTAATTTTACAATTTTAAACGACAAGTAGTACTTTGTAAAATATTATTTTTACACTATTAAACTTTCCTCCAACCGTGCTTGTTCTAAATCATGAGTCACGGTACTTAACTGATAATTGGATTGATTAGTTGGCTCTAAGCACGGGTATCGGAGGTTTGAATTCCCGTCTCAGCAAACCAATTTATCATGGTCACATAAAACTCAGTTTGCTAGAAGGTTTCGAAAACAGCGATTTCGAAGAAAAATATATTTATGGAATTATGTTTATCAAGTGCTACATAGTTTTTGTGTAGTTAGAAGAAAAACTGAGTGCTTCGTTCTGTGCAAAATTAAACAACCGCAACTATAAGTATACTTTTCATTTTTATGTTTTTTGAGACAAGTATGAAATTAACAGTTTAATATAAATGCTTTCTAATTGCATGGCTGCAATGAAAATCGTCAGAAATACAGACGCGCTGCAGGCGTTTTATATGATTTATTGACAAACACCTTTAATGATCGGATTAACAAATATATGTATCCGCAGTGCTGGGAGTTATAAATATAGAAGATTAGTTAAGAAAAATAAAATAATATAGGTGTACTGGTTTAATAATGGTAGACATTCTGAAATTTGTTTGCATTTACTTAAAACAAAGATTATACCGTGGGATCACTTTATTTATTTTGTACTACTATAAACGATTAAACAGTAACTGATACAATCGCATAACAATGAAGTGGTTCTTAAATTACTTAATTTATAAACCAAAACCAATGGAACTGCTAAATTACGATCATGGCGTTAGTAATGAGCTGTATATTTGTATAAGGGAAGAAAAATTATGTAATGCTATTAAAAACAGCGCTGGAACACGAAGACATGTCTCATGTGTTAAAATCAAGCATAAATAATATATAAATCAACAAAGAAACAACAATTTATGGCATACTTATAAAAAAAGTAAATGCATTGAAAATTTAGAGTAAGAAATTCAAATCTTTTGCAGTCTTTATAATATTTTAACCAACCGTAAACACATGACGAAATTCAGATTTATGCGAGTTAGATTGATCAACTATACTGACAGTGTTTTAGTGGCATTATATTTTGAACTATATTGATGATAAAATAGACACTTATAAATAAAAAATGACAATTTATCTCGTTGGCAAAAAATATTAAAATAGGATATGGCACAGTTAAGACTTTTTTTGTCAACGATTCTGTTTAAAACCGTGTTAGAAGTTGAATTACATTTTTTTGAGCAACTGGCTCCAGCTTGAATCATTGTGTATCTATTGGCCGAAGTTGAAAGTATTTGTAGAGATATAATAACATAGGTATCATAGCGTGTCATTGTAGATTCTATGGAGTTGAAAATAAAACGGCGAAAGTCCAACTTCTCTCAGCGCAAATGGTAAACGAGGTTAGCAAATCAGGTTTATCAAATTTTATCTACCGTTCGTTTTTAAAACAACCAATTATTCCGTACAAAAGTCATTTTAAAACTAAAAGTAAACAGATCAGTTAGGAGCTTTTAAGATTATATCGGAATTATTTAAGGTATGCAAAATACTTAATAAATTATTCACACCAAACTCGAGAGCGGTCGAGGAAAAATAAAATTTCGCCATAAACAGCACAAAAATTTTGTTTTTCTTTTTATCTCGGACATCATAGAAATTAATTTTGTATAATAAAAGTGGGTACCTACTTATAGTATGCCAGCGTACAAATTTACAAATTAAGCTTTACGGTTAAAAATAAAATTTTGTAATACAAAGCACACCACAAGCAACGAAAAAAAGCATATGTTATAATAAATATAACGGTTATTTTAAGTTTTTAATACATAAGGTATATTTTTAGTTATATTTTTTTACATAAAAATTATTGCATGAATTTTAATAAGAAACAAGCTGTGGTACTCGAATAAACAAAGTAGGCAAATAACGTATTAAATAAATTATTTAAAAATATTATAATGAAATTAAGCAGTTTTATTATACTATCCATTTTTAGCATTTATATTCAAACGATAAGAAATTGTCCTTTTATATATTTATATATATATATATATATATATATATATATATATATTAAGCCGTAACTAACAAAGGCTGAAGTGCCGGATGTGAAATTATTGTTGAAATTCAAATAATAATGGTGCAATTCGTTATCCCTTATTATAAATAAAGTATTTATTATCTTGTTATTGAGTATTAAAAAAATTAGAAAGTACTTTATTACAATTGTAACCAATTAATTAATTTATATCCGGGAAACATTAAGTCTAGTAAGTGCGATCAAGGTCTTTAACTTTAGTTCTAAAACTAATAATTACACATGAAACTAATGATAATTTTAATAATATTAAATTAAATTTTATAAAAAATATATAAGATAATAGCCATGTGTAATGCAAGCTTACAATTTTTTTGTTTCTGCTCGGAGAGGTACGCTTGAAACAGGGCAGATAACACCCGTTGGCCCTTGAATTTGTTTACCTTCTCTAACACAGTAAAAAGATAGCTTGCTAGCTTCATTATTAATATGATAATAAATTTTTACTATGATAGTGTATCAGCACTTAGTTTAATTGCATATCAACAAATCATATGGCAAAGATGTGTTTTTTGTGAAGTATGTTTACACTTTTGTTTTTTTTTTTTTTCTCAAAAACGAATTCGTCATGTATTGATTTATATCAAAAATACGATTGGGCGCTTGGTTAATATATAAAATACGATTAAAAACAGCCATGAAACAACCGAGTGATCGGCATCTTTTGTGAAAAGCAATAAACTCAATGCCGAGTAGCATTATCGCTTTATTTCGAATGCACTTGTCATTACTGCAGCAATCTAGATACATTTTGGGTTATTATGTTTTTATGGTACTCACGATGATCCGGTCATTCGGAGCATAACTGGACTCATTGTAATTAGCGGGCGATTTAATGCTGGCAGTATTATAATCAGCTTCGATTCATGAAACATGAATATAGTTTGAGAATGGCGTCATTTCATGCTTCATTTATAGTTGTTTTTATGTTTGTATTTGTATAAATGTTTTGGTTTTGTGTGAACCTGCAAAGCAAGGAATTAGAGTCTATTGTATGTAAGTATTCTGTAATTCAATTATAACCATTGTTGTTATGACAAAGCCTTTATTCGAGGCCACGTGTACCCGCGTTTAATCAGCGTCTAATTAAGGTACGTCTTTTTATTTCCGGATAATCAACGAACAAAACATTTTGTAATGATATTTTAGCCGAAGGCTTAGTTATGAGACAGCCTATGCTTAACAACGTATACAATATTTAAACAAATATTTATTACCTGGGTTGTAATTATTAAAAGTCGCGAGTATTTTGACTCCTCTACAAAGTCTTCTAAACACGACGCGACACAATTTGCAACCGATTTGCCGTTAGTCAGTAGCGTTCTATTTTGTGTTGTTATTAAGACGAAACCATAAAAAAATCCAAAATAAGTTGACGCTATTGACTGATTGCATATCGGTTGCAGGTTGTATTGCCGTAACACACTACATATTTCCTGTCAGTTTTTTAATCAGGAAAAACGTAACGCATGTTACTCGATCCTGATCACTTTAATTTACTTTCGATGTTCCTCATTATCTCATACCTGCTTTTGGATATATGCTTAGTGAAATAAGGGAAAAAGTTTTGTACACAAACAAAATAAACATTCTGTATGCACGATAAAAGCAGCAATAAGCAGACTTTTTCTTCGAGTATAAAACAGCGGTGTAGAAGAATCCGGGGACTTAATACATTATTTACCCTTGGAAAAACATGAGCACATAAACATATGTTTAGTGAAATATCATCAAACTCCTCTGAGGAGTAGGTATCAGCTGGGCGGCTTCTAAATTTCCCTGCATGAAAAATCTCGATTACCACTTAAATACGACCATCAAACCATAAAATAGGTAGCCTATCATTTCAAACTTAAATAAGAGAAAATAGCCAGAATTGATCGGTTAAAATGTAACAATCCGACTGATTTGAATATGAAAGGTGAGGCGCATTCCAGATCCAGTACAAAAGTGCCCATCCACCGCCATTGTTATATTGTTCTAGCCATCCGGTTACAAAATAATCGCCGTACATTTTTTGTAAAAAATCAGAACGTTAAAGCGTTTTCACGGATTGAAGCGAAGATTGGAAAATGAATAGAAAATGAATACGGAAAATAAACGTAATTAACGCCGTTGCACAATCCTTCGTAGGGTAATGTTCCCGCTTTCTAAATTCCCACAGAAGTTTTGTTTCAGGTTTTTATGCTAATCTCTCTAGCACAATTGCGTTTTGACAAATAATAAAGTGTGCAAAATTACGCAAATTAAATTAAATAAACTCGTGCGTTTCTTTTTGACTCAATTTAGCTGTGAACGGAAAAAAAAAATATTTTAATAATCTCCAATGTCTTAACTGGAATAGTTATATAAAATATAACTAACAAAATATAAAAAAACAGTTTGTCATGTAATCAGATAAACAGTTAATTGGTCTAACGTGGCATTAGGTGCTGTGCAGTTGAGATATATTATTTAACCCGGTCTTCTGACTTATATGGACCTGGAGGTGCAAGTAAACATCGTGTATACTGTATTATATATATATATATATATATATATATATATATATATATATATATATATAATATCTTCTTGACCAAATCTTCTTGCCTTTTATTTAAACGCTCATGTATTAAAAATATTTTCTAATATCACTTGAAGATAATAATGGAAGTATGAGGTGAATGAATCAGCTGTAATGATATTCACACTTAGTTATGCTATTCTCTTGCTTAAAGATCGGATTCAGAAGAAAAGAGAGAGTATAATCAATACTATTTTATATATGCATCGCTGCGGGCTTTGATTGTGATGCTAATGTATCAATCCGAAGTGCGATTTACTGACAAAAATCATTTGAAATACAATGAAAGTGTATACATTGATTTCTGATCCATTGCGTAATTAAAATAGTATCGTTTGCAAAATTGTATTCTTTTATTGGCGTCAACGTTTGGATTTGTAAAATGGTCGAATCGAGCAATCTAATGTTACAGAATTTATATTGCAATGAGGAAGATAAAGCTTACACGGGAATTACTAAAACAGTAATAAGCGCAACGGAAGTCATCGCATGTTCGCCCAAATTACTGTGAGGCCACATCAAGATCTGGAGGTTAACTTTGTTGCAAATAACTGTCAGTCGGTGCAAGTGTAAATTTATCTTTATGATTTATTACATTATGTATCTACATATGCTTTTCGCAACACCGTAAGAAGAAACAAGGTTCTTCTTTCCTTTAAAAAAAACTAGAAATATTAGTTTAAGCAAAGACTCACATAGATAAGTCAAGAAATAATTGTTATAGTATGTAAATGATTTTGAATATGCATGAATGATTAATCGAAATTTACGATTATTTACACACTTGTATCTCTAGTATGTAATTCATGTTTGATCATGGATGACTTCTTGCATTACTATTGAATAGCTATTTTTTGGGTTTATATTTCTAATAATCTATAACATAGCTCCAATCATACTCCAAAAACATATTTTTAAATGTGAGTGGTGAGAATGTGTTTTTTTCTACAGATACTTAACGTTTTTAATAAGCAAGCAAATATACAATGGAATCTTATAACAACGAATTAATTAAGTGAATAATTTAAATATTTGCATGATCAGGATTGAAGAGGTGTTATAGAAGAATGCCTGTAACACATCTTATATGAATACTTAATAATTATAGAGTGCATTAATATGCAGCAGAATAACTTTAGAGAAAATCAAGCATGCACCGTTGCCGAGACACGAACCCAGAACCTTCGGCTGGCGAGGTCATCGTTGCACCGACCGAGCTACTTGCTCATGCAGGATCGGCCAAACCCGATCCTACATACGAGTACATAGTCACACTGTGAATACTTGTGAATATATATATTTAAAAATTTGTTTAATTATAATTTCTAACTTACCGGCGGAACACAAATGAAGATTTTTAGATAATTATTAAAATGAAAGTGTATGAAAAAATATTAAAATTTAATATGTCTCTGTTGGGAAATAGACAGGCATGTAGACATCGATTAAAATAATTACTTGTTCGTGATGACCGATCGCCGACATGACGGAGGCATGGAAGTGGCCATCTCGTCTTCGCATAACACTCAGCTGTAAAATAAACTCCGGCGGTTTCTCTTATCCGTTTCACATTTTTTAGTAAATTTTATATTTCAATTCAATGGCGATTGCACAAAACCGTTCCAGATTTAGGAGATTAGACATGGAGATAACACGGTTTGACAAATTAATCTTCAACGCCGCTTTTATGTTTTCTCTGCTCTGAGTTGATATTTGCGTTTTTTTATGAGTGCAATTCTTGTTGAACAAATACATTTATAATGTTTTATCTATCTTCGGTGTTTTTCATAGTCTAATACCAGCTTTGAGAAATGAAACGTTTGTTGTTTAATTTAGAGACTTAACTGAAATAAGGGAATTATTCATATGTGGATCGAGATGAAAAACAGGCACGAGGCGTCAAAATAAAACAAAAATGAACTTAAATTAGACTTAAAGTTTTATATGCTGAAAAGTAAAGATAATCTTTAGTACCACAAAAAACGGTAATTTTTTTTGGATAGTTTAATGAAACCTTTGGAAGGTCAAGTTTTGAATATAAATGGATGACATTATTGAGAATCCATCACCTTAGAATGAAAATAAAATAAACATTAAGATGTAAGTTATATAAGTTACGTTAAATAATAACCAAAAGATTGCATTTTGAGTTTTTAATATTCCAGATAGTTTTTTGGATTATTGGCATAGGTCATGTCAGCTGGTAATTAGCCTCAAATCTCTGCGGCTTAAGATACCGCTACGTCACTAAGCGACTTGCCAATCAGAACGGTTCGATAATTCAAGTGTGTCGATCGATCTAGCGATTCTGGAAAAATGTTGCTAATTACTCGTATAGCAAACTTTTAATTACTGTAGATCGGCAGCACTGCAATCCAAAATTTAATACGACTTCCACTGAAGCGCGAGTTCCTCCACCCCATGAGCGTAAATTATTCGCAACGCGTTGTGTTTGATTTTATGTTTGATTTATACTTGATATATACCAACATTATTTTAAACCTTTATACTTTTGACTAACCCATTTAATTAACTATTGAGTGGAATGAGGTATATTCCACTGGTGTGTGTGACACTGTCGAGGACAGTTATAAGAGATCGGTTTTTTGGAAACTTCAAGCGATGTCTCAGGACCAGTGCAGAGATGAAAAAGCGTTGTGTGACAACACACAGTCATAGTAAAGCATGTGTCTAGATTTTAATACTATATCTAATAAACAATTATAAATACAAAACAAATATCGCAATTCTGAAACAAATACAGTCATATGTTAATTCGGTTCTCTGTTGTGTGCGTAATTAGAAGAAAAAGACTGTCGAAGGGAAATTCTCAACGTAGCAGGTTTTGACTTGGTAGTTTTTATTTATAATTGAGTTACTAGTTGAAAAAAACGAGAACATCACCATTGATTCTCTTTGCCAATCAGGTTTATTAATTGTGACCAATTACATAAATATAATATATCCAGGAGAGTGATTGATTTCTTGAGCTGTATTTCCTTATAAATAAGCAGGAAGTAAGTTTATGCACTTTTGCAGTTAATATTTTTTTCAAGTACCTACAAGTAAATTTATGTTTGTTAAATAAAGATACACACGCACATATAAAATCTCTGGATTTACTCGTTAACCATAGCTCTGATTGTAACGTAGGACTGTGGACGTTGGAGAAACTAACTATCCGGAGTCAAGTGTTGTATCAGAAAGGTCGCTACTTTCATACATGAGAAACGACTTCCCAGTCAGAAGGTAAAATACTCACTCCTCCCAAGAAGTTTGTTGCTTATAAAATGGTCTCAAGTTACATTTAAATAAAGTCACGCGAAAGCATCGATTCAATAGCATTCCAAAGGTACAGCTGAAAATATATTTACTTACTCTTTTGTACTTCTTACTAAGACGACGAAGAATCGTGAAAGAAAGTTACAAAAAGTACCAAAGTACGTGAGAACAAACGAAAGGTAGAAAATGAATTAAAATTAGTAATTGAGTGATCGCATGAATTTGGAAGTTTGTGTTCTCCCATCTTAAAAAAAAAACGTGACTAAGATTATATCATTATGGAAATATAATAGACAAAACTAAATGGTCTTTTTTGTCGGTAATTTTATCCACACGTCACGGTCTAACAGTTGTGTTTTTTTCAATAATTAAAAAGCCATTACGGGTCACAGCTACGGGTTGATTAGCAATGAATATTATTGTGAAGAAAAACTGGAGATCTCGCTCGGAGGCCTCGGTCTATTGTCTAGAGTTGTCAATGCTTTGAATAGAAAGTCGATTGAATACAAATCAGAATTCACACGCTCTGGGTTTGATCATTCCAGAATCTCTGGCAGCTCGGCCGCGCTCATCCGTCAAGTCACTTCAAATGTCTGGTGTTCATTTATTCAAAAAAATGATAATGCAGGTGTCTTTTGTTGAAAAAAAATCGCATTAACAGATAAAAAAAAACTGATTTACGACCGCAGTATTCACATTGAGGACTGAAAAATTATTTCGTGCTAAAAAAAATAAGAAAATGACGGGGACGACAATAAAAATGGTCATGAATTTTTTTTTATTTTTCACTAACGTTTGTTTCAGAATTATTGCTTTGAGTTTCCGTGGTCTAAAACATCTGAAAATTGGATCGATTTATTAAAAACTACTTTCTGAAGCAATTTCATAGATTCACTAGCGATGTACTATACAGTATTTATAACATGAATTCTCTCAATTTTTTCCACTTTTGAATATGTTTAGAATATATCTATTATTTGTTTAAAATATATTAATCGAATCTAAAGATATACATAAAACCCATGTTTTACTAAGCGTATTAGTTTCGTGGTCCTTGTACCACATTTTTAATACAAAAACAAAGCGGATACACTTATATTACTTGTGATTTATATTCAAAGGCATTTACCGACCGGTGTAAGTGTAAATAAATTCGTATGTAATTTTATAATATAGTAATAACAAATGAACTACGTGGATTTTTAAAATTATGCTCGGTACTTGAATTTGTATAATTTAGCAATCATTAAAGATAATCACAACGCATTTTTGTGTTGTGAAACACTTGATATAATTCATACAATACGCGTGCAATTATTGTGGGATTGCAGGATGTACGCGGCCCCCCGCCGGGGACCTGCTCAAACGCACATAGAAACTGAGTAAAACAGAAACCCGCGCTCCACGAGAGTCATTATCTAATTAGGGCAAATGAAATCGCAATGCGAATATCTCCGAGCAGAACGGATATATGGGAGTACACGTATCCGGAAAGACCTGCTTGGGAGTCGCGTGGGTAACGAGAGACCTCCTACCTGTGCGGCTCCCCGCGGCGAGACGGAGCCGGCAACGAGAGAAAATGATTCCGATAATCGTGATCGAAAAGCCTTTCAATTTTTAATAAGATTTCTTCGCGATTTCGATTGCAACGCCGGTAAACACGGTGTTTACAAGTTTACGTTAGTTGTTATTACTCGCGAGCGCCTCTGCGATATTGTCTCGGGCAAATTTGTAATTTTTGCTCACTGCTCATCTTCACTTTCCATAATCAATGAATATCTCGAATTGGACATGAAATTTTTTGAAATGCATTGATCGGACTCGAGAGTAGCCGCCATGTGCATTCAATCATAATAGCAGTCATTTTTAATAAACAAATGAAATCATTCAAGTAAGTATTAAAGATATTTAAAAGTTGTATATTTACCTATTATCGAAGTTTACAGTAAGTTATTATTATAGTTTTATTATTTTCATAAAGAACCGAGAACAATGTGTTTTATATTTTTAATAAGGGGTATTAGGAATTTTACTTTCACTCTATTGCTAAAGAGAAGAGAAAAATAGTCATCAGCCGGAAACGCATAATTTAATATGATTGATTACACAGGTGGCAATGAGCTTATGCAAAGAACAAAATAAATATAACCTCTAAATACTTTTACAGAAATTAAATATTTTTTCTTATACGCTAAAAATTCATAAAAAAATGTTTAATTAAACATTTACGAAGAAGTTATAAAAATTCCATTAAAATTTTTCATCGTTTATACAGTTGTATTTGCTAACCTACATCTAATATTTGATGAATTCTCTGCACGATGTTTTATGTATTGTTACATATTTTTTGTATTATATCACAATATATTTGACATTGACACATATTACTTGTCATTTTGCAATTGCTTTTTGTAAACGCAATGAGTAATTAGTGAATGTCAAAAATATTAAACTGTGTACCGTATTTTGAATTGGAATAACTGCGTATACAATTTCTGAAATTATTTTGTAATTAGGGACGACATTAACTAGGTTCGTTTAAGTTTTTTTTAGTTTATACGTAATATTTTGGTATGTTTTTTTATCTTTTTAATACACCAGTAAAAAGAAAATGATTCATGAATACGACGACAGCCATGAAAACAGTGCGTGTAACTATCTCACGTGAGCTACCATGCTTAAATATTAAAAATATTTTTATAAAATAAACGAAAACCAACTAGGTTCGTCATATTAATTACTCACACAAATACTAAATAACACATTAAAAACTTTAATGTGGTTATTTTAATTCAATTTTATGTATATGTACTGTATACCTAGATCCAAAGCTTTTCATTACATATTCAGATAGACCTGTTGTACAAGCTTTCAACTTCACTATGTCTGCAAATAAAATAATGATTAATTAAAAAATATGTGGTTTGCAAGGTGTTGATCTATTCAGTGACTGTTTGACGTGCACACCAAGAGAAAACGATTGCCGTGAGTTAAGAGAAATACCAGAACACTATCACAAATCATTACACACGAATCTGCAAAACGATACAATAAAACATGCACCGATTTTATACAACTTCAAATATATTTTTCATAACTGAGATGTATATTTATACACAGATAAATAGAGTTGATATTTAGAATTTATTTAAGAGTATGTAAGTTGAATCGCCCATAATAATTTAGCCCAATCAATTAACTTTAAAGTGAGAACAATAACTGGTAATGAAATGTTCTTAAAGTTTTCAGAATATAAAAGAACGTCATAAATCTCCGCGAAGAGAAGTTCCCACAGTGAGGTTTATCCTTGCTTGTGATCTGCGAGAGAGATTCCATTTTGTCTTCTCATGTTGACGGTAAAATAACATCTTCCGTGAGAACACTCCGGGCCGTTGTCTCGGCCGATCAGTTCCGAGCAAATTAATTATTATTAAGACACTTGCTAATGAGGTTAATTTACGTGGTTTCATAGTAGAACAGTAATTAAATCATTAAACCGTTCGATATAAAATGTACTAAATCGCAGGTGGCAGACCTGCAGAGGTACTGATAATAAGACGTTAATCACGATAGTTCTGCCTAATGCTGGCACAAGCTCGCATTGATTCAAAGAACAAAAAAAACTGAAAATCTGTGGGGCACATATCATGGAATACCTAGGCAGTCAAATAAAGCTCTTTATCTATTGTAACACATGTTCATATCTATTTTTTAAAAGCGTGCTCTAAGGGCTTGAAAGTATTAGTAAATTGTGCCAAGGGCTCGCATGATTTATGTAGGGCTTCTGCATTTACAAGATAAAGGTATATAACAAAGAAGCCGTAAGGTAGATACCCAGCAAGCTCACATATATATATATATATATATATCTTATTTTTAATTAGGTAATGACTGAAATCACACCTTAGCTTTTCATTGTTATAAAAAGCTATTTAGAGTTGTAAAGCATTAGGATGACATAAATGTACGCATCAAAATAACATTATTTTCAAATATCTTCAAAGGTTTAATTTATGTTTATATTTTTCATAAAAATACATTTAGGTAAAAAATCATCTTACATTAGTTTCGATATGTATAAAATCATTCTATCAATCGATTTTCATTATATTATTTCGGTGAATTCAGTTTTGATATTGCTATGCCGGCCAAAGTACTCACAATATCGACGTGCGAATATACACCATTAGATAGATAGGTGTTACGAGAAGCACACGAGCCCATATCATTCGGGTTAACACCCCGCTGCTCTTACATAACAACAGCAAAACTGTAATACTTTTTACAGCTTCACACCGAGAGATAGATCTTATTTTTATCACATTCCTCGTGAGAAGCATTGTTTTTAAGCTCCACAAGTGGCATGCGATTTGAATTAGTAATCTGCGTGAATCGACTGAAAGTACTTGTGAGATGAGTGCTGACATAACCCAAAAATAAACAAGAGTAAGTTTCAAGTAAAATATATTTTCAAATTTAAAATAGTTACTAACCATACACGAGTATATAACTATTTGTTCAACTGTATAAATATACTCAGATAATAATGGTGTGTATAATAATTTTAATATGAAATGAAACGATTCACGAATAACGCATTAAAATTATAGGGACTTACCATATTTGTACAACTTGGCGTTAGTTAGATTGAGACCAACCGTAAGCATACTACAAATTTTTGATCAGGTATCTTTGATCAAGAATCCTAACCGTTCTGAGCGGGCACTTGCTTAATCCGGTTTAGGTAAATCGTGTTTTAATATCACTTGAGGGTGGTCTCCTTTTTCGTAATTTTGCAACTTGTAAAACTTTTTGATATCACTCAACCACGCAGCTGCATAAAAAGTAAATTTTAATAAACTAAACAGTGAATCCTATCACTGATTACATGCAGTTATTTTTTTTTGATGATCACGTGCATGTGTTGTTATTTATTTGCAAACTTATACTTAAAATAAAGATTCCTATTATATATAACCTGGTTTAAAAAAAACAGACAATTTGTTGCTGACCTAAAAAATGTAAACGAAGAACAAAGAACTTTACAATATGAACTAACAATAGTTTTCATACTTGAATAATTTCAGTGTCAAATATTAGCAGTATCAGAGTAAACAGCTTTCTCGGAGTAGTTTTATTTACCAAGAGCAAGGTAAATAAATTGAAATGATATAAATAAACGTTTGAAAACGTGGCTAATTGGACGTTTACTTTCCTGTTCCTTGACGAGTGGCAAGTAAACACTCTCGGAAGCTGCGAAGTCATCTCGTTTATCGTTGGAGATGAAAATCGTTTGTGCGGTTGTGTAAGCGAGTTATCTAATGACAACCGCACCGATCATTAGAAGGCGCAGGTACTGATTATATACATACGTAATCACACATGACACAACAACTCCGCAAATATAATAAATACAATTTGCTGACACCCCTTCGATTATAATGAAATGATTTAATTGAATAAAAACTGACTTAATAATTTTTTTCAGAGTTTATTAAAATTTATATATGACGATATGTTCGACCACATTTGCTTGTATATAATTTCAAAACTATTTATAGTTCAAACAAAGGATCAATACACATAGTCTATAATAATTTTCAATTGTGTATTGCTTAGAATATAAAAAAACGTTTATTTACTATGCATGGTTTGTTGATATATAAGTTTACATGACAAGAAATAGCTTTAAAAAAAATTACTGTGCAGTGGGACTCTTACTCCACTCCTAGTTTTAGCGCTATGGTCAGTAAATCCTTTCGCTTACCATAGTAAAGTAGGTCATAATCTATAACAGGAAAATGGGCGTATTTGATTGATAATCAGAAAAAAAATCTTAACTGCTGCATTGCAACATATTTACTCATTTTTGGTGCTGATCTGTGTGCACTATTTGAAACCCCACCACGCCTTTGCTAATAAAAAAAAAAAAAATTGTCGGAAAGGTTGTACATGCCTACTTTTAATTTTAAATATTATTATTTTGTGTATCAAATATTTTGTTTAAAATGTGCTTATGGTGCTACCGAGTAATGGCTCAATACCGCGAGATAACAGTAAACTCTGAGAGCCACTCGGCGTTTATCTGAATGTACGTTCGCGCATATTGAATACAGCATCTTCGATTGATAAACATAACCGTACTTTCCCAAAACGATATGGTCATTATTGATTTGTGTTCAAATTTAAATTAACTTATTTGATATCTAATCAAACAGCGATACAATTAAGCAACTACTAGAAATAATCGAAATAAATATTCGGACGTAATAACTCAAGAAATTGGATAATATTAGTAATAATAGTGAATTGCACCAAACTCAGTTATTTTGTGTTTTGAATAAAGTGCATATTTTCGAAGAAACGTATCATTTATATTTTGATCGTCATTATTTCAATGAACTTTCAATAAGTCGAATCGAATCAGATTAAAAATCATTTCCGAGTCGAATTTATCACGTTAGCTAAGCCCTATGTCTGTATTCTATAATTCAGTAGTATTTTTTAAAGGTGTGGTTTAGGCTTTCGATAACACATTTTCATTTTGAAATTCCTCAGGCTCAAAATACTATTGTCATTAAAAGCGTTGAAAGGTTTAAAAAACATTGGCGCAATGGTTAGAGAAGATTCACACAGGGAAATTTATAAATCCAATATCTTTTACATATCACCGACGGGATCCACAGGTCAGCGCAACAAGTCACCATGAACTATGTATTTACCGATCTAGCTTAACGACGGAGAAATGTCTTAAAACTTGTTGAGCTGACGGCGTGATCAGCACTGGAAGTGAAAACTTCTGAGGGACGTTGTCTAGATCGGAGGATAATTACTTTAGGCATTCTCCACAGTGTAAGCCACGCAGGCATCTCGACAGACTGGACTGTTATTCACTGTCACTGCGAGTCCAACCCCACGGACAACTATTCTGAACATTATTCACTTTTGCTATTCGTAAATATCTGGTAAATTTTGCATCTCACAATTAACCACGATTTTGTATGTTTACAGTCCGGTTAACAGTTTAAAAAAATTATAGAAGTCAACTACTTACTAAGCCTTTTCCTCATTCATCCTGAAGTTCTCCCGCTGTTTGCAATTATGGTGTTCCATTGGATATCTATTTAATAATGTTTTTATCTTGTTTTCTTTTACTTTTCGCATTTTATATTTAGATTTGACAAGAATAATCAGAACAAAGCGTATTGTGCGAACAATATAATTTTAGCCTCACGATATTTTAGAAATCGATATGTAAATATATATTTGGTGCCTACATTTTTTACAGGAAAGCCCACGGTCCATTTTTTAGCTAGGTGCGTTCAGGTTATTGGCCCACGATATGCGGTTGAAAGTAATTTCACAACGTTGAAAAGGTTTTTTAAATTGAAATATTTCCAAGCCACAAATCTTAGTGTTTGATTAAAATAATCATTGGACTCTGATTAAATTTTGACATTACACCACGAGGTGTATTTGATTTGGCAACTTATGTCTCGGGTGATTGACGTTTGGCCTTATAATTCGACTGAAAAAGTTTGCACCTGTTCACAATAACATTCTGTTTTGTGAGCTCGTTGGCTTCGTGCCAATATAAAATAATAAGTTAATGATAGTAACTATAAACTTTTATGCGATGCCAAGCTGGTTGCACCAATGGCCTGTATTCAACACCAATCAAATTTCAACTTTCAAGCTGCGTCATTAAAACATTTATGTTTTATGAAATAAATGGTTTTATTTTATTCTTACAAACCAACCTGCCATTTAACTAAAATATAAAAGTAAAAATGTAAATATGAAAATTTATTTAAGAGAAACACAACTAATGGTGATGTACTCTCTTGCACTTGGATGCTCTTCTAATTAAATTCATATTTGTTGTTGATGTTACCTATGCACTTTAATTGTTGTCTTTTTAAACAAAAAAAATAATTTAGTTGTACTGCAAATATATAAAATATTTTAATAATAATCAATAATCACCAAAACGCTAGGTTTCTTTGAAATTAAAAATTATTTGGTTGATTTTTATCAATATTAGATTCAATTCAAGGATTTTACAGCATTTTATTTCGCATCCCTTGGTGTAAATTTTCAGATTGTCTGTTCAAAGAATTACTTATCAATTATCGAATAAATATACAAATGTACTATCTTGGTCGGTTAGTTTCATAATTCAGCATAAGTAATTTTAAAGTTATGCAGATAAAAGTGTATAGCAATATTATCAATTCGTACATTTTTTATTTATTTACTAAGTCATCATAGTGCCGAGTTGATCTCGTGACCAGCGCATAATTTGAGTTGAATTATTTTAACGTATTTCTGCTGTAAGGTTTTATACTACTTGTTGTAAATATTTATGTGAATTTTATGTTATAAAGTCACGTAAATATTTAGAGTTCAACATTTTTTTGGTTTATATCTCGAAGATAAAATTGTGCACTAAGATATTGTCCATATGCATTATAAAGCTCGATATGGGAATCGGCTAATTTAAACGTTGGATTTTTTTATAGTCAGTTTTCAATTCACAGATGCATTGTATACTTCTGAAGTTTTTTATTGTTTGCAAATTAAATATTGTTTTCAATTGAAACGAAGGAAGAAACTAAATGAATATCTCAGGCGGACAATTATAGCTGTTGGCTTAGAACGCTTGAAAATATATCCATAAGATTGCAAATTCGTGATGTATATACACAAAAGCCACGAATTTAATGAATTATATTGTTTCATGGTTATAACTACATACTATTTAGTAGCTGATTTTATTCAATGATTTTCTGGTTAGCAAGGTAAATTTTTGAAGGTCCACCTTCAAGTGTTTTCAATAGAATCGGATTTATTTTACATTATTCATTTTCAAGGTACAAATACATCGGTGCCTTGAGAATAACTATGCGCAGGGTAAAAAATGCCGGCTATAGTAATAAATAAAAATTCACATTGAATAATAATTTAAAATATTATTTATTAATTAAAATTACTTATTTTCATGAATATCTGAATGACGCCAATGTTGTGTAAATATTTGTTAAATTGCTTGAAACTCCAAGAAAAACGTTTATAAAAGCATCTAAGGTAACATCTCCCCAACCTGCATTATTGATCAAGTAACTGTTCTCCGGTACGAGTATTGTAAACAGCAATTACGAGCGGGTAATCGCGGTACGTCTATATTATCTCGAACATTAACGGTCTGCGTGAAAATACACGTCAGGTTACAGGTTAGTCGTGCATTGTCTCAGAAAAATCCCACAACTCCGCGATTGAAATATGTGGTAAGAAGACTCTTGAAGTCTTTGGGTTTACTTTGGAAGATTTGAGGTCAAACGGAGCGAATATGTACTCTTAATTATCCACAAAAGTTCAAGGAAAACTTTCTAAATAAGTTCGAATTTGCAACAGTCCAAAAGAGAATGTAATCATTTTTAGAATCTGTAGTGTTATCGCAGATAGTATCTTTATAGTTAAAAATGAGATACTCTTCTAAAGAGGCATTTAACAATTACTCAGCGACAGAAATATACTATTCAGTACAAGCCATATAAAATATACAAACACTCCAAATGGTTACTCTAATAAAAAAAATCTATCAGTATTTTTTTCCATTAAATTAAAAAAATATATTTTACAGTGATTTCAAAGTCAGAGTGATGAGTTTGTAAGGTAGGTAGATACCGATCGGTCGGGCAGACAGGCAGTATTCGACGAATAACATTGTATCTCAAATCAATATTGCCAAATGATTACTTGTTCAGTTACATAGCAGAGTATGGCTTTGATATATCTACCACGCTATGCCCAAACAATTTATTTAATATTTGTGGTTGATTTGAATGATTCACTTGATTCACTGATTCACAGATACAAAATTACTTGTTGGATAAGCAGATGTGGTCATCGTGGAATTAAGTTTATTTGTACTGTTAATATGACAGTGAATGTTAAAAATAAACGTACTGGCAGGCTTCAGTATCTACATATATGTTTAATAGTTTAATAAGAAATGCGAGTTTTTTACACTTATCTTTCCCTTCATAAATTCAATAACGAGAATAGAGAAATCCATGTACGCTATGACCTAAGCCCCGGATCATACCGTATTGCAAGCATAGCCTCAACAACTATTGTAAATGAATACGTTCTAAAATGAAAAAAAAGATATGACTTACAAGCATTACACATATCAAATTAATAAATAAAAAAAACATCGCAAGCCGTCTCATTTCACAACATCGCACTAATGGAGTCATATGACATCGATACTATTCAGCTGTTACTTCATACCGTAAAGCCGGCGATAATATTGTCACACGAGCGGGACAGCTCATACTCACGTTCGGGGGCTCCAGGCTTCCAGGTTCGCAGGCTGCCACGGGGCACACACACACTGGCACACGCACAAGTCCACACTTGGGCTCCGCGGGGAGTGGAGTCGGGGATCGCTCGTGGATCGGCGATACGTCGCGTTATTCGGAGTGTCGGGGCGAGTAGCAGCGCAGCGGCGGGCAAGGCGGACCGACGCGCTCGGAGGCTCTCGCTAGACTGGAGCGGCTCGGCGCTCTGCTCTCTGCTCTCTGCTCTCTGCTCTCTGCTCTCTGCGCTCTGCCGGCCCGGCCGCTCGCCGAGCCAGTGCAAAGGTAACCTTTATTCTCTTTTAAAAATATACATACTTACGCGGTGATAGATTTGACACAACCCAAAACCCCCTGCACCCGTAACGTCATAACTTGCGACCGACTTGCAATCAGTCAATGGTGTCCTGCGTTGCGATATTAAATTTTTTTGAAGGGACGCTACTTGGTACACATGTGTAGACGGCTTAGCGTAAATAATAAAAAATAAAAAAAAACTATCATGTATGTAGTTTTTTTCATAATGCACGGGCAATCCGAAGTGAAAACGACTGATCGAGCTGGTAAATATGTTCATTTGTCACGTCAATATCATTGGCAAAGTAATTGGTGGATTTTCTAAGTATTCTTGCATCTGTGCACCTCGTGAGATGGTAGATTCGTATTTATATGTAGTATGTGTGATCGCTGATACGTGAACAAAAATTAATTTGTAATGTTAAAGAAACAACACTTGCTGTTTCCTACCGGTCTTATACGCGTCTTGGTTGGGTGTTTGTTTTGGATTCAGACTAAACTATACTGGAAAAAAAACAACAATAAATTGACGTTTGCAATTCACAATAATGTTACATGTACAGAGTTGAAATCACATTTTAGCTCTCAAATGATAGAGTAAATTGCACCATATTAAAATGGAGGAACATAATTACAAAATTGAGCGTACGATTATACTATCATTTGATATGTATTAACTTTGTGAAAATTAACAGAAATGTTTTTTTAAAAATTGTTGATTTAGATCTTTTTTTTTAATAAACAAACGTAGCTTTATTTATGCTGCATACTGTATTTATATATATTATAAAATAATAAATACGGATCGTTTTATTAAAGATATTATATATTATTTTTCCCATGATTTTATATAAAATAATAAATTGAATGAAAAAATTGGTTGAATGTACTATAACGGATTTTGAAAATTATAAACTATGGCATTTTTACAAATAAATTTATATGCACAGCGTGTAGACATATAATACGGCACAAGTAAGGTTAGGTTAGTAATTTTCCGGAATCGGTGTAATGCATTGAATGACGGTTAATGCTGTGTACATTTTTTTCTACAATACGGTTACAGTTTTTCAGAAATGTAACTGCATCGTGCGCGAAATGTTTACAAAAAAAATTAACATAGCGTATGATGTCAGTCTCACAAATATACAAAAACGTATTTATCAACGGTGACACTGAAAAACCACACAGGAAATAGTTCTGTTTCGTTTGCAATATTGCATTAAGATTTGAAATAATAGGCGATTCTGCAAACAATCGTTGATTTGACATCGGCTCAGCTGATACACCTTGAGCCTTGCGATTTTCTTATTTTGTGTAAATTTGACCTTGTTTACAGGTGAGTGAGACCCCGGCCTTCCGAATGGAGATCCGCCAGTGACCGCATCCGTCCAAGAAGGTGCGACGGAAGTGCCACAGTAGCCATTTTTTAAGAAATGCATGACGCCATTTTAATAATAACTTTGTGCATGCCCGCCTGATTGTTATATTACGAATGCGCTATTTTTACCGTTTTTTTTTTTTAAACTTGCACGATGTCGATTCTAGTTTCTGATGTCATTTTAACTCTTTGTAGGAGCGCTTTTCGATTGAAATTTTAATTTTAGCACGACAAAGGTTTCTAGCCATTGTACAGACTAAATTTTGAAGCTACCGTTCAATGACTGCTATGGTAGGTATACTTTGAAATTATACAAACGATTATTATTTCTAGATTCTGGAATACGACCGTGAAAACAAAGAGACTTTATATAAATACAAAATATTTTTTTTCTATTATTGTATTTTGAATGCACTGCTAAATAAATATAATTACTGATACTTAAAATGATTATACAGGTATTTAAAAAAACAGACATATCAAAATAATTACTAACTTGGTGGTTTTATAATAATATAAATAGGAACGAGCGCTTTTTTGTTTGAAATTTTCACAATATTTTTTAACTCTTACGTTTCATTGCGTATCTTTAATTTTTGTTACTAAAACTTATTATTCTTTATGCGTCACATAAAGAGTTATAAAAATAACAAATTAACCCCGCCCACACCATCTACCAAAATCACGATTTAGCTGTGATTAGTACGATTTTTTCAATATTTATTTATTACTTATTACGTCATTGCTATTTTATCTAACGTATCTAGCCAAAGTATTTTACTCGCGATGAATTAAGAAGCAAGATATTGTTAATACTTCAACAGCAGTCGATTGTTCGCAAAACTAATCATTCACTATGAAATATGTCAAATAACATTTACAATCAATTTTAAGTAACACTATTACCTTACCATGGTTTATCATTGCATCATTGTTTAGTCACACCTACTGACATTAAATTAAAAAAAAACTAACGCAGTTAGTATAGGATAATCTTTATTAAAAATAAATGTTAAAACAATTTTTTTTGTATCTATAACGTAAAGTTATGGCCCAGATTTTTTTTTTAAATTTATACGGTTTTTTTTAAATTCAATATTGACTATTTTCAACATAAATAACGGTATAAAGTATTTTTATAAGTGTTTTAAGAATATTGGACTTAAGCGACAGCTCTTCGGTATAATTACTCAAGGAGAAAATAATACTCATCATCCAAAAGTGGACCTCCTCTGATAAAGGCAGTGCCCCCTACTCGGGTATACGTAATGACGTCATTGTACTGATAATTCGTACTTTTATAAACAATACGATATTTATATTAGTTGAAGTACTTGGTGCGAATAAGTATTTACTATAAAAGCCTCAGCACACATCGGTTTGAGGACGTATTGTGTCGGTTTATTGCGAATATGTGAATTACATAGTTCTAAACGCCAACTTGTGGAATATAAATTAAATTTATTGGTAATTAAACATATCATAGAGATCATAGTATGTCTTTCAAAATAATTTAGATAGCGATATTTTTTCCAAGTTGTCATGAACGAAAAAAAGGAAGATGAGAAAAAATTATAATATTAAGTTAAAACTTAATATTAAACCAAGAATAATCGAAATGGAAAAATCACTTCATATCGCCTATTTACTAATATATATATTTTGATGAACGGTAAATTAGAAGTATTATATTTTAGTCATAAAAATAAAAAAAATTAATAAAACAAACTAATTTTATACTTGATAAAATTATAATATAACATTTTGAAGTTGTGTATCGATAAAATAATTTTATATTACGGTAAACGCTTATATTTCTGATTATTATAATTTCAAATAATTTTTTTAAAATATATAATATATACATGACTGCGAATAGTATTTTATACATTATTTATACTTTTTTGTTAGATGTAAAAGTTTTATCACAAAATTGAAGTGCCATGTTAGCAAATGTCTAATGATAATCAGAAGGCGTCTCTGAAGGAGGGAATAATAATGATGACTTTATAATGGGATAATGACAGGTAATTGGTTGCGCTCGCAGATGTCGAAGTGTTTTCTCTCTTTTCTGATCTCGCTAGCATCTCAAGTTCTCTGTTATTGGCAGAACAGCTGCTTTGATCGGTTGACAGCACTTTGGGCGTCCCGTAGATATGAAATAACTAGTTACTATAAATAACGAATAAATAAATTTACTACTCACATTGAGGTTAGAATGTTGAAATATATCAGAATACTCGCAGGGAATGTGATTTGACACAAAAAACTACTCCCAGGCTCAAAATTTTTAGATATTTTGATTTACTTTACTCTTTACGATACGGAAATTTTTATGACGCGAGAAAACGTTTTTTATATTAACACACCCGATTAGTACGGTAGATATCTCTACGTACGGTAGTGACAAAACCATAATCGAAAAATATGAATAAAAAAATGTTTGATTCCATTCCACATGGAGCTGAGCCACTCCGCAGGCTCTGGTCTGAAATATAAGGCTGCCCCGTCGTGTGGGAAAGCGCTGTGCCCACCGAAGGCCTAATGAACAGCAACACGGAATAACAATGAGTATTGTTACAGCCGAGGCGGGATATCGCCTTGCCGCAGCACTCCATCGGGCTCCAGTACCGTTCACGTCCATCCGTCCGGTGTATCATGATTATTCATATCCACACGGGCGCCGCAGAGGCTGTCGGACGTTTAGATACGCAAATCATAACTCTACACCGAACACATCGGTCGCATGCTGGCGTCTAGTTAGTTTATTCGATGCGGGGAACACACGCGATACGTGTCGGAGTAACACGTGCTATGTCTACTTAATTTGATTAGAATGAAACCACGTGCATTTATGTAGTGCAGTGGTCAGCAAACTGCGGTCCACGAGACAAATTCGCCTGGACTTTTTTTTAAATGTAACAAAAAACATCATGGAAAGCTGTGGAAAAATCACTGTAAATATTAGTGTTTCAACGTGCAATAAAGGTTAAACGCAATGATTTCATTGAAAGGAGTCAATTTTAAAAATATATAATTTTCAAAATCGTGTCTCTTTTCATTACATTTTACTAAGTGCATATAAGCGTGCTTATATTTTTAAAGCTACTATCATCAGTGTTTGACATATTTCTTCTACTAAGTCTCTTTATGTTTTACTGATAGTATATTTAATTTTTTTCCACTTTATTTAAACGTTATCCATCTTCAGGACCTATACTATTATTGTATTTTAACAACTCAATGTTATCTATTATCCTCAGTAGAGAGTTTTGTTATAAACTCTAATTTAAAATAATATTCAGACAGAGAAAACTATTTTTAATTTAAAATACTGCATAGTTATTGCACGCATTTCATTTCACTAATCAAACACTGATGTCTGAATTGTGTTTGAGGATAACATTGAGAACTACTGAGTTAGTCTTCCTTTCAGAAGCCAGGCAAGTGCCTAACGAAGGGGATGTTACATGTTCATGTTCCATTATACAAGGGGAGGAGTGGATAAACAATACGGCTTTCATTTTGCATGTGATCACTATGCTTTTACCTAAAACTTGATAAGCAATTGAGTCATGAAAATCTATAACGCAAAATATAAGTACCGCTGATAAAACATTATCATTTATTAACACTCATATCCTTTCAAGTAAATACCTAGTGCATTATCTAATCCGGTACTACCCATAAATCGTTCCGTGTAATGAAAAAAAGCTACACATCATAAATGTTTTATGACTAAATGTTAATGCTGTCAACTCTGAATAATTTCCCATGTTTTGCGTTTTTATTAATGCGTACAAGACATGAAATTTTACAGAAGATAAATGTATACGCTTGGGAAATGGAACAGGGTTTGCGATAAGTTATATAGTCAGTTGAACGCACAATTGTGCTAAGTCTGTCACCGCAAATTATCAACAAACTGCCCTGAAATAAATGAAAGAAGTACATTGTCGTTTTTGGCTTGGAAGCCTATTATAGAATAAATTTACACAAAGGTACCTACAATGAAATTTTCTAAAAGCATACATTACGTAATATAGATACTAATGAGAGATTTAACATTATTGCATGCTAGCATGCTAAACCTGCATAATTAAATATTCTGAAAAAATATTTATTTTAATTCTAATAAATATGTAATCAACATTATTTAAATGGAAAATAATTGAAACAGGGTCTGGTATGTGAAGAAATTCTGTGGCAATATTCACGATGGAAAATTAACAAAATATATCTAGAGAGCCGTCCATCTATTTTTTTAAAATTAAATGTTCTTAAGTGAATGCAAGATTAAAATATTGGTATAAATTTCGTACTACTGTGGAAATCCTCCGACCCGAATCCCTGAAAGCAAAAAATGCTCATTAAGGCCCGCCACAATTATATCGTGACCTCAAAGTACAAAGTAGTGAAGTTGAACAGACGATTACTACAATCGAAATTCATTACTCTATTTGGAAAAGTTTTGAAAAAACTAAATGTGAATTTTAAATATTAGATCGTATATCTTAAAGAATATTTCTGGTTTGCTTTATGCATATTCAAATAATTAAGTTGAGTAGCATTTTAGCAATAAACTTTTTATTTGTGAGTATATTTCGTCGTGCTGCATTCGACTTTCAGCAATCAAGAATTTTTATTACTCTATTGCAATATTTTTGCAACGATTATAAATTTATGTATTATTCAATAAAGCTGTAACTTTAAAAAAATGTACAACTCTAAAACCGATTTCGATAATTTTTAATGGCACACTCAATTGCTACAATTAAATTCTGTAAAAATCAAAAATTTATTACGGAAAGTAAGTCGATTTCTATCAGTCGATGCTATTTACGATACTGTTTATAGTTTCATAGATCATTAGCTAAAATGTGGCGCATTGGGTTTTAAAAATCTCGGCGACATAACGGTCAAGTAGCTCGGCGAATACCCAACAAAGTTGAAAGTAAATGTATGACATTACTGAGAGCTAAAAATGGACGAGACTCAATTTGTGGGCGGCGATCTGAGAAGCCTGCCTGTAAATGCAGTTCATGGCCTGCAGTCCCCTGCAATCAGGCACTCAGTCAGCTGGTACTTCAGTGATCGCTCGACCGTACTATTACAGTATTTAAATCTGCCCACTAAAAGTAGTGCGATTGTAACTACCATCGGCGACTCGTTCTTGGGGACAAGTGGACACATCTTTAAAAAAACTAACAGTAAATATGTTCACTCAGTCTGTAAAGGGTTGATCTACTCAATCGCTGTTTCGTTCTTGAGAAATAAATCCCAGTTACCAATCTGATTCGTTCTGAGCTCAGCCCTCTTCAAATTTACATTGTTATAATTGGAGTAATATTTGATTGATGTTTAACAAAAAGTTAAAAAATGAAAAGTGTCGAAAAAGGCTTTAACCCAAAGATTCAACACTTGTATTAGGAAAATGCAGATTTTTACAACGATTTCTGTACCGTGGAGAGATATACTTTTAGCGATGGATACACAGCAATTACTACGTGACCATATCACCAAGAAGTATACTTTATAACTTTCTTAACAATTTTTGACATTTCTAAAAAAACCTTGTGCCGCCAGTGGTAATGATACCTCAATTCGGTAAAACCAGCGAAGCGGCCATTATTCATTACAATTGATCGGACCGTCCTAGATACGGCGGTGCTCCGTGACTCCACCGGCTGCGCTCATGCAAATAAACTGTTATTTAAAACTACGACTGAATTTAGGGCTCGAGCAGAATGAGCTGCGGCAAACGAACCCACACTGTCACCAGGACAATTTGATCCACATTTATTTTATATTCTCTAACTCATGCAAAAAAGGAATTTTTAAACATATTTTTCCCTTAACTCAATAACGAAATTAAGAGAAATACGCTATCGTCTAAGCCACGTGTTGCAAGCCCCACAACCTGCGCCAAGTGCAGGGGACAGCCACATCCCATATTGTAACCATAGCCCTAAACTATAGTAAATTAACAAAAACAAAATATTGAACCTTTAATTTTTTTATTTATTTTGTGTATCAAATATATTTCGTAAAGGCTTTTCGTGCAACTTGAACGGATTTAATAAAAAATCACACACAAATAATTGTTGTTAAAAGTAAAATATTGATATATAATCATGTATGATACATATGCCGAATTTCAAAAATATATATATAATTTGGAATTGATTAATACTGAAATATATACATTAATAAATAAAAATCAATCAAATTCATTTTATTAAAACGACGAATGAAATGTATTTCAATAAAAAAATGATTGAAATACATTTTGTAAATTGGTTGAATGCTTTTTATAATCAAAATACACACACATTATATTATTTTGTATATATTTTTTACTGTTTACTGCTTACTGTAACTCTGAGTTAAAAAAAAACGTATATAATAATAGCTAGTTAAAAATTTATTACGCGTATACCTTTAACAAAGCATGTAACTACGCGGCCACCCATTCTAGTTCTGAAAGACTCGATCGCTTTCTTGTGCTTGTATATTGCGGGCGAATTTTTTTTTATTTGGCTATGAAACCTTTTTGGCAATAATTGATTAGAAATTAACCGACGCATTGAATTATCTAAAATGGTTGGAAAAAATGCTTAAATTAAAAAGTGATTACATTATTTATCAATTATAATATAATAACGGATCATTTGGTATCGATAGAAAGAAAGTGAATTCAAAAGCAATTTACCGCAATGTATTCCACACTCGGACGTGTGGTTTTATTTTTCTCTTGAGATTATGGTTATAATTACGCTATTTTGCATATTTTCTCTCGTAAGATAGAATAGTCAACTTGCTCACAGCATTGGAATTCTGGAATAGAGTACTATATCTCTTTGAAAGGGTTATTTAATTATTAATTTTATTGATGTGTACCTAGAAAAATTAATGCCACTTCAAGCCTGTAGAGATGTTTTCAGCGCACTATACGTAGGTTTATTTAAAAATGTGGTTTTACTTTTTATGCAGTTTATTCAATATGGTGATCAAATCAGCAGGTTGGTTGATCTATGATATATATTTTTTTAAAAGACTAAAACATTATAACAAACAGAACACGTAACTAGGAAGATATCTTTTGTACGGGGGTCAATCTACTCTAATTTCCAACAAAATAAATTTAAGGGATCTTGGCCTATTAAGACATTATTAACTTTTGATATCTGACCGGTTCTCGCATTTCATCTTGTTTATGTTAGAAACGTTGCAGCAATATTGAAATATCAATAAATATGTTGAATTGATCGTTGTACATATAACCAATCCTACTTTTCAACCGAGAAAGTCATATTAAACTCTGAACTTTATGTAAAAGTGGCTGCATTAAGTTCAATTTTAAAATAAACAAGAACTAAATGCAAGTAGAAGTAGCGAATCCGGTTTTCTGTAAATAATTTATAAGTAAGCGCGGCTGTAGTTTGTAGTTCTGCCGAGCACTTAAGGCAGGGAATGCCTAACTTTTGAGATGTTATTAATTTTCAGAAACTTATTTAAAACATATTTTCATAGCATCGTCTGTTAAACTATAAAATAAATTTAACACAAATATGTTTTAGTAAACAACTTTACAAATATAACTTTTATGTTTTAGGGGTAATTTAAACATTCTTGTGAAATTATCGGAGTACATTTCTTTTAAGTTTTTAGATATAAGTTATTTTTAACAACTTTCATCATCAATACAACAGCAATAGCTGTGAAGTTAAACGAATATTATTTTTAATGTTAGCATTATAGTATAAGAACTATAAACAGTGAACTTAGCTAAGGTGTATGTGTATTCATTTCAGAAAGATGATAAATTAAGAGATATTTTTGTTTGTATATTTTAAATTTAAATCATTATAATCAATAAAAGAAAGTCTCTTTTGAAAGGCCTCCCGGGGGCTCGCGATCCACTGTTCACCGAGCTCTGGCTTAAACCTGGAAGGTGCTTATCTTAAGTGTTACCTTCACAAAAACGGCAGACTTCATTTATTTACTGACTAACAATGGGAGTTCACTGTAGATGTTTTATATTCCGTTTCTCGAGTGGATTTTGTTGCCTGTCCGTCACTAAACAATGGAGAATAATATTTTTTAATGATTTAATAACATAAACAATAGTACCATTCTTGACATTTTCTGACATGGGATAAAGGTACCAGCTACTGCCGCCGTGACCTCCTAAGCGTTGGCAATAATTAGTTTTATTCAGTTTAAAATACTACATATTGTGCGATGAAAATGCGTTGATAAACTGATTGCACCTGTGAAAGTGAATCAACGTCATATATATATATATATATATATAAATTTTTATACTTTTATAGAAATGTTTGAGCCATTTTACTTTTTACACTTATTCTTATCAAAAAGTAGTTGAGAACATTTTTGAACTAATCACCAATAACCCTTTTGTTGAAGGAGCTATTCCCTATGATGTTTTATTCTGTAGTATACATATAATTTATTATTAATATGTATTATGACATTAATAGCTGCTTCATGGTGGTCTTCTAACGCTGGTGCTGCGAGTTTACATGTGGTAGAAAAGGTCGATTCGTTGCCAGACAAGGACTTCCAACACAAGTATCAGTGGAACTGCCTGTCCTCTTCTTAGTTTTTTTTTTTTTAATAAAAACCTTAGAAATTCTATTGATGTCTAAAAGTGATCCGACAAAAAAATGTTACTCTGACTTTTATTCATGAAATGTTTTTTTTGCTACTTAAATCATTTTTATTTTAAAAAAAATTCCAATCATCGTCCAAAACGCAAACACTTTTACAAAAGAAATGCCTATTAAAATACAAAAAAAAAATATGTTTTCACATGACACCCACAACATTTTTTCCAACCCGTAAAAGTACATAAAAGCATCGTGGGAAATAACATTCTTAAATAGAAAAAACCACCAAGTTTTTTTTTATGTAATATCAAAGTGGAGTAAAGTAGAACGGTAATTCCATAGTGTAAGTTAGAATCCATCGTGTCGGCAAATGATAAACCGCGACCGCAAGTATTTCTTACTTATTTATTTTGAAGTATTGTTACACTGTGGGTAGAGTAAATGCCACTCGCACTTTGAATTTACTTTATGGCTTGTTGTGATTGTGGCCGCTTTACATCTGAACGGATCTAATTTAAAGCTCACTGAGTTCCGACATTCACAATAGAGAGGCGTAGCTGCTTTTACATTAGCAAACCTTGTCTAAAATAGAGCATGAACTCGGCACTGTCATTATCTTGATTAAATATTTGAACTAAAGAAAATGAATGCGAAATTTCGAGTTAGCTCAGTATAGACACTAACAATAAAAGAATAACCGCCTAGTCTTGCATTTATGATTTAACGCCCTGTTTCATAAATATTCAATACAGATAAATATTTTAATCAAGAAAAAGTAATGCGAAATTTAAATTGACACTGAAAATAATTTTTTATTTAATTTCAAGATTACACTCAGAAGTAAATAATAAATATTTTAGCCGTTATAAAATCGCCGTTTCAAGTAAATTAAACACGATACTAAGATATAAAGTTTATGGTCTTTATTTATCATTTAATCTCATATTTTTTATTTACGCTTGTGATATGGGTTCTTACATAAAAGTTGCATTTACATTAAGCAAAGTCGACTTTTTAAAAACCTTTTCGTATAAATATTTTATGTTTAAAATAATTATTTACAATAAAAACTGATTGGGTCATTTTGCATTTTTCGATTTGAAATTTGTTTTTAAAAATAATTAATTAAGTCATTTTATTGTTTACTTGTCTCAAACTGCATAATAATTAACTGTGCATTGCGTAAAGTTTTCATTGTACACATTTGTAAACGTTTAATTGCATAAAATTATTGGCATTAATTCTAAAATACTGTTTCTCTTTTTGATAAACAATACATTTTTAATTCCTTTGTTTAGTATATATTATAATAAAAAGTATAAAGAAAGTAAACAGGCTAGTTAAGATGTCAAGGAAAAACGGAATGATGAAGCACTTTATTATGATTATTATTACTAAATTACACCTACTGTAAGTGTCGCATTGAATTTATGTTTTCACTATCTTTCTGGGAATAGGAAGTTCTCTTCGAAGCATTATAAGTCTATTTACTCAATTCCGAGTCCGAGTTGTGACAGAGACAATGACGTGACATCATTATGAAATCGCCCAACAATACACCGTAATGTTGACGCACTATTTTCACGATCTGTCTCATTGTCATTTCCGTTTATTACCGCAAACGTATACAATTTAATACACTTCTGTCAAACGCCGCGTTCTGGTACGGTTTCGTACAACATGTACGCGATGTTAGACGTGCAATTACACGAGGCATTAGGCAGGGGCCTCGTGAGGCGGCGGAGGTGCATGACTCCCGGGTTCAGGTGCTCGAGTCACTCATCGCAGACGCTCTTGAAACATTTTCAAAGTCGTGAATCACTCAAGTCATAAACAGCTTTTTTTATGTTCTGCACTTCGTGTTAATGTGAAATAAATCATACTACAGAACGCTATCATTATGTTGTAGTAACACAATCAATAACCAAAGCAGGATACACCTTGCGATCTGATCGCGTTTGCGTGTTTTTATTTGTCGCTGCCTACAACGTGTGAACGTAAAGAAATAAATGACAAAATATTTCCGTTGGAATGTTTATCTATTTTAGGTCAGTGAGCATCCCTCTTGACTAGAAATAACGGTGTGTTACAAAATAATTCGACTCAATGTCTGTTATAAAATTGTCTGCGACTAAAATAAACCAGGGGTAAACTTTGCATCAACATGTCAGGATGCAAATGAAACCAAGGTCGAGAGTCAATATTCGTAATATTATATTAATACATACCCACACACACACATATGTATTTGAAAGTAACAGAAACTTATATATTTTCAGTTACTACATATTTGAAACATTGTATGTAGACTTATTTCATGTTTCTAGAGTTTTGTGTAGTAGGCTTAAATGATAGTAGAAAAGCAGTGGCCAAATAATGATACCCATGTACTTAAGATAATGATGGTGGTCTATATATAGGAGTAAAAATAATGTTCATGGACGTACCTCCTCCGTTTCTTTTTTAACGACTCTGTATCTGAGCACAATTAAGTAAAATGTGAGGTAGTCATATAAGTCAATGAGTACGGTAGAGATACTTATCAATTTTAACACCCGACGTACTTATTATTTTATGTATAAAGATAAAAGACTTTTAGAATAGAATGCATATTTTAAATGTAATGTGACAAAACACAAAGTATATATATGTATAATAGTATTTAATATATATATTTATAAAAATCTATTATCTTTTTAAAATTTCATTATTTACGGTAAGTGCTAACTTACTTTTGTATGATTGTTATAAGTTACAAATAAATTTATTTAAAGCTACCAACCATTTAGGAAATCGATATTTTATGAACAAATTAAAAAAAAAAACCAGCATAAATAACCAACAGTTAGATGACAGACATAATTTATACTTAACAATAAGAAATTAACCATATTTGTATCAAATGAAAACCATTACAATGACCAACTTAATATTCATGAAACCTTACTATTATCACTTACCCATGCCACAAGAATAAAGAAACCAGAAAACTTTCTAGTGAAAATTCCAGATTGCATGAATTTATTTCGTAAATTAAATTGTCGATAGCCAAGTATGATTATTAAAAAAGTCAATTAAATATTACATTTAGTACTCTCGCCCATTCATATATAATATATATAAATATTTATACATTGCTTTAATACGAATACATTATTCGAGAATAAAAAATATTAGGGTTCATACATATAAGACTCGATATCTTGATAATTTTTATAACTTTCTATTTGTAATAATTTTGTGTCTTGATTTTAATGTGCATGCATAAAGTTAATTGATTTTTTTCTATCTTTTCTGCCTCTCTTATTAGCTTCAAAAAAATATCTGATAATTTTTATTAAAAGACTTGTCGCTTTTCTTTTAAATATAACCTATATACTTTCTCAGTTTATAAATGCTCATGCATTAGTTTTTTTGTTGTAATGTTAACTAAATTTATATCGTGAGTACTCTTTTGATCTACAGAGGCATTGTTTAACTAGTCGTGAGCATTTGACTCGCATTCATTCTTTGAAGATAATTTTGTATTGTTACATGATTAGAAAAAAATGAAATGCATGCAATATTTTAAAATATCATTATGTGTCCGTTTTATGTTAATTTTTGTGATACTTAAGTACATGTCCCAACTGATGATATTTCATCTTAAGCGCATAAGCACAGCAATAGTATACATTTATATCAAGCAAATGATATAAACGTCATGAGTTTTTATTTATCATCATGCATATTACACAAACTAGACAATCGCAAAATACAAGACAGATTTATACAATTTTTTTTCAATACATTTTTTTTAACCTTAAATATAGGTTATTTAAAAAATATAGAAAAAGACATTATAAATCTTAGCTCACAAAAAAACTTGAAGCATTTTTTAAATTTAAATCAAAGTAATCATATAACCTGTAGATACGAAATTGATTATTTCTTACAATTCTTATCTTCATAAATTATGTTATATTTTAGTGATTTTATTGAAGTATTGTAAAAAATTATAATTATTTTTTTACATGGTAAAATGTTAGTATTTAAATATAAGTTATTGAGCAGTCTTTGCTTAGAATAATGTAAATAATGTTAACATCTCTCATCATTCACATGCAATATATATGATAATGTAAGTGCGGGAGAAATTATTGACTTTAATCATATTTCAAGACATCAGAATGTATAAAATAGACACGAAGATTAATAATCTAGAAATTAAACACATTTTATAAACAAATATGTGCAAAAAATGCATATATTAAATGTGATTAATTCTTCATAAAAATGTATGAGTTTATTTATTTTGTATTTTCTTATCATAAGACTAAAATATAAACTACCTTATTTTAACCAAAAAAAAATTAATTGTTATATTTTCCAAATTACTGATATGGTATATTATTTTACCATATTTAATTATTTTTTTAAATGTTATTACGTAAATTGTATTCGTGCCAAAAAATATATTTTTCTAAAGGGATTGAAACATTTTAATAAAATAACCTTAGCCTTTCTTTGCCGGACTAGATATTCTAAAAACATAAAAAACCGTTTTGTTAAGGTCCATAAATGAAATCCGCCATTTCAGGTGATTCCACGTTTTAAAAGCACTGTGTATTCTAAAAAAATAATTCAATTAAGCAATTATTTTTATAAATAGAGTATGTAACTATAATTATTGTCAAATAACGCGTGAAATTCTCGCCGGCCTGCCTCGGGCCGAGCATGAAATGTATCGCATTATTATTCAAATGAATGTTGTTCACATGTAGTTTTGGCTTGTATTATTTTCCATAAATAATTTATTATCATACAAAGTAATTCAACGCATAACGTGTGATAATCTCACGATAAAGATACGTTACAATTAAACAGATTCTGTTACTAATTGCTTATTAACTAATCTTTACCACCCACATATTAACATTTTGTAAAAACATTTATCTATTTTAGAATTATGAGCAGACACTTAGTTTTTTTTTTATTTCATCGTAAGTGTACATAAAAAATGGGTTGGGTTATTTCATGATTTTGTAAAGGCTTGCTTAAGTAAGGTTATTACAGATTATTTCATATTTTTTTATTTTTATTCGTGTCAAGTTTTAATTTGTTTTTAGATAGTGTAATTTAGCCTGGTTTGACTAAGTAGGATATTCTTTTTCAATAGCATGTCTTGGAGATATAAAAATGTTTTCGATCGCTGTCTGTCAATGATACGTGAAGTACCTTACTTTATGTGTTTGTAGGCATAAATGATGCTTAAGAAATCAGATCAGTATTCCGTTATAAAACTAATGTGGTTTTCAGGCAAAAAGTGAGGGAATCTTGGCAGGTGGGCTCGGCGGACGCATCGTCGGAAGTCTATGTGGGTTGCCCTCGAGAGAGTATAAACTAGCGGTGGACTTTCTCGAACTATTCTGTTCATCCTTGTAATGCGATATAATTGGTTTATTAATGAGTTGTCATTTTACCTGAACAATTGTTTTGTATTTTTGACGGTCGATCATATCTGGAATAGAATATTTTGTCAAATAATCACATTTTATAAATGGTCAAGGTTTTTATGATTAACATGAATTCTCGACAAATTATAAGATGTCTGGAGGTGTTTAAAAAAAATATAACCTCGTTCAGGCAAATGCAGTGTTCATATTTAGAATGTGTTGATAACAAATAATTTTTTTTATTTATATTTTCAAAATTGCCGGATTTTATTAAAATAGTACACGTTTCATAAAGTATAATAGTTGTTCACATTTGGATTGTTGTTTCTTGACCCAATTGTAGTTTTAGGGACTCTCTTTACTTATGTTATTATTAGCTAATCAAAATTATCATAACTCAACCGCTCTACCCAAGTCAACTCATTATACACCATTGTTAGCATCCGAGCAGGATACCGGAAGGCACACGTAAATCGGCACAGAGTCCTTCAAATCACCCGGCTTTACTACGTTGACAGTTTGCAGCCTGGTAAACTGGGCGTTGGCTATATCAATGCCACCTCCGGCGCCCATCTTTTTTTCGTCCTGAAGCATCATAAGCTCAGATCTAGTCTGGCCGAATCTGCAGTTTAAGCACTTCCCACACTTCTCGTTGGGCGACTTGGTGTCGGGGCTCGCGACTCCGGAAAGGGGACACTTGCGGGGCTGTGAACCACCCTGAACAGCCTTAGGACAGGGTTGGCTGCTCTTGCATGGAACGCAGGTGTCATCTCCGCACATCAAGCCTCCGCTGCCACCGCTTTTCCCAACCAAGAGACCACCACATTTGGGGCAGACTCCTGGTTTTCCAGACGTCGAGGGCTGAGGTGGGGCTTGTCTTTGCTTTTTGGAGTGCATTTCCGCAACTCCCTTGAAGCGTTCGAGAGCGAGGCGGCCGGGGGCGCAGAAAGGACCACCTTCCTTAATACACGGTGGGCGGCCCTGACACTGCGAACGCGGACAATCGTCCTGCATACCGTTTCTCTTGATGCAGTCGCATCCGGTGTAGAGGATTCCCATGCGCAGCTCGCGGCTCTTCACGTCTTTTACAGCCTTAGGATCTGCGGTATTACTTCCTCTCTGAAAGGAAGTTAACAGTCAAAACCTTTTCACGAGTTGAAATTTAAAAGGTGTGTTCTGGAAAAGTGTGCAGCTAACAATGTTTTTTCAGAACAACTTTACTGTAAAGAAAA
The DNA here is from genome assembly GCA_022113835.1 of Atopsyche davidsoni. Lineage (NCBI taxonomy): Eukaryota > Metazoa > Arthropoda > Insecta > Trichoptera > Hydrobiosidae > Atopsyche > Atopsyche davidsoni. The sequence goes on along the minus strand of JAILWY010000009.1, from coordinate 12,096,279 downwards.
CAGGTTTAATACGGTGACACCTTGCTCGCACATTGGTCACTGAACAGCGGTTAAAAACGGACATATGTTATTATTAGTTAATCGCATTAGTAAATTTATTTTGACGAATATTAATAAACTAATGACACAATGTACGAGCACAAAAAAACGTATTCGTTAAAAAATTGTTTATAACAATTCAATCGGCACAACGGGTAAAATGGATTGAATAGAAATTCGCCTTACCGGCCATTGCGTGCGCAACTAGTTTTCCTCATGTGCAAGCAAGATGTCGGACGATCAGGCGCTGAAGCTGAATCGCCAATGCACCAGATACCGAGTGTCATGTGTACCATTATTCAACGCATTTGAATCATTTTAAAATTATATATATATTTTTTTAAAATAAATCAAAATTTTATATTTCTCTAAACACTATGAGTACTATTAAGAATATTTCGAAAAAACGCGATATGCGATACTCCGCTGATCGATTATACAGTACGTACGCAAAATTTAATGCACATAAAAAAAATACTTTTTGACGGTTTATAAAAATCTTAAGGGAGTACGACCATTCCTGAAGGAATTATTAAAAAAAAAATCTACTCGACAACACAATTGTTACAAGAGCTCTTAAAGAAGAACTAAGAATAGTCGTCTCAAAATTGCAAGACTCATGGTAAAATGCGTCAAATAATGGATTCAGATTTGTCTCGCGTATTCGTTGCATTGTCGAATTCCGCGATTAGCACTGCTTGAAGCAGGGCGAGCAACACGGGGAGCAGCAGGGGGGCGGGCAGAGGGGGCCGCACGGGGGGCCGCACGGGCCGCAAGGGTCGCAGGGGCTGCACGGGCCGCAAGGGCCCCACGGGCTGCACGGCCCGCACGACTGACACAGGTATCGAATAGAGTTGGTGGGAGTAAAAACGTTGTCTTGAAGGCCGTTGCGCTTGTAGGCGGACGTCGGCAGCCTCCTCAGCTGTAGGGAAAAATTAAACTTAAAACATCGGCATTATCTGGCACGGCGACACGACAGGCGAGCGAATCAACATTTTCCCACTATCGGTAAAAACATAAAGAGTCGTATATAATATACTGCGACCGCTCTAAGAAAGATTTAAGGGTCTTGCTACCTAATCTTGCTTGGTGTCCATCCCCCGTCTGCCACAAAAAAGGACCGTTTTACCTGGCGAAATTACCGTTTTACTCGTGTCATTTAATTCATTCAATTGTCACTTTATTTTTCTATTTCTAAAGTTGATTTTTTTATAAAATATTAAAAAAGCTTTAAATTATATTAACCTATTTTTTATTATTTAATTAACGTCCATTTTCAGGGTAAAATAAAATCTTGAAGATGTTTAAAAATTTGATAAAATGACGACTTTTCAAAACCAAAGTTTGTTAAAGGTATATATTTTTTTTAATTTTTAAAATAATAAATCGGACAAAGTTTATATTTGATCTTTTAATTCCAATTTTAAAAAAAGGTTTTTAGATGTTTAGGACTCTTAGAACAGGGACATGACGAATCTCCAAATTCCTACACTTTAATCGGAAAAATACATATTTATCATATTAAAAGTAAATTTACAAGAAATAAAAAAATACTCTGTTCGGAAGAAGGGATGTTTCTATCTTTTGCATTTAATTTTTTTTGATTGCTGCTGTCGATTTTGCAAAACGGACCAGAAAATTATCAAAAAAACTCGAGTATGGGACTTTTTATTTTTCTGCTTGCGTCTCTTGCCGTCGGTAGAATCAATTCCCTGATGACCGTGAAAAACAACAAGGAACTTAAATACTAAAAAAAAATTGTCTGTCTTCTTACATCTTAAAAATATTTAATTTAATGATCATGCTTTTTTAATACATCAAAAAACGATTTTAATTCCACCTATTAAAGAAAACGCTTGATTAATAATCAGCATGCCAACAAGACTACACAAAATATTTTTTCATATTCATTAATATTGCAGTTTTTATCAAACCGTTACTGTTAAAAAATGGGAATAAAATGTTAAAAACACGTAATTGAAACATTATTTTTTTTTTAAGCGCTCATAAATATAATTACGTTACGATGTAATAGTGATTCTGAATAATCAATTATCGCAGACAAAGAGTTGTAAAATGTAACAAAGATTTTGAAAAAATATATTTTTTCATACCTGTGTGCCATTATCTTCATATTTAAAGCAGGTAGCTATGCATGGTGAACAGGGAGTGCATCTAAAACCAATAAAATATTCAACAGATTAGATAATTTAATTAATTATAAGATTGACTAAAACACAAGGAACAAATCGAAAATACCCTTTTTCACCCATTTTAAATAATCTTGATTAAGAATTTAGTTGCAAAATAAACATATATTCGAGCGATAAGTGTAGCTACTTAGTAACTAAATAAAAATATTTTCACAGTTAATTTTGATTTGAATATTTATAAATTACATGTTATAAATTTAGTGTGCCTCCGACAATTTTTTACAACTAATACTAATTTTCTTTATTTCATCATTCAACTATTGGTTTGATTTTGTCGATTTGGTTCCAAAATTGAAGTGAAAAATTAGTTTAGTGTTGCCCTCTCTAAAAACAGTTATGGATGAATGATGAAATTCCGAAATTTATCTCACTAGATTAATTCGCGTGGATTAATCCTTCTATTAAGGAGGATATTTATGGTAGAGATATTCCTCTCATACATGAGATTTATTACTAAAAATAATCTAAGGAAGCCTCTCTCTAGCTTAAGGAATGAAATGAAAGTTTCCTCTTATTTTATACGATAAAAAACATAAAACAATTAGCAAAGCTTATTTTTATTTCATTCAAAGTTCACGTCTAAATTATGAAAGACTTATTTAAGTGAAAATGATTTTACTAGCTATCGAATGTGTGACACAAACCTTTTTCTGTGTAATGAACTGCTGTACATAGTAAATCAAGTTTTTTTAACAAAGCTCAGTTTTATGCAATGTTTGTGATTTATTAAATAATCAATAAAATTACATGCTTATCATGCTTTCATTTTTATTTTATAAATTATTCTATACAAAATACAAAAAAATCAAATGACATTCTGTTTATAAAAAAAGCATACATACACGTTACTTAGCAATGCTACATATTAAACTGCCCAGGGCGAACAATAAAGATTGACTTCCACCAAAAAAATGTTGGAAATTAAACAGATTTTACCATATTTTGTTATGTGAATTCATTTTTTACCTAAATTGTTATACTATGAAAAATAGGTCATTTCGTTAAAAGATCATTATTAGAAAATGTAAGAAAACCAAGCATTAAACGATTAAACAACAAAATTACATAATGATTATATCATATCATTCTTATTGAAAGCTTCTATATTATGGTAATTATAATGGCATCTATTCGGTGCATAACACAACCTGTTTTCTGGAGGCACACAATGAGAGAAGAAAAACCCATGTTTGACCGCCTCATCGTTCATCCGGTGACTTGCTGAAGTCTTCAAACACCTTCACAGTGAACTTCCTAATGTCTTTGAATAGCCTGGCACATACTTCAGGAAGATTGAATATTAAGTTAATAAATATATAGACATCTTCAACTTTTAAGACGCCTCTCAACTATGATCACTGCAAATGAATAGCCCTACAATACTACAGTTGAATTACTAGCTTAAACCAGGTGGTGCCATAATTCAAGCTTCTATGTGCTTCCAGAAAATATAATCGTTTCCCGAGAATAATCCTTGTTTAGAGGTAACGCAAAGTCTCTTCAAATCTTCACATGCACTTGCACATGTTTTTGTGCGATCTATATACGAGGAGCTATTTTATCCAATAACACGTGAGGGAACAATATCATTCGAGAAGTCCAGTTAGTTTCGTAAGCATTTTGCTCTTGTTCAAAAACGATATTTAATGCTCTTTAATTATTTCAATTAGCGAGAATAATATTTAAGTTTTTTAAATACGTCGAAGTATTCTAATTTTCTATAACTTTTACTTTTTTGTATTTTATAACAGCGGAATTCTTTGCTGAACACGCTGTGCCCTACACCCTTCTATGACCAGGTAAATTTCAATGTACCTACATAGTAGGAACATGTATAAAAAAACAATACTAAAACAACAACCGTAATGACACAAACTGATAGTATTTTTTATGCATTGTGATGTATCTGCATTGATAAAATGCAAGTATGTTGTCGTAAGTAAATAAGGCTCAATTCGTCACGAAGGTCATAGAGTGCGTGTATATAGTAAGACCTGGCGGCTGGCAAGAGGGCTGGCATTGCGAAGCTACGTTGCATGGGTTGTAATTACCACATGGCATGCACAAATTGCACGCTTCGGGGCAAGTCATATTTCTACAAACTGGTGGCAAGCACTGCATACTCGACTGCGAACAGTACTGAGGCGCCGCAATAGGTGGTAAAGATGGAACGTACAGAGAGTTATTGGAACATGGTAATGGGTAATTACTATTACACGCGTAATTTTTGGCGTACGACACAGGGTTTGCATTCAGCGGTGGTAAACATTGACTTCTCGGCAAAGGGCACGACGGGGGTGGCAGCCACGGATCCGGTTGGCCACACGGCGTGAACTGCGGGCAAGATGTATTGCAACAGAAATAGGATGGGTCCAGACAGCACGGGGTATTATTTGGAGGGTATGGCGAACTATTACCGACAGGGGGCAAAAAACATGGGCTGCACGCGCTTTTGTACTTTCCGATTGATGGACTGCGTTCCTTGGGTCGCATCCAGTCAGGAGGGGCCACCGACGACCGCCACGGCAAGCCGTTTAATTTAGGGAGGCTGCATTTTACGGGGGATTCAATAGGGAAAAATGTCGATGTGGGTGGCTTAGGGCATGTATCATACGAAGGAATATTTTTCTGGGGAGCTTCAATCGGAGAAACGCAATTGCATATCATTTTGTTGCAGGGTGTGTAAGGTAGGCACGGCTCCTCTGGGCACGGGTCACACGCGCAGCACGCAAAGCACGTCGCGCACGTATCTTTGTCTTCCCAATTGTAATCACATTTAGTCATTTCATCGAAGTGCTGGTTTTTTGTACAAAGGCTTGGCATCCTTATAGGCTTAATTGGTTCACTCAGGAAATTTAAATGAACTATGTTAATTCCTGAAAAACAAAAACATTAAATAACTAATTATGTATCTCCAAAACAAAATAATTACGAAAATAAACCTAGCTCCACATTTTTTTATATATATAAAAATAAGATCTTACGTTATTTTCCTGATATTTTCATACTTTTTGTATAAGGAAGCTAAGTCCTCTTTAACTGAGTAACAAGTTAAATAATAGACCAAATACTTTTCATTGTATAACTTAATGAAAAGCTTGTCTAAAAAGAATAAGTAACAATTAATTAAACATTTTATTATTAGCACGTATTCATTTATGACAAATGGGAATACATACGATTTTTCCAAAACGTCACAATTAATTAATCTATTTATTATATTCTATCCACAAAATCATCACACAAATGATTTCTTTCAAATCCAATTCAAGTAATATCAGTTTTAAAAATTAAAATATCTTTATGTAAGCAAGTTGACAGAAAATTTAAGAAATAATTTATTATATTGATCGAATTTAATATACTTGATATTTTTTTAAGTCTTCTATAAAACAATGTCGAATCGGTTTATGATGTTCGGATATTTAATCAAAAGTCACGCAGAGGAATTTTAGCTTTTTAAAATTATGAAGCTTTAAGTATTTTTTTAGCATATATGAACACAGGAAATGTTAAATCAGAGCCCATGGAAACGTTTGCAGGCAAATAAGTTTACATTTGCGAGTAGCGAAATAGAAGCCACTTTCAAGCTGTCAGTTAATGTAATTGTAAAAAAAAATACCTAAGCTCATCAAAAAAAGCTGAAATTATATTTTTAATGAAAAAAATATGAAACTCTAATTTAATTTAAAACATATTTAATGGTTTCACTTTTATTTAATCGTTAAAAATGTCATAAATATTGATAAAATTATGAACATAAAATAATAATTGAAATATGGCCTCCAAAAGAAAATTAAAAACAAAACCTATTACTTTTCTTTAGAAAACGACAATAGTCAATTCGGAAATTGATTGAATAATTCCGAAATCTTTAAATTAATTTTAGGTATATATTTTTAGAGTTTATAACCTATGTAAATGCATAATAAATACAAAATACCTCATCGCTTAGGAATTGCTTAAATCTTGGTAACATCGAATTAGTAGAAATGGCCTCATCCAGTGTTTGATAGTAATATCAGCAACAAAAAAATATGGTTGTGCTTTGTATTGAAATCAATAATTTAATCTTTTATTTATTTTCATGTTTAGTTTATTTTCAATTACTAGACAAATCAAAATCGTGATTGAAAAAATCTATTAGTTCTCTTTATACATGCAGCCGAAAACGTTTGCTTATAAAAATATTAGATTTAAAAAAATACTTTATATAACTACAGTAAATAATATTTCATTTTAACAACAGTAAAATTCATTAAAAAATAGCTTTTCAACTAAATTAAAGGTAAGATAAAAGTATTCTGTCTAAAATACAATTACCTTAAGTTTTTAAAAAAACTATTTGTAATGTTATTTATTTTACTTGTGATTTCATTTTGAAGATTTAAAATGAATATATTTAATATCCTATGTGATCATACATATATTTAAAATAAAAAAGTTTCTTCTCATAAACGGATAATTACTTAAAAGTCAAGCTCCGCCATAAATATAAAAAATATGTCTGGAATATTTTATCAAAAACACTTCCAAGAATCATATCATTAATCGTTTTAAGTAATATCTAGATGTCATAATAAATACAGTAGTGTCTAAAGAAAGAAAAAATATAACCATTTATTATAAATATTAGATACGCTGTTTGGTATTATTCTACAAGGGTACATTAGATGTCAAGTAATTAGATTGAATATTTTTTTTTAGTATTATAAAATGCTAAAAAAAATTATTTGTACTAATGTAATAAACATCATTATAATACCTTACTCATGTTTCATATTTCATTCCGTGTAACTATAACCTCCCAATTATTAAACACAATTTATGTGTTTGATACATGTTGGCATATTATTGTATTGTACATTAGTAAAGTTACTCGCGTTTCTTCCTTTGTATGGTTATTTTCAAATTAGCTGATACTACAAATATTATTGACCCAATATATTTATATCATTTTTGAAGTACGATAATACAAATATACAAGCAGCATAGGCTTGAGCAGATGCTTAAATACAGAAATCCACGATGCAGATTTAAGGAATCGAATTAGCTTGTGATATCCATTCACAGTGACCTAATGCTTTATAATTTTAATGTTCATGTTAATTTATCGATGATGATGTTTGAAAACTTACTTCGTTAATAAACATCTTAATTATAACATATTGAGAAATTATCAAATTTTACGCATATGTTTGATTCATACGGACTGATTAATAATTTTAAAATGTACTATTTCCTGTCTTTCTCGTTAATTATCTTAAATGCTGGTTACTGTAAGAAATTATTGCAAATACGTAACTGAATGCATAAAAATATTATTTTACTAATGAACCACGTATAACACAGAGGGGAAAATAAAATCCAAACAATTTGTTTTGTAATACGTTAAAAACCCAAAAATTATTTAATTTGCGTGACACATTGAAAACAAAGTGATATATACTGACAAAAATAAAACTAATTCTAATTTATGCAATTAAATTTAATAATATTATAATATGTTATCTTGAATTCCATGTTTTTAGTTTTTTTTTTTATATTCATAATTAACAACACGGGCAGTAGCGCTCTGGACAGACGTTGTAACAACACTCCACCTGCAACACAAGAGCCAATTGTATAGAAAATATATGAACGCAAGATACTTTTAAATTTACGATCTATTGATATATTTATATAAATGTCTATTTTCAAATAATACCTTGAAATTTTCAAAATTAGTTGTATTTAACTTATATGAGTACAAAATTTTCCTTCGAATTTCTATCGAAAAGTATCTGTTTATATGAAATTCAATATTTTTGACCGAGAGTACTTGGTGGAATTCCATTTTAATATTTTTAAGTAAAATACTTGAGTGATTTTCTACATGTTCGTTTTTATTTGTGACCGGTTTCGCCAATCTTTCACGTTGGCATTATCAAACAGAGAGAAAGGGACTCTCCACTTATCTGATAATAAGCTCGACTTCAACCAGAACTCCAATCTCAAAATTTTGCATATTAACAATAAAGGCACAAAACTCGATCGCCAAGAGATTTTAGAAATCAACCGCATAAAAGATAACACACCGGAACACCTGCTTAATGACCAGGTTATTTTCAATAAGTCTCCACTATTATTCCCTATTGCTAAATCACATCTTTAAAAAACCATTTACTTCGCAAAAACTTATTATTTACAGATAAACACACTGCAGGACAAACCCCAACACAGGATAACTGCTGCTACAACCCAAAGCCACTACTTTAGATAATTACACAATTATATAAAAAAACTTTTTTTTAAAAAAATTTGCAATTATATAGAATTCTCCACTTGTCATGTACATTAAAAACACATTAGCCCTTACCACCTGACAATCACTCTCTCTCTTTCCAACAACCTCTCCCTTTAACAATTGCTTACCTAATTACTTATTATTATATAAAATCTCACTCTGTTTGATAGTGCCAACGTGAAAGGTTGGCGAAACCGGTCACAAATAAAAACGAACACGTGGAAAATCACTCAAGTTACCTCGTTGTCTGTGGCGATGGGAATGTAGGTGACGAACTCGTTGGAGTAGTCGCGTAGCTTGGATTGTCTGTTCGTGGGGATGTAGGTGCGCACGGAGTTGTGAGTGATGAGGGGACGCTGCACGGGCACGCATGGCTGGCACGGTGGCAGCCACGTGCTGGGCCTCGGCCCCGGAGGCTCCGGGGGGTGCTGCCTGCCTGGCGGGGGCGGCGGGCACGGAGGCCGGCAGCACGGAAGGTACGGCACCTTGCACCTCGTCTGCAAGCGAACAAACCACTCTACTCACTCGGCTCTACTGCTCTATGATCGTTTATTCATGCTATTATAACTTTTCTTCATCCAGTGCCTCTCATCTTTGTAGGGAATATTACATATATAAATTTCAGATAACTAAAAATAAAAATGAAGATTAGTGAGTCTAGATACTAAAGTATAACTAAAGTATAATGTAATCTGATTCGTGAATAAATCTAAGAAATTATCTGTTTTTTTTAAGGTTTGACACATTAAAAAAAAATCAATCCATGTTTTGGCCACTATGTTTTAATTTTTGTAGAAATCCGCTGTGGATACAAAATATTTATATCTCACTGAATTCCTGTCACAGATAAAAAAAATACAACGAACAACGCCTTGCTATCGAGTACTTACATAATATATTTTTTAAGCTCAAGTCAAAAATCCATATATGGAGTCGCAGACAAAAACGGATAAACTCGTAAGTCAAACGCGGTCTGATGATATGCTAGTTTTATTACACCCCATTTCTTTATTATGGTTTTGCATCTAATAAGGCAAGGTGCTGTAAAATTATAAAACAAAACCTGTGACGCCAATAAAACATAACTGAATGCAAATGACCATTAACATGTTAAATGCAAGTCTATATTTTAAAAATGTATCAACACTACTGGTTACGTTGTTTTAAACACATTAACTTAAATAATACCATGTTAATAAGTTAATTTTAAAGTTCACGCATTTGCCACTGTTTTGTCATCTGTTTAAAAATTGTTTTCAGTATTGTCAAGTCTACTATAAAGACATTTTGTTCCCATAATTCACCAATAAATTACATTCATTTAATATAAAGATTAATATCGATCAAATTTTACTGAAATTTTAAAAGCCCAGCGTTAAAATTTATAAGCGATGCTAGCTTTGTGATTTATCACCATGTTAATTTAAGTATTTATTGCTTCAAAACGACTTCAAATAATTCAGAGACGTAGCCTTGCTAATGTTTCACGCCGTAAACTCGTGTTAATCAATTTATTAACGGTCATATCACTTTTGTCATAGCAATCTTTCTTTTCAAAATTTTATGTACGCTATGCTGTAAAACTCAATTTTATAAATGAAAATATAAATAACGTAGATACGTTCAAGTGATCATATTCCGACACTTAAATTAGTAACTAATAAAAAAAACCCCAAACGCTGTGGTGTGTACTTATGAAGCTTTCATTATTGAATTCTTAACGTCCAATTTCAAAAGCAACAACGGATATTTACGGTTCACTGAAAATATTTTTTTACATGGATATGTCATCATTATAAATTCGATTGATATCTCAATAAGCACCTTTTACAAATATAACATTAATAAACTGTTGTTGAGGGACAAGGCATTTGATTGGTGAAGATCCATTATTATAATGATAAAAGTAACTTTGTATTCTGTCTTCACTTTGAGTTTATTATATTTTCTGCATGACTAGTTTCGACCAAATAGACTAGGTCATCATCAAATGCATAACTAAACTCGGTTTTGTTATTATCGAAAAAATCGCAAAATCTTAGACGACGCGCTACACATGGTACAATGTGTGGGTCGATTGGCAATGGTGTTGGTTCGTGTGTAAAGGCCGCTTTAGATTGTATTCAGCGACAGTATTTCTGAGTTTACCTTAGAAGGACGCGTCGGAGGCGGGGGTGGCGGGGGCGGACAGGGAGGCGAGCAGCAAGGCAGCAGCGCGCAGTACTGCCGGGGTGGCGACATCGGCCGCCTCTTCACACAGGGCTGCGGGGTGCAGCGCTGGGGGCGGCATGAAGGAAGCCAAGGGATGTTTGGCAGCGGGGGTGAGGGGCTGGGCTTGCAACCCCGGGAGCTCGGCACCAGCATGGGCCACGTGGGAGCGCACGGCTGGCACGGCGGGCAGCAGCGTGGCGCGCAGCACGGGGCGACCTGCGGGCCACAGGGCGGGGGGCACCTCGGGGCACAGGGCGGGGGGCATCCCGGGCCGCAGGGCGGGGGGCACCTCGGGGGGCACCTCGGGGCACAGGGCGAGGGGCATCCCGGGGCGCAGGGCGGGGGGCATCCCGGGGCACAGCGCGGGGGGCATCTCGGGGGGCAGCACGGAGCGCATCGGGGGGCACAGCACGCCATGGCGCAGCAAACAGACGACCACACAAAACTATCGTGACTTCTATTATTCACTGGAAAATTTAATACAAAAGGACCGCGTTTTAAAATTAAATATTATCTGTTACACTTATAATTTTGAAGCTGTTTATAATTCATACATGCATAAATTTAATAACTGACTAAACTGTTTTTTGTTTTTCCATTTTTAAAAGAAACGCATATTCGTTTTTGATAATTTCAATTGTTTCTGTTTCCTAATAGTTTGTTAAAAATTCTGTCATTAAGTCAATCAAAATTCTGAGTGTAATTTAAAAGCTTAAATTAATAAAATTACCAAAATAAAAATGCACCCTTTGAAATAAACTGAAAAAAATTGAGTTCAGGCTATCGAATGTTCATAGCGGTATCGCCAAAAAGAAGTAATCGACAATTATACGATGGCCGCGATATTATGTGAAGCTGAACTGGACCTCGTGAGGCAAAGTCGTGGCTTGCAGATGTGCATAGAAGGTCCAATTCTGAAGCCACAGAAAAAGGTAGTGCGTTGCGCTCCGGCGCGATATTGGAAGACGCCTTGTCCGCCCCGCGAGCCTCCCTTCAACTCGGCCGCACCCTTCAGCCCCTGCTGCTGCTACGACCTGCCCTGCAAGGCTCACTGCTACGAGGCGCCGCCCTGCATGCGAGCATCCGGCCGCTACCACAACACCTTGCGCTACCCCGGCCACTACAGCCCCCGCTGTCCCATCTGCCCCCACAACTATCCTGCCCCCAAGTGCTTCTGTTGACAATCAACGCACTCGCATTGTACAGACCACTATCATGGCACCACCATTACCATATACGGTTTACTCTGTTAAAATTTTTAGACACTTTTCCTGAACTGATAATTTAAAAAAAATGTATTTCAATTTTTTGTATATATTTAGGATACGCTTTTTCAGCTGTTATGATTCTGTAATACCATGGTATCATCATCGTAACAAATAGTTGTTGCGGGGAGGAACAAACATATTAAGAGCAGATATTCATTTTACCATTGCCACATATGGTTAACGCATATACAAGAAGTACGCGTTGCTTTAAAATTTTTAGACACTTTTGCTGCCTGAACTGATAATTTAAAAAAATGTATTTCGATTTTTTGTATATATTTAGGATACGCTTTTTCAGCTGTAATACCATGTTCTTTACATTGTAACAAATAGTTGTTACGGAGAGCAACAAAAATATTAAGAGTAAATATTCTTTTTATTCATTGGTTTCCACACTGGTATTCTAGGATTTCCATACATACCTAATTAAAAATAAATATTATTCAATGAAACACTAGAAGAAATTTTTCTAAAATTTTACTTGATGCATTCTGTCGTTAAATCAAATATTATATTTAACAATTGACAAAATAATAATAATCTATCAATCAGTGTTACAATTTGCTTAAAATACGAGGAAATGTTTCTTTAGAATGTAAGATTAGATTAATAACGATTGTATTTAACTGAAATTTAGAAAATATTTCTCACTATTAATATTTTTAAAAATATAAACCTACTGTCAATTTAATTTATAACTGTTTGTGTTTTTATTTATATCTTCTAATTTTTAGAAAAGGTCTTTACATCACAATATCAGTAGAAATTTACGCATAATACCTTACGCGAAAGTTTTTTATAAAAATCTCTTGAAACATTTCACAAATACGATTTTAACACACACATACATGAAAATCATCTTTTTAATGATGCTTTATAATCTATAATCTTTTTATTTTTGTAAAGTGAATTTCAAATAATTTATTACACTCGTCAACACATTCGCATTCGCAGTAAAGACATTCTTGCGTGTACAATATTTACTTATTATCATAGTAATGACTCTTTGTAAAGTCAGCGAGTTGGTCATATTCTAAATTTTATCGCCTTCCTGGCGCATTCTCCGCAAGAGGACCTGGATCTTGGCTCTCGGTCTAACACGGCATGGCAAAAAGCCCAAGTTGACCCAACTGATGATCAATTTATTAGTATTTTTATTGAAGATCAAATGTTTTAACCAGCCTTTGGAAAGGTCTCCCCGAACAAAAATGATCAAAAAACAAGAAAAAAAACTATTTATGTTTTCCCATAATCACGTTGATTTTATATTTAATACAAACCTTTTTAATAACATTGATTTGACTAATCAAAATTGGTGTTATGCAAAAAGCATGGTATTTAATCAGTTGGAAAAAACTAAATTTTTGCCTTTGTATATTGAGTCACTGTTCACGCACAATCATCAGCACTGAGTCAATGTTCTTGTATATGACGTTAAATTATTTGTAACGGAGACTAACAAATTATTTAGGGCTTATAAATTGAGAATTACACGTTGTTGGCAGCAAACACAATGTGTTTATATAAATATATAATAAAGAATGAGACAAAGTGAATACAATATAAGCGCGAAGCATTGTGCATGAGGATTGTGTCAGCAAATCCGAATCTTCTTATTTTGTAAATTTACTTTTTCTAGTTTTTTTCTGGTGCGAATGTGTTTTATAATATAAGAACATGCCACATTTATCTCTAAATGGATCTTTTAGAAACGAGGAAATCGTGTGCAAGAAGTTTGTCATCGTCTCTGATTTTGAGTGTTGCTTGTTTTTAATAAAAAGAAAGAAAAAATAACAAAGCAAGTAAATCAAAGCAGATGTATGAATGCACTTGTTCAATACTAAACTAGGTAAAGTGAATAAAAATATTTTTTTTGTATCTCCGAAAATATATATTTTTTAAAATACTACTTCGTAAAATATCATTCAGATAAGATGATTTAATGTATATTTATTAGTTATGATTTATTTTCTACGGATTTTTATTTTTTGCTAACTCCCTTTAGTTGAAATTATTTCCTAAGTAGTAGCATATTTAAACAAATTTATGCGTATTCTCAAATAACTTGACACCCTAAAGCGTTCCGCCGAATGCTGGGAAGTCGCCTGCATGAAATTGATATACTCTATGCATGCTCATCCGCTGAAGGTCGCGTGACCTCCATCTTCGGATCACCACCCTTCATATATCAGCGTCAGGAGAGGCCAATGCTAGCTCTATTTATACCCATGATTTATAAATACACCTTCCATTACGATAAATAATAACTATTTAGGACGCCTTTTATTTTCATTTAAAATGAAGCCATGAACATAATCGATTGATTTTTTTTATAATACTCTTATACTTTAAAAATTAAGCACGTTGATTTATGTATATTACAAATTTACTAACTACTTATTACAGAATAAAAAAAATGTATAATTATATTCTTAATGTTTGAAAAATCTTACATGCAATTGTTTTTGAAAAATTCACTTTTAAATTTGAAAACAAATGTTATCTCTAAAAATCAAAACACATTTCTAAATTATAGTTGTTTTAAATAAGACAAAAAAAATTAAAAACCACTTTAAAAAATTGTGTGCATTATTTAGTTAGCGATCGAGAAGATAGAGAAGTGTTAGATATATTTTACAATAATATGTCAGATCATAGACAACGCGAGAAAGTGGTTCTTCCCGACCAGTCGAGCACGATGCCCGGAAGCACCCCGTGCCAGCCCAGCCCCACGTGGCGCCGACCCTCCCTGCCGCCCATCCCCGCCTGGGCGCCCCCCGCCGCCCCTGGAGGCCGCCTCCCTGTACGCGGCGACCCCCGCCCCTGCTCATACATCAAAAAAAATACGACAAACTAACAGCAATGAACCAAAATGGAAACCCACAACCACCACACCATGGCAATCTTAATGATAGATATCAAGTTTTTCAACTTCTGGACACATTCCCACTACGTGTATTATTCATTATAACTTCTGTATCTGGTGTATTCACCATCTATTTTACCTATCTATGCTTTTAGGGTGATGATATTTCTATGTATTATAAATGTAACAGCTATACGTTTACTCTATGTCCACCTTCTCAGATTTTCTTCCTGTGACCATGAAAGTATAGAAGAAACAAGCTTTATCTGCTGCTACAGTTACAGCTCCCTGCTATTGCCGACTAAACGATGTCATTAACGATTGATTCGTTGCAATATCCATTACACACTTAAATTTAACAGCATTACTACCTTAAGTAATTTGTATATATATTAAAAAGGGCTTTAAAACACGATATTTTGAGTATTTTCTGATCTTAGCAGCCAAATATCTGCTCTCTGTATTTGTTCAAATTTTGTAAACAAAAATTTCCAAAAAAGCATTGTTATGATGTATCAAAAGCATAACTAACCCAATATTTGAAAATATGGCGTTTGTATTTCAATTCTTCATCGCTTTTTTTTAATCAAATCGAGGCAAGATTTTCCATCCTCAGTGGGAAGAAGTCCCTCTTGATTTATATTTACGACAGACTAACCAAATTTTATGTCATCTTAAATGTTTCTAAAGCAATAAAACGTTATTGACACTTGTGTAAATGGATTTTATTATGTACTAATTGGATTAAAACGGTATGTTGAGTAATAATTTTTATTTTATGGCGGTGAACTATTATTGGACTTGCACGAAAACGATATCACGACGTCATCTATTTAAAGATTGCAGGGTTACATAGCTAGTAATATATAATATTTGATACCAAAGGTATTCCAATCAATTATGAATTTTATCACACGAAAATATTGATTATAATAAAAAAAGATAATTGTTAAATAGGTTGTGTCGAAGCCTACTTTTAGAATTTTTTAATATCCAGCCTTTAAAACGTTGGTGTTATTTATTTGACAACTAATTATTGTATTTTCATATCTACCATGTATTGCTCGAAAATGTATAGGTGACACAAAAAACATATAAACACTCTAAATGTTGCATTTAAAGAAACAAAGGAAATATAAAACTTGTACTCGTTTCTGAATAACCTTCACAAATTTCTTCCTCAAAAGATTAGGTCGCATTTAATCCATAGTATTTTTTTTATAAATAAAATAGCAAAATTATTGCTGTGGTTTTTTTTACAGTAAATAAGTCATAAAAAATATCATAAATTACTTGCACGATATATTTTGTCACTGGTGATATCATGATTGTGTTAAAATAACATTTTTTTATATTGATATAGTTTCTGTTTTTAGTTTTTGCAGATGTTTCATCAGGCTTATGCAGTGGCATTTAAACTAAAATTATTGAATCTTTTAGTCATTACAATAATCGCTCGTAAACAATGATTTCGTGGTTTTTGTCAGGGTCGATCCAACTTTTCAATCCAAAAATTTGCTGATTATTTTTTACAAAGAAATTAAGACTTAAATTAACAAGTAATATATAAAAGCGCTTATTATATTTTTCGGTATTATACAATTACCCGTAGGTCTCATTTGTGGTGGAAAATATAAACCCACTGTCTTGTATTCATTATATCAAATTCTTTGCTATTTTTTTATATTTCTTTTTATTTTGATATATTACAAGCTCTTTAAGTTTACTACGAAGGATTACTGGCTACATAGCGAAAGATCGCTCGATCCCAATCAGAATCTTGGACATCCCTGCTGTAGGCTAGTGCAGCTAAATTACCTCATTAATAATTAATTATTATCATCCTTACGAGTGTCTATAATAGTGTTGATGGTCGTGATCAAACATTATGAATAGACTTGATTATATTAAATACTATAAATAATAATCAAGATATATCCGGTTATAAATTTTTCTTAACAAATATGTTAGTGACTGCATAAACCAATTAAAATTAATAAAGTATTCAAATAAAAAAGTTGACCTTCATTTAATATAATATTTACATTTTTTCAATTGTATCCATTTGACTCCCACAATTATTAGTTAACAGGGACCGATAAATCTCTTCGCAGATTTTTTTATTTTCGATATTTTAAGATAAACAAGGTAAAAGGTTATTTCGCAAATATTTTTTTTTATCCAAAGTGCAACTTTGATAAGTTGACTTCCCGAATCACCCGATGCATATGAATCAAAATTTTATATATAAATCTATGATTTTTTAATAACTTAAAGAACGGACGTAAGGATGAGGCATTGTCCGGCTACCGATTTCCAACTGAGAGACCTTTTACTAGCGGTCAAACAGCTTAGTCATGCTTTAATATTAACCTAAAGTCACCCGTAACTTTTAAGTACCAAACTAAGTAGGAGTTACGATCGGCAGCGGAATTAATGCGAGAGCCTTGCGCGAAATCGAATTAATATTATTACCTTTTTAATTGAACAAAATTGATTGCGTCTCTCGACGAATTAACACTCACACGGCGGTCCGAGCGGGCGGCGAATTGTTTTACATACTCATTCGAGAGAGTGCGACTTATTTTTGCCTTTGTGGCTGCAAAGGTACGCCGAGAGGAAAACATAAACTTCACAAGAGAAGACGGGTCACAATTTGAAATAACCCATTACGTTCGAAAAAAAAATTTCAATAGAAAACGCATGCCAGCTGTGAAGCTAAATAGTTGTTGGGTGCTTTTTTCTACACGAAATTATACAACATTGATTTAAGACTCACAAGTAATACTAATGCTATTATTTTATGTAAAACAAAAGATTGATTAACAATTCATCATCATCTTTACTTACACCTCTTAAAAATCAGAAAGAGAATTTACCCTCAATATTTTCCACATATATTGATAAAATTCAATGTTTTAATGTAGATTAAGTAAAATACTTGATTTTTCCACATATTAATTTTTATTGGTGACCGGTTTCGGTCACCAATTTCACC
The DNA here is from genome assembly GCA_022113835.1 of Atopsyche davidsoni. Classification (NCBI taxonomy): domain Eukaryota; kingdom Metazoa; phylum Arthropoda; class Insecta; order Trichoptera; family Hydrobiosidae; genus Atopsyche; species Atopsyche davidsoni. Next base: position 12,078,398 of record JAILWY010000009.1, on the reverse strand, counting down.
AATCACATTATTCTTAAATTACCCATTACCACCGGACAATTATTATCTCTTCCTTCAACCTTTGGTCACTTAATTACTTGTTATTTTATAAATCCTCACTCAGTTTGATAATGCCAACTGTAGAAAATCACTCAAGTATTTTATTTAAAATATTAGAACATATTTAACACAAAAAACAACTTTGTGAAACTATATATATATATATATACATTGATTATATTTATATTGATTATACAGTAAAACCTCGATATAACGGACCAATTGGGGAGAGGGGGTTTCCGTAAAAGCCGAAACTCCGTTATATAAAAATACGTTAAAAATAAACAAAAAAGCTTTTTTTTGAAAATACACTGTATTTAGATGTAAATAAAAGTACAAAACACAAACAAAATTGTATTTATTTGTCTTCGGACACACGTCGTGAAGTGACGTTGCTGTTTGATATCGACACGCTCGCTTTCGGTAATCCTACTAAAAAGGAATCAACTTTTGAAGTTTGCTATTTTCTTTTTTACAATCGACTCTCAAAAAATTACGAATTTTATACTTTTACATTTTCGCATTTAAAACGTTTTAATGTGACCAGATTTTTTGTCCGTTAAATCCGACGTCCGTTATATCGAGATTTTACCGTACAGTCATAATTGTAATTTTTAAAAAAATTATAATTTTATATATATAGTACACGAATGCGTTTTCGATTCAATTAATGTTTTTAACGGCCGCTGCTTGTGCCCCGCGGCGCGTCTCGTTGCCGGGTTCGGCAGCTGAGTTGGGGCGGATCTCGTGCTCGCAGGAAGGCGCGTGCGACGTGCGACGTGCGACGTGCGACGTGCGACATGCGACGTGCGACGTGCGACGTGCGACGTGCGACGCGGATCGGCCGCGGGGGCCAGTCGAGTCCAGGCGTCGCGTGCCAATCGACGCGAATCCCGTCCGCCAGTCCGCGAATCCAATCCAACCGCGAAAGCGCAGCCGACATGCCGCGAGCCGCGGGGGCGCCGAGAGCTCTCAACACCGCATATATCCTTCTATCGATCTTAGGTAAGATTAATAAAACCATATATACCCATAATAATAAATTACAATAAAACCTAGTGAAAGTGAAATATTAATATTCTAATAAATCATAAAAAACCTGTTGGAAAAATCAAATCCTGAAAAAACGTGCTTACGGTAATTTAAAGTTATTCAAGGTACACAGTATAAAAAAAAAAAAAACAAAAAGTTTTCCCAAATATATATTAAATTTAATAAAAATACTTTCACGTTGACATTATCAAGAAGGTTGGCGAAACCGGTCACCAATAAAATAAACATGCGGAAAAATCAATAAATCATTTTATTTAAAATATTAAAATAGAATTCCAACAAGTAATCTCTTTAAATTAAATCGTTCGGTATTTTTTGCAAAGTGTTTTTGCTTTATACTGAAGCGGTGAAATGTATTGAAAGCTTTTTATTTTTATTGTCTCTGTGCATTTTTTTTTTTTTAATTTTTGGTATTTTTTTATTAAAATAACGGTGCACTGCTAAAGTTAAATATATTTTGTATAAGGGGATCATCGTAAATTTCGTGCTTACGATTACAGTGATAATATACTCGTTTATCAACACGTTGTATTGTGCAATGCGCCAAAGCAAAAATAGACCTTAGAATGTGTGAAAAAAATACAATAAATATTAGATTATCAGTGTATTTGTTAGAGTAATAATAACAGTTCAATATAATACGCATTTAAAATTTTCAAATCGTTTTTAATATTTAAAAATTTTAAATAATATTGGTGAATAGTAATCCAAAAATAAAAAAATTATGTGTAGATCCAAACAAAAAGTGCACACGAGTTTAGATACTTTTTTTCACATGATGGTGTGGCCTATTAAATAAATATAAATATAAGGGTTTTTGAGTGCTGTAATCTAAGTTTATTTATGCACAATCATTATCATTTGGTTTATTTATTCATAGTACAATTAAATATGTTGATGTGTTTGAAGACAATAATAAAAACACAGGAACAACGCAGAATTGTTTGGAATGCAGATATTGGAACTGGGGGTCTCGATATTTATAGCAAATTGCATCACCGCGAAGTCGATTTTTGGCGATACCTTCCCACGAGGTTTAGAAATTTTAACACGATCACCGATTTGCTTGAAATAAAATAAGATGATTTGTATTTTAATTGCCTAAATTTATGATAATACATAATATTTCAATACCAAAGTCGTAACAAGTAAGGTTATATGACAATTCTATGTTTTATTTTACATTTTAGTTTAAGTCTGATACATAGTTTTACCTTAACGACTGACTTGCTTTTTTGTTATATACTAAAAAGTTTTAAAAAAAACCGTTATTTTGTAAAATATACCACGTAAAAATTCAGTATCGCTAGACAAATACCAAATTTTTCAGATATGTTTAAATAAACTATAAAATTTTCTTTGCTGAAATACCGTATATGACAAATGACAGTCGATTCTCGGTGTAGACTATATCAACATATTTTAACAAAATTAAAAATCCAACACACATCCTTCTTGTGAATTAAATTACAATCATGTTCTATAGAAAAAAAACATAAAGCTTTTTAAATAGTTTTATATCAAATACATGGAATAAATTTTCTTGTTTGCGTTGAATTTATTCAGCTAATCCCGTTTGTTCTTTTCATACTTTGATATAAACTCGAATTATAAATTATATTTATTTTATACATATAAAGTTGTATTTACAGGTGTTTATCAAAATTAATGTTATGTTTAAAAGGTACATGAATGTAAATATAACGCAAAATTTTAATGCAAATATAATTTTTTAAAAAGAAAAAAAATGTAAATAATACTATTTAATCTCAAAATCTAATGAATAAAAATTATACGCACCAACAGATGTTTATAAATATATGATGAGATAATCCTTAATTATTTTCTTTGCTTCGTAAATTGCATACACATGCGACCACCGCGGACCTCAACAACATATTTCACTTTTAAGTAGTAATTGGAAGCATAAATCACCATTTTTTTTTCAATATTTATATCGTGATACAGATTTAATGTGTGTGTTTATTTAGAAATTGAAAATTTCAATTTTAATTTCATCGTGATGTTTCATTATTCAAAATAGAAATAGGATGAATAAAAATAAGGCCAAATGCATGCTAAAATGAAAATCAGCACATATGTGTATAGTTTACAACTCAATATCTAATAGTTATGTAAAATGAAATCGTTTCATTAATTTTTTCTTTATAAAAGGATGTATTAATAAAATCCTTTGCTGGCTTTGGTAATAAACAATTATTGAATCACAGGTGCACGTAAACTTTTTTAATTCTTACTTTGATTAACTTTTACTTACGATGTTTTTGTAAATGTGAGGTGTATCGTAAAATCTATTTTATTTAATCATTAAATTCAAAAGAAAAAAAAATGGGATAAAAATACTTAACAATAAAGATTTTACACAAATTTAATCATGTAATGACAGTCGAAGTATGAACTTGTAAAGTAGAATCTGAAAGTAGCTTGTTGATATTTTTAAATAAAGGTAATGAAATAATTGAGGTCATTGAAGGGATTATTTGAATTTGCAAAAACAATGTTAATAAGCAAACCCTCATAAAGAGTATTAATTTATAGACGTTTGACAAAAACATGCCATATGGTGCAGATTGGGTGGGCCATTACACAAGAGACCCAAAACTTTTATATCTAAAATAAAATATCGTGTTTTTGTATACTATATATTTTCGAAATAATTTCGTGTTTTTTAATTATTGGTTTCTTTATCCGACAAAAATATTTAAAATAATTGCAAGGGTACATAGTTGGTATTCCGTTTAATTTAACGCATGATCAATGAAAAGTGATTATTGAGTTTGTAAGGTGTGCTGTGTTTTTGTGAAAAAAAGCATGTAACGTATGACTTGAACGTACATAAATAAATTGTATTAAAAATACTTTTAGTAAAAAAAATATATATAGTGAAAGCAGTGTTAATTATGTCATTGACAAATAAATATTCTCAAACACTTGTGATTTTGTTGTGAATCCCACGATCTGCGCTATCAAGCAACTCAGATGTAAATAGTTTCGTTAGAATATGTGTATAGTCTTGTAATAGAAAGACAATGCAGTCTGTTGTTTTGTTTACGTAGATGATCTTATACAAATGTTCTTCAGACGCGGTTGTGGGTGTCTCACTCGAATGTCTCTGGTGAATAAATTAACCAGGAACGAAAACATAAATCTATCCGCAGCTAGCAAGTAGCGAACAAGGCATTAAGCCAACCATAACTATAATCATTATGTTTATATAAACATCACTTGATTAATCGTTTCAGGTCGTAATTCAAGATCTTATCCGTTGATAAAGGTTGAGAATATTTAAAAATAATAACAACTCTCTACAGTACTTGGAATCAACGACTACCGAAATCCTTCAAACGTTATTTTTTATTATTTTTAACATATAAAATATATACACATTCCTACAAGCTGTCAATAGATACAATTGCATGACATATGTTTTATCTCTAAATGATTTTAATCAAGGTAGAAAAAAACATCATCGGTATAAATTTTATGTAATTACATAGAAAACATGTTTAGGTTATAATTATAGTCATATAAAAGCAGGTACTCTCTGTATTGATCGTATTTAAAGGAACAACTTGATTATAATTTACACTAACAATTTTACATAAAAAAAGCTTCCCAATATATGTTAGTTATTATAAATAATACATGCGTGTCTCCGGTTTTCTCAAATAGCACATGCTAAAAATAAAAACTATTTACAAGAAGAAACAATAATATGTCACATATGCTTTAGAAGATTCTTTAAAACTTCGTAGATCCCAAAAGAGAATACTCGGTAAATATTGGGCTTAGGTTACAATAATATAATTTTTAAGAAGATTTATCTTTAAAATATATATATTATTTAAAAAAACTTTCAGAGCTTTTGACTTTTAAAAGAGCATATGACGTAAAAGAGTATTCATATGAATATAACTAAGGTATGATGAACTCGAATTTATGTAGGTGAGACATTTAAAAGATGTTAAGATTTATTTGATTATCGATGTTTTTTATAAATAATGTATGTAAAAATATTTTTTGGCGTATTTGATGCAATATTACATATTCATAATTATGTTTTTTGCTAATTTTTGTTCCAAAGAACGATATGATATACATTTAGTATTAAAATAGTGAATGTAACACGTTAGCAATAAACGGTGTTTGAATATTTAGCATATTATAAATAATTAACACATATAGAATATATAAATAATTCATGTTATTGTTTATACAATTCTCTAAAATTAACCATCCTAACAAGATAAAAATATATATTGCTGAAAAGAAAAAACTATTAGAATAATACGAATGCTCAGTCAAAGTATCAATTCAAACGAGTAACCATTATATTTAATATCTTAAATATTTTTCTTAAAAAACATGCTTATAACCTCGATTATTATAATCACAGTCAACAACAGACTAGAAAACTAGAAAACAAATACTGGGCGATTGGGTTTCAAAGCAGATAAATATGCCGAGTTAAAGCTTCGTTATGCATACCAAGCCAAAAAGAAAAATTATAAATAATTCACAGTCGATAATCTATCGTCATCGTTAAGTTGTCGTCAGTGACAACATAAATATATATTTTTGTTGCTGTAATTTTTATGTGTGATTGCTATTTGCGTTTTTTAGGATTTATATTAAATGGTGTGTAGATGTAAAACATTTGTCAAAAAATCACGCATCATTTAGGAAAAATACTTTTATATAAACTAGACTGTTTTTTGTTGTTTCCTTTGAAGTATCACATTTGCTATTAGTATTTTTGCAAATTGATATAGGTATATAAACTTAAATAATTATGAATGTATGTATGTTCAATTATTAAGGAAGCGAAGTACTGTGAGCGAGTTTGCTACATGGCATACCTTGAAGGAGACACTGTTTCCTATAACGACTGTTTCTCGAAGATGGATGATGCCATAAACAAGCATTTCTGAAGATATTTATAAAATGAGTAATGATACAAGAATAGTAACCTCTAGTTTTAATGATCTCAAATGGATTCACGTTCTTAAAAAAAAACACTTACAATGCACAGAACTTTTTAGAATTGACATTGAACTTCTAAAAAACACTCTCCAAGTTGGTTTTTAAGTGGGCTCTAATCCTGGTACAAAACAAAGTGCGTTGAAGAGAGTAGAAAAAAATATTACGGCGATAAGTGCTGAATATAAATAATTGATTTTTATAAGGACGGACAGGAATATAAAACAGTGTCCTTTAAACGAAATACTAACACTTCTCTTTTTTCTCTATAAATGAAAAGTTGCCACTCATGATAGGCTGTCGATGGTTTTTTGATTGACCAAAACATTTTTATGGCCTTCTAATGGGCCGTGGTAAACTACTGAAGGATATGGAAAAAAAATGATCCTGCATAAAAGCCTGAGAAAAGATAACTATTGTAGAATGTTAACATTTTTATATATGCTGAATGTTAAAATACTTTGATGTTTTCAGTTCGTAGCTTTTTGATTAAATATTTAAAACCAAAAATAAATTCTAGTTAATATTAAAGTTTATTTATTTTGAATTAAAAGTATAACATGTTTATTTAGAAAAGTATTATAGGCGTTATAGCTCAATTTATTTTATTGCAAAGCGCTTTCGCGATAATAATTAATTTTAAGTGGGTTTTACAAAGCGGATATAACACCAAATACAGTAAACTTCTAATGAACTTCAATTCTCTTATCACTTGTTTTCTTGAAAAGTTTACGTAGAAATGTGATCAGATTGCAAACAGAAAAAAATATTTTTATGTATATTAAAAATTAAATATCTATATCAGCAAATCCGGGATGAGATAAAGAGTGAAAAAGTTATTAGCAGTGCTTTTTACTGGACTATCGTTTTATTTTAGTTGGTAGTAAAATATTATCAGGGGATCTTTTTATAATTTCTGTTTACTCGGTGGCGTTGTATAATAAAAATCAGCAAATATTTGTTTAATAGGAGGCGTTGATAAGTTTATGACTGCTGAATATATTACCAGAGACACTCAATCTAGGGACTGCTGAAAAACAAATTATATTATGAAATATTTTCAATAAATCTTATTAGAAATTATTATTTTTGTAATCTCTTTATTCGAGAAGAATAACATATTTATAATAATGTGTAAGAATGTTTGACCATAAGATCATCATTTAATTCGACAGAGGCATAGTCTGATTTCAACGAAGTATTAAAACATTATTAAAAAGAGAAGAAGACTTTGATTTTACTAGAAAATAATTTATAGAAATTAAATAAATATATTTAAATATAAATTTACATTTAATTTACAAATATTTTTTCCACAAGTTATAGGATCACAGTCATGACCCACTTTTATTGAACAAAAATAATTGCGGTTCACCTAAAGAAAATATTGAGTATCGCTCTCTACGACATGGTGCTGAACAGGTTTTCAGAATTTGGAAATGCGGGATCACATGGATTGTGACTAAATAAAACAAAATAGCATTATCGAATAATGACTGGCGGCTTTTCTGTTAAAAATAACGCCATTAATTATAGTTCTAATCGACCCTGAAAGGACACTTGAACTATTTAAAAATTTAATTTATCAGTGACAGATGCCGCTTTCGCAATGAGTCCTATGCTCTTCTTTTATGTTTAATTTGATCTATTTTTTTGGATTTGATCATCAAGGTAATTACAACCTACTTTTTATTTTCAGGCTACCTTGTCACTCTTTTTCTAAGCCTCAATATCTCACTAATGTAGTCGGCCGAGTGTTATATTTTATAAATTCTATGTTTTTTTGGCAGGTCCATCGATCAAAGTAACATCTCGTTTGAAAATTTAAACGTTTAAAATCACATGGTTTACCAAAATAGTAAAATGAATTTTTATTTTGTAAATTCATGAAAGCATTCCGGAATTTTATAATCAACAGACATGAACAGTTGGACTGTCTTCTTTGTTAAAATTTATTTACACTGATCATCTTTCAAGGGCGCTATATGTTAATAAAATATATTTTCATATTTTACTAAACTCGTTGCGTATGTAAGCTGCACTGCTTTACAAATAGTTTGTTTGAAAAATAAGAGATTTAAAAAAAAAATTATAATTACGAGCTGTCTTGTGTGCAAGTGTTTAATATGGCTGTTTATTGGCAAAATGTAGCTACTTTTCTAAAAAGACACACTCTTTGACAAAAAATAAACTGCCTGTAAAACAAGTTTTTGGTTATAACCATAAATACAACAACATGATTTGCTGTAGGCGTGACGAGTTAGGAGAATCCGCAGTAATCTGCTCGCTTATTGACCTGCGACTTGATTTTTTTTAATTAATAGACTCATCGTACAGATAATCTGGATTGGAATGTGCAACGATTGAGTAGTTAACATAAATGTATTGATTATGTTGTTGTTGATAAAATTAGTGGTGTTTAGGATAAAAAACTACCAAAGGCTAAACACACTCTTTGCTGTCGTCTAAGTTTTTTTACTACAAGATCATACGTAATTGTATCGATAAATTTGCGTGTGCATACATAGTTAATTAATACCTATACTGCTATAGTCAGAAACGTACTTAAAATAAAATCAATTAATTTCATTAATTTAAAGCCTTTTGTTTTGAACTCGTATGTGACTACCAAATAAATCAGAAACCCTGATATTATTTATTCAAATCGTTTTTATAATTGACAACCTACCAAATACTCTTTGTATGAAAATATCAAATAAAAAAAAAATCGCCATTGATATAAAACCAACATTTATTTATAAGATTTGTACCCATATAATGTATTAAAAAATATTTGTGATTTTTAAATTTATGTTCAGCGAAAGATGTGTGATTCTTGCTAGTTGTAAATGTAGATTTATTTTGTTGCTGATATCAAGACATGTCATTGGTATTAAAATTACAAGTATCAAAAACAACAACTACTCACCATTGTTGACTTTTCATGCAAAATCAAATCTGTTCTATCCACCCAATGTAATGCATAATAAGCGTGCTTCCTTTGCAGTACAAGGAACATGACTCGACTCAATCTCCCAAATGACCTTCGCATGAAAACTATACTCCTTTGAGGCTCTCGGAAACCAGAAACATACACATATGTCTGTAATTTATGTGGTGCAACAGTGTCTATTTTTAATGGCTTAATATTAGCGTCCTTATTTATGCTGACTTCACAAGTAGGAGACATTTAAGCTTTGATAATCTGAACGAAGAGTCTATAAACACTTTACTTTTTAAGAGTTAGATGTCTCGCGTGAGAAAACTGTAAAAAAGCTGTTTGATCTGTTGTCCGACTTCATAAACTTTTGGCATTTGTTGTATTTTACGCTCAAATAAATATTTTTATTTTAACGTAACCTAACCAGAATGCAATTCGACAAATTAAAAATAAAGTATTTGTTCTTTTATGATGTAAATGCGGTGTAAGTGGGATGAGGTATCGCCTTGTTAATTGGTAAGGAAACGGTTAAGGAAATAAAGCTAAATTTGTATATAATATGCTTTTGCGTAAATTTTGCATATTGTTTTAAATATATAGCATATATACTCATAAAATAAATTAGTTTTCGAGAGTCATGATAAAACTTTCGAGCCAAATATTGCGGAAATTCTTATGGTAAAAGTACTCATACAAAATTATGGAATAAAATTATCATTCTAATACATCGCGGTCTCTCTGTTACATTATGCATTAATAATTTTAAATCAATAACATTATAGCTGAGTTTTCAATAAAAAAATATAAGACTTGTTTTCGCGTGCCGGAAATTGATAAGAATGTAAATATTATGAGACTGGTTTTCTCAGAGTTCCCTTTTACTTGAAATTCTACGAAAAGATGGTAAAGTTCTTCAAAAACGTTGACGTAAATGCCAATATAACACATGCGGCATCTTTCTTTCCGAGATTGAGGCCGAAATAGTAAAACATATGCAGTAACAAGAATCGTTCAAAATAAATTTATGAGACATTCAAACGGAATCATATACGTGCCGGAAGTACTTTTCTAGTGAAGTGCCTCATCAGATCTGCTTGGGTTTCCAAGTTTACGCAGAGCAACGAACAACAAATCATTAAGGTCTTTCGTGAATTTGGACAACTGTGACTATTTTTTTCATAATTGTGAAATTAAAATATTTACAGCTTCACTTAAAAAGCTCATAATCAAATACACTTCCTTCCGACTAAGCCCACTAACAAAGTTGTCACAAATGAAGCTACGGTCAAATCTCCACTGCGGAATTCTTGACTTCTGAGGTTGATACTTTTTGTATTTTTTTCACACATTTACAGGCACTTTTGGGCATGTTTTTGTACTTGTTAATATTTATTTGCAGCATTTAAAAACACGAAAGTAAAATATTTTTGAAGACAATCGATTGATAATTTTTTAAAGGTATTTAAGTAACCATCGTTCACTCAAAATGTGTAAAATAACAAGAATTATGTAATTTAGAAAAGTTACTAGAATCGTTAGAATTCCTATACTTAATAATTACTATTGAAATAACATAAATATTGACATTCCATGCAGTATTCTTTTTAAATTATTTAATTTAGACTCTAAATTAAATAACTTTAAAAAAATACTGCACTATTTTTAAGTAAGCTCATAATGCTCTAAATTTTAGAGCAATTTGAGCTTACTTAAAAATGGTCGGATGCGAAATATCAGGTCAGTTATCGGTACATGGTTTATGCCTAATGCGCATTTCCGTATTGTTCAATTTCTCAGTAATTCTGTGTCATTGATGATGAATGTCATATTTGAATATGCAAGGCTCCGCGCTGAATTTTCACCTTGGAGGGCGAGGAGTTGCTGCAGCAACCCAACCCGGGTAGATGGGCCGTGCTTATCTTGTTCCAACGGATACATTCATGTATCCGTTTCCTTAAAAATGATCAGAAGCAAAATACCAGATCAATTATCGGTACTTGATTTATGTCTAATACGCTTTTCTGTATTTTTAAATTTTTCCGTGCTGGATTACCACCTTGGAGAGCGAGGAGTTGCTGCAGCAGCCCAGCCCGGCTACTGCCCGGACAGATGGGCCTATTAGGCATAAATCAGTACATGATTTATGCTTGAAACGCTTTTCTGTATTGTTAAATTTTTCCGTGCTGGATTGCCACCTTGGAGAGCGAGGAGTCGCTGCAGCAGCCCAGCCTGGCTACTGCCCGGGCATATGGGCATATTAGGCAGAAATCAGTACTTGATTTATCCCTAACAAGCTTTTCTGTATTGTAAAATTTTTCGTGCTGGATTGCCACCTTGGAGAGCGAGGAGTCGCTGCAGCAGCCCAGCCTTGCTACTGCCCGGGCAGATGGCCCTATTATGCATAAATCAGTACTTGATTTATGCCTAACACGCTTTTCTGTATTGTAAAATTTTCCGTGCTGGATTGCCACCTTGGAGAGCGAGGAGTTGCTGCAGCAGCCCAGCTGCTGCCCGAGCAGATGGGCCGGGCTGGTCCGGTTCCAACGGAGCGTCGCGGTCCGTTCCGCCGAATTTCCCCCGTGATTTATTGCCCCGCCCAGATGACGCAGGGCGGCCAGTGTCATAAATTCTGCTGCTAACCGTTTTTTGTTTGATGTAGTAACCACTGTCTCTAAAGACACTACCCGAGAGTATACGCGAGAAACAACACAATATCATTTATAAATGTATGTTAAGCGTGGCTTTTTTGGCATTATTTATACTTCAGCATTTAGGTCAAAACAAAAAATACAAAATATGTTCAATACAAGATGATTTCGTAAATTTAACCAATAACGTATTCAGTTCAAATTACTAAAGAAGAAGTTTAATAGATTTTTCAAAGAAAATTTATTATAAATTTATGGTGGATTTTTGTGGTATTTATAATATTATTTTAAGTGAATATTTTAACATTAAAAGTATGCATTATTATAATGAATGTAAAAGAAGCACGTAAGAAAGAGCCTGAAATAATGTAGAAATTTCTAATGGGCTTACTTTATTGTTATTCATCACATTCTGGTAGTTAATGTCGAATTTAAATCTACTATGACCCAATGTTTGTTTCACACTGAAACAATAGCAGTAGCACTGAATACCAAATAGTGATTTTAATTCTATATATACGCTTTTATATGTTGTAAATACCTAACGAGTTTTAAACGTGTAGATATTTTTTTAATTATCACTGAAGATTAAAATTAAAATTAAAATATAAAGTATGCATGAGAAAATTTAAAAAAAAAAGTCCCCGTACGCCAAAGGAATTAATTAAAATTATAATAAATTAGTGCTTTTACTCGGTAAATATAACCATCTGCACAAATAGTGGCGTTATGTCCCCTTAGGCTTCCTTGTAATCCTTTAATTAATAGATACTGCCGACGAACAAAGCGTGTCAGAACTTCACATGCTTTCGTATCAAACAGAGCACGTAAAACAACCATTTGTTAGTGTATTTTATTATTTTAATTTTAATCATTTTTATTTATTTAAGCGATGTAAAACTTACATCTTAAAAATATTCAAATGGGTATAATGAAGCTGATTAACATTCGAGTCATAAATAATAATAATTAAATCAAGTTTTATCAAAAATTTTCAAGAACTAAATATTCACAAGACAAAAAATACACAGGCATTATAAAACAGCTATTGGAAGTTGAATTCATATTAAATATGCAAAAAAATAATTGATGGTGCGATCAGTTTTGCTAAAAAATGTGGTTGATCTATCGATGCCAATCAAAACTATTTACAAAGCCGTTCACTCTATGAAATAATTTATTTTAATGTTTAGTATTATATTTAGTGATGAGTAAAGTTATGCTGAAAAAGGAAATAATTTTTGCCCAATTTATTTTAACAACAACTAGACGGGAGTTTTGGGTAATGCAGTCTTGCTCTTTAATGCATTTCGGTTTTATTGTTGACTTTCATATAACGACTAGTTTTAAACATCGACTTTTTTAATAACAATTTCCTCTATATCTCTTAGTTTTTTAAATGTACTTCTAAATCCGATTTGATTAACTATTATTTTTCAAATTGATTGTAATTGTTGGCAACCCTGTATAATGCACAGCTTTGCTCTCGGAAATAGGTTATTGCTTCAATGTCACTCATTAACACCGTAGGAAAGTTCATCGCACAAATTGTTATTTAGGCTAGATTGCAATGAAGTTGTCAACTCATACCGAAATAAACGATTTATTCCGAAACCTTGCCAACTACAAGAGGATTGATCACGAGGAAAAGACGTTGCCCGCAATAATTGTTATTCCCACCACGCAATGGAAACATAGATTTCCTTGTAAGAATAAGATTCTCTGAACTATTTATAAAATCAATTGAGATAACAATTAGTCTAACTTATTTACAATAATAGTATGGCGTAAGTAAATAACTACACATGTATTTTTCTCAATTAAACACAACATATAAACCTTTATTTAGTTTTCTCTACATCGAGTTAGGAATTTTAAAAAATCTTCAATATTCAATTGTAGAGATTATATTTATCGAAATATATTTTTAACATTGTTTTTATGCCAAAAAAAGATTGAATCAGTTATAATTTGCCACAAAAAAATAATCAGTAATTGCAATGGTATGTAATGTAACTTTATGTAATACAAAGGTCACTGCCAGCACAGTTTAAATGATAAAGCGCCGAGCTCAAAAGGTGATGTTTCCGTGTTCGAGACCTGCGGCAAATTTTTAATGAGTAGGTACTTCTAACAAACAAGTATAAAAGTAAAAAATTAAAAGTAAATAACTAGAATAATTTTTTATCTTAAATTTAGCTTGACATGTAAAAAATCTGATTTATTATATCTGAATAAAATGCATTGATATTTTTACACATTATTATTTTATTTAAAATTACACTTTTATGACTTTTTTGTATAAGCTTGTGGGCAGGTCCAATAATTTATTTTCATGAATTATTAACACCTACAGTTATTGCTTTAGTGTGACGTAATACATATATTTGATTTTTTATTCAGATTTTATTATTTTTCATATTTTGCATAACAAGCAAACACAAAGTTGGCGCAACGGGATATCGTCTTGAAATATAAAATTAATAAAAATATTTGTAGAAATGTATGAATATTATTGCATTTATCACTGTTCTTGTTTTGTAATCAAATAGGATTTTTTATAATTTTTATTATGTGGTTTCTTGAGTATTGTAATACACACGGCACTAAGTAGCATAACTGCTCCAAAGTATCATTTAAAAAAATTATTATACATGCTAAGCAATTGATGTAATTCGTATTTAAGATACACAATACGTGTAATGACGTATTTTGATTAATTTAAGAAAAATTATAATTATTTTTGTTATTTTTACATAGATGTGTTAGGATTAAAAATAACGGAAGAAAAGTACCTGTTTCCTCATTTCTAAAAAAATAGGTTTATTCAGGGCTCATAAAAATATATCCACTTGATTTTATTTTCTTACCTTAAATAAGCTACTTTTTATTATGTCATAGCATGAATTTTTTTTTTATGCATGTAGTTAAAGATTCATTTATAACGAATCACGTTTTTTTGCAATAATTACATTTATTAACAATAATTTTAAAACTACAAAATGAATGTATTTATGTGGTAATGATAGTTTTAATTAGTATAATGGACACTTTAAATCTTTTCAACGCTATTAAGTATCAGGATTATGGAATAATCAATATAATTAAACCAGTCAGCATGCAGTTTACTAAAAAAATCCGGTAAATTATGTTATAACCGCTATAGCCACAGTGGAGGTAATTAACATAGTAGATACATATATCTAAATTAATGTTTTTACTCGCTAAAGCTGAATAAAAGATTGAACCAAGTTTTTTTTCTAAGTGAATTGTGATTGTTAATATCTGAAAAACAAAAAAAAAAATTATATTTTCAACAAACAGGCTTAAAAATACCTAAAACTTTTATTCATCAAAATGATGCACCCAATCTCAAAAGATAAATAAAATAATAATAAAAATCATTTGCATCGTGAAAATGATGCACCATTTTATTTTAAAAGTTAACTATGTATCCTTAATTTATTAAAATGGGCTTGTCATGCCTTTAAAGCCATGGCGCACCACTGTTTCATATAAAATCACTATTAGAAAAGAAAACTATCAATTTACTTAGACACGCTTGCTCGCCATGGGACTGAATGTATATTTATGACCAATTATGTATTTAGTCTCTCAGCTCATAACAAGATCGCGTCTGATAGCAATCATTCACGTCTATTTAATTACATTTTATCATTACAACATGCTAAATAGCTTCTTACTCAAGCTCCATACTTAAGAGGTCTTATAAAATAATAACAAACATTGATTTTTAACTAATACAAAACTCATCATTAAATAGTAGGATCGTTAATGTACTTGTATGCATTATTAATTAACAATATATATATATTTTTTAAATATTGAGATTGATTAAACGTCAACTTTAAATGATAGAATCATCAATCATAGCCGCTAAAAATTAATATATAATATAACTTGTGAATGCAGACGGGATAGCCCTGCTACTGGAGTCAAGGCACGTCAAGTACATGTATATATGCTAAATAATTGTTATTAAAATAGCCTTAAACTAAAATATATATGATCTAATGATAGTGCGTCAATTTTATTGTTGTTATAAATAAATAAATCGGAAGATTACAGTACACACGGAGAATTCTCGAAACGTCATAAATCCTCATTAAATAATAGAAAAGAATCGCACGACTCCTTAATGTCTGCTAGAAAAACCGATATAAAAAATGTCATGACCAATCTACACAAATTGTGAGTTATACCAAATGATAACGTCTTATATCATCTACTGGAGGCCGACTAATGTTCTTATAATTATACACATCTTCTGGGAAAATTATTATTCTCTAATGTAGCATTGCTCATTGCTTCCTGGTGGTGCTATCATCAGGGCTGCGGAGTGGACTGCACGGAGGGGCACTTGATCCCTAAACCTGACCAATAAATATTTTTAGACTACTTATTATATTGTTATATACCATAAAATCTCACCACAGGCCAAATGAACAGTTTTTATTGAAGAAAGATCCAACATTTTTAATCAGAGGAATAATTTGATTTTCTTTAACAAGTAGAAGCAATAAATCATCTGAAAGCTTTGAACAAAACTTTCAAGTGATTACATTTCGTAATCTCTACATAAGAGGGCCAGAATAAATATATATATATACATAATAATAATTAACATGTAAGTTTTCCGAGTATATTTTCTTATTTAAAACTGTTTAAAAACAAATAAAAATGCTTTGAAAAGATCTGTGACACCATAAAATATTTTAAGCACAAATTAATTTTAGGTGCATAAATTTGATGCGACAAAGATTTTATTTCTCATTATAATAAAATCGTAAATATCATTTGATAAATTATTTATAAAACTTTTTAGATATTTTTTTACGCAGTAGGTACTTAAGATTTATCTAAATATATATTTTTCTATGATCTCACGCCTTCTCTCTGAATATGAATTTCGGCCTTTTTTTGCTACCAAGGCGTGCAGCATTTTTTTTTCTAAATGAAACAATGTCTTCATAAATTTTCGTTGACTAAAACGAAACAAATGCTCATTTAGACTCAATATTTGCTTTGAACCCCACCATTGGTTTCCACTCTGTGGCCCTCGCAACCTTTTAAGAATTCAGTAATCCAGCTATTAGAATAATTTATACATTAATATCTTAATTTTTGAAAACGAAATATAAATATTATCTTCTCTCAATATCTGTTATCTTATTTGTATCTATTTATTTTATTTAAATTAAAATAAAAACCTCCAAATCAATGACGTAACTAATACACTAATTTGCCGGATTTCTTTAAATTTAAAAGGCTTTAATTTTTTTGAAAGTTTGATACAGATTTTTATTCATATAACAGTGTATGTATTTTTTTAATATACAATAAAAAAAATTGTTTTAAATATTTACAAATTGTTTGTATTCATGACCATTGAAATGTTTATATAGAAATTTCAACATTGACTTTTCAAAAGTTCAAACGTAGATAATGACTAAATCACAAGTTTTTTTAAATTTTAGTACTGTTCAACTCTATAAATTACCGAAAATATATATATTTTGTAAAATATCTCCATTTTAAGACCTTGAATGAAGACTAAGCCAGGTAAGGACGTCTTCCCTCTCTCGTTGCGCTACTGGCCACAGAAGCCGCTGACACACCGATTAATATAAAACTTATTTGCAGAATTTAAACAAGCTACCTGTCGCCAGAAACACGTTTTTTTATCGAGGAATCTATAGTTTTACATTTCAATCGTTTGCGTCTCCAAATAGAAAATAATAATTTATTACTAAAATTAAAACATCTCGTTAATTACCTAGTCGCACAGTTAACAATGTGTACCCTTGTGAACTTTTATAACAGTTGATAATTAACTGACATTTATAATATTGTATAATATGCTGAACATACAATCGGCAATAAGTCAATCGATAAATAAATCACCAGTATTTTTATCCAATTGAGTAAAAAATAGTATTTATTTCATCAATATGTATAATGTTACTAACAGGTAAACTGACATTTCATGTTATAAATAACTCTTGAGTAATTTATACAAGTCTTCCTCTTCTAACATTAACAATGCAATACATTTATTCTGAGAACTTACGTTATTTATAATTACTGTTCTCGTGGCATTCTCACTTCTAAATAAATACGTTTCAATTCTTAAAGGTCCTTTTCTTTAAAAACAGAGTAGGCGTGCTTTTTATTAATGAATCTCAGAGTTATTAAATAGAAAAAATACTTTATTGCCTGTGCATTTTGAGATATAATTCTGGTTGATATTTCAAATAGATAAATGTTTATAACTAAACAAGGTTTGAATTTATGTATCTCAATGACATATAACTTCTTGATTACTTTGTATAAAAAATTTAAAAAAAAAATGGCAGATTCATTAATTATATTTTTGTTTCGTTTTTTGTTTTAGCCATCGATACAAACAACAACGTAAAAACATACTTTTGCTTCAGTATTGTACAGTTTCAAAACAAATTTACTCGATCTACAATTCTGTTGCTTATAAAGTTACAATATTCTATTCATTGTGAAACAACATAACTTTCGATAAAAGCAAAATTTATAAGTTACATTAATATTATATCTTTACTTAACATTTAATACTGAAGTGCACTTTACATAAATATCAAATAAATTTGATTATTTAATAGCCTTTAACGCTAAGCCGCGATTTTGAGTCAACTTTTAAAAATTATTTTAATAAAATGTATAAAAACAGAAAATATTGGTTTACTATCTTTTAAGGTAGATTTTTTCACGATAACTTAAATGCTAACTGTCTAGACAAGAGCAATCGCACCTTGAATCGCTTGCTTCTATATTGGGTTGTTTTAAAATTTCTCGTTTTAATTATTTAAACTTAGATTTCTCGCTCGAAGAGTTAGTATAAAAAAATTAGTTTGTGAGTCGTGACTTGAATAGCTTGAGATCCATTTAAAAAGAAGCCAAAGACAGTATGAGTGTCTCATAAAAATTAGTACGGCTTAAAAGATATTAGTCTGTTTTTGCATCTTCTCATCAAGTAATATTATATTTTAAGATTCACACTCATTCACATGTGAGACGTGAAAGAACTTAGCAATAAACAAAAACCCTTGGATTTTCAACACAAAAAAAGTACTTCCAATATATTGTGGTTGTAAATGTGACTCATTTTTAATCGTCACTTTGAAATGGATTATTAAAATAAATGTTGCATACTTTCAGCTAACATTAACAAGATCGGTATCCACGTTCAGATAAATCAAATCGTTAATCTGTTTCTAGGATTGTAATTAAATGTAAGGTATTGATAAATGATTTCCTCTGTACTCGCCTACCTTGGAAGTCTCGGTGTTTCCTAAAGCGGTTGTTTATTCCTTTTCTGTCGCCGTCTTTTATTACTAGATTACAATGTTTATTCGTATGTGAGTTTCAAACAGATCGCAATACTAAAGTAGGTCTATAATCTTACACTCAAATGCATAAATTCAATGCAAAGTCTCTCGTAAAGATATGCATATACGTTCCAAGAAACGTTACTTATTTTATTATAATACGAGTAGATTTAATAAAAGTAAAAACTAAGATATTCAAGTCAAAATAACGAACCTTGACAATCTATAAACATATAAAAATTGAAAATATTTGTACTATTTATTTAAGGATATACTTAAATACATTTATTTTTTTATTGGTAATAAATTGCGATTCACTGTAAAAATGCAATAAAATAATCCATTGCGTGAAAATATTTTGTAAGTCACCGATGAAGTGGTTAAAAAATAAACACCGCCGAATGACTCACCCGGTCACTTATATTTATTGCACCGTTTTATCCAATTTGTTAGGCTTACTGTCGCATAATAATTCAGAAATAAAGACGCCCGGCGCCTCCTGGTCGGCTTATAATGAGATTAATCAACCACCCAAATAAACGGCGATTCAAATATACTTAAATATCGATTAAAAGGTCCAATAAATTATTTGCTAACGATTTATTTACAGAAGATTCTTAATTTTATTTTCTTGGCATTTACTGGTTAAAAAAAAAACTTTATGGCGACTGTAATAAAAATCGCCGCTTTGTGTATTTTTACAACAATAAAATGATACTGAAAAATACTACATATATATTTTTTCATTTTATTGAGTGCTCAATAATCAAACAAAAAATATATTTTTGTTTCTTCAATGTAACTGCTGTTTATTTTGTGCGGACCATCTGGTAAACACAATGTAATAAAATGTTTCACCTCATTTCCTGGGGTTGACTCATTTCTTGTACTTTTAAAACACTTTACTAAGAATCAATAAACATGTCGTCCCACAGCTTAAATTTACAGACATTGTCTGATCAGGACAGATTTAAATATAAAGACACGCTAATTCATGGTTGATTTTTTCTGAAGATATTTAATACAAAAAAGCACTGATTCAACCGATGCATACATTTTCTGAAACACTCAATCGAGAAACAATGCATTCGTTTTAATATTATTTTTTTGTACTAAAGACGTGCATATTTTCAAATTATACACAATATCAAAAATCGTAATAAAATATAACGATATCAGTTATTCACCAGAAGTTACTATTTTAAAGTTATATTCAATATTTTTGACAGAAAGTACTGAAGTACTACAGACGTGACAAAACTAGTATCAAATAAAAACAAGAACGTGGAAAAATCAACTAAAGTTCTTTAAATATCCAAGTATAAATGTTTAATCAAGATACAAAAAAAACGAATCTTCCCACTGGTTTTATTTGTAGACATTCTCAGGCCACGACAGTTTTACATATAGAAACAAGTTTCAGATTGCGTTTACTTTCATAATAATGTTTCAAAAAATAGAACTTATTTATTAACAAGATAGCAGTAAAATACAAAATAAAATCAGATTTTTAATTCAGTAGTTCGGATGCGTTAAAACTTCTAGAAATATGCGGTGAAACATCGACAACTGAAATAACAATTTATGACATTCGCCAATAAATCTATGGACCATTTATCACTTAAACTATGTGTTGAGGACTTTAATAAATAACCCGTCTGGTTAGTGAGTCGGATTTTTAATTTATGAATCAACCGAAGTAACATTTTCGTAGTTTTGTAATTTTACATATGTCTTCCGCTTATCCATATTTATTGTTACACACGCACACTCACACACACAAACACTACATACATTCACACAATGAAAGTGGAAACCGCGCATTATTTCTGGACTGTATAAATTTTAAGATTTTTAATATTTTTTTAAGTATTTTTGTTTGTGTCATTTTTGATATTGAATGAAAATATTTGTAAAGAAAAAAAGGTTTACTTGGTGTTTATTTCAGATTAAGAGCAAGCTTTAGGTCTCCTCTTTTCAGGAAACACCATGATTTCATGTACTAGTGTACATAAAATAATTAATGTTAAAATTTTCAGAGTTCAATAAACATCTTTCATGAAAATATATAATAATTTCTAAAGATTATTAATACAATACTATATTTTGGTTGTTTGATTTCTACCAAAAATCATTTGTCTTATATGCGATTTTAACCATACTTTTCAATAGAAATACATATTTGCTTTATTTACTTATAAAATTTGACTTAGTAAGTATCTCAATGTAGCTGTTAGTTAAATCAACTTCATTTACAATTAGATTGTAGTAGTATATAATACGCAATTAAAGCTTCATCAAGATTTAGATTTTCTTAGAAGATAGTGATAACACATTCGTAGTCATTCACTTAATAATATGTATAGCACTGTGGTTATGTTTATAAATATAATATATTATAAATTTAAATAAAAGATACCAAAGACACATGTAAATTAATACATAAAACATAGCATTGTATATTTAATCAGATTAACAAAACATAAGTTATACTTATAATTAATATAGTACAAAAAATAGTTTTATTTTGACAATGTTCTCATTGATCCAAAAATTATTGAAATAACCAGTATTTGTAGATTTAGAATAAAAAAATAGTTGAAATGTTTCTGTTTTGGTTTTTATTTTATTATAGAATTCATTGAATGAAAATTAGATAATTTATGCATCAATTTGTGCATTTGATTATTTTTTATTATTATTTTAGATTAGTTAGAGCTACATATTACTGCACAAGCTACAAAGATAATAAATAGCTATTTTAATTTATAGTGAAATTTATCAAGTATGTATATTTGTCATTTTACTAATTGAATACTGTAATTGAATAATTTAATATAATAAAACTGACAGGAAATTAGTTGGGTATTGTATCGTTTTGTTATTTGCTCATCACATGTAAGTATTCCAGAATCATCATGTTAGGATATTTTTATATAATCCCATAGGCTATTTTTTACACGTTTATGTAACATTTTACATATTCATGGAAAGTCGGCGCCGTTTTTATGTGCCTGAGTTTAATTTCTATAGATAAATAAATTATACAAAACATTATCTTTTGAGGAACCCATTTTGCTTTAAGAATATTTCAATAAAACTGATCGTTTGGTGATAAGTAATCATGCAAAGGCAAAAGTATATATAACTTTTCTAGGGAAATTTAAATTAATGTCATGTTTTGTGTGTTATTTATGAATGTTGAATAGATATTCCAATAACACCAAAGTTTTTACAGTTTATTTTATGAAATACGTGTCTTCAAATTGTTTTTAAATTCAAAGGAAATTTATGTAATTTAAAAGGTTGTTTCAATAAAATCTGTTAAAGGTGCTTAAATTATAATAAAAACCAACACCTATAACATATGTAATCACCTACATATATAACTTTACATAAATAAACATTTTTAAAAAATACTGTTTAATATATTTATCATTAAAATTCAGTCAGAACGATGTACTCAAACGAAATATTAGCAAAAACACAGTTTTATTTCAGTTTATATTTCCTTTCCCGTGTTTATCTAAGATTAATTTTAGTATGATTTCTTACCCTTTAACAATATATTTTATGATCATGATTACGGCCATTAATACTTGTTATATTTTATTGTTTATTAATTCAGTTTACAATACTTCTGTAAATGTACGTAATCAAAGCTCATAAAATCTATATGTAATGGACTTAGATGATAGTAAATAAACAATGATATTGAACACCTTTGCTCAAGGTAAAAACAATAGTCAATCATAAATTATGTATGCTCTTTCAAATTGAATTTTACAAAAGAGGTAATATATCGTAAAAATTAATTCATACAAAAGCTATGACTACTCCAAACTATCATTACTTCCCACCGCTTCAAAAGAAGCTGAGGTTGTGTAATGATTTTTTCAGCACAAAAAGTGTCTGAAATGATTTATTACAACAGTATAAATATAAATGCCAGATACATGTTTCTCCCGCAGAAGTAATTCATCATTGATTAATTCTAATCATTTGTTTTATTTGCTATAAGTTATAACTTTTTAAATGTTAATATTGACATTGTAATAAAATAAAACAATTTTTTTTATTTCTAATACTAATTCTAAATAAAATATTTCATTGTTGTAAATCACATACATTTAGAAACTTCATTTTACTTTTGTAGGGCTTTTTTCTCCACTAAGACTAATTTTTGTAAAGGAGCATTCGCTAATATACATTTAATTATTTGTGTTTAAATACTTTTTTTATTTATTTTCATGTCAAGATCATTAATAGCCGTAGAAATATTTATGTCATTTTACACACAGAACTTAAGATGGATGGCTACACGCCATGTCAAATACTTTCTGCTGAGTTGAAAGGTTTAATTTTATCCCAAATATATCTAAAAAAAACTCTTTTGAGTAATCCTTTCAAAATAACTGCGTAGAGAGATTCACACTTTTACTCCACTCTTGACGGAGCAATTGTAAATATTTGTATAAATGCGCGTTTACGCAATAACACAAAGTTTATAGTACCAATTTTTTTAGTTATTAATTTATTACAATAACTCATATGCGTACTAGGCAAACGGAATACTTTTTAATAAATAAAACAAAAATTAATTAACTCTTAAAGTAATTTATAACTTATGCTGAAACTACAAAATTTTACGAGTGTTTTTGTTATAATCAGTTGTATTTATCTTTAGTTGTTTTACGTGAATCTGAATAATACTTTATGCATTATGCATTAATGCAGTTAATTTTAATGAATATTGAGATGAAAATTTGCCAGTAAAAATAAGTACATTAAAATAATTGAAATATTTTTATATCGAGAAATGATGTAATTTAGCGTTATTTTATGCTTTCTATTTTACATGTATTTTCTTTGTATGTCATATTTCAATAATATGTAATATATTTATACTTTTTTTGGTAGTTAAAAAAATATGTTTAAATAACCTAAAAATGATTTTGAGATTTCATAAATTTGAAACATAATAAATCATTAAATGATTTTCTAAAAAAACACTGCCGTCTCCACATTATCATTTCAGGCACCAGTTCCTTAATGTTGAACATTCAATAATATATCATACATACGAGCACGAGAAAAAAATTGAACTTTCGACACGGATCGGTATCATTACGCCTCAAAAACAAGCTGCTTTTTATGATTTGAAAATACGAAGAATCCAAAAAACTTAAATTAACCTGTGGGACTATCACAGTATGTATTTTTTAATAATAATGTATATTTGACTTATCGAAATTTCCCAAACGACATTCTCCTCACCAACATATAAACAAAGGATTTGAATTAAATTATTAAACGGATTATTTTTATTTATTATTTACTAATTCTACTGTCAATCACATTTAAAGAAATGGTGGAAGTAGTTTGAGGTATATTTTTGTAGAGCTCACATATTTTCAAAACTCCAGTTGAAACTTCTCAAGCAAATACGTTCCACATATTAAATCTAAATGATCTTAGTTACTGGAGGTCTACTTTATTAAGGAGAAACGCATTCTTCAAACCGCCTACTGTGAAATGGCAACCCTCCAAATGTTTCAGTAAGCTTTATTTCACCTCAGTTCACTTAACGATATGCCCGGTATTTTCATGGTACTGAGGAAATTTCCATTTGTACTTATTCGTGAATTGCATTAAAATTACACACACCTACTCGAAGTCGTAAAATATTTTTGAATTATGCCACGATATATTTTATTTAGGTCTGTGTCCGCCTACTTCATAGTTACGGCATTTCGGCCGTTATATAGATTTGTATATTATTGCAAAATCCTTACCTGCATAATTATTAATTATTAACACGCCATCCATCAGATTCTACTCATTTGTTAAAAGTGTTATATTTGGATCCTCAAGGGTCGCTTTCGAATTGCTGGGGGTGCACAAGGTGAAACGTTTTGTAGATGACTTATTATAATTACTTATTTTAAAGTTTTCTACGTTTATTTAAAAGAAAACTAATAATACATATTTAACAGCATACAACGGCTGGATAATTTTGTTTTAATTCACGTTCACGTACTGAAAATCAAATATAAACCTGAAATCATGAAGTTTGGAAAAGTTTCTGAAATGTTCAATCATCAAGCGTGCAAAATGTATCCACTAAAATGCGCATACCAGGCTGCACAAAATATTTATTGAACTCTATTAATAGACTCGTTTGTTTGTTACAGGTTGCCAAGCGGCCGGGACTTGGAATTACGACCTAAATAGGTGAGTGTGGCTGTGGAGTAAATAGAATTCAAATGACGGCTAAGTTTTGGTGTTGTCCGTGTTTGATATTCTCGATCCGTATCTTCTGATCTGGCGACTCTATTGGCCTAGAGCTTCCTGGTCGCTAGCCAGCCTCGTGCGTATTAATCGATCAATTGGAGACAAACCTCGCAGTGTCACTGGTTTTCTAATAATCAAGAATTTGGCAATAGCATCAATTGAATTCATACAGACATCATGCAAAGAATATTTTGATTATTTTCAAGGATATCTATAATTTCGATAAATAATAAGCCATCAGTTCGATTGTCAATAAAAGTTTTTTTTTCATTTATGGAGATTGACAGTTGCAATGATATTTTTTTACTCCAAATTAAGATATAATTTAATCTAATTCACACAAATTTGATATAATAAATGCAACAAACTACTTTTTAAAAACTTACCGCACTTCCACAATAATTGCATTTATGGCTCATTTTATACAAGAGCTAGTTTATTTATTTTATATGCAATAAAACGTCACACATTTTTATTTTCCTTTCCATAATTATTGAATCTAAATATATTTACGTTCCCCAGAGTAAACATTTTTTAAAAAAAATCTCAAATGCTGTTATCACTCTATTTCTTTCCTAACAAATCTAGTCATTATTTTTAATACCATAAGGTTGATTTGGTTGAATATGACACGTGGGTTTTTAAAGCCCAAAAAAGCCCCTTCCCCCATATTAGTTTTTATGGTTCAAAGGTCTCAATTTATTTATTGATCATGACATTCAATTATTCTAAGAACCAACACGATGCACAAACAATGAACGCAGTTAAGATTTTTAATTGTTTTTAATTCAATATGTGTATGAATGTATTTACTCAATTAATTGTAACACCATCGCGGTCTTTGGTGTGACGATTCTTCAACTTATTGAAATCGGCAAGATAATTAAAACGCTCTCGGTGTGTGACTTGAGGTCTCAATTCCATCTGCCTCGTGAGACCTCCATCCTTGAACCGATCCTAACTTAACTCACAAGGAAAGACGTGAACTTTCGTCCGGTACGTGCAACCCACTTGAACGCAAATAAAACATCCTTCGCGCACTTGACATAATAACTGAGTTATTTAGAAATAGACTACGCCAAGTTTAATCAACTCTCATGTCTCATGGGGTGGATGCTTTGCGTGCTCTGCGATGGAACCAGATACTTGGCCGAGTGCCCCAAGATCAAGTGAGTCTCTTGTCACCGGACGCGGACGTCGCCCCGGAAAGTGCCGGGAGATGCCATGTCTTGTCAGTTATTAAAACTGATTTGCAAATTGCTTTATTAATAGATGAAGCAGTTTCCATGCCCCGGTGATCTCGAGCCTCGTCGCCTGACAGCTCGTCAGCCGACTTGTTTACTTTCGCCAGAGCGAGAATGCCGAGATACTTACGTTTTCAAGAGTGCACTCTATTTTATAATATCATTAAGCATCTAGTTTATTTGAGGGTTATTTTGACCCGCAAAAGTTGTTCGGATGACTTTATGTACGCATTGTTTGCAAAATTTTCCACGTATTTAGGATACACAATCTTATGAAAGTTCTGTCATTGTAATCAATTATTGAATATTCGAAATCAGGCGCTAAATAGCCCCCTAAAAGTTTTATTGTAGTCTCAAAAGAAACCACATAATTGCAAATTTAATCTGGTCTTCGTGTAGGTATGCCGGAATTTTTCTTCGTGACATTGGACTACGAAATCAAGATTCCAGTTCCACACGGGCAAAGATGGTTATATTTACAATGTATTATCGTATGTAAAGCATCATCTCTTTAGGCTTACTGTTGCTTTAAGAATTTTTTAAATTAAATTTTTATTGTATATACTGCGTAAGAACACACAATTAAAGATGACGTGATGAATTAAGCATGCAGGAAATTAAAATAAGCACTAACCAAATTCACTCTGAGTCCTCCCTGAAGACGGGTGGAGGTGGCGGTTGATTGCTTTGCAGACCTCCAGACCAGACGGACTACTTCACTAATTGTCACAGTTGGCAACTATCTGCAACGGCGAGTGTGTGCAGCTCGCTTCCCGTGAACTCTCTCACCTGGCCCGTCCATCTTACTAGCGCTCTATTTACCTACTTTTGACGGATCATTTCCTGTGACTTCTCTAGGTTGTCTGTCAGTTTTCTTTGTTTTTTTCTTCGCACCTCTCATTACTTACAATTATGACCATTTGACTTGATGGCGGCTTCTTAGATATCATGAACTTCCAGAGTTGTATTAATGCGATTGAAGTGAAGCTCGCACCTGCCATTTCTTTGACCTGGTTATTTCACCTTATGCCTATAAACTCGTACTTTTTTTTCTGGCACATCGCCTACAATAGCAAAGTTTTCAGGGTTTTCCAAGTCACTTTAAGTAATATACGATTTCAATTGTCTTGATAAGAGCTCGTTACCCTCTTCATCTAGTTATAATGATGGTAGTCACACTAGCATCACCGCAATATTAAAAATAAGAAATATGATTGAGGTATTAGTTAGCAAGTTGTGAAATATATTTTTTTATTAAATTAAATTTCACTTATTGGTAATATTTTGTGAATTCCAATCCAATTTAACAGCAAAAGTGCCACAGATATGTCGTACATGAAGTCCTACGTCATATATATGCACCTGGAAAAAATGCATGTTGATATTATCTTTAGTGTATTAAAACAACTAAGTGCCTCTATTCAGTAAGCCCACAACATACATATCAGAAAGCAAAAAATCTTAATTGATCAATCAAATTAAGCTCGACTTCCATCATTATTTATAATACAAAACAAAAAAATAATTTGCTGCTATTAAATTTAATTAGTGACTTATAACTAACTTCCCACACTTCAATAGATATTTTACATTTTATGATTAATATTTTTAGGTTGTTAATAACAACAGAAGATTAATTTCACACTGCATGTATTTTAAGATCAAAAGAAGCGGTATCGCCATACATTAGGATCATGAAGTCAGTTTCTGTGTCTGGGAATCCAATAAACATTAAGAGTCGTGGGTAGAATTGCTTTTGCTGAAGTCCAATATCTCATATGAATAATATACTCTTGAGATTATAGTAATAATAGCAATCCAATATATTCAACACAAGAAGACAACTAAAGTAAATTATATCTGTGGTAGAATAAT
Source organism: Atopsyche davidsoni (assembly GCA_022113835.1). Taxonomy (NCBI): domain Eukaryota; kingdom Metazoa; phylum Arthropoda; class Insecta; order Trichoptera; family Hydrobiosidae; genus Atopsyche; species Atopsyche davidsoni. The sequence continues at coordinate 12,049,921 of JAILWY010000009.1, read as the reverse complement.
TCTACAATCATTCTGCGTTTATTCGGATTTACACGTATATAATGAGAGCCTTCCGATCATTATAATATATTTTTTTAATACGCCGTAATATTCAATTATTGGTTGGAAGATGGATGACGTCAATTTTAACAAATTCTTTATTATTAAAAGTGTTATTTTTAAAAACTTTTACCAATAATATTTTAAAAAACATTGAGTTTTTTTACATCCCCGATACTTTCAAATTTGGATTACCTGAAAAAAAAATTGGATAAAATATAAGAAGTTTCATTATTGGATATAAAAATGAGTAAGCAACGAACTTTTTTTTAGAATTTAATAATATTAGTATTTTATCTGAGATGATATAGTCGGCTTTTCTTTTTCGGGTTTTGTTATGAGTTTTGAAACATAGCGTATAAAATAATTTTGTTAAAGGCGTGCTATATGTTTGGTCTCATTATTCAAAGTTTAATTTGGGAGGTGAGAATCCCATAAATCTTTTAGGAATTCATTTAAATAATTCACGGATGCAGATAGCTCTCGCATGACGCATACTGATCGCGAATAAGAAACCTACGCAGCTATCTCAACTTCGCACATCGCTAATGATTAAATTATCAATATTCAAGAGTTACATTGGCGTCACCGTTTGATGTCTATTCAATATCTGAGAGCTGCAGAGTGCAAGCTTCACTCACTGCAACAATCAGTATGATATCATCGACTCGTTTAATAGTGATGTCCCACGCTCGCAATATAATATATGTCAAAGCTAAACAATCGTTATGCCACTTCAGAACACTTGATGCGCCACTTATCTTGCATAACAGATTCAGGGCGCCATATGCAAACTAGTGCATCACAAGTCGCCATGATCTCAGCCGTTCCTCCCTTGATCAGTGATGATTTAATCTCTTCAAAGCCATAACCTTATGTGTAAAGATAAAATTCTAAAAAATATTCTAGTTATATATTTGTATCTTGTATTTACAGCTGAAAATATTTAACTAGAAAGTATGGTTGATTCAAGCATGTCTACTAGCTTATAGGTACAATTCCAAGGATTCGATTTATACAGTAATTATTATTCTTGAAGATATGGGACAATGCTAAAGGTCCGATTTATCTGTATTATCTCATTCAGGTATTATTCTCAAATATTGTTGACACGGACAATGCCAAGGACCCGATTTAGCTGTCGTGCTTCTTAGAGTGATTTATCGCCACCGATATGCAAAGTCGGAACACTTTATTCCGTGAGTTCGACGGCTACTTGATTTTTTTTGTTATGTGGGAACACGACAAGTGTTTCAGATTGAAAACACTGCTTTAAGCATGTGGGATTATTTTTTTTTCTGTTTGTATTATGTAAATTAATTATTATCATGAAAGACTGTTTGAATTCGTATGTAATTTAAAAAAACAAAGTCAACACTTGTTACGCAAAGAAGATAAAGACAAAATAGAATATTGAATATATTTGGCATTGACTTATATAAAATAATGATAATTGAAAATAAAATATTGAGCGATGTATTTATAAATTAATAATAATTCAATTGTGACATGTGCGTAGTTACACATTGAAAAAAATTGTGATTGATTGATTTATATGTATAATATTGATACGAGAAGATCTTTTCGAGCGAACGCAAATTATATTTCAAAATGTAGGAAAACAGTTGTTGAAATGAAAATCCACCAGCAAAAAACGTATATTATTTCATAGGTGATATAATTAAATTATATAACAACTATAAACAGTTTTCTATTTAAAAAAAATTATATAAAATTTCAGCGTAATCTCCACGTCTAGTAGGTGTGTTTTTTTGTAAATCAGGCTTTGAGAATTGGATTAAAAAAACCTAATTTAATACTATTTCAGAATTCAATTTTAAACAAAATATCGCAATTTATAAAATCTGACTATAAGGTATTTGTAATATTGTAATATTATTTATATATAGAAGAAAACAGTTGAGCTTTACACTTCGTATTAAAAGCGTTTATTTAGTATTCATTAAACATATTTATATATATACACTCAAGTTATATATTGCCAAAAGCGTTGCGGTTTAAATATAATTAACAAATTCGATCAAAGTTGTTTCAATCAATTGGCTTTTGAAATTTAACGACACTTTCAGTTGCCGTATATTTCGCAGCGAACGATTATTTTATCAATGGTGACGCAATGATTATTACGTACTGCCATTAAAATGCTCTATTTGATGTAAATATTAATAAATAATACAATGCATTCCACAGATAACATTAATATGTTTACAGGTCAAATAATCTCTGTATAGAGCTGGTTTATTTGTAGGTGAATTATGACTGCCCAGATATTAATGTAATTAATCATTTGCAGATATTGTAATGAGTCAGTGTTTTCCTAAAAATACACAAATTATCAAAGATTTGCCAATTGCAGATATTTTTTTGATAGTAGATAAGATATTTAAAATATTTGCAGTTACATTTTGCATGGAATTATTGATCCTATATTATTTATGTCCATAAAATATTGGTAGATGATTGTCGGAATATATAATTTTGGTATTAAAGATATGATAATCAGATTTTTTGGAGTTACTCTGTACTTTATTCATACTAGTAGTCTAATTACAAAATATATATTTGAGCGTTTGTTTCGTAACTCCGAGTATAAAACAATTGGTTTGTCGGCCATTAGAATTAGATAATAAATATTTGATACGCCTCAATGACAATAAACTATCCAATTGCTTATTGATTGTGTATTTATAGCTGTTTCATAAAGGTATCGCAACTGAATAATTTATAGCACTTTTGAATCATCCGGCACAATTTTCACAATACAAATGTTATATAAATGTAACATTTTAAATATGTCCCATCTTCAATACACCGATCAAAATAGATTATATAATTCGATTAAAATTCATTAACAAACAGAGCGGAAATTTATTGACACATAAAATTAAATGCAATTGGCAACTTCTATGCCAATTGGTCTATTGGGATTTGCATAACATTTATTTATGCATGTATGGCGCTCATTCATATCAAAGGTTCGATTTATTTATGGGGTGATTCCAAAGTTATGATCGCAAAGTTATGAGCTGGAAATTTATATCAACATAAAACCTAAACAGTGATGTCAGCTAATGAACAACGCACTCATGTGTTACAACATGCTTACCTATATTCTCGTAGCACAATTCAAAACTCATGGTATTACTTTAAAAATGGTTATAACTTAAGGGCTTGAAAAATATTTTGATTGAACCAGAAACCGATAAAAATAATCTCTTCACCAACGTGGTTGAATAAGATATATTGCCAATAGATCTCAATAATAATTATATGTAGTTGAAATGATAAAAATCGACTGCATACTATAGCAGAAACAGTATTTGTAAAGCAAGTAAACCATGAGAAGTCATCATAAAATCATCATTATCATATATTCCATAAAATTCAGCCACTCTTCAATACTATCTATATTATTATATTTATTCATTTTAAATGAACACCATGTTTATTATTTTATTTACCTGAGGATATTTAAATTTTAATCACCTTAATTCTCACACTTTTAAAAAATTTAATCATCAAAAAAATTTGCTGCTTAGCAAAATATTATACTCTTTGAATATAATACGTCGATTCAAGAAGCCATCGCCAAAATAAAAAGCGTAGGCATCGACCCGCGAAGACGTCCAGAATAAAAATAATATTTTCTGCAGTCTCAGACAAAAAAACAAACATAAAATACATGTCTGGAAACTAGAAAAACAAATTACAATCAACAAATATGAGTTATACACATATTTTATTCGTCTTTTTAATTGTGTTTATAATATCGATTTGTATCAAAAATATTTTAATTCAAACTTAACGCTGAAGTAAATCAATTAATTAATTTCATTGGTGTTGTTTTCACAATCGTAATCAAGAGATATCATTTCAATTATAATTACAAGTATTTTTAAATATGTAGTAGCAAACCAATATCTGAAACCAAAAATATCGATTTACACCAAAGTAAAAACTAACGGCTGTTTATTACGTAAAAAACTTGTAAATCAATTATGTGGTGCCAATTGATATAATTGGCCTGTAACAGTACTCAAATATATTTTAATTTAAATATATTTATATTATATTTCATACATAAAACATGAAATATTTTAAACACACAAGGAGTACTTCAGTAAATTAAACACGATGCACAGTATACCAAACACATTATAAATAAAAATTGACTTTACATTTTTTGGCATAAATTAATTAAGATATTCATTCGTTCAAGATTTGTAACAATAAAAAATTAAAGATTATTTATTTTTTGTTAAAGGCTTACAATACGGTACATGGCTATCCCCTGGTCCTATGCGCAGGTTATGGGGCTTACAAGATGTGGCTTAGGCGGTAGCGCACATGGGTTTCTCTATTTTCGTTATTGAGTTCTTTTAATGAAAAAAAATTGTAAAAAACCTTTTTAAACCTTTTAAAGAAATAGGTAAATTGCCATCACTTATATCTCGTACGCCATTGCGATTACAAGGTACGCCGAAGTATTTCACCTTCAAGAGTAGTAAAGATGCTGAAACGCCCTTGCTTCTTCAAATTCGCCATGAAAACAGCGACATGTGTATGATTGTGATTGATGATTACCATTTTATATAATATATGTGGCCATCTTAAACAAGCATCTAAAAGGTATGAGTTGTGCGCGGGTATTATTGGTCACGGCATTGTGTAAATAGGCGCCAGCGGTTCGAGTTCTGAATGAGAAGGAGTCTAATGGGACGACATCCATCAAGTCTAGCCCTTGGCGCCCGACACAGGACACTAATGATATCATAACAATTAATTAATGAGACATTATCTTGCCAGGGGCGGAGTCAGCTCATTCAATTATTTATAACCCTATGAATACTAACTCCATTAGGCGGTGTTATCAATCAGGCCTTGAGACTACATTGACTATGAAAAAAAATTAGTTCTTAGGAAACAATATAACAACTAAAAAAAATATTTACCATCAACAAAGTTTCAAGTCCATTAGTATTTATTTCATACCTTTTGGGAGAGATTTCGATTGCTACAAAACATTGTCGACAAACGTGGCGGTCATTATATTTTAATTTTATAATCAAAATTTGCAGAACTTTGCACAAATGCTACGATTACTAAGTAGATAATAAATAAACCAAGGTGCTAGGCTTTTTAATATGTATGAAAATTATATACACTCTTTATCACTGATTTATGGATCGCATAATTCATAGTTAATGCTTAGACATATGATTTACAACGATATAATAAAAATAAGCATAGTGGAATCTTGACAATTATTTATTCAAAAGGAAAAGTAAGAGTGCAATATTTTGTATTACGTACAATAATTTTTTAGAAAAAAGTAGAGTTACTCTAAAGGTTTTTGTAAACAAAGAATTGTTTGTTATAGATTTCCTTATAACATTGTAACACAGCCTCACAATATAGGGACTTATATACTTTTTATATCTATTTATAACGGAAGAACACATTAAGTTGAAGAATTGTAATCGGCTAGCTGAGCAAACTTAATAACTGTGACCCTGCTAATAGGCAATAATCATAAGCTCCCTTCATTTTATTGCCATAGATATCTTTAACTAAGTATCTTCTTATTAGATTAATCCTCAAATTCACTTATTTACTCTAATTTTTTTATCTCTTGGACCGGACCCAATCGATTTTCCTCTGCATATAATTCACTCCCTCCGCTTGATGATTATACCAAATCTAAATAAATATGGCATCCTCGCCTACTCATCTTATGTCATCTATTTCCGAAATAATCTATTATCTAATTTTATGTTTCTGTTCAACTTACTCTTGATTTCGTGTGCCTCAACCGTTGATGGCATCGCAATAAATTATTAATATTACCCATTCTATTGAACATTAAATTTACATGGTAATTTATCTATTTAACCGTCAGTGTGGTAATTTACAAATATAATTTATATTTTAACGTATCCAATATTTTAAATCGATATAGATTTGGCTGTCTCAAAACATAAAGAATATTTAGTTCTCTCAAAAAATGGATGCACCTAGAAAAATCAAGAAAACTTTAAAATCAATAAAAACAAATCATATAATTATTTGAAGAAAATAAACTCTCCCATCTTAAAAGTTGGTTAAAGTAGTTCAATATTTTTTGATAAAAAATATTTTGAAGAGTGCAAATAAAAATAAAACCACGCGTTCAAGAGGCTACTGATTTTTTTCACTAGGACATGAAGAGGTTTTTCGTCTTTCAATGGCATTGACAAACATAAAAATGAGTTCTCTACTTCACTGCAATTTATAACTTTAGGATTTCCTAATAAAAAAATAACTTAATTATAGCTGGGAAGTAAATATAAGGCTTAAATATAGTGAATAATATTTCCATATAATAACACCACTAAAATAATGCTTGTTATTATTTTCAGATTAGAAGCGGATACAGCAAGTAGCAACAATGGGCACCACACCCAGCAGCGGAGTTCCCAGAGTATTAGATCTGTGTATGCGCCTCGGTTATACCAGCAGCAGACACCAAGAGAGAGTCAGGCTCTGCCGAGGACAGCTGTGACCTCCAGGCAACAATACAATCCCCAGAGTCAGACTAGATATACCACTGTCGCTCCATTTTCCAGAAACATCTACAGGTCTCTGGAAGACCCGGCATCTTTCTACAAGAACCGTGTGTTCATGAATATGACTGAGCATGAGAAAAGTCAGTTCCGCTATCGGCCATATAAAGACAATGACTACCGCCAAATATCAAACAGGTTGGATGATGCTGACGGATCCATTCCGCGTCTAAACGACAGAAGGACGAAGAAGAACGGCTTGGAATACTTAAGCAGTAATCCAAGAGCTAAACTTTATACAAGAAATATGAATAACCCCTCGCCAGGTAAATAATAATGAAATCTATACTACTGTTACCAATGACATACAACCATTTATTTATTGGACACAGTAAGTATACTTATTCATTAAATATAAAATATGCTAAATAATACTATAATTACTTATAGAATAAAAGAAATTCTGGCAAAAGTTTCAGTTTAAAAAAATGTTATTACATTAATATATGTATGTTTCAATTGCTTGAATGATATTTTATTATAGTACAACATTGATTCGTACTCATTTGGAAAATTATCTGTTAGTATCTCAAAATATTGAGGAAAATTAATTGTTTGTTGATTCTATTTCATTAAATCAAGTTTTAGGACTCATCAGAGTTTGTAAATTATTGTAGGGTTGGCGTGTGTACGATGTCCAGCAGATCGTACAGTGAAGACAGCAAGAGGTAGGGAGCGGGTGGCTCTGCCTCCTCCAGCATTGCAGGCATGCGGAGGAGAGCCCGCACCCCTTAATGCACGGTTTTCCGTTCTCTATGGCCCCTCCCTGGGTGCACTGCTCTCCGAGGGTACTCATCTCACTGTTGGAAACATCATGATAGGCAACCGGGTAAGCTTACATTTCTCACAAGTTTACTACTTGACAACATTATTACAAGTTTTTTTTAAATATTTGTTGAACATGTATGAGGGTTTTTTTTATATACACTTTGAATTATATTTTGAAAGGTTCCTTATTTTAGGAATAATAAAAAGGTATATATAATGAATATCTTTTTGTGGCCTAAAGTAGTTTTTTATTCTAGAATATTCTTACTAATAATATATAACTATCATTTTAAAACATTAATATTTCCAAATCTGCAAAAGTAAAATAAAAGTAGATATTTTATTTTTATTGAATATTGTGTTATTATATTACATGGATTGACTGTATGTTAATAATGATATGTTCCAGACACTGCAGCTCTGTAATTATAGGGTGGATGTGGTAGTGAGGCGCTGCCCATTGCCACTCTCTGCTGGCCTGGAGCTGCGCTGTCCGCGCTCGGGGGCCTGGGGCTCCGCCTGCCACTACTCCTGTACACCACCTTTACGCCTTAGAGGGCCCTCACGTGCCGTCTGTGGAAGCAATCTGCGCTGGACAACCCCTACACCTACATGTGAAAGTAATCATTTCATATACTTTCTAACAGATTACACAATTGTGATTAACAATGCTAGATAAATATAAGAGCAAAGCCAGACTTGTGAAATAATGAAAGCATATATATATATATATATATATATATATATATATTATATAGTACACAAATATTATATATATTTTTCTTTTAATAGCTTAAGCAGTAGTTTTAAATAGCCATTTGATTTTTTTTATAATAAATATAACTAAATACTGCTGAATTCATAAGTACTTATTAATGGCAAAAAATATATTGAATACCAAGTTAGAGATGATAGATTAATTATATAATTTCTTCAGATGATAACATTAATAATGTATTTAATCAGATGTAGATGAGACGTCATGTGAAACCCGGAGTCTTTTGCGGCAAGGACGGTTAACTTGCAGTACACCCGGGGGAGAAGGAAGTGTACTTCGTCGCGGAGCGAGCGTATCTGAGGGCACAACTTGTACTGTACGTTGCCGAGGACGTGCTCTCGCCCGACCCCATCCTCGAACCCAGCAGGAACCACTCACGTGTCATTTAGGTCAATGGAATGGCACCCCACCAGCTTGTTCAACTACAACGACAGCTCACTCTCGTCGTCGTCGTCATCGTCGCCTACATGCCCTCCCGCAAACAACAACACTGCCTCCTAAGCGTTATGGCATGAGCATCGGATTCAAGGTCATACCCCCCACTAAAGTATGACTAAATAATCTATTAAAAGTCAAGTGATGGAAGAAATCATCCCTGGAGGTGCGGGATCGAGAACGAACAGAACGTGGAATCCAAAGTTGATGCTAGACGTAAAATAATTATTCATCTGGTAATTTCAAACTGCAGTCGAATTGCAGAAGCAAATTTACCCTCCACAAGAAAAGATATTTAGTCACTGACTTTTTAGAAGAAAGAAATATTGGAACACTTATCCCATATCGAAAATATTTGTTACAAATAAAATATTTTTAGAGTATGCACTTTTTAATATGTGTGCAAAGATAATTTCCATCTTTTCTCAAAAGTTAACAAGTAGGCTGTGACTGGTTCTCATATATTATTATTTACGATCTCACAAGAATATTAGATTGGTTTTCTATCGCCTCGTTGTAAGAACTTGAATATTGTGAAGTCGAATAGTACAAAGGTACAAATGAATCTGTTTTTATTTGATATGCAAATTCAATATAAGATGAAATTAACTATACCATTTCCAAAATATTACTTTTACAATGTCAAATCTATATTTTATATGAATTATAAATATTTCTGTCTGCTTGGATTATTTCAAACTAATGTGCACAGACATGTTGACTGCAATCTACCAAAATTTCATAATGTAAAATAAACATTTTTTGTTTTTTTAATTCTCCTATTAAGATCCCAGCCTGAAAAGAAAACTTTTCACTTCAAAATACTTCAATAATACTGTGTGTACTAGTTAGTGATTAAAATCTCGTGTTTAGAAAATATGACCAAATATAGTGTTTTGTAAAAAAAGAGAAACTAATTTAATTTATTCATCTCACTTCTACTGCTATATACATTAGAATAAATTCCTTCTCCTATGTAAAACTAAGTATGGTCAGAGGTTGGATTTAGAGCTTCCAAATAAAATAATAGGTAAATAATACTTTAAATATTAATTAAGCTTTAAACATATATTGTGTACAATTCAACTGTTCAGTTATTATTGTTAATGAAATATTTATATTTGTGAACTTATAACATGATGAGTAATATAAAATATGAAAGTATAAGTGACTATTTTTATATCAAGAAATTGTATCAACAAGTATTTCTAGGTAATACAAAATTTTGTTAAATATCAAATTATGATTATGAAACTCAGCAATACAATTCTGAATGTGTCTTGGATATCTAAAATAGTTTATGTCGACGTATATTAATGGATGCAGCCATCGCAACTGCAACTATAGTCATAAACTTCTTAATTTATTTGATACAACAAAAATTATAAAAGAGATTAACAGCACATATTGAAATTTAAAGCTGCATTACAACAACACATCCTTCACAGGATATGGTAATCTATTTAGGGTGCATAAAAAATAGAGAATGAAGTATCCCAGCCGATAATCAGATTTTCAGTTAATTAAATTTATCAATATTTCGAGCACCACCACAGGAAATAGTTTAATGGCTCATTGCTCTGCAGTTGAAATTGGCACTTGCGGACATCTAGCTAAGTCCATAAAGAGTACATTTAAAGATCTCAGTTGCAGTTGAAACCTTCTATTATATTTGGTTGCATAAAGCAAACGAGTGGAGGTAAAGTTAACATTACAATTACATAAACAAAAATCACAGAAAATCTGCACCACCGATGGTTTTTTATTTATGATTTTTTTTTCCTATTAATTTTGAAGACTATTCATAATTTTATTATAGATAAAAAAAATCCTTTTACCCTCACCCAAATTTAATGTGAACACAGAACTAAACAATGTCTTGAAAAGCATATGATCAGTAAAAATTAAAAAGATTGGGTATCACTAATCAACAATGGAGAAGATTTTCTTTTAACTTAATTTTTTTATATACAGTAATACCCCGCTTTACGCAAGGGATACGTTCCGGAAAAAATCACGTTAAGTGAAATTCACGTATATTGGGGTTTACGATTAAACATACATACATAGTCAAAACTAAATACAAAAAAATATGAATCAATCACTTTAATTCTAAGAACACTTTATGCAGTAATACATGTTATTTTTACTGAAAAATACATCAATTGTTTTTTGGGTAGCGTTTCTTTTACGTTCTTGTAAAATATGTTCATAACACCCAACACTGTTTTTAATTGTTATGAGAAGTTAATGACTACATTATGTTCATACACATTCTTAAATAGGAAATTCGCGTAATAATGAAACCGCGCATAACGGGACCGCGTAAAGCGGGGTATTACTGTAATTAAATAATATTTCAGTAATAATTTCAAATGTCTGATCAATCATATTATTTTGCACTTTAATATTTAACTTATCACATTACGTAAATTAACTATTTCTACCACTAAAAAAGATGAATTGTGTCGAAGGTGAGGAATTTGAATGACAAATCAGATTTTTAGACATACATAATGAAAGCTTCGTTACAATATTTATAGAGATCAATGTTTTTAAAGATTTTTATTCAGGATTTTTGGTTTGTGTTTTTTTTATAATCAGCCGCTGCGTCCGCAAAAATAAAATAAAGCAAATTTTAAAGGCATCAGTTTTTTTTTAACTTTATTATAACTATTTTTCATATAAAAATATGTTAGTGGAAAGCCATTTATATTTTTTAATTTGATTCCTATTGTCTATGAGTTTAACTTAAGCATATTTTTTCATGCAGGTGGTATCACTGATCACAACAACCAACCGAGCCGGGTGAACAAAGCCAACGGATTGTGATTTTGAATGTTTGTTTCTTAATTATGTTATTATCGTCATTTCACGCACATTGTATGCTAGTTAAAACAAAAATGTCCCTAAAATAAGAAATTCGATTAAATATACGATATATTTATATAATATTGTATTTCAACTATCTTTCAAAAGAGTTTTCTAACAAAAGTTTTAATTTTGACTTATAGTCGGTTGCGAGCGTTGTGCCTGTGCCGTATACAATTATTGAAATGGGAAACATTCCGAGTAAAACTCCGTCCAAGGAAGATAACAACATAAGCTCTGAATGTAATACAACCCTTGAGAATGTAACCATGCAATGCAGCGGTGACCCAAGATCACCGACCATCGACATAAATCGCACACCTCTCCAGGTAATTTAATCTAAGTTTTGTTTTATTTTAGTTTTATTGCGTATACCAAAAAAAATGTAAGTTCATAGTAATTGCATTTCTCAAACTATATTTTTTGCTTCAGACAATCGGTGCATCTAAGACGAATTTAATTACAAAGAATGTAGATCTATCGAAGGAGTGTTTCGAGAAACACGAAAAGGATGCATTGAATACTCCCAGAATCAAAGCACTGATGAATAATATTGATCCGAGATCTCCCGCAATGGACTTTCAAAGAACGCCTTTGATATTTTTGACTAAAAATCAAAATTCTCTCATTTCTTCCGATCGAATTAATAATAAAGAATTACTAAATAAAACTGATGGATCCGATCAAAAGTTAAATGATTCGAGTTCTGTATCTGTGACCTGTATCAAACCTAAGAATCTATGTGTTGACCTTAACAATATATCTATTGAAGCATCAAATGAAATGGTTGAGCATCAAGATGAACCAATAAATCAGGTCAAAGAAGACAATATTCCAGATTCTAGTGTTAATCAGCTTGAAGTCTCTATATCCAAAAATCAAATCGGATTATTGGAAACAAATTTAGACTTTATTGAAACAGACTTGGATACTGTTAGGAGACGATACAGCAATCGTCCTAAAGTAAATAATTTGCCATCTAAAGTTTTAGATGATGAAATAAATAGTGATGTTAGTCCTCCGTCAGTAAACAAGGATCTCTCAGATAAAGATCCTCGTTCTCCAAATGTGGATATAGCTAGAACACCTATACTATTTGTGGAAAATACAGAAAGTACAGAACCACCAAAACCATCATTTTCTGATAACAATAAGCTTAATTCTCACATGCAAGACCTTTTTAAGTACAATTTAAAGTTACAAAAGAAGAAAGGTTTGTATGAAAAGGACTTAAATAAAAAACTTACAGAAACACTTTTAATTTACGAAGACAATTTCGATGAGCTGAAGCCGGCTGCTGTGACTCCAAAAACAAATTCTAACATGCAGAATGATGAAGGATCTAGAACTCCACTGTCATGTAAAGTCAATACTGATAAGGGGTATTCAAATTCCAAACCTTCCACACCTTTATCTACTTTGTATACTGACATTTCTAGCGTGAAAAGCAGCACTTTGACTAAATTAGAGAAACGCAAGTCAAGAATACCTATCAAGATTTCTAAAATATCTCCGCATTCAACTCTAGAAAAAACAAGCACACTCGAAACCAGAAATCCCCTCAAATGCCATGTTATTTCTTCTGGCACTGAAAATACCCCCCCGCAACCACGCAAAGCTTGCTGGGATAAAGACAACAGTGTCATATTGTAAATTTGTATTGAATTTATATACAGTAGAACCTCAATAATCTATTAGATTGGGACTAGCACACAAAAGTATCTAAATTAAAACTATCCATATTTAGTGGGTTAGTTCATCAAATTGTTGTCTAGTATGTATTCATTAAACAGTGTTTTGTGGTGTGGTTTATGAAGACAAATGTAAAATATGTTCAGTAAATTTATATAAGCTTTGATTTTCAAAAATATGTTTGTGAATTTTTGTGTTCTGTGCATAGCTTTCGAGAAGGGATACTACAGATTTTATCTCATCGAACCACTCAATCTTATTTCAGTTTCACTGTGACTGATGTTAATTTTTGATGCTCAATCAGCACCTATTCTTTAGATTTAAAGTCAGTGAACCCTTTTAGAGTTATTTGAGATGGATGGTATAAGTAAGCTGTCTGTGTATTGCCAGTTAGTGGGGAGGTACATATTTTGAGTTAAGGCTATTGGGGTTTCTACTGTAATTGTATTTAAATTAGCAATTGATATAATTTTTAAAAAATGTGTAAATTGTTGTGTATAGACATGGTAGCATCATACTTATAGGTCATAGATTAATAAATAACAAATATTACAGGTAGACTTGTGCTATCTGTAAGTTTGCATTACATTGTAAATGTAGGTACATGTAAATATAAGATAATGCTGTCAGGTTCATACAGGATAGGGTGGGTAATTAATTTATAGTAAATTCAACGTGTTTTCATTTGGTCTTTTATTTAGAGTATTTGAACATTGAAAATAACAAATATCAAAGTTTTAAATCTGAAACCATGTTTAAAATAACTGTTTGAATAATATTAATTTGTTTTGTTAATAATATATTTTCTAAAAACAATTTACTACATTCCACTACATTTATATTTTGAAGTTTTGTTTGTTTTGATTTGCACCTTTGTATTGTTTTATATAACTTATTAGATTTGTATAAACTCGGGATGAGGGATTTTCAGTAATTTTTTTTTCATAATATACATGCATCAATAATGTTATTAACCAGGTATATTGATTGTGGAAATTAAAATAGATTACTAATTTTATTAATTGTTTACTGTTTTAGAATAATTTTAATAAAATGTTTTCCAGGATTTTATGTTATGAGTATTTTGACTTTCTGTTGATTAGATTCTTGGCAAAATTTGGGATTAATAGGTTTCTTTTTATGTCATACAACATATTAATATCCTATCTACACTTGAATTTCATCGTGATCCGACTACAATAATTTTCAAATTGTTTTCTACATCTTATTATAGTTTCCTGTATGTAGTAACCATTTCTTAGGACTGAAATAAGTTTGCCACTATTTCTATTGATTACGGATGTTCATAAAGTTTTATTAATATGAGTACTTATTTTAATGTAAATTAATTTACTAGTAATAATATTGTATCCAGATTTTTATATGTAATTTTGTTTATTCATTAAAAAATCGTAATAATATTGTATTTTTATTCTATATTTATAAAGAAAGAATAATTAATGAATTTAAAAGCTGTGTTTCAACTAAATTCTCAACTCATCACTTCCAAACACATTATGCTGATTTTTTTTTAACAAGAAATAATAATTAGTCCCACTCGGAAATAATCAGAGACATCTTATCCTTCAGAGACAAACACCATACTTATTACTTGGAATAAATACTATTTTTGTAAAATACTTTTATTTTCAAGGTCTTCAAACTGCAGCTCATTACCACACCCTCGTAGCTATTTACACCGTGAAGACTTTACAACCCTCCTTGGATATAGCCTAAGTCTCAAAACCCTTGCAGGCGTGTACAGGCTTCAAATTTATTTTGCAAATTGTTTTCTTGTGGCTATAGGGTAAAAATGAGATATTAAACAATTCAGACAATATCCTTTATTTAAAACAAAAATATGCATATTACATAAAGATGATAATAAATATTTTATAAATAATATTAAATCATTATTGTTTTTGGTTATTACACATCAGCATTTTTTATCATTTAAACAGTAACATTCTCTAGGTTATTTGGACAAACTATGTTCCGTCACTAAGTTCCTTAAACTGTTATATTAAAAATATTTGCAAAATACACCCAGTAAGTAGATATGGTACCTTAACCAATTTCAATGCTGGTAACAATTATAATTATCGCCAATCGTATACTTAAAATGATATAAATCAGGTGTTTTGATTACCTGACGATTTACCAGCTCCGGTGGTGTTAAAAAAATAAAAGATCAGGGTGTATTGCAAATATTTAGAAATATAAGTAAATTTTAGGCGGTCATTTAAAGATCTAAGCAATACTAATTCTTAATGATAAAAATAACTCTCTAGTATTATTGACTACTATAATAATTTAATATGGATATATAGGTATATTAATTGTATAAATAATACTTATTTGTGTAAATTATATTTCTTTAATTATTTATTAAATGTAAGATAAACACTCTGTAAATTATTATCTATTTTAACATTTTTTAATACATCAATACAACTAGGGTTACATTTGAGACACACTATCAATACATAAAATATGCACTTGATTGTGGAAATATTTGCTAAAATTATTGCCTAGTGAAAAATATTTGACAATCTAAAACTAGAAAACCACGACTAAACTTTACAAATTTAACAAGAATTTGCAGTAGCAGGCCAGTACTTCGTTTAATAGATTGCACTCCAACATTTTAACATTTGTTGTATTTTGTCAATGTTTAATAAAAAAAAATCTAGTATTCATAATAAATAAAAGTAGTATCTGTATTGATTACTATATATAAATATGAATTTAATCCAACATATCACAAAAAATATAAGGCAGTATAAACATTATCAAGGGTTCGAAGCGCAAATATTACAACTCTAACTTATGTGGTTTCAGTATTAACTCCTTGCGGAGTTGTAAAATTGTATTAGACTTGATTGAGATTTAATTTTTATTCACTACAAATAGGCAACCTTTTAAAGCACTGGAGTCTGAAGTTTTAGAGAAGCAATATTTGTAATTAAAGCAAAGTTATGAAACTAGATATCATATATACATACAAATAAAAAATATCCCAACAAAAATAATTAAGTTTTAAAAAAATAGAGTTTGAGTAAGCAGTAATCTCTTAACTGGTTAAAATTAAAAAAAAGTTCACAATGTAATTAAATAACTCACTGTAAATAATAATAAAAATTTAAAAATACAAACATTACTTTTGACTAGTGGATGCATTTAAATTGTTATATTTCCCTAATGCGTTAATTAATATGGGACAGGAAAAGTTCAAAGTATATGAAGAATCAACATTCCCTTTGATCCGGTAATAAATGTAAGTAATTAAGACCCTGATCTGCCTAACACAATAAATTGAGTCAAATATGGCACATAATCGTATAAAGAGAATTAAACAATTTCTTTGGAATTTTTTTTCTAGTGACGATAAAGAAAATACACATTAAAATATTGCTCAAAATATCGATAGATAGAATGGAATCAAATCAGATATTAATATGGAATGGTAAAAAAGAAAAGTGTATTATCTGTTGAAAGGACTGCAACAATATAGAGTTAGGAAAGTAGTCAAAATTTTCATACCATTTGGAAAAGTTTCATGTGTAAGCAATTTTTTCACATAAAACAATCAAAGTGAATTAAAAAAATACTTACTAGGTAAACCTAAAAATGCATATTGCGTTTACAATAAAAAAAAAAACAGTAAACTTGCATCCAGAGTTAGTGCAGAATTTGCTTTCAAAGGTTTAACTGTTCAAAAATCTTAAAATAGCTTTTCATTGTAGAAATATTCTAAAAGATCCAATATTAGTATAAATATTTTCATAGTAAAGGTAGCACATTATACATAAATAGGCTTTGAATAACTAAGCCCTCACGTACATACCTTGTAAAACATAACTAAAAATAGGTGTAAAAAAAATCTGTTCTTAATTTTACTATCCTCATCTGCTGTCAAAATACATTCCACAACTTCTATTTAACCGGTAAAATATAAGATCCGATATCTGCAGAGGAGAGCATAACCGGGCTGCACATAACTATAAATTAGAAACAAATCAAGTCACCGGAGAATATTAACATCACATTCATCAATAATATATACCACAATCTTATTGTCATTTAAAGAAAAAAATAATATACACTCCATAGAAAAATATGATTCACTTTGAAAGTAATAATGTCAAATAAAATATAGTTTTAATGAAAATGAACATGGAATGGTTCATGTTATAAATGGAAGTTAATTAGCAACGTGACTGGTTCACGTGTGCACCCAAACTGACGCAATGGTGCTATTAGGTGTATTAGTTACAATATTTGTATTTGTAAAATACCTCAGACAGGATTCAGTGGACAATAAATACAATCTATAATCAATTTTTTCCACTGGTCCGTAGCAGCTATTCACAAAAATATATCAAAAGGTTTATCAGTATCAGTGTTTTGTGGATAATTGGCACAAATTTAAATTCAATTTTTCAAATATTATGTAGAATTTCTCGTCATATATCATTTTATTATAAATATCGTTAATTATAATGGCCATTTTAAGATATAATACTATCCTCTTTAGTCTAATACACTGATAAATCAAATTAAAAATTATATTTTACCATTTGTTTTCGCTTACACACATATATATATATATATATTATGTATATGGACAATTAGTAATGGGGGTTATTATAATATAACTCATGGATGATTTGAAAAAATACCTGATTACAAAAAATATATTGCATCTTAAGGTGTGGGAAGATTACGATTGTATTTTCATAGCATACCATCTACGAATACAATCAGAAATTCCCAAGAAGTAGAATATTTAATTTTACTTGAAATTTATTGTACATTCATACAATTTAAGTAATGATTTCAACTTAAAGAAGTGATTACAGTGATGAGTTTTTATAGAAGAATATCTATAAATAGACCTAGACATATAATTAGCATTAGACATTGAACATGTGTCAATACTTGTGTGCCAAAAACACAAATAATTTGCATTCTTATAAATAAGAATTAGCAACAATCTTGTTAGGAACACTAAAATGTGTAATACGTTAATATAAAATGAATACATTGATTGTACTATAGGTTCACATTTAACATCAAATTTTAACTTTTCTAAACATTCAATTGGATATTCAATGGATTACATGCTTGTTAATTCATTGTTGTTAGGTTTGTGAAGTGAGGGCCGTGGAGATTATTCACATTCATTCTGTTGCTGGGGATCATCTGAAGACAGGTTATAAAAAAAATTGTTAGAAAAACGCACCAAATAAAACACGTCATTCTTAAAAACTATTGGAAAACCAATTACTAAGCATAATTATAATATATACACATATTTTTACCAATGACCTCAGAATTTGCCATGTATTTTTTCTCATCTGAACAAATGATATTAGTTAGATGATCAAATCTCTATAATTTTTTAAAATTAAAATGCAGTTGATACTTCGTTGCTTTGAGGAATATGATGAAGATACAAGCAATGTTTGCTTGTCTCATGTGTGATAATGATACAAGTGAAACCATAATTTCAGATATTTTTGGATATCATGCATTCACCATGTCACTATACTTCCTGGTGATTAAGAATTGAAACACCAAAATGTTTTTTTTTTTTTCAATCATAAAGTCTAATAAGCATCACAAAAAAAACAATTTTGACTATTTAACTATATTTGATATGATTTACTGTGTGTTTTATGAAAGAATTTTTGGCTTTATTGATTTGTGAATTAAAATTACTGTAACCAAGCTTGTCTCAGTGAAAGACTGAAGTGAAGAATATATTTTATCCATAATCTTCCAACACAACAAACCAGATAATATTTGAGATTAGCTGATACCTCGTATGGTGTCGTTTATCTCCATATTATTGGCAATTAAACTGATCCAAAAATAAATCACAAACAGTACAGTCCTGTAGTTAAAGGACTGATTCACTGTTGTGAGAACTGCGTCACAAAGATGACCTTCAGCAGTGTTACAAACAACATTTTTGATCGGTCTAAGCTCGGAATAAAAAAATACATATAATTATACTACCTTATTTAGTAAAATTCTTGAAATAAGGAAAATAATGGTTTAATACTCATAGTATTTTAACATGCTTGTTAAAATGAGTAGAATTGCAAAGAGTTAGTGACATTTCAAAACGAAATTTTAAATTGAAACAAGTAAAAGACAAGGTGCAATAAATTAAATCAGTCCATAGTGCTCTGAGGGTTAAATATTAAATCAAATCAACATGCAAACGATTCATTAGTGATTTCATCCTTCAATTCACTTTTAAAAAATTGCACAACAAAAAAACCAGTTGCTAAAAAAAGTATAAAATTTTCAAAATAAAAGTGCTGTAATAATATTTACAGAATAAATAGTACCTAAATGACTAGTTCAGAATATTGCTAACAAAGTATCAAAACTTACAATATAATTAAACTGACACGGCACCTCAAACAAATAAAAAAAACTAATATAATCTGTAAAAAAATATTATGAGGTGATACAATGACTGTATTACTCAACTCAATGTACAAAACTAGAAAATATGTTCAAAATATATATATTTCAAATTGTTGCATTGTAAGATTCGACAGATTGTTAGCAAAAAAGTAATTGATATTGTAGCTAATATTGAGTTTTCTATGTGATAGGTAGACTCTACATATAAAAATATAACATACTAGATCCTGGAGATTCAGATATACAATAAATACTTTTAAAAAAATATATACATATACAACTAACAATAAAACATGATATTAAAATAAATATAATAGCATAATACAATATGTATAAAAATAAGTATTCAGGCAAGTGATCTGCTCTAATAATAAATATTACCTTGTTTGTCTTTTTCTAATTGATTACAAACAAATTCACGAAGTTGTCCATAGGCCTTGTCCACATTATCATTTTCAATGATGACATCAAAATTACCCGGAGCCTCACCTGCAATTTGTCAAATTACATACAAACTAAATTAATTACATTTAAAAAAGCGAACAATTACAGCCTAAATAAAATATTTGTAAAGATTCAAAATTGCTTATTAAATATTTTAACTTCTAGGTACAACATGTATTGTAAATTTTTGTAAAAATAAACACTGTATGGGTTACTTTACTAAAATAAAATGTGGTGTTCTCCTTTGTATCTTATCAAAATGTCTCATGCATAAATTATCAAAAATCAGGAAATTTATTTAAAAATAAATAGGTAAATTTACTAAAGATTTACATTGTAAATAAATAAATGGGACAAACTGCTTAGCTATTTAAATTATTTCATGTAGAATTCGAGTCGATTTTTTTATCAATATATGTGTGAAATATTAAAATAATAAAAGTAATTATAAGTTAAAAGGTATTCAATAAAAAAAATCTATAAAAACAGATTATAAAACCTTTTTGCCTTAATGATAGAATATCTTTAAAAAATATATCAATGTATAGATTTCATATTTCCAAAAATAAAAAAATTCAGTACCATAGGTCATTTCCTTTCGCGCTGTGTCCAACCTTTTCTGGAGGGACTCTTCAGTCTCAGTGTTACGGCCCCTCAGGCGGCGCTCCAGCTCATTGACGGAGGGAGGCTTCACGAACACCAATATCGGATTCAAGTCAGTGTTCTTCACTTGTCTCACTCCTTCTATTTCTATATCCAAAACGCACACTTTTCCAAGTCTACGTACTTCTTCAACAGCACGCTTGCTAAAAAAAAACAAATATTAAAAAAATATATATATATATATAACTCTTGTGCAGGAAGTGTTAAAAACAAACATGTGGATTTCAATAAAAAAAGTATTTGAAAATTTTCAATTACTAATAATGTAAAATTTGATTATTATACATTCATGAGTTTAATAAAGAATGTAGGTACATAAGATAACAATAAAAAGTAACTTTAAGATGTTGTTATCGATAGTAATACAGATTTTTTTTAAACTGATTAAAAATTATTGTATGTATTATGTAAAATATTTATCTTCTTCACTATAAGCAAGGTCATGTAATTTATTACAGTCATAATTTTTTTAGCAAATACAAATGTCATTTTTCAAAACGCAAATGTTGACATAGCATTTCTTCCAGCGATACGACACCACATATATTCTTAAATGCTAATACAATTACTGTATTTTCTTAACGTTACTAATTATGTTTAGTATGAAAAATAACACATTACAAATTGATATTAAATATATCCTGATTTATGAGTTGTTATGTCATGTGACATTATATTATCGTAACTATTGAAATGTAAAACAAAGCAGTCCGATTAACTTGAACATATAAAGACTTTATTTCATATACTTTCATATATAATAAGATGTACAAAACCAACCTGCGTTTATAAATGATAAACAGGTATTTAAACAGGTAATAATGGTAATTAAAAGAAACAAAATAATTATTATTGACCCAGCATGCTGACTTCATGCATGCATGCGTACTATGACTAAAAATAGAATGTAAACAGGTCACGAATACATGCTAATATAGAATGTGTATTTAAGAGACCATGGTAAACACTTTAATGATATTTTTGGGGTATTTTCTTTGTGTGAATATATATCTTACACGATAAGGCAATTGAGATAGGAGTTAATGAACCATTATTGTCAAGACAATGGTAGCACGGTTTGAACATTAATAGACCACAAAAGCAATTAAAGATTGAAAATTAAACATGAAATACCTCGTGCCATACATGTTGCCGCTGAACACGGCTGTCTCGATGAACTCTCCTTGATCCACAGATATGTTCATGGTAACAATATCAGTAAAATGATAATGCACTCCATTTTTTTCACCAGCTCGAGGATTTCTCGTTGTGTGAGAAACACTGAATCCGAACTTATCCGGAAACTCTTCCAACAACCTTTTCAGAAGAGTACTCTTCCCTGACCCCGAGGGTCCGCAGAGCACGAGAGGCCGAGGACCATGATGAACCATGGTTGACAGTACTGCGAATAAGATGCGCAATGTATTAAATATAACTCATCACTAGTAAAATATATTATAGATATAAAAATGTGCATATTATACCTCTTTTAATTAAATAAATTTTAGTATAGGTAGATAAAATAAGGATTTATTGATATAAATCAATAAACCCTAAGCCGAAATGAGAAAAAATATATCACAAACTACTAACGGGAGAGATAATAATTATAACTCCAACGTTGATATAGAGAAAACGAATTCAGGACCTCACCAGTTCGACACTTTCAGACGAATATAAACAAATGTAATGAAAATGCCTCAGTTTTGACCGTCCCGGCGAGACACGTACATTCGTCGAGAAAGGAATCTAGCTTTTTTTTAAAAGGCTAATGAATAAGCCCAACGTGACTTTTATTTATAGCTTTTGAACGCCGCAATAGATTTTCTCATACAAACTTGGAAATGAAAAATTCTAAATATTCATGTAAATGCAATGTATGGGTAAAAATACTTTATTTTCATAAATAAACTGAATAGTAGTTATAAAACGACACTACACAAATTTGCTTACATTCTATTTTTTTGATGTTCAATTTGAAATTTTTTGACTTTCAAATTTTATTAGCTTTTACATAACATTTTTTGCGATTTATTTTACATATTTAAAAGCTTGGTAATCATTTCCATTTCATCCTTTTTTTATAAATTACCAATTAACCATATAAATATTGATATTTAAGTATAGATTAGTTCTTTTATTAAAAGTTAAATTGTTGGTGCTATAAAAATGAATAGAAAAAAACAATTTGCTATTATTTCACTGGTCAAATCCTTCACACATAAAAAAATACCCCGTGAGATGCCAACATTTTAGATGTAATCAAAAAAACCAAAGCTTTGCTGCAATGTTTGTGACGTTTAAATCATTATTTAATTTTTAAAGTTACACCGTAATTGTTACTGATTAATTTATTAAAAATAATAATTTTGAAAGTTATTGACATAATATTATATTATATTACAGAATCAATATATTTAAGATGTTCTGGTGCGCCAAATTGGACCGTGACATTTCTAACTGTAAGGTAAAAACTCATAATAAATCCAAATTAACAAATCTGTTTTCATTCCAATCTAAAAATGTCTATGGTGTTGTTTTGACAGGTCTTTTCTCTGCAAGTGCTATCCTTTATGGTACTATTTGTTTATGATTATGCGTTCTGTAGTAAAGACCGGTGATTATATGAACAGGTTGACTCGTCAAGCAGTGACATTATATGTTAACAATCTGATTGCTAATTGCAGAGATAATAAATATGTTTATTATGAAAATAGTATTTAGTAGCATGCAATATAGTTAGTTATTGTCGTTCCTTGACTTATATTCTCATTAACAAGAAGAAAATGAAAATGAGTACAACAGGTTATTGGTACTCATA
This sequence comes from Atopsyche davidsoni, assembly GCA_022113835.1. Taxonomy (NCBI): domain Eukaryota; kingdom Metazoa; phylum Arthropoda; class Insecta; order Trichoptera; family Hydrobiosidae; genus Atopsyche; species Atopsyche davidsoni. Next base: position 12,026,343 of record JAILWY010000009.1, on the reverse strand, counting down.
ATGTAAAGATAATCTGAAGCAAATGTTGAACATGGGAATAGTTATTTTTATTTAAACGGTCAAAACTCTCATAACATAAGGCCGAACCTTTTATATTTTCCCATGAGTAGTATATTTAACTTTTAAAAAATATTATTAATTTGTATAATTCCAGTTAGTCTAGAATCAAGTCAAATAGTCTACATTTTTTACTTTAATCTTTGAATGACACAATCATTCTATTTTCTATAAATCACAATTGATGGCAAGAAACTTGTGATGAATTCAGTAATTATACCAAAAAAAGTACAACTTACAAAATCTACACAATTGTGGTCTTTTAATAAAATCCATTAGTAACATTGAAATTTGTGGAAGATTAAAATCAAATGTAATGATACAAGCTCACATTGAATAATTTGTGTAACTATTTATAGTGGCAATCTACAGAGATAAAAAAACCATTATGTTCATCTCAGCAGAAAAAATGTGTTCAAAGTGAATTGTGGGGTCTCTGGAAAGATTTCATTGCAAAAATATAAGTGGAATACAGTAATTTAAGATACCTTTCCTGCTCTTTTTATGGTATAATAATACATACACCTCCCCTCTTTTCTAATAGTGCAAATAATGTGTCAACTCAACTTTCATTTCTTTTACACAATGACAATACATCCACCAACCCCCTTTCATATGATGTTATCAATAACAATTCATTAGAAGATTAGCCTGGGATAACTAATAAAAAATGGAATATTTAAAAATACCTTTATTAATATGAGAATGTTGGTGTTAGGTATAAAAATATTGTTTATAAACATTACAACTAATTATTAATATAAATTTGTATAAGCTCACACCTAAATTCACAGTAAAATAAAAACTATTAAGTAGGCAGGTGGTACAAGAATCTAGGCCTACAGTATTTTAGCATTCATTTATCAAAAAATAAAGTAAGTTTGGTTCAATTCTTATAAAATTTATAAAAGATCCGTGCATAATGCAAAATAAAAGCAGAATGCATTATGAAAATATATTATGAAAAACACATTATGATGCAATTTCATAGCTTGTTTCGTAATAGAAAATAAACGGAATTAAAAAAAAGTATTATTAAAACCTTGTATTATTCCACATAGATATATAAGTATGATAAATATTTAATAAAATAAGGCACTTTCAAAAGAATTATTACATAAGTTGATTGGAGTTTTTCCATGTCGACATATTTACTATATAAATAAATACATGCTATTCTTTATATGAAATATGCATAACAATTATAAAAGCACTAACTAATTCAAAATCATATTAAGTACTTTCATAAAATATATTATTAGTTAATTATGTTTCCTGTTCATATAAAAAGTTCATTTATTACATTTAGCAAATATTAGTAGACAAAACCTGATAATTAACCTGGTCTGAAAGATATGTTATCTGTAAATATAAGTGAATATTGAAATTAGGTTTCAAGCATAATGCAGAAACATAGGTCATTTGTCTAACTATTTATTTTTAAATGTGAAGCACCAGTAGATCACTAATCTATTTATTTATTTTATTTTTAAGCCGCACACAGAAGACATTCAGATTCCAAAGAATTTTAATAAAATCATAGATAAACATATTTTAGCACCAAAATACATTGGTGAGAAACTCATGCAAAAGAATACATTGAAAAATATTAATACCTTTGAGAACATCACAATAATATACATGGATAAAATCATGGATGATAGTAATTTTTTTATTGAGCTTGTTGTTCAACAGTCTTATCAAAAGTAAATTTCTAAAAACACGAATATTATGCGAAATAATTATGAATAAAATTATTATGCGAATTAAATATTGTGCGAAACATAAATTTGAAACTGATAAGAGACAACTATATATTTGGATAACATAAAAATAATCAAAAATTATTTAAGGAGAAAATTTACTTACGGTACAAGTTAAGTTTATCTATATTCAATCAAGATATTTTGGAAATATTAATTTGTCATATGGTATTTATGTATTACTATTGGTGAAAATTAATCCAAAACAAGAATTAAGTTATTGGGATTAATTATTTCCTCCTTATTTGGGGAGGTAAGAAAATAAAAACATCTGTCTAAATTGGCTTTTATATAAATCCAAAATATTATTTCAGAAAAGGATAATTCACCAATGTAACAGAAACAGATCACAGTTGTTTTTTTCAAACAATTATAAAAATATATCATTAAAACAACTAAAACAAGCGTATAAACAGTGCTTCATTAACAAGATGAGAACATTTATTACTAAAAACAACTTATAAACCATTACAATAATGGTTTTTTACAATCACATATTTCAAATTATTTTATTAGATGACTTTTAAAAATAAAACAATTTTACTGATACTAAGTTTTGAGAGCACTAAAATAAATTTGAATTGAAATCTATAATTGAAACTATAAAACTTCCAATATTACTGTAAAAATACTGGTAAAGCAAAAAAAAAAAAAAAATCAATCATGCCTGCAAGTTTATCCAAAGAAATTAGCATGAAATATGAATTTCACTGCCAGAAGACTAGCAGATTCTTGTCCTTGCTATAGAATAAAAAAAATCTTTATTCCTAGAATTTTATGAACCTAGAGGTATGAAAATATACCAGGGACAGTGTGAATACACTTACTTTAAATGATCCATTTAAATAAATCATTTTAACTAATCATTGGCGGAATCAATAACAGTTGGATTCATTTTCTGTCCTAGATTGTGCAAAAAGGTTCGAAGTGAAGGTGTAAGAGGATCATTGGCTGGAAGTTGGCGTAGCAAAAACATTCCAAGGGGAAACATGCTCTGATATATTTGATCCAGATCATTGCAGTTTGCCATCTGTATGTGAAATAGAAAATGTGTTAAGGTACAGTAAATACAAACTTTTGTGAACGTTTCTTACAGAAGAAATTTGATTATGGAAATAATAAAATATTTAGTTAAAATATGTTTCTGTAACTATAACTTACATTGTTAATTTGTGTGGGTATGGCCACTGTAGTTTCCGAGTAGCGCGGAGGGGGTCCCTGAGCAGAACTTGGTTTAGGTTTCTTGCGCAATGGCTCGCCTGCATTCATGTAGCCATACTCGCGCTCATCCTTTTCCATGTCTCTACGAGGGCAACTGCACACGCGCACACCCAGCGACTTACGTCCCAGTACTTGTCCTCTGGAGAGAATAGGATTAATATTTTTTTTAAATTTCAAGAGTTAAGTTAAAAATGTAATACAATAAAATCTTAATAATTTAGATTAGACAGTTAAATATTCACCACTTAAGATAGGAACCTTTTAATCAAAAGTCAATGATCTGACCGCTTTTTTTTATTATAACGATTATTATAAAGTTTAAAATACACAGAATAGACATTTTGATTACAAATTACGTACGTGGAGTCCTCGAGAGTGAAAAGGACCTCAATGCGGCGGCGGTTTATGCCAGATACACAGGAGTGCTTACAACAGAACATATAAACGTGCTGGTGCATGATGACCCCGTGGGGAGGGGTGGGAGGCATCGCCACTGCCACACTCAGCCATTGGCGTTCGTCATGCTCATCTCCGCAGTATAGAACATCTTCACCTTGGCGCGCTGAGCGCAGCACATGGGCCACCTGGTTTTCTGCCACATCTACACGAGTAGAAACAGTAGTATGAAAAATTGAGTTGAAAATTGTTATTAAAAATAATTTAAGAGACATTTTGCGGATCTAAATTAGTAAATTTGTATTGACTAGTATCCATTATCATAAGTAAGGATTTGAGACTTATGAAAAAAAAAATATAAGGAAATCTTTAATAAATGGTATTCTGCTTAAATGCATGAAGTTCACCATTTGAATACTTTTCCATGCATAAATAATATACCTCTGTTGGACGAGTCTCCCTGTGCCTTGTGGATGAAGCAGCGCATCACGCGAGCTTCTTGGTGCTCGTTGCCAGCCAGGATGACTGTTGCTCGAACCCACACCTGGTGGCCTTTCAGGGCTTCCCAATTCCATTTAAACTGAATAGGCATTTCAGCCATCATAGCGAGATAGACTCGATTTAGTTTATATGAGAACTGCAAACAAAAATGTGTCATTGTGATGTCGATTATTATCAAAAATGGGAATATTGTTTTACAATTTTCAAATTTAATTTGTTGATTAAACGAATTACAGTTTGTTACTCGAGTACTAGAAAATAATTATCAGGATGTATTGGACTATCGGTGCGTAATATTTTTATTGGAGTGACTCAATATTGTGGGTAGGCCGTGCATTGGTGTAAGTAGAGATAACACTTACCACATATTTTTTACGGTCAGTTGTATTACCGTCCAAGTTGATCTCAAAGTCATACATGCCAGGGAAGTCCCCTCGTGGTGGAGGCCCCTGCATTGTCTTTGGATAGATCTACACAAGACACAAAATTATGTAAGGTTTATAAAATAGACATTATTAAATAATTTATCTAAAGATGTTAAATGAATTTTATGAATAAAATAATCACAATCTTACCATTTGGTATATTGGGAGTTTTACATCAGTTGTTTCTGTGTTTGAATTCCTAAAAATAAAAACATTTATGAACAGTCATATAAAGTAAAGTTTTTTGTGAGACATATATACTAGTTACTATGTATATCAGTGACAAGCGGTTATGCTGGCCACCCTTATAAGATCATGTCCAATAATTCAATCCATACTACAAAACCATTAGTGAACTTTACACTCTTATTATATTGAAAGATCAGGAAAAAAAATTGCTTACGTAATATCACCATCAGAGAATTGGTACGCGTATGAAGGGGTATCCAGGGAAGGTGGGGATGATGCCGGTATGCCACTGGATGACATGTATTCCAGCAAATCAAAGTTGTCTACTTGCAAGTTTGTGAAATCACCCATTTTGAGATGATTAGTTGTTTCATAAAAGGTCCTGTGAATAAAGATACAATAATTTTATGAAAAATGCTACAATAGTCAAATAGCATTGGGTATAATGTGAAAATAATAAGCAGTCTATTATAAATAATGTTTGTAGATAATAGATTTTCATGAAAAAAGCAATAAAAGTACTTATAAATTTTTCTCATTAGTTCAAACGAATTGATAATTTAAAACATATTGCATACACTATAAACGTGTATAGATACGAGATATATAAAATATTTAATAAAAACTATTAGTATAATCTATAACAAAAAGAAATGCAAAATAAAAACCACATAAATTCAATTGCTTGGCTGCTATTTTGATAAAAATCTTACAAGTTGCATTCGCAACGGGGCAGTTAGGCTTGTAACTCGTGATATATACGCCATTTACCACATGAATCACATCGCACCATTTTTACATACGTCATTAGGTTGATAAGAATTCATAAATCCAACAATTTGTTTACATGGGTATTTCACCATTTATTTTTTTATATTTTTTTACGCCTATATTATAACAGTGTCTCCCTTCAAATGGTGTGCTATTACGTCATTATAATGTTTAAACTTTGTTAAGAATAATGTTTGGTGAATACATGCTAGATTTTTTCTAACATCACACCACGCAAATCTGGAAATATAGCAAATCAATAATTAAAAAAAAAAAAAAACACTAGAATAATAACTATAAATTAATTGACAAAGCAGAAAAGTATGATAGTGCAATAATTTGCCGATGAATTCAAAAATAGATAATTTATTGAAACTATCAAATAGAAAAATAAAATATGGATATTATAAAAAATAAAATAAAAAAAAAACATTATCAGGACCCAGCTTTAAGTTTAATCTTTGTAAATTAAGTACCTCATCAAGCACTCAAAGCAAATAGTTTTTTTTATACTAAGCATGAAAAAATTAATATAAATTAGATTGCAAGCCCAATTAATTATTTTATATTAGATAAATTAAAAATAATTATGTTGTAAAAATTTAACCTTGGGGCTTCCGAATTCTTATATGAACACGGTATTTTAAATATTATTGATTTAATTTGTTACTTTAACCCCAAAAAAATCATTTTTACTGTTTTTAATTTTGACAAAAATATTGAATGTTTGTAGTATGGAAAGGTACTAAGTGCAATATTATTAATAATATAAAATTGTAGGGAAAACTACGAAAAACCTGTAAATAAGTTTCAGTGCGAATTCAAGAGTCTAAACCTAAACTAAACTCAAGACAAGGACAAGTGCGCGAATAGAAGTATTTAGCAAAGAAATTAGGATTACCGGTGTGTAGTATAAATATTTTGTCGGTGCGCAAAAGATGAAGTATTTACTACTTGCAAATAAATCGAGTGTAACAAATAAGTTTATGTCAGTTTTATGCATAAAAAATTGGATATGGCAATTGTTTGAATGATGGTGAAATATCTTAGTATAAAAAACAAGATGGATAGTCAAATACCTAGGCGTTAATATAATTTTCGCTACAATAATAAATAAAGTTTAAAAAAACCTGTAAATTAATTTTTACTTACCGAGAAAACTAGAAATATCGACCAGTTCCATAAATCAGGTAACACAACAGTAAAGAATCCTTCATGCAACAGAAAATATCTGAGGAAACAATAACGGCACCAAACGCAAACAACCTCAAAATAAAAACTAATCAGCAGGCAAAAAACGAAGCAACAGCAACAGGTCGATCCACAGGACTGCCAATTTGCCAATCAAAATCAAGGAAGCAAGGATCTTTGTGCTGCCAGCTCTTTAAAAAATAACATTAACACAAAATGCAACTCGATGAAAGTGAATTCATAAAATAAAAAAAATTCATGAACTGAATTTGATTGCAAAAATATATCCAAATTAAAAAAAATCTACAGAGTTATGTCAGTGATTTATTTTCATATTTTACAACGATAAAAATATTTTAAGTCTAATGGTTTCTATAACTTTGAATTCTAACATGATAAGTAAAAATGTTGAGTGAGCAAAACTGTATATATCAGATCAAAATAAGTACAGCATCATTTTTACCTAATTCGTTGGTAGTTCTCGTAAATAATTTTGATTAGCAACGATAAACTGCAACTAAAAACTATTCGTGCAACAAATGTGCATTGTAATTGTATCTATAAATTATTTTTAACCGCAACTACATCGATTTTAGATTTGATTTAATTTATGAATTTAAAACATTTTTTTAAAATTTCAACTTAAACGGCAATAAAACTGTAAAAAATCTATAATAAACTATACTAGGCTGTTTATTAATTTTTTTAATAGCCATATGATCTCAAAAAACAAAGAACTATCAGCTGGAAATAAAACATTGCTGTGATTGGCTACCATGAATAACCGTTAAAAATTTAGTTGGACGAGACGTTTATTTGAAATTCTTTGAGGACGTCTTGGCCTGGGCTTGCTTAGAGCTTAAAAGAGTAAATACTACAAATAATTTAATATTGTAATATTATTATCTCACTACATATACATACATCTTTGATCCAGCGAAAATATTATTGAAATGGAATACAGAAGTCGAAACAACATATACGTGAGTCCTTAACAAATCTGATGTCATATGAATTTTGAATTATTGTTACGATGTTGATGTAGTTTTCGCTATGATTGAAGTAGTAGCGATATAATTTAATAATTTGTCGTAGGCGACTAATGGACAAGAAAATGCTTTCGCCCAGAAGGCGAAGTCACAGGGTCTCAAGTCGACAGGCTTGCTGACGGTTACAACGAAGAGGAATGTACTTGGTGAAATAAGTTCCAATATAAACCTTCAAGCCCCAGCCTTAGTTGGGAAAGCGCAAAATGCAACGGTGGACAAAGAGAAAAAAGGGCTTCGACCCGTTACTCGCAGGTAAATGAACATGTATCTAAGAGTTATATTTAAGTTTACACCTGTTTGATCTATGGATTTGACAAATTAAAAAAATCTATGGAAAAAAGGTATAGTTTACTAGCAAAAGATACTTTTTTTACATCAATAAATTTGAAAAGACCTAATGCATAGGTTATACTGAAACATAAGTTCTTGATGAGCTATTTTACTATAAATTGTTTGTATTATTTAAAAAAAAAATTTTAGCTACAAAACTGTTCAAGCTAAAGTAGATACTAGATTGACAAGCAAAGTGGCAAATAATGGTGTTGAAACTGTCACTCATGAAGAAAAGCAAAAACCTACTCTTAGGCGAGCAGAGAGTACTTTATCACAACCCGCGAGGACTGGGGCCATCACCGCTCGAATAAAAACAACTAAAGTAATAAACCATACTTGTTTTTTTAATATCTCTATATTATTTAAGTTAAAAAGATGTTCTGTTCCTTCACATTTCATGCCAATAGAGATGCAATTTATTATGAGTACCTCAGAATTCAGTAATTTTTGATGCCTAAAAGGTGTGCTGAAGCATTCCTTTTGTATTTTTTCACCTAAAAAAACTGAGACGAAGAAAAAGACCCTGCTTAACAATCCCAAAACTATCACCAATCAACATTTTTGGCAAAATCTTTCAAACTTAAATATGTGTAGTTTTTATTTATTTACAAATGATGAGGCCATGGAGAGATGCACTCATGAGGCAAGATGAATGCCATGCATCATGGGGTATCTAGATTTGACTGTGGACATGAGAAATAATTAATATATTCATTCAACCATTTCGGTTTTCACATAATTTTGTATTGTATACCATTCATTTTAGATATCTAATTCAGTCACCATTAAAGATGTAATTTCTAAAGAAAATGTGACATGTAGAGAAATCAAGAAAACTACAGTGTATGAAAGTGTGAAGACTCTAGTTCATAATGAACCTGAATTTCAACCATTGAAAGCTTTGGCTCCCAAAGTATCTATTAAGAAAGATGCATACTCAACTGAATTGATCGATGGAGTTGATGATATTGATAAAGACGATGAGAAAAATCCAATACTCATGGGAGTGTATATCAAGGATATATATTCTTATCTGAAACATTTGGAATTAAAGTATCCCATCAAACCCCAACATTTGCATGGACAGGTAAACCTATATTCAAATAATGTATGTTGCAAAATATGGGGTGGACACATTAACTTATGGGTTTTTTTTTTTTTATTTTGTTTGAAGGCTGAAGTGACACCTAAAATGCGAGCAATGTTAATTGACTGGTTAGTTCAAGTTCATAGCCAATTTAATTTACTGCAAGAAACTTTACATTTGACTGTTGCCATTATTGACCGGTACCTGCAGGTATGTACTATTTATGATGTATGGTTCAAAATCATACTCTGATAATCATCACTTTTTAATATATGCTTTTCCTTAGGCTGAAAAAACACTCAAACGAAAGCAAATCCAACTGGTGGGTATAACGGCAATGTTTATTGCAAGCAAATATGAGGAAATGTTCGCTCCTGACATACAAGACTTTGTTTATATAACTGACAACACTTATACCAAAAGTGAAATATTGAAATGCGAGAAAATTATCTTAGTTCAACTGGACTTTAGTTTGGGGAGACCTTTGCCATTGCACTTTGTTCGAAGGTAATTTTAACACATTGTATTACGTTACTAGCAACTAGAGGTTGAATATATCAATAAATTATTTTTTAAATTATCTAAATAACATTCATACTGATTTTAATTTTAGTACTTTCTGTATAGTAATAATGAATAATACACATCTATTATAGTGTGGTAATTTAAGCATATTTAAAATATAATTTGCTATATTGAAAATGTAAAGAAAGATAGTTGAAATAGTGTCACTAAAGAGGTATCTTCTGTTAATATGTCGTGAGTGTGATTAATATCATACATGCAGGGTTGTTTTTAGGGTGACACAATTAACAATTTTATTTATCAGCTCTTGTTTTTGCAGTGGTCTGTTTTATGATGAGAATATATTTTATACAAATTTTAACAGATTCATAAAGGCTGCCAACAAAAAGACCAAAGAACATGCGCTGGCCAAGTATCTAGTGGATCTTTGCCTGGTGGAATACCCTATGTCACACTTTCGGCCATCAGAGCTAGCAGCGGCCGCTGTGTGTTTGTCTGTGAGTCTTCTTACCAACAGTCCTTCTGATTCCTGCTGGACACCCACACTGATGTTCTACTCCGGCTATACATATGTGTGCATCTCCTCCATTGTCAAGAAGATTGCAAATATTCTCACTGCTGTCGACACTTGTCGCCACAAAGCCGTTACCGAGAAGTATAGTTCTTCAAAGAATTCGAAGGTGGCTTCCTGCCCTGAGCTAAAGAATGTAAAGAGTCTGTTCAAGTCCCCATTGTGAAATGTGTTTATAAGTGTGAGAACGTTTTACTGTTATTTGTGTGTGTTTTCAATCAATCAGCATTTGGAATACTATACTATGAATATTACAACATTTCATGTTGTTTTCTGACTGTGATGGAGTGAGAGACACTCTGAAATAATAATATTTGTGTTTGATATGTTACAATATTTTTGGTGATATTTTAATATCTATTTAGTATATATTTTTACTTATTTATTATTATACATTTCATTTGATATTTAGCTAGCATTATTTGAACGTGCAGTTAGTGATGTTTTGGATGTACATAGACATAAATTTTATGACTGAACACCAAGGTAGGGTATGTAAGGTACTTCCTGACAATTAATTTTGATGCCTAATTTTTATTGAATAAAAATGTTTTTTAGTCTAGGTATATGGAAATTTTATTTAGTAGCAAATAACCTACAATCCTTTCCTACAATAAAAAGAAAACCGGTGACAGTAAAATATAAATTTCATGGTCTTAATTTTTAAAAACATAATTTTTTTTAGGGGACAGAATGGCAATAAAGATTTTTTTACTAAGAGTATCTTATGATTATTAGTGTTGCAGATAATTGATTGTTTAATTGAATTAATTTTGATTAAATTTGTTTTTTTTTTAAATTGTGATATTCTTAATAATAAAAGAAATGCATAGACTAGTAATTAATTTTTTGATGTTGTTTTCTTTTATGAGCTTACTTGGTTTGATAAGATTTGTTTAGGAATATGAGCTGTGACCTCTGACCCCTGGCAGACAACACTGCTGCCATTGCTCACTACACAGCCGCCACTGTTCAGTGTACTACTTCCAGAGATCCACAATATTCTGACCTGCACTCAATTAAGTCTGACAGCCGCAGCCATGGGGCACTTACTTTGCGTGTGCATACTTTCATTACTTTGTTGTTCCTTTGTATACGGTCAAAATGGTAAGTGCATAAATATTTCTCAGTGCCTTTTGAGTTGATTACTAAGAGATCTGTGACATCAGTGGATAATGTGACATAATGAAGTTTTCAAAAACATTAAAAAAATGTAAATTTATTAATACTAGCCAAAATGCAATACAAATTAGTTTTTAAACTGGAAAAAATGTAAATTATAAAGTTTAATTTAAATTAAACTTTGTTTTAATAAATTGTTAAAAATTTAACATGAAATGATTACGAAAAATTCTTGAAAATATTTACTACACCAACAGAGGAAGAAAGATTAGTGCTGGAAGAAGCAGAAAAAAAAATGGTAGAGCAGATTTCCAAAGTTCTCGATCATTACAAACAAGAAGATCCTCTTGGAATTCCCGGAGCTTCTATTCCTGATCCTATGGATATTCCTGATATGAAACAGCGCTTTCCTGTAGCCTCTATTGACTTCAAGTCAATGAAAATCTACGGCATCAGTCAATTTCGCATATTGCATGCCAAAGCTGAAACATCTTCATTTGAGGTGCGTACATGTATTTATATTTTTATTGAAAGTAAATTTTTATAATTTGTTTTGTTATGTGATAATTATGACAATATGTTCTGAAGCCTGGTGAAATGAAATATTGATTTGGAAGTCACTTAATATGTGATATGGATTTATAAAATATTGTTTCTTATAAAACCCATCTACAATTTAGCTTTAACTCTTAGAAATGGTAAATTATCATCAATGAAATCACTCAAAATAATCAAATCAGCTATCAAAACATTTTTTGCATTATATGTATGTGACATATTTAACAACACTGCTATCACAATTTTTTGGTTAAAGAATATAAAGCCGTTGATATGTTCTATTGAAAAATTTCCACAGAATTTAAGATATGAATATTTGTTGGATCTTTTGCATTAGTTACTTTTATTTTTTTAAGAAGCATGATCTGTATCTACTAATGGCTTAGATCAAATGTTCACAAAAGTTAATTGAACATTTCGTATTAAATAATATATTATGGTATTTCCAGGCAAATATCGCTATCAAGTATGACAAGCTTCAAGTACGCGGAAACTACACAATGAAAACTTGGATTAACAAATCTCAAGGACCTTTTGTAGTTAACTTGACCGACGTGTCCACCGAGGGACTTGTTAATATTGTTGTTGAAAATGATGGGAGATTGAAAACACAGGACATTAAGATTGATGTCAAATTTGATAAAATATCTATAAAGTTTGAGAATTTGGGTTTTTTGGGTTCAGTGTTTCAATCAATTATTAATAATATTGGAAACTTCCTTTTTGATTCCATAAAACCTTTTGTGCTGAAACAGGCATATGTAACAATAAGAGGTGAAATCGATAAGAATCTCGATATCGGCTTTGGTGATAGACGTTTTCCTAATTCCATATCACCATTGGACATGCTAATCGCTAATGGACGGACAAGAGTGCAAGAGCTAGGGTTAGATCCATTCAAGGTCAAGGACTACAACTCATCAGCTGGAATTCTACGAGCCGAGTTATCCAACACCTGGGTTTATGGAATATCATCCTTCTACAGAGTGGGAAATATTTCATTTATTTTGGAAAACAATACAGGCATTGCTGACTTTGAAGTAGGCTTACAACAACTTCGAGGTCAAACGAATTGGGATATCTCTTTTGCTGGGGGGTACATGAACCGAGCTGGAGTCTCGTCATTTTCAATTGAGTACATAAATGCAAGGGTGGTACTGGCTCAGCCCTTAGATACAAGAAAACATCCTGAATTTCGAGATTTGCAGCTAGAAATTGGAAACATTCAAGTCAGGTATGACGGAGCAGGTACCATAGACTATGCCATTGAGTTTGTGATAAATATTCTTCCAAATTTGTTAAGGTATCAAATAACAGACGCCATAGAAGGGCCGGTACAAGATAAAGTGCAGAAGATGTTCGATCAGGTTGACGTTGAGAAATATGTCAAGACTCTTTCTCCTGAAGTTATTAAAAGAGCCAAAGCAATGGATTTGAAGTTTGACCCTTCCACACTACACATTGTTGAAGATGAAGATGAATTTTGGAGATTTGACACGTAAATATGTATCTTAGAGAAGAAATGCTGTAGTGTAATTTTGTTTTGTAAAATTATCGGTTTATTGTTAAGTAGGTAAATTGGGATTTTTTTAAAATTGTAAGAAGATGTCCACTAGATTATGGACAGTATATTATATTTAGTTTTTATAGTTTTGAAACATTCGGAAAATGTTCAATGTAAATTATTTAAACACATGTTATTATGTACAATAAGCACCTCTTTAACGATTATTGCAGTAAGTCTTTATTAAAAGTATCAAGACATTGACAACATTGTTTAAATTATCAATACAATTGGAAATAAAATTAAAATTGTTAACTTAAAATATAAAATTTTGTCTTCTTTATTTGTGAATGGCTAACGATTTTGCTAAATTAAAAAATTGGATGGTTATGGGGCTTTCCGAATAAATGTGTTGGTATATTTAAATAGTTGCACATAAAGCTCTTGGACTGCTAGATATATTGGCTATGTATTTGTTATGCTAGTTTATAATATAAATATATATATATATATATATATATATATATAATTTTTATATAAAAGAAAAGACCAAAAAAAATTACATATCAAAATAAAGATTCGGTGTCTATTAAATAGAGTATAGGTCATAGATGGTGAATTCTTGAGTAAAATATAAAACAAACCTTTTTTTTATATTAATAAATTTTTATATTTTTACATCCTGAGCAAAAATCTGTTAAATGATTTTTAATATTTTCAAGCACTTAACCGAATTAAATATTTCAACTGAGTAATTAGGAAACTAATTATAACATTTACCCCATCTCGTAGACACTGCTTAGATATATTATTACAATTTTCTCAAAAAGGTTTTATAAATTGAAGTGCAACTTTGGGAAAGGGGTGGGCCACGTTCGGTGGCGAGGTTAGGTTAGGTTTCGTAAGCCGGCACGGGGATAGTCGTGTGTGGAGACAAGCGGGGCCTTTCCGTTTTAAATAAAGGCCCCACAATAATTACTCGGGAAGTCTCCGCGGCTCCGGAGCACTTAACTCGGATTGCTCGGCGGCGTCACTCACCGCGATTGTGGATTGTGAGTTGTGACCGAGCCCGGCCGGGCCGCGCGTCTGGGCCAGGGGTCGGCAACGCGATACCAGAACAAGTGCAATCAAATAATATTTGTTATATATACATAAAAATCTTTAAAAAATCTTGGGCAGTTCAATTAACAAACCATCTAAATATTTTCATCCTATTTAGACTGAGAGCAGGCCCTTGTATTTTCGAAAATCGTTGAGAAAGGAGATGCTGGAAAATAGCCCAAATAAAAATACGCCGCTATAGTAGCACCGAGCCCACGAAAGACAAAGCATTTTTAAAATATATTTGATCAAAGATTTAAACGAATAATTTATTTATGCGCTCTACGCTGCACCCTATTTTATAAAAAAAGTTTTCGGCTCCTGATTTAAACCAACAGCTATGTTCTGTAACAAAGCCCTATACACGCCGGTGGATGGAGCTGATGCCGAGTGTAAGAATCCAAAAAAAATATAATCTAGTGCAATGTAGAAGATACTCTAATATAAATAATTACTTGATGCCGAGAATCCATTTTTTCTACCCCCGCTTTTGATCGCACTAGGTGTAATAGACAAGGGAATCGAGGTGATAATATTGTACTGGGGGACTAAACACCATATCAGTAATCTTACCATCTCTGTGTCCCTACCCACCACATCCAGTGCGGCTACTGTTTCAGTGACTACAAAGGGGTCAATGAATTTGTATATATTCTTATACTGTGAGTTTCACAATGCTTGATTGAGTCACGACTCCTCTAACACGGCGATTCTTATCCAGGCTTTGCGTATCCTTACTAAATAGAGAATCTCATTCGAAGACACACAATCTGTGTTTTTGTTTGGCTCGATCAGGTTGTGTTGATGACCTCCATTCAGTTGGGGTCTTGTATCTGCAGAACTGAAATATTATCGATTAAAGCTCGGTGCTTTGACTTCTAATAAAAAAAGTTAGAAGTTACAAATTTGCAATTTGATTTAGATTAAATAATAGTAATTATGAGTAGCAAAATAAATGGCTAGGAGATTTGAATAATTTTTGTTTGTAAGCGTTTTCACTTACAAAATTATCGTAACCATTTGGCTTAAATCAGTCTTTCGTGGATAAATAAAGTATTATGTATCTCTTATTATATAATTGAAATACGTGCATTATTATGTTAACTGAGCCTAACGTAATGTTTATGAATATGTAAAAACATGAGTGATTTCACGAAGTTTTGAAATGAAACAAAGATTTCACAAAGCGAAAGAAACTTTTCGAGGGGTTCTGAGGCGAAAAAAGCATTTGTTACCCATCGCCTTTGTGACCGTGCCAAGATGACTTATTAAAAGGTGGGCCAGCTTTAATTTCGACCTTCCAGCGAGCGGCAAAGGAATTTTTAAATAGGCGTTTAATTTCTCGTACCATAATTTATATCTCACGTACCTCCCCATACATTTCATGGCTGTCATAAAGAAGCCCTCTCGGGGTGACGTGCCGACGAATAGCGCGACCCTCCAAGTATTAAATTAGAATATCCAAACCATATACTAAAATATATTAAAAGTAAAAATAAATTTCATTTATCTAGTAAGGTTACTTAACATGCAATATGCTAGTATTATCCTATTAAATATGCAGGAAAAATTTGCATTAGGAAAAAAGTAAACCAACCATACACGGAAAACGTGATACTATATATTTTTTTAAATTACAAAATTAAGCTATGTTTATTTTGTAGTGTATGTTTTGAAAGTTTTGGTTATTGCATCCTACAATGCTTATTATCAAACAGAAAGTTAATCTTGTTGAAAAGAGTATGCCTATTTGACTTTCTGAATCTGAATTCCCCTTTGAAATCAGCGTACTTTGTTTTTTTTGCGAATGATTTTCAGTTCTGATTTAAACAAAGCAATACAATAGTAACTTACAAATATAGCGTATAAAACGAAATATGAACTCTGGTGCGATATGTAGTGTGTAATTTTCGTGTTTTCGCGAAGTAGATCGGCGCCAGGGCCCATCCCCCCGTCGGCCCGCCCCCCCCGCGATCCCTATCTGCCGTAGTCCCGAGTGCTTCAACAACAGAAACAACACCGCCCAGACTAACTCCAGATTATCTTATTTTAGTGCGGCTGATTTTTTTACTTTGCGTCCATTGGGGAAAATTTGTAATCTGTTTGGTATTCTTTGTTGACTGTTGCCATTGTTAAAAATTGCGTCGAGTGTAAATAAATAGACTCACGTGAAATGTCTCTATCTTTTATTATTAATTTTGAAGGGTAGTTTAATTAAGATCTGCTCAGGGAATATTTCAGTTGCATAGCAATTTATATTAAATTAAGATTAACTATCACTGTTGGGTGAGGTTGGTTTTTATTGTGAAACATTTATACTATTTTTCATCCAACTTATATTATTCTTTATAATGACTGAAGACTTATCGATTGCAAAGTATCTTGTTTTGAGTGTTCGAGCAAATTATTTTCAAGCTTCAATCAATCTAAAGTTGACAGTTTAGTAAATAAGTAAAAAAATTGGACTATTTTATTACCATTGATATAACCATGCCTCAAGGTGAATATATATATATATATATATATATATATATATATATATATATATATATATATATATATATATATATATATATATATATATATATATATATATATATATATATATATATATAATCATGTTGATTGGATAATTAGAAACATGGTGCTTAAAATGTTGGACGTTTATGTGAAAATTAGACAAGGGTTTATTAGTATAAAGATCTGAATAGTATTGTTTGGAGTAACAATTAGTTATAATGTTATTGAGCTGCAGCTGTTAATTGAGTTGGCAATTAATTAAAAATATAAATAAAAATTTAATGGAAAATGATTTCAATATATTTTTTTTGATTTAGTAGAGATAAAAAATATATATCTGTATAAAAAAAATTGTAATTATAAAGCCGATGCTCATCACTCTTTTGAACTAAATGCTATCATTGTTCATGATGCATGAATGCAAATATATGTTTTTCATTAAAAAAAATCATAGATATGCTGTATAGCTCAAGCTATGGAGAAAACGGCTTTTTCCAGTAAATCTTGATACAATTAGTACGAACAAAATATATTTTTTATTGCGTTAGAAAACAAAGCGAGAGAATGCACCCCAATTATGCGTCTTTTTATCGTAAATAAACAGTTAAATATTTGCATATTTTCTCATTTTCACTGTCGGCTTACGGGGCGGCCGTCCCGCTGTTAAGGGCGAAGGGAGTAATTATGAGGAAAGAAATATTAAGGGGCTGAAATATTGGGCAGTCGGCCCCGAGGCGCCCCGCCGTGATGGATGGACCGGCGGGCTCGCGGGGGCGCCGCTCATATTGAAAATATATCTTTTTAATTATTACTGCGCAGAGTAATTAGTAGCAAGACGGGTTACTTACAAAAATGCACGCTAATTTTGTGGATTTTTGCCATTTTCACTGCTGACGCTGTACTAAAAATATAGCATATACAATCGTTTGAAAAATATTCTTGATTTATATACAGTAGTACCCCGCGTTACGCGAGGGACACGTTGAGTGAAATTCGCGTATATCGGGGTTTACGATTAAACATACATACATAGTCAAAACTTAATACAAAAAAATACGAATCATTTGAATCAATCACTTTAATTCTAAGAACACTTTATTTAGAGCATGTTATTTTTACGGAAAAATACATCTATTGTCTTTTGGGTAGCGTTTCTTTTACGCTTTTGTAAAATACTTTCATAATACCCAACGCTGTTTTTAATTGTTAAGAAAAGTCAATGACTACATTATGTTCATACACATTCTTAAAACAAGAAATTCGCGTAATGCGAGGCATTTTAACGCGAAATTTGAAATTCGCGTTACAGTGAAACCGCGCATAACGGGGTCGCGTAAAGCGGGGTATTACTGTATTTGATTTTTGTGAAGAACGCCACAGTAAGTGCAATTTTACTTATACAGGTTTTATTTGTGATTGATATGATTAAGTACATTTTTTCACACATTGAAAATGATTAAAGAAACTCTCAGAAAAATATCATCGTGACTTGTACGGGTTCGAACCCACATCCCCAAACTTACATGGCCGATTATTATTGGTTCATATATAGGATATGATTGTTAAAATTTCTCGCTAAGTTGCAGTGGCTCGTTAGCATAATGGATAATGCACCGGCCATGTAAGCTTGGGGATGTGGGTTTCGAATTCCGCTCAAGCCACGATGATATTTTTCTGAGAGTTTCTTTAATCATTATCAATGTGTGAAAAAATGTACTTAATCATATTCTTGATTTATTTAGGTATCCGGATTTCTCACTCTACTTTTCCGCCCCCAAAGAGTCACTTTGTTTTGAAAAGTACCAGCCATTGTTGATCGCGTCAAATGACGGGAATAAAATAACTACCCCCGAGTACATCGCTCAGAATTTGTATTACTTGTAAACTTGATGGCTATTATATTATAAAAATAAGTACAGTTTAAATAGATTGAAAAAAAAAATAATAATACAGTAACATTATTTTATATTAAATCCGTCTCTTTAAAATAACGTATTATAGTAGTATACGATTTATCAGTAGCACGTATTGCTGAGTAGTTTGCAAAGTTTGCATTGTTAGTAAAACGTGTGAAAATGAACATGAATATAATGTGTTATCAAAATCTCTGACGATATGCGGTCTGATTCAACAACCAGAGAGTCTCAAAGGTCAAACGCCTCGAGATCGACAGTCATAAGTCATAAAGCAAATTTCTCAAAAGGGGCTCGTCACCCTGAAGGACGGGGGAGGCGGGGGGAGGAGTGCAAAATAGAATAATCTCTTTTGCACCCCCCTCTTCTTGTATATATACTATGTATAAATAACTGTATAAATATATATATATATATATATATAATATATTTAGACAGTTTTTTATTTCTATTAATTAGATCTAAACAGCAACGAAATTGGTTTTCAAAAACTTCTTAACAGAATGAGTGCTATTTAATACAAATGTATACTTTTTTAAAATGGTATATTGTTTATTCAGAAAAATATTTATTAGAAGTTAGTTTTCAAGTTGTGTCGGCTACCATTGCCATCGGGGGAATCGCAAAGTTGGATTGCAATCTAGCGCAGATTCCTCGCCCGCAATAATAGAGACTCTTTTAGTCGTTTAGAAATATCATTAATACCCACGCCAGGCCCGCCCGGCTCAGTGAGCTCCCTTTTTGCCCAGTTTTACAATAACACGATAGTTTTTTTCAATGAATAACCAATTTAGGGACGTATTATAAGCTCATTGTAGTTTTTGAGAAATGTCTTTCGAAAAAATAGTATATCGTTATACTAGTTATCAGTATATGCATTACTTTTGAAATGGAATGTTTGGTTTATTAAACAATGCTTGCTGACGTTTGTAACGCTTTACGTAAATTTTTAACTATATTTTCATACGGATCGATGTGAGTTCTAGTAAATATTATCCCCGTGAGACCTCAACTTCCTAATCCGGCACTGGCCGGAGTCGCCGTCATCTGCAAGTCTTGCTGTGACAGTTAAAGAGAATCTCATTTGACTGTTCATTCTGAAACGAAGTTAAATTGTGATGTAGAAAGTTTATCAAAAGTTTTACAGTTATCATATAAAAAAAATAAACTGTGTTTTGTAATAAAGTCCAATGACAAGAGATTGCTTAGCATTGCTGTGATTTAGATAATATTCATAAAGTATATGGCAGTCTATTTTACTATAGTCCCCACGAAATATTATTGTTTTGTGTATTACAAGTAAAAGTTATTTGAATATTTAAAAGTTGGTTTGTGTTGTATATGTAAATAATATATTAATGCATCCCCGAAGTATTTTAGAATACAGTAATACCCCGCTTTACGCGAAGGAAACGTTCCGGAAAAAATCGCGTTAAGTGGAATTCGCGTATATCGGGGTTTACGATTAAGCATACACATAGTCAAAACTTAATACAAAAAAATAGGAGTCATTTGAATCAATCACTTTAATTCTAAGAACACTTTATGCAGTATTACATGTTATTTTTACTGAAAAATACATCTATTGTCTTTTAGGTAGCGTTTCTTTTACGTTCTTGTAAAATACGTTCATAACACCCAACGCTGTTTTTAATTGTTAAGAAAAGTTTATGACTACATTATGTTCATACACATTCTTAAAATAAGAAATTCGCGTAATGCGAGGCATTTTAACGCGAAATCTGAAATACGCGTTATAGTGAAATGGGGTCGCGTAAAGCGAGGTATTACTGTATTTTAATTATTATGTTAGTACGTCAAATATAGCGTCAAAAGTATTTTCAGATTTTTGAAAGACTTCTGAAATTATTTGATTTTAATCTATATATGTACAGGGTGTCCCAAAATTAACGCAAGATTTGAATTTTTCGCCATTTTTGCAGTAAAGTTTTGGGAACACATAAAAAAAACAATTTGAAAGTTGACAGTTTAAGGTTAGTAAAAACGGAGCGTTACACGATAGAACAACGTGTCTTCTTAATTGAACAATATTTAAAAAATAATGAATAGTGGTCGGAATAGTGTTTTAACTATTAAACACTATTCCGACCATATTTTGTATGAAATTTTCGAACTGCAGCTGCCAAGCTTTCATTATTTATGAAATATTGTTCAATAATGAAGACACGTTGTTCTATCGTGTAACGCTCCGTTTTTACTAATCCTAAACTGTCAGCTGTCAAATTGTTTTTTTTAAGTGTTCCCAAAACTTTGCTGCAAAAATGGCGACAAATTCAAATCTTGCGTTCATTTTAGGACACTCTATATATATATATTGTTTACAAAAATAAATTGAACCTTAAATTGTTTACATGTCTTGAGATAAGGTTAAATGTTATCTAATCTAAAAATTTAAATTGCGACCTCATGTGGTGACCTTATATGCAATATATTTGAATTTTGAGCATTTGTACACCAGAATACAATTGATAAGGAAACGTGCTGCCGATGAACAAGGAAAGTGGCTCGCTGTGGCACGGGGCTGGTCCATTGTCTCTGACGTCGCGAGGTTTTATTCGGCGGGGAAACTTTAACGAGTTTTGGGTTCTCCCGCCGACCCTGTCTCGGGGGGCCCGAGATTGGGGGCGCGCGCCCCCGAGGTGCTGTTTGTTAGCCTGAGACAAAAAAAATGATGGCAATTGCTGATTGTGTTTCGTTTATAATTTAGTTTCGGCTCTATGGACTGAGATCAAACTATCTGAAAACGAATTTGTACAACTATCGGTCACGCAAGATGAAAACGAAACGGGGAAAATATATTGTTTTTTTTAAAAACATAATCATTGTTGTTATAATAATTATTCAATAAGTGGATAGCCATGTAGCCCACGAGCAATGACACAAGTCAACTAATCACACTCACGTGTCGCAAATGTTGATTGATGAGGCCCGCCGTCGAGACGCGCCCGGTAAAGGATGTAGCATTTACCAACTAATTGTTGACATCCGATCGTCAACAAGTTTTTAATATTAATAGATTGGTGTACAGCGATACATGAGTTTATCTGGCCATGACACACGCCGCTGCAGACTACAAGGCGGATGTTCGAGTCCTGATAAGTAACACCCATGACGAATTCTAGCTACTGACGTAAAACCCGGCGTCTGTCTCGCCACAACATTGTTTATTATCGATAACAAAATATTTTAGATACACGCTGACCGCAAATATCATAGTTTTATATATTTTATATAATATTCGAGGATACGATACACTTTATGACGTGGTAGGTGTTTCTTATCATATTTCTATCGGCGTAAAGCACTCTTTAATTTAAAACATTATGATGATCGCTTTTTATTTCAAAACCTTCATTAGATGGAGAACTTTAATAAACCATGACTAAAGTTAAGTAAATAAGTTTATTGTGGATTGGAATAACGAAATGTATACTTCACGATGTGAATTAATTGAAGCAGTTGATATGATTTTTTTGTAATGAATACCAAAGAACTCAGAATACCGTGTGGTTTGCAGAGAGGCCTTCATTCACAAATGGCTCGAATATACAGGAAATTCATTGTGGTGAACATATTTTATATCCTTTTAATTTTTTAAGATTTCATTGATTGTCAAACCTCTCTTAGATCAATTATGGAAATTTTTGAATAAGGTGGATCGAGGGTTGTAAAAAAAATCCAAAGTAAAACTACTCAAAAGATAATATTTATATTATACAAATATATTAACACAATAAAAAAATAACTCCACATTGTCATTTTGATATATTATGTTGCAAGTTAATAATTCAGTTAAAATCTGCTTTTCCTAGTATCCAGTAAATGTGAGCTCGAGCTCGTTGATACGGCCGTTTTATTTGCACAATACAGGGTCTATGAATTCTATACATTCTTGTAAAGGTCTGGGTTCGGACATTCGATTTTCCACCCATAAACTTATCTTAAGTCATAATCTGACCCACAAACGTTTGCCCTTCTTATCAAAGCAATAATAGTGTAACAAATCGGTCGCACCCCGAGGGGCTATCCTTCCGATAGTTGAGAAGTCTCCCGAAACGGAATACCTGAGGGGGTCATTAAGCAAAGCAAATTGGAAAACAAACACCGAGAAGTGGCAACTGTACAGAAGTCGTTCCGCAGTTGGATTTGGAAACATTCATCCAGTATCGAGTGTCAGGTAAATAAAAAGTTGGCATTGTTAAATATTTGATGATTTGCTTTGAGCCGGTTCCAATTGAAAACAAACTGAATAGCGGAACACTATTGGGTAATTTACTCACGCTAGGGCTTACTGAGTATTTTCTATAAAATTCAATTGTATTTAAATACTGAAATATTATTTTTTTTACAATTAACTGTAAAGAGAAAAATCGAAAAAGCGTTATTAACACGAATCGAAATAATATAAAATAGTGTAAAACAGTTTTGTTGAATATTGCTTTCTTTTATTTTTCCTAAACCATAAAAATCGTAAGCTTGTTTGATAACTTATCATTGATTATTGTATCACATAATTTGTTTGCAATTCTCGTATTAAGTGTAACTGTATATTGTATATATATATGAAATTCATTCAGGTCTGTTAAAAAAAAATGCGAATTCTTTGCGTCGATGCAGCAGGCCGATTGCAACAAAGAAACTCCGAAATAAACGCGGAGACGCTCCTCCGCCTATCGATTCGCCCTTTCGGAAAGTAACGGAGTAACAGGATCCAAGAAGAGCAGAGGAGGTGTCATTCAGCGGGCGCCGCAGCTTCTAAACTAATTTCCGCCGTGTCAATCGACACAATCACCCGGGCAGACGTGCGCTACACAAAGGACGAGGGCGTACCTACCCGCGAAGGAAGTACTCGGGGTGTACCTCCACGTGCATTTAGAAGCCTCGATACAACTTGGAGAGAACAGCAAATCGATAATGCGTTATAAATGCTGTTAAATCGGAAATGGTGCATGACTTCAGTATTCATTTTTCTTTTTCCTCAGGTCGCAACCTTCAGGAGGTTCTAGACATCTAGACCATCCCACTGAACATATATTTATGCTGAGCTTACATTCATGGTTTTCTGTAGTGGACTTTGGATTCAAACTCTGCCCAATAGCATTATTAAATTATCCTTTCCTTACAAAGATTTACCGTTTAAATCTGATACTCCTTCTGCAGCAGGCTACAGAAACAACAGCAGGAGCCCCCCCTACGTACTTCCAGAGCACATCCCTCCACAATCATTCTTATTACATTACCGATCAGGGTACAGAATGGCAGTCATGCACAAGCAACAGGACTAATTTTTGCTGATGTCTCAAAAAAAATAAAATAAATGGTAACGTTAAGACCGCGTGTAACTATGAGAGTATTTGGGGAAATTGATTAGGTAGCGGTTAGCGAATGAATTCCGCGTAAGTTGTTACTTCCGTGGTTTTTATAAAAATAAACGCATAGCAATGATGCCAACGAACATTCCATCTTTACGATAACATTCTGAAGTGGGCGTAAGATTAATATATGCGATAATTGATAATTTGTGCGGTTACTTTGATAAGGATTAACTTTTATCTACACTTAAAGTAATATCAAATATATCTACTGACAAGTAATAAGCGTTTACATTATAACTACAAATTCGTAGGGTTGCATTACATATTCATTGTTCTGAGAGTGAGACCTATTAAAATAATCGAAACAGACATAACATTTTATTTTAATTTTATATAAAATTTAAAAGGAAAAATTTCCAATAGTTCGTTTCTTAATTTTATAAAAATAAATAATTGTTGATTATTTAATTGTACTATTAAATAAACGCTGATTGGAAATATGTATATTTTAAAATAATTATTTTGAAACAAACTTTATTAGGAAAACGTTGGGCCCGCAAAAAAGATGATAAATTCTATTTAAGAAAGGACTATAGTTACATAAAACCAAACCATTACCGAATTTTTAGGATAAACTTTTTGCAACCTTGAGTACAATTATTTGATATTTTGAAGTGAATAACTTCACCTATTTGGTAGGAAGGTCCGCCGACGGTGACTTCCCTATTTCCCGACTGTTCCCGTGAGGAAGCTCTCGTGAGCCAGGCCTGGGTGGACACGGACAAACTCAATTTTCTATAATAGCCAACGTCATTTAAAACATTTAAATAGAATATTACGGTTTTTGGCTTTGAAATATTTGTCCGCATTTCCAGTAACTGACCTATTCCACATCCGCTGAATTGTTATTGCGAACGTCAGCTGACTTATGGTGATGAAAACAGCGCGTCGAATACGTAATAATAATTGTTTTTTTTTTTAATAATTACTTGCACGTGTTTTTTTGTACAACATTACAATACAAACATTAAAATATGAATTTATTTTACAAGTATGTTTTGTGATGAAGTCAACGGTATGGATGAAACTTGTTACGGTTGAAGAAAAAAATCAAATTATGTTTTGCTTGATTATTCGTTTTAAGTTGTCACATTATAATTTCGTAGGAAATAACTTTTAATCAATGTCGTCTGCCATAAACAAGAAAAATGCAAAAAGCGGGGATTGCACCCCTGCGCTCGCAAATCGCCTCCCGGGGGCGGCTCGGGCGGTTACTTAGCCCCGGCGAGCCCGTAAAAGCGCTATTAACAACGAGTGCTTAGTGCCCCCGCCCCCGCCCCCGCCCCCGCCCCGGCTCCATCCCCGTCTCCGCCCCCGCCCCCTGCCCCGGCAGCCTTGCTGCACTCGGCGGCCGCAACACCTGCACAACAAGGGAGTTTCGGAGCCGGGCTTATGGCTAAACCCGCGATCTATTGATCACCCAAGATCCAAGTGCGAAAGCAATCCTTGCACTTATAATATTCAAAGTGTAACTTTCGACAGAATTTCCAGTTTTATTAGAACACATTCACATCATACATAATGTTCGGTATATTCGATGAGTGAATTGACGGTGTCATTTGAACTTGCATGTATGAAAAAATGAACTTGCACAAATACTCATAAACACAATTTTCAAAAAAAAAAAAAATTTCATTATAAAGATAGGACATTGATACATTTTAAATACTTTTTATTATTTTTGTCTAATTGATGAAATATAAAGTGATATTAAAAAAAAAAATTCTCGTTTTATAAATAAAAAAACATTTTACATATATTGTTAGTTTCATTTGTAGTCTGACAGTATAAATTTAAAAAAACGTGACTACAACAAAAAAAAAATCTAGTAGTTAAGTAAATATTTCAATATCCTCTAAATAATTTTATGATAGAGATGTGTCTCCTTGTTTTATTTGTATAAATTAAAACGGTGCTGAAAATGTAAGTTGGCGATTTTTTTGCGGTGCTCTGGCCGGAAGTGCGAGGAATGCGGCTCTTCCGGCCAATAAAGAATATCCTCCGTGCTCGCGCGGGGCTGCGGACAGGACAGCCGCAGCTCTGGTCGCAGCCCCCCGCGACGGGGTTGCAAAAAGAGGACACTCCCCTGGCCGACCGCCAAGCTTAATAAATATTTCGGATTCATTAAAAAGAGCTAACCCGCCGATGACCGCAGTTGTATCTGGTAAATGACGACCGGTTATTTGATACTAAAAAGTCATTTTTACGTTTTGTAGTATAGTAACAAGTTTTTTTGGATAATTGGTTTTGATCAAGGCTGTGCCGTGCTATGACAAGGGAATCGGCTGCATCATATAGAGGAGGCTTAAGCAGCTAAAAATCATTCGTCATTTACACATCTTTGATCAACGTTTTTTAAATCACACCAATGAAAAAAAATAAGGAACAATATTTTGAAGACTTGCATCATACTGAAAAAATCTATAACATGGCTCTAGTTATAAGTGCCATTGAATTATTTTTTTTTTATATCAAGTGCGTTTTAAGATATTTTATGTAGGATTTCTCATTGTTAAAGCAAACTAGAAACTTCCTCATTTTTCAGGGAAATAAAGTATAAAGTCTCGTTCTGCACACTGTTTATGTTTTTAATCTGAAGTCTTCAGGACAATCTCTATAAATATACTGTCATGCGTTATAGAGGCCCAAAATATAATTTTTAAGGATGTTTTTTAGTCTCATGTGTTCCTAGAGATAGAAACGACAGAAACAGTCCTGTTAAGACAAAACAATAAATTTAAATTAGATATGATGAAAAATTATAGAAATTAATCAATGGAGATTAAAAAAAACACGTTGACATGTGGTTTTCATGCAGACGTATAATGCGCCCGTCGGTTTAATATTATTTTACGGAGATAAAATGTACTGCTAAGAAAAGATATTAAACGCATTTATTTAAATCTAGACAATAGGTAAAAATTGAAATAATAATAAAATTACAGAAAACCAATGTAACTATGATTGTTTTATGTTTGGCGTAAATATGATTCATCAAACTACATCTTTTCACGGGGAAATCACTTTAGTCACATTTTTCCATGAATTTCTGCTCAATAAAAGCCCATGCATGAAAAGCAATGGTTCACAACTCAATGGTTTTTATAATTGGGAGAACGTGTACGCAATAACTTAGATTAAAATAATATTTTGGAATCTACCTAATCAAACGCTGAACAATGTTGACGCACTGTGCAGCGCAAATGCATTAATGACTAACGAGTAGCCAGCCGGAAATCTGTTATTGACATTTTAGAATTACGCCAATGACATTTCCGTTACGTTAAAAACATCAACTGATTATGATGTAATACAAAATTTAATACGCAAATATAATAAAATGATCGTTTATTATTTACATGTAACTTCCAATGGGCTGCATATTGACGTTTTTAAAATAAATATAATGTGTTCATATAATCGGTTTAGTGTGGTTTGATTAATAATACAATTTTATTGATGTACTATACTTTTTACGTATACAATGACAATTAGTATCAAAAAATGAAATGGTGTTATACGTTTGGTAATGAAAAAACTTAGAGACACCATTAAGGAGCATTGATGAGCATCAGTATTAGTGAGAGACATACCTGAATAGTCTATTTTTCAAAAAAATTGATACATTTGAACCAATAATATTCAGACATATTCAATACAAATTTCGATAAAAAATAAGCTTTCTAGAACTTGGTACGAATATTACGTTTATCGAGCAACGTAATTTTATAAGGTTATCGTATCGTAAACATTATGTTTAAATAAATTTAAAAAAAACTTGTCGATCATACATATCGCAAATTGGTGACTTCATTGTGGCAGTACCAACATTTCTTACAGTTGCACGCCTTCATTGGACGTGCATTGAAATTATTCTAATAACCAAACTTCAATGGGTATGTTACACCGGAAACACGCCACCTATGCTATGTATACACGCGAGCTGTGTATACCAGGGTAATTCAATGAAAGCAGATAGACCAGGTCTCAGCCACGTGTTCGACCATCGAGGGGCTTGGCTAGGTAGGATCAAGATTTACTTGGAGGCCTCGCCATCAAGTAACTCTCTACCCGCACTAGTCTATCGCACCCACCCAAGAGAATCTACACCCGTGGTTTGATAAAAAATATACAGATTTATAGTAGTATATTTTTAAATCATGAGATGCCCATGAGATGTGACCACGATACATAATTGAACTCGTAGTGTATCCACGTGCAACTTGGAAACCTGAGATATTAAGTTTTCCCGCAATATTAAACTTTTTATAGACAGCTTATAACAAATTCTTGATAGAAAAAATATTATTGATATTGATTAAGTACATTTTTTCAAATATTGAAAATTGATTAAAGACACTCTTTGAAAAATATTATCGTTATTTGTGTGGAATTTAAACCCACATCCCCAAGCTTACATGGTCGGTGCATTACCGATTATACCAACGAATCACTGGTACTAAGCAAGAGTTGTGTGACTTGCAATACTAGACTTTAAACACAAAGTACTGAGTGAAGCATTATTAATTGGCATAATAAGTACGTTGTTTCATTTATAGGATATGACTGTTAAAAATTCTTGATTAATTGGTAATGCACCGGCCATCCAAAATCCCACAACAAATCACGATGATATTTTTCTAAGAGTGTATATAATCAATTTTCAATATTTGAAAAATGTACTTGATCATTATCAATCAATCAAACCTGTATATGCAAAATCGTACTTCCTGTGAGACAGTCTTCACAAAAATCAATAATATAAAAATATTATATTTTAAAAAATATAAAAGGATTTTTGAAGCTTTTTTTTTTGGTGGAGAGTAGATTTAAGATGGTTGTTTTTACATATTTGCAGCCGGTATGATACATGGCGGGTCGCCCGATGCGGAAAGGGCGGGCGGATGCTTGAGTTTGTTTGATTCCGCTACCCTTCAGAGAGCCACTTACCCCGCGGGGCGCCGCCACCCCGACCCATCACGAGGAATGCCTTCCGATTTACTGCAGAGTACTGCGTGTGGGGGGAGGGAGTCATCGATACTGGGGACAAGAGCTTATTCCGTTGAGGTGACAAAATGGATTTTTCTTCATACCGTCGGATTTGCTTGGGACTTCGATAATAAAGTCCAGTGTTCAATTATGGAAATCGTGCAATGTATGAGCGGATTGAAAAAAAAAATTATTTGAATAGTGGTATTAAATTTTTTATTTTATTTTTGATTATTATTGAAGTTAAATTTATCAACAAAACTACCACAAAAAGATTAAATATAAAACCTATGGTTGAACTATTTTTGGTGCTAAAGAATTTGCTGAAAAACATATAAAAATTCCGTAATCGTATGAAATAATTATATATTTTTTATAAAAAAATTGAGTTAATATTTACAGCTTGTGGCTGCAAAACGATATCGGGATCTTCAGCACTCTGTTTTTCTATTCACAGAGCCGATATAACATGTATAGAAATTGATTTTTCTAGCAGTCGGATTTTTGTTTATCTTATTTTTAGTAATAGCATCATCTTAAAGTTGCAGGTGCTGTTTATAAATCGTGAAATGGTTGTTTTAGGAAAAGACCCAATGCAAAAGAAAACAATTCAAACTCGAAGTTAAATATGCAAGAAAGATTTATAACACAAACAATAAAACTAGCGTAACTCAAAGAAACGCCATAAGAATTTTTCAAAGGCCCGAGCGAGCGCCAATAGTTTCCCGAAGAAATAAAAACTAAGTTAGGACTCGGGAGCGCCGGAGTCGAATTCGCGAATGTAAATACTTTAAGCCAGTTAAAATTTCAACGATCTCACTCTATTAGGCAAAGTTCTTAGAAAAAGTGTAGCGTGTAAAGAGAAACAATGATAATAAAAGTGAACTGGGGAACGAATGGGGGATATTAAATTTAAATGTGTAGCCGGCGAGCGCGAGTTGCGAGCCTCGCGGAGGCGGCGGAGATAACTCAGCCGGGCCGGCCGAGGTGGCGCCTCGTAAACAAGGTCGTGCTCCATTACAACAGGTTAGCCTCTAATTTACAATCATAATTACTATCGGGAAGAATTAAACAACCCCCCGAGGTAATTGTCTAGGCGAAAGTGATGAATGTTGTATCAAACAACACACTTCTCATTGACTTCGGGATACAGCGAATTGTCGTCTGTAGTTCGTCCGGTCGTGTTATCTCGTGACATAAAATTTCAAAAAAAAAATTCGCTACGTAAACTCAATAACGAAAATAGAGAAATCTATGTACGCTACCGCCTAAGCCACTTATTGTAAGCCTCACAAGCTACGCACAGGAACAGGTGAGGAATCACTCACAGACATTACAGATCTTCAATACTGAAAAAACGCAATTGAAATCATTCATAACAATTTCATTTTATCGATTAGTTTTTCAACAAATTTTAGTTAGAATTTTTTTCATTAAGTTCATCATGAGATTTTAATATTAAATAACATTCATTGTGCAGAATAAAATAAATATTATCATTAGTTTATATTGAAACTAAAGTGTCACACACTCAATGCTTGTTCATGACATAAATACTAGATATACCTAAGCCGTGAAGACCATAGATGTCTCTAGTATATCTAATTAGTATTATGTTTGTTTCTCAAAAATCTTCCATCCACAGGTGGCACCGATGAGTTGAAATGCAAAACTTAGGATCAATTTATTAAAATGAGCTCGGAGTGCGTACGTAAAAGCGTGCAGCCGGATGGCCCGAGAGCGCAGGTAGTCGCCGTTACGGGCGGCGAAGAGGGCACGCACAAAGCGCGGGCGCGATTATCTGGTTCTCCCCTCGCCAGAAAAGTCAAAGGAAATGATGGGTAAGTGAATGTTTCTTGTATTACTAACCTTTAAATTTATATACCCCGCCGGCTACCGGGGGACCGAGCGCTCTCCGCTGAAAATTTATTACGAAATTATTTTCGTTTCTTTACGACTCGGCGGGCGCCTTTATTTCGTACACAAGCGAGCGCCGAGGAAATATGAAGGCAAGTGGAATAATTTATTAAGTGTATGAAGTGAATTAGCTTTTTACAAATTAGTCAGCGTAAAGAAAATATTTATTTATTCAAAACGCCATCGTGGCGCAAAATGTTCTGTTTTATTCATTTCGTGCGTTTCGAGTGTTGAGTTTGCTCCGCTTGTTCAGCTAGAACTGAGAGAGATATACAAAGTAGAGTAATTACAAAGCAGCTTAAAGTAATTATACCATAGTTTTTTTCACATTTGCTCAGTGTGATTGTCAAGAAATACTTTTCGCGGATTGCACAAACGAGCTGAAAATAGGGTTTTAAGACTCGGTTTAACTACTCATAGCATTTAGTAAGTTTATAATACGGCGAGAATTGTGCTAGGCCAGGTCGGGTTTAAGATATCGGAGGTATTTATGAATTGTGTTTCACTTTATAAACCAAGCTGTTCGTATTTATCTATCTATTATAATAATAGCCATTGTGTGTGGGTGTGTGGGTGTGTGTGTGTGTATGTTTCATTTTTGGGTTCTCTATAGAATATCTTAAAAGATACAACGCTGATTTTTTGCACGCAAGTTCAGTGAGATTTTCCGCAGTTATGTGCCGAATTTCAAGACGATAGGATAATATTTTCATTCATAAACTAATTAAATAAAACTATCAAATATGCTTTATGTACGAATTATATGATTCTGTTGTTCACAGCGAGAATTTCAAATTTAGAATTTTTACAAAAAAACAAAATATGATGCTTCTAAGAAATTTCCAGTTTATGTCAGCTTGACACAAGTACCAATTTTATTTTTTAGTTGCGTTAGAAATTATTAATCACATCATTAATAACTTAAAATGCCTCCTAAAAAAATAACACCGTTTAAGCACAGCAAACGTAATTAAAAAAGAATAGCACAATTGAACGTGATAAAGACTTCATCTAATAAAGAACAGTGCAGTGAAAGTGATTCGTTGTTTGTGACACGAAATGTGATATTTCCTAGAATGGCTTTGCTTTAGAAATTAATATCCGGTTATTCCAAATATATGTGTACAAAATGAAATAAAATATTCATCTAATTGTCAGCCAAACACATGTTCAAACACTATTGCATCGTTCATCGAATACGTCATTTTATGACGGGCTACATTTCTAGTTGTATAATAATAGCCAAGGAAGGCAGATTTTGCATGTATTTTATAAAAAAAAAATTTATAGTATATTTATAAAAAGTTGAATTACTCTGCGTACAATTTGCGAAATTATTCCAATCAAAAATAAACAAGAGAAAAAACATAATAAAATATATCAAAGTTCACGCAAATAAAGTTGATATTTGATCAGAGCGCAGCGAACAATAAACGGTTAATGAAATTCATAATTGCTATTTCGATGCATCGATTCCGGCCGTTTTTGCCGGACGCCGCGTGAAGTCTGTACTTAATTTCGCTTTTGTCTGCTAAGCTTTAAATAAAAATGCGTGATATCCCGAGTCCTGATGACGTATTGATGGCGACCGAGCCTCCCCGCCGTGACGTCACCCGAGCTCGCCGCCCCACTGCGGACTTCTGCATCCGATGATTGAAGCTTTCTCAACGAGTGTATTAAAATACTGCGTCATTCGATTACAATAGTCACTAATTGAAATGGATGTGGATTGAATTGTGTTTTGTAAAATAAATAATGATCAGCGATGTTTTTGATAAATGCATTTTGAATTAGTGGCTAGGGTTGGTTTGATTGAGTGCTCGTTATGTATTGTCAATATGCAACTACGCTAATAGTATATTAAAAAAATGTTGTGGTATACATGTACTGCATAGAGTCCGAATTTCGGGTTAGAGTCCTTACCGTTGAGTTATCGAAGTACTGTCTAATAAAGCGAAACTGGGTTAGCTTAAATTGCATCGCGGTACGAATAACTTCAGTGCCAAAGAGGGCTACTAAAAATAGATCTTGAAGGTCATATATATTAATATATCTGTTAAAATTAAAGTAAAATACAAATTAAAAAATTAATAAGTATGATTTAAAAAATGAATCACTTATTTTATGTATCATCGTAAAATTAGATGGTTCACCGCTTAATGAAAGTTATTGATATTGGGTCAACAAAGGTTATTGATTATATATTGGGTTTTTTTTATTATTATTATTAAACTAAGAGTATATATAATGTTAATTTATAGGCGATTGAACTTGAATTGTATTTCTTCTACGAAAGAACAGATTGAAAATAGTCATTCTTGATACGGGGTTTGCTGGCTAAACACTTAACAAAGTCAATTCTTGACGTCTTATATTTGATTCCTGCAATCTAAAATAAATCAACAAAAAAACATGACTGTAGCGTAAAAGAAACGCATGGGAAGCATTTCGGAAGCCAAAACCTTTAAATAACAGGGGCGTGCGTGTTTCCCTTTTTTATTGGATGTGTGCCGGCGGAGAGAGCGTTGTAAAAAGGCAACGCTCCAAACTATTTAATGCGAAAACTTCCAAAATAAACAATTTGCCTTCTCGACTTCACAATGTGCACGCTGTAGCGAGCAGATAATAGAAAAATGAGACGGAGGGAGCGGCGCGGGGGAGGGAGAGGGCGCGGGGGAGGGGGAGGGCTGCATACCGCCAAGGACCAAAAGTCACGTCCTTTATTTGAAAAAATGCATCCTACTTCTCCGAACTTGGCCTCTGCTAGCAGTGGCGTGCCACGAACTAGGCGGCAGGGAAAACTTAAAATATGCGAACTGGTGCCTTCGTTCGCACCGATCGACATTTGCGGCTTCGACTATTCATGACAGAGTTTTTATAAATTTTTGATTCAGTTGATTTGATTTGGTATGCAGTGATAACAAAACATCAAACATCGTATAATTTGTTTCATGCAATGTATGTAATATAATATAATATAAAATTGTTTGAAATCTTTTGTATTCAAGTTTGTAGATATATATTTTTATTCAAAATAAATCATTTGTTGTATAATACAACAGTAAAATGAAACAGCAGCAGTAACAAAAGCAGTTAATTGAAAAACATTAATAATTAGACAATACTCGTAATAAATAACGTTATTAAAGTTTGGAACAAATTGGTGCTACCGCGAATAAAGATCTCAGTGATGATGATAACGTGAAATGAGATTAAAATAACAATTATGTTCAAAGCATTCATGGCGTTACAGATAAAACGTAACTGTTGAAAGCAATAAACCTCCCTTAAAGACATTCCAGGTTTAACATTCTAATCCTGTTTGCGCCCCCTGCCCCTCGCCCCCAGCACCCCTGTGACCGACATGCCCCCTCCCTCCGTTTAACCCCTAGAGTATTATTGTTTCTGCATTATCTACTTACAGAGGTACTGCGAAAATCAAGTCTTATCAGTGCTACGTCTTTCGGTTTTGTGCCGATTTATGAATCTTTAAAAATAATCAGCTTATTTACTACAGCTCATAGTATTATTGATGCACAATGACTGTGTATATGTTTAAAGTAAATACAGTTATGCCCCGCTTTACGCGACCCCGTTTCACTATAACGCGAATTTCAAATTTCGCGTTACAATGCCTCGCATTACGCGAATTTCTTGTTTTAAGAATGTGTATGAACATAATGTAGTCATTGACTTCTCTTAACAATTATAAACAGCGTTGGGTGTAACGAACGTATTATACAAGAACGTAAAAGAAACGCTACCTAAAAGACAATATATGTATTTTTCAGTAAAAATAACATATAATACTGCATAAAGTGTTCTTAGAATTAAAGTGATTGATTCATTGATTCGAATTCGACTTTGTATGTATGTTTAATCGTTAACCCCGATATACGCGAATTTTACTTAACGCGATCCTCTCGCGTAAAGCGGGGTATTACTGTACATAATGTAAAAAAAAATACGTGTTTGACTTTATAATACGAAAATACAAAATATTACCTAAATGTGTATGGGTAAAAATAGTTTCATAATTGAATAAAAAAATCTATATTTTATATAAATAGCTTCGGTTAAAAATCCTACTGTTTAATTATTAATAAATATGAAACAAATCAAAAGAAGCTCATACTTGTTGATGTAATTAAACATGTTTTGGAAAATCAATTCACATAATCACGTGTAAATAAATCACATAAAAACAAGTTGTAGGTAAATATTACGCTTTCATAAGCGCTCAACAAATAACTTTACAGAGTTTGACTGTAAAACGTAGTAAATTTGTATTAATTTCAAGTGTCATATTGATATCCGTGCCGCTGACAGATAGCTGACATTGTTTTTGTAAGCACGTGCCAACTTAAACGATATGGAGAGATATCACGAAGCATGCAGGAAAATTTTGTTTACAAACAATAATGCTAATTTGATGAGTTCTATAAATTTAATTAAATACACCTGACAAAAGTAACAAAGAAATAAAGTTATTTACTTCAAAATATTGTGTATTTTAGAAATGTTGAATATATATTATTATGATGAACAAAATGTTATATTTAACGTTTGTTAATTAAACATGGTAAACTGTCAGCCAAATAGGTGGCTAGTTGAGAATGTGTATGTTTGGTGAGAGAGGCATCTCGAGCTTTTGTTAATTATATCAAATTATTTCTGCTGAAGCATTTATAAAATTAACCTAAGGATACGTTTGGTGTGAAAAACTTTGCTATCTTTTGTATTTTTTTTAAACATTGTCTAAAAAAAGTGATTGTTTTATATGCTTTACAAAACGGGCGTTCTTTTAAAATTAAAGTAAGTGTGAATTTTCAAAGACCACGTGTGAACAAATATTGTAATAAATCGTTTAATGGGAGAAGTTTGCTTTGCAATTATATTTAAAATAAACATATTATTGATTTTTGTGAAGACCATCTCACAGGAAGTAGGATTTTGCCTATACAGGTTTGATTGATAATGATTAAGTACATTTTTTCAAATATTGAAAATTGATTAATATAAAATATAATATAATAAAATATCATCGTGATTTGTGTTGGATTTGAAACCACATTCTCAAGTTTACGTGGCCGGTGCATTACCAATTATACCAACGAATCACTTGTACTAAGCAAGAATTTTTAACAATCATATAAGTGAAACAACGTACTTATTATGCCAATTAAATATTGTGTGACTTGCAATACTAGACTTTTAACCCAAAGTACTGAGTGAAGCATTTAAATCCGATCTGTTGAACAATTGAAATTTACAAAGATAGTCACTGCGTTGTAGGTTATACTGATGGCTAAAATATGCTATGAAGAATATAGTATTATCGTTAGTGTAGTCAAAGAGTTCTAGTCGGCTATGTGGTTTTAAAATAGATCAGTCTGTTTGTAGGTCGTCCCTTGCTTAGCCTGCAGCCTTGTCGGGCGGACGGGGGAGGTCTCGGGGGGCCGTCAATCCGCCCCATCGTTCCGGATCATTTCAGAGTCCCGAAGGCTGTCCAAAGTTGGCGAACACTCCTCTGCCCGCTGCACGCCCGTAAAGGTTGCTGATTTTTCAATGCCTGCCATCGTGAGGTTGTGGTCGAATGTCAGTCAAGAGAGGATCCGGCGCTTCGAGGCAAATAGTGTAAAGTATAAAACAAAAACTTGGCGCTGTCTGCTAACTATGAGCTATCTTCGACAGATGGGTGTTCAATCAACATTTTATGAATGAGTTAGTTAATGTAAAAAACTAATTGTTTTAATATATCCAAACGGGTCACAATTAATCTTTTTCAGATAGCTAAAAATACACGACAAATTTTATATGATAATATTGCTAAAAGTAAAATTTTATGGTTTTTCAATAATAGAAATAATTTTTTTAAAAAGATATACATTTTTTTATTTAACTATTTATTTTATGATGTGTCTGAGAAAAAGTTGTTATTCTCGTTTTTAATATTAAGGTTGATTAAAATGTAAAAGAAGGCAATGCATGACGCCCTATTCTTATGTAAAATATGTAACGTGTTGGATGTTTTCTCGCTAAATTCATCGCCTATTAAGTTAAGTGAGTTAACAAGTATATTTCAGAAGTATGAAAACACCGGTAAGTAGATGCTCAGATTGGATTTCCACTACAGCAGCGTTGATTTCTGGAGTGATTTAACCGCGAAATAACCTCCAGAGGAGCGGGGCAGATCCGGCCCGAGGAGTATCGACTTCGAGGGCAAGATTACCCCAAGACGGGGGCTCCTGTTTATTTTTTAAACAAACCGCGGCTGGCTGTGACATTCGCTTACCGGGACAAGGCCCGGGGCAGAGACAGAAGCAATTAGGCCCCCGCCCCTCCGCCCCCGCTTACACTGCCTAGTAATGAAATCTTTCGATCGTTCTCCACGCGTCTGTCTTTATTATATGGCGGAATATTTTTTCCTGTGTTTACTTTAGCGTTTTCACGTGTGGACGGTGATGACTTTTATGCTTGTTTAGATATAAAAGGATTTTAAAATTGAAAAAAAATACTGCGGGAAATTAATTGTATACTGAATTCGGGAAATATGGGCGTACGCAAATTACGACACAAAATTGAACCGTTTTGAGTTGTAGACTGAGTTTAAGCTGCTTTTGTAGTTAGTTCTTAGATATAGCTTCAATACAAACAATTCATTAATAATAGTTTACTACAATAATCAATATCAACTATGCCGACTTTTTAAAAAACTTTAAAAAATATATATATATTTGTGTTGTGTGAACTTGAAGTCCAGTTATAAAGAAGTAATAATTACTATTTGATATTTAAAAAGTGCCATTTTCAAAATGTTATCTATGTAGTTTGGATCTTGAACATGTCTTTGTTACACATTTGATATTATTTTTGGGGTATATTAAAATGATGGGGGTATAGAAACTACCTAGGATGTTATTATCATCTAAGCTCTTATTTCGGCCTGTTGAATGCGTCATGCTCCTCCAAAATATTTGTATAAGTATAAATATTCATAAAATATTTATAAATATGCGGTTGTGAATCACTGTGTTAATCATTTTATTTTAACAAAATTTGATATCGAAGTTCCACATGTTCACGTGTTCAAATCAGTTTTCATTACAGCTTAGCTGGAATATAAAATCCAGACGGATAATTCCGAGCTCAGTGTGAAGTCCATAAAGCCTGAGATAATCCGGCGCGGCGCGGGGGTGGGCGGTCAGGTGTGATTGGGGCACGTCCCACCTGAACTTCGGCCCTCGCCCCGCGGCACGTGCGGACTTAGTGGCTCGCCCCTGCCGGCTAATTATCGGCCACAGGTAACTTGGTTAGAGCAAATCTCGGCTCACCTTCAACATGTGTGGATGACATTCGAGTGGGGTCTGAATAGACTGATAATACCCCGACCATCATTACAGAGCACCTGATAAAAAGTCATAAGCTTTTGAATTATGATTGATTTTGATCAAAAAATACACGAGTTTCAAGATATTTTAAAATCAATTAAAGCTACTAATATGATTAGGCACATTAGTTCATATATAGAAGATGATTTAAAGAAACTCTCAGAAAAATATCATCGTGATTTGTGTGGGATTTGAACCCATATCCCCTGGCTTACATGGCCGGTGTACGAACCTTTGTACTAACGAATCACTTCCATTTATCGAGAATTTTTAACAATCATATTCGTACACCGGCCATGTAAGCCAGGGGATGTGGGTTCAAATCCCACACAAATCACGATGATATTTTTCTGAGAGTTTCTTTAAATCATCTTCTATATATGAACTAATGTGCCTAATCATATTAGTAAATATAATAAGCCCGTAATGGGTAATAAATACGCATCTTGATTGACTAATCCATAACATAGATATCAATTAAAGCAACAAATTTATAAAGATTTATATATAAAACATTTTTGAAAATAATAAAATAGATTGGTAGTGATTAAGTACATTTTTTAAAATATTGAAAATTGATTAAAGAAACTCTTAGAAAAATATCATCGTGATTTGTGTGGGATTTGAACCAACTTCCCCAAGCTTAAAATCAAATCCCACACAAATCACGATGATATTTTTATCAATCAATAAAACCTGTACAGGCAAAATCGTACTTCCTGTGAGACGGTCTTCACAAAAATCAATAATATAATAAAATAGAGTTTGGACGGAAATTGAAATATATTGTGGAAGTCGGTTATTGGCCTAAAATCCAACTGGACACAATTTAAATAATGTGCTATAAACTTTAAAAAAATATATTAGCACATGGACATTTTTAAAAAATAAGTATGTGTGCGGTTAAGTAAAAACAGGTATATGTCAACGGTTATAAAATAAATAACGTCCTTGCATGTTAATATTTTAAAAATAAATAATAAGCGTGTAAGATATGTTTAGATAATTTCTATCTGACAGTACGATATTTGAACATTATTAAATTAACAAAGCACGTGAGCAGTGAACACGCTAAGCAATGAAATATTCAAAATCTCGCAAAATAAAAACAAAACCAGCCGCAGAAATTGATTCTCGGAAATATTCACCCCTAGCCACGAACAAAAACTGAGCGAGCAGGGGCGGAGTCGTTAAATAAAAGGGATGGGACCTGATGGAAAAGACGAACAACCGTCGGCCAACTTTTTCCATTTTGTATCAATCATATACGTGTTAGGAGGAGGCGCGACACGGAAACTTGGCTAACGTGTTTTACGGAGAGAAAAAACACCCCCCAACTTCAGGAGCGCGGCCTGCCGCTTGGAAGTGCCTGTGTTCTTGCGTTTATAAATGTTTTTCACTCGCTACAATAAGTGAATTATGAAAAATTTAATGAATATTTATGGTGAAAGTTTGCGAAATTCCGATATTATTTTTAAATTAAATGAGTTAGAAGTATTTACGATAAACTGTTTAAATTTTTAATACCACATCTTTTATTGAAAAATATAAAAACCAAAGAACAAGAATACTAGGTTTAAGCCATTTATTTTTTTTTGATTAATGTTATGTTTAAAAAAACGTTATTAATTAATGCATTTCTTTGATAATTTTTATAAATTATTCCTAATGCGTAACAATCTATTCCTAAAAATCAGTATCGTTTTTTCTTAAAGTTGAAATATTTTTTTAGTTTAAAATAAATTAATAAATAAAAAAGACGAAAATACATGAAAATTAAAAATGTGGTATTTGACGAGTGAGGTCTCCCCAGCCGGGCCGTGGATCAAGGGGTGTCAAGGGGTCTGGTGGGGAAGTAGGGAAGAGGGACTCTCGGGATATATATGTTACTTGTATCGCAAGCCTTATTTCATTCCAGAAAACTGTTCGGAAAACTCAAAACACGACCCATTCTTATTCAGTTGTTGAATCTACTTTTTATAAGGGATGATGTGGACGGAGACTGAATGATTTATTTCCTGTATTTTTGCATAACATGTGTAAACATTGTGAATTCGATCATTTCTTGTGTTTTATTTTAAAGCTTTAAGACAGGCGTTGAAATTAAATGGTTAAGCGTGAAATAACCGTCATGGAAACTCGTTATATATTTTAGTATATTTATGCAGACTGCTGCTCACATGAATAATAAACACACCAAAATAACTATTAATTTTATGTGTATGGATGTCACCAGCACGTGCAGTTAATAGAAAAAAAGACAACTACATAATACAATTTTTTTTAATACCTTTATGTTCTACACTTTAACTTTGTTAATAAATTTGGTGGTGTATGTAAACCAAGTTATGAAATACAACTTCTGTTATGTTATTTAGAAAACTTTTGAGAAATCCGTGAAGATAATCCGAAAATTGTTTTAATACCCGAATTAGTATTCTTTTCATAAGCAGCAAACTTGATATATCCATAGGGCAGGGGCGGTGGGGGTAAGTTATTAAAAATACTGAAATTCTCGCCGAAGGTTCGGAATTCCGCAACTTTTCGGCTGAGGAAATAATTAAACAAAACAGAGCAGAATTCCACCGAGCCGCCCTCGAGGGAGAGCTTCTCTCGGCAACAAAAATGAGCAAGATGTCTTTAATATCTTCACAACTCTATTAGGCGGAGTTGAAAAGGATTATTGGAGAAGTTGGAAGATTTCATTGTTGCTCTGTTTAACTTGCTTCAAATAACTTCCGCAAGTTATCTCGGGTTCCCCCTCACGAGCCCGAAACGATGTATCGATAATTTGCCTAAGAAAATAAACTAAGGATTCTCGGGAATTAATAATGCATTCATTGGATCTGTATGTTCTTTCCCTTAACGTATATTTTCCTAACATTACTGATAACCGGCACATTATAATTAAAATTGTTCTTTAGATTTTGGTTTAGTGTAAATAAAACGACTCCGTGAATTTACTGATAAAAAGTTAGTTTCTACTCACTTTGAGTTTCAACTCTTAGTCAAATGAAAGCCATCAGACTAAATGAAAGTGATATAAAATATTTATTATTGCTTTCTTCAAACATGTAATATAAACACACTATCTTACTAACTGACACTATTATCATTAAATTTATCTAGATATAAAAAAATATCGTAATACACAATGACGTAGGAAAACAGTCATTTGCCGTATTAACAGCCAACAGTAAGAAATAGTAGATGGG
This sequence comes from Atopsyche davidsoni, assembly GCA_022113835.1. Lineage (NCBI taxonomy): Eukaryota > Metazoa > Arthropoda > Insecta > Trichoptera > Hydrobiosidae > Atopsyche > Atopsyche davidsoni. The sequence continues at coordinate 11,984,638 of JAILWY010000009.1, read as the reverse complement.
GTTTCAAACTGCTTCGTGGTCTAGTATCTAGTGCACTTGCTTGCCGACCACCGTGTATTGAGCTTGAATACGGAATAAAAAAAAACGGTTTTTTAATATAATTATCTGAGTACTTCAAGGCGAATGCCGGAAACGTTTCAAATTGAGCAGTCATAATTGCTGCTATTTGCATGCAGCCTCTTCTTATGCGTCATTTTTGTCTTTCAGAGTGGTGAGGTTGACAACCTCTCATTCTTAGATTACGAATGACGGATATAACATATCAGAAAAATCGAGTAAATAATATTTTTTTTAACCATTTGAATAATTTAAGATATATTGCGAATCTGCCGAGAGATATTTTTATAGAGATATCAAAAAAACGGTGCACTTAACGCTTTAGCCATTCTTCGCTGGTAACATAACCACTGATGGGGTGCCTTCTCTGTATGGAGTGACCGACGTAGCTTGGAGAGTTGTAAATATATGATTTTATTTATTTTACTTTATGTATAAACACACACATAACTGAGAATGTCAAACATGCGGTATATATAATTTTTAATACTGGTCAATTTAGAAATGAGATACTTTTATAGTAAAAAAAATAAATTCAGCCAAGCTACGAAGAGATTAAAATATGAAGAATTGCTTAATTATCTATTATATTCAGAGTTGAATTGCTTTAAAATGGATAACTATGCATTATTTTCTGTTTTAAACTATATTAATCTCTAAAAAAAATTTGCTGTAGCACGCGTGATATATGGACATAAGCTTATCCTAGTCATCATTCAATTGTAAAAGGGTTGATTAGTAAATGCGTTTTATTTGAAATAATATTAAATTAAAACCATTTTTGTGGTTCTACGCCGTTTGCTAAGGTATGGAAGTCACTATTGCCTCACTGTGGCCTCACCGTGACCGCAGTAAATTCACGTGGCACATTGTTGTCACGGGAGACTGCCACGTGTGGTTTCTTGGATAGCTCACAAGATTGGTGACGCCTGCTGTGCCGGAAGTGTGAGTCTCTGAACTGTAAAGAATAGCTCGTGGAAAAGCACTAAGGAAATCAAACCTGTCTTTGTTTTTATTTTTTCATTTTATAAATGAGAAATATTAAATGATTTTTTAAGATATTAGAATTTAACATTAAAATACAATATTTTAAAAAGTATTGATAGTTTAAAAAAAAATACTAAATAACTTTGGAAAGAAGTTTGAAGAATTTTCTTAACTTTGAAGATCATTGATGTAATATATATTTAAGATTCAAAAATAAGCAAACAAACAAAACAAAACACAAAGTTTACTGTGAGAGTTGTTTATAAGCTAAATTTGATTTCGAATATTTTCAAGGACAAGAAAGATGATGAGGATATTGCATAACGATGGTAACTGGTCAGTCTAATACTTGATTTGTCACTTGACGATCAGAGTGATTTGGGATAAGATGTACTCTTGAACATCCATCAATACCACATGAGTTGTTTATTAAGTTTAAGACACTCGGGAACACCGCAAGTTTAATTATTCACATTAATATGTGCAAGATTGTTAGAACATACACCAATACCTATGCGGCTTTAGACAATCCTGGTCACTCAGGGTGCATTTAACATTAATATTTTTTAAGGTTTTATTTACTATGGAACAATTTTTAATTTGATGTCTTGAAAGCTATTTTAAGACACTAAATTGACTACAAGAACTGAATAATCCTTTGAAACCTCTGTGTTCCAGATTATATTTGCAGGTCACTGAATAGTTGAAGTCGTTACTGAAAGTATAGCTTGTATTAATTCATGGCGATACTTTCCCTGCCGATATGAAAACACTGCAGGTATACATTCAATACAATCTTGATTTTTAAAGAAATACAAATTTATAAGCAAAATAAAGATGTACTGTAAATAATATTTGTAGAATCTTTCGCTCTTTGCATACAAAGCTGCGCTCAAAATGTCAACTCAACTCTATGATCTGTGTATACATAAAAGTTTGATTATTAACGTCGGTCTGACACGTATTATCCAAAAGTACTATGCTGCACGATATTTGATATGATATTTATATATCTTGTGTGTTGTGGCCTTTACTGGCTGTTCAGTCTAAGTAAGTAGATAAACATCCACGCAAGTGGTATGGCCTACGTCTACGATTTATAAATAACACAATTATTAAAAGACTACCGCCGGAAAAAAAAAACTGATTTCAAAAATAAAACAATATTTTCAACTAAGCTTTTACTAAAATAATACCGTTGTTTATTTATTTGTTGTTTTTTTTTTTTAATATATTTGAGTGAATAATTCTCAACGATGAAGACAAACGGAAACAATATAAAGAGAGCATTAAATCACGGAGACGATTGCGGCAGAGTCCCCCACACAAGCACCGTGAAGTGTTGTGCGGGGAAAGGGGAGGGGCCGTGAGGGAGGGGGCAATCATAAAATTTCCCCGTATATCTTTTTTTATTTGACTTACTTGCCATTACCGTCATCCGTGTTACAAATTCATATCTCAAACAGTGAGAGGTCTGGGCTGCTCCCGCCCCGCCCCATCCCCGGCACAGATCTTTTATTATCTGACATTTTCCTATCGTTTGCCTGTATAGGTTTTATCGCCCACGAGGTGCCAAATGGTCGTCTGCTAGTGGTTTTCTGTGTAGAATTGCGATTTAAATTAATTACTGATATTAATTTACTAATGGATATTTTGACGGTGATTCATCATTAAAATATAGTTATTATTACGTAAATAATTAATCAATGTCATGCTTCAGTAATACAATTAATATAAAATAAATTACAAATGTACTATACATATTTTTCAATTATTTATGTAATAAGCATGCTTTATCATCTTTTGTAAGATTAAACAAACAAAAAATTACTGTAAAAATAATGTTTTTTCTTTACAAAAAAAATAATTTTAAAGTATGCTTACATTACTTTGAGCAATGTGTTTTAGAATATATGGTGTATTTATATTATATTACGATTAATTTGCTTTTAAACAGATTTTGGATAAAATTTCAGAATCTTTTTTTTATGTTGTTAAGTTAAGAAAAAATTCATTATTTTAAAATATGAAGATTAAAATAAATAAATAACAAAAAGACTTAGTGGGCTGAAAGTTATTAATAAGTTTTTATATTTAACTGCGCGGAAAATATCGCGACCTTGATCGAAAATAAATATACCGTATATCTTACATTCAAAGACAGATACATTATGTATCTTAAACGTGTCTATGCTGTGCAAAAAATAAGGGAAAAACGTCTAAAAGAAACCGAGAAGTTTTCCTTGTGGGGTTATTGAATTATTGTGCCAGCAGCAACATGAGTTAGCATGGAGCGTAAGGGAAACAAAACGTATGGCCGGGGAAGGTAGGGGAGTAAAAAGCATCCCTCTGCGTAGGGCGCCAGTATGCGAGACACTGAGCTACTCTATAATTTACAGATATGCGTTTTTGATTCAATATTTGGGGTATTGTGTTGGAATAATAGAAATTCGAAGAGCGTAAAGAGATCATAGAAAGAAAAACACGTGCGAGAATTATTAATACGTAAATATATATAGTAAATTACGCAACCGTGAGGTATTTTTGTATGTTTAAGATTAATAGATTAAATATTAAAAATAGTTCTATTAGTTAATAATATTATTACTTTACCCATTTAAAGTACACATTTTATTCACTGGCCTAAGAATAACTTAAAATATCAAAATATAAATAACAGTGTGATTGTCATTCAGTTTCTCAAAGTCACTCTTGCAAACGGAGCTGATGCGTTTAAAATTAAACGGCAGATCATCTTTTAACACACCACATTTAAACGTTTGATCAAATTTTTTTTTTACTTGTTTACGTACAAATTACGAAAGGAAGGAGATATCCCCTTAATTTCGTAAATAGTTTAATGTTTCGCTTCATAAATATGAAGCGAAACATTTAACTATTTACGCTTATCGCCACTTAAAGGGATCTCAGCGCAAAGTGGCCAGCTCTCAATGTGTATTGAAACGGAGGCGGAGGGGTATACGAGCTGAAGTCATATTGGATATCCAAGTATTCCACCGGTCAAAGTCATTTCTATCGCTGAGGTCTGCCTTTACAAAGCCGGGCTGGTCCGGCGGCAGCTGCCGGGCTCCAGGACTCCGTTTGATGTGAGGCGCCGCCCAGCAGCCGGCTGACGGCAATAGAAATCCCCTGAAAGGTTGCCTGGAGATTAAATTCAACGTTCAGGACTGAAGGGTATCTCCGCGCGATTTTAAAAATGATGCTTGTATTTTGAAATAATCTGTTTATCAACCTTGTAGTCTACCAAAGATATCAGTTAATCTTTATTTTTTCGAAGAACTTATCAAGATTTTTTTATTTTAATAAAAGTCTGTTGATAGGATTTGTTTGATGCTATTTAGCATGAATTTTATTGTAAAAATATTTTACAAGTTGTAATTAATACGACTTGTTTTACAAGTATTTTTTGTAATATTTAAAAAAGACAGAGAGTACTACAAATTAGTGACGTTGAGTCAAACTATGTAACATTGTCAAATTTAATAATTAAAACAACCATTTAGTCAAATGTAGTATAATTGTTGTGTTTGTATTTTTTAATTAGTTTGTAGCCTTATATGAATATTTTAATTTTCGTGACGGTTCATAAAGAAAGGAAAATCAAATATGGTGTAGAGTCGTCGTCCTTATACAAGCTGTACTTTACTCCGGTACATAATCTGTTATGAAGATTGTTATTTTTGTAACGTCTCTGTAAACACAACAAGTAACAACTTATTAATTGAGCTGTAAACTAAACGCAAACACAAAGCATTATCTTCTTTGAAAGAAATATAAACAAATGCTGTAAGATAGCTTAATAGCCCCTTGAAGGCTGTTTATAGCTGTCGTAAATGCCAGCGTCGCTTTGCATGCGAAAAGAATGACAATAGAAATATATGGAATATACATAAAACGTTTCTTCGCTCCGTAATCTCTACCATAAATCGGTATTTGCAAAACAGATTCTTTGAATAATATTCAGTTTTCTTCCCTTTGTAAAATGCTAAGTTCCTTTGAGAATCGGAGTTCATAGAAATGATAATCTGGTCAGCAGATATAGTGATATAATAAGCTTTCAAATATAATACCTTCAAAAACGTGATATGTATTTATTTATTATAATGTGTATGTTTGCACATAATTTTTATATTTTTAACTAATCGATTTACTCGTGAAACGATGAGATATCTGTTGAGAAATCAATCTACACGACGCGTCGATATGCTGACCTGTGAATGGCAATTGAAGTACTGTGTATATTTTAAACATCAGTATATTTTTTAAATTTCTATCGAAACACTTATTAATTAACAGTTGCCACATGTTTGTATTTCTAAAAAAAATTAGAAATAAAATATTTTTTTGTTAAGAAAGGTAAGCAAAATATTCAATATAGTTAATTAATTCAATAAAAAAAACCCACGTTGTAAAAAATAGCACAGCCTAAATTTACATCTAAAATTAAATGTAAAAAGTATTTTTACAAAAACAGATCATACAAAAAATAAAAATATAAAATAAACAATACAGCGAGAAAAGGAAAGATATCCAACCTTGGTAAAAAAATCCATAGAAATAATTTTAGTTGTAGAAAATTCAAAAACGAATACAGCCTTTTTTTTTGTATGCCCGATAATGTATACGATGTTTCAGACAATTCACATTTTTAATGAATACAATTTTTTTTTATGTTAATTTACAATTTGTTAGAAAATTTCACAAAAAAATTAAAGTGCATTAGGATCTTGGGCTAAAACTTGAAATACATTGTTTACGATTTATAAATTCCTTAGAGTTGAGACTTGAAACCAGTATCAAAACCCTACAATGTCTCATATGAATGGACTTAATCACGCGTTAAATGTTTACTAGCAAATAGTAATTATTTAAGAAAGTTTGAAATATAAATGAACGTAGTAGTTTTGACATGGGAATAAAAACCCTACTCTGAAAAGCTCGTTGTAGTGAATGATACATGAACCACTTTAATTTTTAGCTAAGCAGAACGCTTTCTTCGGTGCCTGAAAGTTGGGGCATCCATTCAAATCAATTCAGCCCGGGCCCGCCAAATCATCTCCCCATTTCCCGGGCACTTGGCCGTTCCGTTTTTATCGAAGATGTTTCTCATATTTCATATGTCATAAACCTTTTGATCCCATTCCGGCGAATGGAAGGAGCGAGTGCGGGCGGGAACGCCTGTTCGCGGCCATACAAAATGGCTCTCAATACGCGGCTGCGGACTTGGGCCACGGCAATGTGGGCGAAAAAAAATAGATACAAATAAATAATGTTTTTCTAAATATAATAAATCAATTCATTATAATTTAAATGGTCTATTTAGTCATTTAAAAAGCAATATTAACGTCTGTTATTTTGGATTCTATTCAATTCAGTAGCTTCATAAAAAAATGCCATTGTTTGAACTGATTTCTGTTGCCTTAAATGTGCGTACTTAAAACTTTAAAAAAATGTGTAATATCAACTTGTAATAAGAAATCCTTCCACATAGGTTTTGCTAAATATCAACAAATTGATCATACATACATTTTTTTTTAAATACTTTGCATTTATCGTTAATGCTTACTTTAACTGCTTGAGAAGTTTTTGGTAGATAGTATGACAACTTGATTGGATACAGGGAAATTCACCGTAAACCTAACGCAAACAGATTTATGAGAGTTATCCAAGATATGCAATGCCTGAGCAATAGAAGAGCGTGGCTCTGTGCGTGGTGCTGGGGGAAAGCATTTTGGAAGTGGGAATTTTCAGACCAAGAACAGTGTCCGGTTTAGTAAGCCTATTAAGTGTCGTGCTATATTTCAGATATTATGAAGATAAGCTATCAGCCACAAAGATGAAATGTTCAAAAAAAAGTAAGTTGAATTTTTTAATTGTTTTTTTATAATACTTAGACACACCTTACTATATAAGGGGTACCTTATATGATCACATTCATTCTAAATTAAATATAGAAAATCCATTACATCGACTCCCTGGGTGTATCTTAATTTAATGTATATATAACAAAAACTTCGGTTTATCAAAGTTTGTATTATATTTAAAATTATTTTTGTAAAAGACTCCGTAATCCGCTGTTTGTCCAGCTCGCAGATCGCCGGCCCCGCGAGGAACGATTTTCATCTTTTCTCAAAACCGTTTTTTTGCACAAACATCAAAGGCCCACTCCGGTCCCTCGCCCGCGGTGGCAGGCACTATATTTTTTAATGCAACACTCCGAGCACCGCTTTTACACTCGCCTCATATACAGTATCTTTTAGAGGTCCATTTAATCTGAAACCTTTGCGCAATAATGCTACTTGAAACGATACCATTCAGCTCCTTGCAAAGGCTGCCGGGGAGGGGGTTAATTAATGATATGTATGGCAACTAATGGAACACAACGCCATTCTGTGGAATATTGATCGACCGTATTGTGGATGTGCTGAGAACAGGATGTGCTAAGTCGCTTGTTGTGTTGGGTGTGTTTACTTGTCATGCAAACAAACGCGCTTTATGTTATTTGAGAAATTATTCTGCGCCTCCGATACAGATGCATTGTACGTTCCCCCGCTTGCTATTGAAGAGATTATTACATTAAGAGAGTAACACGCTGAGAGACAGATTCTACTTGTACTGCTACTTGCAATTTTGCGGTCGAAATTCTTTAAGTATTTATTTCTATGGTTTACTCAATAAGTTAAAAAAATGTTATTTTTGAAATAATTTTATTTTACACGCATCGTAATATTTTGAAATCGTTACTTACTTTTTATGTCATGTTGTTGCGCTTAAAAAAAGTCAAACTTTAAAGACCGTTATTTCGATGGTATTACCAAGAATTGTATTAACATATTATAGATTTAGCTTATTTAATTTATTTAAATGCTAAAATAAACCTTTTCTAAAATATAAAACCTAAACTGTTAGCAAAAAGCCCCACAAAGAGTTGGCGATCCCGCAAAACGTCTCGGATAAACTCCGCGAGGAGCGCGCGCTAAAGCCATTACACCGCCGACATTCTCGAGAATTTCACAAAATCATACGATTATTGCGGAATCGGCGCAAATAAATTATCCCGCTCGCTTCCTTGAATCCGAAGAGTGAGATTAAAGATATAACGATACAATGGCATAGGAAAAAACGATGACAAACACAATAAAAGTAAATTGAGAGTATTCATCAGAATTCTCCCCAGCCGTCCCGCGGGCGCAGTTCCGCCAGCCCGCGGATCGGCTCGGCCCGCGGTGTTTTATATCCGCCACTAACTCCACGCCATACACGTAACCGAACTTTATTTCTGTGAAAAGTACCGATAAAAATGAGCACATTTTTTGTGTGCTTAGTGCGGATTTCGTTCGGTGTTTTGATTTGATTTTTGTAGCTCCGCGGAATAGTTTCGGCGCAGTTTTTACTAGATTTTTTTTTATTTTTATTTCAGGCGTAACGAGTCGCGCCGAAGCGCTACCGGTCTCCGAAGAAATAAAACGTTGAAATAATATTAACGTTTGTGTTACCTGCATGAGCTGTTTTAAAAATTTAGAAAGGAGGAATCGCAGCATTTAGTATTTCAATTTTGATACCTAAATCCGAATGATATATTCATTTCCGTTATTCGTTTATTCTTTAATCAAAAGAAAATATTGTTAATCTCAAATATGCAGTGGTTGGAAACTCGCTTTAAAATAATCAAGGAATGCATAAGTTTTGCATTATTTTAGAAATGTGTTTTATTCTGAATTTTTCATATATTGTGAACTTTTTCGACCACGCTGGTCTTTCATTGAAAATAGAGCCCTTCAGACAGTAATGATATTTAATGCCTTGTCATTGAGACAAAGTTGATCTGCGTGTATTCGAGGTGTATTCGCCATTCCTTGAGAGCTCGGTGGGGGCAGTCGTCGTCACTTGGCATTCTGCCGCGGTGCGTGGACGGACCTCTCAGGTGTCCCCGGCAGTTGATTGGCCGCGGGTCACGGCGCGGGTCGCGCGACCTTATTGCGTTACCAGTCCTGGAGGACTCCTCTCGGAGAAGGCTCGGGCTAAACCAATTTGGACCCGCCGAAAAGCGCCAGGCGTTCTGCGACACCCGCCCACTTTATTTTTTAGCTTTGGGTCGGTTGAATATTAATGCAGAGTGCCCGTTAAAGTAACCGGCAGTAATGCACGCGAGCTTTAATAAATAAATCAATTAGAATTCGAAAACCTCTTTGAGGTAAATAGGAAATGATGTCACCATCATTCGAAATTATTATATTTAGTTTTATTATCATTTTTGGCTTATTTTCGTTTACATTGTGAAAGATTATCATAGTACAGGGATTGCAGATTTCAGTTGAAATAAATAGGCCATAAAAATATTTTACATTGTCCAAAAATCTGTGAGAAGTATTTAACATCACAACAAATTTATAATTAAAAAAAAACATTTTTTCGAGTACTTATGAATATCTAAATGTTAAATCTTGATTTGTAATCCGAAGATTGAATAAAAGATCTTGGCTCATATGAGTTCCATAACTTCTTGGGTAAAAATAATCATTTTTGTTTCATGCTGTAAAATACAGATTTTTAAGCAAAAATGTTACACATATGCTTCAGTATTAGAGAGGCTGATTAAAAAATGCTGGGATTTTTGAAGAGGCCGGCGGAGGGACAGGCGGGCGTGCCGGCCGGGTGGCTGCGGCGGCGGTGGCGGTGGCGGTGGCGGTGGCGAGCCGCGGTCCAGCGGCGGTCGCGCGTTTTTCTTCCGCGGTCCGATTAATTACGGACGTTATTAATGGGCAGGCATTAGTCACCGGCGCGTCAGCCCTGCCTTTCATTTGGCGTCCAAATTGTTACACGAGCGTCCGAGGCGTCTGACGTGCCCCCCCAGCCCGCTCTGCTGCTCACCCTGCTGCTGACCCCATGGCTCCGACAGGAATTTTCGTTCTCAAGGAATAATTTTTTAAAGTTTATTTAAAATAACTGCTTTAAATTAACATGCTTTGCATGTTTCTTCGTCTTCTTACCATTTACTACATTTTAAGACAGAATATATAATTAACTATTGATATATAAAAAAATACCTTTTTTTTCAAAAAAATAATCGCTGCTTCATTTTTAACAATTTACATGATGCTGTTATCCGAAGAAAATGTGTATTTTAGCAAAGAGAAAAAAAATAGTATTAAAGGTAAACTTATAAGTATCACGGATATAAAAGTGATTGTCAAATTATTAAAGAACAAAGAAGAGTTTTGTAGTGAGTGATGGTACATTAAATTATCGTTTAATTAAACTAAAATCAAGACGATATGGTTTTAAGTAGTATTATATTTTGATTGAATGTAGTAAAGAAGTGCTGGAACTACACAATTATTTTTTACAATTTACAATGTAGCGCTTTGTATTCCGTGCTTGATAAAATACTCAAACAGAATATATTGTGATTTTAAAAGGTTTTTTATTATTTTAAGTAACATGGGGTTTTATTTCAGCGTATTTTAATAAAATGTTTTATGGTATTATATATTTTTGTTATTATTACAATGGTTCCAAAATATCGAACTGACTTTCAATCTTTAAATATTAAATTAAAATATATATTGAAATTTTTCACAACTGAACTAATAAAAGCAGAATTAAGTTTGAAAATTATTTAATTAATAAAATCTACTAAAGATGAACCAGTAATTAATACTGAGAATATATATATATATATATAATATATATTTGCTTGCATGCTTAATTGATTTAGCTATAAATAAATGTACCTCCCCGATCTCCCCATTCTGTTGTTTGTGCATGGCTGCCATTCTGTACCCTGAGTATGTATAAAGGATCGGTAATGAAGTAGTGGACTTGGAATGATTGTGGAGGGATGTGCTCTAGAAAGATCTGGTCGAGGGGGGAGGGGCTCCTGCTATTTTTTCTGCAGCCTGCTGGAGACGGAGTATCAAATCTAAGCTTCAGAGCTTTTAAAGGAAATGATTATATTATAATACTGTTGGGTAGTAGTATACACATACTTTTCCTTTGTATATAAAACTGCGGTGTAGAAGGACCCGGGGACCCACTACACTTTCTTCCTAAGAAAACAATGAACATTGGCTCAGCATAAATATATGCTCAGTGAGATAGTCGCCAACCTTCTCTGGGGTTACATGTATTATAAGATTGATTCCTGAGTGCGTGTAACTATTCCTCATAAGCAGATTAATTGGCATCTTCAGCAATTTGACGGTGTTCTCGGAACTTCGCTCTGTTACAGCTGTGCTGGAGTCCCCAGTCCGACCGGCAGGGCCCTATCCCTTGCAGGCGCCTCCCCCAATCAGCCAGGGCTGTTCAATTATACGCAGTTGCAAATTGCTAATCAAGCGTGTCAGCCAACGGCGAAATAAAGTCAGGCCGATGCACGCGTGGCCCGCCGAGTGATTGAATGCGGGCGGCGGCGGTACATCACTCTGTCCACAAGAATTAGCATAATACCTAATTTGTAACGCCAAGGTACAACGAGCCGTTAATTCTAATATCGAATCAATGTATTTTTATTGGTTATTTAGTTCACCTACCATATACAGTTTATAATACTATGCCACTAAGCCAAGTTACAGTTGAGTTGGTATTCAAATAAAACATCGGTGTATTTTCAAGCATTAGCTTTTACTACTTTTTTACTATACACACAAGAGAGCACATATATATATTATATGCGAACTTTTTCATAGCGAAAATAGAATGAATAAATACGTCTTCAATTTAAATATGTGAATTGATGTAAAGTTAATAATATAAAAACTAATCTCAATAATCTAAGTCACTTCTGTCAAAATCTAAGAATTATAGTTACATGTGTAAATCAAAATGATATTTTCGCGTAAGCTAAATTCTCGCGTAAGTAAAAAATTGATTACGAATTCACTTCGTAAAAATAGGTTTGATTGCCGTAAATAACTGTGCAGTGCTGTTACTAAATATGTTTTAGAACACAAATGCGCAAACGAAAGTATAATATGTAATTTGGCAATCAATATTTTTATTTTGTAACGGCTATTACTGGAAATTTACTATGCAAATTTAAACGAGTCACTATTTCGTTAAAACAACTTTGCATTATACTTAATGGATTGTATTTTATAAAAATTCAATAATATTGGATATCCGAATTCAATGACAAAACCGAAATTCACTTAAGCACGATAAAAAAATTATTTAAGTTTACAATAAAATGTTATGAAAAAATTAATATTTAGTAATTAAACAGAGGAATGTAAGCGAAAATAATTGTATCGTATTAATTTTTAAAATAATAATTCTTTCCAGAATGCTGTTGAAATAGCATCTTATGTGTAAAGTTTGGTTTGTCTCCGTCTCTGTAATAACGCCCTCTAAAGTCTATCTGATATTTTTCGTATTCTAACCTTTCAGCTATAAATGTACATTTTAAAGTTGCTATTAAAAATAATTATTCGTTGCATATTTGCCTCAATTCGACCCAATTACCAGAATTTTTATGCTATTGTTTACAACTTATTATTTATTTAACATAAGCAATTATTTTTGTAATTATGATTATATTTTTGGAATTAAATATTTTTTATGCATTATATCTATTATTGACTACGTCCAACATAAATATACCTTGAAAATATAATTGGTGCCCGCCGCCCAAACGGCATTCTAGAGTGTGCTCTTGGATGCAAAAAGGTTAAGGAAACCTGGAGTAAACTGTTTGAAATTATTTTTATTGATATTTTGTGAGCTTACTATGAAAAAACTTAATTAAAAATTTTACCTGAACTTATTACTTTAATATAAAATTCTCCTCCGAAATTATCACAATCTCATATTTTTAATTCTAGTTACGTGTGTGTGTAATGGCCGCATTTTTTTTTAATTTACAGAACGCAAAAATACTGAAAACAATTTGCATGGAACGAAAGGCAAAAAGCATTAAACCATCCAGAAATATCAGGTCTGGAGAGGGCCTCGAGTGAAGGGCCCTCGCGACCGCTTAATGGCGCTCGGCTCCCTGAACTGTCGATATGGGGCAAGCAAAATACCCCGCAGTATCTAATACCTAATAAAAATGGTATTTATTTTAAATTATGCAAATATTTATGATTATTATGAAGAATAGTGCTAGCAGTGGGGCAAAAAGATTGAAACTGTTTACAGTGAATACTCTCTATGGTTCAAAAATGTTTTCTTATGAATGGATGTAAATTAAATTACAATGGATGAAGATTGGGTTTCAATGATATTTTATATGGCCTCATTTGTAGAAAACAAATTCTCTTAACTAAAAATAATACACTAAAAAACTATGGAATAGCAGTAACGTTGAAAAATTTAACTTTCTTTTTAAATTTATAAACATTGTGCTAGTATTTTATTAAAAGTAACAAATCGCTTTAGGAGTGGATATGTCAAAACCAGTGAAACCTTAAACTAAGAACTTTTTTTTATATCCAGTTTTAAGTTGTATCTTAATGGATACATATTTTGTATATTTGTATATTAAAGTGAATTGTAAAATTGTCAAACCATGCTCACATGATCACTTCCTAGCACATTATAACGATCGCATGTATTGACTGGAGTAAATACAGGTTTTATATTTATTCTCACACGGAAAACCACTGGCTACCAAAAGATATTAGTGAATAAATAAAATGTTTGAAAAATAATATTTAAAATTAAAGTTAAGATACTTGAGCCTTTTCGTTCACTGTTTTAAAAATAAAATTTCAAAAATTTTTAAAAGCTAAACATAAAACAACATTCAATAAATAGTCCTTAATGAAAAACATGACTCCGAACAATCACTGACAATATTGCTAAATGCTGTAGAGAGTGGCAAAGGATTTCACTCTCTATTAGGTCGTCACACAGATATGTCATCTCAATTGCTGTATGATTTAGTTTCAGCGTATTTAATATCAGAAATAACACCATTTTTTATTATTTACAAATGAGTATTTATTTATATTATTGATAAAACGATACTTTTAACAATAAGCTGACTGACAAACTATGTTGGATATTTCACAGCATGATAAATATTGATACCACTCGTTACTATACTCTTTATAAATAAAAAGCATTTGATTGTGAAATATATATTGATAAATACAGTAATCATAATTATTAAAAAATAAAAACAAGGAGTTGATCCATTGAAATCTTTAAAACATTAAACCTTACCAAGGATAACGAGAAAAAATATTTTTATTAAAGCGTAAAAAAAGTCACCCTGTAGGCTCCCTCCTGCGGATTGGAAGTCGGTGGAGGGGCAGGAAGGGCAGGGAGGGCAGGGATGGCGGGGATGGCGGGGAGGGCAGGGTGGGCAGGGAGGGCAGGGAGGGCAGGGAGGGCAGGGAAGGCAGGGAGGGCAGGGGGTGACGCAGTATTTCTGCGTGGCATTAATATTTCAAACATGAGAGCGCGCCCCCGCCGCGGCGCGGATAGTAAAACACACGTAATCTTCTTCCTCCCCCGCCAACTTTTTATCTTTCGATCATCAAAGATACTCTTAAACGCTTATTTTATTTGTGTGTTTTGCGTTTCTTTGAGTTAAAATTGAGAGGGAATATTTTTTTATTGGCTGTTCATTGTCTTGCGGGCGGAATATGCTAAGTCGCGGGCGTGCGGGGAGGGCCGCCTAATGTATGCCGGGACGAAAGCTTATATTTGTTTCATTTTAATACGCAGACTAATCGCATGGAGCCTGCAATCATATTGACAGGGACGTAACTTTTTTATTATTCCATCCATGAAATTTCGAAGCTGAATTTTTTTGAGGACTGTTACTGTTTTCATGAATAATTGGGTATGCAATCATACCTTAATGACGTTAAATAAAGTTATTCATTTTCCAAAGATGTGTAAATAAAAGTATGAAATAAGTATTTGAAATATTAAAATTATTAAATATAATTCAAAACTTCAACTGTACTACTATAATAAAAAAAATATGGTTATAGTTGAAACATAATATTTTCGTGGAAAGAGTGATATTGTAAAATGTTGGGAAAAGTTATAATCCTTGAAATGGCAAGTTTAAAAAAAGGTCACTACTTTGAGAGAAGGGTGATGGAGATATTAGTGATGAAGGAACCTCACCACCAGCTGAATAATATTGGGTGACCTTACTGGGGGTGCTTGGGTATACCCAATGAATTTTCAGCTAGGATACATTTTGTGAATGATTTACATATAGCGGCTATTCTAACACGCATAATAATATTTAAATTAAGTTTACAAAATTACTGTAATAATTCTTACTCATTATTTAAAAATGTACTTCTATCTTTTTTTGCGTATTTTATATTTTCTTCTCTAATGAAAACAATATCCTGTTGTAAATAAAAATTCTATGACTTCTTGGTATGCTCACATAAAGCCAGAATTTTTCTTACAAGTGCTGGTTTCTTCTTAAACTCACCTTGCTATATTTTATTTTATGTATACACCTGATATTATATTTCAAAATAGTTTTCACTTAGGTTTTATATATCATCATCACCATAGTCTTTACAACTGAAGGTGAATATTAGCCTTCACTTAATCACCACCACCTCCGCACTACCCTTTACAGCGCAGCCTGTTCAGTTTATGTATGCTAAATCGATATCTATTGACGATAACTATCAAAAATGATAATGAAGCACGTGTTTTACAAGTTACATTGTATTTTGGTTAATTAGTTTACGTAATTCGTATTAAAATTATGCAATTTTAAATACCGCCGTTTCAATTTACGTTACAGCAATGAGCTTACAATAATCACAGCCCGTATAGCCTGCAATGTTATCAATGTGTAATGAGTACAAGTTTACATTGCCAAAAGATAAATTAAATAGTGAGAACGTTCCGAGAGAGCGAGCCAGTTCCGTAGCCGACATCATATGCAACTAACATATTTTAATTGCGCTCAAACCAAGCAAGTTTTAATTGAGTTTGGCTCCATTGACTTTGCGAGTGTCTCGACTCTTCTCCATACGAGCGCGTGCGTCGGAGCTGGTCTCGGAGAGTCTCGCTGCCTCCAGGATCCGCGCAGCTCGCGTAATAAATCTAAATGGCGGCATTGTTGAAAGCAATCATGCCTGAAATTGAACCGACCACTAAATTGTATAAACTCGCAAAAGCATCATTAGAAACAACCGAATATTGACCACACCAAAGCAGAAATTCGTAACTGCATAATTGATATAAAATATTAACTGAGGCTTAAACATGTTTTGCCAAGCAGTTGATATTTTTGTTCACATGTAAAATGAACAAACAACACGTTGCATTGCAATGCAATTATAAAAGCATGTAATTGCTGTCAGGGGAAATACGAAGAGCGAATGAAATTATGTATGATTGCATCAAGTCAGTGGTCGGCGAGCACCGAGCGAGTATCTTTATAGCAAATGCATGAAGACAGAATCACA
This sequence comes from Atopsyche davidsoni, assembly GCA_022113835.1. NCBI lineage: Eukaryota > Metazoa > Arthropoda > Insecta > Trichoptera > Hydrobiosidae > Atopsyche > Atopsyche davidsoni. Next base: position 11,968,172 of record JAILWY010000009.1, on the reverse strand, counting down.
AATTTAGCATTTGCAACTTGTGTGTTTTGACAATTTTCAATGGACTTCACACATTGTTTGCGAAAATACTAAGCTTCTTTGTATTTCTAACAAAAAGGGACACAAAAACGTTTATCATGATTGCATATTTACTTGTTGTTTTAAAAGATACGGTATGACCCAAAAGATAATTTTTTTTAATACTAAAACTTTTTTTAAATGTTTAATTAAATCACTATGTGAATAAACACTCTGTTTCCCGAATAAAACTATGAAACAAAATAAATCTATTTTTAACTATTTTCTTTATTTAAAAACAAATATTTTGATATAAGTAAAAAGAAATTAGTATTTTTAATTAGCTAAAATAACGTGGAAGGGAATTGGATAATGGCTTATCAAAGAAACTAGTCAGGTTTAACAGTAGGACAGACTTCCAGGCAAGTCCTTGTTACGGCGCTTAGCTTAGAGTGTCCACTCGCTCCAGTCTGTGTACTTTGAAATTTCTAAGACGCGCAAAAAGGATTGTCTCATAAAAAAACATAGTCATTTTAAGAATCTCTTCATTAAAATCTTATCACTTCTGTGGTAGCTTATTAACAGTTAAATTGTATGATTCTTTTATTATTTATTATCGTCATTATTTGTGGCAATGCAGTGCACAAAAAATGGTTGTGTTTTCATTATTGCTTGTTAATTCCGATAATCGAAAGATAAATAATCTATAGTCTATATTTATCTATATCAATTAAGATCTTAAATGCGTTCTGAGATCTGTTGGAGTACCTTGAATGCATTCTCAGGTGGGTCAGTATTAATTAGTATGTGATGATAGGTGCTGTCTTTGCCAAGAATATTGACTTTTCTTTTTAGGTCTTTTGCAATATAATTTTTTATTCCTTAAACCAAAAAAGTGGACCTTACATGCATCTGTTGATAGCACATATTGCTTATTATTTGATATTTGTTTTATAAATATTATTATGATCATAACATAACATAAGTCAATTAAATCAAGATACATTAAGGAAAAGACGTTCTTAACCATAATACGCGTATGCATCTCCTACTCATATGTTAATGAACATAGGTTATAAGTTTACAGATACGTTCTTACTTAATAATTATATTATCTTGCGAATTTGTTTTAATATATTCTTATTTATTTTGAACTCAAGATAAAATAAAAAAGTGATTTTTTAAGACGATAAACTTAATTACGAAAAAAATGCTATCAATCATTAATCAAGAATTCGCATATCATGTTGCTGCATTTTTTCAAATTAACAAACAATCGCGAATCAACGAGCTGGAAACGAGGCACTAAATAAAAATTGAAGATGGATTGACTGTCGTCCGAAATCTCTAGTCACGATCGACGTCAATTAATACTCTCGACGATGTGATTTATTTTCCAATTACGCACATTCAATAGAAACACTGACTAAAAAAATACAGCTCTCCGTGATGTAGTTTAAGCTACTGTACCAGTGCAGGTACGTAGCAAGCGCAGTTTGTAATCAAAAAGCACTTAAAGTCTGCAAAACATTCATAAACGTTTTCACCTTATTATTCTAGCTGAAATTGAACCGCCTCACATTTTGTAGGTGCGGGAGTACCTCTGAATAAGTTTTCCTGCTCATGCTGTGCATCTCAAGGGTGTAGCACCTTCTTCCCGAAGCGAACTAGCTCACTAATGGAACACCAAGTTTCCTCCAGATAGTTTTGTTCGAAGCAAAATACTTTCGCAATCTACCGCCTCGGCCACCATGGCGAGCCATTTGATATCATGCGAGTGGATAAAGCACGCTGGAAATGCTTAAAAATGTATTCGACGACGTATTTGTATAAATATGATTTTAATTGAAATTTTGATGATAAAAACTATCAAATTGTTAATTATTCAAATCAATTATTAAAAAAGTCATAATTAATAAAGGTAATAAAATTGCAAAATAAATAGATTGCTTTCATCAATTAAATGCTGAGTGCAAATGAATATTCTTTATTGCATTTCATTTGTCAAATCACCAAAAAAAAATTACAAACGTTTTTTGAGTACATTTAGATTTTGAATATTGTTTCAAATTCTCATCGTCTAAGAATATATCTGAATTACTTTTTTTATAAGACATTAATTTTATTTTAATATTTCCCTCGTTCGGCGGGCGGTGAATACTGAATTCATGCCGCTCAACTTGGTTTCACGTATGTGGAAAAAATACATTTTCACTGTGGCCTCCATTTTGTATGCAGTAGAGTCAGCAGTCTCCGCCCCGAGCGAATGTTTGACTTGAAATTAATTTGCCTAGAATAGAGAATAGAAACTAACAGCCACCGAAGCTATCATTTGGGGGTAGCTGCTTTTTTTCCAATGAATCAAATAATTTCTTGAGTGTTGAATTTAAAACAAAATGGTATTATAATACGAAATTTAGTCTGATATTTAGAATTATTTTTTCATTGGTTTATGTATGCAAAACAGATAGTTGGTTGGAATATTGGAGATTTACTATAGAATCAAGTAGAATACATCAAACGTGTAATTGCTTTCCCTCTAACTAATTGGGACATTGCTACTAATTCTGGTAACTAATCGACATCCTGACAGCTGAGATGATATTGACAAACCTTTTCTTTAAGTAATGTGATAAGTTTTTTAAGACTTAACAGATAATAATTTTTCAGCAGAAATAAATATTTCTATTCAAAGTAGTTTCTAAAAGCAATCGGATTGTAATATAAAAAGTCAGCAACAGGTGTTAAAATAACCCCTCAAATTCAAAAGAAAAAAAAAACAATGAAGCTCTATAAATCGGAATATAAGAAAAACAAAACTTTATTTGTATAAGAAAGCAAAACTCTACATCCAACTGTAGAATTTTTTAAAATATATCTTATAAACATAAATGAGTAAATTTAAATCGCTTTTATAGCAGTATTTTTATTCAAATAGAAGTAATTAATAACATTAGAAATTGAGAGTTAACTGTTATTATGCTACATAAGGTATATAAAAAGGATTATGATTCGAAAATTATATTTGCTTTTAAAACAATACCAGTAACTAGAGATATTTTAAAATAAAATAAATATAAATATTCATTTCGTTAAGTAAATGACACCAAAAATTATATTAATATTGCCATGAATCGCAGTAACTAACGCTCATGTAATTAATAATTAAGGTAATTTTACTGAATTTTCCACTGACATATAATACTTAGCCAATGAAAATAATGCGAGTGTATATAGACAAAAGAATTCATACAATAGTTTTGTTAAATAAAAAGTGGATATTCAAGCGAATTATCAATCAAACGAATTATCATGCTTTTATTTTTCAGACAGTGTAAGCTTACCGCAATGCTAAAAAAAATATTGTCCATTCTTTGGAAAGACTGGGGGTAGGAACATAAAAGAAAAAGAAGTAGCAAATGGCCGGACATCCGGGGAAGACGCGTGGAAGGGAGGAGAAGAAAAATGAAACAGAATAAATAAAAACGTTTAATGTTCTCGAGACGGGGGAATAAAAAATTCTGACTGGCTATTGCTTGAACCTTGCTACATATTTTTAGATGATGTAACTACCGGCATAATGAGGTTATGACGTTTGAACCGGATCTTTTAGAAAATGCACAGAGATTAAATTATTAATAGCGACTTTATTAAATTTCTGATTTCAAAACGTCATTTATAACATCAAAAGATTTTTTTTGAAGTAGACATTTCGATTTCCGTAAATTTATAAGTGGTTTTTAAATTTATCAAAAGAAAATAAACTTGCAATAGTTATTTGGAAATTTGTTTTGAAATTCAAAATATTATTAATAAACAGTTTTGATGCAGCTTGAACCTTAACTCGAGTCTCACTTTTATAAAAAATGAATGAATTCAAAATGAAATATTTTTATTTACATGGTACGAGTATTTGTGTTATTCATAAAACACGTAAGTAAGCAATTACATTCAATCAAATGCTTATATTTATTAAAACGCACGATATCATGCGTTATAATAATTATGAGCGAATGGTTCTACTTGGAACTGCCTACCGCACTTGCTTATTCATCCCCCTCTGGTCGATGGGTAAACAGGGTCAATATTTACCCGAATTTCCGCAAGTCATAATTATATACACCTCGTTTTGCAAAGCTATCCACGCAACCCTCCCGCGCTCGCTCGTGTTTTGGTCACATTTGAATGTTCTTTACCCTAATATTAAACGGATTTGATCGGCCGATTTCCGTGATTTTAGATAGCAACGTTTAATTTTTAAATACTCATTGGGGTGTTTTTCCCCAATCGTTACTATCACATTTGAAACAAGAAATATGTTGTAGGAAGATGAACAAATTCATTGAAATCGCAATAATTTTTTTATTCGTTTTGAAGATCATTGTGGTTTTTAACAGTTTTTAATAGTGGAAAAAATCACTTAAAAAAATGTTAATTTTAAAACATCAGGGCTACTGAAAAGTTATATGATACTTGATATCAATAGGAATTCACCATGTACTTCATATAAACAAGATTTATTAAATATTTGATGTATTCATTTTTTATGAATCGATTGCATCGTAAGTAAACATGTGTAAAGATGACTTTTAATATTATAATGTATGCAATTACAGACTTTAATCATAGTTTAATCAATATTTTAAAAGTGATTAATTATTGTATATTTATAGAGACGATAAACTCGTTACATTTAATAGATAGGCGTACAGTATGGAATAATAATTGAAATATTATCCATTTAAGAAGTGTTTATTAATAATCTCCAAATGTGTAAAATTACCAAATAAAAAAATCTGTACTCGTACGATATATAATAAATTAAATAAATTTATTTTGAGCACGTGTTTGGGGCTTGATTGACAGCACACGTTTCTTGTAGGAAACCTGCGCGTCCGCTCCAAACTTTTTATGCATATCGCCAGCCGCCGCAGTAGGCCGATAGAACTGGAGAATTTTAATGAAAATTCCATCAGTCTTTAATGTTTCCCTAGTCTGTGTATCCTCTGAGGTGGCCTTTATTGTGGTTTTGTTCGCATAAAACCCAGCGTTATTGCTGAGCGGGCATTTAGCTGAGAAGGCACGCTCGAGCAATCGGCTCCGGAGTACCGCGCTAAGCCGGAGCGATTAATACACCCGGGCTAGAGCACGTGATGGCAAATAAGCGAGACGGGTGCAGTTTCACAAGTACTTAGGGTAGTATTTTGTATCCGGTTTGTTCAGCGGGACTTCCGGTTGGATATGGGAAGGCCGCGCGGGTCGAGCGATCGGCGAACATCTCTCAAAGGATCCGTTGAAAATTGATCTTAGTTTTCCACTTGGTAGAATGGATTTAATAGTTTAATAGTTGTGGCCGGCCAACGGGCGATCCGAGCCCCCGGAAGAGCTCTGTCGAGATTGTTGTACTCAATAATTTGTTTGTAATTGACTAAGTTTGTGTATTAGTTGTTAATTTGGACGAAACATTATAAGTAACCGATGAACATGAAATAAATAACTTCTGTAACTAAAAACTGGCTAAAAAAATGTTGTTCTTTATTGTTTAGAAAATTTAGTGATTTGAATATGTTAGGGACTAAGGTTAACATACTCACCGAGCAACGTTGCAAAAGTACATGTATAAATATTAATAATTTGAAAGTCATAACTCGTTTAAAATCATATCATTATATTTACTAGCAGTGGATTGTTTTCAAAAGGCGTGAAATCAAAAACCACTTGTAGATTTTTAATTTGTGCACTTCAGTGAGGATTTTTTTAGTTATAATAGTTACAAAATAAAGCGGTCGAATGCAAATAAAATTTGGCGTGTGATTTTATATTTAAGTAGACACATATTTAAAACTGTTTTAAAGTTTTTCCCATCAAATAACAATGCATATAAATAAAAATATATTTGAACATACCACGAGATAAACATTTTTGTATGATGGTGATTACAAAAATGAAATTTTTACTACGAGTAGTCTCGTAGTTAAGTGACTAATTAGTACGCTTGTTTATTGACTGCGAGATTCTAAAATATTTTAATTTCCAAATAATTGTTAGCCCTGAAAGGGGAAATGCAATAAAATAGAAAAATACTTCTTATTCCTTGCATATAACAACAGCCAAAGAAAACTTTATTTATATATTTTTTAACATGTATTTTAACAAATTCGTGTGTAAATTGAAAACATTATTTTAGTAATTGAATGGTATTCTCGGCGCTTTTGTCCAAACTTAGATGTCCATCTAAATTTAACCACTGTCCATCAAATTAAAATTTAATCACGAAATTAATTTGGTTTTACACAGGAAATTATAAAATTCACTGTGTTAATCATTATTATAATGAGAAAAATAATTTTAGTGTACTAAAACTGCTTTCCAATATTATTAAATGAACAATATTAATATATATATCTAAACCAAAAATTAAGCTTGTGGTGTGAAACAATACATTTCATTGGTTTTTAGTAGTATATAAAATTTACTTCACATTATTATTGAATTATTGATTGATATTCTTTTAAAACCTGTGCAGATTTTAATTGAATATATTTTTTAGGCAAAGTGAAAATACTAATGAAAATGATATTATTCTCTAGATTTTTTGTTTATACTGTCCAATTTAAATTCCTATTTCATGAAGAGCAACGAAGTCAAAAGAGTAAAATTTCGATACGTTTGATTTCTATTACAGAAATATCCACTTGCTAATTCGCAGCATTTTGCAGGAATGCAGCAGACGTGCGAGCCAAGTATCTCTATCGAATCGCTTTAGCTCAGTTTCAAACGTCCAATGCGAAACGGCATTCATTGATCTCTTCAACACCCCCGAGAGCTTGGCTCAATGGCGCGGCTTGCCCGAGCGGGACTCGAGCAGATGTCAGTTTGCACCAGATTCTGTGCAGTTAGTCAGCGTGTTTGTTGTGTGCGGTGCAGTGCACCGTCAGGGGTCCCTGGAAATGCAATAAATGCTCCGGCAGCTCGCGGAGCAAAGGCGAGACTTGCGAATGGAATTGTGTGAAGGAATCTGTCTTCGAGGTTCTCGGGGACACGCGGACATCGGTAGGGTCTCTTTGTCGCTGCGGGGAGTCGTGGCCATTGTGTGCCGTAATTAAGATATGCGAGATATTCTGTGCTTAAAGCATTATTATTTAAATATTTTATCAAATTTTTAATTAAATACTTAAGTGATTTTTTCAAATGTAAACTTTTATTGGTGACCGGTTTCGCCAATCTTTCACGTTGGTATTATCAAACTGAGTGAGAATTTTTATAATGACAAGCAATTAAGTAAACAATTGTTAAAGGGAGAGGTTGTCAGGTGGTAAGGGGTAACTAAAGAGTAATGTGTGTTTAATGTACCTGACAAATGGAGGATTCTATATAATTACTAATTTTTATAAACGATTCTTTACAAAGTGAGGCATTTGCAGGTTTCAGCAAGAAATCTGTTTCATAATGTGATATTTTCGATAAATACACGATAAAACGCACATGTGTGGAGTGTTGGTTTTTTGTTGGTTGAATGGTTTTACAAGTATCATAACATTTTTTTTATATTTGTTCGATAGTTTACATATAAAACGCAATATATATATTTAGTTACTTTTTTTTCTTTTGAAAATGAAAACACGTGAAAGAGGATACCCATTATACATGCGATTAAAACAATTATTATTTACTACAAACAGTTCCCGGCTCGCGAGTAGCAGACGGCCATTGCCTCGGCGGCGCTCGCGGTCGGAGTGAAAACAATAAAACCTAGTCTGCACTTAAACACTGAGTTTATTTGAATGTAAAAATATGGTATTGTCGTGTTAATGCATACGTGTTTGATTTTTACGACTCAAATTTATGAAGTGAGTATCTGCGCTTCAATCTGCGCTTACAGAAGCTTAAAAACACAAAAAAAAAAATATTTTTCTTCTTTTGTAACACATTAGAACCTGACATTACTCAAAAGTTTTAATAAGAACAACAGTAAATGCATCCCATTAAGAACTGAGATGAAAATTTATTATTTAATTAAAAAAAATTAATGGCTTAGTTTATATTAATAAAAAAGTTGAACTTGTTCGTATATCACAATTTTTTTTTTTAAATTTAATACTTGAGTGATTTTCCCAAATGTTAATTTTTATTGGTGACCGGTTTCGTCAACCTTTCACACTGACTGTTATTTTTGATATATTAGAGAAAAGTATATTATCAATGTAAATTGTTTATTTATATAATTATATTTTTGGGAATTTAAAATATATTCTTGATGATTACAAAACGTATAAAAATAAAAACTGCCTATGCAGGTTTCTTTTCTTTTTGTGTGTTTTTTTGTTAAAAAAAAATCTTTCGGTTCCTTATGTATTGAATATATAAATTCTTTTCTGAATTTATTTGGATATAAACATGCTTTGAAAAGTTTTCGATTTAAGTTATGTCTACTAACTAACTCATCCTGAATCGAATTAAATGTAGATATAAATTGTTGATTATGGTTCGAAAGTATCTTTTAGATTAACTTATGGTTTATACAAGGTATATTTTTGTTAATTAATGAGTATTTTCTATTTTGGGTGCATTAAACTAATAATAATTTTTTTTAATACTCATTTTCTTTGATTTAAAAATATTGGGGCTTTTTTATTTTTGGTATTTGTACAATGAACTCTTAGTGAATAACTCTCCAAGAGAAAATTTTTACCTGAATATTCTTTTTAAATAAGTAATTATTAGGTGTTAAATTATGTTACGTCTCATATTGTGTGTATTTCAGATATTTTTGTTTCATGGGGATTAAACGTACCGTCCATAAAATGAAAATACTTTCTTAAACCGCAGCAGCGGAGAGCTGGCGATCACAAGCAGAATTAAGTGCGGTTTTTCCTCTTCAATTATAAACAGAATTCAATAACAAATCATACAATAAACAAATAGCCCGAAAGTTCCCCGTCCGGAGCCGGCAAGGCGTTTAATCATGGCGAGCCGCAAGTCTGAATCCGCGCGGCCGTGACTCAGAAAGTGACAAGTGCCCGCGCCGTGATGGGCACTTGCGCCCTTCTGCAGCTGGGCACCGCTATGTTATATTGCTTGTCGGTTCGACAGTTCTCATGAATAAGGTCCAAGGGGGCGGAGGGTGCTTCGAGAGGGGATACTTTAACGGTGGGGCGCGATAACAAACGAAGAAAAACTTTCCCCGTCCTCAATATTTTTTTATCTCATACCCTTCCAAAGTCAAATGATTTTTATTTAATTTTGTTTGTTTTAACGGTTTTCAAATATTTTTTTTTTGATACTTGTGTTATGTGTACGTTATACATACACACATATAAATTCTTACTGAAAGCACTTCTTGATAAAAACACTTGTTACATAATCAAAATATATGTTTATTTCGTTTACTACATTAATACGTTTAATCACTTCATAAACAGCAAGATCAACAATAATCAATCATTATTCAGAAAATAATAGGTTTTCGTGCTTCTAGTATGTATTTTAAATGGTATTGACTTTTTACCTAGTTACTTTGTCTAATTGCAAAATTTATTCATTCTAAATAAGTTTTAAATTGATTTTACAAGTTGGTGTCACCTATCACTGTCGGTGTAAGTGATTGCTACATAAAATATATAATATAATGTTTACACAAACTTTCAATTCAAGTGTCGTTGAATTCTTCAAGCCCGTTCCCGCTCCATTCCTGACAAGCCAATGGGGTACAGAATAAAATAGTTATTTGGGTCGAGAATTTAAAATCAAAGGCACAATAGTCATGAATGTTGGAGACCAGAGGAGCTCCCCCAGGCGTGGGCGCCCAAGAGGGCAGCTCGGGCCTGCGGTGGGCTCTTTACATCCGCGCCGCTTCACAAATAACACTGTTCATTTGCGAGGGCTATCGAATTGTGTGCGAATACCTCGGCCACCCCTGCCCCGAGTTATATTAGTTAACTCGTGCTGATGATACAACACCTTTGAGGAGATACTGATTCTAAAGCGATCCGCTTAGGATTACTGCGGCTTTGCAGACTGTATCGGTGTATTGACTTGTGAAATTATGTAAATTCACCGTTGCACAAGATGCTAAACACTTTCAGTGCATCTAGCGCATGCTTATATATTTGCATTTTGATTGTTTTAATCTTAATTAAACAATTTTGGTTTTAAATAACCGGTTATTAAAAATAATCTACAAATTTCAAAACAAATCTTTGGTTGTATGCTAAATGATTTTGCTGCGACATTGACTATAATCTATATTTATAAAATCAACTAAAGTTATCATTAATCTAATAAGCGAGGCCTCACTGACTACAATATGCCTAAACATTCCAAGGTGGTGTTTTCAGAACTATATTCCAAATCTTCTGGCCCAGACAGATTGTTGGGCATTCTGACGTGGCCGCATCGAAGAAGACGACCTGGAACAAATTGACGAGTTGGCCGGGTCTTTACCCAACTTTAACTCACTTTGTCTTCTTCAATGGTTTACTGCAATTTGACTTATTGAAACGCGAAACTTTTATTGGCAAACCTTTGGCTTTGTTTGGTGAGATTTCTTAATTAAAAAATATGTTTATAGTTAATTATAGAATGAGAAGTTGAGTGAAACCTATTTTCAAAATATCTTAGATGAAAAATTACTTATCATATTTAAGTAAACTACGTATCATATACTTTAAAAATCTACTGTTGCACCTCAAAAGAAGCAGTTTGTTGTATCACTGTATTTGTAAATTATCAATATATGTGAGTATCTTTAGTTATAATTGTGCATCTGAATTTCAAATACAAATATTTTATGCAGATACTAAACAGTCTAACGCCATTTTAGCAAGAAGCGACTGAAAAGCATGGTTACATTTTTCTGGTGGATTTTTTCGAGCTGATTTGATTAAGATTGGGTTGGGTACTTAATGAGAAAATCTTCATTGAATCGTGTGCATTGAAATCGACACTGAGGTTTAGTACGTAGCGCCGAGTATTTGATGTCATATTAAGTGAAGAAGGAGAGATAGGAGAGAAAATATAAGTTAATCTACTTCTTGGAGGTGCGGATTAGACCCCTCTCATCTGCGAAGGAACGTATTATGAAATTGATATCTTTAAGAGACTTTAATTTGAAAACAATTACTACAAATAATAAAAGTTATTTGAGAAAATTGGTATTACATTATGAGCTACCAATCATTATTTCTAGATATTTTTCAGTTAGGTGGGTAAAATATTGCAAACGATGTTACAGTTGTATTTATTATTATTTGAAGTTTTGTTCAGTTTCGATATTTAGAGTTAAGATTGTGATATTGTATTATGGAACTTTCAATAAACATGGACTTATGAGATAAAAATTCTTCAAATACAAATAATGATAAAAAAATATTACTTTATTTCAATCACTGTGATTAATTCTATATTTATTAGAAATAAAAATATGAATTTTAATTAAATAATTAATTCGATTTATAATTGTTATTTTGATTCAATCAAAATACTAAAACAGTGAAGAATATTTTCAATGCACAGAAAACTTTAGATTTACTTATATTATTTATGGATATCTTAGTTCATGATTTCTTTAAGCCAAGGGTGGATTCATCCCTCCTAATGTCTGGGGCGGCTGCGTGACGTCGAGGAGGGCGGGACGGTAACACGAGTCATCAATTCTTATCCATGTAATCACGAAAGGAACGTGTATAATACGCTTTTAACAGTGTAGTGCATTTAGTATTCTTTTCAATGATTATATCTTTGAAATTCATGTCATCAACAAATAAGGATTAAAATCGGCGATCTTAAATAATCAAGGTATTAAAAAATATTACAATAAATGATATGTTGAAATTTATTGAAATCAACTGAATTATGAAAGCTTAAAAAAAAAAAAAAAACGTATTGTAAGTGAATACATACTCGTACGTCTACCAAAAACATCAAATCAACTGAAATTACAATAAAAAATATTTCTTGGCTAGAACATAAATAACTGGATTATCTACACTTCTTATATGCATTTTTATGTAACTTTTATGTAAATAAGAATCAAGTTTATTTACTTACAGCTGAAAATCCAACTTTTTACCAAATTCGTCGTGTTTTTCAGAGCGCAAATTAATTCAGTTTGGTTTCACGGCGAAGTTGAAAGTTTCTGCGAGCAATATTGATGATATCATTAACGCGACGTTAAGAAGAAAAAAACTTTGAGATTAAAGGCGAGCGTTGTTAAATTAAAATAGAGTAAACTTTCTTGCTGGAAAATTTACAAGGGTAAATTTTTGCAAAGATAAAAACGATAATAAACTTCAAGTAAATACAGTTATGTTTTTTAAAAATTCACTTAACGACAGTGAAAAACTGGTAAGTACTTCTTTATTTTTCAGTAAAATAAACCAAGAGAAAATGTTTTCTTATCACTATAATTACTTTGGAAAATATCTGCACAAAAAATAATAACAAAACAAGAACAAGATTGAAAAATAAAGTTAACACAACAATAACAATAATTATTGAAAAATATTTTCGAAAATGATTTATTAGTAAAATAAAAAAATATATTTCCGCTAATAAAAAAACAATAAAAACAAATAAATAACTACAATGGTTTACTTTTAAAATTGATTATTAATAAAATATTTTTAGTTAAACGCCGAACAAAGAAATACTAATAAGACGCCCCTGAAATTGATGTAGGGAAAAATCGATAAATATCGGAAAGCCGATTGGGGATGGTTGTCCCAAGGAGGGCGGAAGGCTTGATCGGTTCCGGACTGTTCCGGTAATCGCACCCCCGCCCTCGAGTGGCCCGCGCTGATAGAGGTGACTTATCACGCTCCTGCAGGCAACCCCGCGCCCTCGGTGCAAGGTGGCCTGGACGCTGAGCTAAGTGATGAGGGGCCTTGTTCTTAAAAAATAAACCTTCTTTTAGGATATTCAGGACGGACAAATATTTATGTCGATTGTTTATTCCTTTTTTGTCAAGTTAGTATAGCATTTCAATTCAAATTTCATACTTGAATAGTATGAACCACGTAAAATCATTATAGTTTTAAACTACTTATAATATTTAATATGTTATTTAATAAAACAAAAAAATAAATGTATATTAGTAAAAAAAATGTGAAGAAGGTTATTTTAAATAGTACTTAAACATAAAATAAACATTGAAAGCTTTTGATAATCAATTGAGAAAATAAAATTTCAATTAAAAAATATCGAAAGTAAAAATGTGTGTAGTTAAACCAATCCTCGTATTAAAAAACCCAATAAAATATATATAAGCGGTTAAAAATAATCCGTTTTATTCGTCAGACCCACAAAGCCAGCCCGGGACTGTCAAATCCATTAATAAATCCAATACGTTCATAAAAACATCCGCTCCATCCGGGAAAACCCTGTGGCGGTCGTCCGGCCACTAATGTGTAATCCTCAAAAATAAATGGGCCGGAGGGCTTAGGTGCTCTCTAATTATGACTGGCCGCTGTTTTTTACGCCTGAGTATGATTTGTGGCTGGCCGGGGCTGGCCGTTAACTATTTCGGGTTTCGGCTTAATTCGAGGGTCGGAATATTGAAATTTGATCTTCAGAGTCAATAAACAGGACATTCGGAGGATATCGTCTGCGAGGTCGGAAGGTTGCGCCGCCCGTAACCGATAGCCGATTCATCGCCGCTCGTTTTCATCAGGATATTAGGTATCAGCGATATCTAATATTTATGGACAATTATTGAAATCTTAGAACGGTTTATCAATTTGAAATTTGATCGTTTATTGAAAAATTTAAATAACATTATTACTGAATTGATAAAATATTTTGATTGGTTTTTGTAATAAACATTTACTTTTAAAATCTTTGCCCGCTAGGCTGTTGTCTGTTTTTAATTTGCAATAGAGTTTGCATTCACGCAAATACACATGTTGCTTATTTTACTATATAAGATAAAATATAAGATATAAAAAATATAATTAAACGAATTTACAGACTTCAAGTAGAAGCTCTTATTCCCAATATAGTATCGTAGATATATTTTTTCAAATAATCAATACTTTTGACTAAGAGTACTTGGTGGAATTCCATTCTAATATTTTAAATAAAATACTTCAGTGATTTTTCAACATATAATTTTTTTATTGGTGACCGGCTAAAGCCAACCTTTCACGTTAGCATTTTCAAATGAGTGATAATTTACACAATAACAAGCAATTAGGTAAACAATTGTTAACGGTAGAGGTTATTAGAGAGAGAGAGAGAGAGAGAGAGAATGATTGTCAGGTGGTAAGGGGTATTTAAGAGTAATCTGAGTTTAATTTATTTTTTAGTTTAATGTAAATTTAATTATATTTTTTCAAAGCAAGACGAAATAACTAAAATTCTAACGTTAACTAAAATTTTAACTAAAAAAATATTCATAATTTATTTACATATTTAATGCAAATTCCCAAACAACTAGCGTATCGTATGACATATATGACTCCGTATATATTATTAGAAATCAAAAACGGCATTTGTTACTTCTTCACGCATTCAAATTTTGCAAATATTGGCTAAACTAAAATAAGTATTAACCCAATTGTATCAGAGCCATTTGTTATGACGGTACTAGAAACGGAAAATTGAGGATCGAGTATCGAAATAACCGAATTTATAAAAAACAAAATAAATTAACGTGTGCAATTTCATTTATATGTTAAAAAATAGAATTTTCTATAATTTATTTTATGTCACCACAAATCATATTACGTCAATCCATCACAAACATGAATCCTATTACATAATTTTGGTGTACAAGAACACAAACATATTATTTTTATATTGATATTTAATACTTAATTTTTTTAATAACTTTAAGAGTATATAATTTAAAAACTCTACTTTTGAGATATCACGTTCAAAAATATTTTAGTACAGAACAAATACCTGTTTTTTTCCTTGCACTTTAGTTCAGCAAGCACATTGAATTCTTCATGTTATGATCCATCTGTTCACAGCTGCAAGTAGCGGGAGCAAAAAAGAAACGCAAAAGAATACAATTGCATAGGAATTGGGCGTATGATTCACACATAATTTACATTTAATCAACGCAGGGCTACACGAGCGGCGGTGGAGAGGGCGGGCGCCCAATTTGGCAATAAATCCGCATGGAGGGCGTTTTTTTTCGCCGACGTATAATTTCGTACAAGCCAAGGCGTCCTTCCCGGCCGGCATGCAAAAATGCCAGCCTCTTGCCTGCTGCGCGTGCCTTGCGATGAGCAAAAAATGGATATTTCACGGCAGAATGAAATCATAAATTAAAAATTACCTTGTTTGTACGTAGGTGCATGCTTTTCGAGGTTTGCAGGAGATCGCATAATTTGAACGGTTATTTTTTTGTTTGTTTATTTTTTAAATTTGAATGGCAAGTAATCACGCTGTGCGGCGTTGCTGTGTATTAAAAATTCTAGTTTTTTCAATTATTTTCCCTCGTATTTCAATAGAAAATTGGTTTTCTTTTATTTATTATGGAAATGTAAATAGTTTTCCATTATGCCATAGAATGGAATTGTAAAGTGCTCGATAAAGTAGAATTTTGTGTCAAAAAATTTATAACACAGACGTGTACTTTTTCTTTATTAAATTTTACAGTACACATCTGTTTTATCACATTTTTATATACTACTATAAATTCTTAAAAAAAATATGTTATTGTTCTGTAACAACAATTTTTTGTGTGTCATGCATTTCAACTTGTTGAAAATTTTAAATAAAAATGAAATTTGAACTTTTTAAAAACTCATATCATACAAATTTTAATTTATTTAGTTACATCTCAAAGTAAATAATGAACTATTTTCAAAAGTGTCATTTAATTTTTGATAAAACATGTTAGAAGTAACTAGAAACGCTTTGTGTTATACATATTATACAATTTTTTAGTAATTTATATCAGCAGTCATTATACTGAATATTATTAAATAATATATTTATAATTTTTTATAACTTAATTATTTTTTGTAAAAAAAAAAACTATTTATATTCATACATACGAGGGCTGTTCAAATAGTATCGCAAATTCTAAATTTTCACGAGTAACGTGTATTCAATTTACAATTTTTTTTGTGGCATCATGTTGTTACTCATGTTTCTTATTTATACCGACAATTTCAGCCATTGTGGATGTTCAGTTAAATATTGACAGCTGCTTTTCTTGCACGTGTTTTGACTCGTCTTCGATTTTTGCCCATTCCAAAAAATGGAACAAAGAATCTGTACAAAATTTTGTGTAAAAACAAAATTAAGTGCGTGGACGCAAACCGAATGTTGACTGTAGCATATGGTGAAGCCACCTTGAATCGAAGCAACATCGAAGCATCGGTGGTACAAAATGTTCTCAGAGGGCCGAGAAGATGTGAACGACGAAGAGCGTGCCGGACGCCCGAGCACGTCAAAAACTGACGAAAACATTGATGAGGTGAAGAAAATAGTATTGGCCAATCGTCAACTCACGGTTAGAGAAGTTGCTGAGGAATTAAACATATCGATTGGCTCTTGCCATTCGATTTAAACCAATGATTTGGGCATGAGAGGGGCGCCGCGAAATTCGTACCAAAATTGCTCAATTTCGACCAAAAACAGCATTGCATTACCATTGCTAAGTAGCTGTTTGACTTTGTTTTCGACGACCCAAATTTTCTCCAAAGGATCATAACTGGTGACAAAACATGGGTTTATGATTTTGACGTGGAAACATAAGCTCAATAATCCCAATGGATGCTGCCGCACGAGCCAAGACCAAAAAAAGCGCGCCGAGTTCGCTCGAATGTGAAAGTTTTGGTGACAGTTTTCTTTGATTGCAGGGGCGTAGTGCATCATGAATTCTTGCCACAGGGTAGAATGGTTAATAAGGAATACTACCTGCAAGTTATGCGCAAGTTGCGCGAACCAATCCGTCAGAAACGTCCACATTTGTGGAAGAACAAAAATTGGTTTTTGCACCATGATAACGCCCTTGCTTACAAATCGATGCTTGTGTGCGAAATTTTAGGCAAAAACAACACACTAATAGTGCCACAGCCACCGTATTCCCCAGATCTGGCCCCCTGTAACTTTTTCTTGTTCCCAAAACTAAAGAGGCACATGAAAAGACGACGCTACGCTACGATTGAGAAGATAAAGACGGCATCGAAGTTGGAGCTGGACAAGATCACAAATAATGATTTTTTGAAGTGCTTCGACGATTGGAAAATTCGTTGAAACAAGTGTATAATATCTAGTAGGGAATAATTTGAAGGGAACAAAATAGATATTCATTAATAAATAAATAATTTTATAAAAAACCCAAAACTCGCGATACTTTTGAACAGACTGCCTATATAATGCTTATAAAAATATAACAAAATAAATAAAAAACCATCAATCAATGTTTTATGATAATTGCATCTTTAAAATGTTTCAAACCAATTTATAGTAGAAAATTGCTTACTAGAATCATTTTTAACTGTCAACTGTTATAACATTAAACAAAAAGGTAAATCAATTTTAATTATTCTTTTGTCAGACTTAATAGCTTAAGAAGTGTTGACTTGAAACGTTATAATAAATATGAGGATACTTAGTGCGAGCGCAGTAGATTTTTTTGAAACTTTTTTTGTCTGCAGTGTGGAACTGGACTATTGCCACAAAGAAAATTAATTCTTAAATGTCTCGTGTTTAGGGCTATCTTTGTTTGAAATATTTTATTTTTGTTGGGCTGCAGTTGGAGCCAAAATTCTTTTAAATTCATGCAAAAGTATTGTGGATGTTCTTTCGCTTTAAAATGAAAATAAAGCTGGTGTGTATTCATAGTATAATTTTTATAACTGAAAGCCTTCGTAATAATTTTCTCAATTACGAATTTTTAAAATTTGCATTTTATAATTTTCGCAAGCTCTCTTGGTTAAGCATTAAATGGACTTACAAAAAGTTTAGTAAATGAGTTTGTTATTTTTATATTATATAATAATCAAGCATAAACTAAAAACGTTGGAAAAAACTCTACCAGCATTAAGCGGAATTCAATTGAGTCATAAAAATATTGTAGCTCGATACTGTGGATTAAAACTCAACCTGTGGCCTACTAATGTTATTTGAAAATTTTTTGAAGGTATTTCGTGTAAAAATCGCTTACATTAAATATTCAGTTAAAAACTTTATACGTGTGATAATATTTTACATGCATGATTTTTGTTGAAAAAGCAAGAATACTACATTTAATTTTAATTAAGTTAAGCAAAATCACATTAAACTCCTTAAATGATATTTTTTTGAGTATATAATGTTAAAAAAATCAATCAAGAATTTTTTTAGATTTATATATATTTTTTTGATTTTTTTTTACGTTGGTAATTAATTATTCACCGTCAAAAATTATTAACCACATTTGTAACATACAATCTTTTACTAGTTAATTGAATGTCATATGAAATAATTATATCCAATTCAATTTGGTAAAAGCGATCGTGAGTGCTCTACCATCGTAACATCCTTGGGGGTCTACGCTTCTACGCCCCTACGCCCCTACGCCTCTACGCCTCTACGCGGCTAGTCTAGCCTACGGACGCCGGAGCCGGCAGATCACATAAATTATCCGGCGCAGGCTATGATAATTTCGCTTGTATGCACCATCACATGTTTGTTTGCATTGTTCCGGTTTTTTTGTATCACTGAATGTACGCTCGGGCCTTTTTTGTTATTGTTGGACGGGGAGTGATAATATTATTTCAGTCCAGAGGGGAATTTTCTTTCCGATCGGGCTGTGTGATAAAGTGGATACTCCGTTTTGTGTTGTCGTTTTTTTATGTATCTGTTTGTATGATTTTTTAAATGTAAATTTATCGTTTGTATATCTGAATGCTGGAGTAGTATTCAGGTGACATTGTATTCACGGAATAGTGAACATTTTGTCACACCCATAGATTGGGATATAACTTAAAATTTGGTAAGGTTTAACGCAAACCTCTTATAAAATTTTTCTATATGTACCGTCTATCGTAGTTTTTGTAAAAAATCAATTAGTATAGTAGTATAGTTTTTTAACTATAGTTACATGAAGGTAATTTTACATTAAAAATCCATTTTTCCTCAACAATTCTTTTGTATTTACTCGAATAGTTATGAAGTTAACATATATATGTAAATTTAATTCTCATTTATGTTTGTTGTTAAGTTTGTTTTATATCTTTTCTACTACTGAAAATTTAAAAAAAGAAGCGATTATTCTGCTTTTAATAAGATTTTAAAATTCAGTTGTAATGACTATATTTAAAACACAAGACGAAATAGCTTGCATAGTTAAAGTTGTCTCTTCTATGGGAATTCACTTTATTGCGATGTCGCTCACCAACAAAAACAATATCGGCACAACTTTCCAAATTAGTTCTTGCTAACGTTTGTTTGGAGATGGTAACAGTCATTTGGTCGCTTTATTCGCCGGTGCAGATGTACTTGCCGACGAGCGCAGCCCTGCGCCGTGAGACGCGTCGGTATCGGTCGCGAATAGTGGTAGTTTCAAAACTTAGACTGCATAAAAAAATATTGTATTTTCAGTTGATGTAAAAAGTTACCCTACAAATTTGAACAATGCAACCCCAACTTTTTAATAAATGAAGTACTAAACAATAATTTATTTCCTTTAAGAATTATTCTTTTCCTCTTCTAGTGCCTTCACTCATAGAAGGCTGATGACGATCGAACATATTTATATCCTAATAAAACAAACTTGCAATTTATTTGAAATGGTCAAGTAAAAGTTTTGTGAAATATTTTAAATAAAGATTACTATTCTTAGTTTTTATTGATTTTGGTTTAAAATAAATTTTGAATAAAAAGAAAAGTTTGAAACGTTATTACTTTTTTGAATGTGCATATAAAAACTAGTTTACCTTAATTTTTGGAGGAATAGTTTTATCCCGAAAAATTGCCATAAAATAAATATTGGGAGTATGTGTTGAAACTGACTTCGTTTTTGAAATAAAATTTGTTTATTTATTTAATGGGGCGTTTAGTTTATTACAACTAAAAAGCATATTTGTTTGAAAACTGTTAATAAAATATTAATTAAATCCGATTAAAAATATGAATAGATAGTAATTTTAAGTATTTGAGCGCAATAAAGAGTGTTTTAAACAGATAATAGTTGAAGTATTTTCAAGAACAAATAAATACATAAAAGTTGCAACTGTAATGAGAGAAGACTTGTTTTGATGATTGCATTGTAAAATAAATGTTACAATGCTAAATCACAATTGAAAGCAGAAAAGCAATAATTAAAAATAAAAATAAAGAGTTCTCATGTTTAATCATCCCTAAAAATCAGACGTTTTTACATTTGATTAAGACACAAGTATGTGCTTATATTCGGTAAGTAAATTTTGTTGCAAAAGCAGTATTTCTTAAATAAAAAAAATAAAAGGTATATTTCAAACAATGGATTCCTTTCCCTTATCACCAGTTAAGATATTACATTAGCATATTTTTAAAACAAAGACTCCATGTCTGTCACAGGCGTTTTATTTTATGGCAACGACTTTTTCTCTTTTATTGTGTCGTTCCACGAAAGGAATGCCAAGTACGAATTTTTATATTTTGTTTGCGAACACATGTAACTCCAAAACTATTGCTATTTGCTCTATACTCTCGGTAAACATTTTGCTGGAAAAGCTTACGCTATGATGTATTTCAATTAAACTTTATTATTTATGAATTTTATATTAAATACACAAATAACAGAAGAACACTGTAGTACATCTTATATACGTGGTAATATTAAAAGTATGATAGTATTATGTATTTTTATTATAGTATACATAATAATATTATTTATATCTTAAAAATATGTCTAATATAAAACAAAAATATAAAAAATCAAGTTGAGAGTTGGTGCCGTGTTATAAGTTTATGGAGAATTAAGTGTGTCAGTCATGCTATATTTTGGCGACCTACTCGCTGAAAATTTATGATATTTGTTTAAGCTGTATGCAAAAAGCCTCTAATAAATATTTATGAGGTTCTGGAAAACAAAAGAAACAATAGCGATCAATCACGCGACTCACCGTAGGTGACAATGCCAACGCGGCGGAAACTTTCAAATCCAAACTCCTCGGTGGTTTTTTTTCAGGCAGCCGATTTTGCATCGTTTTTCCGGAGTTCGACGCAAATCGAGGGCGCGTCGCAAAAACAAATATGTTAATGGGGGGCCCGAGTCATCCAGAAGTGACAGGGAAATGATGGCGGGGCTCCGCCCTCCAATCTGGCGGCGGAATGTGCTACAGCGAAGGGGCCGGTCAGGGGCGCCCCCCGCCCGGGGCTAATTTATGGCCGGGCGGGGCGGCGGGGCGGCGGGGCGGATGACCCGTCTGTCAGGAGCTGCAGGTCAGGTTCGGGTGTTGAAATGAATATGAGCGGACCGGCGAGAGGGATCGCTCTGTCTCTCTCTCTGAATGTGTTGTTTGTGTTTTTTTGGGTCCTCGGGCGGTTGATCAGATTGATATTCTGGTACCCGGAATACAGAATGGTCATGCGGATTGCGCGTGTTACACCCTACCCGACGTCGTTTAGAATTAAAAAATTGTAACATTTATGTTGGATTTCGTTAATGTTGAGAGCTGTGATAGCAAATTCGAGTTTTTTGAACATTTGCTTGTACCTATGGCGAAAAATTGACTGCACCAATCAAAAAAATTTAAATGCAGAAAGTTAGATACATCCTTTCTTCTACTACCTTTTTTTATTTATTTTAATTTTCTTGGGTTCTTGGGCGGTTGATCAGATTGATATTCTGGTACCCGGAATACAGAATGGTCATGCGGATTGCGCGTGTTACACTCTACCCGACGTCGTTTAGAATTAAAAAATTGTAACATTTATGTTGGATTTCGTAAATGTTAAGAGCTGTGATAGTAAATTCGAGTTTTTTGACCATATGCTTGTACCTATTGCGAAAAATCAACAACACCAATCAAAAAAATTTAAATGCAGAAAGTTAGATACATCCTTTTTTCTACTACCTTTTTTAAATTCTTATAATTTACTTTTAATATGATAAATATGTGTTCCGATTGAAGTTTCGGGATTAGAGTTTCGCGATGTTCCTGTACCAAGAATCCTAAAAATGTATGACTCTTTTTTTCAATTGGAATTAAAAGATTAATTATAAACCCTCCTGTTGGGATTAGTTTGAAAATTTAAAAAAAAAACATCTATAACATACTTTGGTTTTGAAAGTCGTCATTTTATCCAATTTTTCAACATCTTCAAGATTTTATTTTACCCTAAAAATGGACGTTAATTAAATAATAATTAAATAAGTTTTCACAATACTCGTAAAAAAATCAACTTTCGACATAGCAAAATAAAGTGACAATTAAATTAATAGGTTGGCACACCAGACGCAGTCCATTACCTGGAAAAATCGTGTCATATTAAAAGTAAATTATAAGAAATAAAAAAAAGGTAGTAGAAGAAAGGATGTATCTAACTTTCTGCATTTAAATTTTTTTTTTGGTGCAGTCGATTTTTCGCAATAGGTACAAGCAAATGGTCAAAAAACTCGAATTTGCTATCACGGCTCTTAATAGTGAACAAAATTAATTTATGTGAATTTTTTGATAACATATATGTTTAAAATGGTGCCAGTAGATATTTTTCATACATAAAATTAATTTTGAATTTTTTTCTCATTCTTTTATAAAAACCAAGGGGGTTAAAAATTCAAAAGTATTTATGTAAAGATTGTACATAGTCTAATACTGAGTTTAAAGCTAACGAACTTCTGATACCATTTACAAACAACGGAGTCGAATAAATTTGATTTATATTTAAATTAATATTTTTTTTAGCCTTAAACTAGACCGATTTATAAAATCTAAATATCTTTATACAGTAACTGTTTTGAGGCTATTTGAAAACACTATTTATTTAGGAATTTGTTGAATTAAAAAATATGTTATGTCTAGTTTTGAATATAAATACAAAATATAAGATTCAAATAAATTTATGGTAAATCATACACGATCGCTTAAATTGAAAATAAATGTTAAGACTATTTATATTAAAACAGGCTTAACGATTTAACGATATACAATGGAAATATTCATATCTGTTATTGAACAGTACGTTGTATAATCTCTGTTAGGCTCAGCCACGTACAAAAGTACGCAATAATTCTAAAAAAAGTGATTAATAATTCTCATTTAATAGTCATTTTTTTATTTGTAAAAAGTTTAATATTTTAAAAATGTTATGTTAAAACTAAAATTTTTTTTGGTAACAACAACTCAGAGATCTGATTGAATTATGTTGGAATTTCTGTGTAGATTTTTAATTATTATGTTTTTAAAATTGAACATTTTGAGAATTATGGGCGTGACATTATTTTAGAGATATTATTGCTTTAAAAAAGTTCTATGTAACGTATTTTTTAAATTGAACATAGTAAATATCACTTGTTCATCACGCCTTTCTCCGGGCAAAAAAAAACATTCAACAACTTGTTGTAATATGTACACAGTTTTCAGAAGTAGTTAAAACTTAGTCAAGTTAAAAATATAATTTTAAAAAGTCTAGTGTTGACGTAAAGGTCTTCTGAACAAATCAAGAAAAATATTTCGGAAAAAGCGTAACCGAAACAATACGTCCAAAGCGCGTCAAACTCGCGTGAAATATCTCTTCAATTAACTCTGTTCTGGCGCTTAAGGACTGACGTAAGGCCTCCGCTTTATTTTAATTTTCGTTCAAAGCCTTCTGGCGTCTCGACTGCAACTGCGGGGCATATCGCTCGCCTTACCTTATATTATAAATAAACACTTTGCCTGCCGCCCTCCCCGCGCAGCCTCGTCCTTTCCCGCCTTTGTGTTTCTCATAAAGTGCGAGTCTTGTGTTATTTATTATGTCTATTATTTAGCCCGTCTTACAATAAGCTTTGTGTACTTACTCCGGGGATAGTTGCTCCTCTGGAGAGGGATGTAAGAGAGTTTTATGAATACTTTGTGGGAAATTTGATTACCGAGAAATTAAATATTATTCTTCAGTAAGTAACATTATTGTGTTATTGAATTGTCATCTCTAATAAGCTGCTTTGTTTGTTTTCACCGTGGTTGATGTAAAAAGAAAACATTCAAAATTATACAAAACATGACGTCTTTTGTGTGCACTGTCTTGTTCAACATTGTTTTAAAAATAAAATCGTGACAAAGTATGGTGTTTTTGGTTATTATTGGGTTTTTAGATATTTTATTGCTTAACAGCTGAAATATAAATGAATTCTTCGATTGTTTCAACACTTTTTTTCACTACCCTGACTCAAATAAATATATCTCGTTAATATTATATAGTCAATATTTATAACATTGACCCAAATCCTAATTGTATTTTGAAAGGTTTTGTTTGCATGGAAAATGACACGTCTATTTTAGCGTCATGTTTAAAATTTCACATACTCATTAGACTTTAATTGACAAATGTGACGATTTACAATCACACACACAAACACATATAAACAAATATATAGCAACACGGTAAATAATAGTAATGTGAAAAATATTATTAAAAAAAACAGATTGAGGCGTCTTAATTTCTGTATTAAAAGTTGTGTCAGAAGGCGGGTGTGTCTCTTACGGCACCATGCACAAGAAGGGATTAAATTCTACATTGAGTGTCAGAATAAATGAAATCTATAGCCATCGTTTAGCACGAGTGGAATTTAACGATATCGTATTCGACCAGCACTAGTATCAGATATCTTGATACAATGTATATACTATCCTCGTTTTAATGATATTGGAAAATGTATGAACTCTACAAGTTTTAAGCTCATCGACACTTCTCGTGGAAATTTGAGAATTCATCGATAACCAAGATTCTCAGAACAGGTAGAATTCTGGTTATCAAGTATTCTAGAGAGAATCGTATTAAGTTGGTGACATATAAAAACTCTTTAGAAATCGTCTTTTCAAATGTTAAATAACTTATTTTTATAATATTCATCGCTTATTTTGATTGTACTTATGATGAAATCGTTTATATTACAAACATAAAATGAAATATTTTTTAAAAAATATTTTGTTATGAAGTTTTCGCAGTCTTAAGATTGCTTGGAGCATTTAAATTCTGGTGGTATACTTGTTGTTCTTTAAATAACGCTTGTACCACATTTATAATTCTTACCGCAAAATTTTGCCGAATAAAATTCTCGGTGTTTCCACGATAAAATTATGACAAAAATTTTGAAGCTTATTTAAATTTTGCATGAATAATGCCTGACACACTTCTACGGCAGACAGAACTTGATCCCAGAGGTATATTTATCAAAAATATGTACGCAGAAAACGTATGTTGTAAAAGACTTCATCATGGTTTAAATCTGCCTGTCGAAAGAACAGATTTTGTCTGTATAAATATTTTTAATTTGGTTTGAAAAATATGTTATATAAATATGCCATAAAAAATCTTCTTGAAATGACAGATCTCTTGAGCGTCGATATATCTTTATTTTATTTAGAGTTTAAAGTCTGAAGGTCACAATAAATATTGAAATTATATTTATAATAACTTTCTGCAAAACAACCCTTGTCGTCTGAGATTGAGACGCGAAATGGAAAGTTAACCTTACTTATGACCCCAAACTAGTAAAGATCATATAAATTTATAGATATTAGAATATACGATATTTAGATATAAAAAAAAACAAAAAAATTACATTGTCTGATTGTTAATGACTTTCATAATTTTATATTAAAACAGAGATCTTAATAATAACATTATTATGTTTTTATACATATATATATATATTTACATATATATATATTGGTTTTAAGGTGGCGTGAAAAACACAATGATGCCTAAAAATCGTGTGGTTTGTATTTGACTCGGAAAAGCCAAAAATAAACATTTCGATAAACGGAGTTAATAGAGATGCCCGTTAGTTGTTACGGTTTAACGATTAGCACTGGTGGTAATGGTTTCATTATTTATATAGCTATATATTATACTAATATATAGCATAGCATATTGTGTAGCATAATTAAAGAGGTGTGATGAATCACCATTTATTGAAAATCGATTAAAATTTAAACTCTCTCACAAGTTGTGTTAAATAATATGTTTTTTTTTAAATTCTAATTTGAGTAAATTGAAAACATCAAATATTGTTTTTAAATAATCGTCAATATTAAACTGAAGTTTTTTTAAAGCTCTTTGAATGATTAAAGAAAAGGTTAATAAAAATAACGTTAAAAGACAGGCGAAGCCTCGTTCTCCAAAAACTCCCATCACAATACATTTTAAATGTACATAAGATTGAAAAACGGATTTTTTAGTCGCTTTCTTTTGTTTCCGCAAGCCTCCATCTACTGGCACCCTCATTGTGGCGGGTGTGCAGGGAAATCCCCGGACAATGCAAGCCGAGAGGGTGGCGGCGGCGGCGATCGCCTGTGACTGAGGGCTCAAATAGAGAACACATTTTCTAACAGAAGGGCTGCGAGAAACAAACCTTTTTGCACTTAATCTTTTTACCTGTTTTATCTCAGCAGACGAGGTGTGAAGTGCATGTGGGAGGTGAAGTTAATGGAAAGTGTAGAGGCGGAACATCTTCCCAGTATTGTACTTGTACGAGGGGATGCGCTTCTGGCGACAATGCTTTATTTATGTCGAAGGGAAGAAAAAAGAAAACGACAATAATTTATCTGATTAACGAATAATAAAAAAAAAAAAACAAATATTTACAGTATTTCCATCTTGACAAAACAAATTTCTCAAAAAAAGAGTAATTAAAACTAAATGTACTCATGCGTATTCAAGCATCTCCACTCCTTTCAGATGACAATTACGAAAACTGATTTCATGCGACGTGACGATAGCAATTATAACATTTTCTAATCTCAAAGTTATTTCCCTGACGCGTGATGAAGGGGACAGGAGGGAGAGAGCCAGGGATGCCGGGGATAGTACCCCCCGGGGCGCAGTTCCCTCGCGCCCCCCTGACCGATACATTTTCACTTTTGACCCGCTACGATGGAATTCGACTTGAATCATGTGGTGAAGTACGAAATTATCTTAAAATCAAGCTGTAAAAAATACGTTTTTTTTGAGCGTAAATATATTTTGACGACATACTAATTATCTTCATAATGATTATTTAAGACGAATTTGGGTTAGCATAAATTTTGATTTAATAAAATATATATTTATTTTGATATCTTGAAAAAATATATGATATTCCAAAACGTAGCTTTAATTATTATTAACCCAAACAAATGATAATTAATTTATTCTCTGATAGGAGACATCTAGTCAAAGTTGGAATTTGAAAACAACAATGTTAATGATAATACATAAACAGAATATTCCCACTGTTGAATTTGTTGCCATTGAGAAATAACAAACAAATGTTTTAAGGAAGTAATTTACTGATTATCAAAACATTTTCATCAAAATGCGTAGACGTTACACTTTCCAGTCACAATGAAATATGAGTATCTGTATCAGTTTATAAAATGCTTTCTTCGTGGAGCTGCCGCTAGAAGGCTGCGCCCCCGAGGGGGTCCCGATAAAGTTGTCTGCCCGGGGAGATCCCCAGGGCTCTGCCCCTCCGCCACTCTATTATTTATAGGCCCCCGAGTGCGAGAAACGAAATCGAAAGACAATACTTGTGATATGGCCCTGCGCCGCGCGGCCGAGGTAATTTGAACGCGTGTGATAGATGGGTCATGTGTTTTTGTCAGAGCTTTGGTATAAATAGAACTTAAAATATATAAGGAAATTGTAAAACACGATAATAAATAACAATTAAAATCTTATTTTCATCGATAAATTGTTTTATATACCCAATTTTGCAACTGCCTATTTAAGAAATATGTGTTTTTTTTTTTTTTTGAAAACATAAATCTTTCTTATATAGAAAACGAACGGTATCAATAGATTCTTCATACATATTTTTTATTTTGAAAGACCTTATCTTCTAGGACAGACTGATTGTGTTTGTGATAATCTTACATTGTAACAAGTATTGGAGTATGCGCTTTTGATTTTAAAGGTTTGAATACGATTGCAATGTTAAAATAGTTAGCTGCAAAAAAATATTTTTTGTTTAATGTTTAAATAATTAATTTACTATATACCATCGATGATCTTCATGTAATTAATTTTGACTCCTTAAAGATCATAAGCGTTCACTTCAAAAAATATTTAAATAACTTAATATATACGCATATATTGTTGATGTCTATATTTAAAAAAATGGGTGAGTATTTGTAAATTCATACAAAATAGTAATTAAAAAGTCGTTAAAACGATACATTTCCGTTTGAATATACTCATATGTTGACATTGTTTTAAAAATCCAACATTAATATGGCCTACATAGATAACGTTTACAACTTGGCTATCTATCAACTAGACTAAAAATATTTCAAAGCTCTATCCAACAACATAACTCATTATTGACACCATTGATGTGTTATATCAAAAATCGAGCTAATGTATAAAAAAGAAAACTAATATTGGGATTGTATTGAATTTTATCAAAAAAGTACCCGAAACTACTAAACCTAATGTTTCTTTAAATAATTGTTTATACCGATTTTGTTTAGGATCAAAGTATTGTAGTATCACGGGTAATATTAATTATAAAAGTTGTTTTCAACACTAAAACCTGTTAATACATATGGTTTTTGATCTCATCCGAAAAAACATTAGATTTATACTTTGAGTTTGCAGTTTACTTCCCAAGACTGCTAATTAACCGGCAAATTTCAAGAAGTCAATGGTCTAAATAACATAATCAATACAACACAGATGCCAGTAAAATGATGGGTTTTTATTGATTTTTCACAACATAATTTTAATTTTTAAATAACGGTACAACCTGAGAGTGACATAGAGGCATATTAATTTGTGTAATCTGTTTTATACTGGCATGCTTTTTAAAGCATTTTAGTTTTATGAAATTAGCATTATAATTACATCAGATAATTATTATTATACTTATAACTTATTATATTCAATCAATTTTAATGGTTGTGAAAAATATGTGTTCTCATCATCTGAGGCTCCCTTAGATCCTTTTAATTACTTGATGACTCGTTGTGACAAGTCATATTCATATAAGTTGGGTCCAGGCAGGGAAGGATATATATATATATATATATATATATATATATATATATATATATATATAGGTTACATGTTTATTACTATTAAAAGAGCACAGTAAAATAAATTTGAGTAATGTGAAAAATATTAGCGATTAAATATTTATCATTGTACAAATATGAGTTCGTATCGATTAAGTTTAGTTAAATAGGAGTAAATGGGCTTGCAAATAGTATGTTTTAACGCTTAATCCACTTTCAAACGATACACCTATTTATTACCACTGTGACAGCGTGGTAGAATTTATTGGCGCTAAATAATAACGCGGACGTTACAATATTACTGCTGTTTGCTGGTTTGGTCACAACTAGCCGAAATGGAAAAAAATCCCATGTGTTTTTGGATCGTAAATTCAATAATCTCGTATACTGTTGTTTATTGGATTTTGATAAAATGCCTGTGAATTACAATTTCCTTTATAGATAAAAATGGTATGAATGTATATGTATATATATATATATATACAAGAAAAAGTAACAAGAAAAAAAACTTTAAAAAAATTAAAAAATCTTCATGACATGTGTTAAAAACACAAACCAATTAATATTTATATTCACGAATATTTTGATAAAAATATGTTTTAAAAAAATTTAAGTGACTTATTACAATCTCATGACGAGTTTTAAGGATTTGTACGCAAGTCTACATCACCGAAATAATCTTTAACAAAAGATTACTAAGCCAGACTATGTAGAGTTACAATGATATTTATGTTTGTTTACAATATTGTAGAGCATAATGTGAAAGAAACTTTTGCAAAAAACATACCAACATTCTATATGTAACATAAGTTTTTATTTGATTTATGTGACATTATGTACGTGTGTGGTGTTAATTATAATATTCTCCGAAAAGCCACTTTTATATTAGTTTGCAGGACTGTTCCTAAAGTGCAACACAAGTCGGCATGGGGAGGGAAAGTTTGTGTGGAAATTGACCATGACATGTTGCAGACAGTTACAGCGAGAGCCTTCAAAGCTTACTGGGAAATTATTGTCTGTTCGGAAAAGTCGAACTGTGAACTCAATTTATGAAATATCCTACAGAGCACGTTAAGTTAAAAAGTATTCAAAGGTAATAGAAAACAGTTTTACTTTTACTTATTGGCGCTATTTAAACTGGATCGAGTACATTTCTATTTATGGATGATCATATTAAAAGTTGTACTAACAACGATAAATAGTTAATTTGATAAAGGAGAAAACTTTAGTTACATACAAAGACGTATAAAGTACTTACAAAAAAAAAATTAAATTTAATAAAATTGAAGTCTATTGGTATTTTAATTTATGAACAAATGCAATTCAACTAGGACAATTACAAAAATCATATTGAAAGTTGTTTAAAGAACAAATATCTTGTATGTTGTTTATTTATAAAAATATTTACAAAATACTGTAAGTCTTTATGCGAGTATTGATTACTATAGTGGAAAAACGAAAAGCGAAAAAAAATCACAAAAAACTTTTTTATTTGAAAGAATTAAATATTATTGAATCTTTTTAAAGTAAAATAAATAAATTAAAAATAATAATGACACGGGTAATAATCACTAAGCATTTTATACAAAATAAGTATTAAACACAAATAAAAAAAAATGTACTTCTATAGCGATTTGTTACTTAACATTAAAAATGTTTAATGTTTAATAATGTATTCCGAATTGTATCATCAATTTTAAATAAATAAATATATCTCGGTTACCGAGAGTCTGTTTCCTATGTAAATGTCTTAAGTAAATATTTTTGAGATATTCGCGCAGACAATATATGATGATATAATAATTAAAATAAAAAAAAACCTTATATTTTTAATAGTAGTGAATAATGGTAAGTTTGCTTAAAAATCAATATTTCTGACTTTTGTTTCGACATAGTCGTAAAAAAAACTTGGTTTTTAAAATTTACGTCAACGATGTATCTATCTCTCAAAAAACAATATTAAAGGTACTTTTTCACAATGAATTAATAAATTAAACATTTAAAGAATTTTTATTTGCCTAATTGAAAGCTGCGAATAAATAAAAAGCGTTTATTAATTAAGACCCGGCACTGCTGGAATGAGTATCGCCCGGCTGTGATGTTTGCGCCGGTTGTTATGGGTCATTCACACTAGCGGGTCCTTTATTAAAGCCCACATATTTATTGTGCTACTGTAATTCCACTCTGTTGCCATGAAAAGATTAACAAACTTTTTGGATTATTTAGTTAATGTGAAAACACCGGCATATTGTGTACGCCTGTTATTCTGTGAAAATAAAAAAAAACATATTTTTTGATAAGTAGATAGGAAGGTGTTATTTAGGATTCAAAATAATATTAATTTTTTAAACTTATGTAAACAACTAAATAAATAATACGTCTATATTTCATCTTAAAAAGGTTGAAATATAGATACTCGATACACAATACGATACATATTAAATGATGAAACAAATCTGTTTTCTACGAGACCCATATGTTGTTTAAGCACTTAATACCAAGCTTTTGTATAGTTTAAGTAATAAATATTTTATATATTTAAATAAAAGTATACAAACCATGATAGACGGTGATTGTGACGCCATATCTGCATGTACGTCGGGAAAAGTTACGTTAGTTATGAATAATTTATTGAACCTGTGCTGCAGGTAATACTTTTGAGATATAATGAAAGTTGTATCATTAACGTTGAAAATAATTGATAGCTAAATTTTATAAGGTGATTTTATAAAACAGTAAACATATTTCATTCGGATTATTAAATAAACGTGTGGTAAAGCTTTATTTAAAATAGTTTGAGACAAGACATTGGGTTAATAAATGAAAAGGCACTTGATCTTTTCATCAGTATTAAACTACGAGTACAGTAGAGCACGGAGGATCGGAGGTAATAAATACGAAAATAGGCTCTTTTTATAGTCAGTCTTTAAGAAAACATATGGTATAAAGACTAAAAACATAATATATAATTTAAGATAAAGGTTCATTTTTATTTAAGAATGTCAACGCATGGCATAATAAAAATAATTATTAAAAATGAAGTCAAATATTGAGATTCATTAAAAACGCCTTTGAACTGTTTGTTTAAGCAATTTGGTATATATATATATATATATATATATATATATATATATATATATATATATATATATATATATATATATATATATATATATATATATATATTATATATAAATCTATATAATTATGTATGTATGAGCTGGAGGAGTACAAGTGCAGCGGTGCTGCGTGAATAATCAGCCAGGGATAAACACGGCACGCACTCGGGCCATTTAACGCAATCATTACGCTGTTTGACCTCTAATTGCTACCCGCTCGTCGTCATTGTTTCATACAAATTAATATCACGACAGGAAAAGCTTAGCCCGGCTCTGCGCGTGATTATCGCGCTTGTTGATTGCAGCAATCACTTTATCTGCTTAAATCGGACAATCGGGATAAAATTTCACACCGTTGTTGTCGCGATGCCGTTTTGTCGTTTTGTTAATTTGAATTATACGAAATTTGAGGTTATGCCCGTCCGCTGATTTTGAATATGCAAATGGACTAATGAAACTTTTGTTTTCAAACGTTGTTAGTGACAACAGTTTTCGTGGAGAGACAAAAGGGAGGTACCCGGCAAACGCTGCAGTACGCGCGATGATAATGGAATAAATAAAGCCGACTAAGAATAATACATTCACCACAGAGCATTTCTCGTGATTTATTTTTAATAAATCAAAGCCATTGTTGATAATTACCATTATTTAGCTCGTGTTATTAGTTTTTTTATACATAAAATTAAGGGTAGCCTTAATATGTAAAAAACTGAGAACTGAGCATATCACTGAAAGTATTATAAATATTTATCACTGAAAAGTAAATGTGTTTTTTTATTACTAATTTTTTGCGTACAAATAAGAAAATTTAAAAAATATTTAATGTATTTAAATGTTACAATAGCAAACGTTTAAAATAGCAAAACAAACGGTGCCGGTTTTGTCGATGTTTTCAGGAGTCAGGCAGCGGAGACAGGCGCGCGTGATGGCTCACCGGATGCAGTTCCTTAGCGCATTTTCCATTTTCCCGTTCGGTTGTCTATCGGGCATTCATGAGGCGGCCGACTCTGTTCGTTTTCCTTTGGAGGCGAGAGGCACGGCCGCGGGCAAGCGCGCTATGAATCATAAGCATGGAGCTAACCAAGGAAAACTACGGAAAATTTACAATATCATAGTTTATTTATTGTTTCCGTGTATTTGCAAGATTCTGTATTAGTTTTTTCTATCGTGTTCATAAGTCAAGCAAAAAATATGAAGTATAAACTTGAGCACGGCGATGATATTTATTTACCAGATTTAAAAAATAAAATTTTTATAATAGATCTGAAATACACATGATAAGATTTTGATTATCAAAAAGTACGAGTATGATTATACTAAGACTTATCATAGTAAATTTTTATCTACGGACTTTGTTATTTTTGTACTTTTTATTACTATTTTTGACAACGAGTTTTAACAGTGCGCTTATACCTGTATTGGTACAATTTATTAAGGAACCTTTTACTGTTATAAAAACACAGTGGTTCAAACAATTTCATACAAATAATATAATATGCCCAAACTAAGTGAGCAGTGAGTGTACTTTTTAAGAACGTTAACAAACTGTATATAATGGATATATTTATTTGATTTTTTCAAACAATCTAGCACCGGACTATCTCGGCTAACAATGCTCCCCAGTAAATTTGCTACTCACGACACGTAAGCGACCGACTGGATATACCCGCCTGGGTGTACTGCGGCCCGGCGGACCGACAAGTGTATCGGCGCCGGGATATGAACAGGGTAATTTAATTGACCTGTGATGGTATGGGTAGAATTCAAAAAGTTAATTGACATCCGTGTGATGAATCAATACTCTCATAATTTAAAAAAAAGTAAAAATCAAGGTTTTCAAAACTATCATAATATCAGTGCTCACACACGCCCCTGAAAAGATAAAATAATTATTGGATACAAAAACAATTTTAAATTTTCTTGTAAATTATCGGTTTCAAAGTAAGTCAAAACTTCAAGTGATTTTGATAGAAAACAAGGTGATAAACTTTAAGTGGAATAAATATAGCATGGTCATATGTCTTTTAAGTATAGTTTTCAGTTCACTTTTAAATAATTAAAATTCGATAAAAGGTAGGTAAATAATACGGATATACTAAAAGTTTTCAAATAAAAGTAAAAAATAAAACGCTGGTCATAGATTTGTTAATCAAAATATAATATCAAGCCCAAGAAAGATATTAAATTCAAGGAAATTCTAAGATTCTGATCATAGTGGGTTCAAAGGTAAATAATTTATTTATTGAATCAAAAATTATTTTAGGGCTGAAATATCCTCTTTGAAATGTTTAGAATCAAAACGAGGATTATTATTAGAATCTTAATACCCCTGTATATAATACCGGTGATTTTCAAATACCTGTATAATTGTTACTGGTGTACAGTATATAGGGGACGACACGGGGGAGACCAAACGAGCCGAAAGCTAATTGTGCCAAGTATCGCATTTTTGGCCCTGAAATCAATGCGAGGGTTTCCTACACAGATTGTAATCTTACCTCTGGATTGGGATTTTATGCAGGTAGGGAGCTATTTTACAGTATTAGTATTACGGCTATAATACAGCATTACAAATTTTAATTGAAACGGCAGCAAAATTAAAAAAAGTAATATATTTTTGGAAAAGTAACGAATTTCAGTTATTTGATTATATAAATATTAATATTGTAAGCTTTTACACCATTGTTTTTCTTGTAATTTTAATAGTTTTTATAATGATTTTAACTTTTTTTTTTTAAATGAATAAACATTGTGTTATTTTTCTTTAATCTAATGCAAATTGAAAATTAGTAAGTTAAGTTAAATCAAAAAGTTAGTTTGATGAATAAAAACGTACTCAAATAAAAATAATGGTTAATGATGAGAGATTTCAAAAATTTCGTTAAATGATAAAGATATGAAGGGTGATTCTTACGATTGTGTGATCTAAAATAATATGCTAGACACATCCTTAATCACGATGAATTAAACTTTTGAAGGTATCCAAAAATACACAAATATCGTTAAAAAAATAAATCAAAAAAATTCAGAAAAAGGCCGATTCTTACAATTGTGTGATCTAAAATAATATGCCAGACACATCCTTAATCACGGTGAATTAAACTTTTGAAGGTATCCAAGAATACATGCGTCTCGAAATCAAATCCGCCAGCCAATTATCAATCAAGCCATTGAACAGCGCGGGGACCCGGCGGCGCGATCAGGCGCCCACGGGGCTGAAAGGCAGACCGCTTCCTGCTAGCAATGACGAATGGCCGGCCATTCATAAGCGCGGGCCACAATAACGGAGGCACCCCCCGCGGTGAAAAGACTCCCCGTATTACAATGCCGAAAGTGTGCGGCCAAATGAAGTAACTTTCTGTAATTTGGGGGCCGCTGTTCATACTAATCAATTGCCGAAGTATGTGGGCGAGGAGTAAGACGGGAACGCCCGCTGCGCGATTCTTCGGCAGATTTCCGTCCGATAGGATTGATGTCTGTGTAGTTTGTAATCTACATAATATATTAGATTGTTTTCTGCGGCTATTTCCGCGCGAGGGTTATTTTAAAAAGTTTAAAGATTTCGGAGAATTGATAATTTTGATTAAAAAGGTTTCTTCTACACTGAAATAAAATTTAAAGAGTATTTCAAGTACATAATAGCAAATATTTTCAATGTGAGTTATATAATCCATAACCAAAGTATGAGTCAATTAAGTAACTTACACGTGCAATAGACGTGCTCCGCCGACTAGACTTATAGATGAGGTATAGTAAATATAGTGATTGAATTGTAATTTGATTACTATACATTACATGTTAGCTTTCAGGGAATACAGCAGATCATCATTTTAACAAAAAATCCCCACAAATTGTCAATTTGTTGGCACAGACGCACGTAAAAAGAGCAAACGATACTTTGCGCAGTTTAATGTCAAGATCGTTGAATGTTATTATTTTATTTGATATCTGGATCGATTCAATCTCTAGTTTATAGACTGTACAATATTATATGATATCTGTATATTTGTAGTCCTATAAGATATTGCTGCGTGCAGAGGCCCGTGTAAAATGGCGCCCGCAGCCCGGTGGCAGAGCGACCCGGCGGGTCTGTTCGCATGCGGCCGGCGTCCTCTGAATAATTATTTATTTGCGGGTTCGGTACCGAGCTGCAGTCGGCGCCGCTTTTGAGTACCCCCGGCTCATTTACGGGGCGCTCTCTCCTTTTGAGAAGGATGCGCTTGTTAGACAGTTGTTTCTAGCAGCTGGAAGAAACACTCTAATGCAATTTAAGAATAAACACACCTTACACTTATAATTTAAATAATAAATTGTAGTAAGGTAATGAGCAAATAAAGTTATTGATATCAAGCGATTTTCAATGAAATGATAGACACGGGGTTCAGGGTGTATTTTACAAATAAAAAAATGAAAATAATTATAAAATATTCTGAATACAATTTTTTTATATTATTAAGAGTTAATTTTAAATTCAGACGACATTGAATTGTTTATCTCGATGTGTATCATTGCTGCTTTAATTTGATTACTATAAAACTAGTTAAAAAGTTTTCTCAATTAGTTGTTCTGTGTTGTATGAATATTTATGTTGGATAATTAATGAAACTGTAGTTCAGTTATAAGTGTATAATTTTATGATGACAATAGGCATGACGAAAGATTTTCAAATCCTCTTCCATAATGGGGGTACACGTTTACTATTTACGAAAAAAACTTTATTTCGGTAAAAAACTAGAGTTTAACGATGTTTAAAGCCATTTTTATAATATTTTTTCAAATGTGCGCGAAAACGCGTCATCGCGAGGCGTGACGTCATCGCGTCCGCTCTGACGTCATTAACTATCATTGTCAACTGGCGTGTCATTGTGTTTGCATTGAAAACCATAGACCAATTTGAATACCATAGAGTTGTTTACGGTGGTATGACGTCATGCGCTGTGATTGGTGTTTCAGTCAAAATGGCCGATTGCAGTATTTAAACCTTTTAATTTGTTGAAAATCTTATTAATCTTAGATTTTTAAATAAAACTAAATCAGTTTTTTAAATCCTTTTAATATGTATTTTCCCTTAAAATAATTATTTCTTTGATTCTTTAATACTGTCGTCACGCCTATTTAAAATAGTTTCATATAACACCATCATTTGAAAAATATGATATTTTGTTTACACGCTGGTGTGATACAAGTAAACTATTTTTTTAAATCCTATTTCTTTGCTTACGGTTTATTATTTACCAAAAAACGCAAAGTTTTGTTTTATTCTAATATAAGCTTGTGTATATACTTATGGTTATTAAAATTTTATTGAATAGTAAAAAAAACAAAATAATCACTAAATAAAAACATATATTTTCTAAATCCTAGTGACATTCGTGAAATAATTCTGTTTTATTATAAATCGTTAAAAAATAATATTTCAATAAATTTTCAGTAATGAAATAACATGATAAACAAAATAGAAGTATTTTATGTATACATTGCAAAATTGTCACACCATAAAATCACTTGAGGACATAATATTTTAAGTGTAAGAAATCTTAATCCCTAGTCGATGTTCGTAGGCAGGGAGGATTTCCGGTCCCTTGGCGGGCGTCCCTTCCGGAGAGGGGTGGTTTCCGGTTTGGTCGTTTGCCAAATTACATTACGTGTCTTTTGGTGGTGACGCCGTGAAACCACCTCCACCCTATCGGTTGTTACACTCTTCACAAAATTTTATTAAACTGCAAACTTATTACATGGTATCTACACTGCATTTTGAGTTTGCAATAAAAGTACAACATAAATTTTAATTATATTTCTCGGTGAAACAAATTGTGACATTTAATTTGTTTTTTATTTTTCGTTTGATATTTTTGAGCATATTAAAACTACGATAAAGGTTTTATTCGCCAATTGGGAGCTAAGTCTTTATATTATTTTTTTCAATAAATTGTAGCATTAATACAGCTATTAGAATCTACACTGCTTACATTTTTTATATATTTACTATCTACTATTTCAATAGATGGATGGATGGATGGATGCAAATAATGTAACAAATTTTTGTTCATTTGAAACTAAACTCTAATTTGAAAAAGCAATCCCGCATTCAAATTGAAATATTTGTCAATATATCCAAACACGAGCTATTTTTTCACGAGTGTGATCTATTGAAAATATCGTGTAATTTCAATCCCGTTGCGTAATTAAAAACTAGCGATTTCTGTAAACAAAAATGAATTTGAAGAAAAAATGTAGGCCGGAGAATCACACACATTTTCCTGGCCGTTTTTATTTGACGTTATTTATTCAGAAATTGAAATGGATTTGTAGTACACACCGCTTTGGCGCAGAGTGCGCGTTTCAAATATAAAATATGTAATGTGTATTGTTCCGTCGTGCATCTTCGGTATTCCCTGATGCATTTCTCAGAGACACCTATCCGGGGATACGCCCTCACAAAGAACATTCTGGAGTCTGGTGTAAATAATAAATGCAGATATGTGTCAAATGGAGAGCACGTCCCGCAATAGAACCGTGAGTCTCTTTTGAATCCAAATCAAAAATCGTCCAGACAGGCAGGAGAGGGGATGATTTGATAAAGACTGGGGGAGGGGGAGCTGATCAGCGAGCTTTGTGAATGTTTTATTAAGTATTGAGCTGCTCTTCATTGAGCGAAAAAGAAACGCTGGCAGAAATTAGAACAAATGCTAAAGAAATATATTCTGTTGAGAATATACCGGATAAATAAATTTATTCGCTTTGTTTATTTGATTTTATAATTTTATATGTATATACGTCAAAACGACAAAAACCAAACAAACATTAAGATTTAACATGCAATTTCTTTAATTATTTCTATCCAAATATATTTTTTATTGAACGACAAAACCTTTGTCTTGCGAGTTTTTTTAGATAAATAAAATTCTTAACATTAGAGTGATTAATGTCAAAATGACAGTAAAAATCGTTAAAAATAGAAAAATGTGGTAGTAAATTTAATCGGTACATAAGTTAAGCGTATACTTATTTATCGTAAAATAACTTCATTCTACCGTGTATAGTAAAATAAATTATATCAAATCACGACATACATTAGCTTGAAAATGAGTTTTACAATTTGAGTAAAACGATATTGTGCACAAACATTCTACTAAATTATACAATGTTCTTAAAATCAATAGCTTGTGAGACTTATAGGTTTTGTAATTAAAGAATTTCATTTGTTTTTTGAAAATGAATAGTCGATATATCTGACGAAAACTAGTCGCATTTAAATAAACCGAAGAACATAAAGTCACAAAGTTGTTTAATTTAAATCTATCATCAATTGGAGTGTATACAAAAACACGGAATCAATTAAGTGTAACACTCCCCGAGGACTGTAGTGTGGAGTCACCGGAAGCTCCCGGGGCAGCTCTTCACCCCATGGGGCTGTCGGAGTGGGAGGAGGAGGGTGGCCTCCCCCCGCCCGTCCGTTATTGCGTACGTGACCGAAGGGTATCAATCCGCCACTTCCGGGAAAAACATTTCTCACATCCCCTTTGCCCCTACACCCTGCACTGCCGATCGAGACAAATTAACCAACGGATTTGTGGTAGGATTATTACACTTGACAACAATTTTAGTGATTATTAATCTCATTTTAACCTAATATCATCGATAAGAATTATTTACAAAAATGAATGCGTAAAAAATGGGATACGAGTTGTGACAAAGACCAGTGCGTATCTCTGGCTTCTCAGGTTTAGACCTTTGTAGAGTTGGAATTGTCACAGAGTATAATAGCTGAGTTGTTTTTTTTATTGAAATAACACTTAAAAATGATGATGACCGCAGTGCACAACAATAATAAAGTTATCCATTTACACAAGTCGACTGTTTGCACTCAGAATGTTTTGAATTACCACAACTCATAACTGCGTATATTTGTAAAACCATTTCTCACACATTTGATATTAATACGTTAGTCTTAGTATGGAAAAATTTTAATTATTAAAACTGTAAATATTTTCACGACGCAAAGTATAAAATTTTATTTATTTATGCCGCAGTAAAATCTCTCAGAAACGCTTACCCGATGCGAATAAATTGGGAATGCAACGAGCTCCCTGAGGTTGAGGCCCGCTCCCTCTTTTGAAGCTCGCGTACAAGACGAGATGTGCCAAAAAGGGCATCAGATTCTCTGTGGGATGCAATTCTGATGACATGAGATCTTTTAAATTGAAATTTATCTTTTAAATTGAAGAAGTGTGACAATAATAAATATGTCACATTATAGTATACTATACTGTGATATATATATCACAACATTTAAAAATCACTAAGCTTATTGTGAAACAAATCAAATAAAAACGTACTAATATAATTTGATTATTTTAATAAAAATAAAAAATAGATTTAAAAATAGATGATAGTATGAGTGAATATAGAGATTTTGTTTGTTATTACGAAACACATAATGTAACCTGACATCCGAGGTTTTAAAGCGTGTATTAAGTGAATAACAATTATCAAAATATAAATTATGTTACACATTCATTAATAAGCAATATATGATTTGTGATAAGTGAATTTTAAATTGCAGATCGTTTTATATATAGTCTGTGTTATTAATTCGACTATTAATTTATCTTTGTCCACTATTTAATTCCATTCCGTACACAATCCATCTTTCACACTGTATATTATTATTTCATCAAAATATAAAAAAAAAATATATTACGATTTAAGCGAGTGTACTAAAAAAATCAGTACAGAATGAATCATAGATTTGTATAGTTTATTTCAGATGTTTGAAATTGTAACCTTGTTTTAACAAACTAGTAATGACACTATTATGTATTCTACTCGGAACAGTGCAGTTGAAGTTGACAAAAAGTACGATAAATATAAGAAATAATATATCACATTCTCGTTCGATATGAATGAATTTAGGTACATAAAATTTTGACAATCATTTACTGTAAATTTAAGTAAAATGAAAAGTGTATAAAGCCATAACAATAAATTGTAATAGTACACGTGCGTACTTAAAAATAATGCTAACGTTAACACAGAGCATAAGTCAAATAACCGAAACCCACAAAAATAAATCATGACTTACCCTGTAATTTATGCTAGCGCCAACACCTCACTCGATGATTAATCATATACAATATGAAAACGAATGTGAAAAACCCCGAAAACGTTCACAGCACAAATAATTAGCCATTTTAAATTAATGACACACGCACCATGACGAAAATCGATCTGTCAAAACTCAACGCGTGAGGGAAAAAATAAACTACTGCAGTCTCGCTCTTTACAGACCATACCTGTGATGGAGGTTGCCGAGGTAAAGTGAGCAGTAAAACTGTGGGTTGAGTGCAATGCAGATTGCTGCCGGTTTATTTGATTAAAGAGATCTGGATCGCAGTAAACCCTTATGCAACAGCGATAGCACAGATACTAAAATTTATTATCTACCGACAGTATTTTTTTGATTTTGCTTTGGTTCCCGCAGAGCTGTTTATTGTAGGTCTAGTGTTTTATAAAAAGGTAACAATACTTTTTTCCTAGCAAAACGCAAAACGAATCAACGTCATAGTGACGTGCATTGAAAAATATTCTTAAAATAATAATGTGAGTTAGCAATTATATTAAAAATAATTGCTTGTGAAAGGGGGATAAAATAAAGTGGTTTTATATTGGTTTCAAAATGTTTAAAATATTAAATCATGTATAAGAAATTTGATCAAATAGACTTATTATGTTTACCACCTAGGAATAGCATGTTTAATTATAAGTATAAAAAAAGACCTTAATTGATTACTTTTTTATGATTTAGCAGTATTACACTACAAATTAAAAATATTACACGAAAAAAATTTCTCCACAGAGATGAATGTATATGTAATTATTATAAATCGAGAAGAGT
This sequence comes from Atopsyche davidsoni, assembly GCA_022113835.1. NCBI lineage: Eukaryota > Metazoa > Arthropoda > Insecta > Trichoptera > Hydrobiosidae > Atopsyche > Atopsyche davidsoni. The sequence continues at coordinate 11,926,032 of JAILWY010000009.1, read as the reverse complement.
GAAGCAGCACTTTGAATGTTTGAGGTTTTTTTCTTTTTGTATCCTTTGTTTTTATTGGTATTTAAAAATATCGATAAGATTGAATGCAAGGACGTTGAGCCAGGTGTGCGAGGCGCATGGTTTGCAGAACTTTTGCCCTCTGTGCATTGTCATCGCTGGTTTGGCTCCTCCAGGTCACAAGGCCATTTGACACGGTCCGCCCCTGCTTTTTATTCGCGATTGCCAGTGCCGAAAAAGGTAAAAAGAGACCCGCTCGGGGGTAATATATCAAAAATTTATATGGCCAAAGTTTTTCTAGGTGGGAGGATGATAATAGGGTCGGTAGGCCAGCGAGGAGGGCAGGGAGGGTGCAGAAATATGACACCGGAGGACACGGAGGGCGAGGGATAAGTATTTCAATTGAAAGTGATAGGGAGACGAGTTATTCGAAAAGTTTATGTCCGAAAGATGAGTTGCAGTCAGTTCTCGTGTAAAGCGTACCCGGAAGGAAAATACGTAAGATTAGGCAGTTTTGTTTTATGATTTTATTTGATGTCTTCTTTCGCTTCTTTTGCGCATCGGATATTTATTTGGTGCATTATCCATTGTGGTTTTGTATGTGCTTCTCGTGGGGAAATCATTATTTTTGTAGTATTGTTTACTCTTGAAATGAAATTCGTGCGTGCGAATCGAGTGGAAAAGTGAACAACGCCAAGTGTCAGATTGTGATAATCATAATATAGAAACAGAAAAAAATACCAACAATATTGATGCGTCATAAAATTTAAGTAAAATAGATGCCCACCTTTTATTTCACTCACAATTTCTTAGCAATTTCACCCACTTGATGAGATTTGGTATATTACAACAACTATTTTATCAATCCGTTTATTATATTAGACCCGCCTATTGCCACAGCTGCTTTTAACCAGTTGCGATATCACAAAGTCGACTCTCAGCCATTGACAAGATTTTAAATTTTGTGTTTCTAGTTTTTTCGGCTAACAATATAATATCCCAGTCATATTTTTTCTGAAGCCTTATGTGAACAATTATAAAAATAAAATATCTGACTTTGTTAAAGACAGTTTATCGGTAGTATTTTTTTATTAAAAAAAATCTTCGTGTTTGGTGAAAGTTCAACAGTATTTGTATATATGCATAAGGGCGCGGTATTAGTCGACAAGTAACATTTTGATGTCCCACAAGTCAAAGAATCAAGTCCACGCTTTCCAGCAGCTCTTTAGCTCACGAGCGAGGCAACAAGGCGGCTGATATCAGTTCTCTGCAGTTAGAACGTGCCGCCGCCCAAGCCGCCGAAAGAATGAGCCGATACGGCGAGGGCGGAGGGCGGCGGGCGCCGGCGAAGAATAGAACGTGTTTTATCTGCCATCGGCTCCGAAATAAGAGCTACCGAGTTATGCGCCGGCTCGCCGCCTCGGAGAGCGATGTGGCCGCGCTATCGGATATGGTGTTGGGGTTTTATGCCCCGTTTATTGCTTCCTGAAATATTTGAAGGGTACAGGTGATTTACGCCCTGATTAGGTGCAAGTAAAAGGAAATGGCTGCTTTACGCACCCAAGGGAAATATGCATATTCCAGCACCTATCGGTGATCTTCGATGAACCAGTGTGACTATAAATTTTATTTATGGTTTTATTCTATATAAAGTTTTTTTATATTTTCAGACACTTATCATTTTTAGCAGACAGATGACTCCATTGCTGTCAAAGTATCAAAAGAGGTTAATGAATATTAAAGTATTCCATTGTGATGAGTATCTATATGAAAACACTCACGATGTCATAAAAGGGTAAAATGTTTGGTAACTTTGTTTATATGAATAATATCGCAGAAGCTTGGATTCCCCTGCATTATGCGTGCCTCCATCAACAAATTTGGAGTGCATAAATGTTCTATCACTCTAGTCCCGCTGCTTGTGGTTTCACCTCTGCATTTACATTTAATATTAAACGTGAAAAAGTCGGGCAAGGCGGTTCAGTTTAACTTTGTGTTGTAAAAAAGAGACCAAGTAAATTTTTATATTGATATAACCAAAAAAATATTATAAAATTTTAGTACAAAAGAGTTTCTAGTTTTCTCACGTTATTTGAAAATAAAGTTTGTTTAAAATAATTTGGTTGTTATGTAAAATATCCGTAAAAAAGTCTGAAAAAGCTGTTAGTAGTTTTGGTATGATTAATCATGTTCTTTATTTTTTAATTAATCTGGGTTATTCATGAAAAGTAGTAAATAACATTTTTCATTCACCGTTAAATTGAAATTACTTTGGTTAAGAATTTTGAAGTTGTTTTACCATGAGTTATAATTTTGTTATGATTAGTTTCAAAACACAAAATTTATATTTGTACTTGTTTTATAAATTAAAATTAATGTTTATTCCATTTAATTATAAGGTGATGATATTTAAGGTGTATTTTAAAGTAAGTTTCCTATTATTTGATCTTCAGCCAACTAATGCTGAGCGCGATCGGGTGCTTTATCATTTATGTGTTATCTCTGCAAGCACGCGAAATAGATTTTATTTTCGAGTCTGAGATTTTTCAATTGCGACTGGAGCCTGAAAGCATATGGCACCTTGTATCGTGAATCTTGTTGTTTATAAATTTCCTAATTTAGTTGCTATTGATTCGCTGTTAAACGAAACTTTGTTATCCTTTGAAAATCACAAAAACACTTGTTAAAAAAACTGTGATAAATTTTTAATCAGCAAACACAGTTTAAAGGCACAAATTATATCACATGAAATCTGCTAAGTTTTATCTACACATAATAATTACTGCCTGCAGCGTCTGCAAAAATTATCCCAATCGAGCATTATTTAAGGCAAACACAAGACCGCTCGGTAACGAGTCCCCGGCCGGAGTGTCAATATTTGGGCTCCATGGCCCGGCAGATACGGGCTCGCTATGGAAGCGGACCTTACATGTCTCATACACTTAAAGCACTCGCGATTTCCTGAACGTCTGCAAAAAACTAGTATTTGTATATCCAATTATTAATTTTGTCATTTTTTATTATATATTTGTTTATTACTAATATGATTAGGCACATTAGTTCACACACAGAAGATGATTAAAGAAATTCTCAGAAAAATATCATCGTGATTTGTGTGGGATTTGAACCCACATCCCCAGGCTTACATGGCCGGAGTACTGACCCTTGTACTAACGAATCACATCCCTTAATCGAATCTTTAACAATCATACTCTACATATGAACCAATGTGCCATATTTACCAACCAACCAATATTTAGTGATTTGCAAGCACTGGACTTTTTTAAATAAAGTAACGAATGAAGCGATTTTAAATCCCATCTGGATATTATTTTTAAAATCTATTAATTTAGACAAAACGCGCACCATCATATACGTATGTCTATTTTTTGGAATGAACGTCAATCAGATGCGTATTTATTACCCACAAATCACGATGATATTTTTCTGAGAATTTCTTTAATCATCTTCTATGTGTGAACTAATGTGCCTAATCATATTAGTAATAATATAATAAACCCGTAATGGGTAATAAATACGCATCTGATTGATGTTCAATCCAAAAAATAGACATACATTTATTTGTTTATAAAGAGTGCATACAATAGTAAAGTTTTATACCAGTAAAAAGATCGAGCATACTGTAAAATAAACGAAATTTATAACAGATGCAAAAAGAAAATGTTTCGAAAACCTAAACAAATATTTTAATATTAAGAATAACGATGTTTGCAAGTAATATATTTAAAACATATTAATATTTTTTTGAATGAAGTGTTTTTTTTAATTGTGACCGGTGTCGTAACCTTTCACGTTGGCATTGATAATACCAAAGGTTGGCAAAACCGGTCACAAATAAAAAAACGAATTAGTGGAAAATCACTCAAGTATTTTGTTAAAAACAATATTAAAATGGAATTCCACCAAGACTCTCTGTCAAAAATATTAAATTTCTAAAACATATTGATGAAATTATTGCAGAATATTAATAACCTCCCCGCCTTTCCCATTATGTACCCTGAGCGTATGTGAAAGATCAAATTCTTAAGATCGAGACACTGTTCTCAAATTATACAAATTGTAAATCTTTAATTAACTTTGTTGTAACGAAATATGATAAAAAAAGTATATAATATAATTTTGGATAAAAGATTGGAAACATTGGATTAATAGCAGTTTTAGGCAATGGTGTATAATTTTATCTTGAATCAACGTTTAGCGTGTAATAATGTGGGCTTCATTTATATACAAAAATTGTACGAAATTTGCGGTCCAATAAAAAAACACAATTTTCGGCATACAGATTTGCCATAATGATAGTAAATTTTTTTCTAAAATGCTAGAATCTAAACTCATGATTATAGATGCTTTTACCGCTTGATTTTATAGCAATCTAGAACTATATATTTTTTATAAAACTAAAATTTACCCTTCTAAAAATATCAAAATTTTAAAGTTATTTTTAGTAAGGACACTATTTTTTAACGTATTATATTATTATAATAGTCACAATATAAGTCATACTGAATACCAAAAATTACAAATTGTACTTTATAAAAAGAAAATGCAAGTTTAAAAGTTATAAATATCAATGATATGATCAATGTTTTGAACATATCTGCATTTTTCACCCTTACGTTGTTTGTTTATATAACATTCCAGAAATCGATTTACACACAAAACGTCGAGAAAAATCCTCAAAGTTCGATATTTATTAATAAAAAAGAAATTAAAATACTTTATAAATTTTGTTTACTCTCGAAATACATCGGCAAGGAATGCGAAACACGGCCCGGTTTTTCACTTACTAGAGTGTTGCTGCTTTAACGGAATTTTTTCCCACACCAAAAGGTTTAATATAAGTTATGGAATGAGGGTTTTTTAAATATAAAATTACTTTTTACGGAATGGCATGTTTCAGATATTTTAAAGGCAAGCAAAATTGTGCGGATAAATTTCGTTAATATTTCCGTTGCTTTCATGATATTTTTTTTAGATTTGGTGCTTTCTGATTACGCGGACATGACATTTATTTTACGGCCTTAACATTTCCTATGAATATGTAGAAAATCGAAGATTATTTATTATTATGTGCAGATTTGAAGAACACTTTTATGGTATTACATATCGAACGTATGAAATAATCCTTGATGACAAAATTATAAATTATGTCATTGCGTTTTTAATTTTTTGTAAATGAATAGTCAAAACCTAAGAGTCATTTCAGTAAATTGTTTGTTTTATACAATCGTAACTCTCCCAAATTGCAGTATATGACAAAACACACCACTTCAAGTGCGTTGATAAGGCTCATCGTTCACATGCTCACATTTCCTACCCGGCACTAATGAATCAAAAAACTTGTCAGAGTCGCGATCCCCAATCTCGCTCGGGTTCAATCATAATACATTTTTCAAAAGTCAATTTAAAACTCGCATCTGGCGGCTCATTGGCAGCGAAGTTTGTCCATCACGCGGTATAATATTTATTTGGCTCGGCGGCGGCGACCGTCCGGCCGGGATTAGGTGCCGCCACCATTACAGTAATAACGAAAGTTCCGCATCGCCGCCGCCGCCACATGTGTCGGCTGCTTCTTGCGCTGATCGATACTTGAAAACATATCTCTGCTGTCAGATTCCCCCCCCCCCCCCCCGATACTTTTTGTTTGTAACGGGTTAATTAAAAAAAAAGTATGGAAATGTGATTGTTGATTTATTCAAGATCGCATGGTTTCGGAAAAATGTAATGTTGAAATAAGATATTTTTTACAAATGTTTCTGTAATAATAATCATAACAGAGTATAAATAACGTTTGTAAATGTTTATTGCATATTTTGGAGACCAGGTTTTGTATTACCAAATTGTGACTTTTTTGATAGATATTTTACTTTTTATATAATAAACTGTCGTGTTTGTAAGGTAGGTAGGCTGTTGAATTGATATGCTTTTAATATAAAAGATTAAATATATATCTAACTCAAGGCACGCTCATATATAGTCTATGGTCATGCAGAGTACGTTTAATAAGAATACGTATTTGATATATCAACGGGTATATTTATTACAGCTTTATCTGAAAAATATTAAGATATATTTGGCTTTTGTTAAATCTCAAACATATTTACTTGAGAAGACTTGGTCTTGAATTCAAACATTTGGTAATTTTCATATATTTGATATATCAAGTTTCTTACTTAAATATTTTAAATCCCTGCACGGTTTGATTACACGCCGGTTAAAAGGAACTCATTTCAGGTTTCAGTTTCATCGTATTCAGATGTAAGCGACATTAATTATTTGCAAACAAAACGTCATCCAAAAACTAAATGAAACACCCGTTCAGGTAAAAAGCGCTTCTAAGAGTTGCTTTCACAGCCTATATAAAATGTATTTACAGTCAACGTATGAAAGGGCTGTTTAGTTTTTTGTCCATTGGCAGATAAAATCATAATTTTTTTAAATCAAAAACAAGGATAAAGTTTTAATTGCTTGCTTTTTTTAAAATGCAATTTAATACTGTACTTAGTATTAAAGGCATTATTTTATAAATGTTACCTATTCGCCATTTTATTTTAATTAAAATATAAAGTTTTTGTTTAGTCTTCTTGTTTACTGAATAACGTATTTAAAAAAGATAATTCAGATTTTCATAATAAATATGCGGTCATTATCGATTCCAATTCTTGTTTATAAACGTTTGTCATGGTAATTACAATTTCATCTATTTAATAAGCTTTCATGGTCTTTTGTTGCATTGAAGAATCCTTCAGTATATTTTTTGTTGCGCTTTCAGATTTTTGTTTTTCTTATAACAAAACACTTTACACTTGTAAGCTTATAACAAATTTACAAATAATCGATATTTTTTATTAATTGGTTGAAAACGTACAGGTAATTTATAAATTGCATGTAAAAATAATATTAAATAAATAGACCAACATAGAAAATAGACCACATTAAAACATACTAAATGAATTTTCTTCCCCTTTAAAAATGATAAACATAACATCCCAAATAACTATAGTAATGATTGATACTCGCAATATGATAACTGTGTAGTGTCTCAAAGCTCTAATATTTTTATTTTATTCTTCTCGATTTTTTATGAGTTTTCATTTAAGCAATCTTTGTACTGAGATAAACTATTTTCTTGAAAAAAATACCAGCATTGAGTAAAAAAAGTAGCAAATACTATTTTAAAAAATAGCACAACAGCAGAACGACATAAAACAAATTAAGTAAATAATAATTTTTAATCTAACTTGAGTACATAAAAAGATAAACCAAAATATTTTATAAAATTAAATTAAAAAAAAAAAATAGAGATGATCCGGTCGCCCTTTCAGGTGATGACACAAGTTTCAAAGTACCGTGTACGCCATATAAAATTATCAGAATACTGGATGTATTCAATACTTGGACTGTAACGTATATCCGAAATTACCTGCAGCTTTTGAAACGCGGCGGGTTTACAAAATCGACTTTCTGTTTGGGCGTCAATAGGGCCCCGAAAAATGGGTCGGTTTAATTTGCTAATTGATACTGGGGCGCGGGGCAGCGCCTGAATTTGTAAAAGGCTTGCCTCCGACAACACCCCCGCGACTACAGACGCTCTTTCACTCCGAATTACACTCTGGGCCGAGTGTTCTGTGTGCGATTGCCATGCGTGCGAATCAGATGGTGACAATGTTGTTATGTTATACATTGCTGATTGAAAATCGCGTCACGAACGTGTCAATTGAGGTGTTGATTTTTTTTTTGTTAATAGGTTTGGTACCTTGCTTGTTATGTACAAGGTTTGTCATCACAATTTGGGGAAACTTTCCAAACTAGTCAATCGAAATTGTGCTATACATGGGAGTGACTGAAGCTACACCTCCTGGTATGACACGCTTCAAGAAGCCATCCAGTGACTTCATCATCTGAGTTCAGGCCCTCCTGTCGGCATTGGCTCTCCAGTTGGTGTCTCTGAAGGCCAAAGATGGGGCATGAACCCACAAGGTGGATCACTGTTTGTGGAGTAATATCATCACAAGGGCATGTGTCGTCGCTCGTCAAGTGGAACCTGCGGAGATAACTTCTCATCGCTTCATGACCCGTTAGGAGCTGGGTTGATTCAAAGCTAATCCTGCAGGTATTCCTGTATACAGCGGCGTCCGTAACAGAATTAAAGAACATCTTTGTTACGTTTCCTTGCGGAGAGCTTGTGTTTATTTCATTCCATGTGTCCATTGTAATTTTCCTCTGGAGATTTTTTGCGAAACTCAGAGGTAAGTCGGAAAATACGTACTTACTATTCTTTTTGGTGACTTCTTTAGCCTTTTCGTCAGCTTTCTCGTTGCCAACAAGACAAACGTGATCTCTCACCCAGCCTATCTTGATGTTAACATCACTTGCTTGTATTTCTTTTAGCTTTTTCTGGATATTAACTATTAGAGAGTTGGTTAGGTTAGGTTAGGTTATCATAAAATAGTGTGGATTATCATTAAAAAAAAAAAATTGAGCTGTGTATATATTTTATAAATATAACTCAAGATCATATGTACAAAATAAAAAATAAAAAAAACAATACAATTCATAAAATCACAAGTGTTGCTCAAATATTTATCTTTTTACTGAGAAACCATTTGTATAATTTTTTTAAACCATCTATCAATGCTGCTGCTATTAATATCATGTTCTCATAATACAAGGTTGCTATTAAGTACGAACGGGGTGTTAAAATAATATAAAAATTTCGTATATTCTTTTAATGAAAACCCAAACTTAATGGTTCAGGCTATATAAAAATAAAATATTGTGAGTAAGTTTTCTGTTCTTACTATGATCGTTTTTTTTATTTTTAATAAACCACTATTAGCGAGGTTTAAGCGCTTGCCAAAAACTAATAAAACCATAAATAAGAGCTCTACTCACATGCATTCGTTAGTTCTATAGCAAGAACTTAATTAAAAGGCAACTGCATTATGCATAATGCAGCCCACTGTACTCCTAGCGAAAAGTGCTGATTTAGGGATAGAATGAGTTTGGTTTAGGGTGACTTATATGTAAGCATAAATTTTATTTTGCGTATTGATATGTTTTAACATACTTTAAATAATATTATCTGAAAAATCAAAATTATGCATTAATATTGACATTGACAATCCTCTATTTTATTGAAGTCCCATATATTTCAAAATAAGTTTAAGTGAGAAAAGATTTTTATGATCCAATAATTGTTTTTAACTATAACATTTATGTGAAAAAATTGTAAATATTGTTCATAATTAATACTATTCTAGATTTGTTTTAACAAAAAAAAATTGTGCTTTGAAATTTAACAAATTAAATTAATATTTTAAATATTAAGTAAGATACTTCAGAAATTTTTCCTCAGATAGATTTTTATTGGTGACCGGTTTCACCAACGTGAAAGGTTGGCGAAACCGGTCATCAATATCTTTATGTGGAAAAATCACTCAAGTATTTTACTTATTATTTAAAATTTTAAAATGGAATTCCACCAAGTACTCTGTGTCAAAAATATTGAATTTATAAATTATATTAAATCACAAAAGTATATATGGTACTTATATATATTTAGATAATTTTTTTTAAAAAAAATTTGTGAATTGTGGTCACCCTCTAGCCGATAGCCTGCAGAACTTTCCAGAAACAAAACGGCTTTTAATTTGAGCAGTGTGGGGATGATTGAAATACAACATAGTTAGTTTTTTCTTCATATTTATTGCCGGGGCAGTTGAAAGTTAACTCCCGCTTCGTTTTTAATCTCTATTACGTTCAATAAATTCCACGGAGAAGGTGTTGGTTTCATTTTAGAATTCATGGCACGAATCGTTTCGCGTTTTAGCGAATTAGATTTTATAACACATCGTAAATTTATTCTTTTGGCCCAGTTTAACCGATTTAACAGAATCCATACGCGCTACGTGCTTTATTTCATACTTAGTGTTTTCAAAAAAATATTACCATGAATATATTTATGTATTATTTATTCTATATTTAATCTATAGTAATTTAAAAAAAAGAAAATATTTTATAATCAATCTGTAATAGCCAAGCACTATTTGGTTGACTGATATAATGTAGCACATGTAATAAATTATGTTTTATGAGTTTTTTTAAATAATTTTTAGATATTTAAACTTTGAGGCCGTCTGACCTTGGAATTGACCTTGAAATTACTTTCTTTTCGATAAAATCAAACAAAGCATATCTTGATGCAGGTCGCTCGGAGCCAAATGAGAGGTTTTGACGGGCGCCTCGGGGATAACCGGTAGGCAGAAAGCTCGGCTGGGATATTCGGGGCACAATCTCTGTCAGCTTGGACGAGTCGCTTCTGTAGTATATATTTATGTATTCAAAGTTATAACTTTGAATACATAAATCAACAGTCTTTTTCATTTTTAATTACTTTCCTAAATTTTTAACAAATTTGAAACTAACAGTAAAAAACGTTTTGACTGGAAACGTTTTGAAAAACGAGTCTTGACTGGAATGCTACACAAAAGATTAAATATATTTTTTAATTTCAAGGAAAAAACACGCTGTATCTTCAAAAAAAAAAATATATATATTATCCAAAAATATTATTTTAAAATCACTTGATATTTTACAATAAAATACTAATAATGAGAAACTCCTCGGTTGCTTTATATTTGCTGAAAATAAAAACTGAGTCTTATATAATATTTAATGTTTGTTTCTTAAGTAACATCTTTTATAAAACTATTTTCATCATGACAAAGCTTTATAAATTTACGGACTTGTAAGTATGCATATTTGCGAAAACAGACGTTTAGATAACTAAACTTGCGTCGTAAGAGCTTTTTTTTGTAACGTAACTTCGACTAGTTACATAGTTTGGATTTACTAAAGACTTTAATTGTTTCCTACTCAATTTAATATTAAAATAACATATATGTTCAGGATAAAAACTACCCTATAGAAGAAATATACTATTTATAGGGAAAAATTAAATTATTTTTAGAAATGTTTTGGTAAGCAACTTATAATTATTGCTTTTCAACTACTGATTGTAATTAAAACCACCAATGATAATATTATATGTTTTATAAGTTACGGAATATTCAAGGTTATATTTATTGATAATTAATTATTTTTCAACGGAACTTAAGTATTATTATACATGAACTTGAAAATAAACAGCACTCTAATACAAATATCGTCATGTTAGAACTGCATGAAATTAAATCGGAACAAAATACCAAGCGGAAGTAAGTTTTCATTAAATAAGTAATTCAAAGGCAAATTCTCAGGAATTTGCCACTAGCTCAAGACGTCTTGCAGATCTATAACTGAAGTATTCCTTTGAGGAAGATATTGCAGCGTTATTGTCAGACGTGGTCTTCTCATCCCGGGTAACTTGCTACTCGGCTATTCACTTATAACAAGTGCTTGCTTTATATGCTGCGAATAGATTTTTGTAATTAAACTAAGCAAGAAGTCATTAAACTATACTTTTCTATAAAAGTACGAAACTTGAGTGGTAGAGGCAGATAATCTGGCCCTTCGAAGCTAGTAGAAAAAATCACGACTTTGATTGGCTGTTCTATCTTTGATATTCATCTTGTAGCATGTATGAAATCCATAAAGCGATACACAAAGAATTTTTCTTTTCTGTGTCCGATATAAAGATAATCTAAAAGTTATATAAAAGGTCATGGTCAACTAGTAAATAAAAATGTTAACATTGTTACATTAGCAGTTTACCAAGAGTACTTCATAAATGAAGTTTATTCCACGAAAACCAAGTTGAAACTTGTCAGTAGAATTAATATATTTTTGATTTAAATAGTTTTATAATTTTATATTAAATATTTCTTGATATCAGATTTAACCATGTTAATGTCTAGCTTTTTGAATTATCATTTTGATGTAGGTTAATTGTTAAAAAAGTTATAAATTAAATTGAAAAATTAAATTAAGTATAAACCTTCATCATAACTAAACCCTTAATCCAAAATTGAATCAAAGTAATTTTTTAAGCCGGATTATCTTAACAATTGTCCGGCGCGTAAGAAGTAGTCCCTCCCCTTAAAGATATATTATCATTGAATAAATGTGGAATCCCAACTGTCCGCTGCAGCCTTCCGGAGGCCCGGGGCCAGCAGGCTTCTCCTCCTCTAATTTAATATTTAAATCTATCGAGCACTCCGTACTATTCGGGGGTAGGCGTTTCTTGTTAGCAGATATTGCTGTTGCTGCTATCTACCAGTTTTGATGTTGTTTTTATTATATTTGATAACAGATTGAATTGATTAGATTTTAGTACGTGGATGTAATTTATTATTTTATTTTGAATGTCTACATGAAAAAATAAGACAAGTAGCGTGGACATAATTTATTGAATGCTTTTTGTATATTTCATTTTAAAATGCAGAGTATTTTTGTATTGCTTATGTAGCTAACGATAAATTCTCACAAACACCCAAATTCTAAAGGAACGCAATAATAACAAGCCATTCAATTTATATCTAGTCGGGGTTGCTATTATTGTGTCTACAGAGTCGAATATCCAGAATGGCTGCAGTGTTGCCACATCCGAGGTCTTTTGTTCCTATCTTAGTGTACTTTTTGTTGTTTCTGTGTTCACACAGACCAAATTGTATATTAAATAATTTCAAAAAGTATAAACTATGAGTTGCACTAATCAAATAATGTACTGTTAAACAAAATAATGCCAATATAATTTTTTATAATATATATATATGAATATATTTTCAGTTAAATGAAAATATTTGTATATATATTTTTTACAAAATATTGATGTCAAATCTCGTTAAGTAGAGAAGTTGTGTTGATAAGACAGCCCTCGAGGAAGTATTTTTGCGTGTGAAAATGTTTTACGAGACGCCCGAGCAGTGGCTTCCGACGGATCTGTTCGATAAGCCAATTTTCCGCATGTAAAAGGAAGTGCGTCTTCTTTGTCGAACAAGATACCAGTGGTGGCTTGTGGTAGAATATACTTTTTTCTTCTTATTTAAAATGTTGTCAAAAAATTTAACAAACAAAAATAGTTAGGTATTTTTTTAAATCGGAAAATAATTTGAATAAAAGTGGTTTTAGTAAAAGCAACTTTAAAACAGAATAAATTTGGCAATTGAAAACAATTGGCGGTCACAAAAAGTATTTAGTAAATTGATTTATTTACGTGTATATCTTTTAATCTATATATTTAAAAAAAATACATATTTTCATATTCAGTAAAATAAAAGCTTAATGTAGAGTCACATAAATTTCATCCCCTTTAAATTTACTAAACAAAAACTGGCGTATTGGCCACATCTAAACAAACGGTTTACGTCTGACCTTTGAGGGGTGCAAGTCTTATGGACTTCCCTGCCCCGCCTGTCTACAAGGGCGAGATATAAACACGTTATTCCCACTTACCCCGTAGTGTGTATACAACAAAATGCTGGGCAAACTTTGCAGTTGAAATTAAATATAAACTCTATTTCTTTGTGTTAGATCGGCGGCCCCGCGCTCATGAATATCTCGTTAGGTTCGCTTCCCCTTTTTTCCCTTCGCCCGTTTTCTTTAGCCGAAGACTTGACAGTTTTTCGGCTTCACTGTTTTATCTGTGAGAGCTGCAACTCTACCGATACCTTCCCATAAGCTTGCAAAAACTGCTGGCCGCGCAGGCAGCCCTTCAAAGGCGCCGCGCAACCCTGGGAGCCGCCGATTGCGCCTCTGCTGGCCGCGCAGGCAGCCCGCGACGTCCCGCCGCCTATTGGACTGGCGGATCGGGACGCGCCCTTCAAAGGCGCCGCGCAACCCAGGGAGCTGCCGATTGCGCCTCTGCTGGCCGCGCAGGCAGCCCTTCAAAGGCGCCGCGCAACCCTGGGAGCCGCCGATTGCGCCTCTGCTGGCCGCGCAGGCAGCCCGCGACGTCCCGCCGCCTATTGGACTGGCGGATCGGGACGCGCCCTTCAAAGGCGCCGCGCAACCCAGGGAGCTGCCGATTGCGCCTCTGCTGGCCGCGCAGGCAGCCCTTCAAAGGCGCCGCGCAACCCTGGGAGCTGCCGATTGCGCCTCTGCTGGCCGCGCAGGCAGCCCGCGACGTCCTGCCGCCTATTGGACTGGCGGATCGGGACGCGCCCTTCAAAGGCGCCGCGCAACCCAGGGAGCTGCCGATTGCGCCTCTGCTGGCCGCGCAGGCAGCCCGCGACGTCCCGCCGCCTATTGGACTGGCGGATCGGGACGCGCCCTTCAAAGGGGCCGCGCAACCCAGGGAGCTGCCGATTGCGCCTCTGCTGGCCGCGCAGGCAGCCCGCGACGTCCCGCCGCCTATTGGACTGGCGGATCGGGACGCGCCCTTCAAAGGCGCCGCGCAACCCTGGGAGCTGCCGATTGCGCCTCTGCTGGCCGCGCAGGCAGCCCTTCAAAGGCGCCGCGCAACCCAGGGAGCTGCCGATTGCGCCTCTGCTGGCCGCGTAGGCAGCCCTTCAAAGGCGCCGCGCAACCCTGGGAGCCGCCGATTGCCAATTTGCGATTGCGATGGCAATTGCCGCATCCAGACTGCCTACTCCAGGACGCCTGCCCTTGCCGCCACCTGACGTCTCAACTTCAGGCTGCCTGTCCATGCCGCCACCCCACTTCGCATCTTTACGGTTGCCTGCCCTTGCTGTTTATAAAACCTTTTATTTCAGGATGTCTGACGTCTCTACTTCAGGTATTTTTAATTAAATATTTTTTTTATAAATTTTTTTTATTTCGTTTCATTCGTTTTTATTTTGTTTCGATGCTTTCCGTTTCGTTCCGTTCCGTTATAGTTGCGTCGCATTTTCACTGCCATATCTTTTTCCAGCCTATCCTACTCCAGGACGCCTGCCCTTGCTGCCTCCTCACGACTCAACTTCAGGATTCCTGACCATGGCGCCATCCCACATCGCATCTTTACGGTTGTCTGCTCTTGCTGCCCATATTTCCAATAAAATGTGATAGTTGTAATTGTTAAAAATTTTCATTTTACGTGTTATAGTAAATAGTGTATTTTTTAATTCTTCAACCTACTATTTATTAATAAATTGTTCTATCATGCTAATTTCGTGTTTTTTATTTATTAATTTTAGTTATAAACTATTATTCTTTCTTTTTATTTTAATCTTAAATATAATTATAATTCTAGTTTTATTCCTAAAGGTTTTAAAGTCAATCAGATAATAAATAAATATTTCGAAATTAACACCGCGCGGGCATGACTCGCAAACTTTCAAAGAACTCATTGGAGTAAATCAATTAAAATGCATTTTATATTACCTTTAAAGTAACTATTAAAATGATCAGTGTTTTTGGACGGGAGATATATAATTGTAATTTCAAAAAACAATTTTTTTTCATCATTGCCAATACTTTAGAATCCTGGTGGTATTATTTCTTGAATAATGATATTTTATTAAATAAAGCATAATACTTGTTCAGGACAAGACGTGTTTGCATTGATTTTTATTTAAAATGGTGTCATAGTCATTCATTATTTTTTAATAATAGCACATCAGACATTTTAAAGATAATTCAATAAGTAATTATTGTTCTCGAAACCATTTGGGCTAATCATGTCACGTTATGGGAATACAAAACGCAGAATTACTATTTTGAAGAGTGTGATTAATTATTGTTACTTTTATTATGAAAAATATCATTAAATATAATTTTAATTTTTATAATAAATAAATATTTGCGCTCCGTTTGTTTGAAAGCGAAATAAACACCTAAGAATAAAAATAATTTAAAAAATCCCACACATCCACACCCCAAAAATAATTTAAAAAAAACAACACATTACATACTTTTCAGTATTAAGAAAGGATTCTATTCGGAGAGATTTCCCTTTCGATAGCAGTTTTCAAGACACCGATGACCTCTTCTTACGTAATTGTATCCTCTGCTCCGAGTGCTTCTCCTCAGAGGAAGTTGGTGACCATTTCAATGAACATATGTATTTTCTTACTCATTCGGCTGTAACCTCGATTACCAGCCACTGCCATAAAATACGTACCCACTTAAGTGTTCTCCTTTTATTTTCTTTTGATTCTACCAAGGGAAATTAGCTGCAATAGGCTACAATTATTATTTTTAAATATAGCCATATCACCTTACGATTTTTTACCATCGTCAGGGGTTCACTTTCTTTACACATTCTGTGCATGACTCTCTCGTTTGTATGGCAGGCATCCTGTTGTATTTTAAGGGTTCTCCTATAAAGCCACATTTCAAATGCCTCAATTTTTCGCAACGGTCTCAATTCCCTAAAGAAGAACCGAGACAACACATCATTTGGTGGATCGCGAACGTGATTATATATAATTTCAAAATCAATTTTTGTACGATTCAATTGTGCGTTTTATGTATTGAGGCAAGAAATGTTCTCACACTGCTTTGTTTTTCTAGAAAATTTTATATTATAATTGCAAAAACAAGCGATTTAACGGAAGTTAGTAATCTTATGTGCATGAGGTAATTGTCAGTTATAGATTCTATGTTACTTCAAATCAACAAAAGACACAACACTTTACTTCATTCTGCGAAAGAACGAGAGAACACTAACAAGTCTCCGGAAGATCGATCGGTCGTAAAGACTGACGTCTCAACCACACTCAATTCAATCTCAAAAATTAATGAAACCCCAAGCTTCTCAAACTTTAGCACGCTGAGTCAAGTAATATTATCCACTGCTCTAATATATGTGCGTGGTGAAGATAATGAATATTGCAAGGCTAGGGCACTACTAGACAGTGGCAGTCAACACTGCCTTATATCGGCATTCTTATGCAAGAAATTAAAAGTAAAATCAATACAGTCCACAATATTATCGATTACAGGAGTAGGTCATTCAACCCAAACGGCTACTCAAATTTGTGAAAGCTCTAAATGGGAACTTTTCTCAACAAATTATGTGCATAGTTTTACCAAAGCTAACATCAACAATACCTCCGGTTGGTATCAACAAAAATAGTTTGAACATACCGCAACAGATCAAACTCGCAGATCCTACTTTCCATTCGCCATCGCAGGCGGACATAATAATAGGAGCAGATTACTTCTGGGATTTGTTGCTAACCAGAAGTATTCGCTTAACAAACGGTCCTTATTTACAGGAAACCAAGTTGGGCTGGATCATATCTGGACCCATTCACAATCACTTCAGTAAAAATACAACTGAAACGCAATGCAATCTTATTCAATCCATTACAATAGATGAACAATTAAAAAAATTTTGGGAGATAGAAGAATTACACCCTTTTAACTCAACACTCACATGCGAAGATCGTGCATGTGAACACATTTTCGTATCCACACATCAGAGATCAACAAACGGTCATTTTACGGTTCAAATTCCGTTTAAAGAATCCACATCGGACTTAGGAGAAAGCTATAACATAGCACGAAGTCGTTTTTTGTCATGAGAGAAAACTAGATAAGTCACCGGTATACAAACAACTATATTGCAATTTTATGCAGGAGTATCTGGCACTAGGCCACATGACTAAAGTAAAGGAGTACAATTCACCTCATTATTCTCTACCTCACCATGGAGTATTACGAGAAAACAGTCTTACCACCAAATTACGCGTAGTTTTCGATGCGAGCCAAGTAACTACGTCAGGGAAGTCATTAAATGACATTCAGATGGCAGGTCCGCCATTACAAAATGACTCGTTCGCAATACTGTTAAGATTCCGTCAATATAAATTCGTGGCCTGCGCAGATATAGAGAAGTTCTTCAGACAGTCTCTAATACAAACCGACCAACGAAACTTACAACCGATTCTATGGCGAGAAACTTCTTCGGCACCAATGAGAACTTATCAACTTAATACGGTGACGTACGGAACCGCGTCAGCACCTTATCTCAGCATGCGTTGCCTACGCGAACTAGGTCTCAAATGCCAAAATGAAATGGCAGCTAGAACAATACTACATGATTTCTATGTCGACGACCTAACTACCGGCGATGATTGCAAAGATAATTTAACAAAAACGTGAAGAAGTCTCTGACACATGTATGTCGGGATGTTTTCCATTAAGAAAATGGATTTTCAATTCACCAGATATTGCTCCAACCGTACTAAGCACTACAGAGACAACCAAGCATCTCTCGCTAGATGAACAGTACTCTAGCAAGACTCTCGGGTTAGGATGGAGGAATAAGGAGGACAAACTACATTTCACATCAGAATTGAAAAATATTTGTACAACGAGTGCTACGAAGCGCGAAATCTTATCAATCACTTCTTAAATTTATGATCCTTTAGGACTGCTAAGTCCAGCCGTTATTTCAGCCAAAATACTGTTACAAACACTTTGGCTCTGAAAATTGGATTGGGACGATCCATTGCCTCAAGACCTTGTCTGAAGTTGGGAAAAATTTGTGAATTCTCTTACTGTTTTATCAAATATCTTCATTCCCAGACACGTGATCGGCCAAGATCCAAAGCAAATAGAATTGCATATTTTCACCGACGACAGTGAAAAGGCGTACGGATCATGTGCGTATGTACGCACAGTAAACACAACCATAACCACAAGTAATAACGATAAACCTATTATGCTCAAAAACTCGCGTGGCACCAATCAAACCACTTACCATTCCGCGATTAGAGCTCTGCGGAGTGCTTGTGGGCGCTCGGTTATTAAATAAAATTAAAAAGTCCTTGCGTACTTCTTTCACTAGAACAATGATCTGGACGGATTCCACCATTGTGTTAGGGTGGTTGAACGTTTTTAACTACGACAACGGAGGCTCTGAAAATTCCGCTAGAGTTACCCGAGATCAAATCCACTTCAATTACAAGCAATGTTTTGTTCACGTCCCTCTTCTCTAATATCACAAATGAATCGACGGTCGACTTTGCCAAATTTTCTTCGTTCAAGAAACTTCAATGCGTATACAGTTATGTATTGCGGTTCATACACAATTCGTGACAAAGAGGGGTGCAAGCTGACAGACGTACAAAGCTAGATAGACTCCCGGTCTATCTTTAAATGAGCTTAACAATTGTTTAAAAGTATTAGTTAAAATAGTACAAAAACAATCTTTTCCCGAGGAATATAACGCCTGTATCAACAAATCGTCTATAAGACCAGCTCGTAACTTGTCAATGCTAAGTTTATTCATGGATAATGATCAAATTATCAGAGTTGGCGGCAGACTTTTTATTATGTAGCAAGCATCACTTTACCCACCTTTTGTTTCGACAGGAGCACCTCAAGCTTTTACATGCGGGGTCCCAATTGTTGTTGGCTAATACACGTGAAAATTGGTGGACTCTTGATGGCAGAAACTTAGCTAGAAAAACTGTCCATCAATGTGTAACCTGTAGTCGTATGTCAGGTAGAACATTACAGCCCATTATGGGAAATTTACCAAGGGAAAGGTTGGAACCTGGTTTCCCTTTTCTGTATTGTGGGGTAGATTACGCCGGACCTCTGTTTATGTTAAACAAAAAAGGCAGAAGAGCCCAGTTAGAGAAATGCTATCTTTGCTTATTTATTTGTTTTTCCACGCGAGCTGTACATTTAGAGCTTGTCACAAGTCTCACATCCGAAGGCTACATTTTAGCCTTAAAAAGATTTATTGCTCGCAGGGGAAAGCCCATTCAAATAATTTCTGACCATGGCAAAAACTTTGTAGGAGCAGCCAGAGAATTCCATTGAATTTAAATTTATACCACCATACGCTCCTCATTTTGGCGGTTTACAAGAGGCTGGGGTCAAGTCCTGCAAGAACCATCTCACTCGAGTACTAGGCAAATCAAATTTAACGTACCAGGAATTCAGTACGGTTTTGGCTCAAATAGAAGCTGTCCTGAATTCCCGTCCCATGCATCCATTATCAACAGACCCAAATGATCTACAACCTCTCACCCCGGCGCATTTTATACTGGGACGACCACTCACAGCACCTGCAGAGCCTTACATTCTGGATCCTAAGCGGCTGGCCTTATCTCGCTATGGCCTTATCAGCGATTCGAACAGATAAGGTCTCACTTCTGGAAGAGGTGGTCAAAGGAATACGTCGCGGAATTGCAGCAAAGAACAAAATGGAAGGTTTCAAGCAAGGATTTGCAGCCTAATTAAATGGTGGTGATCAAGGAGGAGAACTTGCCGCCCCTCAAATGGCGGTTAGGCAGAATAAAATCAGTTTTCCCAGGATCGGACGGTGTGTCCAGAGTAGCTGACATCCGAACAGCTAATGGTACAATCAGGAGGGCATTCTCCAAGATCTGCCCTTTACCTTGTGCACCTGAAGACATCTGTGGACCTTGATCAATAGAGCAATCAACGTTCTGTTGAAGGTTCCAGATACCTTCAACGGGGGGGGAGTATATTTACGCATGTGAACGCCACCTCTGGTAATCAATACCATTAATATGTACAATCATTAGTTTTAAGAAACTGTAAAATGTGACTTTCTCGCTAGAGGGCGAGCGGGCGATTTATACCTAAATCCCTGCTTAATCCTTACTCGTTTTTCGACTTTTGATACACCAACACGTTTATAAGATAATTCTAAACATCCACAATACAATATTGATCAAACATTCTCTACGGCGAGACGAGTCACATTCAAGCAAACAAAGTGTGAAAGTACCAAATAATACCCGCACAAATCACGATGATATTTTTCTAAGAGTTTCTTTAATCAATTTTCAATATTTGAAAAAATGTTATTAATCATTATCTAGCTATTAAGCTATGCTGGTTCTCTTTTTTTCTTTTCTATAGTATTAAGCACTTGAAAATTACAGTCTTACTTATTCGGCCGTACCCCTGAATTTCAGCATTACTCAAAATTAATATTTCGGGATATTTATTGGGATCGCGTTCATTACTGGAGCATATTCTAATAGAATCACAACGCCGAAGTTCTTTTCTTCCTACAAACAATGGGTATAAAAGGTGAAGAGAATTCGAGGAGCATTCATCATTTAACAACTATCTCTAATACACCTATATAATCTAAAAAACGAACTGACAGATTCTGTTAATTAATTCACAATATTGTTCCATGGATGAATATTGCAAGCATTTTTAAAAAGCTGCACTTACACGACCAACTAAAATGCCAAAAAACAATAATCAATATTAAAATGTATGAAAGCATATTATAATAAAACTAGTATTTGTTTAATTTATGAGCACAATTTTATTTTGATTTTGATATTTTTATTTTTTAAAATCGCTTCACCATCCGAGAAAAAACAATGAACGAGCAAGGAGTCCCGACAGAAAAAACTAAAATAACAAATGGATAAATATTAAAAAGTATTATAATATATAAATATGTTTTAAAAAAATCAGATGAATTTGTAACTTTTTGTACATATATCTCATTTATTAATAAATATAAAATATCTACATTAAAATTTTAATAAAATAATTAATTTAAATAATAACTAGGTTATAGTTCTTTCTTGCATATTTGAATTGTATGGAATGAATGTTGATTTTATTATCAGTTCGGCGCTTGGCCTCGCTGTTCTTTAATCTTCGTCCATTTTCAATCATATTTATCTTCACCGTTTTATTTCTATTCTAATTATTTTATTTTAGCTTCTGCTCCAGGACTCCAGGTTGCCTGCCCTTGCTGTTTATAAAACCTTCCACTGCAGGATGTCTGACGTCTCCACTTCAGGTATTTTATAGGAATTTTATAATTGGACTCAGGTACTTGAACAAATTTTGTTAAGCACATGGAATAAGGGAAGATTATAAGTGTTACAAACTACGCACTCCTTATCACCGGTGTAAATTAACGAATACCTCCAAATTTAACAAAGAAAATTACAAAATCTGAATGCAACAAAAATAAACCGGTTAGATTCATTAAAACATTGTATAGATCAGGATGATTTAAAATTTTGTTTGATTCGTATTTGGTTGCTTTGTGTTTTATTCCAAAAACGTTTATGTATATATATATATATACATTCAACTTTGTGCTATTTTTTACGCTTAATTGAGAATAACGAGAAAAAGGTAAACATATATTGTGTACTTTTTTTGAGTTTTATTATTTAATTTGATCAACGAAATTAATTAATAAATATAATTATTATTATTATTACCCGAGCCATACGCAAAGCCTGGTAATTAGCTATGCAGCATATTTTTTTTAAATTCCCTGTTTTTGAGTTTTCTGACAGCACTGAAACATATTTAATTATTTTTAAATTATAGAAATAAAATTTTGTAGGTATTTCATTATAAATGGATATTGAATT
Source organism: Atopsyche davidsoni (assembly GCA_022113835.1). NCBI lineage: Eukaryota > Metazoa > Arthropoda > Insecta > Trichoptera > Hydrobiosidae > Atopsyche > Atopsyche davidsoni. The sequence continues at coordinate 11,903,782 of JAILWY010000009.1, read as the reverse complement.
GATCCACATTTTATACACTTGCATTGCATAGTTTCATGAATTAAGATGTGGATTAGATTTTACGTTTATAAAATGAAGGTTTTCCAATAAATTGATTTAACCATCATTAGCTATTTGGTTTTGCATAAATTTTTAGTTAATATATAAATAACTAAGCATTTTGTTTGATGTATTTCTGAAGTTAATTTGCCTAGTCTGATTGATTAAAATTCCACGCATCTCACGATGAAAAAAATATCTAAAATTTTAATATGAAAAACCTGGTTTCAGATCTTCTCACATATTACAAGCATATTTTTGGTGCGTAAACCGAAAAGAAAAGGTGCGTAAGTAGTTCCCTTGTACTGTTCTGTATTCTGAATTAAAAAGCGTAGTAAATATTTGCGGCGAATTCTTTTAATTGTAATCAATTAATACCATAATTTATATATTTAGTTTTTTAATATTTCATTCTGAATTTGATGGTATATAATAAAACCCTTCAAAAATAAAATTGGACATAACTGCTATGATATTATTTGATCATTTTTATCAATTAAATTTATAATAAATGTGAAAGTGTAGAGCTCTTTAAATTGAAAAGCAATGGAAGTGTTTACTTTAATATATTATTACATAAATTTTAGGTACTAAATACACTTAGATAATCCGTTCAAAGGTGCATTCGTAATTTTGAAGACGCTTTCCAGTGCATTTGAGTTTCAAAAGATATTTTTTTTTTAGAAAAATAATATTTGTTTAAAATTACTTCATGCATTTAATCAACGGGCATGGATCAAAAAACACACCCCTCCACAAGTAAACTCTCACCCTCAACCGCATTCATACATACTTAATTTATTTCTTAGGTCACCTCTTAAGAAAGTTAAAAAAGACCCTAATGAAAAATGTGGTTATACTAAATACACGTAGATAATCCGTTTTAAGGTGCATTCGTAATTTTGAAGACGTTTTCCAGTGCATTTGAGTTTCAAAATATATTTTTCAGGACATAAAATTCAAAAGACATTTTTCAGTGTATTAGTGATTTAGACAACATTTTACAGTCTAGTACTGAGCGTAATAATGGAAACACCCCCAAAAGAGCACTTTTGTAATTTTTTAAAATAATTTACATAAATGATTAGTATATTATTGATTTTTGTGAAGACCGTCTCACAGGAAGTACGATTTTGCATATACAGGTTTGATTGATTGATAATAATTAAGTACTATTTTTCATGTGCTATAATTATATTATATTATATTTGACTACACCACATACTTTAAAAAATCTTTTTGTATAATTTATAGCATGTTTTGTAGACATTCCTAAGAAAAGTTCTTTGTGTGGCCGTTTATCATTATTATTTGTCAGTGGATGTCTCGAATTTCTTTAATGTGATACACAAAAGCAAACGATTAATTTTAATGTTTAGTATTAAAAAGATTTTTTTATTCTGTTTGTGCATCACCGATAACTGTTTATAATACATCCAATAACATATTTTATTATTTCTCGCTTGAACTTATTCATAAATTATCAATTTAATATTAAAACTTCAATTATTTAATTGACCATGTGATTACGATTTTTTTTAATAATGAATGTTTTTTCTTTAGAAGGAATTGAATATATTTATATTCTACTTTCAACAAGGATTATTTTTTGAGTCAAATAAAACCTCGTTATTTTGTACCTGTGTGGTTTTTCATTTATGTACTTTAATCATAAAGTTTTACAATTAAATTAGACTGCCACGAATGTTACAGTGAAGCCTTTCATCAACTCCAGGATCATTCCTGGACTCGAAAACAAAGTGGCTGTTTATATTATTGGACATTTGCAATTTCGAGAGGTGCCTCTTGGCTCGAGCCGGCACTGGCCTGCAGAGGAGCGCAGTTCGGTGCTTCTCCTGCCATTTCAGTATTCTTATTCTCTTTGTCAGCAGCTGGGTTGTAGACAAATTGCCATTTTCAAAATCTAACAACGCAGATATTCCCCTTCCGGTTAACCACCTTGTGGTCCAGTGGTAAACATACCGACTAAAAGTTTTCGGGATTTTCACAGTGATATAAATGTTTCACTCAAAATTTTGAATTGAGAGACGCTTTGATTGTTTCTTTGAAAATGATTAAAGTTAATAATGCAGATATGTCTCTACTACTCGACCGTGTGGTAGCCTAGAAGTAAACATTCCAACTTAAGCTTCCCAGGTTCTGAAAATAAGACTGAGTAATTGAAAATATCTAGATGCAAAACTTTGTTATCAGCTGATACATTGAGAGTCACGTTGATGATAAGAATAAACTCATCATAATACAATAAATTGGTAAGAAATCACATGAGTGTTATTAAACTGTTTACATTTGTAAACTGATTTTATATATACTGAGCAAACATGAGTGAAAAATACGGATTTATTGTGTATTAACAAACAATCATAAAAACACTTTTTACATATGTAGAATTTAGGAGAAAATTACATCTTCGTAAAGTTTATGAACTGTGATGGTATTGTAAAGAATCAAAGTGCTTTCCTTTGAGTGGAAGTCATAAAGTTTGCACATAAAGCTCATGACCGTTTTAAAAGTTCTCTCTGCATGTCCGATGCTTGCTCGTTTGATAACCCTGATAGCCAGACCAATATGCAGGGGCGGAATGTGACTAATACACCAGTAACCCTGATAGCCCAGCTTTATGTACGGTTATCCTATTGTGTCTCAGTGTATTCAGGAGAATGTGTATGAAATATTTACGGAAACAGATAATTATATTTTTATAAAATTCATTCGAATTCGAAAAGGATATTAATTTATATAATTGAAGAAAAATTTCATGTACCTAGGACTTAAGATACTGTATCGATTTCATTACATAAATAGTTATACAACCACGCAGAAATATAACAGTCTCCAACGGCTCCCGGGGCACCCTATAATACAAGAAGAAACGCCAAGTAGTCAAAAAACATACCCGGGGGTGATCATTGCACCCTCCTGTCCTTCTTAGATATTTATTACACATAAAAACATGCGAATAAAGGGTTTTTCCCACACATTTTCTCTGCCTAACACAATATCACAACCATAGTAAATCATGTAACCTAAGTCACACATTGAAAGCCCCAAAACCTGGGGATAGCCAAACACTAAACCAAAACATTAGTTATAAAATCTATTGTAATACACCTAATGAAAAATAAAAGAAATTTGAAATTTAATAATTTTTTTTTTTTACGCAGAATCGTACAATGTCTTGAAACTTGTACGTGAAAATTAGATATGAAGCATAAGTACTTTCATTGAACCTGGAAAGTTTATAACATGAGCATAATTCTTCACATGGATTTGAACCCGGGACCGCCAGTGTCAATGGTGGTCAGTAAGACCTTCTCTGATGCTAATGTCTTTTGTGTTTCAACAATAAATACAACTGAAGATCAAACCGGCAAAGAGAAATGAGTAATCGGTATATATGCCGAAATTGCTTCACCGAGCAAGGAGTCCCGACGGAAAAAACAAAAATAACAAATAGATAAATATTAAAAATTATTATAATACATGAATATGTTTTAAAAAAATCAGATGAATTTGTAACTTTTTGTACATATATCTCATTTATTAATAAATATAAAATATCTACATTAAATAAAAGAATTAATTTAAACCTAGAAATTTAAATACTTACTAGGTAATAGGTCTTTCATGCATATTTGAATTGTAAGAATATAACAAATGAATGTTGATTTTCAGTTCAGTAAGCAGTTCGGCGCCTGCCAGCGCGGCCGCTAGACGTTTTTATCATCCGTTTCGACTTCAAGTTAATATACATCGCGGTCAGAATCAAATATTTAATATCTAAGCTCATATATTGCATATGTAAGCTTTTTTAATCGATTGATATTTATATTTCCAGTTTGCAAACATCGGGTGCCAGTCCTCGCAGTCCATCTTACATGTTGTGTCGGATCGGGACGCGCCGTTCAAAGGCGCCGCGCAACCCAGGGAGCCGCCGATTGCGCCTCTGCTGGCCGCGCAGGCAGCCCTTCAAAGGCGCCGCGCAACCCTGGGAGCCGCCGATTGCGCCTCTGCTGGCCGCGCAGGCAGCCCTTCAAAGGCGCCGCGCAACCCAGGGAGCCGGCGATTGCGCCTCTGCTGGGCGCGCAGGCAGCCCTTCAAAGGCGCCGCGGAACCCTGGGAGCCGCCGATTGCGCCTCTGCTGGCCGCGCAGGCAGCCCTTCAAAGGCGCCGCGCAACCCAGGGAGCCGCCGATTGCGCCTCTGCTGGGCGCGCAGGCAGCCCTTCAAAGGCGCCCCGGAACCCTGGGAGCCGCCGATTGCGCCTCTGCTGGCCGCGCAGGCAGCCCGCGACGTCCTGCCGCCTATTGGACTGGCGGATCGGGACGCGCCCTTCAAAGGCGCCGCGCAACCCAGGGAGCCGCCGATTGCGCCTCTGCTGGGCGCGCAGGCAGCCCTTCAAAGGCGCCCCGGAACCCTGGGAGCCGCCGATTGCGCCTCTGCTGGCCGCGCAGGCAGCCCGCGACGTCCTGCCGCCTATTGGACTGGCGGATCGGGACGCGCCCTTCAAAGGCGCCGCGCAACCCTGGGAGCTGCCGATTGCGCCTCTGCTGGCCGCGCAGGCAGCCCTTCAAAGGCGCCGCGCAACCCAGGGAGCTGCCGATTGCGCCTCTGCTGGCCGCGCAGGCAGCCCGCGACGTCCCGCCGCCTATTGGACTGGCGGATCGGGACGCGCCCTTCAAAGGCGCCGCGCAACCCAGGGAGCTGCCGATTGCGCCTCTGCTGGCCGCGCAGGCAGCCCTTCAAAGGCGCCGCGCAACCCTGGGAGCCGCCGATTGCCAATTTGCGATTGCGATGGCAATTGCCGCATCCAGACTGCCTACTCCAGGACGCCTGCCCTTGCCGCCACCTGACGTCTCAACTTCAGGCTGCCTGTCCATGCCGCCATCCCACTTCGCATCTTTACGGTTGCCTGCCCTTGCTGTTTATAAAACCTTTTATTTCAGGATGTCTGACGTCTCTACTTCAGGTATTTTTAATTAAATATTTTTTTTATAAATTTTTTTTATTTCGTTTCATTCGTTTTTATTTTGTTTCGATGCTTTCCGTTTCGTTCCGTTCCGTTATAGTTGCGTCGCATTTTCACTGCCATATCTTTTTCCAGCCTATCCTACTCCAGGACGCCTGCCCTTGCTGCCTCCTCACGACTCAACTTCAGGATTCCTGACCATGGCGCCATCCCACATCGCATCTTTACGGTTGTCTGCTCTTGCTGCCCATATTTCCAATAAAATGTGATAGTTGTAATTGTTAAAAATTTTCATTTTACGTGTTATAGTAAATAGTGTATTTTTTAATTCTTCAACCTACTATTTATTAATAAATTGTTCTATCATGCTAATTTCGTGTTTTTTATTTATTAATTTTAGTTATAAACTATTATTCTTTCTTTTTATTTTAATCTTAAATATAATTATAATTCTAGTTTTATTCCTAAAGGTTTTAAAGTCAATCAGATAATAAATAAATATTTCGAAATTAACACCGCGCGGGCATGACTCGCAAACTTTCAAAGAACTCATTGGAGTAAATCAATTAAAATGCATTTTATATTACCTTTAAAGTAACTATTAAAATGATCAGTGTTTTTGGACGGGAGATATATAATTGTAATTTCAAAAAACAATTTTTTTTCATCATTGCCAATACTTTAGAATCCTGGTGGTATTATTTCTTGAATAATGATATTTTATTAAATAAAGCATAATACTTGTTCAGGACAAGACGTGTTTGCATTGATTTTTATTTAAAATGGTGTCATAGTCATTCATTATTTTTTAATAATAGCACATCAGACATTTTAAAGATAATTCAATAAGTAATTATTGTTCTCGAAACCATTTGGGCTAATCATGTCACGTTATGGGAATACAAAACGCAGAATTACTATTTTGAAGAGTGTGATTAATTATTGTTACTTTTATTATGAAAAATATCATTAAATATAATTTTAATTTTTATAATAAATAAATATTTGCGCTCCGTTTGTTTGAAAGCGAAATAAACACCTAAGAATAAAAATAATTTAAAAAATCCCACACATCCACACCCCAAAAATAATTTAAAAAAAACAACACATTACATACTTTTCAGTATTAAGAAAGGATTCTATTCGGAGAGATTTCCCTTTCGATAGCAGTTTTCAAGACACCGATGACCTCTTCTTACGTAATTGTATCCTCTGCTCCGAGTGCTTCTCCTCAGAGGAAGTTGGTGACCATTTCAATGAACATATGTATTTTCTTACTCATTCGGCTGTAACCTCGATTACCAGCCACTGCCATAAAATACGTACCCACTTAAGTGTTCTCCTTTTATTTTCTTTTGATTCTACCAAGGGAAATTAGCTGCAATAGGCTACAATTATTATTTTTAAATATAGCCATATCACCTTACGATTTTTTACCATCGTCAGGGGTTCACTTTCTTTACACATTCTGTGCATGACTCTCTCGTTTGTATGGCAGGCATCCTGTTGTATTTTAAGGGTTCTCCTATAAAGCCACATTTCAAATGCCTCAATTTTTCGCAACGGTCTCAATTCCCTAAAGAAGAACCGAGACAACACATCATTTGGTGGATCGCGAACGTGATTATATATAATTTCAAAATCAATTTTTGTACGATTCAATTGTGCGTTTTATGTATTGAGGCAAGAAATGTTCTCACACTGCTTTGTTTTTCTAGAAAATTTTATATTATAATTGCAAAAACAAGCGATTTAACGGAAGTTAGTAATCTTATGTGCATGAGGTAATTGTCAGTTATAGATTCTATGTTACTTCAAATCAACAAAAGACACAACACTTTACTTCATTCTGCGAAAGAACGAGAGAACACTAACAAGTCTCCGGAAGATCGATCGGTCGTAAAGACTGACGTCTCAACCACACTCAATTCAATCTCAAAAATTAATGAAACCCCAAGCTTCTCAAACTTTAGCACGCTGAGTCAAGTAATATTATCCACTGCTCTAATATATGTGCGTGGTGAAGATAATGAATATTGCAAGGCTAGGGCACTACTAGACAGTGGCAGTCAACACTGCCTTATATCGGCATTCTTATGCAAGAAATTAAAAGTAAAATCAATACAGTCCACAATATTATCGATTACAGGAGTAGGTCATTCAACCCAAACGGCTACTCAAATTTGTGAAAGCTCTAAATGGGAACTTTTCTCAACAAATTATGTGCATAGTTTTACCAAAGCTAACATCAACAATACCTCCGGTTGGTATCAACAAAAATAGTTTGAACATACCGCAACAGATCAAACTCGCAGATCCTACTTTCCATTCGCCATCGCAGGCGGACATAATAATAGGAGCAGATTACTTCTGGGATTTGTTGCTAACCAGAAGTATTCGCTTAACAAACGGTCCTTATTTACAGGAAACCAAGTTGGGCTGGATCATATCTGGACCCATTCACAATCACTTCAGTAAAAATACAACTGAAACGCAATGCAATCTTATTCAATCCATTACAATAGATGAACAATTAAAAAAATTTTGGGAGATAGAAGAATTACACCCTTTTAACTCAACACTCACATGCGAAGATCGTGCATGTGAACACATTTTCGTATCCACACATCAGAGATCAACAAACGGTCATTTTACGGTTCAAATTCCGTTTAAAGAATCCACATCGGACTTAGGAGAAAGCTATAACATAGCACGAAGTCGTTTTTTGTCATGAGAGAAAACTAGATAAGTCACCGGTATACAAACAACTATATTGCAATTTTATGCAGGAGTATCTGGCACTAGGCCACATGACTAAAGTAAAGGAGTACAATTCACCTCATTATTCTCTACCTCACCATGGAGTATTACGAGAAAACAGTCTTACCACCAAATTACGCGTAGTTTTCGATGCGAGCCAAGTAACTACGTCAGGGAAGTCATTAAATGACATTCAGATGGCAGGTCCGCCATTACAAAATGACTCGTTCGCAATACTGTTAAGATTCCGTCAATATAAATTCGTGGCCTGCGCAGATATAGAGAAGTTCTTCAGACAGTCTCTAATACAAACCGACCAACGAAACTTACAACCGATTCTATGGCGAGAAACTTCTTCGGCACCAATGAGAACTTATCAACTTAATACGGTGACGTACGGAACCGCGTCAGCACCTTATCTCAGCATGCGTTGCCTACGCGAACTAGGTCTCAAATGCCAAAATGAAATGGCAGCTAGAACAATACTACATGATTTCTATGTCGACGACCTAACTACCGGCGATGATTGCAAAGATAATTTAACAAAAACGTGAAGAAGTCTCTGACACATGTATGTCGGGATGTTTTCCATTAAGAAAATGGATTTTCAATTCACCAGATATTGCTCCAACCGTACTAAGCACTACAGAGACAACCAAGCATCTCTCGCTAGATGAACAGTACTCTAGCAAGACTCTCGGGTTAGGATGGAGGAATAAGGAGGACAAACTACATTTCACATCAGAATTGAAAAATATTTGTACAACGAGTGCTACGAAGCGCGAAATCTTATCAATCACTTCTTAAATTTATGATCCTTTAGGACTGCTAAGTCCAGCCGTTATTTCAGCCAAAATACTGTTACAAACACTTTGGCTCTGAAAATTGGATTGGGACGATCCATTGCCTCAAGACCTTGTCTGAAGTTGGGAAAAATTTGTGAATTCTCTTACTGTTTTATCAAATATCTTCATTCCCAGACACGTGATCGGCCAAGATCCAAAGCAAATAGAATTGCATATTTTCACCGACGACAGTGAAAAGGCGTACGGATCATGTGCGTATGTACGCACAGTAAACACAACCATAACCACAAGTAATAACGATAAACCTATTATGCTCAAAAACTCGCGTGGCACCAATCAAACCACTTACCATTCCGCGATTAGAGCTCTGCGGAGTGCTTGTGGGCGCTCGGTTATTAAATAAAATTAAAAAGTCCTTGCGTACTTCTTTCACTAGAACAATGATCTGGACGGATTCCACCATTGTGTTAGGGTGGTTGAACGTTTTTAACTACGACAACGGAGGCTCTGAAAATTCCGCTAGAGTTACCCGAGATCAAATCCACTTCAATTACAAGCAATGTTTTGTTCACGTCCCTCTTCTCTAATATCACAAATGAATCGACGGTCGACTTTGCCAAATTTTCTTCGTTCAAGAAACTTCAATGCGTATACAGTTATGTATTGCGGTTCATACACAATTCGTGACAAAGAGGGGTGCAAGCTGACAGACGTACAAAGCTAGATAGACTCCCGGTCTATCTTTAAATGAGCTTAACAATTGTTTAAAAGTATTAGTTAAAATAGTACAAAAACAATCTTTTCCCGAGGAATATAACGCCTGTATCAACAAATCGTCTATAAGACCAGCTCGTAACTTGTCAATGCTAAGTTTATTCATGGATAATGATCAAATTATCAGAGTTGGCGGCAGACTTTTTATTATGTAGCAAGCATCACTTTACCCACCTTTTGTTTCGACAGGAGCACCTCAAGCTTTTACATGCGGGGTCCCAATTGTTGTTGGCTAATACACGTGAAAATTGGTGGACTCTTGATGGCAGAAACTTAGCTAGAAAAACTGTCCATCAATGTGTAACCTGTAGTCGTATGTCAGGTAGAACATTACAGCCCATTATGGGAAATTTACCAAGGGAAAGGTTGGAACCTGGTTTCCCTTTTCTGTATTGTGGGGTAGATTACGCCGGACCTCTGTTTATGTTAAACAAAAAAGGCAGAAGAGCCCAGTTAGAGAAATGCTATCTTTGCTTATTTATTTGTTTTTCCACGCGAGCTGTACATTTAGAGCTTGTCACAAGTCTCACATCCGAAGGCTACATTTTAGCCTTAAAAAGATTTATTGCTCGCAGGGGAAAGCCCATTCAAATAATTTCTGACCATGGCAAAAACTTTGTAGGAGCAGCCAGAGAATTCCATTGAATTTAAATTTATACCACCATACGCTCCTCATTTTGGCGGTTTACAAGAGGCTGGGGTCAAGTCCTGCAAGAACCATCTCACTCGAGTACTAGGCAAATCAAATTTAACGTACCAGGAATTCAGTACGGTTTTGGCTCAAATAGAAGCTGTCCTGAATTCCCGTCCCATGCATCCATTATCAACAGACCCAAATGATCTACAACCTCTCACCCCGGCGCATTTTATACTGGGACGACCACTCACAGCACCTGCAGAGCCTTACATTCTGGATCCTAAGCGGCTGGCCTTATCTCGCTATGGCCTTATCAGCGATTCGAACAGATAAGGTCTCACTTCTGGAAGAGGTGGTCAAAGGAATACGTCGCGGAATTGCAGCAAAGAACAAAATGGAAGGTTTCAAGCAAGGATTTGCAGCCTAATTAAATGGTGGTGATCAAGGAGGAGAACTTGCCGCCCCTCAAATGGCGGTTAGGCAGAATAAAATCAGTTTTCCCAGGATCGGACGGTGTGTCCAGAGTAGCTGACATCCGAACAGCTAATGGTACAATCAGGAGGGCATTCTCCAAGATCTGCCCTTTACCTTGTGCACCTGAAGACATCTGTGGACCTTGATCAATAGAGCAATCAACGTTCTGTTGAAGGTTCCAGATACCTTCAACGGGGGGGGAGTATATTTACGCATGTGAACGCCACCTCTGGTAATCAATACCATTAATATGTACAATCATTAGTTTTAAGAAACTGTAAAATGTGACTTTCTCGCTAGAGGGCGAGCGGGCGATTTATACCTAAATCCCTGCTTAATCCTTACTCGTTTTTCGACTTTTGATACACCAACACGTTTATAAGATAATTCTAAACATCCACAATACAATATTGATCAAACATTCTCTACGGCGAGACGAGTCACATTCAAGCAAACAAAGTGTGAAAGTACCAAATAATACCCGCACAAATCACGATGATATTTTTCTAAGAGTTTCTTTAATCAATTTTCAATATTTGAAAAAATGTTATTAATCATTATCTAGCTATTAAGCTATGCTGGTTCTCTTTTTTTCTTTTCTATAGTATTAAGCACTTGAAAATTACAGTCTTACTTATTCGGCCGTACCCCTGAATTTCAGCATTACTCAAAATTAATATTTCGGGATATTTATTGGGATCGCGTTCATTACTGGAGCATATTCTAATAGAATCACAACGCCGAAGTTCTTTTCTTCCTACAAACAATGGGTATAAAAGGTGAAGAGAATTCGAGGAGCATTCATCATTTAACAACTATCTCTAATACACCTATATAATCTAAAAAACGAACTGACAGATTCTGTTAATTAATTCACAATATTGTTCCATGGATGAATATTGCAAGCATTTTTAAAAAGCTGCACTTACACGACCAACTAAAATGCCAAAAAACAATAATCAATATTAAAATGTATGAAAGCATATTATAATAAAACTAGTATTTGTTTAATTTATGAGCACAATTTTATTTTGATTTTGATATTTTTATTTTTTAAAATCGCTTCACCATCCGAGAAAAAACAATGAACGAGCAAGGAGTCCCGACAGAAAAAACTAAAATAACAAATGGATAAATATTAAAAAGTATTATAATATATAAATATGTTTTAAAAAAATCAGATGAATTTGTAACTTTTTGTACATATATCTCATTTATTAATAAATATAAAATATCTACATTAAAATTTTAATAAAATAATTAATTTAAATAATAACTAGGTTATAGTTCTTTCTTGCATATTTGAATTGTATGGAATGAATGTTGATTTTATTATCAGTTCGGCGCTTGGCCTCGCTGTTCTTTAATCTTCGTCCATTTTCAATCATATTTATCTTCACCGTTTTATTTCTATTCTAATTATTTTATTTTAGCTTCTGCTCCAGGACTCCAGGTTGCCTGCCCTTGCTGTTTATAAAACCTTCCACTGCAGGATGTCTGACGTCTCCACTTCAGGTATTTTATAGGAATTTTATAATTGGACTCAGGTACTTGAACAAATTTTGTTAAGCACATGGAATAAGGGAAGATTATAAGTGTTACAAACTACGCACTCCTTATCACCGGTGTAAATTAACGAATACCTCCAAATTTAACAAAGAAAATTACAAAATCTGAATGCAACAAAAATAAACCGGTTAGATTCATTAAAACATTGTATAGATCAGGATGATTTAAAATTTTGTTTGATTCGTATTTGGTTGCTTTGTGTTTTATTCCAAAAACGTTTATGTATATATATATATATACATTCAACTTTGTGCTATTTTTTACGCTTAATTGAGAATAACGAGAAAAAGGTAAACATATATTGTGTACTTTTTTTGAGTTTTATTATTTAATTTGATCAACGAAATTAATTAATAAATATAATTATTATTATTATTACCCGAGCCATACGCAAAGCCTGGTAATTAGCTATGCAGCATATTTTTTTTAAATTCCCTGTTTTTGAGTTTTCTGACAGCACTGAAACATATTTAATTATTTTTAAATTATAGAAATAAAATTTTGTAGGTATTTCATTATAAATGGATATTGAATTGATCCACATTTTATACACTTGCATTGCATAGTTTCATGAATTAAGATGTGGATTAGATTTTACGTTTATAAAATGAAGGTTTTCCAATAAATTGATTTAACCATCATTAGCTATTTGGTTTTGCATAAATTTTTAGTTAATATATAAATAACTAAGCATTTTGTTTGATGTATTTCTGAAGTTAATTTGCCTAGTCTGATTGATTAAAATTCCACGCATCTCACGATGAAAAAAATATCTAAAATTTTAATATGAAAAACCTGGTTTCAGATCTTCTCACATATTACAAGCATATTTTTGGTGCGTAAACCGAAAAGAAAAGGTGCGTAAGTAGTTCCCTTGTACTGTTCTGTATTCTGAATTAAAAAGCGTAGTAAATATTTGCGGCGAATTCTTTTAATTGTAATCAATTAATACCATAATTTATATATTTAGTTTTTTAATATTTCATTCTGAATTTGATGGTATATAATAAAACCCTTCAAAAATAAAATTGGACATAACTGCTATGATATTATTTGATCATTTTTATCAATTAAATTTATAATAAATGTGAAAGTGTAGAGCTCTTTAAATTGAAAAGCAATGGAAGTGTTTACTTTAATATATTATTACATAAATTTTAGGTACTAAATACACTTAGATAATCCGTTCAAAGGTGCATTCGTAATTTTGAAGACGCTTTCCAGTGCATTTGAGTTTCAAAAGATATTTTTTTTTTAGAAAAATAATATTTGTTTAAAATTACTTCATGCATTTAATCAACGGGCATGGATCAAAAAACACACCCCTCCACAAGTAAACTCTCACCCTCAACCGCATTCATACATACTTAATTTATTTCTTAGGTCACCTCTTAAGAAAGTTAAAAAAGACCCTAATGAAAAATGTGGTTATACTAAATACACGTAGATAATCCGTTTTAAGGTGCATTCGTAATTTTGAAGACGTTTTCCAGTGCATTTGAGTTTCAAAATATATTTTTCAGGACATAAAATTCAAAAGACATTTTTCAGTGTATTAGTGATTTAGACAACATTTTACAGTCTAGTACTGAGCGTAATAATGGAAACACCCCCAAAAGAGCACTTTTGTAATTTTTTAAAATAATTTACATAAATGATTAGTATATTATTGATTTTTGTGAAGACCGTCTCACAGGAAGTACGATTTTGCATATACAGGTTTGATTGATTGATAATAATTAAGTACTATTTTTCATGTGCTATAATTATATTATATTATATTTGACTACACCACATACTTTAAAAAATCTTTTTGTATAATTTATAGCATGTTTTGTAGACATTCCTAAGAAAAGTTCTTTGTGTGGCCGTTTATCATTATTATTTGTCAGTGGATGTCTCGAATTTCTTTAATGTGATACACAAAAGCAAACGATTAATTTTAATGTTTAGTATTAAAAAGATTTTTTTATTCTGTTTGTGCATCACCGATAACTGTTTATAATACATCCAATAACATATTTTATTATTTCTCGCTTGAACTTATTCATAAATTATCAATTTAATATTAAAACTTCAATTATTTAATTGACCATGTGATTACGATTTTTTTTAATAATGAATGTTTTTTCTTTAGAAGGAATTGAATATATTTATATTCTACTTTCAACAAGGATTATTTTTTGAGTCAAATAAAACCTCGTTATTTTGTACCTGTGTGGTTTTTCATTTATGTACTTTAATCATAAAGTTTTACAATTAAATTAGACTGCCACGAATGTTACAGTGAAGCCTTTCATCAACTCCAGGATCATTCCTGGACTCGAAAACAAAGTGGCTGTTTATATTATTGGACATTTGCAATTTCGAGAGGTGCCTCTTGGCTCGAGCCGGCACTGGCCTGCAGAGGAGCGCAGTTCGGTGCTTCTCCTGCCATTTCAGTATTCTTATTCTCTTTGTCAGCAGCTGGGTTGTAGACAAATTGCCATTTTCAAAATCTAACAACGCAGATATTCCCCTTCCGGTTAACCACCTTGTGGTCCAGTGGTAAACATACCGACTAAAAGTTTTCGGGATTTTCACAGTGATATAAATGTTTCACTCAAAATTTTGAATTGAGAGACGCTTTGATTGTTTCTTTGAAAATGATTAAAGTTAATAATGCAGATATGTCTCTACTACTCGACCGTGTGGTAGCCTAGAAGTAAACATTCCAACTTAAGCTTCCCAGGTTCTGAAAATAAGACTGAGTAATTGAAAATATCTAGATGCAAAACTTTGTTATCAGCTGATACATTGAGAGTCACGTTGATGATAAGAATAAACTCATCATAATACAATAAATTGGTAAGAAATCACATGAGTGTTATTAAACTGTTTACATTTGTAAACTGATTTTATATATACTGAGCAAACATGAGTGAAAAATACGGATTTATTGTGTATTAACAAACAATCATAAAAACACTTTTTACATATGTAGAATTTAGGAGAAAATTACATCTTCGTAAAGTTTATGAACTGTGATGGTATTGTAAAGAATCAAAGTGCTTTCCTTTGAGTGGAAGTCATAAAGTTTGCACATAAAGCTCATGACCGTTTTAAAAGTTCTCTCTGCATGTCCGATGCTTGCTCGTTTGATAACCCTGATAGCCAGACCAATATGCAGGGGCGGAATGTGACTAATACACCAGTAACCCTGATAGCCCAGCTTTATGTACGGTTATCCTATTGTGTCTCAGTGTATTCAGGAGAATGTGTATGAAATATTTACGGAAACAGATAATTATATTTTTATAAAATTCATTCGAATTCGAAAAGGATATTAATTTATATAATTGAAGAAAAATTTCATGTACCTAGGACTTAAGATACTGTATCGATTTCATTACATAAATAGTTATACAACCACGCAGAAATATAACAGTCTCCAACGGCTCCCGGGGCACCCTATAATACAAGAAGAAACGCCAAGTAGTCAAAAAACATACCCGGGGGTGATCATTGCACCCTCCTGTCCTTCTTAGATATTTATTACACATAAAAACATGCGAATAAAGGGTTTTTCCCACACATTTTCTCTGCCTAACACAATATCACAACCATAGTAAATCATGTAACCTAAGTCACACATTGAAAGCCCCAAAACCTGGGGATAGCCAAACACTAAACCAAAACATTAGTTATAAAATCTATTGTAATACACCTAATGAAAAATAAAAGAAATTTGAAATTTAATAATTTTTTTTTTTTACGCAGAATCGTACAATGTCTTGAAACTTGTACGTGAAAATTAGATATGAAGCATAAGTACTTTCATTGAACCTGGAAAGTTTATAACATGAGCATAATTCTTCACATGGATTTGAACCCGGGACCGCCAGTGTCAATGGTGGTCAGTAAGACCTTCTCTGATGCTAATGTCTTTTGTGTTTCAACAATAAATACAACTGAAGATCAAACCGGCAAAGAGAAATGAGTAATCGGTATATATGCCGAAATTGCTTCACCGAGCAAGGAGTCCCGACGGAAAAAACAAAAATAACAAATAGATAAATATTAAAAATTATTATAATACATGAATATGTTTTAAAAAAATCAGATGAATTTGTAACTTTTTGTACATATATCTCATTTATTAATAAATATAAAATATCTACATTAAATAAAAGAATTAATTTAAACCTAGAAATTTAAATACTTACTAGGTAATAGGTCTTTCATGCATATTTGAATTGTAAGAATATAACAAATGAATGTTGATTTTCAGTTCAGTAAGCAGTTCGGCGCCTGCCAGCGCGGCCGCTAGACGTTTTTATCATCCGTTTCGACTTCAAGTTAATATACATCGCGGTCAGAATCAAATATTTAATATCTAAGCTCATATATTGCATATGTAAGCTTTTTTAATCGATTGATATTTATATTTCCAGTTTGCAAACATCGGGTGCCAGTCCTCGCAGTCCATCTTACATGTTGTGTCGGATCGGGACGCGCCGTTCAAAGGCGCCGCGCAACCCAGGGAGCCGCCGATTGCGCCTCTGCTGGCCGCGCAGGCAGCCCTTCAAAGGCGCCGCGCAACCCTGGGAGCCGCCGATTGCGCCTCTGCTGGCCGCGCAGGCAGCCCTTCAAAGGCGCCGCGCAACCCAGGGAGCCGGCGATTGCGCCTCTGCTGGGCGCGCAGGCAGCCCTTCAAAGGCGCCGCGGAACCCTGGGAGCCGCCGATTGCGCCTCTGCTGGCCGCGCAGGCAGCCCTTCAAAGGCGCCGCGCAACCCAGGGAGCCGCCGATTGCGCCTCTGCTGGGCGCGCAGGCAGCCCTTCAAAGGCGCCCCGGAACCCTGGGAGCCGCCGATTGCGCCTCTGCTGGCCGCGCAGGCAGCCCGCGACGTCCTGCCGCCTATTGGACTGGCGGATCGGGACGCGCCCTTCAAAGGCGCCGCGCAACCCAGGGAGCCGCCGATTGCGCCTCTGCTGGGCGCGCAGGCAGCCCTTCAAAGGCGCCCCGGAACCCTGGGAGCCGCCGATTGCGCCTCTGCTGGCCGCGCAGGCAGCCCGCGACGTCCTGCCGCCTATTGGACTGGCGGATCGGGACGCGCCCTTCAAAGGCGCCGCGCAACCCTGGGAGCTGCCGATTGCGCCTCTGCTGGCCGCGCAGGCAGCCCTTCAAAGGCGCCGCGCAACCCAGGGAGCTGCCGATTGCGCCTCTGCTGGCCGCGCAGGCAGCCCGCGACGTCCCGCCGCCTATTGGACTGGCGGATCGGGACGCGCCCTTCAAAGGCGCCGCGCAACCCAGGGAGCTGCCGATTGCGCCTCTGCTGGCCGCGCAGGCAGCCCTTCAAAGGCGCCGCGCAACCCTGGGAGCCGCCGATTGCCAATTTGCGATTGCGATGGCAATTGCCGCATCCAGACTGCCTACTCCAGGACGCCTGCCCTTGCCGCCACCTGACGTCTCAACTTCAGGCTGCCTGTCCATGCCGCCATCCCACTTCGCATCTTTACGGTTGCCTGCCCTTGCTGTTTATAAAACCTTTTATTTCAGGATGTCTGACGTCTCTACTTCAGGTATTTTTAATTAAATATTTTTTTTATAAATTTTTTTTATTTCGTTTCATTCGTTTTTATTTTGTTTCGATGCTTTCCGTTTCGTTCCGTTCCGTTATAGTTGCGTCGCATTTTCACTGCCATATCTTTTTCCAGCCTATCCTACTCCAGGACGCCTGCCCTTGCTGCCTCCTCACGACTCAACTTCAGGATTCCTGACCATGGCGCCATCTCACATCGCATCTTTACGGTTGTCTGCTCTTGCTGCCCATATTTCCAATAAAATGTGATAGTTGTAATTGTTAAAAATTTTCATTTTACGTGTTATAGTAAATAGTGTATTTTTTAATTCTTCAACCTACTATTTATTAATAAATTGTTCTATCATGCTAATTTCGTGTTTTTTATTTATTAATTTTAGTTATAAACTATTATTCTTTCTTTTTATTTTAATCTTAAATATAATTATAATTCTAGTTTTATTCCTAAAGGTTTTAAAGTCAATCAGATAATAAATAAATATTTCGAAATTAACACCGCGCGGGCATGACTCGCAAACTTTCAAAGAACTCATTGGAGTAAATCAATTAAAATGCATTTTATATTACCTTTAAAGTAACTATTAAAATGATCAGTGTTTTTGGACGGGAGATATATAATTGTAATTTCAAAAAACAATTTTTTTTCATCATTGCCAATACTTTAGAATCCTGGTGGTATTATTTCTTGAATAATGATATTTTATTAAATAAAGCATAATACTTGTTCAGGACAAGACGTGTTTGCATTGATTTTTATTTAAAATGGTGTCATAGTCATTCATTATTTTTTAATAATAGCACATCAGACATTTTAAAGATAATTCAATAAGTAATTATAGTTCTCGAAACCATTTGGGCTAATCATGTCACGTTATGGGAATACAAAACGCAGAATTACTATTTTGAAGAGTGTGATTAATTATTGTTACTTTTATTATGAAAAATATCATTAAATATAATTTTAATTTTTATAATAAATAAATATTTGCGCTCCGTTTGTTTGAAAGCGAAATAAACACCTAAGAATAAAAATAATTTAAAAAATCCCACACATCCACACCCCAAAAATAATTTAAAAAAAACAACACATTACATACTTTTCAGTATTAAGAAAGGATTCTATTCGGAGAGATTTCCCTTTCGATAGCAGTTTTCAAGACACCGATGACCTCTTCTTACGTAATTGTATCCTCTGCTCCGAGTGCTTCTCCTCAGAGGAAGTTGGTGACCATTTCAATGAACATATGTATTTTCTTACTCATTCGGCTGTAACCTCGATTACCAGCCACTGCCATAAAATACGTACCCACTTAAGTGTTCTCCTTTTATTTTCTTTTGATTCTACCAAGGGAAATTAGCTGCAATAGGCTACAATTATTATTTTTAAATATAGCCATATCACCTTACGATTTTTTACCATCGTCAGGGGTTCACTTTATTTACACATTCTGTGCATGACTCTCTCGTTTGTATGGCAGGCATCCTGTTGTATTTTAAGGGTTCTCCTATAAAGCCACATTTCAAATGCCTCAATTTTTCGCAACGGTCTCAATTCCCTAAAGAAGAACCGAGACAACACATCATTTGGTGGATCGCGAACGTGATTATATATAATTTCAAAATCAATTTTTGTACGATTCAATTGTGCGTTTTATGTATTGAGGCAAGAAATGTTCTCACACTGCTTTGTTTTTCTAGAAAATTTTATATTATAATTGCAAAAACAAGCGATTTAACGGAAGTTAGTAATCTTATGTGCATGAGGTAATTGTCAGTTATAGATTCTATGTTACTTCAAATCAACAAAAGACACAACACTTTACTTCATTCTGCGAAAGAACGAGAGAACACTAACAAGTCTCCGGAAGATCGATCGGTCGTAAAGACTGACGTCTCAACCACACTCAATTCAATCTCAAAAATTAATGAAACCCCAAGCTTCTCAAACTTTAGCACGCTGAGTCAAGTAATATTATCCACTGCTCTAATATATGTGCGTGGTGAAGATAATGAATATTGCAAGGCTAGGGCACTACTAGACAGTGGCAGTCAACACTGCCTTATATCGGCATTCTTATGCAAGAAATTAAAAGTAAAATCAATACAGTCCACAATATTATCGATTACAGGAGTAGGTCATTCAACCCAAACGGCTACTCAAATTTGTGAAAGCTCTAAATGGGAACTTTTCTCAACAAATTATGTGCATAGTTTTACCAAAGCTAACATCAACAATACCTCCGGTTGGTATCAACAAAAATAGTTTGAACATACCGCAACAGATCAAACTCGCAGATCCTACTTTCCATTCGCCATCGCAGGCGGACATAATAATAGGAGCAGATTACTTCTGGGATTTGTTGCTAACCAGAAGTATTCGCTTAACAAACGGTCCTTATTTACAGGAAACCAAGTTGGGCTGGATCATATCTGGACCCATTCACAATCACTTCAGTAAAAATACAACTGAAACGCAATGCAATCTTATTCAATCCATTACAATAGATGAACAATTAAAAAAATTTTGGGAGATAGAAGAATTACACCCTTTTAACTCAACACTCACATGCGAAGATCGTGCATGTGAACACATTTTCGTATCCACACATCAGAGATCAACAAACGGTCATTTTACGGTTCAAATTCCGTTTAAAGAATCCACATCGGACTTAGGAGAAAGCTATAACATAGCACGAAGTCGTTTTTTGTCATGAGAGAAAACTAGATAAGTCACCGGTATACAAACAACTATATTGCAATTTTATGCAGGAGTATCTGGCACTAGGCCACATGACTAAAGTAAAGGAGTACAATTCACCTCATTATTCTCTACCTCACCATGGAGTATTACGAGAAAACAGTCTTACCACCAAATTACGCGTAGTTTTCGATGCGAGCCAAGTAACTACGTCAGGGAAGTCATTAAATGACATTCAGATGGCAGGTCCGCCATTACAAAATGACTCGTTCGCAATACTGTTAAGATTCCGTCAATATAAATTCGTGGCCTGCGCAGATATAGAGAAGTTCTTCAGACAGTCTCTAATACAAACCGACCAACGAAACTTACAACCGATTCTATGGCGAGAAACTTCTTCGGCACCAATGAGAACTTATCAACTTAATACGGTGACGTACGGAACCGCGTCAGCACCTTATCTCAGCATGCGTTGCCTACGCGAACTAGGTCTCAAATGCCAAAATGAAATGGCAGCTAGAACAATACTACATGATTTCTATGTCGACGACCTAACTACCGGCGATGATTGCAAAGATAATTTAACAAAAACGTGAAGAAGTCTCTGACACATGTATGTCGGGATGTTTTCCATTAAGAAAATGGATTTTCAATTCACCAGATATTGCTCCAACCGTACTAAGCACTACAGAGACAACCAAGCATCTCTCGCTAGATGAACAGTACTCTAGCAAGACTCTCGGGTTAGGATGGAGGAATAAGGAGGACAAACTACATTTCACATCAGAATTGAAAAATATTTGTACAACGAGTGCTACGAAGCGCGAAATCTTATCAATCACTTCTTAAATTTATGATCCTTTAGGACTGCTAAGTCCAGCCGTTATTTCAGCCAAAATACTGTTACAAACACTTTGGCTCTGAAAATTGGATTGGGACGATCCATTGCCTCAAGACCTTGTCTGAAGTTGGGAAAAATTTGTGAATTCTCTTACTGTTTTATCAAATATCTTCATTCCCAGACACGTGATCGGCCAAGATCCAAAGCAAATAGAATTGCATATTTTCACCGACGACAGTGAAAAGGCGTACGGATCATGTGCGTATGTACGCACAGTAAACACAACCATAACCACAAGTAATAACGATAAACCTATTATGCTCAAAAACTCGCGTGGCACCAATCAAACCACTTACCATTCCGCGATTAGAGCTCTGCGGAGTGCTTGTGGGCGCTCGGTTATTAAATAAAATTAAAAAGTCCTTGCGTACTTCTTTCACTAGAACAATGATCTGGACGGATTCCACCATTGTGTTAGGGTGGTTGAACGTTTTTAACTACGACAACGGAGGCTCTGAAAATTCCGCTAGAGTTACCCGAGATCAAATCCACTTCAATTACAAGCAATGTTTTGTTCACGTCCCTCTTCTCTAATATCACAAATGAATCGACGGTCGACTTTGCCAAATTTTCTTCGTTCAAGAAACTTCAATGCGTATACAGTTATGTATTGCGGTTCATACACAATTCGTGACAAAGAGGGGTGCAAGCTGACAGACGTACAAAGCTAGATAGACTCCCGGTCTATCTTTAAATGAGCTTAACAATTGTTTAAAAGTATTAGTTAAAATAGTACAAAAACAATCTTTTCCCGAGGAATATAACGCCTGTATCAACAAATCGTCTATAAGACCAGCTCGTAACTTGTCAATGCTAAGTTTATTCATGGATAATGATCAAATTATCAGAGTTGGCGGCAGACTTTTTATTATGTAGCAAGCATCACTTTACCCACCTTTTGTTTCGACAGGAGCACCTCAAGCTTTTACATGCGGGGTCCCAATTGTTGTTGGCTAATACACGTGAAAATTGGTGGACTCTTGATGGCAGAAACTTAGCTAGAAAAACTGTCCATCAATGTGTAACCTGTAGTCGTATGTCAGGTAGAACATTACAGCCCATTATGGGAAATTTACCAAGGGAAAGGTTGGAACCTGGTTTCCCTTTTCTGTATTGTGGGGTAGATTACGCCGGACCTCTGTTTATGTTAAACAAAAAAGGCAGAAGAGCCCAGTTAGAGAAATGCTATCTTTGCTTATTTATTTGTTTTTCCACGCGAGCTGTACATTTAGAGCTTGTCACAAGTCTCACATCCGAAGGCTACATTTTAGCCTTAAAAAGATTTATTGCTCGCAGGGGAAAGCCCATTCAAATAATTTCTGACCATGGCAAAAACTTTGTAGGAGCAGCCAGAGAATTCCATTGAATTTAAATTTATACCACCATACGCTCCTCATTTTGGCGGTTTACAAGAGGCTGGGGTCAAGTCCTGCAAGAACCATCTCACTCGAGTACTAGGCAAATCAAATTTAACGTACCAGGAATTCAGTACGGTTTTGGCTCAAATAGAAGCTGTCCTGAATTCCCGTCCCATGCATCCATTATCAACAGACCCAAATGATCTACAACCTCTCACCCCGGCGCATTTTATACTGGGACGACCACTCACAGCACCTGCAGAGCCTTACATTCTGGATCCTAAGCGGCTGGCCTTATCTCGCTATGGCCTTATCAGCGATTCGAACAGATAAGGTCTCACTTCTGGAAGAGGTGGTCAAAGGAATACGTCGCGGAATTGCAGCAAAGAACAAAATGGAAGGTTTCAAGCAAGGATTTGCAGCCTAATTAAATGGTGGTGATCAAGGAGGAGAACTTGCCGCCCCTCAAATGGCGGTTAGGCAGAATAAAATCAGTTTTCCCAGGATCGGACGGTGTGTCCAGAGTAGCTGACATCCGAACAGCTAATGGTACAATCAGGAGGGCATTCTCCAAGATCTGCCCTTTACCTTGTGCACCTGAAGACATCTGTGGACCTTGATCAATAGAGCAATCAACGTTCTGTTGAAGGTTCCAGATACCTTCAACGGGGGGGGAGTATATTTACGCATGTGAACGCCACCTCTGGTAATCAATACCATTAATATGTACAATCATTAGTTTTAAGAAACTGTAAAATGTGACTTTCTCGCTAGAGGGCGAGCGGGCGATTTATACCTAAATCCCTGCTTAATCCTTACTCGTTTTTCGACTTTTGATACACCAACACGTTTATAAGATAATTCTAAACATCCACAATACAATATTGATCAAACATTCTCTACGGCGAGACGAGTCACATTCAAGCAAACAAAGTGTGAAAGTACCAAATAATACCCGCACAAATCACGATGATATTTTTCTAAGAGTTTCTTTAATCAATTTTCAATATTTGAAAAAATGTTATTAATCATTATCTAGCTATTAAGCTATGCTGGTTCTCTTTTTTTCTTTTCTATAGTATTAAGCACTTGAAAATTACAGTCTTACTTATTCGGCCGTACCCCTGAATTTCAGCATTACTCAAAATTAATATTTCGGGATATTTATTGGGATCGCGTTCATTACTGGAGCATATTCTAATAGAATCACAACGCCGAAGTTCTTTTCTTCCTACAAACAATGGGTATAAAAGGTGAAGAGAATTCGAGGAGCATTCATCATTTAACAACTATCTCTAATACACCTATATAATCTAAAAAACGAACTGACAGATTCTGTTAATTAATTCACAATATTGTTCCATGGATGAATATTGCAAGCATTTTTAAAAAGCTGCACTTACACGACCAACTAAAATGCCAAAAAACAATAATCAATATTAAAATGTATGAAAGCATATTATAATAAAACTAGTATTTGTTTAATTTATGAGCACAATTTTATTTTGATTTTGATATTTTTATTTTTTAAAATCGCTTCACCATCCGAGAAAAAACAATGAACGAGCAAGGAGTCCCGACAGAAAAAACTAAAATAACAAATGGATAAATATTAAAAAGTATTATAATATATAAATATGTTTTAAAAAAATCAGATGAATTTGTAACTTTTTGTACATATATCTCATTTATTAATAAATATAAAATATCTACATTAAAATTTTAATAAAATAATTAATTTAAATAATAACTAGGTTATAGTTCTTTCTTGCATATTTGAATTGTATGGAATGAATGTTGATTTTATTATCAGTTCGGCGCTTGGCCTCGCTGTTCTTTAATCTTCGTCCATTTTCAATCATATTTATCTTCACCGTTTTATTTCTATTCTAATTATTTTATTTTAGCTTCTGCTCCAGGACTCCAGGTTGCCTGCCCTTGCTGTTTATAAAACCTTCCACTGCAGGATGTCTGACGTCTCCACTTCAGGTATTTTATAGGAATTTTATAATTGGACTCAGGTACTTGAACAAATTTTGTTAAGCACATGGAATAAGGGAAGATTATAAGTGTTACAAACTACGCACTCCTTATCACCGGTGTAAATTAACGAATACCTCCAAATTTAACAAAGAAAATTACAAAATCTGAATGCAACAAAAATAAACCGGTTAGATTCATTAAAACATTGTATAGATCAGGATGATTTAAAATTTTGTTTGATTCGTATTTGGTTGCTTTGTGTTTTATTCCAAAAACGTTTATGTATATATATATATATACATTCAACTTTGTGCTATTTTTTACGCTTAATTGAGAATAACGAGAAAAAGGTAAACATATATTGTGTACTTTTTTTGAGTTTTATTATTTAATTTGATCAACGAAATTAATTAATAAATATAATTATTATTATTATTACCCGAGCCATACGCAAAGCCTGGTAATTAGCTATGCAGCATATTTTTTTTAAATTCCCTGTTTTTGAGTTTTCTGACAGCACTGAAACATATTTAATTATTTTTAAATTATAGAAATAAAATTTTGTAGGTATTTCATTATAAATGGATATTGAATTGATCCACATTTTATACACTTGCATTGCATAGTTTCATGAATTAAGATGTGGATTAGATTTTACGTTTATAAAATGAAGGTTTTCCAATAAATTGATTTAACCATCATTAGCTATTTGGTTTTGCATAAATTTTTAGTTAATATATAAATAACTAAGCATTTTGTTTGATGTATTTCTGAAGTTAATTTGCCTAGTCTGATTGATTAAAATTCCACGCATCTCACGATGAAAAAAATATCTAAAATTTTAATATGAAAAACCTGGTTTCAGATCTTCTCACATATTACAAGCATATTTTTGGTGCGTAAACCGAAAAGAAAAGGTGCGTAAGTAGTTCCCTTGTACTGTTCTGTATTCTGAATTAAAAAGCGTAGTAAATATTTGCGGCGAATTCTTTTAATTGTAATCAATTAATACCATAATTTATATATTTAGTTTTTTAATATTTCATTCTGAATTTGATGGTATATAATAAAACCCTTCAAAAATAAAATTGGACATAACTGCTATGATATTATTTGATCATTTTTATCAATTAAATTTATAATAAATGTGAAAGTGTAGAGCTCTTTAAATTGAAAAGCAATGGAAGTGTTTACTTTAATATATTATTACATAAATTTTAGGTACTAAATACACTTAGATAATCCGTTCAAAGGTGCATTCGTAATTTTGAAGACGCTTTCCAGTGCATTTGAGTTTCAAAAGATATTTTTTTTTTAGAAAAATAATATTTGTTTAAAATTACTTCATGCATTTAATCAACGGGCATGGATCAAAAAACACACCCCTCCACAAGTAAACTCTCACCCTCAACCGCATTCATACATACTTAATTTATTTCTTAGGTCACCTCTTAAGAAAGTTAAAAAAGACCCTAATGAAAAATGTGGTTATACTAAATACACGTAGATAATCCGTTTTAAGGTGCATTCGTAATTTTGAAGACGTTTTCCAGTGCATTTGAGTTTCAAAATATATTTTTCAGGACATAAAATTCAAAAGACATTTTTCAGTGTATTAGTGATTTAGACAACATTTTACAGTCTAGTACTGAGCGTAATAATGGAAACACCCCCAAAAGAGCACTTTTGTAATTTTTTAAAATAATTTACATAAATGATTAGTATATTATTGATTTTTGTGAAGACCGTCTCACAGGAAGTACGATTTTGCATATACAGGTTTGATTGATTGATAATAATTAAGTACTATTTTTCATGTGCTATAATTATATTATATTATATTTGACTACACCACATACTTTAAAAAATCTTTTTGTATAATTTATAGCATGTTTTGTAGACATTCCTAAGAAAAGTTCTTTGTGTGGCCGTTTATCATTATTATTTGTCAGTGGATGTCTCGAATTTCTTTAATGTGATACACAAAAGCAAACGATTAATTTTAATGTTTAGTATTAAAAAGATTTTTTTATTCTGTTTGTGCATCACCGATAACTGTTTATAATACATCCAATAACATATTTTATTATTTCTCGCTTGAACTTATTCATAAATTATCAATTTAATATTAAAACTTCAATTATTTAATTGACCATGTGATTACGATTTTTTTTAATAATGAATGTTTTTTCTTTAGAAGGAATTGAATATATTTATATTCTACTTTCAACAAGGATTATTTTTTGAGTCAAATAAAACCTCGTTATTTTGTACCTGTGTGGTTTTTCATTTATGTACTTTAATCATAAAGTTTTACAATTAAATTAGACTGCCACGAATGTTACAGTGAAGCCTTTCATCAACTCCAGGATCATTCCTGGACTCGAAAACAAAGTGGCTGTTTATATTATTGGACATTTGCAATTTCGAGAGGTGCCTCTTGGCTCGAGCCGGCACTGGCCTGCAGAGGAGCGCAGTTCGGTGCTTCTCCTGCCATTTCAGTATTCTTATTCTCTTTGTCAGCAGCTGGGTTGTAGACAAATTGCCATTTTCAAAATCTAACAACGCAGATATTCCCCTTCCGGTTAACCACCTTGTGGTCCAGTGGTAAACATACCGACTAAAAGTTTTCGGGATTTTCACAGTGATATAAATGTTTCACTCAAAATTTTGAATTGAGAGACGCTTTGATTGTTTCTTTGAAAATGATTAAAGTTAATAATGCAGATATGTCTCTACTACTCGACCGTGTGGTAGCCTAGAAGTAAACATTCCAACTTAAGCTTCCCAGGTTCTGAAAATAAGACTGAGTAATTGAAAATATCTAGATGCAAAACTTTGTTATCAGCTGATACATTGAGAGTCACGTTGATGATAAGAATAAACACATTTTTTCATACATTGAAAACAATTAAAGAAAACTCTCAGAAAATATCATCGTGACTTGTGAGGGATTCGAACCCACATCCCCAAGCTTTCATGGCCGGTGCATTTATCCAACTATGCTAACGAGCCACTGCAATTTAGTGAGAATTTTTAATAATCATATTCTACATATGAACTAATATGCTCACAAGTCACGATGATATTTTCTGAGAGTTTTCTTTAATTGTTTTCAATGTATGAAAAAATGTGCTTAATCACATAAATATACTAATACCTGCATGGGTAAATAAAAACGCATTCTGATTGACATTAATCTAAAATTAATATGATAAGAATAAACTCATCATAATACAATAAATTGGTAAGAAATCACATGAGTGTTATTAAACTGTTTACATTTGTAAACTGATTTTATATATACTGAGCAAACATGAGTGAAAAATACGGATTTATTGTGTATTAACAAACAATCATAAAAACACTTTTTACATATGTAGAATTTAGGAGAAAATTACATCTTCGTAAAGTTTATGAACTGTGATGGTATTGTAAAGAATCAAAGTGCTTTCCTTTGAGTGGAAGTCATAAAGTTTGCACATAAAGCTCATGACCGTTTTAAAAGTTCTCTCTGCATGTCCGATGCTTGCTCGTTTGATAACCCTGATAGCCAGACCAATATGCAGGGGCGGAATGTGACTAATACACCAGTAACCCTGATAGCCCAGCTTTATGTACGGTTATCCTATTGTGTCTCAGTGTATTCAGGAGAATGTGTATGAAATATTTACGGAAACAGATAATTATATTTTTATAAAATTCATTCGAATTCGAAAAGGATATTAATTTATATAATTGAAGAAAAATTTCATGTACCTAGGACTTAAGATACTGTATCGATTTCATTACATAAATAGTTATACAACCACGCAGAAATATAACAGTCTCCAACGGCTCCCGGGGCACCCTATAATCAATCTCAAGCTTGCCCTTGCTGTATATATGCCCTTGCTGTTTATACATGTACGGAGATAACTTCTCATCACTCCATGAACCGTTAGGAGCTGGGTTGACTCAAAGCTAATCCTGCAGGTATTCCTGTATACAGCGGCGTCCGTAACAGAATCAAAGATCATCTTTGTTACCTTTCCTTGCGGAGAGCTTGTGTTTATTTCATTCCATGTGTCCATTGTAATTTTCCTCTGGAGGTTTTTTGCGAAACTCAGAGGTAAGTCGGAAAATACGTACTTACTATTCTTTTTGGTGACTTCTTTAGCCTTTTCGTCAGCTTTCTCGTTGCCAACAAGACCAACGTGATCTCTCACCCAGCCTATCTCGATGTTAACATCACTTGCTTGTATTTCTTTTAGCTTTTTCTGGATATTAACTATTAGAGGGTTGGTTAGGTTAGGTTATCATAAAAAAGTGTGGATTATCATTAAGAAAAAAAAAATTTGAGCTGGGTATATATTTTATAAATATAACTCAAGATCATATGTACAAAATAAAAAATAAAAAAAAACAATACAATTCATAAAGTCACAAGTGTTGCTCAAATATTTATCTTTTTACTGAGAAACCATTTGTATAATTTTTTAAGCCATCTATCAATGCTGCTGCTATTAATATCATGTACTCATAATACAAGGTTGCTATTAAGTACGAACGGGGTGTTAAAATAATATAAAAATTTCGTATATTCTTTTAATGAAAACCCAAACTTAATGGTTCAGGCTATATAAAAATAAAATATTGTGAGTAAGTTTTCTGTTCTTACTATGATCGTATAATTAGGATTTTTATGATCCAATAATTGTTTTTAACTACAATATTTAAATAAAAAAATTGTAAATATTGTTCATAATTAATACTATTCTAGATTTGTTTTAACAAAAAAAAAATTGTGCTTTGAAATTTAACAAATTAAATTAATACATTAGATATTAAGTAAAATACTTAATTAATTTTTCCACATATAGATTTTTATTGGTGACCGGTTTCGCCAACCTTTCACGTAGGCGAAACCGGTCACCAATATCTTTATGTGAAAAAATCACTCCAGTATCTTACTTATTATTTAAAATTTTAAAATTAAATTAAGTCACAAAAGTATTTACTTATATATATTTAGATAATTTGTTTTTAGGTTTTTTCAAATTTGTTGTGAATTGTGGTCACCCTCTAGCCGATAGCCTGCAGAACTTTCCAGAAACAAAACGGCTTTTAATTTGAGCAGTGTGGGGATGATTGAAATACAACATAGTTAGTTTTTTCTTCATATTTATTGCCGGGGCAGTTGAAAGTTAACTCCCGCTTCGTTTTTAATCTCTATTACGTTCAATAAATTCCACGGAGAAGGTGTTGGTTTCATTTTAGAATTCATGGCACGAATCGTTTCGCGTTTTAGCGAATTAGATTTTATATCACATCGTAAATATATTCTCTTGGCCCAGTTTAACCGATTTAACAGAATCCATACGCGCTACGTGCTTTATTTCATACTTAGTGTTTTCAAAAAAATATTACCATGAATATATTTATTTATTATTTATTCTATATTTAATTACTTTTTTCGTCTAAAATACTTTTTTTCATCTATAGTAATTTAAAAAAAAGAAAATATTTTATAATCAATCTGTAATAGCCAAGCACTATTTGGTTGACTGATATAATGTAGCACATGTAATAAATTATGTTTTATGAGTTTTTTTAAAAATAATTTTTAGATATTTAAACTTTGAGGCCGTCTGACCTTGGAATTGACCTTGAAATTACTTTCTTATCGATAAAATCAATCAAAGCATATCTTGATGCAGGTCGCTCGGAGCCAAATGAGAGGTTTTGACGGGCGCCTCGGGGATAACCGGTAGGCAGAAAGCTCGGCTGGGATATTCGGGGCACAATCTCTGTCAGCTTGGACGAGTCGCTTCTGTAGTATATATTTATGTATTCAAAGTTATAACTTTGAATACATAAATCAACAGTCTTTTTCGTTTTTAATTACTTTCCTAAATTTTAAACAAATTTGAAACTAACAGTAAAAAACGTTTTGACTGGAAACGTTTTGAAAAACGAGTCTTGACTGGAATGCTACACAAAAGATCAAATATATTATTTAATTTCAAGGAAAAAACACGCTGTATCTTCAAAAAAAAAAAAATATATATTATCCAAAAATATTATTTTAAAATCACTTGACATTTTACAATGAAATACTAATAATGAGAAACTCCTCGGTTGCTTTATATTTGCTGAAAATAAAAACTGAGTCTTATATAATATTTAATGTTTGTTTCTTAAGTAACATCTTTTATAAAACTATTTTCATCATGACAAAGCTTTATAAATTTACGGACTTGTAAGTATGCATATTTGCGAAAACAGACGTTTAGATAACTAAACTTGCGTCGTAAGAGCTTTTTTTGTAACGTAACTTCGACTAGTTACATAGTTTGGATTTACTAAAGACTTTAATTGTTTCCTACTCAATTAAATATTAAGATAACATATATGTTCAGGATAAAAACTACCCTATAGAAGAAATATACTATTTATAGGGAAAAATTAAATTATTTTTAGAAATGTATTGGTAAGCAACTTATAATTATTGCTTTTCAACTACTGATTGTAATTAAAACCACCAATGATAATATTATATGTTTTATAAGTTACGGAATATTCAAGGTTATATTTATTGATAATTAATTATTTTTCAACGGAACTTAAGTATTATTATACATGAACTTGAAAATAAACAGCACTCTAATACAAATATCGTCATGTTAGAACTGCATGAAATTAAATCGGAACAAAATACCAAGCGGAAGTAAGTTTTCATTAAATAAGTAATTCAAAGGCAAATTCTCAGGAATTTGCCACTAGCTCAAGACGTCTTGCAGATCTATAACTGAAGTATTCCTTTGAGGAAGATATTGCAGCGTTATTGTCAGACGTGGTCTTCTCATCCCGGGTAACTTGCTACTCGGCTATTCACTTATAACAAGTGCTTGCTTTATATGCTGCGAATAGATTTTTGTAATTAAACTAAGCAAGAAGTCATTAAACTATACTTTTCTATAAAAGTACGAAACTTGAGTGGTAGAGGCAGATAATCTGGCCCTTCGAAGCTAGTAGAAAAAATCACGACTTTGATTGGCTGTTCTATCTTTGATATTCATCTTGTAGCATGTATGAAATCCATAAAGCGATACACAAAGAATTTTTCTTTTCTGTGTCCGATATAAAGATAATCTAAAAGTTATATAAAAGGTCATGGTCAACTAGTAAATAAAAATGTTAACATTGTTACATTAGCAGTTTACCAAGAGTACTTCATAAATGAAGTTTATTCCACGAAAACCAAGTTGAAACTTGTCAGTAGAATTAATATATTTTTGATTTAAATAGTTTTATAATTTTATATTAAATATTTCTTGATATCAGATTTAACCATGTTAATGTCTAGCTTTTTGAATTATCATTTTGATGTAGGTTAATTGTTAAAAAAGTTATAAATTAAATTGAAAAATTAAATTAAGTATAAACCTTCATCATAACTAAACCCTTAATCCAAAATTGAATCAAAGTAATTTTTTAAGCCGGATTATCTTAACAATTGTCCGGCGCGTAAGAAGTAGTCCCTCCCCTTAAAGATATATTATCATTGAATAAATGTGGAATCCCAACTGTCCGCTGCAGCCTTCCGGAGGCCCGGGGCCAGCAGGCTTCTCCTCCTCTAATTTAATATTTAAATCTATCGAGCACTCCGTACTATTCGGGGGTAGGCGTTTCTTGTTAGCAGATATTGCTGTTGCTGCTATCTACCAGTTTTGATGTTGTTTTTATTATATTTGATAACAGATTGAATTGATTAGATTTTAGTACGTGGATGTAATTTATTATTTTATTTTGAATGTCTACATGAAAAAATAAGACAAGTAGCGTGGACATAATTTATTGAATGCTTTTTGTATATTTCATTTTAAAATGCAGAGTATTTTTGTATTGCTTATGTAGCTAACGATAAATTCTCACAAACACCCAAATTCTAAAGGAACGCAATAATAACAAGCCATTCAATTTATATCTAGTCGGGGTTGCTATTATTGTGTCTACAGAGTCGAATATCCAGAATGGCTGCAGTGTTGCCACATCCGAGGTCTTTTGTTCCTATCTTAGTGTACTTTTTGTTGTTTCTGTGTTCACACAGACCAAATTGTATATTAAATAATTTCAAAAAGTATAAACTATGAGTTGCACTAATCAAATAATGTACTGTTAAACAAAATAATGCCAATATAATTTTTTATAATATATATATATATATGAATATATTTTCAGTTAAATGAAAATATTTGTATATATTTTTTTTACAAAATATTGATGTCAAATCTCGTTAAGTAGAGAAGTTGTGTTGATAAGACAGCCCTCGAGGAAGTATTTTTGCGTGTGAAAATGTTTTACGAGACGCCCGAGCAGTGGCTTCCGACGGATCTGTTCGATAAGCCAATTTTCCGCATGTAAAAGGAAGTGCGTCTTCTTTGTCGAACAAGATACCAGTGGTGGCTTGTGGTAGAATATACTTTTTTCTTCTTATTTAAAATGTTGTCAACAAATTTAACAAACAAAAATAGTTAGGTATTTTTTTAAATCGGAAAATAATTTGAATTAGTAAAAGCAACTTTAAAACAGAATAAATTTGGCAATTGAAAACAATTGGCGGTCACAAAAAGTATTTAGTAAATTGATTTATTTACGTGTATATCTTTTAATCTATATATTTAAAAAAAATACATATTTTTATATTTAGTAAAAAAAAAGCTAAATGTAGAGTCACATAAATTTCATCCCCTTTAAATTTACTAAACAAAAACTGGCGTATTGGCCACATCTCAACAAACGGTTTACGTCTGACCTTTGAGGGGTGCAAGTCTTATGGACTTCCCTGCCCCGCCTGTCTCCAAGGGCGAGATATAAACACGTTATTCCCACTTACCCCGTAGTGTGTATACAACAAAATGCTGGGCAAACTTTGCAGTTGAAATTAAATATAAACTCTATTTCTTTGTGTTAGATCGGCGGCCCCGCGCTCATGAATATCTCGTTAGGTTCGCTTCCCCTTTTTTCCCTTCGCCCGTTTTCTTTAGCCGAAGACTTGACAGTTTTTCGGCTTCACTGTTTTATCTGTGAGAGCTGCAACTCTACCGATACCTTTCCATAAGCTGGCCTTTTTTTATTATAATTTATTATTGTACTGTACATTTGAATAAATCGTTTGAGAAATAAATTATAATTATTTAAATCACACGTAAAATTATTATAATTCATATGCGTAATAAGACATTACAGCTGATTTAATTAATGATGATATCAACTTAAAAGTTATATATTCTTTGCACAATACAACCTCATATATTAAATAGGTTAAAAATCAATGTTATACCTAAAATATTGAAAATTTATTTACTTTCTATTTCAGAAGTTAAAACATTTAAAATTTGAAGATATACTCTTGTAAAAACGCAAAAAATATCTAAAACAGGCAACAATCGTATTACAGCCCCTATTCAGTTAACAAAAAGAGGCCCAAAAAGGAAAGAACATAAAGAAGGAAGCGCTTAGCCATAATTACCACCTCATCCGGTCGGGGCGCGACAAGCTAAGGCTCGCAGATGGCGCGCGAATCAACCTGTAACCATCGCCCGGGAATTACCGCTCCTGAAAACTCCTGAAAACTCCTGAAAAAAAACAAGCGGCCAGCTGTTCGACGCTCACACTGATTCCTGCTACCCTCGCCTGCCGCCCTCGGCTAATATTGGCACAAGACGCTGACTTTTTATTGGGAAAGAGGAAACACTTGCCGAAGGTCTTGTATAAGGGTTCTAGAATAATATCGAGACTATTTTATTGTTTGATCTTAAAAAGTTCATTTCAGCTTTTATCCGTTTTAAAAATGAATTTATGTTATTCAAACAAATATATTCAAGGGGAATAACAATTTTTTTCATTGGAAATAACTGAAGGACGTAAGAACTAAGCAGAATATTGGTAAATTTATTTCATAGAATTTGTTACCCCAGATTAAAAAAAAATGTAAGAAAGTAACACAATTTGACATAATATTTAAAATAAATAAAAAAAATTATGTGTGCGTTATATCCTGATTTTTTCTAATAATTAGCAATTTATATTTTATTGGATAACTAACATGGAAAATGATTATCTGATGTAAAATATTTTTTTTATGCATTAAAACATGTACTGTCAGTAATATTTTCAATATTTAATAATTTTTTTAAATAAAAAAAAATCATTTTTGAAATTTTGTTTTCTGCGTTGAAAATAAAGTTGAAGAAAAGGAACTATAGCTAAGTTATGGAGGTCAAAAGGTCGGGGTACAAAAGAGATACAGCGTGACCGACGCAGGGTGTTTATTGTTAGATTGTAGAAGGTCACACAGAAGAGACGTTTATAGTGGGCACATATTTCCCATCTCCATATATTTATTTTATTTATTAAAGCTGCTTTTGTGATTGAATTGACCAAAATACCTTACATTTAAAGATGTTTATTTGAAAAAAAATATCATAGACAAAACGAAATATTCAAAAATTACTTAAATATATTAAAAATGAAAATAATTTAGAAAAAGCTCTTTTCGTTTTTTTACTTATGTAAGTTAAATATAGAAAAGTATGCTTCTAACGATATAAACATTTAAGTAAAACATAATTAAGTTTAAATAATTTTTTTCTTAAACACGTGAGAACACCTGGTTTGCAGCAGCTCCTCATTATAAAACGGATTCTAACAAGCGTTTAAAAACATAACCACATAACAATATCTACCAAAAATAACGGCATAATGAAACCGAAGTTTAAACACTTCATTACTTCAAAATTAAACCTAACCCCCACGAAGCCGGAGTCGCGGTGAAATTAAAACAATTTCAGCAACGCGTTAAGTGGTTACCTCCCTATGCCGTGAGCTTACGGCGTTCTTCAGGACCTCTCAGGTTGTTCGCAACTTGCAGGAGCTTTCTTATAGCCCGAAGCTCTGCCGGAGAACATTCTGGAGCTCTTGCGAGCTCGGCTAATGGGCCGCGAGGTGTTGACTGCTCCGCGAAGCTGCGAGAGTTATTGTACCTGGGTTGCTCATACGGCAGTGAGATGCCATTCATGCTTTTACAGCTGTTTCTAGCTGAGGTTTTAGCTTTAGGAGCTTATGATATGATAGGCATTAAATTATCAGTATATGCGGCGTGAAGATGAATGTTAGGGTACTAACAATTAAAACTCTAAAATAAAGCGTTTTAATAATAAACGGGAATTGCGTTTACAAATGTGAGACAGTCAAATAATTTTTAATGCATAATTTTTATTTTATTTTTATATAGTATTGTTTACTCGATATACACGACGCTCTTTAAACTGACTTTGAAATAGAATTTATTCTTTCTTTTATATGAAAATATTATGGATTCAATGATACATCAAACAGATAAATATTTACAAATCCAACGAGGTACCATTGAAAAATGTATTGCATTTACGTATTTTTGTAATTATTTCCATATAACCATGTACTCTGATCAAAAAAGCAAACACATTCGTGACAAATTTCAGTCGTAAAAAAATTCTCCAGGGCCTAAACATACTTATCAATCTCAAAAAAAAACCAACTGACTGTAATTTGACTGAGGAATTTATTTTCCTGTAACATCGTGTAAATTTGCAAATTATAAGGCGTTACTTAATTAAGGCAATAACAAACTAAATTAACAAATAAAACACGTGTTGCGCTCTTCTGTAGAAACAGTTAACTTAAGAGTAATCATTCTCAAGTTATACACAAAATGGAATAATTCCGCGATGGTGTTTTTGCAAACAATATTCATTCTCTGCCGACACCGCGCGCCGCCCCTGCTCTCGGCGGATCGCTTTCCCCTTCTTGTGAATAGAAGCGCGGACTACTTACTCAGACATATTTAGGAAAACCCACGAAAACTCAACAGCGGCTCGTGGGTTTATGTAGTTTTTTTTAATTAATTATTTGATTTTTACAAAAAAGTAAAAAATATGCAACGTACATAAAATCCTATTTATTAATTAACGATCTTTTCCAGGGACAAATAAGTAAGAATCGATTTTCGATTTTATGGTAAAATTAAAATGTAATATTTTTCAAAGGTGTTTTGCGTTTGGTAATCAATTACGTACTATTAAAAAGTCAATTATATTAGAAAATTAATGCTAAGGAAGGCAAAATAAATATGCTGAAACAGTCCTTCGTGCAGTATTGTTGGCTAGGCGAGGCGGGACAATGAAGAGGTAAAGCGGCGCGGGGCGAGCGGGGCAGTCGGGGCAGCGGGCCGCGCGGGGCAATGGCCCGAAAAACTGCCCCCGCCTAGTCCGCCCCATTGATTGTTGTTATCTTGGGACGGACGACAAGTGAGCAAATTGATTTCACCCCTCGGGTGGGCACCAGTGACTGCCAACATTCTTGTAAATATTACATTTATATTTTAATTTAAATTAAAATAAATTATTTACTTATAAATAACCACATATTTTATTTCTATAGATTAAGATTTAAAAATACTCTGAGTGGCCTTTTTGATATGTATATCCGATTATCATAGTATTTAATTTGTTAGAGAATCTACTATAATAATAGCCATTGTGTGTGTATGTTTCATTTTTTGGTTCTCTATAGAATATCTTAAAAAGTACAACGCTGATTTTTAGCACGTAAGTTTAGTAAGTTTTTCCGCAGTTATGTGCCGAATTTCAAGACGATAGGATAATATTTTCATTCATAAACTAATTAAATAAAACTATCAAATATGCTTTATGTACGAAGTTCACAGCGAGAATTTCAAATTTAGAATTTTTACAAAAAATCAAAATATGATGCTTCTAAGAAATTTCCAGTTTATGTCAGCTTGACACAAGTACCAATTTAATTTTTTAGTTGCGTTAGAAATTATTAATAACATCATTAATAACTTAAAATGCCTCCTAAAAAAATAACACCGTCTAGGCACAGCAAACGTAATTAAAAAAGATTAGCACAATTGAACGTGATAAAGACTGCATCTAATAAAGAACAGTGCAGTGAAAGTGATTTGTTGTTTGTGACACGAAATGTGATATTTCCTAGAATGGCTTTGCTTTCGAAATTAATATCCGGTTATTCAAAATATATGTGTACAAAATGAAATCAAATATTCATCTAATTGTCAGCCAAACATATGTTCAAACACTATTGTATCGTTCATCGAATACGTCATTTTATGACGGGCTACATTTCTAGTATTATAAGAATGATTAAAAACTTGCTCTGCAATTTCCGATTGATGAATGATTATTGAATAAATTAAATTGTAAATTAATCAATATACTCATAAAACGCAGAAAATCTTATTATTCACACAGTAAAAAAAAAAAAATATTTTATAAAAAAAATATTAAAAAGAGGGTATTTACTAAAAAAAAAAAGTTTATGCTAAGCCATGTTTTACGTTTCGCTCGACAATGGTTGGAAGCCACTGGCTGGGCAGTAGCGGCGTTGGGATCACGCTCCACCTTGAGTACGCCGCTCTCGTCGGGTATATTAATTCCTTCAGATTACTCTGCAGTCGCCTCGGAGAATAATATCGCATAAAATGCAATCCAGTTGCCCATTGTCACGATCTACCACTGGACTCAAATGACACTCTATATTTGGAACTAAAACTAGAATAACATCGCATTATCATTTATTCATATAACCAACTTAATTTTGATACCAAAAATTAATGCTTTGAGAATTAAATTGATCATGATTATGATATTTGCACTTGTACTACAATATATGTTATATGGCGTGTCATTATATATAATTTATATTTGAAACAAAGTGAAATAATTTTTTGTAGAAAAAAAAAAAAAATTATTGATTTTTGTGAAGACCGTCTCAAAAGAAATACAATTTTACCTATACAGTTTAAATTGTGTGGGATTCGAACCCACATCCCCAATATTTAATTGGCATAATAAGTACGTTGTTTCATTTATATGATATGATTATTAAAAATTCTTGTCTAGTACTAGTGATTCGTTGGCATAATTGGTAATGCACTGGCCATGTAAGCTTGGGAATGTGAGATCTCAAATCCTACACAAATCACGATGATATTTTTCTAAGAGTTTCTTTAATAAATTTTCAATATTTGAAAAAATGTACTTAATCATTATCAAAAAAAAAAAAAAAAACAATTATTTAAGTTTTTGCATTATTGTTACATAATAATACATATGAATATTTATATGATAGTACGTCAAGAATTTGGAGAGTTTTCATTAGCATATCTCGGTGGATATAAAAGTAGTGATAATTAGGTTGGGCGGGGGCGGGTCGGTGGGCGGGCTCGTGACCGCCACGCCCCCCCGCCCTTCGCGGCCGCCCACCGGCCAAAGGGCGGCGCGAGATTAGATCTCGCCAAGACTTCCAGTCGGTCCCCTC
The DNA here is from genome assembly GCA_022113835.1 of Atopsyche davidsoni. Classification (NCBI taxonomy): domain Eukaryota; kingdom Metazoa; phylum Arthropoda; class Insecta; order Trichoptera; family Hydrobiosidae; genus Atopsyche; species Atopsyche davidsoni. The sequence goes on along the minus strand of JAILWY010000009.1, from coordinate 11,864,823 downwards.
GCCGGCTCTCAGCTTCTCCGAACTTCGGCACGCGAAATTAAAAAAGTTAACGCTATTCTGATTTGTACGTCTTTTGTATGAATGGTACTTTCGAAATATTTTATTTTCGCCACTAGCTGTATCTGTGCAGAACATCTACGCTTATTCAGCTCTTATATATATATACACAAACGCTGTCAAGTTTACAGTTATTTAATCAAAGCCCTGTACGTTGTATAGTTAAATATATTTTTTATTAAAAGTATTTGCGCATATTTTGTTTACAATTTTATTAATATTTTTAGTAGAAAATCCTATATAATTGTTTTGTTACTGTTACAGGCTGTATAATTGCGAATTGTATATACAAGTAAGTCTCAAAAATACGTAAAGATTTCACGTATAGAAATTGTGATTTACGATGTGTCTAATATTTTTGACTTTTTAAATTATGATTTAAATGCTCAAATGCCATTTTTTATGTCTATTAAAGTGCAAAATTTACGGTTTGATTTTTTTAATTTTCACCCAAAAATTTCTGTCTGTCTACTGTTTGTATAACTGTCTACTTTATTTTGAAAATGTTACTGTTTTGACCAATCGATTATCATTCTTGCAACTGATGTTTTTTTGAATTTACTATTGTAAATAATTCAAAAAATTATTTTTATTATTTACTGTGCATATTTTTGACACAACTCCTTAAATTTATTTAAAAGAAGAAAAAGTCTATATACGAGAAACAAACTACAACTATAAATAGAGCGGATCGTACATTGCCCAAAAAGCTCAAAAAGCAAACCGATTCACTTGAAACTTTTTTGCAAATACATTTTCATGATTTTCGTATCGGGGGAACTCCGGTGATTTACATCGGGAAAGGCTTCAAGTAACGGTTTTTCCCCGGAAAAGGTGGAACGGAAAAATGGGGAAATAATCGATAGAGACGTTTGCCTTTTCACTTAACTCGGATGAAATCCGTTTTATGACCTTCCCTTTATCACCGGGACTTCCTCCGGTTACATTCAAATATGGAGGAGGGCTTTAGACTCTTTAGAGTTTCCCGTGCAGCCGGATACGGATCCGATCAATGGCCTCAGTTACAGTTCCAAGCGATTCGGAGTGGCGCCTCCGCTGCATTCTTAATCTAGCAGTGATGGAATTTTTGATTTAAAAAATTAAATTTTGAATTCAAAACAAATTGAATTTTTTAATTTTTGAACAACGCTACATCTGTCCATTAAGTATGAATGTAATGTGTATATTTGATATTTATTTTTTGTATAGTAAATAATACGTTGTATTTTTACAAATGTCAAAAGCCATAGAAAAAAATATTTATCATGATCTCATATTTGTATGGATATCGTGTTTAAAAATACTTAAATACTTAGGGACAAAATTTTACAAAAAATAAAAAAAAAATTTGCGCTTCTGTTGACAATTAAATAAAGATATAGACTATTTTATAAAAAAAACCTATAAATTATGTTATTTTATAACTTTAATCTTGAAAAATTTGGTTTTTAAAAATATTTCATTGAAACAAATTTTAAATAAAATAAGTTATTCCCAATTTAAGTCACATTTTTTTGAGAATAAACAAATTATAAAATATATTTCACTGGAATCACTTACGAATTTAACACAGATACATTAATATGACACTTATGAGTATAATAAATTATAACCAACATTGAGTTGAAAAAATGATTTGTCATCTTAAAATTGTTACTATATGAATCAATTTAGTATACGCGTACGTTACGTTTTTTTTTTAAACGTAAGAAAATATGTCAGCATAAACTGTTTATATATTCAGATATAATGAGCTTAGAACTTTATATTTTTTGTATAACAAGCATACCACTGGAAAAGTTCCGCCTCCTGTGAGAGATGCAGTCCTCGCTGCACCTTTATAGCCCGCCCGCTGCAGCTGACAAGCGAGTGCATGCCTGCAACGAGATGCTAAAAACTCACCCGGCAAGGAGACAACAAACACTACTGTCCGGCATGCCTGGGGCTATCATGCGAACTCAATTTTATAACTTTGTTAAGTGAATATAAAATAAATTACATAAAAATATATATAAAGCACGTGCAGAGGTGAGTGCAAGTAAAAAAAACGAAGTTGGGATCGAATGCAGTGTTTGCTGTAATTGAACATTGAAAGAATCAAATGATTGTAATACACGTGCATTGTATCTTTTGTATAAAACTGCATATAATTATTAATGATATTTAGTTTTACGATAACGCGCCAGAAAACAAAATAACAAAGACATTCAATTTATTCGTAATGTTGTATTTTTCTGCAGCAAGTTAATATTAAATGAAAGTTTGACCGATTTTATATCAACAACAATAAATGCGGTTTATTAATAGAACTGTACTGTATATTGATTATATTTACAGGTAGTAACATATTCTGGTGTTATTTTTGTGATTAACCACAATGAAACCATTTAAATAACAGATATACCACCATTAACTAAATAATGTGGAAGTAACTATTGTTTTGATACTTTATTTTGATGTCACATAAATTTTCCATATATTTTCATTTAAAGCGTAAGTTCAACAAAATACTTTTTGTATGTTATGTTAAACAAAGCAATTTGTAATTAGAACCATATATGTTTTTAACAAAAATGCAACTACTCTTTGTAAATATCAAGTAAAAGTTATGAAATACTTTGCTATCAGATCTGAGTAGTTTTCCGGATAACTCGGCAAGTGCAAGTCCTCCTTTCCTTAAGCCAGTTACTAGTCCAGTTATAGCGTGTATTTTCGAGTAGCTATTTGCAGAGAGCTAGTTATAGCCAGTTTGGCATCAGAATGGGATTCGACTAAAGTGCAAATCTGTATCGGGAACATATTCACAAAACGCTGGAATTGAATGCTAGTCGATCATTACATAGTCACAAGACCGTATACTCACCATAATATTTAGTATTTATATTTTAAAAAACTAATTTAGTCTTCTGACTTAAAACTTAACATGAATGAATATTTTAGATTATTTTCATTTCTTGTGTTTACTAACTATGTACGTTATTCCCCTTATTTTTTTTCCTTAATAGTAGATATCGAGGAACTAATACAAAAATAAAATAAAACTGAATTTAAGTAGGATTCCTGGTTAGTTCATTTAAAATATTTGATTTTTGTACTTCGTTATTTTGTATACTTCTACGACAATTGAAGAAAAGATAGTTTACAGAGTCAAATTTCAGGAAAATCGGACACATTTTTTAATAAAATTTTTAACCACAAAAAAGATCTTTAACAATAAAACAATGCAGTGATTTTACTGCTTAATAATTCATAAGATTTATTTTTATAGATTTTATAGAAAATAAATATTATTTATATGCATCAAAATTAGATGCTAAAAATTATGATGATTTGGCATTTTGGAAAATTGAAGCAACTCACCGGATTATCCACTTGGTACACACATAAGAATATGGATTATCAGAATGGCAGCAAGATTGTAAAATAAAGTCATACTTTATTCGAATTAGGGATTGTTAGATTTTTATGCCGCATTTTTCATATTAATTTTTTTGGTCCCGGCATTGAAATCTTTTACAGGAAATAATTTCTGAAGATGGCCCCAGAACTGGGACTAAAATATTCGAACATTATATATTTGGCAAAACGCAGCATAAAACATAGGAACTGAGTATTTATAAATAAGAATAGCACGCATATAGTAGTTGAAATGATAAAATAATCAAAATGTCAATGTCGTCATCGGCTAGCAAAAGATGATCTTTCAACCAGTTATATCGATCATTAAACGTTGGTCATTATGCACACACCTTACGTTGTTGTAAAAATATACGATGTCTTCCAAGTGCACTAACTAATAAAAAAAGCGTGTTTTTAAAAGAAAAAATAAAATAATGATTGTGAAAGCGTCAGTTAAGTCAGTGAAAAGATTTTCTTTAATGTTGCTTTTATTAAATGCACCAAAATGTTCTGATTACATAAAAGGTATTTTAATAAATAGATGGCACGCGACGCCGGTTGTGGCTTTTGTTCTATGGCTTAAACAATCTAAACAATTTTCTAAGTTGGTACCAGCTGCGGTAACTTTTCGTGTGCATATAAGCGTTCATAATTGTGATGTTAGAGTTGTCGAATGAAACTGTAACAAACTGAAAGCCGAACAAAAAGTACTCCAAACATTTAACGTGAATTAATTCATTGGGAAACTAATGTACGTAATAGAAATTTATTACATTCTTGGAAATATTATTACATTTTCTGAAGATAACAAATATCCACGAACAAATATATATTATAATGTAAATATTGTAAATAAAACCACTAGTCTTTGCAACATGTCTTGTGGCGTGATAATTGGCAGTTTCTTTTTTTAGCTCTGCACATTAAACAAATTTCCATAAATCGATATAATTTTTTTGATTGTTAATGTTGACTAAATATTTAAACTTCCTGGTATAAATAAGAAAAACAATTACAAATTGTTTTTAATCAAAGTTACATATTTGGATTCTTTTTTCATTATTTGTATGAAACTAAGAGAAAACAGTCCAGTCATAAGTTTTTATTAATAAATAAAGTCAAAAAAATATTATTTTACAGTTTATTATTGTTTTTTTATGTCTTTTTATGATTGTTTTTGTTATGAAATAGAACTTGACCAAAACCAATAATATTGTCATTGATCAGGCTTATATATGTATATCAACTAAATCAGTTTAAATCACTTTTAAAACAAACTGCATTTTCTGAATCAATTTATTAAATCATAAAAAAATTTTCCCTGTAAAAGTTTAGAAATGACATATTTAATATATTTTACAATTTCAAGTAAATTACTATTATACAGCAGTCAAAATAATTTTAAATAAACCACTTTTATTGAGAATCCCTACGTATTCAAATTTGGAAGGTTATCCATCATCGATGGCCAACAATAAGGGATGGGGTTAAGTTCCTCTACTTAATCATCTTGCACCGCCACGGAGGCCGAGGGGGTGCCAAAGGTTAGACAAATTACAATACAGGGGAAGCCACCCCGGGTTGGACTCTTCACCCAAGAGGGTGGAATGGGATAATAATAGCCTTTCAGTCGAATAAAGCTTTCAAATAATATATCTATGAGATATGGGTATGGCATAAAAAAATAAATACTTAATAAAGATCAGCTAATTTGTAGTCGTTGAAGCTATTTAAGTTTTTTTTTTTTTATAGTTTTAATTTAACAAAGAAAAGTATTAATTAACAAAAATTATTTTACAAGTACCTAAGTGTATCTAGTAAATTTGAAAATATGATTATATTTTATTTTAAAATTTTTTTAAATAATTAATTGGTTTTTTAAAATTAACACAGATTTGCATATTTTTTATTATTCTATGCAAAAAGATAAAATATATACATTCATTTTAAACTGGATTTCATTTCAATAATACATTTTTTTATACAAAATTTCTGCTTTGCGGAGTTATATTTATAAAAAAATATATAAAATATTTTATCCATCTATTCTTTCGACTAAAATATACAATTTGTGTACTTATAAAATATGCGTTGACTAATTTAAATATAAAATTGTGGCACAAGTGTCTGCGAGTTCGGGCCTGAGTCGTAAGGGTCGTGCACGTCAGAAGGCTTCTCATCCTTTCTCCACTAAACCTCTGTCAACTCTTCAGTCAGGAGCACAAAGGTTCTTGTGTCGAAGGATCAGCAGAAACGTGAACGATCTGTCAGTTAACCGACAGTCAAACTCTATTGTTTGCACGTGGATTCTTAGAATAAAAGCAGTCGGTACGACCCACGTATATAAATGTATAAATAATAGATTTCCTCCTTTATACAGTATTTTAATAATGAACTTAAGAATTACCTTTTCGAAAATAAGTGCGAATGTTTCAACGTGAAAGTAAATTTTAATTACAAAATACTTTGTATGGTAGGATATGGCTTTGATGTGCTATAAACAAATTAACTTTCGAAAATATATAGTACTTATTACGAGAGAAAGCCAAGCCCTCATTTAATATGATGAATACGTGATAATAATTTATTTACGCTGTAAGTATAGTAGAATAATTATTTTGTAAATTCATATTTGTGTTGAAATAATCACACTTTGCCTTGAATTTTTTTTTTATGCAAATAAATAAATAAAAATCTGATAATCTAAGGGGCCTAATTATATGAAAATAAATTGGAAAAAAATGCTTTGAGTTGAGTTTGAACCCGTATTTGTCTCCGATGCATTTGAAATACTCTTATGTGATTGACGGTAAAAGTTGAATGATATTATTTTTATAAATTTTTTAATAATTTAATTTTACGTTAAAAAAAATACAATGCTTGAAAAAAATATTTTCCTATTTATAATTGTATAATCGAATAAATTATTGTTAAGCAGGCAACACCAAAGAGTAACAGTCATATAAAAAGTAGTCTAAACATTTTATTGTCTCTGCAGGCGGATGGCGTGTTCGGCGCGTTCGGCGATGTGACATGTTGTTAGTGGAAGATAAATAATCGTGTCTTGTGTTAGTTATCGTGAAAAGTTTGTGTTTCAAAAACTCTCGTTTACATTTATAATATAATAAAATCAGTTCACGAACGGATGTTAGCGGCGGAGCTTATAAAGAGTTGTTTTGAAGATAGGAAGCCTGCAGCTCCGCGGTTACGTGAGTGCAATTAAAATATATTATACATTTTCCCTCAGCATATAACTTTATAATTATAGAAATTATGATTTTTAAATAATTTTTAAGACAAATAAGCTGGTTCTATCGAACCTAACCATAGATTCAGTTTATTGATTTAAATTTTTTTTTGTTTTTACTTGTTGTGTTTGTACCTTCTCAATAAATGAGTTTCGTCGTCTTTGTAGCAGTATTGTTGCATAAAATGTGATTTAAGTCATTTTGAACTATTTTATGTAAATTCTACGTATGCATACTTTATGATCAATATAAATTTAGACATTTTTAGTTTTATAAAGCGATATCAATTATTTTCAACGCATAATGTCATAGACATTGAGTAAGATTTTTAATCAGATTTTTGTATCCCAAAGTAGTAATTTTTGTCATAAATTTACAAAATGAAGTTTCAAAACAGCTTTCATAGACACGGTCATTCAAAATGGCCTAGGATGTTTAATGTTTTATGCCGACAGGGTGACTCCGGCAGTCGCTGTCCGTTGCATCGAGTGCTGCGCCGCAATCGATACCCCACAAGAGCATTCGTTCGGTGGGACGGCCTAATCGACCGGCGGGCAACCGTTTAAAAATGCCCCTCGCCATCGCCAGCGAGGCCTTAAAAGGCTTTTAGACTCCACGGCCAGCCACAAAGATATAAGTTAAACTTTTCAATTCGGGATGCAGCCTTTGTGGTCTGGCGTGCCAAGTCGCGTGCTGGTCGTGGATTATTCTATAGCCATAACGCAACTAAGTGCTTAGTTTTAAAATTCATTTTTAGGAACATGGCTTTTCAAACTCATGAAAATTAATATTTTTAGCTTATGTCACAGTCAGATATTTGTAATACTAGATGTTATTTGTGCGCTGTAGAAAATAATCATGTAGTTTTTAACACAGAATCACAAAAAAATCAATTTTAAGTTGTATACTAAAACGAAGTCAAAAATATACTTTTGAATGTCATTTTTTACATGTGATGCTTGCGATAATTAAAATAACCACGTAGAGTAAAAATACTAACAATTATTTTTTAAATAGAATGAAAGATTAATGAATATTTGTAAAAATTACACATAAGATGTCGACTCAGAATATTTCTACAATCTAAGTTTTTATATAAAATTTGGTGCAATTTTAATAAAATTGCACAAATAAATAATTTATCGATGTTTGATATCTTGAACATATGAAAATAAAAATTAGTTTATAAAATAATGAATACGATAATCTGTAAAAATATTACGTGCGATGAACGTCACGTTTAAAACGGCAAATAACAGCAATTTTGTCACAAGTATAATATATATAATTGACTTTGCAGTGGTGACCGTGCGAAGTGAAATATTAAAACAGAATTGTTACCATTCGTATATTCTTATTCGTATGCACATATAATTTATTTAAAATAATATGTTCATACATATTTGTTTTTGAAATTGGTATTCTTAGATAAGACGTGAGCAATCGGCACTATAAAATTAAAAAGTGGTACATTTAATTTTTTTTTTGCATCAAAATCAATAAGCAATGTATGCCAGTGAGTAGATGAGTTTAAAAATTGATACGATTGTTCAATTTTCAAAATGTAAATTTTGTCCTGTACTAGCACCAAAATTTAGTTTTATTTATCTACTAGCAATTTAGTGGATTTCTTAAATTCAATTTTTTGATGTCATGGATAAGCATATGCAAAAGCAGACAAAAGTTTAATCCAAATGCTGAATGCGGAGGGCTCGGGCGCGGGATATCATACTTTTTTCGAGGATGTAAGTAAATTACGCCCCGTCGTAGATTTTTTTGACGTTTTTTGTGACGATTGTTTTGAGGACCCATTTATCCCCTTAATTGCTCAATGAAGTTGACGTTTTAATAACGCGTATCCTTGATATAAGGATTTGCAGAGTTTTCAATGATTAATTTTTTTTATTTCACCCTTTTAAATCTTTTTTTTGAAATAACGCTAGATTAAATATTGAACGCTAGATTTCATAAAAAAATTGAAAACTCAGTCACCATTTTTTTTTATCAATAATAAAAAGAGTATGGAACAATCCTGCTGGTTATACTAAACTCTAGTTTTTGTCTTTCTGTTTTTTCGACCACCTCTTTGTTTAAAATTTCAATATACATTCTCCGTTATTTTAAAAAAACTATATGCAATATTGGTACTTTTACAATCATAAAATAAATAGTAGTTCTATAAATTAGTTTTAAAAAATCAATACAATCAATCGCTTAATATTAAACATGTTTTTTAGTTTAACGTCAGATGTGTGTTATTTGATTTCAAATATTCAATAATAGTGATGTTTTCATTCAAATTCATGTATTTAAAGTGAAAATAAAACAACTCTCGAAGAAAAGTGCGTTACAGAAAGTTACTTCGTTATCAGAAACTTTTTTATCAGAAGAAGAAATGTCATCAGACGAACTTGGTAAACAGAAAAAGTTTAGAAAAGTTAAGCAAATCCCTAAATGTTACATTTTAAAGCAAAAATAAAGAACAAGATTTATGGACCTTTCGTACCTGCGGTTCTGTATCTCTGAAGCCTTAAATGTTTATTTAGCCATTACAATGTAAATATCATATATTTTTATCGTTTGACCCTTTGTTAAATATCTCATTTAAATGCATTATAGGCTCGACAAAGTGTTTCATAGTTTGTATTGAAATCGCCACCGTAAAGAGAATATTTAAGTTGTAAAAGGCATTGAAAATATCACTCGCCAGTGTTGGAGTTGGATTGTGTCTGAATTAATTATATGTGGTAGCAAATTTTTTTTTTTTGATAATGTAAATCATAAACTCATAGCCCGTTCACATACCGCATTTTAACGCTTAGATAAAATTTTGAGAGCTGGAACGTATCAATTCTCTTTTAAATATATTTTAGTGCCATCTATATACATGCTCAATTTTATTTACAAAGTTCTTAGTTAAGTTTATAAAATACAGGTATTCGTGTCAAGTATATAAAAATAAAATTCAGGCCATAGCAGAATGACGCTCTTATCAAAATTTTGCATCAAGAATATAAAAGTTGGACATTTTACTGAAAAACTGAATATTACTGAAAATCACAGCTAAAGATTTTTTTCTGAATTCGCTAAGGATGGTGCATATTTTTTATCATAAAATTTTGTTTTGAATATGATATGCATTCGATTTGAGATGATTTATTTTACTGAACAGTTTTTTTTTTTTTTTTAAATTTCTAGTAAAAACTGCAGCTCTGTACATGGAAAAAGTCTCAGGTGCACCAAATAAACCTGTTATTCTAGCGAATGTAAACGATTGTCGTCAATGTCCCCCGAGCCCGGGGGGAGGAGCTCGCCGCCATGCCACCGAGTCGTAAATATTGTATTTTATTGCCGGGACAAAGAACTTCGATTGCATCATTGTCTAGAGAGGCGCTGAAACTGTCAAAATAGTTGCTCGAAAGGCCTCATTTGAATATCATTTATGTAGATTTTAGATTGTTTTGAGAGGTTTAAATGCTTCACTTTATTGCGTTGCACTTGTAATGGTTATTGGTAATCCTAGTTTGTATATGTATTTAAAAAAACATACCGTTTTTATTTGAGTAACAATATTAAATTTATACAGTGAACTTAAATTATTTTTTTAATCAGCAAAATAAAAACTTATATTACTGTTATATTATTGTTTTTAAACTCATATTGAATATATTGAAATATCAATTAGTTAAATCGTCCAGACCAAATTTCCTGTGTACAGTCTCAGCGTGCCCGCGTGGGGTGTGACGCATAAGCACGTGTACTCGTGTACTCATCCCTCTGAGCCGAGGTGTGACGTCACACGTGTCTATTTGTCTCGTCTCAGGAACAATGCGAAACTATTTGGCAATTAGGCTGAGTAATACCCTTTGGAAGCGAGGGGCCGCCGGGCCCGATGAGGCGCCGGGAACTCCCCGTTTTTGCTTATTACTAATAACGTATATACATGTTAAATCTATCTGCTGGCATACGAGAGGCTAGTGAATTAATATTCACGGAACGGAGATGTTTTTGGGTTTTTAATATATATTTTTTAAGGTTTATTGATCACCTAAAAATAGTTATTTATTTTTTTGGTTGTTTTGTTAAGTATGGGAAGAAAGGTTTCATTGGGGTTTACTTTTTGACAGGTTTGTTATTTTGAATATTTATTTAATTTTTACGATCTTTTGTAATAGTCTGTTCTTTTCAAATAAATAAACTAATGCATATATTAAATTGTTCATTTATTTTTGAGCAGAATTCAAATTTGATTTGTACCTCACTCGGTGGTCTGCAGGCCTAGAGAGGGACGAATGCAGGTTTACAATTAAAAAATATTTGCTGGGCTGTATTTGAACTAACAGTGTTGTGTTTGAAATGGTTGTTTGGCAACTTTTATTTATTATTTTATAAATAAGGCAAAATTTTTATTACTAGAAACGACATTGTTACTAGCAATCATTTTTGTTGAATATTATAATCAATGCTTATAAAACTAGCCTGTAAGCTCGATTCGTCTATGTAAATAGATAAAATACAAAACAGTTTAAACCCTTGACATTTGAATCTTACACCAAGGAGCCTTTGTTTTTACTTTTTATTTATTTTTCTATTATTTGGATAACAAAATATGTATTCATGAAATGACAAAATGTTTAAATTTTATCATTACCAAATTGTTGGAGGGACACTTTTTCACAGGGTCACTGGGCTCTTCTTCGCGCAGTAAAGGCATCGTCAAAGGCTGATTGATATCTCAATCGATGTATACAAATTAAATATGAAACAAATACAGCTCCAGCTGATAATCGAAGAATACTATTTTTGAATAATTATGTGTAACATTTTAACCGCTAATTTATCAAATTTATAACATAATGTAGAAAAATTAGTTATTTTTAGGAAATGGTTTCAATTGTCTAAAAAAGCATCTAGTGACGAAATATATCGGAGTGTTCTGGTTAAAAATATCAGGTTCTTTAATAATTTAGTAAGAGATATATTAATAAGATGAATCACTACAAAATAAATATTTGAACAGTTTCTATTATATTTCAAAGAATTTACTCGCAATAAATCATGCAAAAAGCACCTTGTGTAGTTTTATGCGGCCCTTTTTAAATCAATAAACGCCTCCTTTTTTTGCAAAATGATAATTAAACTTTTTACGCTTCATAAATAGGTTGTGTTTTAATCTAAGGTATTTGATTATATTTTAGGAATTCATTAATTTTCTACTGTTTTTCGTTAGGCGCTTTGCTGATGAAAAAACAAATAAAATTTAATTTCAGAGAGTTTTTAAAATATTATGCCCGTCTCATAAAAATGCGAAGCAATCTCATAAATTCATTTTTCCCTACTTATGCCTGTTTCGTTAAATTTTGGCAACATTTTTCACTTGTAATTTTTAATAAAGTCGTAGTAGGCAGCAAGATGGCCGGCGACACCGACTCGCCCATTAACAAAACTCGCCGAGTACTTATAATACGATAAGACCTTTGAATTAAAAAAAAAGTTCGAGTGAAAGCGTCCGTCCACCTGGAGATTAAATTCAAGGCGAGAAACTCATTCTTCTTCAATTAACTTGGCTGGAAAGAAAAACAGCTCCGATTTATCACCGGGCCACTTGCATGTATCTTCGTTTACTTTAAATATTATTACCGAGTCAGTTAGTTCCCTCGCGCGGCTGGCGTCGCGTTTCAGGCTCGAGCAGGGGCGGGACTCCGACTTGGGGCGAATTCAATCTCGAATCGAATAAAAGCCTAAAGTTTCTTAGAGGTTTTTTGTTGAAGAAGAGTTATTCTGTTCTATGTAACTATGTAATTGTAAATGATACTCAAACAAATATGAACTTACTTTTCAATTATTTTTTTATTATTTGGATGTACCTATTTTAAAAACATTTTAATTCAACTTAACTTTAACAAGTAAAAGTTCTGCTGAATTAAACTATTTCACAGGTTTTATTATTGAAGGTGAATACAAAATTAACATATTGCGTCACCGGACAGTATTATTTTGTAACAACTCAACCATACAATGCCTGTTGGGTCGGAGATACTTTCAATTAGTACTTAATGAAATTCATTCACAAATTCAAACCGTTTAGATGTAATTCCATTCAAAATTGAAACAATATAGCTTCCAATTGAGTGTTTGCGCCCTCCGCGGGGGTGGTTTTGCCTAATTATAATGTGAGCCTCCCCGCCGCCACCGCCCCCGCGGCGCCAAATTAAGTGAAGCCAAGAATTATGAGCCCAACAATATTAGACCGAGTGAGGACTCGGCGCCGTCCCGGTAATTTATAATCATCATTATTTCATTACGTTACATAACATTAGAGACGTCACGCTACTCCGCTCAGGTGATGCCCTAACTCTGAGGGGATGACATTCCGCAGCCGTGGCGCTGGCGACGACAGAGACATACTGTTATGTCGGATCTTCCTTATTGCTGTCAAGGTGTCCGTGTCGCGGATCACTTGCAGCCTCGTTGTGGTCATGATTAACTGGCTCGTGACTCTTGCAAAGTATAGCAAATCTGCATACTTACCGCAAAGCACATTTGCATTCCAGAGGAGAACTCCCGTGCAATTACAAATAAGATATTCATATTTAACAAATTTGAAATCCGATTTTCTTTGACTCCTTTGTCAGTAGTTACTTGCTTATACATTTGGAAAAGCTAATTGGTATAGTGATTGTTTGTTGTATTGAAAGAAACCCTGTATACTATCCATGATGTTAATTTTTACAATTGGCCACGATGGTGACGATGATCTTCTATATACTTATGAATATAATTCACCCCTATAGGACTTTCATTGATTTAGTTGGAACCTTTAAATTTCATCCAACCTTCTAAACTTTGTCGCATTGAATTTATGTATCGAATTTCCTTAAGATTTTTTTGATTTTAAGATCCCATTTTTGTCAATTTTACAAATGCATCTTTCAAATTCATCATGAAATGCTGAAATTAAACGTAGCTGGTTTGGCGACCAACGCAAGTAATATAGAAAAACATTTCATTTCAACTTTTTACAAACTGTCCATATTTTAATGGAGAGTTTCAGAAAGCTGAATATTGTATTATTAAAAGAAAATAAATAATCTTTGTGTTTTTTCTCATTTAAAAAAGTGTTTTCTAAGTAACATAGCGGATTTTACTAAGAATATTCTGTCAAAAATATTGAATACATATTTTGATATTTTGTAAATATTAAGTTGAAGACATACACACAAATTATTATTCAATGTTACGTTATTATATTTACACAAGTGTAAAAGGTATCAATGTAACCATTTTTAAAAATAAATATTCGATTAAATTAAAGAATGGTATCGAGTTTACCTTTTAGGGATGTGGTCGATCAACCGAGGCCAGAAATGAAATGCATCGTAGATAACGTTTAGTTTCATCATTTTTTTTTAATAGCGGCTGCAGAACTCCGCGGCCACAGAGAGTCCTTTGATAAACCGAATCAGATGGAGCTTTAATTCCGGAATAGAATCTTTGAGAGCAACGAATTCGGCGACTGAAATGAACGCAAAAAATGTAACTTTTCGATATCGCGTTGACATGGGGGCCCGACGTTTGCATGTACGCCGTTACATCGGCGGTACGAAAAAAGCGCACGGGACGTCAAAGGGTTTTTGCACAGCATTTTAAAATATTTCTCTTGTCCGGGACGTTTTCAGTTAACATAGCAAAGGCTTTGACGCACCCCTCGCCTCCCATCCCCGTCCCGCGCTTTATTCGACCGAGATGCGGCGGCCGGGGGTAATTTTGTTATTTTAGTGCCCGTATTTATTGATACACATTGAAATTTCAAAGAGAAAATATGCGATATGTGCGTCGTATGAGGATAGACGTAAAAATTCTCGATATTGTTTTAAAATAGAATTGTAATGTAAATATGCTTTTCACGTTGTATTTTACAAGAGTCAATAAAAGTATAGATATCAATGAGATATAACATGTATAAATTATATATATTTTTTAAAAATATTTTGGAGTTAGTTGAAAAAAACATTTTGATCTGCCAATTACGTTTCTGCGGTGTAAAATAGTTCTTCACTTGTAACTATTTATTTAAACAGTCTTTTATATTATTGCAGCGCTAAATGGTATGGATTGAACGAAACATTTAAAAATAAATTCAAATAAAATATAAAATAAAATATTTTAGTATTGATACACGTACCATTGATGAGTAATATTTATGAGATTATTACTCATAAATAAATACTATTTATTTTAACAGGAAAAATTTAACTACAAGTTTTAAGTTTTTAGTTATAATATTATAAATGTACAAATAATATTGAGAATTTGATGCCACCAATTTCACACGTGAAACTCTAACGGAAACGTTGTCATATCACCGTCAAGTTGATAATCATTACATTCAATCGCCTGGGTGAAATGAATATTTTCACATACATATATTTTGAATTGTTCAACTTTATAATAGATTAATGTAGTTATTCCTGACAGGTTATTAATACAGGAGATTGATATGGTGCTCGCCGACATAGAAAATTAAAGTACCCGCCGGCTAACCTGCGACCATTTGGGCAGTTACAAATTATATTGCGGGCGTGCGATTTCAAGTAGCTGAGACACGTGTACTTTTCAGGTGTCATTATTTTATTATTATTAATTTATATATATATATATATAAATTTTTAATAAATTTAAAAGCATAGTTATTTTTGAACTTCATAAAATAATAAGTTTTGTGATCAAATAATTTTGAATTGAAACTCACAAAAAGTACGTGAGTAGTATAAAATACGTTGTAGGTTTTGGAGTAAATTTAAAGTTGCAGAGCTTAGCAAAATATTCGCGTATGTTTTACTTACTTTTGCAAAACTGATGAATATTTAAATAAATGTTTATTCAATTAACATCACTTGAAAATCAATTTGGGATTTATAGCTCTTTAAAATATATGCAGCTCAATAGAATAGATCGATAAACTTCTTCTAACGACCTTTGGATGTAGAATTCATAGAAGGTTGGTTATTGTTGCAATATTTGAGAACAAAGTTGCTAAAAATTATGAGTTTTGATTTGATATATAGTTGATTGATATTATATTTAAAAAAAAAAAATTACCACCTTAAAAAAATGAATGAAAGTAAAAAGAAAGTAAATCAATCTAGATAGTATAAACACATAAATTAAGGATAGTTTTTGTCTACTAAATTTAAATAATTGAATAGAGGCCCATATAATTATTTACAATTAATTTGAAATATATTCAGTCTCAGCTCCCTACTCTATTCTGTGTTCCATCAATTTATTACGGAGGGTTTAAGTGCTTAGGACGTTTGTTTAACAGAACAATATTGCTGAGAATAATGAAGCCGATACATCCATCAGACACGACTTACGGCTGTATACAGCCCGATCAGGGAACCCATCTCTACACCCGTTATACACGATGAAACAATGAAATTGATAAATTAAAATTTGTACATATTTTGAATATAATTTTGTAAAAATAAAATTTGTCAAATATATATTTTATATATCAAAGCATCATAGAAAAAAGAGCAATCAAAATTAAAAATATTTTTATTATTAAAAGCGAGTTTTACTAACAAATTCATGATAACAAGTATATTTCAATGTGTTTTTGAAATAAAACGAGAAATAGAATTATTAATAAATTAGTTGTATACGTTTATTACAAATTTCTATAATCTAAGTTTTTTAAAGATCTTCTATTTATTTTTAATATTTACAACGATGAAGTATTTTGTATATATATTTTATATATATATATATATATATATATATATATATATATATATATATATATATATATTTATTGATTTTATTAGTGCTGATGTGATTTTTAAACAACGGTTTACATATAAATACACTATTTGCACAGTACTTATGGGTTTTGATAAAAGCCGTGTAAACACTGATTTGAGTATCGTTGAGTATTGAAATATTTAGTATTAATAAATTATAACATTAGAGATTTCATCGTGTAAAACGAATAAGATATGTCGTCTCCTCTGTCTGTATTCCTGTCTAATCTATTTCGTTATTCACGCCTTAGAGAAAACTGTATTAATAATTATTTTGTCAAGTTACCTCCTGCCATTGTATTGTCAATTGTCACAATGCTGAGCACTAACAACTCAATGTCGCCGGAGCCGCGGGGCTAGGACACGCCCACGCAAACTCGCGGAGAAGTTAATAAAAATTTAAAAAGAAATAATAAAACAGAATCAAATTACAAAGCTCAGAATAGCATTTTTAATGTCACTTTCTTGAAAACTCCCCCAAGAATCCTGTCACTTACACTGACAAAACGTATTTTTCAAAGTTTTTTTATTTAAATATTCCTAACTTAATATTTTACCAGTAATTCATTTAATTTTTCACAAAAATAATTTTAAGATTTCCTACGGTTTCGTGATTTACTTATTAATGTTAACTTAAATAAGAATTTTACTTGCCGTCACAGCATAACATCCAGTGTAAAAATTAAAAGATATATTTTTGGGATATATTTAACAAGACAAAATCCCCAACACTCGAATTCGAAAATATGCCACTCGAGTTACCACCACGTCACAGTTTCGATTACAAATGAGCCACAAAATTATGGTAAATACTCCTATGGTAAATTCATTGATGGCGCTTGGTATGCATGGAATACTTGAACTTAAAGATCACATTTTTTTATTCATCATGTATTTTTATTGATGGTTTTTTTAAATTAAAAAATAGATGTACAACAAGGGTTTGAATAATATATTATAATAATTTGAAGTGTATAGATTTGATGAGGGCGCAGTGTTCGTACCGAGTGCTCGCCAATTAAAACCAACTTTATGAGGTACTGTATTCTTCATAATCATCGACAATAAAAAAGAATATTATGTTACAAATTGCCAATCGAATCTTTTCACGAACAAATTAAGTCCGTAAATCTTGTCGTTTTTGAGGATCAATATTACCAGGGCTGTATTGAAGACTTCGATGTTTTAACTGCTCACAATTCATCGAAAATATTATATTAAATAAATAAGAATAAAAATACTTGTTTACTTATCAGCGATGAACAATGTAACAATTATTAACTTTACCATATTTAAAGCTATCTATACATGTCGCGACCTCTTTTGCATTGTTTACAAAAAACACCTAAAATAAATAGAAGCCATTGATGTCGGTGCGTCTGTATTCTGTTTTATTTTACTAACAAGGTTTTGTTTGACGCATCCACAAACTATTTTATCAAATGCTAAAACGTATAGACTAATAACAGTAATCACTTGATTTCTATTCATTAATTGAAATATGTGTGTCAAAAAATTGTCAGAAATTACCTACTTCGATTTAATGAGTAGTTAGGCTAGAAAAGCTAGACGGTATTTTTGTAACTACTGTGCGCTAACTACAAGACCTTCAGAATATGGCCTTATAATTGTGTCACGGACAGTTTTACGCGATTTATATACCCAATGAAAAGTATAAAGTTTCACAGTGCAAATAATTAATTTTTAATATATTATTTAACGAGTTATGAATCGTCGAAAAAGCACAAAAAAAAATTTGGTAGACAAAATTATATATTTTTTAATATGTAAAGTCATGATGATATAAACGTCCTCAACAATATTAAAGCAAAAAAAAATAAAATGAACAGTGCATCAAATCTGAAATATAAAAACGATGAATCGTTTTCGATGAATCGTTGTCGATAAATGTTCCGGGTATCCTGTCAGGATTCAGCATTCTGGTGTGCCAGTTACCTAAGTATCGGAGGGGAGGCGGCGGGCGGGCCGGTAATATTAAACGTTGCGGTTTCCCTGAGCATGGAATGATGGATGCCCCGCCTGCCCATCCTGGGCCGGGCCTGTGTATTGTGTGCGGTCGGGGCGGGGGGCGGCGGGGCGGCGGGGCGGGGGCCCCGGGGGCGCGGAAGGGGCCACATGCTCTAATAGAAACTATACCTAGCAGGGCAAAACAGACATTTCAATATTTAATGCATCAAAAGAAAATTGTCTACTAAAAATTCATTCTACCACATTTTTTATATTAATTCTAAATAAATATTTAAGTATTGTTTTTGAATAAAATACTTGAGTGATTTTACAAATTTTTATTTTTATTAGTGACCGGTTTCGCCAACCTTTCATGTTGGCATTATCAAACTCTGTTTCTAATAAAAATAAAAATGTGGAAAATCACTCAAGTATTTAATTCAAAAATAATAAAATGGAATTCCACCAAGTACTCTCTGTCAAAAATATTGAATTTCTTTTAAGTATTGATAAATATTAAGTGGTTTTAAATTATTACATGTATATTCAAATGTTATATTTTCATGAATAGTTATTAAATATATATATGCCTCGACGATATATATCGACAATATATTTTTTAACAAATTTTTGTTGATTACCAATGGACCAATTATTTGATGGCAGGTAATGTAATTAACAAAATAATTTTTATTGCAAATTTATCCTTATGCTTAGATTATACACTATATTATGTCGAAAATGTGAGCATTTTAAGCAGATTGGTTGGATGATTGACTAATGAATTTCGACCTGGAACTAATTAGTTCAATCGTTGTCCTAATAAGTCAATTGAAATGGTATCGCATTTTTCGGTATATATCATATATATATATATATATATATATATATATATATATATATATATATATATATATATATATATATATAAATATAAATATAAATATAATTTATAAACGCTTAAATGGTGGATAAATTCGATGAAAAATGTTGATCGTGACTGATACTTTTCCCGGTGAAAGCTTTTTTCGTATGCATGTGCTTTAAATGCATTAGCTTTCACATGTCCACAATTCGAAAAAATCGATAAATGTACGAAGTTAGCTTTATTTTAATGTAAAATATTCCTCCGTTTCTTTAGAAGGATATCGTGAGTACTGGTCCATTTAACGTAGTCGAATAAAAGTGATATATATTTGAGAGACGGTTAAGTATTCTCGGATGACCAAATCCAACTGGAGTTTAATTTATCTCATCACCAAATTGCGCGACGGGAACAATCGGCGAATCGGAAAGAGGAAGCGAGGAGCCCGAGAGAACGAGTAACGAGTAACGATAATTTCTTATCAGTTTTAAAACAATGAGGAGCTATTATTCTAAAATCATGTTCCGCTCTTCAAATAACAAAATCGCTCTGACGGAGTTGCGCAATTCATCTCCAATAAGCCTTAACTTACAGATAATGTACCAGAATACTTAGTCGTTGTTATATATTATTTGAACGTTACTTCGAAGAATGTGTACTTTGTCTGAAATCGACTGTCTGTCTATTGATGTGTAATGCTGTCTAAATTCTGAAATGAATTGATTATTAATTTATGGCGAAAGAAACTTGTCTTTAGACAGATGCTAGACGCTTAAACAGAATTGCAAAGTTTAGTTTTTGCTAATGTTTTAGAAGTCTTAACATGTACGAAGATTAAATTTTTATAAAAGAAATCCATTTCGAAGCAAGCGCAAGGTGTATTTATAACTTTATTGTGAATTGAGTTATGGTGTCGATATTTCGTTTTTTTGATATCAATATTTTTTTTAATTTACATAAATAATGTTCTTTAAATTAATGTATTTTGGCCAAAATTATAATTAAGTTAAACTTTAGGAATAATATCGATAATTTTTATTATAACTATGTCCAAATGAATTTATTTATGTAACCTTTTAATCTGAATGCATGATACAATTATACAGGCTTTCATCTATATTCTGGCTGCACAATAAAATAATTAACGCAATATTTAATAAAGTCACCATTGTTTTCTGACAGTGTGCTAAATGTCTTGAATTTAATTGATCAACGTTCATTATAGACGGCTCAAAGATATTCAACGTTAATATTTATTAAAATAATCTTCAAAGACTATTTAATATTCTGAGCTACCTAAAATAAAGATTTTTTTAAATGACTCTAAATCAGAATTTGGCATTCAGCGCTTGCAGATTAACGGAAACTATTCAAATTCGCAAATCAGCTCTCAAGTGTCGTGCAGCACTCTCGGCACATTGTTCATTCTGGCGATCAATCTTAATTGTTCATCGTCAAGAATCGAAGGCGTCACAGAGCCCGTTGGGTTCGTTACCGCCTGCATCGCTCGCGAGACTTGTGCTCGCTCGGGTATGAATCCTAAGATATGGCCCTCGGCTCCTCGCTCAAGATGCTACATGCGCTCTCATTATGTGATGCCAACTTGAACCGACGAGGCTTTGACTCTAATCGCCACTCAGCTCGGAGACATTCTTCGTTGTTCTGCGAGAAACAGTCTGGAAATTTCCAACACGTTATCTTTTCGATTATTGGCTATGTAGACTGATGGAACTAATTTAAGTATGATATTGATAATGATTAAGTGCATTTTTTCAAATATTGAAAATTGACTGAAGAAACTCTCAGAAAAATATCATCGTGATTTGTGTGGGTTCAAATCCCACACAAATCAATTCTCAATATTTGAAAAATGTACTTGATCATTATCAATCAATAAAACCTGTATAGGCAAAATCGTACTTCCTGTGAGACGGTCTTCACAAAAATCAATAATATAAGTATGCTATTTTACAGCTAGTTTCATTTTGTCTATTGAGTAAAGATTAATTTTTATATTGCAGAAAATATGTTTCAAATCATCTAACCATCACAAATATAATCATTTCGCGGATCATTATAATCACAAAAAATAAAACATCGCGTCAATTGTAAGTTGTAACATTACAAATTGTTTGTAAAATTATTTAATAAAAATATATTAAAATAAGTGACTACAAAGTTTTTCTATGCTCAAATGATTTTGGATTAAGCTCGATGAATTATGAATTACTACTAAAAATATGTCAAGGTTATAAAATGGATAAAGAAATTAAGTTGGCATAATAGTATAATCAACACGCATTACGTTTTAAACCTGCGTTTTAAGTGGCAATAAATAACTGTAACATTATGAAATTTATAAACTTCAGGCCACTCACACGCTATAAAACTGTTCTCATTCTGTACACAAACTATTGAATTACCGTTAAAACTCTTTACCCACACACTGAGTTAGCGAGAAGCCGATATAATCATGTGGACACGGTTGCTTTTAACAAATGCAATGTTTTTAATATAACAATAACAATTAAATGACTCATGTTAGAAGTAAACGCGCATTTGGGATTTATATTTGTGATTTTTCATCACAATGTAAGTTCTCATAATCGTGCTCCAGGCCCAAAATGCCGTATATTTAAGTTTCATCACCTACGACTGTTAAATTAAAAGCTTAACTTTACGACATTGTAAATATCTGTATTTTCAATAGAAAAAAAAAATGAAACGAAATGTCCATTTTTAACTATTGAGATATTTTTTTTAATTAATACTATTTCACTGAATACTTTGAGTATTGGCAATTTGATGAAAATTTTAAACAAAAAGCCGGAATAACATAAATTTTCCTTTATTTATTATTTCATGGTCTTCTTAAATAATATTTATTATTCATTTTATTTATCACCGGTCATATAATTTAGAAATGAAATGGTTAATAGATGTGAATAATTTTTATTCAAAATATCTAGAGCTTATAGAAAAGTAAATTCATTTTTTGCTTTGAAATGAAATTGCTAGAACAAACTTATTAAAATCATATGAAAATTTTTTGCTCAAAAAATCATTGGTTTTAACTCATTTACGATGTCATGATGTACCATAGCGTGCCATCAATTACACCTCACTTTCGCAAGTATTTCTGTTGGCGGAGTACATCCAACCGCATGTTATGTGGTCACGCAAGTTGCATGCATTCAACCGCGCAACTGACCGTGCCGGACATGCATCTGCACGATTAGGGACGGTCTTCACGGCAGATAGTCATCGGCGCAGCCATGCACTATGGATGCACTTTGTGACTGATGGGATCCAGGCGGGTTGTGATGGATTTTGTGCAAATGGGACGGCTTTATGTGGAAATGCTGTGATTGTTTGATTGGAATTGTAAATACAGAAACATGCTGATTAAAAACATTGAACTATGATTCGATAACTTTACACAGTGACAGGCTATCAAGGTATGTTACTCCTTTAAAATATAATTTTAATGCTTACGTTAGGTTTGAATTTTTTCAAAAAGAGCGATAAGTATTATTAAAAAAAAGAGACTCGTGTGAATGGAAAGAAGTATAGATGACAATAAAAATAATTGACTGAGGTTATCTGTTTATTCAGAAAGGATAGTTCAAACAATGATGTAAAAAAATGCCTATGTTTAAAAAAAAAACCAGCATATTATAAACAAAACTTTTAAGACACTAAAATAAATCACTCATCTAATTTGTTTGTCGGAAACGAAGGGCTCTTATTTTTAATAAATTTTCTAGTTTATTGGTCAATAAATATATTTACAGAAATCGTGATAGCTCAATAATTTATTACTGAATTTTAAATATGTAGGACATGAGAATTTTCTTACAAATTGATGAGATTGCCTTTATATTATATTTCAAAAAACATATTTTGAATTTTTCCAACCGCAAAATGCAAGGCTTTATATGCACCACTGAAAAAGTCAAATACGGTCATAACAAACCGCTGACTAGCTCACCCATGCCGGGGTGTTTGCGGCCGGAGGCGCTGCAAACTTTATGGGCGGGACTGGCTACACGGGGGATAATTCTTTATGATACACAACTCTTGGCCTATTTATTGTATTTATTAGATTTTCAGGAAAGTTCGAAGTAAATCTTCAGGGTCAATTTTATGACTTTTGGACTGCGCAAACTCTGAAATTTATATCCAACGAGCCCAATTCAAAATCCACCCTTATCAAATCAAACACGTCGTTACGAAAAGTATCAGAAACTCGAATAAGGATGTAAATAAAATAATTAAATATGTACCCAATTTTCATATGGTTTGAAGAAAAGATTGCTACAAAAGCAATATTATATAAATGTATACCTTACAACTCAATTATTTCTTTAGTGTCCAATTTTCACTTGTATTTTATACTTAGATTCCAGAATTTATTATATAATACTTACACTTAAAATATTGAATTATGAAGGAAATAATTTTGATAAACAACGGAAGGGCTCGGCGGTAGGCGGCCCTGGCTGGCTAGGGTGGTTTTGGCTGACTAGGGCGGCCCTGGTTGCTAGGGCGGCCCTGCAGCTGACGCAGCCTCGCTCGCCTTTGTAAACACTACTGGGCTACCTTGCCGCCTTACCGCCTGCTAATGCATCGGCTTTATCAGATCCCCCTAGATCGACACCTGTTTGAGTGCCTGTTCTGGTTACATCAGGTCACATTCATGTACATAAATCAATATCACGTTCAACAATAACTTGTATTTATAAATAAGTATTACTTGAAAAAAAAAATTATTTATTCTAGTGTGTTTTACAGAAATTTTAAAGCGTTCCATGTTTTCACAAAATTTAAATAAAATAATAACCCATAAATTAAAGTATTTATAATTTGATTTTATATTGCTTTATCATTTTGTACCAAACTATGCTTGTCCATTTGGAATATGGAAATAATTTTCTTTCTCATTAACTCAGCGTTTCATAACACCGAGTAATGTTACAATTTAAATTAACGTAGATAGGATCAAAGCAAATTTTACCTAGAATTGTTCATTAAAATGTTCAAATGTCTTTGTTTAATAATATTTTTTCGTTTGAAATTTTCTCAGAAGTCAAACTACGCAAACAAATGGAATGATTTTGATAAAAAAAATATACATTTAAACTGTAATTATTAAATTGAAAATAAATTAGTTGATTATTGTAGAACAATGATATGATTACGTGCTATAATTTCTGTTTAATTTGTGCTTTAGCGTTTTCATCGGCTAAAAATCACTACTGATTTAACATAATAGAATTATGATTTACAGTCATTTGTGATCGAAACTACAAACAATATAATAATTTAGAAGCAGCGACAATGCATTAGTCGGCCGTAAATTACGGCAATAAATCATTAGCAACTTTTGTTTAGTATTTATTAGATCAGTAAATGTTGATTCCGTTGATAACGTGCATAACAATAAAGTTGCACAGCAAGTTTATTTCATTATTGGCCATTAACAATGACAGCTCT
Organism: Atopsyche davidsoni; assembly: GCA_022113835.1. Lineage (NCBI taxonomy): Eukaryota > Metazoa > Arthropoda > Insecta > Trichoptera > Hydrobiosidae > Atopsyche > Atopsyche davidsoni. The sequence continues at coordinate 11,839,981 of JAILWY010000009.1, read as the reverse complement.
GCGCTCGATACCGCTAATTGATAAAGTGGAAACTAATTCGCTTCCTGATATAAAACATATAATGGATTATGCTCTGTCCGGCAAAAATCTTCACTTTGCGAGCTTTCAACCACTGCGCTTTGATGGATGGTATGATCGACTGTGAAAAATGTTTTATTCTACGTTTTGCAGAATAAAAGCGAACGTTAATGGATGTCGCATGTTGCTTTCAGAAAAATATTGATTTTTAAATTGGTTCAAATAAGGGATCATTAATGTAACAAACTAAATGTAACAAATGTTTATTGATCACATTTTGCCATTTCAGATTATTTTCATATTTAAAATTTGATTTTTATTTCCAATATACATGTTTAATTAAAACTTTATTATTTTATTTTAAGGAATTAAAATCACGCAAATATTGAACAAATGTTCAGCTTAATTTAAACGTAGAAATCTTAGTACCTTGTGAATATATTTGGAGCACTATTATTATTTATTACTGATGGGGGGTCGTAATCGTAATCGTATCCAAGTTTTTTATTAATGAAATGACATTTTTTATAGTAGACCGTACTTGTCACAAACATTCGATTATTTGATATTGCTCTACACAATAATTCCGCCCCATACTGTCCAATTGTTAAATGCAGTATAAAAACTACAGACTTGCTATAAATTTAGAAGGGTTTAGATTAGATAAAATAGATAACTTAGGGAGCTCTACAAAATGTTTGGCTGATAATTAATCACGTGTTGTCCATTAAAGTGGCCACAGGTCCAGTGTTCGTCCATTCCCTGGCCTTTATGCCGGGGCTGGCTGCGGTCACGGCGCGTAGTGCTGAGCTCTGCCTCGAGTCTCAGTAGAGTGCTCTGCGCTCATGTGATTGGAGTTACCACAATTAGCTTTCTGCGTTTACCTTGTCTATGCACTTTAAATTTTAATTCAAAACCCTGCTTTAACTATCGGCACAAAAATACATTATTGTTAACTGGCAATATAAGGGATCCATTTTATGAAATTCAATATTTTTGACAGAGAGTACTTGGTGGAATTCCATTTTAATATTTTTGAATAAAATACTTGAGTGAATTTCCACATTTTTATTTTTATTAGAATTTATGAAAATCACTCAAGTATTTTATTCAAAAATATATTTTAAAAAAAAGATCCATTTTATAATAATTTTATAACGTTCCAATAATTTTTTTTTCGATATTTAAAACTATATAGTATATTATGAAAATAAAAATGCTTCCTTAAAAATTGGTTTATAACAATGACTGTATCCCTGTAAAAATTTAACGTTGCTGGCTTTATGTTGACTGAAGTCCAGCAGTGCTTCTTCGGTTGCAATTTTTTGGGTAATTAATTATAAATAAAACGATGAAATGCCTGAAAGCTTATGTATGTAAAATTTGAGTGGTCGCTAATGCAAACTACTCATATTTCATGTTTTACAAAAAAGCGGTGGTTCGTTAAAACTTCCACGATGAACTGAATTTTGTTATTAGAGATTCTAGCAATTTGGAACGTTTAGTTTTTCATGGGCGGCGGGACGTGCACCAAATTGCATTAGCTCATTAATTGCATTTGATGCCCTTTATATTAAATGGGATTTGTAGGATAATTTAATTCCACTTTGAATAATTTATTTTTAGACCGTATCAAAACAACAGGATAATGCAGTTAATTAATTTATTTTTAAAAGTTCAACGTTAATGGAGCGGATTTATCATTTGTGCATCAATTAAATTACACTATTATCACAAAGTCAAAATTATATTTTCATGATATTTAATGTTAAATTAAAATGCGGTTCAGTGATATAAACGTTATTCATATTGATAATTATTATTTAATTCATGTACGTTTTATATGTATTACCTGTATTTTCTGTCTCTTTTGTCACTAAAAATAAAAGACGGCCAAATTTTTTACTAGATGTAATTATGAATTTAATGAGAGTTTGTTTTTATTTTTGAAAAAAAGTTCTTGTGACATGTAATTAAAATGGTGGTGTACTCCGCTTATTTTTGAAACCATTAAATACTCTGCTTCCAGGTGCTATCAACTTTAAACTTGTATTTCTTAAGACATCATATTATAAATAGATTGTATTTTCACTGTAAATATAGATCATGCGATTCGATTCTTAATCTTGTTTATAAGTAGCAGTTTATTAAAAAAATATTCTTAAATGGTTAGTTGATTTATAATCGGTATTTACTTTCCTTTTAAGATTTTAATTAGTAATCAGTGAAAAGGTGTTTTTTAATATTCATATCGAGTGCTAAATAAATGTTTATATTGTTATCATGCATCAGTGTTTTAAAATAATTTTTAGGTCAAAAAATAAATTTATAAACATTTATATATATTCATTCATTTATATTTATTAATATTAAAAAGTTTTTTTTTTAAATAATATATACAATACGTGTGGTTGCATAGTTTGAATATCTTGCCAAGCATTTTAAAAAATCGTTAGTTATATATAACAATTGATAAAGTCATGTGATGTTCAATGCCAAAAGTTTTTGAATGCGCAGAATGAAGGCCGGAAAAGGCTTTGAAAGCCGGAAAAGCCTGTGCGGCTCCTGCTGCGGATGTGAGTCTGTTTGAGGCGCCTCTTGCAATCCTCTTTTAGAGGAGGTCACTGCCGCATTTGTGGGTAAATCTTAAAAAAACGAATCCGCTGAATAAGAAACGTTCTACAGTGCACACAAAAACATTACGTATGGTTATTTGTTGTAAATTGTTAATATTTTTGAGTGATTTTCCATATGTTCGTTTTTATTTGTGACCGGTTTCGCCAACCATTACAACGTTGGCATTATCAAACATTCACTCAAGTATTTTACTCAAAAATATTAAAATGGAATTCCACCAAGTACTCTCTGTCAAAAATATTGAATTTCGTAAATTGTTAATTTAATCTGTATTTTCATTAAAATGATAATCATTTTCGGCCAAAACTACAGATATAATACATGTTTTTATAAACGTGCTTTATTTGAATGCGAAAGAGAAAACGAAAAATATTTTACCGTTTTATATTAAGATTGGTTATATAATTGAATAATTTTGGTTTAAGTGTGATTTTCGCAAATGCCTTCCATAATTTTTAATAAAAGATATTGACAAATTATTTCAATGTCTCAAAAATAAATTTCTTTATAAATAGCTTTCTTTTATATAGTTTGTTGAGAACATTCGAGTGTTGAAGCATCACGATCCCCCTACAGCGTCGCTTCAGGTACTTCTGTAGGTGTTTCTATTGGGTTCGATCAGATCTCCGGTGATATTCAAAGAAGAGTATCAGAATTTAATCACGATATAACTTGTTGCTTCTGCCGTTCCCATACAAATTGCGACTTTAAGTGTTGAAACGTGCCGTCATAAAACATTCATTGATAAGCAACCGAATCTTCTCTCTGTTTCTTCTTCTTCTATTCACATTTACCCTGCTTCTCCGTATCCCCCCTTTCATACGGTTCCCTTTAATTCAGCACACCTAGCGCAAGTCCAACCCCTAAATTACAGTCCATTCTAATAACGCTTACTATTTATTTAATTAAAAACGCGAAAAATCTTTTACAGAATATAGTAGACAAGTAGTCTCCGAAAACCATTTCATTTTACTTATAACTTGTTAAAAAAATTCCCACTCTGCAAAAATCGTCATACAAAATTAAAATAAATGTTTGTAAAAGCATGTCTAGTATTTTTGTACATAATTTTATTTTCATTTTATTATCTGTAAAGGTATGAATAAGCATATTTTTCTTAAAGAAAGTAATTTTATTTTATTATGAACAACACCTACAGTACATTGAAGAATAAATGAGTCGTTCTTTGAAAAATGGCATTAAATACTCATTACTATGGATACTACTAGAACTACCTGCACGAATGTGATGTTTTCAAGAATAAGGGATTAAGTAATGATGCATTATCTCAGTAAAAATACTTTTTAATGCATTTTTTTGAAACTAATAGTTGATTTGTATAATAATACTTACATATTTATCCGTTTCTACTTTTTGTAATTACTATATTTTGATCAGTAAAAAAGGTTTAGAGAATATTTTTTTGCTTTATGAAATACGCTACTATAAAAATTTCTCTTTTATTTTCTGTCAATTCAACACTTAATAAATATGAATTTTTTTAATAGTATTTTTATTTCAAAATATCCCTCGCTTCCTTCCACTGTGCAGCGAATGCCGCTCGTACAAAGTTTACCTTATATGAGTGTACACATTTGATAACAGGTAGCGAGCCGGGGATCTCTTAAAAGGCTTTATACTATATCCGTGCAGATCTGACTCAGCGAATCACTTCTCTTTACCAATGATACTCCCTTACCTTTGATAAAGGAGTATTACAAGGGTGGAAATCGTACAAGAAAATAACGGATGCCTATGAAGGGGGCTAATAAGGATTCTGGATATTAAGATTGAAATAAAATCGATAAGTCAATAAATATTATTGTAATTTCATTGAGTTTTGCATTATCTTGTTAAAATATCAGTTCATAATAATATTGAAATATATTAGATGCGCAACTGAGTTTACAAAATAAAATACAAATATATATTTTTTTATATACACTATTTTACTACCACTATTTATTTTTCCGTATGTACAATTATTTATGATATCGAGGTCACACACAGTAATCTGTAAGTTGAATTTGGACTTTGAAAGCTTACATCTCTATATTAATACATCGCTTTGGTACATAGAGCTTTGAAATTCTGAAAAGCTCACATTTATATATAAATAAACCACCCCTGGTTCTTGTATACAGAGCTTTTAAACTGAAATCTCACATCCTCAAGTAAATTTGTCGCTATTGGTTTCTGCAGATAGAGGTTTTCAATTAAAGCTCACATTTCTTCAAATATTTAAAATCTATATCTCTTAAAACTTGTTCAGAATTATTATATAAGCTCTTTTATTAATCAGACAGTAGTATGATTACACACATAATGAAATGTATAATTATTTTAATGTTTAAATTGAAGACATTCGAAATAAATTTTCAATATTTCCTGAATAAATACAACAAATTTTTTGAATAGTATAAAATGAGATTTCAGTTTTTTCGTTTTTATACTTTCTACCAACTGAGTAAAGTTACAAAACGGGTTACAAAATCAACACAATTTTTCTTTAGCTTTATTTTTCGAAAAGATCATACTATATTGCGTAGAATGTCTAAACATGAATATTTAAAGAATAAAGCAGTTTTTAAAAAACAATATTCCGCTTTTACGAATCAAATCTCAAACGTATACAATTCCGTATTATTTTTTCAGCTGAAATGTCCCGAAGCTCTGCGGAAAACAGAAAACACTTGCGTTCGGAGTACCTCGCGTGAACACGACTACCCGATATCAGTTATTTCAGTGGAGTGACAAGTCCCCCAAGTCCCGGCCGACTGGGACAGGGATTCGAGTGCGACCTTCATCCGTACATTACCACCAAATACAAAAACATGTATTAAAACGCTTTGATCTTGAGTAAATATTTGATCGAGAGGACTCCATTTCTCTCAATCTAATACTTGAAAGACATATGTTTAAAGTACTTTATCCTACATCGATACATTTTTTTATCATACTTAGATAGCTATATATTTCAATATTTAATTTTATAATTACTAATTTAATAAATTCTGAAATATATTTATTATATATACAAACATCCATTTCAAAAATTAAATAAATCAGTGAGTGAAAAAAACCCAGCCATGTTGAGCTGTGACCGCCAATTAAACCATCCATAGTCAGTTGGAAAAAGTATGTCACTATAATTGGTTTTAGCGTTCTCGTTCAATTTTCGTGCGTACTTTATTACCTTTTGTTGTAGAAGTTATAAACTAATTAGACAAAAAAACATCTCAAGGCGACTGTTCCATGAATTTCTTCTCCCAATGCCACTTTACTCGACAAGTTGTCTTTATTGTAAGAATCACGTATAATGTTGCTTTATAGATTGAAAAATATATTTGGATACTCGTACGTGTTCAGTCGCTACTCGTTCACTGATTATTGGTGCATTTGTATGCAAAGTCATTAAATACCATATATTCTATTTCAGAACTTTCTTTCTAAAAAGGAAAACATTTTATAACCAACGGAAGACGAATATTATTTATACGTCTGTAATATAAGCATTGTTGGCAAAGTGTTTTTATCGTTACACCGACAATTTTTAATTAAACTCTAATATTTTTGATAAAAAAACATATTTGAATGTAACAATTAGTTAAGTTTATATTTATTATTGAAAGCTGTCCTTATTTTTCTAGAAAAGATATTTCGTACGTATTTCGTATGCGTAACTTATATGTTGTTGCTGTAATTACCCGATCGCGGTCAAGTAAATATTGGAGAAATATTATTAAAGACTGCAAAAGTTTCCGGGTCGTTGAGGGTTGAATCATCCCCTCTGAAGTCACTAGAAGTTATCCCCCAGTGAAATCCACCCGATACAGGAAAACAGAGAAAAAACACAGCCGTGAAGTGTTTATAGATCGTCGCTCGTGAGTGTTGTACAGGGGACTGCTTTAGGAGGGGCTTTAATCGTAAACATATTGGAAAGGAAACCAGCGGAGAAGGATGTTATGGTCTTAACCAGATAACATATTTTAATTCAATTTATTTTAATGTTATATGTATTTTCACTTTTGGAAATATTTAATGGAAATATTAATGTTAATCGTTATACAGATACAAGTAAACATTCGCACATTTTTTCAATAACTAAAAAACTACTAAAAGTAATTAAAGAAACACGAAAGTGGCATCGGAATCAAATTTGGTAACTATTTGTAATAATGGTCCATTTTTTAACCTCACAAAATATGTATATCGTATAAATTTTGATTCAAGGTATTTATAAAACAGATGGGTTTTTTTTCTTATTTTAGTTGTAAAAAGCTATTTTACTGCTTAAAAATAATTTTTTAAAAAAATGTTCTTATACAGAGTATTGACTAGTTTTAATGTAAATTAAAAGTGTAGCCACTTTTAAAAAAAAAAACTAAATAAGATAAAGATGAGTCCGAAAAATTAATTCGTCTTAATAAAGTATACTTAAAATATAATGAAGTTAATTGCTTAGTTACATTTTTTGCTATTATTTTAATATTGCAAACTGACTGGCAAATAAACAGACATTTCATTAATTTAAAGAAATTCATAAATTCAAAAGTGAATTATAAACGATAAGTAAAATTACTTCAAGTACAAGAATATTTAGTCATTATCATTGTAAAAGATGACTGAGTTTGTGAAAATTTCACCCGATATAAATTTAAAAACTTTTTTTATTAAATTAACAAAATGAGAATGAATGCTTCTTCTTTCCCCCGCAAGTTGCCCTCTCACGCGGAAGGATATTGATAACAACCTCCTAAAGTTACCCCTAACCATGACAGTTGGTGGGAGCCCGCTTGTATCTGTCAGATGCAACCTGCAACCCTTACTTGCTACCCCTGCTAAAAGTGCCTCTCTCGATATTGTTTGATATTTTGAATGTTGACCGTTTAATGTCGACAAGTGTGGGCCGGTTTTGATGCGGGTCTGATATGAAAGGATCTCCACGGAGTATTAAATTGATGAGTGTTATTTGTTAAAATGTTGATGAGACTTTTGACTTAAAGATCAAAAATTAGAATTCAAACCACAGCACAGCAATAAATAACTTTTTAAAATAATTATTTAATGGTTTAATAATTAACTTCGTTCTCGATGTAGATATTAACACTTAACAATACAGTACCTCGATTGAGGTTTTGTGTTTCGACGACAAGCTGGGCAAGCATAAAGTAGTTTTACAATTGGCTCATAAATATTTTGTGACAGATTGTTGATCGTCAAAATATTTAACTACATTTACTTCGGATAGAATTTTTAGCGCGGCGAGCTTTTCTTTTATTTTTATTTTTCGGAATTTTCTCTTCTCGTTTCTACACAAATAAAGTGACACAGAATACAAAAGTTTTCTTGGAGCCGTGTTTATTATTCAACTAGCCAGCCAGCCGAAGTCCTTGTTTATGGAGCGCCTCGCTGAAGCAGAGCGTGCACTTATCTCGTGCATTACACGGCAGGGCGGGACCGCTATTAAGAGACGAGGACAGCGGCGGCCAGCGGACTCGCAACTTATAATTGGTTGTGTGCGGAAGGGGCCAGGGGTTGAAGGACCTAGGGTGGAGGCTTCTAATGAGAAATAATAACATTTTTTTTAAAAATAAAACACTTACACTTACCAGACAGAAGTTTTTCGATTGATTTGGTTGAACTGTTTTAAGTTTTCTTCGGACCTCATGCAAGGACTATCTTCAGCGATTGCTTCAGCACGAAGATCGAAACGTTGTAGTACTAAAAGATTCAGAACAGTTCAACGCTTAAAAAAAGCTTCATCTTTAGGTGCTCCTCCTCAGGAGGTCATCGGTGACCATCTCACTGAACACATCACTGGTTTTCTAAGAGAGAATAGTGTAATAGATCCCCGGGTCCTTCTACGCTCCCCATAACCTTCTACACAAAAAAACGAAATATACTCAGAACAACGGCTGCTAATCCGTTACTAAAGCTATCTTAAAGTTATTTGAATTGAATTTTCATAGTTGTTTTGGTTCAATAAAATTTTAAGTGAAAGCTTTATTTTTTAAAATAATTATGAAAACTAACTAGGACAATTTATAATAGTTTCTCTAGTAATGTAATAACTTTTTCATTAGTATGTTTATATAAAATATGTATATATATTTTTTATAATTACTTATTGATTATATTTCAATGGTCCCAAGAAAAATATGTGATTACTACTCAAAGCTTTTGCAGTTGTCACTGGATAATCCGAATGACAGTTAATAACCATGCCCGGTATGATCTCGCGCCTACCGGGAGGGAGTGTCTTACACCCGGCAAGTTTCACCCCACAAATCAGCCCCCGCCGGCGATAAAATGTCCTCGGGGCCCCCGGGTCTTGCGCCCCCGACTTGTTTACAGGCGGGTGCTCCCGCGGGACCTCACGAGGAAATCAAACGCTGAGATGGAACTCTCCAGGACCCCACTGGAAACTTCTTTTGACGTGTTTATAGTTTTTGTAGAAGTGCTTGATTATTCAAGAAATTGTATTTATGTTCTAGATTTTATAATTACTTGTTAATTTTTGATTGGGTAGTTTGAATTTATATTTTAAATTATATTTTTTGTTTTATTTTCTTTAATAATAATTAAGAGTTCACGTTTTAATTTTATGTATAAAAAACGTTAAACATCAGAATTGCGTTTGCTTCAATAAAACAATAAGGCCTAATTGGTTTCTGTGTATCGTTTTAAACGTATGATGCAAGAGGCGAGGTGTATAAATAATGCTAGCGGTCGATAAATCTTCTGTTATATTTTCATATGACAAAACCCAACCCTTTAACTAGAAAAAAGAAACACCGAGTTAACAGGCAGTTGCTGTATACTCGTAATACATACATAAATATAGTAAATTTGAAGTGTTAACATCGAATTTTTCTTTAGTTCATTGATCTAATTATTTAATACTATTTACTATTGAAAAATATTTAATACTATTTTTTATTTCAAATATTATTTTAAAACATCACCTTCGTTTCTTATATAAAAAAAACTCGGTCTCTACAGTGAGATGGTTTGGAATTTACGATGATTGATTCTCAAGTTTTTCTCAAGGTAATAAAATGACGGAAAGTTTTGATATACTGAGTTGAGAATAAAATTCTTTATAACAGGAATATTTTACGAATTTTATGCGACAAACTCACATTGAATTTGTAAGTGTGTGGACCTTAACTTTACCCATATTATTATTTTATTTATGAAATAAACTTACTTTCTGAATAAAAACGAAACGAAAAAATACATATCTATTTTTATATAAACATTATCGATTCCTCATTTCAGTAATATCTTTGCATCCTAGATTTTTGATTTCATATTTGCACTTTATTTTATGACTACATTTTTAATATCATTTATCTGCTTAGTTGTGTTCTTACGTATATCTTACCTATTGATTTCGTTTTATATGAATGGGACGAACTTATGTTACTTATATTTTAATCATGCATGGTTTATTTAGATCTGCTTATAGATTTTGACCTTTCTAAGACCTTTTCTTAATATATGGTCTTTATTGGTTGTTTAGGTGTTACTTTTATTTTGAACAACGCTGTTTTTTAATTTCAATGTTTAAATTTATGAGAATTAGCTTTCGCTGCAGGAACTATCCTTCATTTCTTTATGTAAGTTTATGTAAATATTTTTCTAAACTATGTCCAAATCACTAATGCACGTACAAAAATAAAATTTTAAAAGAACTCTGATCAAAACTTTTTCCTTTAATGATATTTTTATACTTTAAATATCATCAAAAAATATAAATAAATTAGGTTAGTCATGGTTAGTGCATTAAGTCAAAAAAAAAAAGTTTTGAATGTGCACGTAATATTTACATTTATTTCATGCGTCAATGTTTAATATTATTTATCAAAGTAATTTTCAAGATAAATTTAATATTATATTTTGATTAAATTCAGCTGTCTACATTTTGTCTTCATCGATTGATGTATTTTCTTCAGCACATCATAAATGTAGTGAAAATAAGTTGCAAGGAGCTCGCCGTAGCGGATCATAAATAGGTGGAGTATCTCAGTGAGTAAATTGCTTAAGCACATACCTGCGGGCGAAAATAATCAGTCGAGGGCGACGGGCTAATAAAGATTTCTGATAGGAGTGCAGTTTTATATTTCCCCTGGGGAAATTGTTTATCTCTATATCATATCTTACAGGCCATAACGATGTCTGGAGCGCGATAACTTACACTAATTCTACGAGTACATGAACCTAATCATATTTGAGTAGTGTTTGTATGTAGTGTTACACTTGGAGAATTGCTGTGTTTTTTCTGTTACATATAACATATTGTAGATAAATGCATTCAAATATTAATGATAGTATAAACAGTCAATCAAAGTATAAGAAACATTTTATAGACAGACAAAATCGCGTAACAAATAGCTCATTGATTTGTTGTTCATCATTTTGTGTGACTAAAAACACATTGAATCTATTTATTGTTTTGATAAATTATATAATTAAATAATTTGTACTATATTATATCAATTTAATAATAATAAAAAAAAATGTCTATGTCTTATCTGTATTATTGTACATACATGTTCTTTGATATATTATGAAACCAATTTAAATACAATCGATTACGTAAGTAGTTTAAATAGATATTGAACATTTGATGTGGTGCTTTCTTCTCTATACGGTCTTCTCTCAAAGCGGCAAGTAAAACAATCTACTTGTACTGAAATAGCTTTCAGATACAATCTACGCTTTACTCGATAGCATCGATACCGTCTGCCAAAGATAAACCGGAGGTGTCTCAACACTCGGTGGAACTAATGACTGTGTAGTGGCTGGATTGCAGCTCCGAGCGTGTTTGTTCTCGGTGTTCGGCAAATACCTTATCACGGTTGTAAGTCAGGAGGGATTGGCGAATTGTTACGCGACAATTAAGCTGGTGGAAATAAATTCGCACGATACTGCGGCGCCGGCGCTCCCTGCCGCGTATTTACAATTCAAATTGCCAATTAAGCCATTGAAAAATCACGTAAAATGTCCCCCGTTTCGATATCACTTGAAAAAAGATTAGGTTTTAATGGCGGCTTTGATAAAAAATGCATTGTTTTAATCGTATTATGGCACAATTGTGGGAAAGTATTACTTTAAGTATCAATGAGCCTCTCATAAACACTTTATTTAAAATAGTTTTGTAGAAAGCAATGAAAAATATTTATACGAATACCATACCATATATTAATTTTTTTATTAATTTAAATTAAATTATAAAAACAACAAGGACATCAAATTAATGTATTATTAATAAAGAGACATTTGCTTTAACATTTTTAATAACATATTAAAAAATCTTTTAGTTAAGAAATTTATCAGCTTAAAAGGGGTTTTTAGGTATTTTTATAAATGTTTACGTGGTTATTAAACTTGCTGAAATTATATAAAATGCACATAACTCCTATGTTGTTTTTCGTAGCAGCTCGAAACACTCAACATTACTTTTTAATTTGTGTTATTATGAACATGTTTATTAAATACTGTATTACATATACAGTCTCAACTGGATGCACAACGTGTAATGCACTTAAAAATAACAATAGAAGTGCCGGTTCTTTAAAACAAAAAAATATGCAAATAAAATCTAAGCTACCATTTAAAAGGGTTTTGAATTACTTTGAAGTGTCCTTTCAGTGCATTTGCACAGATCAATCGGCTTTATATATTTTTCATTGCGTAGTTTTCGGTTTTATATCTTTTTTGTTGCCGCGTCTACAAAACCGGTCACAGGCTACCCAAAACTTTAGCTCGGTCCACAAAAAAGCTATTCGAATAAATCGGTAACGAGCCGCGGTGGACGGAAAGGGGAACTCTCGGCCATAAAAAGCGAATCTAACGCAACAAAAGCGGGAGAGCGTCTGCTGTAGGGCCATCCAAAAAGCTGTGAAAACATAGGCTAGCTAGTTTATTGGATATATCAATGACTTGCGTGGTTATTGGATGCAATAATGTAATACTTAAATACACAGTTATAAATCGTTATACTTTTGATTAAACACATGGGCGTTTGATCGTTTCAGAATATTGTCGCGTTGGGATGCGTTCAATAAATTTTGTTGCACTTCAAAAACATTAACTAGTTTATCAAACACAAGTTATTTTGTTCATTATTGGTCAATTTTTTTATTCAACAGGCAATAAGAAATCGTAAATTATTTATTGTCTTTTAATATTTGTGGGGGATGTGATAAAGTTTGTCGACTGGATTCGAAGATCTCTTTGAGAATTTATTAGATTTTCATAGTTATTTCAATCTTTTCCATTATACAAAGCAACATATTGCTCTATTTGTAATTTGTGTTCATATTTTATTCAAAATATATTAAACTCTAACAAGATGTCGTTTCATCACTAAAAATATTTATTGCAATGAATTTCGCAAAAATATTTTGATTAAACTTTTTTCCTTTAAACGATTTTAGTATTATGTTTTGCGATAAAGTTACACGAAAATAATAATTGAAATGTTTATACTTTTACGTGCAAGATGATATTTAATTGAAATAAAATAAAAATATTTTTAGATTTTACAATACTACATTTTTTAAATATTTATTGATTTTATTGGATTGAATGGTGTGTTTAAGAAAGAGTGTATTTTTTATGTTAACCCAGGTTTAGTTTAGTATCAGCATGAGTTGAAGAATAGCGCTAAAGGTTGATCCATTAAGCCTTCAACCACCGCCCTCCTGTACTGAGGGTGAGGGTGGGGGGTGCCGGAACAATGCCGCCCTTGCAATGCAAGTGTTTTCCAAGCATCGGTTTGAATACCGGTTACAACTCTCGGTTTGAAAGTGGCTTTTCTTGAAGTGAGCTTACAGGGTTGTATTTAAAAGAAAACATTTTTTCACATGTAAATATATATTTTTTAAAACCCAATAAAAAAAATATTCCACCCACAAATTATATATTTGCATGGTTTGGAATATGTGTATATTTTTTTCTATTTGAAATAGATTTTAGATGGAATAACATTTATTTATTTTAAAATCTTATTATTATTATAGGTGTCTGGGAGATATAAATATATCGTGACTCTTCTCAAAAATACAATTTAAAAAAAAAAAAAAATTAATATCAAAAGAAACGATCCCTGCTTTAATTAAAGTGTCTTATCTGTAAATGACGTTTACAATTAATGTAAGAGTAATATTGAGATTCTGAAAAACTATTAAACATAAGTCTGCGCTGTAAAAAAAACTTAATTAGCTCAGTGTGTAGTTCGTTAAAAATACTCGGCGGCACGAGTTTCGCAACATCGACCTTTTTAATCAGATTAATTTTTTTTAAAAAGTAAATATTAACTAACAAAAATTAAATCAATTTAGTTGTTAGAATAAGCTTATGTTTAGGAATTTTAATTAATTTTAAAACTAAATTAGCATACAATTTGTTTGTAATAACAAGGGCTAGTGTTTTTTTTCTGCCAACAAAAGTAAACAAAGTGCTTATTTATAGTTTTGCTACAAGGGTTATTGACTGATTACTTTGAACCGGTGACTTTTTTGCAAATGCGATCATGTGCAGAACTTATCTAGGCATGACTCCATGCTTATTTAATCGTCAATATTTAAACATTTAACAACCTATGATTTTTATTGACATTTAATTTAGTCGGTTATAACATAGTTAATATTTTTTTAAAAGTATATTTTATAAATACTTGATACAGTTACCAATGTATTAATACTAGTTAAGGTAACGAAGCTCGTATGCACTCTCATGAGATTCACGCAGAGCATCTGAGACAATAGAAAATACGTGACGTCTCGGCAGTGTTGGGTATTGCGGTTTGTGCGATGGCGGCCCTGCGCGGACGTAAACACCGCGGCCCCCGGGGACCCCCCGGAGACCCCCCGGGGACCATCCGGGGACCTCCCGTATCGCCAGACCCCATCGGGGATCAGCCGAGTCTACCGAAGCCAACTAAACCAACCGAACCGCCGCGGTGACAGACACGACCGACTGGGTTACGCTTATATAGCATTCACTCTACAGCTTTATATTGCGTTTACCTTGTTAATATTTAATAGATCCACGCTAAACACCAACACACGCTTATTGATTTACGTAGTGGCGTAATGCTGGTTTAGCGCAAGCATTTGTGGACGTTTTCCAGATCTAGTGCATTCTATTTGATTTATATGGGAATAGGTTTTGGCGCCCGCTGTATTTGCAAAAATATTCGGTCTTTGGGCTTTTTTTTTCAATATGTTTGGGCCATTGAAAGAAAATGACGTTAAGGTTATAAGAGAAAAAAAAAGAATTTTTAGTAATTTATTCTGCAGAACTTTTAAATAATTATTCACAATAACTTAAACGTTATGTAGATTTTTTGTGTTTACTTGGCTATATATGTTATATAACATGAGCAGTAAAAGGTATTGCGTCCCATAGCAAACGTCAAAAATATTTGACAAAGCTTAGGTATAGATAATAGCTCAACAAGTAATTACTTGTGTCGATACTTTAAACATTTATTATGTGAGTATTGAGACATAATTGTTTCAAATACAACATATATTATGAATATTTTGTTTTAATTTTTACAAGAAAACGTTTTTTATCTCAGGTTTCTCTAATTCCACCGCTCTATGGAGACTGAAGCGCGCAATTATTATACTGGATAAGTTCAGATTCGTAATCAAAGTTTGTTCCAGTTATAAGTTCAAATGATGCTTCAACAGGACCCAAGGACGGAAGCGGCAGCGCAACTCGCGGTTGTTTATAATTGCTATCATCTTGACCACGGCAAAGTTTAGGTTGTGTACCAATTAATGATGCATCCTCGTTTAATCACAACCGCCCTACTTTAATTGGAGCTTGCAAGTTTATAATGAAGGTTAATTGTGGAGTTGACATCATTTCCGTGTCATTAAAAACACATGCAGATCATTTCAGGCCTTGGAATGAAGAAAAGCGTCATGTGAAGTAATTCATACTTTTCGACGATTAACATTATTACGAATATATTTTTTTAAATTTTCAATTGTTAGAAGCTTTCGATTAAGGTTTTGATATTTTAATGAATATTTTCGGATTTAAGAAGTTTATTAGACCACATATAAATAGGACAATAAAGTATCATGAAAATTACAGTTGAATTTAAACATTTAATTACAAGCCTGTAAACTCGGAACCTGCATAATTACTTTGGAAAATGTTGACTGAAATTTATATCTGCGGCACTTTGCCTCTACATTCTCAAGTAGCGGCCAGCAATCTAATTTGAAGAATAGCGACAATATACAATGACTTTTGGTTTTAAATTTGAATTATTTACATTGTTATTTTTTACAATAATTTCCAAATAAATATATTTTTATATATGGTATAGATTCTAATCATACGTATACAAAAGTATATTCTTATTAATTCTAACAATAAATTTCACAATGAACGGCTTTATTTAATATATGTTGAATGTAATAATTTTATTGATAATATTAAAAAAAAAATGCATGCATTTAAACTTTGAACATTCTATTTCAACTTAATGGTAAAATAGAATCTGTAAATTATTGTCGTTTCTATGTTTAAAAGCAAAACATTAAAATCAATTTTAGTATAAAATATTCTAAAAACATTTTTTTTTCCTGATACGGCTATATATTCAAGAACATATCTTTGTGAATTTTTAAGAATGTTCCTATTTTTAATAGTTTTCTAGTTTTCTATATCTTCTTTAAAAAAATTGACTAGCTCAGTAATCTGTGATTTTAAAAATAAAGTCCACATTTGTGTTTTGAAAGAAACGTGACATTGAACGCCGGCATCGCGCTGCATGTCCTGAATACTTTTCATGCAATGTGCTCATACTAAGCTCCGTCTATCCAGTCATATGTTGTTGTTTGTGATTCCACCACTAAAGACTCCCGGTAATAATAAAGCAGGCAATCCCGCTAATGCACGTGGTAGCCTGCTGCAGATAAGGGATGCGGCGGGGAAGCGGCGCGAGGGAGCGGGAGGAAGGGAGGACTGGTTCATTCGATTATACCAATTTTTAAAAAGCGTATGGTTTGTTTTACATGCGGTGATTATTAATATTTTTAAAAATTAGAGATATAAATATTGGAGTAAAATTTAAACATCGTTTTATTGATTGTTGTTGGACGAACGATCGTTGCAGAGAAAACACCAATTTCAACATAATTCCACTCTAAACATTTCAACTTTTTTCAAATCTAAGACACCACTGAGAAAATAAGGCCATTTTCTTACATGTATTAATTTTTAATCATATTTCACGGTATTTTTCTAGACTCACATTGTTATTGGCATTAACGTAGCTGCTAGTTACTGCTAATTTTTAGTAAGAAAAACCTGGTTCACTCGAGAGTCAGGTAAAATAATTATCGTTGTAAGATTTAGTAAATTATCGATTTAATGAAAAAGTTTTTAATTTTAACAAACGAACATATTTGTTTGCTAATTATGATATCATATTCATCTCTAAATTTACTAATAACAATATATAACTTATATAAATAATTTTAAAAAACCTTGATGACCGATTTTAGGCTACTCTTCTAATTTATTTGAACCAGAAAAAAAATATTTTCTTAATAAACACATGTTTTTTTTTAAACTACTGTTATAGTAAGAAGTCAATACATTTTCTGTTAAAATTCTTAAACTACCGACTTGCAGAGTTTCTACTTAAAATGAAAGTGTTGAGATAGACGTGAGGCCTACGTGAATCCTGGCTTATCGAACGTTCACTTCAATAAAATAATATTATCAATATTTAAGTAGTTGGAAATTTTCTCATAGCTAACAATAACTGGAAAGATGAAACTAGATATTTATTATATTAGGATATTCTTTGAATTTCTTACTTGCTTAGGTTTAGGTTTTTTAGCATTTCTTACGATGCGTATTGACTGAGAACATGTGTGTTACTTCGAAATGAGACTTGTAGCGTTAGTTATTTTTAATTAAATAAAACTGCTATGTCGGTTAAAGCATAAACAAGAAGAATTTTTCTGTGTCATCATACAATTTTTCACTTTCTAAAATCAATAGAAGCTTGTTTCATATTTTTCAGGGTCCGGTAAATATTGAATCCATTCAAAATGGTTTCCTGTAAATGTTTTCACCGCAGTCAGTGAAACTCCATTCACTGCATTTACGTTGTGCAAAGTCAAAGGCAGGCGCACCGCTTAGGGTGGTAAAACCGTTGGCTACGTTTTTATATTCTCCGGCGAAATATTTTAAAACAACTACATAAATACAAGATTAGAGGCACTTCCAAACAGATACTGAAACTGGAAAAAGAAATTCTTATCGTGGAGTTGCATAGCATCAAAGCTGGCTTACTGATTCAAATCATAAAAATTTGTATGAAGATCTTAATAAAAATATGTTTTGATTTACGTGTACCATTTTTGATAACAGATTTTACATAAAGCTAAACAAAATATTAAACCAAAGAACGAAAAAAAAATTGAATTTATTTATATTTTAATAACTATAATTATGTTGATTAGATGATTTTAACCACGTGGTCTGTTTTATATTGTTAATAATATTAGTCAGATTATGTTTTTTTTATATGGTTTTTAGATGATACCGAGACTGATATTTTATAAACACTTTGGTTCAAAGAGTGCATCAATTCAAAAATTATTTAAAAAAAGTGCAGTTTTGAAGCATTAAACTTATTGCAGGAGCACTAGAATAAAAAAAAAATCGGTGTATGAATGCAATGAAAAAGGTTTGAAGTCTAAAGGACCTGCTTAGTTTATATATTAAAAAGGTTTGCATGGGGACGTTCGGATGAAAAATGCATTGGAACTTCGTCATGAATACCCGCATTGTGTCGTTTTGTTGTCGATCTCCGTAGCAGCCGCGCGGAACATCACACAAACATGCATTTTGAATCATTCAACATATCACTGCAGTGGCCCGGGGGTGGGTGCAGGCACCCTCCACGGATCGTACCGCACTTACACGACAAATCACAAAAACGACTGTATCACTGTTAGCCTGAACGAAATGTTCAGGTAAAATGTTCAGAGCTGAAGCTTTCAAACTGTTTGCAAAAAGAAACAATAAGTTGATACGTTAAACAAATCTTATAAATACTTTGTTAGATAGCAAGTTGGAAGTATATAACAAAAATTATTTAAATTCACTGTAAAAGCGATATTTCAGTAATTTACAATATAAGGAGATGATGAAAAAATGTAGTTCCCAATGTATGCGCTATTCAATGATAAATTATACAAACCTCACGGCTTTTCCAATTATCTGCTTGATTTTCGTATTATTATTATCAAGTATTTTAATGTAAGGATACTTTTTATTTTGATATTTTTAGTTAAAATGTTTTTCTGTGATTAATCCACGCTTTTGTATTAGAAAGTAGTGAGTGAGAAACATATTGAATATGCTTTTTGTTTATAAATACTTTTACAAAATTTAAAGGTTGTGTTTTAATAGAGGTAAATTATTTTAGTATTGATGTGTATTTTTGAAAGCTTTTTTTTCAAAACATGGTTTGGCCAGACGAAAAACGTGTATAATCGTGAGGAGGGAGGTAGTGGATGTTTGTGTATTCAAAGATATCCAGTGGGGTGTGGGATTGCCGACAGATCCGAGTACAAGTTGCCCTCCCCACTCTGGTCTCCCCCCCGCTTGCTGGTTATCCTTGCACTCTGCCGGTGACACTTCCTGTCGACTCTCTGGCTCAAGAATTTGCATTTTAAGAAACATAAAATGTACGCTTATTAAAATAAATAAACATTGTTTATACAATTATATATATCTCACAAATTAGATTGAATACCATGTTGTTGATGTACGGTAAAATAATAAGTATTTCGCGAATAAATAACAACGCTTTTACAAATTCAATTAAACCCTCGTAAATTTAAATTTGTTAATAATGAAGCGAGTGTGTTTACAACTTCATTTTTCCGTGACGGAATGAAACATGAAGGGTGTATTAAATCTGTCAATATTATTAATCCCAATCTGCTTACGCTCCCGCTGAATTGAATCGGCCGATAGTGGAGCGCATTTGGTTTATAAAACTCAAAATTTTCCACGCGGCTGGACGTTTATTGCGTGTCACGGCCAGCCATGGCGAGCGCGATATCTGCGGTGACCACACTTCAGGCAAAATAAATGAAAAGTTATAAATAATTAAATAAAATTTCTCGGGATCCATTTTTAACACACTTTGAGCGGGTAACCAAATTGACAAAACTGATGTGCGTAGCGGGCAAAATTCGCGTAACATTGGGCGTGCGAAATCTAGTCTATACACTCTTTGTTTTGCACTTTTTGATTTTTTTTCTTCCGTTTAGCAACTCCGAGTTAATTATGAGATGTTATTGCTACAAAATAGCTTATATTATATTTATATTTTAAGCGGGTAACCAAATTGACTAAACTGATGTGCGAAGCGGGCAAAATTCGCGTAACATTGCGCGTGCGAAATCTAGTCTATACACTCTTTGATTTGCATGTAGTCAAATAAATCGTTTCCTATAAAAAGTTGAACCACTTCATACACACTTAGCGGATTGCTTGACATCACAACAACACCACTTTGTCCTAAAAATCGTTCAATAATTGGAGGATTATCATTCTCTGACCACTCCACTTCTTCATTGTCACTTTGTTCAGAATCACTGGACAGTATTGGTAGAAGTAACGTTGACGAGTCCTAAACAAACAGCTGTACGAGCTGTAAAGAGTAAAATGACCTTCTGCCGCTTTTAGAGTAAACACATTCAAAAACGTATTAATATGCGCCTTTAGACAGCAGTCCGCGAAACGGCTACTAGTACCCGCTCCGCCTTTAGTGTGTTAAGATTTGAAAAAAATATGCTATACAACTATGAGTCTGAATCTTTTTTAAATATTATTTTGACTCCTTGGAGTAACTGGGTGTTCTCAAGTGGCCACACGAGCAGTCCTCAATTTAAGGCTGTTGTTTAAATGAATGTAAGTGAGCATAAGAACTACCTTTTCAGTTCCATTTTTTTAATTAAAGTTGGTTCCACCATTCTTGTCGCATGGTCACCGCAGAGCCTGCGCGCTGTCTGCCTCGGTTAGTATTATTATGGACTGTCATGTTTTTCCTCGAGTGATGCGCGAGCTGTCCGCTGTGTATCGGCCGCTAATGTTATTCATTCGATTGTGAGTATGAGCAGCACGGAGTACAGTGTATACACTAAAGGTCATTCAAGTCAGCGTGACGTCATAAAAGGTCACGTGACGGTGGGGTGGCGTGCCTTGTCCGATTATACTGCGAGGTCCGCTGTTACTTTTGTTATAAAAATATTATCATTAAAAATTCCAAGTTCCTATCTTTTGTTATTTGATAAATATGGTTGTAATTTTTGCTTTAGCTTTGAGTTTATGTAGCATAAAAATACTTTTAGTTTTACAAATATATTTTTTAATTTGTGTGTCTTTTATATTTTACGAAGAGCCAATAAAATGTATAATTAAGGGAAAAAAATATGAAATGATAATTAAAAGAGATCAAATAATTTTGTGATTTAATGAAATGTTTTATTTTTGTTGAAGTTTTATGTTTCACAAAGCTTAAAATAATACGTGTAAAACAGAATGATTGATTTGATTATGTAACGTTCAAATATGATATTTAACAATCTACTAGAAATAAAATAAATAAAAATTATAACTAATAAAAATATAATGGTGTATTCTCAGTTCTCATTCTACAATAAAAAAATAATATAAAATATACTCACCGTAAATAATATTTCGCTACGCGAGATTAATATACCTCATACCTGATCGATCGAAAAAACTTTAAACAAGAATGAATTTCTTCAGCAAAGGGAAAGTTGGCTTTAGTCATCAGAAGAAAGACAACCATATGAAACATCAATGCTTTTATTTATACTGGGCAATATACATTTTGTTATGATCAGTTATTATATTTTTTAAGTTACCAAAGTCACAATATAAAGTTTTCAAATATTAAAATAAAAAATAATAAATACAAAAACTAAAAATATTTTTTTCATATTAATTAATTGGATTATGTTGGTTTTTTTTATATACTAAGCTTCTTCTTTAAATTGTTCATTTTCTAGTATCTTCTGACATATCTCATTTGTTTATAATCTTTTATATAAATTGGCATTATTTTAACTGATTATTACTTGACAAAACTAATTCTGGATACATTCTTAAAATCAACAATTTATTTCATACGAGTTATGCGTAGATATAAAAAACTTAGAACTATATATTTTTATAACACAATAAGCAATATCGAACATTTATTAAACTTTCATTTGGTAGCTTTATATTTAAACCTTAAACAATTATAAAATTATCAATTTTAACAATTCAACCAAAAAAACCTTTCCAAAATTTAAATTAAAAATACTCTAAGGCAACTTTTCATAAAACACCTTATATCGCAACACTACACTTATGTTATTTTTTTATAATTACATAATAATTTAAACAACTTTTATGGATACAATAAATAAACTTATAAAGTTTACTTTTTTGACAGTTAAGTGCGGATTATTTTCCAAATAATGTTTTTGGCACAAAACTAAATGAAGACCATCTTAAATAGCTAAAAAAAGTAATTATTGGTATGTACAAATTTGGCACAGTTTTGCAAAGATAAATTTAAAAATGACTGATATTAAAAAATAACTAATTATCCTAATAGATGACCAAAAGAATACGTAAAGCCACAAACAGCCGTCGATATTAAATAATTTTACCAATGTTAATTCATTCTTTTAAAATTCAAGTAAATAACTTAAATAATTTACGTATTTACATCATTGTATTTACAATTTTTATAAATAACGCTACATGATTATCTAATTATTATCATTTAGGTCTTGGCAATAAATTGTTATAATATATATATTTACTGATTATATTTTTACATTGCTCTTTCAAACAACTTTTCACATTTAAAATAACTTATTTAACATAAAAATATTGTGTATTAATTTACCCGTTGGTATTTACACATTAAAATACTGATAAATTCCGTTACATTTAATATGTAAAGCCAAGATATATTCTTATAAATATAAAATATTTTTGTTATCTACTTCATTTATAATGGAAACTTGCGGACGAATAACAAAACCTACAAAAATAAATTGAAAGTAATCGCAATTTAACCATAATTGATAAACAACTTGTAAAACAGTTAATTGTTTTAACTGTTTTAAGCAACCGTTATATGATTGAGAAGAAAGTCAACCATTAACTGTCGACGAATACTAAAAGCTTAAAGAACTTGGTCTGTGCATGATAATTTTATTTTGTCTTTGTATTTTGAATACATTTCAGTTACACGACTTGACAAAATGTGATCTTATAGACTTCCTGACCGTAGATGCTACTTTTAGACATACAAAATATCAAGAGACCTGAATCTAATATTGATAAATTACTCACAATACTCGGCAAAAAAACAAGAGGTAGGCATTGAAATGATAGTTTTTGTTATCCGTGCGAATGTTTCAAAATACATTATTTCACTTTATTGACTACAATGCACCAGACATGATAAGCAAAGCCACATACTAACTTTCACCAGAGTTCCTCTGGAGAGTCCCGCCGTTGACACTTTCGCCCCAAACAAGGACACCAGAACCAAGACGAACAAAGAGTATCTGGCACTGGGAGTCAGCCCCGTACCCGCGGCGCTGGAGGCTTCCAGGGAGCCCGCTTCCTTGCTGACCGCGTTACCCGACGAGGAAGGGTCCACGGAGTTCCCCGACTCTCGCAGGGGACCCTGAAGGCCATATCCGTTCTCGTCCTCGTCTGAGTGGTTCTCACCGGGTGGTTCCTCAGAATCTAAGTCGTCTCGTTCTAAAGCCGACTTCATTCGATATGGGAGATCCATTTCTGCAATTTATTTTATTTTTAAATACAATAAAAATACGATAGTCTTGAAAAATATGGAATCTCCGCCAGTGTACATATTTATTTTATAAACACATATTTTTTGCAAGGTTAACACTTCTTTACAGATATTTACATTTTATATCTATATTAAAAATGCCCATGAACACACTGTTGGACAAATAATAAAGGTAACACTGAATAAATAAATCTTTTCAGTTTTCGTATTTAAAATGTTCTCTATACTACTGTTATAAGTACACAGAGGCTTACCATATAGTCTAATGTTTCCCTCCGCATCCCCTATGGAGTTCTTCGAGATACATTTGTATCCCCCCATGTCTGCTTTCTGAATACGCTTGATTACCAACCTCATCTGCACGCTGTAGTACGAGTTAGTCACTTCAGTCATCTTGTACTTGTCATTAGAGATTATCATCTCGCCTGAAAAAAAATCACAAAGAAAAGACTTAGATGCTTTATATTATAATTTTCAAAACACTAAAAAAAAATGGTATATTTATCGTGGAAGTATTTTCATTTAAAGTGCTTCAATTTATCTAATTGGTTTTAATTATCTGCAAACAAATTTAAATTTAAAAAAACAGTGATACTTTAATTTGTTTTTATGTGCAATTTTGTTATTTAATATAAAAATAACAATTAGTGCTTTCATATAAAAATGGCGGAAATCTGTCTCGAACGATGGAATGTGAGTTATTTGTTTAATATATTGCCATGAAAAACGGCCTGCCATACAAATAAGTATACACCGCGTTTTCATGAAAATTGTAAGCCGAATTATTAGTCAAGAAGAATGTGGAAAATGTACCAAAATATTCAGTTATTTGATCGGAGCTCCGGGCTGATTTTAGATATTATTATTAAAACAAATCTTTCCGCAAACAACATTTGCACATAAAATAATTCAAAACAAATATATAATTTTGATATATTTAAACTAATAAATTTATCGTTGAAAACGATGTCATGTATTAACAGCTAATTTCGACTTGTTTATTGACTAACCAGTATTTATATGATGCAGGTTTTTAGACTTTTGAATTTGTGAGGTAATACTAGAATCTAAGACCTCAAAAATGTTGATCAGCAAATCAGCACATAAAATGGTTTAATTGAAGGCTATATTGTATAGAGCTTTTTGTATTCTTGTTGAGGCCTAGAAGTATTTTTGCGGATGTTAGCACCGAACAAGCCAGGCTCGTTTAGGTTCATTAAAAAAGAACAAAGAAACCTCGGCAGTGCTCTGCAAACACATTTTATTCGTTTTCATCTGGCGATCTCAGACACTGCGCACTCGTAAAGTCGCCGGCTACAAAGAGTGAACTCGCCGCAGAAATAAATAAATAAGCGGAACAAAAACGCCCGGAATTCGGACCGACCAGCAAATTAAGTGCAATTTTAAAATTCTTTCATGCCTTCCGCGGGGGATTGGGCCAGTGAAGAGATAAACAGGTATGGTATTAAAAATATTCATCATGAATAAACATAAACAAACTATGCTTATATACAACAATACTGAAAATATACAATTAGTGTATTGATCAGCAAAACTGAAGCACGATTCTGTATATCAGAATGCTTTTTGGCATACCATATAGTAAATAGTATGCATGGTAATTGCAGTAAGCAGCCACAGGAAAGATTATTTTACTCATTATGTGAATAACTTAGTTGTGTTTTATACTATTATGATAATCTAGTTGAAGTAATAGTTTTGTTATGTAAATATTTTATAAGTAACACTTATAAGTAAAAATGAAATTTTACTTATAAGTGTTACTTATAAGTGTATATGGCCAGTTTAATTTAAATATACAGTATTAACTTTATTTAGATTTCCGACTATATTTTACATTATTATTTTATAACTGTTAAAAATAAGATATTTAAATACAAAATTAAACAAATTATAAAATCAATAGATTTTACAATATGAAGATCCATAGATTAAGCATTGTAAAGATATAACCGTTAAAATAATAATCACATGGGAAAAATAAAGTTACACACAGGGTCTTAATAGACTACTTGACATCCATTTTGTGAATTGTCTTAATGAAACTCTTCCGTCATAATTAATATCTGAATAATATTCTGCCTTAGTTACGCTTTTAAAATTGATTAACGATTAGTAGAAAAATTGCAAAAATTAATGAAAAAACTCTGAAGGAAATTCATTACCCGCACATAACCTCAAATGTTAAAAAAAACTGCAGCCTTTACTAACAGCCACCCTGGGCAGATATTAAATTTAAAAAAGGCCAGCGCTCTGCATGGGTCAAGCTGAGATACCGCCGGGGGCCGCCAACCACCCTGTCGGAAAAAAAAAGCTTCGTGGCAGACATGCATTACTCATTATTTGAAGCTTTAAGAAAAGTCTTATGCACTTGTTTGTCCATTTGAATCAAGTCCTTTTTTTTTTAAAACTAATCTCATTTGGCTACTGATATTGTTTTCTAGTTAATATGGAAATTTGCGGATCTCATAAAAAACGGTTTCAGTAAAATTATTTATTTGAATTTTTGATAAAAAAAATATTGATATTTAATAATAATATTTGATTCTCAAAATTATTACACTGTTTTTTTTTGTTTCCACCTACATTGCTTTTTTGTAGGTTATACGGCATTTTTTAGTTTGTGAATTAAAAATTGAAATTTATTTTAATTCTTTCCTTGGCAAAGCCTGCAGTTCTAGTGTGGAACGTACTTTAATTTGAACCGTGAAAACCGCCCGCAACAACAAAGGCGGGGGCTCGCCCTCGGTGGCGGCGTAGAGAAGGGGGCACCCCCGGGCGAATTCCTACCCCCGCCCTCGACCATGTTATTAAAAAATGCGCCCGACAACTTTTCAATAATCCGCAAATATTGTTTATTTTCTAAAGAGCGGAGACAGCGCTCGCTGTGCTGTGGACCGCGGTCCGCGCCGAGCCGAGAGAATGTCACATGATTTTAGAAACAAAAGGACGACCTACCACTGGCGCTTCGGAAAAATAAACGAAAATATTTTTAATTTTGCGACGAGATTAAGCCTTAATATAAATAACGCTTAGTAGATCCTTTACCGAGCGCTTGTGTGTTGTTTTTAGAAGACTTTCGGTGTAATATCATGCATAGTAAAAGATTTATAAAAAATCGTAAAGTCTTGTTGTTAATATATTAATAAGGTATTTTTAAAAGGGGCATTAAAGATTTCAATTAATTTTGGACTCTATTTAGAAAATGGTTAAATCATTAAGCCTGAGTCAATAGTTTTTTTGGTAAAATATTAAGTACTACGAGTCAATTGTAACATATCGATACAACATTAAAACATTTTATGTTGTAGTTTAGTTTGCACCAAATGTAAAATAATTATATATATTCCACACACAAATTTTATGTTTATTTAAAATTTGTCATAAGTATTAGCAATAAAATAATGTATATATTTGAAATATTTATCGACTTGGAATTATATAAAAAAATTAAGCTGTAGGTGCACTTATTATAAAACAACGGAAAAGCTTCTTATTGGAGTGATTGCTAGTATGCGCTCTGAACGGTATATTTGGTACAGTGTCGATTTACTTTCAGAATAAAAAGTTTCGAGAACACGTTTTTCGATCATTTTTATCACTCTGCCTCATAATTTATAAACACTCTTAAAAAATGACAAATTTTGAACGACACGCCAGCAATAACAACACAAATTGATATGTCTATTCGTTTCCATATTGGAAAATATGAATAAACGGCCCCGTCTCAAGCATAACACCGATTTTCCATTAGTTATCATTTTCTTTTTTTTTCAATTTGGAAATCGAAGCTAACGTATTCGGAAAGGCATCAGAAGGGGCATAAAAAATAGATAACAGCTGGCGGGGGTGCCTCTCAAACTGTAGCTCGTAAACTACCCCTTTTATGGAATTTTATATCGGACATTAATTTGAATCGAAAAAAATTGTATTGCAAAAACTGTAATTTGCGTGAAATGTTGTACATTTATATTCTGTAAGCCCTTGTCATTAAAAAAAAATCTGTACC
This sequence comes from Atopsyche davidsoni, assembly GCA_022113835.1. Taxonomy (NCBI): domain Eukaryota; kingdom Metazoa; phylum Arthropoda; class Insecta; order Trichoptera; family Hydrobiosidae; genus Atopsyche; species Atopsyche davidsoni. Next base: position 11,812,376 of record JAILWY010000009.1, on the reverse strand, counting down.
GCATGTACTAAATAACCATTTTAAATAAAAAAATATATATAATCTTTTTTCAATATCGAATGCAATCGAAGCAATGTAAATTTTTCGTACATTTAAAAATGTTTGAAGTTAAAGGCAAAAAAAATTATTTATTAAAACATGTACTTGTATATGATTTTTTAAACTCTAGTAAAGTTTATGTTATTTTGAGTTATTTGAGATGCCGAATACTCGAATGGGATATTAATTTAAATATTTTTAGTTTTAATAGGAAGTGTGGCTTGGTTGTGTTGAGGAGCGCTGGTCCCCGACTGGGAGGTGGAAACTTTATGCCGAAAGCATGACGGGAGTCCATGTGGACGATTCAATCACATAAATTAGGCAGACGCACGCGCACGCGGGCGGCGGCGCCGGGACAGGAAATGGCGGCCCGGGAATTTTATTCTTATTTCCAAAGATGTTCACTATTTCATTTCAATATTTTTCCAATACTTTTCGTTTATTGTTTAAAAAAAATATTTCCTGCGCAAGTTGGGCTACGTCGGCATTTTTTTATGCTTATATTTGAAAATGTCCCTAAAAATAATTATTGTTTTTATTGTTCTTTCATTTAAATCCTATTTATGAGTTTGTTGAATTCAACCTTATTTTTCCAAAAAACTTTATTATTGAGAGCCGTTCAAAATTTCAAATAATTCTTGAAGAATTATTATGGGCTGTGCAAGTGTTTGAAAGTAGGAGTGTCCTACTTGATCTCAATCATAACTAAAAAAAAAAACACTCAAAGGATATTTTACCCGCATGATTTTGCTTTTATTGTTTTATACAAAATTTTATGATTGTTATTAAAACCAGGAAATCCACGTAAGGTTGCAACATTAATTGAAAATGCAATATATTTTACTAACACAAAACACATTTCTGTTTCTTATTATCAAAATTACGAAATAATAACATTTATGATTTTAAAAAATAATCAGTTGTAAATAAAATAAAAATGAGATTTTGAAATATCTTCTGATACAAAAATACACGTTGCTTTCAATCAAACCAACGAGAAAATCATCCGATAAGACGCAAATGAAATCTGAGAGCTGTTTCTAAAAGTGTTTCTGTTAAATATTTTTATGCATAAATAATTTATATAAAAATATTAAATAAATGTTTTCAAAATAAAAATAATGTTTTATGCCATTTATAAATATTTTTAATAGATAAACGGAGTGGCTAGTATATTCAATAATTTAATCAATTAAAAAATATCTCGTGGTTTGTAATTGAACAAGTTTCCCATTATGTCGGTGGCGCTAACGCCTCCCGTATTATTTATATTCGAAATATGCCAGTGGCCATTGTGCGGGGCTGTTTTTGCCCTTTTTTACATAAATTGCCCACAAACGATTCGCATGTGTCATATTCAGGTGACATTACATTACACATACCCCAGCCTGGCTGCCTAATGGGCCCTTACGTCCTCTAAGGGCGGATATTTATTTGAATCACGGAAGGGATGAAGTTGAATAAATGTTTCGTTAAATTTAACGACGCTTCTATGAAACTTGCCTTGACGGTCGAGCGAATTTAAATTCAGCCTCTCACCTTGTCCTTCAATGTGATGTGAAAATGAACAAAAACCGATTATTTTTTTAATTAGCACGAAAAAAATAAACGCTTATATATACATATATAAATATATACATATTTCTTATTTTGATTCTTCGCTTTATCATTCAAAAAGTTGAATGTTAAAATATAAATAGCATATCAATCGTAAGTTTGTTCTAGATACAGGCTTTGGTGTTCTTTAGACGACCTTGACCTTTTCAGTCCATAAAATAATGGGTGTTTCAATAATTCCTTCAGTCGGCCTATCCAAACAATGGGCGCCTTCCTGTGCAGATAACGCCTCGAGTACACATGCCTCGTCGAAAATTCGCACTCATAAGGGTGGAAAAGTTTATACTGTGGACGAAATAAGGGGAGGTTACAGGAAACCTAATTATAAACTTCACAATACAATTGATAGTTATTTCAAAGCGTTGGATCATTAATTTCAGGTTTAAAGAGGAGGTTTTATGTAAATAAATATAGAAACAGTAGACAGTTACTTCTCAGCTTTGAAAAATATGTGAATTTAAATGAACACTTCCTGGTTTTGCTTAACAATTTTAAAACTGTTATAAGAATGAATAAATAAATAAATAATTAATTAATTAATACGTTTAAGTAAGTAAAAATCACAAAAATAGTTTCTCAAAAATACATTTTAATATTTTTATATATTGACATCCATTATTTTTTTTATTTAAGAATAGTATTTTCTTTCTTAAAGTATAATTTTTTCATCTATCATGTAATCTTTTTCGAATAGAAATAATTAAAATCGTTTGTTTAGAATTTTGTCTAAATAAGGGATTAGAAACACATTTTAAATGTATGCACGCGGTAGTTGAATTTTGAGTATTGATATCTAAAACAGATCATTTTATTTAAATCGAAAATGCAAAAAAATATTTAGACACGATATTTCTTTTATCTGTAATGAAAAAATACTTAAGGGCTGTCAATTTGTCAACATCGTATCTCGAGTGCCTTCGTCATCCTATCAAGCAACTGGCAAAAATATCTTTGACAACTCCGAACAGCTGACTGTCAAAGTAGCTTCGCGCAGACGAGTTCGGTGTTCCGTTGGAAATTCTCGTAATTGATTCAAAATGTCGGCTCCACAGTTACTGGGAAGTTACCCTCAAGGCTGGGGCTGGAATACCTGTGCTGGGCAACAGCCGGAGAAGCAGATAGTTTCCTGTGCTTTGCACGCTGGCAGTTCTTCAGTTCTTGAATGGAAGACTGACGTATTCTCTTTGGAAAGCAGTTTGGTCTGCAACCCAAGCACGTTATCTTAGGACAGTTTCAATCAAGATACTACATTCCTTAGATTACTTTATTGAATCCGTATTTTTTATTATTTTCCCTAACAGTATATTTTTTTGATACTGAATACATTAAATAATTTATATCAATAACAAAAAATGTACTAAACACACACACACATATATATACATATATGTATATTTATAAATATGTCTGTATTTGTAATAAATAAACTAAAAACATACCAAAAAGAATTGAAGTGATCATCACCAGCCATGACGTGTTCGATTCAAAACACACTTATTAAAATATACATTTAATCAAAATCAAGGGTTTTATGAAATATTATTCGTACTTAAGAGGGCTACTTTTTCAAAAATTCCGTTTTCATTCACCAACCCGGACACCAGAGGTCTCTAGCGTAGCTTTCAATTGGAAACTGAATGACAGTTCTAGTTGGACTAAGTTTTGTTATTTATGGTCAATTATCAAAGAAGATTTTTTTTTTTTTAATATTTAATAAATTTATATTGTTGATTTTTCTTTTCAAATATTCAAAAAGGAATAAATATTTATAAACATTTTAAAATAATTATTGTCATATTTAACTTATTGAAATTATGCTATAAAGCCACATTTCCATGGGATTTTTTTGTAAACTTTGCGTGAATTCAGTAAAATTGCAATAAATCGACCACTACTTTACCTTTTTACAAAAAAAATTCCAAACAAGAAATATAAATATTCACACTGAAGTCAAAATCCGTTGTTGGAGGTTCCATATTTGAGTTTTTTGATCATTTTCTCGTACCTTTTGCGAAAAATCGAATGCACCAACCAAAAAAATTTAAATGCAAAAAGTTAGATAAATCCCTTCTTCCAAACGGAAGCTTTTTTTTATTTCTAATAAATACTCAATACTCTAAAAAAATCAGTTTTCAACATACAAAAATAAAGTGACATAATACATATATAAATATATATATATATATAATATATATATGTATATATACACGCATATATATATATACATATATATATATACTTATATGTATGTATGTATATATATATATATATATATTTATTTATTTAGACATATGTATGTAAATTATAATAAAAAGGCCCAAATATATATAATGAAAACACACATCTCACCAAAAACATTTATTTATTATTAATTGAACAAATATATGACACTGGACAGAAATCTGAACATTATACAGGTTATTTCTTTTCTTCTTCATCCAGTGCCTCTCTTCATTGGAGGCTTAGTAATGTGCAATTGTCCTTGTACTTGAAAATACCATTCGTGGTGGACGTTTATAGTAATATTCTGTTTTTTATCTATTTTCCAAAATTTTAATTTTTTGTTGAGAATTGCTTCTTCAACACTTGTTCCCGATATTGATAGTGGATATTTTACTTCCACAATTTTATCACCACTAATTCCATCAGGTGTTGACGATCTATCAAAGGGACACAATTCTAAAAAAAGAAGGAATTTACTAACTGACAAGATGATTATTCACGACAGTTTTCTTATTTTTCCTCCAATCGATTGATTTACAAGACACTAGTAATATATAAAATAAATTTACTCGTTTCGCTTTTGGATTCTTAGTATGTATATGAAAGCGAGTATTTTCTTGGCATTTTGAATTTTGTCACAAACTGTCCGTCGCCACTGTACATGCAATTATGAATTTTTAGGTTAGACTTCGTTATGATCTTGACGAATATGGCCACACGACCAATGACTGTTAGACCAGGCATCCTCAACCTCCAGCCCGAAACACGTATTCCAAAGTGAAATATGCAAGAAATGTATATAGAAATCGACTTACTGATTCTCACCTTGATAACGTATTGAGAGTAGTGTGTAGCAATTATAAACCCGATTTTTCTAAAATAAAAAAGTTTTATCTCAATATCACACTAAATTTGAAATAGGCGTTTGGATATATTTAGGTTTTAAAGATTAAGATTTAATACATGGGAAATAAGTGTAAAACCAAGTCCCCACTAACTAATTGCCTGAAAAAAGCCATTACTCAAAAATATTGCATGTGTGACTTGTAAGAAAAAAAATGTTGAGTATCACTGGGTCGGGTATTACGGTCGCAAATGCTCCTGTGTCGAAATTGTCATTTGTACAAAGTAGCTATGTTGCCAAATTGACATCTTAGAGAGAGACATGCTTTCAATGCAATGTTGCCAATTCTAACAACGACAAACGAGCACAGTAGCCTAAGCTGTCATCTGCTCCGTTCTCTATGGATCAAGCATGGCTGACACGTCACAAATATTCTAAGTAGATTTTTAAATAAAATACATTTTTGTATTTTACTCGCAAAATACGCACAAATTTAATACAATTAATGTTTAAAAAGTGACATGATGAGCTTAAATATCTTTTTTAATAGATGTCAAGCCTTGTACAGCGATAAATCAACCAATAACGATTTTTAAATACCGAGAAACGAATTGGCGTCATGCTCGCTTGGAGGCTATCTCCGTTCTGACAGAAATAGAGGGCCGTTTTACCTGGAGAAATCGTGTCATTTGATTTATTTAATTCTTAGTTTATTATTCTATTGATAGAGTTGATTTTCTTACAGAGTATTAAAAAAATATTAAATTATATTTATCTATTTTTTATTATTTAATTAACGTCCATTTTCAGGGTAAAATAAAATCTTGAAGATGTTGAAAAATTGGATAAAATGACGACTTTTTAAAACCAAAGTTTGATAAAGATTTTTTTTTTTTAATTTTTAAATTAATAAGGCGCACATGGTTTATATTTAATCTTTTAATTCCAATTGAAAAAAAGACTTTTAAATGTTAAGGATTCTTGGAAAATGTACCGGACGAATCTCACAATTCCTACACTTCAATCGGAAAAACACACATTTATCATATTAATAGTAAATTTATAAGGAATAAAAATATATTGTGTTCGGAAGAAAGAATGTATCTAACTTTTTGCATTAAAATTTTTTTGATTAGTGCAGTCGATTTTTCGCAAAATCGACCTGAAAATGATCAAAAAAACTCGAGAAGTGGGACTTGGCCCTTAAGCGGAAATCACCTGACCGGGCGGTCTCTAAAATAATGAACCCAACTACCGGCGGCTACTAACTGACGAACACATCACTCAGCTCGAGCTTTTGCATTGGGAATTGTACTGAAACTTGCAATAGGTCGCTAATGCATCAGACAGGCCGCAAGATCGGAGGTGCGATTAGTACTGGGAACATTCGTCCAATCACATTAGAGTATAAATGCGCCCGTGGTGGAAGTAAATTACTGGGCTGGAGACGGATATGAACGAATCGGACTGAACGTACCGAGGGAGCTCCATCATTTCAAGCCTTGTGGTAAAAATAGCATATACGACATATTAAAAATATCTTGATTGAGACTAGAATAAAAAATTATCATTTTTTTGTATAATTTATTTATATTTTTTCCTTAAATTATGAAAGTTATGACGCTTGTCAATAAGTATTATTTGAAGGTGATTTGAATAACAAATAAAAATGATTAGTATCTCTCATACGAATTATTTTTAGCGTTATTTAAAAAATACTGAAAAGAAAGTGTATGTTCAACCCCTTTATTTATGAAATAAAATGAACCACACTGGCTTAGTACCCATCTGTATGGCTCGCTAAATTTTTGCACATGTGCATACTGGCCTGTGATGCAAGTGAAATAGATTAATACGGAAAGCAAATGGAATTTACCCCGCTCGAGTTTATACAGTAAGCCGAAGTTACATTACGAAAGTGCTATCCAAAAAATACCCTTGCGGTATTTATTTTCCAATGTAAATATTTTTCAATACTTTAAATATACATGCGAATTGATAAAAAAGTAAACAGTCATTCAAAAACTCGATATTTAATAGTACTGCCACTTTTAAAAGACCGAAGTTGTTTTATAAAATCGTTTATTATATTTATACCACGTCATTTTTAAAGTTCTTGTTTTCGGATCCAACTATTAATTTCATTTGAAAAAATTGCGGTTATCCCTATTTTGAATGTAGGTGCCACTAGGACGTGTATGCTTCGAGCACATAAAGAATGTATGCGCCAAGGGAACAGGTGAGATATTGAAATTGATTGGGCTTATCGGAATATTATGATGGAATGTGCACGTATTTTTACTTTTGGTATCCATTAGTGATATTGAATGCAGGTACGGTAGTAAGAGTGGAAGTTCGTGTGTTCGTAATCATCGGATCGATATTTTTTCAATTATTAAAATATCTACTTGATGATAATATTCAACATATATATATCGAAAAGATAAACCAGGTTTTAATATTTTGATGTAGACGTTAATTGCATATTCACAATTATTTTCGGTAATCAAAAACGAGACAATATATTATTCGAAAGCGTTCCCGATTACATATTTTTTTACACATTTTTCATAAAAAAATTATAAAGGTTTATTAAAGTAATGTAGATGCTAGCCTAGTTTGCAAGCACTTAACCTGAATTAAATATTGTATATAAAAGTATATACTGTATATTAAAAATGCACTTTAATTAGTGTAAATATTATGTTTCTTATATTATTGATTTTTGTACAGGTTTAATGATTGATAATGATTAAGTACATTTTTTCAAATATTGAAAATCGATTAAAGAAACTCTTAGAAAAATATCATCGTGATTTGTGTGGGATCCGAACCCAACATTTCCTCGCTTACATGGCAGGTGCATTACCAACTATGCTAACGAATCACTAGTACTAGGCAAGAATTTTTAACAATCATATCCTATAAATGAAACAACGTACTTATTATGCCAATTAATCACCATGATATTTTTCTAAGAGTTTCTTTAATCAATTTTCAATATTTGAAAAAATGTACTTAATCATTATTAAGTTTCTTGCTTGACTGGTTTTCTCCATTTCTAAAGACTGACGGCAAATCACGCTTTATCGTATTTCAGGCTGACGTGCTTTAAGTTCACTTTACACGGATACAATCGCTGAAACTAGTCGCTGTTAGTAATCTAGCAGCGTGTAAAACAACCCGCTGCATATTTAAACCGTTAATACAACCGTGAGGGGTGAACCGGCTTATTCCGCAGTCTGTATTGCAGGGGACTGGCCCGCATAAACAAGCACGGGATATCTTACCGCAGGGTCCAGCTGGCGGGGCGCCGGGCTAATGGGACCCCAGCACCACTGGCTTATTGCACTCCGGCCCCGATACCCAATTTTTACAATGCGGAAAATCTACTGAGAAATTATGATCATTAGTCCGGATAGTGGTCGGAGTTGCACGCAAGGAATTGATTCGAGATTCGATGCGTAAAAGTTGCAAATATGACAGCAGTCATGGCGGACTACCACTTGGGTAGTTATTATTCCTAAATTACTGCATTCAGTGCCGTCAATTGCTATTAAAAACTTTATATAAAATTTGTTGAAAGAATAAAAACATAAAACTTCATCTAAAACAATATTATATTTAAACAAGACGTTAATCTATTTTCATGTGAAAAATATGTGAAATCACTTCAAATCATGTGATTTTGAGTGACATGACAAAGATGATAACTTTTAAGTTAAATTATACGTTTATAACAAATTTTTAGTAAAACCCTCACGCTGTTAACAATACCCAACACTTTATAATGAAGTCTAACATGGAATTTTTATAATAAATTCTCTATGTTGAAATGAAACTAACCATTTCATGTAGCAAGTTTTAATTCTATATTTAATATTTCATAATGTTGTATACATAACTACATAACAGTTTACAATTTTATTATATTGCATTGTTGTACTAGAGCTAGAGGCTTAAGTTGCAGTTCTAGGGTAAATACACTTTTCAATCATCCGCCATAAATTTACAAAGAGAGTTTTACGTGGTTGTATAATTTCATCGTAGCGTAGTTTGAATGATAAATAATTAATAATTTGAAATCAAATAGTATTTTAGTAATTTTAGACGAGTATATAAGTACTTTTTGTTTTTTTTTTAAATTTTATTTGATGAAAGTTGAATATTTTTTGGGATATAAAACATCTACATGTCAATAGTAGTGTATAGTGTTAGTCAGTTTTTTGAAGATAATTTAATGTGAAATAAAACAGATAATCAATGATTTCATCTTGAAATTGTTTGCATAAGGTGATGAGAGGGAATATATCTAACGTACGTAACTTTTAAACTACTTAATGAAAGAGTCTGCCCATTAGAGGTAAGTTAGGTACGTGTGAAAGACTCTTTGCTCAGGCCTTATCCTGTCAGGATTCTTGTAAGAGTGAAAGGTAATCTTATTAGAATCTAGTCAAATGAGAATAATGTAATCTCTAGTTTCAAAGTTTATTTTAAAAAGTTTGAGCCAATATGTTTAAATATTTAAAACTTATTTACTTATAAATGTAAAAGTATTTCTACTTCAAAATAAAATATTATCAAAGGCTTTCATAATATGTCCTGATTTTAAAAGTAAAAATTTAAATAATATACTAATTGTCTAAAGATTCATAAGAATTATTTTTAATCAAGAATTATTTTTTGGTTTTCATCTGGCATAGCAATTTTTGCTTTATATAAAATTCTAAGCAGCGTACTTAATTTAAATAAAGGGTAAATGGTTTTACATTCACTGATCGGAATATCAACTAAAACATTTAGCATTTAATAATATAAATAACTTTTACTCTTAGAAAATTACTTCATTACAATTTCTACGCACATTAAGATATTTAAAGACATTAAATTTCGGTTCAGTAAATATAAAAATTATCATTCACAAAAGTATCGAAAAAGAGGTATAATAAAATGATCAATTTCATTAAACAAAGTGTGTTAGATGTATGGTGTCAATTTTATTTTAATTTCATAGCATACAATTTATAAAAAAAATCAAAGAAAATATTTTATACCTTTTTATACAAAATCACGTTTAAAGCAATTTCCTCAAATAATAATTTGAGAAACTATATTCTGGCTTGCCTTCAGAATCAAAGTGTGCATTTACTCACTCGAAGTGATCACTTCCTACTTTTACCAAATACTTACCACAAATAACTTTTTTCTCCAAAACAAAGATATCGACAAAACGAATTATCTAAAATATTGTAAAAAATGAAGAAACATCATTATTTGGTTATTTGGATGACAGTACACCAGCTGAAGTAATCAAGCCTTTTCCCGTAAATTTGCATTATTTTCGTATTTAAATAAATATCATTGCTTTTTTGTTTGATTCGAAATGGGGCATGTATACTGTATGTTAATTTTTTCATTGCGGAAAGCGATTGTTCCATCAAAGCTCCATTCACACGGGGGGCTGGGGGTGTCGCCGGGGCGGGGTTGTTCAGCGCGCGGTCTGGGGCACGCCACGGAGGCCGAGCCGCGACAGGTCCCCGCGTATAAATTTTAGCTAAGTGTTTTAATGTCTCCTTAGCAGTGTAATGGCGTCGAAGAATTAACTGCTCCTAATAAAATTGATATAAGCGAAATTTATGACATGTGATGTTCTGTGTTTTATTGTTTGTTGTGGAGCAAGTAAATGTGATATATTTTGTTAATTCGTTTTTACATCATGATAAGCATGTACAATGTTATAAGATATTCCTACTGTAACAGTATATAAAGCTGGTAATTACTAGCTTAAGACAATGTTTTTGTAATGTTATAAAAGTTATAATGAAATAAGTAACTTTTTATTTATATCTTCACATTGTGAAGATATAAATAAAAAGTTACTTATTTCATTATATTAATGGATCTTCACCATGCAAATGCCTTGTCCCTCAACAACGTTATAAAAGTTGTCGAGTGTTTTTGTAATGTTATAAATTTAATGGGTTTATTGTGAAATTAGTATAACAAAATGTTATTTAATAAAGAATTATATGATTTTATAGAGTTTACACACGTTTAAAGAATTCAGATACACGGAATAAATATATAAAATACTTATAAGTCACCACTATACTTTTCAATGATTCATTACACTATATATATATCATAAAATACCCATCGTTTTAGTTTAATAAAAAAGATTTAATTTGGAATTAATTAAACGAATAACGTCTTTTCATATGTTATTATTCTCACGGAATAAAACTTTTCGATTGTTTGAATCATAATATACGTATTTGACTTTGTGTTTTTAAGATAATTAAATAAGCTTCGATTCAATTATATTCGGAATAAAATACCAAATATCAGGTATCAACTCCATTGAGTATATTTCGAGTGTATTCTCATTACTCATTTATATATAAAAAAAAATAAAAATCGATATCTCTAAACCAACGGCGGCGCGGAAGGACTTTGGTGGGGGCAAATTAAGCCCAACTACTTGACGCAGTCGAGGACAAGTGAAATGTTAATCCGTATTACATTTATGTGATAAATGGGGATTATGTAAATTTAAGCGATTCATGAGACTACGCCACTGCACGGCGACATATCAAATGTACGCGGACCGCCCGCGAAGGGCGGGTTCGTAATTATTATTTGCATATTTCCGGGGGTGTGTGCGGCAGGGGACGGGGCAGGGAGGCTCCAGGAGCGGGCGATCCTCCCTTTGCTATGGATCTCTAGAGATGTGGTGGGAATGTGACTTTGAATTTGGATGCTGCTGCTTGCGTTTGTTTTTACTGCGATGTTTTGGAATTGAAACTTGTCTGGCTTGTGTAAATGTCCGGCTAGTGTACTTTACGCTTTACTATTTTCACAGCTAATTCAGAATTTACTATTTACTTATCTTACTAGGAATAAAATAAATACAGCACTTTTAATATGATTTTTTATAAATGATGACATAGGAAGTGTTCAACTTGTGCAAGTTAATTCCGGTAACAGTGAGTACAAAAAGTATTCATAATAGTCGTTTAAGCTTGCCGGGGAGGTTTGGATGATAAAACAACAAGCAGAAAAAATTGAATACATAAATTTTTTTTTATTTTTATTATTTTTTTGTATTTATACTAATTTCGTATTAATTTAATATTTATGGATTGTCAACAGAAAATATTGTATGGATCCGCTTCCATCTCTCGAATGTTTTGCACTCGCTTGTGTAAGAATTGCCAAGCGCATCCCTTAGATATAATATCCATCGACTTCAGTCTTAACACAAAAATGCAGAGAACCAAGTCTCTGAGAATTCAAATTTAATACATAAAGATCTTTATTAAAATAATTTTAAATTGTATGAATATAAAATAAGCCTTCAAAGTTGTAAAACGAAAAGTCATTTTAAATAGAAATCATTACTTTTTGTAGTTTTTTTTGTCGATGTTAGCTTGTTATTTCGGGTCCAATAAATAAAGGAATTAATTTGCTTAAGCGCAGGACCGAAACAGGCGACATTGCAATCTAACAACTTGTCACGGCTTTAACAGCTGTATGGGCTGAATGAATGTGTTTTTGCCCGCAGTGAAGAGACAATACGTCTCTGTAAGTCAGTCGAATTGCTAATGCTCGATTTCATTCTATTTTTATATATTTTTCAGAATATGACGCTTAAACTATTTTTTCAAATTAAGGTCCAAGTAAATTGTTTATCTACAAAAAGTGAATTTCTGGTTGAATTATATTATAAGGTATATCAGATTAGAGATATCAATAGGACTTGCTTACGTACCATTGTACTAAGATAGTTATGCTTTAGTCATAATTTCAATATGATTTATATTTATACATTTAATTGGTAATAAAATATTAATTTGTACTTTAGTGAGAAACAACTTTTTTAACTAAAGAGTATGTCCGGATTATGCAAATTTGAGTCTAAATAAGTATGTCTTATTTTTTGGATTGGACGTCAATCAGATGCGTATTTATTACCCGTTGCGGGTTTATTATATTATTACTAATATGATTAGACACATTAGATAATACATAGAAGATGATTTAAAGAAACTCTTAGAAAAATATCATCGTGATTTGTGTGGGACGTGGGTTCAAATCCCACACAAATCACGATGATATTTTTTTGAGTTTCTTTAAATCATCTTCTATGTATGAACTAATGTGCCTAATCATATCTAAACTAAAGATCAACACGCGGTTTGAGTGTTTTAATAACACATAAATTAAATAGTATTTGGATTTTATTACGTCACATTTTTAAAAAAATCATTTTTTTAAATAATAGTGCTATATTTTAAACTTCTTTTAATATCAATAAGCCAAGTTGATTTAAGAGAAAGATAAATGTTTTATTGTTTTTTTTTTTTTGTTTAGGCCCCTGGCGTCTTTTTTTGTCAATATCGCACAGCGTTTTACTAACAGTGTTAGAGTCGTATTTGGTTTGCAGATGCACAAATGGGCAGTTGCATGAGCCGGACCGCAGGCCGCGCTTCAGGGGCCCTGCGCGGAGTGGGGCCGTGTCAACTGCATGCTCGTCACAATGACTCATGCAAGTCCGCGGCGCGACAACTCTCCGCAGGGTGTGAATAAAACTCCATTTGGGTGTAATCAAACCTGCTGAATTTGTAAACGGTGTAATCAACAGGGAAAAATTACTCCGCAATAGTAATCATTTTTGGGACTCCCATAGCTCAAATTTGACAAAGTAATATTTTTATGTACCTCACCGTCAACTGGAAATAAGTTTTACCTTGTATTTGAAAATTGACTTAATTTATATTCAAGTTTCAAAACAAAAGAAAATTATTCTTCTTCGTTATTTTTTTGTACAAACTTTCTGCATAGTACATATATAATATGTTAAATTTACTGTTTAAATTTAATAATAAATTTATTAATGATATGGGTAACTTTTTATAATTACTCTACGTTGAGTTTATTTTAGTTTTAGCATGACCAATTTCAACCAACAGACTTGGTCATCTTCAGATGCAGAACAAAAGTTACCCAGTTATTAATAAAAAAATGGATATTCACCTTGTCCCTCAACAGGAATAATAAATTTAACATATTGACGGATAGAGTTCAAGCGATAAATCTCAGTTACATTTAAGTATAACTATCTTTTTAATAGTTTTGAATAAAATAAATATAATTTAAACGCATTGTTATAGATTTTTATATATAAAATAAATTAAATAAAAACGGCACAAATATATTATTTAAAAAAAATACTTCAAACTTAAACATAAATTTATTTAAAAATGATAAATTACACGTTTTCTATGGCTTGTGTGTTATTTATATCTTAAAAACTGAATACACCCCATTATTTTTAAGCTACCCCACAATTTCAATTTTAAAATAATCCACTACTGAAAAGAAAAACACACAGTTGAACGTACACATACGCGCGGAAAAAAATACTTTGCCGAGCGCACAGGGGTGGCTCGGGAGCGGGTTAAATTTTAAAGTAGAAATCAGCGCCAGAAACGAGTCTAATATGTAGTAAGCGCAAATACTCGGCCCGTAAATCATTTACCGGGCCGTGCGCGCCCGAAGCGACGCGCCGCCAATGCATCCCGAGCCGATGTACGGAGCGGCGACCCTATTTTTAATTACGCAAATTTCTGCCCCTTTGGCTGAATTTTTTAATTTTTTATTTGGGCTTTGACTCTGCCTTTTTGTTTGGGTTTGTTTTTTGTATAGTTGTCTGCTTAAAAATTCGCATTTATACGTGAATTTATTAGGCTCGCTTGGTGTGAAATATTAGAACGGAAATTATGAATCCCGAATTAATATGATAAAATATCTTAATTAAACGCTTTTATTAAAATAAAAATAAAATTGATAATGATTAAGTAGATTTTTTCAAATATTGAAAAATGATTAAAGAAAGTCACAGAAAAATATCATCGTGATTTGTGTGGGGTTCGAAACCCACATCCTCTCGCTTTCATGGCAGGTGCATTACCAATAATGCCAACGAATCACTATATTTGACAATAATTTTTAACAATCATATCCTATAAGTGAAACAACATACTTATAATGCCAATTAAATATTATGAAGCATTTTAAATCCGATCTGGATATTATTATTTTAAAGTCTATTTAATTAAGGTTCACCTGCCATGAAAGCGAAGGGATGTGGGTTCGAATCCCACACAAATCACGATGATATTTTTCTGAGAGTTTCTTTAATCATTTTTCAATATTTGAAAAAATGTACTTAATCGTTATCAATCAATTAAACCTGTATAGGCAAAATCGTACTTCCTGTGAGACGGTCTTCACAAAAAATCAATAATATAAAAATAAAATAGTTTTGTTTCGTATAAAAAAAGTGCTAACGTGCGAAATTAATGAAGTATTTCCTGGAACAAGCAGTGCTTACAGGTTATTTTGTAAATATACCTTTGTAATCTTTTTAAATTGAAATGCAATAGATTTTTATTTTGAGAAATGCCAACACGAAAGAGATACATTACATATTGTATTATCTCAATTAAATTTGCACTCAATTAGGAAAATATAAATGATCTAGTTAAATGGATGTATGAGGCAGTACATAATACTCCCCCAGACCCCGAAACGGTGTCAGATTTCAAGATAATCATAACAGTTTTGCTCTAATTGTTTTTCGCAGTTTGGCTTCAAATAATTACGCGAGGATATTTGATCTTTTCTGAAAAAGCATCCGAAGTTAGCTCACCGGATGAAAAGTTTATTTAAAGTTAAATATTTTGATGGTTTTGCAGATGGGTTTCTTCGAAATCTTCTTTCAGTTTGCATTGTTTTGATTTAGTAAAAAAATAATTTGATGAAAAATGTTTGAGTTCAAAATTGATCGCGAAAGAAAAAAAGTCTTGATTAGTCAATTAAGTATTGTTTAAAATATACTTAATTTGTAAACTATAGTTTTTTGTTTTTACAATGAAAGTTTATTGTGTAAGTTTTGACAAATCGGGTTATCGGGGCTGAATGTAAATATTATTTTTTCTTACCAGATTCTCTCGTCCAGTAGTTGATGGCCTTCGGAGAAGCCTCCACGTGGCACTGGAGAGTGACGTCAGTAGTAGGAGGAGCGCCCACCAGCTGATTCGGTACTTGAATGAGTGGATGAACTGTAAAAAAAAAAGAATATAATTTAATTAAGAACCAAGAAAAATTTGATATCTCAGAAACGACACACTGAGAAACGAGTGTTTATTACGAGTTTTACCCTTAAACGTAAATATTGTTTTTTAAGTATGTAGAATTATAGTATATGAATTATCGATTATTCGCTTTACTGTGAGAATTGCTACCAAAAGTCTTAATATTGAAAAAAAATATTTTTTTGGTATAATTAATACTTATTACAATTGGATTTGGTTTCAAATCAGAATGTATATTTTATACATTTAAACTAGACGGCGAACGGTGTACTATGAACAATGAACTCCATTGATCACCACTGTTTAAATAATTGTTAATCGCATTCTTTTGTATAATATTTATAACTCAACTTTTATTCATTGATTTTTTCTAATATTTAAACATGTATTATGGGTGTGTAAAAGTATTGATGTAATTACTTAAAATAAATATAAATTCTCGATAAGATAATTGCTTAACGGATTTCATAATGACAAGTTACACAAACTTTTTCTATTTATTTCATTAATTTAGCTATCTCGTGATTTGTCAGCCGACAGGAGCAAGGGATTCTTCGCCGACTCCTCAGAATTTAATTGACACGGTAATAAGCTCGCAAATTAGAAAAGTTTTGTAAAATCCTGCCTTATCGCCTCGGAGTATTGACAGTTTGATTATGTTGGGTGAAATTTCAGCAATGCTCTTCCCGAGTTATTAAATTTTTGTGTGTAATTGGCACTTGAATAAATTCTTCACTTAACGGTTTTTCAAAAAAATTGTTATAAATATTAAAACAAGTCACTGCAAATTTAATTAAAAAAAACAAGTTATGCTTTATTATTATGCAACCAAAAAACATACTTTAAACAAAAACCAGAAGCTTTAATAACTACACAATTTTCCTGAGGAATAGTAAGACTTTGATGATGTCAAAGTATTCAGTATCAAAGAGCTTTCAGCAATATTAACCCTTTAATAAATAATTTATTATATATATATTCATTTAAGTAAAAAAACATTAATGGTTTTTTTTAATATGATGTCAATATCGGTTAGATTGATTTTATTGAAATGTTTTACTATAAAATAACTACAGGTAGGTTTTACTCACAGTGCACGTGCAGCATCATCCTCTTGCTCACGGAGGGCGGAACTCCATTCGCTGCTATACACAAGTAGGCTCCCATCTCGGAGCGAGTCACCTTCGTCAGGGACAGGATCTCACCCTCGATTGATTGTACTGAAACAAATTAATAGATTAGGATATGGAATTTATCCAAGAGTGGTTCCAATCTTGTTAAATACCTTAGCAAACCTTGACTCTGATATAAGTTATGACTATTTTTATTATAAACGCTTACAGTTATACTATAATTTTTACTAGGCAAAATGGCATTTTGGTGATATTTAAACTTAATATTTGAATTAAATTTTTCTTTAAAATAATCGTTTTATTGCTTTAATGTTACTTATAAAATTTACCTAAATATACCTTTCATAAAGATTTTTCTTTATTAAATTCAATACCACAAAAAAATTTCGTAACCGCCGAAGTTAAATAGCTCCGAAGCGAGAGGAGAGTGTGCAGGTCTATTTTAAAAGTAACTTTTAATGGAGCTTTGAATTTTTAAGCAGACGTTTTAATTTTGGATTAACCCGCGTGTAGGCGCCCATTGCTGATTTAACTTTGACGCTAGAGCGATTTTCCCAAGTGTCAGAAGTAAGCAGCTGCCATAAATAAAATCCTGCGAAGCCGTGATGTTGGCTGCTTTTGTAGTTACTGAAATATGTATTACACGAAAAAATAAACGCACTACGTTAAAGTTGCCTTTGTGGTTGCGTTCACATTCTTGGCAAACATCGGGAAAGGGTTCTTTATGTTACTTTTTCGTTGATATTAAAATCTAGTTTACTGTTATACTATTTAAAAAATCGAAATATTTTTCGATGTTTTATATTAATTTATTGATATTAATAAAAAAAACGTTAACATAACAAGCTATCATTTATATATTCTTGATATTACAGTTCGAATAGTTTGCGTTTATCATATGTTTTTATGATATTTGCTGTTGTATATAATTTTGAATTAAAAACATTTATTAAAATGGAAAAAAACAAAAAAAAATTTATAACAATGAAAATTCAAATGAGGGTCAGTAAAATTATACAAAAAATAAAAGTAAGCTTTTCATTCATTTATGAATGTCAAACACGAAAGACAGAATTTTCATTGAAAAAAATGGGACTAGGGATCGAATTATTTTTAAGAGAGATACTAAGAGGGTTTTTTAATAGTTGGATTAATTTATTGTATTTTTATATAAAATACATAGAAATGCTATTTGCCATGAGTATAAATATTTCATACATGCATTGGATTTTTAGTACAAGAAAAATATAGGATAGATATATGCCCGTAAAGTTTATTTTATAATAAGTACTACCGGATAAAGATCATCGTTAGAAGTTAAATTAAAATTAAAATTTCAATATTATATGAATTTTTCTGGCACGTGTTAATACAAAATTATTTCAAAATTCCCTAAATATTTTTATGTTAATTTTTAATTTAATAGATTATTGACATATTCAAAAAAATTCTAGTACTTTTTTGGCTTTAGAAAAGCATATAATATATTGAAACAAGTATAAAAATAGATCAATAAAAAAATAAGTGTCTAGCCTAGATTAAAAAATTGTTTGAAAGTATCCAATGAAAAACTAATGAAAAAGTAAAAATTTTAAAGTAAATAAAATAATACAAATGTTAGTTAAAAAAAAACGCTGATTAGAAAAAGGTTGGCCACTGCTGGCTTTTCCCTCTACCGCTTGCCTCAAACGAGACAATGGTACCCAGAAATGTTGGATAAATTGATAAATTCATTTTAAGCGACGGTGGGAAAGCGAATAAATTTTGTTGATTGACTTCCCAGCTCGGATACCGATGGTTGTCGACCCGTGGGACGCAAATATGCAATGAAAACACACATATATAGTATATGTATTTAAAAAAATGTTTATTTTGAGATTTTGATATAATACAAAAGTGTTTAATAAATACAAACGGTAAAGATTATATAAAAGGATTTAATTTAAAGTAATGCTTTATTTAAAAGTAATTTTTTTTAAAAATTAACCCATAGTGTAAACTTTAAACGAACCAACCCCTCACGCGCTCAGCACTTTGGCGCCCGATCGACACAAAACCGCGCTCGTCGAGACACCCACAAAAGCGGGGTTCTAATCGACCTTCAGGCCGCGTCAGCGACTACGGGAGACGTCGATCCGGAAGTTGAGAACGAAGTTACCGCCGTCTTTGTGAGACCTGGCGCAGTACTTAATTATTCCAGCCGCTGACTGTGGACTTAATCCAACTGGATTACGCTGGAGACACTGCGAACGTGTTAAATGAATCTTTCAACGACTAAACCTAAACTGGTCAACTTGTATGCGTCTATATGTGTGCCTTAGATGCTTTATATTTGAGTAATTGTTATTAACCGGAGTATTTTTTCTTAACTGCAGGTTCATATCAGACTTTTAAATATAACATAAGAAAGGTTCGGCATACCGACAAAGGTCATGTTTATGTTTATAAATATTATAATTCTGAGCTTTATTCAGGTAGTAAAAATTTTTCTTGCTGTGGAAAAACTACGTTCAGCGATAAATAATAGGTTTTACTATATATTTGATTGAAATTTTTTTCAGTTGATAATATATATACGCCTCTAGAAAAATCGTATTTACTATTAAATAATTACAATTACAGTGGGAGACTAACAAACTAATACGAAACTACCCTTCATGTAGTGTAACATATATGTAGTAGGATTACACGAGGCTAAATCATAGACTATCTGCAAATCTGATTATATATGTATGACCGTAATGTGCTCCAACAACGTGTTGGATGTCGGGGCTTATAAGCATTGAATTCTCACAACCGCTACATCGCGCGCCTAAGTGTGGATTTGTAAACGTTTCGCTGTATAAATATAATTAATGCCTTACAATTCTTTGATATATGATCGCATGCCCAGTGACCGCGTTAGGGCGTTATTGTAATATAGGGACAGCTTGTTTGGTCAGACTTACCCCTAGACTTGCCCTGTGGTCCCCCACGGGCTATGATCTCCCCCGCGTCCTCTCGTCGCCAGACGACCTTGGGCTTCGGGTGGCCACGCGCCTTGCACACCAGCTTGGCTGATCCTCCTTCTGGCACCATCATGTCTCCCGAGGTCTCCTCTGAGATGATATCCGGCGGGATCACTACCTCGAGGTAGGCGGTCTATACCGAAATCAATTATTGTAAAAAATATTATACATATTAAACATCCATAATATGGATGATCATTTTAAACAATTTATTTTGTTTATGATAATAGTTCAGAAATAAGAAATACATGCTTCATACATATTTTTCGTTTTGATTTTAATTCAATATATTTACAAATACAATATTGTGTAGTTAACTGATATCTCATGCATATAAATACTATAACTGAACTAAGTAAAAATATATATTTAATGTATTATATAAAAGGTTTTAAAGAAAAAATATTGATAAAATACTCCGATTATTCCAGAAGTTTGATTTTAATTTGTTATTTTAAGGTACGTAAGATCATGTAAATACAAATGCAAAAAACGTTCATCAAAAATACATCATAATAAGTTAGATTTCTAAAAGGTTGTGATGAGAGGAAGCATAATGAGATTACACTGATATAAAAATGCAGTTTTGTATCGGTGTGGTCACCGACTTTCCATGAGTATCAGTGAGTACATAATATACGTCAATTCAACGGTTGTTTTTGTACCGTACCTGCATCTTCATGGGATCAGTATTGACTTGGCACATGTACTGCCCCCGGTCTTCCCGCTTGACTCCCCTGATGTTGAGGGTCCACGTATTGTAGTCGTTGTGTGTCACGGACAGCCTGGCGTTGTTGGTGATGACGTGCTCGTGGATGGCCAGGATCGCCTTCGTGTCCGCCTTGATCCAAGCTACCTGCTCCCACAGGTGCAAGGCCGGGGCAAATCGAGCATGCTTTAGATGGATCGCTACATAGAACTGTCACCGGGGGGCACGCTGAGAATTGACGCTGCTATCAATTTTCGTCAAATTGTGAAAATACTTATTTTAAGATTTTTTAAATATCTGACACCAAGTTTATATTTAATTAAATAAAAAATATTTCAACGATATAGTGTTTGAAATATTTGACATGAGAGACAAAACTGTTTTTTTTTTGAATTTTAAATGTATGGACTGAATTCAAAATATGTGACTTCCTAATACTCTTCCTGCTTATCATTTTATTATATAAACTAAGAATATTCATGACACGTTAAATAAAACTCACATTTTTTATGAAATATTTTTTCAAATGTGCATTTCCTATCGATACTCATTTACCCTTTGCAATACCAAAAACATATTTTTATAAGACCCAAAATTCCTTTTTTCCACTGGCTGCGTAATAAAATTTCGTATTCATTGATTATCTTCACACCTTATAAGCTAACCTTACCTTGATATCCTCTGGCTGAAAATAAGACTTTTAAAACAAACAAGGTGCAAGGAAAACAGATCAGTGCTTTTACAAATATCTTTGTACAATAACAACTCGTCATTCATAGCAACGGTCATTCAAATAGTGATGGGAGATTTGTGCTTATAATAATTTTTACCATAACCTTACTTATAACATAGCAGTGCCATCTATTTTTAGTTGTGCTTTTATATTTGTGATTTAGTGAATTTGAAAAACAAATATGTTAACCTGCTCGTGCTATGTACAATAGTAAAATGTTTACCCATTTAAATTGCATGTTTGATATATTTGTTCTTCAAAAACATTCTAAAATATCGGTTACCATACATTATGCAATAGAAAGTGCAATTGCAGTGAAGGGGGAAGAGAAGTCATAATCTTTGAATCCAAATTACAACAGAGTTTTAAAAACATTTATAATGATATTATTGAAATCAAATGCGTGTTTGACGTAAGGTTTGACGAAAAAAATTATAAAAAAGTATAAAAATAATAACGGTCAAGTATTTCTATAAAAAAAACTGCTTTAATTTTCGTAGCTTAATGCGATCTTTTATTTTTATTTTTTGTAAATTATTCTGTATTAAAATATTTTTACTTTTTCTGCTAAAAGTAAAAATTACGCATTCTTCATAAATTAGCTTGTTATATAATATTTAATAAATTACAATTATAATCTATAATAGTAATTTGGATTTAAAGTTTACGGATTAAATTGAAGGTTTATACATTAATATAGATATTCATACCAGTGTCATCACAAACCAGTGTGTGCTTTGGGTGCAGGTGCTAGAAAGAGATAGAAAGGGTGCAGACTCGGTGCAACTTGGTGCGTTCTGTAGCATTTTCGTGCAGGGGTGAGGGGGAAAGAATATACAGACCATCCACTGTAGAAACAGAAGTTCCAGGGAGAAAAACAGTTTTTTTTAGGGAAATTATATTCGGGGTGAATATCAAATAGGAAAATTCGGGAATTGGGTGCGACCAAAACGTATCTCTCGGTTAGTATTGAAATATGGTAACATTATTTTTGTTGTGTTGATTTTTTCCAAAGAGTGTTGTATATCCGGAGTACTGCTTGAAACCAGGCATTTTTGTATGTTTGTGGTACAATTTTGAATTAAAGTACAGGTAGGTGTAGGGTGTGTGGGATCTGTGCTACTATTATCGGGTTCGGGTGCCAAAGTGTGTGAATACTCAAGCAGGTAGGTAAATCATACATCATCCAATGTGCCGTGGTGGCGTTCAATGACAAGCCTTTATTTGCACTGAAATATAATGCTTTCCATCACAAGAAAGTGATAAATTAAAAACACGCGTATTTGTAACACGCTTGTAATTACGACCGAAAGTAGTATCAAGCGGTTGACCTCAATATTAAACAAATACATTATGTTTGCTGAGAATTGAAGCTAAATACACTCCGACGTGACTCAGCGAATCTGAGTCGAATAACTCAGCAAATAAATTACCGCGCATTGGGGTATTCGTATAAACTTTGTATATGAATGTAAACTCAATGCGAAAAATAAACACCAATAATACTATGTTGCAGAATGAGACTTAATGTTTAACTTAACATGAATGACTTAACATCCATGGTATTTAATATTTTATGTAAAATGCATAACTGCAGACCATAGTTATTCAAGTTATGCGTTATTTTAAATGTATGTAGATTATAAATTTATTTAATTGATGACTTTTATATCGTTAGAAAACAGTATGAGTATAGACATATAAAGGTGATAAATAAAAGCTTGTCAAAGTAGTGATTGTGGTCTAAGAAGAAGCTTTCTCTAAAGTGCAATCTTAAGATAGATAGATAGGTGTTTTAGAGTGGGAGTTGATAGAGAAACAATCCTGAAGTCGCAGAGGACTTCCGGACTTGCTTCGGAAAAAGAGAAGTCCTAGCGAGTAGTGCGACAAGTGAGGTGCGGGGCTCCGCCGTGGACTCTGGACAACTGGACTGCTAACTTTGTTTGAAACGGGAATTTATTTCACGACTTATTGATTGCTTTAAACTCGGACTGTTCAAGGTGCAATCCTAAATCTTATCACGCTAGTTTGAACCGAGTTGTTACTTTGAAATTCAGTAAAACATTAACGTTGGTATAGAAAGTAGATTCTGCGATTACTTGATTCAATGTTGTTCAATGTAATAATTGGAGTTCTTGTATTTTTATTTAGGTATCTTCGCAGTGATGTACAAATAATGTCTAGATTCTCAATATTTAGATCGAATCGACAATCCAACGGATTGTTTTAAATATTTTATCAAATTGATGATACAGCAATCAAATACGGTTTTATAAAAACCAATTATTTTTAAAAATACATATTTTTTTATTTATTTTATTGTGTCAAAATCAAGTATTAACATCGACTTAACACATATGATAAGATCCATTCAAATTTTAACACTAATTTTTATCGATTTAGCAATATGAAATAAATGTCGTGAAAATATTTTATACGGTAATATAAAAAAAATATTGATATGAATATAAAAAGCCACATTAATATTTATTTGCATACTAAATAACAAATATACTAACTTTAATGCGTTATTTTATAAATAAGTAGTTACGAATCTTGTTTGACAATAGCGACAGTACCAGAGTCCACGGTCGAAGGTCCTTTGGAAGAGTTGACTATCTGGTGAGACCCTAGGTGGCGAGTGCTCTATGGAAGAGACAGTGGATGCAGGTGTGAAGTGAGTAGAGAGACCGGTGCGGCAGGCGGAAAAGACCGAAGGAATACACACCCTGGCAGTGGCGCTATCGCCACTCACCCTGTAACCGCCCAGGTTGTTAACGACGCACGTGAACGTCGCGTCCCGCCCCTGGGCGATCGTCACGTTCTCCAGGGGGTAAAGAAAATCCGGTTCGAATCCAAGTGCTGCAACAAGGGTCAAAAATAATATTATTGTTTACCAGGATTGCTATGTTTAAATATAAATACAATCGGAAGTATTTGTAGGGTGTTTTGAATATTATTTGAAAAAAATAGGTTTTTTCTTAAACGGTTACGTTCAAATTTTATTAAATGAGATTATTAACGGTTTCACTTTAAATTGTTGGTACATTACATTCTTCAAACATTTTACTTTATTTTATACAGATTTTCTTATATTTAAACATATAAGTAGTATTTCGTAAAGAAATACGCAATAATTTTTTTTTTATTTTAACAGCAACAAAGTCCGTTTATGGTTTGTTATTTACTATTAGCACGAGTAAAGTTATTTTTTTAAATTTTGAATTAACCGTGTAATATCTGAAAGTAACAACTTCGTAAACATAGACTGCCTTGCTTTGATTTGGAAGTACTTTCAATTTTAATCATGTAGTATTTGATTTTATTTAAATCAATATTAAAAAGTTATATTCAAGCCAGACATATGATATATTTATTAGTAAGAAAGCTAAAACACGAGTAGTATTGCAGATAGATTGGTTAAATTGTTCAGCTTGGCACATGGATAAAAAACATTGACTGCCCTGTTGCAATATTTTATGGCTTTTATTGCAGTTTTAATTTGTTTTATACCAAGCAACGAATACATTTTCTCATCAAATTTCTAATCAGTAGTTATGAGTTGATTCCTAAGCAAAAAGGTATTTTGACACAATTATTTCGACTGACAGCAACAAGTTTGAATTTGTGTAAAGCTATGCATAGAGCAGGAGATGCTCCCGCCCCAGTATGTTCGTTACACATGTCTGTCCGTGTTATACGCCTCTGGTTATGTCACACTCTTGGCTCGTGGCAGAATCTCAGCGCGCCGAGACGTGTTTGCTATTTGCGCCTGCTGGCTTGGTACTCACGCTGTTCAACAGTTCCTATTTTATCCAAGTGTCATGGATCCAGTTAGGGTGACTGTATAAATAAATAAATATATATACATATATATATATATATATATATATGTATATATATATATATATATATATATATATATATATATATATATATATATATATATATATATATATAAATAAAAAGCGCTATGTCGACACTGGAGATAGCGTAAAATTTAGTTTCATAAACATGAATTGATTCACATTTTTTTGACACTCTTCAATTGCAAACAAAAATGTTGTAATTGTATTATAAGTAAAGTTAATATTTAAGTAAGCATGAATAAATTTTAATTTATGATTCAATTTTATTAAATATACTGTGAACGGATATAGTAAATGTGGTAGGTTTGTAATAGCAATATAACGCAAACAATTGACGAGATAAAATGATAATTCAGAATTATACTAAGTTCGAAAACATTTTACCAAGTTAATTCATAAAAATAAATTAGTTTTCATTTCCCCTATCATAAAATCAAGTTAACTGTTTTACACAAATATATCACGCCGTAATTCAATGCAAAATTCACTCCGATATCATTTAGGAATTTCACCCTCCATCCTTGACAAGTTCTTAAATCCCGAAAATCTCTTCAACGTGGGGTTCCTAGGGCTGGCTTCCTCCCCCACCACCCCTGACACTTGTCAGCTGCACTCGCGGATCACTGGCTTGCAACCCCTGCATACTAACCAAACTTGGGAGAAGCTTCTAGTCGAGTCGCAAAAGTTGTAGGGAAAATAATATTTGAAACCAACCATGCAAAAATATAATTACTTTAATTATAAGCGTTACACAGATTGAATTTTTTAAAATGTTTTTAATAAAGGTCAAAAAATGAAGAAAAAAATAATAATAACTTACAAAAACCATTGTCATCTATGATGAATATTCAACGATATGAAAGTAGAACGAACATATTTTTATCTGATTTAAAGTCTGCTTCGTATTTGAATAATAAAAAATGTCTCTTAATATATATTTATTTATTAAATTATTCAACATGTAATTTTATTTCATTAAAGGTAAATAAAATTTTAGAAAAAAAGAAACATATTTCATAAAAATAATAGTATGAAGTAGTTTTTCTTCAATGATGGTTCAGGAATTTGAAACTAAATTATATGAAAACCATTTTTTTCCAATGAATTTATAATTTTTTTATCATTAAAATCTTTTAAAATTATTATCAAACAAGTATTTATAAAAAATAAAATCACAAAATAATGTTGTTTTAGATCAAAAATGTTTTGATTATCACTTTAAATCAGTTGAAAAAATTTAAAATAAACGTAAATACAATTTTAAGATATCAGACATTATTCTATCGCTACTTTAAATGCATGTTAATAATTAAAATAAGTTCATAAGTGATAAAGCTTCCTGAAAGTTTAAAGTAAACTTTATCAAATCTCAACTATTTCTTTTAAACTTTACGCCTTACATAAGATTTTTTTATTTAAAAAAAAAAACAATGAAATAATTATTCAGCAGCTGCCTCAGGAAGCCGTTAAAGCTCTTTGAAACCGTAATTGAAAATACCTCCGTAAATTAGGACTCTCCTTGGGAACTTTAGAGGCTTCACTGAAATGATCCGCATACTGACTTTATTTAATACTGAAATTTAATATTTATGAAATCCTGAAAAAATATTTTTCACAAATATACTAAAATAAGCTTTTATCTTTATCTGATATCACAAAAAATTATTAAAAATCTGTATGGTATTATTTTTATTTAATATATTTGCCTTAAATAATAATTTTTGTGAACCAAATATTACTTCGAATAAGCAGAATATTACTAAAAATATTTTTCATAAATTTTCTTAGACTTTCTTAATTTTCCTCTTTTTTTCATTATTTTCATATCATAAATAAGTAAATATACTTTTAAGTGAAGCGATACTGACATTTTTCAAAAAATAATTATAGCAATTTCAGCCTTTTTAATACGCGTTAATGACCGAACAAATTTAATTTATAAAACTATATATAAACTGTTTTGATAATTTATGCCAGTCTTATAATTAACGTTCCACGGCAAGTTTATAATCGATATAACAGGACTTAAAGGCACCATCCTTTAGGTGAATATTAAGAATAGGCTTCCCAACACCCCCGGTGCCTCTATATCACGCCCCTTCACTCAAGATTCCACACGGTCCTCCGTGAAATCCACTTAAAATAGTTTAAGAGTTGGAAAGTCGTCGCTTGACGCAAGGGTTCACATCGCGGCCCTCGGCTAAAGAATAACACTGCCTATGCCGCGAGAAAAGGTTCCATGCCTAGGCCGAAGCAATAAATACATTTCAACGTTTTTCTTTACTCTAACAGTAATAAAATTTGCCAGTCAAATCAAACTGGCAATTTTTTTAAATAAATAACACAGCTGTTTTTTTTATCGTCAAGATGATTTTTATTGTAAATTAAACGAATCAACTACTAGGGTGACTTTTTTGATATTTGTTTTTTTTTCATTTAACGCAACCTTCTACAATGCTGCTTCATTACTGAAATTATTTATTTAAAATTATTTAAATAATTTCATGGCCATAAAAACAATGAATAAATAAATGGGAATGAAAATTATAAAAATAAAAATTAGAGAACATTATTATTTCATAGTTTTTGATGCCTAAAACAATATTTTCCTACATTTATGAGGATTTTTGCAAATGTGAATATTTTTATGATTACAGGTTTATAACATTATTAGCACAGTAAGTCAAATGATGTCG
The DNA here is from genome assembly GCA_022113835.1 of Atopsyche davidsoni. Classification (NCBI taxonomy): domain Eukaryota; kingdom Metazoa; phylum Arthropoda; class Insecta; order Trichoptera; family Hydrobiosidae; genus Atopsyche; species Atopsyche davidsoni. Next base: position 11,784,346 of record JAILWY010000009.1, on the reverse strand, counting down.
TATGAACAAGTTATTACGAAGAGCATAACAAGTCACAACGTTTTTTACAAATATTGTAGTATAATTTAGTTAAGTAGTTGATTAATTATTTTTCTATATAATTTGCTCCTCGTATGTAAGAAAGTATCGACAAATTAAAAATAAATAAGTAAATCAGTCTTACGAATCAATTCATTGGTATAAATATTGATTCTGTTACGAGAGAAAACAATTTTGTGTGTAAATTGAAATTGTACGCTCATTAATATTCTCCGTACATATGTAGTATCAAATTAATCAATTTGCTTATTGTTATACGAATTGCTCCCATTGTAGCAAATGTCTGGGATTACACAAAGCGATGCTTGACTCCGGTGCCTCTCTTGATTTAATCATAAACCTAACGGCTGTGAATGTGATGAACCGTCCCACGGAATATCTGCCAGTTTGATTATCGAGTGGAAACGGTCACGTGCCGGAGCGATAACGGAAATCAATCGAAGAAGCGACCTGAATTTTAAACAGGCCGCCGGAAATACACTTGTTTGGAGGCTCCGGCGCGTTTCTTATTAACCTGTCTGGCGTGAGGTCCAGGTATTGATGGACTCACTTAGAGGGGCTGTATTGTTGTGAGAAATGTATTTTTTTGTTGAAATCAACTTCAGTTCTTAAAGAGGGCTGCTTTCTTCTATACTCGAGGGGTAGAACTTACACTGTAACATTATTCAATCATTGTTTAAACTTAAAAAAACAAGAAAATTTTAAGATAGTATATTTGCGATACTTATGTAAACGTTATTTTTAAAACGTGATAAGGTCTCGCGAATAATTTTGGTTTAAGAAAGTGAGTTCACGATTACAAGACTGTTTGGTAAAGAGTAACTCCATCCGAATATTAATATTTAATACAAATATTGATTTTCCTTGTTAGCACTACGAACGAAAGATATCCAAACTCAAGTATAAATATAGGTAGACAAGTATTTCTATTGATAAAAAAATAGTTGAAATTAGTACAAATATTAAGTTTTTTAAATATAAAAATATTGTATTTAAATTTAATTAATTTAATTTTATAAAATAAAAGTGAATTAATATGTATAAGCAAAAGTATCTCTTAAAACTGTGATTGTCACAAAATTAAAAAATACAAATAGATAATGTTTTCAAGTTTTAAATAAACGTCTACGTACCATGTTAGAGATATATAGAGATCAACATATATTTTTATTTTATATATTCAATTCAATTAAGAACCTAAAAAACAGTTTTAAATTTGCATAGAAAATATATTGCGTTGATAATATATTCTGAATATATTATTGGTTTAAATTTGATTTTGAAATAATTTTTCATGTAATTTTTTATAGGTTCACTCGGGCTAGATAAAAGCGAGTCCGTTTTAGAAAACGAGAATAACGAATTCAATCTATTTTCTATCTCGTCAAGCGCTATAACCATTTCAACTAAACACAAACAAAAAAATCAAAACCATTACGGGGAGCAATCTAAAACGGGGCAAAATAATTTTGATTGAAAACAATTTAAAAAAACAAAAATAAAAAGCAGCATCCATTCATTACGCGGCCACCTCAACAAAGCTTTTCAACGCGAATCATTTAGATGGCGATTTTACGCTTCGGTGTCGACCGTCTTTGGGAGTTTACACAACCGGGGGAGGCTGGGGGCGAGAGGAGACGGCAAGAGAATAGTACCAGAGACTTAACGGTTAATCGGCTTACAGGAAAGGGTGAAATTTCGTAGCTCTATGCGACGGCAGCCCCCGACTCTAATGGCGCTCCGCCCCGGCCCCCTCGCAACGGGGCCCACATTATTATATACTTCTTGTAAATTTGTGTACGCGAAATCTTGCTCCCGATACTTACGGCGCGCGAGTGTGAATTTTTGGGGTGCGGTCGTAATTATTATTATGGGAATTTGGGCGAAACTTTTCGAATTAGCGAATATTCGTTCCGCGCCTTTGTTTGAGCGAATGATGATTTTATTATGAGAATTAAGTAAGTTATTGTTGGATTTATTTGAAAGTGTATGGGCCTGGGTGTATTATTTTTCGCAGAAAAGTTAAATTGAATTTTAGGGGTGATTGTTTTTTAGGGTTTTAATTGTTGTATAATTCTGGGTACTTTGAAGCTCAATACAGATTGATCACATTTTTACAACAATAGACGTGTCTCTATGAATAAAATTTTACTAATAAATATACGGGTGGATTTCATAAAAATAAATGGGGGTTGTTTAATTAAAATAAAACTTTAGTTTAAAAAGTAAATAAATGTCGAATTCGAAAACGACTATGAAGTATTTCTTGTAAAAGAGTCGAGGTGTATATTCTTTTCGATGATTTATCGTGTTGTAAAGGACGATAAATAATAACAGTATTATATGAGTACAGTAAAAATGAGAATTTCTTTTTTATAACCAAAATGATTTAAATGAAACTCATAGATATAGTATTACACTGCAGTTCATATCAACAAATAAAGATGTGTTATATTCATACTTTGATTTATTTCATGCTATAGTTTTATATGGTTAAAATTAACACAGCACACGTGCTTCGATTTCAACAAGACTTATAACAATTTACTTAAAAAGGGTCTTATAAGTCAAGATTGGGCTTCACATCGTTTGTTATTACAATAATCTTACCGCTGAGCAGATATTCTCGCAATTATCAAAATGAAATCTTAATTTAATTTAACTTTTTCAACATAGTGCCAGTATGATGTTGTTTGTCACAACAGTTTACCCTTTTGATTTAAAAAAAAATGTTGTACCAATTTACGGATGAAAACATGTATGATTTTCTATGCGCAATGTTGCTGTGCCCAAAGTTTGATATTTCTCGCATTTTTTTATATTTTTAGATTTAGATACCGAAAATGATGACACAGAGAATGTGAGCATAATCTTAGATGAGGAATTTCCACAAAAATGTAAACGCTTCAGGAAGGCACGCATCCCGTTACAGATCGCGCTCACCTGCCCCACGCCTTTCACCTGTCATTAACATCAACTGAATAAAAAAAACCTCCACGTAATTTAGTTTTAATAACACACTCGACCCCGTTTACCCCGGCTGCCTCTATCGGGCGCTGCGGAGCGAGAATTTCAATTTGAGATAAGAATGTGTCGAACAGGGTGGCGGGGCGCGTGGGCGGGGGGGACAAAAACGAAAACAAAGGGGCGGCGGGGGTAAGATGTTTTTGGGCACCGGGGGCGGCGGCCAGAGTCGGCTCTGGTTTTTTGCTGTTTGCTAGTTTGGTGTTGAACAAGTTAGCGCGGCTGCTGGAACTATTCTAACATTAATATTGAATGAGCGAATACATCGCTGCTACTTCAAACCCCTCTCACATCTAATTTAAATAAATACATTTTTAAGCTAAATTTTATATTAATACTAATATGATTAGGCACATTAGTTCATACATAGAAGATGATTTAAAGAAACTCTCAGAAAAATATCATCGTGATTTGTGTGGGATTTGAACCCACATCCCCTGCCTTACATGGCCGGCGTACTAATCCTTGTATTAACGAATCACTTCCGTTTATCGAGAATTTTTAACAATCATACTCTACATATGCACCAATGTGCCCAGGCCAACCAATATTAAATTTTATACACTGAAACATACTCATAAAAACTGTACCAAACTACACACTGTGTACATAGTTACATACTCAGTGTTTTACTTTTTAAGAAATCCGTAATTTATATGCACGATTAAATAGAAATCACTTCAATATATTTAACTCCAGAGTATAATAATGATTAGTTAACTTTAGTGTGCATATTTATAGTACACAAAAATTTGCACACTAAAGTACACAAAAATAAAAAGAATCATCAGCACACAATAAATCGATTCCTAAGCATTAATGATATACAGACAATAAGACGACAAACAATATTAAACAATAAAGTTTTTTTTGTTAAATATCAATAAAAATTTATAAAATGGTTTTACTAGATTTTTCGTTGTTTACTCAAAAATATCGGAAAAACTTCACGGAAATTTAATTTTATTAATAAAAATCTATTGATGTATATAACTGCATCTTGAGTTTGTGGCTGTATTAGTTTTAAAGGTTCAGGAATCTTTTTCTAGGGGCGCCCTGGGCATGTGAGCCGTCAGGGGAACATTTCCGAAACAAAAGTTCCCGGGTCTTCCCACTGCTGATTAATTTTGTTTCGCCTGTCGATTAGAGCGCGCCCTCTCTCCCGCGCCGCCACTGCACTGATGTGATTTTCTTCGCCCATTTGTCAGATATTTCAGTCGACGCTAAGTTTTTGGCGGTTTAATGGGAATTAGTTTTGGCTGAATTATGTATTGTTGTCGTGTCGTTCTGGGAACGTGTGGGTACCGCGGGGTAATTAATTAATGGTAAAACACCAAGAATAAATCTCTACCTATGGGGTTGGTGGGTTACACGATCTTGTTCAAATTTATTCTTGCACACACTCAAAGCGAGTATATATTTGCTTTTGATGAATACTAAAATTGTCAAAATACTTAATATTGTGGAAAAAATTAGGTGTGGAGAGATATCCTAGTACTCAATGTAATCTTTTTGTAATCGCATTGCAATTTAATGTGGTTGCCACAATCTCAATACTTGACAAAATAAAATGAGTTGATAGCCTTACAAATCAAAAACCGCAATGTTACATAGTACACTTGTTACGAATACCCACTTAATTGGTGCGCTACAAGCATCACAAATATAATGATTACTCTATATGTATAATATATCTTACATACATGCCTGAAAAACCATAGAACTTACATATTTGACAGTGAAACAAAATGATGGAAATAAATGTCTTCCCACTTTCAAGTGTTCGCTAGCTTTCAACTTTATGTACAGTGTTATTTTTACTCCGAAAAGAATTCAACAAGAGTCACCCATGCCAGAATTTCATACATTAAATTAACGCAATTTGGCAGGGGGGTCGGGGGCGAGAAGGAGGCGGGGTGTGAATCAACTGGCAAGTCATGTTACCGTCAACTTACCATTGTAGGGAGGGAGGATGAAAAAGGCTCTAGAAACAACCTTTCAGGAAACACTTGGCAATGCTTACGGCGGGACCCCTCCCTCCCTCCGGCTCCATTGCAAACAATGAGAGCGTATAAAAGAAAGAGGTTTTGAATTATAAATGATAAATTCTGTCTAGTGATACTGTTTATTGTATATTCTCTGAATTGATTTATTAATATCTTTATTTTTGTTGGTTCAATATTTTGGTTAAATATTTTTTTTATTAATATAAAAAAAAAATCAAAAGTAAATGTTACATATAATATAAAGATTGAACAATGATTTATTGTGAAAGTTACAAAAATGCTGTCTCACATGGAGATTATGATTTTCAAAACTCTATCTCTTTAACAAAATGGATAAATAAATTAAACAAAATCTAACATTTTTAATCACTGTTGACTCGTAGTCACGCATTTGCGAGTCCGATTTACCGGTTTAACACGCGAAATTAATGTAAAATAATGTCAAAGCATTGTATTAGTTAGCGTAAAATAAATAATCGCACATTAAGATTTGACGAAAAAATTTGTCTAATAAAAATTTCCTAAAATACATATGGACACATATATATATATATATATATATATATATATATATATATATATATATATATATATATATATATGTCCATATTTTCTTAAGTTTAAAAAGATCTTTGAATAAAATACTTTTGTGATTTTCCACATTTTCGTTTTTATTAGTGACCGGTTTCGCCAACCTTTCACGTTGGCATTATCAAGAAAATCACTCAATTATTTTATTCAAAAATATTAAAATGGAATTCCACCAAGTACTCTCTGTCAATAGATAGGTGCATAAGAGGAAATCATTTAATAGTAGGTTTAGTGTGATGATGGTGATCTAGGGTGTGACCTTTCCAAAACCAAACTCACTCATTACAAAGGTGGGTTGATAAATGGAGCCGCTTTGATGGCTTACAAACTGTTGACATATTATTAGCAGCGCTGAGCCTGTATCGTCAGCGCGCGTGATTTATAGTCCTGGAGTACGTACAAGTCCCTACTAGCACCAGCTACAGTCTGCTTGGAGTATCCAGCCCCTAACCAGCCATCCAACGACCCTCCTCCCCTTATCCAGTGATGTTTAATATAATCGGGGGAATCAATTGTTTTTATAGGTGAAACGAGACGCGGCCAAGGAAAAGCTTTCTCAACTTTATAGTGATCTAATAAAAATCTGATACTTGTGCAACAAATATTGATTTGAAAAAATAGTATGCCACCAAGAAGAGAATATAATTTTGCTTATTACTCAAAGCTAGACAATTACTATGAAATATACTGCCACTGCAATAAATATATACTAGTGGCATTTAAGATGTTAATTGATTATATTAAAGCTTATCATATAATCAGGTTTAGCTTTACTATAATAGTTATATAAAATATTACAAAAACACTAATGCAAAGAAATCAAATAGTAATGCGTATCTAGGCAGTCATTTTCAAACTCAGCTTTTAAATAAACATTATCCTTATTTTATATATACTTTAAAACACTAGTTTGTTCGATATCTATAAATTATTTACATATTTAATATCCATTTATCCATGTTTGGATACGTCTGTACAATTTGTTCAAATTATTCATACTTATAAGGTTTTTAGAAAATGAAATCAATTAAAAGAAATACACAAAATGAAAAACGAATTTAAACTTAAAACCATGTATTAATATAGCATCCTCTTCTTTGTATTCATACTTTAACGCTATATAATTATTTTTACTTAATATCTATGACTGATTTTGATCTTTGTATATGAATAGATCAACGCAGATGATTTTTTTTGAAAAATATTGAGTTCTGTAGAAGAAAGTCATGCGTGAATCTTTCCATGATATTAGCTCTAGTGAACCTTTAATGTCATTTCCGGTATATATTACCTTTGATTTCTAGCACTGAGTTAATATGATGCTTTATGTAAATAACTGAGATATTCTGTTATCTTACGTCTGGTTTGAAGTTTCTATTTTTTTATTTCATATGCGTTTTCAGTAATATGTTAATAATTGTGATGTTTTCATCAGTTTTATAGCAAAGTTTTAATATATTTTTAACAAACGCATGCCAAAAATCACATTAAAGTATAATTTATGAGTAGAAAAGCTATAAAGTTATGTTTTTTTTAGTTATTAGTAGCATTACAGTTCGTGTATATAGGTCACATAAAAAATCAATAGTAAAAATATTAACAGGTTATTATAATATATTCAGACCGGAAGGTTCAATTCAAACAGAGTGCAATTAAATTGTGACTGTAATTTATAAGCAACGTAGAAAAGTCTTAGTTATAAGGTCAAATAAACTAAAATAAATTTAATACGAGAAAATAGAAATACATAAACAAAAACATTTATCACTTTTGCAAAGTAAAATCGGAAATTGTTTCTTTCAGTGGCCAAAGACAGTCATTTGTAAAACAAAAAAATTATATTTCTATTTGGTCTTTTGTGTACTTTTTTGAACCATATCTATTAAAAAAACGTTAAATTAATATCAGGTTTTAAATTCACATTTTATATTAGGTGAAAAATGGTACAATTAATGACTGAAAAAAATGAAAAAGTTAAAAAGCAAACGCTGTATACGTTACTGATTTGTTTATTCGATGCTTTATCGCCTACTAAGTGTTCGGTCTTGCTTTTATGGCAGATTTTGTAGCTATGACCTTCTTAAGTTCCCTTCTATTACATGTCCCAGTAACAAAAATTGGGACCTTTCCATGACTTTTACTTCACCCCATCCGCCCTCCGCCGAGCTATTAGTTTTCAGCGACGCACTTGAGCATTTACCCCAGCGTGCACGTAACTAACTCGCATACACAACTCCTCATAATGGAAATTTCGCTCTAACCTTTGCGTTTGAATGGAACAAAGGCGCTTTTATTTCTTCAGTTTGTAGGTGTTTATTAATTTATTCCACAGGTGGGCCGGTCGAGACACGCTCGTTCTTTTGTGCTACGAAAGTCAACGTATCAGTTATGGAAATGTGCTCGAATGCTGGCAGTCATTCATTATTTTATATTGAAAGAGCATTCGGGTAATCACCCTGAAAATATCCGTTTTTAGCAGAACTCCACTCTTGAACTATTTTTGTATTTTTATGAAGTATGGGCGTAAATGAATGTGAGGCATAGGTAAAATTTTATGTAGTTCTCTATAGAATTCAAAAAACTGTTTTATTAAAAAATATACGTTTTAAATATAATCAAAATTATTAACCGTCAAATTTTAGATAAAATATTTTTGAAATCATAATTCTAAAATGAAATAAAAAAAAATTCTTTGTCAATATGAAACTATTATTCTATTAAAATTGAGATTACATTTTTTTAATATTTTGAATAAAAATACTTGAGTGATTTTCCACATTTTTGTTTTTATTAGTGACCGGTTTCGCCAACCTTTCACGTTGGCATTATCAAACAGAGTTACATTTTTTACAATTACATTTTTTTGTTATAAAGAAATTTTAACGTTTTTATAATTTCATGAAATATTATATATAAATTTATCACGTTAATTGTATAGTAAAAAAATACATAAAATATGACCGACTAGGTGTTTTACATGTTATAAAAACGTATGCAATCAACAATAATTTCTGAAGTTAAATTAGTTATTTTAAAGGTCACAATACGATTTTTCATTAGTGGATATATGTTACATAATATGTGGATATTTTTTGCAGTTATATATAAAACATAAAATACCGTTATCTCGGATGAAAAATAATTAAAAAATTGTCAATATAACAAAAAAACACGGTAGCATGTTTTCTCTCTAGCAAACAGCTTGGCACACGATTACAGGTGTTAATTACAAGTGACGTCAGTGAGCTGAAAAGTTGATCTTATTTAATCCAGGCGCCGTGGCGTCAGCTCTGAAGGGCCCTAGAAGCCTCGACGAAGCGCTCGGCGAGACTCCGCGTAAGCCTCCGATTATGATTTAAACGGACTTGCCCTACTGCAGGAAGAGGAGTTTTCTGTAATCATTAAGCGAACAAAAGCCAGAAACAAGGATGTTAACGAATTGCAGAAAATATTCTATGTTCGTATTGATATCAAATGTACGGTTTTCCGTGCCTTCTTAGGTAAATTTATGACACCGTATATGACTAATTTTTTTATCTTAAAGAGTCATATTTTTTTAAAACAAACAGCTTTTAAAATTAATAAAAAAATATTTTTAATGTCTGTCAAAGTAAACCGATTTCGGAATATATTTTGATCACTTTTATTTGATAATATGAATGATTTCTGCCTTAAAAATATATTTTTTATGTAAATAATTTTTTAAAAGTTCGATACCACTTTATAAAAACGGCAACAGAAAGACTTATAACCCAAGAGTACATGATTAATTTACTTCTTCTGTATGAAGAAAAGATTACATTGTTATTAATTGGCCTTTTGAAATAGTCTGATCGGTAGACTTTTATAGTTTTCTCATATTAACAAGTAGCAAAAGTTACTCGCAGTAAAATCCGATAAGTTTACTGGCCATAAACTTTTATGAGACTATAAATATTACACTTAATGGAGTAGTTGTTTGTAAAATGTTAAGTTTTATAGAAAACACGGGTTTTAAATAGAAATCTGATTTGGTAATACATAACAAACTGCTCATGTATTGAAAAATCGATAGGTTCACTTAAAAACGAACATAATCCAAATATATCTCAAAGTAGCTTTCTAATTCTCCCGAGAACCACTTTTAAAAAATTTTGAATTTATTAGCACAAAATATAACTGCAACAAAATTAATTTCATATTAAACATAATATTTATCTTTTATGTTTGATTTTATAATGCACAGTTCTTTAATAATAAAATGAAATATTTCTATTGAAAATAACAAGTTACTTTTTTTCATACGTATTTTCAGGGAGGTTCCATGGTCGGAGTTATGAAAGAGTTTATAGTGCTTTACTGCACGAATGAAAGCTGTGCTTTATTTGAATTGTTGAAATGCAAGCTTAAAATTTGTGTACCTTGCTTAGAATTATATGCAAACGGCTGGCTGCAAATGCAAACGATAAAATAGCATGTTTCTGAAAAATACGCTTGCGATTTTATGATTTCAGCATTTTTAACTGACACATGTGTGGATTTCAGATCGTTGTGAGCTTATATATATATATATATATATATATAGTTAATTTAAAAATCAATGATATTATTAGTATAAAAACACTTAAGTCGGACAACTTTTATATATTGATCTCAAAACTTTACGATTCGGAAACCACTTTTTGAAAAATTAGCAGTAGGAATTATATTTTTACCAAAGAAAATATATGACGAATTTAAATAAAATCAAAGCGTTATGACTAAAAACGGTTATTTTTTCTTGCCACGAGGAAAAATATCAAAATAAAAATTCATTTATATATATATTTTTAAATATTCGTGCAGAAAAAAACAGAAGAATATAATTTTCCTTACCGACAAACTCCATGGCAAGGATCACGAAGACCATTAGGCCCGCCCATAGCCGGTGACCCTTGGCACAGCCGGCCACTGCCATGTCTGCTCAGCCGGCCGCCCTCATGCAAGCAACCCCTTGTCTCCAAGGCGGCTATGTTACCATCCCTGCAACAACGCAATACTATATAAATTAAATACCCAGACAACATATACTGGAGTGACTAGTACGCTACCGGAACGACTTTTCTGTTTGCATTCAACATAACCACTTGTTAGAATACCATAATAGCAAAGAACTTGGTTTATTTCCATAGGGCAATAGTTGACATATAGTATATTAAAACTTTTACAGTTATCACAAGCTTTATAATATTGTAAATTTGAATAAAAATGACTTATTATTGAGAACGATATAAATATTGCAAGTGTTCTCTTGTTAAGTTTAACTACTCCTATCATATTTTCACCATCCAATAACATGTTTTATTGTTTATAATTTGAAATTGAAAGTCATTAATTTCTAGCTTAAAGGAATTAAATATTGGTTTTATGTATTTAAGTACTTTTAAATAATATAGGTTGTTATAGCGTCCTAAAAATATTTTGCTAATTGTGTTCAAAAACAAAAAAAACTGATAAAATATTTTTTACTATCAAATTTCATATTAACAATGTTATGGAAAATATATATATATATATTTCTTTTATACTAAGTATATTCACATAATCTGCAGATATCCATGTGCTCACCATCGGTACCCACACACGAGCGAAGGCACCTCCACCGAGCCATTCACTCAGTACCTTTTTGATATAAAATTCCGTCTGTAAAATAACGCAGTAGACTCTGCATGTGATATTTATTTCAGCTGAAACTGTTCGGTCTAGATGGGCCTTTATGGGCATGCACGCTATAGCCGTCTCTTTTTTCCTCACCGCTCATGGATCGGCACGCCGTTCGCTTTCTCTGTCTCTCGTAGGGTTACGGCATATCGTACGTGATTCATTTGAATTTTTGTGGTGAGGAAGTGTTTTTTTAAGTGAAGATGTGACAAAAGGTAATATTATTTTCATTGAAATTCCGATGGAGGTTTCAGAATTTACATTTTTAGTAATATATATCCATTAAAAGAAAAAACAAGATGTGCGTGAGTATAATAATTTATATGTGATATTTTTATAGATGATTGTAGGGAGTCATTCCTAATGTTGATTTTTATATGTAAAAAAATATATTTTTGCTTTATTTTACTTGATGGTCAATTGGATTTATGCTTAAGTCAGTAGCATTTCACTGTCATTATCATTTATTCACCTGAAAGGAAGACAACCTAATGACGCTTTGCTAGTTATAATCCACTAGATTTTATGTGACCAGCTTAATAATGTGTTATAATACGAGGCAAATAAAAAACTAGTAAGTTTTTAAAATGAATTTAGGTTTGAAGGTATAAAATACGTTATTATTTTTGTGTATTTCTATGACGATTATTAATATTTTTTCTTATGTATTCACGATGAAGACTCAAACAGTAAGATTTAGATTTGAGTTTGACAAAATAAGGAAGTGATATAAAATAAAGAAGTTGATTCCTTTGAAATTATGAAAAAAATCTTAATGGAAAGCAGACTTTGTGATACTCTTTTGAGAATTTAAGAGCTATAAACTATTACAGAATTATTCAATTTCTATGAAAAAAATAAAAAGTTATTCATATATTTTCATAAATGATACCCAATTCAAAAAATAAAGTTAAGTTTAAATTTAAATTCTCCAGCACCTTTTCAAAGTACGCCAAGTCAGTTTTTTTTAAATTCTCTTGGAAATTTATTTTTCATAAAATGTTATTAAAATTAAAACCTAATCACGAATTCTCTATTATATGCTATTGATATATTACCACTATTGTATGAATATATGTGAGTATTTTTCATTTGAAAATTGCTAAAGATATTTTACTATTGTAAAATAAATTTGAGATGCATAAAGATGCACGTCCCTGATTCCAGGGAATGAAATTGCGCCTCTTCTCATTCATACTCACACTTCACTCCCCGAAGTAAATTGTGTAATATGTAGCAGTTTATGTAGGTATGCATTTTTTTACAATTTATTCCCATTCGAGTCCCCTCCGTGCCAGGCGCCGGTTCTGCCGCCCCCGGAGGGTAAATGAGGACGTTCAACTAGACTTCTTGCAGGCAGCTTTTCCCTTTCAGTACACTTACTGCTTAACAACGTGTAATTATTTTTATCATATAATTCGAATTTCTGAGCTGTAATTAGAAAGATTCAAATCGTACGAGAAGCTCACACACACATTATATATATACAAAGTATACATATATTATTTGTACACTGATAGCCATAGCTGTTATAAGTTGAATACTGAATAACAATATTTTTTTTTATATATAAATATTAAATTGTATTATTGCTCAAAATCGAGTAAAAAGTATTCAACGACGACAAAGCCAGACGTTAAAAAAACGCGGTCACCTGAGGCGCGTATCGGCTGCCAGACCCGCCGAGGGCTGCCGGAGTACCCCCCTGCGGACAATTTAAATAAAAGTATCACCACCCTACCACCCCACCATCCCTTAACTCCGCTGAGATGTTACCTCCTGTGTAGTCAATCCCCCTCTGTCCTCGGAGCGGAGCAACACAGAGTTAGAATAGCGCTATTATGAGCGCAAGTCTACCTTTTTGTAAAGTCATTTTGTAAGCTGTGAAATGTTTCTTCTCTTATAAGAAAATATGTTCAGTTTAAACAATACAATTTTATTAACATTACAATAAATAAGTTTTTGTGTGCATTATAAAATATCTAATATCACCAATAACGCGAGTCTTCTCAATTTTACACTTAACATGAATTAGGTGAATTATCTTAAAAAATTTATTGATTCTAAACTCTATTCACTAAAAATATTAAATAATTTAAAGGAAAAACTTTAATTCAAATTGTACTTTTTAAAAGTTGTACTAATTTTAACAAATTTGTAAAAAACTTTATTCTGTTTTTATTTTTAAATGAAAAAGGCAACACCTCGAATAAAATTTTATTTTAAATAAATGGGATGATTTCTACCGAAACTGTAATTATAAAAAAACTTTAATGGTATAGAATTTTTTATACTAAGGTCAGACATAGTTATTTCAGTATTATTTATTGCTTAAAAATATTTTTATTAATAAAATTTAAAAATAATCGTAAGTTGAATGAATTTTTTGGATAAATAAAGTCCATATAACGAGACATATATATATTTTTTAATAAAAAAAGTAACAGTTTTGATATTTTGAATTTAAGTTTATATATATATATTAAAAAATATAACTTTAAATATGTCAAAATGGCAGCTTACTAATAATTATCAATTCGTCTATACAATTGTCATTCAATAATAACCTGGTTAAAATATTAATTTAAAAATGAAATTTCAGAGATTTAATGAATTTTTAATTGAAAACATGCCACCTTCAGTGCTGTTCATTTACGTGATTGTTTAAAACGAGAAATGATTAATTAATTTGTGGTTATTCAAAGAAAATAAATTTAATAACAAACAATGAAATTTATTAACGATAATTATTATTTAACTGATCATCGTTTGACACTTTCATATTTGTTATCATTCATTCGTTAATTTTAAAATATTTTAGACCAAAGCGAGATATACCAACTATAAAAAATATGTTGATGTGTTAATATATTAATTATATTTGCGATTGCGTATATTAATATTTCGTATGTCTTGGTTTTTCAACATGCAATGTCATCGAAATGGGTTTCTTTAAAACTGTAAAACGTAATTTAAGATCTCCGCCATCAAAACAATAATCAAACCAAAATAAAATATTTTTTTCTTCTTCTAGTGCCTCTCCTCATAAAAGGTAGGTGATCCGGGTGGCTGGCTAGTCTCACTAATTTGGCAGTACTTCCGACTTCCAGCCACTGACATAAATTCTGCATCCATGTAAGTTTCCTCCTTTTTTACTTAAACAATTAGCTGTTGGAGTTTATAGGTATTGTTTCGAAAAATATTAGAAAAATAAGAGATTTTACGTAATAAATATATATAATGTGTGTGAATATGTTAAACGTTACAATATATTATTTGGTCTAGGAAATAAAGAAAATAATTCTCTTTTTAAGCATTTATTACACGCGCGTTTAATAAACAAGAATAAAAATTTAGGTGTTATAAATATCATACATAAAAAAAAAGAAAAATGTAATTATCACACAATAAACACAACGGCGAAACCCTTCCCGGCCGTATTACCCCGACACCCCGGTATTTAAATCGCCCCCCACCAGGATATTACCGCTCTGTATGCAGTGGCGTCCTGCGGCCGAGCGCCACCCCTGGGGCAGGTAAAAATTAACTTCACTTCCTGCCGAGGGAAGAAAACTCCGGAACAGGTGGCAAACATTTATACTCCAACGCGATTGAATATTTTTAATTAGTTCGCATTTTAGTAAGTTGAGTTAGTGTTTTTAATGTTCGTGGAATGAGTTATGAAAATAATATTCTCATAACTTATTATTCACATTGGTATCATATTAAATATAATAATTTTTTTAAATTTAAACTTAAAAAAATCCTAAAAAAATTATTATCAATTGATAAAAAGTAGATAAAAATTATATGCCTAAAAGGTTGCAAAATCTAATTTATTTAGATAGTTCAAATTGAATAAGATTTATTTGTCTGTGCACAAAAAATGTTTGTAGCGGGCGCAGTTTGTAGAGGCGTAAAGGTTAAGCCCCCCTCTACGGCGTGTCTTGCTTTACAGATATATTATCAGCGCCTAGTCAGACGTTTCCGGGAAATAATGGCTGCAGAACGGGTAATTAATAAGCGAACTAAATAAAAGCCTTCCGACTAGTGTACCTTGCACTCAAATCGCCACTTCACAACTGTAAATAACTTTTTTTTACACGTAATACATTTTAATTTTTACCGTTCAAGTTTCAAAAACACATTTGTGTAGCCTACATTAATATTTAAATAAAATAATATATATATATTTTTTATGCAGCACCCCATTTTTGGTTTGAAATATTTTGATAAATTTAAATTAAATATTTATTTGAAATTTTAAGTACTAATTTTTAGAACAAATTCTTTTTGTGTTTTAATAATTTTTTTATAATATGGGGGTTTTGATATAATGCAACAAATATTAAGCAATGTTAAATTTATATTCAAAATTCATAGCACGTTTAATAAATAACGGTGGTTTCTTATATATACTTAAACAGTAATGAAATTATAAGATTCAAAGGGAAGTTGCCAGTGAAAGTTTAGTGGAGTCGACTCACGTCGCACGCAGGATTAACAAGTAGATAATCGCTTGAATGTCTTCTAACATAAAACAATCCACACAACAGTTCTTGAAAACCCTTTATTATTCTGCATACGAATGTTTGAAGTTATATTTATAAAATCCAACCCCACAAATGTACGTTTAAAACGAGCATTAAGATAAATTGAAATCACGACTCTGGAAGTAACATGAAAGCATTCTGGTATTTTTAATTTCAGGGAGAGCTTTTGCATTAAGTTTCCCCGTGGTTGATGTTTGATATTAATTAATGTGACATAAAGACTTACCATGACGGTTTATAAGATTTTTGTAAGGGTTATGAATGGTTGACATTTTTGAGCAAAATTTTTCCCTCCGACTAAATGATGCTGTAGTATGAGCGTCAATGTCACAAAAAAATTGCTTCTGTTATATTTTGAAAATAAAAACTATTGATAATGACGGCATGTAACAAAAAGTAAAATCAGGTTTTAAAAAATGTTATTGTGGTAAAAAAAAGGTCGATCGATGTCAGAAGGTTACTTAAATTGTATCAACATAAAAAAGTTATTTTCCATTTGCTTATATATTTCTTTCTTTTTTTTAAACAAAGAAAATCATATTCTAAATAAATTTTGGACAATATTTTTTACATGTTTGATGAAAATAAAGAAAATATTTTCAAAACAAATAATGAGTTAATAATAAAAGAATAAAAATTTATTTACTATTAAGTAATTAAAAAAATTAATATCAAAATAATTTAAATAAGAGTTGTAAAATTTTACCTTTAACAATGGAAGCGATACGCTTGCTTGCAGCGCCATAAATATCCGAAAAGGCTTTAAAAAAGAATAAAAAAGCCAACGGAAACTGAAAACACCGTGAACCTTCGAACAACGAGATAAAGGAAATAACATTTAATTGACGACAATAAAACCTGAATGCTAAGTGGATAAAGGGTAGATCAGATATAGAGTCGGGGAGCGTAATGAATGAAACAACATGGACCGAGGGGATGAGCGTTACCACAACTCTACTTTTTCTCGCTTTAGATAATATTCCCTTTTAAAAAGTCCCTCCGCAAAGCCTTAAACAAGGCTTTTTATTCTCCGAGAATTAACGATCTTCTTTAATTTTATTCCGAAAGCGTATCGCTTATTTTTTAATCAAATCAGCCAGCAATTTCAACACCAGCTTCTTAAGGTTGTTACATGGCAGCAGCGGAGCATCCTAATTAATATTTTAGTACAAGTACCTGTAAAAGATCCAATTAGACGCATAAATTAGTTTAAATATATATCTACGAATGTTTGGGCTCATAATGCAATATAAATGTTCTTTGATTCAGTATAATAATCGAATTACTTTTTCGCTTCGAAATTTTATCCTCTCTTAATAAATCTATGAAGAATTTTTTTGTACAATATAAACCTATATACTTTTATAATTGCATTTTTGATTAAAAAAAATACTATAATTAAAAAGTAGTAAGTTTAATTGCATGCCTTATCTAAGTTTTAGTAACTGTGGTGAACTGTTTATTTAGGTATAAAATACATACGATGAGAGTATCTAAATACTATAGTGTTTCACAGTGGTCTTACATAGGAAGGAAATAAGATTAAAGATATGGTTTTTCCTAAACAATTCCTAAAGTAAGGGAAAATTCGTCTTGGTAATTGATAACTAACGCGCAGTACATTAGGGAGATATAAATCTTCACAAAATTTATTGCTTCCTTATTCTTTTTGCGTCGGTGCACGCTTGCTTAGCAAACTAGTGCTCAGTTCTCTAAGGATGGTTTATAATGTGGAACAAACGGAATAAAATACATGAAAAGTCGTTTATTTTATTTAACTTACCAATTTTAAATCAATATATTTATCAATGTTTAGGTAGAAACAACTAGATATTAATATCAATATTCCAAAATAAATAAGAGAGCTATAAATATTAAATTAAAAATGTTAAGGGTAAAAAAAAATATCAAACTGACCAAATCAAGATTAAAATTTGATCTAAAAGTTTGATCGACAAATAAAAAAACTCAATTGCTGCACTGCATTTAATTTCACCATATAAAGATAATATATGTTTTCACATTGTGTCACATGACCAAAGAAATCAATAAAGTAAATTGTTTTAATCAGGTGTTTTCAAATATGAGAAATCGTTTACGAAATGCAAGATTACAAGTTTACTTAAACATTAAAAATGGACTTAAACAGAGATCGATGTTGAAGTAATTTGTTTTAATAAATAATATACAAGCAAATGTGTTTTGAATTGTTTTTTCAGGAAATTTTAAATAAAACTCAATATCGTTAACGACTGTATACTTAACCTGCCTTTATTTCCAGTACTCGTCAAAAACTTTTAGTGCCAAACATTCGAATGAGAATTGAATTGTTTAGCTGCATTCAGTATAGTGCATTTCCAGAAGAGCTACAGTCAAAGTTGTTTTACAGGTCTGAAGTTAACAGCTGAAGTTTTTTGACATCGTTCAGACGGGAGTGCAGCTTTTGATACTTAATTTGGGAAATAAATCGCCAGGTGATAAGTTAGCGAGTGCAGTTCAGTTTTATGTGAGCCAGTTTATGTCTTGCTGGAGTTCCGTTTGAATATTTTATACGAAATTAAGTGCCATCCCTGCTATCGCTATTCTATTTTAAAAAAGCTTGATTACAAAATACATTTCCAAAGGTTTTAAGGAAATTAGAATATGAATACGGATAAAGCAATAAGATTTGAAAATAAAATTATAATAAATGATTTCTGCCATCAATAAACGACATCAAAAGTAATATTATCGTAATTATGAATGATTTGTTTTCCGTGTGAAGAATCGGCAACTGCTTCTTTAAACCGGCTCGGGGTGAAGTTTCACGATCGTAGTATAAATTTCAAAGCATATTGAACGATCCCGGTTACAAGCAATTTAACCCATTGACGAGGCGATGATTTGCAAACACATGATCCGCCCCCCGAAACAACAATAGCGCCGTGGAAACACTATAAATCATAGCTCATGCCGTGAAATCACCACGTATACTCGCACAGGTACTACGTGATGTACGCTCGCGTATAGATAGCCAGATAACGTAGCTGGATTTACGATGTGTGCGGCAAGCCGTTAATTATTTTGAACCGTTACGACTCCGACTATTAACTAGCGCTGGGTTATCATGAATACCATTATACTCGTATATTGGTCCGTTAGAGGCGAATCGCTGTAATTATGAAAACCTCTGCTCAAATGTTGCATATAAAAGCCGTAACAAATCACCCTCTCTGGCTTTGGCTAATGGATGAGGTGTGAAGATTGGTTGTGGGTTTTTAAATATTTTCACTCACTGAAAGGGTGCCTTCGAGTAATGGCCTGAGTTTTAAATCTATAGCTCCAATAACGATATCAATTTTAATTGCCTAGCTTTAATAATGATGATGATTACATAATTTGGAAAGACATAACCTTGTGTTTAATACTTTTATAAAAAGATATTAACTTGCGTTATATAAAAATCATTTAAGGTGCTTTCATACAAATATTGGTAGGTATATTCGTAGGTTTTCATATCGTAAGATATCAAAAAGGTACTGAGTGAATGGCTCGTGGAGGTGCCTTGGCTCGTGTGTGGATTTCGATGATAAGCGCATGGATATCTGCAGATTATGTGAAAATTCTCACTTAAAATATTTATATTAGTTTAGAGTTGATAATAAAGTAACAGTAAGGCAACCCTTAAATAAAGTTCAAAATTCTTATTAAACTCTATGTCGCTATGTATGAACTATATATGAACTAATGTGCCTAATCATATTAGTAATAATATATTTGATATTATAACTAACTTTTGTAAACTGTCAAGTGCATTGTCATTGCATAGAGTTAAATAGTTATATTTTGTGACAATAATATAATTATAATCAGATTAGTTTTAGGGATTATTTGGTTAAGCGGCTAGTCAATAGAATTATTTTTATGTAAAAAGAAAAATAGTTTCTCATTGATTAATTTGCATCAGTCCATAAATAGGTTTTATTGAATAAACTTCATTTAAAATAACAAATACACAAAATCAAAGTTGTTCTGAAAAACTTTTCAGGAGTGAACTCATATTTTTATAATTTTATATATTATTATTATATAATTATAAAATAATTTTTATTGTTCTCCCAAAAATAAAAAAAAATTTCATTAAAAAAATCTTTATTTATTTAAATAATTAATAATTTTCTTAGGTATTTGAAAAAACTAATAAATCTTTTGTATTTGTGTACATTCAATTCAAATGACATATTTTTACAAAAAAAAAACTATTACAGCCAATGGAAAATTGCAATATAAAATAATGGTAAAGAGCCGCTATACTAGATAAAAATTTAGACAGGCAGCCTTATGGGCGTAAAAATGCCATTCTTACGATTGAAATATGGGGTCACTACCTTTTCCAATTTAATATTATATTTTATTACCGTCCAAAGGGGACGCTTAAGAAGACTCACACATTATCTACATCATTTCAGAGAAACCTTTTTGACTTTTTTTATAATATGCGGTAGAAAACATACATTTACATTTTTCTACTTACTACGCTTACATATTCCCTACAAAAGTACATTATTATAGATTTTATTGGAAAAAAGATAACATTGAAATAAATAAATAGTCTGGTATAATTGAAAAAAAAAATGTTTTTTTTATCGTTATCACGTTTAATAATAATTTTAATTTATCCAGCTTGTGTTGTAGATATGGTTTCTTATATTCTTAGTTGTTTGTTATTTTTGGAATAATTAAGTAATATGCACACACACAAAATTATGTGTATGTTCGTATAATAATGAGTAGTAATAAATTGTAGCCCACATAAGTAATTGAAAATTGTGACAGCAGATTATTAAAAAGGCATCTGGCAAAGCTATGGTAATTATTCTTACTTCGGTCGCACGGTATTTGTATTTTATACTTCTTTAAACGATAGCGAAAGATATTCGGTTTTAAATATTCTTATTTTTTATTAGATGCCACAATGCTGTAATTTAATAATTTATTAAAAGTCATTAAATAATATTTATAAATAATGACGTTATAACTTCTTTATGTACAATACTAAAAACGGTTTGCCATTAAATTTTCTAAAAATATCTGAAATCTTAGCATAGGGTTTGAGTTGTGTTAAATTTAAGTAATAAAAGGAAATTGTTTAATTTCTGTGCATAGAAAAAATAAAAATTAAAATTAAGTTTTGTTACCTAATGAACATAAGCAATTATACATAAAACTATTAGAAATAATTTTATAAGCATTAGTAATCTATAGATATTATTCAATTGAAATTTATATAACGTAATTGTGTTTTGTATCTAAAATAAGTATTGTTCTTAATACTTGAATAAAAATAAAGCATTTAAATAATAAGTCAATTTATCTTGAGGTATATAAAAAAATATTATTCTTTTAAAACTTTTTAATAACGTTTTAAAAAAATATATATATTAGTTTAAAAAAAAAAATATTTGCTTTGTAGTGGTTAATGTATTTTAAATTAATTAAATTCCAATGAAATGCAAAATCAATAAATTTAAAGCAAGTGAATATCAGCTCCGGTCTTGTGAATGTTTTAATTTATTCCATACGTATCGGTGGAAGTTCCTAAGACAAATATTAAAATACGATAGCAACTCTTAAACTTTGATCTGAAATATTTTCAGGTTTATATTGTAAATTTCGGCAGTGTATATGAAATCCTATACGATTCTATCAATTAACACGGTATGAAATCTTAATATTTAAAATAAATTTATTAACTTTTATTTATAAAATGGTACATACTTAATCAAATAATAATAAAACTTAAACAACTTTAAAATAAAAATTTTCCCTCTATTTTTTAAATATAAGGTTATTCAGTATACTTCTATATAAAATATCGTTTTTTGTTATTAAATACACTATAATTTACATAGTTTGGTAACCTTTACACTGTTAATTATTTTATTTACTTTATACCTACCGAAGATAACCGAAACAAGAAACTAAAACCAGTAGTCACTAAATATAAAATAGATTTTTTTACATAAATAAAATCTTACCTCTAAGTTTACTTGATCTGTAAGGTTTGATATCACATATTTTCAATCACCCAAAACTCTTTCAAAAGTACACAGAAAACTTATTTTTCGATTGTTTGTTTTATTATCTTTACATTAAAAAATCATTTTAAAATCTTGACTTCATTATAATTATTTTCAAGACAATATTTATATTATAATAAGCTTTTTTTTTGTGAATCACAATTTTCATAAAATTTAAAAAAGTTTTTTCCACACTGACGATTCTTTGAAAGTTATCAAAAGTTCATTCGAAATTCATTTTCGCTGTGTTCATAACCGATATCGATCAATTAGTTATCGTCCATTGGATTATTCAATAGCGAATTCAATTATTTAAGCGTCGTACGTAACAATACCATCGGCACGTCGTGAGCGACTGTCGTACGGGGACCGTAGCATGACGAAGGCCGGCAGGCGACTGAAAATTCTAGGCGACTTTT
Organism: Atopsyche davidsoni; assembly: GCA_022113835.1. Lineage (NCBI taxonomy): Eukaryota > Metazoa > Arthropoda > Insecta > Trichoptera > Hydrobiosidae > Atopsyche > Atopsyche davidsoni. Next base: position 11,761,976 of record JAILWY010000009.1, on the reverse strand, counting down.
CCGACTAGAGCCTCCGACCGAAGTTCGGCGAAGGCTGCCGAGGGCTGCCGATGGTGCCGTTGTGGGCGTGGCGAGAGGATGTGAAGCCACGCCTACCCGGGGTACCGTCTTGGCAGTTTTGCTTGGTGAATGGTTTTTCGTCTTTGATTCTATATGCGCGCAGCTTATGTACTAAAATGCGGTAGGATATTGTGGTCCGTGACAGAAAAAACCTGCGTATGTGTCCCGGCTCATCTATCACGCGGTGACGCCTTGAGTTATGTGCTCTCTGTATTTATTTCGCTCTGAATTTTGTCGCCCGTTTCGTTTGTTTCTTCCCCTGGATTGGACGGCCGCCTCCGAATAATGTATGCTGACAAATATCAGTTGTTGGGCGTGTTGATGTTTGGAGGTAAACATGCTCGACTTTATGGACGCTTCTGTGATGTACACGTTACGCATCTTGCTTAACTTTATGTGCAAATATAAAATGAAATGAATCGGAGAGATGTATTTTTTATGCCTTTATTGATACCTTATAATTTATTTCAAGGAACGATTGGTGACAAGTCAATATTTGAAAATTGTTTTTTCATGTATTAAAACTTTGTGGTAGTTTCAGCATAACAGAATTTTACTATCCTGTTTTATATTATCGAATGTAGTCAGTATTTTGATTTCTTCCAGGTAAATGTTACCAAATTATATACTTTATTCATTAAATGTTTTAACATTCAAAGTGGATATTACCAAAAGTTCAAAATTTAATTATCAGTGAACAACGGCGTTTTAAATTTATATTTTCAAAGCTTTACTATTTAACGTCACAATTTCCTAATTCACTTTATCACAAAATGTTTAAAAAAATCCCATGAAAATAAATAAAATTTGTAAGTGTGCAATGTCCTCAGACAGGCAAGGTGAGATGTGATAAACTCTTAAATTAATGAAAAGCGATATTAAAGCGAGTAAATTGGTTAAATCTTTAAGATCGCTCTCCCCGGGGAGTCGCGGGTCATTTATCACCCCGGCGGGTAATACAACGTCGCGCTGTAAATCTCATAAACAAACTAAAGCGGCTCAGCAAGGAGGAGACTATTTTAAGCTCTCTTGTTAAAAAGCCCGAGTTAGGGTAACTGCTCCCACCGTGTTGCCGTGCAAAATCTACATTCCAGAAATCACCTGTAAACCAATTTATTAATTGGGATGTACTTTATGTATCATTTGTATAATTAATACATATTTAAATATATACTTTACATGTTTAAGATTTTAAAATTATTAAGTAAAAAAATCCTTTTTTTAAAAGCATATACCTAATCAATCATAATAATAATTGTATTTATAAAATATGTACAATTTTAGAATAGTCATCATATTTTTAAGACAAAGACAATCTTGAGTAAAAAAATATAGAACACACCACACTTATTTTATTAACGTTTTCCTAATCTATTCATCGTAGATTTACTGCTTATTTTATTAAGTTCTGTGAACAAACATGATAACGGTTTCAAAAAGCATCATATTGATGCTGTTTGTAGCTTTAAAAGTTTGCAGTTTGAAAAAAGCATTTCCACACAAAGCAACTGAACGGTGCGTTTCGGCACGGCCGGCAAACAAAAAAGCCGCAGAAATCGCCGGCACTGACTGGCCGTGCGATTGGCAACATTCATCAAAGAAGGCCGGTCACGCAGGGATGGGCAACCGTCGGTAGTTTGTCAAGCGTGCCGCTCCGCAGACCCGGGGTGGGCAGCCTTGCACCCTTGCTGGTGGAGGGGCGAGGGGTAGTGGAGGGGTGGGGAGGGGTGGACGCGGCCCCGCCTCGGCTCGAGTGCCGGCGACTTCGCTCCCCTGCGCAGGCTAACAGCGCCCGTGTATTGTTATTCCCGAAGCACTTTTTTACGATATTTTATGGTTTTTCTTGTTGTTTTGTTTGTATTGACGAGTCTATAAATTTGCGTCTCGTTAGATTTGTTAATTCTTGTTTTGAGATATGGACAATAAAGTTTTTGTAGCTAAATGCAACGCTAAAAAAATATTTATGAAACACAAACATGAAAATTTAAAACAATCACTTTCACTCAATACTACCAAAATATCAAATTAATATAAATACAAAATATCATTTATTAATACATCGTAATTTAATGTTATTGCCATATACTTTGTTATAATAATAAATTATAACTAATACTTAGTATATATATAAGACTAGGAACCGTGGATCTGACAGAAACAATGCCGTTGCTCTAAAATTGTAAAGATTTTTTATTTTAACACTTATACATAATAATAATTCACATACAGTGTAATATGCGATACATTATCTTACCTTAAATTGTAAAGAAACGACAATTTAAGTCTATCGTCCACTTCACTTCACTTTAACTCAAATTATTACTAATATGATTATTCAAATTCTCATTTATCTTCCTACCCACAATCTATGACAGCCGACTGTGGTTTTTTATCAGCCGATAAAACAGTAAACATAAGGACGTTCAGCGTCGACCTACAGAGAAAAAAACAAACAAAAAAAATATTTACACTTATCACCTTCACTTAATACTATCAAATTAATATAAATACAAAATATCATTTATTAATACATCGAAATTTAATGTTATTGCCATATACTTTTTTATAATAATAAATTATAGCTAATACTTAGTATATATATAAGACTAGGAACCGTGGATCTGACAGAAACAATGCCGTTGCTCTAAAATTGTAAAGATTTTTTATTTTAACACTTATACATAATAATAATTCACATACAGTGTAATATACGATACATTATCTTACCTTAAATTGTAAAGAAACGACAATTTAAGTCTATCGTCCACTTCACTTCACTTTAACTCAAATTATTACTAATATGATTATTCAAATTCTCATTTATCTTCCTACCCACAATCTATGACAGCCGACTGTGGTTTTTTATCAGCCGATAAAACAGTAAACATAAGGACGTTCAGCGTCGGCCAACAGAGTCTCGCTGGCACATAATCTTAAAGCAATATAATTGCTTTACATATATAAAATAAGTAAATGAACATTTTATGAGTCTTAGGTACTGAGGATTTTCTTGAAATATTACTATTTTATGCGCAGCTATATTTATTCAAGCCCATAAGAGTCTAGGTTAAATACTACAATAGCACATAAACTACACTTCTTTCTGTAAGTTAAGATTCAAAAATATTTGTCAGATTTAAAAGAAATTGCTTCCAACTTTAATGTCAATTTAATGCTTACTCATAAGTTTTCAAGGGTAATTAAAAACTAAATAAATAAATAAAAATTGGTATATAGCCTGGTAGATGCACATAAAAATTAACTATATGAATTATCGAATTTCAAACTGCGTTTTATTATATATATATATATATATATATATATATATGAGTCATCATTTGAATGATTAAAAATCTGATTTTTGTTGATTTTTTCTAAAGTAAGACATGACACCATAATGACCGGCGTATAAATCTAAGGGAACATTCTAGACTCCAGGCGAGGGACTCCTTGGCCGCGGAGCAGTGACGCGGGCCTATTATTGTGCCGTTTGTGAATGTGTGTCGACATTTAAATGGCGAGCCCCAGGGGATGAGGGGTCGGGGCCGTGGGGCCTCCGGGCCGCCCCGAGTAGCCTGCTGTGTGGTCGATTCGATACGAAACTCATTAAGAAATATATTTAGTTAAGAAATACACCTTAAACTAAATAAATGAACTAATTATTTTACGTATGAAATAAAAATTTTATTTAAAATTATTTTTTGCTTCGTTATTATTTCTATAAAATATTAATGTATATCTAATATTTTGGATAGTGTAAACTAAGTTGTTTTTAATAAGACTGCTGTTACCAACTGATTTCAGCTTCACATTAAGAATAATATTTTAAAAAATATACAAATAAATCGGTTATTTATTTTTTTACAAGTGAAAAATGTTTTATTTAAAGTAATTACTTTTCAAAATGGGACATAAAATTTATCAATTAATTTCAATCAATCAATGAAGACAATAAATGCTTAGACTTTCTTTATATTTAAAAAATATTTTTCTGAAATGATTTGGAAGATAATGCAATACTTTTATCATTATAAATATGCCTTTTTATTTTTTCTATAACAGACTGACTTATTTTCACATATTCCCCATTCAAACAATAAATATTAAAAACAAGGAGAAAGCCTTTTCAGACTTTCAATTCGCGAATCGTATCTGTTCGTTATTTTATCCAATCAAAATAGTGCCTAAGCAAATGGAATTCTAGCTGAAGCTAGTTCAATGAGGTAGAAATCTTCTCGATACGATTAGACGACATCAACGAGGAACGCCGGCACTAGCCGCTGACCCTCTCCGGATTCCGTTAGGGTCGAGGAGGCACACACAAGAGGAACAATGAGGTGGCGGGTCAATTGCGTGGCCGCCGATATCTGAACAGGAAACAATATAGGCGACACACTCCGCCAATCCGAGGTATTAACCTAACAATTGAATTCAGATCGCTTTATTTATTAGTCTGTGCTGTGGTACGCGGGGCGCTTTGTCCGAGCTTTTTTTGACCGTCTTTTGATTTTTTTGTCATAATGTTTTGCGCGGTTTTATATTTTTGTTTGTTAAAAAATAAATGCAGATAAATATTATTTGTGATTCAAGGATTTTTTGTCCGAGCTTAATGATGCTGCTGAGTTATGTGATATTGTTATTGTTATTCTAAAAGCATGTACCTTTTTTAATTCACACAGAGTAGATCTAATTATTTAGCTGTTTATATTTATCTAGTTTAAATTTTATTGTTGTGTATCTTAAAACAGTTTGCAATTATATATTTTAGTTAAATATATATACGATTAATATGTTGTAAGAAAAATATACTTACTGTGACTTTCGTCAAAAATGTAAAGATAAATAAATAATAAATATGGCAATTAATAAACACCAAGATACATACTTCATACAAAAAAAGTAAATTGTCTTCTATTTCATTGAATAAATAGTACCGAAAATACAAAAAAAACATCTCATCAAAAAACCTTTTAATAAAAGTGGGTACTTTTTTTGGATAGGCTTATGAAGTTTGCTTCCATTACGGAGTAAAAGATGCTCGAAATGAATAATCAAGTAAATATCATCATTCAAAATGGATGAATACGTCTTAAGCCAAAGTGCTTGTAATGGGCGAATAAGCCTTAGAATTGAACCTCCTCGTCGGCTTGTGTTTTCTTTAAAACCCCCCGAGCAGGTCGCTGTGACCTCCGCGTCTGCATAAAGATTGAGTTGAATCTGTACGGAATATATCGAATATCTTCAAATTCTTCATTGCAGATTAAAAGCAAAGACAATGTATAAATAAAGCATCTTCCGGTATTCTGCGATGGCCCTTGGCGGTATATTAAAAATTCTTATTACATGTTATTGTCAGAATATTCCACTGAGTTCATATGATGAATTTTCTCAAGTCACGTAATATCTTATATTATCGTTTGTGCCAGAGACAACTTTATAGAATTTTTTAATAACGCACTACTACTGAAATGTATATTCTTTTATATGGTAATAGGAATGTTAAAATAAAATTTATAATGTAGAATTGATTAAATTTAAGATAATTTTAATATATTCTTAATTTCATATCCTTTTGAATATTTTAAAAAATAAATTGTAATCCTTACCCAGTTTTTTTTAAGCATTAAAGTAACTTTTTAAAAAATATATATTGAAATCATCCAAGTAACCGAGTAAAAATCAAGCCAGTAATAAAATAAAACGTAAATAAGCTTATAATTCGATCTTAGTAAGTCTTAGTAATCTTATATAAGAAGCTTTCCGTAAATATTATGTTTTTAATAATACGTATTTTATATAAGCTCTATAACTAGTTTCGCCACACTTTGTTTTTTCCTCAAAACTGCCAATTGTATAAGTTTTAAGGGATAAAAATTACAATTTTATCTCTTATATTAAAAAACACAACGCTTGGAAAAAATTATTGAATAAAACAAATTATTTTGAAAAGACATATTTCTATAAGTTTTATTCTATGTTTTGGCACATAGAATAAGGTAGATATTTGTTTCTTGTGTTAAAGTGATACTGGATTTAGTTGATCAGTTTAATTTTCCAATGATAAAAATAAAATAAAAAAAATTCTATGTATATTTTATGAAAAAAAAATTGAAATTAATTAATTTTAAACCATTATATTTTTTCATAAAACTTCCCGCTAAATAAAGTTCATCTTATAAATAAATGAAATCCAGGTCGTTAGAAGTTACTGCACAGCGTATCTCAGAAGACATCGAAAGGGTAGAAAGGGGTAGAAACGCTGTCTTAGGGTTATCAGATGGAGGGCAAAAGGCTTCAGGCGGATTCATTTAGGAATAGGAGTCCTTAGGAACTCGCAAAAGTAAGTAATAGACTGCTGCTTTCTTCGGACCTCTTGGGCTATCTTGATCCTCGGACAGGTGACTCGGTGAGGATTCAAAAGGATTTACCAGGTGCGGTAGTAATTTTTGAATTTCTGTTTATTTACTATTACTTTTGATAAATTATTTTATGTTTAAAAATACTTTTTACTATTTTTACGCTTTTGTTTTGTGGTTTGCCGTAGAAAAACACTTATATTTGGTATTCTATTTTCTGGACATTTTAAAATCTGAAATTCGTCTTAATATATATAGTAAATAATATAAAACAGTTGTTTCAGAAGAAACATCCGTATACCGAAATACACTAAATGCAAATTAAGTTCTAATTTCACTGTTCTTTTTCACATTTCAATAAATAATGATATGAAAAAAAAAATTTAAAATATTTTAAAATGTAAAACTATTTTTTGTGTATGCTTAAAAATATATAATATATAGCATTATTCAATGGTTCATTAATTTTTGTATGTTTACAATTTTTTTAAACTTTTTTAATACTTACTCAGTTCCTTTTTGAATTTTAGGAAATAAAAATAGTTTGTTGAAAGTAGAAGAATTTCCTCATAGTAAAAAAAATGTTAAAACTAAAACTTTTATTCAAAAATAACTATTTCAAAATAAAATGTAAAATAAATCTACTAGTTCTTATTGTTGAAATTTTATTATTTTGAATAGAATAGAACCTTCAGCAATCCGTTTGTAATCCGTAAAAAAAATGGAGAGCAAATATTATACCAGACGACCATAATGTTGGAAAGAACATTCTTCAAAAGCGTCAAAGAGAACTTTTTAAAATTCGGGAAAGCTCCCGCGGTTGTCAGATCTAATTCTGTTAGCAGGATTATAGTAATAATGTGCGGGCATACCTTCCCATCCTGAAAGTTGGCAGTACTCCTCTCGGCGAAGTTTTGCAACAAGAATATTCTTTATGCAACAACAACTTCAATACTAAATAAAATTTGTAAGTATTCCCACCCATTCTTACGTAATAAAATAATTTAAAATCCTACCTTTTCTTTCCGGAGGGGCAACTTCGCATTGTTCTCCCTCGGGCGCGCGGGCTGAAGGGAGACAGGCGTATTCAAAATTCCCTTACACAAAAGTTTAATATGTAAAAGTTTGTAAGTTGCACGGCTGATAGTTTATGGGCCGTCTATTCCAATAATGCCCGAGTATGTGAGTATTCGATCGGAAGTTCCCGAACAAAGTTGACGCGGGCCGCCGTTTCCCCGTGAAATACTTGTCAGGTGTTCCGGTTTTAAAATCTAGAATTAAAAGTGTTTTTTTTTTATTAAAGGGTATTTATCGGTTTGTCAATGTTAACCCTTTCATTTGAATGGTTCTGGTTGGGCTTCACTTTGACCGTCTTATTATCAGATGAATCTCTTTGAAGTTGTTGTGCTGATGAGATGTTCTGTTTGGACAATTGAGGTTGTTATGGTAGCTTTATGGCTCCGGAGTCTTTTGTCTGGGCCTTGTCTTTCAAAAGGGATTAACCCTCATTCATCCCTTAATTTGTTGTGTTATCATTATATAATAGAGACCCTTGCTTTCACTTCTGTAAAGATTCGATTCATTCGTATGGTACATTTTAATTTAATTCATTTCGGATTCGAACTTTTGCTATCGGTCTCAATCAAAATTAACTAAAAATAAATTATTTGCGGCTGTAATCCCAGCGAAAATTTTATTCTGCTAAATTATTTAGACTTATTTAGATTATTTTAGATGACTTATTTAGATTTATTTTTTGTCAGGTGAAAGAAAGTATTAGGAAGTAATCATTCAAATAAAATAATTTATTTTAATATAAAACAATAAACGTGTCTAGAAATATCCGATTCCCACAGTAAACTGTATTGAACCTTATACAGGGTTAGGCAGGGAGGTATGGATGATTTGAACGGGGCGCCATGCGAGGTATGGATAACCTTGGTGAATAAAGAGTGAGGGGGGGGGGGTATCTGCTCGTTAGGAAATTTTTGTAATGGCAACATCCAAGTTACACATTGAAAAAATAAAAATTAAGTTTTGTTGAAAAATGAGTGAATAACTGTTATTTCAAATCATCCGTACCTCCCTGCCTAACCCTGTATTTATATTAGTAATGTAAAACAAATTTTTAATATTTTAGTATAATTACACTTTGTTTGGCCTTGTTGATTCAATTATAATTAATCCTTCTGACACAAATGATCTATAAATATCTTTTGATTGAAAATACAAAGCATTAATTTTTCATCTAAAAATACTCTCACACAAAAAAAAAATAGTCACACCAAACGAAATAATATTTCATCACAGCAAAGACGATTACTCGGAATGTTTATATAAGAAAGCCACTGCACCAAAAAAATAACCATTACAATCCGACGACCATCGCGGAACAATCTCACAGGAGAGCGATTTCTCATATCGTGAGGGGCAGGGGGCACACCATCCCGGAGGACCCAGGGGACGCACTGTGACGTCATACACAATATCCGCGTGGAAATCCAATCGCCTGCGCCCCCCGCGGGACGAGACGCCGCGGGCCTGAGGCCTCCACCCCGGGCCCAGGATCCGGCAATAACCTTTTACTCGCCGCGCGCCCGTAAAGCCGACACTTACTTAATATCGTGTGTAAGAACTACTGGCAGATTGTCACTCGTAAATGCAGCCAGTTAAGGAATACACTGGGAGTACAAAGTATTAGGATGTGCCCGCTGCTCCTGGAAACTGGTCTTCATAAAATTTTATTTATAGATTTTACTCCGTGTATTGAAGTTACCAAGTTCAGCAATAAAATATTTCAGATATTCTTAGCGAAGTAACTCAATTTCCACCTCTTTTATTCTCAGGATAGTTTCTCAGATATATAATTACGAGTATCAGCAAAACTTTTTCAGTGTACTACATGAATACTTTGCGATACTGTTGTTGAATGCAATAATATAATACATCTTAAGTAGGCATTCAAAAATAAACGCCTAATAGTCGACCAATAATAATTCTTTCTAAATGAATATTACAATTTGGAAGATGACATTTGAACAAACCTTGAATATAATAATTCACAAATCATGAATGTGATTTCGACGCGTTTAATCCAGGTTTTGGTTTGAAGTTGTATTTTTTCTCGCTGTTTATTCTGAGAAATTTTTGGTTTCAAATAATTACTGGTTTTCTTTGGTATATTGAAAAATAAATGTCCTGGTTTTGATTTCATCATTTTTAACATAAAAAATGAATAAATAATAAATTTAAAATTACGTGTTATTAAGACGTCTTATTTTCACGAATTTTCTTTATTTATGTCATATTTCGCATAAAACCGTACTATTAAAAAATATGTGTAATTTTTTCTCCTAATGATCGCTTAAAATATGATGACTTATTTTTAAAAATAGAGCTTATAGTCTTTGACACAGAAGAGTCAGTCACCGATCCACTGAGCCACGCTGCGCAAAAAGAGGAGAGCGGGTCGCTGCAAACTAGAGGCTCCGTGCAGGCGCAGGTAAAAAGGAAGAGAGGATAAAGAAAAATACATAGAGGAAAGTTAATACAATTCGTGTTTGGGCGGGACGTGAGCTGAATCCATCAGCGGGCGGGTAAATCATGTGCCGCCGCCTAACACGTATTCTCACTCCGGATGACTCGAGTTAAATTCAAAAAATACCCTTGTAACACCGCGAGGCTCGCGCCCCTACGTGCCGGTGATAAGTGCTCGTATTGTAATTGTCGTGATTTGTTTGCCGGGGACGGGGTGATAAATGACAATACACCGCGAGAGTGTCTCTTTATTTTTTTGTCGGTGTAAATGAACATTTTTTTCTGTTGTGGTTTTTAATAGCTTAAGGCTTTAACACGTTTAATTAACAATATTCATGATGAGACAGTGGCATAATTATCTTTTAGTTTCGACGTGTATTAATTATGGAATATAAATATAGCTTTGGAACAGGATAAAAACTATTTTTTCTCAGATGTATTATTTTATTTTTTATGCAGAATAGTTTTTTTTCAAAAAATAGGTGTTTTTTCCACTTATTGTTTTTGTGGCATTTCATGACGGCTCAAAAAAAAGAAAAGGTTCAAAGCATTAGATTTTTTTGCTGTCTGTTATTTAATTTAAGTACATCGAAATATTGATTTTTTCCTTATAAACAACATGCCTTACAGCTAGAGATAGTAATAATATTGAAAATTAAAGTTTTTACTTTTTGACTTTAAAATAGTTCTACACTAGTTCATTCTGGAATTAATGGCATTTTTTTTATAAAAATGGAAAATATAAAATTTAATTACGTCGTCATAGATACTTACTTGATTTTTCAAGAAATATAAATATCAATTAACAGCCCATTTCACCTTATTAACACACTTTCTATGAAACATGAAGTTCATTATAAAATAAATTGTTGCCTAATATTTTATATTGTTTTGTAAGTATAAAAAACTTTGTTCTGTTTTTCATATTTATATTCAATGAAATTGATACGTAATAATTTAAAAAAATATATCACGTGGTCATTATTGAATTCTTAAAAAAAAACTAATTTTCAACATATTTTGTATTCAAACACTTATTTTGGTAGTCTCAGTCTCAGCAATTCAAGGTTAATTATACACATTAAAAAATACACACAAAATATTCAGTATCTCAGATGTTTTTTAATTATTTTCTATGAACAATAAATAAATAAATTACCTAACTTAATTCATTATGTTAGATATACTTTAATGCTGTGTGCGAAGCATTTTACTACGAAAACAGCACCGCGGTATAAAAATTCAATATGTTCCTTACAAATGTTTACAGTCAACACGCCGAGTCGATTACAGCCGCGCTTAAGTGACGGGCAAACAGCGGAGAGTAATCGAAGAGAAACATTCTGTCTTAAGAAAAACAAAACTAGGAAAAGAGTTTTTTTAACTACCCGCTGTAGGCGGCGGCGCGGCAAGTTTACATTGTATATTTCTTGAGTAGTTTCAGAAGTTATCCTTTTTTTGATGTGTTTGTTTGGTTCAACAAAATCAAAAAAAAAATGAAAAAAAAAACACTTGGCATCTTCTTGATAAAAAAATGAAATATCATTGATTATAAGTATATTAATATAAAAACTCCCAATTTGTTTTTGTTGTGTGATTTTGTATGATTTGATTGATACTATGAAAAAGTGATGTATTAATTTTAATATTTTTGAGAGCCGTATACGTTGAATGGTGCACCATAAGGGCTGTTTCCATAGTTGAAGCTGGGAATCTGCGGTGACCCTGGATACATTTGATTAAAACTCGGCTGTCCATTATTATGCTGTTGGTGTGGTTGATTATTTGATTGATAAGTGACTTGTTCATTATCATTGCTGACCTGTTGGGAATTCCTTGCATACATTTCTTGGAAACTTGATTCATTGCTTTGACTCGAACAATTATGTTTTAGTTCTAACAGTCGAGTCTCCATATCTGAAATTACTCCAAGAAGTTCAGTTATTAAATTCTGCTGTCGAACAACGAGACTCTCGTACATATCAGTGTTTTGCTTATGCAAATTATCAATCAAATCCTTTGGTTTTGATTCCGGAGGTACACTTATAAATGACATTTTTGTTTCAGAGGGAGAAGATATAGAATCAACTTGGGATCCTTTAGTGTCATTATGATCTCTGATATTGCTCCCATTTTGAAGTCTATTCATAATTAGTAATAATTTTTCGTCCAATGCTTTGAAATCTTGATTTATTTTTAAGGACAGATCTTCTGGTTTAAAAGCATTAGAAGCACTGTCGTGTTTTTGTTCCGTGAACTTTATAAATTTGGATCTCTCTGGAAGTTGGTTTTCTGACTTGATATATTCAAAATATTCGTTCAATAAGTTTTCATCAACAAATTGATCCATAATTTTTTCAAGTTTATTACTATATTTCTTTGCGTTTTCTACTTCAGCGTCAAATATTTTATCGGATTGAATATCCCCATTTGATATTGATATGGAGTCTGTAGTACATTGACAATCAGTGACGTCATCGAGAGCTTCTGTAGGCTTGTAGGGTGGAGTGCTTCTTTTGACTATTTTTTGGCAGGGAGGTATCCATTTACATTCAGAGTTCTAAAAAAAACAAGGGCCAAAAATTGAAGCACAGTAAATAATCATGTACTCTTAAAATAAAGCCTTATCAATAAAAAATATTTTGCTTATGTTAAAAAAAAATATTATTTGAAACTTAAAAACATTTTATGCCTTTAAAGATTGTAATTAATTAAATTTTTGACTTAAATCAGTCGTTTTCCACAGATATCCGAAAAAAACTTTTTTATTAAAGATTTCATTTGTATAAATAAACAGTTGAAAACACTGAAATACTGGTTTCGTTAGGTAATTTTCTTGATATCCATTTCACGTTATGAAATTAATTTTTGAATTTCAAATACGCACAATATACAAATAAATCTACTTAAATGCAAATATAGTTAGTGATAAAAGAGTATATCTTTACGCTAACAAATCATCTAATAGAATAACAAACGAGCATAAAAATAAAACATAAACTCACTTTTACCTCAAAGCAAAGAATCACGGCACAAAAAACACACACGGCCATTAGCTTCGCCATTGCAGCTTCGGTAGTGCTCTGCTGCTGTAGAACCCAACACCTATGCACAGAGAGAACATCCAACCTTCTTTTATAATACCGTAGATTATTCATAGAATCTGCCGGCCGTCTCATATCACGTTCAGTGACGTCACCATACGTGAATTCATTGAATATTCTAGGCTGAAAAAATTATCTTCTCCAAATCAGCTGTGCTTATTTTAAGCACGTCCTTTACACTTGGTGCATTATTGAATGAGTTCAAGAGATAAGAAGATTCATTGGATAAGATAAGGTTTTTTTTCATTTATTTTTTGAAATGTTAAGGTTGCATTGTTATCTTCTATGTGAACTGTGTAAGCAGATTTTACATTTGCTGATAAATTTCTACGTCAGCAAAATTTACTTTTTGGATTACGTCGTTTGTTTTTAATATTTGATACTTCTCATTAGAAATATATATTGAAATTTAGCATACCACTTGTATTTATTATTTTAAGAACTGAGCACAAGATAGATAATTGAATATAAATTTTTGTACTCGCAGATTTTTTCATCACTTCTAATTTTTAATATGCAGCTTGCTTCAATCTGTAACAAGAATGATTAAACATAAGAGATAATAATAAGTCTTGAGACAAATAATAAATGAATTTGAAAAATTCTCACTGCAAATGCTTGGGTTGTGGCATTAATTTAATTCGTCATTCTTATCGTTGCACATTATGGAACTTTGTATTGAAATACTCGTAAATACGAAGTTTTTATCATGGAACGTTAAAATACATCTTATCTTTAATATAACAGCAGAAAATATTTTTAAGTATTTTGTGTCACGTAAAACTTTATAAAATTATTCAACTCTTGTCCGTTTTTTGTCTCTGCGAAGTAAATAAGCGTATACCTTCCTGTTTATAATTAGGCTGGCCGGGTCTGCGGATGACGTCCTCCCGACTCATACAGCGTCATCCCCGGGGGTGCGCGACCCCCAGGCCGCTCCCCTGGCTGCTGACAGGGTGGACCCTGCCCTGACTGATGACTAGACACCTCCCGTTTGCTGAGGTAAACCTATAAAGGATTTCGTGATTTAACTGTGGATTTGAAACGGGGTGAGAAAAGACAATGAAATGAGACGATCTTAGGCGACTCCGTCTATTATATTTTTTGTGAACAAATACGACTTTTAATAGATTTTTTATTAAATCGAAGTATTGACATATTTTTGAATAAAATACTTAAGTGATTTTCCACATGTTCGTTTTTATCAAAAAGAGTATGATAATGCCAATGTGAAAGGTTGGCGAAACCGTTCACTAATAAAAACGAACATGTGGAAAATCACTCAAGTATTTTACTCAAAAATATTGAAATGGAATTCCACCAAGTACTCTCTGTCAAAAATATTGAATGTCTCAAAGTATTGACATTAAAATTTAAAATATTGAGTGTGATTTTTTCGATTTGTATTATTTTTTAATGCAACTGGTTTGGAATCTGATTTTCAACTAATAAATAAGAAGAACTTAGTACCTTTTATTTATTCAATTCTCTTTTATTCCAATTGTAGTAGTTGTTAAATGAACAAAATAATGCACGATGTGACAAAGCGAGTGTAGTTTTATCAATAGCACTCGCCTGCAATGTATTGTAGTTTGCATAAATTCATATTCAAGCCGCGGCATATCTTGGCAATACACGAAACTTAAATGCAGGCAATAATTCTTGGAAGCTTCGATTTATTTTGCTTGTGTTTGTTGCTGGTTCTGGGTGTAATATTAGCGCAACTGTATTTTTTAAACTCAGTATTTCAATATAAATTTAAAAAATATATAGTGGTATTTGAATATGAATTATTTTTATTATAATATTTAAGTAACGTAGAATGGTAGTTAGATGTTAAACGTTGTTAAAAAAAATTCAAGTACGAAAGCAATATTCTTTTAGTTTATAATTGTAAATTGACAACGCGTTGTCACATTCACAGCAAACATTTATATGTTTTTAGAAATGGGCACACTACGTTTTTATACACATCATTTATTTATTTGTGTACAAATAATAGTCCTTTCACTACACTCCTTTACATACTTATTTACTTCTTGACATATATTTTTAAATAAATATTACGGAAAAGAGTTATTGAAAAACGCATAGAACCTAGAAGTGTTTCATGTAAAAAAATTAAGTTGTTAACTCTTATTTTTTGGTTTATATTATACATATACATTACCCGAACAAAATCGAATAAAGTCAATTACAGATATATTAAGGTTGTAATATATAATTTTCACAAAAGCAATAACACATCTGCCAGACGATAATAAAATTAAGAGCACTCTCGTAAACCGCCTGTGGGATGTTCGATAGAATTATATGGCGGACAGTAAACCGCGTCGATTGATATTTCAATGTTGCAGTTATCAGACATGATTTATTGACGGTGATTTGCGGCTATCTCCCCGCCCATAGAACATTACACCAGACAATATACATACCAATGACCGTGTTTGATTGCCGGCCATTGATGCCCGGTGACGAGTCACACTGTTAACACGCCGGACATCTTCATTGCGCGTTTTGAATACATTTAGGAGAAAAGTATTACACATTGATTTATTGGGAATTTGAACCTGACGCTGAATAATTTAAAAATAGTCTAATTTTGTTGGGCTTACTTTTTTTCGTGTTTTACCTATGGACTCGTTACATTTTTTACACATAAAATTTAAACATATATTTGTATGGGGCTTTTCATAATTTAAAGTACATCTTTCATATTCTTGATCCTAATCATACAAATTTTACGCAGTTGATAGTTATGTCTATTTACAATTTTTAAAGATTTATAATAAATCTTCTTTCTAGAATATATATATTCATTCATTTCACTTATTCATTTTTAATGGTTTTAGAAAAAATCTAAAATAATAATATTTTTTTTATAGTTGTTTTCATTTTTACGCCGTACGTTAAACATTGAATTTAAGGTAAATTGAATCACTAAACGTTTTCATTTTTTTCTGCTCCTTGCTTACAATTTATAAATATAATCTGTATTCAGAAATATATTATATGTACGATTTAAAATGTTTATTTATACCTAATAAATAATCCCTTCACTTATCAGTTGGCTTGGGCGTGAAATATATAATATAGGTAAGTAATTTACAAAGCATTGAATCAGTAGCGTCCTTTGACCGGTCGTCTATTGTCACCAGCGGCGGCGGAACTAAGCCCTTACGGAAGCCCCTACCACAGGGAGCATCTCTCCTCACCTCGCTGTGTATGCTGACCGCACAGTGCGGTCTCGTTTCTGTCTAAGGGAGCACTAGGAAATATTATATTTATTTCAAATATTTATATATAAAATATAAAATTTAAAAAATAATTATTTTTAGTTAATTTTACCGAATTCGCGTTTAGTATGCAATGTTTATTTGCATAGTTTTGAAGTAATTTATCATTCAAGATAACGCTGTTAATACGGAATGAATGTTACACTCAAACATAAAACACGTTGAAAAATATATTTTGTCGTAACACTAGGATACACTTGTTCATACTCCACCTGTCGCCCCGCAGTAGCTTGAGTAGTCAGGTACATGATATAAGCAGGGCGATGATAATAGGCTCGGTGATTTATGAAATCATGACGCTAAGCTATATTGCCAAGGCCTATTCCTCTTTATGTATCGAGTTACTCCTGGGGCGCCAAAAGGATACGAGCGCGTGACGTCGTTTGTAAACATGGCGCGAAAAATGTTATACGGCTGCCGAAATGACTTGCATGATCCGTGGGAAGCTGTATTATGGCTCACTTAAATAAAATGACATTTTTTAACATCGTCAACCGAGTCCAGATGGGCGAAGAGTGACTTGTAAAGTAGGATGTTATATTGTGCGAAATGCACAACAGACTGTTTTCAGAAGTTACTTTAGCAGTAATATTTCCCACGTTTTTCAGATTATATTTTGTGATGAGAAAAATATTTTCTTTTAAATCTATGTATATACTTAAAAAAACAGTATTGATGTAATCAATGGATGTATTCTTTGGAAATATATGCACAGTATAAATAACAGTGTTAGAATTGTGTATCACATAAAGTAACTTTTATGTAACGATAACATTATATATTATTTAGTATGAAGTAAATATATATTTAAATTATGAAATTATTTTTATAGATACATACTAGATATAGGAAGAAAAATAATCTTTGAGTTAAGATAAATGCTAGTATTCAAAGTATTAAAATTTAACTCTATCTCCATTTAAATATTCAATAGTTTGTAACAGCCACTTTTGTTCAATTAAAGTTGTAATTAAATTTTCCAGGATACTTAATTCTACATAATATATGCAAGATAAATTAAAGCTTGATTATAGAGATAATATCCGAAGTTCTTACAATTAAACAGCGGGGGCGGAGTCACGACAAAAAGAACATAACCATGATCATTATTTCTTTGCACTAGTTCCTTCCCCCCGTGTAATGAACATATAAACCAACACACGCGCGCCCAAGTGCTTCCCTTTGTTTGTGTGTGGCTTGTCGCACACAGTGTCGGGGTAGATTACTCGTGTGCACAAAACCGCCTTAAGGAAGGTTCACACTTTCCCGGCTGTCTCTTGTGAAACGATTTTATCAGTCAGAGAAACAGGTGTCCTCAAATGAGAACTATTGGAAAAATCATTCTTCACGTTTTTGGCTATGCTCATTTGTGTAAAACGATTCTTATGAAAAAAGTTGTAATAAATTATGCATTTTTTGAAGTGCTTGGTTTTAGTGTGACAGTTTTGAAACAATTTTGGATTGAGTTTTAACGAAGCGTGGTTACGTAAATTTTGATTATAATAGATTAGTATTATTTAAAAAAATGTCGAGAGTGCAAAAGGTCCCGCTTTAGGGTCTGTGTGCATGTGCCAGGGCTTCCTAGCGAGCGAGTCCCGCGGTGTTGGTGGGATCCGGTGTATTTTGGAGGGAAATGAGAATAACGCTTTCCTGCGTTATTTATTGAGGAAGCGGCGCTTGAAACTCGAATAAACGCATCGGTTAGGATGTACTAACTCAATAATGGGATATAGCGAAGATGATGAATGTATTGAATGTTCATAGTCAACGAAAAACATTAACAGCCGCCACAGAATTAATTTTCGATAATCACATTTAATTACAAACTTTATAAATAGTCAAAGTGATTTTTTTTTAAAATGAGTAATTTGATATGAAGATTTAACTTAAACTATATTTAAAAATTAATTCTTAGATAAGGCGTTACATATATAGTCGTATATTGTTCAATGAAAAGCGAATTCGTCTGATACCCAAAACTTCAGTAAACTTTCATTACATGTAAGAGGCAGTATGCATCGTATTATAGGACAAAAATAAATAAATACTTCTTAGTAAAAATATCTTCAAATGGCGGGAAATATATTGTAGCATAAATCTAATACAAAAGCTTCTGTAATTAAATGTGTAATTACATATTTAACAAGTGCGTGTATTGGCTTAATTAAATAGACTTTAAAAATAATATCCAGATCGGATTTAAATACTTCACTCAGTACTTTGTGTTAAAAGTCTAGTATTGCAAGTTACACAATATTTAATTGGCATAATAAGTACGTTGTTTCATTTATAGGATATGATTGTTAAAAATTCTTGCCTAGTACTAGTGATTCGTTAGCATAGTTCGTAATGCACCTGCCACGTAAGCGAGGAGATGTGGGTTCGAATCCCACTTTCTTTCTTTAATCAATTTTCAATATTTGAAAAAATGTACTTAAACAGTTAAGTTTTAAATAAACAGTTAAATTTAAATTAACAGTTAGTCTTGGTAAGCTTTGGGTTTTATTTATATTTAAACAATCGATGAACAAAAAATAAATAACTCATAGTTAAAATATACCATGATAGGTTTTTAAAGCTACTATACATTTTCTAGCATCGAAGATACATTGGCCTGAAAACTTGTAAAATATCATAATGAAATTTGATGCAATACTTGTATTGTCGTTATTTGAGATTAAAATATTTTATTTAACTCACGTTAGTTTTTTTAAAATTTAAGACCAGCAACTATAATGCAAGTCTCTTCACTCATTTTCTATCTAGTTTTAATAAATTAACTGACGCAGAAAATACCACATCATTATTATATGTATTATTATTTAAATAAATTATTATGATCTCATGGGTGTTATTAAACGCGCTTATAAGGAAGGTTCGTGACGCGGTAAGCTGTAGTCTCCGAGGGAATTTAGTTTTAATATTACAGCTTCTTCACGTACAAAATATCTTTTAACTTGGAAAACTTCCCATGATTTCGTAAAAAGATTTTCAAATGCCTCTCAAGAGATGCATGCAGTATTTATTTTGCCTTGAGTTTTAGTTTGCAACTATGAAGTATTTCTTTATACGTTATAACTAAAAAGATTCCACCATCTTGATAAGCTGCAATCATTTTACAGAAGAGCGAAGAGCAGAAGATTCATGTCCTTTTTCAAATTTTTAAATCGTTCAATATAACTAATATACAAAACATTAAATGATATCCGCTATGAATCTCTTTTCGAGAGATACCGCGAATTTTAAATACTAGGTATAACGTACATAATGTTGATAATTAATATTAACTAAGAAACTTTGCTACCGAGGTTTAAAATTACGACTGTTCCCCGCGTAGCCAAATCTGATAAGCTCCTCGGCGTGTACTGAGTATACGAAATTTTCTAAAAAGTACAGTAACGCCTTCATTGTCACACACTCGCAGTTAATAAGCAAAGTATAATGTATTTTAATGATGCAACTTAGCGTAATTTAATATAAAGCGGTGCGATATACGCAAGAAGCAAACTTATGCAAATAAGCGAAATCTCGAATAATATCCCAGCAAGCAGACAATACAAGGGCGGGAGGCTTAAAGGGAGTTCATCACCGCTCAGAGCACAACCCACCGATCTCCATACTTTCCTCATATTATTGTTAGTAATCCTCGTGAGTACAACGTTAAACGTTTAATTAAGGTGGATTCCACGCGAGGGGCACGGCCCGCTTCTGGGCCCGGCTCGTATCAGCTCAAATGTCACGCTTCTCTCTTATTTATCAAAGCTTCCTTTATGTTTTAAAAAAAATAAGTGCAGGTTAAATTGATACTTATAATATACATAACTAATATTATTTAAAAAAAATATTGTACTGAAAATAACAAACATGTTACTTAAAAAGCATTTTTATGGGATTTTACTTTATAACCTTTTTGCTGTTGCAGTTTATTTCTAACTTTGCAAAAATTACCAAAAATTTTATTTTTCATTATTACCAAAGAACAAAAAATATATATAGAGATATAAATGCTTTAAACTGTAATAGAGAATGTATAATAAAACACAGGTTTTTCGCATTACTTGATATGTTAGTGGCAATGCAAATGTTAGTATAGTAATAAAACCTTATATATAAAATACATCTGATAACAAAATAAAAAAACTTCACGAAATGAAAACCATAAATACAAGTTTTAATTGGAGGGGGCTCCCATCACTTTTCATTGGAACAGGCCGCTGTTTTGTGTGTATAATGAAGTCGCGGTGTTCCTTTTGTGGGAACATTAGTGTAAATGCCTTTGAAACTCGCTACATTCGAGACATCGCCCACAAAATCTATGGGAGCTCCGCGAGCTGCCGGGAAGTCTGTGCGCCGTCTGCCTTTAAATGTAATAAATATTGTAATAATTTTCATATTTAATGATAGGATATCACAGTAAAAATGGACTGGTAAAAACGATCAAGATTGATAAAAAAATATTCACTTTGTGGTACAAATTAATAATAAACATAAAACGTTTTATTATTGGTTTTTTGTGAAGACCATCTCACAGGAAAATTCGAATCCCGCACAAATCACGTTGATATATTTTTCTAAGAGTTTCTTTAATCAATTTTCAATATTTAAAAAAATGTTCTTAATCATTATCAATAAAACGTTTTATCTAATAAGGTAAATATTTTTGGCAATGCCAAGATTTCAATGTATAAGATTAATTGACACAAAATAAATTCAGTTGGATGTAAAACGTCAAATTATTTTCTGAAAAAATACTTTGATAATTTTTTTTATCTAAATCCCCTTTTTTGCTTTATTAATACCTAAATTTATATATTTCATATATTTTTCATCGTTGGCATTATATATAATAGCAATAATTTAATTAAATACAATAATATTTTTAAAAAATGGTCTCTGTAAGGTTTATGTTGAGTTTAGTTAATAAAATAAAATCTAGATCCGTGCAGTTTTCCAAGAATGTCTGTACTAAGCCATATTAAAGTAGTACGCAAGTAAATTGCTACCCCAGCCAGTGTAAAGGAACTTAGGACTAATGTGTTGAGTAAATCATATACAGCACTGCCTCCCAATCTACACAATATGAACATTTTAAGGTTTAATATTATTTATTAAAATTAAATTAAAAAATTCAGCTTAACTAAAAAAAGTGTTATTAGAAGAAATATACTACTTGGTTTATTTGCTTCAAATAAGTATATGATTACAATAGAGCATGAAATATTAAACAAATATTAATATTAATTTAACGGAAATGGTTAAACGACTAGAGATTATAAAGAATAAACAACTTTGTGAGCATAAAAATGACAAAAACAATTAACAAAATAAACCTCAACAAAGGCACAGAGAGCACAAGTTAAAAAATATACAAAAATGTATAATATTTCAAGACTATTACAATTTTATTCATATTTCATCCAAATTAAATCACTATCTAGGTAATATAAAAATACATCGACAGAATAATAATAATAATCACACATGCACAAAATTTTTCCAAATTTTTAAAAAAATATTTTGACTAAGTTATTTGATTTTTTTTTGATAATATTAAAACAAACGCAGTAAATAAGTGCTTAAAAACATTAATATACTGACTGGTTTATGTGTTTGTTATTTTAATTACTTTGACTCATTCACGGTGGGTTGTTTTGGAATCTGTGATTTTCCTTCCCCTTCCTTGAGTCGACGTGTTAGTAGGAAATATCTGGTGTCTCACTCTGTACTGGCTGGATATGTTAAAGGCTGCTATTGTTTACGGAGCGTAATGGAGCTGTACCACTTTATGCGTATTTTGTGTTATTTACTCAAATTATATCAAATTATGCGTCGTTATCACGGATGCGGGGGGATTTGTTGAAGATTTGATTTACGCAGCTTAAGTATGAAGCAACACAGTATTAATAATTATTTTTATTTTATATTGTTTATAAAAATAACAACAACTAAGTCACTATGTATATTAATTCCGTGTATATGTTAAAAAACACAGAGTCAAAATAATTGTGTACTTTCATTTAGTTTTGAAGATATTTTGTATATGATTATATTTCTTTCAAAAAACTTAGTCGTCAATTAAAACTTGAATAAACCTTTTTTAATTTTTACATATTGAATTATAATAAAACTTGTTAATGTAATTCTTTTCATCGGTGTAAAGTTTTAGTGAAAAGACTAGAGATTTTTTTATGGAAATAACCTCATCCGCACTCACGTCACCCTCCTAAATGCAACGCTTAAGCTTCATTTGATTTGAATTAAAGTGTCTCTCGTAATTGGTCTTTCATATAAATTGCCCTTTATAAAACTGATTTTTATGAAAATACATTTTAATGAAAAAGTCTCATTTAAATTCTCAAATGAAATTAAAGTGATAATTCCTTGTTTGAGAGCAATTCATACGTCCGCTTCACAAAAATAATTACATTGAAGGTCCCGGTGTAGGGGGGGGAGCTGCACTTTGCAACACTAATTAAATAACCCGGCGCCATTACGCGGCCGAAGTTTTCGCATTGAACCGGCTATTCATAACCGGTTACGTGACAGACGGTTCGCATTCCGCGGGAGTGAACCGTGAACCGAAAAAAAAACACGCGAGTTCCACGTAAGACCGGCGCAAAAAACCGACACGACAAATAGCGCACGCTGCACTAAAATGCGGCCAGATGATACTCGCCGACCTATTATAATATGCAGAGAATGCAGGTTTTGCCAAGGGAAAACTCGACTGTAATCATTAAAAAAAAAATACATTTATCGGTTAAAAATAATATTGAGTTTTCAATGAAATTATTTATTAAATTTTATAATATTATTTGTTTTTCTGTCGCCGGTTATTCACGGCTCATTTCTATGCACTTTTAAAATACACGCTATCTTTGAATTGAACAACGCAATAACAATAAATTAATTTATTGTTCGTTGTTTGATTTATCAACGCAGTTCTATCTTAGGAACATCATTGCTTTGAAACCCACCGTAAAATAATAAGTAATCTTAGAAAAATACGTAATGCTTTGGCTGCTTGATTTATTACTATCAGTTTTAATATTTTTGAATAAAATACTTGAGTGATTTTCCACATTTTCGTGTTTATTAGTGACCGGTTTCGCCAACCTTTCACGTTGGCATTATCAAACAGAGAAAAAGAAAATGTGGAAAATCACTCAAGTATTTTATTCAAAAATATCAAAATGGAATTCCACCAAGTACTCTCTGTTAAAAAAATTGAATTTACTATCAGTTTTCATAAGCATGCTCCTGTCGCCTTGCATATCTCACAGTGTATTTAATACGTTGTGAACGTGATGATTGAAAAATTAAATAATGCCGGCGGGTTTCCCTTGGCACGTCACTGCATGCTCGTACACTCTGGTGTGCATCGGTAGGCGGAAGCACTTTTGTTTTTGTACACCGAGCGTGTTTACGAATGCAATAAAACAGATCCGCAGTATATTATGCTGTCACTATAAATTATTTTAGCGCACAGCCAACTACTTGGGCGCCCGCTGCAGCGCCCGCCGAGGGTTAACGGCGCCGGCCACCAAAGGGTTACGCCCGATGCTCAATAATTGCTTCATTTGTACATGTTTGTCTATAATTTAAAATTGGCTTTTTTTTAACGCCGAAATTTCGAAAGATTGACACATGCAGATAGAGATAAATTTAATAATAAGAACGATGCCATATAATTACTCCGCGTTGCTTGTACTCCAATAGTTTGGGTAATGTTGGGTTCTCATATCAATAAAGATATTAAGTCTAAATAAGTAATAAGGTTTACTAAAATTTCATGCGGAAGAAAAAGATTCAATAAAACGGCAGAACCACAAAAAATATTGATTTTATGATTACAATTTTTTTTAACCTTCAAAGGTAAATTGTAATGATATATTATATCTAGTGAAATATCAATAGATTTACGATAAGAACATTACAACCACAAGTTTAAGAAAACAATTGGAATTATTTTTATTTTTATCAAAATAACTTTTCTTTGATAAGTGGTTAAGACATAATCCTCAACACCCTAGCACGGTCTTAATCTACTTTAAATAGAGAAAGCTAGTTGGGCTACGCATCCAGTATTAATATTTTAAAAGTATCAATAAATTCAAATAAATAGTTTTCCGTTGCCAAAAAAAAAAAAAAATGATTCAGAATGGCCACCGTCATGGATGCGATATTTGATTGCCAAATTGATAAAAAGTAAAATGAAATGGTAATATTTGCAGTGCGGGCGCTAGTAATCAAAGCCATATACGATCTACTTTATGCCTTCTTTATATTACGAATATACGAATATATATCGTATTGATCGATTTTTATTCACAAGGAACAGCGAATAGAAGTAATTCAAATATATACTATCGAAGACTCAAATTTGTTTTGTATAAAATCGGTAAAAACCATTTTTTTACTCAAAAAAGTTAAATAAAGTAATTCTTGCAACTCTCCCCACACAATGAAATAATTTATTTCTTTATTCCGTTACGTGGTTTTTATTATTATCAAAATATCAAATTTAACGTTATACAGCTAGCTTTAATCAATTCCTACGTCGGTATAGAGAAGAGCAGCACGTATAAGTCACGTAGTGGGTCGGATGAATTGCACGCGAGAGAGGTCCCTAATACAGTCGCTCGTATTTTGTCAGACTTTGGTTACAAGAGCTTCATTCTGCTGTTCTGCAATTTCTCGGCTCATATTAAGCCGAATGGAAGAACGTTCTCAGGCAGTGCGCGAACATTCCGACATTATTTATGATAACATTTAACTTTTGTAATAATAAAGTCCATATTTTTTCCACGCAGATGTACATTGACTAGTAAATTAAACGGATCCATTGAAATAAGCTGCCGGTAACTGTAAATTATTTTGCAGAATCTCTTTGCTATTTGAAATAACCAAGTGTTAAGTAATTTATTGAAATAAAGACGGTATGTGAATAAATATTTATAGTATGTATTTCAAAGACTTGGACCACGTCATCTGCCTTAAAATTCATTAAAAAAAATCGATGCTCGATTTAGTCAAAAAATATGTACAATTTTTTTTCTGTGTTAACAATATAATAGTAAAACCTTTAAATAGTATTTTGTTCAATAATAAATCGCCCATTTTTTACGAATGAACGGATAATTGCGCTCCTAATCGAGCACGCGGAGCACTCTCCAATGGGATGTGGAAGGACCCGCCCGAGCGATCCTCCCGACACGATATCTCGTGAGCACCTCGCGCGGTCCTTCGTGGTCCTTCGTGACCGCAGCCCTTGGGTTTTAATTTTAAGTGGTCGGATGATACGGCGGCGTATCGGAGGCGGTCGGAAGCGCCAGACGAACGGCTTCCAGCTCTTACCGGCGCCGGAGCGACCAGGAAATGGCCCCGACTCTGCAGAGATAAATTTTCTGAGTGAGATTGATACAGTTTTCAGGGGAGCGGATTCGGCATGTGATAGCTGCTCGAGTGTCTTTGCGAGTACAAAAAAAATCATTTTGTTAATACTTATACGAATATTTAAACATATTTTTTTACTGATTACTTTGTAGTATATTTTTTTAAGTTATAACGCCGTTTTATTAAAAATAGCTAAACTGTTGAAAATTGTTTTTTTTTTTTTTCAAGTTTTCAAATGTCAATGTGGCCCGAGACCCACTCACAAAATCGACCGTGAAATCATGCGTATATCTTGGGTGGTCCCTTATTTATTTGTAAATAGATTTTTATTAAATTATGAGTACATTTTTTGAATACGCGTAAGAACAGTTTTAATAATAAGTTTAAGTCAAAAGATCTAATGAATTTTGCTTTCAATATAATATCCTGGAAGCTTGAAGTTAAACTAATTTTTCAAATTTTGCATACCCCCCTAAACAAAAAACAAATCTCACCCTTCTATTCCAGCATCGTGTCACAGCCATTATCAATTTGACGTCGCCGCATACTTTTGTATAAGAATTCTCGAAAGCGGAAAATGAAATCCTGGCTAGATCATCCCCTTTGAATTCCACCTCCCCACCCTCCGAATAACTCGGCTGGCCCCACGACCCCCAGGGGCGGAGGCCTCCGAGGGGTCAGGCGGGTCTCATGAATATCGCATTGTTTCTGGGACTTTGGGGTCTGATTTTACACAATATCAATTGGCGTAAATGTAATATTTTGAGGATACCTCCCAAATTTAGTCTCAATTCAAGTTAAAGTTTAAGTGCTATACGTATTTAGACATTGTGTTGATATCAATTGGGAGAAATAAGACTATCTTTTATTAAAACGATTGCATATATATGACTACACAAAACATTATACGCTCTCGAGCATCCGATAGAGATAACAAATGGTCGTCGTTAATGTTGTCATTATGTTTAAAGATATCAATAAATTAATAAGTAAGCAAACTTCTATTTGCAATTCTATGTTTAGTTATTATTTAAAGTATTACACATTTATTTAAGTAAGCTTTTAAAAATATTGGGCGTTTATTTTTCAGCATCTCCTTTTTGTGCACGGCAAGCCGTTAACTATGGAATACTTAGATGATTAAGAGTATTTCAAATTGCCTAGAAAATCTTTGCAAAAAAATAAACTTACGAATACCTGGAAAAAATGTGAATAGAATGGCGATGCCTCAGATCTCGGTGCTGAAGCTTTAGTGATGTATTTATGTCCTCTGCCAGTATAAAAATCGTTTATGGTGTTACCCGCCTAGAGGTCCTTAATCTCTTGTCAAAGGTCTTATCCCTGCACGTGAGAGTGTTATCAATATATTTCACTAGAATTTATACTTTCGCATTTACTTTGTGTACGTAGTCTAGAAACCCCTTGTGTAAGGCCACGTTGCTCGTAACAATGAAAAATAAGCTCAAATATTCCTTTGAAGAATACTTAAGCTTTCGTACACTTATTTTTTATTATAAAATAAACATTCTATATATATACTAATGCGTTTAAATACATATTATTGCGAAGAATAATACAATTTTTAAATAATTGTTTACGCTTTTGATGGTGGTTAAAATATATAGTTTAGTTGATTTTATAATCAGACTTATCAATCGTATATAAATAATTTATTAATATTTCATTTAAAATTTGAATTGTATTGAATAACAACACGACAGTGAGTAGTTTTATATACAGTATTATCGATTGAATATTTATTACTAATATGATAAGGCACATTAGTTCACACATAGAAGATGATTAAAGAATTTCTCAGAAAAATATCATCGTGATTTGTGTGGGATTTGAACACACATCCTCAGGCTTACATGGACGGTGTACTGACCATTTTACTAACGAACCACATCCATTAATCGAGAATTTTTGACAATCATACTCTACATATGAACCAATGTGCCCAGGCCAACCAATACCACTTCTGAGAATTTATTTAATCATATTCTATGTGTGAACTAATGTGCCTAATCATATTAGTAATCTACTATAATAATAGCCATTGTGTGTGTGTGTGTGTATGTTTCCTTTTTTGCTTCTCTATAGAATATCTTAAAAGATACAACGCTGATTTTTTGCACGTAAGTTCAGTAAGTTTTTCCGCAGTTATGTGCCGAATTTCAAGACGATAGGATAATATTTTCATTCATAAACTAATTAAATATAACTATCAAATATGCTTTATGTATGAATTATATGATTCTGTTGTTCACTGCGAGAATTTCAAATTTAGAACTTTTACAAAAAAAACAAATTTTGATGTTTTTTTAGAAATTTTCAGTTTATGTCAGTTTGACACAAGTACCATCTTTAATTTTTCATCGAAATTGCATTAGAAATTATTAATCACATCATTAATAACTCAAAATGCATCCTAAAAAAATAACACTGTCTACGCACAGCAAACACAGCTAGAAAAAAAAATAGACATACGATTGAATATTTCTCGATAGTTTCAACACACAAGTTCGTTGGTAAATTCGAATATTTTTTTTTATTTTTTTATATTTTAAAATCAATTCAGGCAGGTGGAGTTTTAATGCTCAGGTGCCGGGGAAGCAGCGGCGTTTGTGTCAGCTTGACATTTGAAGTACCAATTTTATTTTTTTATCGAAATTGCGTGAGAAGTTATTAATCACACCATTAATAACTCAAAATGCCTCCTAAAAAAATAACACCGTCTACGCACAGCAAACACAGCTAGAAAAAAAAATAGACATACGATTGAATGTTTCTCGATAGTTTCAACACACATGTTCGTTGGTAAATTCGAATATTTTTTTTAATTTTTTAATATTTTAAAATCAATTCAGGCAGGTGGAGTTTTAATGCTCAGGTGCCGGGGAAGCAGCGGCGCCTGTGTGTAACCGCGCTAATATTTAACACTCCCTATCCCTTAGGCCCGACACCGTCCCGGCGCGGCGTCCGGCCGACGCGCCGCCCTGATTGATGCATGACCTGTCGCCCGCCCATCCGCGCTGCGCCTCGCCGGGCGATACTCAAATCGCAGCTGTCCGGGGGGATTAAATGGAAATTTAAATTAACTTATTGCGATGTGTAAGTGAGCGTGCTTTGTAAACGTGGATATAAATAGATTAAATGTTTCATATGAATCACTAGGCCCCACAACCTGCGAGCAGGATCAAGGAATAACCGCATACCGTATTGTACACTGAGTGTGTGTAAAAGGATCTGTAATGGATGAGTGAACATGGAATGATTGTGTATGAGGTGTACCTTGTCGAGGTGAGATGGCTTCAGCTGCAGAAGGAGTATCAGATCTAAACGCCATACCTTCGTAAAGAAAGGATTATATAGTAATGTTATTGAGACCCACTACACTATTTTACCCCTAGAAAACCTTGAGTATATGCTCAGTGAAATGGTCGCCAACCTCCTCTGAGAAGAGGCACACGATGAAAAATATATTGTAAGCCTAGCCTTTAAAACAATTGTAAACTAACGAATGTACGCGTATAATTTATATTATTATTTATACGTCTAAAGTTGCATTTTTGTAAATAATTTTTATCTACCCTCAATTTTTGATAAAAACCAAACTAAAATGAATTAAATGTGCACATAAATGGAACACGAGCCTACACCCTCTGATTACTTGTACTCCTTGATGAATACATATATTAAATAACGAAAATAGAAGAGTCTTGTAATTGAATTTTTTTTTTATTATTTGATTTGTATTGTTTTAAAAAAATAAACAAATTGTGCATACAATTGATGATAGGTTTGGCATTTACATAGATTTTTAGAATGGTCCTAGCATGAGAAACAAAAGTTTGAAGAAATATACGAGTATACCTCAAGCAGCACAATACCTACATAACCTACAAACGTACCTAGATTTTTTAAGTTTAAGATTTTCATACGATGGTATTGTATATAATAGCAATTATCGTTTCAGTGGGAATGGTATAATTTGAATAGCACTGTCCGTTCCCCCTTGCAGCCGCCCACCCGGTGCATTATACATGTGACGCCCAACGCGGAGCAGAGCGGGGGCGGGCGAGGGCCTCTAATAGATGGTCCCCGTAGGGCCGCGGTGGCCGCTCAGGGCATCGCTATCTGCGGGACCATCCGCCAAGCCCTGCCTGTGACTGGCTCTAAATCATTAAACACAGAAATCTAAAATACTCCATCTTAAAATTTAAATTGCTGTGAGTTTAATTATTTTCAGCATAACTAGTTTCGACCATAAGTTACGGCCGAAATTAGTTATGCTGAAAATAAATAAACTCATGTGAAGTATACAAAAAAATTTCTTTAGAACTTCACCAAGCAAATAAATGTCTTGTCCGTCATATCCGATGTGTGTTGACGATCATCTGTTTTCGTATTTATTTAAACATTTTTTTCACTTTTCAGGAATGGAATCATAACCTTAAAAATACATAGGGGGTCTAAAATATTGACTGATTACAAAGGCACATTTATTAAAATCTATCAACACTTATGATGGGTCTTGTGTGATTTTTTATCGTGTTTTTTTGTTAACAAAATAATTAATAATTGTTTTTTTATTAAGTAGGTATTTGCAAGAAAAGAAAAATAAAATATTTAACAATATTTTATAGTAAATTGTCTCGATCAAAATTTTTAATCCAGATTTGTTGGAAAATTTAATACAAATAAAATGTTAATTTAATTTTTTTACAGTACTTGTAAACTGGGCAATGTCAAGTTTTTAATTTTTAATTACAAAATTCAATTGCATCTGCGAGCTAGCGCCGGTATTTTCCGAGTGACGACCGGCAATATTATCAATTCATCCACACATGCCACAGAAAGGCAAGTGGATTCTCGCCTTTACAAGCTCGTATCCATGTCACAATAAAAACAAATGTTAAATTTATTCATTGTTTGAGTCAATGTCGCGAGTGCTTATTCTTTAGTGTTTCAGTGAATTCCCCAGCCACCCCCTTGGCTGCACTCGCTGAGGGGATATATTTTCCTAGAGGGTTGAGGACAAGGGCTATTGCCAGGGTTACCACATTAAAGGGGGACTTGTCACATAATTTTGAACATACATCTGTATAAACTCCAGAAAAACAAAATAATATTTTTTGTAAATAAAATTGCAATTATTTCAAAAATATAACTGAAAAATAAAAAGATTTGTATGTCCACGATAGTGTATAAGTTATGATCTTAAATAAGTGTTTTGTTTTAATAAGATTACAATTATGAAATTAAATTTATTAATGGATTTGACAAAGTTTACCATAGAATCGGATGATTAACTATTTCTACCGATTTAAACTCCATTTGAAGTCAAGCTTAGTGCTGAAGCTTATGTTTTACAACCTTCTCTAAATAATAAGGTCTAATGGGATCTTTTGTTTATTTTTAAGCACTCACGACAGACCTAAAAGGCTCGTGTAACGTCATTTAAACACAAGATCGTTTTTATCAAACTAAAATTAAATTATCAATTTTTATAAATACTCAAATGTTTAAATGGTTTATACAAAGATATTTATAAAAATAATATAAAAAAACATTGTTTATTCTCAAGGGCTATCAAGTTGTCCTCCGTGTTCAAATTTGTTGCAAACCCTATTTTCGGAGGGTGTCCTTGTGACTCGCCCGCTATGGAAATCGTTGACATTAATATCCACGGGATATGCACCATGTGATACAATGTGAAATATTATATACGTCCATCCGTTATATTCAAAACCACAGATTTAGTGCGAAGGATACTCACTACAGGTCAACCCGACCCGCGCGAGCGTAAAATATTAGTACATTATGGTGAACGATAATTTAAACTAAGGGTTCGGATAACGCATTGTATCTTATCCACCAGAATTTGGGTTGTCGTTCATTAAATATTGACAGTTAAATGTTTTTTAACATATGTTAATACATTCGGAGACGAAAACATAAAAAATCATAAATAAAACCTGAATATCAACGTTAACATTAAAAGCACTTTAACAATTTTTAAAAACCCAATCTTTTTACTAGAAATAATATATTTATGTTAAATATAACATTACAAAAAAATAACGCTTTATTAAATTATTCAGAAAATATTAAAATAAATAAAAAATTGCTCAAGAGGAGTAAAATTGAGGTTACTGCCAGGAATTATTGTCCTATTTAAATGACGTGTCACCAACCCTATCCCCGCGGGCACCATGGCGCCCGCCGACCGTTTTACGTGTGCCCGCCGATGTGCAACCACGATAAAAAATAATATTTAGTAATTAAACAGATAAATATAAGCGAAAAAAAAATATATCGTTATATTTTCAAAATAATAATTCTTTCCATAAAATCATATATAAGCCTGTTGAAATAGCATTTAATGGGTGTAGTTTGGTTTGTCTTCGTCTCTGTAATAACACCCTCTAATAATGCCTTCACGGTATTGTTCAGATACTTTATGGAAAAGTTGCTGAATAAATATAAATCTGATATTTTTGCGGTAGACCAACTGAAGAGAAAGCTATATGAAAGTGTCCCTAGTATTTTTGCGTTGATAAAAGTGAGGAGAAAGCTATGTGATAGTGTCCCTGATATTTTTGCGATAGGATGATAATGATAAATATTGTTGGTGCATTAAAATCTTAATAAACTTAGCTTGGACCCAAATAATTTTTTTTCCAATTCTTACCTGTTTGCAATTTTTAGCTATATATGTACTTTTTATAGTTGTTATTAAAAATAATAATTCGTTGCATTTTTGCCCTACTTTGACCCGATTACCAGAATTTTTATGCTATTATTTACTTATTATTAATTTTACATTAAAATGTAAACAATAATTTTTATATTTTTGGAATTAAATATTTTTTGTTCATTGTATGTATTATTGACTATGTCCAACTATAAATATACCTTGAAAAAATATATGGTGCCCGCCACCCGACCGGCATTCTAGAATGTGCTCTTGGATGCAAAAAGGTTGGGGACCCTTGCTACACATGATATGGTTTGAACTATAATCTAAAATTTTACTTTTACTTTTTTAATTATTAAGACAATGCTTGCTTAATTATTTATCGTGAATAAAATAGAATCAAAAACCAATTAAAAAAATGGTTCTCAAAACCTTATGAGATATAATAGAGATTTATGTAAAATATTGACAAGTGAGACATACAAAACTTAGCCATAGCGCCAAAGATACGCTTTAATTATTCAACTTTAGTGTGCTAATCAATACTAGTTTCTATAAATTATGGTCTTATTGAATTTTATATTCGTAAAAAAGTCAACATTAATTTTCCTCTCAGTAACTGTCGTTTATATTTGAAGGTTCTAACGAAGCAGCAAAAGCCGCCGTATTTAATTACAAACGCACACTTAGTAACCATTTCAACTGCTTAATTGTTCTATAGTGGCTTATTTTTCCGTTCACAGCCTATTCTTAGCATGAGCTCTTAAGATCGCTGGGGCATCTCGGAACAATACGACGAGGCCTGCCCCGAGAACCCCCGCCGAGGATAGTTGAAATAAATCTTCCCAGAGATGCGCCGAGGGTTGCGACTAAATACAAGTTCTATGAAAGGGTGCATAACAAATGTCTCTTTGTTTGACTTGGTAATTAAATTTAATGTTTATTTTTGAACGGGTTTTTCCAGGAATAGATGTGTAGTGTAAAACGATTTTGAATACACCCTAACCAAAGAAAACTGAAAATGACTACGTTTTTTAGTTTGAGTTTTTATTTTAGGTGATACAGGTTTGAAATGTTAATTATTAACAAAAATACATTGGAATTAGAATAATAACCGAATTGTTCTTTTATGTGTAATCATTATCAGTAGATTTTTAAATTAAATTATTTTTCCTTTATAAATTACAATTCTCTCAAACTTAATGCTAAAAATAATAGCTACATTGCCATGCAATTGTGCAATATAGTATATTTTTATAGATAAATACAGTGCTACAATATTTAAGTGATAAGACTTGCTGCAATTGAAGCCTAATTGATAGTTTTAAACCTCTTTACTTTTTTATAACTTAAATTTGTTGTATTTAGAGTGTATTGTTAGATAGATTAGATAGATTTTAATGTAATTTTAAAAGCTAGTCTTAATTAATATATTTTTTTCAAAGTAAGAATACTCGAAATCTAATGATGAATGTGTGGTAAATATTTGGTCAGGTATATCTTTATTCTAACGAGAAGTCAATCGTATTGACCAGGTCAGGCTCTCTAGTTAAGATTCTCATCTCCCGATCGTCAGGTCACAGGGTGTTTGGTCGCACCGGAAGCTCAGTGGAATTCTAATTTACTTCCTCCGGATGTGGAGACAATGCACGCTCAGGAAATCTTAGCACAGTAGCGCATGCGTTAGCAAGTGGAATGCGCTGCATAGTAAGTTGCTGAGGTACTTGTCAATTTAATCGTTTCCTGGAAAAAACATTTCATATCTTCTTATTACTGCTTTGTACCCATCACAGCATAGAAAAATGTACTTAAAATATGTATATAGTTTAATTCTAAAATATTATGTTGATGATTAGAAAAATTCAATGAATACGCAGCGTAATTGATATACTTAAAAAAGAACCTTCAAAATCATCCCTATTTTTTAAAAATAAGATATCGCAACTTACTCCCAATTACTAATTTAAAAATACCAATTAACTCTGTTAAATAAATTACAAAAAAATAATAAAATAGTGTTATGTAATATTAGTCATAACTACCGTACTTTCCTATACTTTGTAGGCAGGGTGAAGTTTTTGCATTATCAAAAACAAGTTGCATCCGATAGTTAGAAAGCACATACTTGAACAGTAAAACTGGCAAGCTGCAAAGAAAATTGAATAAAAAAACCAGGGAAATTCTTTAAAACTGGACCCTTCACCATCCTGTTTTCTGACGTCCCCGCTGTTTAACATTCCTACAAAGTTTTCCGCAAGTTTTGGTTTCATAGCGGCCCTGGATGGATGCGGTCTCGAATGTATTTGCACAGGTTTTTTGCGCTTGTTTTATCAAAGCATACTCTAGATAATTAAATTTCAGAACGCTAGGATAAACAAAGGGAGCGAGTGGTCAGGGTTGGAGCAGGCATCAGAGGTTCAACGGAATGTAATAAATTTAAAAATATTTTTGATTTATCTTTGCTCAGTTTGTATTGAATACTGATACTTATTTTGGATATTGATCAACTACAAAAAA
Source organism: Atopsyche davidsoni (assembly GCA_022113835.1). Taxonomy (NCBI): domain Eukaryota; kingdom Metazoa; phylum Arthropoda; class Insecta; order Trichoptera; family Hydrobiosidae; genus Atopsyche; species Atopsyche davidsoni. The sequence goes on along the minus strand of JAILWY010000009.1, from coordinate 11,727,007 downwards.
ATACTATATATATATATATAATCAAAACTATAATCATCAAGATAAATTTTATCTTTGAACAAAATAATATTACTTAAACCGTAATACTGTAATATTTTTTGATAAGATTACAATAGTTAAGAAAGAGAAGTTAAAATTTACAGCTGCGAATCTGTTATTCTATTTTTATTTGTTTTTCAATTTTTCTTTTGTACGGACTAAAAAGACAACGGCACCGCATTCCACAGTAAATGCTTATGCGTTTATTCAAAACATTTTTTTTATATTAATGTCTATTTACAAAATGAATTGTAATGATTTGTGAAATGATTCTGATTATTATATGTACTATTACGAAAGTCCAAATCAACCTTCATTTTACTTTTCATACTATTATCCTACATTAAAAACGTTTAGATATAAATTATATATTTTTATTTTCACGCATGAATAAATAAATCATAAAAAAAGTAATAAAATCAGTATATTATTTTTATAAGGAGATTCCACTTTTCTCTTGAATTCGGATCTGCTTAGTGTTTGACAAAAGTACGGCTCGGTGCCTAAGAGTTGATTGTGTCCATTTTGTGTGTGCGTTAAACGATTTTCAAAAGAAAACAAGATAAAGCATTGTCTTTTGCAAATATTTATTTCAAAGCTCTAAATGAAAAAAAAAAACTTCTAAATTGTCCTCCGCTTAAACACATCCAATCCGGATAAAGCTTAGAAGTTACAAAAGCCATTATCTTTATGAATTCAGCCATTAAATGTATCTAATAGCAATTATTTAAATTTTATTAAAGGAAATTTTTTAATTGCAGTTGTCAATAAATCCGGCAATATTTAATCATTATTGGCTCAACCTTTATTTTCAAACATTCTTATTTTATTTTGCTTTAAAGGTCCATTTAAAAAAAATTCAAAATGGTCTACTTCGTCAGTTTACAATCACAAATCCTTGAAACACTACATATGAATATATTTTTTACGAATTAAATGTTTATGAGTTGAAAAAAAACTAGACTTTAACTTAAAAATATTCTTTTTTATTAGAAAAAATAAATTGTACTGGCAGATTCAAATTTGTAAAATATTATTATTTTTGTTAGATACAAAATAAATTATGACAGTGTCACATATGAGGAGATAAGTTAACGTGACATATTTATTAGAATGAGTGATGCATTGAACATACTCATTTTATAAAATACAATTTTTTTTTTTTCAATAAGTACTCATAATATTTAATTAATAAATAAAATCTTCTCCCCAAACAGTTTTAATTGAGGCAAGCGATAGCAGCGATTCACATTTGAACGGTGATGTAAAAATATATAGTTCTTATAACTTTGTGAAGGCTATCATTGTTAATTGTGAAAATAAATTCTAGTATAAAAATAGCAGACACAAACAAATTTGTAAACACCTTCATTGGTGCCGAGATACTTTTTTTTCATTGCTTTTCTTAAGTTTTAACTTTATATTCTATTGTATATCCAATACATTTTTTTACATCCAATCCTTAAAAAATCAACTTCAATGAGTTTAAAGTAGTCAATGACTCTTGTATTGATTGGAAATTATATTTTTTTATAAGCAAAATAATTCATGAATTTCGATCAATTAGTTTTAATGTAGGTGTTCTAGGTAATCCGTGTTTACGTAGGTATATTTTAAAGATAAATAAAACGCAATCACAAAATGAATATGTTAAAATACTCGTACACCATAATGTTATAAAAGAATCAATAAAATGTTGCAAATTCTGATTTTTTTCATAATTACACAGAAGGTCGAAGAAATGAAATTCATTAAAAAATTAAAAGAATAAAATATAAATGTGATTCTAGTATATCACGTATGTTAGTATAACACTCTATGTCATATGAGTATTTGAACAAAGTATCGTTTTCACAAACCAACTTTGTCTGGGAAACTTCACAGATAGATTTCACATAATAACCACGGCGGGAGCAACGTGTCTGCTTTTCATTTTAAATAAACGTAACACCAACTAAATTAATAAAGTATAAATTAATACCATTCGCAGGAGCGTTTCAGCGGAAGGAGAGCGCGCGGAGCAGAATCATTTTCATGTGAAATGCATACCGGAAAGTTCCCCGGCTCCGAGCGGGAAAAATATGTTCCCGTCATGTTTGTTTTTGCAAAGTTTTGCTCCTTGCCGGGAAGTTTAAAGAAATGTGCTTGAATTTAATCGAAAGTTTAGCCAATGAGTAAGTGAAAGAAATAGTTTTGAGTGCATTGGCTGTAATGCGCGAATTCTTTTATCTGATAAATTCAACATTGTCTGGCAGAGTATTTGTCCTTTGACAAAATAGCTTTTTGTTTGAAAAACATATTTTAAGATTTTATGGAAATGTACTAGCCCTATATAAATAATGAATTCTACAATGACTTATTATTGAAATAGCATGTTTTGATATTTATTATGATGATTATGTTTTTTTGGTTAGAAACTAAGAAATCGATTTTCAACTAATTACCGTTACTGGATCAGTTTTCATCCTTTATGCTTATAAACGTTAGTTATGTTTACAATAATCATAAAAATCGCTTTTTAAATGTAGGACTACGGTAGACTCATAGATGAAAGTGCCAATTATCAACCAATAACTTAAAAAAAAATTAACCAGTTTCATAGCATTATAGTTTTATGGCTAAATATAATTTGTACCCTTTTGATTATTTATTAGGGATCTTTTGATATTAATGAGTCTAAAAATATAAAAATGAACTGAAAAGAATGTTTGAGTAATAATATACCGTCTATAAAAAAAACTCAAGCCCGGTGAAAGTCATTGATTCGTAAAAGGTCAGTCCCTTAAAAAAAACATGAAGCAAAAAGGCTTTAAAGGCTAATTTATTAGGTACAATAGTATAGAAAATCCTTTTATATGAAGGAAAATTTATGAGGCTAATTATTGAAAGATAGTATTACGTTTATGTAAAGCATTTTATAATATTAAAATTTTTTTAGACCTCGAGAATTTATATAAAAGAAGCATAATTGAGAGGCAGCACAGCATTAAGTATTAAAAGCGTCGTTTTTATCGTTAAAACTGAAATAATTTACTCGACAAATTATAAAATAATGTATTTCTAATTTAAGTAATAACTTAATGAAATTCTCAAATATGTATAAACAAAAAATGTTCAAATAAAAACCCTAGAACCAAAAACTCATCTTCATTTAATATATTAATGTATAAACACATTCTTAATATGTCATTTTTATTTATAACAGAGATTACTTTTCACCACAACTGATAATAAAGTGTTGGTATGAAATTAATCGTAAATATTTATTTGTTTGTAGACTAATATTGTTTTAAAGTTATCAATATTTCAATATCACCATGCAAACACATTGAAACTCTTAAGTGATATGTCGGTATTAATAAAATAGAATAATTTTTTTTTTGTGTTAATCATTACTAGTTTTGTTGAGGGACAAAGCATTTGATTGGTGAAGATCCATTATTATAATGATAAAAGTACCTTTGCATTTTGTCATCACTTTGAGTTTATTAAATTTTTTGCATTACTGTTTAGTTGTGCATCTGATAATGCAAAAAATTTAGTACGAAATAACAAAATACATTACTAGATTATAAAAAAAAAACACTTGTTACTAACAGTTTTATCATTTCGAGTGGTTAAATCATTTTGAACGGTCTCCCAGAGCAAAAAAATATCCATAACAAAAGGAATCAGATAGCGGGAAGTCTAAATCGCGAGCTTGTGGGCGTTGCCTTTAAATTGGGAAAACTGCGCGAATAGTTTCCGGCCATGCACAAATGCAGTGGCGGCGCCGGGCCTAGAATGCAATTAACTTGATTTACGCCCTCCTGCTTGCCCGCGCTGAGTAGCACGCAATTCTATCGTAATTTTACATTTTACAGCGCAAAGTTTGCGCTGCAGCAGTGACCGTGAGCCGGCCCCGAATGAGATAGGCCATTTGTGTTGCAAATGGCTCTGCAGTCATCGCCCGCCCGGCAAAAATGTCCCGTCATTGCGAACTGCGGAATGTTCAGACTATTTATTCTAAATGTACTCCATGATGTGCTATGAAACAAATATAAGTAAACTGCGCCAACGCATTACATAGTAAATAAATGCTTTGGGTGCATAATTTTTTTTATTAAAAATATATCATCTACGTCAGAGGCTCCCAAACTTTTTGTTCCGTCGACCCCTTGTCGAGTTGCCTTGCTTATATTTAGTTTTTACATTTGACCGAATTTTTTGTCCGTTGTATCCGAAATCCGTTAAACAGGGGACCGTTATATCGATGTTTTATTGTAAACTTTTATAAATAAAAACACACTAAATGCAAATATAGTAACATTTACTAAAAAAAATCAATATTTTTAATGGGTCTGATGCTTTTATAGCAAATTTTAAATATTTGGCTTTAAACGAGTCAGATTTAACTTTAAATCTCCTCGCCCAGTGATTTCCAATCTATTTCTTTTTTTGTAAGAAGAATGGAATCTTCAATGTCACCGTATGGATTGATAATCCACTGTGGTATTTTGGTGATGACCTGCTTAAATGGGATCCACTCTCGTAGACCCCCATTTACAGTTCGTGGACCCCCAATTTAATTTTTCGATGTCATCGAGGCGAAGTCGATCCCTGGGGGTCGATATTAACCACTTTGAGAACCTATGATCTACGTTTACCTCCCCGCTCTCTACATTTTGTGGCTTTGCATGGCTGCAATACTGAACCCTGAGCGTGTGTAAAGGATCGGTAATGGAGTAGTGGAGTTCGAATGATTGTGGAGTGATGTGCTTTGAAAGTATCTTGTCGAGATGTATCAGATCTAAACCCCAAAGGTTTTTAAGTAAAGGATTATATAAAAATGCTATTGGGCAGCAGCAATACTCAGACTTTTTCTTCCAATATAAAATTACGGTGTAGAAGGACCCGGGAACCCACTACACTATTTTGCCCTTAGGAAACCATGAACACTGGCTCAGCATAAGTATATGCTCAGTGAAATGTTTGCCAACCTTCTCTGGGGAGAGGCACTTGATTAAGAAGATAATTACAAGTATTATACTAAAAGTTTTGATTTAGATTCTAAAAATGTCATGTTAAAACTTAGTTAAGAGAACGTTTTGCATTCAATTCAAATCAAAAGTCAATTCAAAATTAACAAGTAGTGCACCATTATTACTACCATACCATTGATAGGCTGACGATGATTTATTTAGTAAAGCATTTAATTGACAAATAAGATCAAGATAATCAGGGGCGGGCTGGAAGTGAAGAGAATTACGTACGTTGTATATGTGTGCAGGCTCATTCGCAAGTGCAGTCTCGCAAGGTTTATGGAATCAGTGGCAGGAACATCCGGCGGTACATTCGAACCCCATAATATCACCTGATTCAATTAGGGCGCCGGCGTAGGAGCAGTCGTATACTTGCGATGAAGTGTTGATGAGCTCGCGATGGGGCGCAGGGATGCACGGGGCAAGCAATTAATTCACTAATTTAGTCATCTATCGCTCTACCAGCTGTGACATGAATGTACAAATTATATTATTTCCAATTTCACAGCTGAAAAGAATTTTATGAACTAAAGCATACTTAAAAAACCTTAAAACAAACTGCAATATTTAGTATCTATGATTGACGATAGACGCTGAAAAGTGTCGGCTTCTGACTATCAGTTTTGGTATTTATTACGGATTTTATTTTTATCGGATTTTCTCAGGAAAAGAGCATGGAAATCTTCAACTGACGCTGATGACACAAAAAGTAAAAATTTGCGACTGTTTTCAGATAATTATGCTCGTAATATACCTTAAATTTAAACTGTCAAGAAACTAATATTACGCATTTACTATTTGTGTAATTTAACATTTCAAATATCTTTAATGAGAAGTATAATCCTTAATTTTTTTTCATATTAAAATAGATATATGATTATAAATGTATTAAATAGTACGTCGCATTATTTATCGTCCATGAAAATGTTGTCTGATTTGCCTTAAAAATGATGGAATCGTAGTTGAGATATAAAAATCGTGTAATGTCATAAGTTAAAAATTGACTAACCCACAAAATACTTCAATGAACTCTTATAAAAATCATGAATCAAGTATTGAGGCTTTTGTGATGATAGTGATGATTCTCGTTCTTTAGACACATCCTTGAGTGTTCGGGAGGTATCAGGATACAATCAGTTTCAAATTGCCAGGAGTGGGTTGGAGGGAACTCTCGTGTCGGGAGCCGAGCGCAGCAAGATACACGTGAGCTGTTCTAACAAAACTTCTCCGCCGACTTGCAGGCTGTGCTGAATACAAGGAGTTATGATACTGTAAGAGAAACGATTGAATGAAATTAGAAACAATACAACACTAAATTTAATTTATCTTTATTTGAATTGGGCAAAATATTTAATATTTCGTAACAGATTTTTGAACAATTAGTATAAATCTTTTAGGAGTTTATATAAAGTTGTGACGAGTTTTTCATTAAAAAAATAATTACCTAGATACTCAAATATTTTTTAAATAATTAACGCTGTTTTTTATCACCAAAACTTTATTATTAGCAAAAGAAGACAAACGAATACTTTTAATAAATATTCTTTGTAAAAATTTGGAGATTTGTTGCGTTGTTCGATTATATTCGTGTGATTAAAATATTCATTAGATTTTGGCACATGTAGAAAAACTATGTATTAATTAAACAAAAGAGGCATTTTATAATTTTTTTCCAGAAAACATATATTGCCCACATAAAAATAAATACTTGAAATTCTTGGATTCGGATATTTATGGAAAGAGTATAATCATATTTGCTATCTAATAAGTAAGAGCGATATATTGATATTCACTAATAAAGTCAATCAAGCATGAGTCGATTGATTCAACATATGAGGCTATAATCATGTTACCCAACAAGTCTCCAACTATTTTTATTCCACTTGTTTGGGGGGCCCTCCGAGCAATTACGCGAGTGAAGCTGCTCCAAACAGACGATTGTAATTTGGGCTACAGTAATTTGTTTTACAGCGTCGTTGGCGGTAATGAGGCCTACCCTGAAAATCGTTGGCAGGTTGTGTTGGTCATGGAAACTGAGACTTAAAGGCTGTACAAATTGGGGTTCAGGAGGTTCCAGGAGGCCTCAGGTTATTGTGCTGTGCGCCGAATAGCCCGCTGATTATTCATTATTCTAACATTTGAAATGTATCTATGCTCACTGAAATTGACCTCAAATTCTGAAATCTCACTCGCAAAAGGGTCGCGGTAACCAGTAGGGGTGAATTTGAATCAATTTCAGGGGTATCGTATTATTTGTAGATTAGAATAACTGAAAAGGATTCCGGTTACTCAATTAAAGCTTATTGAGATTATATTTAATTATAATATTTAATCTCAGAATATAGAGAGTTGTAATTAAAGATATCAAATAATTGACTTTATTCAATCAACAAAGTTTTATTATTTTGTTAAATGTATTTTATTTTATTTTTACATATATATATATATATAAATATTATATATATATATATACGTATATACCTATCAAAAAAATTTAAGTATTAATTGTAAGGGTGGGTGAATATAACTTGAAATAGTTTGTACAACAGTTAGCACAGAAAATCTTCCAGGGATAGAAATAGAGACGAAGGGGAGAGAAGGGTCGGCAGGGAGGAGGGGTTACTTCATTTAGCCTCACGCACTAGGAATTCTAATGGTTTTCCTTCCGGTACCCTGTTCAGATGAGAAATATTGTAATTTCAATTTAAATTTTAAACGACGCGATGTTTATGATTTCATAGGCCGTGTTTATCAAAACAAACAATGACGGTCGCGAAGACGTCGGAAATTAAATTTTAAAAAATTAGGCAATAAAGCCGAAATGTCTTGTCTTGTTATAGCTTTTATACGCTTAAATAGCATTGAAGATGGAGAAAAAAGTTTTAATTGGATTTTTATGCAACGTTTTTAATGTATTTTTTATCTATTTAAATTAGGAAAGCTAATAATAAGCTCATGAAATATAATCAAATATTATCGCTTTAAAAATCTTAAAAGAAAAATAATAATAAGATTTACGATATAAACTAACTTTTGGAAGTGCGACAGAGTTACATATTTTATGTAATATCGATGAGATTTAAAACACGTTAATTAAATTGAATCACCATTTATATCCTTTTTAAAAAGTCATTTTGCTATTATATTATATTTAATTTGATGATAGGTCATGCGTTACGAATATTGTAATGTGCAATTAGATTTGTTATATATTGCTATCCTGTAAAGAGATAAATGCAATAAAAAATCAAATAAAAACCAATTGAAAATTTGACTGCAAATTTTTTGAGGTAGTTTTCGTTACGATTTGTAAAAACAGGATGCTGACAAAATATATTATTAAATAAGTTAACAAAAAAAGAAAAATTTCTATTCCACTTTAATTGGATAAATTATAAAGGCAAACATAAAAATCGTTAAAATTACATTTTTACGATTTAAAATGCAAATAAACAGAAGATTTTTAGTAACATTGCTTTTTGCTGCCGAAGTCACGACGTTAAAATGACAAAACCAAATTTAATTTAGTGAAGATATAATAAATTAAGGGCTTGCTCATTTATGCCATGGTGGAGGGATTCTTAGATTTTATTTATTCGTTTATGTTTGGAGTACAAAGAACAGCAGCTCGTATCATCGCGGATTGTGGATTGTGCATTATAAGTCTGCCTCAAAGGCTATTGTTTTCGTTTGGCTGATACGATTGTGCGAGCGGGGGACGGATGTGGGCGATAAGCAGCTCCGTGCATTGGGGTGGAGAGGGGGAGCAGATGCATACGCCGGGGGACTGAAAATATTTCATGTTACTTCAGCCACAAAAAAAAAAACAATATGTTTACATCGAGATATAAAATTAATATCATGCATCCACCATAAAAAACAAGACCTAAAAATAACAAATTACAAGGTAGTTTTAAGACTTAACTGCAATATGTTTTCAACCAAAAAGTATTATTCTTGTTGATAAAACAACTAATGATCATGTTTAATCAAATATAAGACACATATAAAAAAATAAAAAATAAAATTTTTATAACATTAAATTTAATATAACGTACAGGTTTAAATTTTCTAATTGTGTATTCACATTTCCTTAAAGAAGTGCAAGTCTTTCGTTATCACTCCTTCCATCACCGAGATTTTGATTATATCAAATTTTAGATTCTGAAAGTGAAAATGAATCTTATATTTTATTACGTTTAATTAGTATATCTGCTAATGAAGCTGCAGACGCGGAGGGGCTTTGCACCCGGTCTTATGCCCCGAGAAAATTAACACCAAGATCTTAAATTCAAAATAAAAGTAGATCAAAATGCACCTGCAAAAATTTTAAATGCTGCAGATACTCATTCGTTTTTATACGCACAGTAAAATTTGAACGCCAATAAAAGTTCATTTCAACCCTGAGTATTCCATAGTCACAGAGGTTCTCAAGCGCCGCGTCGTCGCAAAATATAGAAAGTGACAAAAAAATATTATTCTACCTATTAAAAATGAGATCGACTTTCATACTGATGCGATTTTGTATTTCACACATAAAGCTTGATATTTAGGTACTTAAAATAAGAGTTTATAATGGAACATTTAATAAAATTTTAGGAAGTTTTTTAAAAAAAAAGGTTTTTGTATTTTTCTTTCTGTTTTTTTATTTATATTAGCCCCAATACGTTTTTTAAACGCGCTGTGAAAATTAAACTTATCCAAAAATATGACTTCAGATTATTCAGAAATAATATTTGAATATGATGTAAAGGAGGAATTGCATGAAAGATATTGAAAGTCATATTAAATTTTCAAAATTAAGCTGCTTTTAGTTAGTAAATTTACTTTTGGTAGTGTCGAAAAATTCATTTCACTAGAACCACTGCCCCAGGGGCTGACAACGTAGTCCAGAATCACCCCTTTTCAGGCAAGAATCTCACCCTGAGCTGCTTACCCCGGCGCCTTTGATAGTCTAATGCAATAAAACTTGGACGAATTTAATAATGCAGTAATGAGAGAATTCCTTATTCCCCACGTATGCGCCACCTATATATATCCCGTCTCCGGTGATATGCATAAATTTGCCTGTAAACTTGGTCCCCTGAATAAAACCCGAAATTATTTTAAGGATGAGTCGCTACGAAGTTATTTGTTGTTTTGTTTGAGAAAGTTACTGGAAATAACGATTCTGATATTCAATTATGTTTATCTCTCTTCTTACATGCTCTTTCACTTTATACTCTGAAATATTTTCAAAGAATATTTAACACAACTTAATAATTATATTATTTAATGTATATATATATATATATATATATATATATATATATATATATATATATATATATATATATATATATATATATATATATATATATAGATATATATATATATATATATATATATATTAGGGTGTCCCTTATATGACCAAAAAAATTTTTTTTTCAAATTTCGAAATGCATACCCTCTACATTTTTTACTAATGCTATAAGATACTCAAATATAAAATTTCATCTTTCTAGAAAAATTGCAACTAGTGCCGACCGAGCTTCAAAGTTTAGTAAAAAACGTGTTTTGTCTTGATATTTCGGTCTGGTATAAAATCATTATAAATGCAATAAATTAAGTGAATAATAGTAAAAATTCAATTAAATGAACATTAATCTTTAATCAAAAACATAAAGTAATAACAATCAGTCAGGGTAACTTTTTTATAGAGTTGTTTTTTTACAGTCCGGATACAATTTTCTATGTTCCTGGACACAGCGCAGCAAGAACTGTTTTTGTTCTTCTTCAGCCGCGATAAGTCCGTTAAAATCTTGCATCATTTTAACAGCCCTTTCAGCAGTATCATTCACAACCCTCAAATAACTTATTTTTCTTTTAGCTTCCACAAAAGCACTATTATTATTCCAAGAAGATACATCTTCCTTTAGAAAACTGTCGTCGATCTGCAGTCGTGATAAAAATTGTTTGCTCTTTTCCGATACGAAATCATCCAGTGTTTTACAAACATAAGCAAACATCTTGTAGAGTCTTTTTGTCCTTCGCAGTTATTCTGCATTGTGACTGAAGTAAACACATTTTTAAAGAATAGATCGCTCTCGCCATCCAGCGTGCCTGATGCATGGCTTTGGGGGGGGCTTAGTTTTAATTTTTCCTCTGAGTCTCCTCCCAAAAATATTACGCACAGTTCGACCAATTTGCGGTAGTCATCTCTTACATAACTTTTGTCTAATTCTGCCTTATAAAATATTAAAAAAGCTTGAATGTCTGTCTCGGCAACACGTTGTTTTACGAAATTAAGAGATGGTTCAATGTTACTAGCGTCGATGTTTTTCCAATTTTCTCTGAACTTTTTAAACATTGGAGTATCTGGGCTACTAGTAATTTACTTAATTTTGCTTTCAAAGACAGCTTTTAGGACCAATTCATAAACATGATGACGACAGACGAGCAGCAATTCTCTTCCTAAAGTTTCTCAAAAATAGCACAAGCTCCATTGAAACGGCCAGTATTGAAAGCTGTTGTGTCGCAGCACATTATTTGTACTTTATCGTGAAGGTTCTAGTCAAAGAGAGCTGTTGAGACAGCCTTAGCTTGATGTTTTTCAGAAGAATGTTCTAGTTTTGGCACTGCAAGAAGCTGTTCCTTATCGTCAAACGAAGCAATAACTGGCAAGCGTTCTTCTTTAGAACTTCGTACATCTAACCCGGGTAATAGTTTTCCATCCCAATGGACTGTGACTACGTCGGGTACATTACTTCCAAAGAAGTCAGATTTTATTGCTTCTGCCCTTGATTTTCTAGTTTCAGCAGCTAGTGGTTATCTTTGTCTTACAACCCTTTCCTCTTCTTCCAATCGTCGTTGTTTAGATCTATCTTCTTTTTCCGACAATTTTTTATCAACACCACCTAAGCATCCTGGTCGATCTGGCTCTCTCTGTTTCATTAAAAATAATTTATCTTACTCTATTTTCATTCTCTCAAAAGCATCAGCATGTGCAATATCAAACAAATTATCAAGATCAATTTTGAAATTGTTCTCACGGCTCTTGAACGTAACCTGAGTTTTCTTACAATTTTTTTTGCAACTCTCTCCAAACATGATATAAATCAACAAGTTTCTTCACGCAGTTAGGATTTGCCCTTGTTGGAATTCTTGCTTTTTCCCAATATATGATGCACTCCCTAATCACAAGATTTGCACTTTCACTAACAATCAGTTTAACCTCGCGAATATTGTAAAATAGGACCGAGGGAATTTGTCGATTAGATGGTAATTTTGCACCATTTATTTGATATCTAGGCAAACCGATAAGGAAATTATTTTGTTTATCACTCCGTAATTCCACCGACATGTTAACGCACTAAACAATGGAGCACTACTAATCTCAAAAATCACGTATGAAATGACAAATAAAACATGCAGTTACAAGTCACAGCGCAGTACTTACGCAACTTGTATGGACAAGTTAAAATCGCAAGTCGGCACGGGTTACCGTTTATAAATCGAACTAATATTTTTTTCTAGACAATATAGGGTTATTACTAAACTTTTAAGAAGGTATGCGTAAAAAAATATTGAACTTGAATTTTAAGGGACACCCTAATATATATATATAAAATTTAAAAAATCCTAATTGTGTTTTCTTCTGGGTTTAACTTTTGAAATAGAATGGGAATTAAAAAAAATATTGAATCCTTTGTTTTAAAAGATTCTAAATATTATAAAGTATTTTGTTTTTTTACAAATAAGCACGTGAGTCACAAAATAATATTATTTAATTTTTATCTTGTAGATTGTAACAGAAAATTTACATTATATTTTGTTTGATAATAATACAGTTTATATATAAAAGCACATAAGTGCATTTTGAATTAAAAGGTAAACGTTAATAAAAATAAAAATGTAGATAACGACTTCTGATCATAGCAATAATAATATTGCTTCCATAATAATCATATTATTATATCAATGTAACTACTGCCATCTGTTTGTGAATCAGGTTGTCATATTGGTTTTTCAACCCTCAACCCTCCTTTGGAAATTGAACCAAATTGTTTAGAGTTGTACAAAACAAATTCACTTGCTTTGTTACCAAAAAGTTTGAAGTAGATTGCCACAGATGGCTCTATTTACAAGAAAATTCAGTTTTTCTCACGATCAGAAGAGCCATGTAACGTAAGGGTTGGGACTTGACTGAATTTTTATTACAGTCAAGTTTCATTACGATAGATGGCATAATAAAATATCATAAATCTAGAAAAAAACAATATCTAAACCCAAATTATATAAGTATACCTTCGTAGTCCTAAATAATTTTTTTAAAATAGTTATGGCTATGAAAAACGCTTGATTTAAAAATATTTACAATTTTTGAAATCATTTACTTTTTGAGATTTTTCAGCAGTCGTTTTTAATGGAACCAGATGGAAGTATTCAGAAAAAACTTTTTCCTAATTCTCTTTGGTAATGTGACAGAAGTGCTCTCATCATTTTCCGAGAACGAAGAAAAAGTCGAAACTCGAATAAAAACTTTTGCATTGTGTAACGGATGAAGTGTTAAAGCAAAATAAGATCTGCATTATCGCATGAGGGACCTTTTGTTAAATGGAATTTATGTGTTTGTTTGAATTATTACTTTATAAACACCTTTTGATATGAGAAATTTTTTACTTTACTTTACTTATACTTTACCCAAAAAAAAAGAATTACGTACTTTCTCTTCGTATTTGTGCGGTATTTCTACACACAACTTGTTTTTATCTTTATAAAAGTTCTTTAACTAATATTAAACATTATTTTTATAATTTGTTTTTCGTAAAATTGTTTTGATTAATAATATTTATGAACTCTTCTTACATTCACCAACTTTATTAACCTTAAGTCAAGAACAAAAAATGCTTTTACATGCTTATGGTGAAAAATAGAGTTTGTAAAGGTTTGTACAATTTTGCAATAAATTTCAAAAAACAAATAACGTTGCACAAAAGAACAATGCAGGCCTTTCAATGAGTTCATTGGTTTTACACTGCTTGAAAATAATTTGGTCTGGATAGTTTAGTTACTAAAAGTTTTGCCAATGGATACAGTATCACATTGTATGCAATACAATTTTTGTTAATTTAACATTAAAAACCTATTAATTCTTAAATAACTTCTAAATCTAAATTTCAAATGAAAATATTTTATATAGAATTAAAAAAAAGTCTTATACTGTAAGTACATTTGGGTTAAAACAATTGACCACTGATTACCATGGGACTTGACACTTTCAACGTATTTGATTCGGAGTTTTATTAAGTCGATCTTAAAGCTTCAAGACGAGCTTTAATTTGATAAATACTAGAAGTATTGCTTTAAAAAAAAAATTATTTCAACAGTAGCAAAATATGAACACAACTGTTTTAATGATTAGATTATTCAATAATTGAATTTTTAGCTCAACATAAAATCCAGTAGATAATCTGCAGCGGACTTTTTTTAAATCCATGATTTGTATTTAAATGTCATAAAATCTAAATTCATACGACCTAATAAATCTGCCGTTTTGCATTCCGTCATGCATAACGATGCAAATAAATTATCTTTCATTTTTGAGAAACAGAATAAAATTTATTTGAAAAATCATTTTAGATTTTATTGGAAATTACAGATGCATTGATGTCACACCGGGTAATTTTTTATAGTAAGAGGTTTCCAATTTTTTTTTATGGAGATTTTAATTTTTCCAAATTCACAAAGATGACTTCGGTACTGAAACCAAAAGATCATAAGCTTGTAGAATAAATGCAGCATATTATTCTAGAACTCAGATTATTTCAACTAAGATTAAATTTTCAAATATTGTTAAAAATAATTGATATTCTGTTTTGTGATCAGTTTTACGTAGCTCAACTGATGGGACAGATGATCTATAATGTAGCCACATAACTTCGACCACAGACTGCATTGGTCGCGTCACTGAAATTTTAAGGGTGGTTTTGACGGGCGGAGGGGGTGGGCCGGCTTGTCGCACTCTGTAATTGGAGAGCGGACATCTTTGACGTATCACTCTATTATCGGATTCACTGCCATTATTTGTACTCTACTGATTGGAAACACATCGCGTCCCGAACAGGAACTCCCGGCATTCTGTTTAAATTCCGCGAATCAATTGTTTTTCTGGTGCTATTTGCTTTATTTACATACCAGAGTTATGTTGGAATTGTTATTTGCCATAAACAACACATTTAATTTGTATTTAATCAAAAAAATTCTACGATAAACCAGCGTGTAACTCAATATACCTACACACAATATGTTTGTTAAATATTAGGTTTGACAGTTTGCATAAAAAAACGATACGCATTATTTTCACACGGGAATCTTTTAAAGTTAATAAAAATATTTTTTAAAAATGCTTATTTATTTATTGATATAGATTTTCAAACGGATTACATTTCACACTATGTACGACAGCAAATATAAGTGCTGATTAGTAATAAATAAAAATAATTTTACATATGTTTCACATTACTTTATATTTTAAGGTATTATGCTGCGTCTTTGTGTTTAAAAGTTTCAATTTCGGTACCATGCCTTTCAAGAAGTGAAAATAAGTTTATTTGAAAGGGTTTTTTGAACGTGTTGTAGCTAAGTATCCAAAAAATCACTCCATAAAAATAGCATCTTCTCAGTTCTTTAATTATTTTTAACCTCACCTCAACAGTACATAATAATGCAAGAATAAAAGTGTTATTTAAAATAAAATTAATATATTGTTTTATACGTATCATTTTTCAATCAGAAAATAAAAATATTTGTCGGTTATTTTTCCTTCTTCAATCCTTCTACTAAGACCTCACGGGTCTGGGCTAATGATACGGTTTGGCCTGTATTGATATACCGGCAATCGATCATTGGTGTACTTAGAAAAATGATACAGTTAAATGATAGAGTAGTGCCGGCCTGTGAGCGGATATGGTCAGTCTGAAAACAGCCCCGGGGTAGTAATTGAAAGGTGCTTAAGAGAAGCGAGGGGGAGGAGTCCATTCACTTCACTGTTTGTCTTGCGGGTTCATTATCGTTAGGGTAGTTTTTTATATTACGTTTGTTAAGAGTATATTAAAAAAAAAAAACATATGTGTGAGTTTATAAAATGCTTTTATGAATTATGCTATAGATTTTATTTCTATATTAATTATAAGTGCGAAGGAAACGCTTTCGAGTGTATTATATTCAATACATAAAAATAACCAAAATGATATTTTAGTTTTGTAACTATTATATTCAAAGAATAACTCACATGCCTTACCTTCATTATAAGTTTGTTAATTTTTTTTTGGTCCTTGTGATCTGTTTCGTCTGGAATTTCTTTAAAATCTTTTAATATCTATAGCTATTTTGAGGGAATTGATATTGCATTCCGCAATAATGGATTGAGTACCGGGATTTATTATAGTAAGCATCTTCGAACCAAAAATGTATTAGTGTAAAAAATAATAATAAAAGATTATTTAATATATTATTTTTTGGATCACAAATTATGAATCTTATTTTAAACGATCAAGATATGCTTCATTTTAATGTTAATAAATCTGAATATCTTAAAATAAACATTTTTAATATATCATTTATAGTTAGCAATTATTTTTAGGGATAAAATGAAGAAAATTTAAAACGTAAAAACATTTAACGAATAAAGAGCAAAGGTGTCACGGGATCAGCGGGAATACTTCCACAAAGCTCAGTTTGATCTCATCAATTATTCAGGTGGGATCCTCGGTGTGACATTTGGAGAGGCTTTGCTGAGATAGAACCTTAAATGCACCAGTTTCTGATGTGAAATACCTAATGCATCACTGAAAAAAGTCTTTTCCGTTAGAATACATCCTGTTTAATACTTTTTCATTTGTTTTTATGTTTCTTAGTTTTGATATAATTATTTATTTTTGATTTATTGATATGAATAGATTAAGACATTGTTTTAAAAATAAAGTTATTTTGTCTAGTTAGAAGAAAATAAATTTGAAATTCTCAAAAAAGTTTTTTACAGAATCATATTTATAGAAGCTAATTATCATGTTTTATAATATCAAGCATAAAAAAAAAAACTAAAAAAAAAGTTTAAGCAATAGTCAGTATCCAGGAGTTTTTATGATTTCTATTTCAAACGTAAGATTTCTCTCGTCTTTTACTGTCTTTGGGAAGCTTTACCACAGACTCGATATAAATATAAAATTCTAATACCGGCCCCAAAATTGTCGCTTTTGAAACACCGTACGTGATCTGTTCTATTATTGTGCTGAAAACGTTGCCAGACTCATGTTAGCTTGTAATTTAAAACTGAAAAACAGGCGAGGAGGCTTTACTATTTTTGCCTCGATTTTTCGATCTAATTCGAATGTAAAATGCAAATGCAAACTTTCGCGGTCTGTATTTGTTCAAAACAAATACCGATGTGCGAATTTTCAGCTAAAATCGAAACCAAATCTGTAAAAGCTTTAAAATAATATTATCGTGTCAATGGAAGTGGTTTGTTTTGAGTTTGATGAAAAAATATACCTCGTTTTGCACGCACACACTTGGTTTTTATCTTTAAATTTTTTTTTAAATTATTAATAAAAAATCGGTTTCTTCAATAAACATTGGCATATTACAATGATATTTAAAACATATCCAGAATAAACATTTAGAAATATTTTAAAAATAATTTAACATATTTTCATATTGATATCAAATATATACAAATAAATATCAGTAAAGGTTTTTTTAACTCTACATTTGCGCTTAATTTTGCATTAATTAATCGCAACAAATATGCATAATAAACATCTGTAATTTATTACATATGTGTAATAATTTCAAAGCCATGCATAGTTAGAAATTAATATCAACCTTATATGATAAATATTCTCCTAGTAGTGTATTCAGAATAATATTATGTTGCAATTATTGTTGGTAGTGTGTGTCATATTTTATGTTGCTGCTTAAATTGCCGCGAGACGGGGTCTATGAATCGCACCCCCGCGGCAGGTGGCACCCTGCGGTGGTGCCGGGCTGGGGAGAAATGAACCTGGCGATGGAGCGGAAGTCCACGAGACGTGAGAAACACTTTTTTTTTATTTCATACTTGATCGTAAAGTAATCAAATTGCACTCTCTCTGCAACCTCTCTTCCTGATCGAGTAGTCGTTATTTTTTGTCTGTGGTTATGGCTTAGCGCTTGATAGAGAAGTGGTGTCTTTGTAGGTGGCGTTGGTTTTATCGCAATAGACTTCGAAAACAAAATTTAATAAATATATTTACCAAGCTTTAAAACACTTTTATTAAATCACCTGAAGAATTTTGAATTTATAAAATATCTTTAAAAAAAAAAAGTACTTGGGTAGATTTTTAAGAAATATATAGCTTTTGGCTTAGTGTTTACTCATCCAAGATAGTGCTTTTGCCTTAGTACTTCACATTTGTCGATTTTTTATTATTTAGAGTTTATTCTCTTTTAAGAGTCCAAGTCTCGAAACCACATGGAATGATAAGGAATTTATATGTTTTTTAACAAACATCAACTCAATAATTAAATATAATAAGTAAAATAATTTACCTTGTTTGACATCGATATCTTATAGTATATCTTACATACAGGGTGAATTTCAGAGACTTGACCAAAGACAAAACTTGTTAATTGAGTTTTTTTATATACTTTTAGTATTCGTTTTATAATATTTATTAGTTATCGCACGTAAAATATTAGAAAATATTCATATATGTCTACATTTAATAGAAAATAAGGATCCATGGAATTTTAAATGTAATACCAGTATCTCTGAAATATCCTCCAAGTTATATAAATCACCTGCTAAAATTACCTTAACGTATTCCTGAAGCATTATTATATCCTTTTGATATGTTGCTCCCATAAATCTTTTCGGGCAGAAGTCGTTTTATAATGCAAATGATTACAGTTATACGTTTCTCTTCTGCTGCGAGAGGAACAGTTTCTTCTCGACTGAAACATTCTTGATTACTTTGCTATGTTATTAAAAACACGTAATGTAAAATAGACTTTTAAGGGAATAACCATGGAAAAATATACATATATATATATTATTCTTTGTGAATTTTAGAATGGAAAAAAAATAACCCTAAAGAATAATATTTCAAAAATATAATATTCGTTTCACATGATAATTATTAACATAAACAAGAGTTTTAATATTAGTGGGTGCAAATGATGACTGCATCTAAATTCTAAATTGTAGTAGCGTAACTAGAAGCAAAATGTAAAGGCACTTGTTAAAGCGAAAAAAATCAAATAAAAACCCGACCTCATAAAGTTTTAACAAAAATTAATAGTATAAAGGCTGCATTTTTACAAATTTTATCTGTCATGTATATGATACCAAAATTAAAAATAATATGCAATC
The DNA here is from genome assembly GCA_022113835.1 of Atopsyche davidsoni. NCBI lineage: Eukaryota > Metazoa > Arthropoda > Insecta > Trichoptera > Hydrobiosidae > Atopsyche > Atopsyche davidsoni. The sequence continues at coordinate 11,707,555 of JAILWY010000009.1, read as the reverse complement.
AATTATTTTTCTTCTTAATTATAAAGTATATTACATCATTTTACTGAATTTTTATTATTTCGTATTCACTAGAGAAAACTTGACACAAGTTCAGAATATGTGTTCAGTTCATGCAGAGTAACATTTTATCGGTTTACATATTTTACTAAGCTTAAAACTTCAAACCAAAACTCATTCACTACATTCAGTAACTGAATTTGAATAGTTAATATCGTTAAGTTATTAGGGGAGAAAACGATGACACGTCCTGGGCTGGGCTAGTGGGGTTTTGTAACTGCATTAGGATGAATCCGCGGTGCATCGCAGCCTGGATGCAGCTTGTCTCACCACCGGGACTGATGCAGGCATAACTTAATCTGCAGCTCTGATCTGAGACGTGGCAGCATTAACGTAGTTACGTGTCATGCTGAAATGCACAGTGACAAATACTATAATGCAATCCTCTTTGAGATTAAGCAATATAGAAGTTTACGCAATTTATTCCTATTCACAAATCTTAACAAGCCCATTTAAAAAAGCAGAATATTCTTAAAGTTCCTGGTATTGAAATCAAGTACCCAATACCCCAATAAATATTAATAAATTTTTGATCGAATATTTTAAAGAATAAAGCACAAAGTTTGGCATCTTATTGATATATTGTGATTTTGAAAATTCAATATAATACACGATTTATTGATTCGAAACATTCGATGTATTAAACTAAATAATTTTTTTATTAACTTTCTTAAAATTATCTTGACAACTATCGGCGATTACAAAAAGTAGAAAAATTTAATAAATTTCATGGAAAATGATTTATGCAAAACGTTTTTAAATTTGATTGAAGTTTTTTTCACGTTGGCGTAATCCGATTTCAGGATCGTGACAATATTTACCGAGTTGCCGGCAAAAATCGCCAGAGTTTTCATGTCAACTCGCTTTGCAAATTATACGGCGGAAGTGCATAAAGCCTTGGTTGGCTTATAAAAACTGGGTCTTCTCGTAACTCTATGGTACAAAATATTTAGTAAATATAATGTATTTTTAAACTTATAAAAAATCCAAATTATTTTCTTTGAAAACCTAAAATAATATTACAGTTACCTAGAAGAAATGTATTTTTAAAATTTGAAGAAGTTTGCATAGAATACTATATATATAAGCATAGTTATGCCTAAATATTGCCTTATATTTCTGGTTTTTTATGGATAAAACTATTTTAATATAAACCTACAAACATTAAGAAGTTTCAAACAGAACTGCATTACGAAAGTATTAACACGCAGCACACCATGTGTCGTAGTTTATAACGAGGGGGATATGTTTGTTTCTGTTTGATAGATAATTCAATAGAGCTATGTTGAGAATTATGCGCTTCCAGATTCTAGAGCTGTCTGTAGCTGAAACAGCTCCTACGTAGTAGCGTATGAGCTCGCATGATTAGTATCATGTCGCATTAATGCAGAACCAGCTCGGAGACAGATTGTGTTGACTAAACTGAGAAATAAATATTTTTGAATGTCGAAGAGAAAACTATTTTAGAATGGCACGTTGTTGTAAGAAGATCTATATATATTCAAATATATTGTGTACATGAATTATTGAAATAAAAACTGTGTATCTTTATATAAAAAAAACTATGCTGTTGCAAACAAATTTTAATTAAAACTTTATCAACGTCCTTAAACATCCGACAAAAAACACTCACACACACAAAACACAAAAATATTTCGGCGTTTACACACGACAGCGCGGTAAATTCCTGAAAATTCAGACCTCATTAATTACTGCGGCCCTCGTCGGTTTTTTTCGGGGGCCGCCTCAAACAACCCGGGCATTCGGAGCTTTTTACTCTAACAGGATGATACAGGCTGGCCGGCCATCAGCGAATACTCGCGCAGCCTCTGCAGCGAGACAAGCGCGGAATTAGTTGGCAAATTGTCGCGTGACGTCATTCAGTAACTAGCCCGGTTAAGGGAGGCAGCGACGCGAGACGGACCTCCCTTTGTTTACGGACGTCCCTTGCGTAATCACAGCACATGCATGGATACAACTAACCTTATTATCATATAAATATTCAAATTCGCATATCAGTGATTCTTGGATATTATGTTTTCGCTAGTTCCGAAAGCGTTAACATTTGATTTGTAGAAGTGAGCTATTTAGCTGATGATCTTCTTGGACGTAAATAACGTTAATATTTTTTTGTTGTTTTGCTTTGGCATCAAATTTTTTTATCAAAAAACAATATTTTTGTTGTAGTTTTATTAAAATCTCGATTTAAGTCTACACAGTGTAAAATGCCAACATTAAACGTGTTGCTATAAAAACCCATATAGGCACAGTAGTTTCTGGACAAATAAATATTCAAATTATATTCATATGTACATTTTTTACTGATACAGTTTTATTTGTTTTAACGTAAATTTAATTCACATATATAAACATACAAAAAAGGTCTCTTTCCAATTTGTATGTGATCCCAAATCATCTTACTTTAAATAATGGTCTCATAACTCTTAACATTTTCAGTTTAAATTGGTTCAAGCGATGAAAATATAAAAATAATAAAAGGATATTCCAATAATATTATTTTCTGTAATATACCTTCGTTAGTCTATAAATAAATTTAATTCTGGGGATTTTGCTAATTGGGCAAACACTTGAAATCGTTACTCGCTCAAAAACTAGACATAACTAAATGTATGATATACAATAATATAGTATATTAATTGAAGGCTGTTTATAAGTTAAATGATTATTTTGATGCTTTTTAAATATTTATTTTACTTTTAAATACGTTTATTGAAAACTATAATAGTCATTAAAATGAAAGTTTTTCACAACAAAAACACCAAGAGATATAAATTACTTAATCTACGATACAATTTCAAACTCAGATTAATTGAGTGAAGAATATATTAGTATACTCTTAAAATGCCGAGTACTGCAAAAATTATTAAAAAAATACTTAAAAGCAAATAAGAAGATGTTGGGGGCTTTCTTTGCAACGTGTTTGGTCGAAACAAAATTTGCGATGGCAATTGATATTTATTATATTTAATTATTGAGAGAAGTGAACTCTTTGTCAATTGTAATGACTTTGAATGTATTACAAGTAAAAGTATTTTCAATTTAACTAGAGATAATTGATATCATTGTCATTGATATTGTGACCCTCGGCGGGTTCAAAATTTTGCATTAATAGACTTTGCCTTTCCCAGCAGGTAGCAATACTTTGTGACGCTGTTAAACCATCTCAGGATTTCAAAATAACCTCATCTTATTTGAAAATGTAAACTTAAGGTTTTTAATATCATCTTATATACCATTTCTTTTTTTACAAAAGCAATTAATGTTTTTGTCAAAATCAAGGATTCTTTCTCATCATTCTGTATGTGGACTGTGTACCAACTTTCTAGATATTAATGAAATGGCTAGATTAGACTTAGATTACTTTTGGCAGAATGATATATAATTCCAAAGTGTGCTTCTTATACGAAGCAATTAAAACGATTTGATTTTACGCACAATACACTTGCTTGATTCATAACACTTAATATTTAAACAAAAATTGGACTTCGATTATTTTTGCTATTGAGCACTTTCGTTCTTTGAGAAAATCGTCAGACCTGCTAAGAGAAAACGGCTTATATTTTCAAACAATTAAAAAATAAACCATTCCTTAAAAAAACCGAGCAAATACATTAAATTATTATAATTTATGGAATTTAAATACTATAAGAGCTCTTTTATGACTTCTTTTGTGACTTAATTTCAGAAGTGACTGAAATAATGATTGGACAAGGCAACGTACTTCTGCTCACAATATTGTAAACTCGATCTGTAAATAAATTTTAAACAAGGACAAAATTATTCATGGTTTTTAAAATGCTTTAAGAATAGGAATTTCTTTATTATTAAATACTCTTAGTAGTAAAAATAACTTTGCTTCAAAAAAAGTAACAATAAAAAATTAACATTTAATAATCAAAAAGCGTTGACAAAGAAAAAGTTAATAGTCTCCCAACTAATTGGTTACACATGTTTGCTTAGTATTTTTTTTTCTCGATGAATAAAATATTAATTACACAAACATGACGGGCAATATCTCTAAAAGATAAATACATTAAATATAATTTTTAAAAAGTTTCTCAGCATTGTTTCAATGGTGAAATCCTTTTCGCTCTGTTAAATACAAATGCCATTTTAATTTATAAAACAAGTAATTTACTGTATTTTTTTGTACTAAGTACTTTATTTTCCATGTGCAAATAAACAAATAGACCGAATTAAATGGCTTGGAAAATGTTAGCTTCCGTCCAACATTCAAGCGGCGCCGATCCGGCGCCATGCTGGATCTTATGGGACGGGGTTCGACCAGCTCAGCGCGCAATTAAATCCACGAAACCAGCACATACACTACGTTTTATATATTTGTAAGCAATATTAATGTAGCAATATTGAAAAGTCTTTAAACTTGACTATCTTAGTTGAAAATTTTCGTTTATTTTTTTAAGACATTCCCAAAGATGTCGCGTTCCTGAAATGCTAGTCAACGTACATAAACCATAACCTAATCCTAAAAATGTAAAGAAGGTATTGTCATTAGTTAATTTGATGTGAATTTAGTGAAATAATACACCTTTATCCATAGTGAAAAATAACGAGGCATATATATCCATAACAATGTCATTATATATTTATGAAAATGCATGTCATAAACCACTGCTGGTTATTCAATAAAATTATTGACTTTCTGTAATACTCAATACTACAAACAAATTTTTTGAATACCATCATTTATTAATTAATAATTTAAAGATAAAAGTTACAGTGAGTTTTTTGTTCAATGACAAATGTTTCGCTTACTCCCGTATCATAAAACACAATATCGGCGCACAATACGTATCTTAATTACAAACATCCTGAATGGCAGTCGAATATACAACAGAAACACATTTCATCAGGACTGCGCATTTTTTAAGGGTCATTTTGGCGTGCTCGTGATTACCTTCCGGCCCCCATAAACCCGGCCGGGGCGGCTACAGTGGTGCGCGATAATGACGCTTGCTGTCATCGTTATGCTCCCCGCCTGCAATTACGATCTGCGATGGCACACGTTAATTATGGTTAATTGATAACAAATAGTCAACACGCCGAGCCATTATTCAAATCAATTTCCAAAGAAAATGCTTCTATTTGATTAATGTGTTTCGGATTGCGTCATTGGAGGCTGGATAAGTCAATCCTAGTATTGTCCGATTACGACGTCACTATTACAGAGCAAAATTTTGTTCATATTTTTAAATATATTTATATATACAAACATATTCACAAAAAAAAACTTGAAATGGAGCCAGTGTTCATCTGTCTGCCTGGGATTGTATTATATTTGCCTAAAAAGCTAGTATGGGAAGTAATGGTGAAGTTACTAATATGAATAATAATGAAATTTCTATGTTAATGTTTTCGAATCTTTAATTTAATTCAATACAATTAAGCTTACACAATTCGACTGTAAAGTCAAAGAGCCCCTCTGCTGGTTGAATTACGTGCACGAGTATGATAATTGGTTTTATTACAATCATTGTCAGTGATTTGATTCAACCACTCAATTCAGATGCATTATTTTGATCAATATTGCTTTAAAATGATATAATACACAGTGCCACATTAGTTGATAGATCAAAGTATGGTATTTATTTTTTTCTGATTTGTATTTAAATTTAAAGGCAGTGAAGCAATCTAAATTTTCTCTTCTATATTTCTCCGCGTATCTTTGATATTATTTGATTCCACACGCAGTGCTTGTTACGAAAATCACTTCTCGCATACAAATGCAGTGTTCTCATAAATGATCTCTCCGAGTGTCAAGAGAATAAAGCGGCGGTGGCGCAGCGAGGGCCTGGGAGAGCCGGGCTCGAGTCCCGCGGCGGGTGCGCCGAGTATGGTCACGCCAGCTGGTAGCAGACACTTACTGAGGGACTCTCTGCGCGGAATACTAAGGATCACCTATGCCGGCTGCAGGGCTGATAACCTGTACCGAAATCCAAAAATGCTTTTGAACGTGTTTCACAGACTTTTCAAATCTAATATGCATTACCATTTTAAAAAAATATAAATAAACTAGAAATGTTACTCGTTACAGAATGACGTATTCGATGACCGATGCAATAGTATTACTAATATGATTAGGCATATTAGTTCATACATAGAAGATGATTTAAAGAAACTCTCAGAAAAATATCATCGTGATTTGTGTGGGATTTGAACCCACATCCCCTGGCTTACATGGCCGGTGTACTAACCCTTAGCCTAATCATATTAGTAATAATATAATAAAAACCCGTAATGGGTAATAAATACGCATCTGATTGACGTTCAATCCAAAAAATAGACATACTTATATTATTGTATTTGGCAACAGTATCGCAAAGTATTAATGTAGTACACTGAAAAAGTTTTGCTGATACTCGTAATTATATATCTGAGAAATTATCTTGAGAATAAAAAAGGTGGGAATTGAGATACTTCGCGTTCATATGTAGAGTATGATTGTTAAAAATTCTCGATAAACGGATGTGATTCGTTAGTACAAGGGTTAGTACACCGGCCAAGTAAGCCAGGGGATGTGGGTTCAAATCCCACACAAATCACGATGGTATTTTTCTGAGAGTTTCTTTAAATCATCTTCTATGTATGAACTAATGTGCCTAATCATATTAGTAATAATATAATAAACCCGTAATGGGTAATAAATACGAATCTGATTGACGTTTAATCAAAAAATAGACATACGATGCAATAGTGTTTGAACATATGTTTGGCTGACAATTAGATGAATATTTGCTTTCATTATGTACCATCAGTTGGATGAAGGTGCGAAATTCTGTGATATATTTGGCCTTGAACTTTGAAGCAGAATGGCCCTGATCCTGCCACTGGACCTGCTAATTTAGCTCCCATTGATGCAAAAGATATATTGTTATTGTATGATCTTATTTTTCTTTTGAAATTTCCATTATAAATATTTTCTGGATTTGACACTTTCACTGCACTGTTTTTTATTTGATGCTGTCTTTAAAACATACCTTGAAAAACTTACATGCAAATAATCAGCGTTATATCTTTTAAGATATTCTATAGAGAACCAAAATTATTATTAACCAATTATTATAGATATTAAAATAACAAACCGTGAGTATTTAATGACAAAAACCTATCTATTTTAGATTGAGTATTTTATTGTTTTAATGTACTATACAACATAAATTTTCGTATTAAAGAATTATATTAATCGTGTTATTAATTATGTATATTTTGAAACAAAGTATTATGCGTAATATTATCATATCAAAAAATGTTTGAATATGTCATGAAAGATTTTGTTTGAGAGCGGTACGAATATAACGAGTAATTGGTCGACGATAAGACTGTATTCAGTGGTCTTTACTTTGTACTAAAATTACAAATATATAAAATTTAAGTTTCTTTTCCCATTGAGTATAAAACTTCAAACAATAAATTCGATTTAAAAGCGAGGCGCACCTCAGGGCAGCCCTCGCTGCCGGCACCGCGCCATCCTGTGGAGAGTCGTTTGTCATACGTTTCCGATAGTTTTTTTTGCGTAATCAGTGGGAGGGGGAGGAGTGGGACGGGGCGGGGGTGAGGAGCCGCTGAAGGGAAGCTGGCACAGTAACTCCAAAAAAGAAGAATCCCGAGATCTGCGAGAGAATACTAATTCTTGTCGCGTCGCTAACTGTTAAATGTCCATTCAATACAGTGTCAGTTGGAGAGATTTTATTTAGGATGTGACTATAATTTAAAGTTGTTTTTTAAGTAAATAAAAAAAAAATTGTTCATTTAATTATAACGCAAAAATATGCATCGAGAATTTAATTTTACTCTAGAAAAAATATTATTCTTTCATTTTTATACTATATAAAATTAGATAAAAAAAAGTATTTTACAACGCTTTTTCAAAATGTTAAACCAATAAATAAAGCAAAAAAACTATATAAATACGTTTTGTGAAATTTGAAGTCTTTTGGGTTAAATAATTTTTTTTTATATCTTTTGCAATAAGTTTAGTCAACATTTTACGTTTTTATGTGACAAAAATGAGTAACGCTTGCTTCTGAAGCTAAAAATATTTGTTTTTTTTTTTAATAAATTTGTAATCGAAATAAATGTCTAAATCTTAGATCATTTACGATGTTCAAAGAACGCGAATTTTAATAATAAATTAAAAATTGAAAACATTTAAGTTTTTGGATCGTTTTTTTTTGGTTTACCAATAATAAAAACAAATTTATTTTATGGACTGACACGTAAAACACAACTCTCACTAAAACAATAATAATCATTTGTAGTACAATTCATAAAAAAATTAATATTTTTAGAACTATTCGACATTAAATTGCGTTTATAAAAATCAAATAGAAACATTAAAAATTAAAAAAAAAAATATTTTGAACATAACAAAAAGTATTAATTGAAAAGCTTCTGTATTTAATTTACGAGAGACGATTAAAAGTGGTTTAGTAAAGCAAAAACATAAATGTTAATTGTTATATCTTCTCAACATAGGCAACAATAGATTGTAATATGTCACACATTTGACCCTGAGTATAAAGGTGCTTAGAATGTCCTTTAAATAGAATACCAAAGGTCACTCTCTGAGGGGTCTGGGGCAATTGGTACTATTCAAGTTAACTGAAAATCGGGAACAATAGAAATGAATTCAGCCAAAACGATCATGTTTTCGGGGGTCTAGTATTTGAAATGCAGAAGAACTTATGCCTTCACCCGAAAGCATCGATACTTTTGGTGAAATCGCAGTTCTTATCTTACGAAGAGGCCTCTCTTACGCCGCCCTAAATATTGATGAAAGAAAAAATAGCACACCGCTCCGTTCTCTGAGGTCTTTTTCAAAAACGATTCTTGTTCAGCTGAGCATATTGCTAGTTGAGTTTCATCTGAATTTCGTTATAGTCAATAAACCTTTGAGGTTATCGATTCTTTCAAATGAAATGTTTTGGCTAACAGAAATTACACAAATGAATACTGCTTTATTTATTTGAATTAAAAGTGAAATAATAAAATCAAAATAAAACTTTTAAATTATCGTAATCGTATTTTGAAATTCCTTATCAAATCATTCAATGCATGTATACAAAATATAATGGTCCAAAAGTATATATATTAAAATAAATAAGGTAGTCTCTAAAAATTAAAGTGATAAAAACACATGGAATAATATTATTATTTTGTTAGTTTTCTCCAAAAACAATGTAGTCAGCACATACTCGGAAGTAGTTTGTTGCATAAAGATCGATTTTATAAAGCAACCCCCGCGCCTTCGGTGACAGGTGCTTTTTACAGTCGCCAGAACCTCCCCACGGCTGAGCGGGTGAAAGGCACTACAAGGGGTGTCTAAGGGATGTTTAACTTTGATTGTTACACCGCCCTGCCTTGATATGAAAATGATCACCATGGTTTTTGAACGGATAACGATGGATCGATTATGTTTTGATGAAGACACCGCACGAACCAAAAATTGGTGTTAAATTTAGAATAATGGTATTTAGTAGCTTAGTTTATATATTTAAAACATATCTGTATGGAAAATGTGCTTATGAAAATTTAATTTCAACTTTTTTCCATTCGTTAAATAATTTGACTTTTATTTGCTTAAACGCAAAACAAAAATAATGCTAGTTATTTCAGTGGAAGTAATAAAGGACGTAAAAAAAAAGGTTGTATAGAAATTATAGAAGAAAATAATCAATAAAAGAAAAAAAAGAAAAATTTTATATGAATACTAGAAAAGTAAATCGATTTGATAAAAATATAGAAATCGCCTGTAAAATAAAGAAAGCTTCAATGCTTAAATATTTTTTTACGTTGAAAATAAGAACCGATTTTCAAAAAAACCCGATACATCAATGGATAAAAAACATTGAAAAGCTGACTCAATTCATTCAATATCCGTCGTTAATTAAAAGCATCCTATTTTTCAATGATGATTAAAATTACATGGAAAAAAAATTAGTTTCAATATTTATTTATATTACTTTTACTATTTATTACAATATGCAATACCGTTAAATAGTGATATTAAAATTGAATCCTTTTTAAAATAAACTACAATATTGTTTATGTCTTTAAAAAAACAAATTACCTTTTTTAAGATAAAAAAACTAAAATTTTCGACGAATAAAGATAGACGGAGCCTCCTGGGTATCATATTTCAGCTGAATATGTAAGCAGGTCTTCAGAGAGTGCAGTTTTCTTACTGTCACTGCAAAGCCTTATTTATGCTTTTCCTGTACGTTCCAATACATGAAGGGTAAATCTCTTTCGAGTATCATACATATTTTTCTAAAGGTTTTCCTAAATGAATACTTTTATATAATAACCTCGTATTGGTAATCGGAAATTCATATTAATTTATTTTCAAGTAATTAAACATTTTTTTGAAAAATTGATACAATATTTTATTTATACACATCTTATTAATATTTTAAACATTTCTATTTTTTACATTCTTATTCAAACTAAGGGTTATAAAATATCTATTACAGTTTAATATAAATGATGTTGTTTCTAAAACATTTTACTGATATGAACCTCAATATCAAATACATATATTATTTACAATTAAACACTAGCATAAATTATCCATACATTTATTATATCATACATTATTAGTCTTAAGATAAATTAGGTATTTATTGATTTGTTATATATAGGTTACGATTACATGGGTAAATTTTTATTTATAATACGATTAAAATTTCCAGTACACACTACAGAGATTTTTTAAATTTTTAATGTAATGATATTCAATTATTTATAGAAGAGTTATTGTCATGCTTTGATAATTATGATTATTAAACTTAAATTTTTTTATCAAATTAATAATTCATAAGTTATAAGTAATATTTTAAAATTTTTATTAGATATTCACGATTGATATTATGTGATTTTCAAGGAATGTTTTCTTAAAGTATTTTAACAATGAGAACAATAAATAGAGAGTTATAGACTAAAAAAAAAATAATACGAAAAAAAAAAATTCTTTTAATTGAAAAACGAATCTTTCGCTATTTACGACTTGCCATTTTACTTAATATTTTATTTTCCATACAAAAGTCAGGTAATATTGATTAACTAAAAAAATCGAGGCAAAATATAAATATATTTTTTATATATATATATATTTATCTATTTTGCGGTAGTCTGTAATTGAAAAATTTCTTTCGTTCGACCATGGAAATCATAATAAATGCAATTTAAGAGTGTATTATTTTTCAGCGCTTTAATGAAACTGACTGCGCCAGAGCTCATGTGATAAAAAAAAGTATATATTCGAGAGCCCCAGCGGAAACTTTGGTTGTAACCTATCGCTCGCTATGGTATCGTAAAACCATAAACACCCCATTTACCCACCCTTCATGTGTGTTTTTCTCATATACATAAGGGTAGAGGCTTCGATATTAACTGCTATTGCCATGCCATCATGCTTTATACAGAAAGCCTACATTGACTCGTTTGAACTTATGAACTGTTTCGGAGATAAGAACATTTACATTACGTTATCTGGATGTTACGATATTATGATAAGTGAGACCCAGCAAGAGGCATCTATTTTTCGTATTGAGATTCATATAAATTGCCATAATATACTTTTTATGTACGTACTTGACTATTATAGCTCTGGCTCCAATAATCGCTGTCAAAAACAAATAAAAATTTATAGAAAGTATCACGATTTACAATACTCTGAATCATTTTATTTTTTTAAATTTAATATGCTTAATGCACATAAAATTTACATTCAAATGATTGTGCAGAGAACAAACAGAACAGTCGCTCTCTCTAGCTCTTCCGTACAATATATTTACTAGATTTATGCGGTGGGAGCACGAAGGTGTTATTCTCAAGAAATATTTTAAATTTATACAATGCATATTTGAATTTTTTGTTTTTATCTGCGATATTTTTGCATAAAATAAAGATTCAACAAAACAATTCATATGCTGGAATATATTGAACATAAACATAACGTCACTGAATGATTTAAAATTAATATGGTTTCATCCTATTTTTTACGAATAGATATTGTGTACGGTCGAGTAATTTAATAGTTTAATTTATGACACTAAATAAAGCAAGTATCACAGTATCACTGACTTTCATAAAAAATTGTAAGCCCTTAAGATGCGCAGCTCGCTGTCGTCGCTTTGTTCATATTCCTATTAAGTTAGGATGTATAAAGATCACAAAAGGTCTATAATATATAATAAAAAAAAAACTGCCTTTACACTGAATCGATAATATTTTTGCTATTGGCATCTCAAGGCTTACGCGAAAACAAATTACAGGTGTGCCATCAACTTATATTCAAATTAGCTTTAAATAAGAGATATATATTCTAATTAGTATAAATCTAACTGTTGTAAAACGATCAAAATATTTCAAAGGCATCAAAGTCGCATCAGCTTGTAGTTCATTGCCAGATGTTTCGGCTCCGGTACTGGAACCATCTTCAAGGAATAATATTTTAATGTATGATATCTTTTTGGTGTTGAATTATTTAAATATATTTCGTAGTTTCGCTTTAAGTATTATTTAGGTGAAACATTTGCATTACAACTCTTATCTATTTAGTTTTTTATTTTTAGAAATAACTTTGAGATGATGTTTATTTAATGCATGGCATGAGAATTTAAAGTCTTCATTGGACACCTTATGTACCAAGTAGCTTCTTTAAAATTTTGGATTGTGTTTATCCAATCGGTTGAATTTGGAAGTTTCGAATTAAGTTATTTTTTTCAAATTGTTTTATATGTAATAGTATAATTATATTTATAAATTGTATTATTAATACGAATACATTTCATTGTAATTGCTTTTTACTAAGTCTATTTGAATTCTAACATGTTATTTTTTAAAATTATATTTAATGTTGGTTATTCGTGTTTACTCAACGATATAATTACGTTAAATGTAATATTCGTTAAAATAAGCAATATATTTTACTTGTATTAGCATATTTCGTTGCACGTATTTAAAATTTTCAATAAATAAATCAAATACAATAAATCTCAATGAGTACCTAGACAGTTTAAAACTTTATACATCACGTTATTAGGGCATACCTTGAACAAGCCAAACCGATTAGTAATACGAACGTTGAAAATCTCACCAGCGCACTTCCATTACCGGAGGCGGCCTTCAGGCGATCATCATTCTTCATTACTCCAGGCCTTGAAGGGTCGAACGGCAGGGCGGGGAGGCCCGAGGGCCGAGCTCCGGCCTTTCCGCCCACCCCTCTGCTCGCATCCGCCCCCTCGTCATCTTCATCATCGTCATCTCGTTCGGCCGACCCGAACTGGTTGTTGGTGGCTCCGTCCAGCTCTCCGTAGTCCAAGTCCTCGGCGTCCTCGAACTGCGAGGTCCGGCGGGTCGGGCCCGGGATTTCTGTATGATTTTTAAAGGTGGTTGTTAAAATGAAACGCGAAACGCTTTTGCTGTGGCAACCGGTGTTTTTTTTTTTTTTTTTTACTTTTGAACGCGACGGATTAGGTTGGATGAAGCGCGCGTGCTTTTAGTTAAAATAATTTCGGATTGAGAGATGAGCGATCTCGTTTTGTGGGATTGTTTTTAAATTCGACGTACTTTTAATTAACTTTTTTTTTAAATATTGTGATGGTGGACACGTACTCTACGACTTCAAAATTGTTTTTTCTAATCTCAAACAAGCCAAAACCTTTGATGGGAGAGGGGTAAAATATTAAACTGGGGAGAAGCAATAATATTTCACTTTTGATCTAGCAATTAATAACTAATCCACGAGTGTCAAATGTGTGTGACTAATGTGAGTGTCAAAAGAAACATTTATAATATATTTGGTTTTAAGTTGTTTTTACACTTGTTTGCGTTAAAATCATTTTTTAATGAAGACATGCATTTTTAAATACATCTTCCGAGAAACCACACAAGAACGTGGTAAGAAAGAACAAATAATTGAAAGCCTATATGATCTTCTTTTTTTGGTGTTGTACTCTGTTGTTATTTGTGTTTTTTTCGACGTTTTGGTATAAGCACCGGTACTAAATCTCTGAAGGTGGTCCCAGTATTGTAATGGTGTATTGTTCGTGAGTGTTTTGCTGACACTCACGAAAAGGATCATTTAACATTATTTTTTTATACAGGATCAAAGTGTAAGTGAAGTGATGTGTTCTTGTCTTATACTCGTAATGTTTGCGGCGTGCCGGCAAGTCTAGGGAACGTGCTTACCGTACAGTCTGATGGTGCTCTCTACTTCTCCGAGTGAGTTCTTGGCGATGCAGCGATATCCACCGGAGTCTCCCGACTGCAGACGACGGATGGTCAGACTCATCTTGGCTTCGAACAGCGACCGGCTGGAGCTGTGCACCACGTACTTACTTGATGAGATCACCATCTCATCTGCAAGCACACAACGAAAATACGAAAAAATGTAAATATGCAATCGTTAACTTTAAGGGATGACTTTAGAAAGTATCGATGGTAAAATATCTATAATTAAAAATGATTTAAAAGAAAAAACATATTATCGCATTTGATACGTAAACCAATTATATTTTACATGAAATTTAATTTTACCATTTATATGATCAGATTGTTTTTTTACATGGATGTTTAATGTTATATTATTTTTATTACAATACATAATGTTTGTGATGGTGCATAAGTTATCAATAAATCTTGTAGAACTATTTGTTGTAAGTACTAGTTCAGGTATCAAATATAAAGAATTCTACGTAGTGAAACTTTTGAAAACCGGTAAGAGTACACGTTGCAGAAACTATTCGATAGTGTATATAAGTCGTGGATATAAAATAAAATCCTTTTTATTTTATTATTTAAAATTACATAAATCACTTTATTAATATCAACCAAAGACTTTGAATATAAGTGTTAATATACAATTTGAATTATATATTGTTTTACTGCTTAGAATTTACTGGCCTTGGTTGTTCAAACCATTCAATTTTTGCACCAACAATAATCAAATATTTTTAACTATTTTCTGTAAACACAAATTTACAAAATATTATTTTCTCCATAAGGTGTCATCAAAAAAAAAAAACTGTCGTACAGCATCACATTATGAAGATGTTTATAACATTTTAATTTTTAAAATGAATTGAAAACGTTTATGAATATGAAAGTATGAAAAGTTGAATCGTTTTTTTTTTATATAAAAGCAAACTTTTTTTGAAAGCTCTTCTGAAATCCGGCTTAAATTTAGTCACATTTCTAAAATTATGAATTCGCGTATCTAACGTGAACTGAAATTTCTGCCCCAAGAACGAAACTTTCAACCTCTCATTCCGAATGCGCGCCGCTCGCCCGCGTCCACGTCTGCTAAAAAATGCTACCTACACCCAACTTCTGAAATCCTACGTACGCCAGCAAACTGATTTTTAAAAGAGTAAAATCGATATAAGTAATGCTGTTTCAATACAAAATCGTTTTATAAAAGTACTGAACCCTCGTTGGGGCGAGAGAGCTGCATGATACATTACGTGTACTATTTTATTAGCGAAGCCTCTTGTGACGGGGAGTGATTTATAATATAAATAGTGTTTACCGTCTTCCGTTTCGAATTTACTCGCGGTAATAACGTTGTGTGGTTTTTCATTGTCTTTCTCATTTTAGCAAAATATGAGTGTGTTTTGCTATAATATTTCAGTTTAAATACGCAAAATTGACGGTAAACACACACGTAGTAAGTTATTTTCTTTTATAGAACTCTTTTTTTATTTAATAATGCTTGTCAAGTAAACAAGTAAATATTATCATGATATAAACAATACATTTATTATGAGAATTCACGTAATCTAAAGCGATTTGCGTGTTGAATATTGACATAACTACTATATTTACGTACTAAAATATATTTTATGTTTTATAAAATATACATTTTTTATGATAAAAAATAATGTTAATTTAGAAAAGGGCTAATTTTGTCTAGAGTATCAATAATTGTTTAATTTTAACAAAGATAAATTTTTAAAATTATTTTTGTTTATTTTTTGTTTGTATTCTTAAACCAAACATATAATTTAGAAGCTGCTACTCATTTGTGGATTTATTATATTATAATTTATGGAGTAATAATTCCTTTTAAAAGTTTCAGTTAAAATAATTAAGTACTTTCCATTTAGTAAATGTTACATATACATATCATTTGTTTTAAGGTAATATCGTACTTTCGGTGTATCTTAGAGGAAAGTCAAAGTTTACGGACATTTTTAATTACAAATGTCAAATGCTGACATTTATAATAAAAAATAATATCAAAGTAAGATAATTTCTCACTTTAGAAAGCCTGTTTTTAGTCAAAATTGGGATGATTAATTCTTATATTAAAAATACAATGTACTAAATATTTAGAAATTCAATATTTTTGACAGGGAGTTCATTTTAATATTTTAAATAAGTAAAATACTTGAGTGATTTTTCCACATAAAGATTTTTATTGGTGACCGGTTTCGCCAACCTTTCACGTTGACTTTACCAAACACAGTGATGATGCCATCTGTTTGATAATTCCAACGTGAAAGGTTGGCAAAACCAGTAAAATATTACTAAACACTTACTGAATTTGTTGAAAGCAAAACTTTTTTATAAACCCACAAATAAATCGTTGACGAGGCGTTTACAAATTGGATCAAAAATATAATTTATATATTTGAACAACAATTTTTTTTATTCAATAAAACAAGGCATATGATAAAAGTGTTTTTTAATTGACACTGGTTCGAAGCAAGAAGTCCTGAAGGTATCATCACTTTGAATACGTGCACCCTAACCAAATAGTTAGTAAGTCTCACCCGCCGAGTCTCGTCTAATCGACATTCATGAGTGAGTCGCATTGATTCATTCCGATGAAGAGAAGACGCGACGCCATTTCCGGCCTCGCCGCGCGTCGCGCCATCTGGCGGCGGGAGGAACTAGCGCCAGCATCCGGTAAATATTTAAATAAGGAACTTCCGACATCCAGCCATCCAGGGTGGGATTAATTATTACCATCTTTGGTAATGGATGGGGTGGAAAGAAGTTACTGGGATGCTGCCGTTCATAACGTCGATTGAAAAGTTGAAACCGATCTGAGGAGTGGCACTCTGTGAACTATAGAGCTGGTTGGGGATAGTGTGGCCAGAATTTTAAGTGGGTAAGTGAAAATTCCGATAGCAAAGTTCTTTTGCAATAAGAAAACATAAATGTTGAGTTTGCGTTATAAATAATTTATTTTTTTATTTTAATAAAAGATAATTTATTCAAAAATAAATATCATATTATAAAAGTAAGTGCTTTTCAAAAATAAAACAACCTTTTCAGTTGTGTGATATAATTTTTACAAATTTTTTATCAAAGTTATCGATTACAAGTACTCAGGTTATTATAAAGGAAACATAAACAAAAAGATTTCGTAACGTATTTTTTAAATAATTTTAATGAAACGCAACACAAAGTCTTAAAATACGACAGTATATAGTACATACATAATGCTTAACAACTTTGTATTTTTTTATCGAATGCGAATAGATTTTTAAGGATTTTTTTTTCTTATTATAATATCTATTATTTTAATATATCGTAAACAATAACACGCGAGCTGTTTATTTTTATCGGGTTGAATCATGTATTATAACTAGATTGATAATGATTAAGTACATTTTTTTAAATATTGAAAATTGATTGAAGAAACGCTCAGAAAAATATCATCGTGATTTGTGTGGGATTTGAACCCACATCCCTAAGCTTACATGGCCGGTGCATTACCAATTATACCAACGAATCACTGGTACTAAGCAAGAATTTTTAACAATCATATCCTATAAGTGAAACAACGTACGTTTAAACCAACATGACATAATTATACGTTGTCGCTTTGTGTGCATATCAAGTTTATAATTACTTAAGCGTTGGCTATAGGTTTTGGAAGTTCACATATTCAAAGTTCATTAGAAACGGAGTAAGCAAGAGAAGCGAATTGTAAACATATGACGGATAGCTTCGATTAATTGCATAACACAAGGGATGTAATTATTGTAGCATCGCCAGACCGCACAGTGTTGGAATTTGAGATCTTGTTTGGACATGTTTGAATCGATGTCTGATGTTATCTCTGCTTTCGAAAAATTTACAATTCGAAGTAAAAATAAAATATTTAATATATACAAAAAACGTAAACATTTTAGCTGTTATTACGTATAAGAAGTAAGTTTTAAAAAAATATCTGAATTTTGATATCGTTTACGATCGAATTAAAAGATCTAATAAAGGTCTAATAAGATTTTCCTTTCGATCAACAATCATTTATCTAACCACTTAAAGAACAAACCAATTGAAATTAACCTTAAAAATTGAATTAGCTGAATTCATTATGAAGGGAGTCAGATAATGTCCGTACCCGGCAATGCAAATGAATACCGATGAAGAGATAAATTTAGTTAAAGCTCTTAGAGTCAAAAGAATGTCGTCTATCTATAAGTAAACTAATCATTGACTTATGATGCCAATAAAACAATGTCTATGCCTTTAGTTATACAACTAAATAACATTGTTGGTTGATACTTTAATCACAAAATTTTGTTAAAAATTATTTTTACAATAAAAACCACATTGAATTAAGTTAAAAATAAGAATTTACCAAAGTTGTTTAGTAATCATCACGTTTATTTCACTGGACAGTCACTCAGTGTATGTTCCTGCAGTGGCTCCACCCCCATGGCCTACATGCCGGGTAGTATATTCAAAATTTCAATACCTATAAGACAAAGAGGCAAAAGCAAACTTGGTTTGATCAAGTGTATTGATGTAAAGCCCTACTGTAACGGTTCTAAACTACATGCTTGGTAATTGAAACAGAAATGAAAATTTATATGAATTTCTTCAATTTTGTGATGAATATTTGAATTTGTCAATACTTTTTTTAAAACTGACAATGTTTGCTATTGACTGTTAGCTAGTAGCTAACTATTTTACACCAATAGAAAAATAGATATAAATATTCGTCGAGTTTTTTAATCTAAGACTAATGTGACATATTTCATATATGATTTATCTTTGATTATAGTACACAATTACTTTTGCTTAATATTTAAAGAAAAAATTGCTTTTATTCATCACAATTAAATTTGAATTAATTACTTAATAGATATTTAAGAAATTCGTATTTTTGAACCTTAGGGCCATATTGTTTAATAAGGTTAAACATAATAACATGTCCCTCGACTCCGAACTTGCATATAACGATTTAAATTTTTGCTGTTACATCAGCTTAGAAGACCAGGCCGCGATAATTTTGGAAGTGTGAGTTTTGTCACTTAAAAACGAAAATGATTGTCTTTGTCGTTTCATGTGTAAATTTACTTCATAAAAAATTTATAATCATATATATTCACCGAGAAAGAATATGCACTGGATATTATTTTTTAAATTTAACATCTGAGAGGTTTATCGTTGTTATTTATTTTTTTTTAATTTCAAAACTTATTTTACTTAGTTGATAAGTTTTGAAAATGATATAATTTGGTAACAAATAATGAATAAACATGAATACGATAACGCTAAACTTTAAGTTATAAAGATAGAACTATGATTTATTTCGTTTATTTTAAATATTACATTTCTGGAAATGAATCACGTTCAATCTCAAATGAAATCACCGAGAACTTTATATTTTATTTTCAAATGCATAACCATAGCCACGTTGTATTCAGAGTAAACAAAAAGGAAAACGTGTGGCAATAACCAAATAATAATTACACAAACGTGGAGCATTTTCTATGAAAACAGCACTGCAGTCGAAAGGTGCACAGAGAGAGGATTGTTCAGATAAACAAAATATTTGTTAATTCATATTAATTTTTTAAATATATTTTAAAAACTTTACCTTCACGCGATACGTGGTAAATTAGTAAAAAATTTGCCAGTGTGTTTGATAATAACTTATTATAATGACGTATTTTTTAGCAAAATTCACAATTGTTGCCAACAAGCAGTTTAACATTCAAATATTTAGTATAATCAATTAACCAAGTATAAGATTTATATTAGTACCAATAAAATAAACCTTACGTCGTTAAGAATGCACTGTTAATTCTTGTTACCCTAGTTCTGCGCTGAAAGTGTTATGTTAGCAAATCGCTAGTAATACAATACGCGACAGAACGAGTGTAAATTGGGTTAACGATTGCACGTTAAGTTTCGATATAATAAACTCTATGTTGGACATTCGAGGAAAGTATCCAACGACCGTTCGAGTGACGAGGAGTGGGAGGAGCTTTGGAAAATTTTCACGTAATATCTGGTTTTATTTCTATTAAAGATTTAATATGAAGTTATTTTACAGTTAAACATGTAAACCTTACACCACATTTTGACTCTGCAATATTTCAAGCACTTGCAGGCTGATACGTTTTACATTTGTCAGAGAGTTACTTACATATATTATAACACAATGAAAAATCAGAATATAAAAATGGTTTTATGGCATATTGAAACTCACTGTTATAATGAGTGTTCAACACTAAAAAGTCACTGTGAAATTTTACGGCATGGTAGTTATTTCGATTATAGTAAATATTTTGAATGGTCTTACAAATAAAAATGACCACGATAAATGCCGATAATTATAACAACTTTTTAACACTACACCATTTTTGAGGAATTCTTTATGTTGAGTGACAGTATAATAAAATAAACAATTTTCGTTATATTTCAAGCTTACAACGTTAAGTACCATAATAGTGGTATGTAAAAAAAAAATGAATATTCTAAAACTTTAAAAGCCATATTGATGCGTTGAGCTGACGAAAGATAAAAATGGTCGCCAGTTTGTTTTTCGTCGATAATTTCATGTCAACCAACAACGGTATAAAGCGATCGATTAAAACAATTTATAAATAAAAAGCGACCAGACAAACACTTTTGTTTGTGGACTAACCTGGAGCGACCGCACCTCACTAATGAATATATTCTCCAATATTATTGTAAGGCAGGTATTTCTTCTCCAAAACACCGCATAAACCATTAATTGAAATTCAACACGAGAATATGTATTGAACCACAAGGACGTGCACGAAAGAAATAATGTGGCTTAAATCAGCCAAATATAAAACAATGTTATACATTCAAAGTTTTGAACAAATACCTATTTATAAATACAAAGCTTTGTGCCGGAAAGCTAAATTAGGTATTAAAATTATTATGGTACTTACTAGTATCTCTGAGCCAATAAGTAATGCTCCTCGGTGAAGCTTCCACGTAGCACTCTAGCGTGACGTCAGTGCCTAATGGAGCTCCCACCAGCTGGTTCGGCACTTGTATCACAGGATGAACTGCAAACAACACAATGCGAAACATATTACTCGAACATGTTGGAGATCCGCGATACGCGACCGCTTGAAGGATGCATTATAGATTATACAATCGTTATTCTTATCGTTTTTAAAAACTAACCAAAGGCGTCACTTTACTGCTGGATGTCAAACATTTATTTCCTGGTGTAAATAAAATGATCACTACATACGTTCATCTGCATACATTTGCAATTCATAGACATGTGACGTACTTAAAAATATGTTTTAGGTAATACTGATCAAATGTACACAAACATATATATATATATATATACAACCAAGATAATGTAAATAAGAATGTATTTCAAAAAACGACATTCAAGTAAAGATTTCGAAGCACGTGTGAAAATATCTATAAACGTATTTATAATACGAGCTCGAAATAAAACTATCGAGTGTTTGCGAAATTTATAACCTTAATGTCAAGTTTGGGGAATTTATAGTTAAAATGTGTAAAGTTTACACTCCCCGGCACTTTGTGTAACTATCGCACTTCCAGAACCCCCTTGGCCTTGACCTCTGCCCTCCGATCATAAGCGTACTTAAAACGCTACCAGAAATCGACTCCGTGTGCCAAGTTATAAGTTTAATGAAGTTGTCGTGAAACGTTATAATTATGTGAGCAAATAATATTTTCATATCTTATAATATATTTTACATTTAATGTTATCTTCGAGTTTTTGTATTTATAATAATAGAATATTATTCAGTTAACACTTTTCAAGATTTTTCCACAGCTTTTATTTTATTTACTATATCATCATTTGAAAAATGACGTGATTTCAAAATCACGACTTTTTCGTTCTCTATAAAAATATTATACATGATCACAGATAAATTAATTATTACAGTTTTTAAATTATGTGAATTCAATGAAAATATACCGTCACTTCTGAATATTTTTTTCAATATTTGTAATTTTATAATCAGGATATTGTGTTTGAATTTTTTATTGTTGTTTGAAATTTTAACAGTTTTAATGAAGCTTTTGCAAGTAACTGTAAAATTACTAATAAAACGTGACGCACTAAAATAAAAAAAAAACAAATGTTTAG
Organism: Atopsyche davidsoni; assembly: GCA_022113835.1. Lineage (NCBI taxonomy): Eukaryota > Metazoa > Arthropoda > Insecta > Trichoptera > Hydrobiosidae > Atopsyche > Atopsyche davidsoni. The sequence goes on along the minus strand of JAILWY010000009.1, from coordinate 11,685,087 downwards.
GTAATAAATGAAACAATCTATTATTACCATTTGAGTATTTACATTCGCAATAAATTCACAGGCTTTTGTATACATCTGTACAGATTTAATTAATTTGATGCGCGGCGGTTCGTGACCGCTCCGCCGACCCCAACTTCAGAGCGACCAATTAGCGAAGGTGACGACGGTCCGGCCGGTGGCGGATAAAGGTAATGCCGGACACCGGCCGGATCCTGTGCTGACCGTGGTCTGACATCCGGCGAGCAGATAGCAATATTACAATTCTGCTGTCGGCAAAAAAAAAACCTTTCCGAATAACAAATTACCGTTTAATTCCTGAAAACTAGGCACAAAGCCGTTTAAATTAATGATATCGAGTATCAAAGCATCAAGATTTGTATCGAGATTTTCAGTTGTGCTAGACTATTTTATATTTAGATTACTTAAAAGTTTTATAAATACAAAGGCCGCAGACGGAGTAATTGTATGTGGATATATTTTTAATTTAACAAACATGCTATTGATTGATTATTTATTTTTGAAAATAATCCTTCAAACAACGTGTGGTCGACTTTATAAATGCACAACAAAGCTCGAATATTACGTATTATCTACCCGATTACCTATTAGCTAATTAAAATAAACGGTTTGTTAATTTACTTATATTTATGTTATGTATTTTACAACCAGAAATGCTGATTTGATAATAAGTACAAGAATATATTTACAAATCCTTAAAATTAACTTATGGTTTTTTATAGAAAAAAACAAGTTCGATCTCTTTAACAATAAATGTTTGATTAATTTTATATTTTACTAGCTGATACCCGGCGTGTGCTACTACGCTAAAAAATAAACACATTTTTTTTATTTGTTCGAAATAAAGGAAATTTTGTTTTTTATTAACTTTTTTGTCTTAATGCTAGCGGATAAACAATATATTGAGTTTTTTCGGTAGGTGTGTAAACAAAGATATTTCGGCTTTGATTTTGATTGCGGCTTCGATTAACTACGTGGCGATAGTTTTTTAACGGCAAGTTTTATTCCGTTGCACAATTTAGGTGGATTTAAGTGGTGAATGAGCATCTATGGTGAACCAACTTTTAAAGTTAAGATTTGTGGTGACATTCCAGATAGTTCCAAGGAGTTAAAAAAATCTATTGGATAGTTGACTCTATTTTGGAACTTCATTTATACAGCAATTTTTCGCAATATTATTGTGGCTGTGCTGCTCGTTATTCAGCTTTTTTTTCAGTAAAATAAACACGTTGCTCGTTTTCTAAATGAACAGCAAGATGTTGAACAGTTGGATATCATTCGTGAATACGGAAACCAGGAATTTCATAATTTTTCAATTTCATTCGTGAATACCAGACCAGGAATCAATGTCAATATCAACGTTTCTTACTTTAATGGTGTTGATGAATCCTCCATCTTCTGACTTTCGTCGTCTGTATTTCGGATATTCATCTGCACCAGGAATTGTATCTCCGAATATTTTCCAAATGCTTGGACAACGCTGTGTTGTCAGAAACGTAGCTTTTAAGCGGTTCTGGCGGGTCAACCAGCGTTGACAACTTGGCTTTTCTATTTGAACAACACATACCGGGTGATTCCTTTTGAAATTTCAGTGCATTGCAGTACAAACAAAGAGAGCTCATCGCCCAATTGCAACATTCGGATGATTACTGTAGTCGCAGTCTTTGTCATAATTGAATGCCGCCAACTGAAAATCGATTCTTTGTATCAGATGAGCCTCTCGTATCTGATTACCTTTAAGCCTGTTTTCATGTTGTTGAGGAGTTTCAGCAGCTCTTGCTGTAGTAGCTCTGATTCGAACTTGTTCTAGATGTGCTTCATGTTGTTCTAGTGTTTCTACAGCTCTTGACTGCTGCTCTCTCAACCTATTTAACTCTGTACGCACTTTTCGTTTTCCAGCAGTTTCGGCTGCTCTTTCGGCTCTTTTTTGTTTTGCATCTGCTGTATTTTTTCCAATTGCAGCTCTTTTCGGTGGCATTTTTTGGTATATATATTATTTTGATAACCACAAATGATAAAACTCTCTGTTGTGAATGACGAATAGTGGTTTTGTTTTATGCGCGATCTTCACAATGTTCTCTTTTGAATTTCTTTGCGAGGAACGATGTCGACTTTACAGATGTTGAAAATTTTTGTATGGAAAATGTCGAAAATTGACTTAATTAATGGACCGAATGTATTAAATGCATTGTTTTAATAGTCTCAAAGATTCTTCGTATTATTGCCTTTCAAATTAAAACGATTTGGGGCACATCGGTTGGATGGTTTCAAAGCCTACGACGGACACACAAACATCTTTTGTATTTTACATATATAGATTGGTATATGATACGTTTCAGTGCTATTTTTCAGCCAAGAGTTTTTGAAAATTAACTGCCGTGTTTTAGTCCTTCACATAATACTAAAAAAACGTATTTTGGCCATATTTTTTTAAAACCTATTGCAGCGGATCTTTCAGGAGATCCGAGAAATATGAGGAAATGAAAAAAAAGGAATGAGAAATGTAACGTGGATGCGGAAATATTACTAATGACTGGAAGTCGAGAGTACAGCTAAATTATTAAAATTGGAGTACGACAATAATATGATCAGTGAGATGGACACTAACCTTCTTTAGGGAAAGGCATTTGAAGAAGAAGATAAAACTGGAGATGTTGTTATACTCACAGTGAACGCTGACCATGATTCTCTTGCTGACAGACGGGGGCACGCCGTTACTGGCAATGCACAGGTAAGCTCCCATCTCCGAGCGGGTGATCTTCGTCAGCTTCAAGACTTCTCCTTGATATGTAGGAACTGTCAACAAAGTAAACGAGTAAGAGTTGAAGTATTATGTTAATAATGATTTCATATATTAAAATACTATGTTCTGTGAAATGTGAAACTCAAAGTTGAATCAAATAAAAATAATCTAGAACAATCAAATCTAGCACCATATAAACGATGTTTTTAAATGATCATGAAGACTTTTCGGCGATATTGAATCAGCTGAGAAGACTTTGAAATTTTTACAATAGAACTCGTTATAAAGGTTCATCATAAACAAGAAAAACATTTTTTTTGTTTTAAACTAAGATGAGAGTTGAGCATAAATTAAGTAATTAAAAATTACATTTCAATATTTAAAAAATAAAATTAAAGCATTGCTACGTATTGCCAAAATATATATTTTTTAAACTATGAAATGCTCACGTAAAAGATTTTTACCTTTTGTTTTAAGTCCATTAGGCTCTCTCAATATGATATCTGTTCCATCTTCTCTCCTCCAGAGGACACGCGGGTCTGGAAGACCTCGCGCTTTGCAAGACAAGCGAGCAGTTCCTCCCTCGGGGATCATGGCATCCCCGCTAGTCTCCTCGGGGATGAAATCAGGAGGCACCACCACCTCCAGCATCCCCATCTTAAACAAACACAAATTAATAAATATTCATGTTTATTAATAATTGCTTCAAAAACACTTCATTTATACGTGTATTCTCATTTAAGAAATGATAAATTAATTAAAAATAACGTTTAGTATGGCTATTAACTAAAGTTTAAAACTTTCCATCCTTAAGTGGTTATAAATGCATTATAATCATACATACCAAAAACGAACATAATAATATTTGCTAAGAAAAGTTATTACAACACGATAAATGGTTATGTAGAAAGTTAGATGGCCGAGTCCAAACTTCTAATGGCAGTTTTATTATTTCATAGTTATATACTTACTTAAAATAATGCGCTGGAAATATTATATAAATTTGCTCGGGCGATGTGAAAACGAGAAAAGCATTTATGAAATCATTATTTTGACGAGAAAACGGCATCTGGAGAGAACATTATTGGAGGTGGTGTGCATAACGGGAATGAGGAATAATAGTTTTTTCATTGATCAAAAAACAACGAAGGATACGATGCACTTTATTATTTGTACGAGTTTAAAACATTTAAATTTGATTTATAAGCAGTATTTCTAAAAACTGTGTTATCTTAAACTAGGTTGTTACCAATTTTAAAAATGTTTGAACAATATTATAAGTGAAGTAAAAGGATACTGAGTATTTTTTTCATATTTAATGTGTATCAAGTTGAATATATTCTTGGTTGTTTATTATGCAATTATGATTCAATCGTTTTCTGTATAAATATCATTGATTAAACATTTTTATTTTTGAATAAACATAACTTGAATAAGGTTTTTTTTTTACAATGAGGCGATTTTATTGTTAGATTCATTCACGTATAATACAGTAAAAATACAAAGAAACCTAAATCAGGAGAGTGTCTAGTTTTTTGCGCATTGAAGTTTTTAAAAAATATATATATTTGATATAGAATATGGTGTTTTATGTGTTTTAAAAATTTCAACTAGATCAATTTCAATAATCAGTTATGGTTTGTACAGTTCTTGTGATATTTCAAATTCACGTCATAATTTTACATCGAGTCCTAAATTCCGAACCCGGCGGGGCATCGTGTAATTTTCATTACGCCGATAAACATGTCCCTTATCATAATGAAGACCGAATTCCGTTTTTCGACGCCGCCCCGTATTAATATTATTAAATTCTCACAAAAGAAGGAAGGATCCGAACGTTTGTAATAAGAGTTGTGCGGGTGTGGAGCGCGAGGTAGGTAATGGCATCCCTTGTTAGTGGAACCACCCCGACTGTAGGCTGCCGTGTTGTTTGATGTAATTAAGGCAGAAGAAGATTACAGGACGCTGCCTTACAGCACCTGAATCGTAAAGTCATCACCGGGGACTATTTACTGGGGCACAGCTGAGTTCCGGTTTCAATGAAAACTTGTAACCGTAATGTCGGTGCTGTATTTTGCACAAATTTGTTTTCTAAATTTTCGGCAATTCACTTTGAACATAATCGCAGTAATGTACCAAATACATCAACCACCTTTTGTATGGTTTATCCAATATAAAAAAAATAGAAACGATAAGTGTAAAACAGGTATATTTTATTTTATTATTAACTGTTTGCAAGTTTTAAATTATTTTTAGGTTTGAAACGTTGACAAAAGTTCTAGCCGTATCTATGTTTTAGATACCTTAAACGCGAATCAATAATACTGCAATCATTGTTTTATATATAAAATCAATGATGCAGGGAACGAGCTGCCACCTATATATATATAAAACAGAGGGACTAGAACCGGTTAAGAATTCAATAATATATTAGTAATTGTTATTGTGTTAATGTATAATAGCAGTACAGCAAGGAAAGTATATTTTTTTGAAGTAGTCACGAAATACAAGAAATAAGGCCTGTGTGTGATGCTGATACTATGATACTCTGTGTTAATTTCTTTTTAAGAGAAATATTATCACCTGACTCTTCATGGGGTCTGTATTTATCTGGCACATGTACTGGCCCTGGTCCTCTTCCGCCACGGCCTTGATGTGCAGGTTCCACGTAGTGTGGTCGCTGTGGGACACCGACACGCGTGGGTTGTGAGTGATCACGTGGTCGTGGATTGCCTGTATTGCCTTGGTATCAGCCTTTACCCACCCCACCTAAACAAAAAACAATAATGTACCCCATTACACGCTTTAAGTATTCTCATTGATAAAAATACAGCCAACACGAAAGGCCCTCATTAAAAATTTAAAAAAATATTGCATCAAAAGGTTAATTTAACTTTGATCTTAATTGAATCAATATCATAACAAAGATAGATAAAATAATATTTAATTGTAACATTTTTAGGTGGTTTTGATTAATTTAAAATGATTTTGGTTAAGTGACAATCCTTACCCTGTATCCACCCAAATGGATGACCAAACATCTGAAAATAGCATCCCTTCCGACAGGAACTGTGAGGTTAAGTATTGGCTCAGCGAATTCGGGTTGAAAGGCTGCAACTAAAAAAGAAAAGCGTATTAGCTTGATCATTAAGTTGCGTGAAGAGTGTTAGAATATGGTAATTTATAGGGCGTTACGTAGTCGCTTATTAATACCGGCGTGAAGCGGCTCAGAAAAACTGGGCAATCAAACCTAATTTACGGCAATGTACAATTAGGTAGAAAGAATTATTTTTCATGTAAAGCGAGAGCTTTATGAATAAACATCTAAAAAATATTTGTATGGTGGCTTTTATATAATTAAACGAATATTCATTTATGAAGGTAATTATTTCGATTAAATGTTATGCATATAAAGTGTGGTCAATACTGGCGTAAGTCAATTTGTATATAATGATGAATATTTGATTTGCATTATTGTAAGTACTTCGAGAATTAATGACTTAAACAGATAACATTGATAGTTTTTCAAAGGTTTTAAGCATTGCTTAAATATTTAAAATGAAATTGAGTGACAGTAGAAATATTTACATTAGTAATGAATTAGGCCTAAATATATCTCCAAGTATAAATGAGTATTATTTTTATATTAAATAACTGTTGAACTTATTAATTTTTACCAAAGCCTAAAAGTTGAAAAATAATCACTATTCATTATTTCATAAATTTCTTTATATGTAATGTAAATTAAATAATTGTAAAGGCCAAATTTTTATTACTGTCCGGGATAAATTGCATATGAAGCGTAAATTTCCAAATTGGTTATGTGTATAAGTATATGGGATTTGCAATGAGTTCATGCGTATTTAATGCACTTGATCGGTTAAAAAAGTTTTATTTTCAAGAAACAAAAAAAAATATGGATATGAAAATAACCTTATAAACATTTATATACATATTTTGACATGGAAATTTTAAATGTATGTGAAAAGCCAGACTACTTGCTTCCTATGTTACTTAGTTGCTGATTTTGTCAACGGACCAAGTCATCCCCAAACAACAAATTTTTTTTTTTGAAACCACTTATTTAAAAAAATAGCAACATGTTTAACAAAATATTTCAATATGTTATGCTATAAATATCGCTTTCATGTAGCAAATGAGTTTTATTATCATAGAGATTATTTAGCTTTATCCTCACAATATATTAATTTATAATGCAATTTTACTCATTGAAAAATTATATACAACATTGGATCCTAATATAGTTACTAGAAATGAATTGTTATAATATATCATACAAATAAGATTTTTTTCAATGTACATATTCAATAAGCTTTGATCGTTTAACCATCATGAATTACAGGTCAATGTTTTCTCCCTAGTTTTGATTTTTGTTAGTAAGGTATTGTGTTAGTAAGTCTATATTATCACAAATGTTTGAATTAACAAACATATTATTACTTTTATATTGAGTGTATGAAACCACATGCGTGTTTTTTTAAATGTGTAATGCTTTTATTTAGCACTAAGAACTCACCAGTGACTGCAAGTAGTACGAAGGTTACAGCTGAAAGGCGAAACCTTATTCTCGGTTTCATATTAGACAGGGGTCCGCAAGGTTAGCCTCTCCCCTTAAAACCTGTCAAACAAAGAAAGTCATTTTTTAGTAACCTATTATTACGCAACGGATATTAAATTCAAAAAGATATTCTCCGAAGAGCTGTAATAATAAACCAAAACGTCTTTGCGTAAAAAATCTGATAAAAAACATTTTCAAACTTTATATTTGACTATGTGGTTCGGTCTTATTTATTGTTAATTTTTCAGAAGGTTAATAAAGAAAAAAAATCAGCTCTACAGAAAAATATTTACACATACTTAATAGAAATTCTATCAATTTAATTTTTAATGTAGTTGACTTTTAATAACAACAATGCTTATAGAAAGTCGATAATATCAAGAATATGTTTATTTACTTATAAGTATTAGTTTTGTAAATTAAGAGTATTTTAATAATTTTCTCTTGATTTTTACGTAAGAGAGTGAATAGATAGGATTGGCCGAATTCACGAAAGTCAATTTAATATTCTGGCTTTTTGAATAAAACAAAGGTGTAAATGAACCAATGGTAGGATGAATATTGCAGTATCTGTTGAGATGAAATTCATAATTAAGATAATTTAAAAGTTTGTAACTAATAAATGAATAAAATCGATGTAAAAAAAATATTAAAAAAAAAAATTCAATATAGTTACTTACACTTTTTTTTGTTAGATTAAATTAAAATAGATTTTTTAATTTTACAATTAAGCAAATGTCTTTGAGTATATTTAATGCATATTACTTATGCATTATTTACTGATAAATATTGATGTTCGTCTTTCGTTTATTTAAAATATACTAATGAATGAAATACTTTAACCATAAAAAGATCAATTTAGGTATTTATATTAATTAGACTTTCATCTAAAATACTGGACTATAGAAAGCAATCTAAGACTGGGTACTTTGAAGTGAATTTTCCTACAATCTACCCTGGGGGTTCAATTTGTTCAATCCAAAATTGAATAAAACGAGTACCTGTAATAACCAACATCGTGTGATGTAATTAAGGCTTCTTAGGTAAAGTTATTTCGATGTCAGTCTCTGTGTTATCGATAGCCTTGTAATTCGATAAGAAAAGTTACAACATCCCTTTAATTATGCTAAATGCTTTCATCGATAAAAGCTTTGAATGTTGTCCTGTACCCGCAGGTAACTTTTTGCTTTGAATGTAAATTTAATATTATTATCTAGAATCTGTTAAAACATTATATACGCCAAAAAATCTAACCACATATATTTTATAGTTTAAAATCTATTAAAACAAAAAACAAATAAACGAACTCGTTCAAACATCTTACACATTTTTAGTAAAGTAAATATAAATTTTTTAAATTCGTATTTATAGTTAAAAACTTATAATATGTTATCTAATAGTTTAATAAACACTCGTAAGATAAAATATATGATGGTTAAGATGAAAACATTACATATTTAATGCCATATAGAGTATGTGCTATTTATTTTAAATTAAAGTACTACTATTTTTTATTATAATAAATAGACCTCTTGTTAATCTATATTAAAAGTGTTGAAGCTTTCAATAAGCAAATTAAAGCATTAGAATTTTGTATAAAAGTATTATCGAATTTTCAAATTTAATATATTTTACGAGAAACATGATAATAGATTAATTTTTAATGTTAATTAATAAACACAATTTTAGATAACAAAATGTCAATAAGGTAGTCGTACTGCGTACATTCAAAATATTTTATAAATAAATATATATAATCTAAAGTTTGCTTAATATAAAAAAAAACACAATTTCAGTCCAATAAAATGGGAGATCAAAAATACTTAAGTTTGTAACACAAAGTTTGTAACATAGGAAAAACAACAGTACGTTTCAATTTACTTACAAAATACTTCCAGCGTCTCATAAACAATCATCTTAACGTGACGAACTTTCTTGGCGAAGTTTTCTGCGCGATTTTGGAAGTTTTACTCGTAAAATTGAGGCTTTTGGGTGGCCGTCCCTGCGTGGTGAGGAGCGTCGCGGAGACTACCTCGCTTTCCGGCGGTCGCCAGAGCACTGGAGTCCTGAAAAGTCGGACGCCACTACCCCAAGAAACACCCGCAGGCCGGCTCCACTGCAGGCCCCGCCCACGTCAAGTGCATCTCTCTTCAGCACACCCCCATGCACTCTGATATTAATCTCTTTTTATCATAAATCAAAGCCTATTTCTAGACATAAAAGTATAAAAATCGTCCGAAAAAATAAAAATATTTTTGAGTAAATTATAAAATCACACTTACATCACAAATCAATTATTACATATAAAAAAAAATAAATATTATATCTAATATGTTTCATTTTTATAAATACGTAAACAACAATACATATCTATAACACAGTTGCCTAATTTAAAATGGAAAAGGTTTCTTTTCTTAGGATTTTTGTTTTGGTCTGAACAACCTTAATTTTCCAAGAGAACGCGTAACATAATATGACACGACTCCATTTTAAAAATGGCACCCGGTAACACGTGACAAGCACGTGACGACGAGTTCCCGACACACCATTTTTCAAAATAATTGTCATTTTCCAGCCCCCTTACATTTTCTTTTTGATATTTTCATCCGACCTGATTTATAATATGCATTTTCTACTTAATCGAAATATCTTTCAAATAGTTATACGTGAATTTTAAAGTTGTTCTTGGAATTTATATTTTTACAATAATTTATTATTTGACTACCATACGATTTAAATGTTTAATTTAAAAAAAGAAAATTCTTAAAAAATATTTTTTCTGCAATATGTTTAAGCTCAGCAATAGCTTTATATTTATCTCAATAAAAGCATCTATCAATCTTGTTTTGTGTTATAAAATACCAATAACAACTTTTACTCGTAAATGTATTGATAAAATTAACGTTTATATGAAAACATTTCCATCTAAATCAATGGTAGAAGTTTATTTACATTTCAAAGATTTTTTTTATAATTTTTTTCTTTGTAAGTCAGTGAATTATATCATACCTGTAATTGATTTTATTCTATTAATTTGATACATATAATACTGGCCATTTTATTGTTCTGGATTGGACGAGTAGACAAAGGCGTGTTTCAACAAAATGAATGTTTCCTCCAAGTGTATTCCTCTTGCGTTTGCAGCTCGACCTAATAAAAATATAAGGCCATCGCATTGAACAGGTTCAGACTGAAAGCACTTTATTTGCTCCAAAAACAATGCAGATCTATAAATAGAAGATTAATGTAAAAACGTAAATATATTCAACCGTTATGAAGAATATGAAAGACGCACTAGCACACTATTTTGTTAAGATTTAATATAGAATTTTCCAAATATACCTTGCGTGAATTTTAATAGCATAGGGGCTTTTTTAACATATATATATATATATATATATATATATATATATATATATATATATATATATATATATATATATATATATATATATATATATATATATATATATCCAGTATAGTAATTATATATATATATTTTTTGGATTAATTGAATCCAAAAAATAATTAAACTCGTGAAAAGAATTTGTCAGAGGTTCTCTCAAAAAAGTATACCGTAGAACACAGCCAAATAAAAAATAATGACGTATTCGGACACGTTTGTCGAAACTGTATTTTTTTTTGGTGACAAACTTCTTAAACAATGTCTCACATTTTGAACTGTAAGTTCAAATCAATTATCAGTGCGTATCTCAATGATGTAATTCTTCGATGTTTGTCTTTTGGTAGTGATTTTTTCAATGATAGAATCTTATTGAAGATGCTTCTATCATAAGTTTTTATTTCTTCAGTACCAATTTCCAGTACAAAACTAAATTTTTCTTATGAATTTTCTCAACTTAGTCTGGATTGTTAACCTATGGCATTTATTGAATCTGCTCTAAATGTTGTTTGAAATCGATCTTTCAATATTAAGATTTTTGAAACTCGCACATAAATTTTAATAGAAATGTGTCCTAAATACTACAATATAACATCCGGTGTTATAAAAACGAAATCAGCTTTGTTAACACCGAACATGACAAATCAAAATTCGATTAATAAGTGTTAAATTTAAGAAAATGTGAATATTGATTATTTTATATACGGATATAAACCAGAAAATAGAAATAATAGTTAATTAAATTTTTGATATTCATTAAAAAGTGAATTAATAGTTTTAATTAATATAAATAATATTGAATATAATGTAGATAATACAACATTTAGTAAAATGAAAGCGTGTACTTAAGATAAATATGGAGTTGAATAATATCAAAATAAAAAATGGTTTTATATATTCTGGAATCTAAAGTAAACAATTGTTTTTTTAAAAAGGGTATAATTATTTCGAAAAATTACTAAAAAAGTGTAGATAAACCAAATCAATCACTTAAATCAACAAAAAAAAACATAAATCCACTTTAAATTCTCGAAATATGGTGTTTTTATTGAGAATATATTTAATATAAAGTGCAATATATAGTTTTATCAATCATATATCACTAAAACCAAGGCATGATATTTTAATTTAAAAAAACTGATCGCAATGATTGTCAGGAATGTTTAAAATTCTAGACACAGCGGTTTAAACCATAAACATATTATTTGTTTATGGCACATTAACAATAAATTTAAATAATGTTTTTAAGTATGTTTTTAAAAGCAAAATTTGATATTTATTAATTATGTAATATTTTTATTTGTGTTTTAGTATTGTCATGAATGCAATTAAAGCATTTAACTAAGTGTGCACTGTGTAAGATATATAGAGCGATATTTATTAAAGTGAAATTTGGGGGTGCTTGTATTATTTTGATGGGTCGGGTTTCCTGTTTTGAAACGAAGCCCTTAATATTTGCAAGTCACTATCGCGAGAATGGCATGTTTTTTTTTTACTATTAGGATGAACGGAGCTCTCATAACATAGAATCATTATTTACGTGTCATCGAGGGCGGTCGCGCGAGACCGAACATTGTTTGTGCATTAATATTATTTTCTCGGTGACAATACATTGGGGTGGCGGGTCTGGCCTGCAAGTATTGGCAAAGTGTAAAGTTGAGATTGCTTTTGAAGGATTACGCGAGAATACTCAAATTTTGTCCAATTGGTATAATTAAAAAAAAAAAAAATTTAAATTATACTAATTTTACTTCAAAGATCTATTTTTGTGTGATTTGGTTTTTTTTATAAAAATCATTAAATTTGTTACCAAAAAAAAATAGTTTATGGAATATCAATAAATTTCATTTAGGTGATGGTAAAATTATATAAATTATTTCAATACGATAAACGGTTGTGCTTTACGATTTAAATAGTTAAAAGACATCTTGAAAAGGCTTGGACGTTTCATAGCCGACTAACATCCATTGCCGAGGATGGCAACATGCTTAAACAGGGCCAATTTCTCAAAATACTACCAGGGCTTCCTGGTGGTGGAAGCAAGGAAAGTCCATTACACATCGCGGGGGTGTGTGAGGCTGTCCGTGTGCCCACCACCGGCACTATCGGAACTTCAAACAAGTAGACTGGTTTAAATTTAAGTTTGCCAACTGATCGCGACTGCTAAGCGCTCGAAAATATTTTATCATAATTTACACCGAATAAGAAGGTGTGATTAAATAATGATATTTATAAAATATGAACTCGGTTTAACGTGTCGGTTTATTATAATTTGCCTTAAGCACAATCATCCCCCAAAAAGCGGCTATCATTTCAAATATTTTTATACTCGGTGGTTGAGTTCTCAGAAATATTTCCTTTACTTCAAAATGGCATTTATGTCAGGGTATTTAGAATAAAAAAAAATTTTTTTTTAATATGTGTCAACAGATTTTTAACCGTTAAGAAAATATTTATTTTCATGGTTTATTTAAATACGTTTATTGTTATTAAAAAAGGTGCATTTTTATAAAGTGTTATAGATTATCACTTCAAAAAACAACGTCTTGAGCAAAACTGTTTCGGTACCATAAAATCATTAAAAAATATTTCTGTAAACTCTATGGATCTCTATAAAATGTATTATAACTGCACAGCTTTTTTAACATAACAAAACCACCTTGGGAGTATTAAAAGGAGAATCTCATCGCAGACTTAACAAGAGTTCCATATATATTTTAAGGAGAGCGTCTTCGAGTTAGCAAAATTCGTTTTGTCTGGAAATCATTAAACCACCTCAGCCGTTATCCTCGCACTGAGGGCGTATTCTTTAAAGGACTCCGGGAGGCATTCAGGGCGCCAGTAAAGGCTTCAGACCTCTCGCGCCCCGACGGGCTCCTCCCGCCGCTTTGGTCGGGCTTTAGTGTCGGGGTGAGTCTTTTGTACGCCAGCCGAGCTATGACTGGCGGCCGTTAACTTGCTGTTTATAACATACTCTGTGGAAGGAATTAAACGCTCGTGTGAAATATAGTTTGCACTCAATTTCTTAATGAACCGCCAGGTTGGAATAATGCGGTTAAGTACGATTGGCTACTTCCTAAGCTTAGATTCATTTATGCAATCATTAACAAATAGATTTGGTCATATACACTTTTAATTTTAAATTATTTATGTAATGACAAAAAAGTAACTTTAGTCATGTCAAATCAGTTTAGTCATGCATCTGATGATGACCCGGTGTATAGGGTCGAAACTAGTTTTGCAAATAATTCTAATAAACTCAAAGTGAAGACAAAAATACAAAGTTACTTTTTTTATCATTAAAATAATGGATCTTCACCAATCGAATGCCTTGTCCCTCAACAAGATTAAATTATTTATATTTAAAGAAGCACCACTGTTTATAAAAGTACAAACCAATAAAAATGGTTACGGGATATTTATATATATATTTATCGAATCATTTTAAAACTCAAACAACTTGTATTTCTTAAAACACATTTTTATCATGCAAAAAATGAATTTAATTTTTTTTCTTAAATAAACTTGACAAATACTTATTTATAAAAAATGCTATCAAAGTAATATTTCATGAAGTAAAACGTCACAACACGATTTATTAGAAATGTACAAAAGCAAAATTCATCATTGATTTATATTGTATTGGTAAAATAAATATTTTACGTTTTTTGCAGTAATATAACATTTCAATTTTAAGCAAACAGTGTATCGATCTATCAAATTAACGGGTCTAGTAACTCTCAAGCAACAGAAGATTGTTCTAGGCTTAAATAAAATTGACTAAAATATTAATTACCATCGGTAGCGAAAAAGCTCAGATTAGTTCAATATAGTGATAACATTTCATATTTAAACTATTACGACAACCGCACAGTGAATATTCTGATAAAACGTTCATTTACAAAGTACACATCTGTATTTTTGCCAAATATGAACTAACACGAGGCCATTGGATAGTATTTTTCGAGGGTGAAGATAATTTCGATTCGTTCGGAAGTAAAAAGTGAATTTTTGCCTTTGCGGTTCGCAAAAAACGACGCCAGCACATGGGACGTAGCCGTCGCGACGCGTTCATAAATCCTCCACAACATGCTGCCGTGAGCTCGCCTACAAGCCCGCCCGGAGTTGAAAATTGTTATTCCGCATTATTTGTCACTTTAATCTCCATTTCGCTAGATGTTAATTGTTATTGAGATCGCACGTGTTTTTGAAATAGCTAAAGCTTACTTCCGTATTGGGGGCTGAAAAATAAGCACTCCCGGTAAAGTCGAAAATTGCAAACCGCGAAAATAGTAGTCGCGGCTTCCAATTTTTTTCTATTTATTTATTAGCATGACTGCAGAACATCATCAGTTTTGTTTTACTCAACGTGAAGAAAGTATAAAAAGTTACCCATATCATTGATAAAAAAATGGATCTTCATTGCCTTGTCCCTCAACAAAATTTATTTTTAATTTTTATTTAGTACGGCCGAATAAGCGAGACTGGCTCAGGATAGAAATATATTCGATGAAATGGTCACCAACCTCCTATGAAGAGAGGAACCAGAAACGGGTTTGCAGTTGGGTTGCAACTACCGTTCTATACTTATAAATATTCCAATTAGTTTTCCTAAAATAAAAAATAAAATGGTTTTAAATATTAGTTCCATTGAGATCATAAACTTAAGTAAATAAAGTATTATTGAAATTTTTGTGGCCAAAAAAACTTTTTTTATATAATGGCAACGAAAAGGCGAATCTTTCAAAATATATTTCGCTTTAAAATCATCAAATAATATGAAAAATCATAAACGATAAAAAATAAAGTTATAAAGTAATTTCTTACAATAAATAACAAAGAACCTTAATTAATAGATGTTACAACAACTAAGAACCCTTATTGTTTTCCGGTCCATAGAAATGAACCTTTGTGTGGAGATGCAGGGTTCTCGATACTGGCAACTCAGGGACTACAACGCTGCAGAACTAATGACTTGGCAGAGAATCAGAGACTACAAACCAACTGCCATTGAGTGCAACGAGCCTCCTGTATTTATGGTTTTCCCGGCTTGGAGTAGGACTGTCCCATTATTCAATTTATTCTCGATAATATGGCACTTGTTAATAAAGAATGACTTCACGTTGAATTAAAATTTGATATACGGCCATATCTCACCTCGTATTCCTTTTTATTAACGCTGCATTTTAAATTGAAATTTTTTTCACCACTTATAAATTATTTCTTAAAACTATCATAACTTGATGAACCATCGTAAAAATGAAAACGTAAGGCTTAAAACGACCTGGGGATCCACTACACTATTTTCCCTTGAAGACTGGCTCAATATAAGCATATGCTTGACACCCACAGTTTATGAAGTCACTGGATGGCTTCTTGAAGCGTGTCATCGGAACCATAAAGAAGATAAACCAGGGGGTGTAGCTTCAGTCACTCCCATATATAGCACATTTTCGATTGACTAATTTGAAAAGTTGTGATGACAAACCTTGTACATAACAAGCAAGGTACCAAACCTATTTAAAAAAAAAAAAGTATATAAGTAGTATAGAGATGGTCGCCAACCTCATCTGAGGTGATTCACCCAAAAATCGTGAATAGTTGCCTAAATTCATCGTCCAAGCGGTCACAGAAAAGCGATGAGATCATTTGACATGCTTGCAGCAAAGACCGTGGCGACATATTTAACCTAATTACTGAGGCACTGTGGGCTGCGTCTCCATTAGCTCGCTCTCCCCGCAGAGATGGCATTTCCAGCCTTATCTCCCCGAGAAGGGGACATTAAGGGCCCCTTGTCCGTTCGCTGATGCGATTCATTGAGCCTCGGTGCGGAGAGGTTTTAAAGAGCGGACTGGCCCGCTTTCGCTTTCGAGTATACTTTTGACTCTACTGGAGAATATATACATTTGCAATTGGTTACTTTGTATTTAGTTATTTTTCAGTAGGGATTTTATTTAACTCTTAAATATACTATAAAATAATAGTTTGATTTGATATTTTTAAAACTTTTTGCTATACCTATCAACATACTTACATCTTTTTATTTTAACAGGTTTAATATATTGCAAGGATAAATTGTTTCCAAGTTTCGCAAAAAGTTGAAAGTCCAAACTGAACGAATTGCTTATACTAACAACCTATAACAGTTGACTTTTTTTTCTTCATATTAAGCACGTTAATATATATTCGTTAAGCACAGTTTTTCGTTAATTAATAATAAATCTATCAAACTTAATACACCAAAATGGTTTTTGTACATATTAATAGCTTATAATAATAAACAAATCTTCGTTTAAAATAAAGCACTCTTCAGTTTAAAAATAGTAGTAAATAAGCCTAAAATTATATAATATATAGATATATTATTTTTAAATACAACTCGCATTACATTTTTTGATATTTTTACAATTGTCTGCAGTCTAAATATTGTAAAGTTTTTCATAATACGTATGGTATGTTTCAGTAGTAATGATGATGTAAGAGAAACTTTTCCTCACATGAGGCACTCTCTTAAAGTTCCTGGACAATGCTCTCCCTGAGGGGAGGAATTTCCCGAATCATTTTTTAAGACTACACGTTCAGAGACAATACGCGGCGTTGAGACTTTCGTTATCGTAAACTTTATTCTGCAACACAGCGTAGAAAATACTACAAAGGGGCGCGTTTTTATTGTAATGGTAAAGTTTTACTGTAGCAATCTAAGCAATACATCAGCATTTATTATCTTTGACTCTGTGGTAATTAAGCCCGCAAATAAATTTGAGTATTTTAAAACGCAATTTATATATTATGATATATTCGTTATAAAAAATGTGGTCTGTTTATATTCATACTTAAATTAAAATATTAACGTACATATTAAATAAACTAAATCAAATTTTTATAATTTCGTCAAACAATAAATACAACAATACGTCAAACGTATTGTTTTCTATTATGTTATAATTCTCACGAAAAAAAATTATATCCAATAATTTTCAATCAGTGTTTCATTATTACATACAATCTGAAAGTATAGATATTAAATTAAATAAATTATGTTATTCTATAAATATTTCATTACATCAGAACAAATCTGTTTTTTTTAAACACTATTCAAACAAATAAATATGATGAAACGTACAACTTCAATGTTATGAATGCTCGTTTTTTCTTTAGGACATTCAGTTATATTTATGATTGTTAAATATCACTTCTCTCAACATAGATGACTTAATTGATTGATTGAATTTTTTTTAGTCAGCCAAGGTTTTTAAATTTATTTAATATACAAATATTTAAAAATGTACAGCGTGACTATAATTTACAAAAGACTGAGTATAGTTCGAAATAATTCCCATGCAAGCACCAAACAGGTACCTAAGCGAGTAAATAGTTCACTCTGAGGAAACGGGGAACGTACACATTTGCATGCAAATATCCGGAACTTCATTGTAAATATGCAGTGGCGCTGAATTTATATTCATCGTGAAATCATCTAAGGGATGACTTTAATACCTGAGGGGTGGAATCAAACTAGAAAAGACGTGCACGTAGAAATCTTGTCATATACAAGATAACGTTTCAATCATAGGTTATAGTCAGTTGATTTGTATACAAATGTCGTTTATATTATCCACCGAAACATTTAGATCCAACTGTTCATAGAAACATTTTTAGTGAAATCCTTCTTATTGAAATAGTTTTTGCATACGGCTAATTTTATTTCTATTTTATTCTTACCAATGAAAAGTATTTCGATATCTAAGCAATCCACAAATTTAGATATGCAGACCGATGTTGGAAATGCTGCCGGTACCTGATAACTAGCAACAATCCAAACGTAAACTTTTCTTTGATCGGGTTCATTAGGTAGCGAAATGAGATTTCTCTGTACGTTTTGCATTATTTATTTGGGGTTCCACGCCAGGGAAACTGGATGACAAGGAATCAGCCCTCCCAGGCAGAGCCTTCGTGACCCATATCAAAACACCATAATGCTACCGCTTTTATTATTCACGCTAAGTTTTATATAAACCACAGCCGTGTAAGTGTGTTTTATAAGGATTATATATATTTAAAATAATTTTAAATATACAATGAAATTAAAATCGCTTGTATTAAGTAAATACGTATTAAATATTAATTTGTAAATAAATCTCTGCCCTTCAAAACCAGTCTCCGAAAATTTATTTATAATATAAAACTTATTTTTTAAAGTTATCATGCATTTGTATGTATTTGATCATAATTTATCAAAAATATAGCATAACTCTATATGTAAATAAAAGCATACTATCTTTTTAGATTATTGTTTTTAATTAATGGAACTGGTATTTATTTTGTAGTACTCCATTTTATTATAATAAAATAAAACCAAATGGATTTGGAGACTACGTTAATTTCACTATTAGCGAGAGCTCTTTCGCCGAACACGGCATCTTCAAGACTGAGTCTATACAGAAAAAAGCGAGATGATACATAACAAATTCAACAGAAATAAATGAGTCATAGGTTATACTACATTACAAATTTATGTGGAAAAATGCTTCTATTGGGTGCTGTGAAACCCCATTAAAATGATATTAACAGCAATAATTTTAATACTAAGTACTTAAATATACTAGTTTGTGATGATTCCTGGCTGTCCTGGCCGCCACCTGAAAGCAATTAGTTTGAATGCAGAATCAAAGTGTATTTTTAAAAATATTAAGAAGGGGAGAATAATGGTAATTATGTATCATCTCGCTTTTTTCTGTATAGACTCAGTCTTGAAGATGCCGTGTTCGGCGAAAGAGCTCTCGCTAATAGTAAAATTAACGTAGTCTCCAAAACCATTTGGTTTTATTTTATTATTATAGTTTTTATTCAGAGTAATGTGTTTTCCTATTAAAAACATGTACATAAAACTATCCTATCCCTATTATTTTCAATTGAATTGAGATGATGCTAATATCAATAAAAAGTTTGCATATGTATTATTTTAATAAATTTATAAGCGGTAGCGATGAAAAAATATTTTTTAAAAATAAATTGCATTTGATTGTGCCAATATATTCGCTTCAGTCCATGGCGGGAGCTTTGGCAATATCCATATGCACAGGTCATCTATCTGGTGACGAATCAAATGCCAAAGCATATCAAAATATATTCAAATCTAGATCGAAATCCAAACCGGTGCAGCGTCCAAATTAGTTGACAGATTGTCCTGAAACAAGGGAGGTAGGCCGGCCGCGCCGCTTCCGCCCCGGCCGAGGCTGCACGTGCCGCGCGCCACTTCCGGCCCGCCTGGCGCAACTTTGACGCAGCGCGCACACTACAGACCGCGTGCCTTGCACTTGCTAGAAATTTGAATTTATGAATGTGACATCATTTCAACTTCATTTAAGGGTTCCATAATCGAGTTTTTTTTGATCATTTTCTAGTCCGTTTTGCGAAAAATCGACTGCACCCATAAAAATATTTAAATGCATATATTTGATACATCCCTTTTTCCGAACACAATATATTTTTATTTCTTATAAATTTACTATTAATATCATAAATATGTGTTTTTCCGATTGAAGTGCAAGAATTTGGAGATTCGTCCGGTACATTTTCCAAGAATCCTAAACATTTAAAAGTCTTTTTATCGATTGGAATTAAAAGATTAAATATAAACCATGTGCGTCTTATTAATTTAAAAATTTAAAAAAAAATCATTTTATCCAATTTTTCAACATCTTCAAGATTTTATTTTACCCTGAAAATGGACGATAATTAAATAATAAAAAATAGATAAATATAATTTATAGTTTTTTTCAATACTTTGTAAAAAAATCAACTTTCGATATAGAAAAATAAAGTGACAATTAAATTAATTAAATGACACGATTTCGTCAGGTAATGGACTGCCTCAGGTGTCCGGTTGGACACCAGATGCAATTAAAAGGCTGGGAGCAACTGCCTTAACGTTTCGTTAAATTTATTTATTTGCCCAAAATTTATTGAATTAAAATTTTAACTACCTAAGTGGGTCAAACGACTTGCTTTTCTTCTAGCTATCTTCGTGGGACGTTGGTGATCATTAATTGAATACATATTTATCCTGGACCAGTCTTGCTAATACTTGCAAGTATTGTCTATTTTATTTGTACTTTTTTCACTCAAACAAAAGTAGCAATTTATTAACTCGCCAAAATACACCTACGTTTTCTTGTTATCTGTAAAATATATTCATCAATAGTAAAAGCTTTAAGGTAACGTTTAATCAATATGATGTTGCGAAACAAACGATAACCTTGAAGAAAAAAATTGAGATGAATTGACGGTTATTTCATTATATCACATCATTTGTCAGAATTAGTAGCTCGTTCAGTAAAACAATCAATAGGACAATACGAAAACCGCGATATTTAGACCGTCGGATGCATATATAGAACTGAAATATCGTAATATGTATTAATTAAAAATGCGTTAAATTCATTTTATTCAGGAGGTGATGTTTAGCAATTAACAATTAACAAATTTGCTATACATAATAATTGTTGGAATCTTGCTCCCCGTTAACGTAAACATTCATACCTAGTTATTTAAATAAGATAAGTAGGAAGAAACGTTTCCTCTGCGAAATGGAACCGTGAGGGTTCTTCTCAGTATCACACATCGAAAGCCCAATTGAAACTTTAAATACGATCGGATATAAGATCCCAAACCCTATTTTGTGGGAAGCGAGACAGCCCTATAGAGAAAGTTGGCCGGCGCAGCGGGAGAGAGAGAGACAGGTGCGAAGTAAACTTTATATTATAATCAAAAACAGTAAAGGAGGCGGAACTTCGTCAAGTTGCAACATTTCAAAGCATTAAACACCAAGTTTAAAACAGAGAATTCAACTTAAAAAACCCAAAGTGAATTTCATGGTTCCGCGTGTTTTTGGGGGATTCGCTAATATTATTTCATTTCAACACCGCCCAAAAATACTTTTGAACTGCTAAAATATTATAAGATACTTAATATTGTTATAAAATCATTAGTTTTATTTAGAGGAGACTGGTTTGATAATTAAATTTTGAAACTAATTATAATTTTAAGCACCGTTTATATACGATGGCACTATAAAACATTTGGACTTCTGGGAATGGAATCTTCTCGTGTAGTTATAAAATCCCACGCGAAAAAAGCGAGATGCGCCCACATGCGGGTACGTGAGGGCAGAGTTAAAGTTTATTTTCTAAAAATAAACATTTATGTTTACTTTTAGAAAAGAGACTGCATATTTTTATTTGAAGTTTTATATTTTTCAATCATTTTTGAAATGCTGCATTTTGAAATTGGATAGTCGTCGTATAATATTATTTTTACAGTAATTTCAAATGTTTTATCTTTTTACAAGGTTAAAGATAGAATAGTTTAGGAGTTTGCTATTAAGATAGGGACTTTTTGGTTAAGACTTAATAATAAAACCACTTAAAAATCCGGCAAAAATATTATAATTAATAAAACAAAAAAAGGAAAAGTAATGATCACGGAGTGCTTACTTAAAATTTTTCAATTTACAAAGACATGTTCGTTAGCTGAAAAACAAACGTGTTTCTTAAGTCAAAGCTATTTTTTATTGTTAATATGTAAGATTTATCAAACAATAAAATCTTATACAGAAGCAAAACGATAGAGATCAAATTAAACTTTGAATTAATTGAGTAGTTCGTATTAAAATCACGACTGTCACAAAACCGGCAAAAATCACTTCCTTTGTTCCGAAACGGTGCTTTGTCAGGCGTTATTGAATAATTCAGTGCATATGGTACACGCTCCCAAGACGTGAATACAAAACAGCCGTTTTATAGTCTCGACAATGATAAGGAAGCTCTTAACTTACTCTGTTGGCCAAAACATTAACTATTGGGAGTACGACTTCCGCCGACGAGGAAGGGTCGGGGCCAGACCCTCCCCCGGCGCGGCCAATCAGCGCCCGAGAAGCGATCGTCCGGAAAAATGGGAAAGCCGAACAATGCTAGAAAGCTGGATTCAAAGACCACAATTAGCAGTCTCGGTATTTTAGTTCTCATTTTAAAGTGTGCGCATAATTGATCTCTCATTAGGCCTATCAATGGAGGCTTCCCTCGAGCCCCTTAAGTGAAATAAAGCGGATCAGATCAAAAAGGCGACCGGAGAAAAGAAGTTGCCTGAAACGAACTTTTTGATTTCCGACATTCATTTGAGGTGGTTAAAGTAGAAATATATTATTTAAATTCTACATTTAAAAGAAAATCTATTTGATGGACACAGTTTAAAACCAAAGCTCACGTTTTGCATATGAAACAATGTCTTTACTCTCATAAGTAAAATTATTAATTTAAGATAGGGAAATAATATGACTTGAACAGGTGTCTTTCATATAAGAATATTTTGTAGACCTCGTTAGCCGTCATAAATCCCCGAACTGATTTGTGAAGGCAACAACAATGTGGTCTTTTAAAGCTTTAAGCAATTAGTAATATAAAGTCCAGATTTAATTTAAATGATTTTGCGATATCTTCAATTTATACCACTATTATCTTGCTTTGAGTTTTTCTTAGATTATTTTAATTACGAGTTTTATTTTTTTCTTATGCTTACAAGTGTAATGTTTATTTATTTATTTATAAATACAAGGGTACCAATACATATATAATTTATTGATACTATTATTTTTTAAGCTTTAAATTATAAAACGAGAAACATTCAAGAACACAGTAAATAGCCTTTTGCGGAACTCACCCCGTAGAGCTTCTGTATCTGACAAGGCAAATACTGGATACGTCACAATTTTTCAATTGAATCAGAGAGCAATGCTTTTTGTATTGGCTGTGGCGGTAGATAAAATTGAATTTCGCTATTTTTACTACATATTAAACCATATTTTCTTTACTCAGTAAGTTAATTTTTGCTCTGCAAAACTTTTTAATGTTTTATGAATACCTTTGATTATTTTATTTTATATGTAATTTATAAGCGGATATAAAATATAATGACTTTGTTTGTGTCATAAACATGTTATAATAATTTTAAAAACAGTAAACAAACGTATCTACGATAAAAATAAAAAATATTTAATTGCTTGTTTTATAGTTTGAAAGCACCCAAGCAAAAATGAAAATGTTTTTTTCCAGTTTCCCGCTCATGACAAGCGACTTCATTGCATAAGTAAGCTGTGCAACCTATAATGAATAAACTGCCAGTGCCCGTTGCGCTGCGTTTCCACAAAGGCCGCCGTGGAAAACAAAGTTTTCCCAATGAACGTTCAGCGGGGCTCGATTCCGACTTATCATTATTCTAAACCAACAGAACGACATTTCTCTTTGTGGGCGATATTTGTTTTATGTCCACTTGTTTTTTTCCTCCGACCCATACAACAAAAGAGGAAGGCCTTTTATCGTCCGCCTTTACAAAGAATTTCAAAGAACAACGCCTAATTATGCGCCCCAATGTAAGGAACGTATACACGCGATACCCTGCGAAAAACTTAAGGGATGAAAAAATCTTTCAATTTGAGAAAATGTTTTTTTACTTCACCACATTTGTATCTTACGACAGTTTTTATATTTATTAGTATAATTAATTTATTCTTTTCACTGTCGTAAACTTTTCGTCGAATGTCTTTATTATGATTTTTTTCGAAATCTTTTTGATTTTTTGAAAAAGCGAATTATTATTACACAAGGTCGTCAATATTGTTCAAAAGTAAAATTTAGTTACTTTTTTAGTAGCAATACAGTTATTAATTTATTATAAAATATTTTTTTCAGCAATTGCAACATAAATGTAATTGAATTGTCAAAATTCTATCTATAATGACTCTAAAGGCAAGTTAAGCCTTAATTAAAAGACATTCAATAAATAAAAAAATAAGTCTCGTAACGGTTATTTTTCAGATTAATTTGATTAAGCCGATATTACATACAAAACTAAATAAAATATGTAATTGTGAACTTATATAAAGATGCTTATTTTTATCACTAGCGACATAAGTTACTATTACGATTGTGTATTATTATAATTTAATTAATACATAGAAAGCTCAATTATGTGTTATATCATAACTGAATTATTCATTTGAACAAATATTAAGCTACTGGAACGTGTTAAAACTCAAATTCCGGTTTGAAAAAAATGTATAATCTGATGAAACGTGCAAACCCAATTTATGTTTTAAAAAATCACAAAAACCAGCATTGAATATTATATTACACTGAAATTCTGTGAGAGAAATATAAAATGAGTAAACCTCAATTTACAACAAAGCCTTAAATTAAAAAATTGTGTTGTAAATCAATTAAGATTTAATAACCAATGTTCGTTTACACGATGAAAATAAAAATTATATTTATCAGTTGAAAACAAAAAGTACTTTTTGAATATTAGCCAATGAAAATAGGAATGTCTGTAAACTTAAAATGATTTGTTCATGTATATTGTTTATGAATAGTAAAACATATGTTATAAAATATAAAATGATACCATTATCTTGACTGATTCGACGTGCAAACGTTTTTTTCAGTCGCCCTCTTCAAAATTTCTCGCACTTTTTTATTATTCTGTTAAATTGTCCAAAAAGCTTTTTTTTTATAAAAAAAAAACAGAAATCTCCAAAGGGATACAAAGTCACAGACACAACAAAGGGAGCCATGTCTATAATAATGATGTCGTTTTTGTTATTTGAATATTATTAATTTAGGATACTCGCTTTTTTGTCTTTGAATGTTGTAACGGTAAGTACTGAGTTTCACTGCCGTACGACATTGTTAATTATTTTTTATTGATTCGAATAGATGGTTTTTTTAAAAAATTATTACAATATAAAAAAATAATAATTTTTTTATTGAGATATTTACAGTTATATTAAACTACCCACACACCTAAAGAACTTCATAATGGAAATTATGATACTAAGAAATTGTAATTGTGGGTTAAACAATTACAATTTCACTTGGGTAAGTTTTGTTCATATGTAACTGTAAGCTTAAAAATTTTTATGTAAATCTATTATTGACATGTTTAGTATTACATCATATTTTATTGAGAAATCTCATTTTTAAATGAAAAGTTGTCAGATTTTTCTAGTCAGTTAAACTTGGCGACTTAATGTAAGATCATACAGTCTTAATCGCTGTTGGCATTGGGCCTGTTTATCAGGTATGTGTCAGAAGACTTGGGTTTCGTTGACACAAACAGTGAAACATTTTACCTCAAGTTATTATCTCAATTTATTTTATCAAATGTACTTTTGATCTGTGTAACATAATTTTGATTATTGTTTTTTTTTTTATTAAGTATTGTGACTGAAAAGTATTTTTGTTAACTTATTTTGATTGTTTATTTTTTTTGTGAACTTTAGTGAATACCTGATAATTTTACGGTAAAAAAATCATTTTGTCAACGTTTTTTTTTTGTGGAAGAAAAATTGATTTTTTAACTGTTCGTGAGGCTTGCAAAGCCAAAACGTTGAGTCAGAATATATCAGTATATCATTTTGTTTCAGATCTTTTTTTGTAAAACTAGTATATCCAATTTAACTCTCGAGTTTTTCTATATCAAACAACATGATAGTGTAGAGCCTCCCTTGAAGAAACACTGATTACTTACATAACTCGCAAAGAAAACAAGTGTTTATATTTTTTCTCGGGTTGTTTTACCGTCCTCTGTAGCTGCTAGGCGAGTATCCTTTGCCGCGTCTCCGCGCTGCCTCTAGTCCGCCTCTATTGTGTTCTCCCGGCGGCCATCCTACAAATTGAAGACGATTTAATCTGCCAGAGAAAGTGGAGAGACTAACAATTCCTTGATCAACGATTCTCTTAGCTGAAATACGAAGCGGCGCAGCGTGAAGACATAACGCTCAATACAAGCAGCGAGTACAGGCTTAAAAGATTTACATTTACAATTGAAATAAATAATTTTACGACTAAGATAATACGCCATGTAAAGATTTGACTTTAAGTCTTTCGGTTTAATTTTTGTGATACCACATATATTTCAATCGTAAATGGTTATAGAAAACTTTTGATAAAAGATAAGATATGGAAGAATTTTTAGACTATCATGATTTTATTGAAATGTTAAATACAGTAAATCATTACAACACAAGAAAAAATACTTATCAAACTATTTAATTATTATGATTGGTTTCAGTAATTTATAGCAACAATAAACTATGCAATGCGGATAAAATAAATTAGAATAAATCTGTCAAAGAAGGAAGCAATAACAAATAACAATGAAACATTTATTTTTATTGCTGTTTCATTTAAATAGAACTGCTTTCTTCATTGGTAAGCAAGAAAGCTAATTTTATATATCTGTACAGTTATTCCTAATACCCACAATATTAACGTTCTCTTAGAAGGTAGATAAGAAAAACTTATATACAATAATAAAAAAATCAGTAATGTGCACAGCACCACATTTCCTTATTTGATATTTGATATAAGCACGTAATTGTTTATCTTAGCCAAAAAATATTTCTTACATATATCTTTCGTCGACGTATACGGCATTGTTTGTATCAAGTTTTATTAAATAATGTCTATATTCTCGTGCTTAAAGCTTAAGGATGCTTACTTCAGCATCAGCACACAACAACGCTCAGTTAAAATTACTCAATACATGGCAAGCTGCCGAATGGCCCTTCTGCAGCTGCAGTAACCCAGATTTCCCGGGGTGTGTTATGCTCGAGGAGCCCGGCCGGCGAGTGCTTACATTCTCACATTTGCTAATCTACTGGATGAAGGGGACATGTGGACGGATAGGCAGAGGCCGCTCGTTCTGTTATATTATGGATCACGCTTGAAAGTGTGTCTATCCATACCTCATTTTTATTAAAAATTCACAAAAAATCATGTATTTTTATGATGTCAAAAACAAACGTAAGCTAACGCACAAAAATATTACAACTTCTATTATCAATTTAGAAAGTCATTAAATTTTTTTGTACATATGTCGATTTTTTGATTAACGTCAATCAGATGCGTATTTATTACCCATTACGGGTTTATTATATTATTACTAATATGATTATGCACAATATTGGTTGGCCTGGGCACATTGGTTCATATGTAGAGTATGATTGTTAAAAATTATCGATAAACGGAAGTGATTCGTTAGTACACCGGTCATGTAAACCAGGGGATGTGGGTTCAAATCCCACACAAATCACGATGATATTTTTCTGAGAGTTTTTTTAAATCATCTTCTATGTATGAACTAATGTGCCTAATCATATTAGTAGTAAAAAAATTTGTCTTGATTATTTATATAATTATTGTCGGATAAACAGTTGTATTATGACTTTATGGGATAAACCATTATTACTAGTATCGAAAGCTTAAGCTGTCATAAGTCTTAAAATTAGATATGTATTTCATAGGAATAACACTTGCTTATTGATAAATCTTGCTGTTTGTGTGGGATTCGAACCCACATCCCCAAGCTTACATGGCCGGTGCATTACCAATTATGCCAACGAATCACTATTATTTGGCAAGAATTTTTCAACATCATATCCTATAAGTGAAACAACGTACTTATTATGCCAATAAATATTTTTCTGAGAGTTTCTTTAATCATTTTTCAATATTTGAAAAATGTACTTAATCATTATCAATCAATATAACCTGTATAGGCAAATCGTACTTCCTGTGAGACGGTCTTCACAAAAAATCAATAAACCCTTTTTTGAAAACCTTTTATATAATTATCCAGCTTAACCCGCAATACAAGAAATAGAGCTTCAATAAGCACAATATTATTTTAAAAAAATCTATTCGTGAATAACCTATAACGGGTCTCAAATACCAAGCAGCTCGAGTGCGCTAATGGTGCAGCGATAAGTCCGCACGATAGCCCGATAATCTGCCTCTGTCGAAGCACCCCCGCCGCCCTCCCCCGATGTGCCGGCGACGCACCCCGAGCTGGGCGCCGACCACTTGCCGGGGGATGATTCGCCTTTATGCTTCCGGCGCGGCGCTTCCGCTGCTTGCGGCCGGCGCGATTAGTACTGAGCGGCGAGCCTCGCTGGTAGTACTCTCGCACTTTACACCCACGATTGCAGATTTGCTAAATTTCTATTGTGAATGTAGCTCGGTTCCAATTGCGGCCTGGCGCCGTATTCAATTCAACCATCGTGGATTTGTAACTGAGAGAGAATTTGAATGATCGAATCGACTTATTTTGCACATACAGTGATACCCCGCTTTATGCGACCCCGTTATGCACGGTTTTACTGTAGCGCGAATTTCAAATTTTGCGTTAAAATGCTTCGCATTACGCAAATGTGTATGAACATAATGTAGTCATTGACTTCTCTTAACAATTAAAAACAGCGTTGGGTTTTATAAACGTATTATACAAGAACGTAAAAGAAACCCTATCCAAAAGAAAAATACATCTATTGAGATGTATTTTTCAGTAAAAATAACATGTAATACTGCATAAAGAGCTCTTAGAATTAAAGTGTTTGATTTAAATGATTCGTATTTTTTTTGTATTTAGTTTTGACTAAACCCCGATATACGCGATTTTTCCCGGAACGTATCCCTCGCGTAAAGCGGGTTATTACTGTATTATAAATATTATTTTTACCTACTTTTTACTTTCCATTTACACAAGTTAAACGTTATGAAAAAAAATCCAAGAAATAGAATAGAGGGAACAATTTTAAAAAAGACTTTAAGATTAATTTATGATGATTGTTTTGATAAGGTGCGATGTCACTTTTTCAATTGCTTCTCCACACGAAGTGGTTTTATGATATCCTGCAAAAAAATTGAAATAAATCAAAATAATTTATATTTGTTTATCACATATGATTAGCACTTATAATAAATAATGATCTGAAAATCGTGAAGCATCTTTTATAGTATGAGTACAGCTAGAAATCGACACTCTGATGGAGTGCGTGAGGTGCTCCGGGCCGGGGCTCAGACCCTCAGACCCTCAGACCCCTAGGCGGGCCGCGTCAGGGCGGTCGGGGAAAATTAATGAGATGTCCTACCTCTTGTTTTGTTTTTCTCTGCTTGTTTTAGAGGAGAATGATTTGTTTTATTAAAAAAACTCTCATTGTGTTCACCGCTGAATGGCCACGTACGTAATGCTTAGCCTGGAGTGGTTTCTTATTCTCCTAATGATTTAAGTAGATAGACTATTGTGTTTTTGAATGACGTTTTATAAAGGGTTACAATGTGCTATGAACTACTATTTTATTTTTTTAATATATGAATTAAGAACTCAGTACTTTCACATTACTCTACCTTATAAGATGAAATTATCATTATATTTTATTAGGGTAATTTAAACATTGATTTTATATATTATATTTAACTTAATGAAAGCATCTAATAAACACGTTTTTTAAATCAAAACATCGATAAATTTTGATGTTATAATCTTTTGTTTGCTAATAAAGAAACATTTGTTAATATGAGCATAAGGATTATAGATTATGTTTTTAAACTTTATTTTAAAAAAAAATATTTCTAAGAATTATAATAACTTTTCATCAAAATACAGTTGTTTTTTATATTCTCTTTTAGATCAATGATGATTGTTATGTCTATATGTTTTTATATTAAATTACATGTTATAAAACGCTGGTAGAGAATACTTAAGGTCACCTATCAATAGTTTGGAAATGAAAAATAAATGTAAATAAAGTATCTCCTGTGCTTCGATACCATCAGGCACCTCTTGAAAACATATTTATCAAAATCGATTTTATTTTACAACTAAGGAAAAATACTCAATATTCAGGACCGATTTTAGTACTTATACTTATTGCTCACGTACCAGAGAAGCAAAAAGTCCCCATACCTCTCTGGAGAGGGTTCTACCTTCTCTAAGCCCGGTTGATAAATGACGCGTCAATCATTGGGCATTCTCTATCTCCATACTGTGCGTTGACATGACCTACCAGACGACCAATTTTTATTCAGTCCTGGTGCTTAGTAAAGGTTTGGCAGGATTCTGTATCCTGAAGGATAGAGAGGTCCCTGACGAGAAAGCGATTTGGTGTACTTTGTTACGGGCTGTGATTTTTTACTTTCATCGATACAGCTGGGTATTTTGTAAAGGGAGAATAAAATTCGCACGGGAGTGCATAACTTTCTACTTGTATTGATTGCTAGAAATAACACGTTGTACTTTGGATTTGAATGTGACATGAAATTAATTTAATCGATAAGGAGAATTATGTAAATATTGAAAGTTGGGGCCCACTAACTAAGAACATTCCTGGTCAGCTAGTAAACATTATTGAAAATGATCTCTGAATTATTCTTAACATATTTGCATTTATGATGAACGAGGCTGACGTTTTTATACCAAACCACAACTTGCGTGTTTACATGCTTTTTAATATGTAAGCATTATTGTATTTTTTTATCGATATTTTTATGGTATTTTTTAAAACTTAAGCTATGTGGAATATCATTTTTATTCTGATGATAAATTTCAAATAGATACGCAATTGAAAAAAAAATCCATTCAATTGAGTGTGCTTTTTACTGAATAATAAATATTCTACTTATAAAGTTTTTAATTGGAAAAACAATCTTTATCTTATTATAAATGTAAAATACTTGATTTACCTCTTTCTTAATTATCACCAGTTCATTATCAGGCTTAAGATTATCACAATGAAAGAGTGGAAACGATTCGTTCATATTATATTTTAATCAGTTTCAAACGGGCGATTACTCTTTAAGGAGCAAACTGCTGGGCTTTCCTTATTATTAAATTTGCATTTTATGAATAGATTAATTTTGAGAAGAGGGAAGAACATGGAATTTATTATCTAATCGACTGGAAAGCCCTGCGTTTTTCTAGGACTACTTCTCTATTATAATATCCGAATTTATATTTGGACAATGCTCTGGCAAATAAAATGGTTGGACGTATCTATTAATTTTTCGTTAAATGCTTAATTCATGAATCGTAACCAGCTTTCATCTTATAAATGTTCTTGAATTACAACTCTACTTGTGTAGTAAAGACGTATAAAATGATAACCTCTGAGTGCATAAGAGTTTTAATAAAACTATATTTGCAACCAATAAAATAAAATAAAACAATACACTTGTATAATCGAGAAACGAATTCAAAATAATATCTCGCAGAAGCTTAGCCACTTTGTACTAACTATCTTATTCTTTTTAATTTTACAGAATAATATTTTATAATTCATATTACTACGATCTTTATATTTATTTTGTGTTTTCTTTATTTATAAGATCAAAAAAATTAAAAATGTATGAATATTTTATTATGCCATATTTTTAAACTTATTATTTAAAGAAATGCATTAAATGATTATAACGAGACTGTTTTCGACTAACAAAGATTTTCTTAAGTAATCAAACAACAAAATATAAAAAAAAAATTAAATTACTATGAAACATAGACAATATTAAACGAATACAACATTTTTCATATGGATTAAACAAACTATTGCTATTGCAAGTGAACCTGTAATTGAACATCACCTTATTTCTGAGCTTTAGGTATAAATATTGAATATTAGTTTAGAGTTTTGAAGCACTGAGCTGACAGGAGAATATCTCACCCCTGCTTTGGTTAACTTCACAACTGCATACAGTCAGGACATTTGAAATTCTCTCAATATCTTGGCATACCAGATTCCACGACTGTTTTGGATATCCAAACGTCTAACAACCGAATAGTAATTCTGAAGTATTTGGCTATAAATAAATAACTATCGAATCTTTTCAACCAAAGCAGTATCACTTTTTAAACATTAAATTTTAAGTAACGTGTCCTAAAATTCATGTGTATGCTGTAATGAATTCAGATAATTTTATTTATATATTATTAACTATTAAATACTTAGATAAAGAATAACGTGTATCTATAATAATAATATCCATTGTGTGTGTGTGTGTGTGTCTGTGTATGTATGATTAATTTTTTAAATTTTTTTCTTAAATTAAATTTAAAATAGTTTCTCTATAGAATATCTTAAAATATATGGTACAACGCTGATTTTTTGCATGTAAGTTCAGTAAGTTTTTTCGCAGTTATGTGCCGACTTTCAAAACTATAGATAATACTACTATATAATATGCTTTAGCGAGTTTCAATATGTACGAATTATAGTATTCTGTTGTTCACCGCGAGAATTCAAATTTAGAATTTTTCAAATAAAGAACAGTGCAGTGAAAGTCATGCGTTGTTTGTGACACGAAATGTGACACAAATGTCAAGAAATCAATTGGAAGGAAAACGTGAGCAGCGTCTTCTTAAAATTCGAGTGCCCAGCTATTCGAGTGTTCAGCCAAACATACGAGGACAGTCCGATAAGAACTTACCCTTACCGCCAGATGGTGCTAGTATCGCAAGAGAGATTCACTATCGTATAGTACATTCTTGTAGACGGCTACTGTCAAAATTTCAGCCGAATCAGACTCGTAGTTTTGTTTTGACCGCGTATGGAAGCGGACGTGTACGCGTGTTTTAGAAAAATGGAAAAATACTAATATAGGTCGGTAATTTGATTTTTGTTATTGGAAGGGAAATCGCGCAGCGAACTCAAAGAGCGCTTGGATGCTGCGTACGGTGACTCTTTTCCTTCGATGCTCTTCCACCATGACAACGCACCGGCTCACACCTCCGCCGTCGCCACGGCCAAATTGGTCGAATTGCACTACGAACTGCTCTCCCATCCACCGTATTCTCCAGATTTGGCCCTACTTGTTGTTTCCAAACTTGAAAAAGTCACTCGCAGAAATTTAAGTTCAATGAGGAGGTCATCGCCGCCACGGAGGCCTACTTTGCAGACCTCGAGAAAACGTATTTTTCAGATGGGTTAAAGAAGTTAGAGCATCGCTGGGTCAAGTGTATCGAGCTAAAAGGAGACTATTTTGAGAAATAAATCGCCACTTTTCCAACATTTTCGATTTTCTTTTGTAGGCTTAGTACTTATCGGGCCGCCTCGTACGTTCAAACACTATTGCATCGTTCATCGAATACGTCATTCTGTGACGGGCTACATTTCTAGTTTAATTATAATATCCATATATAATTTGCCAAAAATTTAATGCAGTCAAGCAATTTTCATACAATTATTGAAAGACACTGTTTACCTGAGCCCCCTCATTCGGTAGGCGGTATTAATATTCTCCGGGAGTCTCCCCTGAATAGGCCGATCACCGTTGGGGTGGCGGGAGGGGGTGCTCCCTGCGGCGTCCCTTACCGGCGCCCCCAACAAGTGGGGCGCCCCGGCGCCTGGGCCCGGAGCCCCGTGCAAACGATGATTTATTAAGCGACCCATTTTTATGAGGAAATCGCCCCGAGGTGTCTGATAATGAATTAATATTAAAATGACTGACGGAGATTCCCTCGGAAGATAAAAGATGTTTGAAAATATTTTCGTCAGCTCTCTAAAGGGTATTTTTTTACGCGGAAATTTCGAAAATGTTTTCAAAGAAGAATATATTCATTTACTTTGTGTCTGTCATCACTAGTTGATTTTGAATAAAAAATGGAAAAATTTATTATCTTTACAAGATTTTCACGAGAAGGGGTATTTGTGATCATTAAGGTAAAATTATGCTTTCTGTACTTTTTAACCGATATGCCATTGTTTAGTATATAAAAAATCATAACGTTGATTTTTAACAACAGTCAAATAAACGCGCACCCCACACATTCCATGAGACAGCTGAAGACAGAATCCACAGACATAGTCACTAAAGTAAGCTAATTATATTTCTAACATGTACCAAGATACATATAATTGAAAAATGTTATTAATTATATGAATAATGAGTATTATAAATAAATATTTATATTATTATAATATTGGTAGGGAAATAGTTAAGAACCACCGTAACCCATCGCAATGGTGCTAACCAAATTAGTCGAGTCTCTATTATGTTGATTCAATTTAGTTTCTCACAACAAAGTGCACTTAATATTCCGGGAACACCTTATTGATACGCCGTAGTACAAAGTTAGATAAATCTCTTAACTTACTTCTTATATAACTCCAGAGAGCTTAACTCAAATGAGATTACCTCATGAGCAGGTACTCTAAGGACGTATCACTGTTATTGATAACCAACTTAATAAAAATTATTATTACGGTTAATTAGCCATTTGCAGTATATTTTGCAAATTTGTAGCGGAAAAAATATAAATAAAGTTATCTCAAATAAATTAAAGCTCTGGCGACAGCTATTAAATAGCTTTTTATGTGATTTTTACATTATTCACTAAGAACTAAAAATAACGCTTACTGCTATTTTCATAAACTTGTTCATCTATCCTATTTTTGAATGAATCTCACGTCTGAATTTTTCTGTTTGTGGGATTTGATTATTTAAATTTTATATATTAGGCATCAAATAATAGAATTAGGCGCTAAATAACAACCCCTTATTTTTCTAAATACGTTTTAAGCAGAACAGTATGTACACTGTAGAGAAAGTTCTCGATTTTCCAAATAGATTATGTACTCATTGATTTACAGCGGTATGATTATTATAAATATCAGTATCAATACAAGTTGAATACTTTGAAAGCCACATTCACTAAACACAGTAAAAATGACAATACAAGAATGTCTGTGTCGCATATAATAAAACTAGAAACAGATTTTAAATGGATTAAGCGGTGAAAGTTTGATAAATTTCAGCTACGGAAAAGAAAATCCATTGATTCAATTATTAATTTATTTAAAAAGACACATTTTACCAACAGAACACTTGTTACTTGACCAATAATTGAAAGCTTCTAAGAAAGCTGGAGTAAAAATAAGTGTTTTATTTTACAGGTAATTCAATAGTTTTTTATTTAAAATGCCTAATTTATATTTAGTAAATAGCATGATATAAATAGTTTTAAAAACCTGTGACCTTGTAACATTATTAAAAACCAAAGCATTGCCCCAAATTCGTTACATCTCAAGCAGTTATCATTAGGGACAGTCTTGAGAGGCAATAAATTCACTCAACTACCGGCCTACACTGAATTTTCTAAATAATCTTGCTACAAGCCATCTTACAAGCCAGCATATTAAGAAGACTATATTAATTTTATGAAATAAAAATTATTATTTTTTTAAGGACACAGCCGTTAAACCAAATAATAGCTTTTGTTAATTTGTATCGCCGGTAATATTAAATTTTCAAATGTTTTTATAACTCTTACGTCTCACATAATATAATTTATTGTATTTCTCACAATACAAGAAACTTAATATACCATTCATTAGTTCCATTGTAAACATTATCCAAAAAGTAGTATTATTTTTTTTATAGTAAGACATTACAAATGACAACTTATTATTCTTTGAATTAAAAAAATTGCTTTTGTATTAATTAGAATGACAATATGTAGGTTGACGGCAATGCTCTATAGATAAAAAAATGTAATAAACATTTTAATATATTTTATTGATTTTTGTGAAGACCGTCCCACAGTAAGTACGATTTTGCCTATACAGGTTTTATTGATTGATAATAATTAAGAACATATTTTCATATATTGAAAAATGATTATGATTTCTGTGGGATAATATATTTAACAAGTACGTGTATTGGCTAAATTAAATAGACTTTAAAAACAATAATATCCAGATCGGATTTAAATGCTTCACTCAGAACTTTGGTTTAAAAGTCTAGTATTGCAAGTCACACAATATTTAATTGGCATAATAATTACGTTGTTTCACTTATAAGATATGATTGTTAAAAATTCTCGCTAAGTACCAGTGATTCGTTAGTATAATTGGTAATGCACCGGCCATGTAAGCTTTCACGGTGATATTTTTCTGAGAGTTTCTTTAATCATTTTTCAATATTTGAAAAAATGTACATCATCATAATTATTTAAAGATATTGTTTAAATGTTATTTAATTAATTTTTTTTAATAGTATTATGTTTGAATAAGGGAAGTAAAAAATATATTAAGAATCGGGGGTACTTGTTTTTTATCCGACCACCAAATTTTTTTAATGTACATGTACTCGCAGAGATTAGAATCTATCATATGACGATGAGTCCCGCTGTGGCGTTTATTTCGTTCCTTTGCAGATTTCCATGACCGCTCGATTCGTTGGGTTAGGTTAGATACAAGTTTTTTGGTGGTCGGATAAAAAGCAAGTACCCAAATCTGCATAACCTTTAAAACTTAAATTGAAAATAATCATGAGTATAAAAAATACAAAATTGAATAATAATTTATTTCAATATAAATATGTGATATTAAACCCTAAAAGCGTTGTTATAATAAACAGTAGCATTTTTTTTTTGTAAATATTTATATTGTTTCTTAAAATCTTGTAGGTCGTTGTAAAACATTGGCTTCTATCGTGTAAAACGGGGGCGAGTCGGCGGCGGAAGGCATCCCCTAGACTGGCATTAGCCCACCGCGATCCCCGCCCCCACCCTCGCTCTCTACTCGTACATTAACAAATTCGCGCGATTAATCACCGAGAATTCCAACACACCCTGTATGTGTGTGTCCTCCGAATTAACTGCCCGAAGGCCGGAGTGTCTCTTGAAATTTGATGAAGTTCTAAAATTCTGATAAATAAGTTTATGTATAAAATATTTACGCACTTTTGACATTTTACTGTAGCTATTCAAAACGCTCTTTTTTTTATTGAACTGTTGGTATGTTGCTTTTAGGGGAAGTACCATTGTATCCGGTTGTCCGGAAGAATTTATAAAGTCACTAAATATGTGATGTTTTTAGTTAATTAAAAGCTCTTTTAAAATGCTGAAGAAATCAAAATATATGTATTTAAATATTATGAGATTGTTCATCTTTCTACCAAATTTTTTTTCCGTTATTTTAATTCAAATCAGTTAAACTGACTGAAAGCTTCTGAGCAATTTCGTCTAACGAGTTTCAAATCAACTGCAAGTATCCACCTAGACATGCCGAGACAATGAACTGAGGAAGTTTCACCACAGATGGTTGAAGTACACTTTGTCTGCTTCCTTACTACGCGGAGGAGCATCAGACAAGGATCTGGTTACTTTGTACTCTTAAAGTTGATGAAATGCACATTTTGTAGTAAACTTCCATAAAAATTTGACTTTTAATGTTATTTATAACACAAATACGAAAAAGAAACAAAAAAAAATACTCCTTGTCCTAAATTAAATTATATGTAACCAAAAATATTTTTTTGATGTAAGCTTATTGATATTTTTTATATCATGTTTTTCGTGACAATTTTAAAATAAAACAAGTCTTAATTATATTTATAAATTTTTATTTAGATTTTTTTAAATAATATATCCTCTTCTTACAACATTGTCACATAAGATATTTACAATAAAATATACTCGCAAACAAATAATACCGAATTTCCCAGTTCCCATTTCTCTATTGAAATATACTACAGATGTAGACATTCGATTTGAATATTTTATTCTGTGCGGGTCGGGTTTTGTTATGTTATTCAATACAATTATAATTAACATTAGCCCCGAGCACAAAGGTCGCTAGATATCGGAGTTCCATTATAATAGGCCGTAGCCTGCCTTTACTATGTTATACATGGCCCATTACTACAAGATTATGCATATACGGAGAACGGTATTATTCGGATATACGCGATTGTGCGTTTCTAATATTTAGTTATTGAATCACAGGATGACTTTATGATCAATTAACCGATCAAGATAACATTGTTAAGGACTATGCAAACCGGTTGTATTATTAATAATAATTTATATAAAATGTTTATGCTATAATACAAAGGGAATTCAAAAATTATGATGATGTAACAACATCGGCAGCATTAATTAATTCAACGTAATATATTATCTGCAAAAAAAATTACAGTTTATTTCAAATAACAAATTTAATTGAAACTCAAAGCAAATATATAACTAGCACTCGAGATCAGATTTTCAGGAATCACGTTTTTTTTATTAATAAAATTTAAAACAATATTACTTTACTCTAGATTTTTATACAAAATTGAATAAAATGAAAATTACACCATTGTAGCAATATGTAGGCTATTATTTAAGATACAATTTTTTTTTTAAATTGTATTCGCTTCATGCAAAATTTGTATTTGATTTGTATTCGCTATTATCTCGTGCTTCTGAAAGACATATTAGAAAAAAAATCACGTTCGCCAATGAGACACAGTTTAGTTGAAACCGACGTGCATGCTGCCTGTGTTTATTCAGCGCCGAGAGCAGAGCCGGACTGGGAGACGTGGTTACTCGGAGCACAGGGCTGTCTCAGAGGGGTCATAACTCTCAGACACGAATAATAAAAAGTAGATTCTTTATGCCGTAATCCCATCTCACTCTTAGCCGTGTGATAAAAAAGCATATAAGATGCGCGTGTTACAGGTAATGGCGTGAGGTACTTTTCAGTCACTTAAGGTTAGAGAGTTTACTTATATATTTTTAACTCTATATATATATATGGTTACGAAAACAATATTTTGCTATAAATGTATGTAGATGATGCAGGGAGCAATTATAAATATACATTAACGTTATAATAAAATATATATTTGTTAACTATCATAAGAATGGCTGATGATTGTGTGTTTATATTAAAGTTTACATAGAGATATGACAGTTTTAGGTCATGCATTGTCAAATTAAAGATCTGTTTATTTACAAGTATAAATAATATCTGCATATTAACATCTTTTATAGTTATTATTTTTATGTCAGAAGCTCATTTACTTTTTATTAAAAGCTTTCAAAATGGTGTTGAAATCTTTAACAGCGCTTTGCGATTTTAAAAGATTTAAAAAATATATATTAAACATCTTTATGAGGCGTGATATGATCAATGTATTAATCGTCTTATTGATACGCACTTACTGTAAATTGATAGCACTAACAGCTACAAGCCAATCGGCGCGTGTAAAAAAATCACTTTCAATCACTCTCAGCCTAATCTCCTGTAGCCTTGACCCCCTCCACCCCCGGCCGGGACCCACCTTGAAGCAATTACAATTAACATCCCCTTCAGAGAGTGTGCGGCGCCATATTTGCGAGCTCATGGGCCGATCGCCGCCCTGGCTGGTTAATTAATGACGTCACTGGCCCAACATAATGGGCGGTCGGCCGGCTGCACCGCGCCGCCCCTGCCCGCCGGGGTGGGACCGCACTGGAGTTCAGATGATCATTTTTTATGGCAGAAAGATATAGTTTTGTGCTATCAAATATTATTATTTAATATTTCATTGTTCGGTTTAGATATATGTGGCTGAATCGACGAGAAGAATCGTCTGTATTTTTGTCACACGTTATAAATACATTTATTCTATTATTTGTTTTTGGTAAATGTTAAATATTTTATTTCTATGCAATTCACTAAATTGTATATTGCCAAAATCATGTTAGTTAAAAATTAAAAATAATTGTATTGTTCTAAAAAATACCAGTGTATTCTGCAAAATAAAACAAGAAAAAATTGTGTATGTGTAATTTTACATGTGAACATAGAATGTATATACATATATATTTATAATAAAATATAAAATGTTAATCATGTTTTCTTGTATCATAAAATATGATAGCCCAATTTCAAATAACGTTTGTTAAAAAAAATATGCTAACCCAAAAACACACATTTACAAACAATGCTAACTGAGGACGTCTGCAACACAGTGTTTCAAACTTCATTGAAGTCTAAAGAGAATCGGCGGAGAAGTAATAATGAACCAATCCCCCACTGTCCGACAAGTCAGCAGCGTGATTGCAGTGCCGTCGCACGTTGTGTATTTATCAGTGGCAAATGACATAGGCGTTTAGTTTCTAGTCCTGCCCTGATAACGTATTGTCCCGGAATGGAGCAGTGCGGCTCGCGAGACCGCAGGAGGCCGCGCGGGGGACCCCGCCATCTCCGGTGGATGCCTCCGGCCGATTGTAAGAAAATTGTTCCAATATTAGCATACTATTGAATACCCACAAAAGCTGTTTAATTCAAAATATTACTATTCACACATACATATACATACATACAGCCATTACCCGACGTCTAAACTCGTATATAAAATATTCCAAATGCACTTCTTTGATAAAAATCTTTTTAATATGATTAGGCAAATTTATCCACATATTGAAAATGATTTCAAAGAAACTCTCAGAAAAATATCAT
The DNA here is from genome assembly GCA_022113835.1 of Atopsyche davidsoni. NCBI lineage: Eukaryota > Metazoa > Arthropoda > Insecta > Trichoptera > Hydrobiosidae > Atopsyche > Atopsyche davidsoni. The sequence goes on along the minus strand of JAILWY010000009.1, from coordinate 11,644,247 downwards.
CGTAAACAAACAAAAAAGAAACAATCACACACGAACCAATGTGCCCACGCCAATCATATTAGTTAGTAAGATAAGCCTGTAAAGGTAATTACAACGCACTTGATTGACGATCAATCCACAAAATATACATAAAAATCTTTTTAATTGTTTTACACACATTATTTCGTTTTACACACATTGTTTTACACAATTAATTACAAGTCTAGATGCAATTTTTAAAGCCTTTTACTACAAGCATTGTTTAAAGTGCAGGTGTTTTAGGGGTAGTTTTTTACGCGTGTGGTTGTAAGCTCAGTGAATATGCCAGACGCAAAACCGAATCCAATTTGAAACTCTTCAATAAATTATGATTCGAGTGGACGCTGCACGCCGCGAAAACTAACAAACGTTTTGCTATATTAATTCAAAACCACCATGTATGCAGTAAAACGTATACCTATTGTTTTTTTTTAACGCATTGAACTATTTTTCAAAAGTACGAAAGTTTCGATGTAGTTTTTTTAACTGTGTTAAAATTTGCATCGCTATATTTACCATTTCCAACCGTTTTGGCTTTAAAAATACAAAAACAAGTTTGAGTATTAACATTAAAATAAAATTAAAACCTTATTATTAAATCTTATTTCATAACGTTTATTTGTTTATACTAATTTAATAGGATGAAAAATTTAGGTATTCAGCAACTGCCATGTACTTATCAAACAAATTCATTATTTCCACGGTGAATAAGTTTTGGTGTTTTAAAATAATTCAAACTTCATTGAATTAAATTTTTTGAATTTTTTACTGTTTTTAATTACGAAAAATTTTATTCTGAGATTTACTCGTGCAACTGTACTTTTAACAATACAGAACCTCCAGAATATCAAACTGAAAATTACCATGTATCCCTAGAAGTGAAATTGGTCACACGCAGAGGGGAGGTGTATTCCTTTTGTGCCGCACCGCCGGGCTGATTGGCCAGATCTCCCAGTCCTCGGCAAAATCAGTCCCAAAGCAACCTGCATTATGCACCGCCGTTTGTTTAGTGCATCTGAAATGCAACAAGGAACAAAGTTACGACATAAATTCAGAAATTTATTTGAAAACATACATATCGAGGGAACAGAGAACTTATCTAAAAATTTACATAAAATATCAAAAAATAATAAGTTACATAAAAAAATTTCACCTATAAAACCAAATGTTGTTTATTTTTAATGTAAATCTTAATTTTTTGTATTGGATACAAAAGAGTAAAATTTATTTATTTTACAGTAGTTTTTAACATGACATTTAGAGTAATACATACAAAATAAGGAATAATAAAAACATCTTATATTCGGTTCGAGCCTCATTTGTTTATATAAATAATTTTATTGAAGGGTTAAAAAATAAATAATAATCTTAATCAATGAAATACAGAAGTATTTACGATTCACAGTAGCATAATTGAAGATTAGATTTTAAATCAATATTTAGATAACTGTTAAAGAAATGCAAATCTTGTTGAGAGACAAGGCATTTGATTCGTGAAGATTCATTATTATAATGATAAAAGTACCTTTGTATTTTATCTTCACTTTGAGTTTATTAGAATTATTTGCAAACTGAGCAACCGCTCAGTTTAACTGTTTGTTTTTAAACTCAGTTTAGTTAAGCATCTGATGATGACCCAGTGTATTGGGTCAAAACTAATAATGCAAATAATTTTAATAAACTTAAAGTGAAGACAAAATACAAAGGTACTTTGATCATTATATTATTAAGAAATGCAACTTGAAAATTATTTTGGAGTTGATGTTTATCAAACTAGTGTCCAATGTGAAGTTTATTCTATAAATTTCAAAGACCAGCGTATGTTTGTGTATGACCAAAGTATCTCTGTGGACATGGTTAGAGAGTACCTTTGAGCCTCTTTTCCATGCACACGACCTACATAATAAAGCCCTCTCTATTTGTAAGCAGGCAACGTGAATACATTCAATTTAACATAAGAGGTTATTTCACATATCTGCAACACTTCCCAGGGCAGAGACGGGACATAAAACAAATCGAGTTTTTAGTAAAAATTATGTAAATGACTTATTAATTATAACAGTTATCATGTAAACAAATTTTATATAGCGTATTTTTTGTCGTTGGTTTGTAAATATAATTAAATTTAAAAGTTTGCGTTGACTTATGTCTTATACTTGTTGTTTTATTGGGTGGTTTGCCAATTTAAATAAACAACAAATAATAAAAAAACCCATATAAAACAACGCTTTCAAAAAAAATGTGCCCACTTGTATTTATAAATAAAAACACGTGGAAAACAAAATTTTATATTTATTTATCAAATAATTTTTTTTCTCATAATCGAAAACAAAAATATATAATTCTTAAGCGTTTCATTGAAGTTTTGAATTCTTTAATTTTATTTTCATCGCTTTCATAAAAAAACAATGATTTACTATTTTGCAATAGTCTAAATATTAGATAAGCATATATGAGCATTTATTATAAAATTATATAAACTAAAAAAATCAATTAAAATATATATTACAAAGTTGCATTCCCTTTACTTTCCACGAAGCTCCTTTGCAGTCCTCACGTAGTGGCTACGTAAAATACCGTAAAAGTGAGAAGTGCCGCGGCCAGGGGCGGCGGAGCTCGCAGCAAGAATGCGAAGGAAATGCTTGGAAGGCGGCGTCCCGAGATAAGGGCATTTAGCGGCCTGAGTGCGGCCCGAGACGCCATTTTCTCATAGGCTGTTATGTGACACTCAGCCTAGCGGTGCTTGATTCTGTGAACGCTGTTGTTTTCAGCATTTAACATGTTGCATGTTACCCATTGATTAAAAAAATATTTATTTTATAACAGCGCTTTTTGTGTGATTTTCGAATGTAACGGCCGATGGATGTATGTTGTTGATTTTAAGAATTGGATTTGCGCGCGATTTCACTTTTTTCACTGTGGATTTTTCATGCACATTTAGCCGATATTTTTTGTAAAGTATCGTTGAAATTTGTACGAATTATCTTGCATGCATGCATTTAAATTACCTTTCATTTTAATTAAACATAAATTCGATTCATAAAATTAGTGAAGTGGATTCATTAACGTGGCACTCCAAAAGCAATATTATTCGAGTACTTTTCATATTTAATTCAAAGTATAAATTTTAAACACATTTTTTTTATAAACACAAATGTGAATAACTTTGTTTATATTACCTTTTAACGTATTAAAAATTGATAAAATTCATAATTAAAAGCCAATGCCATTACAACGTCCAAACAGCCTATTCAAATTTACTCAACTCTCAAAAGCTACAATCTAGGAAAAACCAATTAGAACAGACGTTTTGTGCTGTGTATATCTTTTTACATCTAAACTTTATAGGTATACACTACCACAGTATTATTTTAAGAGCTATGTATAATTATGTCTGACTATAAGAGTCAGTTGCATTAAATAAAATAAATACACTGATTTGGATGAATACCTTTATATAGGTACATTGGTTAAATCTAATTGTAAAAAATGAGGTTGAAAACGGCTTAAGTTTATCAATATGCCCAAATCCTCGCCACCCTGACTTACGCAAGCTGACACGATCGGCTTCTTGCAGTCCCGTTCAAATTCAAACTTCCAGGCGCCAACGAATTCGTTTAATCCCCCAGAGTTTCTATCCCCGGGGTATCTCCACCCACTACCCACGGACTGTATTAAGGCGGTATCAAGCATCCCCCAAACGCAAGTGCTAATCCAATGAACTCCTCAGAATCACACCGCCATTCGCCGATTGATTAACCTGACTTATCATCGTTAATTCCAGCCCAACAGATGTGTTAGCGACTGTCGGAGGGCCGGGCTATCAGATTAGTACTGCGATTGTTGGCACGCTTGGAAATTGAAACTTGTCGGCCCCCGAGCGACCCGCATCGATGCAAAACATATTTTGAGCTCTGAGCGGCCTAAGATCAAGGGAGGTGGTTACCAACCCTTCCCCGGGATACCGCAACTAATGTCTTAGAAACTACCACCCTCCAACTGCTGGATCTTCTCACTTGTGCCGTTTGTTAAAGGCCTCACTCGTTTCATATTCACCGATATTGCGTTAATTCGGTATTACGTTTATTGATAGTTCAAAAATAATAGAAACTTTACAATGACGGTTGGTATATATAATTATCATTTTAAATTAAATCATAAGAACTAAAATAGAATAAAGACAATAAAATACATTATGCCAATAAAAATAAAACAATCAGTTATTTTAGAGATTTTATCATCCATAACATTTTGTGAATTTTTGTCATTATTTAAACAAGTTATTTGAAATGTATATTTTTTTGTTATGCTGATAAAACATCTAGATTTTAGATTTTTTATATGTAAACTTATAAAATAAAACATTTGCTTACACCTTTAACAATTTTTTTGCAAAAATCTTAAATAAAACCTTATAGAAATATAAACTTAAAAACAAAAAGTAATTTTAACAAAATATTTTTAACTATACATAAAAGTTCAATTAAATTCATTTACAAACTTTAAAGCTTGAATGTCAAAAGCAAGAACTTATACGCTTGAATATTTTACATAGCAAAAGAACTTAATTCCTCTTTATGTAAATGGGGTTAATAAATTCACAGCTAAATTAAAAATATTTTTTGAATAAAGCACTTTTACAACTTTTTTATATTACTCCTAACCTTTACCTAATCGTGCTTTTGTATTTGTACGTCTCTTGCCATAGTGGAGGCGTAAATATTCTTAGAAGGTTCTATAATGCGTAACATTTTTTATTCTCGTATTTCCTCTTGTTATTTCAAAAACAACAGAAAAAGCAGCGCAAACACATGCGAAGACATTCACGGTGGATCGGACCATTCCATCAAGACCACACGCCGGCGCCGCCGCGGCCGCGAGGTGTCCGAGCACCCCCGCAACCGCCCCCGTCCCCCCGCCCTCCAGTGGTGCAGCGACCGGCCGCCAGTCTAATTATGCTAACTTCAGTCGAGGGAAATAAATCCCTGCCATTTGTCTTGGCCCGCCCAACCCTATGAGTAATGACCCTTACAACATCTGACGTCACGTCTCTCTCAGGAAATATCAGAATAAACTATCGCCATCGTGCTCTCGTGTCTCACGCAGATAAGTTTTATGGCATGCCGGTATGTTATAAGTCCTATTTTAATAAAAGTACATTTTTAAATATTGTAGTAAATACATTTATTATTAAAAAAAAAACACGTGAATTATATTTGTATTATTTTTTATAACACAATACGTCAATATATTAAAGCTCGAATTGTGTTATTATAATTAATAAACTTATTATTGTAGATGTGCGGGTAGCACAGAAATCTTGTTATGACTTTAATTGCGATCTATCTCCCGCCTCGTCGAGATCCATCACCCGGGAGAGGGTTCAGATTTTGTTCGCAGGGAAGCACAGTGCGTATCGCAAAAAAGATGATCACTTGAAATAATTTATGGCTGCAATAAAACACGAGGACTGCCGCTTCGCCCGCCGGCCCGCTTTATTGTGAGACGCGCCGCTGTGATTGTGATCCCAGCACAGAATGATACTCCACGTATGAATGTGCACATTATACACGTTTTTATCGTACTAAATAACCTTTTTATTATTTATTTTACCTTATTTATGTTCATTCATTAATTTAGCAGATATGATAAGTAAATTAACTAGAAGGTTTACGTTGTCAAATTGCAAAGACGTTGACTGAGATGAATCTTTTTTAAAACCAATAAATTGCATTAAAAGGTTTAGATGCGTTATATCAATTAAAATTTATAGTATACTAGCGGATACCCCGCATGTGGTACTACGCTGTTGAGGAGTTTCAGCAGCTCTTGCTGTAGTAGCTCTGGTTCAAACTTGTTCTAGACGTGCTTCATGTTTTTGTGGTGTTTCTACTCTCTCAACCTTTTTGACTCCAAACGCACTTTATGCTGTCCGGCAGTTTCGGCTGCTCTTTCGGCTCTTTTTCGTTTCGCATCTACTGTATTTCTTTTAATTACAGCTCTTTTCGGTGCCATTTTTAGATATATATTTTTTGATAACCTCAAATGATAAAACTCTCCGTTTTGAATGACAGATAGAGATTTTGTTTTATGCGCAATCTTCACAATGTTATTTTTTCAAATTATTTTGCGAGGAACGATGTCGACTTTACGATGTAAATTTTGTATGGAAAATGTCAAAAATCGAATTAATTAATATACCGCATGTATTTAATGCATTGTTTTAATATCCTTAAAGATTTTTCGTATTATTGCCTTTCAAATGAAACCGGTATGGGGCACATCGGTTGGATGGTTTCAAAGCCTATGACGGACACAGAAACATCTTTTGTGTTATATATATATAGATTTGTGCCAGTAGCTGAAAATTTATACGATGCTTCGGTATAAATATATTATTAGTGGGATAGTCACCAATCTCATATAAGAAGAGGCACTTGAAAAAGAATATATCGATATATTTATTACCCAGAGAATATCGGGCTTAATTGTATTAATATCTCCCCGGAGAATGCATGCGTACATTTGTCTTGTAGTTTTCGAGGAGTTCGTCTAAACTCCTCTCAATTTAGCTTTTATTTTCCTTTTCTTCTTTGACTAAATTAATACAAAAGTGTTTATTTGGCGTCTTTTTTAGAATGAAAAGAAACTTTCATCAAAGTTTCAGATAACAAAAACTTGCAGAAGTATATGTAGTTAGAGATGATGAATAAAATATTAGATGTCGTGTGTTGTTCTGTTGATATCATTATTAAGATTTTTTAACGTTTTTATAAAGATCAACACGTGTTTTTATGAACCTTTATATTATTGTTACATTTATATTATAATATAAGTTTTAATAAATGCATGCAAGTGATAAATGAATTTATGTTTCATTTTCAAAACATTTTAAACGTAGCCATATTAATGTTTTGACTTTAAAGCAATATGATATTATAAATTTAAAATCTAAATAAAATAATTAGTACGTGACACAATACATACATATAATCCAATTATTTCACGTACACAATTAGAGTGTAGGAACCAAAGCCACACACGCCGGGCGCACAATCACAAGTTTTTATTTTCCGCCGTATTGCCAATAAAGCGGAATATTTTGTTGCCGAGTCCGATGGGAGTTCTGCTAGTTAACAACTAAAGCCACATCTTCACTTGCTATCAAAACTTCATGTATTTATTATCAATTTTTAATGATACTACCACTTAATTATCACCTCACTGAAATAATCAACTGCAGGTAATGATTGAAACATTGCAAAAATATATGAATTCAAGCACCCATAATGTTTTGTTATGTGAAGAGCACAATGCATCATTCTGTGCTCTGAATAAAAAAACCTTTATTAAGTGTATTTGTTGGGTATATGATGGGTACATTGAAATAATTTTTTTTAAGACATGTCGCATATGTGCTACAAAGCTCACTTACAAATATTTCAATATTTTATAATATGTAAAAGAGAGGCACCTGCAAGCAAATAAAGTAGCCATAAATTACGCAAGTGGTTAAAATATATTTGTACTGTTAAAACAAAATCAAACTTAATACCAAAATATTTGTTTATTTGGAGTTTATTTTACTGTTATATGGCCAAAGTAAATATACTTAATATTTTTGAGTAAACATTGCAGTCTTTTTTTAAACATCGATATATTAAAAACGAAAATACGAATTATATTTTTTGACATTACAGTATTTTTACAGGGTTTTTCGTGTTTAAATTATGATACAATACTAAAAAAACAGCCTTTTATTGATAAACACAAAATATTCGGACTTGGGGTAAAATTTCATAAACACAATTCCAGGTAACTCCTCGTTCATCTAAAGATGACTAGAGTGAAAAAAAATTAACCGTTCACAATGGCTCTTTCGAAAAAGAAGAATTTAACAATGCTATTATAATTAAAAGCGTATTTCTGGACCATCAGGACTAAGAGAGGATCTAGAAGGACGATCCTGAAGTGCCCGGTCATTGTTACCGGTGCAGTGTGAACGGCGCTCTACAGCGCGGGATGATGGCTGCCGCGGTTAACTGCGCGGGGGCGTCGTAAAGCGCCGCGGTAATGCCCGTACGTCTGTACTTTTAATGATGGTGATTTTTTCATCCTCGGACGTCACTGGATCGCGATGACCTTGAAGACGCTTTATGGCAGCCGGGAATGGCTAAAATAACACGCGCGATAAACTCTGTTCATCAACAGTGTCTATTTGATTTAATCACCCAGTAGGGTAATCAAAACCAAGCATTATATACATTGTGAAAAATACATGTATTGTTTACAAATTTAATCAAAAACAATTTTTTTTTATAATCTATATTTCTACTCGTTATTGCTATTGTTTTTTTTAATGTAATTTCATTTGAATCTTACGTTGATAAAATGTTGCTCTCAATGCATAAAAGTTTATCATAGCATATAATGAATAAACTATACGGAGTGTGCATTATCTTTTTCGGATTTTCTAAGAGATAGCGTTACTAGTATTGAATCTCATTAGGCTATACTTTAACATTTCAACGAGAAGCGTCATTGTTGCGTTTTTGTTTTCAGTATATGTCATATCGCTGAAGTGTATACAACATTTTTTTTTGAGCTCTCAACATGTCAAATTTTGTACTAACAAAACATAATTTGGGGGAAGCTTTACTTTTCTATTTCATTGGGAAGAAAAAACCAGCTGAAAGTCACCGACTGCTGTGTGAAGTTTATGGTGAACATGCTCCATCGCAAAAAACGTGTGAGAACTGGTTTCGACGCTTTAAAAATGGTGATTTCGATGTGGATGACAAAGAACGACCTGGCCAAACAAAAAAATTCAAAGATGAAGAATTAGAGGCATCGCTCGATAAAGACTCATATCAAACGCAAGTAGAACTCGCAGAATCATTGGAAGTTGATCGAACAATAATTTTAAGACACTTAAAAGCATTGGGAATGATTCAAAAGCAAGGAAATTGGGTGCCACATGAATTGAAGCCAAAAGACGTCGAAAGGCGATTTTTCATTTCGGAAATGCTGCTTGAACGCCACAAAAAGAAGTCATTTTTGCATCGTATCATCACTGGTGATGAAAAATGAAATCTCTACAGTAACCTGAAGCGTAAAAAAACATGGGGTAAGCCCGTACATGCATCAACATCGACGGCCAGGCCAAATATTTATCGTGCCAAGGTAATGCTGTGTAGTTGGTGTCATCCACTATGAGCTGCTGTAACCAGACCAAACTATGAAGTTCTGCCTTAACCGTCTTGTAGTCCAGACCTTGCCCCTTCCGACAACCACTTGTTTCAATCGATGCAGAATGCCCTTTCTGGAATAGGCTTCACTTTTGAACAGGATATCAAAAATTGGCTTGATCCTTTCTTGGCTTCAAGAGACGAACAGTTCTTTTGGGATGGAATCCACAATTTGCCCGAAAGATGGGAAAAAGTAGTGGACAATACTTTGAAAACAATATATTGTACCATTTTTTATAATAAAGCTCCAATATCAAGAAAAATTAATGCACCCACCGTATTTTTTCAAATAAACATCACCCTCACGTGTTTTAATGTATTATTATTAATTTCGATAATATTACGGTTTTTCATTTTTTTTTTTTGTATAAAAATGTGTTGGTTGTTGGGTGACTTGCAGGGGTCGCGCAGACAGGGGCGGCGGGCGGTGTTATCGGCGTCGGGGGCGTCCGGGGCGCCGAGCATGGAAACTCCATTACGGGCCCCGCGCCCGCCCCTGGCCCGGCCGCGGCCCTCATGGCGTCTTGCGCCCAACGACCGGAGTCAATGTATTCTTCACTGTTTTAAAAACTTCAAAAATAATATCTATAATATAACTCGATTTAAACTTACAAGATTTTCGCTGCTGTAATGTATGCGAGTATACTAAAATATTTTCAATGAAAGGAAATTTTGAAGTTCGAATATTAATTTATTCGTATTCGAAATCATTATGCAATCTCTTTGAACTGACTCTCATTTTATTTTACACCAAGCAAAACTATTGGATTTGATATACCTAGCTATATTTAATACAAACAAATTACTTATAATTTCTTCTACGTTACCTTCAATGGTTAAAAAATTGTAATAATGTGTGGGTTAAATAAAATATTTATATAAGAAAACAGTTTATCGTATACCTGAAATCTAAGAGAAATATCTCAAAAAATCCTGGATATGTTGTTTTTTCCAGTCACAAGAGATAGCAACTCAATTCATATTTGAAATATCCTACTTTATTTGTTTATTTTTGTGGAGGACGTTATAACGTCTCCCCTATGGCCGGGAAAATCGAAACGTAAAACAAATCCACGTATTGCGACCTTGTTCTACATTCAGTTGGGTCAAGAATAAATATTGCTTTTTCTCTACAAATTAAGTTTCAACGGAAATAAAATTGTCCTTAGTTCTAGATGTCGCAATAATTACATGGTTTTTTTTTTTAAGTATAAAGGTTTAAATTCAGATTATTCACATTAGCATTTGATAGTAATGCGATATTTTTATTGGGGTAATTTTATAACAGTTCATAGATTAAATATATGTTTTAAATACTTGAGTTAACAAAATATAGTAATGGCAAAATTAAATAAGACTGATGTTGCATTGTTGCTGCAATGTATTGCGTTCTCCGAAAATCGAAAGGGGTAGTTTTAATTTTTTATTATTTGAAGTTAACTGCGAATCTAAAATTTAAAACTGTGCTTATTTTATTCAATTTTAAACGCTTGTTTCTACAATATTACAAATATTATATTGTTACTAATATGATTAGGCACATTAGTTTATATATAGAAGATGATTTAAAGAAGCTCTCAGAAAAATATCATCGTGATTTGTGTGGGATTTGAACCCACATCCCCTGGTTTACTTGACCGGTGTACTAACAAATCACTTCCGTTTATCGAGAATTTTTAACAATCATACTCTACATATGAACCAATGTGCCGTGCCGGTCATGTAAACCAGGGGATGTGGGTTCAAATCCCACAGAAATCACGATGATATTTTTCTCAGAGTTTCTTTAAATCATCTTCTATATATGAACTAATGTGCCTAATCATATTAGTAATAATATAATAAACCCGTAATAGGTAATAAATACGCAGCTGATTGACGTTTAATCAAAAAATCGACGAATGAATATTATATTGCTGAAATTATTAAAAATACATTGTTTGATAAACATGTAAATAAATTTTAAATACATAGTTTATTATGATGGTTAATGTTATATACAATGTGTCTTTTAATATATATATATATAACATTGAATGGTTCATATGAGAGAGACCATCAAAAATATCCAAAATCGCTCCCCTTTTCGTTTAAATTCAGTTAAAACCTAAATATCGTGTTCACTTTCGCCGATAGATGTCAGCCGACGCTACACAATGAAAATCGCGAAGCTTTCGACAAACACCTCCAAAAAAAAAATCGCACTTTCGACAAAAGCACAGACGAATATCCGATGAAATAAAGCGTATAAAAATAGCGCACAGCTCAACATTAAAATTCGCAACATTCCGGGCCGGTCTTACGGCGCCGGACCGCGTGTATTAACAATCATCCATCACGCGGGGTTTTCATTTATTCGCCGGCGCCTCGCTTGAACTGACGGACTCTGTATTGAAATATGTCATGGGAACATGTGAACGTTCCCCGTGTGTGTGGGCTGCGTACATATTACGGTTCGTGTAGCGCGAGTGTATCAGGCAGATTGTAAAACAACAAACATGGCGGCTTCTTTTGTTGTGATATTCCAGTCGTGAGAACGCGCCGGAATAAATTACGAATTTATGCCATGATTACAGCTAATGTACTACTATGTTTTTGTAACAATATAATCCGCGGTGTTTATTTTGCTCTCAGCAGTAGCAAGGTTTATTACTCCTACATGTGTCGAATTATGAATATCTCATTTCTGAACAACTTTCAGCTATTAAAATTTAAAAAAAATTAAAAAAAAATATATATATATATATATAAGAAAAATACTTTGCTCAAGAGATAAACACTGAAATAACGCTGCTGATTCACCAAGATTCACCAGGACACTCTATGCAAATAATTGAGGTGGCAGAAATGTGGCTATATAGGAGAATCTTTAAAATACCATGGGTTGACCAAGTCACAAATAGAAGAGTCGTGAACAGAATGCTCTAAGAAAGATAACTCCCGCAATGGTAAAGATACGAAAGATTTCCTATTTTGGCCACACTTTTTATAACAGTAAGTATAGCATTGTCCAAAAATACATCGAAGGAAAAGGTAGCATCGAAAGGAGGTTTGCAACAGTGGCTGGAGGTTTGAAGAGCAGCCGAGTTAGTGAGACTGGCCCAGGTTAGAAATATGTTGAATTTGTATTGATTTTTCGATTAAGTGCTTATTTATTATACAAAGATCACACCAACATTTAGCAATATTTTCAAATAACACAACGCTGTAAATAATATCTCAGAGAAAAATCACACAATTTTAATAATATATCAAAGTAATTATAAAACTTTCTAATGCGTAATATCTTGAAAAGTTTTATTTTCGAGGGAGAAAGCGCAAAAAGCTCGAGTTTTAAGCGAGTACGGCGGCTCCTCGGCCACCGTGACTCCAGCAGTGCGGGGCGTGCGGTCCATAAATCACGCTGGAGTCACGTCCGACGAATGCTATTGAAAACTTTCCAAATTGAATAACAAAATGTCTCTTGCCACGTCCTAAACGGTGACCGGACACTCTAAATATTTCTACATTTTACTAATTGTGCAATTTGCTTACTCTCAGTCTTTATATAAAATTATTTTGTTTTACAAGGTTAATTGTGACTCGTTTTTTTTCAAGATGCTTTGATTTCTTTATATTTATCTGTTCATGCAAAAAAAAATTGAAGAAAAATAATACTTAATTGTTTAAACTGAAATTAAAATAATTTACTTTGTTTTAATAAAATACAGAAACAATTGTTAATAGTATTAAAATGACTTAGAGTTCGATAAAAACATTTGTTGTTATTAGTCACATAAAGATCTCATTATTGAAGCAATAATAAGTTTTCGTTTCTGTTAGAAAATAATTATTCTTAGATTTTACTTCTATTTCAATCATTTCTGCCCGTGAATAAATCAAATACAAATATTTTCATAGTATACCGGTATACTGCTAAGGAGATCCCGGAATCGTAAAAATTACCTGCCATTTATTGTTTAACTGGTACTCTCCAATAATAAACCTTTCAAAATACCCTTGAAGTTTCTAATGCCTGCTGTGCAGTAAAATAGCTAACCTAAATTTTATGGAAAATGACTGATGGCGTCAAAAATTTACGTCATATTTTTTTGTTAATATTATTACATTATAAAAACCAAAAAAATATAACTACTGTCGGTTTTTAATAATAGATGCTTTTTGATTTAGATAAAAATAATTATAACAAGCTAGCGTGGAACAATTAAAACAACCCGTCCCCACGCAAATCAGTCCGTTTCAAAGCCGATTACAATGCTAGACAAAACTCAATAAGTCAAGCTGAGAAGTGACGCTCACAGAGCGCATTCCACTGTGTTTTAGAACCAGCTAGTGCCAGCTAATTAGTGAAGTTTAGCTGACAACTCAGCTTAGCTATGGCGACCGCCCAGGCTGCAAGCAAGCAAGCTTGTTAGCGGCTGGCTCGTAAAGGTGCGCTTATCTAAGGGAGGTCACACAAGTAATTATTACGAATTTATATGCACCTAAAGGATTAGCTCTCAGATAATCATTACCACTCAGTTTGATAATGCCAACGAGAAAGGTTGGCGAAACCGATCACCAATTAAAAGTAACATGTGGAAAATCACTCAAGTATTTTATTTTACCATTATCAACAATATTAAGTATAAAATATATGTACTAAATATTCAGTGGATTCAGATGATGTTTCACGCGTTATGATACTCTGTATATTATAAAAAAAATAGTATTAGAACTGCAGCAACATAGCATACCTCTTCTAGTGTCATGTTATTAATAAAATTAAAATTGCGTATAATTGAAACTAATGTCTTAATCGGTAAACGTAGATTTAGATTCATTGATCATTGAGTCTATGAATAAGACGTAATTCTCAAGGGATACCATAAGACCAGCAAAATTGGCACACAAATTTGACATCTTCTATGAGCAAACGACAAATGTGATTTTAATCTATAGCTGTATTAAGAAAATTTTGATGAAATATTGACATGAAAATATATATTTAAATGATTTAGCACACACAATCCTAACGAATTCATTGTTTAAAAATTATTTGCATTAGCTCGTTTTAGTGGCGCGTAGTAAATGCTTCAAATAATGAGGTTTTTTTTTTATTCAATAAAAATTTATTTTAAAGTAATATTCCACATCTAATGAAATAAAAGATTTTCAACTCAAAAATATTTTTACAAAACTTCTCATAATTATATTGAATTAAATAGTAAAATTTAAATTCAGTGTTTAAAAAAATTTCACTTCAATAAAGGTTAAGCTATTTTTACTTGCAAAAACATTCTGCCGTGTATACGTGGAAATGACCGTCAAAAGCACACACTTCCGATTTTTAAAATCGAATACTCCCGCTTTCAGGAACTGGAAAGTTTTTAACGAGTCGGCCGCTACTTCCGGGAATGGTGCCACCCTCGCTACCTTCCGTTCATGTCATTTCTATTCTGCTATACAGCGGCCCTTGCATTTCCGGTATCAGAGGACAAGTATCCTGACTACACGGTCTCCCCTAAAAGGGGATGAAAATTTTATCTCAAAAAAGACACGTGTTCTTTGAGATAAAAGCTGCCCAGGTTTTTGGTGCTAAATAATTTAGAATGTATCTATATTTTTTCATATTTATATACCCATTGTAAAAACAATAAAATAACATTTGAAACATAAAGAATCATGCACATGGTATTTTTTATCTCTTTCCAAAAGTTTATTGTATAAACATATTTTAATATTAATTACTATTGAAATATTTTAATTTATATGAGTAAAACTGTGGGTTTAATAAATAACTTGACAATAATCATTGGTAAAATTTATGTTCACTACTTTCTCATTTTGCACCCGACAACTGTCTCATTTGCAATCTCAATTTTGAAATATACATTAATTTGTAAATACACATCTAATGACTTGTTGACTTATTAGCTTGTAAATCAGAAACATTTTATTAATATTACTTTAGTACAACTCCTATTTTTGCTACAAGCAAACATTATCAAAATGATATTTATTTCATAAATATCAAATTGTTTTATTTGAAAAAAAAACATATTATTCACTCAAAAAAGAGGATTTAAAATATTAAACAAAATATTTTTGTCAAAACTTTCTCTGTTGCACTTTGTCTTTCTAATGTTTTGTGCACGACGCGTGACAGGGAGTTTCATATTTTTCATTTCGAAAGGTATCGTCCAACGCAGGGTGTTTCGGCAGGGTAAGGGATGAAAAAAAAAATAAACTCACCGAACTATGAAAACCTTTTCACGTAAAAGTTGGCCACGTAAATAAAGGCTGTAGGTAAACAGTCCAATAAAATTTAACGGTGCCTGGGAACTTTGTTTTGGTAATTATCACTTAACTAGATCTCTAGTATAGAGGATAAAAAGGTTTGGATTTTAAAATCCTTAAAATCACCTCTTTCGAGTGCTTTAAATAAAACAAATAACTAGGAATACTACGTTTTTTTCTGGTTCCGTTAGAACAACGTTTCTTTTAAGAGCTCTTCTGAAAATCAATTGAATTTCATGATTACTTCCTTTTCAAAGCAGTTGAAAAGGTAATATATATTAAATATATATATATACATCATTTGGCCATCGATTTATTAATTTATACATTAAATAACAGTGCTGCGTTATACGCTAACCAAAAACATTAAACTGTGTAGAGTTAAACTGTTTAATCAGATAACTATTTTTATATACAAGTGACGTTTAATTTTAAATTCAAGTACATCGCATCTCACATCTCCACGTCTGTTGCTGACGAGCCTCGGATTTGAACCCCAACCTCTCGGTTAGACATCGCTTTCCTGTCACAAACACGATAGTTTAATTTTGATCACTCCGATACGGCTCTAATAACTTATTTGTATTGCATTCGATGTTATGGATGACTTTCATCTTGTGGTGTGGGTATACGAAATTTAATAAGTTATTTATTGTAGTATTTGAAATCTTTAGATTTATGATATAAGCTGATAAAATGCGTATAGTTTTTTATTTATTTATTAAAATGAAGAATAGTTTTAAATTCATAATATTTAATTCTGCATAAAAAAAATCATTACTCACGTGCTATGAGCCTTTTTATCAGATAAGCTTTTGTAGTCTATAGAAATAATGTTTAAAAAAAAACCCGTTCCATGGTGATAAGTATTTACTTTTTTTCTTCCTAGTTGTTTCTAGTCAAAAGGGTAGAATAATTCACTTTACAGATATATTAATACACACGACCCCAGTTCTAAAGGTATTGCCATTGCCGCCCCACGAACAGTCACCCATCGTTAGTCATTCAGTAAATGGTAAACATTTTTATTGCGTTTTAAATTATTGTCCAGCGTTTTTTTCACGCTTTATCAGCTTAATAACGGATTGATGGCTTTCTGCTAATTTATGAGAGCTTTAATCATTGAATTTAGAATTGGTATGTTTAATCTATTGCGTGCTCTTTGAGCGATCCTTTATAGCATCTGCTCTGTTTCATACAGCATTTATTTAACAAATAAAATTTACGTAACTTATTTATTAATACTTAAATTGCATAGGTATGATGTAAGTTAAATGGTTTGTTTTTGCTCCATATATTTTATATCACTCAAATTCTTTTGTAGAGACCCCGGACTTGTCATATCTAGGTATCTTCAAATGAAAAAACTTAAAGTGAATGTTTAATATACTAAAAAAAACTTTTTTTGCGGCTTCCATAAGATTTTTCGTTGAGAATTCCAAAAAAAAAAAAATTATTAGAAACGGCTCACTTTTATGTAAACGTCTATGTTGAGAACTTTTTTATTTTACATGATTAGTTACCGTTAAAAAATCATAGGGTGGTGGTTAAAAAATCTTAATATTTATGTACGTTAACATCTTGTTTTGACGTAGATTGTTTAGTTGTTTTACAAAATTATTTTTTTATTTCTCCGATCAGTTTTTATGCTTAAGCTGACCTTTTTAAAATTACATCATTTTATTTATAAACAGAAAAATACGTTTTTTAATGCCATGATAATTAAAAACCCAAAGAGTGATATTAATGCAGAAATTAAATTTTCTATTTTCTTAAATATTTTATTTTAAACTTTTTGTTAATATTTAAGGTCGTAAATATTCCAAATAAAATAATTTTAATAAATTGTACCAAGCGTTTGACCTAATGAGAAAAATGTGTTAAATTTAAAATCAACATTTAAACGACAGGAACGTTTTATTTGCAACCTCTCTCATGCTTTAAAAACACTCCCGCGTCATTTCACTGTGGCGTCCATTTCTGACAGATCCTCCCTCGCGCTTCACCTCGCACCCCTTCACATTCCCACCCTAACGGTTGAAATAAAATGACTCCCCGTCATAAATTTGCACCCTCTTGATGTCTCGGGCTACCTGTCAGTAATTTTCGGTGAGAGCTTCAGGCATTCGGCAATCACCTGCATTTTTTAAACACTTTTTGGAAATACAAAAACTGAATTTTCATGTTTTACAAAAAAAGTTTCGAAAGATATAAATTTCACTACAAATATTAAAGTGATAATTTTTCTTTTATTTATAACATTTTATCTCTTAGTTTATTTACTTAAGTAAAACTGGTTAAAAATATTTACAGAGAATTGATAAAACGTAATTTAAATAAGTAACATAACAAAGTAAAGTATCTCGCATGAATAATAAAAAGCATTGAAATTTAATCATTTAACAATAATTTAACAGATCTTCCCGTAGTTTCAAAACCTCAGAGGAAAACCGGTTCTTAATTAATGAATCCAGGAAAACCGTGTGTAAAATATTCAGTAAACAAATTATTCATCACAAACTGCCCTACGCAGCACATATCGCGAAATATCGTTTTATGTCATTAGGGGTGACTTTGATTCAGGTACGGGGACTCGGCACCATAACTGACATTCGGTCGGTCCCACTGTGCCCCTACAGCACGGTCACTCATAAAACACAACATGCGCCTGCATGTCAAAGCGGTTGATACCCAAAACCAATTAAATTTAACACCGTGTGTCACTAACCAATGTCCAGAGCTTATATACGAAATGTATAGGACCAAAATTTGTATATACGTACGGGATGTGCATATATTTTGTTAATATTTATATGTATAAAGTTTTTATTAGTTATTGCATATTTCAACAGGTACTGTTCTTGTCACTTAACATATATTTTTTTTACATAATAATTTTTATGGTATTTCAAAAAGTGTTTCAAGAAACATTCGGGTGCTCTTTTTGAAATTTTTTTACGTTTTATTTTTAATTGTGTATAATTTTAAGAAATATAAATATGCAACTCTAAACAGAGTATTAGAGAATATTTACAGCCATGTATTTTTTTAAGGCGTTTATTTGGTTGATTTCATTCATTCAACATTGAAATTAAAATAAGAATATGATGATATTATCCAAAAAAAATAGCTTAACATAATTCAAAATGTATTGTTTGAATTTAAATTATATTTTAATATTAGATCGGTGAATTAATTAATGAAGATGAGATACTTTAAATTACTTAATAACTCTTTTATTTAGTTTGTATATTTTAATGAGATTAATTAATTGGGTTTCTTTCGGGAATTTTCTAACGAACTATGACAATGCTAAGATGGATTAAATAACATAAAGACCTTCAGTAATTTTCAGCTGTCGCGTTGTTGCCCTCGTTTCATGTTACGTTTTTGGAACATTCTGTAAATAAATCATGGCAGAAGAACGACAATATAAGAAAATATTTAGAAATAAAATAAAGCTTTGATATTTATCCTTCAAGTAATAAAAAAACCAAATTGTTTTGATTTAAACTTAATTTTTAATACTTTAAAATTGTTAATTTTGCATTAAACTTCAGATTGAAAAAAATAAAAATAAATATTATTATATTTTTTGAAGAGTTGGGAAATATTTTGAATAAATCAGGGTTTCGTGTGTAAATAAAATGTGTTAAATTTTATTGAATAAATTGCTTTAAATATTTTTATTTTTTATTTAACAAGTATTTTATTTCAAATGAGATATATTGTTATTTGAGTTATATCAATCGAAAAACCATTGTATTAATTAAATATTATTTTTATTTACATCAGCAATATAAAAGGTGTTCTATAAATATTTATTATAAAAATGTACCTATTTAAGGTTTGTAAATCATATTTAATTTTATTATTATTATTTTATTTAACTCTTTGAAAAATATAACATTATAAGGTTAAATTTGAAAAAATTGCGATAAATAAAATATCGATGCGATAAATACCTTTGATTCGTGGTGAAGTACTACAACTTAGCAATTTTTTGTTAACCCAAACTTTATATGGATTGTTCGTGATTATGTAATCGATAGTTGGTAATGTAAAAATTAACTTTTTGAGAAATCAATTATAATAAACATTAATATTCTTAAATATTTATAAATGTTAAGTCCTAATTAAATTATAATAATGCATTTTCTGGAAGACACTAAAGAGTTCCGTTTAACACTTGTATCACATTTTTTTAATATCACATTTTGCATATTTTTCAAATAATTGTTTTCAACTTTAGTTAAAAAATATTTAACAGCTATTAACACTAATATATCTTTTATACAACAGTTCAGGAATCCACATTATCACAATCAGCACCAATAGAAAATTTTGAGAGAAAATACATATAACATAGCTGTCTGTGTAGTCTCTGATCCAGCCTAAGAGCTGGCCCAAGGAAATAACTGTGATGCCCTTCATCATCATGTTGAGGCCCAGAGCAGCTGGAAGCTTTTTTTCGTCAACATTGCTGCAGTACTCCGAGACACAAAGGTTTTGATTGATTACCAAAGCGGACCTGAAGAAACCGCACATAAAGGATGCGAGAAGAAATCCCATGTAGTTGACTTGGAAGCAGAGAACTGAAATATTAAAAAAAAAATGTTAACTGTATTTTCTTACTGGCCTAATTTTTTTATAAAATATTTATTCGTTATTTAATCATATTTATTTTTTCACTCTAAATAAGAGATTTTCGTACCCAGATAAGGTGAATTTAAGTCAAATCGTTACAATCATGATTGAAGAAAGCAAATGATTCTATTGATCTACTTTCGGAAAAATATGGTCTCAATGAAAGGGAAAATATGGTTTGACAGAGTTCTTCTGATAATTTCAAAGAAATATTAAGAGTAGAAATTATATTTCTATAAAATGTTTATAATTAGTATAAGTGAAGCCTTTATCTTGGCAACAAGTTCGAATCAGTGGGACCTAAAATGACGGCTCCTTATATTAATTATCAATTAAATTAATTAATACATTAAATGATCAGTGAATTTTTTCAATTATGTAATATTTTTGATATTTTTAAATTTAATCATAAAAAAGTCACAAAACAAATTGCATCATAGTAGATTTTAATCCACAGTACAAGAACATTAAATATTTTTATGAAATGCGGAAGCAATTGCTAAGCAAGGTATTTTTCAGTTTGTTTGTAAAAATTGCAAAGAGGTTATTTGTAGTAATTATAAGCTATTGACATTAAAGTAATAGACAACTTCTCTTCGATTTTGCATTACCGGGAAAGCTTCTTACATGAAGTACTCAGAAATAGGATGTGAAAAGCCGGGACAAAGTTTCGCTATAGGTTGTACTCTAACATCTACTGAAAAATACCTTTGAAAAGCTGTCATTTCCATTAAATGAACCAACATGCTCAAACCAAATGTAATAGCTTCAAATTTTTTATCCATGCATTTTTATTATAGTAGTATATTCGTACGTGTTCAACCTCTTCTCAGTAATATTTCAAAGCTGTATAAGAAAATTATAATAACTATATATTAACGTTGCTATGAAAAAATTAAGAAATCATAATTTGTTAATTATTTTGAATTGTGAATAATAATCGAATACAAAGAATAGAATAAAATATTTGTTTGTGAGCACTTTCGCCTCTTGGTGGGTTCTTCAGACACACAAAAAAAATGTATGTTATCTCCCAGTTATTTGGCAATACAAATTTGTTGATCAAATATGAAGTAGGAAATTCAATATTTTTGACAGAGAGTACTTGGTGGAATTCCATTTTAATATTTTTGAATAAAATGCTTGAGTGATTTTTCACATTTTCGTTTTTATTAGTGACCGGTTTCGCCAACCTTTCACATTGGCATTATCAAACAGAAATGTCTGAAAGAAATCTCTGTTTGATAATACCAACGTGAAAGGTAGGCGAAACCGGTCACTAATAAAAACGAAAATGTGGAAAATCACTCAAGTATTTTATTCAAAAATATTCAAATATGATGTATTTAAAACTATACGAGTCTGCCGTGAAAACTCACCAACTCTCGCTAAAATGATCCCCACACATCCAACTAGGTAGTTGATTCTGCTGCGGATCCTGAAATGATCTGTCACCGCCGGCACCGTGAGCCGCGCCAGGATGTCTGTGGCGGCCATGGCGGACATGCACATGGCCGTCTGGTCGCGACTCATGCCGACTTGTTGCTGTCAAATGTATAATTCATATATAGTCAACGGTATCGCCACATTCATCAAATTAATGCTATTATAAAGTATTGACTTCACAAAAATGCATTTGATTTATTCAAATCAACAAGAGATAAAATTTATAAAAAAAAATTTTTTTTAATTTTATTGTGTATTTTTATACAATTTAAATAACAATTTTAAATTATTTTTTTATAATTTTTTTGGAATATTTACAAAATGTTTGTAATTTTTCATAAAGAAAATAATTTTGCAGTTTTTCGTTTTTAACGAAAATCTTTTAGAACCTTTCATTAGAATATTAAAATATTTTTTAAAATAAAGTCGTCCGTACCTGCAGAAAAAATGGAAAGAGCATATTAAAGTTCTGGTTGGACGTGAAGCCCAGACCGACAGCGAATATAATATTAAGGAAAGTGAAATCCAGAAGTAAGTCCAGATCTAAAAGCTTTTTTATTTTGCCCCAAATGCCTCCAGGCTTTTGCTCAGCCACGGATCCTGTTACAGAGCTTTTATCTGAAAACCAAGGAATCTTGTAAGTGTTACTTCTTTTATTAAGCATTAGTCATGTACTTGCGATAAATTTCTGGGAAATGGATTGAATTACACTTGATGTTTTTATTTTGGGATTACAAACTTAACAACACATTTAGGTTCTCTTTTTATACATGCAGAACCATAGTTTTAACGATATACTATATATATATATATATATATATATATATATATATATATATATATATATATATATATATATATATATATATATATATATATATATATATATATATAAAATGAGTGTGTGTGTGTTTTTGAAATAGAGCGAAGATAAATAAAATATTTTAATGTTTTTACCATAAACATTAGAGTTTACATCGACGTGTGTTTTTTTCTTGTCGTTTTTTGTCGCATCTGCCATTTTCTCGACATCGCAAGGCAGCGTTAGTGATACATCCCCGAAGTATGTCTCCGAGTTCATCTTGGAGTCTCTGTTCTCCTTGAGGCGGGCCTTTTCTTCCATCACGTATTCACCTCTCTTCTCGGTCGCGCCGGGCTTGGGTTTCGCCAGGAGGGGCTTTCTCTCCTTGGAGGCCTCGTCTTCCGGTATCAGGTGCCATTGGACTGGCTGAAAAAGCGCTGAGCCCACTATCTGTAAAAAAATGTTTGATGTTGAAATAAAATCAATTCTTATCTCAATACTTCGAAGAAAAATAAATATTTTTTTAATAAAAGAAATACAAATATACATGCTCTGTGTGAAATTATTTTGGAGAAAATAGTTTGCTTAAGACATGAGATTACAACATTTTAAATAAGTATAAATGAATATCTCACTAAAACACAAAAGGACTTTTTAAATATACTTAGAATATTACATCATTTGAAAATCTAGGGGTTTATTGTTAAACTTTAAGTATTTAATAAAAACATTTTCACTTAAAGATTCTTTCTTAATTTTCAGGATCAATGAGTTAAAGCTAATTGGATATCTTGGTTAAGATGTTTATATAATCAAAGAAGGACTGAAGCTTTACCTTATTAAATCTGGCGATACCCTAGTCAATTTGTATAATCTTTCAAGACGTAATTTAGGAGTTTATTCACTGCATTTCGTTAGAAATAGAGCATGTCTAAAGTTTGAATGTCACAATAAGTTAGAGCGGTGCTAGTGTTACACGGAATATTTTAGCATTAAACAGACTGAGGATTAATGAGGGGATGCACCCAGAAGGGTTGTCTTTTTACAACCCCCTTGAGAATTTCCCAGCCAAAGAAAGCATAAAAGACTATAAAGCGTTTTGTGCTTGTTTATTTCGAGTGGGATATATTATCTCGGGAATGCAAAGAGATTGTCCGCGGAATAGAAACGCTGTGTGACAAAATATAGTCATTTAAGCACCCTCATAATATTTTCTTTACAAAAACATTACTTTTTTAGTTGTTATATGCAATATAAATCATGATGTGATAAGTGATAGTAAGTATTATATCTAAAATAAAATTCAAATCCTTAAAACCATATTAACAGAGCTCAATTGGCAAATCCGTTTATGTTTTTACTAATTAAGAATATAAAATAATATATAGACATTTAAAAGATACTACAATTTACGTTTGACACAAAATTTTTAATTGTTTTTACTGCACTCATCTGAGTAACTGGTGATCAAAATATATATAAAATCAATTCGACCTTTTTACCAATTTAATTTAAATGAGTGCAATATCCGTACTTCTGAAGCCAAAGGTCTCGTTTTGGGTATATCAACTGGGAGCTCTCAAAGAAATTCCGACCTGGCTGGATATGATTGAAATCATTTCGGCGAAATTATTTACCGGCAATCCGGTTATTTGGCCGGACTACCCCTTCCAGAGCGGGCGTATCCGGCCGGGGGGATTAAAAACGCTCGCATAAATCTGAGCGTTTTAAAGTTTTTACACGAGCGCTTGTCAGGCAAGAGGAAAAATTATTTTTCATTACTGCAAAACCTGCGGAGCCTTCGCGCCAAGACGCCTGCGCTGCCTGTTGGTTTGCACTGAGCACGTCGCCTGTGTTTATGGACTGTGCAACGGATTTTTAATTTGAATATGCTGAATGCAACCTGTTTGAGTTTTGTCGAAGCATGTTTTTCGATTGCCTTGATGCTAGTGTTATTTTGTTTTTTTTTTACAAAAAAATGAATAACAATACGTTTTTTTACTCAAAAAATAATTATAAGTTTTGTAAAAGTTTTTTTTATAAATAAACTGGTTTTAGCTGGGATTTTGTTAAGAAAGCCACAAAAACTTTAATGTATATTTTTTTACTACAAATAATGGTTTTAAGATATAAGCAAATACATAAACTTTTTATAGAGTGAGCATAGCGTGTGATCAACAATTTTAATTAAAATATGTTTTCTAATATATTAATATCAGCTATTTTTATAAATTATTTTGAACTTCTATTATAAGTATGCGACCAGAGTCAAAAGTTTACTTTCTTTATTTTCTTGTTACAAGATATGGCCTTATAAAAAACATTTTTTATATGGCTAAATAACTGAAGTGCCAAAGTTTTGATATTATTGTTCGCTTATTGTGCGCCACAATCGTAACAACAGAGCGTTTATTGTACACGTCTCGAGCAACAGCGACAGGAAGATAAAAAAGTTCGGCGCGCTGCTCCGGCGATAATCGCATTCGCGCAGAGCCTCCCCGCCCCGACCCGGGAAACAAAAAGGCGCTACAAGTTCCGGCCCGCAAAAAAAAGCAATAATTATCCCCTTTTGATAAAAAAAGTTAAAATTATTTATAAATCCGAACCGTATTATAACCGCCCCCGCTCTTTCGTTAATTAAACCGTCTGCTACGCGCCAGAGAGGGACGCCGAGAGACGGGGGGCGAGGGTGCGACGGAGACGGCGATAGGGGGGCGCAAAGTTGGAGGGGCAATTTTACAGATTCAATTTCACCAAGTGGCTGTTGCATATTTTTGCGTAAATTAACGCCGTCGTTTCCAGTGGCGGCGATTGACTGATTTATTTGGATTATTTTATTTAAGGCTAAGGAATTCCGCATATTTAATTTATTTAATTTGAATCTGAACCGATTCTGTGAGGAATAACGGTACAAAACGAATAAGACAGCCTTTGAAGTTGGAGCAAAGAGGTGCAATTTTCCTATTATATATTTGATTATAAATATGTGTTCTATTAAAATATTTAACAAGGTTGATTCGGTACCGAAATCAGTTGCTTTTCGTGCTAAATTATCTGCGTATAACAAGAAAGCCTTCATTAGCGTCTCTGGAGATATTTTATTAATTAATTTAGCTGATTAATACTTATTTTACTAACGAAACGCATATACTTTTAAAAATTTAATAACACACTACACATTTTTTTTCTACTAAAGTTTTAAGACATAAATATCTATTATAATATTTGATTAATCATTTTCATAATGAAGTATCACATTCCACTTGTTTATTTTTAAATTTCTTTTGTGTTATTTCAATTATTTCAAAATCATAAATAAATATTATTTATATGAAAAAAATAACTACTATAACAAAACAAATTATGACTTACAGGTATTTTAATACAAATATAAGTTTTGTAAATTTGTGTATGGTAATATGTTTGTCTCATTAAACCTTTAGAAGCTGTGATATAACTCACTAAGGTATCACACTAGCACAGTTGCATACATTTCTTGAGCGATAAATAAGCCCAGAAAGCGACTCCCATACATTATAATCCAGATAAAACAGAAAGTAATTCTTTCACCTAGTAATTTATTTGCAGCCGGGTAGCATTTCTGCGATAAAAAAAACGCTACAAAGCGGTTTACAATAATGTCTTATCTACTATCAGCGACTGACTATGGGCGCTTACAGAAGCGAGAGGAGCCATACATTAGGCTAAGTAATCTACGCCGGTATCTGCTGCAAAAAAAACTCTCGTTGAAGACCCGAGCCCCCCTTATTCTCGGGTTACTAAAAGTGTTACGGTGAGATAATGCGTTGCGTAGTGACTATTATTTCCTTTATTTTCTTTAAGGGTTACTTCAGATGTAAACGAGGAATTACTATCTTGTGTTTTTTTTTATCGGCGATTCAAACAATGGCTCTTTTATTTTAACGCTGTTTTTATCGATAGAGACACGAAAATTTCTAAACAAAATGAAAATAGTTAATTTGTTTAGTTTATTAATTAATCAGTAGAACTCTTGTGACGGGTTCTCGAAATAAAACGCTAGCATATTAAAAAAACTTAGGAAAACCACATCACCATGGTCAGTTTGAAGCTGCAGTTAAGTTTGTATGAATATAAAAAATCTCTTTAATTTATGGATATTGCAGCTAGTCGCAGCCGAGACTGGCAACACTGAAAATTAATAATGCGCCACCTGCGGCACGGAAATTCAGGTTTCTATGCGCGCCATTGTTACGTGACAATAATTATTTATCAGTACTTGCGTGCGCATTTCGTCACATTTGTAACAAGAGGTTTGCAACTAATTGATCCACTTAAAATAATTTCCAATAAAATGGCATTTAAACGATTTCCCTCAGATCGAATCAGACAGAATAAAAAATACAGCAGGTTTGCTTGAAGTATGATTAAAATCAAACGTGTTTGCTTGAACGTTGCTACTAGGTATATTCCGTGCGGCCGCACCGTCATATCGATAGTACAGGTGGCCAAACTAGGCTGCTTGTTAGCCCGGAGTCAGGTGTAGCCGCCAGAAGGTGTGTTCCACGAGAGGGACGCGGGGAGTGTCATCTGTCTGTGACGTCACTGACGTGTCATGTCATCTGCGGGTTGCATCCTGCAACACTGGCCGATATCCAAAACTCAACGCAAACACACACATGCAAATTTGATTTATGCAAAAAACGTCCACCTAATAACCTTTGCATTAATATTCAAACTTTTGAGCTTATATTTTATACGTATATCATTTTATAGTGAAATCTGGATTGTTCATTTTTTATTATCATAAGCATATAATTTTACTCAAAAAATTATTACACTCGACAGTTGGTAAACAACACTTTTATTTCAAGTAATGAAATGTCACTGCTGGTATTGGAACGATGCCACTATTGCCTACTGTAAAAAAAAACAACCAAACGAATAGCTTACTGACTGGAATGCATGCAAAATAATATCGCTTTGATAATTCTCGAAATATATTAAATTATTTTTTATAAGTTCAAAGGTAGACATCACTTAATTTTTTTGATTACTTTTAAGTTTTTATCAAAAATATTAAATAGCCGTAAATTTCCACGAGACGCCTTCCCCCAATAATACAAAGCTAAACTTAGAATTTGCATAAGTTGTAATATCCTTACCCTCTTGAAAAGTTTCCCGATCTGTAAAACTGTATACACGTACCGACACCGCTTTCATACGATATACGTCGCATGTGTATTCGCCGAGCCGTCTCAATAATCAAAGCCTCTCAAAGGAGCTTGAGACGTAGCAAAGGGGGATAGTTGGAAAGGCTTGTTATTCAACTCCCAAATCTTAATAGTTTCGAAATAAATTAATTAATCCATTTTAAACTGACACAGGTGCATTTCAACCCCAATCCTATGAATGTAGCAAACAAAATGTAATAAATCTTACTTTGTAAACTTTTTAAAATTATTTGTATATTTAAACCAGTTTTGTATTTTTAGTAAACTAAATTTAACGAATAATTCCATAGCCTTGAAATATCTTATTCTCTTGTGATAAATTTATAAGAAAAGTAATCGTGGATGTACGATGAGTAATATATATAAATGAAAACAGATTTTATATTTAAATTAGGCATCATGTTTCAGTATGCAAACACGAGGCAACCAACCATGTCGATTATTATATCAGAATATGGTATTTCTTAGTTACAAGAAACTGTTTTAAAATAATATTATTCCGCGACTCTAGGCATCTAAGTAAGCGTGTAGGCATGAAGTGATTTTGAAGAGGAATAATATTGTTATTTTAGTATAAATTTATCAAGGAAATCATTTATCATCCTTGGATTATCAAAAAGCCTGGTATGCGTAGCTTACGATATACAGCGTTTTGATATTTAAAATTTTAGTTTTGACCCCATATTTAATTAAACCTCTTCCGATTTAATACCATTGACAATCAATACGTTAGTCACTCTCTATTTACACAAAATATTTTTTTTTAGTGATAGCGTGGGAATAAAATATAAATAAAATCAGTAGATCATGTTTTATTTTTCAAAAATCCGCTATTGAAAATATATATCATTGATACGTATAGTATTTTCTATTCAATTATTTTAGATTTATTCAATATATGTAATTAAATATTTTTTCTTTATTGTCAATTGAATATTAAAAAAAACTATCCAAATATTTTCATTTGTTTGAATTTATGAATTATCACAAGCATATTATATTTATGTAAACAAATTATTTACTTTTATGGTACGACTTTAATTCATAACATGCAGTATTATTATTATAAAAATAATGTAAGAATGTCGCATTTATATTTTATTTTATTCTAATAAAAGATATAATTGTGATTTTATATGTTTTATTTATAGTGTGATTAGTTTCACCAACCTTTACTGTTGTCATTTGAAAATGCCTACAGTAAAGTTTTGTGAAACTAGTCATACTAAAAATTTAAATGTGAATACCAAAATAGTATCTATTTTTTTAATATAAAATATAAAATCAAATAAAAGCTTGTATCATATTATCGACTTGACGATATTTAAAAAAAAATTATAACTTAGTGAACACTATTTAATCTGACTCATACAGAGAATTTCAAAAGATGGTGTAATAAATACCAAATTTGTAAACAAGTTATTGTCACAAAAAAACTTCTTACCGTTTTCTAGACTGAGTAATAAATACTCCTCAGTCATACTTCATCAAGTGGATAGATCGTTTGTGCGCGCCTGTTACGGACAAATATATTGATTTAAACTAATCAATATAAAGTTTTTGTTTTTTTAAATTTATTATTTGTTGTTTTTCAAAAGTGATAAGCTCTGTCAGTGAAAAGTTAAAGTGTGTAAACTTGAATATTTTGCAAAAAGACAACTTTCATGTGGAGACACGCGCGTAAGGTAGGCAACCATTATTATTTTATGTTAAATCTGTTAAAGTATGAAAACTTACGTAAAGTTTCTTTGTATTCTATACTTGGCTGTATTCCCACATACTAAATCACATAGTATTAGCTTCAATGATGTCGGATGACAACATTATCGGGAGAGCAAAGTTTAGCCGCGAAGATCCGCCGATACAGGAAAAAGTTTGTCGAGTTTTCGGCGCTAAGTCTCGCTCAGTTAGGTTGCAGTTGTTTTTATCAAGATGTCAATAATTGCTTTAAGTTATGTCGATGTGAAAAGTTGCCTACACAGATTCTTATTGAGAGATAATCGTTAGGGGTGGCCACATAGGGCGAGTGCCAAGTTTCTTAGTGTATCTAATAGTTTGAGACTCGCTTTCGGGTACATTAGCAATTGTTGAAAAATTTATTTCGTTTGAATTCTATACATAATTATTTTAAATTTTTTTAAACGGATAAAATCGTAATGGATCATTCATTTATGAATATTTTTTAATACGTAAAAAGTAGATTATTATTAATATTTTTTAATAGGTTGAAGTATTACCACACTTTATGTTTTGTTTAAAATTATTTCTTAAAAAAACTTCTCCGTTTATTGAAGGAACCATCACATAAAAATTTTGAAGATTATTTTATATAAAAACATGGCATTTTTTCTAAATGTATATCCATGAGTTTGATGTTTGAGTGTCGCCTTGAATAACCAGCTGTAGGATTGGAATGTCTTTCGTGGACTTACCCCATTGAAGGCTAGAGCTCCCAAAAGCAGGGCCGTTCCTCTGTACCCATAGGTGTCTAGTAGTATTCGAACAAGATGGGGCATGAGCATCTGCCCCACGCCAGTCCCAGCCATAGAGGCCCCGACGGCCTGGCCACGTCTCCTACCGAAGTACGCATTAACTGCCACAAATGAGGACGGCTGTATGAGACCGATACCGAGACCTTAAACAATTCAAAAATACCATATAAAAATACATGTAAAATATTGTAACAATAAATGTATTTCATATCATCAACTTATAACATAATATGTTACATACTCGTATTTTACCAGTTCTATATAGTCACAATCTCCAAGCAATAATCGTTACATTTTCAGAACGATGTTTTGTTTAATAATCACTAGCAAAAATGACATTCGTTTTGAATATGTTTGGTGTTTCTTGGATTTTTTTTATTGATGATCAAGTCGAACTATTTATTTATTTCTTATATTCAATACCCGACACGATGAATATTTAAAATGCCACTACATATAGATAAAACTTATCTTTTTGCATTTCCATTGAGTTTATTTTATACAGATAAGTTCATATCTCTAAGTATAAGATGACGCATACAAAACTTCAATCACGCACGTATTTACTTTTTGCAATGTGTATTTCACAGATGTGCCAGATTAAATTAAATCAGTAATCAATAATTCAATAATTATAAAAAAAAATTATTACATATTAAGAAGAAAGATATTTCTTTTTTCAGATTAAGAGTAAATATTTGTTGAAAATATTAATTCAATCATTTTAGGTGAGAAAAAAATTGATTCATTCGCAATCCAATACATTTTTTAAAACATTTTTTTTATATATTAAAGAAAAAAAATAACAATATCACTCGCCTTGACTTAGTTTATATTTTACGAGAACAAGTCTTGCCAATAATGATATTGGTTCTGCCAGAGCGATCAGGCTCTATTAAATCAAGTTTTACACCCCCGGGGGTTGATATTTCGTGAATTTCAAATGAGATAATCATCCCTGCACCGCGAACACGAACAGGCAATAATGAACTTTCAATACCTCGCAGAGCTTAGGGAGTCTCGGCTCTTGATTATTAAATTTAGACGGGCTGAAAATTAATAGAGGCGGAAATATTTTAAAGAATATTGAAATCTAAGATTATAAAGATATTTAAACCGATTTTTGTAATTTTTTAAAATGCCAAGTGCCAAAATTTTACAAAACTTTCGTGAAAAAACTTAAAGAACACAACACATGATATTTATATTTTATAAAAATTTTACAACTCTAACGATAAGAGTTTACGGTTTCATTCGCATTCAAATTCAATACGCATTCAAATACGCATTCAATACGCATTCAAAGTCAGGTTTAAAAAAGAATATGCAAATACAATTAAAATATTTAAGCAATGTAAAAATATTTTCCAATTAGTCATATATAATTATTTCCAATAATTAGAATTTTAATACTAGGTTTGATTTATTTTAAATGAAGTTTCTATTTTGAACGTATGGTAACATTAAACAAAATTAAATTTAATATTTAAACAGTTATTTTTTATCATAGATGTTTACAAAATTGATTAATACAGGAACCTTCGTTTGGGGGCCGATCGAGTTAAAGAAATGATAAAATATATTTATATTTTTTTATCATTTCTTAAATTTTATTGGCCTTCAAAGAAAGATTTACGTTTTTATTTATTCTTTAATAATCTTGTTAGGAATTTTATAAAAAAATATATATATTTCAATGATATTATAAAGAAATGATACATAGTCTGAAGTATAAATTTACATATACCTCCGAATAATATCAATAAACAATTTCTGCTTATCTGAGACGTGTGTTATAATAAACTATTCACGATAAAGGTTTGTGATAGTTTGAGAA
This sequence comes from Atopsyche davidsoni, assembly GCA_022113835.1. Classification (NCBI taxonomy): domain Eukaryota; kingdom Metazoa; phylum Arthropoda; class Insecta; order Trichoptera; family Hydrobiosidae; genus Atopsyche; species Atopsyche davidsoni. The sequence continues at coordinate 11,612,265 of JAILWY010000009.1, read as the reverse complement.
AATATTTCATTGATTCAGCAGCACTCGAAAAAGACGAATAAATTACAATGGTTCACCTTTTTTTTAATGTACCACGTAAACAGAATAGAACCACAAACATCTCAGTTATAACCTTGTTTACTTAAAAATATATATATTAAATGCTTAGAAAATTATCTTAAAGTAAATACATAATTTGCTTGGTCACATTTATATTGTAGTATGTTTTAATTGCTTCAATAAAAAAAAAATATCCCATCTCTAACTTTTAATTTTCATATCTTGGTAGATCGTTTCTATAATTCTTAGAAACCACATAATGTCACATTCCTTTCAAAAATAATATATCATTTTGTTAATAATTGCACTAAATATTTGAAATATTTTGAACAAAGATTCTCTTTACAGAAGCGCCAATTATTTAAGGGCTAGTTCCAAATTAACTTTCAGAATGCTTGCGTTGTCCTCGCGAGATTTCAGGATTTCAGGTAAGCTATGGGGTCAGGGGAAACTCGATCACTAGTGACTGTGAGGGTGGAGGGTTAAACGGAGCCAGATTGACCAATTGTGGGACGGGGATAAATACCTGCCAGGCTAATTAAATTTCGACTGGTGGGAGGGTGCTGCTTTAGATCTATAACTAGGATAAATTGCTTTGTTTATATTCCAAAAGTAGTTTATTAAACATCCGTCAACTTAATCATCTTTTGTTTAAAATTAATAAAATATTTTAGTTGGTCTTCCTTTAGTCACATTTCTTAAATAAATTATTGAAATGCTAGGTCTAGTTATGTCATCGGAATATTAAAACTTTTATATTTTCAAATATAATAGAATTTAGTTTGATATTATAAAAATATTACAGATTTTTGTTTGTCAAATTTACCCGTGAAGATGCTGTAGGACACTAAGAGGTGCCACACTGCAGTGGCATAGCTTGAGGCAATCATTCCGCACCCCGCAAGGATGCACCCAGTCATGGATACCTGTCTAGCAGAGAACCTTTTCAAAGCAGGTCCTGTGACGATTCCAGAGAAATTAGTAACTAGGAGCATGATATTTCCAACAAGGGTTGCTCCCACGGTTCCCTGTCCCATCTCTTCTAACTTGTCACCGAATATCAGACCAAATACTGACAGAAGAGACTGGTTGAAAGTCTGGAAAAAAAAGTAAATTGTTATATTATATCATCAAAGGTCATTGTATTTATTCTTCATCAAGTGCCTCACCTCAGAGGAGGTTGGCAACCATTTGACTGAGCATATACTAATTTATGGTTTTCTAAGGTGAAAAAAAGTGTCTATAACATGGCCATTGTATGCGCTGTTTTTGGGTAAATAATTAAGAAAATTGCATATTATTTCATAATACAATATCTCATAATATCAAAGACATACCAATATGTCATCACGGTAAAAAATCTATGAAGTTGTTAAGCAATATCATATAATTTGTTTTTTTATTAAATAAACATTTTAAATAATTTTAGTTCAAAACTAGAAATGCAAACCTTATTAACTAAAAAACTAACTCTTACTCACATAAACAATATCATGAAACATACATATTTGACTATAGATAAAGCGTGTAATGTAAGGCATTTTCACAGCAAAAATATTAAGGATAAATTTTTTTATTTTTTTTCTCAGTTATCAAATAATTGTAATCAGTAAAATAAATCCAAATACAGTTAAAATACACGATAAAACATTACAAGCCACCTGCCTGGAATGGCTATGTATGTTGGGGGGCGGGTTCGTTTTAAGTGAGCCACTTTCGCCTTATTTCGATACCTAATGCCCTAATAAGGCGAAACTCCGTAGAACGAAAATAGTTCACCAAAAACCAATCCACTTAGCCTTTTTAGCTACTGGCTAGTATTAGCAGACTTGTTATGTAGTTTCAAATGAGGTGTGTTAAAAGTAACTCCTGATTTTTGTTGAATTTAATAACGATAACCTCACTGGTATAATTTTAAGACCTAAAAGGGTTATATTTTTTTTCATTCAAAGGTAAAAATATATTTTTTAATAATATTACATAATTTTTGGTTTAACCTATATTTCCGATATATTTTTTTATTGTCCTTTATTAATACTTCTATAATTTTTTTTATTGATATCAACAGAACTTTGCTATCTCTTGGACAAATTTAAGGTTTTTTTATTAAAAAAATTTCTTCGCCTAAAAACTAAATAGTTTCGCCAACAAGTGAGTTTGGTGAGACTAGTCACATTAAAAACAGATTCCATAAAAAATATTGAATAAGTGTTGATTCTATAAATGACGACAAATGATTTATTTTGAAATAATATCTGTAAATTGTAAGAGAAAATAATTTATCATTATTAAATAAATAAAATATTCCCAGACATTAAAATGCAGCATAATTAAATGGGCATTAGTTTACTTGTTTATTCCCACGAGAATGGCCCTTTTTACCCCAAGCCATCAATTTTGTATAATATTTGTCAATTAAATTGTTGGAATAAATTGTGTATCCAGTTACACCTGTCATGAAGTATTTACTGATAATTTGTTTTGTAATTAATATTATATACAAACCTGCCTACGATATTTTCGATGTACGCAGTACAACATATTGAGGATAAGATTTATTACGACTTAATTAATAACAAAAAATACTACAAATAACACAATCACATAATTGTTATTTGTCTATGTCAAATTTTTAAAAAGTTAATTTATTTATTTCAGAATTAATGCAATTAAGTAATTGTGTATGGGTACATTTTTATTGACTACAGAATTTATATAAATAAAGTAAAATAAATATACTAACATTAGTCAGAGCCACTCCAAACACTACCACCCACCCCCACCCACCATCTGGAGCTATCATCTTGACCATTTTCAACGAGATCGCAAAAAATCTTTTGAATTTAAACCAATATACAATATATGAAATGTTAAGTAATAATAAGGTTTTCTCTAAATTTCTTAAAGCAAAGTCTAACAGGTGATAAGTTAAGAGTTTTCATTTTGTAAATATTAATATTAGCACTTTTATTTAATCGTCACAAATTAGAACTTTTCAAAACAAAATAATGATTACAATCCAATATTCTACACATGAATTTATTTTGTCCTAAATTCTGATACTATTAGTTTACTCACGAGTTATCGCGCAACAACTAAAGACATATCACTTCATTTTCTTTTATAAGACCGAAGAAGATAAAGGTTATCATTTGATTTTTTATCTTTATCAGTAAAATACGATACAATAAATAAATATAGCAAAGACATTACTGTTCACTGTACAGGCAACTGATCAGTGATTCGTACGATATCTAATGTGAAACTTTGTATTGCATCTTTTCAATATTAAAATAACGCATTTCAATATGGTTTCCCTAAATTAGATCACATTTAAATTTAATACAAACATACTAGTAAAATATTCTGCATTTTATTTTTCAATTCGTTTTGATAAAATACGTGTATGATTGGCATAGATTTCAGCGGTATGATTAAAATACATCAAAGCGCTGAGGTATATTTTATATATTAATAATATATACCTACGTATTTTTCTTTCGTTAGTAAGTTTCATTCAGCAATTTTTCAACCAAAGATTATTGATAAATATATATTTCACTTATAATTGTATTGTTTCAATTCACCAATTGAATCATTAAAAATTATGTGGCTGCTGTAGTGCTGGACCGCGATAGCCATGCAGGGGTGGATTAAATCTCACCTGTGTTATAAAAAAACTTTTTGGGGACTTTTTAGATTGTTTCATAATAAAATCGACTACTTTAATATTTTATAAACTTCCTTTACCTAAATATCTTTAACGGGGATATGTTTCATTTTGTTATTTGTATTTGATATTCGTTTCTTTTTTGTGTTTATTTATTTACTGTTTTTATAAATAAATCATCCTATCAACTACTTGACTTGTAAATTCAGTTGGGAGTACAATCATAATTTGCCGTGAATTCTTATCACTTTCTCAACAGTCATAGCATTCTGTATAATATTAGAAAGCAGACTGTTATAATAAATAAAATAATGTTATCGGTGAAATCTTAGCAATTAAAGCAACACGTGCAGCTACTAGATTAATTATCGTGAGAGTAAATATTTTGTCGAATTTTCTATTCATATAGCTCATTATAGTCGAATAGTATAGACGAAAATTTTTGAATTCTAAGAAAAACAAATTAGTTGTAATCATTTAAAAAAATATATAAAATATTTTGATTTCATATAATATAATAATCTTATAAATATATGAATATAAAAATTTTAGGTTTAAAAATGCAATATATTTTATAATTGATACGATGTCTAGGTTGCAGGTCAAATAAACGATAAACAAATTTCATCGGCAATTTCACATTGACTTGTCTAGTTCCTTTAAACTGGATCATTATCTCAATATTAGTATAAATATTGTATGTAATAACTTCTAATCACCGAATGCAAAATGCTTCATAGTCGTTTGGCCGTTCAATCCGCATGTGTGAACCATTAGCAAATCTCATATCCAGAATGAACCGCCCGTGCGATTGTCGGGTCAGCTGCCGGCGTTGGTATGTTTAGAATATCGTTAATATTGCGCAATACGATGCACTTTACTCTAGTTTACTATCAGTGAAATTATTAAATATAAACAATTTGTAACTGTTAATGCACAGTTACGAAATAAATATTACCAGACACAGCGTGTATACCAGCACTGTGGTTAAATGCGAAAATCAACAGATATTAGACCCCTTAAAATAAATTCTTGTATTTAATATCAATGCACGCGTTTTTAGGTATGATCGTAAATTTTAGGACCCATATATGTTATATTTCCATTTATAAATGGAAATATAACATTATATCTTGTACAAGGCATTTGATTCGTGAAGATCCATTATTATAATGATAAAAGTACCTGTGTATTTTGTCTTCACTTTGAGTTTATTAAAATTTTGCAATACTAGTTTCGACCAAATAGACTAGGTCATCATCAGCATTTGATGATGACCTAGTCTATTTGGTTGAAACTAGTAATGCAAAATTTTAATAAGCTCAAAGTGAAGACAAAATTCAAAGGTACTTTTATCATTATAACATAATATCGTCAGTTTCTTATTTATTTATTTTTGACATTAAAAGAATATTTTATAAAATTAATATTTCATTGAATTTCAAAAATGTATCCAATCTGCAAATAAAACAGTAAATATTTTATTGAATGAACTTTATTAACAATCTGATAAATAAAAACAGTGCCGTACGAAAATTTTTAAAAAATAAATAATTTTGCTATTTGTGAACTTAACAATAAAGCTTGAATGTTTTAACTGTTCAAAAATATTAAATCTGTAACTGAAAATATATTGTGTATTTCATATCAATAACAAGATCCAGCAAAAGAACGTTTGGATAAACCCGTGTATTTAGATATCATTAATTATTTGGCCCCCGTTCCCCTCATTGCATAATGAAGAGGTTCAGTGAGCACTGTAGTCCGAGCGCCTGGACTTCCGCGTGATTGATGAGGAGACCCGCCCAGCTCAGCCCAGGGTCAGAGACTCCTCGGACGTCCAGCTGGGCTATTAGTGCAGCATTAGTCTTGCTCTGTTGGGAGTCTCGGCGCGACAAGTGTTTCTATAGTTCGTTGACACCGAGAACAAATGCATGATGACCACACATATTTAAAAGAGAACTGCCATCAACTTTTTTTTATATAAATTCTTTGCGCTTTTCTAAATTTTTTAGAAATTTTCAAGAACGTTGCTCAGTATGAAAAATAGCTTCACTCATTTTTTTATGTAAACAGTACTCACAAATTATATTTAAAATACAAAATACCCCACAAAAAAATAAGCTTTTATCGTAATTGAATTTTTTTATGACAGCTATTTTTTAACGTTTGCAAACGTAAACAAAAAAATATTGGGGTCAGTAATAGTTTCATTGATCAGCCTTGCACAATTAAAGTTTATGCAAATTCATGTGAAAAATACACAGAAATCAATTAACTAGATAAGTTTATGTATATTACTTTTTGGATTGAACGTCAATCAGATGCGTATTTATTACCCATTACGGGTTTATTATATTAACACTAATGTGATTAGGCACATAAGTTCACACATAGAAGATGATTTAAAGAAATTCTTAGAAAAATATAATCGTGATTTGTGAGGGATTTGAACCCACATCCTCTGGCTTACATGGCCGGTGTATTAACTCTTGTACTAACGAATCACATCCATTTATCGAGAATTTCTTAAACAATCATACTCTACATATGAACCAATGTGCCAAGGCCAACCAAAATTTAGTGATTAGCAAGCACTGCATTTTTTAAACAAAGTAACAAGTGAAGCGATTTTAATCCCATCTGTATATTATTTTTAAAATCTATTAATTTAGAAATAATAATCACTAAATATTGGTTGGCCTGGGCACATTGGTTCATATGTAGTGTATGATTCTTAAAGAAATTCTCGATTAATGGATGTGATTCGTTAGTACAAGGGTCAGTACACCGGCCATGTAAGCCAGGGGATGTGGGTTCAAATCCCACACAAATCACGATGATATTTTTTTGAGAATTTCTTTAAATCATCTATGTGTAAACTTATGTGCCTAATCATATTAGTTATAGTTAAGTTTAATTAATCAATTAACCAAAAAGTTGAAATTACTTATAAAGACTATTTAAAATCTTTTATTATACAAATCATCTATATTTTATGCTAAACTTTGAAAAAATGCATTTTTTATTAAAAAAAATATTTAAATCATGGTTAAAGCATCGTAATAATTTTTCAAAAATAAATTAATGCGCGAGAATAACGCAAAATGAGGGTGCTAATTTTAAGGTTTATGATTACATCTTGAATGATAAGCATTTAAGTCTCTCAGATATTAAATTAAAAAGCAAATTACGACTTGTTTAGCAGTTTCGATGTCCAAAAAGTGGGCTGGAAAGCCAAGAGTTCATTAGACACTTTCATTATGAGATCAAGTGCCTGCCGGAGAGCTGGCTGGTCTCACGGAGATAATCTTGCCTTTGCCGACTTCATAATGCCTAGGGGATGAAAGAATAAGTAAAACGCTGCATCCTCGCTTAGGCTTAACTAACAAAACAAAGATTCGTACAAGGCTTTGATATAAAACACTCCTCGAAATATTCTCTTTCTGTTTAAAGACGTTAATTATTTTTTATTTTACTTGCTACTTAATCAAAATTTAACGTATATACAGTTATAACCTCGTTGGATATGCCGCCACAATAATTATATTTACAAACACATAGAAACAATGCAAATAAATGCATGATGACTTACGAACGCATTGAATTAAAAGATAAGTATTGAAACATGGAAAAAGTAACGAAAACACAATATCAAAACTGAATGAAACATGATATTGTTTTGTGTCGGACAAAGCGAACTATTCAGAATGCAAGTTTATAAAAACATTTATTTGAAATATCAGAAATATTTTAATATAAAAATATACGATTCTTCAGTAAAAACGTTATTGTCGTGATCTTTAAGAACACAATATAAGTTTCACATTACAATTCACAATAAACCTTAATTTCAAAACACAATAAATTATGTCAATTATCAGTAAATGACGCTTCAACAAAAATCCAATCGATTGATGATTTTGATATACTCCAGAATTTGTTTGAAAACCAATATATATTTGTGCTTTCATAGATATTGTTTATATGTTGGATTAGAAGTTGAAACCCTCTTATGCGTTTTAGATAGCAAAAAATGAAAAAAAAAAAAAATTTTTGACATTAATATAACTCAAATGTTTTTTTTTGGTTTTCAAAATGGCATATTTATTTGACACAAACAGAAAATATTTCTTTTATCTAACGATAAAACCATTTGTTATTGAAAAAATTAGTACGTTTCGCTCAGTTTTACTTTTTATCAATGTGTTATTTTTTATAATAAAATACTACTTGACGGCAACCTCGCTTTAATGGACTTTATTGTTTCGTTTAATTTCATTACTTTCGTATCATAAACCAAAAATGGTATATTTTTCTAAAAAAAATACCTGAATAAACGTGGATCAATTCTTTTCCGTGTTTTTAATTAAGAGAAATGATGTGTTTAATTGCGCGCTTTAAAAAAAAGTTGTTCGCGGGAAGGTAAACAACTTTATTAAAGGTGAACTTTGGACAAAATGGTTGAAATAAAACGTAAAAGCGTTTCCCTGAAGCTAGATTAATTAAAACAATACAAGCGCAAATGGACGCCATCCTACAGTTTTAATATGAAAAAATGTGGCCGAAAGCCTAATGGAGATTGCTTTCAGAAGGCCTAATAAAACAACTTTCTAAGAAGACATATTATTAATAACATTTTTTAAATATTATCAGTGGTATTTCTTGAAGGTAGTCATTTTATTCATTGTTCGTTAATATTACGACCTTCTATTACTTTTTTCTAAATTTTTGAAATGTTTTGTATTTTTGTTTATACTTCTGTTTATGTGTTGTAAATAATTTCGATTGAAGTTTAATTTATATTTAATTATGTGATATATATTTATTATTTTTTAAATTTTTACAAATTATGAAGACAAACATTATACAAATTTTAAGAATTGCAAATTTTCCCACAAACACAAGTTTTCGTATTAATTATCTTGATTCATAATTCTTGAAACTCAATGAGTATTAATTGTGTTGATTCATGCTCGAAAATACAAAACGAAAAATAGTTCATAAAACTGTTTTAGTCTTTAATCCAAAAAACTACAACATATATTTATCACAAGGTACTGGTCCATCTGAATGTGATTTGGTTTACATAATATGATCATTTCTTATGATTAAAGAATATCTTTTTAAATAATTAATTTACGATAACATTTACGATAACCAACATTTTTATTCGTAACCAAATATAACGAGATTTGTTTTTTGATAATTTTAAATAAACAAAAGCATCAAACAAAAGTACGGGTGTTTTCAATGTTGGAAAGTTGCTTAAAAATGTAAATCTTAAGAAGAGGTGAAGTTTTAAGTGTAGGTAGTACAATACATGTAGGTAATACGTGTACTCTAATCTACTAATAAACATATTTATTTCCAGTTGGAATCTACTAATCAATTTTGAACAAAATATCGCCGGCATTAATTTTTTTTAATCGTAATGCCGTCTATTTTCAGTAGACGATACTTCTTATGGCTACCAGAAGTAGTCAGTAATGTCTTGAGGTAATTAATTAGTACTTGAAACGAAGAGTAAATTTTTCCAACAATGATATAGGTGAATGACAAAAACTGAAAAATAAAAACTCGCTAGAAGCAGCATGCTAGTTTTAGCAAGTCAATAACGCAGCCTTTTTTATTATATTTTTAAACTTTTTTTTTCAATTTTGGCTGAAAACACGGTCAGGTCTTTTCATTTTTAGGCTTACATAAATTTATAAGCATAATCAATCATCTTCATCAAGCTGTCTGGATGAAGAAATTATGAAATCACAATAATTAAATATGTCACAAAGTTCGTATAGAAGAAAATATCGCTAACTAGAGCTCTTCCTGCGGTGGTTGCTGGCGCGTCATAAATCCGGCGTACAGACGGCGCTCGACAGCGTCGCGACGCCCGCAGCACTTCCTGAAGAATTATACCGGAAACTTGGTCCGGCCAGACCCGCCCGAGGCCGGAGCCGCGGGGCGTACAAGGCCACTTTGCGAACTGCGCGCGCAACTTTCTCATCGCCGGAAATGAAATCTTAATTCTTGCGGCAATCGCGGGGTATTATTTTTCTATTCGAAGAAGTTCTGTATTTTATATTTGCTCGGTTTGAAAATTGATTTAAATGAGTGGGTAGTATTTATAAAACCGATATTGAAATAAATGATTTTAAATAATTCTTTCAAATATATTACCGAAACTTTTTAACAGCAAGAAATTTACCTCTTGATGTCATTTTGAAGCACTAAAAGTATAGTTTTATCCTCACTTTGTTTCCGCCGTTTCCGTAATGAGGCTTTTGGAATTTAAGTACCTTTTGTTATATTCGTTATTACCAAGAAGTGATTATTTACTTTGAAAAATAAATAGAACAAAATTGACTTCTCTAAAATACTTTTTTGGCTCGGCTCTCAAAGACCAGAATTCCCAAAACACAACAGCAATATCATCAGAAACTCTCGCATTTTTCGCTTCGGCCCTTCGTTAGGGCCAAAAGTAAACCCAAATACTGCGCACTTCCCCCGGCGTTATCTCATTTTGCTAATTACTGTCTTGTCTGCTCGGCGCCCGGACGGACTCTTCCACACAATGGGCACGTCTGGCCTACACCCTCCACATATAAATTACTCCAGCCGGGAAATAAAGACAACTATGACGGTTACACATAAGCGTTTCTGTAAATATGTTCTCTGAAATGTTCAAACTCTCAAACGTCTGTATTATGATGTAAACTATTTGCTTAACTTTATTGTAGCATTCATTTTTAATCTTGATGAGATATTCGTTATTGTCAATTTAAAATGTTGCATGCTTAGAGATTGTATTTAGAGTTAGAGTTTTCTAAAATTACTATGCTCTGTGATTGTTCGGCAAGAGACCACCGATAACGTTATTCGACCATTGACCGTAAAAAGTTAAAAGAACAACTGGTTCATTGTAAAATACACATGAACTGTGGTTTCTTTAATTTAAAGTATTTTTTTATATTAAAAGTCTAAGTGATGATTTAGATATTTTTGAAATAATGTAACCTCATTGAAAGCAAATAAATGATAATTAATAAATTTATAATATTTTAAATCAAAATAATCTAATGGGAGAAAATGTTACACAAGTTTTAAATTCAAAAGATAGAGATCAATAATTTTCAATTTTACAAATTCTGTCTTTTTTTGAAAGTGCATTCATCATAGAAGATAAACTGCATTAATATTAATTAGCCGTACAAATTAGTGAGCCCCCACAGGGCGGCTCGGTGCAATAATCTCTTGAGTAACTGTCCTATGGGGAATACGCACAGCCCGGTTAGGCCGAATTAATATTTATAATTCAATATAAAGCCCGGTGACTAATGACCGAGATTACGCCATGACTACTTAAGTCTAGTACGAGGGTACGTACACAACGATGACTTGTATTGATATGGGGGGTTAACATTGCTCGTTTGTCATTGCGTGTATTCAAGAAGGAGTTCGCAACAGGACTGTTTAACGTGACGATTTATACAATTGTTGCTTAAGATTTTTTGGCATATATAAAAAGAAATTGAAATTTTAATAATCTCCTTGAAGACTTGGCTTGTTTTTAATTTTAGTTTTTATTAAATATGTTTTAAAAAACCGCACACTATAAAAGTCAAAGAATAATCATTTCTTAGTGGTCATGAAGATAAATCCGTCCTGTCCTTACAGTATGAACTCGTCTCCGCTTCAGATCAAAGACGTCACACAACAATGCCTCCTGCACACCGCGGTCTAAATATTTAAGTGCGACTGCATTATTCTGTCAAGAAGGAAGTCAACCTGCTCTGGTCTATTCTTCTGAAATGCCTCTGCGATCCGTAAAGCAGACTTCACACGTATCAACACAGCCGATAACTGATTAGTAACTATCAATAAGTTTCCTCTTATTTAGGGATATTTTTTGGTTACCAATCAGTTGTCGGTTTTGTCGCTTGTGTGGACAGCTTAATGGCTTACATTTGGCTACACTAATTCAATTATTTAATGACACAATACACTGAAACGTGTGCTCTAGGAGTCGACTAAGTCCGGCTGGCGACGGGGCCTCGGGGCTCATTGATTACTCCGACTCGCCGCAGGTATTCAATACAGTCGTCAGGTATTTCGACGGCGGAATCCGATCTGTACCGATTGACATTGTATTCTGAATTGACGGGATTGACCGATCCGGACCGGCATAATTTAGGAATAATTGTTTTAATTAAATTATATGGCTTAGCTTACGTTTTTACTCGTATATTTTATTCTTATTAACTCAATAAGGCACAGGCAACTGCAATATATAATAAAATAAATAATAATATTTTGTTTTAAATTATAATACTAAGACTAATTATCTTGAAATTTTACATTTTTTATTGTTTTTTATGTTTGTTTTATGAATTTACTGTATTGATCTTTGATTGATGATTGATTTATTGATCATAAAAAAAAAAAAATTAATATCAAATATTCAAAAAATTTATGGTTTATAGATGATATAGGTGATGCAAAAAATTTCATTACAAAATAAATCTAAATAGCAATATTTTTGATATACATTTGAATTTTATACTTCGAAAATATTTATATACTTACGTAAGTTACTAGATCATACATATTTCAACAGCGTTATATGTAAATTACATAATCAAATATGATATTTTATTTAAAAAAATAATCCATATACAAATTTGTTAAAACCATCTATAATAGATTTTTTTTTATGAAAGTAATTCTAAATAGATGGATTTCTAAAATAAGTCATTTTACCTAGATTGTTCAATACAATTACCATAAAAATATTTTTCTTGATTTGACAAAAAGTAGGCACCTACAAATAAACCCATCAATGAATTTGTCAATAACAAATATGTACTTATTTTATTTTTAAATTGAACACAACATGCTCGTTCCTGGCATGGTTTACCTTTACGGGCTTAAGGTTTATTATATGTGTAATGCATAAAGCTCGGAATCTTTTGTGGGATTAGATGCTAATGGGGCAGAGTTTCTTCCCGGGAGGAGCACCTGTCGCCGGTCTCGGTTGCTAAGACATGGGACGTGAAATCTGAGGGAATCAAGTTAAACCCTTAAATATAAAAATATGTAAAGGATAAAATTATTTTCATATAATTTTTCCATAATGATATTAGAAAATAATTTTGTCAATCAAAACGTAATAAACTGTGTGACATTCAAATATTCTTTATTTTTCCACCTCGATTATTTACGGCTGGTGTTTTATTGCACTTAAAATAATCACACAGCTTATTAAAATTGATAAAAATCAAAAAAAGTAATAAAGAGTATCAAAAGAAAATTTTCAATAGAATTTTAACGAATGACAAATTTATGAAAATGAGAAGATTAAAATTTAACAAGTTTATTCTCCGTAATATTTAATTAATTTTCAGGCCCCAGATTTAAAAATAAAATACTTCCTTTAAAATACACTGCCGAGATAAAAAGTGAAACCGCATTACTAAGTCCGCGGCGAGGGGACTTTCATTTATTCACTCATTTTATGAAAAAAGTTTATTTTTAACGAAGTGATTCAAAACGCTCCGGTATGAATACTTGTGCTCACTTTTTCTAATGATTTATAGTTATTGTTTGAGTTTTAAGTAATGTGGAATCGTTGACAAAGTCCAACTGGTCATTTATATAATTTCATGTTTTGTTATACTTCTCAATTTTCGTTCCAAGTAACATTTTTTTCTAAATTATTAATAAATGAAACGTTTGTTTTTTTTAAATTATATAAATTTTTATTATAACTAATACCTTTGTGCTTAATTTAATTTCAAACGCCAAAAGAACTTTATCAAGCCTTGCACTTTTATTAAATTACCATATATTTTTCCTTAAATAACTTTTCATGAAAAAATCTTTCATGGATAGTCCTATTCATAAAAATAAACCTGTGTATGAAAAGAAATTTTATCTTTAAAAAGTTTTTCTAAGATTCTATGATGACTGAAATTTAAAGGTTTCACGTCACTTACATACAGATGGTTCTTTACTTATTTTAAAGCTGAAAGACTTTTTTGCAAAGACATGTACTCTACAGCTTTGATACACGACGTTTAATTTGAAAACAAACTTTAAAATACTTTCTTCCATTTTGTCTAAAATTACAGACCTCACATATTCCTTGATATTTTTAAAAATTAATATAAAATTTGTTCAAATCAAGATTTTTATGGACGCGCATCGCAAGAAAAAGTTAAATTTGTAAATGATGACCGTGAAAAATATGTATTATTATATGTAAAGTAGTTTTTTGGCCTAAATTGGTCTCAGTTCATTAAATCGGATAACCTGTATTCAAGTATAAAAAACTCTCTAAGTAATTTAGTTGATATATTTTGACAGTATATTTATCAACACGGGAAACCTATTTGAATAAAAAAAAATTTTTTTTTTTAAGTTAGCCACAAAATTTGAATAAACATATATCCTGAGGTCACCGAGCAACTTTACAGTCTCCAAAGATTAATCCACGTAAATTGCGGTCTTGATCCGCGCTGTCGTATGAATGGCTCTGATTGCGGCGACCCGGCGGTGTGTTTCTAATAATTTATATTCGCAGGGTCAGAGGGGGCAGAGGGGAAGACCCCCGCCCCCCATTAGCGCTGACAATTTAAACGTTCCCAGATCGGATCGAGCCCCCTTTGTGAAATGAGCCTTGTTCAACGCTTAACAATGTATCGGAGTATATCCGTATTATTATAGTAAGGCGATATTGTATTAACATTTTGGCAGATGTCTTTGTTCTGAGAACACATATAATTCGTATTTGTATGTTTACTGAATTGTTAAAAACGGAATAGCCAGTGTTGTGAACAATAGAAGCACTTTGTATAAAATATATTTATATATTAGATTATTTAAGGATTTTCTAAGAGATGGCGTTACTACTCTTGAATCGCATCAGGCTATATTTTAAAACATCATTGTGAAGCGTCACTATAGCGCTTTATTTTTCAGTATATGTCATATCGCTAAAGGGTATACAACTTTTTTTTTTGAGCTCTCAACATGTCAACTTTTGTACCAACAAAACGTAATTCGCGGGAAGCTTCAATTAAAAGAAAAAAGCAACTGAAAGTCACCGATTGCTGGGTGAAGTTTATGGTGAACATGTTCCATCGCAACAAACGTGTGAGTACTGGTTTCGACGCTTTTAAAGTTGTGATTTTAATGTGGATGACAAGGAACGTCCAGGCTAACCAAAAAAATTCGAAGATGAAGAATTTGAGACATTGCTCGATAAAGACTCGTGTCAGACGCAAGCAGAACTTGCAGAATCATTGAGAGTTGATCAAACAACAATTTTGAGACGCTTGAAAGCATTGGGAATGATTAAAAAGCAAGGAAATTGAGTGCCACGTGAATAGAAACCGAGAGACGTCGATGGAAAATCATGACAATGCTCAGCCACATGTTGCAGTGGAGGGGAAGTTCTGCCTCATCAGCCTTATAGCCCAGACCTTGCCCCTTCCGACTACCACTTGTTTCGATCGATGCAGAATGCCCTTTCTGGAATACGCTTCACTTCTGAACAGGTTATCAAAAATTGGCATGATTCTTTCTTGGCTTCAAAAGACGAACAGTTCTTTTGGGATGGAATTCATAATTTGCTTTAAAGATAGACAATACTTTGAATAGAATATATTGTACCAAATTTTTATAATAAAAGTACAATATCTCGAAAAAAATCCTTAAAATTAATGCACACTACCAATATATATATATATATATATATATAAATAAGTTTTTATTTTTTTCTGTGCTCTGCAGAATTTTCACACCATAAAATATCGTGTAATCGAGCACATTTTCAATACTAACATATTACTTTATTATTTGAAAATAAATTGTTAGATGTGCAGATAAACACATGCTTGTTTACAAAAAAATCTAATTTAACGACGTTATAACATGTGCACTAGACACAATAATGATCATCACATGCAAAAAAGACTTACAGAAAATAAAGTGATACATCGCTATAAACATAATATCAATCTTAATATTATTGAAGCGAAATGATATATTCTTTACAAGTCTTTTGTTTGCAAGTCAATTCTGTTCTTGAAATCGGATCGTTCCGAGGAGATTTGTTTGTTTTTTATTAGAATTAAGCGAAGATAGCAAAGGCTTTCATTTTGTTTTCGGGGAGCGTTTTACAAAATATTATGGTATTTGAATACCAATGCAATTTGTTGTTTAAACGTCCTGATACTGAAGATATTATAAACAGAAAAAATACATGTAATTATATTACACCCATTAAAAAAAAAATATCGTGTGTATTATTACTTCTTGTATACATAGCGTATTAGTTTTGTTTTGAAAACCTAATTTAAAAAAAAAACTCTTATCGTTGTCATTCTTCATCTTGCCTCCAAAATATTTTAACCATCATCAACCCTAAATAAATTCCTGCTACTGAAGTCCCCCACAGGATCCGCGCTTGAGGTATGGAGATGAAGACTATAAAATAGTAAATACCCTTTTTATATGAGAACGCATTTTCTGTAATGATTTCGGCATCGGGAGGCAAAAGTCATAGATAAGTCCAAGGGGGCGAGGTGGCTAGGGGGTTGTCTCCCTCGCCCTCTCCGCGCCCCCACCCCCGCTAATGACCACTGATTACCGGGGAAGGAAGAAAGCGATCTTGTTTTATGTTAGGGGAAAATAGTTGAGAGTAAGGCTGCCTTCAGAGAGGGATATTTTTTAGGATTTTTTCTCGTTTAAATTTAGATTTGTCACAATTTACTATGGGACCCAAATATACAAATGATTCTGCCAGTTTATGTGAAAACGTTAATATTGTTAATTCGCTTTAGATTTGTTGTAATATTTTTAAAATTTACTGGACATTAAAATTATTATGATCTATATTTACAGTTTTTTAAAAGTGACTGATAAATTATTAACTTTCAATAGATAAATGAGCCCATAATTCAATTAATCACCATACGATCAATTAAAAATGACTAATAATATAAATGTATTTAATTTAAGTAAAAAATGGCATTTTATAATAACAGAATTTGTAAAGAACTGAAGGACTAAAAAAACAATTTATAGTAAAAATGTTATAAATTCGACTGAGTATGGTTAACTGTTATCTATTTGAATAGTTGTATTTCATTTAAATGTGGGTCATAATGTAATATTATGTATGACATGTGTATGTTGTCAAATTATCACACGTTTTTCAATAATATTTAAAAAATGTGTTGGATTTTTATATTGTATTATTTTATATTCCCACAAAGAAAAGGATGTATTTCTGAACCACCATAGTATATAGCAGCGTAATTAAGTGTTCCATAGATATATTTTTAGAACATAAATATTCCTCTTAGTCACAAAAACGCATGTATTGAAATTCATGAGAATTACTTCTTTCGTAAATTTGTAAGAATGAGCAAATTTCTGTACTTTAATATATTTTTATATACTTTTATATGCATTATTAAACAGATTATAACATTATTAACCTAATTTTTGGAATTAGGAGTGATCTTTTTTTTAACAAACATTTATAAAAAAAACCCTTGCTATATTGATGTAGAATAAGGTACTTTAGTATAAATAAAATTAATGAAGTAACGTGTAAAAATGTACATAGCTCCTACAATTATCTTGATTATTTTTTACACCCCTAAGCCTCAAAGAATATTTCACGATTGGTAGTACGTCTTGTAGGGAAGAGAGGGGGTGCAGCTTAAAAGATAAAGCCTCCTCTAATCATGTGATATATCCATCTTTGGATTCTACCACCCTCTGTAGCCATTTCACAGGCGCGGGAGCTACCTACCCCCAACGGGAAACACCGCCTTATAATTTGTCTTTGTGGTATTTCTATCTCAGAGAAAATGCTTTTGGTTATTTTTTTTAACACTTTGTTTTACGTTATACACTTTTTGAAATATTTAGTCATAAAATAAAAACATGAGAAAAAAAAACAATTTATTTTATCTTAACAATAAATTTGATTAAAAATGTTTTTTTTAAGTAAGTATAATTAAGTTACTATTTTTAATACTTATTTATAAAGTATATAAATAATCTATGTAATCTATTACAATCAATAATATATATTTTTTAATAATTCCAATAAGACTTAATTCATGACGCATATATTGTAAATAGGACTATAGCCTGTGTGTTATCATTATATTTAAAAGTATTTACGGTAAATAAAGAATATTACAAACGGGTGCAAATACTAAGGCGCTTTGGCGTCGAGGGGCATTTAAGTTCTCGGTAAAAGCTCCGCCGTCAAAATATTCAATTAACCCTCGTTTCTAGGACAACTTTATTCCTGATAGTTTTAGAGTGAATAGCATTTGCAGAACAGGAAAACTTTTGCTCTAACCACCCGCTTCGGGCTCTCCGAGATGAGTTGGGCGATATGTTGGGCTAGAGAAGTAATAAAAACGTTATGGTATACTCAATAATACCGCCACTTATATCCAATTCAGTACTATAGTACTTACGGATGAAATAATTTATTTTTACTTTTACGAGTCTATCATTGTTATAGATTATATTACATTTTTTATGAAATGTATTTGTATACACGTTGAGCTCCGTTTATTCTCAATTACTCAGTGACGCAAACGGAGGGCCCCGAAAACCGTTTACAATCCGGCAAGAAGTATCCAGAATCCGCAGTATTTCACACTTGTCTCCGGGCAGACGTCTCGGCGGAACCAGCCGACCGGACCGCGCTGCGGGTTAAATGGCCCGGCAAATATCTGATTACGGCGTCAGCGAGCACCGCTGCCGACTTATGCTCCCCCGACACGACCCCCCGGCTGCAAGGCTCTTTGTGCAGGGAAAGAAAGGATTTCAAATTTAAAATTTCGGAAAATATTAAATTTATAGTTTTCGGGGCATTGTCGGCTAACTACTCATTGTGCGAAAAGAGTGTGCTTTCTTCGAACCGCTGCAGTCGCTCCGAGTGTGGAAAGGATAAGCTGACGCGATGAAGACCGGCGAGGGGAGCAGATTTAAACAAAGGAAATAATTAATTGCATGCGGAAGCTTCTCGACGGGAAAACTACAAAGCTCTTCACTATAAATATGAAGTATTATAGACAGGCTATTTATCAACAAAACTTAGATGCTTCGTAATGTATCTTGACATTATTTATGGTGTTTTTAAGTATTATAATACAATGGATATTTTAACGCTAAGGTTGATTTACAAGTTTCTGTTGTATAATCAATGTTTCCTGCGTTGAACTCAAACAGTATCACATAACCCGCTGTATATTTGACTGAACTCGCTGTGAACGAAGCGTCAAGGAACGTCACACGAAACGTTGAAACCGAGCATCCAATTAGCGTAGCGACACATCTGAAATTTATAAATAAATTTTAATTTGTTTAGTTTCACTATATTTGCAGTGTCATTTGTCATCTCTAACAGTGAAAAACCGTACTAAATTTCCCAGAGGAATGAGAATTTCAATACGTTCAAGCGTAGCATATAAAACGTATTGCTATCGCAGCACGCGGCCGGCCATCCCCGCAATAGGGGAGGACCACTACTCGGAGCAGACTCGTATTCATTACAGAAAAAAATAATATTTTAAATATAATACTATTGGGATTTTTCCACATGTTTAATTTGTTTAATTTTTACGTTGGCATTATCAAACTGTGGATAATATAATTGTTTTGACACTTTTGATTTACATTTTCTGACAGTGAGTGAGTGATGCTTTTTATCATTTTTCAAACAAATCAATATACAATTCGTTCATTCATATAAACGCATTTCTCTTTATTTTTCAGTCGAGTAGTAAGCAATGTAGTATCATCTCCTATAGTTCGTGATAAAAATAAAGTTCAATTTAAAAAATAGATTTTTATCTAGTAAATTTGCAATTTACATTAAAATCGAGTTTAGAGGTGCAAACTCTTATTGCTATAGAGTAAAAAATATGTATTAGAAATGTGTTGAATTAAAAACATGTTTTTTGGATAAAATCGTTGAATTATTTTAATTTGGTAGCCCTGATAAAATTGCCAATACGACCATATCAAATCTTTGTAATAATATAAGGTTTTGTTCAGACAAATAATAAATTAATTTATTAAATCCTTTGGTGTCGTTGTATTTTTTAAAGTTTAATTCATTATATATTAGAGTGCCATTTTTTTGTATACATAAAATATCAAATAAGTAAAAAAATCACAATACAAACATAGTAATAGTCACTTCATACAATACTTGCGCATTTCTCAAATTCAAGTTATCTGCAGCTCCAGCTACTTGTAGAATTATCTAAATGGTAGCACTACGAGTAGAAGTTCTGATTTTTTTTTTTTACTTTTCTGAATAGGAATAATTCATAGTTTCAGAAGCACCCCCGATAGATCATATGGTAATATCGGCATGCATGGGGCAGGTGTGGGCGCACAGCCGCGCCTCTCCAGACCGCGCCGCGGCCACTCATTATCAGTGGCACGTCATTACGGCGCCGGTCCGCTCCAATGGCTTCGGTGGCTTTCATTTCGAAAAACAATGCAAATAGTCTGTCTGGGACGGATATCACTGCACATAGCCGGTGCGAGCGGCAAATCACGCGTTATTATTTTATTTGTTATAATGGTGGCTAGCTTCACTACTCCCATGAGTCACAAGTAATTTCTTCTGTTCATTAAATATTTTTGTTAATTTATTCTGTTTTTTCTGTTTTTCTGATTCACATAAAAAAACTATTTAACCGAAAGCGTTTCATACTTACAATATTGTTTTCTATTTATATAAGACAGTGTGTTTTAACAATATTTTGAAATATAAAATATTAACAATTTTTTGTTACAAATTCTTTCACGACGTATACAATTTCTCGTATCGTATTGCAAGGATAGTCTGTTTTTTGTCAGAAAATACCCAGCGAGTCATTGCAAAACGACCCCCAGATCTCGTGTTTCCATTACAGTTTTTCGCTTTTCTATTATCAGCCATACCAGCTGATGGATAGCATTCATTTTTCAAAAGAAACAACACCACAAATATCTGGAAAAATTGACGAATGCATTGTCTGAAGTAAAAAAGTTTTTCATATAAAATTTTTACATTTACAAACAAAGCTTTGTATTGGAAAATATATGGCGGTGCAATGTTTTTTGCTTTCACAAATGATATTACTTGAGAAAATATTTTAAGTTAACATGAATTATACTTCGATACATTATTTTATTTTGAAGAAATTTTTCGTGCTCTTATTTTTTAAATATATTTTCCAATTAAAATAACCAAGCTGAAATTAAATAGATAAAAATTTCATCGTGGTTCATTTTAATTAAGTGGTTTTCCACTCGTATTATATAGGCACATAATTGTAATGTGCCGGTGGTTTATTCGCGTTTTTGTTCTCTATTCACAATATTAAAAACCCATTGCTTTATTATGTGTCTCATATGAAAAAAAAAAAATTTACTATCTTCTAAATTTTTTTCAGATGTTATAGTTAAAAAAATAAACACGGATTCTTTGGAGTACCATTGAATTATTTATATATAAAATAAGCAATTGTACTGATGTTATTTTTAGGTCTCAATTCAACATTATATAAAAGCTACATTTGAGCAAGGAGAAAATAAGGAGATTTTTTATATATACAATTCAATATGAAAGTTTTGTTTGGTTCTTTTAATACCAACTTGTGTAAATACAAATGTTTGACTTTTACAATATGATAAAGATAATTTATAGAAATTAGTTATTTTTTTTTTCTTAAAAAGGGAGTACTTTATATTCGGGTTTATATGTTTACACCACAAAGTTATCTTAGAATAGAATCATCAATATTAAAAAGTTAAAAGGATATCAATTTAAAAAAATATCGTCTACGTTTTTTCTTGGCTCTCTAAATCTTTGTAAGTACATAGAGATCAACAGTATTTTATTTAAAAATTTATTTATAAAAAACAGTAACACTATCATCAAAGGTAAAAATAATTTAATTATAAAGTCTCCTTTAAACTTTAACCGGCATTTCTATTTCAAAAGCATTCCTCAAACGCCCTCTCTCTGCAGGGGAGGCAGGGGAGGGATAGAACAAATTTCCTATGATGAAGCCGCTCCCACATATCGGTTATTATCAACCACGGAAATTAAAATGAACTCCTCTGGCGCGGTTCTTTGTTGGCGGCGGCCATGTTGTGCAGCTAGCGCCATTGTAGCCCCTGCCGGCCGCGCTCATCACGTCCAGTCGTCCATCGCCAGATGGACCCTCCGCATAATGGCGAGGGGACCGAGACTACATGTGGATGTAGAGGATGATTCTCTAGTCAGTATAGAGTTTTTTAAAAAATATATATTCACAAAATAAATAGAATTTTAGAATCGCGTAAACTTGGAATCCAATGTTCGTTTAAGTGAACTAACTCTAAATATTCATTTAACACTTAAATGACTCATATCTAATAACACAAATTAATGAATTTAAGTTTTTATTTTTCCGCGTATGCAAAACGTAGTCAAATATATTATGTGCAGATATTTTTTACTGATATAATTATTGTTAATAAATAAAAATTTCATTGAATTTTGCACTTTTTATGACTCCGAGGCACCGAAATAAATCAAAATTTTATAATGAACAATCAGTCATAAATAGATTGAAACTATCTTGGAATTGAATAAAAATATTGTGTGTGTTCTTTTTAACAATTGTAAATTATAATCAATTGAAATTTATTTCTGTAACAAATATGTAGAAATTCAATCATAATAATATATGATGAGTATTTCTAACGCTTTGTATATATTTGATAAGAGTCGACATTATCAACATTTTATATTCAAGTAGACATAAAAAAATATTCATTTGATTAGTTAAAATATAAATTTGAAATAATATAATTTAACAGTTCATACGAAGACTATGAGCTTAAGATTTGAGTAATCCTCTTAATTCATTCACGCGACAAAGAGAGCATCTAATTAATGTCTTTAGCATATTTTCTCCGGGATTAATTTTAGTGAGTCGTTTCGCGCTGAAGTCTCCCGCGCGGACGTGTGTTGTGTTCTAATTATACAATAGCGCATGCAGTAAGCGAGGTTATTTCCATGCGATGGCCAGAACACGAGAGCTTTGAACGGAAATTTAGCTTTGACAATTGCTGAATTAATAATTGAAACTCCAGTGAAGTTAGCCGGACTCTCAAGAAAAGCGCACAGACGTATTGTTTGACCTCTCTGAAATATGAACGCACGTACATGTTACGCAGAGTTTAAATTCGAGATTATGCATGAATACGATTGGCTGTTTAGGCTTTTGCTGTTTTATTAAACATGCAGTAAATAATAAATGTACATTGTCAAATTATCATGTTCTCTTTTATCCGTTCATTGTAAATTCATTTTTGCTGTTTTGATATTAAAAATTAAACCAGTCTGTTGAAGATAGATATACGTGTGTCTATTTTTTGGATTGGACGTCAATCAGATGCGTATTTATTACCCATTACGGGTTTATTATATTATTACTAATATGATAAGGCACATTAGTTCATACATAGAAGATGATTAAAGATGAATAGTTTTTGTTATTTTAATGAAAAATTAATGTCTAATGTGCTGTTTATTTAAATTAATATTAAACGTCACGTACGGTGTTTTTAGGTGCTTACTATAATGCACACTCAATCAAAATAATCAAAAACATCCTTCTTATAGTCTTTGCATGTTCCAGCCCTTCGTTTTCCTCAAGTGGAAGACGTCACTCAAAATCACAATCCCTCAAGCAAAAATAGCTCGTAAGCGCACTGTCGGCCGATAGGTGCCCTCGTTAATTTCACCAGTTTTTTAGAGCCCATTATCCAAAATCATCCATCATACACTCGGGCGGTGACCAGGGCACACCCTGCCGGCTTACCAACCTAACAGGCAAAATAATTATCTCAGTACAAACACTACATCAATCACGATTACCAACAATACCGATCAATTCGCATTAGAAGAGTGAAGCGTCCGAGAGGGACGGAGATAAAAACCCCTTCACACCTGCCCTAATGAGGTGCTTCATACCTGCTCATGTGCTCACTTTACTTATGGAAATGTGCTCATATATTTAGAGGTTCGAGCAACGGCTAAATGTTTAGAATTGTAAACAGGTAAAGATCGTATTTGAAGTGCTGTCAGCTGACACTGAGAGACCCCACAAACAAAAACAACGTACTTCAAGTATTTTTACTGAAAAATAAATTAGTCTTTTATTCACAACAAATTTTGAAAACGGACACTGTAATCTGAACGTATTGACACAACAATATTTTAAAATTCATTTTTACATAACAACTTTACTTACATCATAAAATATCTACAAATGAAATGTTTACAAATATTGTAAATAAAATACTTGATTTTTCCATATATTATTTTTTATTGGTGATTGGTTTCGCCAAGTCGGTTGTGTAATAACAAGCAAATAAGTTAACAATTGTTAAAGGGAGAGGTTGTTAGAGAGGGAAAGAATGATTGTCAGGTGGTTAGGGGTAATTTAAGAGTAATGTGAGTTTAATGTACCTGATAAGTGGAAAACGGTCACCAATAAAAATTAAAATGTGGAAAAATCACTCAAATATTTTATTTAAAATGGAATTCCACCAAGTACTCTTTGTCAAAAATATTGATTATGTTTTACAAAGATATTTCTTTATCTAGTATATATTTTAAATTAATATTATTTTTGAATAGATCCAGATACTATTACTCTTTTAACACACCTTAAATGAAAAAGGTTCAGGAGCATATTAAAATGGAATTTTTTTTTTTAACTAAACATAAGCACCTTGTGGGAATACATCAATTAACATTTTGCTGTTATTTTTTAAAAATGTATTAATGGGTTTTCTTATTGCTGTTTCATTCCTATTGTAGGTACGACTTTTCCTCAAAAAATATTTTTACACATTACATTATATTTTATTAAATAACATGATTTGTCGAAATAAATTAAAACTACAAATAATAAATAAATAACCAATCTTTTATGTTTTTTGTACATAAATATATCAAAATCTTAATCAAATACAACTGTTGGATCGTCCACCAATAATTATTTTGTGTTTTATTTTCTATTTTAACATTTTTTCCTTAAAATGTAATTACACAGACATTTTTCAAATTTTTACGTTCTTCACTTTTAGCTTACTGATTTTACACGTCCATTACAACTCATTCAGATTTAGAAATCTACGTGATATCTGTAAAAAGCTTTTGATGAATATGAAAGTTCTCGTTACACATCATTTTTAGTTATTTTATAAATATATAATATTGAAACCTTTTAGTTTTAGTACCAAATGAATAACATTCATGGAATTAATTCCAAATTTATTCTCTGAAGTTTCATGATATTGGAAATTTATAATCCGCTTATCAAACGCAAAACCACGAGTATATAATCAACAATCTTTATTACTGTACGTGAATACAAAATATAATTACATTATTAATTATATGCTAAAAACTTTAATTATCCCAAAATGAATAAATTTAAATAACCAAAAGTGATGATCAATTATCATTTACCGGATCAAAAATAATTCAAAATTTAATATTTAAATTATATAAACACTTTAAAAAATAAAATAAAAGTCAAACAGGAATTCGCTAGCGTGCTGTAAAATTATATCTATGTATGCCAAATATGGGTTCATAAGGAGTCAATCATTAGTCATGAGTCTTAACTTAAGACATGACTGAATAGGAGAATTTTTAAAACACAGCAAATATATGATGTAACCAACTTCTATGTATTGTGAACCAGAAAATAAAAACATGAAAGAGAAACAAAGAACTTCTTACTATTTTGAAAAGAAGCAAAACTGCATATTCGGACATGTTGAAGACGAGATGAAGTCTGGAAAGAAAAAAATTGTTATGTATTTTAAATTCGAGAAAGTATTATCTATTTTCTATTTTGCTTCCTTGGAATGTGCATTACTTTCGATGGGAGAGGGTCAAGATAGCATAACGGCGTATAAATGTTGATGGAAGATTTTATTTTTTATAAATTACGAAGAATTCAACGGTTCGTTTTATTTTCATGGGTGCTTTTTTTATTGTAAAAAAACTCTGCCTCTCCGTCGTGTTACAAGTGCAAGTATCCTCGGTAGTTAAACCCCTTTTGGGGTATCTGGAATATTCATTTGGACTGCTAATGAGGCGCATCATAATAGACCCGCCCTTGGAGTCACTCGCGTACCAGAGCCAGGGATTCAGGAAAGTCTCAATTACTGTTGCATAAAATACAAAAGTTCACCAATGTCACTTTTAATTTTAAAAAAGTGCGTTTTTCTCATTAACATTATAATTTAGTATAATTTGTAACATAAAATGTTAATCATATGAAACTGAAAAGAAATTTAAATTTTATAATATTTGGAGAATGATCATAATTCATAAATCAAATGGACTTACCCAAAAGTTATATATTTTCCAAGAATAATCCCGTTGTTAAAAAAATACAGTGTTCAATTATAAATATAAAAAATAGTTAATCACAAAATTTTTAAAACTCAAATCTGTTTAAATTCATTTTTAAGAAGCGTTCATTTTATTGCATGGCTGGCAATTTTACAAGTTAACCGTTAATTTTTGAATAACACAAACAATTACTTTCACGACTGCTTGTTTTGATGAACTCAATACAAAAAATTAAATTAACATGGAATTAAATTGTTGTTTTTGTATAATGCTGCAATATCAGTATCATTTAGAAAAAATCAAGGGTTAGGCTCATTTGATAAGCATTAACTAGCATTTTGATGAGATAAGAAATGAGTAGATTTTATTAACTAGGCACTTTTTTATCAATTAAATAAAATTGAGACTACAAATCAAAAATCTAGATTAAAAATTCCGTACAGAATAGCATTTTTTTTTATTTGACAATGCTTAATTTTATTATCAATATAAAAAGAATAAAACAAGTTATAAAAAATAACATACTTATTTCAAAATAAAGAAAAAAAAAAACAACCTATTTTTTTGGAAAACAATACTGAACTAAAATTGAAATGAAGCTTTGTCTTTGAAACCCCCCTGGGCTCTTCTCCGTTTTAGGTAGTCATAAAAACGTAGCACCCCTACAAATCAAGCATTCAAAACGAAGATATCAAACGATCGAATAATTATCCATTTTTCACAAAGAATATTCGAGTCCACGTCCAGGGCGGCCTCGCCCGCACTTCCCTTCCCATCATAAAGTCGGATCCGATCAATCGCCGACTTCAGCCCGGGAAGGAAGATAATTAAAAGGCCATTAATCTTCGGGGTCCATTATGTTCATTTCACTTAAAGCATTGCCTCTATTATCCATACAATCTTTCGGAAAGCTGGTGCTTATCCGTTCGAGATCGATTTCGATTTTATTTATTAACTAAAATCACTCCATCTGAATTGGAGGAAGTGACGCGAAGGAATCTATTTGATAAAGTATTGATTATTTAAGTACAGTTTAGTAAAAATTACAATTCAAATGTATCCATATTTTTTTAAATTTTTATTATTATTAGAGTTTTTCTGTGCGGACATGATTTTTTCAACTCTAAATGTTTGTTTTGTATGGCACTTAAAAATTTCAATAAATCACAATGTATACAAGCGGTCAATAATTTTTTCAATGCAAAAATTAAGAAGCATTTTTAAGTCAAGTATTTTAAAAAAACGTAACATATCGTTTAAAAAAATAGATTTTTTATATTATTAAAAATCGATAGCCGTCTTTCTAATTATATTTGGTTGGTGCAATATTCACGGGGTAGTATTGAATTTTCCTGCATTGTTACTATTTGTTACGTTGTATTAATATATAGAAAGAACTTACATATTTATTAACTGTATCAATAAAAATTCACTCAATCTATATTAGTTTCGCAGAAAAAAATATTCACAGACTTTTTGAAAGTTTATTATGATTTCTTTATAATTTGATAAACCGAATATTTCATGAATTTAAAACTTTCTTAACTCACTTTATTTTGTTTGATCAACACAAACAACATTTTTTAATAAATTTCGTCATATTGGAGTTTCAACATAGCTTGTATTTCATAAAGAAATTGATAAAAAAAAAAAAATTCATGCACATATCTACGGAGTATTATTTTTTCTGTGTACCAGAAGAATTTTAATTTGTTTCAAATGTATTTTAACACTTAAATAGTTTAATTATTTCAAAACTATTAAACATAAATAGTTTAATATCAAATAACAATAAAGCTTTATTATATTATTTCAGCATATATCACATCGCTTAAAACTTTACAGTGGCATAATTCTCTACCCCTTGTTAAATTCTTGTATAACAAAATAGGGGTAAATCGTAAATCGAGCAGCGGGCGTTCTCGAGGGTGGTCTCGGGGATGTTTGTCTCGGATCCTCCCAGCAATGCCTACAAGCATTGATATACCAACTTCCTGGAGGCATTATTTGAACAGAGCTTTGTTCCGGTTGCTGCCATTTAAGGTAGATTCTGTTCCGACTCTGCCAAACGGAATCGCGCTGCAGTGTTGCTTGTTTTTAATAAAGAGCATTACTTTTCAAACATCCGCGGTTTCAAAAGCTATGCTTATTGTTGGTTTTCGCTCTCTACCTGTTGAATATTTAACAAAATTTGTATCAATTTGTCATGAAAACAGTTGTTTTTATTAATTATCTGAGCAACTACGTAATTTTATTTGTAACTTTTATTTCATAATTAAGATTTGTATCTGAATGTACAAATTTATAAGGTATGATGTGTTTAAATTGTATAGTAAAGCTTAAAATAGTTTATACTTTTAAAAATTAAAAATATTTCACTAGTGCTCTTTAACATTAGAAATATGTATAATTTTATTTTCCGATGAAATAATAAGAATTATTTTATTTATTTAAGAGATATTACCCTAATAGCCAAGGTAGTAACTAAGTACCTTAATGAAGATTTAAGGTAGCACCTCTATAGTTTGGTGTACACATTGTAATACTTTGTTTAAACTTACAATTATATTCAAAAAATCATGCGAAAATTAATGAAAATTAGCATTATTAATTTTAATTAGAGGCCTTTAAGAAATACTACTGAAAATTCAATCTTTTACGTAAAGCTTTTAAATAAATGCAATAAAAATCGAATTCAATTTATTTAAAACGCATTGAAGCCAATGATATAAATTTCTATAGTTGTAAAATGAGCAACTTCAAAAATCAGTTACGTAAAAATAGTAATAATTTTTTTTGCCACTTTAAATTGATCAAAGGTGGTATAAAATATATACATATATACATTTTAATTAATCTTCTCGTACTCTTCTTGCAGAAGCAAAACACCCTAAACCAAGAACAGTACCTATCTTTGCAAATAGTCAAACTCACACTGCGCTGAAATATCTAGCTGATTAGCACTCATTGAGAAGGCTTTGAATGGAAAATTAACAGCTGCGACCGCCCGCCAATTTGCGCTTTTCCCCAATTTATTTATGGCGAATGTAAGCGCAAAAAAACTTGGTAACAGCTCAAAATTTATACGAATTTTATCGCCCGCTATGGTAATTTCGTGAATACATTGTTTGTAGAGAGTGGGATAACTCCCCCGTGTAATATGCACAGGAAGTATTTGTTAGGATATATCGTTCGACTATAAGGAACGTTGCATGTATTCCGGGTGGGTACTTAATGTGAATTATCTGATACATACTTTTCCAAATAATAGGAATACTTTTTGTAGTAGCTGCTTATCTGTATTTGAAAAAATGTATATATTACCTTGGGATTTTTTTTATTATTTTGTTGGATGTTTCGATCCCGATATCAAATTACTAACATGCCGGTTAAAATGACCTAAATAATTTGGATTGCATTAATAGTTTTTTTGTAAATCTTTGATCATAAATAAAAACATAAATATTTAAATAAAACCAGGGATTCATAACACTTAAGCATTTTATTTAATTTGACATTGTTATTTTAAACAATACTTAAATATTTTTCTAGTTTATTTTACAATAATAATTTTACTATCATACAAAATAATGCTTATTATTTTTAGTCATTTAAGTATAAACACACATGATATTTATGTAATCAGTTGACAGATTGACGCAAGCAATTTATAAATCACCTTTGAAAATTTCAACCCTTTGAGTTACTTGCAAAGTACAATTTAGCATTATTTATATAATGATAGCTTAGATATTGGGTCAATCTATATAAATTAAATAAATCTATTACACGATTTCTAAGCTTGCGAAATATGTCATCAACCGTGACCAAAAAATATACACAAACATATTTAAACCATTTGATGATTTATGGCATATACACTACTATACTGAGATAAATATTTTGTTTTGTTCACTGTAAAAATAAAGAGTGATCAAATACCTCTACACGTTTTTCGATGTAGGTAATTTCCTAAAAATATAGTTACAATTTCTAAATTGAATAACTAAAAATATCTTGACTATAAATCTGTATTGAACTATATTGATATTGGTAATGATTGAAAAATTTAAATATTTAATTTCAATATGTTTATATATGGTTAGTCGAATATTGTCTCAAACGTTTTACCCTATTTAATAATAATATATCATTTGATGATATCGGAAACTTTCTGTTATTACATCAAGTACAGTTATATTTTATAATGTGATATTAAGTAATGTATTTTGTTATTTTTTTACAAATTAAATAAGTTATTAAAATTTACAGTGCTTGGTGACTGATGATGAAAAACCATTTCACATTATACAATTATTAAAATTATTTACACTTCTTTAATTTACTCAGTTCAAAAATGCCTCGATTGAATTTCTAGGTCTTACCAACTAAAAGAAGATGATAGATAGATTTCGAATATATTTGCAGATAAACCTTGGGTGTCATCCAAGGAGGTCGTAAAATTTTTTCACTCATTTATTAAATATTTGGCATATTATTTAAATCCTTTGCCTAGTCGGTCAGATACATTAAATTTATTTTATTTCATCAAGTAGAAAGCAACATTTCATGATTATAATTGAGAAGCATTAACAGATGTTTCTTATTTCTCATTAATTCTTAATAACATACGATTTCTGAGATCATGAAATATTTTACAAAAGCTTTATTTTGATATATTATGAATCTACAAAGCTAGCAAAAATATTCACATATTAATATTTATATAAAATACATTTTTCTAACATGCTTAAGTTTTAAATGGATATGGTACAATATAATTGTTATGAGAATTTTTCAGTTTCCAAAATAATTTTTATTTACAAACATTAAAAAAGCTAAACAAAATACTAAAATAATACAAGATTATTGATTTGTAGATGATATTGATTCTTTTTTCTTGATACGTATAAGGCAAATTAGAAAAATATAACAGATATTTTAAATACTTCAATGTTTATTATCTGAAACCAAAATATAATTTGAAAATACTTTTTTTGCATTTTCAACCAAATTCAAATAAAAGAAAGATCATTATTACCACAAGATGCATGTATCTATTGAAAGAAGGAATATTTAGAATCCAATTGAATATAATATTTGTGTTTTTTTTAATATAAGATCTTTTCATGTTTTTTTTACTCAAAAATAAATTGTCTTATAAATACCATTTGATTTTAAAATAACTGTAATGTTATTGGTTCTAGTAAAAAGAGTTGAAGTTTAATAAGGAGCTTATCAAAATGCATTCAATTTCTAGTCCATGTTGAAAAAACGATTAATTTTTAATGATTTTAAAATATCTGGAGTTGCAAAATTGTATATAGGTAGTAATATTCAGGTCTATGCAATCAATATTTTAAAATCCTTCAAATAAATATTTAATAATAAATCAAATATTTATAGCAGGGACAGTCGTTAATTTATATGTAAATAGCTTAAAGGGCTGTGTAAATAATATCTAAAATCATAATTTTTAATTCTTGCGAGCGGCCATTTATCTTGCTTTGCAGATGGGTGACTAATATTTTAGTATGCAACATAAGCTTACAGGGTGGTTATAATAATTCTTCTCATCTGAGTTTCGGTGCTGCGGTCATCCTCCGTTTACCATTATCCGCTGTTTCACAATTCTAAGCGGATTGCGGTGAACTATTTGGGGGCACCCTGTTGTTTCTCCCATTTCTAATGAAATATATGGGCACGCAGAAGAAGACAAACGACTTTCCTGACCCTTTTGCGAAAAGGACTTAGCTCGGTTTAATAATAATCCTCAAAATGTGAGTGCGTTACATTTGACCGGTACTAAACAATTCGCGTTTAAATAAATGTCTTAAAGTATGTAAAAAATATGTTTAAGAAAAAATCAATTTATATTAATATTTATATTACATTGCGATATTTTAGGAGTAAATATTTTCTACATAAACAGTTGATTAATAAATGTACACTTTATATAGTCTCATCATATAGTTAGGTCTTTTTTCGATTATATCAACAAGTATATTAATTTATACAATAAATGTCTTAATATAAATTCTTTCTATAAATTATCCTAGAACATTGCATTTCATTTCTGAAGAAAATAATAAGTGCAAAACACAGTATTCAATGTATGATAACAGGAATATTCGAATAACACTACAGACGCACTTTTACAACCATTTCACTCTATTCGATTACAATTTAGAATATTATCATAATAAAGATAAAATATAAATTCATAATATATATTATTTGGCCTCAATGATTAGAAAAAAGTCACTCAGTTTCTCTGGTTTTGCAACAGGCACACTAAGCACAGGAGCACGATGTACAGCTTGTTCCGCACGAGGTGGAGCCCCCCGAAGATGGAGGCTTCCATGGCGTTCCTCGCGCCGGCCCTCCCCGGCGGCGTCAGCTGCACCTGGCCGCTCTCGCCGGCCACCTTGCTCTGGTAGTCCCTGGAGGACGAGCCCACCACGGAGTTGCCCGAGCTGCTGGCAGACCACTTGTTGGGTCGATCCGCCACCTTGTTTGACTCCTCGTCTCCGCCCTTGGACCCTCTGTCGTCGTCTATGTCTTCAGACTTCTCGTCGGGGTAGTCGTCGTCCTCCGTGCGACGCCCGTTGGAGCCTTCGCTCTGGCGGTTG
Organism: Atopsyche davidsoni; assembly: GCA_022113835.1. Lineage (NCBI taxonomy): Eukaryota > Metazoa > Arthropoda > Insecta > Trichoptera > Hydrobiosidae > Atopsyche > Atopsyche davidsoni. The sequence continues at coordinate 11,579,462 of JAILWY010000009.1, read as the reverse complement.
TTGGCGAAATTGCGATTCGGACCGGGAATCTCTGGATAAACCAAAAATATATTTATTAGTTATTTCTAAATAGTATTTGTGCGCTTATTATTTAAAATTAAACAATCTACTATAATAATATCCATTGTGTGTGTGTGTGTGTATGTTTCATTTTTTGGTTTTCTATAAAATATCTTAAAAGATACAACGCTGATTTTTTGCACGTAAGTTCAATAAGTTTTTTCGCAGTTATGTGCCGAATTTCAAGACGATAGGATAATATTTTCATTCAAAAACTAATTTAATAAAGTACGAATTATATGATTCTGTTGTTCACCGCGAGAATTTTAAATTTAGAATAAAAAAAAAAAAAAAACAAATTTTGATGCTTCTTAGAAATTTGACACAAGTACCATCTTTATTTTTTCATCGAAATTGCATTAGAAATTATTAATCACATTATTAATAACTCAAAATGCCTCCTAAAAAAATTACACCGTCTACGCAACGCAAACGTTATTCAAAAAGAATTGCACAATTGAACGTGATAAAGACTGCATTAAATAAAGAACAGTGCAGTGAAATTGATGCGTTGTTTGTGACACGAAATGTGACACAAATGTCAAGCAATGGATCGAAAGGAAAATGTGAGCAGCGTCTTCTTAAAATTCGAGTACCCAGATATTCGAGTATTCAGCCAAACATATGTTCAAACACTATTGCTTCGTTCATCGAATTCGTCATTCTGTGACGGGATACATTTCTAGTATTAGTATAATATCGTTTTTTACATAATTTTGAAATGATTGAAATGTTCTTTCAAGTTTTTTTTTGCAACACAATAATTAATTTTAACAGACTTACATTAATCAATCAATAAAGGATTTTATTTAAAATATTAAAAAAATATGAAAATACTTTGCTAAAATAAAAATGGAAAGACAGCAAGTTAAATAAATGTTTTAAGTAATACTAAGGACAGATTTGAAATGAAGCGAACATATAATTTAGTTAGAAATTAACTCATATTTTAATTACACTTAAAATTCAAAATATTTACTATTCACAGAGAATGATGTAACTGTAAAATATTTTAATTTACTTTAGACGTTGTATAGAAAAGTAAATGAAAGTTTTAAACACGGCAATACATACAGAGTACATAAACTTTTATATCAAAGAGTAGTTATTCCACGATAGCAATTGAATTATTTTTATTCATAACTTTTTTCAACAACCAATTTTATAATTGAACCAATATTATTTTGAATTTCCAAATTGTTTTGAAATTGTTAATTATCAAATCGCATTATATGTTGTTATAAATTTAATTACGCACTCAGATAACCACAGCTACTATTTCGGTATACAATTTTATCTGGTTACCTTAAATTTAGATCATGTATATTAAGCACCAATTCAGGAACATTATCATTTTTTTTAAATAATATGCTCAGAAAAATTTAATTATTAATTAATAAGCCGATATTTTGAAATTGATTTGGAGCCATAAAAAGACACATATATATATATATATATTTTTTTTTTTTTTATGTGTGTGTGTGTGTGCGCGGATGTGGGTGTGGGTGTGGGTATATGTGTGTGTATATATATATATATATATATATATATATATATATATATACGAGATATTTATACACACACACATATATATGTATAAATTTATAACCGGTCCAGTTTTTGACCAAAATTAATACTATTCAAAAGGAAACGTAAATTTTCATTTGATGAGGTAATAGATTTGGTTTAAACCTAATATCGATTAGTACGTAATTACGTATTCATTAGATTTAATTACACTTTGGTTTAATTCCAAGCGATAACATTAATCAAAAAATAATGTAAGTTAAGTTTGTCTTTATAGGTAGAATTTTTTTTTGGAAAGTCGAAATCCTCTCGATTTACTGTTTACAACTATTCTTTTATTATTTTATTCGTCATTAAAAATACATTTTTTTCAACTTTTTTTAATTCATTTATTATAGGTATTAAATAATATAATTGTGAAATTTCAAAAAAGATTAACTTCTCAATCTTTTGAATAAATACATTTTCATTAGTAAAAACAAATATTAAAATAGATCCATTGAAATTTCTGATTAACATATTTACCATTCAATAAATTTATTTTAGTATGTAATTCCTAACACTTTAATAATTGGTACCCAATTTATAATTTTAGAATAGTTTAGTCATTTTTAAACGTAAAATATATTTTAGTTAAGGCTTTGTGCATACCATATAGTCGTATTTTGCTCTCCACGTCTCCCAGCGAGTTCTTAGCCACGCAGGTGTAACTTCCCACGTCATCAGCTCCTATCTTCTTCACGGACATGCTCATGCGAGCCTCGAACATGGACTTCTGGTGCACTTCCATCTCGTACTTCTCTGACGGAATGATCAATTCTCCTGTAAAATAACATTCAATTTTGAGTAAAACATTTTTTTGAGAGAACCAATTCGAATCGGCACTTAGTGTATTATTATATATCAATATATACTATTAAATCCATTTAAGTCAACGCATGTATGTGTAATCAAATAGTCCCTCCGAGTATCATGTGAGTGCTCAAAACAATAGCTTGTGTATTAGACTGGCAAATTCGATGAAGTTTAGAGTAATGCGAGTCTGGTGATGGATCGACTGTAAAGTTCGGTGCAAGTCCCGGGCTCTCTGGGCGCAGGAACAATATTTACCAAAGTAATGGAATCCCGTTTGCTTACTCAAATATGAGGGGCTAATGGATGGTGCGCTGCTCGGTATCATGTTTAAAAGGATAACGGCTCCGTAATGCAGCCGGGGCAACGGATCCGGCCTTGCAGGTCCCTGTGGGAACTCGTGCCCTTGAAACCTCAGGAGACCTCAGGGACGCTTGGCTCTCTCTGCTGCATGAGGTATTAATTAGCACAAGAGCACTGCAGTTAGTAATACGACCGTTGGGTCTATTTCTTCTTTTGATAAAAAATATTGAATACTAATACAAATGTTTAAAAATAAAGGAGGATTATTTTTCAACAAAATGCTAAATAAATTGGATCTAGTGCGATAGTTTTGAATTTATCAACTGTAAACTAAAATTAATGCAAAAAATATGACGTGTGAATAAATTGATTCTCAAATAATTTAATCAAAAACTAGACTTTTAAATTCCAGTCGAGAGTCTTCCGGTCCATTTTAATTCCAAGCGAATGCAATTAAGCGTCCGATCTGTTTCTGAATAATCAAAAAAGATCGCGGGGCTCTATCGAAAGTACTCTGAGTTTTGATAGAGCCCCGAAGTTTAGCGTTTACCAGGAATATCCACGTGTTCTGTTCGGTCCGAGAGATCAGATAGTGTGTGAGATTAATCCGCTGCTTCACCTGATGCCGTAATTTCGATGTAATTAGCCACGCTTACAACGTAATGCTAATTTAATTACATTATCCTGACCCCAGGAGCGTTGACTCTTTAGTGAGTTCGTTGATGAATAATGCAAAGCAGGAGGGCAGTGTCGGTACAAACCTTTTACTCAGTTTGAATTTTGAGTTTGCCGGATAAAAGCTTGAATAGAAAGGTTATATCAAAGTACTGTAATGCATCCTCATATTGTACCTTCTGCCTAATGATACCTACCTATTCTGATATGCATCAATTCTCTGCACACTCATTTTATTAATAAAAGCGAAAAGTAAGAATTATTTATATATCCCTGTAATATTGGTATAATGTGTATAATTATTTCCCGGAAAGAATATAGGGGATAAGTATATGAGCCATAGTGTGTTTTGATGTTTTTTAAACCTTTAAATAACAAACAAATTGATGATAACTTGACAAGAAAAAAACTTTAGTTGAACTTTTGATAATATTTTTAAAGCAGTTTAGTCTTTCTTTTAAAGCAGGTCGATAAAAAAAAGTGATGGTTTACAACCCAAAGCAATCTTTTTATTGGTAAAATTTAAAAATTGAGTGTAGACGGTATATTAACATTTTTACGGGAAAGTACTCTAGGCGATTCAAAACCTTGGGCTTAAATTGAATTCGAGTAAAATTCTGAACATCAAAGCTCTAGGCCATTAGGGAGAAAAGTTTAAAATAATATTAGTGATATTAGTTACATTATATTCTACACTCGTGTGCGTCGTGGCCTCCTTTTATTTCATTAGTGAATGAACTAGACGTGTTGAAACGTGAAAACTCTAGCGAAAAATAATAATGGAAATTGCCGAAACTCGTTTTTGAATTATTTATTCAAATTTCATTAAAGCTACTTCGTGATTTATTTAGTCTAACCATATGGGTTATATTATTATTGTGGTTATATTACAATATGTAACGTTTATTTCAAAAACCACATCAATAGCTATGATTGGAGTTCAAATCTAGTTGCTTAAATTTATTCAAGAATAATTACACGATAATACTTTGTTCTCGTTTCAGCTTTCACAATTTATTGATTCTCACGACAATGTCGTCGTGCGTATTTCATTTTACATCTTAAAGATTTTTAATATATTTTGACTAAATCCAGAACTTTATCGACGTTTGTGTGCAATTTAATTCCTCGTATCAATTGACTTCTGAAATATACTAATTAGCTAAAAAATATATACATGATATCACGATATGATGTATAAGCAATTGAAACACCACAATTGCATCAATTTATTCTAGTGGGAACATATGACCTTTTTATGTGTTAATCTATGTTTTTTTATTAAAATGCAAAAATATTTAATTTCAAAACAAATTTTCTAAACATTGATCTATCTGTTTAAAATATATATTCACGATATGTAGTGTTATAAATTATCAATGAGTTATTTAGAGTGCTTTTGACTATTTTACAATACTTTGGTTTCTGTGGTCCATATTTTTTTTTCGCAATATATTTTTTTCCATTCTTACTAATTCTTATATATGTTAATTTTGTCTTTTCTTTTTTGTATTTTGGAGTCTTTTTTTGGTTCCACGGTTTGTGACTATATCATCACAGTGCATTATTTTACGAAAGAAATAAGACACCTATATAATCTAATTTTGCGCAAAATATTCTGAAATTTCCATTTCATATAAGCATAAAGAAAGAAATAAAGTCTAACATTTAATAATTTTATTCATATCACAGGATTAGTTTATACGTCTAATAGAAATATTACGGTTCGCTGAACCAATTTTTGAACCCGTGAAACAAAGGTACAGTTTCGGTTTAGGCTTTCACCATTAAATAATATCGCAAAGGTTCTGTTCGAGATCTAAGAAAGTTACCTGAGTACGGATTTTCGTTTCGTTAAAGTCCCTACTTTTTCCTTATTTTTATATAAGAGGCAACATATACTTTTCAAGATACATTTCTATAAAATAAAAAAGGAGTATTACAAACGAATTAAATATAAAATTTACGTATGGATGTAAAACTATAATTGTTTATTTTGGTTGTATAAAAAAACAAAAAAATGATTTCATTTTGTGTAATTTTAAACAAACATTTATTTAATCTTTTGTACATAAAATTCTACTACATTATTTTTATTTTTTTGCGAAAAGATTGTTTTGTTAATATTTTTTTATAAAAGAAGATTCATTTTATTTTTCATATTACAACCATAAAAAGTGGGTTTATATAAGATAATTAGTATAGTATTTATAAACAGACAAAGGAATAAAAATTATCAATAAAGTTAGGTGAAGGCTTCGAACTTAAAATTTATATTTACTAAAAAGTATTTAATTTTCAACCCTTAATTTTTTTCTCATAGGAATTAATTCTTTTAAATCTATTGACTTTTTTCATAATAAAAAAACTTTCATTTCATTTGGCAAAAACAATCAGTCTTTTGCTCAAACTACGAAATATAAAAAATAACCGCTTTTAAATTAAATTAAATTTATCCGATCGATAAATTAGTCTCGACCGTTGGAAAGTTGCTTTAATTCAAAATGAAAGCTTCTCCGGTGACCTTCACATTCCACACATAAGTGATTATAATGGCAGGAAAGTTTGGCATATAATTACATCTCATATAAATCATACCCTATTATGGGGGACGCCTGTCTCGGTGGCATTGTTTGCACGTCTGGCGTCCCTACTTCTGAATCGCAAATGAAGACCCGAGTCTTCCAGATTGTTCTTCCAGCGTGGTATCTAACATCGACAGGTACGTATAATTTTGAATATTTTAAATGAAATTGAGGTTTGTTCATAAAAAAACACTTTATATTTATATATACATTATGTTTTCATAATAATCAATTGGAAATCCGATGTCCACTAAGACTTCATATTCGATCAGATCTAATATTATTATACATTATACATACGGCAATCAAGATCGGCTCGCTTTAAATGTTTATAAGATGATATTTTATTTTCGATGTTTCGGTGTATAACATAAAAATTATAAGCGTTTATGCTATACCATTTAATTATTTGACAAAAATTGATTTTAAGATTCGTGTTATGATTATGTTATCAAAGGTTAATCTTTTACGATATTATAATTGTGTAAGTTCACCTTACAAATTCCCTACACAATTGGAGATTACTGCAATAAACACAACTAATCGTCAGAATGGTACTTTATGTTTAAAAATAAGTCCGAAATGAATTAATAATTAAAGAAGTTAATTCTTGTTGACACTCGCAGTGAAAATTAACGTGACAAAACCTTCACAAGCATTTCTATTAAACCGTCGTGTCAGTAGAATCTTACAGTAAAGACAACGATAAATCAGCGGAAGAGAACTGCTTACTTCTATGCGATAGTTCTTATCACTTCCAACTTCAGTCAAAATAATTTTCCGTGAGATTAGATGGAACGTACGAGGGAGAGCGCCCTTAATATTCACATGCGGGCTCTTGAAAAGCCCCGCCGAAATTATTTACGAGTAGTATTGGAGTGATGACGTGAGGGCGGATGTGTTTCAACCCCTTTGTTATTCTCGGGTAGTTTATAAATAAAAATGTTTTCATTTATACGGGAAAACTGGTTATGAACTTCCTAATCTTGATTTCAATTTCATCTGGCAATTCAAATTCAAATTATAAATTAATCGATGAATCGCAAAACATATCTTTTAAAGTATTACAGTAAAAAAAATTAAGATTAAATACAATTTCGAAACAATGAATAATAAATCTACAAAGATTTTTGTTAAATGATAAAATAAAGCCTTCTTAGTTTATTGAAATTTAAGAATGCCCTTGAAGTCTCCACCTCACTCACTTAAAAAAGATAATATCAATATGACTAACAAACAAGGTTTTTTTTATTGTATTAAATGCTAGAGTACTGCATTAGTAATGTACAGATTATCATTTTAAAACATAAATTTTAAAAAAATGCTTGGCATTATATTTTAATGGCATACAATACTTAATTTATAAAAAAAATAAAACCGTAAATATGCCTTTCAGTATTTTTTTGATGATTAGAAATAGCAAAAAAAGTTTGTCTTTCTCTAAAGAAAGACTTACAAAGTTTATTTATTACGGTTCCGACCAATAGAATTAATGACAAAATCATTGGTTATCATTGTAATTAAACTATTGAAAAGTTATTTAGAAGCTAATTTGAGTTTTGGATATCAAACTCATTGGATTTATGCTTAATTCACAGACGAAAGTAAGCCTTTCAAGAATTTAATTTGTGTTTTTGTTTGTTGTTACTTGCAGTTTACTTTGATTGATAAGTTTGGAGAGATTCAACCGCCGAGACCACAAAGCATAGACTCGCATTCGTGGAAATATACTTGTACTTATTCACTGCTCGGGCTACGTGAAATCAACAATGATACAACATAATTGAAGGGATCCACCTCACTCTCATATATTTTCGATATTCTAAATAAAATTCAACCTAGTCAGTGGTATCGGTAAATAAATAAATAATTTCTAGTTGAGTTGGAATATGTTTAAAAGAAGCGTAAATTGTTAGATATGTGTTCATAGAAATTCTCCAAGAATATTAGTCAAGTCATTCATTAAGTAATAAAAAATATTGTGCTAATAATTATATTAGAATATTATTATAAATTCACATTTATCACCGATACTAATCAATTGCTGGATTAAAAGGTTTTTCAAGTAACCTTCAATTTTTTCCGCTTAGTTACAGTGTAATTTGCTGTTTCGGAAAAATATTTTTTAAGGTTTTTTAAAAAACTTTTTTCTGCACAAGGAGAGATATAAACTTGGCTGGCTTGTATTTAATATCTTAATATATTATCTGTAGCTCCAACCTTTAGTTAAACTTGCCCGTATTTTGTACTTGTGTACTTGTTTTTCTTCATCGGGTTGGATTTAGAAATGATTTAAGATGAAGACAGTCCGAGATCTAAATCTCGGACTGATCTAAAAGGGTTTCTCTGCTCGAGTTTACTGATACATAGTAGGTGATCAATTTAATTGATAGCCGTTTATCACTCAGCATATATATCTTTATGTACTCTTAAAGACAATACTCAGTATAAATTTAATCTTATCAGTAAAAATACTTGCAGTAGATGATTTAAATAGAAAATAAATACTTTTACTTGAATGTAAAAATCAAATATATTAATAAAATTATTATTTTGATATATAAATACTTTAGGTTATTTTTAAATAATAACCTATCATATAATAAATCACCCCTAAATATAGGTAGCTCCATGAAAAGTCTCGCCAGCAGGTGGATATAAAGGAGATAATAAGCATTCATTCATCGTAATCATTTATAAATTGTATTATAAAGGCAGTCTGAAACTATGCATTTGAAGTATAAGAGATATTTAAGTTGAGTCGTTACCTGTGCTATCCTTCACCCAGTAGTTGATGGACTTGGGCGACGACTCCACGTAGCACTCCAGAGTGACGTCAGTCCCCAGCGGGGCTCCCACCAGCTGATTCGGCACTTGGATGACGGGGTGAACTACGCAAGGGAAAATCATATTACACGTACTACATTATTAACCCCCTGAATATTAAATGGATAACTCAGTTTAATCTAGAATAATCAGTTCAAATACTCCAGCGGATTGTGTTTGCCTTTTGGGCGGAGATGTGTGCAGTGTCAAAGGGCCGTACGACAACTGAGAACGTTTTTCCAGGAATATGAATTTTAGTTAAACGATTCGTATATGTCTACTCATGAATACTCCATACGTGTAATACAACCTAACTTAATCCCGAGTCGCGCTTAATTCTGCTAAGTATATTTATAACACACCGTAATGTTAAATAACTCAGGCAGTTCTCAAATCGGGATCAGGCAGAGAGTTTGATATTCACCACCCTAATCGCTTCCCTTTGTAGTATAATTTTACTAAATAAGTCTTAACTAATCTTTTTATAGCATTAAAATCAAGCATAATGATAAAATATTCATTAAAAATTAAAAGGCTTACCAATCAAAAACAAACAGTGCTTTCATACTTAATTCCAAATTTCAAGTCGTTTAAAATATTCATATATTTTTTTAAGGTTTTATAAAAAATTCATTGGTGGTCTAGTTTACAAGAAGTGTCTAGTAACAAATAGTTCTTGATGATCCAATTCGCAATGTTTAGTTACCAATGTTTTATTATGATAAAAGTAACTTTGTATTCTGTCTTCACTTTGAGTTTATTATATTATTGGCATGACTAGTTTCGACCAAATAGATTAGGTTATCATCAGATGCATATTTTAACTAAGTTTAATACAAAGTAACTTTTATCATTATAATAATGGATCTTCACCAATCAAATGCCTTGTCCCTCAACTATACCAACGTTTTATTTAAAGTTTCTTATAACTGCAGCACAGACTTTTCAAGCTTTAAATGCACATGTCAGGTTCTATGGCATAACACTGCCTTACATCACACTCCCACACCATAGAAGTGGTACTTACAGTGCACGTTGACTCTGATTCGCTTGCTAACAGACGGAGGCACGCCGTTGCTGGCGATGCAGAGGTACGCGCCCATCTCGGAGCGGGTGATCTTCGCTAATTTTAGTATTTCCCCTTGATATGTGGCCACTGTAATCAACCAATAAATCACAAATAAAGTTTTAACATGCTATAAAAGGCGTAAAATGACGACCAATTTAATTGAAATAAATTACACCCACATCGGAAAATACATTTCTTCGTATGTTTTCCCGACCGTTTTAATTTAATGTACTCTACTCTTTGGTGTTATGTCCTGATTTATACTTGTTATAAAAATAAAATAAATACACTGATATAAAAATAGGTAAAGTTATCTATGTTTGTATAATTTTTTATTGAAAAATTTCGTGATGGTTTTTACAAAACTGACAGATAAATACCAAAATAATAAATACCAAAGTAAAATTTTCATAAAACAAAAAAGTCTCACGTCTCTTTATTACAAAGTGTTTTTTACTTTATAGAAAAAAGAAGACTTTTTTCTATATTTTCTACGAAACGCGTACATACAGAACAAAAACGACTTCCTCTTTATATTCGGTACTTACTTTACCCCACCTTGTACAACAATTATCCCTGATCTTCTTTGTTGCTAGGCGCTATAAAACGACCATGTTTAGGATGGGTATCATAGATATTGTTGTTTTATGATATGTAGTAAAAATTTATCCCTTCGTTTTATTTTTCCGACGCGACGCTTTGAATACTGTTGCTATGCTCATCTCCACCTACACCTTTCAACAAGCACCCACGTCCAAAAAAAGTAAAGATACCGAAGCAACGAAAGAAATTTATTTTTACATACACATAATTGTATATATATACATAATTGTAGTACATATAATTGTACATATATATATTTAATTTATACAATACAGTAAAACACTCAAGTTAAGCAAATTTAATTTATCATGATTTCATGTAAAATTAATTATTACTATTTTTTTATACTTGTCTACTGCATTTATAAACATTCATAATTTTAAAATGTCAATTTAAGTTATAAGTTATGCTTCAGAATAGTTATGATTTTTTCAATAGTAAAAATTCAATACAAAAAAATCATTTTTAAGTCACTTAAAAGTTTATATTCAAAGTTATATTCATTTACTAATCATGTCATAGAGCTTTTTCTTCACCATTTTAGGTAAGTTATAGATGAAACGAATACTTTTAAGAAGAGTCAAACGTAGCGAAAGATTTATTGATTTTGTGGTATAAAATAGAATATTCGGTATCAATATCACAAGCACTGAATGAGGAGGTGTTACCAAGTAAAAATATCAAATGTCACAAATGATTCAAGTCTTCGAAAATCCTTTGCTTTTTTATATCGAAACTAATATAACCCGCAGCCATTTTTTCTCTCGTCTAGTGTCATAAGACCTGAAAAAAACTCGTAAACATATATTTTCAAGACTTTTTTCTTAGATAATCACTACGTTTTATTAAAGTTATTTTCAGCCTTTTTTTTTCCTAAATAAATTCATTTAAAAAATGTAAATTTAAAAAATATGAAATGTATTATATCACACACTGCTCTTCAATTATTTTATAATTTAATTTATAAAAAAATCTCTTCATGACTGCAAAAATTCAGTTTAAGCATTCTTTTTCCAAATTCAGTAAAGTTTATAGGTAATCTTTATTTAAAAACTCATAGTTAAAATATTAATAGCAAGCTACGCTCGTCGCTCTCCGATTTTATAATATTAACAAGTACATTATTTTTCGCCTACACTGTTTCTTAGTAATCGCGAACTCCTTTACATAAAAAAAATTAACTCTTTAAATTTAATAATAAAATATTAATTACCTCAAATTAGTTACCTCATAAAAAGTTATCAAAAAAGTTTATGATTAATCACAAAGCGTTAAGAAGAACTAATGCAAAATGCCACTATAAAGCACGATAAAGCTGCGGTTAAGTCAGGCGCCCCTTCAACCAAGGGTTAGTATAAAGTGTGATGCTACAGACATAAAAAACGACAATTTCGACGCGTTACTCTGACTGCTCACTGATTAAACTTCAACTTTTACAATTATCTGCAGTTGAGTAAATTTAAAAAAAATTATAATAATCTGGTTATTTTTAAAAAATTTCCAGTTTTGATATTTTATATGACAAGGTTTCTGCACTACCAAAGCAATGAATTTAAATTCAGTAGTAATTACAACAGTATAAACAATAGCATTTTTAAAAAAGGTAGTCTATGTCAATAAGAAACTTTTTTCATAACGTGCTAGAAAATTTTAGAAATAGAATATGATTCCTCTGATCAAACATAATCAAGATCCTAAGAGTATACAATTATTTTTTTCAATATAAAATGTTACTTGTAACGATGATGACAGTGATTACAAACCATGTTTATGGAATCTAAACCTTTGTTAGTCATCTCTGATCTGATATATCAAATTTGTACAGCAATCAACTCCGCTGTCATCGGAGGTATGTTCACATTTTATTAATCACGAATGTGTGTCTTAATCAAACCAAGTCGCCAAATATTCAGACGGTAAATTAATTAGAGATACGCAACTCTATCGACCTATTCATTGTTCCCTGGGACAGTAGAACTTTGCCTGTATTATGTGATCATTTTTGGCTGCCACTACGGGCAGACTCATTGTACTATACAGTGACGCGACACTGAATAATAATTTACTGTTCAGTTGAAATTTTTACTCCAATTTGTATTTTCTACAAATGCTAGTAATATAAGACGAAATAAACATTTGGAACCTTGCAATGAATACTATTATTGTTATTATTATCAATCAATTAATTAACTATCAATTCCTTTTTATATTTAAGTCTACATTTGAAAACATGTTTTATATTTAAAAATATTAGAGGTGATATTAACAATATTCACATGAGTTATGTAGAGTATACATTACATCCTTAAAAAAGCAACAATGTATTACTCTGAAATGTTTCATGATTTTGATAAATATTGTGTCGCATATATTTTTTTTAAATTTAAAATATTTCTCACGGAAAATAAATAACCTCTAGTCAGAGTTATCTGAGTTATTAAAATGGGAATTTCCAAGAAAACTCGGTATGCATAGCAGGCGGGAGTGCCGAGTTGACAAAATGTAAAAATATTGTTGCCGGCGACTGTCGAGCTATGCCGGGCAACTTTACACGCCCAACAATTCAGACCGACCGGTCAAAGTTCAACTTATTTATTTTTATTTAATACTGAAACTGCTTGTTACGATTCTAGTTTGAAATGTTGAAGAGAAAATATCCAGGGCGGCAAATACTTAAAAGTTTTAATATGCTTTCAATATAACGATGATACTAAATATTTTTATGTAAATATCGTATACGATAGATACCAATACCATTTTACACTATGCGTTTACTTATATTTTGTTAATATTTTTTTAATGGTTATACGATAGTAAGTCTTTGCTTGAGTACTTAAATTTTTTATTTGCTTTTAATTTATATATCATTTTCAAATAGTTAATTTAAAAAAAATTATGAATACTTTAACAAATTAAATGTTGTTACCGGTATAATAAAAAATACACTTGCTGACTTACATTCAATATATAAAAACAATAAATCCTTTTTGAATATCAAAGTAATGTTTAAAAATATCACAAGCCAGTCAAGTAATTTTGATATTTTATCTGATAAAGAGAAAGTTTGAAATCTTAATAAATTTCTAAGAAAAGATTTAAAAAGTCTTCATTTTGATACACCACATTATAAATAACATAACTACCTTTTTTTATTACTTTAACAAACCCACAATTTTAAGCCCGAAAAATAGACACTACTCGCTAGAAAAAGCTATTTAATTATCTTTTTCAGTTTGAATTCTTATGAAAACACTTAATATAATGTGTATTTAAATTCAACGAGATTGCGTAGATACACATTAGAGTGAAAACCTAGGCAAGGCATTTTCCCACATGCGGATAAGACGAAAGAGACATTTTCCACCGCCGAGCCAATAATTCTATTTTGATATTTTACCTAATCTTATTCAAATTTCCGCCTTACGTTTTGCTTGTAAAATACGCATCTGGGAACATTCCGCTCACATTTAAGATAAAAGATAATAAAAGAGGAAATAAAATTCAACACAATGTATTGAATTCACTGAATTTTATAACAATTTGCCTCAATGCGAACCGCCACCGCTCGCAAATGTACCGGTCGAGGTAATGTATTATAAAGAAGCTATCAATATTTCCTTTTACATTCAAAGGAACAATATTATGAATAAAAAATCGATGAGCGAAATATTATGTTTAACTACAATAGATGCTTTAAACAATGAAAGTTATTCAGTGCTATCTCGCAGATTTATTATTCTTTATTCTTGGAAAATACTGTTTCAAATAACTTATTTAAAACTGACAGAGACATAGGTATTTTTTTTATTTTGAATTTAGGATAATAAGATAGGATTCCATATACTATCGTAAACCGCAAATAACACAAATATTTATTAACAAATAAACCTTTTGTTCTAGAAAAGAAATATTATTTTATGATTTTGTTTTAAATTGCTGCTCCAATGTTTTAACATTGTCTTCAGGAAACATTTGTAGAAATGAAGAGACGAAATTTGTTTTACAATGAGACATAAAAGGTCTAAAACATAGCGATTTTCGGTAAATATTTCAAAGTCATATGTAATCTGATAAAATGCGTAAAATGGAAACAAACTGTTTTATTATGCAAAAACTAATTTATTCACAGACAACTTATTTTAGGATACTCAAATTTAGGCAAGCTAGTAACAATATTTGACTCGTAGTTTTGTATTTCATCTTTAAACAACAAATATGAAAAGGTTGGTAAATTACGAAAACGAATGTTTGAAAAAACTCAAAAATATTCGCGGTCTTCAAGCATCTAATTGTTTAAATAAAAAATATTACGAGTCAAACTAGTCTGCCATCGATATATTATTATTTTTATTGCAAAAATTCACTTAATGTATAAAAGTAAATAGTCACATTATTTAAAAAAATCAATTTAATTTATGAATATAAAAATTTTATAATATTCTGAAACAGTTTTTCAACATTATTCTAATGAATTATTTAAAGATTGAGCATCTCTGCAAACTAAAGGTCCCATGACCAAGTCAAAAGTCGGCTTACTATTAAATAAATATAATATACACATATACATCTTAAATAACTATGTAAAACGTATAAGTTTAAAAAACTAATAATGATTACCGTTTTAGAAGTGTAAAGAATAAAAAAAAGATGATATTACATAATAGTTTTTTTTAGTCTAACTCCAGAAATTTTCCAAATCGAAAACTCTCTAGTTAACAAAGTACATCCAACCTTATCGATTTTATAGGCGATTACCTAGATTAGTTGCGGTAACTTAATGGATAGGTGACCTTTTGCTAATCTCCCACCTTTAGCACTTTGCTTTATATTAATCTCTCAATAGACCTCATTTGAAACGACCTAATTCGATTTTATCAAATAATAACAGCATCACACGAGGCATATCAATGCAGAGTGAGCCTCGCAGTCACCGCAATAACGTCTACTAAGTTATGATATACTCCGAGTCTGGCAGAAGTATGCAGGCGCTTCATATTAAACAATGATAAATTAATAGTTTGGGAAATCAATTTATGTCCACAGCAATCCAATCCCCTCAGTTTATAATACAACTTCGGTAAAGTTTCGCGCCCTTCACAGTTTATCGTGTCCTTCAATTACCGCAGTGTCTAAACATATTCCTTTATGATCGAATTTCGCAGTGATTCCCATCACGCCCCGCCAGCTGACCGCAAGCCTCCCTACTGGCCCCCGTGCCTTGGCATACATTAGGCGGCTTGCTGTGTTTAGTATGGCCCGGGAGGCTGTGGACTTATGAACTTAATATACTGTAGGCGATGTTGAAAGAATATTCGAGGGGAAATGTCGAATGTATCAAGATGCAGCGGAAGCCGGGCTTTGTTTGCACTCTGCGATGCAGTAAACAATCGCATAGAGTTATTTTCAATTTTGTATTCATTGACATAAGCGTCCTTTGTTACAAGTTAATAAATAATACATATTTGCGTAAGAATGCTATCTTTCGATTTACTAAAGCATAAGACTTTGAAAATCGAGAAATTATTAAGGGTGAAGTTATATATTTTTTTATAAATTAAATGCAAAATTACTTTTTATATTTGGTTTAATAGTCAGTACGTTGGCATTAATATATTTTCCATTTAAAAACTTAGTTTAGCTTTTTTACTTCTAAAATTACTTATGATTAATAATGTGCCATCAAAATATTTATTTTATTTTCAATACGGTGTTTTCGGTCACACTTCACAATTTCTAACAAAATAAACGAAGACATGTGTCATTTGCTGTCACAGAAGATTGAATTGATACGGAATGGTTCAATGCTACATAAAAAAAAAAATATATATATTATGAGTGAATATGTATTTTTCAAAAAATCTATCTTGACTCCGGGCATTTCCCGGTAAATGATTCAGAAAAGGACCATCAGAAAAACTTTGAGTCACAAATCGGCGGCGTTTCCTTCGGGGAATCGCCTTTTCCGAGTGGACTTCTCCGCCACCGATCCGGAACACAAATAACGCATTTGTAAAAACTGACAATTTATTTGAACTGGTCCGAGACTTGCCAGGAAATGGAGAAATAAGACCCCGAGCCGTGCTAGTAAATAATACGCAGAGCCTCTCCGGGGGAGGCCGGATACACGGGCCAGAGCCGAATGTCTCCATCATGCGATTCCTTGCCGATGTGCCAACAGAAATCATATGCGCAAATTGACGAATAAAAACCCTCGGATTATTTAAAGATTAAAAATTGCTTTTGAACGATAAACTACATTTTAGAAAAGTTGTATAAGAGGTGCGCTTATCTTACAATGCTAAAGAAATAGAAAAAAAAATGTTTACATCACACAGTTATATTATTATTTTCTATAATAAGATACCTTTAAAAAACCTATGATCGAAGGATTTTGAGCTATTATTTATATATAAATTGCACGATTAACGCATATTAAAAGCAGTTGCGTTTACTAAAGCACACTGGAGTTTTAAATAATTTTATTTTGCCGACTTTGGTAAAATGTATACGAAGTTTTATTAGATCTCATATTAGTAAGAGGGTGAAAGAATTTTGGGGTTGGGGTGTTCCGAGGGCGAGCATGTCCGTGCTCTACCTTATGCCAGATGGTCAGACAGTACGACCGTAGCCAGCTCATTTCGGTGTTTGAGTACCAGCGTTTGGTCGTCCATTGCTCCAGCAAGCCGGCTTATGCCAGCACTGCGAATCGCATCGCCATACTCTGCTGATTCTCAATCGGTAGAACAAATGCACTATATAATAATTGTATACGATTCGAACTTTGTCAACACTGTTACAACAACAATTTTGAATCCTATGTATGTCTATGAAATGTCTAAAACTGTTTACACTTACAGATATAATTGTATTTTTGAGTGTAATTTTCTTTGAAAAATTCCAAAATTAAATTTCTATAATTAATAATTTGAAGAAAACAACTTCGTACGGTTGAATCTTTACATAAATTATCAGTGTTTCATAAATAAGAATCATTTTTTTCTACATACAGTGTAGTCTGTACTTGAAATCTCGATTACTGTCTTGTGCTGTACAAATCTCATTTGGTCGAGCTGTTTAATTCACTGGCAAACCTGGTGTTAATGCCAGTGCATTAGCTCATCCAGACAGAAGCTGTTGGTCATTTTGTCTGTCCGGTCGCCCTCGCCCGGGGAAATAACTCGCGGCCCTGGACAGATGCCCGTGCCGCGGCGCAGACCGAGCTTATCAGTTAGTTTATGAAGTCGCGGCCACCGTGGTTGTCTGCAGGTTTTAAATTCTGCAGTCTGTTTATATTTTTAACATTTTTCATAAATATTTAAAAATATTACACTTAAAACTACCAGCATGAACAGGATGTCTATAAAGTAGATGCTATGATATATGATATTTTTTTAAATGCACCTATCATTTTTTATATGATTTTTTTACGTTACATGAAAAACGAACTTTTCTATTTACATTTAATGCAATTCAATGCTCTATAGGTTTATAAACCTGTTGAAAAAATCGAATTAACTTTTCATATTTATGATGCTAAATTCATGTAAACTCTTATGAGGCTTATTGAGGAGATTCCTTTATTTATAATATATTGTGTACTTGTCACTTACGGAATCCCTGAAAAATTATAACTACAAGGTTTTGACTGGATTAAAGTATAAATGTTAAATGTAATGTTTCTTAGTATTCCAAAAATTGTATTATATATTAACAAAACGTACAAAAAAAACAACGCAAATTTGAATTGGAAGATTTAAAAGCAACTTTTTATTAAGGAAAAATTTAAATAAAGCCTAAAGCATATCCACTTTTTCATAAAATTGTTCACTGTTACAAATCATACCTGAAAAAATTTGAGATAAGGGCAGCAAGTGTAAAAGGAAAAAATACTTATAAATGATAATTTGACACGAGCTAGGCTTACGTAATCAAATAGTAGATAAACAGGAATGAGTATCTTTGGTATTCATATAAACATCTAAAGTGGTCATTGAACAATATCGTTTAACCTCTTACAGAACACAAGTGCTTTTAGTCGAAATACTAAACACGGCTTGGCATTTTTGTAAACACAACAATATCTAACTGTTTTATTTTGAATAAAACTGGGAAACACTGTCGCAAGTAGATTTAATTAACTTTGGTTAAGGAAAACCTCCATACTACTGAATCAATATCTTATATGGTGAGAATTAGGTTCAGTCATATATATATTGAAATACATCATCAAAGTATAGCAGAAAGAGAATTCTTAAGTAGACATTTTACAATACTGTTTCGTTGTCTTAGAAAAAAATACTGTTAATCGTTAATAAAGTAAACTTTGCATAATTTTTTAAAAACATCTAGAAATAAACCAATCATTAAAATTACTAACATAAATAATTAGTGTTTTCTTTAATACGAACTAATGAATAATACCTTAATAACTATGTTTATTTTATTAGTGATATTTTTCGTAGGCGAACCGCCTACATTCACTTCCGGCGTGATTATTGATATACAATACTTTCAATTAATCTGCACTACTGTGTGTTAATATAATAAAACGTAGTTTATTGTACGGAAACAGCACAGTAGGGAAGGAAGGGGCCCCGTGAAGAATAAGATTACAAAGAGCCGCTTAGGTAAGTCGCTCATGTGGAATGACCGAAGACTAGTTGGCGAAATAGATACACAAAGAAACTAAAGAATTATGGAAGGAGTTGCGAGCGCCGAGAACGTGAAACACGGACTTAATGTTGTGCAATCAGAAGGCTGTACTGCTTCGGCTTTGCAAACAAATCATACTTGTTATTTGCTGGTCTGTAGACACAATCCTATCGGTTATTCTTTTTTTTTAATTTGATGATTGTTGCTGGCAGTAAAAAAACTTATTAAAGCAGCTCTCCAATCAACTCATAGAAGGACTGAATTATTCATTTATTTAACAAGGCAGTACCGTAAGCCAACATTTTCAGGTTCAATAATTGAAGAAGAAAAAAATATGATAGTTATCTATCTAAAATATTTCACGAGTAAATTGTAATACTTTGCAGATGACAGAAGTTCGGGACAAAATAAATTACAATTTACAATTTTAAAATGCTTTTTTTCTAATTTAAATTTTAATTATGCAGTATAATTTCTTAAATTATTTTAATACTTGTAAGAAATAGCTTTTTTCAACGTATATAACGAATATCGCAATTAAGAGACTTTAATTACAAAGTCGCATTAAACTCATTTTAATTTGTGGTTAAAATGTCAAATCTCTTGTTTGTAATACGCTGTAATTTATAATGACTAGAATAAAGACATAAGTTGGAAAATTTACTTGAGATAAGAAAAAATCTGTCTTAGTAATTTAGTGGCGGAGTTAAACTGTTGTGATTAAAAAAGTAATAAAAATAACTACCCCACTGTATTTACTTCGGACTTCTTACTTTTAAATTTATTTTCTTTCGTTAAATTTATAGAGGATGACTTGTGCGGAATTTTATTTGTTTGGTTTTTTTTGCGGAGAAAAGCAAGCATTCTGAAGATATTCTCAATATTTATAAGATTTAGTTTCGTAGTCATAGCGGCAAAATCGGTTTTTTTATATTACTACACAATATAGCACATCGGTTATCATTGTGGTATTAATTTTACCCTTTCAATATGTATATTTTTTAAATTGACTATCATTCCAACTTTAAAGTAAAAATATCTCGTATAAAAGAACTTGTTAACATATTATGATTGATTAAAATGGATGCATGATACTCGAAACACTATAATAGTACTTTTTGTATGCAGTTTAACAACCACATAAACCTGTTAGAAATATTTGGTAGATTAATAATTAATATCAATAGAATCACTAAAAGTGAGATTTGTGTTTAAAAGATATATATTTTGGTTTTCAACTCTTTTTTTATCAATGTTGAATAATTATAATATTATCTTTTAAATTAAAATTTAATAAGGGCTAGTATTAGCCCTAATTAAATTATTAACGAAAAATAAGCTTAAATCAAGTAAGAACTACTTGGTTTAAGCTTATTTTTCGTTTACATTTGTAGCAATATATTACTTAATAAAGATATAGAAGAGAAAATAATGGGAAAAAGTTCATTCTTTTTCACTGACTATAGCTAGTTTTTTTTAAGCAGCTATTTCTTTTCTTTGAAAAATCAAGATATCTAAAAATTTGCATATAAAAAGATAATTCTTTGCCTTTATTATCCTTTCATCTTCATTAGCTTTGATAATGCGTTAAAAACAAAAACAGTGTAAGAAATCCCTTTGTGTTAATCTTTCCTGTTTTTCTTTCCTTTTTTTATTTTATTTTAATCAACCTTGAAGAGATTTTCAGAGAAGCTTCCTTTAAATAATCTGTAATTCTTCTACCTTGAGTATTATTTCTACAGGTGAAAATGAATAATATAATAAACAAAAGGAACAAAGAAAACGAAACAATAACACTTAGTAAAAGTTAAACAAACAGACCATTCAAAATGTAACTTAGGCAATAAGAGAATCAAAACAGCAAACTATATTCTTATTCTAAGAAAAAAGTAGCGAATAATATTTTCTTATAAATAGGCCAGCAAAAATGAATAAAAAACAGTTTTCTGGAGAAAAATAAGGAAGGAAGCCAATACGTTGAGAATCTTTTCTAAGCCCTCGGTGCCACGTTTGTTTAGCAGATGCTGTAAGATTTATGTTTCAATACATCAATGTGAAGCCGTAGTACATTACGTTGGATCATGATTATATTACACTCACTTGTAATGGAAAAGTCAATAAAAACAATTTATTGTACGTATATATATTTATAAACACAAATCGATAGTTATCAAAATGCCTATAAGTTAGTTGTTATATTATTTTGTTTTACATTTTATTAGAAACTCATTGAAAGTATTGTACCTCAAGATGAGTTTTGTCACTAGTGACTAGTTTTTAATTACAGAAATAGAAATGTCAATTAATTTTATTAATATAGATACATCTTTTAATTTTATTAATATAGCAGATCAATATATAATATAAAAAAATTAAAGTCGTTTATTATAATTTTTTTAGCTAGGCTAGTAATAATAGATCATTTAATCCGTGCAGATGTCGTCTTACGTTTCATGAATATTGTAATTGTTTGACTGTTTTCACAGGGTACAAAAGCTCTCACTGTTCGCAATAAAATCAAAAGTCTACATTTCAACTGTGTTTTCTTGTTATTCAACGAAATAAAGCAAATAAAATAATTACGAATTATAATGCGAAATAAATTAGAAAATTATAAAAAAAATTAAATTCAAGGTGTAATTTATTAAATAAATCTAAAATAATGCGCGTAGTGCCCGCCGTGCACTAAATTTTATTTACTATAAAAATAACAAATTAATCCTTTGTGAGCTCGTATTAAAAATGAGAAGTTTGCGTTTTATTTTCCTTTTTAACATTAATATTTTTACTTAGATAAACTGTTTATTGATCACAAATTTGTATTTATAAATTTCAATTCATTTAAAAATTTTAATTGAATACATCCAGATGTATAAAAAATAGTGAAAAGTGTGCGAACACTGGTTTAACAATTTTTAAATTGTAAGTAAATTACTATAGTGTACTAGTAATTTAAATTAAAAAATTGATTTGTCAACACATATTAAAACAAGACCAAAACATTATCTTTTTCGTTTAAATGTAAAACATTAAATTTATTGAACAGTTTTATATTTAAAAATGGTAGTAATATATTTTTCAAGAAAATTCCGTTCTATTTTACCCAGAAAGGCAATAATGCTTGTCCGAGAATTCTGATAATTTATTTAGTGAAATGCGTTATAATTTTGCGATAACAACCGCGTAATAATCAGTTATGAGAACAGAATAACTGTTAGTGTTCAAGGCGGGACTATAGAAAGCTGTAGCGGCGACCGGCAACGGAAACAGTGATACATTCCTAGGGGAGGCAGGCCAAGTTCTGAGCCCCCGGGAACATATCATCCCCGCCCGAGGCAACCGGAGGGCACAATATTTAGTAAACAGTATTTCATATTCCACCTCGTGAGAATACAACTTATTCACAAAAATATATTTAACTTGTTTGTGAATTTTTTCACCACTTGCGCCCAAAAAAATTATTATTATTGATAAATTTTATAAAAGATCTAAAGACTGCATAATAATATTTTTTTAATTAATAACATTATCATTTGTTGTGTGAAACGTTTTCTATGTGAATTTCATTATTTTGGCTGTTTTGTCATTTATTGCAAATAAAATATACAATTATATAAATAAAAGCAAATGTTGTATTCTTAGTAATACCGTTCTGAAATCTTATAGGTATCTAAATATATGTGATTTTAGTAATATCTTGGCAATAACGGTCGAATTATTTTTTTTTTTCAATATTGTATGGTAAAGTAGGCTGTAGCACTAAAGGCTGTACTAAAACCCGGAAACAAAACTTCCGGGAATACAGCGAGTTCTACAGACAGGATTTGTAAAAAAGGACGCGAAACACCTGTGGATGCGGGTGTTCACGAAAGTATGAATTAACTTTTTGTTGATAAGGATACAAATAACGGAATAAAAGAGACAAATTTTATTTTCAATGAATGAAATAAACATTTAAGTCGCAAAAAATGTTTTGAAAACATTTTAAAGAAAACATTAAAAGCCTTTTGAAGAAGAGAGTTTCAAAACGTGAACATTTAAATGGCTATTTATATACGAATATTACAAAAGTTTGAATTCAAGCCACGCTTTCAAAGGAGTGCTTTTTTTTTAAATTGTGAAGAAAAAAAATAATCAAATAAAAAAATAACACGTGAATCAGAACATTTAAAACAATAGTTACAATAAAATATATAAAAACAAAATATTTTCTATGTTAAATTATTTAAATGTTTTTTTTAAGGTTATAATAATGTCTACTTTTTGAATTCTAGATTTTTGTTTATAATCTAGCGTTTAACTTTTTTTTTCTTTGCATTGTCACAATTTTCAGTGTTATTCTTTTATTTTTAAATACTCCTACACAATTGAAACCTTACACAATAACTGAATTGAATGAATTTGTGTAATATTTTCGGTTACAGGTTTTACTTTTGACATAACACAATGGTTCTTTTTCAATACTATTGACATTAAAGGAAAACAAAAAAAAATTACTCGGTGGTCATTAAAAAAATATTCTTTACCATAACAAAATCGACAAAAACGAATCAAGATATTTAATGATGTTTTATTTTTTTATTAAAAAAATACTACCAAAATTTTACAAGACGAGGTCCAAAAAATGTTATTATTGACAAGAATATCCATTTTTCTAAAATGCTTTTGCGCATTCTAACTGCTATTTTTGCGTCTCCAATGCGCCATTTTTTATGTTTATTTGATTGCGCATTGGCGCACTAATTTCCGGAAATGCTGTGGTGTGAATAGAGGCACAAAAATCCGCAGATAGTAATGATGCAAATCATTTCTGGCTGACTTCAGCACGTGCCTCCCGGGAATCTGAGCCAGATTAGCGGCCCCTTTGTGATAGGCCAGACATAAGTCATCCTTATTACGCAGAGACGATTGGATAGCGGGAGGTAAGAGTTAATGACCCCTGATAATAGCACCATCTAAAAATATTGTTATTCCAAAAATACTCCCCTATTTTCTTACCGGTTCATTTGATTTTACTTTGCAAGTCGATAATTTTTATAAATCTGTAATAACCGCTAATTTTTTAGTAGTTAAAACTCTTTAAAATCGCTTTCAATCAAATTATACTCGTATAATATTACATTGGCAAGATTTTAATATTTTATAAATAGGGTTTGATGACAACAGATTACACGTCCAGTTACTTTTCGTGATTTCAGTAAAAGCGTGATATTTCATATATTTCTGTTGCTTGCTAACAGGGTCTTTTATCTGTACTACCTAGAAGTAGTATCATATAAAAAAAACATACTGAAAATAATCTGTAACATACAAATATATAGCAGCAATGGGAGTCGTACAATCCTATTATGAAGTTTTTAACATGTGCTAAGTTTTTTCCCTTCTCCACTCGCATATGCGCTTAGAATGTTTTTACTTATACAAGACTTTCTCATGTTATAAACGGCGGTAGTAAAATATCATTCATGATATCTTATCAAAACACTTACGATGCACCGCTGTCCGCCCCTTGTTTGTATCAGATGCAGGGCGTCCCACCCCAGCCCTCCTCCATCACACGGGCACTTGCCGACACCTGTCTCCCGCCCGCTGAACAAAGGGGCGGCTCCCTACATTATATATCCGCCCAACAATCGTTTTAGTCCCCGCCAACTTGACATTTATGAATATCAATTTAATTAAATTTAAAAAATATTCAGAAGTAAGCGATATACATCAAGACCTAAAAAATATATCTGCTTTAGAGTTTATATGGGTCTAGTAAATTTATTACAAATAAGCAAATTAACTCATCAGTTTTGATATTTGAGAGTACGCATAATTTGAAAACTAGTAAAAAAATATTTTATTTTAAACAATACAAGTTACCTGTAGTACTTTGAATAAAATTTGAGAATAGCCATGTGTCTATATAGTATCATGAAAAAACGCTGTCGAAAATGTAAGTGTCCGCCCACCCAGTCCTGCCCTCCGGTCGAGCTTTGCCGCCTAGATGTTTGACGCCCTTGTAGGTGGTTTCAACAAGTTTCGGGTTCTGTGTGATTACATGTCACTTAAACGGACCGGAATTGCCAGTGGTCAAAAGTTTCTGTATTCACATAAAATACACACACAATTTTTTAAATGTACTTCTACCCTTTCTTATGGGGATATTTAAAACTGTACCAAGTGTAAGTACGTGTCACGAAACGATATCCGTACAAGTAAGATATCGAATAAAACCTTGTGATTCATTTATGTGTATATGTAGTTATATAAAGTTATTTAAATAAATATTAATACACGAATGTTAATTAAAAAGGATGCGTATGATTTTTTTTATTGGAATATCCACAATATAATTTATTTTCTCATTGCAAGTTGAACCGAAAATAAGGTATATCAAAAATATATTAATGTTTAATGAATTGGATTTTTCATCAAATCCTCTGGTAAAGTTTAATTTTATTTTGATATTTAACAAAAATAAAAACGAAAATATATCCTAAACGAAAATATTCGAGATTTCCTAATTAAAGGAGTTTTTGCAGTGGTGTAGGCTCACCTCTGGACTTCACGCCGCTGGGCTCCCTCACGGTGATGTCCACGCCGTCCTCGCGCCGCCACTGCACATGCGGGGCAGGTGCCCCTCGTGCCCGACACGTGAGCTTTACGGTCCCTCCCTCCGGCACCATCACGTCTCCCGACGTCTCCTCGTTTATAAAGTCCGGCGGCACCACCACCTCCAAGTGACCCAACTGCAAACCATTAAAAAAATTCAAAAAATATATCAAAACATGATGCATTTTATGTTGACATAAATTTACTTTCAACTATACAGAATAACACGAAAATGTTTCTTAACCAGGATAATACCAAAAACATGAAATCAGCTTACAAAAAATATTTTTTTTATCTAGGTTTTTATCATTTAATTCTAAAAATTTCGTATCCATCTGCCAATTTCATACCAATATTAATTTTAAAAAATATTTGTTTCTAAGGTAGTGTGTTTTTAAATTTCAATGAAACTCCACACATGTCATATATGTGTTATTCATATTCAAATAATGATTTTAACTAAAAAAGCAACTATTATTTATTTTTTTTGCTTATCATTGAAGTGTTTGTTTTATTTTGATATAAATCACGGACTATGAGATTAGGAACGGCAATGATTTGTCGAGCATATGTGTGCCGAAATCTATGACGCCATCACGCCGAAGCAATTTCTGGGGTCTAGTAATAAAGAAAAATGTCTATATTATCTTGAATCTTGTCTGCAATTATAGTATGATTAGTGACCTTTCATTAGTCTCCGTCGGGCAGTCTGTCAGAGCTTTATATTCAGTGTTTGTTCATCTCCCGGGACGACGGGCTGGGAGTCCGGTCATTCTGTTCCATTGACAAAGGCTGATGACCGAGGGTCAGGGAATAATGCTCCCTGGACGTAATAAAGCGGTAGCAATTTGTCCAATGTACCGAATACTTCTGGGTCAGAGTACTTATGGCCGCCTGGATGAGAGATTAAAGACTAGTTCGGAGATATTAAAATGTTTAACTACTATTTTCAATGTATTCTCATTACGCGCTGGGCTTCGCGAGGAAGTGCGTTCCTTGGGCTGGACTAGCCAACGTCCTCTGCGGCAGATTAGTAGAATGGAGGAGTTCATATTCTTCTCCGGTAAAATTATTTATTATTTTATGTTTGTTAAACTTAACCTTACTTGATGCTCCAACCAATTATGATGAAAATTACTTACGAACTTAAAAAATGCGGTATTTTCTTTATTTATTCTAATTTTAAATATTTATTTACAATAAACTCTTGACATTAAAACATATCAAGAAATAAGGCAAAGTTTTTTTTTTCCATTCATCACAAGAGTTAGGAAATGTATAATCATCTTAATGCACATATTTTATTTTGATTGCTTCCTTTCGAAGCACGACTACTTATTTAAGAACTTCTATAATGATATTTATAATATATTTGAACTATAAATACTGCCTATTTCTATTAAATCATAACATAATGAATATTTACATTTTAAAAATAATTAGTTTATCTTTTATCCCACAGATTAACTAATAAAAATAATTAAATTTGATCGAAGCCTTGTGTCCAAGTCCTTGATTTTTATCCTAATACCCATGGGATTTACATTCCTCGTAGTCTGTTGTAGCTCATCGAGATATTTTAAGTCGAGTATATTCCAGAAGTATTCTCGACGTTTCGTGTGTAAATTGATCACTATAATTTAAATTTTATTTTGTATACTTTTTTTACTCTACATACAATAAAAAATACAAGCTTTGAAATTCCAAACGAGAAACCAGTAGAATTAAGAAAAAACCTTAGTTTTTTTACACAATTAAAAGTTACTCTCTCTGGATTCAAGCCTGATATCACATTGTCGCCAAATAAATGTGTCAACCACTTTATTCTAAAAGGAGTATAAACAAAAAATAAACATAATTAACAATTAAAAGTACGAGTACTATTAATTGTTATACAATACAGCCAGAACGAGTCCTATTTGTAGGAGCCAAAATGTACTAAAGAATTAAAATTGAACAACTAAGCCAATCACTCAGAACAATTGTTTCATTATCAAAACATTGCAATGAATACTCAAATTCTACGGAAGTTCATAATTGAATGTCAAGTATTCTGTTAAATCAAATAAGCTCTATTGAAATAAATATCTTTAGCACCGGGGATATCAATCAATAAGTTTAATTAATTTGTGAATAGGATTAAATTCGGCAAACCGAAAATGTTGCTTATTAAATTTTATTACCAGATACGAATTATATTGATAAAATTTCATTTTCATATAACTTGTAATATTTTAAGAAATATTGTATTTTTAATTTAGTTTAAAAACAAAGTGACTACAGCAGTTTCATTCAAGTTTGATTTAACAACTAACAATAAAAAAACTATATAATGTAAAGCATTCGTAAACTTATAAATTTCGTTTTGAATCCTTTTGCAAAGACGCATAGCTTTGTAACTAAAAAAAACACTTTCTAAATCTTATAATCAATATTCACAAAGCATATTTTCACAATAATTACTCTGTATTAGTAACATATTCGGCTTTATTAAATATTTAGAAATAATCACCAATTTTCAAGTTATTTTTATTAATGTTATTTTTAATATCATCTAGTTAAAATTGACTTTCATGATTAACTTATTTATTCACTGTTATTGATGTATTGCTACACTAATTAAAAAAAAAAAAATTTAAAATGTTAAAATAAAATAAATAAAATATATTTTATATAAAAATCCTCATTTTTAAAGCAAACCTTAAATTTTATTTTCAGAACGAAGAATAGAAATAAATTATAAAATTGTACCAAATGATAAACTATTTACAATCAAAAAATAAATTCTAAACAAAAAATAAATATGTACATCAAATAAAAACTAGTAAAGTGATAATCCATTATAACGCCGTATTACCCATTGAATAATAATAATAAACAAATTTGTTTTTAAAGTCTATTAAATCTGTATTATATTTAAAAAATAGATTTAGTTTTTATATATAGCGTTATAATTGTAAAATACTTCTCAAACAATAATAAATACATTAATTTTTTTTTTTGTATGTATCATGGTTTTTGTCTGTGCTATGCAGTTATTTGTAGAGACTTTTTAATTTAACCATACAATTACAATTATTAATTAACAATTAACCATAATCAAGTAGCAGGGGGCTTTTATAAGATAATTTCCAACCGCACGACGGTAGAAAGCAATCGTTTGATTTTACTTTGATGCGAGTATTAGGACATTACATGATCTAACTCGCAAAAGTTCTAATACAAGTTTAATTGTATTAAACCATGGCCGCGTCTCCATTGTGCTGGGATGTGCCACTCACGTGTACAAAATTTATTTCTTCCCAAAGCAATTTCATTGAAAATAATTTCAGCAAAGGCTTTCGCAGTACGGGCTTATGACGTTTTCCTTCCTACATTGGTGATAACAAACGAATATGACACACAAAGGCGTTTTGGTAAAGCTTCCATGTGCCACGGTTCTCGAGACATTTTTTTAGATATGACGTCTTATTGAAATTCGTTGCTTCCGTTTATTTAATAAAATTTAAAACGCTGACAAACATTGAGTTTATTGTTTTTCATTATTTATTTGTTTTGTCATAGAACCCTGAGATGTAATTTATTAATCACATTCTAAACCTTTGTCTTACGTTATTTTCGATCATGTTTAACACATACATTAATGGCTTCTTTTTAAATCTCACCTGACTTTTCATGGGATCCGTGTTGATCTGGCACATGTACTGGCCACGATCTTCTTCTTGTACGTTTCTTATGTGAAGATACCACGTAGAATGATCACTGTGCGACACTGACACACGTGGGTTATGCGTTATGACGTGATCGTGGATGGCTTGAATCGCCTTTGTGTCCGCTTTCACCCACCCCACCTGTAAAATTAAATAAAATTAATAATCGACAAAAATATATCAGAACACCCGTGTTTAATTTTATTAATATTTAGTTTATGTCAAAAAGTTGTACCCGGTATCCTCCTAGGTGAACTACGAGACAGCGGAATATAGCATCCCTCCCCACTGGCACGGTCAGGTTGGAGAGAGGCTCGCCAAACTCTGGCTGATGAGTGACAACCCCTAGAATAAATAAAATACAAACATATTAATTTGGCTTGATGCTACAATACATTTTACGATTTAAGTAATTTTAATAAAAAAAATTAATTTTATAAATATTAATAGGTTAGGTTCATTATCAATTTGTGAGAGGTCAGTTATTTCAAGTATAAATTAAAACAATAATAGCAAATGTTTTTTTTTTTTTTAATTTTTAAATATACATTAAAACACTACTAGTTTTTTATAATAATTCCATACCTTTGAATATCAAAAAATATCAAACTTATTTTAAATATTTTTTTAACCTTGACAAGTAAGTTTATAAAGCGTATTTATATTACATTAAATTTAATAAATAAACATGCTGAATTTTGCGAAGTTCTAATACAACCATTTTATAAACTTTTTAGACTAGGAATTATTCAAAATATTTTTTTATATATAGTTAAATGTTAGACAAAAATTACTTAAAAACATGTATAAATGTATTGATTTAGTCTATAAATAAGCAATTGAACATAAATTAAATATTTATTGTCATGTATGAAGAGAATTGAAATAAAATGGAATATCCGGGATTTTCCATTCGGTCTCATGAGTAAATCGTCGAAGTTTATCTATAATTTATAGCATAGAAAAAGAAACAACAGTATAGACCTCGAAATTTTTTCCGGATTAAGATATCAGGCTACGTTGGGTTAGGCAAGCATCCCCGGCCACGAGATATCTGTATTCAGGCCGCGGCTCACGCAGTGATACTCGTGTTGATAGCGCAGAAAGGTCAGATTTTTTATTGTAAGTTTCTATATCTCCTGTTGATATCACGACTTTGTAGAGAGATACTTCTTCGTATGAGGCACAATCGGAGAGATTACTATCCTACGAGCCTATTATGCACAAAACTTTAAGCAAAAACGCCTGCTATCTGAAAGCTTTGTGTTTGTGAAGTAAGGATCTGCATAGACTCCGGTAATAAAAAGCTTTCAATATTGTTAAAGCTTTGCCGATAAGAAAGGTATATTTTTATTTCTATGAAAAAAACGTGTGTGTATTAAATTAAACATATTTCAAAATTAAGTTTATAAATGCTCGAGTTATCTAGTCTTATCTTTAATATACTTTAGCGCTTATTTAATAAGAAGCGTTGAAATACCTGAGAGCCACAAAGATAAAGTTCGCTGTGCGCTGCACATTGGTTCAAAGTGGACAATTCTTTCTTATTACCTCTTACATTTGTACATTCATTTCTTCTTTTAAACTTTATTTTATAAAAGTAAAAACACTTATATTTAAGTATTTTTAAGTTAATTCTAAGCACATTCTTGTTTTGTCTCATTTTCTCCTACTTATTTAAAACTCGAGAATAATATGACTGCCGAGGTCTCATCTTGGCTTATTACAAGTCTCACTTTATTCATATTTTCTCATTACCTAATGTATCCATTTGGTTTGGTACTTTCTAATTTTGTCTTCTGTCTTCTTGATTAATTATGACTTTGAAATTCCTTAGTAACCTGAACTCTTACCGACTAAAATTCAGTCACTTTCATTTTGCTATTGTAAGATAAAAAACTGTTTTACAACTAAAATACAAAAAAATGTAATAAATGAATATCAAATCCATATAAAATTCTATACAATTGAATATTCTATTTTTTTTTATTTACAAAACGTTTATTTAAAAAAAATTCTGTGATAAAACAACCTTTATTTTTATAAAACTTGAATCGCCAGAATGTCATCAAAATGGCGTTCTCGTTTGGAGATCTGACGTTGAAACTGACAGTTCATAGCTGAATATAACTATTCACGTGTTTTTTAAGATATTAAAATTGAGTCATAAATAACTCAAACTAGAAGCGTTAGGAGCAAAAGCAGACGCGGAATGCGATGCTGGAAAGTAGTTGAAAAGTCTGAGGCAGGGTTCTTCACCAGAGATCTCTTCTCCGACCGCCGACCGACCGACAAATTGTATCAGCGATATCTTTCAATTTTTTGCGATCCTGCCTCCGATTTTATCGGTTAAATCGGAATAAATTTGAATGACAGCATTTTATACGATACAATTTATCGGTTGGTTGGCGGTCATGCTAGGACGATGATGTGAAAGCCGCACCATAGTGTACCCTTAACACAGATAATATTCGGGTGTTTTTGTACTTAAAATGTCTATAGATTCATTAAAACATAGTTTACATAAAATTCAGTTAGTGACGAAAATTATTTTTTTTTATATTTAATAATCCGTAAAAAGAAAACTGTTTTTTTATAAGATATGTGTTGGTAAATTTAGAATTATTTTATTAATTTACAAAGCAGTTTATAACCACTTACACGCTTTAAAGCGTTTAATTTAATACAGCACACAACGGAATGCATGATAATCATTAATTGTGTACATTAAAAAAGACTTATATAACATTACCTATGAGTTTAAAATGCCTTTTTTATGGTTATTAGATATTAATTTTACTGAATAATTATTATCTTAAACAAGTGTGCTTATTGATTTTTTTAAAAAAACAACTTGATTCATCGATGGTCTTATTTGTTAGAATTTTGACACTAACTAAAACTTTTGGTGAAGTTGATTATTTTGAAAAAAAATATTTTTTATAGTATCATATTAAATACGTTGTTTTTAAAAAATCACTTTTTTTCTACGAATATTAAATAAAAAGGGTATTAATATACTTTGAGAAACAAATTTAGCACAGTGCAGCTAACATCATGGAGTCCCCAGCGCGGCTAACAACGTTCAGGCCGGACAGTCTCGGACGACTCCTTAGCAAATATTTATAAAACAATTTGCCAGGGACGCCCGGGGCCCGCGCCGCCCCTGCTCTAACGTGAAATCCCTTAAGCCTATCACGAGTTTTCTTTTCATATAAATAAATTGGCGGGTGTGAGACTGTGATTTTTCAACTTTCCCGAGACTTATACTTCCCGTTTATACAGAAGTCGAAGCCGCTTATTTCTTTTCTTTGACTTTTTATTATGATAGCAAACTTGACTTATATGTTGTTTTCATGAAAAATAAATATGATTAATATCCGGCAATAAATCAATGAAAATTTAACTTCCGATTTTTTTTAATCTCGCTTTCAGGAGATGTTCCAAGTAACTTAGTGTTTACAGCGTTTCATTGTAACATCTGACATAAAAAGACATCATAGGTAATAATCTAAAAATAAATAAGCTCCAACCCATACAACATTTATGGTTCGACATATAATCATTATGAATACACCACGTTTTTGAACAAAGTTGTATAAAAAATTCTGAACTAATTTAACTAGTATTTACAATACGGGAAAATAAATTTATATCATAGAAAAATCGATAAAATTTTACGACAGCGAATGAAGTTATTTTCGATCAAAATACTCTAATGTCGAATCAAAGCAGTTTTAATGATCTTTTATGAAACAAGGAAGTACAATAGAGACTCGCGAGCCGCAGTTTTCTAGCTTGCGGACAATATGTTACCTGTGGTCCGTGGTTGTGTTACCTGTTTTTGAAGTCCTCTTTGATTTGTAACAATCCAGCTCTTAGTTTACTTTAAAAGTTTCTACGTGCATATTTATGATATTATTTGTTATTTTTGTTAATTTTTTTTCCATTTGTATAATCTATTTAAATGAATCTCAAGCATACAGACTGCTAGCATGTCTGTGTTACTGTGGGGCGAAGTGCGTAGTACATGCGAGCTTGCCACATTCCCAGTTGCTTGCATCGCTAGAGTGAGCAATATTATTAAACGGTTCAAACTAAGAACAATAATAATTTACAAATACTCGCCACAACTTCCACAGTACTAATGTCAGCTGTAGCAGTTTGAACATCTTATAAAAAGATAAAGAGAATCCAAGCGAGAAGACAAACTAGTAAACAATGTTTCACAAAAGTGTTAGTAAAGGGCGAGGAAGGGTGGAAGGGTCCGCCGAGGGCGGGGCGGGGGTTGGAGACCAGGGATGGTACATTTACTCTCTTGTTACGCTAAGGATAGTTTTTATTATAGCCGGGTCGCAGATGGGTCCCATGCCATTACGTATAAATATATTTCCCTTCAAATTTCCCTCCGTTTTTTTGTTGCGGGCAACACCGTCGGGAGTTAAATGCACGGTTTTTTATTTATCCGCGAACTGTCGAAGTTATAAGTGATTTTTTTATTTCATTTTATTGGCAGTTTTGAGAGATTTTCCTGCCGGTCTTACTTCAATAAGTTTTGGCATGTACCACTGTGTATCTTCGTATTTTTTGTATTGATAAAGTTGCGTATGGAATAAGCCTCCTCAAATATAAGTTTTAGGTGAGCGCCGCGCTATAATTATAAAAGTTTCCATCACCAAGCGTACTAATCAATTCCAGATATTATGCTTGTCCCGTACTGAGTACGTTCTGATACGTCAATAGGAACATCACGACCTTGAAAATGAACTGCGCACAAAAAACTTTGCAATACTTTGCGATCTGTTTTTTGCCATTTTCAGTTTGCGAGTAAATTAAATTTAATAATTTTATATGTATAATATACTTTTTTAAGATTTCTCTATATTTTGTAGTGGTCGTGTTATTGGTGTTGATAAAATATAGCGTTCATAATGAAATATTCCCCGAAGAGAGTAAGAATTTTAAATACGCACAAAACAAAAACGCGATAGTCCTTATTTAGGCGCGCATAGCAACAGAGCCGAGAGGAGAGATACGAAGAAACTTTAAACAGCGCCTAACTAAGCGATTACGTGAGGCCCGCCGGAATCGCGATTCCCGCCGCATTTTCCCGCGCTTTATCTCCCCGCCCCGCCCCGCCCCACCCCGCCCTCCCAGCCCCTCCCCTCCGGCCACTCCATCTGCGCCAGTATATTATGTCCCTCATCCCGCAAACTTATTCAATTACCGGCATGTGTGTGCCGCGCGCCCGCCCCGGCCCCGCCCGGCGCGTGTGTTGGGGCCTTGCACGTGTGTTGCGGGGCTGCAGGCCCCGGGCCTTGCCCGTAATGGACTCTCTGCATTTTCTGCATTTACAACCATAAAAAAAGAACAATGCGAGCGGCGGTACGGTGACAATACTCGTGGGTACACGGGGTACCCCGCTTGGAGAGGTCCACTCCTGTTTGTGGTTTGTTTTGCTATGCTGGTCATGTTGTAATGGACTCTCTTTCGACTGCGTTTATGCATGTGGTCACAATAAAAGTCAAAATACTATTCTCAGTTGATCAGCCTTTCATATACAGTACGTAATATATTTTTTATGCAATCCAATTGTTATACTTATTAAGACTTTTGCATCGACGCTAGGTTTTATATTTTTCTATATATTAGTGAACTATGATAACGATTAGTCAAACAGCGCATATTTGAATCTTGTTTCAATTTTTTTTATATTTAAGTTTGTACTATTTAGTAATATCAATTTATCAATACGATATGTCGTATTTTAATCATATGTGTTTAAAATAATCATGACAATCAAACACTCCTTTTTATTACTACTTGGTTTAATTTTTAACGACATACTATACAAATTGTTATATATATTTTTTCTTTTTTTCTGATTATCAATGAATCTATGAATTTATTGAAAACTCTTTAAATATAAAAAAATATCTTTAACATAACTCTTTTTATCAAAGCAAGGTAGCTGTTTATATTAAAAGTACATTAAATTTCACTGTCAATAAATTAAAATTTTTATGATTTTCACCAGTAATTTTACGGATGATCGAACCAAAGTTATTAGTGTTTTTTAGTAATGTTTGGAATACAAAACGATTTAAATGAAATGGATTTTCTTATGAAAACATTCAAAATCTGTGATTTTTCATAAAAGGAAAACAGGAGACGTAACAAATATATTATAAAATATTATCCTTATAATTTCACAATCGATAAAGCTTCCCGAATAGCGTAGTTGACTATTGCAAGTTACAACTATACGTCCATCAGTGGAATGGATACGACTATTTTAATTAAAATTTTAGAAAAATACATATTTTATTATTTGATACCAATTTACTTGAAATTTGAATGCCTAGAAACGTATGAAAAAATATATGTACCCTTATGACAAGATTTGTCGTGTCTTTTGGCAATGATTGAAAGTTTTTTGTAGGTGCAGATATATTTTGTAAAGTAACTTAAATAAATACGTTGGAATAAATATGTTGGTTTGTTTCATATTCGTAATGTAGCCATGGTTTTGTTAATTGATTTACCTCGTTGGACAGGAAGTAACAACCATAAAACAAAATCAGTCCAAAATCAAACTCTTGAAACACAAATAAGAAGACATCTCAGTCAACATCCCCCAAACAGTCTTAGAATATCAATATCTCATTACTATTCTTTCGATACTCGCGGGGGTGGAGGCTCTATCGGGGCTTTAGGGGATGAAAGGCTCGCAGCAGACCGGATGTGGGGACTAAGTTATCTGGGGTTCTCCGCCCATAAACCCAGAACCCTTACGCCACCGAGATACTGCGCCACCGTGCCGCAACTACAATGGCCAAGGGGTTGTTTTGGGGTGGTCTTTGCCTCTTCTTCTTTAAATGGTGGCTTTTTTAAATGTGTGCGTGTGATCTTGTATAAGAGTTTATTTTCTTCTATGACAGTTTGTAAGAAATATTTTTTGCTTTTATAAACACCGACCCAAAACTGGTTCAACATACGGAAAAGCGGCTCAGATAACCGCTATGAACTCACGGGATATTTTTTGGATATGACAAGGAACAAATTTAAAATATGAACTTGCTTAAAAAGTTATTAAAACCTTGTATTTAGTATTTTATAAAATAACATATCTGTTAAAATAACTGTTTCAGTTAACTTGACCTGAATGTTTAGGGTAAATTTTTAATTTTTTTTAATTTAAAGAATAATAAGTACATTACCGAAATATCAAGCTCCGTTTTGCTTAAGTGAAAAAAAATTATAAAATATATTGCGAAATGTTCAATATTTACCGAAATTTTTTTCTGAAGAATTTATTCCGAAAAAGTGGCTCGTTTGCAGATAAATCATTTTATAAAGAGTCTTATTTTTCAATATACAATGGTATGACTTTCCCTCTCTTGTTATTCTAAAAATAGATTTTTTATACAAAAGCTACAGACTCCCGTTTGCTTACTTACAGAGAGCTCACGCTGACTCTTCGCAGAGATTCAGTTGTCCGTATGAAACTACCGAATGATTGCCAATAGGGGAGAAGGCTTCGACGGAACGGAAGGGATGCAGACTTGAGGGTGGGATGGTAACTAGATACGGTAAATACCGCACATTTGTTTACCGTCGTAACCTTATAGACCCAAATAGTGTCGGGAAGATGGCGGCAGGAATGGTTATTTCGCGATGTATTTTGTAAATGATTTTTTTGCGTTCTTTTTTATTATTTGCGCTTGTTTTTTTTTTGTTTGGTTGTATGTAATGATAAAAATTGAATGTTTAGTGTCTGATTTATTTCACTCACGTATTTCTCTAATGACCATTTTTTTCTTTATGTTTCGGTCGAATCAGTATATCAAGGTTTTATTTTTTTTGTTTTAATAAAAATCCGTTATACGGATCATTTGTGATTTTTCAGGTTATTAAGACAAAGTATAGAGGTTTTATTTGTTTCGTTTTTAGGATTTGCATCAAAATTAACAATAATCCATACCCCACAACGTTCTTTGTCTACTCGTGATATACTTTCTCAAAAATATTGAGTAAATATTTATAAATTTTACTATACAACTGACTTTAAAAGTAGTTTGTGCATTTAATGAAGCGTTTAATTTGTAATTATTTAAAAAAATTACTGAATGGAAATATAAATAATAGATATACACTTTCTTTGTGTTTTCATAAAAAAAAGAATCAAATGGGTATAATTTGGGTCTTTTTTCTCAACAAAGTGGTGAATAATACGTATTTTTCTTTCAAAATAGTATTCCATAGGGGTAGTTTCCCCCCGAATGTGATTTGAAAATCGTCAAGGGCAGAGCACGAGGGAGTCCCTGGGAATGCGCAGATGGCGGACCGCAGCTCTCAGAAATGCTTAAATATTTTATTGCAAATAGAAAGACAAAATGTATTTCTTTCTTTACGAAATATGTAGCTTGATGGAAAAATAAATTGCCCGTAAGCATTTCAGATTTTCGTATATTTTATTGACGTGCATGCCCCCTATCATATATTACGCAGTTTAAAGGACGAACGAAGCAATATGTTTTGTTTTGATAAATTTACCTTTGAGTACTAACAAATAAACTAATAAAATTATTCATTCCCATTAAAAATTCCCATATCCGTTTTGCTATTATGGATTAACTCTAAGAGTAGGATTTTTCAAATAAAATCTCAAAACGAAACTAAAATAGAAAACCACACAATGAAGTTCATTAATTGTAAGGAATGTTTATTTATTTCTTTATTCACGTTGATTTCAATAATTTCATTAGGCATATTACTATTATCATGTCTAGCAGGATATTGAAAACGATTTAGAGCTCATCATAGATTCTTGCGTTTAGAATTTAAAGAATAATTATATTTCTTGATATAAGTCAAATAGTTGGTATTGGTTGTGGTTGTTATTATTTTTTTCGCTTGATGTTTATCAAATAAATCATGCAAGTTATTATAAAAATAACTTTATTATAATTTTATTTAGTTATTGTCAAAGATGCAAAATAATTTAATAATAATTTCAAAGTCTAAACCAAAATATTTTTAATGAAAATAAAAAAGCCAGTATACTATTTTTTATGAATGAAACCAAAACACACCTTGGGGAAATAAAAAAATAAATATTATTGGCTATTATTCCACTTGGGGTAAGAGAAATAAACTACTAGTCAAAATAAATACATATATTTCCACTAAATCAACCAAAGTTAGAAGGTTAAATACCAAATACAATAAATCAAAAACCCAATATAGCTCTTAAACTAACCAAGTGAGGCCTACTTTGCCCTTCACATTCGCATAATATATTCGCAGCAACAACGCCAAGTTTTTCATGGCAGAAAAACACACATTTTCCAGCATTACAGAATCACGGCGCGGAGGAAAAGTTATATTGAAGGTTCCGTAAACAAAATGAATTCGCGACAGAGCCGGCGCTAGTGATTTTAATGGCGTCTCGTTACCTGCCGCGTGCTACGCCCAGGGCTGCCAGGTAGGAATGCGATGCTTTTTCATATTGGACGGCATGAATTGTGTTATATTATATGAGTAAAAATATAAAAATGATATTTATCAATTGATTTCATATTATTATGGAATATATTATTCATTTAAAAACCAGTAATTATTAAATTTCCTGATAAGTTTAGTAAGTTTATACATTAGCGCTGCATAGCTATATCAGTTTGTGTATCTAGATGAAGGCATTTAATTGTAAGAAAAATGAACAAGGCAGAAATATTTTATAAAAAGAATGAACATTGCTATTTTTTATCAAAACACAATGTCTGAGATGAGCATCAAAACTATGCATAGTTCAACGAAAAGCGAATTCGTCTTTCTCTGCATTATGGAGCTGTTTGTCCTCCATCGCTCATGCGTTGCGTTCCTCCAGCGGCCACGCGCCGGTTAAATCCCTGCTTCGGTCAAGGATATATAATAAACTATTCGATAGGTATTTCGCTACTTGCTGGAGCTGTTTGTCCTCCATCATTCATGGGTTGCGTTCCTCCAGCGACCTGGTGCCAGTGGAGTCCCTGCCCGCGCGTCCCCGGCCAAGGCGACGCCAACTGGGCCAGGCATTATTACATGGCGTTTGATAAAGTTAGGGCTGGGCGGGAGGGCGAATATTATAACGTAATGTATACGTCTTTTGAAGTGTTCGTTGTTTTTGTTTGGGGAATGCGTCTTTTCTACCTAATTAGGTGTCGAAATTACGGCTTGGATATATTCAAAACTCATCGAGGCATACAGCACGCTTTGTTAGTACTATCAATATAGATTTGCTCATACATGTATACATTTCAACACTCAACTTATTTAAAAAAAAAAAAACAGATAAATTTCTGATTATATTTTAGTCTGTGTTTGATATAAATAGTACATTTTAAAATTGGTTTTCATATAAAAAATTATATTTTAATAAAAATATATTTTATGTTTGAGTAGTTTTAATAATAATTATATATGAACAATTAAAATCGAATGTTGAATTGATATATTTTGTTCGAATTTGAGTTTTTTTTATATTTCTACATGAAATAAATGTTTTTTATAATCAAAGGTAATTTTTAATATTGATATTCAATTATTGACATTTCCATGTCTATCTAGTCAACAAATTGTACGGTCACTTGTTTAATGGCATTAACTCACAAAAAAAAACTATTGAAGTCGTTAAAATAAATTCATCTTTACACATCAAATTCAATTCATTCGCATAACGCCAGCTTTAATAGTTCAACCACAAAGCCGAAAGTTACCGCCATAAAACCGTTCTAAAATCAGAGAACCAAAAATGCCGTCTCTCCGACAATTCGCCGGAGTCACCTATAGACCCACATTTGAATTAAAGCCGGGAGGGATGGAATCCCAGGGGTGGGTTCCGGGCGGGAGTCGCAAGGCGGCGGCGATAATCCTGGCGTCGATTAATCGCATTTGCGAGGCCTCGGAGCGACGATCGCGGGCATTCCGCGGATCAAAGACGCGAGGACGGCGCCCGGATCGTATCAATTACTGGCATCAGTCTCAGCGTCACAAAGGCCGTTTAAAACACTTGTAATTCGGTTTCATCAGAATTCAAAAGTAATTTTATTCCCGCGCCGGCGACAAAGGCATTATGTTCTAATTGCGCGCCGGCGGTCTTGGGCGGTCGCAGCGAGGCTCCGCGGCTTTCGGGGGTTGGCTGTTTGCGCGCCTGATTGCCGCGCGGCTTGTGTAATTATTTTTATTCTTGCCGAATGGCGTTCATTAGGAATGAATTTTGATTATTGCAGCCTTTTGAATACTTATCTTCCCCCGAGTAATGAATAAAGTATAATTGTTATGGGGCGCCATTCGTTTTAGCGATCTTTTGACACTCTTAAATTTATTTGAAATATTCATCTAATGAGTGCTGCGCTTGGAATATTATACTTGAATGGAACAATCTCGACGAAAATACCCCTTTCTCTTTTCTAAAATACACTTCGATTTTATACAGGTATTTTCTCTGACAAATTATATGCTTATACAATGCTTGAAAATGAAATTGTCGTTTTTTATTCAGATTGTTGCATATTTTAATTATAAAATCAATATTATTGAATAAAATACTTGAGTGATTTTCCACATTTTCGTTTTTATTTCACATTTCATTATCAAACAGAGATAATGCCAACGTGCCGGTCTGTATAAAATGGAATTCCACCAAGTACTCTCTGTCAAAAATATTGAATTTCTTATAAAATCAATCACAGTTCTCACTTGAGAATTTTTTTTTATGCAACAGTAAAATTCTTAACTACTTTCCTTTCAAAGTAATTAGTATGATAATTTTAGCTAGATGCGACAAAGTTTGATATTAATACATAACCATAAATAACCAAAGATCACCACTTATGCCCCAATAATAAGGGTACCCTTCTTAACCCTTCCAGGCGGGGTGCGGGCCGCCCGCCCAGGAGTGGATACATTATTCATACTGTAGGCCGTGAGAAGACCGCCCCTCGTAATAGTACTCGACACTATTTTATTCTGCAAGGACGGGAGGTTAACTTGTGAGTCTAGTGCCGAGATTGTTCGCTATGAATTCTTTATTATTTCTACCAAAATTAGAACATTTATATTTGTTTCAGTAGTTATTTTCAAATTTTTAAAGCATTGGTTATATTTTAAGTTTTAACGTTTAAAAAATTTACACAATTCTAGAAACGACATAAAAGTCTAATAATAGAAAACTAAAACGTACATTTTTTACGGACAGACAGGTTTTAGTAATATTTCCCAGTCATACGAAATATGTGTTACAAAATGGTTAGCATTCTGTTACTTTTACTTATGTTAATAAAAATACGTCACAAGAAATTTCAGTAAAAATATTTTTTTACATATTTTTTTTGAAAAATATAAGCTTAAAACTTTTTCAATAATTATGCTGATATAGCTGAATGATAAAATCAAAATTTTGGTGTGCCACCAAAAATATACAAACATTGAAATATACGAATTTTATTATTTTAATTTCAAAACACAACACAATAGTTTTAATCTGAGTTAAGTTTAATTGCATATATTATCCCAAAACAAAAACGCTTTACAAATTAATTGATGGTATCAGATTTCATCGAATGCAATTACAACAGTAATACACTGTGCGCGGAAGCCACAAAAATAAAACCCGCAAATACCAAATAGAAAAATCCATCAGAAATTCAATTGAGATAAAACAGATCCCTAGCGTGCAATTTCACACGTCGTCGCAGCGCATCCCATCGGAATGTGCCTGATCCCTTCATATATTCGGCTTAAACTGGATTAGGTAAGTGTAAGACCGCTCAACAGGTCCGCCCACCTCGGCGAGGGGTCCGGGGGGGGAGCCCGGCGGCCAAACAATGACGTACAGGCCGCTCTAATGACACAAGTTGTTCCTCGCGTGTCTCCGTTTTTGTGGGCGGCTGAGTTGGAAGGGTGAGGCTGCAGGGCCTTAGCTTTTATATAAAAAAAATCATAATTCTATCAAGCCGATTTTATATTCAAATCTGATAAACACGTTTGAAATATCTATACCGTTTCATTGTCAGCTTCTCAAGCTTGTGAGTCATTGAAAGTTGAGTTATGTAAATATGTCTATTTTGTAGATTGAACGTCAATCAAATGCGTTTTAAATACCTTTACAGGCTTATATTACTTACTAATATGATTTGACATATTTTTTCACATATTGAAAATGATTCATAGAAACTCTCAGAAAAATATCATCGTGACTTGTGTAGGATTTAAACCTACATCTCCAAGCTTAAATGGCTGGTACAAGGTAGTACTAGAGTCAGTACACCGGCCATTTCAATGTAACAAAATATGCCTAATCTTCTTAGTAAGATTTATATAAAGTAACCTAAATATGTTTATTCTGATTGAAATCATTCATATCTTTCTAAGTATCGCTTTAATTTAGCTGTTGATATTATCAAGGTATAAAAAATACTATACTGCAACGTTTTTTCATGGTAATAAAGACACATTATTAAATATGTAAATAAATCCAGAAAATCGTGCCATAACAAGTATTTATCAATATGGCATGAAAACATTTCAGACGCAAAAAAATATATTTATCATGTATAAAACATCTGCTAAGCTTTTGCTTTGCATGGCCAGTGTACTGACCCTTGTACCACCTTGTACCGGCCATTTAAGTTTGGAGATGTAGGTTCAAATCCTACATAAGTTACGATGAAATTTTTCTGAGAGTTTTTTTGAATCATTTCCAATATGTGAAAAAATATGCCTAATAATATAAGTAAGATTTATATAAAGTAACCTAAATATGTTTATTCTGATTGAAATCATTCTTATCCTGCGAAGTTTCTTTATCATCACTTTAATTTAGCTGTTGATTTTATCTAGGTATAAAAAATACTATACTGCAACGTTTTTTTATGGTAATAAAGACACATTATTAAATATGTAAATAAATCCAGAAAATCGTGCTATTAACAAGTATTTGTCAATATGGCATGAAAACATTTCAGACGCAAAAAAATATATTTATCATTTAAAAAACATCTGCTAAGCTTTTGCTTTACAAAAGATTTTAAAAGCATTTTAGCGTTTTAAAAAGCTTGTTTTCTTTTGCGCGGAGCCGGCCCTGGAAACGCGCGCCCCTCGTGTGCCTCCCTTGTATGAAGACTGCCTGTTCCGGCGCGTCGTAAAGAGTTGGAAACGCCGTGTTTGCGGTCGTTCGCCTGGGCCATACGCGTGTTGATTCTGTTTTGAATGTGTTTGGATCGTGCAATGAGGTTGAAAGTTTTTTGGACGGATACATCTGAACGTGACAGATCAAGCTCTTTTATATACGAATTGCCCTCTCGGCGTTTATATCTATATGATTGCAGGGGTTGATAATTGTTGGAATGTGATATTTTATTATAATACATGTTTTGCTTATCTACATTAATCAACAACAAATGTGGCAACAAATTAATGGCTATGATTTTACAATTATTTTATTAACATGCGATTTTAAATTATCAAAAAAAAATAATTTATATTTTCCATGTGTTTTTTTCTTATTGCTGTGTATAGGATCGCAATGTTACTCCGATATTTATTTTTATATTTTTTATAATTAATTTAAATCACTTTGAGCACATAAAAAAAGCAAAAATCAATAACCGATATTATGCTCAATTCCTTAATTATGATTATAGAAAAAATTCTTCTCTTACTATAAACATATAATACCTCTAACTGGCTAGGGTTAAAAAGCAACAGTAAATTAAATAAAATAACTTATTTAAAGATGAATATACTTTTAATGCTTCATAAATTTAATCTTTGAAGTCATAAAACGTCCCAGCCCATTCCTTCTGCACTATAAAATAACAATAACGAATCCCAAGTGGAGCTCACCGCTCCGCAGTCGCGTTTATTTTTTTCTTCCCAAAGACTATTCTTGAAGCTCTAACAATGCTCCTGATGGCAATACAACTTATTGTGCGATTGCGCATACAGATCCTCCGCGCGGCCCATTGTGCTGGAGAAAAGGCTTGGCACCCTTTCAGGCCAGAGAGTTCCTGGCGATCCGGACATCTCGC
This sequence comes from Atopsyche davidsoni, assembly GCA_022113835.1. NCBI lineage: Eukaryota > Metazoa > Arthropoda > Insecta > Trichoptera > Hydrobiosidae > Atopsyche > Atopsyche davidsoni. Next base: position 11,534,929 of record JAILWY010000009.1, on the reverse strand, counting down.
ATGAAGTCACTTCTAATGAAATATGACCGCTTCGTGTCTTCCAGAAGTGACACTGCGCTACGCATTATAAGTCTGCATCATTTCATTAATTAAATATTCAATATTTTTCACAGAGAGTACTTTTGTCCATTCCATTTTAAATATAATGATACAATCGAGTGATTTTTCCACATGTTCATTTTTATTGGTAACCGGTTTCGCCAACCTTTCCCGTTGTCACTATCAAACTCAGTTATCAGTTAACATGTGGAAAAATCACTCAAGTATTTTATTATATTTTAAATATTTCATTAATTGTTGATAAAAATATTTTTAATGACACAATAATTATGCGTTTATATTATTCGTGCAATTACTCGATGTAAACATATTTATTGACTAGCCAAAGAACAAAAACAATTTACGAACTAAGTTTCTTGAACTACTGTTAACAAGTGTAAGTAAATATTATTAAATAATATCTTACTTCACAAGTACTTGTCTTTTCTAATTATTTCAAAATATTGACATTCATTTAGTAGTACTTCAAAAGCTGTAGAATGACCAAACATTTAGTTAATATTTATAAATAAAATCTGAGTCGTGCTATTTTTTTTTATTTATGTTATGCATATTGATATTAGAAAACACATTTTGTCCGTTTTACGTATTTGAATAGAATTGAAATTATTTAAAAATTTATCCGAATAATAATTATGATTAAATTTAGAATAAATAAAAAGGACGATTTTTTTAAACAAAAACTACAAAAATCTTTAGTTTGATTAAAACATTGTAAACAAGGTTGTAGAAAACTACTTTCAATGAGTTCGAATGTTTTGGCAGTCAATATTATTTGAGATCTTGATCGAGAGATCTCTTGGGTGTTATGCTGCGTAGTGCTTTCGTTTTTAGAAGTTGTAGTCTCGGTACTGGGACCATTTTAAGGAATTAGTATCGGGACCAAAACGTGGAAGACAAAAACTATTACGCAAAACATCCAATAAATTCCAGGACATCTTAATTATGCATTTGTGAAAATATGAACATCATTTTTTCCGTTATTGTAAGCTTAGTATTTTGCATATTCAAATTAACAAGGATATGTTTATTAAAATTCATTTCTAAAATATTTATAAATATAAGTAAGTACAATATAGTAAATAAAACGCCATCGTATGTCATATTTGTAATATACATTGAATCGCCCTTATTTAAAATAAAACGAAAAGAACTTAATTTCAATCAATAAAACAACAACACGTAAAGTTTTATACCGTTTGAACTTTCCGAGGATTTTAAATACCGAGGCCGACTTTTCCGAAGTTTCCACCCTTATTGAAAAAACTTTGGACCACAGTGGTAATAAAATATGCATAAGGACAAACGCCGCTCTGCCCGGCTCCGCGGCGCACAGCCTCGGAACCACTTAAAAATATTATAATCATACCGCAAGATGGCACAATAAAAGGTTCCTTTGCAGGCGGCGATTATATCCGGCCCACTTAATCCGACCCCCTCCATAACCATTTATCAAGCCATAACTTCCCGGCGTGTCATTAGCAGACTGACTTTAAAATTTTCATAGAGATTCCGTGATATATCGGGCATATTCAAAGTGCCGGGACGTACGCCGCAGCCGCGCAGGAGTCTGGAGGGCCGTTAGAAGCGCCGGCGACGCCGCGTGCTCTTAATGCCGCGCCCGGGGACCGAGCCCGCCGGCATACAAAGTGGTGACAATTAATTGGCCCATGAACGTAAACCGTCAAATCGCACTTATTGGACTGTCGGCGACCGCGGCTTTAATTTTTATTCGCTCCTCAGCGGCGTCTTTATGTGGGTCGAGAGCCGCCCACTTCCGATCTCCGCTTTTTAATCCCCCTTCCGAGGAAGCCTTTCGAGAGGGTGATTTGTCTTGACCGCTATTAGAACTTTAATTGAGCCATAAACTATTTAAATAAAATTGCTTTTATATTTTAGGCATTGCTCGTTTTGAGCGTTAATGTTCAAAAAGTACGGGCGCCATTCGAGTTAGCCTCGTCCTCGAGTCACCCAAACTTTAAGCTTGGGCATCGCCAAGCCGGGCTATTTTTGCGTTGTTGCCTTGTGACCTAAAAATCTATCGTAATTCATGTAACCTCCTAATTTATAACACCAATCATAAAATAAAATAACCGCAGAATTATAATTATTTTCCGCATTATTAATGCATACATTTTAAATGCCTTGAACCAAATTGAATTACGGCGGCAATTTGCGGCTTGAATATAGTAATCTATTACAAATGATATTAGGCTCAGTGACAAATCCCGTACGATTAACAATAGTTCATTGCGTTAGATGCCATCCTGTTAATTATGGGAATTAATTCTACCTTGTCCAACTGATTGATCAATGACTTGCATGCGTGTAAAACAGTTCTATTGAAGGATACATTGATTATCTTGCTATGAAGATATAAAAGAGAGCAAAAGTTGTATCTAAGTAGTCATAGATAACTTACGATGTATACGTTGCTTTCAATCGAACCGTCTCTGCACCGAGTAACAATGCATTTGACACTGCGAAAAACGGAGCAATAATGCGCCACAAAAATACAGCATAAAGCCTCGGCAGTGCTGCGGTATCTGCTCCCTCCGCCCGCGGCGAGATTCGCAGGCCACGCAAAGAAAGGAGACCAGGGGCGAGGATCTGGCGCGGCCATTGCCTGCGCGTTACGTCCGCGCCATTGAGCGACGCTAACACGCTTTGTGTCGAGCCGAATGTATGGCGGCGCTATCCGCAGCCTCCCCGAGCGGGAAGGAGCTCCAAAAGTGGCAGCAAAAAAGCGCGCAAGTTTGACAATGTGAATGGTTTATGCCTCCGACACGGCCGATAAGAGACCCCGCGGGGCCGGCGCGGATTTTCAAATATACCGCCTGCATATGCAGCGACCGTTTTCAATAGAGAGTTCATTTCGTGCAAACGGATTCTTTAGCGCTATACGAAGATTTTTTTTTTATATTAAACACGCCTTTCTCGATTTTAAAACTTTGAAAAAAAAATATGCAAATTTAATTTTTATATTTTAATATGCTATTGTCTCGTTTTTAAGCGGAGTATGCACAATACTTGTTAATGCTTCATAAATTCGTATAAAATTTTGAATCGAGTCGTCGGGACGTTTATTACATTCAATAATTAATTTCGCTCTCTCACATATTTTCATAGAATGGACTTTTTAGAAATTAAAATGGATTATCTCGATCAATAGGAATATTTTTCATCGAATAAAAAGAAGAGCGAATTAAAACGCGCAAAGAATCAAAGCTCATTTTTTCTCATAATCTTTTGTGCTCGGCCGGACGGGAAATCAACTTTACAAAGCTTCGAAATCAAGACTCCAGTTGTCCGCTTTTATTTTATACTTCAAGGATTTTTTTCTACTCGACTGACCGAATGTACGTATATTATTTAATATTTAGATTGTTTACTCTTCTTTAAAGTGGTACAAAAGATAGCTTCAAAATGATTAAACCTATTCAAAGTTTCTCTTGGAGGCCGCAGAAAACACTCGATGAAGCTGCTTTATTTCTTTTTTTTATGGAAATGTACTTTTGTAGCAAATATTTACTGGCACGAAACTTACACATAAAGTCAAAATTATCAACCTTCATGGTCTGCTGATTACCGCTGCGGTAATAAAAGAGGGTCCGCTTGTTTTAGGAAGTTAGGAAAACAAAAAATGAATCGATAGGGAGGAAGTGGACGCGCGACAACAAGGGCGCCTTACGATCTCGCATCCCCTTTGACGCGGTGATAAAAAATATTCTCGCAGCGTTAAATTATTAAAGCGAGACTTTTATACTGTTTGAGTGCGTTATCTGAAGGCAGATAACAAAACTTTTAATTTATTTTCCGAATCTGCCTTAAAAGGAGCGACAACAATAAAAAGCTGCTCATTCTATATATCGCCGGCATTATCTACGCCAGCACAGGCGCGGCCCGTAATAAAGATTATGATCTATAAGACACGTGTCTCCGCGAGATTTGAATCTTCCATTTACGACATTGCAAAGGAAGCAGCGGCGGTCTGGTTGAGTGTGCCATTTTTTGTCTTAGCGAAGGGAAAATGTGATTGCCCACAGAAACTTTATGTTAATGTTTTGCTTTCTTCATAAAACACAGACAAAGGAATCGCGGCTGCACACATATGCTCCGAATATAAAACTCGGTACGTCATACGCGGGACCATCTATTACTCCGCGCATTACGGCCGAGATGACGCGCCCGCCGAGGGGCGCGGGCAACTCTTCAGTTTTCGGTTTTTATGAGTCTATTTGAGCATTGAGTAGATTTTACAATTTCATTTAACCGTGGAGGAAAATGAAAGGATGTTTTTAAACCCTTTGTTTTTGGATGAAACGAGTTCCGAAGCATATCATCAAATTAAATTCTCGGGTATATTAAAACATTTAATATCTGCTATAAAAACATCGCAGGTATACGATGTTCCTGTTTTGGGATTTGAGAATATTTAACCAAAAAAATATTTATGTATTTATAAGGGAAAATTTTAACTAAAAATAATATTCAAATTAAATTAACTACACGCTAAGAGTTAATTATTTGAAACCTGTGCTTTTTTTGCAAACTGTTTTTTTTAGTTATACTTGTATCTATTTTTGTAACTTACTATTTAAGAAAGAAATATTTTGATTGAAGCTCATTTTCACTACATATAAAGACCTTTATACAGTAATCACGAAATGTGCTGGTATAATTCCAAAAATAAATCGGAAAAATGTAATGTGCGATTAGTGAGTGAGGGCGGCAAAGGCTTAACTTTTAGTTAATGGAACCTTTAGTCCATTAACTTCTGGAGTTACCATCCCTTCACAAATTTATGTTTCACCGCGGCGTTTTTATCCATTGGCAACACCAAAAAAGTCTTAAGTAATTTGATCAACGATTTTTTCAGAATTCGTAGGCAGATTTATATCGGGACCTCGAGTCATCTGAAATAGGAGACCGATTACGACAGCAAAGCGGAAGCGATGAAAGAAAGAAGCTTTCATTTTTCTGATTCGTTTGTAGAATTTTTATTTTACAAAAAAAAATTAAAGTAAAAGGAAATTTTACCAAGTTCAAAAAAATTTGCATAAAATTTTGCAAAATAAAAGAATATTCTCAATAGATTACAAGAATACGCTAAAAAACCTTAAAATGTTTTTTTTTTTTCTTTGCGTTAATACTTAATAAGCATCATAAATCCCACGCAGAAATGAAGTTGATAGGATAGAGCGCTTTTTGGCGGATAAAATATAAATTTTGTTGAAAATTTCCCGTATTGGATACGCCGTGGATCATAAACAAGTTTTCTTTGACACCGCCCTGCTCGGGGCCGCCCCAATCTCGACTATAATATGTCCTCATCCCGGATAGAAATCCTGGCGTATATTTAGAATAAAACAAACCAGACGAGGACAAAGACAGAAATGGAAAAAAATGACGAGAACAAAGGTATAACGATAGTTACGCCCGTATATAAATAAGCCGGCAACGGTGTCGCCTACCTCCCTACGCGCGTCCCATAAAACTAGTATTTTGCTGCTCGCACAGTATGATTTACGAGATCCCAAGATGCGAGGAGCGAGATGAGACTGGGCAGGCATTATGGCGAGTCGCGAGTCGCGGCTGTCGACCCATCTGGCCGCTGTACTGTAATGCATCCTTTCATGAGCTCAGGCGAAATTTTAAATTGCTCCGCTGCCAAATCTACCATGCGACTGAACATAAATAATATCCTCTCGCGAGCGCTCGAGCTAAATATCACCGCCTGGAATCAAATATGTAGCAGGCTGTTTATTGTTGTCTATGGACTGGTGGAATATCTGCTTTATTACTTTCTATGGTGTACTAGGAAAGTTGAAATGTAGCGTATGGATGTTATTTGGACGACCGAATCATGTGAGTTACTTATTTATTATCTTTGTGGTTTTTTTTTAACAAGGCTTAAATTTAATGCTGTTTTGATTTTTTTATTAATTGAGTCAACTGCTAGTCGGACTTCAATAAAATATTTATAATTACAATATATTTACAAAAATGCTATCATGCGTAGTTTTGTTTTTGTCAGTTTTAGGGTTAGGTGGTTACCATACTTGCTTACAAGAGACTTGGGTTCGAATATAGATGAACATAAAAAAAATAATTTAATGAGAAAATACTTATTGTCTCCAGGCTTAAGGCAAAGAAAGCCTTTCGTAAAAAAACTCTAAACTAATTTTTTTAATTTGTGGAATTGCTCCCGTTAGCTGTTTTTTTTCTCTTAAACTGTATTAACTGAGCAGTGATGTCTCTCGTTCGTGTAGTACAGATAAAAGTGATTAATATAATCATTTATTTTCCGAATGCGTCTTATGGAAAAATCGAGAAAAGACACTAGCATTGATTAATTTTAAAAATGTTTTCTCAGATTAAAACCACTTCAGCGCTTTGTGTATTTTAATTATACAAAACAGCATAAACCTGATTTAATACTATCCTCTGTTAAATGTTTGCATTAAATGACCGAGACAAAGTTAAAGGACGTTGGCATATGCTTTGACGTCACAAAAGGTGGCAGCTAATGTCATTGTGACCATTAGCATTGTACATGGACAAATACGAAGGGCTAGAGAGTATAAATTGTATATAAATACAACACTGGGTTTATTAACCGTGCGACGTTTCAAATAGTGAGAATTAGTGAAAATATATTGCATGAGAAATTCATACGTAATTCACCTTTTACGATTTAATTTTTTTAGGATTTTTTAGGATTTAATTGGTTTAGGTATTTTAATGCATTAGCATTTTACCAATTATGAATATTCAAACATTGGTGCACTCGTCATGTCAAAACGAGAATATTCATTTACTTATTTTTCAACTGTTTTAGCCAATAAATTAGTGAAATGATTTTTTTTTACAGTTACTATTATTTGTATTGCATAAATTTCGACATATACAAATTTGAGAAAAAAATGATTTCTATTTATTAATATCCACGTTCAGTTCCGTAAATAATCATGCAAAACTATGTTAATAGACAACGGCATAACTGCTTGCGTTTTTTATTAATTTATTTCTATATGAATATCATTGTGTCGGGAGTTTTTCATTTTCTAACCATCGATCAATCAATCAAAAAAAAAAAAAAATTATCAAAACTTAAAAAATGAAATTTGTACAGATTCTCAATGCATTTTTTTTAATGTTGAAGGATACTTCGGCCAAAAAGTAATATGGAAGATAAAATATTGGATCTATGTATTATATCCCAATAAAAAAAGTATCTAAAAATAGTCGTAAACCTTTCAAGAATTCATTTTTGTATTTTTTTATTACCAAACATTATATTAGTAAGTGTAGCGAAAAACACACCGAGACTGTTAGGTTTATGACAATGGAGATATTAAAGTTTTATGTGGGGTGTGTTAACAAATTGAATTAAACGGTAACGATAATCAGTGTATAAGAGTTTTACGACTCTGGCAACACTTGTTTACATACTAATTGTACCAAATTAGAACTTTGTGCTTGGTCGGCATTTTTAAAGAGCTTTTATCTTCAAGCTTTTATGTCCATTGTGTAATAGCCTTACCAGCATTCTCAATATGCTTTTAAAAATCAATTTACTTTTAAATTTAAAATAATATCATCAGGCATATTGAATCGGCTTTCAACGTTTTCAATGAAATATTTCCATGGTAAATATGATAACATATTTTTATTGTTATAAATGTCATTAACAAACTTTAATATGAATTAACCTTAAACTGACAAACTATTTCCACGCTTCTAATAATATACTATTTTTCCTTGTATTATGAATAAAAAACTATAGACCATTTCACATACACAAACAAAATTTCGCAAATCAGTCTATTTTAAATTTTATAATTTTTTCTTCTTGTTGTAACAAATATCAATATTTCATTACCGTAAGCCATCGGTCATTATCCATTCAATTTTTTTTTATCAAACCCTAACTTCGATGAAAGTCACACAATTAAAGCTTTTAAACGTCTTCTGAATTTTTCTTCATATTCAATCGAATACTCTACTATTCTGTTACTGAAATTTGTTTAGATCTTATGTTGTTATTGTGTGTATCCGAATTCGTATATATGCATTCGATACCAGCGTCAAAGTATATTAATTATAAATGATTATACCTCATTATTCAATTAAGACAATTCAATTGTAAGCAAATAAACACAAATAAATCCCGAAATTATTTGAAACCTATCACTATATTTATTTCCCAACAGCGAAAATGTGGGGATAAATGACGCAGGTTTTGAGACTTCGGTCGGGGTGCAAAAAATTACGGGAGGGCAAGTAAGGTGGAAATAAGATCTCAGAGAGAAGGATAAGCGCCCCTAAGAAACGGAGTAAGAAGTCGGCAGAGCCAAGGGGGTGGTTATACGTTACAAGACCTGAAGAGATATGGGAGCTTCTTTGATTTCAGGGACTCGTCACGGAAATGTTAATTTTTTGTTGAGTTTAGCAAATAGATCCTATATTTTTATTAAAGCTTGTCTTTTGTGTTTTTTTTTGTGTTTTAAATCAATGCAGATGTTTTAGTGAAATAATTGAATTCAAGAAAATATTTCAAAGAGTTAAGATCTAACCCATAAAAATAGTTATGAGTATTTGATTCTTAGAAACGCATACTTTACATTTGTGAGCAAAAAATAAATAGAAACCATTACTTACAGTATAGCGATAGAATAACTTATATATATATTTTTTTTATAATTGAAATAAATTTATTATTTAAACCAATCTGTAGTTATGGCACTTCTAAATTTTTTTTTTATCTTAAAATTTACCTGTATACATGTATTCAACAAAATCAAATTGGTTCTTTCCAGTTGTAAAGTTCATTTTTTAGTATTGTAACTAGTTATACTTTAAAAATTACTTACTTATATTTAGACTATTATGACACTCTAGATGCACTAAGATATCATCAACAATAACGAAAAACACGCCTAGATTATGTAACTAGATCAATTCATCTAATGACAGATCATTTAACTCAGTCTTTTTTATAACATAATTTCAAAAATTAAAAAACTTCTAGTCAATAAAAATATTGGTTTAATATATGTATAGTCTTTTATCAAATTTCAACAAACACAAAAACATTTTGGTTACGTTCCAGCAAAAGCGCCAACATCTCATTATCTGATATTAATGACATAATAATACAATAATAACATTATAATGGCATCGACTTAGAAAACATTATTATAAAGATCAAACATTTGGGTTTCATTTATTGAGTGATAAAATATTTGACGTCGACCTAATGGAATATGGACAAAATTTCCTTTTAATGACAGCAATAATAGTAAAGAACTCATAATAATAACTATAATTTTTGATATCGCAGTATATATTTTTTTTATTGCGAAATGAATTTTATTTAATGGTTTTTTTTAATATGATGACTAATTTATGACCTACTTAAATAAAACAACTTGAGTAATGTTTCTAGGCTCATTTTTTAAATATTTTGTTTTATTTATATTTGCTTAAGAAGTTATCGTAATATTTGTCTTAATAACTAAGTAATGGTGGTCTGACCCACATAGGAAAATAATTTTTAACTATCCTTGTATATTTTTACATTATTTGTATGCTCTGATATAAATGGAATTATCATATAAAAAAACTTAACTTTTTGAAAAAATATTTTTTATAAACCTTTATATTGTTTCAGGAGCTTAAAACATTTCGCCTACAGATATTATTTACTTTGTGAATTATAACAGGAATCAGGGCCTATTAAAAAAATGTATACTGTACAGGGAGATGTACGATATTAACATTAATAGTAACTTAACTTTACAATGTTCGAATAAATGCGGATGTAAAACTAAAAATATAGCTTTGATAATAAGATAAATGTTTTTTAATAATCTATACATATTTATTTAAAAAATTGAAAAAGAATTGAAAAAATCATATAATGTAATTCGTTATAACAAAAGAGGCTAATATGTGTTATGTTTACATGTTTCTGGATTAATGTAAACCTATCACCATTTGAATTTATTTTTTTAAATTTAATGTGAAGTAACTTTCTAGAAATATTTATTTAAACCATTAAGTTTGTTTACAATAATTTAAAATATAAAACAATTCAAAATATTTTTTTCCTGTCACTACTAATTCTTATTGGGCCATAAAAATGATCGCTTCTAGGCTATAAACTTTTATGAACTAATCATAGTTATCCTTCCATTACTTGGCTATTATTCTTGCAATGACTTTTGTAAGTATGCCAATCATAAAATATTCATTACCGACATTGTCAAATATCCTATAAAAATTAGCATCTATTCCATAACCCGGTATGACGCTTCGTCATTCAAAAGTCATTGAAACTTTACTACCGAGAAAGCATTATCATCGCGCCTTAGCCGGCAGACTTTATAGTATGCAGAGCTTTCAGAAAATAACGAACTAGTATTTACTCGAAATTAAGTCGAATAAATCGATCTTCAAAATAACATAACTTTTCAAATATAAAATGACAAATAAACAAGTATTTTATCTCGTTACATAAAAAGTTAAATTGAAATAACTAGTATGTTTTCCTTTATAGAATTTTTATGTTGTTGAAACAATTTTAATTCTCAATATAAATAATAAATGTATCACTGCTAATAAAAAAATGTATAAATTAATTGATATATATATATATATATATATATATATATATATATATATATATATATATATATATATGTCGATTTTTTTATTGAACGTCAATCAGATGCGTATTTATTACCCATTACGGGTTTTTTATATTATTACTCATATGATTAGGCACATTAGTTCATATATACTCGTAGAAGATGATTTAAAAAATCTATCAGAAAAATATCATCGTGATTTATGTGGAATTTGAACCCACATCACCTAGCTTACATGGCCGGTGTACTAACCCTTGTACTAACACAAATCACGATGATATTTTTCTGAGAGTTTCTTTAAATCATCTTCTATTCTACTTAAATTCATGAACTAATGTGCCTAATCATATTAGTAATAATATATATATATATACTTCAAGTCAAATTTACAAACATTTAAGATTTACGTAACGCCTTATATTTTACCATTTTTTTGAAAAGCATCACAACACGATGACCTATTTTTATAAAATTAGATTTTGCTATCTTCTGAACCCTTAATAGCTGACTAGATAAAAGTTTGTTTTATTTTAAAGAATTTTTTTTTTGAAATGCACTCAACTACGTTATATGTTGTTTCAATTCAATAATAATGCATATTTCATATTTTTATTTTGTTTTCAATAATAATCTCGGTATTCCTGTCGATTTTAAGCGCTGAAAAATGTACATGTTTGAAAACCGGTGGGAGCCCGCGAGCGCGAGCCTCCGCGGTCGTTAAGTGAGCCACTCCGCGACATCTTGGCCGGTGCTCCGCTCGGAGAGGGTACTCCGCCTTAAGTGCGCTAACAAATGCCGCCACCGCCACCGCCACCGCCACCGCCACCGCCACCGCCGCCGCCGCCGCCACCGCCACCGCCACCGCGGCCTCCTCCGCCCGCGTCCGCGCGTCCCGTTACGATCTCTGCAGTTTTCCGCCGAAATGAGAAACGCTGATGGTTTCCAATAGCGCCCCCTTTGCGGCGATGTGACGTGTTGCGGTGATATTTTTCCAGGTTAATAATCGTATACACGACGATATGAGATTTTTCACGCTAACCTTGCCTTCAATGTAAATAAAACCACCGAAATGGGGTTTTTTCAGCGTAGGCAAAATTTATTAAAATATATTCGGAAAAAATCAGTTTTTATTCAAATTTATACTAGAAATAGAAAATATTGATAAACAAAACCGCTTCTGCGAAGTTCATCGAAAAAGTTATATAATGCATGTTTTCATCCGTTACAAAATCATAAATAACGTTTGAATCTAAATATTTCTCATTCAAGCATAGATTTACAGGTAAAAAAATGCTGTATGCTTTAGTATTATACCTATTATAATATTGTTTAATTTAATTGATTTTAAAAACATATGTTGTATTTTAATATAAATCATATAAATTTTACGTGGGCGTTGATACATTAAAACTGATAATAAATAAAATCGAGTGAATTCAAATTCTACTCGTGGTATAATATTTCCTATTGTAAATCAACTGTGATGTGGAGTTGAGGTTGATACGACGCTAAATATAATGAATATTATATATTAATAGAGTATTTCATGACATTGCGTAGGTAATATTATTTTCACAAATTAATACAATTACATAGTACAATATTGCATGAGCTCGCCGTCCCTTGAACAATGGCGGCCGTCCATCCTCCCGGCCCTCCCGGCCCTCCCTGTCCTCACGACTATCAATTAGCCCGGGACAAGTCAGTTTATTACCGCTCGTGTCACGTCCTACCTGAATAGCTTTATCACGACGTCACCGAACAACCTCCGAGGAGCCCACGCTACGCGGCTCTCCAAATCGGCATTGATTAAGCATCCTTTTTCCGGTGTTTTAGCGACGGTTATTTTGGAAGCTCAGGAGCTTTAAAGACATTTGAAAGGCGTTGAAGGTGTATTTATAGACCGGGCGATGGGCGCTGTGAAAGGGCAACTCTTTCATCTTTTACTGCTTTCTTTATATTTATTCAAGATGAACTGTTGTGGAAACGTTAGGGCGGTGCGTTAAAGGCGTGTTTACACGGTATCATCTAATATTCATATTTCGTTGTTAGTTGGTACATGTTTACCATAAGCTACATCCTGCTTCTTTGTTTACGTCTAAAAATTTTAGCAGCCGGAGCATAATGAATCGAATATCATCAAATAAACAATTTTTTCAATTCTGATGTGTTTTTGTTACTTTTTAAATCACACAAGTCGATTATAAAATAGGAATACTAATGAAATAGAAGTAGTCCTTCGTGTTTTTATTAAATCAATTTATCATGTTGGTGTTAGCTTAGTAGCCACTTTTCTTTTTATTACTGCAAAGATTTTTAAATATGGTAGAATAAAAGTAAACACAGATTTATTTTAATCGATAATTATTGTATAAATTCTCAGATAAATTAATATTTTAAAAATATAATTTGAAAACATCTACCTCATTTAATTATATTTTTTTCGATGTCGAGCTAAAAAGTAATCCACAAAATTAGAAGATTTACTATTAGTAAAATATTTATGGAATTTAAAACATAGCAATATTCTAATTTTAATTAAATTTAAATTCATTTAAAATAAATATTCCATGTCCTTGGTATAACTTGAAGACTAAACTGATCCAATCACTGAATCACAAATTGAATTAAATCACTCTATTACGTCACTAACTAGAGTTAATACTTGACTAGACGGTGTTCGCCCTAATCCCAGCACTTGGGGACGAGACCACTGCGCTGACCTCCCTTGTACTCCTGATGAAGCAAATGACGGAAGGCTTGTAAGCTGGAGGATCCGAGTCGTTCCGTAGCCATTAAATTTGGATCGCTTGGAATCACCTCCCTGCGTATGTCATCAGCGCACAAAGGACGAATTTGAATTCAAGGGATCCCATGGGACAAAGTTGTTCGACAGGCTTCAGGTGGATGCCTTTAAGATAATGATTCATGGAAAATATCCATCACACTATAACTATCATGATATCTTCTAAAACATACGTAAAATAATTAAATTATTATTATATAACTATTAAATAATTATAAAATAATAATATTTCATAAAAAAATAATTAATGCTTTGGTTTAATTGTGATAATCAAAAATATTAAATATTGACCGATATTTTCCAAGTCAGTTGAAAAACTAAGTCTATTGATATAGTTTTTATGTATTTAAATTTTAAAAAATATAATTGAGTCGTATTTGTTTTAAATTATCTTTTACTTTTGCCTCGACCTTTATTTTAATTGTTGATCATATAAAATAGTGGCATATTTAATAATAACATAAAAAGGGTCTTAATTTTATGGTACAAAATATATTTAAAATTAAAATATTACATAAATCTCTAGGTTTATAACATTTATTTGTTTTTTTTTGTATCATAAAATAATAGTTCTGCAAAATACACTTAATTGAAAATTATAATTGGCAGGGTATATGTATTGAATATACTTTAATATATTTAAAATTGATAATCTATTAAAGTCAAATTTATTCGAATGTATTTCTCCAAATTCATACAAAAATAATATCATACGCACTTGTAACAAAGCGCTTTTTTCAGTAAAAAAAAAATTATAGGTTTTTAATTTGACTCTTTTAAAAACTGTAAAATTTTATCTTAAAAATATTATTTTCAACTGTGGACTAGTTTAAATATTCACCAAGCGTTGTATTAAAAACTCTGTGTAAAAAAACCACATTATATAGACTTAACTCCGTAGTCACTAACGATTTTTGTTTTAAGTAACGCAATAAAGTCCACTTTAAATTTGAATTAAGTTTCATATTCCTAAACCTTTTTATTTTAACGACAGTATTCATTCCTCGTAAACTATTTGCATTTTATTTTAAGATAACGTATATATTTCAAAAAGGTTTTTTTATTATTTACTCATGAAAGCATGATAAAATCATGATATTTTAAGAAGTTCTGTTTTAAATATATTATTTGATACGCATAAAAGTACGTGCATAGATAAACTCAAGAATTTCTCTGTATTTTGTGTTATACAAACTCACACTAGCGTTAGGAGTTTCTTCTTGTCTTATCTTAAATAAAGGAAATATTTTATAATATGGAAATAACACAAAAATAATTAAATTCTTAAGTCAATTTTTTTACAAAGGAAATGTTATGATTTGTGACGTCTATAAAAAAGAGTAAAATGGAAACTTACGAAAAATAAAATATTATACATTTACAGTAAATTGTAGTATGTTTGTTTAAACAAATCCTTAAATGAGAATTTCCCTGGGCTATATATTTCTACGTAAATTTTACTGCGTTCATAGTCAATTTAAATGTTGAGAAAACAAAGTATAACATTATCAATTTTCAAGGGTTTAAAATTATCTAAGTATAATATGATCACATGAAAACATGGAACATAGACCTGTTTTCCAATTGAATAACCAGAAAAAACTATTCGGAAAGATCTTGTCAGATTAAAAAAGTCTAGTCTTTCCCAACAGCGATATCAATCTTTTCAATTTCAATCAACACATTTAAAATAAACAGCATTGTTAATAATTATATATAATCGCACTCGTGTTAATAGCAAACTCATTAAGATAATAAAATGTATGACACGTAGTCCATTTGACACAGCATATTTAACTGTTACAGAAATATACGAGCAAGTCGAAAATTATCAATTTACATAATTATATATAAATGCCCTTAAATTTTATAATCGTCTTATTTCTCACAATATTCTGTATAAGATAATGTATTCCCAGCCGCGGGGCCTCGCAGGATCTTCGCCAAGAGAGGACGTGTCTTCAAGTCGATCCAACTTTATTTTGACGTTTAACAAATAATTGTGTTATGCTTATTATTTATGCTGGGCTTAATTATTTTCGCCAACTTTTCGTTCAACAATAATTTCAAAATTGAAAAAGACACTAAAAAATCATTATTTTATAGATTATTAAAATTTTTAACTTGAATGCGTCAGTTAATTTTATAACATAGGTGGAAAAGGTCTGATTTCGGATTAAATTGATTTTAATAGTGATTCTATTAAATAAATGTCATATGAGTTATTAAAAATATAATACAATGTAAACGTAATACAATCTCACAAGATTACTATGAATTCAAATGTCAGTCTTTAAAAGTGTTTTCCTCTTTTTAAATGTAATTACGGATTTATTGCCGTGTCGTTTCAAAAAACTGTGTGCACGCTAGAAAATTTAATATTTCTCACAATTAGTTTAAACAATTTAGGCGTACACTATTAATCGTTTTTTCAGTTGGTACATTTGTATAAACTTGCATGAGATTATTGTAAATATAAACTTATTTTTAAAAAGATCGGTAAATTACTCGGTTACTAGTATTAAATCGAAACGGACATTGTTTCAATTAACTTCATTTTATAACCCCATCATTAGGTTTTCTTTTTCATTATGTGTCATTTCGCTGAAGTGGAAACAACTTAGTTTTTGTGTGCTCCCGAATATGTCAACTTTTGTGCCAACAAAACACAATTTGCGGGAAAGCTTACTTTTCTGCTTCCATTTGAAGAAAAGTGCAGCTGAAGGCCATCGAATGCTGCAAGAAGCTTACGGGAAACATGCTTCATCGATTTCCATATGTGCTTTTTGGTATAAACGTTTTAGAAGTGGTAATTTTAATACCAATGACAAAATGCCGAATTGGAGGCTATATTGGATGAAGACTTGTGCCAAACGCAAGAAGAACTCGCAAAAATATTGGGAGTGACTCGACAAGCCATATCCGTTCGCTTAAAATCCATGGGAATGATCCAAAAGGTAGGATATTAGGTGCCGTATAAATTGAAGACAAGAGATGTCGAACGCCGTTTCTTCACTTAAGAACAGCTGCTACAATGGCAAAAAAGAAAGGGTTTTTTACATCCTATTGTGACTGGTGACGAAAAATGGTTTCATTACTATAACCCCGAGAGCAATAAATCATGGAGCCCGCCTAGCCATACACCAAAATCGATGCCAAAGCCGAATATTCACGGTAGCAAAGTCATGCTCTGTATTTGGTGGAACCAATTGGGCGTGGTGTACTGTGAGCTGCTACTACCAAGTGAAACCATCACAGGACAATTTTACCGAACTCAATTGATGCGTTTGAGCCGAGCACTGCGGGAAAAACGACCACAATACGAGGAGAGGCACGACAAGGTAATTTTGAGCATGACAACGCTCGGCCACATGTTGCGCAGCTGGTCAAAACATACACTGAAACGCTGAAATAAGAAGTTCTTCCCCATCCGCCATATAGCCCAGACATTGCACCTTCCGATTATTATTTGTTTTCATCGATGACGCAAGCTCTTGAGGGTCAGCACTTCCGCTCTTTTGAAGAAGTCCAAAATTGGATCGATTCGTGGATCGGATCAAAAGACACATTGTTTTTTCGAGATAGTATCCGAAAATTGCCAGAAAGATGGGAAAAAGTAGTGGCTAACGATGGACAATACTTTGAAAAATGAAATTAAAACAATTTTTTCACAATAAAGCGTCAAACTTGAAAAAAAAAATCATTTAAAACTTATTTGTAGAGGTAATAATTATTTTACAAAACCATTCAATGTTTCGAGTAGCTTAAATGTTGAGTTTGCTGCTCAAATCGTTATAAAAAAGGTTTCATGCTTATTATCTCGAAGAACGTAAAAAACTTTAATCTGAATTAAAGTAACACATTGTTTTTTAATGTTACTTCTGGCGATCTTAAAAAGAGAGAATATTTTTCCCAATAAACAGTGGATTCTATGGCCTGATTTCTACATTCTGTTTAAAAGCGGCGCCATTTCAGAGCGCTGTTTTTTCATTAAATTCAAAATGAAACACTCCGCCAAAATTATGTAGGCCGTCTTGTTTTTGAACAACATTCTCCTTAGGCATTACATACTTTGCAGAATATCGTTTAGTCCCGCTTAGAAACACAAACGCCGCGGAAGGCAACGCTGTCAAAAACAAAAGCCTTAAGAAAATTAAAAATAATTACAATAGGATTCCTGCGATCGGAGGGGTAGTGGTCTCTAGGGGGTGGGCGGGGGATGATTGATGTAGGCAGTAATTAGGCCGCTATTACAGACCCTTTGTTCCTTTACTTGTAATACATCAAGTCCGAGAGAAAGTCGACAAATTCTAATGTGTTTGTCTACTCTGCACTTGATTCAAATATAATGCCGGCTCGCTTACCCGGCTCATAATTCGGCAAATAGTTTCCAGCATTAGCAAATGTATTTAAATAAATGAACCAACTTTGTAGATTTCCACTACGTTTATAACTTTGTGTTTGTCTTATGAAACTGTACAATTCTATTACGCAGGAATAATGGTGAAGTTAGCAAAGAATTTTAATTGTTAGGCATTTACTTCTAAACAGAAACTTGACAATTTTACATTAATATTCCATTGTTATGAAACACTATAAATGTAAGTACACACTTTAATATATATATATAAATTTTGGTGATAAATACATTCTCGAATTAAAATCATAGCAGCTTTCATAGTTTAGGTTTGGATGATCAAAACCTTGGTATTTTTTCTAAACATTTGTATCCTTTTAAAAAAACTCGATACCGTTAAATACTTTAAAATTGCTCGGGATATTAAAGGTGACCCATGCCGCCGCGCCACAGAACGTGTTTCAGGGCAAAACAAATAAATCGGAAAAGTTTTCTTTACGCTTTTTTATGCGGCAAGGTGGGCGTTTGTTTTAGTATAACAAACGGAAAAGAAATTAATGTCACCTCAATATTACGTACCGAAACCGATAAAAAGATACCTAATCACTCTCGCTCAAACACAAGCACACAATAGGACAGTCCATATCTGGTGTAATTGAAAAAGAATTATGGCGGACGCTGAGCGATCGTTCAAACAATAATTCACGTCGAATTTGATCCCTTATCATAAGATAGTCCACGATCGTATACGAAAAGCAAACATTAAATCATGTACTAATCTTTATTTATATCGATATATCGGTCACTCGCCCACCCTGGCCAAACATCCCCAGTCAATAATATGCGGAGCTCGCAGGGAAATAACAAATGTAATTTTCAGTAGAAAGCAAAAACCAATATTTCCTTTGTTTCAAATTTTTACTTTTTGTCGTTTTTCTCTTAATAAATGTGATTGATCCTGCATATCAATTTCTCGAATGAAACAATACCTTTTTTGTGGTTTTGTTATAAAACTATTGAATTATAAGTTTTCAAGAATAGCAATTGCTGGTTGCCATAAATTTAAAATTAAATCAACTTATTAATTTACAATTTTATAAACTTTAAAAAAATTTGGCAGACTGATTTCGCTGTATTTTTCAATAAAATATTAACAGTCAGTTAAAAATGAATGCAAAAAGTTAAACAAAACCCGCGAAACAAAATTAATTTTAATAGAAAAGCTTAGCCAGAACGAAGCTTCTGCTCTGATTAGGCCATTATGCTTTCCAATAGGTACGAGTAATTTTCTGCAAACCCACCACAGAAGGTATCCCATAGAGAAAATTTTCCGTTTCGAAAGAAATTACTTTTTATTGGTTTATAAAAATAAGAAGTTGTAATCTTCCCACTGTGAAAACTTTTACAAGATTTTCTTTAAGATAATTTAATTTAAAATTAAGCAAAAAAAAATGTCTGTATTATTTATTTTTAAATACGAAAAAAATTATTACATCAATACAATTTAAAAGACGTTACAACTTAAAACATAAAAAATCTCACATTGTGTAATAACTGAATGTTTAGTTTTGCTTAATAATCGAAATTATTAATCTTTCTTTTTTTATATAAAAAACTTTGTATATTTTCAGAGAGAAAATATTTGAAAATTTTATAATATCGTAAAAATACCTCTCTTTTGAAGAGTTCTGGAGCGATGGCAACCTCAAGAGGAAATTTGCTTGACATCCGTCGCTTATCGGGGGTTCTTACTAAAGTACCTCAGAGAAAATGAAATTTGAACTCCAATGCGAGCGATGCACTGATAAATTGATTTTCTTATACCTCAGACAAAATTAAATCAAGATCAACATTTTGAAAATGCTGAATATAACAGTATTTCTAACATAAAAACGCATTCTTTTAAAATCAAGTGTAAGGCATCTGAAATCAAAAACACACAGACAAATGCATTATATAAATTGTGGTTAGTGCCAAACTCTTAATATGATTATTATGAAATATTTAGTCTAACTCAAAAAAGACGTTATGGTTTTTTTGTGTTCAATATTATATTTTAAATAGCCTCCCTTATGCATTTTTTTGTATTTTATTCATTGAAACTCAAAAGTATATAAAATATTTGTATGGCCTAAAAACTATCGTAACATGAGCGTATTAATATCTAAAATACAACAGTTATTTTATAAAACACAAAACAAAACTACAAACAAAAAAAAAATGTAAATATGTTCATCTCAAACGATGCTTAAGAAACTAAGAGCAGTCTGCACCGAGATATCAGGAGATATGGAACTTGGTCCGTCACTTTGCTATATCCTGAAGGCATTTCAAGGAAACTTGGCGCTATGAAAAGTTGAATAAAACCAGAATTTTATCTGCTTGCTTGCAGCAAACTGAACCTATACCCGGAGCTTATACTATCAGAACACGAACTGCTCTCCAATATGATGTACTTTGCAGAGATTTTTACGGCTATGATTAAATTGATGGACACATAAAGTTTACTGGCGACTGAAAGTCGACAAAAATATAGAGATATTTACTTTTAATCGTTCAATAAGATTAAGCGTTCACTTAGTACAATAAAAATTATATTAAAACGTACGTATATTCAAAGCTTTGTATCCGCAGTTAGCGTTTAATTATATTTTATTAAACACACAACATTTTTTTTAAATATTTTACTTGAAATGAGAACTTGATACTAATTTTATGATTTAAGCATATATGATATGTATGAATCTGCTATGTAAGATTTGTTTCGTTTTCTACACGTTGATGAAAATGACAACGAATAAAACGTAGAAAATATATCCCATTGGGACAAATGTTACTTTTATAAAAACAAACCGATTTTAGTTCAGCAGTAAACATCACTAACCACACACCGAGTGGTGCGGGGCCTCTTCTGTGCTGTTTATGAGCACAGTGCTCCAGCTTATCTACGTAAATATATTGAGGGTTATTCCGCTACAATGATGTCAAATATTTTGGAAGAAAGGTTTTTTGAAGCTCTCAATATTCACAAGTAAAATTCAAATATGTATAAATATATTAAGTCTGACTCGTTTACCAGATCGTACATTTTATGTTTGTATTTATTGCATAAATATCTTTTGGTTTTGATTTCAAGAAAACTTGAGAATTAAGAAGATATTTATTTTTTCTCTCCAATTAAAGAAAGGTAAATATAATATTCAATATTTCTAGATTTGATGTATTAAGAATTTTAACTTGCTTAAAACTATTCAGTGCAAAACAATGTTTTTTTTTATTTCACAAAAGAGAAAGAATTTGCAAAAGATTTCTTGGATAAATCTATAGGTTGCTTTTTGTAATCTTCAATAACTAAAAGAGTTGTGAAAACTGCCGCCTTTACAGTGACAAAGAGGTTTTTAATTATTTCTTTATAGATTCAATGACTGCTCCACATTTCCACGACTTAACATTGTCACGTTCCAAAGGTTTATTGGAGATGTTAAGATATTCAATTTAATTTTTATATTTAAACTGATAAGTTTAACTTTTACCAGAAAATTTTTGTTTACATATATAAAAAAAATATCAAATTGCGTATAAAATATTTTACATTAATGATTGGAAATAGCTTTATTTAAAAATTATTAAGTTCAATTAAAAATCGAAACCAAATAAAACAATGAAAAAATAACATTACTGACAGTAAATAAAAAGAAATTCAATATTTTTGACAGAGAGTACTTGGTGGAATTCCATTTTAATATTTTAGAATAAAATACTTGAGGGATTTTTCCACATTTTTATTTTTATTAGTGACCGGTTTCGCCAACCTTTCACGTTGGCATTATCAAACAGAGTGAGATTTTATATAATAATAAGCAATTAGGTAAACAATTGTTAGAGGGAGAGGTTGTTGGAAAGAGAGAGAATGATTGTCAGGTGGTAAGGGCTAAAGTGATTTTAATGTACCTGACAAGTGGAGGATTCTATATAATTGCAAATTTTTGTGAACAAAGGTTTTTATATTAAATAAATTAATCCAACAACCTCTCCCTCTAACAATTGTTTACCTAATTGCTTATTATTATATAAAATCTCACTCTGTTTGATAATGCCAACGTGAAAGGTTGGCGAAACCGGTCACTAATAAAAATAAAAATGTGGAAAAATCACTCAAGTATTTTATTCAAAAATATTAGTAAATAAAAAGATTAAATACAAAATATTTTTAAAATAAAACATTGCTTTCTTTCCATGATATTTCACGACTATAATGATGATCGCTTTTAAAATTGTCGTAAAATATTTTAAGTAAATAATAAATAAAACAGTATCGAGAGATAAGCAAATCCGGTGCAGGTGGTAAGAGTGCCAGAGTAAGAGTGCTTTCGTATGTACTGAGTTTTGTTGTCATCTAAATCTCGCCACCGTTTGCACCTCGTACAAAGTGCCAGCGATAAAGATGTTCGCTATTTCCTACCCCTCCTCTTTGCGGAGGCAACAGCCCCCTTGCGGGTTGCAGTCATCCCAAATGACACTGATATTCAATATTTAAAGGGGCTGTATTCGAAGATGAAACACGGAGTATTTGTGCGCTGGAACAATGCGTTATTTTCAATTGAATTTCAAGAAAATACAGAATACAGATGCTAATTAAATTCAAAAGTGTTTTCGTTGCTTTAATTATGTTTGCTTAGGTATCTTCTTTATCGTGCAACAGAATTTATAAATATATTGAAAAAAATAATTCTCAAAATTGTATTATTTTACTTCTATATTTAATATTATGTTTCTCTGAATTAATTAATATAAGTATTTAGCACTTAGTATTTACTATCAAAAAAAATAGAAATTACTGTCAATGGTTTCAAATATATTGATAAAGACTTTGATCTCACTGATTTATTCCATGATCAAATGGATATTACTTAGCGATACAATTTATTGTTTTTTATTGATAGAAACCATACCTGAAATACCATATCTAAATTTAAGGGTTTCCTTTTGATTATTATATTCTCATTTAAATGTTAAATGGGCCAATTTAAATTGAATTGAGAGATATTTATCAATAATTACTGATCTATTATCTTACTTTATAAATCAAAGCCACTGTATTTATCCCATTTGTAAATAATTTTTTAAACCTTTTAACACAATATTTTTTATATTTATTCATCACATTTCAGAATCGTGTGTAAGAAAAAGAAGTTAATCATATAAATTATTATTTCCGTCGTCAACTCAACTGTAATAATTATTTATATTTTAATAGTTGATCTGTATCAAATAACAAGCTATATATTTTAATGACGTTAGCAAATATGCGTTGGTGTTTTTGTTATTTTTAACCCATTATTTTTTTATAACTCACTGTAATATTTCTGTGATCCTACTAATAGTACAATTCACAAGCTTTAATTTCATGTTTCTGCTTGTGATTTTTATCTCTGGCATACAAAAATACAACCCTGCTAATTTGCTAGATTGCATTTACATTTTATTAATAAATTCTCGTATTTTTATGTTAAAACATTTATCGTTGCTGAATTAAAGATCTTTTTCTTAACCATAATTTATTTCTAATAAAATATAATTTAAATTTTAATACTACTGCATAATATTGAATTGTCTATTGCAAAATATTTGAATGTTTATAAAATAAAGTTATCTATAACAATTCAAGAAAATATTTGCTCGTGTAAATAAGTTAATGTATCTCAAATCACAAAATATTGTTTTTGTAATCATTAAATATTAATGAAGTTTTAGATTATTTATATATCATCGTATGTCTTAAGCTCTCAAATATCGAATAAGAAACATATTTTTTTCATAGTTACAACCCTCTTTGCAAGGTGATATTCTTTTTATGCCAGTCTTCCACGCACGCCCCTGTGATTGTCTCTCCAGCCAAACTTTACAGCGCCTCTCTTTAAATCTGTACAGAAAATAGAGACACGGGCGGCGCGTGGGAAACACAGGGAAATGAGATGGTGAAAACATTTTTCCAGAGCCAAAGTGAATTCCTGTGTAGCTGAACTTTTTACGTGTACTAAAACAAAAAAAAGTAATCAGAAAGATATGGCAGATTCAGTGGCCTGATGTGTTTGTATGTGGTATTATTAAATATGATAACATTTTTTCGGGCTCGTTGCGGGTGTTTAGTGAGGGCTGTTTTTGTTATTTTTAGGCTTTGGAAAAATCTTCTGGATTCATGTCATTTATAGAAAAGATATAAACTTCAAATCTTACTGCTTATGCATAAATGTTATAAAAACTTTATACCATTGTTAAACAATTACAATAAATACATAATTTTGTCTTCGTCATATCTTTCTTAACAATAAAATCTGCTTTATTTATATTTTGTTGTTTCGGTGTTATATTCTTTTATTTTGAAA
Organism: Atopsyche davidsoni; assembly: GCA_022113835.1. Classification (NCBI taxonomy): domain Eukaryota; kingdom Metazoa; phylum Arthropoda; class Insecta; order Trichoptera; family Hydrobiosidae; genus Atopsyche; species Atopsyche davidsoni. The sequence continues at coordinate 11,510,665 of JAILWY010000009.1, read as the reverse complement.
AATTAATAACACCATACACATTTTCAATTTATTATAAATTGTTTAATTTTGAATGTATTATCGTAATGCTTTAATGAACGTTAAATGTACGAACAGTGAAGAAATAATGATAATTTATAGTAAAGAAAGCTAAGGTCAAGAAATTAACATCGATAAGTATAACGATGAGTTATACTTACCTATATAGGTATTTGATAAAATATTTCACTCAAAAATAATAGAATTCTTTAAACTTAAGATGGTACTTAAGGCGTTACGTACTGATCAGTGGCCATATCCAAATCAGTCCTGTTAAATAATATAAAACAGGTTTGCTCTGTATTTTCATACTAATTGTTAAATAAAACAAAAAAATATGAATGATAAATATATTTGAAAGTATCATGTCTCAACTACTTAAAATCTAAATAAAAATAAATTTACTAAAAAAAAAAACTCAAGTTCATTACTTACGGTGCTTAGTTATAATTCAGCGTTACGTGTTTACTTCCTACCCCTTTTAATTAAATGTGAAATATCTTGACACAGAAGGTACGAAAAAATTCAATGTTTACTTTTAAAATATGGTGTTTATGGCGAATGTTCAAAATTTGGTGAACGAGCCACGCGCCCACGTTTCCGTTTCACAATAACAAGGAATTACTACCGGAGTTTTGGACATATGCCTGCAGTAAGTTTAAATTCTTTGCGTGTATAATGTTACCAAACATGGAGATAATTGCTCAGAAAAGGTTCACCTTGTACAACTTTAGCACCAGAGCGATCAAAGACTCCATACTCCTACCAGATGAATATTTGTATTGTGTTTACAGTTTAAATAACCTAGACAACGGATGGAGTACTATACTTATGAAAAGTTTTCAACAAACCACACCCCCCAGTAATTATCATATTGAATTTATATTATAACTTGGAATCTATTTTATTTGTTTCCCATCAATTAATTTAAATTCATTTTGTCCTCTATAAATTAATTTTATTTGTTAATAAATTTGTTAATAATGTAGGTATTTCCAAATGTAACGAAAATACATGAAAATATATATTTTTTTAAACATTTATCTTCTTTATCGAGCCTACACCCAATGATGCCGCGAATTTTGTCTTGTCGTCCTCCATGGTCGATGTTTGAGAGCAATTATTACAATCGTTATACGCAATTGGACAATTGATGCACTTATACTAAATCGATTTGTTTGTTATTTATAATGAGAAAAAAATTGTATATATTGAAGATATATTTTCTATCTATTGTATTAAAATAAGTATATAATTGAAAATTTCTTGGGAAATTATGAGCTATCTTTTATTAAGTACAATGCCATGCGATTCTTTTTAAGTGAATCAAACTTATGTTTAATATATATTATCGTGAATAGGATCGTTCTCAATTCGTCTTTTCCTTCAACTCGATGATAAATTGAGGCAAAGCGATACATTTTCAATATATTCTGTCTATTTGAATTTATCACTTAGCAGAATGTAGACTTTAACACGTAAAATATCGTGTAATAGCAGCGTGGCTCGATTCAGTCAATACGAGTTTAATCCTGAAGTATGCTCCCCTTCAAAAGAGCAAGGAATATCCCGACACTGTCGAGAGCGTCCCGCGAGCGAAATAAACAACTTTAGTTGAATGCCGTGTCGTATCAGTCGGTGTGTTCCGCGTTTCTCGGTTTCATTTGCCTCACTTTGGATTCAATTCACAACAGAATTTTTGCAATTAATTTTCTCGCTAAATTATATGAAAATAAATATTTTACTACTGTCAATGAAAACATTTTAACGCAGAACGTAACCTTACTTTGTCATTCTTGGGTATACAGATCGTGACATAAAATGTTTTTATGCAGAAAAAAATACATTTGATTCATGCTTTTAGTTATTTAAATCATGTTGGTATTTTCAGTGTATGATTTTATGAAAATATGATGATTCCGTGATGTTAAAAACAGGGATACTTTTTAGTGCAACATGCAGAGGTGATCAGTTCAAGGTAATGGTTGACCTTTATGAAGTAGAGTCCATACTGTCAGGGTTCTTTCGGAATGTCTAGCATTGATTTACAATTAAATAGAATGAAGATCTCATTGAATATTCAAATCCATTCAACTCAATAATTATCATAATGCAATTTCATTTATTTTTATGAATAAGAGATTTTTGGTTCTTTGTGAATTATTCGTTAATAAATTATAAAAGATCTTTACTCCATACATTTTCACAGTATAATTAGAAGAAAAAAAATTTTTTTTTAAACAATTAAAGCTCATATATTCGTGTGTGTGTACACTTTTAAAGAAACAATGCACATAGTTTCAAGAGAGTTTTAACTTTTAAAAGAGAGACTACGTGTCATTAGAGAGCAGTAACAAATTTTAAAAAACACAACAAAGTCCTTAGTTTTCACAACGCATTCAGTGTGGTGTCACAAATTATAACTCATTGTACTCCAAAGAACGTTTTTTACATCTTTTCACTTGCTTTTTTTTCAGAATAAATTTTCCGAACAGAAAATTACCAACAAATAAGCTTTTTTCATTTCCCATCAGATACGTGATTCATAAAATACCTTTTAAAAATTAAGCGTAAGTCATTGAAAATACTTCGCGAATTCCAGAGATTTTTAACATTGTCAATTTTTGTAATATTTTCCCAACAATTCAAACGGCGAATTTATCGTTTTCAGGGCTTATTTTGAAAATACTCACTGGCATATTTAAGAGACATATATTTTTCTAGCGTTTCATTATTTGCAAAGTTGTTCAACTTGTAGAAGCATTCTATCAAGTTGTATGCGTAATTATAAATTTGCCATTATTTATTGATACAACATAAGTAAAATATTTCTCATTTTAAAAAATATACGTATTCAAAAACGAAATAACATATTTTCTAATAAAAATAGCCATGCTTGGTTTTTTTTTTGTTTGTCTAATTTAAATATGTATTTTGACGAGTACTTTATATAAATATGAAAGAAGGGATTAATCAAAATATTTTGGTTGGCAATAATGCAAAGTCAAGAACGTGACAGAAATCTTCCCTTTGTTTTAAAAGGGTAATTGATCAGTTTTATATGTTTTTCTTACTCTAGGACACTTTTGTCATGTTTATTATCTGCAAAAAAATAAACAGATAAGTTAGTAACCTAAAATGATACGAACTTTAAATAAATATATATTAATGAACTTTAACCAATTCGAATAAAACATTATTCGTGTCCCATTTACAATTTTTTAATCAATACACCGTGTTATTAGTCATTTTAATTATCTCACAAAAAGTCGTTTCGTGCCATCTATCTGGCTACTACTGTCTCACGTTGTACATTCCTTAATGACGCACATTATTACAATTATCAACCCCTTCACTCATTAGACCCGCCCCACCCGCCCCCACCCTCCCCACTGACCGCAGTGGCGGGGGAGGATTCCAGGGGTGATTAATCTCTGGGTATTTGTATCGCTTACAGCGTACTACTCTCGAGATATCGTCATGGGACCGCCTGCCACTGGACTCGGTGGAAAAACTCTACTTAACGTTGGAGACACTCTAGTGTTATTTTTAAATATAACTCGACGGTTGAGATGACATTCATCTTATAAATGCACTATAACCATGTGCTTCGTTCTTTTAGCTATATTAAATGCACTTTTTTAACTTAAGATGTTAAAAAAATAATTAAACACTAGAATTTATACTATTCAGCATGTTTCTGAAATTTGAAAACAACAGTATTTCAATACTTGTGAAATATTTTATGAGGTAGCGTAATACTTTCATATACGAAAATGTTTTCTTATTACCATCATGGCAGGTTTAATAGAAGTCTTGTACTATAACTATTATATATTTTACTTTTTTTTATTATTGTGGAACCGATCATTTCAAATTAATATCAGCATTATATATTGATACCAAGTTTTTGTCTAAAGTGAAAAATTAGATTTTTAAACGAAATAATAGTTTCACCACAGCTTGAAACTTTTATTAAGAGAAACACCTTCTTTTAAATTTATGCAGGTCAATTGGCACTCCGTTTTAATAAAATTGATATTCATTATCCTTTCTCAAGATATCTACGAACCACTAGCTCTACGAAGTAGCGCGAGAGTCGACCACTGCCATACATCGTGCGCCGCAGACTTCGTACAGCGTAAGATTACGGGCACCTTTAAATTGACATTAGGTTTGATTACATAAAGTTCTACTACACGTGTTGCAAAATTACGCAATGTACCGTAATTTTGTAATTAATCGAATGAAGCTAAAAAGATTTTAAAAAATTGAGAAGAGGTATTCGGATTCACAATAACATTTGATGTTTTCAAGTCATTTTTTGATATAACGTTTCGGCATTAATTAATTTATTTGAATTTGACTTTTTCTTGATAAATATTTAATAAATATATAGAAAAAATCAATACAATTTAAGATATAGTAAGACTGAAATTATTATATATACTATAAATCAATCGACAAACACTATGCGCAAGGGAAAAATTTTTATTAAATATTTTAATGTGAAAAAAATTTGAATCGGTTACACGCATGTAACTTTTGTGTGTTTCATTCATCATTTGGGGTAAAAACTAAATATTCTTACTTGGAAAACTTGTAAGAGTATGCATAATTAAATAATAATGACTTTTATTTTTGGGGAATACAGTAAACGTCCGACACGCTTAATTTATGTGGGAGGGAGAAAACGAGTATCAATTTAGAATTTTTCATAGTACGAAAGATCTTTAGGCGTTATTTTTTTTCTATTTTTCTAGTTTAATATTCAAAATGAAAAATGATAATGTGATACCTTGTTTAATATAAATAATGTGTGTTCACTTCATATGTGAAAATATATAAGGTATAAAAATAAGTATTAGTAAAAAAAACAACTCGTTACTATATTTGTGAAGCCATCATCAAAGTATTATTTGCATTGTAAGGTTTATTTACCAATCAAATACTCTTATTGATATAACAATACCATTAACTGCATCTATAAAGCTTTGTATGTCAAACATATGAGTCGTAAAAAAGCACATTGGCCAGAAAAAACAATTTATGCGAATAAAAAAAGCTCGGATCTTTTTTCAATATCAAATAACAAACAGCATTTGAAAAGCATGTTTGCTATTTTTTATACTAATTGGCTATGTTTAAAAGTGGCAAGAATACAACCACGTTGAATGTAGTTTATTTTTTTGTTATTTATGTGTGTGTGTGTGTTGCGTATTTGAAACATACAAATTTTATCTATTTTTGAATAAAATCACAAAAATATTTGAGAAGAAATTCAATATTTTTGACAGAGTACTTGGTGTAATTCCATTTTAATATTTTTGAATAAAATACTTGAGTGATTTTCCACATGTTCGTTTTTATTTGTGACCGGTTTCGCCAACCTTTCACGTTGGTATTATCAAACAGATCTCTGTTTGATAATGCCACTCAATGGCATGCCAACTCAAATAATTCACACAAGTATTTTATTCAAAAATATTATCGGAGAAGACTAAAAAACATCGTAGAATAAAATAAACAAACTCTAAAAACAACACCTTCTTATCATTCTGAAGAACAATGTAATTTTTTACTTGTTACTGTAATTTTACAATATATATATACTTATAAATCACCAAAAACGCGGAACTCTTTTCAATATCAAATAGCACACAATATTTCACGCAAACATCAGGTGCGGAGGGGTGGAGGGGGCGGCAGAAACAACGGCCAAACAGAAAACATTATCTGACAATCAGAGAAAGTTGCGGGGTCGGATTCAGACACCTGGGGCGGAAGAATTGATTACTCCAATTTAGACTGTCCGCCGGAACATCCCGGCAAGTTTGAGACCCCGGCCGGGTGACAGTGCCGGGGCCCCAAGTTGGACTTCTTCTCGGCCAACTACGCACGCCGACTCGAATATTCGAGGCTCTGGAAATAGTTTTGTACTGGCGTGACGGTTGAGATGTATACTTGGATTATTCAATTTTTATCTGGGGACTTGATCGTGTTTAAATTTGATTACGAACATTAATTTAAATTATGTGTAATATGTTAACGAGACCACTATCTAAAATATGTAAACGTATGTCTATTTTTTTGATTGAACGTCAATCAGATGCGTATTTATTACCTATTACGGGTTTATTATATTATTACTGATATGTATAGAATTAGTAAAATATATGATGGTGCGCGTCTTGGCTAAATTAAAAGATTTAAAAAATAATATACAGAAGGGATTAAAATCGCTTCACTCGTTACTTTGTTTAAAAAGTCCAGTGCTTGCAAATCACTAAATAGTGGTTGGCCCGGGCACATTGGTCCATATGTATAGTATGATTGTTAAAATTTTTTGATTAATGGATGTGATTCGTTAGTCAGTATACCGGCCATGTAAGCCAGGGGATGTGGGTTCAAATCCCACACAAATCACGATGATATTTTTCTGAGAATTTCTTTAAATCATCTTCTATGTGTTAACTAATGTGCCTAATCATATTAGTAACAATATGTAAACAGTAATATCAGTTTGCGTTTCAATATGTGTATGAGGTTAGTAAATTTTATAAACAAGGAGCTTTGAATAATAGAAAATAAAAGAGAATATAATTAGTTCATTAAACAAATCAAATAATCTATATGACCTGATAATTTATGGCAGTTGACATGGAAGAGCCCAAAAACCATAATAAATTAGAATGATTGAATAACCTTTACAGAAAAGTTGTACATTCAATTTAAATTATTGATTTAACACTTAAAATCCATCTTAAATCTACATTTCAATATTTTTTTAAACACATTTTAAAAAAAGCTCACAAAATCTTTTCACGATTCCATATTTCACATTTCGTTTATTTTTTTATTTAACAAGCATGTGTTGTTCTACTTTATGAATTAACATTATTAAAATACCTGTGGTGATTCTGTTATCAACATGTAATTCAATTTGCAACTATCTCTGAGCTCAAACATCGCCACAGCTCTAATCAGAGCAGGTGGACCCGCCGAACTAGCAATGCACTAACCTCGCACGGCAGTTACGGCACACCGGGCTCTCTCCGTAATGAGTTCCAGCGGTATCTGCTAAAAAAAAGAACCGAGAGGCCGACACGAACCGCTCATCGATCGGCTGCCAATCAGGACTGAATTATTTGGCCGAGTCTCCATACGGAGACAATAAAATATTTAGCGTGGTCAACTGCGGCCGAATAAGGTCAGGTAATGCGCGATCGCGTGCCGCTTCGGGACTTCTTTCGCATAAATCTCGGGGATTTTCTTCGAGAGTGGACAAAGAAGAACGCGGGCCGCCTGCAAAAAAACGCGCGCACGAAGTTTACTCCGCTCAGTTATTTATTGTGACAACGAATAGTGCTACACTTAAAGTATTATTCCGACTGTTGTTATTTAGAGATTTTGTTTTTGTACCTTAGTTAAAGCGCTTAATCGTTTAACAGTAATGTTATTAATGCTTTTTCCTTCCGTTGTTTTATACTTAAACAAATATATAAAAAGCGTCAAACATATTTGCAGTGTAGTCCTTGTTTTTAAGAGACGCTGCTTTGTTAATAGATCAGTGAGGAATAAAGTCGATAATGATGAAGTACATTTTTTAAAATATTGAAAATTGATTAAAGAAACTATTAGAAAAATATCATCGTGATTTGTGTGGGATTTGAACCCACATGCCGGTACATTACCAATTATACCAACGAATCACTAGTAGTAAGCATGAATTTTTAAAAATCATATCCTATAAGTGAAACAACGTACATATTATAATTGGTAATGCACCGGCCATGTAAGCTTGGGGATGTGGGTTCAAATCAGGATGATATTTTTCTAAGAGTTTCTTTAATCAATTTTCAATATTTTAAAAAATGTACTTAATCATTATCAATCAATAAAACCTGTATAGGCAAAATCGTACTTCCTGTGAGACGGTCTTCACAAGAGTTCGTAATGCATGGCATATTTGGCATATATTGATACATACTTTAAATAGTACGCTATTTTCCAAACGACATATTTTAAACGCACTTGTATGAGTGCATTGTAAATTGTAATTTTTTTATGCTATTATGATTATAAGCATAGCATTTTTTTGCGAAAATATGCATATCGTACAAGATTTCAGAAAATTATTTTTCATTTAAAAAGAATTTTCCTAGAATATATCTAAAAGCTTTTCAATAACAATTCTTACAAAACTCCTAGAGTGAAAATACGTCAAAAGTCGACAAATGGTGCACTCGAGAAAGGAAATTCCTTACACGTGTTTATGCGGTGCATTTTCATGGCAAACAAATCGACGCTTTCAATTTATTCTAAAATATACTTCAACTAAAATATCAAGAATGCTCTTCATCACAAATATCTAGTAAGTAAATTTCCATTCCATTTTCATATCAACCTAATTGCTATCGAATAAATCAATATGCAAGTGCCAATAATAAATACTCCGTGAGCCACTGGAACCAGTGTGCTGGTCTGTTAATGGATTCTGTGTAAACATCTGACGTCTTGGAATCACTTTGTTGATTATGGTAAATTTGTACACAAGAATTAATTTTGTGGAAAGCTTAAACGTGTCATTGTACATTCAGTTATTCCTGGGCGCTGCAAGTTCACAAGTAATGCATAGAATATTACCCTTCTTGATCAATCGCATATTATTGAAACCTCAGCTTGAATTCCAAAACATCATATTATTGTTATTTTTTAAATATATTTCAATACTTGTTTACTTTCGTGTTTCTCATTACTATAAGCAAGATAAGCATCTGTATTCATTTACTTTAGAAAATGATTTTACTCTAATCTAACACAAACAGTTTCTACAATATCATTAATACATCAAAACTGCAGGTATTTCGTAGTTCTTTGTTGTACTGACACTTGTAAACCACCTGTTCAAATTGTGTACACCTTTTTTTGTTTCATTATCTTTATTTAAAAATATTAAATTATTATTTGTTTGAATATTCTGAAATTCTGTTGAAACACGACCTTCGCTGTAAGTAGAGCATCGCGCTTGTTATGTGTGGCATATCGTAGTAATAATACAAATCTCAGCCTAGGATGTTTCGTAAGTGAAGCTAATTGTTAATTACGAACCATTTCAGGCGACACAACTTGCTAATATGACATGTTTCCTTGTTGTCTACAGCTCCGCTCCAGCTCAAGACGCAAACAATAGCTTGCAGTGCGTGCATTAAATAAGTTACACTGCCTAGATAAAATTTAAATATCAAACATTCACACAAACAAATTTTATTTCATAAAGAAAATAAAAATGCGCCAAAGTATTTATTATTATGAATTTTTTTACGATATTATAACTTTTACGTTACAAATTCTAGTTTTCCATATGCTATGCTACTTAAGTAAATTTTATTATGATGTAAATAAAAACGAAACAAGATGTCTTAGAAATGTTTACCATGTTAATAACAGCGTTACTGTGTTTTTAATAAAAAAAATGATATAATTTAAACGTTCGTTTATAAATTACAATGCGTTTGAAACGTTTATATCGTAAAAATTAATTAATTAACTTTAACAAAAATCATGCATATGCAAATTGAGATATCAGTTCATAGTTATAAGTTAAAAAAAAACAATGTGAAAAAGGAAAAATATTTCAATTGACAACAAAGTATCGTATAATTTCTGAATTTAAGGAATAGAAAAGACATTATGGTATAATTACACTAATGAGACGATTATTTAATTTATTCAAGTCAAAAGTGGCAATTATACCTATAAGATATAATAAAAATATAAAAATTTCAAATACGAATTAGCCTGACGAACTTAAGTGTATATTTAATTATAAAATCATCCCGATAATTGAAACGATCCTTTTTAAAAATTTGAATAAGAAAATTCTTTCACGAAACAAAATTAACCGAGATTAGCCGCTACCTTTCAGGCATTTATGCAACTTAATTTTCTTTGCAGTAAAGTATGCCGGCCTCCCTCGCCTTGCTTCTATCTCGAGTGTAGTCTTAATATAGCCGGGCGAAGATACCTTCTCGGGTTTCCTTTCATCAATATTCTTTTAGTTCGAACATAATTTTCTTCAGACGCTGGACACTTTCGCAATGGAGAACCAATACGTCTCGTATTAAATACTTTCATGTCTAATGCAGTGGGGCTGCGCGTGTCACGGAGCATGACTGATTACGCTATGTTTTGATGAGTTCTGAGTGAATGTGTATTTTGGGCCATTCAACCCTTCTTAGTACCAAAAAAATATTCTTAAGACTTACATATAATGTGATACATAAAATAAATATTTAACACACTTATAATTTTATGTTTTAGTTGTGTATGATTAACTTGTCTGTTATGTCGTACCTTAAAAGTACAAAAAGATAGTTGGTTGTATCCGATAGCAAAGAGTATTTGATATGCATGCTGTCGTCATAGTTGATGTTATTGATATTTGAATGCATGGCACACTTCGTTTAAAGTGTACTTTTAAAAGAAGTTACCGATATATTTCATATTAATTATAAACAAATCATCCTTATTAATGTTATAAACACATCAGATTTTTTATACTATTATGTAGTTATTAACGGGCTAATTTTCATATTTGATATTTAAATTTATTCGTTTTTAAAAAAAATATTTTTCTACTTAGATGGCTTAATAAGGATCATGTTTGGTGTTATTAGATGGTTTGCGGTATTGGTTTTGTATTATTTTACTAACTACAGGTACCTTTAAGTCTGTAAATATACAGTTATATATTTTTTGAATGTTGCCGTTGTTAAAAAACACCGATACATTTTTTATTATTTCGTGATCCAGGATTAGACTCAGTGAAATTCGGCACGCCTACGTTTTATTTTCCAACATATTTTAATTATTTCAGCACTGGACTGATCTGTTAACGCTGATTGGTCGAACGAGAATACGTAAATTTAGATTTACGCGTGCTCAGAATACTAAACTGGTACGAAATCATTAGGTTAGCTAAAAAATGTAATTCTATTTGAGCTAATTGCAACCTACGCAGAAACAGGAACAATTAAACAAACAAATGTTTTCTTCCATTTGTACTCATATTTGTTCTGACTTATTTTCATATCCCATAAAATTTACAACATCTATTATATTCACTACATTTCAAGTAAAAACTTGCATAAATAATAAATTAATATTTTTTTTACAAAGCTTATGTTATATGATATTGCGTATATATTAATCGTATGTATTGTTTCAAATAATGTTAAGAACTTCGCAATTTATGGATTTGCTTATACAACACTTGACCCAAAGATTTTGAAAATTACTGAGGGTTCTGAGGGAACAGCAGTAAGATTCCCATAAGCTAAGTTTAAGGTAATGTAGTAAATTCCAAGGAAAATCTTAAGAATGCATTTACAAAACATCTCAAGGATTCCACAGCCGACGCTATGCTGCGGATTCTACGCTTTCTCAAAGCTGTACTCTTGAAACATAAATTGAATTGAATTTTCTACGTATTGCTAAAAACGCATAAGTTTATATATTGTTCGGTAAGAAAAGAAGATTTACGTTTTTTTTTACCAGATCATTTTGAGAAATTTTAAACAAACATAATAACTTATAGTAGTAATAAAAATGTATAGCTTTGCAGTAAAGCATTTAAATTTAAATACATCTGTAATATTTTATGTGTCACCAAACGCTTAATTTTAAATTATTTAAACCTAATGAAAAAGGTCGTTTAGCATTATTATGCATTCAATGTGTATTTCAATACAAACAAACATTCTATGGCAGCATCAACTTGTAATGAAAAGTCTTTTGTAGTTAAAAAGTTTGTACACTGTTGTTGAAACTAACAGTAAATTTGTAATACAATAAACTATCTTGTGGATACTTCTTGCATAATTGCTAAATTCTTTCAGACGTTTCAGTTTTCAGTTAACGAAGTTGACATTTTCAGGGTGCGGTATGTAGCGCGCAGCGCGGCGAAAGCTTGTTGGCGCCTTTGGGCTTTTGTACTGCAGGGACTTAATTATTCGTGTGACAAGGGAAGCACTATGAGTCCCACTTGTTATTAATGAGAAGGCGGACATATAAATTAAATCCTCTGCAGTTTAATCACAGATAAAATTAATCATCTTTCCCATGGTTTTTTTTTTGTAAAATTGAGCACAAGTACATTTTGGATTTTAAAAAAACATTTTAGTACAATTGTAAAAACACTGGAAAAATATAACGAACCGATATTTATTTTATTTTTAATGATTACGTAAATGATTTTTAAAAACAAAGTAAATAAGGTAAAAATTAAAATTTCAGCCACATTTATTCATGACCTTTATATAAAAGTCATAAAAATTATCTAAAACTTTTTGAAATATTTATAAAAACTACTAAACAATTGAGATTTTTAGTAAGAAGAAATGTTGCAATATTATTTTTAATTTGTTAAAAGAATATGGTGAGCTTTAATTTTTTTTTAAATAATAATAATAAACTATTGACACGCGTATCAAATCTGGCATTAAATTTGTCAATTTTAACTCATCAGAGTGTAAACGCTTTGACTACTAAACAAAAAAGCCAACCAAACTAAGAAGATTGCGTTATTTTTATAGTCTTAAGACAATACTGAAAATGAAAAAATAATAAAATTTCAAATGCAAAGAATCTTTGCATTAAAATGTTTATATTATTTGATGAATAGAATTCTGCGTTATTATTATTCAATTTAGAATATTTAGTAAGATATGGTGTTAAATCTCACCTATTTATTGGAATTTGCAAAGCAATCTCCTTTAAGCCGGAATGTTTGCGCATTTGGTAGGACAAATCCGGGGATATATATCCAAGCATGTGGGAAATTAGTTTAAACCACGCATGCATTGATATCCTACGCGAAACTTTTAATTACCACACAATATCAGTACAAATGTACGCAGTGTTACTACATGCTCGCAGAATGTTTGAATTTCTTTGAAATATAATTAAATTATTTATAGCTTGTTTGTGTAAGAAAAAAGAGAAAAAATGATTTAAATATTAAGAGCTTTTTTTAAAATAATTTTTTTCAAGTTAATATAAATACATAATTAAAAAATATATTTTTACAATATTTTTCTAACACTGTGTATGTTGTTTGTAGAAATAGCAAATACTTTTTTTTTTTAACAAAGTGTTAGGTAAGAAAATAAAACTTATTTCTAAAACAGCTATAAATATTAAGCACTACTAAAGCTGATTCACAAAAAACTATATAATTCGATATCTTTTTACTGTACGCAGTAAAAGAAACTATCCACTTTTGAATACAAACTACTTTATTATCGTCACTTTTTCCTTAGACAAACACTTACACGGAAAATATTTTTAGCAAACAAGATCGCTTGATGTTTTCGCTAGTGTTTTTGTGTTCTTCGGTGTGCTATGTCTTGATAAAATTAAGACTGCGTTTCTAAAACTACTCTGCTGGACGACCACACGGACCACAAAGATGGAGCCTCAAAAGCCGAACGGATATCCCGGCTAAAAGATATACCTTGCTCGGATAAACGAGTTCGTTGTGTTAGATAGAATACCTTGTCAAACGAAACACTGTCTTCCGGTGTCGTTTCATGTTTTTTTTACATTTGTTTTTATATTAGAGTGAATATTTATTTCACGTTTTTTACTTTATATAAACATTTGTGTTTATACAAACATACGAAATCATTTGCAAAATAAAAATTTGGAGTGTTTTTATTACTTATATATATTTTTTTTAGATTCACGCAATAATTACTTTTTATGTTCTTATGTCAGCTAGTAATTAGAGGCATGCAAAATATTTTAATATTAAAAATAGACATGTTTATTTTCACTTAATTTATATTTTTCGTGTTGTAACTAATACTATGAAAAATAGGCATCAAGATTGCTTTTACAAAACAAGGTCAGATTGTTCAGTAATCAAACTTTTTAAACAGCTTTAGTAAATTTGTATTTTTTTTCTTGCAAAAGGGTATTTGGTCGTTTTTTAACAGTAGGTGTAACACTCACCGAAGTTGTTCCCAGTGTTGGCAAGCGCAAGCAGCCCGCTGAAGATGACTAGTTGGTCCAACATGACTGACTGCTCATTCAGGAAGCGTCACGTCTGAGCCTCCATCCGGGAACCTGGAGCAAACACAACACGACTTATTATTATGTCTCTACAAATTTCACCTGCAAGCAATGTTTAATAAATAAGAAATTCAATATTTCGACAGAGAGTACTTGGTGGAATTGCATTTGAATATTTTTGAGTAAAATACTTGAGTATGATAATGCCAATGTGAAAGGTTGGCGAAACCGGTCACAAATAAAAACGAACATGTGGAAAATCGCTAAATATTTAATAAAAAAGTTACTTTAAAAACAAATGATGACCTAAAACATGAATATTAGTGCACATCGCATTATTGACTGGATACTTTTGTGAGGATGATATCTTTTAAAAATCAATGGTTGTATTATTAAAAGTGATTTTTTTTATGCATTTCAATAGATTAAGAGTTTATAAAATCACAAAAAATCATTGTAGAAATTATATCATCAATTTTATTTATATAAATAAATAACATTTCCCTAATGTTATGAGTCGAAAATAGCGGTATATTCGTTTTAATGAGAAGCTTACGTAATATGTACGTAAAGAAGAAATTTCACTCGTGTCGTATCACTTTAACAGAAACATAATCTAGTTTAAAGATGTTTGGCTAATCAACGTTTATTTTATTTTAGATTAAAACATCTCCATTTATAAAAGCCTCAGTGAGCCTAATATAAATTTTCATACGATGATTTTGGGCACATCATACATTTTTATTTTTATCGCAAGAAAAACATTTGTATAGAAAAAGAAAACAAGACTTCACGTTAAATAAATGTTCTTGTTTATCTTAAAGGCCTAATATATTCGCATTTCCTCCAAACACAGTATATTTTCTGGTCAAATATATCAACAATAGAACTGATGTTTTATTAACAAAACCAAACAAGTTTTGCATAACTTTTTTCTAATATTTTAGCGAATCATAAAAAGGTTACATAATAAATGTTATTCTTCTGTTGTTCGGCAAAATAAAGATTTTTTGATATAAATATTTTTATTTACTAAACAAATAAAATTATTTTGTTACTTATTTTATTTAAATAGTATAAAAATAATTCTCGAATGAAATCTTTTTATGCTTAACATTGTTTTACTCTGCATAAATTTTCGTTTATCGATACGTTTAACAGTAAAAAATAATTGTAGTTTCGCTCTTTTTTTCTCCAGACCACATTCTAAATGATCCGTGATATTGGCTTGTTGAATTCGTGGGTTGGATATTTAAATTACCAGAAAGGCCAAGCGTTCACATGTGAGTTATGTTGAGGTTTATCTCGAGAGGTCCCCTGATGTCTACTGTATTATAGCACTAATGCCATTTCTTGCTAAAATGTGGAGAACGATACAACTTAAGCAATACACACGTATTCAAGAATTCGACTTTAATTTTAAGTACTTATTGACTTACTTATAATATCGCCAGTAATCAAATTCGTGACATGCTTTAAAACGTATTTTTAAAAATATAAAGTATAACCCGGAGACACTTTGTTTTTATTTTATAATTCATTCACATTTAAATGTGATATAATTTTATAAACACTGAGTAATTGTGTGTGTGTGGTTATGTACAAAGTTTATTTGTTACATTCCCACTATATTTTAATATTTGTCAAAGTTTTTTAAATGTTACCAAATATTTCTACATCGATCTTACAGCGAAACTACTTAATTTAAAAATACCTAATACCAAATATTTATTGATTGACTTTGTTTGACTTAAAGCAGTAAGCATTGGGAAGCCTATTGATTTATTTGTAATTACAGCAAAGACAAATTTCATGTTGGTGAATAGCTCGAGAACTAGCCAAATAGGTTTCTATTGCATTTTTGATGCTATAATTGACATTCCCTCGCTTCCTTCATTTATTATTTGGAAGCATTTGCTTGTGGCAACAATTCACTGAATCGACTGACTTATTTTTAGTACCAGTGTGATTTTTGTAACATAATATATTTTCGGACATTTATTAAAAATGTTGCAGTTTTATCATGATTCATATTTTATTTTTCAATTCGTTTCTATCTGTTTTATGTGGTACTTGATAAGTATATTTTTCTGTTTATTTATGTTCAATTTCAATTAAATGTAATAATATAGTTATTTAAATATTTTTAATGAGGTGTCGTGGGGGCGTACAAGTCTGACTAGTTGCTTTACCCACAAGGTGTTATTTAGTTTTGCACTAGACCAAATAGTGTCGCAAAGATTGAATCAAATCACATTGTTTATAAACTTTAAAATCAACATGTCCTCGCCACACTTCACCACATACTGCACAAATTAAGTTATTAGTTGAATTCCACTAGCAAACGTATAGATATTGTATGTTTTACACCATGCATATAATATCGATTAAATAACTTTATTATTTCTAAATTAAAGAAACTTTTTTCATGATTACTTTGATTTTATATTTTATATAGATCTTATAAATTAAAAATCATTATTTATTAAAATATATATCTCGTATTGCTATATGGTCGAGCGAAAGCTGCAGTAAGAAGTCAGTCAATATTTTGCAATTGGTTTGTTAAGCCGTTAAGTAAACTCCATGTATCTGTATAGGATGCGTAAAAACTTATTATAATAATTCTATCAAAGCCTAGATGAAATAAATTGCTTCATAATATCATTATTTCAGCTTTCTATATAGTATCCTGAAGGTATTTTAGTATGTATAATTATTAATGCCAACTTAATCTATTAGCAAGAGTCATATTTTTTTTTCTTCTAGATAAATTATGATGCTGATGGAGTACTTAAATTTTTCTCTCTCAAAATTTCACAGTTTAAAATAATTGAATTATAATCTTATTCAAAAATAACTATACCTTCAGATTTTTTCAGCTAATTGATCTTAAAGTCTGTCTAGACATTCAATCATTTATGCAATGGAATCTTACAATTTTTTTAAATCACTAAATTGCTAAAATATTATTTTAATATAATCTTAAAAGTAACGTCGAAAAACTTTTTGTAATTTTATTGGGTAAAGTATTTTAAATTCACGTTTCTTTCAGAGTTTTAATATTGTTTTATTAAAATACAATATATGCTAAGAATATTTTATTTTTCATGTATGATGTAATTTCTGATAAAATGATACTTGATCATATAATTACTATTTTTATTTGTTTTTTTTAATTTCTTCTGTTGTGATTATAATAAAAATCAATTCTTTTGTTGCTTGAAACAATTTCAAGCAGAACTCAATATGTAAAATATTTATCTCTTTATTAGGTAACGATAGTTTTTGGAGATCAATTGCAATATAAATTCTTATTTTAAGACCTGATTTTTTTTATTTTCCTAATAGAATATAATATATTAAGCCTTCTTACTTATAGTTCGGTAAAATTCTTGTAAAATTTTGTAATCAGAGCCGTTTTAAACCGAAATGACAAGTGTCATCCTTGACTATCGAATCAGAATTGTTACATAAAAAAGTATGTTTTTTTTTAAAAATATTAGACAACAGGTAAATAAATCGAGATATATATAAGGAGTTGCAGTGACACAAGCCGAGAGTACACGGCACGCCATAATATAATACATTCAGGTCGTATGTTGATTTTCAAAGGGAATTAATTAGAAATGCCTTGTTCCGTGCGTTTGTATGGAGATCCCGCCCACCTACCTCTGGAATATTGTTACAATTCATGTCAGAGTGACAGGGGCTTAGCTGTGTGGCGTCTCTCTCTAACACACACGCCGTGGGTGTGTGTAAGTGACATAAATGGCTCCAGGTGCCATGATTTATTAACAAAATATTCATTTTTTCGAGACATTAAAAATAGCTAAGTGGTTTTTTTTTGTGGATGTACACACACCAGTGGTATTGGAGATGGGTCTTATTATTTTGCGTATTGTTTGAATTTTAAAGGTCGCTCCAATTTCAATATAATTGAATAATTATTATTTATTTGAAACAGTTTTTATGAAGTCGGTTCACAAAAACTCTAAATTTTTCTACAAAAATATTTATAATGTAAAATCATTTTTATGTATTATACTAAACAAAATATTTATAAACATTAAAAATGGCTAAATAGATTTTAAATAAAATTAAAATTATAATCTTTTGATAAAAACAATATTTTAACAAAAATAGTCCGTCCTGTCTTGCTGCTTTACAATACAGAATAGAAACCAAAACACTTTATTTTGAATCAAGCAATACAATATTGTATACGTAAATGTTGAAAAATCATTTCATTTAACTTAATATTCATAAAATACAGCACAAAGAAAAATCGAATAGCATGTATATAAATATACCGTTTGAAACCTTTCAACACAATTTAAATACCATTCAATTTCATTTGAAAACACCAATTGCGTAAATATACCTAATTTAAAAAAATGTTAGCCGTATTTAGAATAATATTGCGAGAGCAGACGGTTTTTTTTTCACTTGAATATTTTCAATTTTAAGTTAAGTCCTACAGAATATACGTAAGATTTATGAATACTCTATTACAGGGAGGGCCTCCTTAACGCTACTGAGAGCATCCCGACCTCGGAGGAATGATAATTTCGGAGGGGGCTCTAATTTTATTTATGAATCCGGCCCCCGTATTTCACGCGTCCTTAACGTATATAATATAGCGGAAAATTGACTTTAATATGCAAAAATAAAATCTTCGCCTAAAATATTATTGCATATGTGATTTTCGCGATATATTTTTTTTTCATTTAAAATGATCATTTTTTGTGAATAAAACATTTACTTTCGTACAGATAATTTGGCACGCTCTTTAAAACTCAAATGCAATTATAACTCGTCAAGTTGATAAAATTTAATATCTAGGTGGGGTAGTGATCATTTTTGTATATATATATATTTTTACAATTTTCAATAATTTTAACTTCTAAAAATGTTAAACGCACAGCATTATTTTTGCGCAAAAGTGGCGCAAAAATGATCCCAAAAATAAAATAAATAATTAAAAGTTACTTAGAGGATTTTAAAAATATATTTATTGACATTTCCTGCTTTTCCTTGTTGAATGAGGCTTTCGTCATGTTGCAGTGCTTTGACCTTTGCCTCTAAATAGCCCGGCTCGCGGTGTTCAGGTTTTAGTGGAGCATCATCCCCTTGCGCCCGTGGCTCGCGGTGGCGTTAAGCCGGGTACTGTTGTATTATTCAAAGATTCTGAAATATCCTAAGTTATTAGCACTGGATAAGTATGAATTCATTATTCTTGTGAATTATGTTACACCATTTTCATAAACCTACCAACTCTTTAAAAATAATGTATATGAATAAAGCGCTGAACATAAAAATATAACAAGTCATATATATGTCATCATTAAATAAAAATAACTGAAGACCGTTAATACTTTTAGGAGTATTTTTAATATGTTTAAATAAAACTAAAATTAACCATTTTGTTCAACTTATAAAACAATATTTAAAAAATGCTAAAACCGAAAATGAAGTAGATAAAATTATATTGAGTCGCACAAAAATTTTAACAGTAAAATCAATCAATACAAAATACTAAAATCTTAAAAATTCAATAAAATATAACCCAGTGTTCAAATCTATATTTCATTCCAACTAAAACAATATTTTTGCGTCCTCTATATCAAAAACGTCGTTCTGTGCTGAAATCAAAAAAAGTCTTTATTTATAATAATATTTTTGTGAAAAAAACACTTGTGGTTTTTTAAGGCTTCTAGCGCGGTCACGCAGGATGGGCTACGCTGAAATTAGAGTCCAGTTTAATCCGGCCTCGGCCAGGAGGTGTCGGAGGGCGCGTCACTGTCATACTTGACTCACCCCCTGCAAAGGGCGAATGGCGAGAGCGCCCGCTTATGGAAATTGAAGTATTAATCGAATGGCGTTTATAATTCCACAGATTTAACGGATAATTCCGCAGCTTCCAAAGAATGACGCGTTGCTTTAAGCCTAGCCAAATTGGAAATGTAACGCAAATTTTTTGCTTGTCATTCCGTCGGCTGTAGGGTTTGTTTTTTTTGGACTTGTTGTCGAATATCTCACAGGCGTTATGCCATCGAAAAAACAACAATACTGGAAATTATGACAAATATTTTACAAATGTACCATTTTTCACATGATTTGAAATATATTTGAGTCTAATTATTTAGTTTGATAACGCTCTAGTTTTATTTACTTATATTTATATGATATACCAATCATCATAGCTAACTTTTTTTATAAATAAAATATCTATAATAAAAATAACACTATTAAAATGTAAATATCAAAGAAACATTGGACCATTGTTGCCGATAAAAATATAACACGCGTTCTGTTTGATCAAACATTTTATTCATATTTGGTTCAACGATATCAAAATACATTTTTTTGAACAAAAATGTCTCTTTCCAGAGTTCTACGTGACTGAAAAAAAAATCTCCCCATGATTTATAATATGAAACTTTATTTGAATTATAAAATTCATCAATTCAAATCAATCACAACCGTTCACAAAAAACATTATCCTAATGAAATGAATATTTATTCTATATACTCAGATACGGTTCATGTTTATTCAGATACTTTTTCAGTTACCGTTTCCATCAATAGATTTCACACTTACGCTGTGATAAAAATTATTTAGATTTAATTTTAAATACAGATTTTTTCAACAGTTATTATATAAAAACAAAACAAAGTTCTTAGATTAAATTATTATAAATTAGAAACAAGAATATATAAACAACTGGAATCTTATTAGTCTGAGTGTTATAAAGAATATACTTAACCCAACGTTTCTAAGTTGCGGCGACTTTCCTCGCGACTTCTGCCTTTTCCACCGCGACGAGAAACCAGCGGCTAAATTACCTTCGCGTTATCTTATCAGTTGGACGTCAGTGAGAGGTTTAATGGCTCTTTTCACTGGAATTCGTTAACCTGAGCCGTGCACCCACCCCGGGGGTTGTCGGAGCCGGGTAGGCTTCAGCGCTGGGGCGAATGAAATGACGCTAGGTTTATTTTGAACAAATTGAAAATTATTTTAAATATAAGTAAATAACAGTTTGAAAAAACAAACTTTAATGATTGAGTAAAGATAGATCATGTCTGATTATATTTCAAAAATAACAGTTTGAAAAAACAATGTTCACTTCATAGAGATAAATACATATAAAAAAACAAACATTATTGAATGAGTTAAGATACATCATGTCTAGATATATTTCAAACGAATGTCTATTTATATAATCAAGGTATTAAAACTATTCTCGGCCTCAAGACAATAACACTACATTCAAAAAATAATTTTACCAACTTATGAGCGCCTACGTAAGATTTTTTTTCGGTATATAGTTACATTTATAATTTGAAAAAATGGTGAAACTTAGTATAAATATTTATTTCATGTTTTTGCTATTTATCACATAAAGCAAATATTTATTAGTTGCATAAAATTGCTCAAAAATTACTGACTCAGAGAAAAAAAATATTATTTCAATGACCACGGAATAAGCTCTAAATTTAAATATTAAAAATATAATGTTTACAATTTTTTCATAATTATGTAAAGTTGTCACATGGTTATTTGTTATTAAATTGTTCTTGAAAACAATTTACAATCATAAAATTTACTGACAGAACAAGTTATACAAATAGCGTTTCATTAAGGCTTAAATCTTCGGTCACGAATGCCGGTGTTTCTGTATTGAAAGTTTACAAATTATGGCATACGTGGTAAACTGAATACTACGCTATCTCGGCAGATACTACGTTGTTATTTATTTAACCACGTACAAACTGTCATTAAATCTGGTATCAGCGAACTGGTGACATATCATACTGGAAACGAAAATGGGTCATCTATAATCGGCTAGGAATATTTAAAACTATAAACCATAGAACCAAAGTATCTAAATCAGAATACATTTAACTACATTGATCATTGTATTTTTCAAACATTTTATCGCAAATAATTTTAATTAATTCGATAAGGCGCTTTGGCAAACATTGATTTACTGAGTCAACGAATTTATTAATTTGCCCCTTTTATTATTGTTGTGGCAAATTATTATTTCATTTTTAATATTA
Organism: Atopsyche davidsoni; assembly: GCA_022113835.1. Lineage (NCBI taxonomy): Eukaryota > Metazoa > Arthropoda > Insecta > Trichoptera > Hydrobiosidae > Atopsyche > Atopsyche davidsoni. The sequence continues at coordinate 11,488,504 of JAILWY010000009.1, read as the reverse complement.
TTATGTTGAATTAATTATTAAAATCCTTGCTGTAACGTGTGTTTACCGGACGCAAACAATATATTTAACCAACAAATAATAGCACGATCCCATTTAATTAAAACGAGTTATTTAAAAATATTATATTTTAATTGATGTTTGTTCCAATGATTGTTCCAATGTTTGTACCAATTTGTAACAACAATGTTCGTAGCAATCAAATACCGCATTTTAAAAATAAATACCAAAAATATCGGCGAAAAGTTCTATCGTTATTTCATAATGACTACCAGCTGGTGAGGACACGTTTAAAATAATATTAAAATCTGCTTAAAAAGATAACAAAAAAATTTTTTTCTTCCAAATTATTTTATTCCTCAAAAAAATATTTTAAAAACCGTGATTAAATTGTAATTTATAGCTGCTCGTTAATCAGTAAATTGTCAACTTTATGAACCATTTTACTTTGTATTTTTAAAACACTTTTCACATCACAATTTTTTGCTCAATATTGACGACAGCTTTCCACGAGAGCAAAGCATTTTTTTGTGTGTATGTTAAAAAAAAGTTTGCCCAGAACATCTTTTATAATTCTAAAGCTCTCGCAGGTGCCTTTCTATAACAAAATAACGTAATTTCACATTTTTCCTCCCCACCCGAAACGCTAAGAGCTCTGAAACGAAAAAAAAAACCTTGTAAGCTAGACTTAATGCCTGCAATCTCACCCTTTTCCCGCCCGTGCAGGACGTTAAGGGAAGCTGGCCGAACTTACCCTAATCGATTTGTATGTCGGCCGTTAGTCACTGCTAATAGCGGCCCGAGTGCTGGACAAAATAATCCACAGGTTTGGTACAATCTCTCAGGAGAAGGGAGCCGTTCCCACAAACAAGAGACGCCATGGCTGTTTGTTTTCACTCAGTTATTATTTGGGGCTGCTCCGTTGTTTCTCTGCGCGTGTGGTGGTGCGATGCTTTTATTGTATTTTTATTTGATGTAGTTGAAGGGCTCGCGCGCGGAAACCGCAGAACGCTCTCTTTATTTGTGCTAATTTTCTGATGGATCGCTCGTGCTTCCTAATAAATTATTTAAGTAAACACTGTATTTTCATAACGGCTCCATTAAATCAACACAACATTTTTTTTAATATTAAATTAAACAACGCCAACGGAGGCGGTACTATATCTTGTTTAATTTATAAATACAGCGGATCTAACGATGTAAGCAATTAACAATTTTCCTTTTTTTTTTTTTTAATTTGATCGCATCGCATTACAACTCCACTCATTAGGCCGTTTTCCTGGATCTTTCTACTCGCCGTAAAAACCTTCATCCTCTCCGGGCGAAAGGGTAAAAATACAGTCGTTCCCGCAGTACTCTTTGTGAGCGTCCCTGGGGGAGGCGTAACCGAGCGAGACAAAGGTGGCTACCGACTCCGCTGGGGTCTAATTTAATTCAGTGCATACTTATCTGCAGCGAGCCAGTCTCTTCATTTCCCAGTCGGCTGGCACACATTGTCTCCGAATGCAGTTATTGTCAGAGCTGAAAAGGCGGCATGTAGCCTTTAATGACTGGCGGAGGCGCCCGGTTTGACGGATTGCCTGCGATTATTTTAAATGAACGTCTGTGTTTTCGGCCGCCGGGGGAGAAATGCAAATTGCAGAACTTCCCGCAGAAATTGAAATGTTTATTTTAATTTAAATTAATGACTCAAAGGCTACTTTTGTGATTTCCAAACCACTCAGAATAAATATTTTTATTTATAATTTAAAAAATATAACATATCATAACTTATTTTTTACAAAATTTAGTATTTGGAAATCAAGAATACAAATTCTCTGGATTCGGAAACTAGTTTTAGTTAAAACTTAATTTAGTTGAAATTGAAACAGATTAATTGTAATGAAGTGATTTTATTTGAAACACTTTCTTTACATAATCCAATTTTTTAATATAAAAAATATGTAAAAAGAATATGTTATGAACTTTCAAAATAAGATGGTCCAACTTTTTAACGATAAATAGACAGTAATAAAAAAATCATTAAATTTACTTTCAAAGAATATAAGCTGGTGAGACAATAAATTACCTTTAAAAATCTGAAAGTTATACAATATTCTAAAACGAATTTAACGACTTGATTATAAATCCGGAGCTTTTAAAAAATTATCAAAAGAAATAAAAACACCTGTGACCTCATGGAGAACTCTGATCGTTTAACTTAACAAAAAAGCAGCTGGCGGGGAGTCGTGGAGCAATCAAGACCGCCAACATAACAAGAAGAATCCCGCGGAAACAATCCGGCCATCTTTTATTTAAAACCAAAAACTCTCAAGATGTCCGCAAAGTGTCAACAAAGTCTGTCTCCAGACAATTCGTCTTAATTTGAATGAACCATTTCTCCTGTGATAACTGAAAGTTGAACTTTTCTTCAGGCCTGGGCCAGAAGCTCTCGCTGACAGCCGCTGATTCAGACAATCACTCACTGAAAAATTGCTACCACCCTTTGGGTTCCTTTTTTTGATTTCGGCTTTCGAAGGATACACATTTTGTGACAGAAGAAAAATTGAATGAAAAATTGGATCCTCTCTTTTTTTGTGTCGCGGACATAATTATCTGGGATTTGTTTTTTTGAAGTTAGAATTGGATCTGAAAATCATTTCACTTGAATTGCCTGTATCCAAAGTTGATAAATGTGACAATTATGTTTTAATATTAGTTTTTACATTAAAAAAAAATCTTTTTAATGTTGCTAATAACCATTACGTTTGAATAAAAATTTGAAGTACTTTTTATTATCATTGCCTTTGCTTTATAATAAAAATATATCAACAAAAACCAGACATGAAATAATTGACTTTATTAAATAAGATGAATATAGTATCGTTAGTACCAATTTTGATTTAATATTTTTTGCTAGTTTCCTTAAATAATCAAAAAAATATTTGCTAAAACTCAATGAATGAATGTTTATTTTTTAATACAAATTAACCTTGATGACCCGGATATGTCTTCTCCCAGGAAGGTTTCTTTCCTTTTCACTTTTAACATTATTTCAGCACTTGTGGGTTTTTATAGGCTGATTGTTTCGGGAACAATTCCCTCTCTCGCAGGCATTTGTTGAGTAAGGTAAATGATCACTCTTAACTAAGAAGGTGTTTCAATCAACAAGATTTATCTCTCTGCCACGAAAAACTGTACTCTCACAGAACGAGATTTGTCCGGAGAATTCGTGAGCTCTGATTGGGTTAAAAGATTTCAGACTGTAATAAAAACGAACCACTTCCAAATTACTAAAAAATATTGCCCTAGTCATTATTACATCGTATTATTTAATTTATTAAAAATCTTTTATATAAGATATTTCATATAGCAACCATTTCGGCAATCATTTTCTCGATAATGCTTGTTTCTTGAGCTATATAAAATAAAGATTTTTGTATCTATAAGGGTATGTCAATCAATCAGTCAAATAACGGTTCCCATATGTGAAAAGAAAAAATCATGAAAATACATTTTGATGACAAAAAGTTTTAATTCCGAGACATGTATAAAAATTAGATTTAATTCTTTTATAAAAAAATGCAGTTTTTTCTAATCATAAAATTAGTTTACAAATGTCAATTTTTATTATATTTCTGTCAAACTACAAATACGCAATATTAAATTCAAATTATATTTTATGTCTTTGGTTTCAAATATTTCTCAATTAAAACGACCATGAGAAATAAATTATAATTTAATTAACATGAAACGTTCAGATTTCAGAACAACAATCCGTAATACATTATACCCCCAGTATAAAACCACTACTTCGAAGACAGCGCAATATCTCATTCTCAATATTATTAAGAAATACCGCATATGAAAATTGTAATAAAGCCTTCCATGAAAACAATAACACAGGCATAATAAAGGCCGGGAATCGAAATACCATATTGCCGGGCCTCCCAATTTTTTCATATCGCATCCCTGATAAAGAGACAGTAAATTACTCTCGACTCGACTGTAGACACAGCCCCGGGGCCGCTGCACAATACTATTGCTTCCCCTTTGTAGTCCCCGGCCGAGCCCCCAGCCTGGCCGATGTAAGAATGAGACGCCCCCGTGTGCGCGAGGGTGACCATGAGGCAGCCCTTCCATACCCCAACCATTCCTCACTTTTGTTCTTTACTAATCGCATACCTATATTCCTAAATGTCACCGTTGGGTAGTTGAATCAGTGAGATGATATGCCACGAATTTTTAAAAAAAAAAAATTATGTTATGTACACAATTAATAAACAACAAAAAATAACATCATAGTGTCAATGTTTTTGGTAATATGTGATCATAACTTAATACATTTGACCGATACATTTTTTCGGGAAATCTGTTCAACTATAAAGACAATATTATTTTAAAATTATTACTATTATTCTAATAACGCTTGTGTTTTTCATACGAAATATTGAAATACATTCATCAAAGTCTTATCGCTAAAGTTTCGAAGCGTTTTTCAGGAATATGAGTGTAATCATTAATGGAATTTTTTCATTACATAAGTAGTAAACGCTTATAATAAATCATTTGAAAGTTGTGTGATATTATCTAATTATCTAAACATATATCATTTATTTGTGATTCATAGACACTATAGCATAATTTCAATAATATAATTATGTTTGAAAACAAATATAAACTAATTCACTATTCAAATTTTTCAATTTAATATCCACCAAATGTATAATTTTGAAGTCCCGAGTCGAATCCAATGGGATTCTAGTAGATATCTGATGTTTAGTCGACAATACAAGTCCATTACTGAGCTTTTCGTTAGAATAATATTTTCATTCCGATAAAGAGCTTTATCAGGATTAGCATTTCATCCCTTGTGCATGTTTATTGGTCCAATTCAGTTACTATTAAAAATTCATTTTAAACATCATAGCGACAGGTCTTCCAAGTTTAGTATCTGCATCTCCTAAACATTAACGTATCACATACTAATATAGATTTTAATCTTTAATAGTATAAAATAAGATTGGATTAACTATTCATGCATTAAAAGGCAATATTTGCTTCATTTTTAAATACTGAAACGCAGTCGTGTTCCAGAATATTATCTGCGATGGTCATCTTACGTATGGATGACTTGATATCTCCCATTTTCTCACGAAGAGGACCGCCAGCTTCCGTGCCATTGTCGAGGCGAACAAAACCCTCTCCAGGACTGCCGATGTGACGGAATATGATTATTGATGAAGATTTATGTGAGCACTGCTTTCCAGAAGATTCTATCATCGAGATTCTGAGCGGAAAAGTGTTATGTTGTGACTTGTAGTGGCTTTGATAAGACTTCGGCTTGACATAACAATTTTAAGTAATTCCAAATTTCTGAGGCACAAATTTCAAACAATATACATCTTTTGTGAATAAACATCGATAAACAATGCTAGATTTTAAATACTCGTTTCAAACAATATGACAAAACAAATTTGATTTCGTATATTAATGCTGTTTTTGGAATATTTACAAAAAAAATAGTTGAATACCATTAAAACAGTTTATAAGCCGAAATCAAAAAAACTTTGAAATATTACAACTTTTTATACACAAAATAGGATATAGTTTTTCAATGGGATTACTCTTATCAACACTAAGAAATAAGTCAACTGGAAAAATATGGAAAAGAGAATGATAAAAATATTTTTATTCAGTTTTATAGATGTTGTATAGGTAAAAAAGCTGTCAAGATAACCCAAAAAATACTTAAATCTCATGAGAAACTAGACGCAAGGTTGGCTCGTTATTCACAAGATAGTTCTTTTAGGATCAACGTGATTTCGCACACGTAACTTTTCTCAATTCTTGTCCGTTTACCTTTAGAACGCAATAATACATAATTGATTGATTGATGTTGCTATTTTGCATTTTATTATTTTTCGATCTCCGTGATTGGTTGAAAATTTACTGCGACCAACCAAAAAGCTAGCCACGTCAGAACAAATCACCAATCGGTTTAAGTTACTTTCAATACAAAAACATCACAACGCAATAAGGCTTAACCACATTGCACGAGACTCTTCACCACCATATGCTGGATAAATTAATTACTATTGGCTAATTCAAATCAAATGTAATTAAAACCGACGTTGTAGTTATATTTAGCTTTGAATACAGCCTTCGTTAAGTGAACACATTTTCTGCAATAATATTATTTTATGGCTCTAATTAGTTGGTCTGGAAACTTTATCAAAATGCTTTGTAAATAATTATTTGTCTGTCTACCAACTTTAAATTTCAATCTGCGTCCACAGTGTTCCAAGTCCCCGCAAATGGATTATTGTCAAATAATCCAAAAAACACAACTGCAACATATTAAAGATGGTGAAGGAGATGGATTGATTACTGGAGAGTATAAAAACATAAAGTATTTTTATAACGAACTTTAGTTAACAAATATAAAATTAATATTTCAATTATAACTGTTTTGTCTTGACATTATATTTAAAGCAAGGAATAGTTTATAGTTTAACTAAAAAAATTAAAGCATATTTTATTAGTTTCTGATAGCATAAGTTTATTGTTTATTGGTTTACATTATTTTTGGTATTGCTTGCTTAATTTTGAATCAACGACATTCAGAATACAGCTTTAGTCTTACAAACAGTATTTGTAATTTGAAAAGAATCAAATCCAGCAATCTACCGTTATGGGGAAATGGTATTTTCAGCTTTGATAATTTATCTTCAGCAAATAAAATATTAGTAATTACGGTTACCGGCCACTTCAATGGACAATCACTCGAATTAATTATAAAGATTTATTTTAAATTAAATTATTACTACATTTGTAATCGAAGCCTTTGTTGTGCAATTAATTTGTGAATATCTCTTGTTTCACAAACACACAATGAATTTTAGATAACACATTGAACGAATTATTTTTTCAGATTTTAGTTTTCAATCTATGGACTTAATTCACATATTTTATGGTTTTTTTTTAAATATCAAATGCTGTTAAAAAATAGCTCATGTTTCTTTACTATTAAAAACGGTTAAAAAAATACATGTGTTAAAAAAATTACTAAGTTCACATTTGTGAAGCATCAAAAGTATTGTGCTAGTACTTAATATTAAACGCAAGAAAATATCAGTAGAATAAAGTGTTGTAGAAGATTCGAGCACATCGTTAAGTACGGAATAACTTTCAATTTAAAGTTTATGGCGAGCCTGAAAAAAATCTCATATATTTTCATTGTTTTAAGTTAATATCACTAGTATTGATTTTGTTCCGCCGATAAAAGTTGGTACATCCAAGAAAGCAAGGCGGTAATCAACGTGTGTCATTTAACCATAACAACGTCGTAGAATTTTCACGATGTAGTAAAATTTGATGGTGGCATCCTGCGACAAGAAATTCCTCGGGTATATGGGCATGCACTGAGTTGACCATAATCCGATATCGCGGCCAATGAACGGCCCACGGGTCATTGCGAAATAACCAAGCTTGGCCAGTCGGCACTTAATGACTGAATGAACAGGCCGTATCTCGGAAAAAACCCTTAATCTGGAAAAGAAAATAATGTCTTTCGGGAGAATATTGAAATGTATAAAATAAACGGTTTAAGAATTTTAAAATTGATTCGTAGATATTTGACGAGGTCTTTTGTGGGTTTGCTCTTTTTGCGTTATTTTCAATATTGGATTTTTAGGCGTAATTTTTTTTACTTCCATTGTATAAATAAAGGTTAATTACTCAGAATACAGAAATAAATATTAAATAGAACTTGAAAATCGGCTTGGAAAATCATTATAAAATAAATAAAACCATTGTTAAAGTAAATATGATTCGCAGTTATATGTTATTACTCGCTTAGTCAGAATAATATATGTATTTAAATGAAATGATTGAAAATTTTATTTATAATAGTAAGAAACAATTTATTCAGCAACTGATCAAGCATATTAAAAATGTACAATTATCGATGATAATTCTGAAAAAAATTATTATGGATCATCTTTATAAGTATTTAATCCAAAAACGTGTAATAAGTAAAATGAAAGTATGATACAAATACGTAGTATTTTATTTTACTTTTGTTGATAACTTAAGAAAATAATGTACGTTAAAAAATAAGCTGTAAAAACTAATAGTAACAATTGATATAAAATGGAAACGTATTTATTCCACTGTTTCAAAGGCAGAAACGAATATATGAGAAGACGTAAAATAAACGTAGTAACCGTAACGTCTTGCAAAGAAACAAGAAAAAGCTGCAAAAACTTCCATCGAAGGCCAAGCCGTATTAAGTGGGAAAGGAAGGATTCGCTTCAACGAGCCTGCGCTCGAGAATTTGACTCCTGTAGAATAATCTCGAATGCCAAAGTTGCCAAAAGCATATATAGTAATAATTGATTGTCAATAATACGGGTATAAAAATACAGTTGTCAGGGAGACCGAGGAGTCGTAAGTCTCGAGTCAAGTCACAGCGAGCTTAGCCGGCTGGAGAACGGCAAACACAGAAGGTAGGGAAAACTTTTTCTTGACTTAAGAATTTTCACAAAGCCTCTGCCATTATCGTTAATTCTCATCCCAACAATACTGGGGAAACGTCCTTTTACGTGTCGCTCTTAAAACTGGATTACCCGAATATTGCGCAAAAAATACTCGAAGGAGAAAAAATCAAAGAGCGGTTTAATCGGCCAAACTAGTTATTGGAGAGTTGCCAGGCCGAAAAATCATCCCCTGAAAAAATGCACCACTGCCCAGTTCGGCCGCCGATTTACGGATTCGAACGCCTCTTAATGCGCTCTAATTATGCGCTTTGAGAAAATATCGTCTAATTAGTTCTTAGCTGTGTGAGTTTATGAGGGTGAATTACTGTTGTGCTTTTTTTACTTTCTAAGTAAAAGAATATGCTATCTGGGCTTCCTTTTGGCTGAATTACGTCTGACTTAATGCAAGCGCTCGACAATAAAATATCAAAAGAAGTAAATAAAATAAAATAAGTGTTTTCTAAAAATTATACGTAATAAACCGGTAAACGATTTTTAATTTGAAACTGCAGTTTATGAGAGCTATGTTATGTAAATTGTAATTTTATCGCGTAATTAAAACAAAGTATATTTTAGTGACAGCCGTTAAAAAAATAACGATTCAAAGGTATTTTTTGTAAGAAACATTTTAAAACACCATTAACGGATAAGTAAATAAAACTTTATAGAAAATCTCGCTTTATCGTAATTCTGTGTAATTAACTTCAAACAAAATAACCGACTTCAATATGAAAGCGCCATACCTGGTTGTAGATTATTTTTTGCTCGAAAACATTAAATTTTACGGGCAGATTTCGATATTATCCTCGGGCGAGTTCGAGCAGCGCCGGGGTTCGAGTATTTTCTAATGCAGTTAACTTCAGCGCCTTATAAAGTCTGACTCTAACTTGCAGCAATAATCATTACAGGTTCAGTTCCAAAAGGAGGAGATCAAAGGCGGAGTCTGAAAATTGAAACGCTGTAAATCCGGACTTAGCTGTTATTTCATTTTGAGCTTAGTTTGTAATTCATAGCTATTTCTTAGAATTTAACCAATTCACGGGAACAAATATTAAATTAGACTTACCATATATTTAAACTTGTTAATAAACTTGATATTTGATACGAATATAGACTTTTGTGTGCATAACGAATATCTGTTGTTCTTCATATTTTTTCTAATAAAAATTTCGAGTATATTTGCTAACCAATTTTCTCACATAGATACTTGTGAATACGTTTATTCATATGATTACTAACATTAAATGTTGGTTTTACCGCAATATTATATAATCTTTGAATCATTTGAGATAATAATAAAGATTTAAATCAATGTTATAAACACTAATAGAATATGTGTATAATATGCTAATTATTATTGATGTATTAAAAAATCTTAAAAATTATTTTACATATGTCATACATGGTTTTTTAATTGTTATATAAAAAATTTATTTTAATAATTCAAATCTATTTTATTTGTAACGTGTAAATAGTTGGTACATGTACAGAATTTTCATTTTAAATTTTAAAAATCACGGCAAGAAAAATAATATATCACATTGGTGCTAGAAGCAGATCTCAGCGAATAATGTCAAGGAGAAAATTCATGAATATTTTTTTAATATTCAACAAGAATTATGTGTATTTTTTAATGCCCGCCCATACATTACGCTTCTATCAAAAACAGATTGTTCAACTTCCACGCGCCCGGGGGCTGGCTTTGTTAAAACTTACATAATAACAATTCGCGATACTTGGTAAAGTTATCGGCTCATGCCGCCAAAGAGTATCGAATAACCCCAGTCCGAGCAGTCATACGTTCGATTAGCGAAATCTGTTATCTCAGAAGCCGGGAAGTTATTTTCGAAGTAGACATTAACGGGGCCAGATACAAGGACGTGCCCGCCGACTCCGGTCGCTGGCTTGCGTAACAATTTGTATTATTTTTTCGGTTCCTCGTGCCGTTCCCGCAGACCCATATTTCCACTCGGGCACAACGACAGTCCGCACACAAGACGACCGGCATTGGAAAGCAATTCGCCCATATCTGAGAGACGAAAGAATGACTCCCGTAGCGGCGTGGACGTGTCTGGAATTCTTGCGGGACACGCTGATACATTGGATAATAGTTTTAGAATATGGTAACATTTCCTCTCGAGTATTTTGATATTCATTGAAATTCTGTAATGTTTCAATCTTTTTTTTTTACAAGCAACTTACGAAAACCATTTATTTTTAAAAAGAAAAGATATGTGTATAAATTCTTGTATGTTATATTTTATTTATATTTCTACTTTCGGTTACAACAAAAAAATCGTGAAAAAGTATGAATATGAAATAGTTTCAATTAATGTTAACATAATGCAATAACAATTTACATCGACGAGTTTTTGGTTGTGCCAAATTTTGAACCTGATATCATGCGGATATTGTTTATTATATAGCTTGAATTGATAAGAAGATGGCGTTGTTGGCAACATCATTTACCTCAGAGCTGTCAGTCGCAAATCTAGAGGCCCTCGGCGCGGCAGAGGCTTACGGCACGACCACCTCTATTAATACAACTAATGTGATATAATTTGTTTGGCTAAGCTGAAACAAATCCAATCAATAACTGACATAGTTTTAAGCTCCTGCAATGACCTGCCATTTAGAACTTAGCACCATTTGTTATTATCGGCGGGAATGTCAAACCGACCAAGTACACAAATAAATGCTAAGAGAATTATCAAACAAAGCGCGACCACTTAGCCAAGGTTCTTTAGAATGGTTTATAAATGTCACTCACGTGGTCCGTTTTGTTTTTATCGCTTAGAAGCTACCTTATTATATAGATTTTAACATTAAACGTAATAACAGTATATGAAAAAACCCTTTCACCTTTGCTGAAAAATAAAGACACTAATTGCAAAACATTTTTAAAAAACACAAATTAAAATATATATTTTTTTATACATTAATGCAAAGAGTCCTGAAGATCTGTTTGGAGACCTGGAATTAATTGTCATTGCACAATTCCATGGCAAGAATCTTGGAAGAACACATTAGCTTTTCCTCATGATTCTCTCGCAAAAACCGGACACCAAAACATTAAGATAAATCAAAAACCTTTAAAAAAGGAATTTCTCGTCTTTATGATGTTTCTTCATGGAAATAAAATGCTCCCAAAAAAAGAAGCAAAATACTTCGTCACTATTTTCTATTGACCTTTTTTCAACAAATATGTTAGACGTGTAGTCTTCTGAACTATTCCAAGAACGATGGCGATTGTATTGGGCATATCAAAACATGTTCGCATTAGAATTGGTTATTATAATTATTTATTATCATATCAATAACATGCAGATGTATAACAACCAATTAATGTTTAAAATTAAAATGTTTTGGATAAATAGGTAAATATTGTATACAGATTTACTGAGTGATTTTATATATTTTTTTAGACGATATATTTAAACAGTTAATTTGTTTATGAGGCCCATGACGCCTAGTTATTTTAACGTGCAAAATGAGATTTATAGTTCAAATTTAAACATAAGCATTAGGGAGGTTTAAAAAATTATACATATTTGATATTTTTTAAATGAAACAAAAACACGTATTAAACACGGCTTGGTGCTAAGAGTTTGTTTGATTTAATTTTTCTATAAATTTTCTTTTGAATAAATGAAAAAACTAAACTAAATCTAAACTTTCTCAGTAAAATCAGTAGGTTGACAAAATATCCGTAACACCATTTTTCGCAAATTTTAAAGGCAGAAACAATAATGTCGTATTTATCATAATTTGATATGCAAAAATTTCATGATTTACTCATTCAAGAGAGTTGCACTAAGATCAAACACGATTTATTCCAAGTACCGTAATATTAAGCTAACGAAATGTGGCGTTAAACTCATTAAATGAATTTGTATTTTACATGATTTTAGCAGCATTGTTGGAGCAATACTAATTATAAAATACTTTTAGTAAACATCATGTAACTCATGTTAACATTTTATTAAATATTTATGTATCTGCACACATCGATACGCCAAGGTTTGTAAATATCATGAAGTGAGATAATTTTCATTAAATAAGATCATTTTAACAACAATCATTTAACATGGTCTAATCACTTTTATTTATCTCACGATAAAAAGTTTCTACTAAAAAATGTAATAACATATATTTTTTTTGTTCATTTCATTTTACCTGTTTTATTTGTTGTTATTAAAATGATAAATTGTTGAGCAAAAACCAATAGTTTACGTAACATTAGCATTATATTATTGATAAAAAGTGTTTCTAGATTATATTGATTAATAGCAAATATTTTAAAAAATTGCTTTCTTCGAGAATCAAAAAATCTGTAAGTTGTACATTTGGTAAAAATTTTATCAGCAATGTGCGTTTAATTAACCCTGAGTCATTTTTGAATAAAATTTTACTGTTTGCGAATTGAGTTGGCGTCACCGCAGTAAGTGGACTTAACGCCGAAGACAATCGCCGGAGAAAACAATCCGACAGTAACGCTGGTGTGTAATCATCTCGAGTCTAAGAGCCGACCAGAAAAGGATGATTTTTTTATTACACGTCCGTATTTATTTTTCATTATGTCGCATATTTTTACGGGGAGAGAGGCCTCGGCGAGAAATGTTTGTTTAAATTTTTGTTTATTTCGGAGTCCTCATATTCCGGGGCACTTCATTTGGCTTTGCGGAGATAAAAAGATTTTTCCTGAATAATAAAACAGAATACCCGATGCTAATCTGGCCGGCGGTTCATTATTAAAACAGAGCATGTCCGCTGTTGGTGTACTGACTTTAAATTTTTACAAAAGAACGTCTATGGACGGGGGCTGGAAGGGGTTCGCTGCGAGCTGCACGCCATTTTCTTTGTATTTTCCGGGTTTTCGTTTAATATAAAGTATATTATGAAGACATTGTATTCAATTTTCATTCATATTTCACTAACGTCTCGCGCAAAAGTTAAAAATGTGTTAATGCTGCTGATTCCTGAATATCTTATGCGCCTCCCCGCATTACTATGTAAGACTCCTTTCTGTGCGATAAGATATTTACGATCACATAAATTTAAGCACCAAAGATGCATGCGCGCCTTCATTCTGTACGTGTGTATAAATAAGAATCTTCAGCCCCTAATCTTATTAAACCCCGTATTATCTGTGAGAGTCGCGCTTGCCTTAACACTTCAATTTACACTGCTTTAAAATTTTCAGCAGTGTATTGTTAAAAGTTGTTGTGGGTAAAATATTTATTTATTTATTAGCTCTTTATAAATTGAATACAAATAGAAATTTCAAAATTTACGTGAACTTCATAGAAAATCACCAAATCATTCTCAACAATAACATAAATCAATATTTTATATGAAAATTTACCCATTTTTTAAAGGTGTGTAAATAAATTTACTATTTCAATCATAAATAATAATAAATCACAAACATGCATTTTTTTAAAAATAATCACGTAAATATTGTATTTATATATATTGAAATACTATAAGAAAACATTATTATAATTCTGAAAGTCTTTTAAGTCGAACGTTATCAAGCCTTGAAAAACTAGCGTAACTAAATATTCAAAGTCGTGATTTACTTAAGTTGGTAGCTACTTTAAATTATTCCGACATATTTTCTTGAAAATTTATGAAGGATATAATAATATGTAAGGGGTCAGACGCGCGACGCGTCATTTAGACGAACAGTCATGATAGCCGACATAACTTATGTACATTAACTCAGGTCGATTGACAAATGGCCGGGGTATTTATCAGCCGCTAAGGTTGTATTGTAAAAGCTCCCGAGTCAACTTAGTCATTGTGTGAGAACACAAAAAACTTATCATTTACTTTGTAGGCTGCGCCGTGACGGGAAAGTGTCCAAATGGGTATTTAATGTATTTAGAAATACAAGCCAAATAGACGCCGCCTGATTGTGTCGGAGCTTTTCGGAATGATGTTAGTATAGAGAGAGTTATCTTTTAGAATTGTTATCGAAAGCTTAGCAAATATGCAGCTTTTATATTGTAATAATAACTAGTAAAAAAATCGTTTAAGGAAATTTGTTTTGGAAGAAAGCATTTTCAAACATACAATCTAAACATATTATTAAATATAAATAATAATGACACTTTTTTTTTTAAGTAATAAAGGGATAATTATATTTTAGCTTTATAATGTTGAGAATGACTTCAATAGGATAAAAAAATTTAAATCGAGGGTGAGTATTTGAATTAATTGTATAATTTTCGTAATTATATTAATCATTGAAAACTCAAGTTGAACGTAAAATGGCAGTCAAAATATTTTCCACTCGATGGGCCGTAACAGGATGATAATAAAATAACCACTCTGCAGTGGAATGCAAAAGTATCAATACCCAATAAAATAGATAGTCTGGAAGAAAAGTAAAATTTTATATGTTCAAATACAGACGATAGGCTCGTGTGAAATGTGGCAGCCTCCGATAGGGGTACCGCGACCACCTGTTTCCAAGAAGAACTTTCGACATAATTCCAAGAAGTATGAAAACTATAAAAATATTCTATTATAGATTTCGTTTTATTGCCACACTCACTTCCCGTCCGGACAAACGGAAACGAACTACTTCCAGTTTATAACAAAAATAACAATAAAACACGAATGTTTTATTTTTCTGCAGTATTTTTTAGAATCTTCCTTAGCAAATACCTTATGACTCTACAGAGGATGGTTATCTTTTAAGAAGACAAAGTATATTCGAGAGTAAAGTTGAGAGTACATACATAATCGTAGAACCGATTTTGTAAAGTCGTTTTGTTTTCGCTGTAAAAGCTTTCATTCCCTCGGATACGTTTTTGCTTGAATCTGCGGGGAATATTTCCGGTCCGGTATTGACTCGAGAGTTGTTTTTATTTTAAATTAATAATCGATGGGAGTCTATGCTTTCAATTTGCTAAATTAAATATGCAAAAGATAACGACGTCCAAAAGCTGAGGGAGAACAATTCAATTTGATTCTAAATGACTTAATTGCGAAAATTTACCGTAACTTAATGAACCCGAAATCAGCGGAACTTTATAAATTATATTAAATTTGACTTAAGCGGTATACATAGAAGACTATTGTCTCGAGTGCTCGCGGCTTGAAGTGGAAGAGGAAGTATTCTCCGGTTCCTTACATCCGCGAGGGAAGTAATTCCAGCAGGTTTGAGGTGCGCTGGAAGACAATTCAAAGGTTCAACGGGACTAAGTAGGACTCGACTGCCACAAAGCGACTGATCCTCGGATCTCTTCACTTCTAACTACACGATGACCTTAAAAACTAAACCTACTTATTTCAATTTCCGTAAAGACCTGTACCTTATGAATGTTCCGTGTCGGGAGGAATCAAAAGAATTCGCCGTTGTTATTAATTTATTCGGAAACCTCGGGGATAATGACAACGCAATTTCTAATAAATTCAAAATTTACTCAAAATTAATTTTACGTTTCAACGCATAAAGTACAATACTTTCTAAGAATATTATAATCTCATTCCGAAACTTCGGAAGTTAACTTAAAGTTCGGCTAATGACATCAAAAATGATTTCACCTTGTTTATAAAAAAAAAAAAAAAAACAACTCCACAACTTAAAAAAAATAAATAAAAACAAAACCGCCTCAATTATGCCGTACTACTCGAGAAAACAACATTATAAATACAACATATCTCACCCCAATCGCCGGGAAAAAAACTTTCGTACAAAGTCGAGCGACCCCCGAGAACTTTGTCACGCCGCGTCTAATAAATGTCATATCACGCCGCGGACGTCGGACAAAAAAAAGTTTCCGACATGATAGTATCGGGCACGTACCACGTTACATTCTCACGTTTGCATTCGGGCCGGCGCGGGACGTGCGCTCGCTGCGGCGGGCGGGCGAGGACTGACTCCGGGCGAGGACTGGCTCCGGGCGAGGACTGCTCCGGGCGGGGACTGGTCCGGGCGAGGACTGGCTCCTCCGCCGAGGACCGCCGCTTATCTCGCCGGGGCCATTTCTCGCAGTTGCAATTTTTACATGATAATAATTTACGGCGAATTCGGGATGTCATGTCGCGGGGCCTCGGGGCGGAGGCTTTCTTTAATTGAAATGTCTCGGCAAACGTATGAAACAATGTTTCATATTTTTTTGCTACGCAAAAAAAGCACACCGTTTTTTTGAGAATTCATTCCAAAACAATTTTTTTTTTTTTTTGTAACACTTTGCACTTGAGACCGTTTCCGTGCGGACTAATCAGCAACTCAAAGCGTTTCGTAGCGCTTTTAGTGAATTTCTTACACATTAAACTTTTATATTTTAATATTCAATGTATATTTACATCTTTACGAAGTTAATTTCGTAAAAGTAAATCTTTTTAATTTTGTTATGTATGATATTTCATGTAACAACTGCCAAGATGCATGCCCGGCTTCACAATAGTATGTCGTTTGATGTCTTTTGTCGGATTTATTATACATATTATCTATTATAAAGCAAACAAAGTAATGGTGTGATAAGTGAATGGAAAGCTAATTCAAATAAGGACCTTCAAATGAATGATTACAATAAGAAGTTCAATCAAAAAATATATGGGTTGATTAGGTACACATCTAGTCCTTTTGCCATGACTGTCAAGGTCGAACTGAGACAGCTGTCCACGGTGCAGTCCTTAATGGTGCCGCACTTATCTTAGATAAGAAATTCTTACGTACTTTGAAAGGGAACATAATCTTTGTAAAATTATATAGGCAGTGTTTAGGAACAAACTTTAAAGAACAAGATCACATAAACATGAACAAAATATCACCGCACATCGAATTTCCGCACCAAACAAAGTGGTGACCGAGACGCACCTCTCGAGTGCAAAGAGTTAATTCATGCGAGGTCGGATAAAATATACCCTAAAGATAAATGCATGTTTTTCTTGCATGCAACGCTGCTATAAAAATTGTATAATTACCATAACAGTTTTAACACTTTATTTTTTGTACGCCCATTGAAATACAGACCAATTAAAAATAGATTTCGTTTGTTCCGTTTGTTCCATATATCTTTCTAGGAGAACATTAGAAATTTGAGTCGGTGATGTTTTGAGTGGCTCGATGAAGTTTCTACGGCGTCAGTGCCTCGCAATGCCGAGGCTCGGGGGCCATTTCGACCACCCCGAGGTCTACATGTGCAGATTGTGCAGTATGGTGCACCTGGTCGTGACTTCAGGTCAGGTGAGCTTTTATGCGATAGAAGCGGAATTATTAAAAACGCCTTGTGTTATGGTCTACAACAACTGCGATTATATTAAAGCATTAATTTTATTTAAACACATTTCACGTAGTACAAAAATAATAAAATGATTATATATTAATAGAACATTCAGTTGAACTCATACTTTAAATTCATAACGCAGTAATAAATATTTTAATATTTAAACATTTATAAAAATCAACAATGTCAAATAATAAGAGCGTTGAGTCATATACATCTTATTTAAAATATAATCCCATGAAATTAAATGCAATTTTAAATTATTCAAATCTGACAGAGTTTAAAAATAATTTTGACATTTTTTTAATTTAGGCCATTCAAATATTCTGCCTAAAAATCAGTATTTAAAAATTGCCTTGACTCTTTTTTCGCGGAGCTGTCCGGGGGCGCCCGCCATTAGGCTTATTATTCGGAAGTCCCCCGCGCATGCGTTTCTTAATTACGGTTTGAACGGCTGAAGACTCGGGGGGGGCAGGGGGCACGAGGCTGGGAATTGAAAAACTTGAAAGAAATGCGAGAGGTGAGGGCTAGGCTAATAAGGGTGCCTGAAGTAACTTACCGGGGGTCGGTGTCTGTGAAGGTTTGATTTGCGTGGCTTTATCGAGCAAAGAAAAAAACTTTGTATTGCAAAGCATTTATTTGTATTGTTTGACATTGCATAAATGAAACTCTTATCTGTTGATTGATCATTGTTAAAATTGTATAAATATTATCAACAGTTCAATTTTTAGTGCAACATTAACAAAAAATACTTAAGATAACACGGACGATTAATCAGTGCGTAGTATACAGACTTGGTTATTATTAAAGTGTAAACGAAACTCTCAAAGGAGATGCACGTTCGTATTTCATTTCATCTTCAAACTTTGCGTGGGATATCGATGGCAGTATAGCTTTGTAGTCATTTATTTATACTCTTCATTGCGTCTCTTGAAACCGGAGAATTTACCCACGCAGGGTTCTCACGACCAACAGACAAGACTAAATGACACGGAATGTATCGGCGAATGTTAGAACAAAAATCTGAAATAAAATGTGATTTCACCCAGAAAACTTAGATTTATATCCCACGTGTTTCATGCTTGACATTGTAATAAATAGCTATCAGTGTCGCACATAAAATGAAAAGCTTTGATTTTTGATATTATGCTCAGCAATGCAACAAAAATTTATAAAATGTTTAAATTTCATATAAGCCTAAAAAAATATTATTGAAATTAAATATTAAAAATAGACCTAACGCTAACAGACTTAAAATATTCAAAGTAAAATATTTTAGGATATTAATTTTAATTTTTCTTAGAAAATAATTTTGATGATGTATTTTTTTTAAATATATAATAAAAAAAACATATAAAGGTAAGATCGTACGCAAGCTTTTCATGTTACAAAAAGTTCCTTGGGCTTAATACTGGAAGCTGTTACCTTTCCCCATCGTAATTGGATTCTTCAAAATGTATATTTTGATTTCAGACGCTATACGCATAATGATCTCAGTCTTAAAACAGCTTCGTACCTTTTTGTTTCGATGTCGAAATCAGGTATTTCGAAAGTACATTTTTTGTAAAGACATTAAACACCACGTGTAAATTGATAAATATCTTGAAAATTAACAATATTATTTCACGTAAACACTCTGTGTCATCTTTTCTTATAATTCAAGGATAAAAAGCATTTACCGAATAGCTCCTTAGAAATTTACAATATAATTTCACGAAACACATCGTGTCATCTTTTCTTATAATTTAATGATAAAAAGCATTTAACGAATAGCTCATTAGTGACAAGTTCAAGGTAACGTAGAGGTATTCAAAAAAGATGCCATAATAACGTATTATATATTATCTTCCATACAAAATCATTTTATTTTCAGGAATTCTTATTTAATTAGGCAACATCTGTTTATTTTCCAAATGCATAAAGTCGATTAAAACAATTAACTTTTTTTTCAAAATTATTTGGAAAAAAAAATTGTTCTACAGATTTAGTGCTAGAAAAATACTTAACTATTTTATATGAAAGCATAATTTGTATTCTAATACAAAAATATTTTTTTATGCTGCTTGAATAAGTTAACTTTTAATTATTTTTAAAAGGAACGAAAACCCACTCCGCAATCTTTGTAGCGAAATATAATATAATACTAAAATGCACGTTTCTACAAAAGGGAAGGGGACTTTCTCAGAGGAAAACAATTAAAAGGGGGCGTTTATACGAATATAGGAACATACATTCAAGGGGGGGCATAAAGATGTTTTCAGTGGTGCGAGATCCTCTGAGCTCACAGAAAGACTAATTGAGATAAGGGAATGTAAATGACTCATTAGAAAGTGGTTAAGAATGAAATATCACCTAATCGAGCCCACAAGCTGGTATCTTTTTTCTTTTAAGGGCTAACTTTTGGGAATCGTAAAGTGTAAATTTTATTTATTAGGTGATAATGAAATCTTTTCAATTTTACGATCATAATCGTGGTGACTAATTTCAAATACTTTTGAGCGATAAAATTATTTTCCTTACATTTCTTTCAAACAGATGTTTCTCGAAGTTTTAATGATTTTAACTTATTGTCAATATTCTTATATCAATGTCCAATTGTTTAAATGAAATCCTTGCATTTTAAATCAAATTTCAACTGTTATGAAACAAAGTGATGATATATTTATTTAGATTTCCGATTTCCACATTAACGTTTTCTAGTCCCGATTTACACTTTAAAATATTTACCATGATAGAATAGTGGTAGTAATTATGTAAACTATTTTTACTCAACCTATAAATATTATCAAGTTAGAATACCCTAAAGCCTCACTGAACACCGAATAAAATCACACAAGATCCAATAGTTTAAAAGTTTTACCTGCGCTCTACCTAGGCGTGTAGTCAGTTAGAACCCTCTTTATTTAAAGATTTAGCCAAGATTTCTTCCCTTATATCACAGGTGAGGGTGAGGGGTGGTTATAAGAATGCGGGCGGGAGGGGAGAATCGGGATTCCCGCTTTTTTCAGTCCCCATCTGTCTACACAACTTCCCGGCGACCAGAATGTATTCAATCTCTTCAAAGGGAAATGTTTGCCTAGTGCGTCGACTTTTTTATACCGCTACCTTTATGTCATCTATTAAAAAAACTTGTAAGATATTTCACAGACGGAGCGCTTCTGAACAGTATTGAAAAGATGAGGGAAAAAGTATTTAGTGTCTTTAAAATTTTAAAAGACTGGTGTCAAATTAAATATTTTAGATTTTTTGCCGATAAAAAGCCATATACAATATTTTTGAAGTACTTTAATTTAACTAGATGAATTGATGTATTTTATTATCGTTTTTATACATAATTCGTTCTTTTCCCTGTATAAGCTTTGTAAGTAGAACCCAATTAAAAAAAATAACTATGTTAGTATAATCGTTAATAAAAGTGGAATTGATTTAAAGAATACACTGCTTGCCACTTAAATTGACTGCATTCTAAATCACATTAAGAATTTTGAGAAACAAAACCTCGACTTTATTCACATGAAAACTACCCGAAGCTATGAAAACAACTTACGTTATTTCATAATAAAAAAATAAGTAGATTGTTTGCATTCTGTTAGCAATTCTTTGATCTACTTGTATAATAATTTAATATAAAACTTTCTAGGCTATTTTTATGCAAACTTTTCCAAGAGCTGGATTTTCGCTTTTACCTCGCTCCCGACATTACAGATGTGCGAGTAAGTAGATTAGGTAGTAAAGCATTTGCGCTGCGTTCATCAATATCCATCCAGAATCTTAAGAAGACAAGAGAAACCAGAAAACGACTTTACTTTCTGTGACTATAAAACCTTATCTATTTATTTCAGTAAACTTTACGACTGACAAATCACGGACAGAAAAGAAAGTTATCTTTCGACTTTGAATATTGTAATAGGCTCAAATTTGCTTTTCTTTTTATTCTAAATCCTATTTTCTTGTAAGCTTCTTACTTAAAAATTTATAGCATATTTTAATTTAATTTCATCAATCTTTTTTGGAGATCTTTTTGTTATTTTTACTCGCTTAAACTTATTAGAGATTTTTGTAATTCTGTTATGCGAAGGTGATATTTAATGTTTTTATTTTATTCGTGATTATGTTGTAATTATTGATGAATGTATGTAATTTTACAAACAAATGTGCCATTTTTTTATAATAATTTTGTATTTAGTCTAGATGCGTGTTCAATGATGTTCAAAATGATTCAGTTTTAAATGTGTTATTTAAGCAATAAGCTCTAAGATTTTTTTTATTTTATCATCTAAATCGGTTCGATTTTGCATAATCAGTATCAAATAACATATCTTATTTTGATAAAATATTTTATTCCAGTAAGCATTTTCCTGACACTTTCAATGTGAGGCCTATTAGTTTTAAAACTATTTTTTACTAAGTTTAAACTACGGTTTATTATGATAATAAATAATTATGTGTTTTTTACTGAAAATATATTTTATTTGATATTACCATAACTACATAATGTGAAGATCTCTCCCAGAATATGTTCAAAACTAAAATAAACTAAAGTCACAAAAAATTAATAGCATTGCTATTTGCAAAGATGGGATGTTTGAAAAAACTCTCTTCAATTTCCTCTAATTATTAAAAATATTTTGGAAATATTACCAAACGTTGTTTCTAGACCCCAAAAGGAGGTCCACTATTAATGGTTCTCAATAAGTTGTCAAGTCTATTTGATTTTTATTTTAAGCTCTAGAAAAGGTCATGATCGTAGATAAACACTTTAAATAAAACTTTTTTTAGGTGATAATATCACCAAATCTGCTTATGACAAGTAAATTTTTAAATATATATATATACACATATATATATATATATATATATATATATATATATATATATATATATATATATATATATATATATATATATATATGTATATATAGTTTTGTTATTCGCATAAAAAATCATTTTTTTATTAATTTGTACTCTAGGTAAATTTTTACAATATTTATTAAATGATGTAGCAGATGATCTGACCATAAGAATGTTGCACATACAAAAATATTGTTGCAAATGATATCCAAATATTTAGAGCCTGAAATACAGCCATGGTTAACAGTCAATCAAAGCGTTGTCTAAAAACTATTGCTGCCTAATTCTCCAACATTTATATATTTTTTTAAATTACTATTTGATTCTATTCGGTATTTTATATAAGTTCACATTACTTTGATTAAAACAAGTTTGATTTAATAAAGTTTAATTATTTTAGTGATGCATACCTTTTATTTCAGCATTTTGTGTTGAATTTTATTGCGTTTGAGGGTATTTCTTTTGGAAATATCTTTTCAATGCACCTAGAACTCATTTACCTAACAAATGATGCGCAGACGTTACTTCAGAAAGGGGACTGATTACCTTCTGGTAAATCGTCGCCCACATTACGGAAGAAAAATGGTGATATTCTTCTTAGCGCATGTACCCACCGTGTACCTAATAAAACGAGAGCTCCAAAGGATATACCTTTTATATGGTCACAATATGTGACGAGGTATTGAGACGCCACGAAACGTAACGGCGCACAGTGGCGACGCGTGAAACTCCACCATTGTTTGAAAAGTATTTGGGATTTCGTAAATTTTCGTATTTAATGAAGCTTGTGGAATTTATTAAAATTTTATAATGTCAGCAAGCGAATAAAATAGGTAATTTTTTTGGTAAAAAATAAATTTAATTTCGATTGCATTAAAAACATAATTTTTTGGATTATTTTATTACATTTTATCAATATTAACAGTCTGTCGTTTCAAGAGAAGACATGTATACGATCTTTTATTTTTTTATTAAAAATATTATTGTGATTTAACTAAATCATGTCCGGATTTCACTGTTAAATTAAGATAAATAAATATTCAGTATATTAGTAAACATATAGTTGAAAAATATTGCAATACTGTGCATATATTCAAGTTTTTTTTCAATATCACAATATTTCACTATAGTATCAGTAATCAAACATTGGTAAAAACTAACTTATTAGTAAGATTTCAGTAAGTAACATGATATTTTTGTGAATTTCAAAATTCATGACAACCCAAGATATAAAATGCTCTGCATCGCTTTTTACTATGTATAATATTGATCGGTTACGTGCATTAAAGAGAATATATATGATAAAAAAAACCATATATATATAATTACGACAATGTCTATCAATCGATAATAAATATGCATGTATATTTTTCAAGCATATTTCATATTTTAGTGATAAAGGTGTCTAGCTGTTTCATCTTTGCTTTATTATCTAAAACTAGCTTAAATTTATATCAAATATAAGTGTTGATTTATTAGCAGTACGTTGATAGCATTATGCTGGGACGAAATATTGTATAAATTTTGCATGCACTTTACAAAATTACGTTATGACCTTTCTAAAATTCAGTGCTGTTATTTATAACGTGTTATTTTATTCGATAAGATTCATTGATAAATTAAATTGCACATTAGTCTCTCCGCCATACTTCAACGTAATAAAGGCATCTGTTTCTTTAGCGGTTTGAAAATTTGTTGTTTATATTTATATTTAACACTGAATTCGGGACATTTCGTCGGTAATGACTCTCCATCATCACTATCGAAGCAGACCGTCGCTTCCCCTGCCCGGTCGCCTCATTACAGACGACGAATAAAACCGATTCGTTAATATTCCCAATGTCACGCGGAGGTCGCCTGGGTCGATTCTGAGTAACGCTTTTGGTAATGACATCGTCTAACAAAACACTTGCCACTAATAATGTACTACTCAAAACCTAGTGCTCTAGTTATTTGTTTTTAAAACGTTTTGAAATATTAATTAAATATACACACAAAAAAAATGGTTCATGCAAGAAGTTAAAAAATTACATTGCTTGAAAATTATTTCTGAATCTGGAGCCGAAATATCTGTAAAGAGAAAAAAAAAAATAGAACCCTGAAGCAATCCAACTTCAAAAAATCAAAAAAAAAATAATTAAAAAACTTACCTATCAAAAGTCAAAGGCACGTTATGTTTATTTGTGTAAAGTCATATTTTTATTGTTTCTCGTTACTGTTTTTGAATTGCTCATGCAATATTATACTCCAACAATATGATAAAATATAACACTTCAATGTCTTTTCTTATTTTTAATAAACACTTTTATATTTTTAATATAAAATATTTTTATTAAAATATAGTTTCGTTGTGTATTTTACATGTTAGTTAGTTATTTTAACCTGTATTTTAAAAAAATATGCTGTTTTAATTCTCACATCCTAGTTAACAGGCAAGAGTATATATAGTATTAACACAAATTCTCATCCGGAAAAATAGTATGTAATGAGTTCCAAAATTTTAAAATAAATATGAAATCTTATATTTAAACCAATTAAATGTACGTTTTTATAATATATTACAATTGTGCTTTAAGTATAACATATAGGCAGCCGTAAAAAGGTTCTTAAACGACACCTTTGAGATCTAAAAGACTCGGAATATAGTTTTAATATGCCTGCATAGTAAGAAATAAAGCAGAGGGAAATGTGTTTTATTACGGTAGTTATAACAAAATGATGCATACGTAACAAAATAAAGAAAGCCTACAGTGAAATATAATGTCAAAAGAAACCTTTTCATATAAATATTTCAAAATACATTTAATATACATCTTGTAGAATTCTTAAATATGATTCATCAACAAAATAAAAATACATCCTCTAGATTGGCCATTATCATCAGAAACCTGTCAGTCTATTCCTAGATAAAAGCTTTCCCATGAGCATATAACTATTTTTGATTTCCAAGAATACGAGCTTTGGTATTTCAACTAGCTTTACACTCTTGTCGAGGAACGAAGGCTGTTTTTCAGTATTTTTTATATTTTCCTATCACAGATATAAGATCTGTGAATAAATCTTTCTTGTTGAATCTTATAAAAATCGATAATTGTTAAATAACAGTTTATGTTAAAAATAATTTCAAAAAGTTAAGGTACATATATTGTAAATATTCAAATAGGTTTTTTTTTATATATAAATAGCTTTAACAGGATTTGAACAATAGAGAACACTTGAGAATATATTAGGTTTACCTCAAGCTGAAAAAAAATATATTCAGGTGGAGAAATGTATGTTGTTGTCTCTAAGAAAATAACACAGTATTTGCTAGCATCAGTAAATTGTAAGCGGTCTGCAATCATTTGTAGATAGCAAAAAATAACAAATTCTTCTTTTTTTGTTTTTCCTCAACTAACATAAATGGTGTAATTATTATTATTATTATCCGAATAGACTGCGCAATAAACATGCAAGCAACCCTTCAAAGCTCAGTAATCACCACCTAGAGCATAGTCATAACATTATCACCCACGCTACAACCCCCGGCCGTACGACCAAGGGACTATATTTCCTCCCTACCCTAATAAATCCATTTTGTTTTCTTCTACTTAATTTCGTTTTTCGCCACGCCTATGCTATCCAAATTCTTTTACGCCATGTTTCTCTAACCCAATCCCTGTGTCTATATCAACATCCGCACATATAAGCCAGAGGGGTTATACTTACTCGAGACGACATGTGTACATAGCACTTGTGGAGAGGGATCATGTTAGGAGTCTAATGCGACTTTACTAACGAAAAATCTTGGCGTTTTGCTTTTAGACAGGCTATGCGTTGTTTGTGGAATAAATGTATCACAATGAGGCTTTGTTGCAGTGATCTTGATCTCAGAGTGCTTAATCGCATGCTCTGAAATGGTGATATTATCTACATTACTTCTATTCAAAAACTCGATAAAATTTAGAAATCATATTTATGTTATAAATGTTTGGGTTCAAAAAAATAAAACATTCTAACGATATGTAAAAAATAATATTATCATCAACAATTTATTTTGTCATACAAATTCGTTCATAAAAATACCTAGAAATATTATTAGTTTTAAGTCACTTGTTCTTAAAAATATCTATAAACAAGCTATATTGTAAATTATGATAACGCAATTATAATATTATTTTAAATAATGTTACTAACGACTGCAATATTTTTTTGGAAATACCATCAAGTTTCAACCTTTATACTTTACTTTTAGAAACCACAAATCTCTCATCACCAATCACCATATACCTTTAACGTAATGATTATCAGTCTAACAAAATTATGACAACAAATTATAAATACCACGAGCACCCGAATTCTGTGGGAAAGATGTGTAATTAAGTTAGACGAAATATTAGCAAAGCGGTGCCGTCTTTCCTGCGGGCGGAGTCGCCGAGCTTGGCGGCCATCTTATTCCCAGATGCCGCCATCTTGGCAACATCTCCGCCGAGCACAAGCGGAGAGCGGCCGTGTCATGTGCTTGTGCTGTATCAATCGGCAGGATCCTCTTATTTATCACCGCATCTGGTCTGGTCTCCTGAAATAATAACCGCATCGGGTGTGAAATTTGTTTCATAAATATTTGTGTTTGTCTCTGAGGACTCCTCTCCTTTATAAAAAAAACTTTTAAAAAAATGTATACACAGTGCTTTATACTCATTGCTTCCGCAGTATTATAAAAAAAGAATGAATTTTATGAATAAAAAAAAAAGTGTATTTTTGTTAATTTAACCTGCGTCACGCCAAAGTTTGAGAAACATGACAGGGCAATAAGATCATCCAAATAATCCAAAGCTCCATGCGAGCAGATAACTTTCAGAAATTCTCTGAGACTCCGAGAAGCTATTAAAAATACATTGTAATAAATTTCCTGAGTCGCTGAATAATCTGGTGTCGTTTTTACAATAATTACCTCGGACTTGGGATAACTTATTTAGAAGTTTGTACACCTTGATGCTGCAAGGTACACTTACTCCTTTGTAATGGAGTTGCTTTTTGAGCTTTGATATTAATTAAGTTTATCAGATTATTTCTCCTTAAAAAAGTTATTTGAGCTTAGCAAACAATTAATTGGCTTTAATACGAAATTATTTTTAAAATATTTATTTAATTTTTTATTTAAATTTTAGAATACTATTTAAAAAAAATTCTAGATGATTATCTTTCTTTAGTCTTAAATCAACTTCGAGGTTTATAAAAAGCCAGCTAGACAAGCTTAATACCAAATAATGTCTTAAGCTTACCATGTTTCAAATAACATTTTAACTATCAACTGATATATTGTAATCTAAATCAACCTCGTCTGTATCCTAATACGTTCTATAAATTAAAAGCACAAACAGTTTGTGAAATATGTTTATCTTTTGAAGAGAGTTATTTCTTACTTGATCTCTCACACTTCTTAACCTCTAAATTCTTTTCCCAAAGCAATGAATCAATTATAAAATAATTAAAACAAAATACATGAAAAATATAAATATGGAAATATTTAATATATTTTATCTCCATATATTACTAGTACAAGTAATTTAAATAGCTCATTCATTTTATATATTTAAACCGGTCATCTGAGTGCTGGTTTTTATTAATATAACTACTGTATACATTGAAGAAGTATTTTTTAACGAAAAGACTTGGTAATATATTAATAAGAGAAGGTAAATAATTGAGATTTGATTTTATATTTGTCGACGTTAATTAAAACCCTTTTTTTTTTTTAATTAATTTGTATAATTTATTTAAATACAGAAAATGGAATATTAAGAGCATTCCCGTATTTATTTAATAGCAACATAAATTACGTCAGTTCCTGAAAACCCTTTCACACCACAAAACGGTTAAATATAAAAAAAAATAAAAATATTTAACTCAGATAAGCAAGAGTATTATAACAAGTAAATTTTAAATAACACTTAACAGCCAAGTGTCTAATTATCTGAGAAACGACTAATCACAGAGTTTAAAATAAAAATACAAACATCCCTTGCAGGCGACGAGGATGCCGGGAGCAAAACAAAGAGCGCGGGGAGAGGCAGTCGGCACATCAGGTACAGTGGATTATTATTCATAAGCACATGTCCTGGACCCTACTCCGTACTCCGTATTCTGTACTCCGTATTCCGCCATCAACGCCCCGCGCCATCTGCTGCGGTGGCGCGACTGTATTTGTTTTGCTTAGATAATTGTATACACTAAAAATATTATCTTTTTACGGGCCCCTTGCGAAGTCACCCCCACGCTGTCCCGCTCGCCCCAGACGCATTTTTTCTCGCCAGAATTAAAGGGAAGATTTTAACGCTGCCCTTTTTTGTGTTTGTTGTCACTGTATTTAGATTTGGTGTTTAATCGTATGTGTTTATGGGGGCGAATGTTGTTTATCTTTTTTGTCGTGATTCTAAATTATAATTTCTGGGTGCGGGGGGGGGGGGGGGGGGGAAGGGGGCTTCTGTTGTGTGGCTTTTTCAGACCTGCTTCAGACCTTATTTTTCGTTATCGTTACAATGTTTTTATTGTTAAAAAATATATATTGAAAATAAAATTAATTATGAACATATTTAACTGTCAGTACTTGCCTGATGTTTATGAAGGTATTTTTATACGAAAACTCAATATTTGATGGTGGATGATGTATGAATATTTATACTCACATACATACATAAGTAATCTAAATACATTTAAGCATTAACACAGTTATAATAACACGGCGTGAAGTTACCACTTTGCACTCGGCGGCGCTTTTCATCAATCTTTTTCAGGCGTCGCGTCCTGGCGCCCTCGGCGGCCGCAACAAACGCGGCGTCCTGGCGGTGGTCGCTCTCTCCACCACCGGCCACTGTCGCTAACAAGTTTAGCCTCCTCCCCTCGGCCGGACATCAAAGCGCCGGATGTGCCCCCGCCCTCCCCTCCCCGCCCCCCCACCCCCTCCCGTCACTCTCTCTCTCTCTCTTTCGCACTTATTCTGTATTTTTTTGTTTGGCCGCACGCTGTTTCGTTGTTTACGAACAAGATGTGGATACTTCCGTTAGTAAGACATCCGCGTCTTTAGTGATGCTCCTTAATATTCTCTTTTTTTTTATAGTGGATATTTTTGTGCAAAATTTATTTCGAGTTTGATATTGAGATTTTCTGCAAATTGGGAGGACACAATATTGTATACAGTAATAGGTAGAAATAAAGCATATAAAAGTATCTATTATTCCAAGAAGTCTTAAAATAAACTTCCTTGTTGTATTATATATTATGTTCGCGGTTTTACTATTGTGCCTGTAAAAAATCTTTAAAAAACTCTTGATGTTTGAATGCTTTTAATAAAAAAAAATCTTTTTAGAGCCTCCTTACCATGTTTATATTTTTTTATAAAAATGGAGTAAAACATGTCAAAGCAGTTTATATTAAATAATACATTTTGAAAATAAAGTGTAGTGATCATTTATATATTTTTTACTAAAACATATTCGCATTATCGTCAGCTTTTTATAAATTTGAAGCAAAAAAATATATATTGTTTTTGTGTTTCAAATTAAAATTGGTAAGATTTTTTTTCTTTCTAAGTGAGCAAAATGGTTTACTTTTTGCGTTAACGCTGTCAAAAGAATGCTTTGACTTGAGCGAAAGTATGAAAAACTTGATAAAAATGAAAGAAACATTAAATTGTTTGACCCCTCATTAGGCTGCCAGTTCACTATGAAGTTGTTTAAAAAAATTTGATATTTTTTAAAGTTATTTAAAATCTTAATTAAAATGCTGTTTTTTTTTTTCATAAACAAACGACAATTTCTCACTGCTTGATAATGCTTCGTATAAATTCACAGTTACTCTGTGTATTCAGTGACGTTTATTGTTCATTTTTAATTAAGCGTGACAATCGAGAGCGTAAAGAAAATCGCATTCGGGGACTCAGTTTACCACATCGACGAACAAAGGTTAAACGCTGAGATTACAAAGACATCAAATTAAATGGTTAACAAAACATTTTAAAATTTGTATATAAAAGCGCTGGCCAGTCGGAATGAAAGAATTATTAAATGGAGGCTCCGGAATGAGCTTTAGGTGGGATTATTCTGACATTTTGACATTTGTTATCCTCTGCTAACTTCCCAACCTCTTGTACTAGATGGGGTTTATTTTTTTGCGTTATTAAATTAATTTCTATCTCTGTGAAAAATAAAAGTCCAACTACAAAAATCCTCAAAAAAAATTTCAATTCTATTCGCTAGGCCGCATGATGCTTAGAATATTATTTTTTTGTCAAAGATTATAACCACTAGCTAATACTTTTTTACATAAATTTGAAACCATGAACAATGAACAGAAAACTATATTTATTTTTCAGTTAGAATTTAAAAAGCGTATGTTTAAAAATGACCAATAAAAAGAAAAATTTAACATTACAAAATCTTTTTTTTATATAAAGACACTACAGTGTGACTAAATTGAGAATTTAACTTTTGTAAACGTTTAAGTAGAAATCTAGCATTTTTAATTGAATTTTATTTAGTCATAGTGCATTTGGTTCCCACATGCATTTAACGATTATTTTATTTTCTAGTGATCAAAAGCACAAGTACACCAAGCCGCGGCAACCAAAATGCATGGACTTAAATTCAATCTGGATTTTAGAAAAATGAGAATTTACCTCACCTTTTCATATATAAATCGACTCCCCAAATATTTTTTGAATACTTTGTTTTATATAAAAAGTTATTTAAAATATCTTTTTAAACACGCAAACTAACATGACAATTAAAAACTCAATGTCCTTAATATCAAAGCTCCTAAATCATCCCTAAGACTAGAAGCAGGTGTTCCTCGTTAATGTCTCACCTGGTGATTATTTAACTCATAAATGAGTTACCCCATCAAGCCCGTGATTCATTATTCACTGCTTTTAACTCAGACAAAACACATTAATGCTCGTCTGACAACTCTTGGTAAATAATACATCACGACTATCACATTATCTTTAACGGGGTACATAAAGTCGAACGGGAAACCAGATATTAATTTAAAAATACGTAAACCTTAATATGAGTACATTCATTAATTGTTTAGTAAAATGTAAGCAATATCTGCTTATCGCCTGTTTACAGGCGTTTCTAGCTTTAACAAAATGCATGGCATAATTATACTCAAATCTAAAGTAGTATAGGCTGCGCAGTAAACCATCAAACTCGCCCTTAAATTTTCATCTGTCATTAGTAATTTACATGAAGTATTCGGAGTTTATAACAAACAATGCACTCGGAATTGAAAGCCGGCCGGGCCGGGAAACCGCGCGTCAATAATGTGAATTGTTCCCAATCACACGCGCCGGCCCCACTTATCATTTATGGGGCTCAACTGAAAGCTATTTGGTGTAAAATCTATCGGCATTACCCATTCTTTCAATCACACTGCGATGCATGCATAGCGCCTCATTCAATTACCTCCGGCCAATATTTTGATGGATACTGAATTTAAATTCGTTTGGCATACGAACATGTTTTATTTGCCACGAAAAATATTTTTATGGGAATTTTTTATTATAATTTGTATATCATACTATTTTGAACGAATTTAAAGTTGAAATAAAAATATCGTAAAATGTTTAATAAAAAATTTAAATGGATTATTAAGTCATAACTTTTGATTTATTTTTAACGAATTTTAGACACAAAAAAAATCATAATTCACACGCACTAAATTACTAAATTCTCCAATCATAAAATTTGTCCTCTGTAGTTATACGAGTACTATTATCTCAAGAAATCAGTTTGCATATGTATATTTTAAAACGTTAATATATTTTTTTATATTTGTGCTATTAAAAGTTTCTCTCGAGTACCTTATAGAGTAAATATATTTTGAATATAAACTCAATCGCCAGATTCACGTCAAGTTTATTTTACATATGAGTAAATTCACGTTAACGATATGATAATAAACTGCAGCGGGAAGTAATTAGCCCGGTGTAGTCTTGCAGATTGAGCATTTTAGAGTCGTAATAAAATAGGGCTGGCCGACGAATAGAATAACAGGCTCTGGATTACACGGAACGGTAAACTGTACGTGCTGCACTTTACACTGCACCGACCTGCATACTTAGTAGCCGGATACTCCGCGTCCGAGCCCCCCGGATAGTGTAAAACTGCTCCTCACATTCAGTTTCTTTTTTGAGCACTTTATTTAACGTAAAATGCAATGTACGTAGGATAAATTTATCAAAAAAGTTTTTTACATGACACAAGTAGAAATCATATCTGTACGTAGTAGATATTGCGGCTTACAAACTTAATCCTTGTGTCGAATATGACATGAAAATTGTGTGATAGTGTTGACTGTTACTAACTTGTTTGAAAAAGCAATAATATATTGCTCTCATCTTTTTTTTATTCAATCAACAGCATATCAAATGACCTGATATATCATTTAATGATTAGTAAAGGCTTCAGAGTAAAATTTAATCTTGTTCAATTATCATGTTAGGTGCTTCCTTCCCAATATATAATATTTAATTTCCGTATTATGTGCATAATTTATATTATTATATCGTGGAACTATTGTATAGTAATGTGAGAACCGGGCCTTGGTTTGATGTTCACAGTTCCCAACGAAGGGCACTGCACTAATCAACAGCGGTCCAGGAATATTTCATAGATGTGAAGAATGGCATCCCCGGTCGCTGTCTGAGTGAACATAAATGAGGAGAATGTACGTGCAATGAATAATTAAATTTAATAGCGTTAAAAAAATCTTCTAGTTACATATTTTAATTCTTATAAAAGCCTTAACATTTAAAATTTTACAGCTGATCTCATTGTTCATCAAATACTCATTTTAAAATTCATTAAACTTGTTTTTTATAATTTCGTTTGTGTGGCGTGAATAAATTAACTCAGACGTATTAAAATACAGGACTTTGATTTAATTTATAATTACTAAATCTAAAAATAAAATTGAAGCCTTTATTAAACGTTTAATTACGAACACGTTATCAACATTCACGGAGTCATGGCGAGAATGCAAGGTTTCGAGTCGACTGTATTCATCGCCCATTGTACGTGCATGCCTCTGGGTAGCTCCATAAATATTAAATTCAATCGATATGAGAATTTAAGTAGAGAGCACCGTTCCCCGTTTACTTAAATATACCAGTAAATTTTCATTCTCTATTATTTGGCATTAAAGAGTAAACACCGGCGGTGCATGATGCCCCGAAAGAGAGCGGAGCGATTGCCAGTCGCTGACTCGGCATTTCGCCGCTCTCTGCTGATTGTTCGGGTTCTCTTTAAATATGTTATTCGATGAGAAAGTGCGCTCCGCGACTCGCACTCCGCCCCAGAACGGCTTCCCCGTGATGACTTCGATAATGGAATCTTGTTTTTGTAGATTTTTTAAAGATTCTCGCCGGTAATGAGTGTGGAGCACCTCGTAAATGCAACAAATCCGCTTTCGTATTTTATGCAATCGTTAAAAGTGTTTATGTCGGTAATGGCTGATAAATTAATATTTACGAGTTCGGGGTGGCAATGTTTTTACGACGGTGAAGAGACTTTTGTCGTTATTTGTATTTATCGGTCTGATAATGGCAGATATCGCTGTTTATTTTCACTCCGCCCGCTTTTATAGATTTGAATTTTTTTCAATCAGCAACATTGGCACCTAAACTGAAAATATAATTGATTTCTGTTTGACTGTTCAAAATGAAAGTGAGGTTCACAACTTTGTAAGCCACTGAATAAAGACTTATTTACATTTACTTCATTGAAAATCAACACACTCAAAAATGAATCATGAATCAAAAGTTATGCTTTTTTAAAATTAACACTACATAATAAAATATTAGGCAAATACATCATTTTTATTGATACTGATAATTATCAAAGAAATATGAGTAAGCATTTTTTAAATATTTTTCAATCTAAAAAGAAAGTAGCCATCACGTATCAAATTGCATGCATTTATTGCGCAATGAAGGTTGAATGTACATCCAACAATGACCAGCATTCCGCGCAGAAGCGATTCGTGTACCGCCAAAACTCCCAAAAGCCCTTTTAAAAATGGCCGGCGTCCGACCAAACAGCCATCAACACCCGCAAAAAGCGCTTTAAATCCTGCCAATTCATCACGGCCCCGAGTTAATGGCGCCTATCGGGTCACAATCAAATGCATTGAGATGCGCCGGCTCGGTGCAGCCCCGCCGCCGCAATTAATATGCGCAGTAAAAGCGCGATTCGGCAACCAGCTCGGCCAAGTGCCCCTCATTCAATACCCTCGTAATTTCTTTTATTTGTCTCTCTGTAAAACCTCGTGCCACTCGTGTTGAGCTCATCTTTGCGGACATTCAAATTAATTCAATTAATTGTCTTCGTTTTCTTGTATGA
This sequence comes from Atopsyche davidsoni, assembly GCA_022113835.1. Classification (NCBI taxonomy): domain Eukaryota; kingdom Metazoa; phylum Arthropoda; class Insecta; order Trichoptera; family Hydrobiosidae; genus Atopsyche; species Atopsyche davidsoni. The sequence continues at coordinate 11,453,509 of JAILWY010000009.1, read as the reverse complement.
GAAAATGTTCTTGTTTGGTATTTTAATTAAGTTTCATCCTTGGAATGCGGCACTACAAAATGTACTATTCCATCTTTATAACAGTTTATCCATAAAAACGTCCCAATAGATTTTTCTAAAAATATACCATAATGGTAATATGCGTTTATACTTTAAAACTTTTAATCATAAATATATTGATAAATACACACTTAGGATGTATAATAAAGCTTCGATCACAAAAAAAAAATTTTTTTACAAAAAAATACGAATCATTTGAATCAATCGCATTAATTCTAAGAACACTTTATGCAGTATTACATGTTATTTTTACTGAAAAATATATCTATTGTCTTTTGGGTAGCGTTTCTTTTGCGTTCTTGTAAAATACGCCCACAACACTGTTTTTAAATGTTAAGAGAAATCAATGACTACATTGTGTTCATACACATTATTAAAATAAGAAATTCGCGTAATGTAAGGCATTTTAACGCGAAATTTGAAATTTGCGTTATAGTGAGTCGCGTAAAGCGGGGTATTACTGTAATGATAATGATTTTCTGGGCATCTGTTCATCAGAAAAATTCACAAGAAATTTTTGCCGCAACATTTTTTTATTTTCACTACTGCTTATTATCTTATGTTATAACATAAGATAATAAGATCTTTCATTTTTTCAGGATGAGTCTACATAATGTACGCTATAATTATGCTCGTCTGCGTGTTTTAAAAGTTCTGTAAAATATAATAATATTTTAGTACAAATTTGGTTTTCCTCGTCTTATGTGCTTTTTGGTTTACTTTATGTCAGGAGAGTTATAAAACACTACTTGCTAAAGGGAGCACGGTGTGCGGACGTCACGGGCAGGCATTGTCCCGGGGCGGATCAGGCCCGGGCGCCCCTAACTAGACCTATGCGGACTGCGAATAACAAAGTTTGCGCCGCATCTGCAGTTTTCAGCTCGTCCTGAAACAAACTTGTATGAATGGCAAAGCGCGACCTGTTTCAGAATCTCTCAATCAGACGATTTGTATTTTCTTTTGAAACTGTAAAAACTCAATTGAACGCTTCTCTTTTCATCACGAGAGATAATAAGTTTTACTCAAATACTGCAATATTTATAATCTAATCTTTTATTTTTGTGGCAAATATATCTCAAATTTTTTTATGAAATATTTATTTATGCACATAGAAAAAATACGATACTTATGCGTCACCAAAAACCAAAACTTTTGGCTAATCTAATTAATATTGTTTGAAATGTATCCTTGGATTAAAGTTTTAAATGGACACGTATTTGATCAAAATAACAAATATTCAATTTACAAGACCAGAACTATGTCGTAATAAAAATGTTTCAATCAATTACACATTTAATTAATTAATATTTCCATAAAACAATCTATAATTTAGAGCTATGAAATAAATAATTTTATTTATCAAATTCTATGGCTGGTATTTGGTAGAAGACAGTCATTCAAAGCTTACGTTTAAATGTATAATATGTTCAGGTAATATTCGATCAATGTAACTAACAGAGCTTCGATCATAGAGAATCAGATATATTTTACTATTTTCTCGCGTAGTAATAACAAAAAAAGTTACGATGAGAATAAATTCTCGTAGGGACTGAAATCCAGTCTGTTTTGTGTTGTAAATCCGAGGACGACGAACTATATGATCCACACTTCTGCAGAATAACTTTGAGTAAAACCGACAAGCGTAAAATAAGTATGTTCACCTTCAGAATACTTCATATACAACGCACACATTTTATATACAAGCTTAAAGGATATTTATACATAGCGTAAAGGGAAACTTTTATGATGAACATGAAATTCTAAAAATGTCTATTTCGTGCAAGAGGTCTCTCAATTTTATGCATGTAATCTTTGAAGAAATACACAAACAAAATAAACCTAAAATAGTATAGTTAATTAAAGTAAATAATCTTGATTATCCTGATTTTATTATTATATAAAATATTGTATATTTTTTAAAAAAGAAGCGCATAAAATTTATTATGACTTGTATCAAATATATCACATGAAATGTATTTTTGTGAAAAACTGAACATTGTTAAGTAATTCTCAATTTTTGCTTTCAAGTTTCGCAATACTCTTCCGTACTGACGTTACGCAATGTGGAAGAGTATTTCAAAGGAAGTAATTTTACATTCAAATATGTGATTTGTGAATTTATACTTCCTGAATACAAACGAAGTTTTTATTTATTGTTGTTAGATACACAAGCTGATGCAATATATACGTGATTGCGAATTGAGATAAATTTTCAAACTGAACATTTCAAATTCAATATTTTGAAATACCTAATAATTACTTTGCCATTTCAATATATTTTTCTGTTTGAGATTCTTTTAATATTATGATTTAAACTAGACAAAATTCGTCTTAAATACGATTTTCATAAAAAATATCCAGTAAATTTTATTGAATTTAGTATGCCGATAAACTTACTCAATCAGACTTATTGATCAAAATGAAATGATATTTTTTCGGCTTTTAGTTTCAAAATTTATTTCACGTTTTATGCTGTTATTTCACATTAACACTCATCGTTTCTTTATATGTGTAGTATAAGTTTTTCTCGATTGTAACATTTACATAATGAATTGTTTTCAAATATTTACATAATTTTATACAAACAAGCTTTGAACAAAACGCAATTCACTTAATAATTCATATTTTTTTATTTTTCTTTTGTTTTATCATAATTCTAAGACAACAAATAAAAAATTCACAATCTCATGAATAAAATATATGCCAATACCAATGTAACAAAAACATTTTTGGAATAAAATATAACCTATTATCTTTAATCTATAACAAAAAATGTATATTACTACATCCTCAAAAATTCGATCCTTTATAAATATAAAAGATGTTTATTTCATCATATTAATAAAAATCTAGAATTATTTAAAAAGTACTAACATCATAATGAGGATTATCTTTATGTTTAAATTGTTCACTCATTAATTTGACTTATATAATAATTCTTGCGAAATGCTTTACACGCTTTTAATACAAAGAACAAGCTCCAATTTTGGCAACAATAGGACATCAAGAATAATTCTTGAAGACAAATTGAGTGCCATTTTTATATTTTATCATAATAACCAGACACTTACTTGAGCAATTTTTCGCACACTTTGACAGAGTTATTCAAAACTTTGTCATTTAAATAGTTAGTCTAGAATTTATATATACTGATTAAAGTTTAAGCTTTGCCGTGAGAATAATTCTCCGTATTATTTTCTGCGTCTCATAAAAAAAAAAAATAAGCCATGAATAACTGTGACTTAATTTACGATATTGAGACCTTATTTCAATATTATAAAACACAAAGTAATATAATTTTAAAATTTAAACATATGATTTTTTTAAGTCTCGTAAAGCTTAAAAATCTATCTTGCAAAACACTTAAATCGCACAGCAACTATGAAGATTTTCAGGTCAATACTAATTGAATTAGGGTCCGAAAGATAATTTACGCTATATCATTTACTATCTGTCATTACCATCAAGAAAAAAAATATTTATGGCGACATCTTTATAATTTATTTAATTGAAATATTCGCCGTAAAGTCCGTAAACTCGGGTGTCTCGCGCTCGCAGCCCGGCCACTCGGCACGGACTTAATCGCGAGGAAAATAAAACTACGCCGTTAAAATTTCAGATAAACATAATGAGTCGCAAGTCGGGACACTTTAGTACGTTCACACGGCGAGTAAGCAATGTAGATGCTAAATAGTTGGGGTGGCTGGACCATCCCTGGGGCAGGCTCTTAGCACTTTCTACCGGATTTGCAAAATTCTTCGATTAAAAAACCTTTTGTGCATAAAGAAACATTTTACAAATGTGATTATTCCTTTAATTTCTTAAGATAACTACTCTTAATTCCATATCTCTACTGCATAAAACGTACGTACATACTTATCATATCATAAAATTTAATACTCTCTAGAATGTTTTATCTATTGCCCACACATCGTCAGCTTGTCCAGTCGAAAATTATGTTTATCTCTTTAGTCAAATCTGTTTTTATGTTATTGCGTTTATTATAGGAAAATAATAATAATTTAACTGTGAACTTGAGAAAGTTGTATTTTTGTTTTATTTGATAAAGAAAATTAATTTGGACAGCAAAGCCACAAAAGTGTTCAAAGTGTACGAGAGTTTAATGTTGACGAAGATAAATAATTCTGGATAAGGTTTGCAGATCTGGAAAGGTCACACGCCTGGTTCGAGCTTCAAAAGCTCTCAAATTCTGGCATCAGCTTAATTAAATAATGAATGCTTTTATCTAAATAGTCTAGAGCCCATCCCGACTCAGTAAACTAAGAAAAAAATAATAAACCTTTTAGATAGTATAATGTTTAATAATACTAAAGACTACGAAATGTTATAATGTGCATGCTATTTTATGCAGCTAGAATGCTAGTATGCAACTTTCGGCAAATCATTGTATATATGCATCTAACAACTATTTTATTAACTTTTTTATATAATATTGAGATATTTATCTAATTAATGTCCATGTTTCCTAATTTATTGAAATAGTTAATAACTTTAAAAAATTATTTCATTTATTGAAAGTAACACGAAATTTTTTTATTTTTATAGCAGTTTACATAGCCTTTCTGTTACAAAAAAACGGATTACTTCTTGGCAGAGCAGTGAGAAACCGAGTACACAATCGCCCGCCCTCCAGTTCAGTTCCTGATCCTGACTTGAAGCATAAAAAAACGGTCTGTGTATCCGGTGCAGGATCAATCACTGTCAACGTAGTTCAGTTGTTAAGGCATCGGCCAGAAAAGCTGAAGACTCAGTTCAGATTGATTGTTTTTTATTGTCAATTCACTTCATTAGAGTTTCTAATATTGAGCAATGTTTTTTAATCCGGCAAATGTTTTTTTTTCAGCATCGTCCATCTTTGGACGAAAAAGAGGAAAATTTACATAATAATTGTAAAAAAATGTTTATTTCCCTCGTAGCGTTAAAGTATGCAAAATAATAGACTCACCCAATTTTTTCATTTGCATGTTTTGCATTCACTAAAAAAATTTCATTGAATAAATATATATATCATTAATATACGTTAAAAACACATTAATATACGTAAATACTTAAAAACGTGAGTGGTGTTTTGACTAACAAAACGAACACATAATAATAAATAAAAACAAGTACTCTAATGTCATTATACATTAAAACAATGCTTCAGTATATAACCAAATGTTATTCCACACTATCCGGAACTATTATGAAAGATAAGATAAAATAGGTCAACGGATTCATACAGTATAAAATATGCAGCCATAAAGAGATTTTCAATAAACTCGCTTTAAGAATAACCAACGTCATCCCGAAAACAAAGGGAAGAAAAAGCTAAAAATTGTTTCCGAGTGTGTGCCGTGCATACGAATGCCGGGCCGGGCTGAGGGAGGAGGACACGTCCCCCTGTTATGGAGATCCGGACTGATTCGCCGTGGCAATAGCCGAACCCAACGGCCGGGATACAATTACAAAAAAGGTTACGGTCCTGCTCTTGGTCGAATTATATTTTTCTGATTGTAATTGAAAGATAGAGATAATGAGATTAAAAACTTATGTGAGTTGACTTTTAGAGACGTTTCAAAGCAGGTGTAATAATATACCACTTTTTTTTTTTTTTTTTTTTTCTGAATTTATATGCAACACTTCAGATAAAAAATAGTATATCATTTAAAAAATAAGCGCTTGACAGTATTTTAAATTTAAAAAAATCTTTCTTTTACAGCTGTTGCAAAGCAAATTTCGGAGATGAATCCAATCAAAATCACTTGCTCCGGTTGCTTTGATGACTAAACGTTTTTCACTCAAACGATATTTTTATAAATTAATAAAAATATCACTACTTGTCACGAGTATTTTCTTGTCTATTATTGAAACGGTGAAAAATGAAAAAAAAATATATATATATTTTATTTATTTGTAAAATTTATAAAAATTACGAGTAGATTATCAAAGTAATTTTTTATGCTAAGAATGTTTGCTAATTTTCATTGTGTCTATTTATCCAATTCTAACTATTTTGAATAGAGTGATCACTAATGAATTTCAAATTCTATAAAAAAAATCGCTCACAAATCCAACAATTGTTTTTCATGGGTTCAAGCAAATTTGCAATATTTAATTTATTACATTTTTTCCGTATTGATTTTTTAATTTCCAAAGATACTTTTACCACTAGACCAACCTAAAAATCTGCAATATTTAATTTAATATATTTTTTCTACATTGATTTCCTAAAGTGGGGCTCGTAAAGACCCCGCCTTATATATCGGCGTGCCCAGACAATACGTAGAGATTATTTACCCTGCAAGAGTTACTTCGTCTGGTCGGGGATCCCCCAGCACAAACTGTTTAAATCCGACGAATTTATTGTTGTAATGTGACCGACGTACAGACGCTTTATTGCGGGCCCTTTCATTGGCTCTCGGGTATTGTAAGTTATAGTGTATAAAGTCCGACGCATTCGCGAAATTAATTCCTCTGCGTTCTACATACCCCGCGCGATCCAAGTCGTAAATGGGAGATTACGTTTTTAGAAGAGTCGTTTTGCTTCTTTGTAATGTCCGACCAGCTCACGGCTAACTGCATGGACCAAATGTATGACCGCTTCTTATACGCAATGAATTGCACTCTCCTTCATGGAGTAATCGCTTGAAATCACATTCTTTGTATGATTTTTACGATCTCTCTATTACGCTGGATACTCTTCGCCTATTATCTATTCGAAAATTAACATAGTATTAAAATATATTTATTTCATAATACGATAAATAAATTTAAAAAATCTTTTAAATGTCTTATATTATAATTTCTGCATTTTTGTAATGAAGAGTTTATTAAGAATATTTAATTAAATAACACTTTTTGTAAAGTATGACAAGACAAAAAATTTATTCCGTTATTTCGGAGTAAAAGTTCATTAATTTTTTTACTATTTCTTCATCAATATTATTTCCATAATACCATATACGTTAAAGATTTAATATAATTTATTTCGTGTGATAAAAACAAAAATAAAACATTTACACCATTGCAAAATTTTCTGAAAAAGTTTTTGAAGTCATGTGTTAAAACTTCAAAGCCAATTAAAAATTCTACCAATCTCAATTCGCAAGCTTTTGAATTTTTTATGTTTATAAACTTCCTTGGACCGATGTGTCTATTAAGATAAATGTATTTCCTTTCTGTGTCGATATAAATTAACATAACGATATTTCCTTTGTTACCGACCCTTCCTCTACTCTGGGGGAAGCACAACCCTCATGGGTTTATTTGTTTGTATTTGCCTTTGGTTAAAAGAGAAATTGTAAAAAATAACAGATTTTTATGTCTGGTCTTCTACTTATACTCATATTTATTTTATTATGAAATTATTGTGTGTACTTCATAAAATATATGGTTACATTTTTATCTTTGTGTTGATTTCAATTCAAAATTACAATCTGATCGGAAAAGTATTATAATTTCAGCAAAGCACGAATTTCAAGATTTTTCTAGATACTTTTAATATTTTGTTATGTATCTAAAATTAACAACGTAAAATATATATTATACAAAACACATTCTTCACTTTGGTATACGTAGTTTTCTAATGCGCTACTTTTACTTAACTTATCTTTTTTTTTTACAAAATGTGCACTAATCAATTTATCATAAATACTTATTCTCTGCAAAGCATTCTACAGGCGTTGAATCTATAAACGATGTTTAAGTTTACCAGATCGATTTACAGTAGCTTAAATCTTTGTTTTTTGAAAACCGTAATTGAAACGAGCAAGCGAGTCGTTGCACGCGACTTCTTCGTCGAGCCAATACATCAAGCGTCTTCATATTATCTGGCTTTGAATCGGTAATGAGACTTGCTCCAGCCACGGCGCTGGCCTCGTTAATCACCCCATTCGATATGATCTGCATTTCTATTTACACTGGCGAATCGAAAACATGCTCCGCTCAACCCCCTCTCAAAAGTAGCCCAGAATTTCACTTATAAACATTATTTAGACTCGCCCGGCAGCCACTCGGGCGTCACGTAAGAGATTCGTGGTAGATTGTCCTTTCGAGATTGCTTAAACGCTGGGTATAATCTTTCAGCATATATTTTATTCGCTTTAGGAAAGCAAATTGACATATTAAATTTTATACTGCCATTTGCTTTTAAGGCTATCAGTTAATGCACTTTGAGATCTGGTCGTTTTGTGGTTTATTGTTTGTCGGAGTTGTATTCAACTCAATGTTTGGCCATTATGACGCTTTCAAATTTACAATTTAAAGTTATGTTTACTTAATATTTAATTTAGAGTATACCTTTAATTGAGTACAGGTATGAATGCTTTGGCATCATTAATATGTGTTAAGATAGCATATTTGTTATAATATATCTATCTTCTATACATCAACATTTAATTGTATATTTTTTTTATTAGTAAAAAAATATGTAGTGTTTATTTTAAAGTATTTCTGACAAAAAGAAACTGCACATTATTAACTTTTGCAGATCTTTCATTCAATGAAAAAATAACATACCGTTAAATATAAAAAAAAACAGCAGTCCTTCAATTGATGTTCTTCTGAAATAAAAAAAAAAACATTTTAATAGTGGTCTTATTAAACAAAAAAAATTAATATGCAAAATATTTGAAATTACTGAGAAATTCACTAAACGAATAGAAACAACTAACAAAAGTGCATTTTGGTATTAACATGATAAATTCAAAAACATGAACAAATATCGACAAATCTCCAAACCTTTACAAAACAATAGCACATTGTGCAATTGCTTTAAAACCATACAGTAAAGATAGATTACTTTTTATTATAAAAAAAACGCAAGTACTTCGCGCCTAATTGCCAGTCCCCACTCCACTCATCGCAGGAGTACACTTTTTATAGTTCACGAAACATTTACAAGCGGCAGTTTAGCCGTGCAAAGCGACACGTGGCGGAGGAGTCCGCTTTAAAATTATATTACCCGATATAAAACAGTAAACGAAGTAAACCAATCACAAAAGCAACATGGTCATGCCCACTTAATTCGGAGGACGGGCGTACGCGAGTGTTCATAGTTATTCGCGGCGCGTCGCCCGCCAGCCCCCGACCCCGGAGATAAATGCGCAGTTTGTATTATGTACGAAAAATGTATGCCCCACTAATACGGTGAGCTCTCATGTGTCGCATACTAAAGCTAACTATTACGCGAGTTACGTTCTGCTGGATCTGAAACGTCCTTACTGTACTAAGTGCCCGTAAAAGCTCGCTTTGTAAGCCGACCGCAGTTTTAAAATTATTCACTAAACTATCGAGATCGAGTAATAATTTAATAGTTTGTTTTTAACAAATTATTAATTAAAATTACACGATATATTTATGATCAAATACCGAACTTCCTCTATGTTATAAATAAGAAATCTAAATGAGATTTTTAACTCATAGGAATATGCAAAAACAACTGCTACATTTTATTCCTAGGTTTCGAGATATTATTATTATATATTACTAGAAATGTATCCCGTCATAGAATGACGCGCATTCGATGAACGATGCAATGGTGTTTGAACATAATAAGATGAATAATTGCTTTCATTTTGTACCATCAGTTGGATGAAGTTCTGTGATATACTTGGCCTTGAACTTTGAAGCAGAGTGGCCCACTGTTAATTTAGCTCCCATTGATGCAGAAGATATACTGTTATCGTATGATCTTATTTTTCTCTTGAAATTTCCATTATAAATATCCTTTAAATATACTGGGGAAATAGGCCTTGCTGGTAGTTTCACTTTACTTTTGTGACAGTAATCGTTGAACTTTCCATCTGATGGGTTTCTGCTTGATAATGTAAAGCATTGCAGAATCGACAGGTCACACTAATTAATCCGAAGACAAACGCAGCGTTCGCTGTGCATCAGTTTCTTTTTGTCTTGAGGTCGATGCGCGTACTCGAATTTTAAGAAGACGCTGCTCACGTTTTCCTTCCAACTCATTGCTTGACATTTATGTCACATTTCGTGTCACAAACAACGCATCACTTTTCACTGCACTGTTCTTTATTTGATGCAGTCTTTATCACGTTCAATTGTGCAATTCTTGTTGAATTACGTTTTCTGTGCGTAGACGGTGTTATTTTGAGTTATTAAGGGTCTAGGTCCCATAATCGAGTTTTTTTTTTTATCATTTTCTAGTCCGTTTTGCGAAAAATTGACTGCACCAATCAATAAGATTTAAATGTAAAAAGTTTGGTACATCCCTTCTTCTGAACACAATATATTTTTATTTCTTATAAATATACTATTAATATGATAAATATGTGTTTTTCCGATTAAAATGTAGGAATTTGGAGATTCGTCTGGTACATTTTCCAAGAATCCTAAAAATTTAAAAGTCTTTTTTTCAATTGGAATTAAAAGATTAAATATAAACCATGTGCGTCTTATTAATTTTAAAATTAAAAAAAAAATCTTTAACAAACTTTGGTTTTGAAAAGTCGTCATTTTAACCAATTTTTCAACATATTTAAGATTTTATTTTACCCTAAAAATGGACGTTAATTAAATAATAAAAATTAGATAAATATAATTTATAGTTTTTTCAATACTGTGTAAAAAAATCAACTTTCGATATAGCAAAATAAAGTGACAATTAAATTAATTAAATGACACGATTTCGCCAGGTAATGGACTGCCCTCTGGTGTGCCAACCAGACACCAGAGACAGCCCAATCGTGTCATTTTTTTAAATAATATGGCGCACATGGTTTATATTTAATCTTTTAATTTCAATTTAAAAAAAAAACTTTCAAATGTTTAGGACTCTTGCAAAATGGGCCAGATGAATCTCCAAATTCCTACAATTCAATCGGAAAAAAAAAATTATCTTAATCATTTCGATATAGAAAAATAAAGTGACAATTAAATTAATTAAATGACACGATTTCGCAAGGTAATGCACTGAGCAACTGCCTTAATGATGTGGTTCATCATTTCTAATGCAATTTCGATAAAAAAAATAGAGATGGTACTTGTGTCAAACTGACAAACTGGAAATGTATTTTTTTGTAAAAGTTCTAAATTTGAAATTCTTGCGGCGAAGAACTGAATCCTATAATTCGTACATATTGAAATTTGCTAAAGCATATTTTATAGTTTATGAATGAAAATATTATCCTATCGTCTTGAAATTCGGCACATAGCTGCGGAAAAATTTACTTAACTTATGTGCAAAAAATCAGCGTTGTATCTTTTAAGATATTCTATAGAAAACCAAAAATCGAAACATACATACATACAAACACACAATGGCTATTATATATATTAGAAGATTATTAATACTTATTATGCGGCCTAGATCATGAGGCTAAATGCCTCCATTCAGTGTGAACACACCTTAGCATTAAGATCTTATAGATGCAAGGAATCAATAGAGTAGTTGTTTTATTATAGTATTTGTGTCAAGGTCACTTCTCTTCCAAGAAAACATTATCTTCATTAGTACACGAAATGTGATACGCACCCAAACTTCCTATAACACAAAAGAAAATAACAGAATAAATTCGTCAGATATACTCACTTATATAACAAATAAATAGATCATTCAGAACCGATACAGTAAGATTTTTATTATGAGACGATGATTTTTTGTCTATACTGTCCAAATGTTTTGACATAGTACATTAACACTGTACTTACTAAATTCCAAATTATTAGCAATTCTATTGTTCTTACCCTCGTATTGTTATTGTTGTTACGTTGAAATTGATAACTTTATTGAGGGTATAAAATGTTTTATTATAATAACTTTTTATCAATACAAAGATAATCCATATTTTAGCTTAATGGCTTCATGAATAAATGGAACTATCTATAATGTGATTACCGGAAATGCATCAGGTAAAAATATGGGCTTTTGTCTGGTAATTGAGGGACCTTTTGTACTGGTGCGCCATTGTGCTCTCTGATATCATCTGCCCGTTCTACATGGCTACGGCTGATCGATGTGAAGTGATTATTGGGAACTCACAGATACACATCAAATCCAAATTGACATCGTATTTAACGATCCATTGGTATTTATTGTAAAAGTATTGCTCTTATGCACAGTCAAACACAGTTTTGTTGAAACATTATTTCTATTGTCTGTATATATCTGAGATTGTAATGCTTTCAGAAGATCTAGAACATAAATGTATAATAATACGAAAAAAATAGTCACACAATCAAATATGTTTTCGATACTAATAAAAATAGTAACGAAAATAAAGGTAATTCAGATTAACGTGGTATTAAAAAATCAATACGACTTGCATATTTTAATTCACAATATATATTTTTTAGCCTTTTGCTTGTATTTTCACATAATATTCTCTCTTATGGTTCGTTCAGCTTCATGGGTTTTTTTTTATTTAAGAGAATACAAAAAGTGATATGCGGACATGTATCAATCAATTAAAAATAATGAAATATTCACTCGACTTGAGACTGAAATATTCAAAATATTGGAAAAAACTTAAAAGATGAAAGCATAAAAAGCCTTATCACTGACTGAACTATAACGATGAAGTTACATCAGGTATATATTTGTGCTTTTTTACTTGTTTGATGTTGGTATTTTCTTATGAATCATTTTTACAACCTTATAAATACGTTATTTTCTGTAACTGCCAAGCTAAAAGTGTAATTATATTAATAATTAAAACAAAAATAATGGCACAGTTGAAGCTGGATTGTATCAGAAGGTTGTAAACAAAAACATTCGAAACGAAGATCGACTAACATCAAAAACAACATATTAAATTTTAAAGCCGTTTTAATTGAGTTATGCAATGTTATAAATAACCCATTATACGTCCAGACACGTTCATTTTTAATTACTCGGTTGTTTGGCATTAACTGCAGAGTAAATTTTACTCCTCTGACACATTGACACGCCGGCATTCATTATATAACGTATGGACAAATCGTCAAATATTTTTACTGCGAATGCTGCTATATTTTTTCAATACAATGCGTCAAGCGGGCGGGCCCTCGAAAGCGTCGAGTCATGGCCCATACGTGGCGTGAAGTAAGGCATGATTTCGTTTTAACTGTCAGCCATTTTCGAGTTAACTGAAATTAAGTTATTTTTCGGATTGACTGGGAATGGAATAATAAAATGCTTTTCCTTTGAAATATCAACACGTAAAATGTTTTATACTCGCGCTGGCGTGGTCATTTTGAACACTCTTTACCCACGTTATACAAACACTCAAAAGTATAATATATTTTGTTATATCTAAAACATGCGTTGTACATGATTTTTCATACAATAAATAAATACTCACATTTATATTTTTATCAATTCACTTCTTTATCAGTTACGAAAAACTATTTTTAAAAAATCCAAGTGATTATTCAAATTTTTGTTTATTTACTGGATATCATTGATATTGTATAAGGAATCTCAGAATTTCTCCCAGAAATTATATTTGATATATAAATAATAAATGGTAAGAAAATCTGTATTTGACTTTGGTTTTGAATATTTTACGGTCTTTTTATAACTGTAATAATACTATTTGTTAAATTCAATTATTACCAAGAACAATTAATTTGTCTTCTTATTCTAAGAGACTATCTGAATATTTGCTTTGCATAAATTATTCCGGCAGAAGGAAGTCCTTTTACGTCTTCATCACTCGGTTGGTCCCCTGAGTGGGCCAATGCCCCGTGAATTTTTAGTTGGATTTTGTTCATAAGCTTAATACTGTCGATTCTTTTGTCGACACCGGAAAAAAAAGCTTTCGTAGTCAACACCATCATAGTATATTTTTTGTATCGCAAATAATGTTTTCACGAAACTAACTTAGAAACTACTTTACGCCTTAAGCAGCTTTAAAAGATTTAATCTGACGCTTCTAGTGAGTTTACAGTATCTTATTTCTGTCTACTAGTTATAAATGTAGCATTTAAATCTCTGTACTAACTTCTTATGCCATACTCGTATTCATATGGTGGCGTCAACCTGGCGAGACTTGGAGACTGTATTTATTACCCAGCTACACACATCGAGTCTTATCATGGGCGATCTAGTCTTTAAGTCAAACTCAAATGTAGTTTTTTGTGCGATATAAATGAGATTTATATATTTTATGAAGACCTAGCTTATTTTGCCTTTAAATTCAAAATTATACTAGACCTTCACCAATATTTAGTTTACTGACACATTTCTCAGATTTTTCATAATAAACATCATCATAACACATATTTAAATTATGTCATATTTTTGTAGAGCTCTCCATGATTCACTATTTCGACATTTTTAATTAACTATACCTGGTATTTTATTTTATATACAATTAATATGTTGCCTTTTATTATAAGTACGTATTTATTTTTATTAATTCCTTATTTATCACCACGTAGCTCTGGTGACTTATTTCTGGTGATTTATTGACATCTCGCAGAACTTTTTAAGGGCTGTATTTTATTTCATATTTCCTATTTTACACACAAGAAATATAATTTATTATGAACAACAATTCTCACTACTTCCTCAAAAACCAAAATATATGAGAATATCTTATCAGTTCTTAAGATTTTTAATTTTTGGAATCACCATTTTATACACGCTCTAGATACACCCTATACATGCTCCAGACCAGTCAATAATTTTTCGCTGAAAAAGAATTTCTCTGGGCTGGGGGAAAAAGAGTACAACAAATAAATATCAGACATCTCGCTCAGAAATATCAACAGGTATTTTTTAACAGAAATCCTTTCAATCGTTGCGATAGCCAATTTTTCTGGAGTACGGGAACATCTTATTCAGTTTTTCTGGCAAGAAATTTCTATCGTTTAAAAAATCTAGTGGTAAGCGATACACCTACCGAAATAGCAAGGGTTACTTTTATTTATGCAGACTATAAACTGACACTAGATTTAAAAAATCTAACATTTAAATGTTTTAAAACCTGCCCTTGCTCAATAATAAACTATAGGTTTGTATTAAATACTTTGACAAAAAAGCTTCGATTTTACGGAATATTAAAGATATATATTTTTTTGTTAAAAGGGTAGTTTTAGTAGTGTTAGTTTGTATCGTAGCACAACAATAATCTCAATTAGGTATATTACGATTCATCATGCTCCCTACAAAATTGTTTCGTACCTCCGTAACTACGCACGGCCCCGAGTATTTGCTCCCGAGAAGTTGAGAGCAGCATACCACGACCCTGCAATGTGTCAAGTGATTTAATTTCCCCTCTAACAAACTTTATTGTTCACTAAATCACCCCCGAATAGGCAGACTCGCTTCTGCAGCGTCTCGTGGCCAGCACGCAGCCCCGCCGGGTACAAACACTCCCGGGAACTGGGCGCCCCCGACACTACATAAAGTGTTCAGTTGTGTTGTATTTAAAAAAAAAAATTTATATAATATACTTTAGCATTCATTTCAAAGTTCTTATAATTCATTCATCGAATCACATATGAAACGACGAGAGGAAACTTTTTAAAAAAATTCGCGACTTAGTTGAAACATCATCCAGATCAACTCTGCTCTTACATGTAACGATTCAAATTCTCACTCAGTAACAGTGCCTCAGTAGTACGATTGGATAGAATACTTCCCGTGACAGCTATAAAGGCGTGGTTCTAAAAAAAATGTTTTCATGTATGAATCAATCTCCCAATACACATTATTTACTAATGTAATAATATTTTTGAGTAAAATACGCGAGTGATTTTCCACGTGTTCGTTTTTATTTGTGACCGGTTTCGCCAACCTTTCACGTTCTCAATATCAAACAGAGTATTTTATTAAGTATTTTAGTATTCAAGTATTTAACTTAAAAATATTAAAATGGAATTCCACCATGTACTCTCTGGCAAAAATATTGAATTTCTTAATGTAATAATACTCATTAAAAAGCTCTTATTCATTTAAATCTAGGTACGTTTTATAATTAAACGATTATTTATCAATAAATAAATAGTTATTTGTGTTAATATTTTGACTATAAGCAAGAGTATCAATTTAGTCATAAATATTTTGGTTTTAAAATTAACTACTCATTTATTGATTGTATATTTATTTTCTTGAATGAAAGGTAATGACCTTTGAAATTAGAAAGTTTAGTTATTCTATTGAAATTTACGAGTACTTTGAAATAACATTGAATTATTAAACTAGCTGATAATTATGAATGTAGAATAAGTATTAAACTATATGCCAAATCTGATTTTAATTATATAGTTGTGATTTTCATGCGATGAATTTTGCTTTCACGTTAAATTTAAATATTCACAAAGATCAAGATGCTAAGGTTATTATATAGATATTACGAGGCATTTTTTTTAATTATCTGTTTTTATTCTGGTTCACGGTGCACTCTGTACTAGCCGTGTTACGCGAAACTTCCTGCGGCACACTTCTGGCCTTGTTTGGATGTTTAATCCGCGGATTTGCCGTCTGTGAATTTCAGGAGTTGGCCGTGTGAATGCACCACTGTGCTGTTAATTTGCTATGTAGAAGTTATTGGACGTCTGTTTCCTTTGCTGTGTGAACACACCGTTAGCTCGGAACAACTATTCGTATTCTAAAAATAAAGTTTTGGTGGCAATCGAACCTAAACTTTAACTGTGCTGATAACTTCGAAGTACAACTCCTTTGAGATGATTACATATCTACATAGTGTTTGTGACAATAAGTGAAACATTTTGATTCGTAATGTGTGGTTTGTGGCAAATCATCAAAACAAATATGCATACCAAAATGGCTAGAAGATTTTCACATATAATATACCCTATTATGTTGCAGGGGCGTTGTCTGATACAATCATTGAAATGTGAAAGCACGCAAAACTTTTAGTTATGTTTTAACAATTTAGCTAGGTGATAATCAACGATTATTGTTTCATAAACATAATGACCGAATCACAGCTAAATATATTACTGCAACAACATAATAGCATAACAACAGCTAAAGATAATCATTAAGCAAGTTTCGTTGAGAATTATTTATACCTATGGTTCAGCCATTATGCGTATGCAATTCGTCATATGAATATACACTCATACTGCAATTTCAGAATATATACCAAAAATTATGGGTGATGTCTCAAAAGACATTCTCCTTTATAAATACACACCAACAATTATTCGAGCTTCTTTATAGGCCACTAACTCTCATTATGTTTTCATCATTCAGCGATTTAAAAATCATTGAGTTATACTTTTTTTTTCTTTTGGTTTCTAAATTTTATTCATTTATCTTTTAAAAAATTTGATATTCATATGATAACGCAAGAATATTTTTTAATTGAATTTTAAAAACATTTGTTTATATATATTTCAAAGTCAAAAATAGAGCACAATTTATATTTCGCAATTTCTTCCGGTGCAAGCAAATTCTCTAGTTGCATTTTCGCAATGTGACAGTAAAATGAAACGAATTACAAATTACTGTACTGGCTGAACAAGAAAAGCGTCTTATGTTCCTGAAAATGACTAGTGGGGGAGTGGGAGCTTTCTGGGAATACAACTTAAAGCTTTCAGTCTTATAGACACCTGCCGTACTGAACCTTGCCCAAGGAATGACGACTTCGCCTATGTTTTTTTCTCTTCATTTTATAATTGTGAAATTATTTTTTGAATGAAAATAACGTTATTTACAAACGATTTTACAAGGGAAAAAAAGATACGTGATGTATTTAAAGGTAATATACAAAGACATGCAGTAAAAACTGGTTGTGGATTCTACATATGATTTATTTAGAAATAATTTTTTTAGACTTTTTTGCTCTTGTACCTAACCTAACCCAACAGCAACCATTAAAATTAAATAAATTCTTTCAAAGTTAAAGTTTTGACTTTCAATACAGAAAAAAATGCAAAATGTTAGCATAAATGAATTTCTTTGAAGCTTACATTTAGAGGATATTCAAAAGCGAAAAATAAATATTTATAATTTATTAAATATTATCTGAAATATAATATAAATATATTATTCCATATAGCATTGTTTTGCTTTGCTCGGTGCATGCCAAGCTTCTTCGTTAGTCTAAAGAACGCATTCGCTCGCAATTAATTACAAATCGAAGCTTTGGGTGTAAGGCCGACCGCGCGGCCGAGAACCATCTCTTTTTGCAGCATTACGGAGAGTTTGGTCTGGAAACCAAATAGATTATATTATTGGGAGGGTCAGCCTCTAATAAAACCCTTCTCCGACCTTTTAACGTTAGAAAGTATAAAGGTATAGCCAAACTCAATGTGCAACAAGCTAACTTTATTCCACTATCCTAGAAACTTACAAGATTTTCGGGAAATATCAAAAATATTTTGCAAAGATTTTTATTAATTAAAACAAAAATAACTTCGTTTTATTTTAGAAGAACTATTGAAAATTATTTTTAACTTCTGATAATTAAGATTTTAGTAACTAACACCAAGTTAAATGCTGAAGACTTACGTGAATAACGACAGTTCTTACAACTAACGGATTATTTGAATTTATAAGATTTTGTAGAAATAATTAATTAAAACTTTGTAATCACTTATTATCAACAATTAAAAAGTAAGTATTCGTGATGATTAAATCCATGGTGGAATGGCATGAACAATTACGTAAACATTTTACAAAATTACTTGCTCTCTAATTTAGGAGAAAACTACAAGTTTATCACACTTCTTCAGGCATTCCAGAAACCTGAGAGCCTCCATACTTCAAAAGTCCTCAGCGAAACAATGTTACGTGCAATCTTATATAGCTCGCCTGCCGCTCATGGCTTGCTCAAGAGACAAAACGCTGTGGCCAGAGGCGAAACCAGGCAGAGCAAGTGGGCAGTCCACAAAGGCTTTCCTCTGTGTGAGGCCTCCATTTACGCAAATGGAGAACACCCCTTCGGAAAACTGTTGTCGATTATTAGACATTAAAACTTGCAAATGAGATCAATGAGACCATTATCATTAATAAGATTGTATTATGAGCCAAAACAGTTCAGATACAAAATATGTACGCTTGTCACGTTGTTTGTATTGAACAAGATATATATTAATGGAGATGAAAACGTTGAACGTAGAATAAACTAGTTTAATAGACCGGTAATTGCATTATAATATCTGACTTCCGCAAACCCAGTCTTACGCCGGTCAGAAAATGCATTATTATTGCGTCTTCGTAACTTATGAAATATCACAAGAGCTGCTTTAGTAACTTTATTCAAAGATTATAGAGTTGATGAATGGCAATTCTTTGAAGAAGGTAATTACATTTTCTTAACCTTTTTTTCCCGACTTTTACCGATGCATCTTCTTTTAACGATATTTTTGATAAAAATACTTTTGCATGAATGATGATTAAAACATTCTGGATATTTATTTTTGTGACTCAACCATAGGGAACAAGATAAAAAATATATATTCGATTACACTGTCTCTTCGACCTTTTCCCTAATAAATTTTACTTTTGGCTGCATCACCCCTGTATTTTGTTAAATTTTATTAAAAATCACGAGGGTAACTTTGTACGAGCTGTGTCGGATTTACCTGTTTTCTACTTCGCCCGGTGAAAGATATCCAGTTTCGCCCCTGCGCAGGGGTAGTAGAGTTTACCTAGTTACGTGTGTGCACTGCTGGTCGTGTCGGTGTGCACGCCATTCACTTGAAGAGCGTGTTGTGTGTGTCTTGTCACCAGATTTACATGTGCCAATTTTCAGCCAAAAGTCTTGTAATAGTGTACTTACGTACACCGTCTGAGGTAATGTGTGACGCGACGTTGGTTTTCAGTTTATTGCTGAACTTTCCTGTAATTACCTACAAAATACGACCCACTGTTAAGTATTCGTTAAATTACACAACATTATAATTCATACATACAAATATATAAATATTTATATATTATATTAACATTGCATTACTAAGTGTGGAGTTTGCGGTTTGAATCAAAGAAATATATTTTTATATTTCATTAAATTTTACTTTACTTTAATACATTTTTTTATTGGTATATATATTATTTGATAATAATAACTTTACATATTTAAAAAAAAAAGATTCTCAATCAATTTCATATACTACTGAGTTTTTGTTTTACTTATATATATCGTATCAGAATTCACTTCAGTTAAAGTAAATTCAAATATCAGAGTCTGTATATTTGCACTCTCCAGCCGCATAGCACATCATTTAAATTTTCCGAAGAGCGTTTTTATTTTTGCTGTAAGAATTTATCTAATGAACTGCATAGTATAGTGAGAGGTGCACTTGCGCCGCTCAAAGTAAGCTCCCGACCCCCGCACGTGCATACCGTCTGCCGGGAAAATTAAAGGGTGAAACACACGCCCGTCCCCCACAGCCGCCCTCCATCCTACCCACAACGCGAAAGCCTCCGTTTCTCCGGAAAAGTGTACAAAATAACAACGTAGCCGTTCACATTAAAATTTTGAAACACCTCCTTTGAATATATTCACCCTTAACTACGTATAATATTGCATAATATAATATAAAACACATTGCGATTTCTAAAAGCGTTTTGATTTATTTGGATGAATATTTTATTTAGAAATTAAATCTATTTCTTCGCTTCTTCCAGTTTTACATTACTTATTATGTAAGGCATATCTTATATTATATAATGAAATGAAAACAAACGCTTTGTATCCATTGTTCTCTCATCTGCAGTGGGTTAGTAATAACCTACCACACATATTAGTGGATAGGTAGCTACCGGAAATAAGGATAAAAGGTCTGTTGCGACCGTCCATGACCTTTTCGATATTTTCGAAACTTGATTCAGAAAACACATAAAATATGCCTTAAGTTTATACTACAAATTATAAGCAGGTTCAATTTTATAAATAATTCTACCATAAACTCAAATTTGACCATTTTGGCTGTCAATCATGGCATTTCACTTTTCATTTGGGCAGATTTGCTCTAAAATTTAAAATATAAGCTGATAAAATACTTATAAGTGTATTTATATTTAAAAAGAAGATCGGTTTATTCATGGCTTATTGCTAAAAATGTCTATACAATGGAATAAAAAATTAGCCTAACTAGCCAAGATCTTCGAGACCACGATGTAATAGAAAAATAATTCAAAGCATGTAAGTCTTATATGAATGTAAAATTATTTTGCGATTCGAAATAACACAATGAAAAAAGTGAGCATCACTTAACATTTTATTTTCACCATAAATATTCGTTTATTACCCAGGCATTCATGTTATAAATATTCATTAAGCACCGTTCATTAAATAAAGTGCAGCCGTTTTAAAAAGTCAACGGGCGCTGCATCTGTCTAATTGTGCACGAAAATGTCCATTTGTTCGGAATGTCTTGCTCTGCGGGACGACCACGTTCTCAATGGCCCCCCATTAAAATATAATATTGGAACGCGCCGTTTAACCCGACAACCGGTGCCGGAGTCGAATAAGACGTGAGAATGGTACCGTGTTGAATTTTGCGAATTTCCACATATATATATTTTTAATATTTCACTACCATGTCGTTTTATTATTCAAAAATATTTTTATCTGCAATAAAACTAAATGGTATAATATAACTCAACGCAAAGCTTTAAACTTGCAACAGGGTAAAATGCGATGCTACAGAAGTCCTTTTTAATAATCGATAAGATATTCGATAGTTTTTAACATTTTTTTATTATTATTTCGATAAAAACTGTAAATTTACTTGTTTGGTATTTTTGAACATAATATTTAAATGTCCTTTTTGAACAGAAATTTTTTTAGTTCTCAATAAGTATACGCAAAAAACGTGGATACAATGGACTCCAGTGGTACATATCTTATGAGCTTATAATACAAATTACATTATTATAGAGTGCACAGAAAAATAATTCTTTAAGATTTGTGATATTCGATTAGTAAATATAATTTGTCTTTTTTTCTTTGTAGTGCTTACTTTCTGTGTATTGTCTTTTTATTATAATTATTATGATACAATCATGAAGCAACCTTTCTATGTTTTTATTTTACATTTATATAAATACACAAAATATTATAAATTTAAATTATTTTAAACTTGGTTTAAATCCTTCACAGTTATATCACGAATTAGATGATAAAAACAAAATAATGATCAAACATATATAAAATAAAAATAGACAGTCATATTTTCCCCGCATCATGAGCGTATCATAAATATTTTATCTTCGTGATAGTCTTAAAAATACTGAAAAATAATCAATAATAGTTATATCCAAGTTTTAAAAATACAAAACTATACTTATAAATACGGCTAGAATTGTATTAACAAAACATCCATATAAAAAGCAGCATGTTTTTTTTATTATTTGATATGTCTTCTCCACTTAGGTCATAAAATTTCCCCGTTAAAATTTGCCGGGAATCACCGCCGTTTTTACAACCAGAATATACATACGCACAATATCCATAAAATTATACTTAAAAAAAGTTTACCGCATCTTACTTTGTTACTTTGTTTAAAAATTCATCGTAAAATAGTGCCGAGGGACTTTCGATGATTTCGTTCTTTCACTGAATAGAAGTATCGACATTTTTTTTCATGAAGAACACGTCATTAAATAAATTGAAATTTAATTATACACAAATAATAAAAAAAAAGTTATACATACTAATAAAATAATGTTAATTTTAGATTAATGTCAATCAGAATGCGTTTTTATTTACCCATGCAGGTATTAGTATATTTATGTGATTAAGCACATTTTTTCATACATTGAAAACAATTAAAGAATGATTATTAAAAATTCTCACTAAATTGCAGTGGCTCGTTAGCATAGTTGGATAAATGCACCGGCCATGAAAGCTTGGGGATGTGGGTTCGAATCCCTCACAAGTCACGATGATATTTTCTGAGAGTTTTCTTTAATTGTTTTCAATGTATGAAAAAATGTGCTTAATCACATAAATAAAATAATGCATAAATGAAACTTAATAATTGTAAATAATAAATTAGCACTTCTATAATTACAAAAGTTGTGAGCTTTATTATAAACAAAGCTGAAAGCTTCTAATGCCTAGTTTCTGTCTAATAATAATTTTATTTTTTTAACTATTGTTTATTGAGTGTTTTTAGCATATAAAACTTTTAATTCCGTAAAAAAAAAATCATAATTGCTGTTGCATTGAGTAAAATGTACTGAAAGTGAGGCGAGATGATTGGAGAGTATGGAAGAACTTATAGGCATTTTATTCGCAGCTTCGCGTTTTTCAGCTCGCACGCCCACTGATCGGTTAATCTATTCCCACTAAGGGTGTCCAAAATTTGATTATTATTTAAAACAACTCTAAAAACTAATATTTTTATAACTAGATTTTGATCATTTTATTTTAATACAAATACATTAATTCATCAGAAAAATCTTGCCAAGCATATAAACAATATTACACGTCAAATATTGAACTCATTTTCTTGGGTAGGAAGAAACATCTAATTGTGATAATTTCACTTGCGTTTCAGATCCAACTTCCCAAAGCCTAAGAGAATAAGCTTATTAACAACGACTGCCAATAAATATAACAAGGTTGCACAAAGCACCACTTTTTTGATCACCTTTATGTATAGATTTCATATAAATTACAATATTACTAATATGATTAGGCACATTAGTTCATATATAGAAGATGACTTAAAGAAACTCTCAGAAAAATGTCATCGTGATTTGTGTGGGATTTGAACCCACATCTCCTGGTTTACATGACCGGTGTACGAACCCTTGTACTAACGAATCACTTCCTTCCGAGAGTTTCTTTAAGTCATCTTCTATATATGAACTAATGTGCCTAACCATATTAGTAATAATATAATAAACCCGTAATGGGTAATAAATACGCGTTTGATTGACCAATCCGTAAATAGATATAAATTATAATCTTAACAGATCATTGTGTATTTTGTGATTTGTATTTTTTTAGAAACCGTTTAAGTCGAAATAAAAAATGTTACTAATGTGCTTAGGATAATTTTTGGATACACTATTAACTGGCTGCCGTTGGCTAGTTTTTTTTTCCGATTCAGTATTTTTTGTGGGGTGTTTGAGGTGCTTGAACACCGTGTGTCGGCAGCTCGTCGCGCGCACAGTATGCTAAGCGCAGCCTCCGACCCCTCCGGCCCTTGCTCGGCTTGAGTTTCTTTGTTGGCGCCCTGCTCGTTATTGTCGTTTCGGATTAGGCTCCGCCCTTTATTCTTTATTTAAACTGACGTGAACTTTTTCCCGCCGAGAACTTGTGACCAGATAGCCCTAATGATTAAATGATTAAGTAGAATGGCGGAATAAGCGAGAAAGTTTAATGAAAAATGTCTGCCTGTGTTTTATTCGGTACGACATTATTTTCTATCTGCCCCGAGCCGTTGCGAATGAAATATGACAATAATTATTTCAATCACCCTGAATAAAAAGCTTCACACAGCACACATTTGATGTTGAGTACATCTAAAAGAAAACAGAACAAAATCGATGACTTACCTGAATTCACAGAACTACCGAAGTTTTAATAACACTAAATGTTTGTTAATTTCAGAGCAATCTGTGCGTAGCTGTTATAGGTTTAAGCATATAAATAATACTGAGACATTCAAAGGACATTTTAGGATAATGTATGTTACTTTCTTCCGTTAATTGCAGCATGTTTTACTATTAATTTATAATTATTTTGTATTTTTTGATCGTCATGTTTTAGACCTACAATGACTGATAAAATTTTTCAAAAAGAAAAAAAAACATTCTTATTTTTAACAAATGCCCGGTTCCTTCATTCAAAATGATATTTTGGTATATTGCATACATTCAACCAAAATATCTTATATATTTTTTTCGCTGATAAAATAAATTGATAAGAGATGAATGTATAATTTTATGCGTATTCTATTCTCACAGTTGACAGATTTAATCAAAATAACTTCAAAAATAAAAGTTCCAATTCATGGTTGAAGACATAATCCTTATTAATCTAATAGTCTAAATACACGTAAGGTTAACATATCCAATTTTTATTTTTTTCATTACAAATTATAACAACCCCTTTTAAGTCGTTGTCTATTTACAACTTATATTAAGCGTAGCAGGATACAGAAATTTCATAAAAATAAAGTCTCCCTAGAAAACTATTGATCGCAAGAAATTTAGAGGAATAAGAAAAAACATGCTGACGAAAAAACGACCGATGCTACTTAAAACGTGACTTCATCTGAGTGCCAGAAAAACTAATAAATAGCGTAAAGACTGTCTTAATATTACGATACTTGTCAGAGTGTAAAAAATTCAATCATGATTAATTGACTTATAATTAATATACATGCTACAGTCGTACGTTACACGTAAAATATATTTTGTTTTATTTCAAGACTCGGCTGTATAATGTTTTTGAAGTTATCTATCTTCCCAAGTAATTTCTGCTGAGGAATATTTACACACCGAGCAATTAACCTCGCCAACCTCCTGCCTAATAGGTAAGCAGATCTCATACGGTATGCCCGGTAATGCTTGCCGCGAGCAAAACTGCAAGATATTACCAAAGGGATTCTCCCAACTTTTGCACTATCATATTCCAGATTAGAACTTTTCCTTTATAAGTACTCCAAACATATAACCTTGGCTTTGATTTGTGATATATGATAATGCTCAAATTAATAATTTAATTTTGATATATTAAATGCAACTTAAATCACTTTGTGATCAATTACAAAACCTGTATTTCGTAAACCAGTATTATCAGAAAAATTGTTTTTTGACCATTATCTTCATATTTGAACAATCGATCGACTAATCATTTGTATGCTATCTATAACATTAGACATAGATTTTATTTTCCAGTATTGAGTCCAACCTTTCGGTTATATTTACTTGTTTCCTTTCCAACCTTTCAATTATATTTACTTGGGAGCCATTATGCTTTCGAATGCAAACATTATTTCTTTTGGTGATCGTGATTCAAAAATATACATTATTAAAAAAAGTAAGAACTATTGATACATAAACTAATGTTTCATCAACATTATGGCACCAGATAAAAAAAATTAACGAGTTATGTTGTTATTTGGGTCGATTATCATTATTCTGCCATGAGTCAAGTTTCGCTCGTCACATGTGTTTTGAAGTACCTGTTTTTATTGTATATTATCATTCTGAAATTATACCTACAGATACAGTTTGTGTCGTCTAAATTTATTACTTATTCATTTCATACCATAATACGAAACATCTGCTGTGTTCTAGGCAATGCGTGAAATTTATATGGCGCCTGTAAGTGCTTGTTTGAGTAAATATTATTCCGCGGAATAATTTATGGAACTACTTGCATTAAATCATTCTAATCTTAACAACTCTTGACGATGTGTCATTGTTTCCAGCCAACCTCGGCTCCAACTGTTCCGAGTCAATATAAAAATTCCCCCCAAACTCCATCACACGTTCATTTGCGAGAATTCCTTGTGGAAAAGCGGGCGAGTCGATAGCAATGCCACGGTACAGTGCCACCAGCGAAAGTTGCAAGCGCCTAGTTTTTTTCAACACTTATATTTAATTATCATATTTAATATACTTGTAAGAATTAAGTTCGTGTTAAATATATTTTGTCGTCTAAAATATCACTTTTTACTTTTTTGATGATTTACAAATCGACGATTTTTCTTTGTAATACAACTCGTATATAAAAATAATATAACGACTGTGTAATACGTAAGACCTTAGTAGTACTTATAATTTATTACGTTTAAGTATGATGTGCTTAAACGATTTTGAATAGTTGTTTTTATAAATAAAAGACGACTTTGTTTGAGATTTGTATCTGAAATATTTTAATACCTTTACTTTGCAATAGTTTGATAGATTAAATTAAATAATGCACATCTTACGATCTGCAGCAGTATGTTTACGTATTGTTTTGATATTTTTTATATAATGTTCATATTATTAATATTTAAGTTTTGGCAGTGCCCGCGAACTATTTTCCATTATAACTTCATGAAGGCAATGTTTTGGAGATTTAAAATTTCACACGAGAACATCAGTTTATTATTTCAAGTGCATTTTCATGAACGACAAGTGATTAATACTCTTTGAGATTCGCGTTTGGGTAAAAGAACTAATGTTTGTAATATCGATACCTAACGTTTTTTTACACCTAGCACTTGTTACTGATCTTTGACTGAGTTTTGATAAATTTTATTTTATTTTTTAATTAAACATCAAGATAGTTGTTAATTTTCTAAATCAACTCGGTGCAGCAAGCCTTGCTGGTCGCACTTTACCCAGCGTAATAAAGTCTGCGGCTGTAATTCACTCGAACCTTTCGGCGTTTACTTAATTTGAATTTTATTCTTGCCTTTATGGCTCGTTACCCCTCACGAGGTAAAACTTGCACCGGGGAAATATTACGTTCAACGTATTAATTCCAAGTATAAAATGAGATTTATATTTAGCGTTTGAAGCGGGAGATTATTTGGGCAATTCCGTCCCACTTGTGCTGAACCGTGCTGCCTGCATTCGTATCGCCCGGCTCAGTCAAATTTAATTATATTAGGTCTATTTCAAAACTCTTCACAGTGCAAGTTAAAGCTAATATAGGATTACATGTACTGACCTAGTTTAGCATTTTATTTAAACTTATAAATAAATAAATACTCAAATTCCGTGTCTTAAGACAATTGAAACCTTATGGGCACTTTATTTAGATATTAAGACTTTGGAGAATAACGAATGAAGGGTGCGCCTAGATATCTGCAATAGGGTCAACGTTTCATAACAGAAATTATTATTGATCAGGGTCAACATGTCTCAGAAGTCTCAAGTTTTCTTCTTCATCAAGCAGAAAATTTATTATTTTTCATTTTGTTTTTATTTTCCGTAAAAAAATTATATATAAAATGTAATGTACATATGACCTTTTTTTTGCGCAAGCATTGAAATCTGTAGGAGCTTTAAAATAGACTTTTAAAAAATATATTTAAACCCCATTAATGTCGTTCCCACATTCTTCACGCCATTTAAGAAAAATTGCATAGTAAATAATTCCTTGTCTTCTAAAAATAAATAAGAGGGGAAACAATATAATCACATGTCAGAACAATAATTATTTTACATATAATATGGAATAACAATGTAAATGCTAAGCTTTGGAAAAGTAAAAAAACCTGTTTTTACTATATTATTAATAAATTTGTATTTCTTACAGGCACGTATCTAAATCAAGGGTTTTATTAAACAGTCAATACATGAAGGGCTTGCTATTCCATATAAAAAATATATTATATTTTCATTATTATCTTTGAGCCAAGAAATATAAGCAGTTCATAAAAATAAAAACAATTTTGTTTTATTATCTCTATGAGATATTTTTTTTTAACCATTGAACCACGAAATATTACTTTAAATTTTTAAAAATGATGTGTTAATAAAAAAAATCAATACACGCTGGGGTTTATCTATTGTTACTTTTTACGAATAAAATAGAGTCATACGTATTACATTTTATTTATAAAAAAATTCGTTTATTTTACAGTCGGGAATTCATTGTAATTAACAAAAAGAACATAGTAAGTTTCCTTTGCTATTTTGTTAAAAATAAAAGCTCTTTAGTAGGTATCGAAAAACCGGCTCGTGGTATAAACTAAAGAGTGTAATATGCCGAGCGTACAGCCGACATAACGCCCATGTTTACAGGGTGCAAAAAATAGGGAAACCGCGGCCGTAAACAGTGTTTTCATTACAGCTGACTAGGGGCAAGGCATTTACCTTCAGGTAACCAGAGTCCTCAGATAATAGGCCCCTGTGTGGAGGACCTTTCTAAGGACCGGCATTACCTGGGATTACCTGTGCTTGCAGTCCGCCTGCTCGCCCGCTCCGCCAGCGCTGTTTATCAAACTAATCCGATAAATGATACACTGCTCGTTATATCCTGTCCGCATCTGAATTGTTTGTGTTGCCATCGTTGTTGTATCAGGTTCACCGGATTTAACCATTTTATTAGTTTACATAGGAACAGAAGAAAATTATCACTGTTGCAGTGATTATTTCCCCCTCATTATCATGAATTGAATTGAAGTTGATTCAATAAATTTTAATATCTTGTTTTGTAAATCTTGTAAGTGAAGCGAGATTGTCTTTAGGTAATATTATCTTTGTTTCACGGGCGTTGAATATCTTATCAGCAATTAAAAAGGAGAACGTGATAATTATAACAGAAGTAATCTTTATAGATAGAAAGCTGCAAAATTTGAGTAGAATGACAACCAGTAGAAAACATTCAAAAGCCGGTTTTATCCGGCTCTGGATTTATTTTCTCGTAAGGTTTTCCATTTGTTTCTTAAACCTGAAGATAATTCTTAATTTAATAGGATTTGCGAAAAATGGAAAAATTCCCACCACTGGAGATCGAGCTCGAAACTTCATAGCGAAAAGCAGACAGGGTAACTAAACGACGGTTAAAAATTGTGAAAGCCCAAAATCTTCGGTGTGAACACTTGGGTATTTTTTAGTCAATTCTGGTGTTCAGACTTACAACATATGCAGCTAACTCAAAATCAGAAATTCACAAATGAGTCTACTCACATATTTTTATTTAATTACCACCACATAAATGTCATTTTGTTTGTAAAAGTTTTTACTGAATACTGGTGTTTTTGTAAATTTGTAAAAAAATATTTAATTATTCCAATTTAAAGTAAGAGATTCTTTTAATTTCCTTGGCGATTCCTATATTATTCGTAATTGAATCTAAGAAAGCACTGCTGTAAATGCATAATGCATCAGTCTCCGGAGTTAAAGGGCCCGGATCAAGTTAAAATTGAAGATAATGTTTCTAACTTTTTTAATTAAGATAGTACTTGGTTTCCTTCAGAAAACCCACAATCCTAACTAATTGCACAAATTTCAAAAGTTCTTTCAAATATTAATATTGCCCATTGAAATTATACTTTTATTTCACCAACTATACTCTTTTCCGTTTAAATAAATTGATAAAAATAACGAGAAATTTATTAAAGAAATTTTTTTTTATTATCACAAAAGAGTTGAATTTTTTAGTTAACTTAACTTTGCATGAATGCAGCAAAATATCTCCAAAATAACGAATAAGTGTTAATTTTATATAACATATATGATAATAATAACAAATTTTATGTAATGAATTTTTCGAAAGTGTTATATTTATTTGTGTTTTGACTTAATCAAATGCATCTTTATTGCATTTTCTTAGGTTTTTACTCCATGAATAAGGAAAGCATCTAAAAAAAGAAACTTTTCTTTGTGTATAAAGTAAATGTTATATTATAAATACTCTTTTTCGACATAATGATATAATTTTTTTCGATTAAATTTATTTGGTTATAAACACTGTTTTGATTAAATTATGGTTTAGGATAATAATATTTTTAGATAATGTTTATCATGATTTGATTTTAGAGAAATATTGCTGCGTAAATTAAAACAACCAACACATTAAATTTGTACTTCAAAATATTTTAATAAATTTCTACGAATTTTGCGATAACATTTTCTTCGTAATTTTCAGTTATTTATAATTATCCACCAATAGAATCTCTTATAAATTAATTACATAGAATTTTAATATTTACCCATAATATTCCAAAATCAATAAGTTAAGCTTTTAAATTAAATCAATTACTTACAAAAAAAAAGCTTTTCCAGTAAAAAGAAAACACGATCGCCAATTATTTTTCCACCGCCGCCAGACAAAACAATATCGCCAATATTGGGGATGAGAGACTAAAAAAGGAGCATCAATCCAAAGCTCCCTCATTAAAACTGGTATCTTTTTACCATACTTACCCGACGGTTCATCGCGTGTATATTCTGTCGCATGATTTAATTAGTAAAACATTTTCATCGGAAACATGTTATGAAGAGGAAAATTGCGTCCTCTTTGGAATGAGCTGTGAACATAAAATTCAGCAATAAAAATAAATAGAATAAGTATTATGAAACATCAAGGTAGCCTGTCTCTTGATGCATAAACGGAAAACGGTTACAATCAATGGCAAACAGACGACATATATTTATACAATTTTTTTTTCGTATAATCCGAGGTGAAGAGTTAAATTAATAGCAAATACTGCGAACTACCGATGTATATTATAAAACTAAGATACAACAATATGTACATTCAATATTAGTGTTTTACGATTATAAACAAAAAAAACCCTTATATAACCTGGTTTTATAAAATATTTGGCTAATATTAATTGGCTTTTACGATTATGCAATACATTTAGTTACATAACTATTTTCAATTAAATATTTATATGTGAACGCAAAATATATTTAATAGTTACCTTAATAATTATACTTCAAAAAAGCCTAATTCAACATTAAAATTTAACACGAATTTTGGTACGATAAAATTTTATGCGACAGTGTGACTTGCTAAGTTTCACAGTCAGTAGACTAAAAGATTGATCTCAGTGTTGAAAAAAAGGGAACATCGTTAGACGATTGACTTTTGGGTAGTTTCTAAGGTGGGGTGCGAATCCCTGCCTTTTCTCCATCCCCCCATCCCTTCGCACTCGATCTGGCTGTGTAATTTCAAATACATGATGATGATACTTCAAAGTGCTTGATTGAAAATATCGTTTTATCCGTAAGAGTCTACAGGATTTAGAAGTGGAGTATCAATCGATGCTAAGTCGCTTTCTGGAACATACTTAAGCCGTGAGTATCAAATAGTACTTGAACAAATCTGCTTTCTTTGAATAAGAGATTATTACATTATACAAAAAGGTATATTTAAATCTTTTATTTTTAAAACTTCAAACTAAAATTATTTTTAATTTATATTTTGAATTCAAATCGGTTTCAACATTCATCCGATCTACAGGGTAATACTTTAGTTTTCATTTGTGATAACGCATGTTTCTATTGGAATTCATAACGAATTCTATCAAATACAATTTAATGAATTTTCAGAAATACTAATTAATTCAATATTGAGATTCAGTTTTACTATAATATTTGCATTAATTTCATAGTTCATTCAGGACTTCAGAGTATTTTGAAGAATCAAATGGATACTAGCGGATCGCCAGCAAATAATGCAAATGCTGTATTTTTTAAATTTTGAATACAGAGAGTTGCCTTTAAAATTAGGTAAAACAAGACTTCAGTTTAGGCAAAGCCGATTCAAGGTCTTTTGTTCGCAATTTCGTGCTGCAAAGTTTTCGTACAGCAATTGTAACAAACGTGGGAAACGCCAAACGCGCATCTGGAAATCAACAAAACACTCATCAGCCCCGGCACAAGCGAGCGGCAAAAACTAGTTACCATACGAGGCGGCGGCGATGCAAGCAGCCGGTGATTGTGGCATTGTGCGCGCGGCGGGGCTCATTAGGCGGGCCAACGACTGCCAACAAGTGCCACGCAGGGGAAAACCCTGAAGACACGATCAAGTGGCACAACGCAGCAAGCAAGATGTCCCAAACACTTGTATTTCATGCAAACATGCCATCTGCAAAGCAAAGCTGTAAGCAGTATTTCTTGCTCTTGATTTACAAAAAAAAATTCATGATCATTATTATTTTGGTGAACGAGGTTAGTTGAATCACTAGCATTTACTGTTTGGATGTAACAATCGCAAAACCTTGTAACGCCAACAAAATAGAAATTCTGCGCTTCATATCGTATAATATTGCCAACTAATGCAAAGTGGCAAAACGCAGCAAGCAAGATGTACCAAACACATGTTATCATGCAAACGTGTTATCTGCAAAGCTGTAAGTAAATTTTCTTGAATCTCGAAAAATAACGTCATAAAAAAATATTTCAAGTTCAAAATTATTTTGGTGAACGAGGTTGGTTGGATCATTAGCATTTACTGTTTAATAATAAGAATCTCAAAACCGTGTAACGTTGAAAGAATATCAGGCATTTGAGTTATCCTCTCGATCCTTTTGTTTGACAACCAACGAGCAAAAGATTTTCTGCGTTTCATATCGTATAAAATACCCAACAAGTGTGATGCAGGGAAAAACGTTGAAGACGGGATTAAGTTGCAAAACGCAGTAAGCAAAATGTGCCAAATATTTTATGCAAAGATATTATCTGCAAAGCTGTAAGCAACTCTTTTTGTATGAAGTCCGAGTTCAGATAATCTGAAGACTGAATTGATAAAGTATTACTATCTGTAAGATAAAGCATTAAAAGCTGTGAACTATCAAATTCAAAAGCGGCTGCCTGCGGTTTTGTTATTAAGCCCAAAATGCACAAAGTGGTGCTGACCAATGGATTATGGCGGGTCTTGAACTTGTGCACAAAATCAACGTATCAGCTTTACAGTGCGTGCTTTCAATAAAGATTTTAAAAAATCACTGTTTTCATTATCATTAATGTATTCTGTCTTAATCTACATATTTTTTATATTTTCAAAAAAATATTTTTTTATTATCATTGCAAGTATAGTTGTTTACAAGAATTGTTTAAAAAATACAGTTATCATCAAGATTTTATCTCAATTTTCAATTGACCAATGAATAATGTCGTCCTCACAGTGAAATTTTCATAATCTTTTTAAACAAAAAAAAATTATTTATGTTTATAGTATTATATTTAATAAGTTCGCTATTTTAAATGTACTAAAAACTTACATTTATAATTTAAATATAAATGTTTATACTTTTTTATTATACAAAATAATGAATACCTGTTACATTAATAATTAAGCTCAGTGAAATATAATATCTTTGTTTATATTTTAGAAAGCCCAACCATTTTTATTATTTATTTTTAAAGTAGCGAATGAAGCCTGAAATCTTGGCAGACGTTTTATTAATGGAGAATTTGACTGTGAATAATAAATGATTCTGGTCTAAGTGTCCGATAGTTTGTAATGCCTTTAATTTATTTTATAATCTTTACTTTGAGACTTCAACATCATACTTTAGACTCTACAGACTTGATTGATATCTGCGATGAACGTAATATTTTAATAAATTGAATAAGCTGTCAAGAATAAGTTTTAGGGTGAATTTTACTACAATTACAAATTTTAAATATTTAAGCTCATATTTCATATTTTCTAGATTATAAAAGTTGCAGATATTTTATATGTATAAATTTATGATTAAATTAAATCATTTTTGTGCTCTTGATTTTAAAAAAATATTTTTAGTTTATTATTATTTTGGTGAAAGAGGGTTGTCTAGTATGTTCTTAAGATTACTTTATAAATACACTAGCATTTATTGTCTGAATGTATGAATCGCAAAACCGTGTAACGCTGAAATAATATTAGACATCTGAGCTATCCACTCGATTCCTTTGCTCGACAACCAAGCGACCAAATAAAATTCTGCGCTTCATATCGTATAAATGTTGCCAATAATGTCCTTTTGATTCGCGGTGAATCTGAAATAAGAAAGCAATTCCTCTATTTATTGAATTAGATTCATAAAAATCTACATTTCTATGATTTATTTCATGCTACTTCATATCACATATATTCCATTTAAACGGTTCATGATCAAACGGTTCATGATAAATATTTAATATTGAGTCATCAATATTAAATATTATTGTTTTGTATTTCTTAGTAACGAACACTCGGGTCTTCAAAAACATTTTTATAAAAGTATTTTTGAGATTAATGCTTGTAAGGTATTAAATTATTGCATCGAAGTGTATAGACTATAAGCTAAAATAACACAGTTTTGTGTTTCATAATGGTTAAATTTATATAAATAACACAAATAATGCAAACTGTTTGTAATCTAAACACAAGCAGCTTCGAGTTAATAACAATATTTTATTACTAGTTGAGGATCAAGTCAGTCAGGTATCCATAAATATTCAACAGTTCAAAGCACCTAAGCCAACAATCCAAATATTTTAATGAATTATTAAATCTGCATTACTATATTGGCTTACGTGCATTGACTTCACTCACAGTCGGTACTTTTTGATTTACATTGAAAACAGTTTGAATCGAGTTCGTTGAGTTATGTGTCTTGAACCTCGCAATAAACTATTTCTGATGCTAAATATCTGATTGCATGTGAATCTCAAAATATTGCGGTAGTTTTTTCAACGCTCAAATAAAAATACGAAAAAAAGCTGATGTATAAAAACTAAGTCATAAATATCACACTTTTATATTTTATAGTAAGTGATTTATTTATTACAATGAGTTTTTCGGCGAGCAATTTTATTTTTATAGTATCGGGATTAAGCTAGTCTGGAGTTATAAATAAAGTATTTTATTAAGATGGTAAATCAAAATGCCAAACAGTCATGGGATCTAAACATGGAATGTATATTGATAATTATAAATTAAGTAGGAGTATTTACCTACTACCAAAAAATTAGTTCCTGCTTCCATGCTCTATGCTTGTCTTTTTGGTGGGTTAATCGATGATTAGAAAAGTAGACTCTAAAATAAATATATGCCTGTTTGATATACATTTTGACAGATGAATATTTTATTTGCATGATTACATTTTATTTCATCTACATTTGAATGCTAACAAATTAACTCCATTTTATATGTTTGAATATCTAGTAAAAATCGGACCCATTGAGAAAAGCGAAAAATAAGTTTTACCTAAATCTGTCTTCTCTGTTAATGGATATTATTAAACAATACTAATACTTAAACTGGTATTGATAAGTACAATAAAGACAACAACTACCTTAAAGGGCTATAAACACCATGAATCCATGAGCTGTAATTTTTGCCGTATAAAAATAGATTATTTACTATTTTACAATATAAATAAAATATAGAAGTAAACTTATTAAAAAAGATAAATCAAATAATTTAGGGGTTGCAATTAATTCACAATCATCTGTTCATATTTGTAAATTATTTATCGAAAATTATAAAAATATAATACAAAGAAAATTTATAGTTAATTGATCTTATAGTATAACATGAGTATATTTTCAAATAAAGAGTTCAAAAGCATGCAATCTTAAGTATTTTATTACATCTGCCTGCTCTAATTGTAAGTTACAAGTGACATGCCGTGGAGTGCTACCGTTATTTCTGATATTAAGTAAAAATTCATGCAAGCAATAATATTTTAATAATGTTTAAGGAATAAAAAAATATTTCTAAAAATATAATAGAGACCCTTGCTGCATGCCTGACTTAATTATCAAAAAATCAATATAAACTAATTTTCAAATTGCATTATTTCTATTGTAAAATTAATTAATAACGCCTCCTCTGTCTTAACCGATAAATTTAATATTCTCCGATATTGTAAATAGGGGGCACCCCATCCTGTACGGGCATCCCTAATTACGGACACTGCGCCATCTGCCAGACAAGACGGAGCCGCGGAGAGGGATGAGAGCATCCGGACTTCCGGCCGCGCGTGCGCTACGAGATTAGCCACCGGATATGACATCACACCATACCAGGAATACAATGCCAACTGATCCTCGTGGTTGTAAAGTCACGCTATTGTGCCAAATATGCTCTACTTAAAAATTTTATGTTTTTGTTTGGTTAATTTGTTTTTTATACTACCCACGGCCAGTAAGATTCACACTTATAAAAAAAGATATCATCGTTATAAAAACAAATGGATTATTTACTAAACAAACTTTTAAATATAAATTTGAAATTTTTATTTCGTATAAAAATACATTTTCTTGTTCCAATACTGACGAGCATTATAATTTCAAATTAATTTAATTTAATGATGAATTAAAATCGAAAAATACACCGAGGAAAACTCCAAACAAGGCATCTCGCCCTTCTTGTTATTTAAATTTGTATCGAAAATTTCCAAATCTGAACACATTAATATGATAATTTATCCGCGCGGGGAAAATCTCCAGCGCGGCGAAACGTTTTGGTTTTTTTTTTTTTTTTTTGCAAAGTTTCAACTTCGAGCACCTGTTCGCGTTTTGTTATACGGAGACCGGCGCGGCGAGATCCGAGACTTGAAATTGTTTAAATAACCAATGCCGAGTAAGGGAAACCGACCGCGGGCCGGGCGTGCATTATACAGGACTGGTAATGCACGGAGCGACACGGACCCTCCAGCCCTGATGGACCCCCAGACATGCGACAAGAGAACTTATCACGGGATAAACTGCTTGCCCTTCATACACGCTGTTCGACTGTGCCATGAGCATGAGAACAGCAATCTAATCGGCTTATATACACGTTATCTAAGCTTAATGAAATTTCTCTCTAAGAGCTTTCAAATAAATACTCAAAGCGTGTTTACAATAAAGATCAAAACTCTGTGTGCTTACTTAATCATCAAAAGGCAAAGCTTTGCATTACAAATGAAATTGCATAAAAAATATTTGAATATATTTTTATAGAAATTTTCGATTTGCATTACGTAAAAAACAAATTTTACAAAACTGTATCATGATCGTGCGAGTATAAGTCAAACTTATTGAAGTTTTCTGTTATTGCAAAAATTTCAATGTATTTTATAAATACAGCACATTTAAAATAAAAAAATAATTAAATACAAGAATAATACATTCTTAGCATTTTCTAAAACCAGTAAATAAAAGCCTACCGAAATGCAATCCGAAATTCTCCGGGTCCGACCCTCGCAACTGGCAAATGCCTCTCCGCGGTCTACCCTAAGAGCATTGAAAGAAAGCAGTGAAATATTTACGGGACTCCGGTCTTGTATTTCGCATTCGCAAATCCGGGATCTGATGTAGGGGAAATAAAAATACACATATCAATCCGCAGGATAATGGAGACCGATATGCCGGAAGATAAAAACATTCATGCATTTTTCAGTAGCAACCAATCAGGAAAACTGCCGGCCGTAGATTGCCGCAGATCAACCATCGGGAGTACAAGCGTTTACCTTTAAATCTTCGATAAATAAAGCTCACAACTCCACCAAGTCAAACCAGGTGGAGGGCTTTTGGTTGAATATGAAAACGCGTCCTGAAATATTATGCCAGCGTTTTTAGATTTATTTATTTTCAAACATTTTCTGACCTATAAAATACTTTATTTTATTAAATTTACAATAAAAAAATTAACAGTTTTTGAATAACTCGATATATATGATGTTCTATTGATAAGCCAATTATGCATCAAATTGATAAATTCGCAATGATCTGAATGTCTCATTAGTTTTTCTAATATACGTATATCATATATTTTCGTGCATTTGGAAAAACCTTTGGTATAAATCAATGCAAACATCATTGTTATTATTTACTTAATTAACTTTAGTAATCCTGATTTTAGACTCTTCGGGCTCTTATTCTTGGTACATCCCCTAAAGGACCTATTTTTATAGGGCATGGAATACCTTTAGGGCCAATTCGACTCACCCATGGGCCGGTTAGAGGCATAAAATCTGGGCTGGGCCGATAAGTATCGCCCTGTAGCGGGACGTGCCTGCGCGGAGACTCGGACTACAGTTGAATTTTCTTTTTATGTTACGATCGAGGTTTTTTTTATATTTACACAGTATACAGTATTATCACAATATTTCAGCTTGTTTTTTTTCTTCTGTACAATTCTGCTCCCCGCCGTGTGAGAGAAGATATAACACATCAGTTAATGAAAGCGTCTTAAGTCTACTTGACGGGACGAGAGAAAGATCACAAGTCACCAGGCCTAAGGACTTATCTTGTCCATGGCCAGCGATGCCTTTTAATAGCTCCACCGTTCATTACGTCCTATTTGCTTTTACGCCTCTAAAGTACCAGTGCTGTTCATTTTATATACAAAAGTTTTCATGTAATCACAATAAAAAATATACAGTCCTAATTGATGTTTTCAAATATTTTATATGTATACACATACTGAATGTAAAAAGAAAATATGAGCGCATATAAAATTATAAGTGTAATTAAGGTAAAAGAGCGAAATATACAAAATGTTCCATTGAGAGATAAAATGAGCCGAGGGCAATTTTTATTACCTAGGGCAGTATAAATTATAATTAAACGTTAATGGCGTGATATTTATACCAAAGATCTTCCTAGAAAAACGCTACATTGTCACGAGTTTAAATGGTCCACGTGTAATTAATCATCTGACGCTACAAAAAAACCCGAAAAAACATAAATTATTTTTACTAAGCCTCACTTTATCTAAATATATTATGGTTTGATTTTTTGCGTGGCTTCTGATAACTACTGTAATCCTAATACTTTTTTATTGTAATAAGAAATATTTCTTTTACTGCTTGCCGAAGAGTGTGAAGAAAAACCTGATGTATTTTTTATCTGCAAATTATGCGTTAACATCGGCGCCTGTTTTGTTCAGATTTATTTTTTTAATCACAGGCGGTAACCGTTGCTTGAAGTGGAAAAGATAAATTAATCACGGGATTGCGGCAATTACTCGCCCTTGTTACTATGGAAACAAAACTTTTTTTCTGCGCTGTTTGTTTTAATCTCGACTTTCTGTTTATGTGTTTTCTTTCAAAAATAAAATGTATTACTGGGGGTTTCCATAACTTTTCACACAGATCCATGAGGTTTATCTATGGCTTTATTATTATGTAGTCTGATAACAATAGCGTTCACATGTACGAATTCTCCGTATAAATGCTTACATTATGCAATCAAATCAAATAAGCGTGAAAATAAATAAATTTACTTACAGAATTTATATTTAAAACGGAACTTTTGGTAAATAAATTTAACAAATATGTGGTATTTTTAATTCAACAAATATAGAAACATTTAACAGTGTTTTCATAATATTTTCAAAAATCACGATCA
Organism: Atopsyche davidsoni; assembly: GCA_022113835.1. NCBI lineage: Eukaryota > Metazoa > Arthropoda > Insecta > Trichoptera > Hydrobiosidae > Atopsyche > Atopsyche davidsoni. Next base: position 11,413,797 of record JAILWY010000009.1, on the reverse strand, counting down.
TATCGATCTCTATCTAATCTCGATCTTTTATTCGGGTAATCAAAACAATCAAACTTATATGGTCTTCACCGTTGGTACAAATAACGAGTATTTTCTTATCCTTAATATAAACAAGTTTAACTAGGCAGACTCTCATCTTGTATTTATTTATTTTCGTTAAGTTTGTAAATTTAAATTAAGTGCCTTACCTCTGAACTTGATAACATAAATCTTTGCACGATATTTGTTTAATTTACAAATACAAAATTGAATATAGATGTTTTTTTATGAATTTATTCTTCTTCTCCTGATGCCTCTTCTCATAGGAGATTGGTGACCATTTCAACGAACATATCTCTATCCTGGGCCAGTCCCACCAATTCAGTCGCCCTTCCGATCTCCAACCACTGGCGATAATTTCGCATCCGCGTAAACTTCCTCTTTCCAATGCCCCTTTTTCCTTAGATTTTTTCTTGAACAATCGCCTGTAGGATGCTACATTTATTGTTACGAAAAATGTGGCCAAAATAGAAGACCTTCAGCTTCTTTACCAACTTCAAGATATCCCTTTCTTTGTGACGTAACATTTCAAACGCTTTAGTTCTTCCATAGTAGCTGTTTTGAGTGTCCAAGCTTCGACATCATAAAGGAGATCTGAGACGACATAACATTTATTGAATCTCCAGCGAGATTTCAGTGTTATAGTGCTAACTCTCTTTATAACAATTTGCTGGCCATCATGATCCAAGTTCTCATTTAACCACCTGCCCAAATACCTAAATCTTTTAACTCTCTCCGCTACTTTGTTGTCGACGTAGATATTAATGTTGTCAATCTCATCTCTGCTGACAACCAGTGTTTTCGTTTTTTTATGTTCATGGAGAGAGCCCGTACTTACAGGTAGCATCGTTGACTTGTTGACTAGGATTTGTTGGTCATCAGCACTGTCTGCTAGAAGGACAGTGTCGTTATTTAGTGGCTACTACCATTTTTTTAATACCGATTTCACAATCGACTAGGGCCTTGTTAATAAAAATTGAGTATGTAGTGTTTATTCTGTAAGTCTATAAACAGCGTCTGTATTTTTCCTATATTCTTAAACTATAATACCAACTATAAAATAACGTATTCTTTATTTATTCTCAATCTCGATTAATAAAATATATTTATGAATATTTAACTTGGCCTTTTAAATAAATTCAGGAGAACTTGGTGTAACACTCCGCATGTGTAACTTTAAATGCGCTTTATTTAATCAATACACGGGCGGAATATCCTTAACTTTGCTTTATCAAATTAAGAATACATAAATGTATTTCAATTTATCAAACCTCCCACCGATACAGGGCTGGGGTGCTGCGCTCCTCCGCGGCAGGACTTGCTCCGTAGGTGTTTTGAGCGGAAGAAAACTTTTCGAATAAATTACGTGTATAAGTTTTAATTATTGAATAATTCAGTTTGCCAAGAGGTTCGCAGGCGGCGGAGTCGGTGCGATTAAAAAATAGTTCCACCTTGGTTTCACTTATTATTTTAACAGTTTACGATCTAGCTTTAGATTGGATTTTAATTGCTTCAAAAGGAAAGTTTAGATTAACACACCCACTCTCGCGTTTATTTCTGCATTTAACATCTTTATCTCATATAGTTGACGGCCTACTGTATTTCGTATATTTAATTATATAAACAAGTATTACTTTTTTTACAATGAATTATAAAACAATTTTTAAGGTAGCCTCGGCTACTGTATATCTTTACAACTTTTTAACTTAAGTAAAATCTCTTGTATTAAGCTTCAGAATTTTTGAATACCTTATAAAGTAAACTCCTACGATTAAGAAAGAAACCAGGGAAAATACAAAAAAAATATATTTTGGATATTCTCCTGTTTACAAGTTAACAGGTAATTTTCTAGATTCATTGTTTTAATCGCTATTGAAGTTACGACAAGCATTTTTTTATGTTTCACCATAAATTCAACCTTTTTTTCCTGATAAAATATTGTAACCACTTTTTCGACATCATACAATTGAATTTAAACATCAAACAACATTTTTGTTTTATCGAAATCTTTTTTATAAAAATTAGAATATAAAATTTTAGGTTTAGCATCTTTGAGTAAATACATCTTTTAAATTTTAAGACATTGAAGGTTCTTTTCTTGTATTTTTTTTTTTTTAATAAAACATCATTTAATTTTTTTATGAAATTGTATATCTTTGATCGCCAATGTGTATAAGTAAGAGCAGCTACTGAATAATGATAAGAATTCGCCATTAAATGTGTGCACAAAGACACCTACACCTAAAAAAATCCCTCAGACGACATGCAAACCTGCGCAGTCAAAAAGTGAAATGGAACAAAAAAATTAATAGGCCAGAAGCTTAGGCTCAGACTATAGATTTTTCTCGAATACACTCGCGCTATTGTCGCGGGGAAGGAAGAGATCGACCAGGACTCGATTGTTCGCCGGGGAGGCGCACAATGCCGACGTGGATTCTTTATCCCAAGAACAATGATCAAATATTATTTCCATCTTCTTCTCTGTCAATTACTCCGTGAGGGGACGCCCGCCAGACAATGCGGCGAGGCTGCAATTTTTAAGCGACCCCGCTGGATACAAAATTAAAAACGGCCGACCGAAATGTAATATTGAAGGATTTTTTCGGATTTTGAGCTATATTTAGATTTGCTGAATCGAAAATGAATTTATTACGAATCAAATTCGTTTGCTTTTTCGTATACTAAATTTTTTTTTTTTTTTCACGAAAATATATTTATCAGGTATTTCTATACAATCTGCGAGCTATAAATAATATCTGATATATGTCTTATTACAAATAAAAGTGAAATATATTTATATATAATATAACCATGCTTACTTAATATTTATTATTCATGAACAATTTGAGAGGGAAACTTTAAAATAATATTTAAGTAGATGCTCCGTCATTAGCAATAAAAATTTATTCATAATATTTCATGAAATGTCCAATTCAAGTTGTCGGGTTTTCCATCGCACTTTTTCAAAACACTGTTTTTTCTTCGTTTTAGAAAACGTTAACGATTAATCGTCAGTGGTTTTTTTTATTCATTGCTTTCAATATATATTTCATACCTCAAAAATGCATTAGTATTTTAGATTTGAATAGGAAAATCACAAACGAAACCATGCAAAATGATCGCAGACTCTGCATTGTCATTGAAAATGATAACATTCTTCCAGCTTTATAATTCTTATGACCTATTTGCATACTTTCCCAGTGAAAGGAAAAACCACCGCTGCTCTTCTCACAATGGTCAGGCTGGACCGAGTGGACGTAGCATGGAATTATAGAGCATGGTTAGAACCTTTTTTGTGACGTTGATATGACAGAGGAAATCTTTTTTTTACTGTACCACGAGAATTCTTAAAACCCATATGAAACATACAATATCATAAATGCAAAAGAGTCTAGAAATACATCTTAACGCAGCATTATTTCGTAATATCTTAAAGTTAGACAGAAAGATGACAGAGACCTAAAAATATATTTAATGAAATAAATACTTAATAAAGCAAGTAAATAATAAATAATAAAATTTATTTAAATAAAATAGGTTAGGATAACAAAAAATAATTGTAGGCATATTTATGGCGAGAATAATACGGTGATACCGATAATACCGATTCCTATTGAATGGTGTGCGATTACTTTTATGCCAAGATTTAAAAGAACGCATTTCCATATCATACATATCGATGGAGCATGAATAGCCCGCGTCTCCCCCATCAGGTCAGCGGGGGCCGAGGGTGGTCATTCACCTCCCCTGTAATGCCCTCGTTAGAACTCTTGAACCCCACCGGCTGCACTCACTTCAACTCATCACTTGAACTTTTAAAATCCTTTGCAAACTGTCCCCTTTATCCTCCTTCAGAATATTTAGCATTTTTATTTTAAGAAAAATGTGAAAGAAAATTTTTGAAATTGTGAATTTCTTACTCACATTTGAATATGTATACATCGACAACTCATTGTTCAAAAAACCCCTTAAATAGCTTTATTATTTTATATTACGGAAAAAAACAAATTTATGAAGAGATGAAATTTTAGTTGTTATATTTGCATCTATTTCTGTACTGTTGAGGATATTTTATATTTATTTTTGTTTTCATTTACAATTCTACTTAAAAAATAAAAAATCCACTAACAGAACTATTTATAAGTAACAATTCCCAATATGAAATATATTTTTTGAATATTTGAATGTTTTACGTTTTCTTTTTAAAACAACTCCTTTTACTTTTTATCTAACTATTTTGAGATATTGATTTTTTTCATCGCCCAAGATAATAAGGTCATCATCCTTCATTTTTTGTGCACAGGCTGGTTTTAATATATCTTAATAATCATTTTCATCGAAAATCATATTTTTAAGAATAATTATAAATATTAGATAGGTCAAGATCAAGATAGTATGTAACATATATTTTTTTAAACCTGAGATCTGTTGTGAGTATATAACTTGAAAAGAGTTGAATAAAAAGGAAAAATCTCTCTTAAAATAGAATTCCGAGTATTTCATGCTATTTCATATACTTCATCAAGACTTGTGATTTATAAAACTCATAGAAAAATGCATGCTCTATTAAAATATTTTGTAAAAATACGCTTTTTATCGCTTTTGTATATCTTCTCTCAAAGGTTTACTTAAATATTTAGTATTCTAGGCCATATTTTATATTAATTTACTGTTACTAGTAGTTTAATTTTTCCTTAAATTACCCTAGACTAGTTTTGATATGCTTTGTATCGATTTTAAAAATCGCCAGATTTAATTTTTTATCCACTCCGCTGCACATTCATGAGTCTCTTAAAATCACATGAACTATTTCCATTCAAAGAGAAAACATTGTTTATGTAAATAAAAAAAGTAGTTAATAATCAAATATAAAATTATTTTAATAAAAATCTATGACTGAAGTTACTGGGTGAAGTCCTATAAAAATATTTAAAACAAATAAGGTTGTGTAACACTAATACTTTTTTTTTGATAGCTAAAATAAATCATCTAGAAACATAATTATTACTTTTAATAATAAAAGTAGTGTAATTTACGAGAAATTTATTTAAAAATCAATTTACTTTTATAAAATTAATGTTGGTTAAATTTAATTGTAATCTATCGATTCAGCTCCGAATTTTAACTGAAATAAACAAAAATATTGCTGACAGCATGGGTAAATTCTGTGACTTCAATTGTACAACTTATTTTATATAAACTCTAAAATATCTTTTATCTCCAGCTCCGCGAACATTTCAGTGTTAAAATGAGACTGGTGTGATATTTTAAAACATAAATTAAACTTCGTTAGAGCAGCATTTGTGCATTTATATATTTTTATTTTGGACTTATTTTGTAAAAATAACATTACAGACATGATATTTACAACTGAAATTCATTTAGTTTAATATGATTTAAGTACATATATTGTTAAGGTATTTAAAATAATTATAGTTAAATAACCCAATAAATATCTTCTGATTATTTATCTATTCATGATTCCTGTTAATATTTTGACGTAGTTAAATAAGCAATTAAAAATCTCATTGAAACCTCAAATAATAAATTATAATTTATTTTTATATTATGGATCGAAACAAGTCAATAGTATGCGTTTCCAAAACCATTTTAAAACAGTTACTTTTAGAAAATGTACTGGGATTCGTGTTTTAGGTACTGGAAGAACTATGAATGTACTAAATCAATCACCAAAAGTTCTCATTGGTTGGAACAAAAGTTTTATCTCAAAGTACAAGACGATCTCCTTCTTTGTGTGAAGTTTAAATTTTAATGAGCTGCTTTATTATATATAGCGTGTTTTTTGACAGACAAGACCGTGTCTCGAAAATACATTCGACGATTGCACTTTGATGTGTTTAATATAGACCACATATGATGGCACATCATCTTTTACAACCAAGGAGGGTTAGCTGTATAAATTATTAACAGTTATTCGTGTTCTTTGACCACATAGCACTTTAATTACAATACACGAGTACTCTCCGCGTTCATATTGATTTTTACAAGAGACGATGTTGCGAGAGTCTATTGTTAGTTACCGTGCCTTTTTTATAGAAATTGTCAAATATATATTTTTCCGCCTGCATATCGTTGGTTTTGTTGCATTTGCAAATTATTTTTTATAATTAAAAAGCTTTGTTAACATTTTATTTGAAAATAGTAGAAAAATCTATTATATTAAAAGGAATTTGTTTTTTTTATGTCAGCTAAAAACAAAGTGAAAAAATCAGAAATTGTCCATATTTTTATTAATACATTTAAACACCATTTTAAACTAATTGGACTTTTTTAAGAAAATATAAAGCTTAAAATATTTTTTTTATAACTTGTAATAAATGGCGTATTTTTTTATTTAAAAATACACGATAAACCTCATTTACAAAACAATTTTTAAAAAGCTCCAAAAAAATTGTCTGCATAACTTAGACATTAAACAAGTCAAATAAATTAACATTATAATATTTGATACTTTGGGAATAAATAAATTTACAATATTTTATCATAATTAAATAAGAACGTCTTTGCTGTAATGCCTAAATTTTGGCGTAGGCTTCGTAAAACCATTGTACTAAATAAATAAATGTTTACTTCTCGGCCGGCTGTTCCCTGCACGTAGTATTGATAACATCGCCACGATCTCCAGATTTACATCTTTGCCAAAGGTAGAATTTAATCATTCTGCTTTAAAGCCTCGGATCAGACCTTCCGTTACAGATTTTACAACCCCGCCTCTCTAATTTGACCGGAGAGATCGCAAGTTGCAATTATGTTCGGGTACGGTAAGTTTGGGACAGACATCGCAATTAGAAAAGACGTGTCAATGGCTGACTAAAATCAACTCTCGCCAAACTTTGAGAGTCTCGTCAAAACTGAGAAGATATCATAATTGCAAATTATATCAAGTTTGCCCTATTATTAAAATATCAAGTTGAAATTCGGAGACAGGACCGAATATTGATATTTTTACAATTCAAGGAGAATCAAACTGTTTATTAGGCTAGCCGTTTATTCCTTTTTCATTAAAATATTTATATCTTATAATCGAGAAAATAATAAATCATTGCTGTAATCGTAATATGTACTTTATATAAAATCTACATTATAGAAAACATAACATAATTATTTTTTATAAAATTTGCTTGAAAATTCTTTCATATAAACTTATTATTATAAAATTTAAAAAGCATATATATTTAATTTAATTGAAATATTACACATTTACGCTAAGAAAAAATGTATGTTTTTAAGTTGTGTATGTAAGCATTAGGATACCAGGGGGTGTAGCATCAGTCACTCCCATTTATAGATCAATTCGATCGATTAGTTTGGAAAGTTTCCCCAAATTGTGACGAAATACCTTGTATATAACAAGCAAGGTACCAAACATATATATAAAAAAAAAAAAAAAAAAAAAAGCATTAGGATATCGTTTAAGATTACCTAACAGGCTGACAACGTTAAATCAGTAAAGTGAAAAGTGAATGATAAAACGATTAAGGAAAAAAGAAACCTGTGTACAAATCTGTTCTATGCTTCACTACTAACTTACATTAAGCAGCAAGTAGGTGAGTAAACGGTACTTTCCGTAGACTCAAAATTTATTCTAAGGTTTTCTACTTTAATACAGACAAGAGCACAGCTTTGACTATGTTAATTATTTCAAGAAGTACAACAGAGGGTCGGTTGTTAGAATCCTGTTTGCGTATTGAAACCTAAATAAAACTCAAAAGCCGCCGAATGCCTTCAGCTTAGGGGCGGGACTACCGAAGCGTAAAAGGAGAAACGCGAATTGCAAAGAAGTTTCCTTTCGATCGATTAACCAGCCACAAAGTACGCCGGCCCGCACTGGTCAAGGATCAAAAGATGGAGAGAAGTAATCTTCCGAGGGGAGAGTCGCGCAGTCTAACTTATAAAAGCTCTCGGTGCTAATAATCACGAGGACCCTAGGCGGGTGGACCTCCCCGCGCGGGCCTTCATATCGAGCCCCGCCGAGCAGGGCTACCGTGTCGTCTCCTAGCTTAGGGCACATATAATATTTAATAACATAAATAAACCTATCGTTTTAAAGTAACGAGCTCGGCAACGTCTTATATACAGATTTTTTAAGAGTTACCCAAAAAATATGTAGTCAGCTACGTTTAAAATATTTTTTTTTAATGCGCTTCATTGCTATTACTGTCATGTCCTGTATTTAAAATTTTTGCCTTTTGAATGCTAGATTTCATCCAATGTTTTTTTTCCAATTTATTAATGGCGCACTGTGCATTCTGAATCCTTAAAACAGCTTTCACTTGTGTACTGTGTATTTTTAATGTCTATATTTTTAAATATATGAATGGTGTAAGTCATAAAATATTTACATCGTTTCCTGCGCGTTGATGTTCACTGAGATACAGTCATTATTCGATAAACAGCACATTAGAGTAACAAAAGTAGCAGTGATCTATGCTTCATGGAATTCTTAGAGTAGTTCGCAGTTCTCAGTCCCATGTAGTAGCCCTGCAGGCCGGAGACTCCGCCTCAAGTGGTGGCTTGAGTCTTAACACGGGTATTTACTTTGCTTCACGCGCGCCGGGGGCCGCTCGCCCGGGATCAATGTTGACAAAACGGGGGACGAATGAGACTAAAGAGTATTGTGTCGTTTAACTTCGGATTTTTTTTCAGGCTGAAGGGCGAGAGTTTGGCAGCCTTTGTAATTCGTTTTGCTATGCCGCTGCTCACTTTGTCCTGATGCCATATTATTTTTAATTCGTCGAGCTGAATTCCCCGAACTGGTAATAAGTGCACAGCTTAGTGGATAGTATAAATAATGCACATAACAAAGCAATGACTAAACGTGATGTCATTTATTAATATTGCATTGCACATAAATCAATCTGTCAATAAACTTTGCAATATATATATATACATTTTATTTTAGTATGGCATTGTTAGTGTTTTCTGTGTGCACTATGTAGATTGCACGTCACTTATCAAAGAGCACATCCCATACTAGAAATGCTGTTTAATCTAGCCGAGTGAGCACTCGCGCCCACACAGACATGCGTTTCACCAGCGAAAACATTTGTTCAAACCAATAAGCAATTATCCGCGTGAAATCTGCCAACTCTGCCAACAATGCGTCGCGCCGACAACCCACGCCATGCACATTTCTCAAAAGCGACGCGCTGTCATCGGACAGTTGCACTAAATTTTAAATTCCCGGCAGGTTTTCCGCTGCGTTTTTGCGCCACTGGGGGCCGGATCAGGAGACTGTCACGCGGCCTACGCCACCCGTCGATATATCACCGTCTGCTATCGCACCGGACAAATTTATAGCCCCAAACTGTATTTCAGCTTTCACGGCCCGCGTGCCACCCCGTATAGTTCATTATTTTTGCACCGACATTTAACGGTTCGCCGTCAGGGCTGCGCTCGCCCGAGTCCCCCATCCCTCTCCCCGTCCGCAAACCTCTTTCACAAATCCTGGTTTGCCTCGTACATCCATCTGTCCCCGATACAGTCGATCTCTCGCTATAGCGAAAAGAAACCGAACACGTATAAGAGTTGGTGGAAATCAATGAACTCCTTGACAGTGTCAATACGGACGATGCTCCGCGGCCAATATAGTAAAACACATATATTTTATTACTATATTTCTTGAATCAATATTCAGGTTAAATATTTTCATAGCTTACATTTCTTTTTGTTAAAACAAAAAGTTTGACTATACAAACTTAATATTATTTTCTCTGAAAGCATATTTCTCCGAATCCAAACTTTTAATGTAACTTTCAAAAACAAGTAAACCATGCATTATATAATATTATTTTCTTCAAAATAAGATAAGTATCTTATATATACTCACTAAATCATGCTTTTTTTCACAACTATTTCTATTCAGTTTTCTATATAATTCTCGACTGTAAACTATTAAAAAATATTTTTACTAGTCGTATGATATAGAAAATATCATCCTATCATTCTGAACTGTCAGAATTGGGTTAATTTACCATAAAAGTGACTAAACCCGTTTTAAAATTTAAATAAAAAAATATATTTAAACATTTTGGACACTACCGATCGCCGTCTCTATAGTTCATAAAAACGTATAAAAATGTACCTGTCCTTTGCGCCCAACGTGCGGACAAACCGGGACGTGTAAAAGAGCCCTCACCGGGACAATTCTGGCCGCTGAATTACTGGCAGCGGTTTTGATGGTCGCTGTATTTTAATTCGGCGCTGGTGTTTGGTTAGTTTACTCGCCAATGTACTCGTCAATTTATTTTTTTACACTTTTATTACCCTTCATAAAATATGTACCGCTTCATTTAGTTTTATATTTTGTGACAGTAAGCGCATTACGTTGGTTTTTGAATAATTGCTTGCGCGTAACAAGCAACAGATTTTTCGTTACTAATGATTTGTGCTAATAAAATAAATAAATTACTTTTCGATTAATTCATTCCACACTATGCTCTTTAAGTTTTGCTACTAATTATTGTAATATATATTTATTAAATACATCAATTTACAGTTTTTCAAATAATAAACATCTATGGACATTAAAATAAAATGATGGTTTAAGTAGCACTGAAGAGAAGTTGTCAACTTCCGAAGACACCAAAAATAATTTGACCTCAAAAAGCCTTTCATTGATGTTACTACTGAAGAATATGACGATTTTTAATATATCAAACGTGTGAATATATAAAAAAATAAATAACGTAAATAGATATTTGAAAAAAAGGTGTAAAGTTTCTTAGAGTGTTACATTTTTTTATGTTTGGTTTAAAATATTGAGAGCTAACAAATGGAGACATCTAAATCAACTACTAGTTTTACATACAAAGATTAGGCATATTAACAAAAATTGTACTTGTATGAAAAATCCATATATGTTATTTCATCACAATGTATTTATTATATTTATTAAAAAAAACTTTTGGCCACTCTCCTCACACGTTTAAACGCCACAATATAAAGAAGTACGTGCTGTTAATCCCGCAAATCTCGCTCCCTTGTTTGCAGTTTTTCGCTGCACCGCCCCTGTGTGGCTACAAGATTTCGCGGGCCAGTCCGTCTTGCCTCCCTTCAGTATCGCGGCCTTAGAAGGCTCTTTATTTACGGCCAACAGCCTTTGTTTTGGCTTCAGTATAAGCTGAGGAAGACTCGATAATCTTTCTTACTTATCTAGTTAGTTTACTGCAGTTCAGAATTAGAACTCGCCCGTATACACGACACAAGTAGCGAGTAATCTGCTAAAAGTAGTTCTCTTTTTATGGTGGGCTTTGTGTACATTTAATTTGTGAAGTGATGTATATCAGTGTACAGTATTATTTTTTACTAAATTTAACGTCATTTATTTTTTTTAAAGTTTCTTAAATAATTGATTATTTCAAAAACTTTTTTAAAACATTTACAATAACTTTTCCACGCGATTATATGCGCTGATCATTTTCTGTTGATGTTGCGAGCGTGTGACATTAACAATATACAATACTTACTAACAACTCACTTCTTGTTTAAAAATTATAAAAATCTAATTAAGTAAATATATCTCTCCGACTTTTCACAAAAATAACAATAATTCGACAAAAATACGCGATTCTATAAATGATAAGTATCAAAATGTATAAAAACAAGTTTATTTATCTAATAATAAATATAATAAGATAAATAAATAATTAAGATGTTAAAAAGAGTCAGTACAGTTAAACTAGTATAAAATATAAATTTCTTAATATTTTACTACTAAATTAATTTTTATTTTTAGACTTAATGCCATCATGGACTATCATTGTATAATTCATACTCTTCATAAGATTTATTATTTTAAGATTAAATGAAAAACATAAATCAAATACAGTTATTAAAAAAAAAAAGATTCATTACAATATAGAAGAGTTAAAATACGTTCAGATTTTCAGTTTTTTATAAAAAGGAAAATGCAAAAAATCTGAAGAATCTAATAAAAATATATAGGGAGAAAATCGCATTACACTCTTAGTGAAATCAAATTGAAATTAGGACAGAACTAATTAAACTAAAAATGCCCAATCATATCGCGAGAAAAGCGCTGCGGTGGATCATATTACCATCCGCTGCCAAATCGAAATAGTGAAAACATCACCGAAACTTTTGAAAGAACTTGCCGGGTAAAAGTTTATTTTCAAATTGACATTAAATAAATATACACAAAATATATTATATAATCCTGTTTACTGAGTACATAAGTTATACGTTTGAACGCGATTTGAAATCCTTCAACTTCATTCGTATGCCCATCAGTTGCGTCCCGCAATGGGGTCGTATTTTATAAATTTTCTTTTTTGTAAATGTTTTTTTTTTTTTGTAGAAACATGCGGCAATTTTAATTGATAGAATTAATGCATCAAGGCTCTGTAAAACAAAAAAAAATCAGTTTGCGAATCCATCGCAGCCGGCGCGGGGGAGGGGGAGGGAGAGGGGGGAGGGGGAGGGCGCGAGAGGGGCGGCGGAGGCGGGATGCCACGGGACATAAAGGAACTTTAATACAAATTTAATGAATAGATCCGCCCCCGCCCTCCCCCTCCCCCCCCCCCTCCCCCCTCCCCCTCCCCCCCCCGTCCCCTCCGCTGGCCCTGATCATAATTTCCCTCCGCAACAGATGGCGCTGCTCAAGTTTCCGGGGCGCCGCGGGAAGAGCTCGCCGGGACAGATGGTATTAATAAAACGCGCGGCAACCCTGCCAAATGATTCATTGTAAAGTTCAAAGATGCTCTTTTTTATCTTTGAATTCCTTTTACGGCTTTAATTGAAGCGCCCGATTCGGCTGTCCTCTATTACCCTCGCACACACCCCCACACGACTCTGGAGACAAGAAACTTCGACAGCCTACTGCCATATAACCCCCACACGACTCTGAAAAAAATACCTCTACAGTCTGAATTGATTTGATACAAAAACTTATAAGAAACTACCTCTTCTCATGTTTTTCATAGGAAAATAAATTTCATTGTTAAAAAATTTATTCATGCCGACATAAAATCATGTTTCTTAACGAAACAAAATAACTCAAAATAGTCGAATCAAAAGCTTGAGTATTTTATAATAGTTTTAGAATGTATATTCGTGATTTCTCCAGAACTCATGAATATTGAATTTTATTAAAAAACGATTTACTTTTCTGTAATACTTTACTATTTTTTGAAATCACCCAAAACAAATAAAAGTTCTGTTTTAAGTTAATTCATCTTAGACTACGGCCCTTACTTAAATTTCAGTGCTAGCACTTTTTTAACATTTTTTTCAATACAGTATATAAAATGTTCGTAATTGCATTACTCATGAAATATCTACCTTCTACATTAAAATGTAAATCCAAGGACGTTCATACTCAATTAATAAAAAGACTGATAAGATTTCGTTTCTAATTGCGATAAAAGCGCACGATACGAATTACGAGAAGACTAAATAATAGAGTGCCATTACTTTTATTTTTCAGCATTAACATACTTAGTAAAAAAAATATTTATTTTAATATATGTGTTCTTATATTTGTATGTATATATATATGGGTGTATGCATACACTCTAGGACCAATTATCAAAATTATAAATTTAAAAAGAATACTTCAAAGTATCAATCCTGCTTTATGCGAGTGGACACATTTATTGCAAACAACACGCATCGCCAGTAAAGGGACGGTTCTAACGAATTACTCCACTATATTTAAATCAGACTGGCTAACCAATTTGGCTTTGACCGAATCTTTTATGCATATTCATATCTAAATTGCTTATAAAAATTGATCTATTGAAAATTTGTCTATATATGGGCGTAACAAAATAATCAAACAGCACACGCGTATCACTATTTCCCAATGTACATTTTATTTATCTATGTAAGCCTACCTTCTCTAGATAGAATGAGTCTGCATTCTATTTTATTTTAAGCATAGCGTAGCACTTTAATTATTTAATGTTGTGAATATTATATACCTTTCTCAAACATTTTTCGTCGTAAAAAACGTGATTGTTAATAGAAAGCATTAAGAGTAGCATCTAGTATTTTCTTTAATCTAAATAGAATTTAAAGTTCTTTTATAAAAAAAAAAACACTATTATGGAAAAGTTTTATAGATAGAACAAGACGTCTTCATTGACTTTAATTGAAAAGAATGAAGAGGGAGTGTCTTGGAGAAATGCCAGAGGCATTCTTGGGTAGTTTTCTTTAAATTCTTAGTAATAATGTAAAATAAGACTCAAAAATTTAAGATCTATTTCATGTCACCAGCTTAATCAAGCTTTGATAAGCTTACTTTTTTTAAATATACATATCCCAACGTATTTATGTAATAGCTTTCGATAAATTGAAAATTCTTTAAAAAACAAAACGTTCAGATTTGATCTATGAAAATATATAACCTACTTTGGGAATCTGGGAAATTAAATTCATTTGTGATTATAAAGCAAAAGGTTTCGTTTGAGAATTTCAGCATTAATTTATTGATGACCAGTTTTACACATATTGAAAATTTAGTTTTTTTATATTCGACAAAGTGGATTGAATGCTTCCGTTATTGTAAATATCAAAAAAGTTTTTTTTTCAAGCAGCTTGTTTTAATAAAAATAAAACATTAGTATTCAATGTTATGTGTTTCAAAAGTGTTATTGTAAATAGTGCGTATCAAAAATATAGAGTATCAAAAGAAATTGCTACTTTAAACCTTGTTTTTTTTTTAACTAACAAATACATATTGAATGAAAATATTTGTTATGACATTGATTTGATATTTGGAATGGACCTACGAATCAAGTTGATAGAAAAATATTGGAAACGTGTGGTATTTCGCCGGATTATTTTAAAATTCACAATTCCTAAAATTTGTATTAAATACTCTTCACCAACCATATATACACGGAATCTATCCCCTACAAGATTGTCAAAGGCTTCAATGAGCTAATCTCATCTGATCCCGAACACACGTAGCTCCAGTGTTGGGATTTTGATTTTTTTTTATATTTGTACACTGGATGCGCATCACATGTTTGGTTTTTAATTTAATTAATTATCTTATCGTGTATATTCTATAGCGTGTCTCTTTTGTAATCGAAATTTAACAAACCTTAATATCTTTTCATTTTCATACATGGAATTAAAAATATCATAGATATTGTTTAATTACTATTTATATTAATGAATATGTAGTCTCTGTTGCACAAATAAACAATTCAAAATACTGTATAAGCCAAAAATATATATTTTCACTGGAAATTATGAAATGTGAACTAATACAGACAATACTCATCTCAAACAAGAGTCTATAAACCAATATATTTATTTTATGGACAAGTGAGCAAATACAGCTTTATTTGGCTAGTAACATCTTCAGTTTTTTTTAAATTTCTTATGGCGAAATCACAGTAGATCATTCGCGAGAGATAGTTTTTAAAACTCTATATTTTTTATTTGAAGTTAAAAATAAATATGTTGCTTTGTTCGTATCCAAAACTGTAAATCACTAAACTAAACTATCAAAAATATTTGTAAAATTTTGTCCATAAACATGATCAAAAGATTAAACAATAGACTAGTTCATTCGTTTTTATTGTTTTAATTTATTTTTGTTTTAAACGTATGATATTGATTTCAAATACATACACATTCTCTCAAAGACATAATGATTTATAACATAAACAAATTCCCCTAATTGCACAATTTCAAAACAAACAACAAAACAGCGGGCACTGTTTTCAGGCAGAAAAAATACGCATGACTCCAAGGCAAAATATAATACAATTTCCATACAAGAAAACCAATTACTTGGCACGCGGCCGCTCGCTTGCAAGGCACGGGGAAATAGGAAAATATTCTGCTTCGTGTTCTTGCTCATTTTCAGTTTTTGCCCGATATATCATTTTAAAATAAGCCCGTATCATGAGCAGAAGCGTGGCTAATAAATCCATATGTAATAGATTCGGCTGCGGCTTGCGAAGGTACGGCACATCTACGGCCAGTCATATTTCACCCCCTAAACCACCCCCGGGCGAGTTTAAACATGCGCCAGCTTCCAATGCGATCAGGAATATGAATATTGTAAACGTATTTCAAAACGTTTAGATTATAAACTGCATTCTTATATTGTCTATTGAAAAGTTAAAATAAAATGCTTACATAAATTTACTGGGCGCTGAATTTTTTTTAAATTTGTCAAAAGATATTTCATTGTAAAACTTGTTAATTCTTTTGCATGTAACGAGAAAAAAATGCTTAATAGTGTACAGTGTATATAAAAATTAAATTATACGTAAATTAATTATACAGATTTATTTGTATGTTAAATGAAATATACATGAGCAAAGAGTCTGATATTTTACGATTTTAACGTCTTTTTAAAAACAGTATTTTTTTTATAAAAAAATGTTCTTATTGTGACTGCACCTGATTGTAAATATTTGTAAGGTAAGGTTCCTGGTGATATTTTTATATATTCATTAGGCACCCGCAAATAGAACCGACCCGTGTAAAACGCTCTCAGGCTCTCCCTTGGTATTGTGTTCCCCAGTGCACCTGAGAGAATTTCTCATATCGATATTTTTTCACATTTGCTTAGTATAAAGAGGAGTTGTTCGCGACAATGGAGACGGTTTCACAATAAAGAACTATTCAAATATACTTTATGAATAGCCGAGTACATTTGTCTGAGCTCGAGTCGGCGAGGGCTGCTGTGGTCTTACTTGCAAACGTCTACTATTAAGTGACTTCTTTGAAGAATACCTTTGTAAGGAAGAACAAACTTTCTCTATGTCCATTTGATAGTATATAGAGATTAAATTTTCTAAATTTTTACAGACAAATAATAGACCGAATATTGCGAATATGACTGCACATATTTTTATTATTTTACGATTTGTGTCATTCTTTTATTTTGGAAATAAGTTACAAAAACATTATGGTTTTTAACTTGAATTTTTTTGTTTGTTGATATATTATATATATGTATAAAAACAGATGTGCAAAATACATAGAATTTGAATATTGCTTAGAATATTAAGACACCCCCAAAAGTATAAACATCCCCAAACATCTACACTCCTCACCGTCATCCATCACTCTCCGCCACATTTCACTCTCAGCCTGCATCATCTTGTGAATTCACTGAAAATCTAAACATTTCAATACATAATCGTGAAAATTCATTTTTATACCATTTGTACGTTGGGATCGTCAAATGACTTGTAAAAAGTCAAGAAAAATTAAAATTTAGTACTTCTTCATACTTACTCAACCAGAGTCTCAGAAGCAATTTTTTTTATTATCGAAAAATAAGCATTAGGATACTGAGTCATGAATTTTTGCACACATTAATTAAAAGCCGTGGCATTAATAATAAAAAAACTCTGGTAAATCCTGTTTATTTTCATTGATTTTTTCAATTCACTATTACCAAAGAAAAATATCTCAAAATAAAATTATTTATTTACGTTGAACTTAAATTTAAATAAGTAAATTAATGCACTATCATAGTTGAATCACAAAAAAGTTATATAAATATAATTCTCATTTAAAAATTGGTAAATCTCAATTTAGAAAAAGCTTTAAAATAAAACTTATAAAGTACTCACATTTATCTGAAATGAAATGAAATAAATATATTATGACATCGCCCAAACATTAAATTTTGGTTAAAAGTCAATTTTTCTGAGCAATTTTTGCCGCATGAAAGATCAACTTCTCGCCTCTTATATCAAAGCCAAAACTTGCCCTCCAGTAACAATATGAAAAAGGATTTTCCCGGACGCTCCTAATCAGCAGTTTCCCTTAACTCACCATCACTCCTTCTGCGCGGGCCAGACTGTACCGAATGGAAACCAGGACACTCAACTTTATTAAGAAATTAACATGGAGCGTACTGATAAAATAAAATGAATTAAATAAACATATTCCTCTTTACAAGAAAGTTTATTGTGAAAAACAACTAATTGTTAAATTCTAGAGATTTCCTCTTATCATCACTCTATTATTATCTCATGTATTCTACAGGGCATTCAACAATCATTGTAAAGTTTAACGTAAATTGAAATGAAACTAATCATATTCTGTTATTGACAGTTATTTTATATAATCGTTTTTATGTACTTGAAGCTTTTTCAACATATCCATCGGCTCACAGTTGCTTTTCTTAATATTTTATCAAAATCATTCTGAATCAAAAGTACGGGTTCGTAAAAACAAGAAATATTTTAAATACCAGAGATTGCCCGATTGTTTTTTTACCTCGATAATGAAAAATGAATTGTCTCGCTGTCGCAACTTCTTCAAAAATTAACCATAAATTCTTTTTTCTCCAAGTCTGTTATTATAAATAAAGTTTTCTGGTAATTATATTTGAGGTTTAAATAATATCTGCCGCGACTGTGCTCAGTGGCGACCCGACAATCCGCGCCCGGAAAAATCAGAAAAAAGTACTGAAGAAATGAAAATTTAATTTTCTCCTTGGCTTGGTACGAGACGGCGTCGATGCGTAACCTAATTGGAGAAATGTTTCTACCCCACTGGAAATATGAAAATAGTTGCAATACTTTGCTTTTTATTTTAGGAAATCCGTTTTAAAGAGGCAGAAAATATAATGTTATTATAACTTTTGCTTACTTTTTATCGGATGAAAGTAGTGACTGTTTATTTGCCCTAGAAAGTAACATTATTTTTTATATTTTATATTTGTAGTGGTAATACTGAAACGATATTAATTTTCCACCTATTTCTTGTGCATTGTAAAAGTAGTTTTTTGTGAATATTTTTTTTGAATAGCTGTGTAGAATCAAAATAGAAATCAAAAGCAATAATAAATGTTTTTCAAGTGTTGTTAAAACCTTTTATAAAATTAATGATGAGAAAATAAATTTGACTTTTTAGTAAAATTTCATCCTAAAAATAATACCACTTGAAATTAGCTATTAATGTTTAGATTTTGAAACATGTTTTTTAAATAATAGTCATAGTTTTATCTGCAAAGAAAATGTAAAAAAAAAGGGTAGAGGAAATTTATTTATTTTTTAAAATGGCTGCTATCAAGCATGTTGAAAAAATGTTTTGCTACACAGATATTATATTCATACCAGAAATATAATTATATACATAAAGGCGATGCATGCGGTAAAAATAGATTTACAGGCACGGACTAGGAACTCAGTGACCCCCTGGTCCGCAGTACAGTGCCGGCCCCAGGCAGTATAACATTTGTGGCATATTGTGAAAAAAAAAAAAAAGACTTCGAACATAGCAGCCCTCTAAGCACAAATTGGGTACGATTCTCCCGAATTACCGTTTCTCTCAAATTGCACCACAGAGATCCGAACTTCCAGACATTCATTACTTTTAATCATTTCCAACACAAAAAAGAAAACATTTCAGCACATCCCGAGTAAACCCGGTATTTTATCAAATTTTTTAACATTTTCAACTTCCCTTTGAGCGTATTTAGTTTATTTAAGATTTCTCTCAAAGCATTTCTAAAATGATCTGGATAGATAAATTTTTCTGAACTTTAAAATACGATATTTACTATGTACCAACAAATAAATTCTTTTGAATGATTTCAGTTTTATTTCAACATAGTTTTACTAAAAGCTTAACCTAAATTATAAAATTGTTGGAGAAGGAGAGTCGATAAAACTCTTGAGAAGCTGTTAATACTATTTTTTTATGCTTTTGTTGTTTCACTACAAAATTAACAGAATAATCCCTAGCAAATATTTTTTCTACTCAATTATTGGTGACAAAAATCATTGGATGACAGTTAACGTTTGGTATAACTGGCTCATCGTGTTTATTATAATATTAAAACCTACTCAAAATTTACACAATAAAAATGTATAACTTTAAAAATATAAGCACAAACATAACCAAAAGCAATATAAATTTATTTTTGGGCACAAAAAAAAAATAATAGAAAGATTAATGAAATATACTACGTTTGTTTTGTCAGAACAAAGAGTTTAAAGAAATATTTGCTTGATTGTTAAATAGAGCCTCGAATACATCCCTTAGATTCTCCGAATATGAGAGGAAAAATGGAGGAAAGCATCTCATTACTGAAGATTAAGGATTCGCTGCGGTCGGCACCGCCACAGCCGGCTAGGAAAACTGCAGACTACGTGTTCCTAAAGTTTTACAGACATACTCTCAGATTAAAAACTAAACTCTTGTTCGTCTTATACCAGGATTACGGATTTTTCTACTGGTTTTTTTTAGTACTCTTGAGTGATTGATTCAATACGAACATTAAATACTTGTACTAAAATTAAAGTATTTTTACCAACTGGTATACAATGACAAATAATTTATGCTCCTAAAAGAAGTAATGAATATTAACGTACTTATATTGTTTGATTTCAAACTACTACTCTATTTTTCTCTCAAATAATTCGAAAATATTTCATTTCAAAATTTAAATTACCTTTCAATTAAGTTACTTGTCACATTTTGCATTTTCACAGTTGTAAATATACGTCAATTTCACCCAATTCAAACAAATACGGTGCATTCAATTTTTAACGTTACCATAAAAACAAAAAAATAACCACATTTATAATACAAATTGATAATGAAGATAAATATTACATTATTTCATGTATTATTTTTATTCTGGGCTTAGAATCAGACAAAAAGTAATTACTATTTTAATGAATATTGACTAAATTACACACACCAATTTTATAGTTTGGTAATTTGATTATCTCAGTTTACTGTTATTTATAAGGCTATAAAAATATGGCTTAATTACATAAAAGAGCCTTACCTGCTGTAAATTAATAATAACCTAAACACTCCGTTATTATTTAAATCAACGTGAATACGTTAATATTATATACCTAATTTAGATTAATTATTTGTTGTAAATGAAAAAGTTTTAATTTACCCTAATTACCCCATAACATATATTATAAAAAATAAAGTATTTATTTAAAATAATTAACTGTAGGAATAAATACCGTGCAAAAAGTATTGCTCCAAATAAAAAAATCTCTTTTTAAATGTGGACCTTTATTGAAGGTTTTTTTTCCTGATGTCACTATATTATTTCTACTTAGGATGTCCATTATAAAGCATAGTCAAAAGAAACTCATCATCCTGCCTTGACGTCCAAGCATTCAAAATCATAATTTACAATGCTTATACTTATTTATAAGTAAATAGAGTATTTACTAACACAATTAGAGACTTGGATATCGTTATACCTCAATACGCATTAAAATAATAGTAGGAATAGCTATTGACTTTACGACTTCACAATATTTTAAGCTATAGTGGTTGATTACTTGTGAATTATATTAAATTATTTTTTATTACACATATAGGTTCTATGTGTTTACAATATGTTTAAGGTAATAGCTTTATGATGATAAAAAATAAAAACGTAATTTTTTTTTTTTTATATGCTATTTTGTAGTCAAATATAAAATTTATTAGAATCCAGTAGTGGCATTGCGGATGCACTGTGTTAATAACGTGCCGTAGGAATGCGGTTATTGAAGTGACAGGCGGCTGAGCGCTCGCATTAATCTTAATATATAATGTCTGAGATTCATTGAGTGAGTTTCCTGAAAGACCCGCCTGAAGAATTATGGAGAGATGGCAGGCGATTCACAGGAGAGTCGCGCCCGTGGGGTGCCCAGCTCTTCCACTCCGGCGAAGGAGTGGTGAGTTAATATTCATTTAATGATTCACATTATTGAGGTCAAGACTCGATTAACAAAAACAAGTCGACATGAATACAAAAAAAATATCAATAATGGCACATGCCATGAAGACAGACCGAAGGTCCATATTTGGTGCGCAGAGGATCAAAATGTGCGAATAATTGTATACATGCTTCGCTTGGGATTTTGATGTGATTTTTTAAATGAAGTTTTAATTTATATATGTACAGATTATATTTTTTATAACTAGGAATATAAATAAGCAATTTAAAAAATTATTATTTCAACGTGTTTCATTTATTTGGAAAGCGATAATCTTCATAGAACACATCTGTGAAATGCGAGTAATATTGTAATACGTACAACTGTTTTGAAACTTCAAAAACACTGTGTTCAAAGGTACAAGTAGTGTATTCTCTTACATTAAAAAAGTAATTTTCCTAGTAAACATGAAGTATGCGTCTCACATTTATAATAAAGCTTAGCGGCGTAACTCCGCTTATAAGCAGAAGGCAATAAGCCACGCCAGAGCTTCGCCCGCCGCGCGCTATGGTGAGAAACCGGAAAAATGATTTATGAAATAAACCCGAATAGGCTGGAATATGTGTTTTTGTATTCGACTGAAAAATTGAATGGACCGAGTGCGAACTAGTAAATCACAGCCGAGGCTGAATAATTCCAAACAAACAGCGCGGCCGCCATCCTCCATTCCAATTATTCGAACTTAATCACTTTTATTTACATTCATAAAGTGCAAATTCGGATTCGATTATTCCCGGCCGCCCCCTGGGCCGGTTGTCGCTTTGTTCTCTGACAGCATTACCCATTTTTTTTTTTAATTATCATCACTTCATTTGTTGTGCATTTGCTGATTTCTTACGCCTGCTTATGCAAGCCCTGACTGCAAACCACTAGAATTTTATTCGTCTCTCATTTCAACCCTAAAAAGATGTATCAATTTCATAATGAAGTCTATGATATGATGAAAACAATCATAATCTTTAAAGGAAATTCAATTTTTTTGACAGAGAGTACTTGGTGGAATTCCATTTTAATATTTTTGAATAACAATAAAATAAAACCAAATGGTTTTGGAGACTACGTTTATTTTGCTTATAGCGAGAAAACATAAGTTAAATGTTGATAATAAGCCAAGTCTCCTTCATGTTTCCAATAAAGGCTATAGACTTAATATTTTGGAGCAATTAGAAATAATTAAGCACCAAAATCTAGAATTCCCTTTGATCAATGAACAACTTAACAACCATAATTCTCCCCTTCTTAATATTTTTAAAAATACAATGTGATTCTGCTTCCAAACTAATTGCTTTCAGGTGGCGGCCAGGACAGCCAGGAATCATCATAAAATAGTTTATTTAAGTACTTAGTATTAAAATTATTGCTGTTAATGTCATTTTAATGGGGTTTCACAGCACCCAATAGAAGCAATTTTTTCCACATAAATTTGTAATATCTATGACTCATGTAAATTTGTTGATTTTGTTATGTATAAACTCGTGTTTTCTATATAGAATCAGTCTTGAAGATGCCGTGTTCGGCGAAAGAGCTCTCGCTATAAGCAAAATAAACGTAGTCTCCAAAACCATTTGGTTTTATTTTATTGTTATAAAATGGAGTATTACAAAATAAATACCAGTTCCATTAATTATATCAAGGTGGCTGATATAGCCACCCAGGTATTTTTATATAGAAAACTGAAACTGAAGCAGAGAACAGTAGTTCAAAACTTCTGGTTTGTTCAGCAGTGTTTAAAGTGGAAAGTGATTCCGAAGTTCGTTCAATTACGTACCAAGTCGAAGTCAGCGTCGTCCAGCATTGCTATCCGACGAGCTAAGGTGACTTGGCTGAAAGAGGAAGCCAAAGAATGGTGCCGCAAGCGAGACGCCCTTCTACAATATATCAAGGTACTACACTCAGAATTAACCTTTTCTCTTCACCCTGTTGAATTCGATAATTTATATACTAAAATCAACGATGAAATTAATAATAGCATTTATTTAAAATATAAAACTCAATGTAAAAAACTTGTTAATTTGAAAGCCACTCAATTGGTTCCAAAGTCGTCTCCCCTTGTACCTGAAAAATCAACTGCCCCATTAGAATTTTATAAGAGGACAATTAACTTAAGTAATATCGTATTTGATGTTAAAGAACTTTCTCTTTTAGACAAAGGCTTTAAATATAGTATACCGCAAAAAGTGTCATCTCGTCAATTAGAATCGTTAGCGGTAGACACAGAAATAGCGTTAACTAAAGCTAAGAATGGCAATTTACTTAAACATGTCACTGCAAATATCATTAAGAAAGAACTAGAATCAGTAGGTAAATCAGTGTTTTACAAAAATATTGAACTCGACCAGCTTCACAATATTAAAACTAAAGTCACGCTTAATAATTTAATTATAACCAAAGCAGATAAAGGCAACTCAGTAGTCGTTCTGAGCAGGCAGGACTATGTGGATAAAGTTTTTGCGTTTTTAAATCCCTCAGATTTTATTACCCTCAAGAAAGATCCTACTCTTAAATTGGCTAGTAGAGTCCGTAAACTCGTTAATAGCTGCAATGCCATATTTCCTAAAATCCCCCAAAAATTAGCATTGATCGTCATGAACCCTAAAGCCCCTCTACTTTATGGTCTACCCAAGATTCATAAAGTAAATGTCCCGATCAGACCGGTTGTCTCTTTTAACCATACTCCAGCATCATTACTATCGAGTAAATTAAATATTCTGTTTAAAGATTTAACTAACTTTAAACCGAAGCATGGTGTCATAAACTCATTAGACTTGGTGGATAAAATCAAGGACATACCTCTTCAAACGAACTATAAATTCATTTCATTAGATGTCACTAGCCTTTTTCCCAATATTCCTGTTAAGGAATCATTGGAAATTGTCCGTAATATTATGGAACAAAGTAAGCTGGGACCCATTGTAATAGATGAGATGTATCAGTTATTAGAAGCATGTTTAGACACTAACTATTTTAAATTCAATGATACAATTTACCAGCAACTTGAAGGCCTTCCTATTGGAAGTAACCTAAGTCCATTGATAGCAGAATGCTTCATGGATGCGTTTGAAGAGAAGTTACTAAAATCAAGCTGGGATAAAAATATCATTTACTACTACAGGTATGTAGATGATATCTTGATTTGTTGGAGTGGAACAGAGAGACAATTGGACAAATTTGTAAATTTTGCAAATTCTTTACATACGCGGATTAAATTCACACTAGAGAAAGAAGTTGATAAGAGTATAAATTTTTTAGATCTTTCAATTAAAAATGTAAATAACCGTCACCATTTTAGTGTATATCGTAAGCCGACATTCGCTGATACTACAATACATCATAAATCCATGCACCCCTGGTCACATAAATTAGCAGCATACTATAGCATGGTACACCGGCTAGTTAAATTACCGCTAGAATTAGAAGCATTCAATGAAGAATTAAAAATAATAAAATCAATTGCAGCAAGTAATGGTTACCCAAATAATATTATTGATAAAATCCTTATTAAAAAATCACATGCAAAAAACTCTATTCAGATATACCCTGTTAGCCGTAGCGATGAAGAGAAGCCGTTTAGATGCATTGAATATTTTGGTCAAATCTCACTTGATATTTGCAAACAATTACCAGAATTTAAAATGGCCTTTAAGAATAGAAGCAACTTAGGAATACTTTTAAAAAACAGTAAGGACAAAGTTGATGCCTTCCAAAAGAGTGGAGTCTACAAATTAACGTGTGATGACTGCAAAGCTATGTACATTGGTCAAACAGGTCGTAGTTTTGCAACAAGATACAAAGAGCATCTGGCTTCTTTTAAAAATAATAAATTAGATTCACAATTTGCAATACATCTTAATGACAGTAAACATAAGTTAAATGTTGATAATAAGCCAAGTCTCCTTCATGTTTCCAATAAAGGCTATAGACTTAATATTTTGGAGCAATTAGAAATAATTAAGCACCAAAATCTAGAATTCCCTTTGATCAATGAACAACTTAACAACCATAATTCTCCCCTTCTTAATATTTTTAAAAATACAATGTGATTCTGCTTCCAAACTAATTGCTTTCAGGTGGCGGCCAGGACAGCCAGGAATCATCATAAAATAGTTTATTTAAGTACTTAGTATTAAAATTATTGCTGTTAATGTCATTTTAATGGGGTTTCACAGCACCCAATAGAAGCAATTTTTTCCACATAAATTTGTAATATCTATGACTCATGTAAATTTGTTGATTTTGTTATGTATAAACTCGTGTTTTCTATATAGAATCAGTCTTGAAGATGCCGTGTTCGGCGAAAGAGCTCTCGCTATAAGCAAAATAAACGTAGTCTCCAAAACCATTTGGTTTTATTTTATTGTTATAAAATGGAGTATTACAAAATAAATACCAGTTCCATTAATTTTTGAATAAAATACTTGAGTGATTTTCCACATTTTTGTTTTTATTAGTGACTGGTTTCGCCAACCTTTCACGTTGGCATTATCAAACAGAGTGAGTAAACATGAGAGAGTTGACATTATCTGTTTGATAATGCCAACGTGAAAGGTTGGCGAAACCAGTCACTAATAAAAACAAAAATGTGGAAAATCACTCAAGTATTTTATTCAAAAATATCATAATCTTTTTATCGATTTTCAGTCTGTAAAAATCAAATATTTATCAATTTTAACTTTCATGCAGTCCTGAGTGTTTAAAATATTACTTGCTTTTTTGATTATTGTTTTTCTTTATTTTAATAATTTATTCAGATTATACATAAACGCAACATGTTGTAATGAGCAATTGCTTTTAATACAAGTTTGCATATTGCTAGGTTTGTACTGTGAAAAATTAAATTCAGTTAATTATCTTATATGCAATTATACTTACGTTTTCAAAACAAAGTCTCGCTTACCATATTACTATTAAGTTTTCTAAAAAATATTTTAACAAGTAAATATTATAACTACTTTGTTCGTCGTGTAAGGTTAAAAATAAACTGTTGATAAAAATGTTCATACGAGGGAAATGTATTGTTTAAAAACACGAAATACCAATGAAGCCGCTTTTAAAACATACATATAATTTCAATCTCAACCTCCTTCAGGCGTCGTCGCCCCATAAAACTGGATTTACATTTCTCGTGGTATAACAGACGGGATATAAAATTGTATCATACACATTTTTCAGGAACTTCAAACAAAGAAGGCTTCTCTTACAAAGTTCACACGTTGCACCCTGCAGGCTCACGTACGCGGGCGGGACGCTTACCCCTCTTCTGATTCCGTTACTATTTATTTTCCGTTATACTGGCAACGTTGGCTCCGAGATCTGTAAATAAATGCAATAAATAACACGGGCTAGCCAACCGAACAGCTCCACTGTGCGGTTTTATAGCTAATAATACGGTGAGACCCAGTACGGGCTCTAACTGAAAATCTATTAGGATCTTATTCAATAATTATTTTATATCAACAAGATTTTGTTTTCATGAAATTAACAATAATTTAGTTTTTCGTGTGAAATTCAAATGAAAACATTGCACTGAAATCAAACTTTTAAAAATATCTTATTTATATTCTGACACAAAGATTTCCAGCAGCTTACTATTTCTACGCATCTTAAGCATAAGCTTTAGCAGTTTATTCTCTTAGACATTAACTACTTTAACAAAACCTTGGCCTTCCGAATTGCTTTTAGGAACTCCAAGTTCTAGTAAGCCAATAGAAGACTCCAAGTAAATCAGGTTTTCTCTGATGTGTACCCGTGATTGATAGAATGGGCCACATAACACGAGTTACTATCCCCAGTCAGATTGTTCTCGGCTCGGTAATGCGCCCACCTTCGGGGACTCGGCTGCAACTTCCCACCCTAGCTCCTCAATAATGCTAGTGGAATCTCTCTAAGTAACTGACGGGTGTATTTTCTTTTGTGGCTAAACCAATTCGTAAAGATTTAAAAGAGACTATTTTAAGAAAATACTTAAGAATCCGTTTAATCAATTCATTGATTTGGCCAAGGAAAACTTTATGTGTTATCAATGCGCACCGCAGCAAATACGTAAAAATAATAATAATTAGGTTGAAATTTTATTATTAAACAAATTGATGAACTCTATAAAGCTATGCTGTACACACTATAACGAGCAAGAGGCTCTTTGGCTACAAACCATAGCAATGTCAGATGCTCAATCGACTATACACTAGAATCCACCTCTTGATCCGTTCTTCTTCAGTGACTCAAAAATAAATATGAATCTATTGAATCGGTAGTCGCGCTCACCCATCTTTGTAGTATCAGTAATGGCCAGGTTTGCTGTAGTCGAATGTTGATGAAATGAAAGCTTTCAGTAAGCACATAAAACCGAAAAAGACGAAGAGTATCAATATAATACATTTTAATAAAAATGTCATACCAATAAAGTTTCGTATTGAAATATGATACAGCCCCATTAGGCCTTCGGTCATGTTGTGTTTGCTCTCGGCTATCAAAACATGTCTACGCTATGACAAAATTTTGTCTGGGCAGCCGAAAAGCCTCATACAAATGTAAATATACACACTTTCTCACACAAGCGCGCCACTTGCCACATCTGAGAGCATCCGATAATGAAACCGTTTTATGAGAAGACAGGACGTGTCACTCGAGATAAGTAATATCAGAGACGACAGCGCGGAGCCCGTCTCGCAAGCTGCAGATTGCATAATGCAGGTTATTAATATTTTAAGTGAATATCCTTTTGACTAGCATAATGAACGGAGGAATAGGGGTCCTTCCATTAGAGATGCATTTATTTTTACTTAATACGACTATGGAGCTTCTCTTGCGATCCCTTCTTACTTCAGTCTCTTTACGGGCCTCTACTGGGAAATTGACTTAAACTTGTGCCGTCCCCGACCTTTTATAGCGGCGTATCGTAGGAGCTTATATTCATCTCAAAGGTGCCTCCTGGAAATTCACTGTGTATGTCAAAAGAGTAGCTTTTATATAAAAGAATATGAACTGCAAAAGTAAAAAAAAATAGACCTTTACACCGTCTTGCTAAACAAACTTCAAACGGCTTTTATAATAAGCTAAAAATATTTCGATTTTTTTTTTATAATACATATTTATTAATATATATTTTTTAATTAGTTTATCGTTCAATCAATCAAGATATTTTTAATCAAACAAAAATATTTTGACATTCACTATTTATCAAAAATGTATTCCATAATTAAGATAAACTAATAGTTGAAAAATAAAGCTTCCATTAACTTTATTTATTAGGTTTTTGATTATTTGTAATTTGTCAAATTGTAGAAATGAATATTACAAATTTTGTGATGAATAATTATAAATTTACATTATTTTCTAATAATTTTAATTTAAATGTAAATTGTACAGTGTATAAAATGACTTTGTTAATAACGTATTTGAATAACTTTCAAACATGAAAATAGAAAATTTAAAATATTAATTTTTAATAAGTGATTAATCATATAAACTGTAAATTAGTTTTGTCTAATAATAAACTATATTTTTATTTTTTTTTACATCTGAGCTGTAATTCATTTAAACTTCAAAATATGTAAAGAACATTCAATTTTTTTTTACATGTGTATCGTAAAAACTACCTGTAACTTCTGGATTCGCACAAACTTATAAGGGGAATCTTCTCAGAGCGAAGATTTTTTTCCTAATAGCTCTCAAAAGGTATTTGAAGTGAGTCGGTCCTTCACAGACGCCCACGGGAGCCAACTTTCCCGGTAAGTATATCAATATTGAGCGGCTACATCTTACTTGATGTGAACACTTGTAATTCTTTTAAACGCTTTCAAATCTTTTCAATTTTTCAGGGAAATTTTGCAGCAAGATAAAAGTATAAGACAAAGTTGTTTTTTTTATTATGCGTGACATTTTACACACTTATAAAGCTTACCAAAAGTAAGCATTTGTAAGGTAACATTCTCGTTTGAATTGATTTTATATTATCGATGGAATAAAAGTATCGCCGATAAATAAAATTTGGCCTGTTCTTATATTTTGTGCGATTAAAGCGTTACACATATTTTACGATTTTTATAATTATATCATTTCATCTTTAATTACATGGCGCAAACAATCACACAAGTCGGGCTTTTGCCATTTTGATACTTTAAAAAATTGTCATTTAATTAAAAATAAAACTGCGTGTATTTTAAGTGGATACGTTTGTATTTTTTGGGCGCTATTTTAATTCGCTGATTTTATTTCATGGATGTTGATTTGCTTGAAGTTTTATTTACCAGATATACACAATTCTAGATATATACTGATATATATATAATTCATATATTCCCAATTTATGTCACAATATATAAATAATAAATAATTCATTAATAACAGTTTGATCTGTTTCAAGACCAAAAGAGAGAAGTATAAGCTATTTTATAAATTATTTAAATAGCTCGTTACAATTTGTGTTGGTTGGTTTCAAATATATTGTTAATTTGCAATGGTTTTTAGGTTATCAACGTTAATATCCACAGTAAAAAAAATATTAGACTCAGTAATTTATAACTATTACACATTTTAAAACGCTATGAAAGATTAATTTTTTTTTTTTAAACTTATATTTTCATATCAATATAAATAATTTTGAATACATAGAAATATTTTTTTACATATCATTTCAATATTTCAAAAAATCATTCTTTGAATCTGTGCATAAAAACCATTTTACCTTTGCCGCTAGGGCAATACGTCATCGTTTTGTGAGACTAAAAGACATTTATTATAAAACGGAGATTCCATGAGACAGGCAAACGTCATGTAGAAAACAAGATCAGTTTTTTTGTTTCGGCCGGTCCGAGAGTCCCGCATGGGAAGTCCAACCCTTAAAAACTTTATTTATCACTGCGAGTTTCCATTAGCCCCCGCCCCGAGCCCGGCTGATGGCGGCGGCCGGCGGTTACAGACCGAAGACAATATGGTTTTATCAGCCAACCGACCGCTATAGCTTCTTATTCCTTAGTAAACTAGACTCAACCTTAATAAATCTCCAACGGAGACCTAAATTACATCGCTTTATCAATTTCCTCGGGCTTATACATGAATACGTCCAAGCAACTTTCCTTTTACTGTTGTGAAATTTGTTAAAATTTCGAAATATTTCAGTAATTAACATTTCCTAGCCCTATCGAGAAAGGGCGCCTGTCCATCCATTATCTCGGTGGCCTTATTAAATGACGTACATTAATAAAAGCTTACAGCTTCCAAACTACTTATCTCCTGGATCTAATCTAACAGGAATTTAATCTCTCCGGTCTCAAGCTCTCGTCGCTCCGCGGGGCTCCGAATGTTTTGATTTTCTATGATACATTTTTGCATCACTGGAGGTAAGTGGATGTTCCCTCAAACCTTGATGAATGGAGTTAGGGAGTGAGCTTAGCTGAGCTGATTAAAGTTTACTTCTCAAAGCTTCCTGCTCGCGGAGCCGTCCTGGGATCACCGATCGCGTGTGACATTCTCACCTCAGATATGAATTATTACCATCGATGTATAAATACACATCTGGACCCTTTAGATTTACCTTATAAAACTCTTATCTGGCTTCTATTGAAGCACATTAAAAATTTTCATTTTATGCTTCACTCTTTAACACATATTTTTTAAAAAAAATTAAGATTTTTTAATTATAAATAGCTCAAATACAAAAAAATATATTTTTTAATAAAAACAACATCTTATATTTCATTTCACTTTTAAAGTATGCAAAATTAGTGCACGCCAACTTTTATTCTGCTTTAAAGAATTATTTTATAAGCTTTGTTTACCCAAAACTCACCGCTTGCTTTTTTTCTGCTTACCTGTTACTCTTTTTACGTACTTTTATACTTGAATTAAGATATTTTTTCGTAACGAGACACTAAAATAACATTACTTTTTTTTAAAATGATTTATGATATTAAAATTATAAATACAGAAAGCACTCATAAGAACCCTTGTGTATTTTATTTCAAATTATTACAAATATACATATATGTATATAACCACAAATGAATCGAAAATTTTCGAGTGGATCTTTTTTCGTATTTTTTGTAGAAGCTCATAAGTACGTATTACAAAATTAAACAAAGGCACTTTTTTTATATTTTTACCTTTTAAATCATTAGATTTCAAAGTGCACATGCAATGCATTTGTCTCTACCTAGCAAGTATTTTTAACCTTTGAAATTATATTTCTAATAATCAAATGGGTCCTTCAAATTTGTATACTTAAGTAAAATAAAACCTAATCTTAAAATTTTATATTTTTATAAAATACACAGGTGGTATTCAAACTAACATACACCCTTGAACTTGATAACCCGATGACACCAGTCTCACCTGCCGTTAATTTATAGCTAAACAAGAATTTAACCGTGATTTACATGTAAAGAACGGTCCCACAAAATTAACAATTTTATTGATACCATTATCAACTTTCAGTCTCTAAAAATATGTTAATTATGTACATAGATCAATACGGGCCAGCTCGGCAGCAGCTTTAGCGACCATGCTGTGACCCGCTTTGTGTTTAATTTACGAGTTAATTATTCATACTCAAACAAATCTAATTTTTACTAAAGCTGAAGGTAAAATGCGGCTTCATTCTTTGTAAAGCAACTATATTTCAACACAAAACACAGGAGTTTTAATGAGATTCATAATTATGAAATCCTTATTTAGTGTTTTTTTTATACATACATTCCATAGATCTCGAGTGTGTTGCAATAACCTAGATCTGGGATAAAAAATATCAGGACTCAATCACATCACAACACAACACCCAAGCAAGAGGAACATCTAATATTAAAATAGACTTATACAATCACCCAATACCATCAATTTGAAGTTTAAAATCTATCAATAACAAAAAAATTGTTTCTCTAAATCTATTTCACAATTATTAACACATATCAAAAATCAAAATTTTATACCCTATCTTCTTTAAATGTTTCTCCTCAGAGAAGGTTGCAGGCCATCTCACTGGACATATTGGTCTGTTTGTGGTTTTGTTAGGATTAATAGTGTAGTGCAGGCTTCCCCAAACTTTTTGCACCCAAGAACACATTCTAGAATGCCGGTCGGGCGGCGAGCACCATTTATTTTTCAAGGTATATTTATAGTTTAATTCCAAAAATATAATTATAAAATATAAAAATGATTGTTTATATTTTTAAATAAAAGCATAAAAATTCTGGTAATTAGGTCGAATTGGGGTAAATGTGCAACGAATAATTATTTTTAATAACAGCATTTAAATTTACATTTGCTAAAAATTGCAAACCACAGGTTAGAATACGAAAAATATCAGTTAGACATTAGAGGGCGTTATTACAGAGACGGAGACAAACCAAACTACACCCATAAGATTCTATATCAACAGGCTTACATGTGATTTTCTGGAGAAAATTATTATTTTTAAAATTATAACGATATAATTATTTTCGCTTATATTTCGCTGTTTAATTATCGTCCTATCGCAAAAATATCAGGTAGACTTTCACATAGCTTTCACCTCACTTTTACCACCGCAAAAATGTCATATTGACTTTCACATTGCTTTCACCTCACTTTTACAACCGGAAAAATATCAGATAGACTTTCCCATTGATTTCACCTCACTTTTACCACCGTTAAAAAATCAGATAGACTTTCACATAGCTTTCACTTCACTTGTACTATCGCAAAAATATAAGGTAGACTTTCATATGGCTTTCGCTTCATCAGTCCTATCTCAAAAATATCAGATTTATATTTATTCAGCAACTTTTCCATCAAGTATCTGAACAATATCGTGAACGCATTACTAGAGGACGTTATTACAGAGACAAAAACTAAACTAACTATACCCATAAGATGATATTCCAACAAGCTTATATGTGATTATCTATGAAGAATCATTATTTTGAAAATTATATATTTTCACTTATATTTCTTTTTTTAATAACTAAATATTATTTTTTTAATATCATTTTATTGTAAACTTAATTTTTTTATCGTGGTCGCACAGCGGCGGGCACATGTAATGGCGCCATGGTGCCCGCGGGCATAGGGTTAGGGACCACTGGTGTAGTGGATACATAGCACAAAAATCAGTAGTTCAATCATCAAAACAAGATCGAACCCCGCTCGTGGCACGCCATTTTTATTACTAATCTGCAGTTGTCAATTCACTACTCGTAAACGCTAATCTGTTTTCTAAAAAAAAAAAGTGCTGAAAATCTGTTGTAACAATAATGAATTTTACTATGAAACAGGTACATTGCAAGTTATCTGTATTTTCTTTGAAGATTCTCCGCCTTTTCGCGTGGAATAATTCTACCTCTGCGTTATATTATTCCGGTTAGTCCTCTATTAAGCTTGTTGACGTTAAATTAAAAGGTCGCGGTCACGTCGTTCAAATCCGTCAGCTCACCGGAGCGACTCACTTCCGCGCGGCGCGGCCCGCCGCAGAGCTCGCCGGCGAGACAAGTCCGCGCCCTCCCACCCCCGGAACAGCGAGGAAACCACTTCAATTACTAAATTATACTAAAATATATTTGAATTACTATGCCATTTCGCAGAAATTTCCTTTATCAAAGAGACATAATTGATTCAATAAATGATTCGTACCAATTTGACGAGCTTCCGTCGAGCATACTCTCAAATTCCATGTAATACAAAAATACCATTGAAATACGAAACAATTGAATATTCGTTGTATTTTGCATAAACACTGTTATTTACTTCTTTCTTAAAGGAAAAATAAGAGTCACGAGGGTGCCTCGAAGGCAGTGGCGTCCCAAGACTTCAGTAGCAATACAACTGGAACGAAGAGATGCCTCAGCGACAATAGCACTTATTTATGAAATATATCACAAATTTTTCTCTTGTTTAATATTTTATTATAAAATTATGGATATTATAAAAAAATAACTATTGCAGAATCACAGCATGGGCATGGAGGCAAGCGTGTCACGCAATTCGCAAACCATCACATCATCTAAAATACTAAAATATTTAGTGATAAATCACACTCACCATGTACATATTATAATTATTTTTTTGAAAAGGCACGTTCCCTGGAAGCTTCGTTGAATTGCTTTATTTTGTAATTATTTATTATTAAATACGAGACATTCAATATTTTTGACAGAGAGTACTTGGTGGAATTCCATTTTAATATTTTGAATAAAAATACTTGAGTGATTTTCCACATTTTTGTTTTTATTAGTGACCGGTTTCGCCAACCTTTCACGTTGGCATTATCAAACAGTTCTGTTTGATAATGCCAACGTGAAAGGTTGGCGAAACCGGTCACTAATAAAAACAAAAATGTGGAAAATCACTCAAGTATTTTTATTCAAAATATTAAATACGAGACACACGATTTGCATCATTTATTCTAAATATTAACGTTAAATTTAATGTGATTCGTATCAAACAATTGTTATTGGATTTATTTCACTTTTTTAAATTATTTTTGTTAAAGAACTTTAAGCATTTTTTTTGTTGCTTAGTAATTTCTTTTTTTTTAACCTCTGTAATAAATTTATAATTAGTCGGTTGTTCCGAAATATTGAGAATAATTCTCGCCATATTCGTGGTTAATTTGACAGATTATCACACAAGATGTTGATAAGTCAATTTGTCAATGTGTCGATCCCATATCCGCCTAATGACTTGCTAATAAAGTGACGGAGGCCGGCCCGTGCAGCGCGGGGCAGGAGCTCGAGCGGTAGCTTAATTGTTACCCACGCAGGCACGTTATATTATTATTAAATTACGAATCCGTAGCCCCTAATCCGACGATTTACCCTTGGATAATGTATAAGCCCAACTAATTGGGGAGGTCCCAGCGGCGGGCCGTACCTGTCTGCCCAGGACTCAGCCCCGTAATTATTTATTTAACTCCCCAGCCTGTCGGATGGTGCGATTAAATTTATATCTTCCGACCTCATTTCCTACCGTGCAGGTTTATTCCTCTGTTAAGGGATGAATCATTAGCATTGAGAGGATACCCGCTAAGATTGCCCAGTAACGACTACAAAAGCCTTTCTGAAAAACCCGCAGCGGAGTGGGACTCGGAGGCTTCCTTCCCCGCCGTCTGCATTCATGGAATTCTTTGCTTTACATATTTTATGCGATATTAAATGATATAGTAAAATGAAATACCCTTTTTGTGGAAGATAACATTGTATCATAATAATACTATATCCATAAAATTATACCAGCAAGTGTATTGAACATGCGACTTTGTTATTTTTTAAATATTTTATGTCACAATTAATTACAATTCTCAACATAATCTATTTTTATGTTAAGATTTTTGTTAATTTTTCTTTATATAATGAATTAAAAATTATTATTTAAACGTAATTTCTTGTCCGAAATTTAACATTTGCATGATGCCAATTTCTCATCTCAGTAAAAAACCATCTCATCTCAGATTTCTTAGATTATTAGATATCACTTGTATTAGTTTACTTTAAATTTTTCCGTTAAATCTATTTATCAATGCGATCTTTTTTTTTATTTTCATGTTGAAATTTTACAATAAATCATCCCACTGAGCGCTGTAGCGTCTTCTTCAAATGAAACCATCTTGCATTCAGCTGTATAAGGCTGCGGCGGTGGATTTTTCCTTTAGAAAGTGTCATGGGCCCTTTCCATCTTTCTTTCAGAGCTTCCATTTGTCAAAATATTATAGGAATATGGCGTATATATTTTTAAAAATATTTGTATATTTTTTTCAATGTCAAAATATTAAATAAAAATACATATTAATAACAAAACATAATGATGAAAATTATAATAATTTTTAAACTTAATAGTTGACAACTTGTTGGTGTATCCATGGACTGCCGTAAGTTTTACTTTACACCTACTACCAAGCTATTTAAGAGAATTTAAAAATAAATATAGCGGTAACTACATCTCTATATTATTTTACTTTGCTACAGTTTTATTCAATCATTATACTAAGCATGTATATTTATATCCAGTCCATCTTTGCTATTTTAGCCAAGACTAACAATGATTAACAATGATTTTTTCTGGTTGCGAATTTGTTCAAATATTAGCTACATAGTATAGTGATGGTTAAACGAGTACTCTTTTCCAGTTATTTTGACTTTCAAAATGATTAATTTAATGAATGACTTAAAAATATACATATAAATTTACTTGAAAAGTAATAATGCAATGCATATCGATATATTTACTAAAGACTACGACTTTAAGTCTTCAGCTGCTGGATTTATCTGAAAACATTGTTATCATAAAGCTTGTTAGCAGCGAATACAACACTAAAACACGCAAGATGAATATGTGAAACATAGCGAGGGATTGTATTAATTCATCCTCTACATTAAACCCTCAACATCTATCATATTAACACAATATCTCAGCTATTTTGCCATACGAAACATTGACCCTCAAACCATAATATTTGATCAAAGCTTATTCTGCCCTAAAAGTCTATCATAAACCAGGGGTAGCGGAGCGAACGACCCCTCGTAATTTATCTTCATTCGATTGCTTGCATCTTATTGTTTTATTGTCTCTCGCAGATCCCTCGACTGGATAATCAAATTGCATATCAATTATTAAAATTCATACCTCGACTGAACGAGCGACATTCATAACGAATATGATTGATTTTAATTATTCAAAGTACTACAGGCTTGTATTCAGCCATGAAAGGCCAATGTAGTGTCAGTGAACCTAATCAGTGAGCACCAGTCGGTAATCTTTCATTTGACAAAGTAGCAAGTTTTACTTTTCTTCTGAATTTTTTTTATTTACTATCTGCGTTCAATTAAGAAATTGGAAAGATTTCAAGGTAGTGGATAAATACATTATTTTCATGGATAATTGTAGAGCAGTGGTTGGTTTTGTAAAAATTGTAAAATAACTCAAAAAACCAATAAATTGCTTTGCTTGAGTGGAATTCGAGACTGCATTCATA
Source organism: Atopsyche davidsoni (assembly GCA_022113835.1). Lineage (NCBI taxonomy): Eukaryota > Metazoa > Arthropoda > Insecta > Trichoptera > Hydrobiosidae > Atopsyche > Atopsyche davidsoni. The sequence continues at coordinate 11,376,111 of JAILWY010000009.1, read as the reverse complement.
GATTTTTTTACAACTCACTTGTATAAAAATTATTTCCGTGAAATAAACTGAAATAATTTTTATAGATTTGCAAAAAAGATTTTCTTTAACATTCGATTTTAGTGTTTTGTTTTTAGAGACAAAATTGACGGTGAAGCTAGTAAGCTGTTAATAAAAAATGACATTTGTTTACATTTATTTAAATTTAAATATATATATTTACGTTCGTTACATTAAGCGCTGTACAGTAGATCAATTCAATATTAATCCGCTGGTGTTACTCTCTTCTCTTCTTGTGCCTCTTGAACATTAAAGTTGTTGTATTATTAATGCAACATGTCACGGTGCTAGTTTCTCCGTATGAGTTTTCAAAACCAAAGTATTTATTTCAGAATAAAGCCATCCACACGCAGACATTGACAAAATTCAAAGCATTATTACAAGCAGGCGCCAAAACAAATGGCAAAACGGAATGTAAACTTCGCAGACCTGTATCATTTTTTTTTTATGAAAAATACTGACCATATTTCAGGGGATGTTTTGATGGGCCAATCTTTACATCTGATGTTGGATATCAATTCCTGGGGGGTTCGGGCGCGGTCTGTGTTTCGGCCAGGAGGGAAGTAATTCTCCTCGTTCCGAGCCGCTGACCGAGCCGATAAATTGTTAGGATTTTCCAATCGGCAGACACTCTCCACCGTGCAGACGATTTGTTGATATCCCCGGTACAATATATCGCGCCCCGGCCTCGATTTGTTAATGTGCAATAACAAATGGCCGCACATCGGACGGACCGTTTGATTCCGGGGCAATAAACCGCTCAGCGAGGCCTTCGTCGGCGCGGCACTCTCCAGTCGGGGAAACGTGTTGTATATTAAAACCGTAATAACTTTGGTGTATATACCAAAATAGTCCCCTACACTTCCCGTAGATCCCTTTATTTACCTCAGCACTAGTAAGCACTAGATTTTAGGGACAAAACGATCAAATAGCACATACCAAGATTATAGACACATCGCATCTGAGATTGAGCATCAATAAATAGTAAAAATACTAATATACTTATACAAATTATTTCGAAGACACAAGCGTTTAGTTTCAGCAATACATTATATACTCGTATATATGCCTGTCTCCAGATAGTGGTAGTAATCAGGTAATTTTAGCCACCTTAGGGATATGGTGGAATCTAGTTTTACCAGAACCTCAAAAACATGAGCCCGGAGGGAATTAAATGGTGCTGCTACATGCAATTCAGCTTTGAATCAAATTTAAATTTATAAACTCACAAATAAATATACATTTCATTTACGTTACTAACCTATAAACCTGCTTTTTACAAAGGCTGGCTGATTTATCTAAAATAATGACGATTGTAATAATTTGTAAAAATATTGCAAAATAAAAACAATTTTTTTTTTTATTTTGACTATTAGTGTGACTTGCCGTAGAGATTTAAAACCCGTATTTACATTATTGTGAATATATGTTGCATATGGTGGTAGTATAATAAATACCAACCAAAATTTTGTCACAATGATTTGAAAACTTTCATAATCATGACATTGTGCTGATGTCTTGTTTTACAATAGCGAAAGGTCTGTGCTTAATCAGGAAGTGGCAACTCACAGTGTAATATTTAATATGTAGGTAACAAATATTTTATTTGTAGTTTGATTTTTTAAGTTCGTAGAGTTTATTTTTTATCTCGATTAATTTTATTACATAGCTAAGTATAGTGGCACGGGGATTGATAAATTTATTGTAACTTAATTTAAACCTGATTAACAAAATAAATATAGATATTTATTATTAAAAACTAGTATGATTCTTGACACGGATCCTAAAAATAAAACAACCAAACCAACATTAACAGCGCAGTATCGCCTACACGCATAGCATACTTTGCGTCTGACTGCTTGATCTCGGGCATTTGTATTTAGTTAGAAATCAGTTTATCAGATGGACAGATGATTTATCCCGCCTTTGCTGTTTCTGCCGAGGAACTAATCCTTTATCTCTGAGTTGTCAATTAGGAGGCTCGCCCGGCTCCTCAATACGTTACCTGATAGTGTTGATTTACAGTCTATAGCATTTACCGATCGGGTGGCAATGGGAAATGCTCTATCAATGGAAGATACGTATTATTTGCGAAATAGATGTCTGGTATCCAGCTTTTGATCTTTGTTAAATCATGGCCAAGAAACGACGGCTTGAAGAGCAAAAATACAGAAGAAAGTAAATATGGATGGATAGCTTAAAAGCATATTGATCAAAATCTTGTAAATACAACAATTAATATATATTTAGTTACAATAAATGAAAACTACATACGTGTTCAAAATATACAATCAAGTAAATGTGCTTAATGAAGACTGAAGCTTGAACAGAATTCTCTTGAGTTTTCTAAAACATTTTCATCAAAAGCATCCAATCTTGTTTTCTCTAGTCAATGTCCTCAGGGTTGTGGCTTCTGCTGCGCAACCTCCACGACGATCCCCTTCCACGTTTACGGTCCTGCCCTGAGTGAAAAGTTTCTATTAGGGAGACAGATCCAGACATCCTCTTGACTTTTGACGTTTCAAAAACCCGGTGTTTTATTAGTACCTTCTTTTGATAAACTACGAGAACCACGAATGCTGATGCAATATCGAAATAAAATCTGTAACTGAAGGAGGACAATGAGAAAAAACTTTCAAGGCACCAGCACTACAAAAAGACACAAATTGCACACTACGATGATAGGACAAGAAGAGTTCCCAACTGCGAGTAGTTTCAGGTAAGGTCGTCCAAGTGGAGTCAAGATTGAAGACAGCGAAATGCTTTCATCCAAAGATGGATCAATATCGCCGCATATGATATTACCTATTTGGTTTATCCCATCATACCTAATGCATGGAAACACTGGAAAACGCGATCGCAGACAAAGTACAGCTGTTATTTTCTAACCGGCTCTCGAAGCGATTTCAGCACGCAAGCAGCATTTTGTAATCATGCAGCTCAGCACCAAACACACCAATAATAACCGCGATAATATTGAAAACATCACATTATAAATAAAATGCAATATTGCTTTTATTTTCAGATTGGCAGCATCATCAAAGTTCAAGCTGGAACTACCGGGCCAAAGATCTCGCGAAGAACTAGTAGAAAGTGAATTCTCTGGATGTCTCGAAAGATGAAGATCTCCGGGCGAGCGGGGCGAGGAGCACTCCCGCACCCCTTCACCCTTCATCCTTCACCCCCTGCAACCCCTTCACCCCGCGCCCCCGAGAAGCCGCAGATTTCCGCCCCCCGTATTGTAATTTACGCGCCGGTGTTGTCACGCCACCCCGCGACTCCCGGGAGACTAATTTCTATCGAACCGCAGTAACATTCCAATACCAGCGCAGGAAACAATGGAGAATTTATCATCGGATCCGCCTAATGGTGCTGGGTGTCGCATCAGCACACATTAGCGGAGCCGAATGACTGGAGCTGCGCGGTCTTCCTGACTAATGGCGAAACACTAAGACCCGCGCTGCACGCTCATGTACCGCCGCTCAGTGAAATTCTACTAGGCCCCCGGGACTCGATAATAATCTAATTCAACGCCCCGATTTTAGTGAGATAATAATGTTTTACTGTTCGGATTAGGGGTTCTGCTATTCTATGTCCGCCGTAATATATCTGTTGAATTTCAATGCTGCATTAGTGAAACTACCGTTATTATTAAATAGTGCAACATCCCCTTCGCGCCAATTTGACAAATGGGAAACATAAGAAAACAAGTCGAAACTGATTTATTTATTTTTATATTGTATTTCCAGCCTAGATTCTTCCTTCTGCAGGGACGCGGCGTGAGGTGGCGATGTTTTATTTCCAGTCGAAATGCGAGCGAGAAGATGTCTCCGGCCGCCGCGCGTTCGCCGGCGGAAATGTTTGGACAACGTAACAAGCGTTTAAGCTCGTCTCTGCCGCAATAGTTCATCCCCACCTACGGCATCTTATTATTTCCGACGTAATGTGACGTAACGTGACGTCTCGTGACATCGCGGCCCGCGGGGGTTGGGGGAGGAGCCTGGACGGCCTTCTAGAATAACGGAGACGCTTCGCGGTAACGGCTGGTTAGCGATACTGGAACTGGGCGTCTATGACTTTAACCATTCTATATAGCAAATATGATAAGTCAAGTGTCCATGAGATAACACAAAAAGTGATTGCTTTCAGTTTTCGAGGATTGAGAACTGAATGAAGGTCCCAAAAACTTTTATACCGTCAATGTTCCGAACGCCACCTCTATAATATCATTGCCTCGTTTTTATAATAATAGTTTAAAATCCATAGGCGTTGAGTGTTAAGCTGATTACCGAGTCAAAAGTAATAATATCGACAGCACCTTGGCTTTCAATAATCTTTTATAAGATAATCTGAGGAAGCCTTCAAATGGTGAGCTTTCCTGTAACCTTTTGGCCGAGTGACTTATATTTGCTTTAGTTGTTTAAATTAACCTAATCTCAGAGCAGAGTCCCGTAAATCATAAAACTGGAGGAGATATACTAGCACCCAAAGGACACATACCTCACTCATAACAATGGGAAGATTTCATCCAAGAACCAACAGAATAAAAACATCCCCATAACAAAATCCATTATTATCAATTCTTATTTGTACTGAATTTTTCTTATAACTATTGTTTTCAAAGAATATTTAATATGATGAACTATCTTAATAAGATTTTGCAGTAAGGCTACCTGTTTAACTATCCCAAATGATTGCTGATTGAAATTTCTTTTAAATAAAATAACTATCAAACTAATAAACTCCCACATATTATTGGTAGATATAATTAAAGCAATGTTAAGTGTTTCTTTTATCTCAGACAATACTTTTCGAATAGTCAACCATAGCGATAGGTTTTGAGCTGCTGCATGCTCAGTGCCATGTATTGTTCAGTCATTATTTAAGTGATCATACAAATATATTATAATAAAATGTCATTTAACTATTGGTGAATTGCTAGTTCATTATATTGCTAGCACATCAGTTTGCATGTGACATTTCTATACTATCACTTACCCACATAAAATATGAACAGGAAAAACCTGTATACTCTGCATATTTTTGTTACATATTACTGAAAATTACACAATATTTGGGATTCCACCAAACTGCTATAATATTTATGTCATACATTGATATCTAAAAATTCGTTTTTATACATGGTATTTTACTTATCCTGTGAATAGGTAAGAATTCAATTTTGCTACTTAGTTTTATTTTATAAAACTTCATAGCTGTCGTCAAATGTTTTTCTTTTGTTTGACATTACCAGACAATATTTTTTTATAAAAAACCGATAAAAGGTCAGAGAACCAAAAAGGACTCGACACTGGCGGCATCTGTGAACAGATCAAAGCACTATTATCATATTCAAAAACAAGGAAATTGCAAAAAATACGCGTAGGGAATTGGTTTTTCAACAAAATACATAGATGGCAGTATAAAAATACACGAACAAGTAATTGTGCATTTGAGGACACCATTCTCTTTTCAATAAAAATCTGAAGTAAAAATATAACAATCATGTAATAAATATTTGGCATGTTACAAGTAAATTAATCGATCAAATCAGTGTAAAAATTTTAAACTTGATTTATTTTTGGTATTAAAAATGTTATACCAACATCTGCCGTCCAGATACTTCTGTAACTTCACTATTAAAGCTGAGAGATCACCGAACTCGTTTGTATTTCACCATTGAATAATGTTTAAAATCTTCGTATCCAACTTTATCGCACCTGACGATCCACAACATGACGAACAAAAATAGATTGATTCTGTCAATACAGTGGCGGCGCACACGACTCTTACAACTTTCCACAGAGTTTAAGTCGAGCATTAAATTATTAATAATTAATTAACTGTAACACAATTCATTTTTTTTTTATTCCTTTCATCTTTATATATTTAAGAACATAATTTTAATATTACACATTAAAGTTTTTTAACACGCTTTTTCGGAAATAAACAAGATTTTAACTAAACAATAACCGAACACACACTATTTTTTACTCGCGAATCACAGTAGAAGTCTGCAGATTTATAATGAACACAAATCCTTATTGAAATTAATACTCGCCTAATTTACTAATAAAAGTGGCCACTTCTAATAAATATTAAAATACATATTTTAATATTACATAAGTACATTTTTTACGTACTATATAAATCAATTCATTAGAAATTATTTTCAAAATTAATGAGCCATCACTCGCAGACGCTTTGTAATACCCCATCTAGACCTTTAATTTAAACTCGCATCGGAAAAAATTAAACAATTAACGACACAAGCACGTACTTGTAATTAAAAATAATATTCAATAAAATATGGCCGAACCATTCACAGATTTCTACTGCAATCCATACTGATTATTATTTGCAATATATATTTATTTTCATAGTCAAGAACTAGACCCCGCACGTATTTTAAGGCCACAATTGTGGCATTTTAACTGTGGTGATTATTCTGCGGAGAGTACACAACACCGCCACTGCACTCTAACATGAACTCCTTTTTCACAATCGGGCCTCCTTGCCCCGAATTTCCATTTTTCTCCATGGCGGCGGCGAACTGCTGCAGTAGCTTAGAGAGAGCCTTTCTCTTAAAACGGAGGGACTCTTCAATGACTTCTTGCAACACCACCTTCTTTGTAGCTACTCCGCCTCGCAAGCATTTTAGATGATCAAACAGTTCCGAATAATCTGCAACAAGTTATTGTTCATAATCCTAGTACTTTCCAGTAAATCAACACATAACATTTAGCTACAGGCTTTAAGAAAATAACAGTGAAGCGATTCCATTATACATTTGTTTTAAATTATAACTGGTAGATTGTTGTAAATATTATAAATTTTATCAACAAATAAAAATGTTTGTAAAACTGTGTTTGTATTTGTTTGTAAATAGTATTTCGGGAGGAAACTGACTTAATTGGAGAGAACAAATAAAACACTATGAAATATAAAATAAATCATTGAATTTACCTGTGACTCTTCTAATAACTATCATTTTCATTTAAGAAATAAATTTATCTATATATTTTAAATGGTAAACCTTAATATTTAATAACATATTATATACTGCATGCCTTCACCACAAATCATTGATATTTACATATAATTTTTAGTTATATTTTAGTTGTTATTAGAAATGCTATTAATGGAAAATTTTTGACTGGTTTATTAACTCACAGAACAGTCGTACATTAAGCAGTACATTCAGCAACTGACAAATATATCAATCAAAAAATTACTTTTCTTTCATAGGACCTATAGTTAAGTTGTTTGTCAATCTCCAAATGCTGACTATAATCAAGTAATGTGAGAGAACACTTGACTAGTCCATATCTACTATAATAATAGCCATTGTGTGTTTGTATGTTTGTATGTATGTATGTATGTATGTTTCATTTTTCCGTTCTGTATAGAATATCTTAAAAGATACAACGCTGATTTTTTGCACATAAGTTAAGTAAATTTTTCCGCAGCTATGTGCCGAATTTCAAGACGATAGGATAATATTTTCATTCATAAACTTTAAAATATGCTTTAGCGAATTAAAATATGTACGAATTATATGATTCAGTTCTTCACCGTGAGAATTTCAAATTTAGAACTTTTACAAAAAAAACAAATTTTAGATGCTTCTAAGAAATTTCCAGCTTATGTCAGTTTGACACAAACGCCATCTCCATTTTTTTATCGAAATTGCATTAGAAATTATTAATCACATCATTAATAACTCAAAATAACACCTTCTACGCACAGAAAACGTAATTAAAAAAGAATTGCACAATTGAACGTGATAAAGACTGCATCAAATAAAGAACAGTGCAGTGAAAAGTGATGCGTTGTTTGTGACACGAAATGTGACATAAATGTCAAGCAATGAGTTGGAAGGAAAACGTGAGCAGCGTCTTCTTAAAATTCGAGTACGCGCATCGACCTCAAGACAAAAAGAAACTGATGCACAGCGAACGCTGCGTTTGTCTTCGGATTAATTAGTGTGACCTGTCGATTCTGCAATGCTTTACAACATTATCAAGCAGAAAACCCATCAGATGGAAAGTTCAACAGTTCAAGTGCACAAAGATAAAGTGAAACTACCAGCAAGGCCTATTTCCCCAGTATATTTAAAGGATATTTATAATGTAAATTTCAAGAGAAAAATAAGATCATACAATAACAGTATATCTTTTGCATCAATGGGAGCTAAATTAACAGTGGGCCACTCTGCTTCAAAGTTCAAGGCCAAGGTATATCACAGAACTTCGCACCTTCATCCAACTGATGGTACAAAATTAAAGCATTATTCATCTTATTATTGTAAGCATTGTTCATCGAATGCGCGTCATTCTGTGACGGGCTACATTTCTAGTATTAAAATAAAACCCAATATATTATAAGACATGAAGGTCAATAAGTACAGGAACAAAAAATTACTTATTTATAACATGATCAAAAAAGGATAAGAAAAAGTGGATATGGTTACATAACACAAAAATAATACCAATATTAATTGAAATGACAAAAAAATTATAGTGATTTTTAAAGCTACTAAGCACTAAGCACTGTATTTAATCAAGATGTGCAAATTGAATAATTTAAAATAATTTTGGCAAATTACGTTTAATTATTCACTTAGATCAATTCAAATAAACTGCATTCCCTTTAAAATGAAAATAATAATAATTCCTACCATTATAAGGAAACAATAAAAAATTATTGAAAATAAAAGAACAAAATAAAATTTTTAAAAAAGAATAATATACCTTATTAAGATTAACTTCTTTAGAAAAAAAAAAGATAACTTACCCCGTCCAGGACGTCTTACAGCTTTGTAAACCTGTGCTCTCACGTTTAGATTGTGTCGTCTTATTTCACCTATTTCTTTTCTGGTCAAAGGAGGCGGTTGATGAGGAACAATCGGTCTAAAGGTTGCCCTCGAACCCAGTCCAGTGACTTCATGTAGAATCATGCTGATCTGTCGCTCTTGGGGGTCCTCATCTTTTATAGACATGGGCGCCAATGTAGGAATGGTGGCAAAAGAAGGAAGGCCGGGAGGCGGGGGCGGTGATGGAGACCTCGGTTGTTTAAGACTAACTGAGAGATAACTATCTGTAATTCAAGGAAAACAATATTCATGGCCGTAATATTATAAAAGCAGTCCTACAGAAATACTTAAAATACTACAGAAATAACATAAAATATTCATATGAAAAATGGTACACAGACTTACCTCCGTTGAGTAATGGTTTAACCACAGGGGGAAGTGAGCTCATATTCACAGGTACTGGTGGTTGATAAGTAATAGCTTGGGGGAATATACCTCCAATTCCCATATCCATACTACTTATACATGGGCCTACGTCTATTGAAGGTAAGGCAACATCTCCATTGCCAGGGTGTGCCCACATCCCCACGGGCTCAGGTGGTCTTCCATATACACCTGGCACTGGTTCTGGAGGAACACTGGGAGATGCTGGCGGAGTGACAGGAACAGGGGTGGGAGTGGAGGGGCGTCTCGCTGTAATGTGAGAGGGTAAAGGTCCAGGTTTCCGTTTAGGTGGAGCCCTTGATGTCATAGGGCTAATAGAAAGTTCTCCTGTAGGAGTAAGAGGGCGTTTAGTTGTGACTCTAGTTCCTCCACTAACCCCTCCAACGAGATCAATATCAGCCTCATCAACCATCATCCGCTGCAAGAATAAAATACAAATAATTATTGATAGATTCCCAAACAGAAGCTTAAGTGTAGAGTAAAATAAAATCATGTTACATGATTAAAATCAATTACTTTGTCTATTTTAAATGGATTTCCAAACATGTGTTGTCTGACGGGGGTTGATTCAATTTCTCTTAGCTGAGAAGTCATTCTCTTGAGATATTCCTGATAGTTGCCCATCTGAGCCACGGGCATAGAATGAAGTGAGTCATCATCCACTAATTTAGTATGAGCTAATGACGGTTGTAGGAAATTTGCTCTCATTCGAACCACCTATAAATAAATAAAAAATTAATACATGATATTATTGACAAATAAAACAAAACTTTTATATAAAATAAAATTACAGATATTTTATCTACACCAACCTGATCAAGTAAATCTCTTCGTTGTATATCAAATGGGTTCCTGTAAGTGTGGGCCTGAGCTTTGTGCCGACTTCTAGACAATCCCACTACAAATCCTCCAAATTCATTTAATTGATCTCTTAGGGCTGTAAATTTATCTTGCAAGCAGGGATGGGTGGTCAGATCTTTCTTCAGTGGCATTCTCGGATTTACCCTTACACTTTCTGCTCCTTTCACCGGTGGAGCATTAGTACCTACTTTGTTCAAAACATCACCACAGAGTTTATCAAATTCTATCTTTGCTTGATTTTTTAATCTTTTCAGATAATTCAATACTGAGTAACTTAAAGCATTATCTTGAGAATCGGGTACTAAGCTTTGCACCAGAGGACCAGGAGCACCCATTTTGGATAGTGCCCTCTTCAAAGGCTGTAAAAATACAAAATTAATAAGCACTTGATGCATTTTTCACCACACAAACCATAAATAAATAAGAGAAATTTCTGAAATCAGTTCTAATAAAAAATAATGTAAATAAAAGTTGGTAAGTGGATATACAATAAATTAGTGATGTATGATAATACAATATCTAGGTAAAGAAATTTAAAATATGTACACATACCGGAACATAATATGATGGCATCCTGTCAATGTATTGTTGAAACATCTGTTTCCATTCAGGCGTAGGTTTGTATCTATGAACTTTAAACAGGTCATCGAGAAGCGGCAGAAGAACTGGATAGTTGTATGGCATAACATACAAGTTGACACAAGTAAGATTAGTACTCGCTTTTAGATAACCAAAAGGATGGCCTACGTCTACACCCTTACAACTGTTCGCCACAAACACCTGGTACCATAGAAATGTAATTAGTTTTTCCCGGCAAGGAAGTTACATATTTACAAATTATTGAAAAAAATAAATAAAATAAATAAATTTATAATCACATTGAATTTCTACAACACTTACAAAAGTTATATGGAATAAATTAATCCACGAAGCATGCCACGAATCTTTAGTTAGGAACTAACTAGGCACAACACACTCAATGTGTTGACATAGTATGGTATAAAAAAAATATTGATATTATGAAAATAATCGAGTTTTAGCAATTTTTTTTTATAAAAAATTGTAATCATGAGTATAATTATCGTAGGCATTTCAATCAAAGCAACTTGAATAGCTCCCCGGGAGCTCTAGGTTTAAATACAGTAAATATTTTGTTAAATCAAAGACTGAAAAAAAATTTGTTTCAAGTCCCAGGTGATAAAGATATAATGGACAAAATTGAATGATCATTTGCATAAATTAATGAAATAAATTTTACACAGTACATACAGTTGCATATTACAGTTTGACAAGTTAAATATATTACACTACACCTACCTGCCAGCAAACTGTCGGTTGTTTCCGAGCTAATATGTATTGAGTAAGAGGACTAGGTTCAAGCTCATATTTGTCGAATGGTAATATGTCTATAACCATAGGCTCCTGAGAAGAGCAAGTAAACTTAACTGCAGGGTGAGCAGAGCGAGGAGGCTACAACAAAAAATTATATGATATTTTTGTTTAACCATGTTTTATTTTCATAAGATATATATTATTGTTACTCACAAGAGTGGGAGCGTTAGGATCAGGCCTGAATGACTCAGGTATTGGCCAGAAGCCAACCGCAAAACCTTTTTGAGCGACTGTTCTAGGAACATAGATAAGCTTCCTACACGAGTGCCAAGCAACATTGTTTAAAGCGTTTTGTCCAGCACCCTGATTACCCATAAAAGCTTGCCCATTATTCCACCGTGTCTGTAACAATGAAAATAATGTTATTTTAACTTACCGAATACAAAGCATGCGATAACTAATTGAAGAAAAACTATCAGTTAAATGAGAAGTTGAAAACTTGTTGCTTCTTAATCAACACTTGTCTAAAACTATTTTAATGTAAAGTAAAATAGATCAATCATATAACAGAACAAGAAGTCCAAAATCTGATACAAATAAATTTAATTGTAAATTATATTAAATTAGGCATGATCAATAAAATATACAAACCCCATTTTTCTCTCCATCACAGGCTACACCGTCCATATATAAATCAGACTTATTCTCAAGATCACCCACACTATTGCTCATAGGATCGTCTATATTGTCTTCTCTGCCGCCAGGACCCCCACCGCCCTCCAGTGGGGGCGGGTCTGGTCCAATTTTCTCAAAATTAATTACAACTCCACTCTGAACTTTTTGAACTAAACTGTCAATACACTGCATAAGCATGCGATGTGATGTGATACAATAGGATCTACCTGAAAGATAAAATTTTACATAAAGGTTAAATTATAAAGCATTTTGGTTAGAAAAGCCATATATAGTGTATTGTCAATTTTATTTTTAAATCAAGCATTAAGATAAAGCATCCATGTTGTTTGTAAATTTTATGTAACAAACAGTAAAATCAAAATTAAAGTTGTAAAGAGACTGTACAATATTGATGTAATCATTTATGTTAATGATTATTTGATTAAAATAAGAGAAGAGAAATTGACTCGACGGCATAATGGTTACCACTATAAATTTTTGACAATTTGATCTCTACTATGATAAACAAATACCAAGCTGATGCAGCTACTTATTTAAATTTGATCAAAAATTACTTTGACATTACGTGTATCAGTACAAATTATAATAAAAATAATAATTTATAGATAATTGTTAAATAAAATTACCTCCTGTGACTTCACACATGGCATCTATGGGAGACGAATCAGAAGGAACCAGTCCAGAGTCTCTCTCCACAGCAGGGGTCCCCGAAAGCCGGAGCACCAATGAGAACAATCTCTGATCCCAACGGAAGGGCTCGCGGGTCAGTTCGGAGCCCGGAATCGGGCAGTTCATTGGTAAATTAAACTGTAAAAAAAAATCAAATAACTTAATCAATATTAATTATTACAAGGATTTTATACATTTAAAAAATAAATATATTTATATAATAGAGAAATTAAAATTCGCAGCAACAAAAAAGTTTTGATAAATGATATGCAGATAAAATTGTGAGAAGGAATTTTTATATAGGTTATAACGAGAGATATAAATAGAGCTCAGCTACTATGAAAATCTCTGCCCAAAGCCAGGACCATCATAAAATTCAGATAATTGAAAAACGTAGAGTCAAGGGCTTGAAACCCTCTAACCATATTTAAATTATATTTTTCACAATCATACCACACTACTACCACTAGTCAGCTCTAGATGATCAGATCTGAAAAGAGGCAGCGAGTGTAATTTTTTATACTCTCTCAAGTAATGAGGCCGCTAGCCTTCTTGATAAACCGAGATTCTTAAAAAGACACTTCATTAACTTAGCTGGAAGTCAAGAATACTTTGTCAAATGTAAAATTATTGCAAGAATCAGTAGTCAGAAAAATCAACGTGAGAACAAGAGAACTCACAACTGATCATCAAGGACAAATCTAACCACTTTTTAAAAAAAAATCGGCATCAAATTTTCATATCCTTTCAAAACCATAAATGCTTCTATGAGCGCCACTATTTTTTATTTAGTTGAGGATCGTGAGTGACTTTCCACATACAAGAAAACTACATTTAGCTAGGACAGAGAAGAATATTAAACAAGCCCGAGAAGGTATCCAAGGAGACCAAGGAACACTAACCCAGAGAACTGTTATATTTATTATTTATGATAAAAATTTACTTATTTTACCAACAAAATATCTCTATTTACTAAATGAGAATTTTTGGTATAAAGTATTTTTGTGCCATGATTTATTTTAAATGTTTAACTGCAATTTTACTTGTACACATTCTAAAATATTTCTTTTCCAATAAATTACTATGGGTTGTAACATATTACATATTTTTTTTATAAATAAATATCATTGGAGGATAACTGAACAAAATTCAAATTGTATACATTTATAGTCAAAAAGATTTTTTAGATTATTTCAGCAAAACTAAATTGTTTGTAAAATTAAATTAAATATAAAAAGGTAACTCTTTGAAATACTCTTCTTATTTAACACATTAAAAAAAACTGATAAAAAAACCATATATGACCTAATCATGGTAAAATTTATTTACAATCTGTATTTGATTAATTCAAATGAGTTAAAGGAATGTTTACGCAGCTAATACTATAATAATTAAACTGAAATTTTTGATTGAATAAAGTAAAGAACATGATTTACGAACATTTTAACATAATATATACTCAAATGCAAAAAATATTTTACTCTTATTTTGTAATTAACAATTAAATTATACAGAACCAAGAAATTTAAAAAATTAAAGAATTAATACACAATAATTTTATTTTGTTATGAATAAAATAAATTATTTGAATTTTCAATCACGATGATCACATAGATGTCATCATTCTTTTATAATGCAGTTTTTATTATATCTTTAAAATGAAAATAATGTACAAGTAAGCAATTATGTGCTCAATATGAGAGCAAGCAAATATGACATTTCTTGGCATAATGTTGTGGAAAAATAAATAAATTTGGTTTAACAATATTCACAACAGAACTTTAAAAGTAATCAGTCCAGTGTTTTTGGAACTAAAAATATGAAATGTCAAAATATAAGTGAAGTTTTCATATTTTAATATAATATAACAAATATTATATTCTAGTACTTTGGATGAAAAGATATTTATAATTCAGACTTCATTATATAGCAAAGTCAATACTTATTGATAAAAATTAACAAAAATAATACAAGAATGTCAATAAGTCGCATCTCATGTCACATTTAAGATATAAAATACACAACATTAAATAGTAAAAAAAAAAACATTTTTTTAACAAATTTTGCATTCATCTCAAACATGAAACTGTGATCATCCAATATAAATACAAAACTACAGTAAAATTTCAATATTCATTAAAGACTTTCAAATTTTACACCAATGATAATTTTATTGCTAGTTTATCTAATTACGTCTCATCAGGGTGAATAAATTCAACAGCCTAATTATAGATTTGTTTTATATTAATTTTCAATCTATACTATAATGACATATATACATTCATTCATAAAAATAAGGTAAGCAAAAAAGCAACACAGCACTTGATACCTCATTGACGAGTACTGACAGTTGGAAAAAAATATATTGTACAATGCTTCATTTTCAACTTACATCTTCCTGAACGCCTCCATTGCTAGATAATTTTCCACCATCAGTTATGACAACAATAACTGAGGGTTCTAAATAAAATGGGCATCTCCCTTGGCCATACGTATCTATTCCAGTCTGCATTCGATTTATGTTGAGTACATCGAATGCATGTTTTAGCGCCGCTCCCATTGTTGTCATCCCGAAACATTGAAGATTTTTTAGTTCATTAATAAATGTGGCTAAGTTCTCTTTCCACCCAGCCTGAATAAAGAAACATATAAATTAGTAAACAAGACTGATACACCATTAAAACTTAAATATAAGATACAACGGTAATGATCCCACTAATGGCATAATAATACTGAAACTATACTCAAAAGGTAGATAAATAAGTGCAGTATGACCACAATCGTAGTGTAGATGTTTTGTGGAAAAAAAATATTTATAAACTAGTTAACAAGTTACACCGTTAAAACTAAAAATAAGATGCCACGGCAGTGGCCCGACCGATGGCATAATATTGAAACTATACTCAAAAGGTAGATAAATAAATGCAGTACGAGCACAGTGTGGATGTTTTTGTGCAAATAAATATAATAGTTTGATTTTCAATATTAATCCATATCCCGAGTCCGGTTCCCTCCGTTGTTTAAATGGGAAGGCGAGCACGAGAGCCGCGGACCAATCAGGCGCGCGACGTGCGCGATGAGCACGATGCGCACGCATACCCATACGCCATTGCGAGCGACAGCGGGGGAGCCGTGCGCTTCATGCTTCTTTCGGTAGTCGCGATATCTGATAAACTATGTGCGACAACCGAACAGTAACACAACACAAGTGACTCGTGATCCAAGAACTATGCCCGCAATTTTTATTTTTCAGTGTTACGGGGGAATGATCCCTGAAAACGGAATTTAAGAGCCGTACACTAGCAGAAAATCCTACCAACCTTGATGTTTACGGGTGGCTCTTCAAAAGTCAGCAGCATATATCTATCGCCTCTGCTTTCAGGGGACCTTTGACGCACCTACGAACAATTTAAAAGCTTTAAAATCGCACTCGCGTTAACATTATTCACCATCAGAGTTAGATAACCTCAAATTAGAGCAGTCAATACCGAGACGTACCTTAACGAACGTTTCCACGGCCCCTTTGGCCACATCGAGGAGCGTTGGGCGTCCACCCAAATAAGCTCTTTGATTCATAGAGGCCGAAGTGTCTATTAGGAAAACTATTATAGTCATTTTGATGCCTTATAATATATTCTTTCTAAATACATTGAAAAAAACACTCGAAAGGGACTAAAAAAAGCAAAATGGCCACTTCATCGCACGCAGGCCCAGGGAGCGACCATTCCACAGCCGCTTCGACAAACAGCTGAACAAGCCTAAACGCCACGAAGACTCATAAGTACCACGTGACCTCCTCACACACTCAACTGTTCGCTACGGGCGCACCGCGCTCGGCTCCGCTCGGCGCCGCTCGGCTGTCTCCGTGCCTCCCCCCACCCCGCCCCTCCCCCACCCCACTCCCACCTCTAGTGTCGCAAATATTATTGGTAAACACGAAAATGAATACTTGACTTTAGTTTTTACAAATTACAATTTGTCCGAGGCGGATTGTGGAAATGAATAATAACGCAATTTCGTCGTCGAATGTTAAACGTCAATTTGCTTTGTTAATTCTATGGAAAATCTATTATTATCAGAGCTAAGGTGTATTGTGCGCGGTGGTGTTTTTTTTATTTATGAAATCAGGTATAGCGGCTTACGCCATGGATAAATAATCATGTTGATATTTTATAATTAATTACACCTGCTCTTGCACTGTGAAAATGACTCGATGTACTTAAAATCAGGAGATACCATCGAAAGTCAGTTTCATATTGGATTTTTTAAATATAAAACCATTTTTATTTTTATTGATAAATATTTTCTTTTGTGTAGAGCATTGCAAAATACGTTTTTTTTTTTAAATAGCATTTTCTTTTATAGCAGATGCCCTATTATTATTAATTACGCGAATGAATAATTAAAAAATACTCTATACTCATTTATCAATTAATAATAATTCATGTGAATACTTTTTTTGTTCATTCTTTAACTAAATATAATAGTAGTAGTAGTTAAAAAAATAATATTATATTTTACGTGACTGCATATTGTAGTACAATACGATTATTTCCAACGGTTTTGAAACACTACATTTCTAAGATAAAACTCGAAGGATATCTAAATACCTGTGGGTACTATGCTTGTTAATACAAAGTATTGTTCATGTCGATTTATATTTTCATATTCAGGTAATTTTGCCCGGAGTTACTATGCATAGCAGGTAATTATAAATTTTCATGGTGTATTAACTTCTCGGGACAATTTTTATTATAAAAAATTTACGTTTTATCAAAATTGCTTAATCTCAAATATACGACTTAATTACGAATTATTTTTCACAAAGTTTAAAAAAAAAAACATTTTTTTAATATTACTTCAATGTTCGAGCTTTGTCGTGCTGTAAAAGTGAAAGTGCAGTATTTGTTCAAATCTCAACAAACACAAAGTAAAATCAGATTTTCAAACAAAAAAAAAATATTTTTAAAAATCAACGCGCTTTGTGTTTCATCAAACGGTTGCAATACTTGTTCAAAACCATCTTATGCTATTATACCTACAAAGACGACAAAAAATAACTTGTCCTGAGTCACGGTATGAAGATAACAACCAAACGCACGTAAACATGGCGTTGATACACAACCACAGAATACACAGCGAGCAAGCAGTGGTCGGCAACCCTTTCTCGAAAACGCTCTGGTCGTAAACCTTTTTTTTTTTATATATAATAAATATTTTCATAATTCTATGTACGTACTTAACCGCCACACCTAACGACTAACATATTCTACTTATTCAATGGGCGCGAGCTTTCATCTCGCAGTCTACACGCTCATTCGTTTTTGCGCAATGTTTTGAGTATTTATTATTATTGTTATTTGACGTGCGCGTGCTTCCGTCTTGTGCAATATATAATCTCGTTCTTATTTCCGCTAATCAGTTTGCGCCGAGCACAAATGTACGATACGCCTTTCGTAATATATGCCTGAGCTTATTTATAATTTTTTATTTTTAATATGGAGCGTTTTAAATGCATTTTTATTCAATTTTTTAATCTGTTACAGATCGTAATGTAAATCTAAGCTTATATCAGATTTTAATTAAAAAGTTTACTGTGCGTTTCTGTTCGTGAATGCTTTCATTGCAAATATTTATTTTTAAATGTTTGTCTCAAATCAATGCATACATTTGATACCTCTTATAATACTTATGCTTAAAAAAGAAACAAGTCACTGTTGGCTTACTCGAAGCATAAATAATTTGTAGGCAAAGTAAACTTTATAGATAATGTATCAATTTCTTTATTTATTTTTACTTTTTGTTTGTCTATATTAGACTTATATATATATATAATTTTCCCTACCTTGTTAAAAGCAACAGGGTGGTAAGCGTCTACTAAGAAAATATTATAAATTTTCTTTAACATTTGGATGGATGAAAAATTCATTTAATTTAAATTGAAGAATAAAACAGCGAAAAATGAGATACACACACACATAAATAAATATATATATTTTAATAAGACTGTATGTATGCTTTATATTATGAAAAGTAAATGTTAAGACAAAACTTTGTCTATTCAAGTATATCTATAATTCAGATGACAGTATTTTAATTGATTAGAGCAAATCGACATTTTTTCTTTGCTATTTTAAGGTGATTTTTAAAATTGGACTTTTGGTAAAAATAATGTGTAATTTTTTTTATTGTAAAAGAATTTAGTAATTAATTTAGAGTTAATACAAAAATAATATTCATTGTGACTTAATAAAAAAAAAATATTAAAACGTTATATATCACAGTTTTCTGATGGCTGTTAAATTATCGTACGTAAAAACCTAGCCAGTGAGATCAGAGTAAATTGACGTTTTTTCTTTATTGTTTTTCAATACCTTTTTTAATAATTTTTCAGTAATTTTTTTTTTCAATTGCAGTGAAAATGGCAAACATACCTTTTGTGCAATAATACATTTTTGCAACAATAATATTATTTTAATTTGACTTACCACTGGTAACATTTGGTTCTCGTGTTTCCGTCCTTTGTCTGTATGTATTGTGTTTATGTCGGCTTTCGTCTACTACGTCTCCGCAAGTGTCAAACTAACGATTCAAAATAACCGCGTTTCTTTGCTTCCACTATTGACAATATTTATTTATTAATATTGTTTCTAAAACTTATATTTTATAGCCAAAATAGCAATAGTTTTGGTGTTACAGTTACAGAAATCGAGAAAAGATGGAGGAACTTCTAACGAAATTTTCACATGCTGTGGCGACTACCGAAAATGATCGGTCGAAATGTTATAAATCTCGAGGCGAAACTAACTCGGATCAATCAATGAGAAGACTGATGATGCTGGATGCACAGAAAATGTTTGTTGATTAAAATGATTAGAAATTGTAAATAATAAAAACTCGCATGTCTCTACTGATCAGTTAATTTTCAACCTAAAATTCTGAATGTTTTTGTGTTTACTTTTAATCATTAATGTTTTATGTATTTTGAGTTTTCACTCTTTAAAATATTTTATGATCGTTTCAGAAAGAGATATACCAATGTAGATATCTCTCGTGGAATTTTGGATCAAGTACATGAATTAGAAGCTACGCTAGAAGAAAAGTCTTCAAAGGTAAAAATAAAATCTTCACTGCTAGGAATTCAATAAACCAAATATAATTAAACACGTATAGCCACACAAGTCATCTAAACAGTCAGATTAGGATCCAGTGTGGAATTGTCGGATAAAATATGTTTGCGTTATATAGTTATGATATGAGGGATGTGGTCTTTGCAAAAATAATACACCACAAATTATCACCTAGCTCATATATACAACATATTAAAATATGTTAAATGGATTTTTTAGAGATGATCCATGCATGTGTTGCCTCTTAGATATATTGTTTATGTTTGTCAACTTAACCTCTTAAAATACTAATACTTTTAATGATATCACTCAATCTTTATTTTTTGTAGTTACTTTGAAATTCCAGTGATCGATTTACATATTAAAAAACATATGTACGAAAATGTTCTTTGGTTATCTTTGATGTTATGAATCCAATTTTATTAAGGTTTTGATTTTCAAATTAATTTTCAAAATATTGGTTTTCCAATAATTATTATTAAATTTCATCTTTATTTGAAATCTCATTTGCCATACTAACAGAATTGTCATTATAAGAATTTCTACTCTATTCTGAAAATTAGATCCGTGAATGATCAATATTTTATTTGTTTTCAGTTATACAAACCTAAGGTTAACGTGCCTGGATTTATCAAGAAGGAAAAATATTTTACTAATACATTAATGCTGTCCGAGTGGATGGTTGAACCTCCAGAAAACCTTTCTGAAAAATGGTTAATATTGGCTTGCCCTAAGGGTGTCCGCACTCTAGTGGTAGCTCATAAAGTAAGTTTTTATTATTGTGTATAAATTTATAATTGCTTAAACAGGTAATATATGGGCACGTAGAGTACAAATTTCTAAAATCTTTCTGGTGTTATAAACATCTACATTTACCCTTTGGTTTGGCTTTAATAGTTAAAAGTCAATTAGGCCATGCATGATCTTTGATACAAACAAGTGTACCTTTTTTTGCCTCTTTCTATCAATATATAAGTTTTTTTTTGTAAAATTGTGAGACAATATTCACTTTTTGTGGTCTCAATAATGCAGCCAAAAAATTGATCCTGTTATTAGCGATTTAAAAGGGAAGTTCTGGTATTTGTGTTAATGGCGATTTGGCTCTGATAACTCGTGTGATGGTATCCATTTGCCAAGTATGAAACCTTCTTTTGGGTGGCAAAGTACTGTTCCACACAAGTTGCATTTTCACCTTTAAAACAATTTTTTTTTATCAATAGTACTAAGTTACAACAATATTTATATTTTAGAAGCAAACATTTTCAAAACCTAGATAAAAAAAATCATTATGGTCCCTGGTGAAATTATTAGGATATTATTTGTGATGATATTAACTAAAATTAAAAAAATAACCGGTACTTGCATACCATACACACATGGCTGATGTAGATCTGATAAATACATTTCAATATAATATAATATATCAATATAATGTCATTCAAATGATTGACTCTCTTTCAAGTTGTGAATAATCTGAGGCTCAACAAATTAGTGCTAGAAATCAAATATATTTTGTTTCATCTTAAGTATATGTGCATTTTGTTTTTGTAAGGATAAATAACCTTGAATAATTTTATGCAAATCTGATTTTAGTGAAATTTGGCATTGTTGGCAAATATAGCCTAAAATGGAATTATTTTAAATTGATTAATAAATTATTTTCTTAAAATTAGGATATTTATACTAAAATAATGATCATTCATTGAATTATTATGGATTATAACGTTACAGGAGTAATCTGTAAATTATTGATTATTTGATGAGGTTTTTCCATGCTCAAAATAAATGGAAATCCTTAGTTTTTATGATATCTCTCTATAAATTAGACGAATGTCAGAAATGTATTAAGTCGAACACAGCAAATGTTTCCTACTGTTTGCTTGTCATTTTTTTCTCTTGCATCCTCCCACTCTTATAGTATATTGTAGATATAGACTGTGTTCTCAGAATATTTGACCTTGAATAACCGCTTGTGTATAAAAAAAATTAGATCAAATCTTATCAAAGCTAATTTTTTAGCTTTTTTTTATTAACTGCATTGCATGCTCTATTCACAGTTAAGTATAAAAAATATATTTTTGAATAAAATACTTATCAAACAAACTGTTTGATAATGCCAACGTGAAAGGTTGGCGAAACCGGTCACTAATAAAAATAAAAATGTGGAAAATCACTCAAGTATTTTATTCAAAAATATTAAAATGGAATTCCACCAAGTACTCTCTGTCAAAAATATTGAATTTCTTATAAAAAATATGTTTCTAATTTTTGTTTTTAGGGTATTACTAAAGCATTTTCTAAAAAAGGACACTCTTTTAAAGCCTGGAACTCACATTTGCCTGGGGGAAGGAAAATAAATGGAGATTTCATGAAAACCACTGTGTTGGATTGCATTTGGAATGATACTACACAATCTTTCTATGTTCTGGACATACTAGCTTGGGGTGTACAGACATTCACTGAATGTGATGTAAGTTATTTCATTGCTTATTCCCTTTTTTACTTGTCAAACATGTCAGTCTGAGTAATAATGGCATGTACTTTGATAAAGTGATTAAAAAAAAAATATTTTTTTTTCAAAATCTTTGTTTGAGACTCACTTGCATTTAATTTTGTCTTGTATTCAACTAAAACTACTCTATAAGTATGTTGCTTAAAATATCCACCTTATTTTGTTTGTTACTCTCTGCTGATACAATTTTTATATATATGGAAAGTCTTATTATGAGTTCTGAATAGCGTAATATACTAAAAAATGCATTTCTTTTGTGTAGTTCTCAATTTAAGTATGTATGTATGATATTTTCTTATAGCTGATTTAATTTGAAGAATAGTTTTCATTTCAACGGTAAAATAATTTTACTGTGGTAAATTTTGTATTTTCAGGTTGATTTTAGAGATTTTTGGCTTAGAACAAAGTTTGAAGAAATGCCAGAGCTTAGATTGGTTTGTGGTACAAACCAATATGCAATTAATTTAATACAAAAGTACACCTGCTCCCAAGAATCTCTATGCGGATTTATGTCTACTTGGCCAGTATATCCTGATAACACTCCAAGTGTTGACGGTCTGTTGTTTTACCACAGAGAAGGGCATTACGTAGGAGGTACCACTCCTTTAGTTGTGTGGTTGTACCCATATATGGTTAATGAAGTCCTTGGATCAGGTGAGCACTGAATATATAAATTTATTGAATATGATAATTGCATTGCATGCTTTTATATTTACTACTGCCCCTGAAATGCCTAATATAAAATAAATTATGCCTAATATGAGTAAATATGCATAATGAGTAATTACGAGTAGTCAATATGAGTATGAGAAATAAGTAACGAGTATGAGTAAGAGTAATGATTATGAGTATGAGCAATGAGTAATTATGTGTAATTATGCCTAATATAAATAAATATGCATATTATGAGGATAGTTTAAAAAAAACTTTTCCTTTTTTTGTATCCAATAAATAAATTGTCTTTAGTGAAATATTATAACTTATCAGATTAAATAAAAAGTTTGTTGGCTTTGGCTGTATGAAGCAACAACAGCTATACTTTTAATTTTTAAATTAATTTTTGAGAAAAACATATTAGAGATGTAGATTTTATAAATATGAATGTTAATTATACAACTTTGTTGATAAATTTGTTATTGTAATCCAAATAATGCAAAATCCTCCATAATATGACCATATAGAGATTTAGTCATTTTAACATTTAAATTAAAATATACTACAAAGTTTTACTTTTTGGTTTTTATGCTTATAGATATTACAGTAAATTATGAATATATGAAGGAAAAACCTGCCGACTATGCAAATCAGGATACTTTTATAAAGAAGTTTGAAGAGAAACATTCAAAATCACAGTTTCATCAAGTTTATCAAAGGAGACGTGTCAGGTCATTTTCAAGCATTGCTTCTAATTCATCTCTTGACAGTGCAAATGTTTCTAACCAGTCATTCGGCAGTGGAACGGTTCAAATGATTTTTACTGCTGACAGTAAGAAGACAGCAAAGTCCATGTCTACAGAAGATCTTGTAAATCTACAGAAGAAACATAAGAAAACAAACAAGCGGAAGAAGTTTCCTAAAAAGAATAAAATGGACATACAACAAAATGTTTCCATTGAAGTAGATTCTGCAGTTAGCTCAATGGAAGACAGTATTCTTGATGATTCAACTGCTATTGAGTGTGAACTCAGTGTGAACCAAAGTATTTAAAGTGCATTCAAATAACATTTTTTTACTATCACCATTATTCTACATGTATCTCAGTGGGTGCGCTCACATTATCTAATACTTAAAATAGATAATGATTGTCAAATGCAGGATTTTTTAAAATGTGATATTATGCTAGTGTTTTTAAGTTAATATTATGTTCATTAGGTATTTAAATTATAAATTAGTCCTGTATTTGTATTTATTGCTATGCTATTTTCTATTTGTATTGATATTTTATTACCAAACACAAACATACTTCATTTGAGGTGAATACCCTCTAAGTTAAGCGATATTTTTTTATGGCAAAACATACAGAGACTTTTCATAAGCGTGTCGATCATGTACTGCCTGTAAAATACCAGGATTGTGATTAAAAACATTTTACAAATGTCAGTTAAACAAGGTTTTGTCTCAGACACTTCCGTCTTTGTTTCGATAGGTAGTTCACATGGGTGTGCTTGGGGTGATGATATTTAATGTACTTTCAAATTGCCATATCTACTTTTTATTCTCAATACTCTTTTTAATGTGTTTTTGGGAGGTATATTATTAAAAATATTGCCTTTCAAGTAGTCATTCTTTTAGTTATAAATTATATTTTAGCTAAGTTTTAAAAATAGACTGTACCTGCGCTTAAAATCCATTTTACAGATTGAAAATTTTCTTTAGAATGCAGTATTGGAAAAACTGAATGCAGATATAAAGAAGAATGTTCCTTTAATCGTGAATACACTTACTATGTGCATCTATTATTTATAAGTCAAATTGTTTCTGCTGATATTATGTTTATATCAATAATAAACAATTGTTTTATAATATTGCATTTTTTATGTCCCACTTTTTATTTGTATACCTATCAACAGATTCTTGGTTTAGTTGTTTAGTTATTTAATTTTTATTTCTTATTTTATTAAAATTACAAAATCATTTTTTTTCAATCAATTTCTAAATAAATAAACAAAAAAATCAATTAAATTCTACGGTTCATTGACTCTTGTGTAACTTTATTTCCAGCATTTATGGAATGTGATCCTGACCTCGATTTCATTTGTCGTGTATTCTTGCTGAGTAATAATGTTATGAGCAAATTTTTATGATTAAAAATTGAAATTTGCAGGCATTGACACTCAAAGGTCATTTTGAACTAGTGGGGAGTTCTGATATTATTTGCAGTTACTTGCATTTTACTTATATTTGACATGACTAAAAAAAATAATTCCCCACAAAATTGAGATTTTTTTGCTGATTTACAAAAGTTCAAACGCAGAGAAGAGTGATAAGCGAGGAAAGGAGCCAGGAGTAACTATATTTGAAAATAAATGTATTATACTAGAAAATATGAGTAAAAGCTTTATAAATTGAATCCTTAAACACAAATTTAAGTAATATCTTTCAATTAAAGCTATCACTGAATGTACAGGAAACGAACGGTGTGTATCATTTTTTATATTCATTAAAATAATTAATTGGTGAAACTGAGACTAACATTATTGCTCTATTGTATTAAGAGTCTAATATTAAGCGTATGACTCTGATCATAAAGTGGCAATGCCCCATCATGAATTGAGTAACACACAATGGAGCTGGGAGAGTAAAATTTAATCCAAAGCATGTCAATTCTGTGAAAGGAAAATGCCAAATGACAAATTTATCAACATTATTTTAAATAATTTTCGTATAATAAATTTTGAAAATATAATCAAAATTCTTGCTAAGATATGGAATTAAAAAAGCTCTTTAAAACTTATCAGTCTTTATATCGGTTTCTAGTAATATAGAAATGCATGAAAAGAATTGAAAATAATGCATAAAAAATATTTGGTATGGATGAAAATTGATTGTTTTAGACTTGGAAGTTGCCAACCCACAAGTAAAGGGTTTGAAGCCTTTAATAGAGTATTAAACATATCTTTAGCCATCGTTGATTTGTTAATTTATTTAGCATGACTAAAACTATACAAACATATGTGAACTAGAAAAAAATATTGAATAGTGTTACATACACACTGTAACCTCCATTACCAAGTATTTTTATAATAAGTTAGCTATAGCCACAATTTATTTTGTAATGTGATAATAATATAAAATATAACAAATAAAAAAAAAACTGTGGTTATTTATAATTTTATGTTTTGAAGCAATTTATAATATTATATAATGTAATTATACAAAAGTAATTGTCTAATGAGCATTTCCATAAATATATAATATTGAAATATAAATAATATATATTTGTCACTTATAAATGTTTTTTTCTGGATAAATATAGAAATAAATTAAATAAGTGCAGATATTAATAGTATAAAAGACGAATCGCTAATGTTTTAGAGGTGATTTAAAGGGGTTTTATTAAACGTAGCCCAGATTTGATTCAACCATGTCAACCGACAGCAAACTCTTCTCCGTCTCTTAAAAAATCTAAGTGGAAGCGAATCAATTCTCTTCTGCACACATTCAATCCACGCAACCACCTGAGCACACATGCAAGGAATTTACCAATCAATGAAAAAACACTGCGGAATTAGATCTACACCAACTCAATCAATACTGGCTTTGATATAACGGATCCGCCATAAGAAATGTTACAACCTGTATTTTCAGCCATGAAGTCAAACATATCTCTAGGTTAGCGAAATATTTTCTGTTGAGAGCGCGAAGTGATACACTCATCCGCAAAGACGAAACGATCACAGAATTGGGATATTATTCTTCTTCGAGTGTCTCTTACTGCCAGTCTTACTATTTTGGTTGTACTCCCGACTTCCAACCACAGGCACATACGTTTCCTCCTTCCAATTCCACTTTTTCCTTATATTTTCCCTTGGACAATTTAGCTGTGTTAAGCTATATTCATTGTTTCGAAAAGTCAGGCCAAAAGAGGAGCCCTCCCGTTTTTTTTTTACCATCGTCAAGAGTTGTATTTCTTCGCGCATTCTATGCAAGACCTGTGGTGTTTTAAGGATTCTCATATAAAGCCACATATCTGCCGCCTCGATTTTCGCATTTTAGCTGTCTTATGTCTCCGGCACACAATACTTTTCTCAAGTTGTTAAATGTACCTACCTGTGTGTAGTGTCTCAATTTTCAGTTTAATTTCTTGGTCAGGATTCCAGCTCTTATTCAGCCAGCTGAGTGTTTGAACTTTTTCACTGTCAATCGGGATACTTAGAAATAAATTTATTCACTTGTATAGATTCCGGGAGATGACGGCAAAAATAAATATAAAAGTTCTCAATTAGGAGTTTTGCACACGTGCAAATAATAGCAGACTATCGTATATTTGTTCAGTTCAAATGCATTTCCCGTTTTGTTTGTTGGCCTGGCCGGCCGACCTATTCGATTACGAGCGGTGTTTGTGACGCTCGCTGGGCTTTTGTAGTAAAAAATAAATTCATTAATTTTTACTGTCCTCCCTTTTTTCACGAAGTTGGGTGTAGTGCATTTCCCGGCCTGTTTTGATATGCAACGCGTACAATAAAAACAGCCGTTAGGAATTCATAACGCGCCGACCTACCTATAAATTCAATGTGTATGCTGACATTATGAACATTTTTATTTATTTTTAGTCTTTGATAAAGTAATATAGTAAATTTATAAATATGTTCATAGCTTGTATTAAGCATGCGCTGATTATAATTTTGAGTAGATTAATGACGTGTCAAAACGGTTGAAGCAAGATATGTTATTTAGGAAGACGTATGCGAATCTCGTGTTTCATTAACTAAATTAAATTTATGCATTAAATTACTTAGGCATTAAGCCGGATTAACGTATTAAAGTTTAAACTATCGACTATAAATTGAAATAAAAAATTATCATTCAAGTTATTAAATATATATTTTTTATGTTAAAATAATATGCGCTACCGAGAAAAAAATCCTTTTGTATATTTCAACACTTCCAAAGAAAACATCGACAAAAATTTATACGATTTGTTTCTACGGTAAAGAGGTGATTGTGATTTATAAATAAAATTCTCGGAATTATTTTTGATTGTGCTTTGTTATTCCGTGCTTGTAAGAAGACGCACCGACTAATTTTGTTCTATTTTAAACATTCTCTGTAAAGAGCAGACGTTATTTTGTATCAGCCGTAATAAATCAAAGGAGCGATTGTTCTTTCTGAGAGACGGCATGCGGGCGAGAGCATCTCCACCTTCTGATCTTTGAACCGTGCTTTCCGTCACCATTACGTCTTATTCGACACACAGTGAAACTACCTTGAGCTTGTTTATCGCGATGGGTACCTTGTTCTGCGATAACGGAGCACTGTCTCGATACTGATTTTATTTATATGCAGCCAGGGCTTTACATAGTTCTAGAATAATCATCAACCAATTAATTAAAAAAAAGAAATAAAAACTTACACCTACCTACATGTGCATGCATATAATGCGAAAAGAAAGAAAACTCCTGACGATGGTAAAATAACGCGCAAAGTCTCCTATTTTATTCATATAAATATGGCAAACTACAGATAATTATCAAAGAAAAAATTGGATAGTTGGAAGGAGGAAATTAATGTGTATGTGAAATTTATTCCAGTGGCTGGATGTCAGGAATACAGCTAATTAGAAAGACTGGCTTATGTCAGTGAAATAGTCACTAACCTCCTCTGAGGAAAAAATACACCTGTAATCTACCAGATAGGAGAGCTAAAGTATCTTCCGAGTTTATGTACATCAACTGTGCATCAAAAAAACAAATAGGCTACATTTTAAAATTTTGGGGTGCGTAGACAAAATAAGGCCGCACATGCTTCATAGCATATCTGAAAAATGCAGAAAACTTTAACTAATTAATATTTTGGAAATATGTCACTCAATTATAAAACCTACGCAAAAAGTTTTTCATAGCAAAATGTGGTTTAAAAACACGAATTATACGGTACAAAAACTGCAATCACGGGATTCTATTTAAGACTGATTTAAAGAGTGTACTTTGAGATAAATTATAATTTTTTTGTATTAATTATATTGAGTTTTGTTTAATATTAATTAAATTGTAAAATGGTTCATTACTTTCAAAATTTATTTTGTATATTTTAATCTGTGATATGTGAGTCACGCCATTTTGACGTCAAGTCAGAAATCATGAAGAAACCCATATTAAAAAAATTCTTGAATTTGGAGACGTGTGAGGTGAGAATTCTTTGATTTTTTCGCAATGCATGACTACTGCATTTGCTGAGGAAGTGATAGAGAGAACTCAATACGCAAGTTCTCTCCAAAAGGCGTGTTTTTGTCAAAGCGGAGTGGGTGGCACGGCGTGCGTGGATTTTGTGAACTTTGTCTGAGAAACTGTCGAGGGGCTTTCCATACAACGGGAGGAAACAAACAATCCAAACTAATCCTGGTGTTATTGGCAAGGAACAACTTCCAGAGGACTTTATTCCGCGACTAATCATCTCTTCGAGTGTTTATCTCGGGAAATATGGCTCGTTGGGATTAGAAACTTGTTGTGTTATTTTGTTTTGCCGAATTAGCCGGCTTACTCGGTCCCGGGCGTGGCGCACGGTTCTAAAAATAAAGCATGCACCGAGTTGTGGGCGACTCGTAATAGCTAGCTGACCGCTGTAAGCACTGTTTTTTTTTGCATTTTATTCTTTTAAACTAGTCTGAGATAAATTATTGACAGTATAGTGCCAAAAATCTCGGCGGCATTATAATGTATTTAAACACATTGAACGCATTGCATGTTTCGTTGGCAATTTACTAGGCGATATTTAGATTATTTTATATCGTGAAAATTGATTGTTTTATTTTTAAAATAATTAATCTATATATTTACTTTACTATGGCTTTTCGATAAAAAAACTGTTTTGATTAATGTAATTGTAAATTTTAAAATATATTTATATTATTTAATAAAATTATCATACATAAAAAAGTGTTTAATTATGTTGATTTATATTTTATTTGAAAATATTTAAATAATTATATATGATCGTATGATCGTTATTATAATCAATAAAGTAGTTAGAATTCAATTGGTTTAGCGTGTAGTGACCTGAAAACCTGCTATCATTATTTCGTGTACATTTGTATCAGCATTAATGAAAATCATTAAATAAGTAAATAATTCATCTTTGTCGGAATAAAAATTGTAGATATGAATAGATTGTTTAAAATGATATTGAAAGTTAAATAATCCTATTTAAAGCATTTTCAGACATGTAAGTATGCCACTTCATGTGCGTGATTTTAAGTTTAGTGTAAAATTAAATAAATTAATCTTTTGTAGAAAAAAATACATGTTACAATTTTTTTTTTTTTCTTATGGCCATAATTTATATTGGCTGTACTGCAACATTTTTAATGAAATTATCCAACCAGATAATGCCAACTAAATAATAAAAAAAATTATAACCTTACAAACTAGTTACATTTAAAATAAATAAATATGGAAATGTAAAATATATTAGTGTTGCTATGTGTATCTTCTCTGTACGATATCTATACTCGAAACCGCATTAACGCGGATTACTATTGATTCGCAAACTTCTCGCATGTTCATCGTACCGCGAGGTTCAGTTCAAATGATGGCATTATAACTGTTAACAAGTTACAAACATAAAACACAACGCGTTTATATAAAGCGTACACGGAAATAATATAGCCGGTTATTTTGTAGCAGTCGGAGTACAACCACGGGGTGGGTTGTATTTTCCAGTGAAATGTAAATTCGTAAGAGTTACCGCTCAAGGCATGTTGGCCTATTTTTCCAGATGAAAGCTTTTCAAACAAAAATGTCTCCTAGAATACCTCGCCAAATGCAGAATAAAGGGATATAGCTGTCTTGATTGCTGGAAATGTTCAAAAAGAGGCTATTTTTTCTGTCCTGAAAAGATAAAATAACTGTGATTCTGGTATTTATGTACAAGTTTTTTCAACATTCTCACAATGTGTAATTACTCCGCAGTGGAAAGATAAGTCAAGGTGGTTTGTACATTAACCGTAACTGAGATCAGCACCAAAGCTCTTATTCAATAAAGCCTGTAGACTCATCAGGAATACCCGAATAGCGATACTATCGATACTCAGCAGGCAGTTTAGAAGAGATTTCTCAGTAATTGAAACATTAAGTCTAAACCCGAAGTTTGTCTCGGGCGGCTGGGTTGATACGGCCATTAGTGTATCTGGTCCTGCACAGCACACACGCCGACAGCCTCCAAATGAACCGAACATTTCCGGTAATCAGATGGATTGCTGCTAGATAAGAGTAATGAAGGACTATTAAAGTCTGCGTGACTATTGCTGTATATTAGTCGGTACGTAGTTTATTCAGCCATACTCTGTCCCTCGATACATCGTTTATCAGGTGTTAAAATGTCACCATTATTTACCCCAGGGATTGCCTCGTGGTATAGTAGTTAGCATAATTACTTATAGTTCATGAAGCTACGGGTTCGAAAATAGGCGTGGCAATAAATAAAAATATATTTGTCTATAGTCACAAAATTATAATTTTCTTCAAGTGAGAATATATAAAAATAGCACAACTACAGAAAATATATTTTCTAAAATATTCTACTAGGTTTTCTACCCCCATACATTCAGAAAGGTAGAATATGCGGGTATTCAAATAGGATGTTATATCTTATAAATTTACCTTAATATTGCTTATAGATGTTGAACTATTGAATAAGTTAGTCTCTATATTTTATTGAATTGTTTTTATATAATAAAATAAAGAAAAAAAAAACAAAGCAAGTTTTTGTTAATGTAAAATTTCTATACTCTGAAAATAAGAAAGAGACTTATTCGGGGCAGTTAATTCGTCTTTTCCAGATGTCATCGTCTTTTATGGGGCCATATAAGCTATAAAAGGTTTTTATCCAGAAACTGTCGAGAACCCTTACGTTCGTCCGTTTTGCATTGAAATTCACATGCTCTCAACAAGGGAACAGAATGTTTGTCAAAAGAATTAAACAATTTTTTAAAAATGTATGGTAATATAAAAACCAATTATTTAAAAAAAAAACCTGTTTTAGTTTTTGCATAAAAACCTCTACATATTTAAAAAAATATTTTCTCTCATGTACTCCATTTCAGCTCGGCAGCGCGTATATTTTTTACGTGGCACTTTTACCAAAACGTAATCAGCGTAAAAGAACTACGATATTTTTCAGTTGAAATATTATATGTAATATTTCATTAAAAAATAGCGTGGTCACTGTTCTAAAAAAATATTTGGTCGTAGTTTTTGGAAACACATCTACTCTGGACTGTATCTCAAGTAACGCACTTTAAAGACACAGTACTGAAATAAAATATTTATCATGACTTTGGAATTGAAATCAATAAGGTATGCAGTAAAAATATTTCGTATCACAAAAAGAAAGTAAAAAACTATTTCGAGTAATGTTACGTAAAAATAAATGAATTCAGCAGTGAATATATTTAAAAATAATTTATGACACATCGGCTTATTAATTTATTCGGCTTATGATTTATTCAAGAAGTATCAAAATGCAAGGAGCTATAGTTTTTACAAACATACTGTCACTGAATCGTTTTCAATTAGATTAGTTAACAATGACAACCTTATTAAATGCTTAAAATAGCTGATGTATTGAAGTATTGAATTTCCTTTATCATCTCGATTTCGATCCCTGAGAGTATATCTCTGAAATAAACTCTTAACACTCTCTAAAAATAAATGGAGACAAATGTTTTTGGGTTACCGACAACATTTTTATGACTCTCAACAAATAACTAAAATTAAGTTTTTGTTATCACAAGTATTGCATAATTTTCAGTCTGTAAATTTCGTTATGGCTTTATTATTTTATTAGTAAGTACAAGTAATTAACTGAAATATTTTGAATCTTTTGTATAAAGTTTAGTAATGTAATGTACATTTTTTCACTGATAATGGACGATAATATATTTTTATTGTTCTGATAAACACCACCACTTAGATTACTTAACAAAATTAGAAAAAAGAAATACATGACTATTGACAGTTAAAAATTAACATTTGGGATAAATATAAATAACAAGTAATAATCTCAGATGATTACATAAATTCAATGAAAAACTGAAACTTTAATGCTATCGTCTTTAACAAAGTAAACATTTTCCATTATGAGACATAACCTCAGAGCCTCGGAAAGAGTCCAAAAAAATCGATGAAGGTAAAATTTCTAAATATTTGTTGGAAAAGTTATTACATTGTATCGAAAGCGCTCTTTATACGTCATGTGATGATATATTTAGGTCGGAACGGTCGGACGTTTGGGTGACGCGACGTAAACACGTACTTTTTCATTCTGATTATGACGCGCAAAATGAATGATCGAATCACCCAGATGATGTATTCAGGCAGTATTTCACCTTGCGAGGGGTGGTTCTGAAAACTGCCCCTGGAGGCACAAAAAATATTACTACAATTAAGAGGAACCGAAATTTCACTTTATTCTCCAAGTTTTTTCGCGCAAATCAATACTTTTGTTTCCGTTAGGTCTTTCCGCATTTCAGATCGTAATTTAGCAACTTGTTGGTGCGTTCAACAAGCCCGTATATTCTTAGAAGACGAAAATGAATTGGATGGATAAATAATTTATTTTACATTAAAATAAAAATTCAAGCGATTATGAAAAAAAAAAAACATTATAAATTTATGGTTTTTGGTTTAATTTTGAATTAACATACACAATGTTACATAGTAAAAATCATTTTAATGTTAAGATTTAGGTGAAAATATTTTTTTATAAGAATATATGAAATACGGTGATGATTTGTTATAATAAAAAATTAAACGTTTTTCCCAGAAAATCTGGATTCTGCCTATCAAAATATATTTCAAACGTATTTATGCTAGTTTTAATTATTTATCATAAAACATTAGAAGTCCTACTTTGTAAGTAAGCACGAAATATAGATTGGCATTCTGTTTCCATCATTCACGAACCCGGCTTTCAAGATCAAAAGCATAACTATATAAAAGAAAAAATATATTTAGAAACACATGGAAAATAAATAGTAATACCCGTTGAATAGCTAGAAAATCTAAACTAGACTAAGATTTAACCGTGAATAATTAAATACTAGCTCAAGTACCCTTCTGTAACTTGCAAAAGATAAACACAAGCACTAAACGTCACAAAACAATCCCGTGTAGCAGTTGAGGAACAAAATGTATAATATAACGTTTTAATTTAACACTGAGACTTCAATAGTGTTTTGTTACTTGAGCCAAAATTAATTGTGATTTAAATAAAAACAAAAATAACGGTTATTACTCATAAGTTTGTTTAATATCAGCTAATACTATTTTATCTCAATCACAGAATGAAAAGTGACAGCGCGCTAGCGCAAATTTTACCGGAAAAAAAAAGTGATGAGTCACTCGAATTTCTTAAATTCTTACTATATGTTATGAAATATTATCTTTTCTGTACGTGTGTGCTATATTTTTGGGGAAAATGTAAAAAAAAACTGGGTTAATAGAATACATAAATAATAGCAACAGAAAAATGTTTGCACTTAATAGTTTGATTGGTTTATTGAAAACTGAATAATTTATTTTATTCTCTGGATAATGTATTGATGATAAAAATCTCTTATGTTGAAAATAAAATCTATTTGATTTTTAAAACACCTTGCTTATTGTTTTAGTTTTATATGAACAAAAATGCAAAAAGATAAATATTCAAATAAAATTACAAGAAAGATTGTTTACTATCACGCTTGAAATATTTTAATCTTTATGTGAATAAAAAAAGGTTTTATTTGTTCTTGAAAAAAAAAACTACGATATTCCTTGATATATTTCAGACGTTCAATTATCGGTTTCCCATACTGATAAAATTACTCAATCTTTACTGCTACGGGGGCTAGAAAATCCTGAAAGGGCAGGTTTAACTAATGACGTCACTGAGAGGGATGGGTCCGACACTAGCGCCGGAGAAAACGTCGGAAAAGCTAAAGGTCCATTGTTTTCTTCTCGAGGCCACTTGTATTCAGTCATTGGGAGTAAATATGAAGAAAATTACATTTTTATTGTTCTGTATGTGAAAGTACGGATCCTGTGGCACGTTGCTGATGTAGAATGATTGTTTTTTTTTTGTGCTAGAGTAAGTATTATATAAATAAAAAAATATAGTAAAAATAAAGATCTATTATTAATGTTTCATTTTTCATTGTGCAATTATTGTTTGGTTATGGGTCTAATTTTGGTTAGTTTAAAAAAACCATAACTTTTTATTATCTTATATATAACAACATTATTACAACAACAACAAAATAAATGAAATGATGTAACAGTTCACTGAGAAAAATACTTTTTTTTTTTTTTCAAAATTTATAACTGACCTTCGCTTAAAATAAAAATATATTATGTGTAAGTACAGGGTGAGTATCAAAATTATTTCTTATCATAAGTTAGAAAGATTTAAATTATATGAAAGTGCGTTTGCACGTACTGTGGAAGATAATGCCAGGGGCTTCGTTGTATAAAACTCCCCCTCAATTTTTTTTTAATTAGAAAACAAATAAATATTTCAACTCACTTGGCATTCAGCTTAAATAAAGGGTTGCTCCCAGCTGCTAGGAATACACGAACATTAAATATTTTTACTGCCGGTGGAAATACCCACCTTTTTATAACACAGAAGTCTATTCATACATTTCTGTTCTTTATTTTTTTGCTGAGAACCCGCGACCTTTCATAATGTAAAGGTGTCAATAATTGCTTTTTATATTGGAAAAGCTTCATTTGAATGCAAACACCGATACTTTGTAGGTGTTTGGTGTAATTATCAAGAGGGGAGTAGTTACGATACAATGAACTGGATTTTTTATTGTGCAATGAAATAAAAAGAAGAATTTCCAACAGAACGAACATTACAATGTTACGTGCAGAGTGAGGAGCTGTGCGAGTTGGAAGTTTATACTGGATATTAATCAACTTGATTGCAAAAAACGAACACTGCACATGCAGGTATGACGGGAGAAAATTAGTAAATGTAATTTTGATATAAATAATACAGCACGATTATCATTTTATTCATAATTATGCATAATATACATGCAGAAATAATTTATGTTTGCAAACGAGATACTTAAATACTGTTTTGCAGCAACTTAAAAAAAAAAAAAAAAAATCTCATTAATATAAATTGTAAATGTGAGATGCAGTATGCCCGCAGCTCGCTGGATTCACGTGTAACCTTACGTGAGGGCTGAGGGTAAAAAAAACAGTATCTCGAGGGGCGAGGGCACTCGACACCCCGACTAGTTAGCAGCGCAAAAGTTGAGAGCGGCCGCCATGAGACCGGGCGCCCATGATTCTGTCTCAGTTTACCCCGACACTTGGCGCGCGTTGCCGGCTACGGGCATCGTAGCCGAGCTACGATGGTCTACGGACAACTCGCTCAGACTTTATTCGCGGGATTTGCGGCCCAACATCCGGTCTCTTATCGAGTCCTTCAGCATTTGTGCGCCTCGCCGTTTGGTATATTCGAGTGCTTTTGTTTGTGATAGTTCTCGCGGGAGGCTGTCTTCTGCTTTTGTTTTTAAGTTTGCAAACGCTACTGTGGGTGTATTGGTGCGGAGGCGGTGTGTATGTGCATCGTGTGTAAATTACTTCTTTAGAAATTTGCTACTGTAGAAAACGGGTTGTTTTTAATTGAAAGCGTAGAAGTATTCGTACAAAGGACACTTTTTAAAAAAAAATTATATTTACATTGTGATTTTATCTCTTAATATTTTTTTAATTATGTTGCCTATTCAATAGGGAGATGTATTCATACGAGGGAAAGCAAACAGTGGTGTCCGTTTTCATTGAGGCTTTGTACACATTTCCTCTAGACTTGTATTTTAGTATTTGTCTCGCCTTACCTAGAGAGCACACATTGCAGGCATGGAACAAAAGAAAACATTTCAACTCTCCATATTAAAATCTACGATATTATGTAAGTATATTTATTTTTGTAAGTGTATATAATGTTCATATCAAAGCAATTTTAAATATTTTTTCAAGTGAAACTAATTAATAGTTATAATTATATTTTTATTAATAACGTGGTGCTATTTTTCTTTACAAAATTGATTTAATTTTTTTAAAAGTTAATTTTAAAATTTTTCTTTAATAAAATATGAGAAATAAAAGCTTTGAAAGATGCATCAATCACAATACTGGGAGTCTCCTCCTTGCAAGTCGAGAGCCTTCAGTTCGTCGCCGTCCTCGGTCACGCCGCGCCATACATCTTAGTTACTTTTTTGTAATACTTCGTTACATTTTTGACAGCGTCACGTCACGTAGCCTTAAGTAGCGACGCCATCACAATGGGTTCTTCAAAGATACCGAAACAACCCCTCAGCATAAGGGATGATTTGGAAATTTTGCATAAGTGGCCGAGGGTGGAGTAAAGGAATTAATTTGGGGAAATAGATTATTTCCGACCACTTATTGACGTCCTGGATTTATGTGATGAAATTTCGCAGAGATGTGTTTGGCAGCGTAAAATTTTATGAGAATAATATTAAAGTTCGGAAAACCTATCAAGCAAGCCGCCAGAGCT
Organism: Atopsyche davidsoni; assembly: GCA_022113835.1. Lineage (NCBI taxonomy): Eukaryota > Metazoa > Arthropoda > Insecta > Trichoptera > Hydrobiosidae > Atopsyche > Atopsyche davidsoni. The sequence goes on along the minus strand of JAILWY010000009.1, from coordinate 11,338,379 downwards.
TAATCACAGCAAAAACTCATTTTGCACGGAAAAAAATCCTCACTGTCTTGAATATTAAGGCTTTGTTTTACCATGTATTTTTTTGATATTAACACCGTATTTCAAATTCTAAGGAAGGATCAAATTTTTAAATTACGATAATTGAATATTTTCTCTAACGGAAATTTACACAAAGAAAATGTAGATTTTTACCGAAGTCATTTTTTCTCATTAAACAAACACCGTCTTTAATTATAATTGTATACATTTATTATCTTGAAATTTTACTATGTCCAGATTTAAAAATAATATTATGCAAAAAGAGACGCTTTCTGAAATATGGTATATTATGTTTATTTTTCAGAAGAGCAAATCCAAGATAAAAACGTTAACACAATTCAATTATACAAAGGAGAAGAGCGGTACGGATTACGTTTGACGTATTAAATATCTTTGAATGAGAAAGTCTTATAATTAACAAAGGGTTTCAAGCCACAAACAACGTCATAATTCAGGAAATATGACGTAATTTACTGAGCAATAAATACTCATAATTTATTACAATCGCAATATTATTGTACTTCAAATAGTGATTACTAATGAAATATTTTAATGATTGTATTGTTATTTGTTTGAACGCTACGCAACATCTAATTGCATATTAAATTGTGCTAAATATACGCCAGTATATTTTTTGATAAGCCCGTATCTTTTGTGAAAACTAACGTTAAATAAGATGAATAAAAATTCTTTTATTGTATTTTATAACTAATATCTCTTTAGTCATTGCATTAAATAAAGAAAAAAAAGGAAGATAATCATAAGCCATGCAATTTAGTATTTTGATTATATATATACAAATATATATATTTTAGGCTAGGTTAGAAAAGCTGTTTTTTTCAACAATTTTTAATGAAGTTATTGTTAGAAAGCGGAAAACGATTTTGATGAGAACATTCATTTAAACCTTTTGTCGTTGTATTTTCGACGTTAATTTTATTTTGCAGAACACTGGAGTCCGGAACAAAACATCGCTTACAACGGCGAACGTTAACAAGAAGACCCCTTAAATGGCTTTTATTAAATTTAAAATTGCAAATTCTTTAAATCTAAATGTCTATCTGGGCAAAGCCGGCCGTTGGATTTTATTCGTCATGGGCATCTACGAGCCGACGAGGGAGAGGATGTTTGATTTGGCAGGCGCTCCCCGGAATGTAGTGTTTGCTAAAAAAAAACTCAACTGATAAATTGAGAGCCAATAAATTGGTTCTTAAATAAGCAGTTTTATTAATTTACAAAAGATTTGCACGAATCACACACTCGGCATTCAATTATTTGCTAACGAAGTAATTTGAACGTGACTGAAGAGAAAACCTGTTTATATAATTTTGAAAAACCTAATAACATACTTTACGCGTAGTAAAAAATTGAAACGAATGATATTATTTATTGTGAATGCATTAAAAGTACAGTTCTCTTGTTGATCATATAACGTGGAAAAAAGTTTTATGGATGCATATAAAACATTACTAATAGTACAGCTCTTTTGAATACTAATATTTTACATAAATCGATTGAAAGCTTCAGCAGTTTTATAGTAGTAATAAATAATTTATAGTTGATTATTTTTTAAGTCTGCAGATACAGAATTGTCTATGTCAAAGTTTGCCTCCTCGTTTATTCCCACGTCGGTCCTCGCTTCGTGGAGGTAAATTTAATCAATATACTTAACGTGATAAAAACTGGCCTGGGGGAAATCTGTGATGACGATAGCCTGTCAACGGACCGTCGGCTTGCGGTCTACGTGAAGCGATGCAAAAACACTACTGACTCTATTTTAATCTGTATATACTCGTATGTATATATATACATAATTTTTTTTTGATGTAAAAAAAGCAGAGTTTATACCAGTAAGTTAAATGATTAAAATAGAGTTTTTCGATGTATAAGTATTCATTATAAACATGTTGTATACGAATACGGAATTTATTTTTGGTTCTCTTAAGAAATCAGCACTTGATAGCAAATAACTTAAAAAATAAAGAAAAAACCGCACGTACATTTTCTTTTTAATTAAAAAGCATTTCAATAGACCTTACTATCAAAAGAATCCAATAAAAAAGCTATTTAAAAAACTTTGTCCACAGCTTTCGGGAATCGCCGGCAAGGATCGTCTCTGAAGGGGTGTATTTTTAATCCTTTTCCTTCCCAATTACATCATTTGGGGGGTCCAGTAGGTAACTTTAGACGCTTCTTTCTTGGCCCAATTAAGTTAACCCTCCTCCTTGACAACCTCTAAGGCGATTTCTATTTTAGTGGCAACGATTCGAAACCCGAATCAGACCAGCTCTAAAACAGGATCCATACAAATAATATTTTACAAGCAAACGTTTTAACGAGGCTTAAATATTTTATCTTCAATTTATTCCGCCAACATTGCTAGGGGTTTGTAGAATACTAAATATCACGTCATTTAAATAATCATAATATTTAAAGAGATCCGAACAAGAAATGAAGAAAACCTCTTAAAAGCGGCTGAATACTCAGTAAAAAGATATTTTATAAAATGGTTACTGCCAAGGAAACGTGAACGTCGTTGGAATTCATTTATTACAAAAATAAATTGGAAATGTTTGTACAAGAATTTCAACAGTTTTTTTTATTTTCATGCGTTGCTTGCTTAGTCATCCTCTGAAATGAACATTGTCTATTACCTACAACATAGCCAATATTTACTTGGGTTTATTTTTCTTTCGTGAAGATTTGGTTTATAAAAGGACAGTGTAAATAATCGAAATAATTCAAATACAATATTAAAATAATTCGTAATAATTATATAATCTTTGTTTGTTTTATTTGGTTGAAATTTATAAAACATTTTTTGTAATCAGTATTAATTTTGTAATTGTGTTTATATGCTCAAATAAAACTTAAGTTCGATATTATCGACAATTGAACTTTACAATAATATCTATACGATTATGCAAATAAAGAGTTAATTTTTTATATTATAGTTATAAAAAAGCTATAAAAAAATATGAACCATAAAAAATATTTATGTGATATTTACATTTACACAAGCAAGACCTGGTTGTACTATACTTGCCATCCTTTGAGATACGTTGCTATTTATATGAGTCGTAATTTTTTTATACAGAAATAGCTATTAGAATGGTCCGAATACAATGACCTCTATTGTATCCCTTGGAGGAAAAAGTAACGACTTAGTTATAAAGGGATATATTTTATTATTTTCGTCCATTGAAAAATCGTTAAAACCCATAAAAATCCAGCTATTGATAAACTATATAATTTTATTGAAAAAAATATTATACAAAATACAATTTTTTTTAAATTGTTATACACGTTAAGTTTGTTGTACGAATAACAATAATTACATATAATACTTTCATAATTTTTGTCGATTTTTCATATCAAAGATTATGCTTCAATATCGTGGGATTAATGGGATTCATTATATTTTTGTTGACATTAGTCGTTGTTTTAAAATATTTTTTTATCAACTTATATTTGAATATTATTATCTATATGAAACGAATATGAAATATGTATTCATTTTTTTATAACAAATGAAGTGATTTTTTAAGGATTTATTAATTCACTATATGAAATGAAATATTAAAAATGCAATAGCACACGATTTTACACAAAAATTCAATGCATTATTGATCAAACAGAATATAAATGCGAAGCATTATTTAAATAAATTATACAATAAATATTTTTATTGTTACGTAACAATTCTACACTTTCAGGCTTAAAATGTTATCTGTACTTTGAAAAAGGCACTGAGATTTTTTAAAATTATTATTTAAAATAATATTCTTATACTTATGTAAAATGAGAATTTGGTCTTCATAATCTAGAAATCTTCAAATCATTAACATTGGTGCGAACTATAGCATAATTATGTTAGTTTGAAATCATTTTCTTGGTACATTGCTTTTCCTTTGAGAAAATTAGCTTTATTAAAAGCACTTGTAATTAATATGAATCTTTGAAGTGTTGTTGAATTGGCCATTAGTTCTAGTTTCCACAATTGAGAACAAACATTTGTGTCAATTAGCAAATAGACCATTAAATAAAGCTACACGTAGACACTTTTATTTTCATTTCATAAGTGTTGGGCATTTTTTGATTGCGCAATAAATTAAGATAAGTAGAAAATACTGCAATAAACTAATGGAGAACTCATATTGTTTCCAAAGTTCATAAGAGAAGCCCGAAGATCTTAAATATCTACGCGAATGAACTTGAATAGTTCCATCTCTTTTTTTGTTGTTCTTGAAATAAAGTTATTTTCGAATAGATTGTAATGAAATTTTGTAAAAATCTAAAAAATAGCGAATTTATTGCGTGATTATTTAATACTGAATTAAAAAATATTCAATAAAATATTGAATTAACAATTAATGATCTTGAATTAATTGTTGCATTTATTTTATATCTTCGTAAAGCTTTTTCTGCAAAATTGGTTGAGAATCACTTTTTTTAATAACACTAATTAAATAGTAGTAGTACAGAAGCTTATATAAATAAAATTGTTTATGTAAACCAGAAATCGTATTTTGTGGTCCTCTGTCTACCAGATTCTGTACGTTACTAACTATTTGACACTATACGTATGCAGTACGACACACAATTATATAAACCCATGCAATTTATCTGACTTACGCACATTAGAAAAAGGAAATAGTGAATTCATCGACATAGATTACTTTCAAACATTTTGAAATAATACTCATCTATTTTCTTTTAAAATTATCTGACATACATTTAATGCACACCTATCTCACAAAAAAGTGTAAAGTTGATAATATACTCATGAAAAAATCCCAGTTATTAATTTTGGCAAATCTTGATAGACTTTTTGCATTGAAAGTAGTTGTTGGGAGATTTTCAAATATATTCCTTTCATTTAATGAATACTATTTGTTTCAAATCAATTCCTTTCATTATGTTTTATTCACGATCTTATCAGTTTTAAATTTTCAATAAAATTGAATGAAAAAGTGTTAGTCTAACAACTCACTGCTCAATTTTAATTGGTATTTATACAGGGGTTCCTTCCAGAACGATTCACAATGTATGCTCGGATGTTATAGTAGAGTTGCGGGATTATTTAGTTATACATATTATGCAGTCGGTTATTTGATCGCTTCAGTAAATCTCTCGCTATCGAATCATTCCATATTGCAGCTCCTCCGTCGTTGGAGTTGTCTGGCTTCGTCTACCTGCCATATTGCTCCCTTATAAGTGTTACGGTCTTTGAAACTCGTATCTCTACAATATTCTGATTGAGTTACCGTACGAGCTCATACTATGACAAGAGACTTGAAATTTGATTACAAATTTACCTTTATTATTAAAATGTTATACATTTAATAATTTTAATATTTAGTTTTCCTCGATTGATTCATACTCTTGAATTGTTATAAATAAATGGTTTTAGAGATTTTTAGACTAAGGTATTGGTTTGGCTGTATTATTTTACGTTTAATTAAAGCAACATTTATAAATATGATCTTTTATAATCTAGGCTTCACGTGGTTGATTTGGTTTCGGCTCTTCTATACAGCCCTCGACACGGAAGTAACATTCCAACAACTTAAGCCATCATTTGAGCTTGATTAATAGCGGTTATGGCTGAAGTAATTTATTTTATGTTGCTTTATGGGAAATGTGAATCAAGGGGATGGTGTCAGGCAGCGCCTCAATCCGAGAATAAGATATATGGAACATTCACATAATCTTATATAACCAAGATCCAACAGGCACTGTACGTAATCTAATTATGATTCGCCTACATACACTTTTTTACAGCTTGATGTTGTCTGCGTAATAGGAAAGTAATCTCGTTTTACAACTCAGTGTCCTCCGAAAAAAAGTGGACTCCGTCTTATTAAATCTGGTAACAAAATTTAAAAAAAATGTTTGTATAACAACATAAAAACATATTGTTATCAAAAAATTTATAACTAACCTTGAAGACCCCATTTTTAAAACTAAATAATGATAGAAAAAAAATGATTGAGATCTACGATTACCTTTTGATATTTTAAACGGTTTTATACAACTACAAAAAAACGTTGCGGACTACCTGCTGGTTCCCAAATCATTATAACATTCAACAAATGTTTATTTAAAAACAACAAAGACACACTTTTGATTCATATAACATACAAAATAAAAATAGATAGTTAATATATACAAACAAATGAATTTTCAATTCTTTATATATTTATTTCATTTAAACCTTTTGATAAATATTGCGTCAAGTAATGATTCCACGCGTCCATATACTGCTTGTACTCTGATACGCAAATATTTGACAGGAGGCGAGAAATTACGCAATCGGTTTCCATTCGCTAGGTTATCTCTTAGAGGTTTTGCAACGAAAATTATTAGAGCTAATATATCTATTTCCAAAAAGGGTCTATTAGGGAGGATGGAGATATGTTGTGAGAGACACTGGCCGAGAGAGAAAGGAATATTAAGCGACTGCCGCTCCGACCTTCCGAATTTCAGCAATAATTTTTCAGTTGTGATTATTTGAATGTAAATCGTGTATAATTTATTTTCTGTCTCGTGTACATTGATGGCTTAATCTGTGAATTGAATTTAGGATTTCACATAAAATCCCGCGGAAGAATATTCTAGAATATTTGCTCTGTGAGAGGATTCCAGAACATTCAGAACTAGCGCAGATAGTCTTGTTTTTAAGACTGAGGATATATCGTGTTAAATTTATTTAAAGTTTGCAGTTTAACTTAGTTTTTATTAAAAATATAATTCTCTATGAGATGTTTGAATTTCAATGTTATTTATTGATATTTTTTTGTTTTAGTATAAATTGAAGTTTACCGTTTTAAGTAAAGCTGGTTTTGGAAAAAAGTTTATGTAAAATATATTTTCCATTCCATTTTAATTATTTTTATATATTTTCAAGAATTAATCTTATAAATATATCAATAATTTTAACAAAAAGTTAATAAATATAATTTTTTTTATTTCTCTCATCCTAGGATTCGAAACACTTTGAACTGAAAGTCATTTATGTTTTTTCATATCGATTTATGCGTTCCAATTTTCTTTACGAAAGCAACAATACATACATTTATTATTTATCGTCAAAGAGCGCTGAAAGCTTTTGCGGTATAAAAAATATTACACTCAAGAAAACACGAACAAAGCCAGCTAATTTAAGAAAAAGTTTAAATTACTTCATACAAAAACGAACGAATTTTTCTCAAGCGCAAATTCAGTTGCGAATGTCATTCCAAAATAATTAAACATTATTTTTTACAATGCGAATGACTGACTTCCGGTATTTTTTGTGTTTCAATGAAGCATCTTTTCATTGCTTTTCATCTTTTCCATTTACCGAGATCTCGAGATAAGGCTAATGCTTCAAATTAAGAGAAAAGTGAGTTAAAAATGATAGCGGAGAATCCGGAGTGAATTTACTGCTCAATGTATTTAGTTGTTGCCGAAATTAAATTTATGAATTCAAAAAGAGTTTTTTTATATGTTAAGACAATAAAATACGTTATCTCAATGGCAAAAAAGATCGAAGGAGTTTCAAAAGACAATATAAATTGGTTCATAAATCTTACTGCTCTCGAGCTCGTGGGACCGTTAACACGGAACTAAAACTCGGAACCTCTTTTTGGCAATAGAGAATTGGGGATTATCGTTGATGATGCTGAGTTTTTTTCAAATGTTCTTGCTCTCTGTCTACTTCACGCGATGGTTATATCTCGACCGTAGTTTTAAGGGTGGGAACGCATTTACCGTTGATAAGCTTTTCCGCGCTACTGACAACGGCCCTCCCGAGTACCGTCCCCGGTTACGATCATACGGAGTCGCCATAAGGGCGAAGGTGTCTCCGACGGCAGGTCGCATTCTGGACAGGTGCCCAAGTGTGGGGTTTGCAGATATTATACATGACGTCATTCCGCATGCCGTTTGACTTGGCAGAGGTTGTAGAAGCCCACCTGACGCAATCCGCGCCGTGCGGTGTCACCTGGCTAATGACGTCATGTGAAACTGCAAACTACTATTTACAATTGCACCTGGTGAAAATTTTGATTTGAATTATACATTAAAAAATTGATTTGTGTATTAAAAAATTATGTGGATATTGAAACAAAAAAAATAATAAAATCGAAATTTATATAATTATCATTATATTCAGTTGTACATAAATATTTTTCTAGATAGAAAAGCCAGAGGTGATTTGTATTTTTAAATATGTTAAAATACATAACATATCCAATAAGAACAAATACCACTTACTGTAGAATAAAATAATTATCGTCAAAAACTTTGTAATAACTTATGACACTTTTTAAAACGTTATTCTGTATTTAATAATGTTTTTATTTTGATCAAGGTTTGAATTAAAAATTTCTATCTAATCAAAATTTACATGTTTGTTTATTCAGTATATTATTTCAAAGCCTAAATAATGTTTTCTTTTCTCATTTTCAATTATCTTTTGGTTGAATCAGTTCAAAGTAGGCATTTTCCGACCCATTAGGTAGTTTAAGCTTAGCATTAATTTAATGAACAAACTTTCTCAAAGTGTGATATCTCCGAGAAATTCGAATAAAATACTCGTTTAGTACAAAGTAAACTGTTTCATACAAACGATGCTTACTCTCTTTGTAACAACAAAGTCTTAAAATATGTGAAAAAAATTAGGAAACCTCGCCAAAAACTCTGCGCAAAAAAATTCGAAACGTACAACAACGAGATTTTCATCTTTTGACAACGAGATCTGTTATCTGTGTGACATTTATTTCAGTTTGTTTTTGGATGTCATATTTCTCTCGATTCTGAGTAGACCTGGGACACAAACTCAGGTAAGTTTTAAACAAATGTGGTTACATGTTTGTTCGTTCTTACCGTCGCACGGTGTGTTGCGTAGTACAAAGCAGCAGGAATGAATTAAAAAAAAAATATTGTCAAAAAAATCACCAGGTAGTTGTATTTTTTAGGCACCAGAAATATTTAAATATTTATTTCCCTGATTCAGTAATTTATAAATTTAGTCGAATGCTTTCTATTGATGAAAAGTTAAATTTAAAAACACATTGACGCGTTGTTTATTCTTATGTTTTTATACGTGTTTTAGTATCTAGTTTTTTTGAATATGTGAAAGGTAATTATTATAAAAAAGTAAATATAGTTTTTTTTTTAAATATTTGAGCCTGTTGGACTGTGCTTGCCCACTGTGTGCTCCCGGCTGATGGAATGGGGAGGGCTGATGATGACGGGCCTTGAGCACGAACACTTTAATGGTCTCCCGGTCCTGGATCTCCGCTGCAGTCCCAGTTCGCAATTATTTATTAAAGCCTTAATAACAAAGCCGGAAGGAGGCATCTTCACAATTCCAGGAGTTTCTCTTGTGTTTATGCCGTGCGGCAAAATTCAATTTATTATCTATTTTAAAATATACGATAAATCTTAATTTATTTTAAGCTGTAAAATTGATAATTATTAATTGATGAGCACTGTGCTATTTCCGCGTAAATTTTGTTATTCATTATTTTGCTGCTCTTTAATCTCGACTCCCCTAAAATACAATATTATGGTTCATTTATTATTTTTTAAAACTAATTGCGTTATTAATGTACTAGGCTTGTTAATTTGTAACTGGTTCTTGGCATTGCTTAAACATAAAATATTTCAATGATTCAGTAAAATAATTTTTGCCATAAATTCAATCACAAATTTTATGATATTTTTTTATTCTATATGCTGAATTGTAGTAAAAAGAAGGTTATTGATTAAACTAAAAACTCGTGTGGCTCCACGGTAGCCGCAGCAACAACGGATATACTCGTATTTATCCAGCAGTGTATGATTAGGACATATTTTAGATAAAGTTTTGCAAAGAAGCATAGTCAAGACAGCACTTATACTCCGAGCAGGTCGCGGGGTTTATATAAATACATAATTATGCTTGAAGTCGACGTGAATTTGCGAGCCTGCTAGTAAGTGTGGGAGTCCCGGAATATTAAGTGCACATTATGATGGAGTCTCATTATATTAAGTTATTCCGGCGATGGCGGAACTGCTCTCACAGGACTCGTGGATATTCTTAAATTTACAAACTAGTGCTTCCCTCGCAAATCACGTAGAGGGCATGTCTGAAAGACTGTTCAAGAAACTTTACCGAGAGCTCTTTGCATACCAGTATATACATATAGCTACAATTTGTCTTGTAGTACTATGACTAACAATTTTTTAATGAAACTACTAGACAATATAAATACGACTATTTAAAATATTTTTGATCTTTTTTATATTCAATTTTAATAAACTTTGCTGTACTTTTTGTTGAATATTTATAACCGAGGTTGAACTTAAAAATGCAGTAGATTAAAATTATTTTTCCTCCGTAAAAGCACCTTGCTAATTAAGTGCCAATATTTTAATTTTCAAAAACTTTTAAAGAGGTTTCACGAATAACATTTTATACACTACGTCCGTCCTAAAAAAACCACTATTTGTAACTGCTAAAAACAGAATAATTCAAAGACAATACCATAGCAGTAATCAGTAAAATGAATAGAACATTCAACATCCCTACTTGGCATGCACGTGCTCAATTGTTATCTCACGTGCTTAAAAGTATCCTGTTTTTTTGCGAGTTGGAAGCTTTTATAAATTTTCTACCGTAGCTTATATAAAAATAAGGGGTTATTATTTTTTCAAATAATTAAAATTAGAGCATTTTTTATTTAAACTTATATAACCATAATTACTCGAACTATACTATAAGAGCCTAATAAACGAAGACATTACCTACTGACCGTTTCACTGAAGATATTCATAAAATATGAAAAGTGATCTCGTTTGTACTTTAATATTTTTTTGTTATCATTAAATATCCGTTAATGATTATTTGATGATACTGGATAGTACAAAGTTTATTAAGCGTATTCTGTTTCAATTTTATGCTTGACTGCTATCATTATTATGCATTGATGAATATAATTAGCGCATTATGAATATTTTATATAATCAAACTAACTTTCATATATTGATACGCATGCGAATAACTTGAACATTTTACGAACACAGTTAACTAGTAGATGTGAAATACTAATAATAGTTCAAAGCACGATAAAAATATAAAATTGAAAAAAGGTACTTTTTATTTGTTTACCAGCATACCTATTATTTGTTAAAACAATGTGTATATATATATATCACAAAAATGAATATCGTATAGCCTTTTTAAATTTTTTTTTATTACTGTCGGGTCGTATAGCCTTACAACTATTGTTAAGTGACGTTAATCATTCAGTATTTAATAACGAGAAATAGATTAAGTTTGTTGTGTGTAATAATTCAAAGAATCCAATTATTTTTTTATAAATTTCAATGTTATTTATTAAAAAAGTAATAAAAAGATTTATATGCAACCTCAGGTGCTACAGCGGTGGGTAAATTAGATACAAGGTTAGGTAGAAAGTAATTGTTTTTTTATGGTATTAATTTTGCACGTTATTACATAAAAATGAATGCTGCGATTATCAGAAACATTTAAGTTTTTTTGAGAATATATTTATGTTTGTGTGTATTCTTTAAAGTACGTCGTTTATTTTCGTGACAGATCTTAATCATGCAGTCCTGCTGGCTGGATGAAGTCATGAACAATTTTCTTTCGTTCCATGTTTTCGCAGTACGGATTGGGCGAAAGTTTGGGTTTCCCTCCGTAATGACTCTCGTAAACCGTAATACAGATGGTTATAACGTTTTCCGTTTGCCTAATAACGAAGATACTGAAGCAGTTTCATTTGCATACTAGTAGGTTGTGGATTTAGTTTTAATGAATTTGTTAAAAGAATAAACACAGCGACGCTCCTCTGGAGAAAATGAAGTTTTAACCTCGCGGAGGTATTATTTTATGATTAATTTATAAAACAATTGTTGTAAAATTAAAATAAATTGTTGTGAGATCGTTTGTTCTGTTTTAGTATTATTAAGTGTTTATAAAACAGTAGTGTAATAAACAAATGAGTAATCTATCCAAGTAAAAGTATTAAATAATCTTGACTTATTTAATATGCAAATATATTTGTAAAGTCTAAAAAGTTTTTCATTTGCATTTATTTTAATTTTAAAATATTATTTTACATATGAAAGCCAATAATTGTTTGATTTTGTCAAACATTTTTTAAATGTTTTAATTTTCAAATAACTTTTTATTTTAACATAGTCAAATGCTTCTTTATTTCAATTAAAACGTTACAGATGAAAAGTTATTGCCTGTTTTTATTTTTATAAAAACAAACCTATTTATGACTTCAAATAAATAATTTGTTATAAAGATAACCAGTAGAAAAAGGCGCTCTTGATATATTGCAGAGGTCTCTATAAACGGTTTGAGCTCATCTTCTTTTTTAAAAGTATTAGTTTTTTCTTCTTATTATTATTATTTTACCCTCACGTTACCAAAGAAAATATAAATTGTTTTACTATAAATTTAGGTGTAATAATAATAACCAAAATGTTTAGTGAAATAAAGCAAGAATCATATTAACTATCAAAGTTTTTTTTTAAGTGAACAAATACAAGGAATTACAAGGAATGTTTAATCAGTAATACTTTAATAAAGGTGGATATTATAGTGAAAAAAGGTAAAAGTAATGTCATTTGGCGAAATGGAAAATAATATTTTAAACCAAGGAGAATTTATCCAGAAGTGTATTCACCTTTACAAATGGTACCGCATATCTCACGTCCAACGCAACAGGAACTGAAAAATCCTCGTGAAATGCAACGGAAACATTCAAATGAACGAATCCAGAAGAGCGAAAAAAACATTTCAGAAAGTGAGAGTGCTATAAAGTCGTAAAGGAGAATGCGGCAATTCGAACTTAAATTTTGTCATACTTGAAAAAGAAATACAACCATGCTGCCTGTCCCGCACGACCGGATGTCCGGTCGGAGGAGCAGCTCCATCGGATGTCGCTCCCTCATTGGTCGCCGAGCCTCCGTGTATGTGACCGCACACCAGGACCCCTTTAAGGTAAGCCTTTTTTATCTTTGTCACTTTAAGATAGTTCAATGAGGATTTTTATTTGTCGATAAAGTTTGACCCGCGCTCTTCATGAGCGCCCCGGTGCCTAAGCTTATTCTGCAGATAGGCGCGGTTATCGGATATCCGGTTATAAACTTCTGGTCAATTCTTACTTGATTATTATATTTTTACATAAATTTATAGTATTCAAGCATTTTTTAAAATTAAATGATTATATTTTTTGTGGATTACAATTCTTTATAGAAATATTAAAATGGAATTCCACCAAGTACTCTCTGTCAAAAATATTGAATTTCTTAATACATGTCATGTCATATTTGACAATAAGAGACGATTTAAGAAGTATTTATACCATGATGTTATTTTTATTACTAAAAAAATATGAGTGTGTTGTAATTTTGACATTAATTTACACAATAATTACTTTTGCGTTTGTCACCAAAAATATTCTTGGTTAAATTTTTCAAAACATGAGTTGAGTTAAAAAAAAATTGTACAAACATCAAAAAATAATATAAGGAGAAATGAAATTATTGGGTCGTAACATGAAAGAAAGAAGAAGAAATAATAAAATTTCAGGAGGTCTGATCAAATTCAGGTCAACAATAGGTGGGATCTCTGGATAGCGACGTACTGGAAAATATAGAAACACGTCGTGTGAAAGCTACACATCCTAGTAGTTCACAATATTCAGACTTGAATAAAATATCCAACAGATGCTTAATATTTTCTTAAAAATCAGTGTAAATATTAGCATAGTACTTAATAATAATAAGTAATCAATGGTTTGAGTAATTACTAAGATATTTTTGATTAATACTTTTTTTTTTCGTTCAGTTCAAAATGATGCGTTTGTACTTGCATATGACAAAAAATGTTTGCCAGTCATCAAATATTTATTTATTAGAATACGCACACCTGTAAGCTTACGCAATTTTGAATAACATTCAGTTACATAGCCACTGTGGTATAAAGGATTACAGTGCCACGTCAGTCTGTAGCTATCGGTTTTAAATATATTGTTGATAAAGAATAGTAATTAGATCATTAATGTTCATGTTAATTGTCACTTTTTTAGATAAATGTTAAAATTAAAAAAAATTTCTCATAAACAGGAGTATACGTTTCCTTTTACTGATTCGAAGAATGGTTGTTTGCTTAATTTAGAATTCTGGTTCAGACATATAAAAAGCATTTAATCGAAACTGTAAGTTTATGTGAATAAGGCAGCTACTAGATGTTGTCAGAGTTTACCGGGCAGGTTGTACAAAACGGCGGCTTATCTGTGCAGCCTGAAAAATATCAAAATAGCTATTAAGAAATACGTAAAATAATATGTTCCATTAAGAGTAGGTTTTTTTACTCTATGGGGATATGAAATTTTTTATCCATTGGTACGGTTCGGGCTGTGAGTTTCATGGACGTCCCAGTGTGTCAAGTCTGGAGATAACGCGGGTTTATCGGGTGTTCGCTTTTTAGCATTTTGTAGCTTTTTTATTTGAAGAGTTTTCAACATGAGTGAGAGTGTGAAGTATTCACGAAGCGGTTGTAAAGAAAGATCCCCGGCAATATTTGCCTGTGCTGGATGCTTGTGTAAAATTCCATGTTTATGCAAAATGGAAGCAGGTGTATCTCAATAGAGCCAAGAATATATATATATTATATCAAATTTGATATTTATTTCGAACAAAACATCATTAATGTTTTTAAAACAATGAGTGAAATATCACTAAGAAAGCATCTGTTAGCATTGATTTAAATATAGAAAAAAGAAACTACCGATAACTTATAAATACCTGAATTTTTAATTTAAAAAAATATCCATGGCAAGAAATTCTAGACTGATTGCCTTTTTAATGCAGGTGCAGAGCAATCAGTCCAAACTTCTCGAATGAAAAGGTTTTTTTATTAGTTCTCGATCCTCCATTAGTAGTCATGGCGGCGCTCTAGAAGCTGCGGCGAAACGAGCAGGAAGACTCGTTATTCAGTGCCCGCGTAGAAAATAATTAAATTCACACTAATGGCTCTAATTTTTTATAAAATTCAATATTCGTGTTTTCGTTTTACAGAGAAAAATGTACAAAAGAAATAAATAATTTATTAAAACTTAGTGAAATGGTCTCCTATAAATTAAAAAAAAAGTTAAATATTGAATTTTATGAAATAAAACAACACCACCAATGAACCTTGAAAATTACTTTAAGTACATACATTTAAATTAATTTCAATTTTTGACTAAAGCATTAAATGTTGAATTGATATTTAATTCTGGTATTAAATCAGATGTTACTTTACTACACGAGTGTACTTCTACTACAAATCAACTATTTCTAGTTCATAATATTAAAAAATTGATTAGGGTCAAGAAATTGGACTTTAAATTTACAAAAAAGTCACACCCGGCGCATACTCCTTTCCAAAAACACATAAAATATACTTTTTTGAAACATTTTTATAGCCGACGTCAGCGGAAAATTGAATATAACTTAGATCCCAAATCCAAGAAAAAGGCAACGAACTATAAAATCACGAGGTCCGAGAAAACTCGGACCCTGTATAAATTTCAGTTTATCGACGATCGTAAGATATGGAGGAAGCCTTTTTCGGAGAACGTGCTTATGACGTACTCTCAGAACGTATCGATTGTTCCGGAAAGCCGATATTCCAGCGAGCTGAAAGTCTCTCGATCCCGATCGGAAAAAAGTAAACTCGGTACTTGAACAAAAAATTGGTGATATTTAAATAAAGTACACTGTCAAAAGGCTTGTAGATTGTAATATTTTTTTATTGAAGGGTTCTCTAAAATAACTAGGCACTTGTAGACTTTATGGGTGATTCTGCAATATTGAGTGCTTACGGCCTTCCCGCCGCTGTGTACTCGAGAAACTTCTATTTTTACCGTTGCTGTAGCTCGTTACTACATAATTTCACCAAATTTCATAACTTTTTGAATTACGCGAGCTGGAGGTTGAGTTTTCGGGCTCATGTGACTTTTGGGTGTCATTGCACATGGAGCTACACGGAAAAGCACCGACATTCAGTGATGCCGTCTGTATTTGCGAGGCTCTGCTTTCAGGCGAGCTCTGGTACACGTGTATTAAATCCAAAGAGTCAACTCCAACGTATTTTTAATACACTATAATTTTTTTTTACAAGATACAAGCTATTTGTTTAAATAAGCATTTTAGAAGGAAGACAAATTTCATGCGAATTCATAAAAAAATATTCTTCTTTTCTTATATGTTTTTTGGAATAAACAAAAAGCACTACCTTATAAATTATTAAAAAACATATTTTCTCCAAAAAAATAACCCAGCTCATGTTATTGTAAGCACTTTGGTCCAATTGTCTTTAAAACCAAACTTATATTTATTATCATGAATTATAAAATTAAATACACAAAAAAATAAAACAAGTCTTTAAAGAAATGAATTAAGAAATTTAACTACTATGCAGTAGAAATTCAAGAGGCTTCAACTCAATGGGTTCTACTTGCCGTTTCCTGAAAATAAATAAAAGCGGTAAGCCAAACCAAATAGAATAGTGCACAAAAACTGAAAGCTGAGCCAACGATTCTTTAGTAAGGGAGTAAATCCAAACTGAGATGTTTTCATTTGGATAATTATGCGGAAAATAAAATATTCTGTCATGTTTGCAGTATGAAATAAAAGTAAATGGTAAAAAATATATATAGGGTTGTCTTGTGATGACTTCAAATATTATGATATAAAAATATATTCATATTTAAGATTAAAAAATTAAAGATATTTTTAGTTTAAAAGCCGCCGGTTTCTATTACAATGAAAATGACCGAGTGTTGAAAAACAATTAATGATTATTTTTTTCATTTAACTTGAAGTATCAAATAACCCAAATATTATTTCTATGCATCCAGCAATATCAGAGGACCGCATTAAAACATAATTCCTTTTTTTCTATTTTTGAAATATATTAACAAAAGTGTCCATAAAATAATATAAATACATATAACTTAAATAAACCCTATCGTTTAGAAATTCTTTCATTTTTTATGTTTCTAATATTTAGCAGTGTTATTTGCTCGATCCTTTTTTAATCAAATGTATGAACATTAAAAGGGATATATTTGTGCGTAAAGAATGTGTTTTTATACGCTGTATATTTTTGAATATTAAAACAGCCATTGAAGAGATTTTATTAAGCATTTATCATTCAAATTTCTGTTTATTGTTCAAAAATACGTGGAAGCATTTTAAATTCTGATAAAAATTATATTTTTTTTAAGAGGAAATCGTTACTCTTATTTTAGGTACGACCATTTATGCGATGAAAAAAAAATTATGCACATTGTGAATTTTAGAAAACGGATCATTTTTAAATTGTCAATAATTAATAATATACATTTAAATAAATAAGCATTAAAAAGGTTTCAAGTAAATAATACATTGAGAGTTTTTGGTACATCTGTGAAATGCAAGAATTTGTACGGGAAAGCAGAGACAAAATTAAATCCTTTAATTAAGAATATGACAACTGTCATATTCTTAATAATACTAGTTTTTAACTAAAAACTTCATCAATTTATAAAAAAATGTATTAAAGTCAACCGATCCTATACTTATAAGAAAATGTAAATACTCTTGGTAATGCCATGAGAGATTCACCGCTATCAATGTATCGTATTGCATTATTTTTATAGTCCACGAAGGAGTCGATTTTTCTACATCATCGGCTCAAATTTCTTCGTGACACTTAGTTTCAATATAATTTGTGATAATGTATTATAATTTCTAATAACGACACAGGTAATTTATTAAATATATAGTTTAGCTGAAAACGATGTTTATTGTATAGAAAATAAAATTTGTGTTTTCATCATGTACAGCTCATTTATTAAATTATTTTGTGGTTTATAATACAAATACAAAATTCTTTCTTGTTAACTGAAATAAAAATGATTTAAACCCAAACATAAATTTTGAGATTCAATCACCTGAATTTTCTGAAGATGAATAATTAGAAATATTATACATATTTTATTTTTATTTTACGCAGATAAATCATAAATATAAAGTTACAAGTATTGTTTTCAGGTTATCATTAATTTCTGATTGAAAACAGATGGCAAATTGTATTTGGAGCGAATGAAATGAGATTTTAATTCGATCATAATAACTGTATATGGATTCTGTGAGCATCAACTCAATTCAGGTCACAGCTTATATACTTAAAAGGTATTACACTGAATTATAATCGAGTAATATAAATATGTAAGGTTTTTTTTAAGAAAATCGTTGAATGTAAGAAAAATTACGACCCAGAGAAAACGTTATTATTCCGCATGCATTGGTAATAATATATTTTATTGTCTTATCGATATAAATTTATATTGAATTCTAATGGGATAAATATAACCATTTTTACTATTTATTTAACCCGTGTTTATTATCATAAGTGTATTAAATACTGAGGAAATCTGTATTATTAGGCTCTAGTCTAGACCTTATGAATGAGAACAAAGTTTCTGAGGATCATCAATCACGCTGAGTCCGATTAGAAACATTGGAAAATTATTGTACATTTTTGTCAGATTTCTATAATAATGAGTCCCATGGCTGAAAGACGTCCCCGATAATGTTCTTTATGACAAGAACAAAGGAAAAAGTCAAAGCACTGCTCATTATTTTTTATATAAAATGTAAGTTCATGTATTGATAAATCATTAAAAGGAATGCTGATATTTATAAATATAGATGGGACTTAGTATAGCTACTGAGTAAATTAAGTATTTGGGAGTAACTTGCAGTTTCTGCTTATAAGTGTGGCTATAACAAATCGTTCAAATTATATTTGTCTTTGTGTGAATCGACCAGGGCTGTTTCTTTACATTGGCAGGGGGTGGGTAATATGCGGGCGAGGGCGGGGTTGGGCCGTTGGTGCGTGCCGAGAGATTGAGGCACGTGTACTGGAGGTCTGAAATGGAAAAATAACAAAACTAAATGTGTCCTCTTTATTTGTAAAATGACAAAAAATATTTTTGTGGGCTGTCCTTTTATCAAATAAATGCATAAATTTGCAAACGCAATAAAAAAAACTCGTGGTGTTACATTGGATATAATATATTTTTTTCTATATGGGTTAGCGGTTTGTTTTGAAAATAGGACGTGTGTTATTATTATAAATTCAGAACAAAACAAAATGAAGTAGAGGGATGCATTGCAGGGTAGATTGTCCCGGATGTGTGCAGCCGCTAATTCAATCAAAAGTCTCGCTCAGTCCGCGGCCAATGTATGTCACGTGGTGTACAACGAGACGCTCCAGTAATCACGTTACCTATATAAAAATACTGGACGAGACCCGCTGCAGGGTTATAGAGGTCTAAATATACCCTGGCAATATCAGCTGGATATACGAGGCATCGACCATCATACAAGTTTCTCTCGAATTTTATACAATTTTAAGCAATAGTCAATGAAACATTATCTTTGACTCCTAAAAATATGTCGATCCATTAGATTTAATTTCAACGAAAAAGTCATTTTTTTTTATGAGTATAGCAAGTTATCTTAAAGCTGACAGAGCACAAACAAGCTTTATCCATGATCATGCAGATTTTATACTTAAGTAATATTTTTCATTTTTAATGTTTTGTACATGCGTACCAAGGCTAAACGACGCGGACTCTTTCTTTATGGAATAATTAATTGTATAATTAATCATAAATGAGGAGTTCGAACACACCTTTAATGCACACGTCGTCGACAATGTAATTACCTATGACGGTGATACAAAGTGGGATATAATAGGCTCTATTTACCCGGGGAAGCTTGGTTGTTGAAAACTACATCACCTTTTCAACAAAGAAAACTGGATCAATATCCGATTTGGAAATTTTCAATTTGTATTTATAATGCTTAGCAATATATTGTTTAGAAATAATGTTTGACAGCCGCGGAAGCCATTTTAGTTGAAGTGTAACGCCTTATTTACCGAGAAGGTGATAGATAAAGACTGCTTCATAGAGCTTTGCTGACAGAACACGGAGTAATAGGAAGCCTGTCTTCCTATTTGTTTACCTCCAAGGCTTTTGGATTGTTGATTGTTTCGTGTAAGAAGAACCTCACGGCTTGTTCAATAGAATTCCTGTATACGTAAATATTTTGTTACTACACACACACTATACATATATAACAAAGCATTATATAAAAGTATTGTTTTATAACAGTAATATTTCTTTTTATGCTAACCTCAAAATTACCAAATAACGCAGAATTCCTCCTAAAATTATTTTCGGATGAAAATTTTCTGCCATATTTCGGTGGATATTAAATCCTTCCCTCTTAGTTTCGTCACGTCACTTTTGAATTAATAAGTTTTTGAGTTGTTTGTATTTTAAGTTGTTTGCTTGTTGAGCTTAATTTTGTCTTCTGTCATTCATCATTTTCATTAAATGCCTCGTAAGTACTAAAACTTTTACATTTTCCATATCGATAATTTCAAAACCACTTGAAGTATAATTTTCTGTTTTCAACTTTTCTTTATACATATTCATATTTTGTAAAGTTAAACTTTCTGTTTAATAAATTGAGCACGTTTAATGTAGTTCACGATATTTGAATATTTATATATAAAATAAAAAGTGTTTTAAAGAGCACGTAATGGCAGATTTTTTCGCGCAGAGACGATTCGTTTGGAATATTATCAGCTTTGAGCACAGAATGTGAGCATTGCCTACACGAGGTTTGCTCAGACTGAAAATGTATTTATCCCACATGTAAAATCATAATGTAAAGCGATAGTTTTTCCATGCAAAGTAATGTTTAATTTTGTTGTTTGTATAAGGTTCTTATATATTTTATTTTTTGATTTTATAAAAAATATATAAAGCCCATTTAAACTATGATCCATTTTTCTCACAGCTAAAGTTGATTTTATATATTTTTAGATGGTTTTTTGATCTCTGAACCGGATTGACCTTTTCTTTTGTGTTTTAAAACATTCTACATCTCTCACTCCATGCTTTCTGACAGGCAGCTCTACCGACTTCAAATATAATTCTATGAATGCTGTCTAAGCACATAGCTTAAAATAGACATTGCGTTGTGAATGGCATGAAAAAATAAAGCCACTCGTTATTATTTCAATAAATTTATTTATTTGTTATTGAAAACAAGCCACAATGATCAAATTTTATTATTAAATTAACATTTTTTTATTAAAAAAAAAATTTCCTTTTTTTTTTTTCTTGTTATAATTTTATACATTCACGACTTCCACCCTTTGATTATATCAGCTTTGTCGTACTAAAAAGAATATTTCATTATTTATAAAATTGGTTAATCTGCCTCTGTTTATATTAATTCAGCCAATATTGTGATTTCTTATAATAATTAAAATTTTTGTAAGGTGTCATAATGAAATGAGTCAAAATTATGAGATATTTACTATCAGGGTCCATGGACTTGATTTTACAAATTATAACCATACGTTGATATTTAAAATAAATAGCATATATTATCTTAGAAGGTTTGAAACATTAATAATATTCCATAATTGTTTATAAATCGTTATTCTGTATCTCAAAATATGTAAAAATATCGTTGATACAATATAAAAAATAAACAAAAAAAGCCTGTTTTTATTAATGGAGTATTCCTTTTTATTTATTTCTCCTATTTTTTCTGCTTTTCTCTGAAGTTCCACTAAAGTTTGAAAATATAGTTAGATATTTATTTGTTTCATGATATAAAAAATATCGATGTTTGATTTTTCGGGAGAAGGTAAATAACTTTCACACAAGAGAGCGATGATTCGCATATTTTTCTCTAACTTATCTCGTAAAACTTTTTATTAAATCTGCCAGGATAAGAGTCCTCCGGAGAAAAAAGGAATATACACAAAACCCTTCTGCATTTTAAGTGTAGGTTTTTCCAAATCCGTTCAAAAAGAGCTTGCGGATTTTCCGGTCACGTGATAGATGGGCAATCCTTTACATCCTGAAGATAAACTTATGTGAATATTTTTTTAAATAAAATACACGTTTTATTGTTACAGCATTGGCGTATATACACTAGTATACTCAGTTATATAACACTTACAATATAGTTGAAAAAAAAATTCCGTAACCCCAGTAGTTCTATACATATTCATATTTATTGTACAATAAGAGGATAATACGCTTTTTATTTGTGCAGAGCATTGTGATAAAGGAAAAAATAGTTTTTAGCTCTTTCCATACAATTTTTTTTAAACTTAAATATGATAGGAATTTACAAGTTTACAGAATTATTACATATATTTTTTCCCCAAAAATATAGCGTAAAGTCCTGAAAATTCTTAGTATCTGTTTTATGTGTGGAGGTGTTGAGGTTATTTTTTATACTAAGGAATGACACAATTATTAAATTTACTACTATTTGAAATAGAGTTTACGCCTTTTCATAACTATTTTTGTGATCATTTATCTTTCTAAGCGAATTTTTTTATATGGATTATAATACATTTAACAAGAGCAAAAGTATGATACGCTCGATATTCTAAAACAAACAAAAAACGTCCTGAAATGTAAAGTCGCTGTAAGAATAGAAGTTCAGATATGAGACAATAGTACTCGTATTTCAGCCGAGGGGGAGATTGCAAGAGCAGCTGGGAGCAATGATGGATGCAGACCCAACCGAGCTGTCCTTTGCCGAGAGAGAAATAAATTCTGTTTGTCGGAGAACAACAAACATTTATCGATCTGTTTTGTTGGCAGCCATTATTTTGATTAAAGATTCACTGTCAAATATCACTTCTCGAAACTCTGTTTTTGCATTACATTTATTTTCTTCTGCCGTAAAATTAACTTCTCTCGGTACTCACATATATAAAACTATTTTAAATATATATTTTTAACATTGACAGTGTAATATTTGCAATTTAACTAGTCGATGGACTGCTTGGTATTCAGTCCTCTGTGTATTTTTTATAAACATTTTCTCTCTAACGAGCGAGTCCACGCTCGGGGGTTCTGTGTCAAACAAGACAAATAAACAACGAACCTGAAACATGGCTGCTATCGGCTGACAGTTCCAAAATAGCACAAAAAACTAAATGTTTGCAAATATATCGATTCCAATGATTTTAATTCTATTTATTTACGTTAGTTCGCTTCTTTATTGAAATACATTAAAAGCTTATTCTGTTAACACTATTAAATCTGCTCGGTCATGTTATGAAAATATGATAGTACAATGTTAATTTTATTTTAAAAATGTTTTTAGATGTATTTAAATAATAAATCTTAATACCATGAATAATACACACAGTTTGCTGAAAATAATTAAAAATACCTTTTTTAACTGATATGTTGTTAAATGTCATTCAAAATGTTATTCAATATGTTTTTAATTTTATTTGGAATATTAAACTGTTATCTAAGCCTGACACTGCAAAAAGGGCAATCTTTGTACATAAGTTTACGAGCGAAAGTTTATTTAAATTATTAAGTAAATCCAGTGCATACATGAAATGTGTATTATAATGGCACTATAAACTATTATTCTACGTTACTTAAATCATAGATGTGATAAAATCTGAGCTTAAAACTTGCTATGCTGTTGAAACTTTTATAACACCGCATGGAGCTCACAAGCTTTTATCCAACCAGCAACTTCTAACGTTAACACTTTCTTATCGTTGGAGGTTATTATTGGTGCTGCGGGTTTTAATACCTAAAAATCGAAACTTGAAAACCAAAATTTTTAAAGACGTTATCCTAACCTAACCTAACCTAACCTAACCTAACCTAACCCAACAAGAAAGTTATAGCTTTCTTAAAAGATTATTTGTTGAAGACGTAAGTGATGTTCTCAGAAATAGAATATGATACTTGTCAATATATTATTTGTTTTGCACAGTTTACATAATATAGTTGAAATCTTCGATTATATTAAGGAAACAAATAATATTATGGATATTGATAATCAAAACCTTAACCTCTTTTTTTAATCTAAAGCAAAGATACAGTATCCTATTACATTATAGTTCATTCCCCATATTTTAAATTTATAATATTGTGATCAGCGAATTTTTATCATTTTTTAACGCGAATGTATTAAAGTTTAGTATCTATCTTTCTTTGTAGTAACAAAGCAAAAAATATATAAATCAATGACCGAGCTGTAAAAAAGTTAACAGACAATCACGATAAGTTTGTTTTTTATGTTTGCTCTAATAATATTTAAATTAACAGATTTTATAATGAACTATTTCTTTTTCCACATTCAATATTTGCAAAAGTATTATTATTATTATTATTTATTCAGTCGTGGTAATTTTTCATTAAAAAAATGTTTTATAAATTGAGACGATGTATGTTAATTTTAAAAAAAATCGTAAGTGTACTCAATTCCATCTGAAAACTTTAACTTAAAACTTCTGCATACATATCAGCAAGTATATTAAGTAATAGACAAAGAATAGCACAACTCAAAGTAGGTTGTCTTGCAAAATTAGTCAACAACAACATAGCGAAAGCTTGAAACTAGAAGTTTATAAGAGCGATATTTGTTTTTCTTTGAAAGGATATAATTTTGTTCTGCCATTAATCAAAGACAAGCCTGTAAACTTCCGAAGTTGACAAAGTTTTGTATAGTTTTCTGATGCATACAATATTTCATGCTTAGTTATTTACGTTATAAATAATATTAAAACCAATTTATTATTTAAAGTTCAAGGAAAAGTTTTTAAACTACTGTCAAATATTATCAATTACTTTCATTTACAATTCCATCGCATCATTACTTAAAGTATGTATTTACATGAAAACGGTATATATTAAATAAAAGGAATTTAAAAAAATTTAACCCAAGAATGATAGTTTTTTAAAAACATTTTTAAAATTGGTTTTTTTTTACACAAATGTTTTGCAAGCATACAGTGATACAAAAAATAAACATTTTGTTATTTTACAAATAAAACGTATCATAAATAAATATGCTCATATTCTCAAGTCTTTATAAAATTGTCTCTTGTCATAAAATTGACTAAATTGATTATTTTTGGCAGTTTTTATAAATTTAACATGGAATTTTTTGACACGTTAAGTGGGGCGCAAGTTGTATTATATATTTTTTTTGAAGAGCATTAAAGTCTTTGTTGACGTTTTAAAGTAAAATGAAATGTGATAATTTTTAATGGACCCATCTGAGATGTTCGGATGGGAGCGTCGTAGACATTTTATGTGGCGTAATAAAGTCTACGGGTCGTAAAAGGGCTCAACCGGGACCCGCTGGATGGATTTCCATCACTGATTGATCCTCAAATCGAGACCATACAAAAGCCTTCGTAACCTCTAAAGATCGACCTCTGTGCCTACACGAGACGCAAGACTTAATGTTTATTTTAAAAAACATATTCGCTAAAAATCAACATTATCATGAATGTATCCAATCGACATGAAAAAAAATATTTTATACCGATTGTATTATATTTTAGATATATACATTTATATATGCTTTAATATTTGCTTCTGCTTTGCTTTTTAATGTCTAGTTAAAAAGAGAAAAATTCATACAAAGCATTTTCCCATTATTTCAATAACCAATCGAATTTTATTGGTACGTTTGGCTGCAGGTTTCTGATCAAAGTTTGTCGAGTATTAATTTTATAATTTAAAAAAAATATATATGTAATCTCAACATTTTATTACCAAGATTCAATACTGGAACATGTTAAATAATAGCCGCATAAACGACAAGAGATAAAAGAAGTCGATAGCGCCACAGCCAGTGTATAAAAGGGTTCAATCACCACGAGGCCGCAACACAAAATATACCCCGAGGGATCTTCAGTTCGCATTAAACGTGCACAAAAAGTCTTCCAGCCTCAGAGGTGCCGTCACCATTCAGAAAAAAAATATATTCACACCTTCTAGCCCTAATATCGTATGTTACATTATTGTAAAAGTGTTATTTAATTCATGTCAAAGAGCAACCAATAATCCTTCGTACACTCTTTAGTTAACTTGTTATCAAAGCTCATATTTATGTTGGGCAATTCAAGAATTGCCACTGTTTTTCGAAATTATTTATTTTTGTTTAGTTTCATTGCTCGAATATTTTCATATATAAAGAAAATCTTTAAATAAACAAGCAGGACAGATTGCTTACGTAGTAAAAAGTATTACAACCATAAATGTAGTCTACAAAAACATAATGTGAGTAAAAATGAAAAAAATGAGTTTTATAAATGTGTTGTATCACTCCTTTAGTAGGTTTTTATTTTTGCAATATTAATGTGTATGTGGTGTTTGTATTTATAGTTATTTTAAAAAAATTGTAACTTTTTTTTTGGTGGCGATGTTTTATCTGGAAGGCATCAACATAAAGCCTTAACGCCTTTTTAACTGCGGATCGCAGCGTTTCTTCCCTCCGTGTGGTAGTAGATCAATGGGGTTCAGGATTGGTTGCCTATTCAATTATTCAATGTGTGAAATGGAGTGGTGATGGAGAGGCTCGCGGAGAAATTGTTTTGGAAAATACAGCCGTGCTGAAAAATCTGAAACAAGGAAGTGAGAGCTTAGTCGAGTGTTGTTTATTGATGCGTGAAGAGATATTTTTTATATTTTTGTGACATTTTCAGTCGCGGGTGAGTGCTCTGCTCGTGATGCGATACTTACTCTTGGTGTATTATTTAACCGGAAACCTGTGCTCTCAGTGGATTCAACGTAAATGGCTTATTTTAAAATACGTTTATTCTAACGTAGTATAGCTAAAAAACAAAAATAGTTTTTTTTGAGAAGGGTATATTATATAAAACCTAGGAAGGATGCACACTTAGGAAAATAAAAAAAGGAATACAAGATGTCTCTTCAATCTCAGGTTTAATCATTATATTTACTTAGCGAGATGGACGCTCTATCTAAAAATACGATTTCGAGAAAGAGTCCAAGAAAACCAATTCTCTAGGCTTATTTATTTTATATTGAGCCACTGAGTAAATCTCGGTACAGACGTATACATACAAAATTTTCGATGGAATTGTAATATTTTCCCCGGCAGTAAAGGGGTAAATTCTATTGTAGGCGAAATTGAAAATCGATTCAAAATGTTTATAGAAGAAAATGTTTTCTCGGCATCCTTCCAAAACAATAATAGCTACACTTTAGAAGTTTAAGAAGGCTCTTGCTGTAGTGCTTCTATATTTTTTCTATTAACAATATTTAACAGAGATTCGTCACAATAATTTTAATGGTGCAAGAAATTTTTCTATTAACTTATTAATAAACTTTGTGCAAAAAAAAAATTCCTGAATAAGGTTTTTTTATATATTATTTGTGCATAATAAGGTTGATTGAATTTAAATTATCATTAATTCTCAAAATATACTTGTTTCATTTATAAATTACGTGTTCTGTGTTTTATGAAAATTATATTTAAAATTGGGTGATTTAAAAAACATTAATTGTTATTTATTGAATGAATGCAGATTGTTGTAATTTAATATATTTTATTAATTGCTATTCTGACAACACATATCTTTATTTAAATTTGTGTATTTTATTATTATTACTATAACTTAAATCTATCAACGGTCCTAGCGCAACATACAATTAAAATGATAGATTTTACCATAACCGTAAATTTTTTTTTTCCAAGCGATCGTCTATGTTCTGGATTTCTCAGGTCCACGTGAAGCTTTCAATTACACCCACTACGACATATAACGAGTTGATCTCCCAAAGTTCATGTCCATTGGCACGGTCTCGTACGAGAGCCGAACTTTGTCCGGGCTATATGCGTAGCTTAAGAAGAGTATTAGCTCATAATGGAAATTGTGGACCCTTCACCAAGTTTCTGACCCGGGCTTATTAAACACAATGGAGTGTGGATAGCACTTTCAAATTTAAAATAAAACTAATTAGCCTTGGAGCATGTTTGGATTATGAATAATCACCGCTCTAAGCTTTTACTTGCTTGAAATTTATTTTTAATATAGGGCACTTTTTCATTTTACATATTTTTTAAAACTTTACTATTCATTGCTCAATGTAAACATCGTGTAGACATCGAAAATATTTTATTCTTTATTACCTTTTCTATTTTGCTAATAATTTATATTTTATAAAAAGGCTAAAAAATTAAAATCAGGCTTATTTATTTTATGAACGATATAGGTAGTATTTGGTTTAATCAACAAAGAATAATTATTTTAAATCGTAGCATTTTGTGGGGCGGGGCCAAATTTTTTCTTGTGGCTCTATGGCTGAGGGAATTTTTATTTTATATCGTCAATTTGGTTTACTTTTTTCGGTTGAAATAATCTGTAATGTGAGTTTCAATTATCATGGACTCCTTATAGTATATAGATTAGCACACAAAATAAGCCCAGTAACGGTTGTAACGGTTTTACAAAAACTTGCATTTATCGATTGATAAAAGCAATTTTTAGGTTCTGGTATCAGTTTTTTTTAATTTCAAGTGCAATTTTGAAAACAGTTGTAAAAGTTGCCAGTTTTGTAATCCAAGTCAATCGTGTTAAAAAGCTTTTATCGTCGAATTAAAGTTTATCCCGCTTGAAACTTTATGCCGCATTCAGTACCTGACTGGGCGCCTTCCAGAAACTCACAAGCACTGCAATCACAACCAATTCTCCTGAAAAAGTAATGTTTCAATGGTCAGTAATGGTTGTCTCAATTGAGATATAGTTTATTGAAGTAATTAATGACAAGTTTGTTTGTTTATCAGCAAATCGACAGTTTAAATATTTGATTAAATAAAATTTTGGCTCTGAAAAAGATAAATTATATATTGATATTAGAAAATTATTTATTTTAAATCAAATTATCTCCGAATTGGTTGTTTTAATGTTCGATGAAAAAAAATACTTATGTAATACTTTCCGGTTAACGGACATAAAGCAATCTGGTCAATTATAAATATAGGAAATCCAATTTTTTTTAATATGGTTTTCAAGGTCAGTTGTTTCACCGTTAGTAAAAATAGTTATTGTAACATATTTTTATTAAAATATTTTTTAAACAACAGCATTAAATGACTAATGACGTCAGATTACACAATCGACTGCAATGCAAGCCACTGTTACCAGGTGATGCATTACATTATAGTTGCAATGAGATTATTGTTACAAAGGTCTTAGCAATACTGTTCAGTGAAATATTTATAATGCCCGCAGTGTGGCTTTGTCATTTGAACGGAGAGTTTCCTGGGCATGATTTTACAATTTAGATTTGCATAATATACCAGAGATTTTATCGTGTGCTCTAATTATTGTGTTTTTTGATGAAGTGAGTCTGAGACCTGTGACGTGAGACTTTTGAATATTTAGTTTCACTTTTTACAAGCAGCTAGATGTCATCGTCTTGTAAGTGAATTTTTTTATAGGTTTTATTTAATACGTATGTTTTTGCTATTGGTTATTTTTTTTCAAATATGTTCTTAGTGTTACAAGTTCATGAAATCTAATTAGTTTATTATTATATTTAGGTTTTCAATATTTGAATTATACAATGTTAGTTATGCATTGAAACTTAGACTACTAGTTTCACGGATAATTACTTCGGATTGATGGGCTGCCATCGACAACATCATTGTCAATGTAATCAAACATTAAATACACAATAAACAGCAGTTTGTGGATATTAATTTTCACAAAGAAGCATGCAAAAGAACTGAAACAATGTGATGATTGCTTTAAAACAGCTGAAAATATACAGGCGACATTTTTGCAACATTGCCGTGAGCACAGCATTGTATTGCTAAGTAAATACTAACTACCTTCCGTATTTTTAAAAAATGTATAAACAATGATATAAATTGTACGAATCTAAACAGCTTTTATCATTTTTTTCATTAACTCGCGGACATTGTTGGATTATGAAAGTATTTTAACTACATGGCTCTCGTGCTCCATTCTGAAAATTACTCTCTACTCTTCTGTGCCACTTACAACTCATACAGTACACTTAAACTTTAAATTACATTGTAGTTTATTCAATTCTTGAATTAAATTTTTAGAATTTGCACGGTTGTATTTTCGTACGATTTATTTACAAAGGCTCAGAAACAATTTTAATTAATCTCTTCTTTTAATGTCTGTTTGAAATTTAAATAATAATAAAAAGGGAAGCGAGCGAAGAGAGTAACTACCAGTGTTTGAACTCTGACCGGTTGTAAAATATAACGTCGTTAGTTTAACCTTCGTTAAAAAGAGAAAAGATTTATAACATTTAATATAACCAAATAAACATGAACTCCAACAAAAATGAAATGGGCTTAGAATGTTGCAATAATAAAAAAGGTCAAATATATATGAACATAAAGTAACAATAAATTGAATAGTTTTGCATTTGTGCAGTAAGTTGAAAGATTCATTAGTCATGTTACTAATTCATTGGACCGGTTGTCGGTCGTGTTATATCTTAGTGTAGTCAAAAATATTTTTGGAAATTATCAATGCCTAATATGTTTGGATTTTTATGAACACAGTTTAACTTCCTAGTCTGCATGAAATTTAAATAACGCTTTAATTTAATTCTGTAATTAGTTTATACGCGCGCTGCACTCTGTCCGGGTAATTTTCCAACCGATGTGACATCACCTCGACCCTGTTTGTCTATCGTAACAATCGATCTTCACTGGTCTACTGTGAATTTAACATGTTCCTACTAATACATCATGGCTTTGACATAACGGTATATTGAAACATCTGAGCATATATGCTTCCAAATCCAGCATAAGGCAAGAGCACATGTGCATAATGGATTGTTCTTGTTATATCTTCAGCAATTAATATCCAAGGATCTCAATGAGGTACCAGTTAAATAGTCTTTGTATATGTTCTTAGTAATGATATTTGTAAACGTACTTGAGGTTTTTTTTCTATTACAAATATATACCGATGTGTTTATTTATATTGAACGAGAAAATGTAAGGTTATTTTGCGTCCGTTCACCCAAAATAAATTGTCAAATCTGCGATAAAATAACGTTGGCACCGCTGTCAACAAAACTGAGTATTTTATAAAAGCTGTCATGATGTATTGCAATCAACATGTGATAAAAATGTCATTCAACATATAGCTAAAAAAACATCCAAATGTTTGATAAATTTGATCTGAAATGCGTAAGATATCACATTGCGAAATAATGGTAACAGTCGTTTTAAGATATATTTTTATTGTTTGATAATATTAGATATCTTTATTCTATCAGAATTAATTGATTCATTCACAAAATACAAATATATAAAAAATATATATTTACATGCTATTTTATGGTCTACTCATGTATTTCTAGACCTGCTTCGCTACGTTTACTGATAATATCCGCTACGCTTCCTTTATATAATAATAGAAACACTAACTGTACGGATGGCTCTTTTCACTTTGGTAGTTCATATTGCTATCACCATTCCTTGGCTGTTTTCTCGCGGCGGATAGAGTACACGTTGTGTACATGGATGTTTAATAAGCACCGAATAAGGTTGTACGGAGAAACTTGTTCTATAAAATTAATTATGCTCTGTACATTCGCTTTGTCATGGGAAATGTTTGATAAATGTTCACATTCAATGAAGACTGTGTTTATTAACACTGTGGAAACTTTGCTTGGTGGACTATTATGCCGGTAAGGAATTTCCGGTCTAGAAATTACTAATTTCGCTTTGAATTGGAAATAATTTCATCACTTTTTATATTCAGCAGAGCTTTAAATATATATTGAAATAATACTAGTATTTCTATTTCTCTGGAGTTGGATATATTATTTAGTAAAAAATACTAGTAATGGTTACGCATATTATTGAAAATATATAAATGCATCTCGGATATGATTGCGTTTATTGTGTTTCTTTGTCCAAAATAATCAAGTGTACAATAATAATTAGTTCAACATATTACAATAAATATATAGTATATATTTCATGAGAATACTACGACTCTATGAGGATCAGATCAAAATATTGAGTAGGTTGATGTCCCAGTGAAGTACAATCGATAACTGTCGATCAATTGTTTTTGGATTTATTTTTTCGTTTTGTCTGAAATGGAAACCTTCATCTCAATGAATCAAGATGTTTACTATATCGCCCTTGTACGTTTTGTCCCTCATACATATCCAATTCAGTGCTGTCACGGGAGGCCCCTCTTCTACCCTTCTGCCGTCCAGCCCCGATCATTTCTGTAAGATAAGACACAAGGCCGGTCAGAAGCCTCCAAAAAGAACTTTTTAAAAAACTTTTTGCATTGTTTCAATTGCTTAATTAAATATTACAAATGTAAAAATTAACTTAACTCAAAATAAAATTATAAATAACTGAAACATCAATTACTTTTGAATATCTGCAATATATTTTACACGTTTTAATTGAATAAAAACTATTCATTATTAATATTACAGTCTATTGCGTAAAACTAAAATAAATTTTGTTCACAAATAAAATTTAAAAAATGTCAGAAATCAGGATAATTCAAGTTTTCACTTTGATACTATATAATCTT
Source organism: Atopsyche davidsoni (assembly GCA_022113835.1). Classification (NCBI taxonomy): domain Eukaryota; kingdom Metazoa; phylum Arthropoda; class Insecta; order Trichoptera; family Hydrobiosidae; genus Atopsyche; species Atopsyche davidsoni. The sequence continues at coordinate 11,305,840 of JAILWY010000009.1, read as the reverse complement.
AGATATCCGTGAGAACTTTTACGTACATCTTACGGCTTGGTCGACCATGTAGTTTGTAACAAATAGTAAAAGGGTAATAATAGTGAGGCTTTTGCGTCGAGTCATAAAACTAGAACCTCTTAACTTAAAGAAAGATAGGCCAAATAGAAATCACCGACTTTAGAAGATACAGCATACTACAAAATAAAACCTCAAAGCTAAATACTTTTTCATTTGGCCAAGTCTGATGAACAAACCGATAAATTAAATATTATTTATATAAGATTAATGCTCTTTATGTGGTTAAAAATTACTTGAATGATATAAAAGAATTTAATGGTCTTGGAACATTTTATTATTTTGTACCGAATAAAAGAATGTAAAAGTACAATCAAACAAGCAGTACATCTATCTTAAAACATCCATACTCATCTTGAGAAATGACACCTTTTATTGCCATTTTAAACCTTTATATATCTATTGTGCATGTAAAATAACATTTTAGTTTTATCTTAATTTTTTAATAAATCATTCTTTAAACATATGTAATCATCGGTCGCAAATATCACAAATATTCTTTCAGTAGCCGATTAATACTTAATCATATAAACCTGTACTTTGAATATATAATGTATTTTTTTTATTTTACAATAAGCAGCCCTGGTCGGTAGGAAGATCGTTGTTCGACAGAATGGAGGGAGCTTTATAAAATAAAATGGAGACCAATGTATCGGTGACCCCTGCATCTGGTAGACAGATATCCAGATCTAGTATTGGTATACAAAATATATCAATTTACGAGTAATGTTAAGTCGATGTTAATAATATGAATTGTAACGCACGGAAAAAAATATGACTATAAACTCTTAACAAATTATTAATATGAACCTAATATATTTTCTTGGTTTCTAACAAAAATATAAAATATGTTTCTAAGGAACTTTTACCATTTTTGTTAAATTACTTTTTCTCGGAGTTTTTAAATCTATACTTTGATATCACATCTAAAAACTTCCTGGTTCAATAATACTCCTAACGTTTGTCATCGCTCATCGATTTTTCTTTATACGCCGTTTTTCGAAATCTTATAAAGTGTTGTGTGGTTTCGCGGTGTCGCTTTTCTTTTCTTTTCGTGAAATATTGTTTTTACTCTCATGTTATTTAACTTTCTTAGGTCTGGAGTAGAGAAAGCAGAATATGACGATTGGGAATCCTCCTCTTCAAAGCCGTTGAAGCGTTTATTTGAGAATAAAATTCGATCATCGTAAATAATTTCAGTCATTTTTTCACAGATTAATAAGCTATCAAGTGATTTCTTTTATAAATATGATCTAAAAAAAAAAACAATTTATAGTGATGAAAATGAATATCAGTACTCCATACTAAATTTATTTAGAATCGATTATTGTCACAGCTTAGTGATGGAAATAATTTCGTTGAGAAGTATAATTTTATTTTAAAACACTTTATATTTATATATTTTAAAATCAGACGAATAAATTATGAGATGATTACAATTTATATTGTTTTCTAGCATATTTGAAAAAAAAACTACGTTGTACGTCATTAGATTTTCAAATTAGCCTTTATGTAAATATTTCAGACTATAATTGGCATAGAATTTTTCACTTGAAAACCTTTTGAAAATATATGGCTTTCCAGCGAAAATAAGTCTGTATCTTTGCTGGAAAATTTTCATAATACATTACTGAGCGCCATTTTTTAATACGTGTTTGTGATATAATATCTGGTAAAGTACTTTGTGTGTTCGCTTTTTACGCTAATAAAATAGAATAAATCCTTCTCGGTATTTTTTTAGTATATTTGTCTGCGAAAGTAGAAAGTTAGTCGCTTATTTTTGGCATTCGGCTCTTGTGAGTTAGTAAGTTTTCAGTTTTATCATGAAAATGAAGAAACGTATTCTAGAGTCACATCTAAAGCACTTTAAACGCCACATATATTTATATACTAAATGTTTTTTTAATGTTAATAGAAAGTATCAACTTAATGTGATGTTGCTACTGAGAAAAATAACTATATTTTTTACTAAGTTTCCGTTGAAGCTTTAGCGTATATGCTCATTTAACCGGAAGCTCTAATGCTGCAAGTTGGGATATAAACGACCTCAACTTAATAAAAGTATGAAGCATTTCATAGTTGGAGTGTTTTGATCTATCTCGCTAATCCGACATCATTAAAAGATCCCCAGACCAGCGGCTGTAAGTTAGCGGTAGTTAGTGTATCCTAGCAAGTGTAGTTCATCCAATTAAAATAATCGAATGAACTTAGGTATTTCTATATATATAATTATACTTAAAAAACAAAACAAAATTTCCGCATTGTACAGAAATATTACAAACAGTGTTTCTGCATGATGAACGTGGAGATGTTACAAAATTTAATCATGACCGCCGTACCCGTGTTAAATTTCTTCTTCTTATTCTGATGCCTCTCCACATAGAAAGTAGGTGACCTTTTCATCGAAAATATCCTTATCCTCGACCGCACTTCCGATCTCCAGTTACTGGCGCAAATTCCGCAACCACGTAAACTTCCTCCTTCCAATGCTCTTTTTTCTTTGGACAGTCACCCAAAGGCTGCTATATTTTTACTAATATGATTAGGCACATTAGTTCATACATAGAAGATGATTTAAAGAAATCATCTTCTATGTATGAACTAATGTGCCTAATCAGATTAGTAATAATATAATAAACCCGTAATGGGTAATAAATACGCATCTGATTGACGTTAATCAAAAAATCGACATATGCTGCTATATTTACTATTACAAAAAATGTTACCAAACTAGGAGACCTTCCGCTTTTTTGCCAACGCCAAAAGTCAACCCATGGTACTCGTATCTTAAGTATTCTCCTATACGGCCACATTTCTGCCGCCGCAATTCTTCGCATAGTAGCTGCCTCGATTGTCCAATCTTCGACTCCATAAAGAAGAACCGAGACAACATAACATTCGGTGAACCTCCAGCGAGATTTAAGTGTTTATTTTTTGAGAAATTATAATAAACTGCAATATATAACAATGCGTTTTTTTTTCGTTTCGCCGTCAAAAAAATTTACACGAACACACTTTTTTGATTGGATTCACTATACAAACCCGAAATGTCTGCAAAATGACGGTTGATCGAGCAAAGCCACGTATATGTTGGCAAGGCAGCGGGGGATAATGGGCCCTCGGGGCAGGGCGGTTGGGGCGAGGTTCGCCTGCAGAGCTCGCGGCCGGGCGCAGTGCGGTAGCCGTAGTCCGTCCGCGGCTGGAGGGCGCACGATCTCGCCACTTTGGTTTTTTGTTCAAGATGGACGATCGCCGCCATGCTTTTTGTTGATTTTCGGATTTATATTGGGCTCGAGAAGCACTACGTCCATGGGAGTAGATAAAACTCTCGCGCTAAACCTATTAATCATTATTATTTTGGGAATCGCTTTTCGTCAAAAAATAGCATTTATATCAGTTTTGCTTTAAATTTTCTTTCTCTTGAGTTTTATATCAGTCTGGAACCGTATGTCATTTTGTAGACAGGTTGAACTTTTGTTTTTTTAATTATTTAAGTATTAAGTGTAATTACATTTTATTGAAACGTTATGCAAAAACCTTCGTATTCAGAAAAGCAAAGCTAAAATGTGACATAGTAAGAAATCATAATCATCACATCTGACAATAAAATATGACGTTAGAATTAAGGTAACATAATTTTTTTTACTGTGAAATGCTGTATTAATGATATTTGTAATCTTTTTTCTCGGGTGCCTCTTCTCAGAGGAGGTGGGCGACCATCTCACTGAACAAATACTTGTGCTGAGCCAGTTTTTATGGTTTTTTTATATAGAGAATAGTGTATTGCAAGGGTCCCCAACCTTTTTGCACAGAAGAGCACATTCTAGAATGCCGGTCGGATGGCGGGCACCATAATTTTTTTCAAGGTATATTTATAGTTGAACATAGTCAATAATACATACAATGCACAAAAAATATTTAATTCCAAAAATAATAAGTAGTAAATAATATCATAAAAATTCTGGTAATTGGAGCAAAAATGCAACTAATTATTATTATTAAAAACATTTTTAAAATGTACATCTATAGCTAAAAATTGCAATCATCAGGTAAAAATTCGAAAAATATTTGTTAGGGTCCAGGCTTAGTTAATTAAGATTTTAATGCACCAAAAATATTTTATTTAAATTTTAATGTCTTAATTAGCTGATTTTTAAAATCATCAATGTTCATCTGTAAGTCAAAATCTGTCTTTTGATTTTATATTCATTGTTAAAAGCAATGATTCGTAGAACCAAAAAACGATTCAATTTAGTATGCTGCTCTTTTCAAGAATGGAAATTTGTTTATGTCAATTATATACCAGAAGTCCTCATCTGATACATTGGATATACGAATTATTATTTCGAAAATTATAACGATATAATTATTTTCGTTTATATTTCGCGGATTAATTATCGTCCTATCGAAAAATATCAGATAGACTTTCACATAACTCTCTCCTCACTTTTATCAACGAAAAAATATCAGGGACACTTTCACATAGCTCTCTCCTCACTTTTAGAAACGAAAAAATATCAGGGACACTTTCACATAGCTCTCTCCTCACTTTTATCAACGAAAAAATATCAGGGACACTTTCACATAGCTCTCTCCTCAATGTTAGTAACGAAAATATATCAAAGACACTTTCACATAGCTCTCTCCTCACTTTTATCAACTAAAAAATATCAGGGACACTTTCACATAGCTCTCTCCTCACTTTTAGTAACGAAAAAATATCAGGGACACTTTCACATAGCTCTCTCCTCAATATTAGTAACGAAAAAATATCAGGGACACTTGCACAGTTTTATATTGGAAGGAAATGTCTTCGTGTTTCTGCTGCCCAATAACATTATTATATAATTTATTCCTTACAAAACTCTGGCGTTTAGATTTGATACTCCTTCTGTAGCAGACTGCAAAAACAATAGCAGGAACTTCCAGAGCACATCCCTCCACAATCATTCCAAGTCCACTGCTCCATTACTGATCCTTTACAGGGTACAAAATGGCAGCTTTGCACAAGCAACACAACGGGGAGAGCGGGGATTATTTGTAATAACACGTATAAAACATATTATATTTTAACAACTTAATAAACGTTTTCATAAAAAAAATATTTTTACATAATAGCGTGTAATTTATTTTTTTGCTATATTATTTTTGATTATTAAGGTAAATGGTCTGCTTTGCAGATAGAATAGCTCAAGGCCCTTCATAAAGCACGTACAATTGTATTAAGGGAGAGCTCTCTCGGCAAGTTCGCCGGGACTGAAAGCCGGGGCGGGTCTCGGCGGGATAGCCGAGCTGGCGCTCTGGTTTATGTTTCTTGCGCGGACCTGCCATTGTCGTGTGTGTTTACGGTTTATGTACACATTTGCTTAGGGAGCACCGCCGAGTCACAAAGGTATTTGTTGTGCCGGAGAGATCGATAGCGAAATGAGATTAATTAATCAATATGGGTACTTTACGGTAGAATTTCAGCGGAGCCACTTAACAATTTAACGGCTAAATCAACGTAGTTTCAGATTTCATTCTTTCAGGTATTTTATATTTAAATATTTACGTATTTGAGAATTTTTTTTATTAAAATATTAAAGCTGCATTCATTTACCAACAACTTTTTCAAACATCAGTTTCATTCGCAAATAATAATATTGCCATTTAGTAATAAATTTGATACCAAGTGATTTTATGTTACAAAATGATAAATACAAATGGCTTACGTTAGAACAAATAACTCTTAAATAAGACACTACGTACTTTTTAAAAGTAAACGGCAAGGTTTTTATAAAAAA